>CM060928.1:961492096-966492096 GCA_030765085.1 Allium cepa
AAATAAGATGTTCCTTCAATAAGTTACACTTGAAATTTCCCTTTTGAAATCCAAATTCAATTATCAAATTTAGTGATATTAAAATACGTCTTATTTAAATCATAATTATTCATTTAGGCATCAATTTAAACTATGATTTGAAGATAAATAATCCTTATTAAAAATATCCCTTTCAAAAATATCTTTCTTTCAAAGATACATTGTGTATTACACAACATATTCATTTCAGGAAATAACTTTTATTAAAATCTCTTGGTTAGATTTAAGGTTCCATATTAAATCAAATTTGATTATTAGGTTATTTAAATAAATTCCTTAAATTTCTATTTCCTTATTTACCCCCATTAATCCTTTATAACTAAAATTTTAGTGTATAACATTAATTATAACCACTCAAATTTTATTTATAAAATCCTTTTTATATTGTATATTATCCAATTTCATTTTTTTAACTTCTGAAAAATCAAGGTAAGTTATATTGAAATGAAATTGAGTATTATACAACTAAAACTTTCAAATTCAATTATCTCCAATTGGAATTTTTTATTCAAAATTTTATTTTCCTTTTTGTTTTATTGAAATTTTCCTTAAGATAAAATTTAAGAATTTAATTTTTGATTCCCTTCAAACCATTTAGAGATAGATAAATATATATACATAATATGACAAATCAAATTTAAATTATATATCTATATATATTAAGTCATACTTTAGAAATTCAAATCAATTAAAATCTCAAGGAAACACTGTAGCCAGACTACAGAATGGTCTTTTCACTTCGAAACTCGAAAATGAATGTCGATGATGCTGCAGTCATCACCGAAATTATTTTCCAGCGACAAAGAGAAGAGCACTAAATTTTAAAATTCTTTGGAACAAATTTCTATTCGAAATTACTTTAAATAATATATCCTTTAAAAATTTAAACATAAGGTTTGAAACTATCAGAAATTGAATCCTCAAGTTCTTGCTTAAATTCATTTCTGTTTCCAAATTAATTTATAACCATTGTTTATATTCAATTATTTATATTAGACAAAACACATGGCTTACAAAACCGTGAAATCAAATTATTATTTCTTAACATCTAGTTAATTTAATTATAAAATTCTGAAAATTATACTTATATATATATTGGATTCTTTCTTTCAAATATAGGAATAATTTTTCAAAACAAGGATAGAAATTAAAATCTTATGAACTCGGGTCAAAGAGAATTTTTGATTAAAGATAAGTTGAAATTAGAAGATCAGATGATTAAATAACAAAATAAGGAACTGGATAAGTCTATATAAATCGCGGACAACCTTGACCTAGTCATCCGTGACTTAAAGAGTCAGATCGATGTGGTTGGGGAAAATCTATATTTGATCCGAAGAGATAGAGTTCGGAATAACCAAAATACTAGCATATAAACCGAGGATAAATATAAATCTCCGGTGAATCAATGCTGATTGTAAAGGAGTTTCACCCCTTTATTAGAATAATGGCGAGACCGCCAATTCACTATAAAGATCATCCGAAGTGGAGTTATGGGATACTCCAAAATCTAAAGAAGATGAAAAATGAGGGACACGAATGAACTTTGGAACCGTAGGGAATGTTCCAAAATTCGAAAAGAAAGTGGTTCAAGCTCGAATGAAAGTGATTCTGTAAATTAAATTTACCATACATTCTAAGTTTTGCCTAGAACCAAAGCTCTGATACCAAATGTAACGACCCAGTATTTTCAACCCTTCGCATCCACACATGTCGGACTTGAATTGTTCAAAATACTGCGTTGTAAAATAAATTTGGCAAAACTCAGAATATGCAGTAAATAAATCACAGAATCACAGACACAGATATTAGAACTCACAGCGGAAATAAAATATTCAGTGGTTCATGAAGCCACTATATAACTTTAACCAAACAGAATTTACATAGTTTAGAATCTGCAATACAGCTTTAGACATAAATAGAAACAGAGTCTTCCAAAGTCTTGATTGCAAATAAGATAAAGACTGAAAGCTTCCGGCAGCACGAATGATCTACGGGATGTCCTAGCTCCGGAGAGAAAAACTGAAGCTGCACTCAGGCTGACCCGAGCGTAAAATAAAACATAACACTCGAGTCAGGACATACATACTTATATAATGTAAGCTAATTCAAGTGTACTGCAATATAGAGCAAGTAACTTAAAGGATGCTTGGGACCGCCCATCCTCTAAGGATCCGTCAAACTATTTACTATGTAGTATATTGCGCTATTATAATAGTGTCTATTTAAAATAAACATACTTTTAAATAGCATTAAGGCTTTACATTTTCCACCTTAACACGTAATAGTCCCAGTAGTCCATCCAATATCATAGCCCCTCCTGATCGGGAAGCCACTAGAGGATACCACACGGGCTACGGGAGAAATCTAAACTCGTACAAGGCGCGGTATGGTAGGTGACACGGCACAACTAGGCAATGCCAGGGTAGATATACCAATTACGCATCCGGGCCGATGGAAACGCGTAGCCGCAGTTACCGCCCACCTCGGAACAACTCCCCCAAAATCAAAATATAGAGTGGCCACTGAATCAATCCAAAGTCATAGTATAATATCGAAGAGGAGTGTCCGATCAGAGGTATGACCTCATTAACCCGTCAATCGCTCCTGTTTTAGCCACCTTATGCCAACTCACGGGAGTTGGGTCCACGTATTTACCTTACAGGAAACGTCATCACCACCTACTTCATTCTGGAATCTCCACCGCGTACACGGTTGGTCAAAGTGGTTTTCGGTATCGACAGAGAGTATGCCCATATCCGATCCCGGTCTCTTTGCCAACCCATCGTTATTATAACCCGTGGTCATTTAAAACAGTTTATACTTTAAAACCAGAACAAACATTTCCATTTCAAAACTATAAATACGATATCATTTTAAAACCCAAAACAATATGATATCGTTATATTCAAATATAATTCCTTTCCAAAACCATACTGCTTAAAATTTATAATATCTGGAAACCAAATATTTGAATTTATATCTTCAAAACATAATATTTTGGAAATTTTACTTTAAAAACCATAACTCCCAAAAACACGAATGGTTTGGATATTCAACGGTATATAGAATAAAAGGTTTAACTTTATGGTTACTTTGTAAAGAAGATAATTTACATAGCTTTACAAATATATTTCTTTATTTAAAGTTTTAAACCATAATTTAAGTATCACTTCATGTTCCCAAAACCATTTCAATTCCTATATATATATATCCAATTGGAGTATTACTATTCAAAACTAAGGTTGGATTTTATTCTTTCAACAAATCAATGTTTTATTATTTAGTCTTGAATATTCCCATAAATTCCATAAATAAAACTCCAAATTTTAGCCATTAAATATTTTCAAAATTTACTTGATACTTAGAATATTCATCTTAAATTTATTAAGGAAAATCCAGTTATCATATCTTAAGATTTTCCAAAACTTAAACATAAAATAAAATTTATCAAATTCCATAAATTTTAAAACAATCAAATTCTAGATTCTGTAGCACTTAGGAAATGCTACCTAAAGTTACGGGTAAAACTAGTCCAATTTCAAAAGACAGCATTTAAATGCTGTAGTATTATTAACTAAATAAATATTTCCAAATATAACTTATTTATTTATTATTTCTTAACTGAAATCTTATCCTTTCAAAAATCCAGAATTTATATTCCAAAACTTTTTTCAGATATTTATTTAATTATTAACATTTATAAGTTATTCAAAAATCAAATAAAATCCTTTAAAGATATTAAATCAAATATTTAACTTCCAAAATAATTTTAAATATTTCAGAAAATATTATAAGAACCACGGGCCTGTATATAGTTTTCTAGCCTAGGTCAAGTGATACGGATTTTTATCATTTCAATCCGTAATTTACAAACCCCGGGTTCTATCATTTCAAACCCGCAATCCCAAGTTAACAGTTAAGCAGTTAACAGAATAGTTGAACAATAATAATCATCTAGGCCTATCATTTCAGCCCATAACAATCTAAATTTAACAGGGAACTTGCAGTGGTGATTTAAGCAGTAAATAAACAATAATATAATATAACTGCAGAAATAATACAACAGATAAATAACTGATGAGGTGTCAATTAAAATGAGGTTCATCATTCTACATCATACTACAGACAGATAATATCTAAATAGAATTTTTTTACACATACACTTGCGATAATTTACAAAATATATGTACGTATGTCTGGTGAGAAATACTCACCTGAAATTTGCAGAAAATTTGAATTTCAAAATGATGATTCACCGGAAAAGACCGACAGAGGGTAACGATAAAATTTCTCGGATGTCGCCTAGATTCAAATCTAGAACAAAAGTAAAAATATAGAATACGCGACTTAGAATTTACGGTCAAAGAAAACTTAAAATAGAACGAGAATTGTTTTGACTTGCTCGACCACTCCACCGTGTAATATGGCCAAATGTACCCTAAAACGTGAACCGGACTAACTCTAAAATTTTGACAAAATTTCCTAAAACAACCTAAGGCAAAATGGTGAAGTTTCTCCTATGGCCGTGATATACTCATGTAACGTGCACATCTTTATTACAACTCACACCTGTACACGTACTCACGCCACCATCTCCTTAGCCTAAATTTTTCACTTAGGTTTTTTTTTTGAACTCTTTTCAAATCCAAGATTTAACATTGCTTTACACTAATTCTTCCTTATAATATTTCTCTGCTTCCTCTGTTATACAGAGTTTCCAACTGTATGCACTTCATTTTCCAAATTTCCCTCCCCTGCTATCATTCAGAAGCCAAGTCCAATAACTGTAGAGATGTACATGCATTCTCACGTATGAATCATGTTCATCAATTACCCAGAGCTAATCCATGTAAAATATGAACTTACGCAACTATCAACATCTAACATTTTTAACTTAGATTCCACTTGTATTCAGTTTCAATCTTAAGTTTAGACTTAGTTTTAAAACATTGCTTTACAGTTTAATTATTCTTAAATTTAAACTTCCCAGGCTAAAAACTGTAACAGGTATCCACTAAAACTCATTCAAAATCAATATAAAAATCTAAGTCAGGTCTGCACGTATACATCGAATTCTTCCTAACATTATATGCTTCTAACATTTCAGATGAGGTGATGTGTGTCCTATACAATTTTGTATCCCAAAGTTCTTCTATTGCCAAATTCCTTTCAACTTAGATTCACCCTTTGAATTTAGCTTCAGTTTCAGATTTAAAAATCCGAGGACAACTTGTACACCACACTAACCATCAATCCTATCACTTCCCTTGTAACAGACAAAACTTTATGAGATCTATGCAAAACTAAAGACTTAAGCACAATTACAAAAGGACACTGTTACTACCAAGGAAAAAAAATGCACTTCAGAGATATACATATATATGTGACCCATTCAAGTGCCTGCCCTATCAAAAATTCATGCGCATATATGCAGTTTTACCTTCCTCTCCCTCATTCTTTCCTTTCCATTCCTCTGTTAGATATGTATCTATTTGTTTTTATATATTTAAGTCTATGCCAACCTACATCAACTACAGGCACACACACACATGCTCCAATTTATTTCAATACTCCTTTCATGCGAGGCCAAAGGTGTAAGATACAGGACTACAGGGCAATCTATATCTGATATTAGTATATCAATTACCCATAAATAAAGGATTGAACAAAATCAATTGTCACAGGCTTGGCATGGGTGCTTAAACCGGGTCAGCTGTAGGTGGAGTGGCCGAGCATACAAATGATCAACAATGGGACCAAGAAGAAAATAGAAGAAAGAAAAAAAAAAGTAGCCATACCTTAGCACGAAAATGAAGTGAAGGCCAAGTTTTTATGGGATGCAGAGAAGATAGGAGAGAAATTGAGATGCAGAGAGGCAAATGATGAAGTGGGTAATTATATATAGGCAGTATGAAGAGGGGTAAAAGGAAACGTATCAGTTTCTTCAAACCTCTGATATTTCATTCGTTACAAAAATCAGAGTTCCGTGATTAAAGCGAGCATGCCACTAATAGATAAATGAATTCGAATGTTGATCTTGAAGTATCAGTTTTATTTATAATTATGTAATTATGAATGCGTGATAGGAGGAGTAAACAGAGGGTGTGCATGCTTTGGTTTTGAGAAAGAGTATCAGAGGAAATGTTTCGAACGTTACCCTCATGCCCATTTATTTCATTTTATATACTTTGAAATGGTAGATTTGTTTCCGGATAAAATGCCAGAGATTAAGCTCGAACGTTGTACAAAAAAAAATGAGTTACTGCAAGATCAATGGGAGGGAGAGCCATCAGTTTGAGGATGTGAACTTTCAATTTTGCGTGATAAAAGAAACCCCCATGCCAGTTTAAATGATATAACTTGTAGTGTGAATGCACGAATGTTACTAAGGGAATACTGATCAAAGGAAAGGCAAGCAAGCTGTGGGTTGAAAGCATCCGTTACAAAATGAATACGTGATTTATGGTTGATAACTGATGAGATAGAGGCAAAGAATAGGTAGAGCGAACGTTACACATATGGAAAAAGTTGCACACGTGATTCGTTTTTAACTTAGCTAAATCTTGATTTTGGTTTGATGTCAATAAATAGAAAGGTGAATATTTATGTGTAGGTTTGGCATAAAGAACGTATACAAAGTTATAAAACAAATGGTCCTTTAAAACGAAATAATGTCCGTCTTAAAACCACTGACCAATATTTTTCTTCAAACAATTTTGAAAATATTATTTTTATACTACGTTAAACAGACGCAGTCTAAAACATCAAAAAATTTCATAAAGATAACATTTTAAAAACACACGTTTTATTACGTTGCTTATACCCTAAAATTGACGCGTCTTTTAAACGCGAAATTTACCAGTTCAAACATAGCTTAAATTTTCACAGTTATTATTTAATTTTATTGACATACACAATTATATAAAATATATCTCCAAATTAAATAGTTAAACTATATTGTTAAACACAATTTATATAAAATATATTTCAAAATTAAAATAATTAAAAGAAATAAATAGCCAAAAACTAGGGTTGTTACATAACCTATATATTTCATCTTTACAAACTATAACAAACTATGCACACTTTATATTTTCATGTAAATGCAAATTCACTTTGAAAAGTCAAAGTGAACAAATAATTCAAAAGTAACATGTTTTGACTATTTTTCCATATTAAACAAGATTTCTAAACATAATCATTACTAAAAAATCCTAACCATCTTCTCTTATTAATGCCTAAAGTCTTATCATATATGGAAAAAGAGCAAAAAGAATTTTATGGATTTTCTAATTAATAAAAACGTAACATCATTACTACTTCAAATCCAAGGATTTTATCATCATTAATGCAAGCCTCTTCATGCATGGAAACTAAGCAAAATAATATTTAAACATTTTGTAAAGTAGGAAAAAAAGGCAAAATCATTACTTAAGGACTTAAGATCACATCCAACCTTATCTTCACATTAATGCACATAATTTCTCATCTTGTAAAAAGTATTTAAGTACGATTTAGAAGACAACAAGGTAGAGAAGGGCATTGTAGTCATTTGATAAGAAACTACATGTATAAATAAGCATGCCTATCTTCACTTTCTTACCACAAAAACATTTTTCATCCTTTTCATTTCTTCCTCTTTCCTCCATTAAACTCTATCCACCATCCCAGCACCTTAACCAAGCTCCTACACACCCAAACCCCACCTCTGCAAGCCGTACCCCCTCCTTATCACCTCCACCACTTCGGCCAATAACCTACACCTCTCAAAACCCACGACCAAGCCTCAAACACCCTACCCAAGCCCCCCAAGCACCCCACTCACCTCCACACTCTCGGCCATCACTCACCCAAGCTCCTAATCACCATACCCGCCTCCTACACCCTCCATCTAAACCACCCTATACATCTATATGGAACATACCCAAGCCGCACACCCCTATAGACCTCCGCCCACCTAGCCCTACATGCCTCCATCACCCTACCCGGGCCACCCAAGAGGCAATATCCCACACACCCAAGGCCGAACCGTACACTCCTCCACTTTAAACAAAAATAAAAAATTAAAGCAGCAAGTTCAAGAAAAGTACGCGTTAGTTCGTAAGACGGAAGCGCGCTAATTCCTATAAAGAGTGACAAAGTGGAAATGAAGGTGAGAAATTATCTATGCTTTTTAAATCATGTTTAGTTATGTTATAATAATCATGATTATTCTGTTTATATGTTATGTTAATTATCACCATTTGATAATATGGACGTTTGGCTGAAATGAATGTTTGAATATGTTAGTTGAATAATTGATTTGTGATAATATACTCAATAAATGTTAGTCACTATGCTATGGGAATATATGTTATGTTATTGATGAATATTGAAAGTGATTATGCTCATTTGTGATTAAGTAATCCTCTTTGTTGAATATGACCAATTTTATTAATATGGTATGTGTTGGAATTACTAAGCCTCTTTTTTAATAATGGAATTCAAAATGAAATTCAAATTGAAATCGAAGTATAATTGAATTTGAAATCGAAATCGAAATCGGATTTGAAAGCAAATTTGAAATTGTAAGTGAAATTGATTTTGGAATCAAAATCGAGATAAATAGTGAAATTGAAATCAATTTTGAAGTTGGAATTGAAATAGAAAATTAAAATTGGAATTGATTTGAATTCAAGTCGAAGTTTGAACTGAAATGGAATTTGATTTCAAATTTTATTGGATAGAAATTGAATTTGAAAAATTTAATAATAAAATATTACGAATAAAATAATATTATAATATAAGATAAGGAAATTAAATTTAAATTATCCAAATAGTGGAGTATTGATTTGAAATGATTTGCGATGATTTTATAAGTAATAATGTTAAATTTGGAAAGATTATTTCAAGTTTAGAAAATTAAATCAAAACTGCACGCGCGTGCAACGATAGTTCGCGATTTCGCATCGAAAAAGTTTAAATAAGTATACGGAGTGGAATCTTGCTCGGATTCTTCGAAACAAGAAATATTCGGACTACTATATCCATAGTTCTCTAATGGGGAAAGAAAATCAAGTTTTCATCTTGTACATTTTGAAACATGCCTAATACAAATTTTTAGTAAAATCTCGCTTTTCTAGAAAAGTGACCAAAGTTATAAATTTATATTTTTTAAAGATGGAAAAATCTTTAAAAATATTTTAAAATGTTTTACAAGAGATTTAAGTTGAAAAATATAATTTTAAATGATAGAAAAGTCTATTTGGTCAATATACCTTTAAAACACCATTTGCAACGCTTTTTGTAACGCTTTTGCAGTAGTTTTCTATAACTTTGAAAATATGATTCTAAACTTGGTGATTCTTTCCTGAATCATTTAGAAATGTTTTTAAATGAATAATAAACGTTTTTTAAGATGATTTGATCAATAATTGAGTATGCAAAAATTACTAGTACATTTGTCTGACCTATGAGAGCTAAAACGATAAAACAAGGTGTGTAACCAATGTTAGGGATGGAGCAACTAGTGTCCTGGACTTACCTGACCTTCGCTTTATCTTTTAGATAAGGGGTGGAGCAGATTGAAGGGAAAGCCCTGATGCTCTAAAAATAATATATTAAGTTTCTCATAATTAACGATAATTTATATTTTTCAGAAATTAAGCAAGTTAAGTATAGTAGATTTTGATTTATAAATTACAATTTAGATTGCATAGAATGATGTTGTTATACTTAGTATTAAAGTCTAAAGAGGGAACTTGTTCTATTCATAGAATTTAAAAGGCGATTTCACCGTTATTCCGTCTAAAGAACTTGTAGAATACAGAAATTGGTATTAAGGAAAATTTGAATGATTTCCATAATCCTATTTACTCAATAATGTTTTCTAAGATTGATTTTTGTGTTTAAAGTTAACGATGTCTTAAATTACATTGTTTTTGGCCCGCTTAAAAGTTGAAGAATTTTTGTCGAATGTTGAGTAAGAAAATTGGAAATATTTTCGTAAGAGAAGAGAAATACCTTAGAATTACTCTAAGATTAAAAAGAATTTATCATAATTAACTCAAAATAAATGAATGAATAAAGGCTTAATAAATCCCGTGTACTCATATTCAATGTTTATCGATAATTGGATTTTGTAGGAATCGGGATCAGATTTCCCTGATTGTGTTCAGCATGATAGGGGTTCTCGCTTCTTGTTAGCTAGCGAACGGATAACACTTACTCCTACATGTCTCTAGTGATAAAGGGTTAGTTTTCCAGTTGGGTTTACAGTCGAGAGGCTGGCCATAAAAGCAAATCGTAAGGTGTCGGTGTGAGCTACGATGGGGTATATCCACTGTCGATGGTTTGAAAGCCTACGGTCGTCACATTTGGTAGTACGGCTTTTGGTTGAGCAAACACCAAAGCCTGAAAGGGGTTAGTCACATCAGAGATAGGATTAGTAAAATTCTAGGATGAGCAACTCATTAGAGATAGGTTAATAACACCCTAGAATGAGTAGAGAATATTATACATGAACGTGTATTTGTTAATTTTATAAAAATGGTTTTATTTTAAAAAGACGGTAAATGAAATAATTGTACCTAGGTTTATATTTTATATAAAAAGAATTTTTTTAATAGTTGGAAATAAATGATTGTTCAAAATATAGATTAGTAAAATATGAATATCTTATGATTAGAATTGCGCAATTTGACTATAAGATATTCCATAAGGAATCAATAAGGAATTAGTTGGAATCTAATACATAGAATTTTAATCACATACTCCTAGACATTTGGTTATTAGGAAATAATGGCATTATATTTTAATTAAGTTAGAATAAATAGTTTGATATAAATCTTGGTAAATTTAGGAGTTGCAAATACATAAAATTGTGAAACTAAGGGATATAATGTTGAGGAAGAACAAAACCCAATGAACTTTGCCTCATTATGTTTAGAATTTGAAATCCTAAGTCAAAAGAAGTTTGTGGGTTCAGAAATGATCATAGAAGTTAAGAACTGGTTAGGAGAATGTGCCAATCTTCATGGTAGCATGGCGAAGTATATCCATGGATCATTAGGGAGATGATGAGCAATGCCTTGGAATTTGAAGATTTCATTCCACAGAAAACTACTACATACCAACTGAGGAGAAGAAGCATGAAATCTTGACAAAGTTACCAAAACAAGGTCGTTTCAGATATAGGGAGAATGATCACTCTTCGAGGGAGTGTAAGTAAGGAGTGAAGATAAAGGCTTTTGAAAAACAAAACTTTGAAAAGCAAATGGCATAAAAGTCCATTATTTCTATCGCCTAAAAGGTCATCTCATCAAGGACTATCCAATGATCAAGATATGGGAGCAGCCTAGACCCTTTGCTATTATCACAAAGCCATCTACTTCTACCGAAAAAGGAAAAGGAGTTATGGAGGATTAGTTTACTTCGAACAAGTGTTAGGAAATGCTATCCTAAGTAAATTCCATGTTTAATATATAGTAATCTTTTGAAGTGTACTTTCCATAAAGTCACTTAATGTATGAGTGGATATTTCTAATTATCCTTTGTTTGATAATTTATTTTTGTTGTCATCTATCTCTCTTAGCTTATAGGTAAAATTAAGATTTGAACTAATAAGGTGTTTTGACTAAGGGAAAAAACTAAATTAAGGAATAAAGATGGAATTTGAAAAAAATAAAAAATAAAAACTTAAAGTAGTAATGATATTTTGGGAGGACTAGGTGGTTAGTTGTTCTATATGCTTGTATGATATTTAGGGATTTTGGGGTTGTTATCTATCCAATAGTTATTATCTTAAGTGCATGGTATGCGCTAAGATATTGGGGATGGGAGACAGACTTATGTTGTTCTATATATGACCTCAAGTACACAGTATGTGTTCGGGTTAGTAGATAAGATCTTTTTTCTTGTATTAGATGATGTTTTATATATATTAATATGTGGTTGATTTCTTTCACTTATATGCATTTTTCTCTGTGTTTGTATCTTATGGTATGAAAACCAAGTATAAAGTCTAACTTTTATTTCGAGGACGAAAAATACTTTTAAGTATGAGAGAATGCAACGACCCATAATTTCGCTACGTCGAAAATGAGATATTTTATTCATTTTAAATTTAAAAAGGTTTAGAATAAGTATGTTGTAAATAATGAATAAGTAAGGAGAAATTATTTATCTTGTGGAATAAAAATTTGGATTTTTATCACAGATCAACAAAAGTTAAGTTTTTATTAAAAAATGAATAAATGCTTAAATAAATTGTTTTAAATATTTAGTTGAAAAATCAGACTACATCAAAATCACTTAATAAAGGTAATAGAAGTATAATATAGGTTTGAAAATATATTTATAATCGTTTTACAAAAATATTCTAATTTTGTCACATTTTGTCAATGCAACTCCAAAATTCAATAAATTGATACTAATCCCAATGATATGAAATTTTAACCTAAATAGACTTATTTTAATTTATTAAATGTAGTAGGAAGTTTAGTTTCTAAGTCAGTTTAATCAACGAATAGTTAAACAAAAAGGTCAAATTTTGACTATAAAATTTGTGAATAACAATACTGTTTTCAACCGTAACAAGTCGTCGCAACGTTATACGAACATATCCACTTTATAAACTAAAATAAACTATGCACACTTTAGATTTTATTGTAAATGCAAATTCACTTTGAAAAGTCAAAGTAAACAAATAATTCAAAAGTAACACGATTTGACTATTTTTCATATTAAATAAGATTTCTAAACATAATGATTACTAAAAAAAAATCCTTACACATCTTCTCTCAATAATACCTAATTATCATATATGAAAAAAGAGCAAATTTTTTATGCATTTTCCAAAAAGGTACAACATCATTACTACTTCAAATCTACGGATCTTATTATCATTAATGCAAGTTTCTTCATGCATTGAAGCTAAGCAAAATAATATTTAAACATTTTTTAAACTACGAAAAAGAGGCAAAATCATTACTTGAGGACTTAAGATCACATCCAACCTTCTCCTCTGACTAATGCACATCCTTTTTAAAAAGTGTTTAAGTATGGTTTAAAAGTCAAAAAGGTAGAGAAGAGCATTGTAGTCATTTGACAAGAAACTACATGCATAAATAAGCATGCATATCTTCACTTTCTCAACACAAAATCATTCTCTATCCTTTTCATTTCCTCCTTCTTCCTCCAGTAAACTCTACTCCACCATCCCATCACCTTAACCAAGCTCCTACACACCCAAACCCCACCTCTACCGGCCGTACCCCTCCTTATCACCTCTACCCCTTCGTCCAACAGCCTACCCACCTCCCAAAACCCAGGCCAAGCCTCAAACACTACAAGAAAATATGTATTTGTTTGCACTTGGTAGCAGCATTTGGAAAGTAAGAGCGACCAATGTTAAACTCAATGTGCCAAAATTTGCCTCTCTTGCCGCCAATCGTAAAACATTGTTACTTTTTTTACCTTTTCAAGTTCCCCTATTTCAATTTTTCCTCTTATCTTCAGAAATATTCACGAAGTCCAAAATCGTGATTGTCGATTCATTTCTCCTCCATCATAGTTGTCGCACTACTCTTTCCTCTCTACATAGTTGATCGACTTCCCCTTTAATCTGTTGTCGTTTGATTGAGACTCTGTACAAACCCTAAATTGGTATGGATTTTATACTCTGTTTGTGATATTATATTGGAGTTGTATGGTTCAACATTGATTTTATAATTCTAATACAGACCATAATTCAGTAATTCGTCATTAGTCTTCATAAACCTTAGCTCGACCATGTCACCGTGTTTTAGTTGTTTTAGGCTACTGGCGTAAGGTATGAATCTAACTCAATAAGAACACGTTGACATGACTCCTCCTACTAATATTTTTTATTCTTAAATTACAGGTATAGTTTCGGAACTAATGTGTAGAATGGAGATAAGGTGTGAGAGATTATGGTCTGAAAATGTTTGGTATTATGAAGTTAGTGTTTAATGGTAACTTTATAGCTTATGGATAAACTTTTCTAAATACTAATATAGTTTTAGTTTTTTAATCTGGCTAAGAATGCTTGAAGATGATAATTGATTAATGTTTTCTGAACTTTGAAAGTATAACATGTTGATGTGTGTATTGTACCCTTGTAATGGATCTGCTTAGATATATCTAAGTGTTCCATGTTCAAAATAATGCATGTACTAAACTCAGTATAAAGGCAAACCAAGTATTACCTTGAAGGTTAGCAGCAGAGGGCATTTATTTTCCAGTTAACACAAGCAAGTAAACTGAGCGATAAATCAAATTACATTCAAAAATCCTCCATTATTAATTACCTCCATTTTATAAATACAAATATGAATACCCTCCAACCTGGGAATTGTCGGGAAAATTAAAACAGCACCGTCGTTTCACTAAGATTGATCAAGTTTCATGTCATGATAACATGATTTTCGATTTTTTGTTTATGCTTCTTTTTTGTCGTGGTTTCTACTTTCTCCATACGTAAATTAGTATTGTACGATCAAAGTATGAGCATACAATAACATGTAGTGTTGTGCATAAACAAGCGTTCGAGCTACTTAAATTTTTTTTATCCACAATTATAATTATTTTATCATTTAACTACGGTTCAGAACAATCTCATTTTAGCTAGCTATCAACTTCAATTCAATTATAGGAATTTGTTTAAATTCCTTTAAAATTTGATTAAAATCCATTTATAAGTATTTTGATGGTGTTGAGGTTAGGACCATACACCCCGTTATTCATTTGCTTAAGTTATTGCCCATTTAAAGTTAAATCATTTTTCTCATAGCATACTTATATGTCAAAATCAATATAGTTGCAGCACCCTAATACCGCTGAAGAAAAAACTGTTGTGGAGTTTAATTTTGAGCTTCAATAGTGCTCCTTTTGCTTAACAAGGTTCATCTATATTTTTGATAGTAGTGATATGTCTCAAGCATTCTTACAGGAAAGACCTCAGAGGTATGTATTTTGTTGCTGTCAGAATGACAATTCTAAACAAAGCGACTGCATAATTATGACCACCATCGCAAACTATCATCTTTTATCTAAAATGAATGCATATTTAAATTCTTTTGGTATCCAGATATATCATGCATGATAAATGATTGACAAAAGATATTTATGATATATTACCGCAAAATAGTTTGTTTCTGTGAATATGTGACGCCACGTCTTTATTCATGTTATATGGCAGTTATGTTTATGCATTTCACGTACAATGCTGCAGATGCATACAATGCAAAATTAATGTTTGTAAGGGAGCCATCCAGTATACACTGTTTAATATTTGAACCAATAAAGGTTTGCACTAAACTGGTTTGTGAAACATAAGCTTTCTTTGCCCTTTTGAATTGAATACAAATTTAGGCATGCATATTATCAAGTATACCATCATAAATTCATATGTTACAATAGTTTACGTTATTATACTGTTTGTCCTTTTGTGCGTGTGCGAAGAATGGTGGTAGTTGTGAAGGAAATTTTGCACCCAATCGAAAAAGATAGTTTCAGTGTGAATAAAGATGCTCCTGAATTTCATAGCGAAAGGCAGATTATGGTTTTGCAAAACAAGAGGTAATGCTTAGGCTTTTCGGTGATAAATTGTTCTAGAAATCATTTTAAGGAAGGTTAACTGATATTAATTGGTATCTGTCTCATTTGGAAGATAACACTTGATACGTAAATATTTTTCATTTAAACCTATTTCACAACTATTTTCTTAGGTTGTCTAAATACAATTTCCAATTTCTTTATAGCGTGCTTCAATATGTGTAAAACTTAATGGATAAAATAATATGTAGGTAAAGATATAAAATATGCTCCAAGGACCAAAACTAGACTGGTGCTGCATAATGTTTAAATAAACTGATTTTACTTAGGAAACAAAGAAGCGTGAGGCGATTGACTGGAGAAGGGCAGGGCATCTATTTTTGGTAGGAGAAAGAACTGATGTCGAAGTTGTTAGCTGCAGCAGTCGAGGTTTTATAGTGAGTTCTCCCACATATGTATACCATATTTATACATGTATTATATCAAAGTGATCAAACTCATGCAAATTTCAGGTATCTTTTGCCTCATTGGCAGGCTTATTACCCTATCGAAACCCTGGTGCCAAATGGAAGTTTTTAGCTTTTGAATATGGGTTATGGAAAAAAGGACTAGACCCCTTATTATACCGAAAAATATGGGAACACTGGCAAGTTATGATAAAAGTACTATGATTGAGTCTGATAAAATTCAAGCAGTAGATGGAAAAAAGGATGAACAAACCTTGATATCAAGCTTAAAATTTAAAGATCTTCTTGAAGAATATGGGAAATAGAAGACTATGCTGTTGTCTTCCTTCGTTGGCCAGGTCTGAAGTGGACATTATTTTTCTTTTTTGCTATGTTATCTTGCGTGTTGTTACTGTATTCCCTTTTCTATTTCAATAATAAAGCGTTAGTTCACTGTGAAAAATGTTAGCAGACAACTAAAATATCATATCTTTTGGTTGAAATAAACTCTAGAAGGTTGATGTTTTCTGGTAGACCAAAAGAAAAGCAGGAGGTAGTTGAAAAATAATAATAAATAAAAGTAGTCACAACCATAAACATTTATGCAAATCACTTTATATTTTATCATGAGATTAAATAAAGGCCATTGTAAAATTTTCTTCTTTTACTGTTGCTGAAATAAAGCTTTGCAGTTTTTGATCGTTTAAAATCGTAGATTTTTGAAGGCGAGAAAATTTGATATTGACAAAACAAAGCAAATGTGGGCTGACATGCTTCAGTGGAGAAAAGAATTTGGTGCTGACACCATCTTAGTGGTAAGGTGGAAATGCTGCCCCGAGTAACTTGATTATATACCAGATTTTTTATCTATTGACGATCAAGACTATTTTTTTGTATCTAATTTGAGTTAAGTGGTAGAGGTTTAGCAAGTAATGCACTACCATACGATTACTTATTTATTAATACAAAGTATGGTATCTAATGTTTTCATTCTAGTATGTTTTGTTGCTTATTGATTGACATTACGATGCAAGCCAGGGATACAAAAGCTTTAGCAAGGCAGCTGTAACGATGCACTATTTTGTACCATTCAAATTCGACAATAAATTAAAAA
Source organism: Allium cepa (assembly GCA_030765085.1). NCBI lineage: Eukaryota > Viridiplantae > Streptophyta > Magnoliopsida > Asparagales > Amaryllidaceae > Allium > Allium cepa. The sequence goes on from CM060928.1 coordinate 961,509,254, forward strand.
CATGTCAAGCTTGAATAGTTCAAAATAATAGATTGTAAATAAATTAGGAGCAAATGAAATCAAATCACAGAATCACAGACATAAAAATCAGAATACTCGCAACGGAATTAAAATAACTTAGTGGTTCATGAAGCCACCATTAATAGTCTCAAAATAAATAAAGTTTACATAGTCTTTAAATCCAAATATAGTTTAAATCGACAATAGAAAATCGCAATATCAAATAGTCTTGATTTCATAAGATAAAGAACTGAAAAGAAAGTTGCCAGCATCTTGAAAAGTGATCTACAAAAGTCCTGGCTTCGGAATGAAGAATGAACTGCAACTCAGGCTGACCCGAGCGTAAAATAAAACATAAACACTCGAGTCAGGACATACATACTTATACAGTGTAAAATAATTCAAGTGTACTGTAATATAGAGCAAGTAACTTAAAGGATGCTTGGGACCGTCCATCCTCTAAGGATCCGTTAAAATATTCACTATGCAGTAATATTTCGCTACTATAATAGTGTCTATTAGTAAAATAAACTTGCTTTAAAATAGCGTTAAGGGGATACCCATATAGCACTTAACACGTAATAGTGCCAATAGTCTATACAGTACCATAATACCTCCTGATCGGGAGGCTACCAGAGGATAATCCATAGGTATGACGCAAATCGAACTCGTATGAGGTTCGCTAGGGTAGGTGACACGGCACAACTAGGCAATGCCAGGGTAGATATACCAATTACGCATCCGGACCGGTGGAAACGCGTAGCTGCTACTACCGCCCACCTCGAACAACACTCCCAAATCAAAGGTGCGCACCAAACAATCACAAAAGTACTAGAATGGCATACGAAGAAGGGCGTCCGATCAGAGGTGCTACCTCATTAGTCCGAGAATCGCTCCTGTTTTAGCCACCTTATGCCAACTCACGGGAGTCGGGTCCACGTATTTACCTCAAAGGAAACATCACCCCCATCCTACTTCATTCTGGAATCTCCATCGCGTACACGGTTGTCAAAGTGGTTTTCGGTATCGACAGAGAGTACGCCCGTATCCGATCCCGGTCTCTTTAACAACCCACGTTATTATTACCCGTGGTTTATAAATTCCAAAATAGTTATATTTGAATCAAATACTATATTGAAAAAGGTGAAGTTAAAATAAAAATCCAATATATATCCCAAGGTTATACCTTAGTTCATTTGAATCAATTTCAACAACATTTAAACCTTTATTTAAGCAAATTTAACTTATAAAAATCAAAATTTCCATCTTTAATCAGTCATTAAATTTCTCGATAAATTATGATTTTTATAAAGTATAATTATAAATAAATATCTAACTTCTCTTATAATTTACTTAATAAAATCAGGTGCAAAATTTATAATTTAGTTAAATTCCCATATCCAAAATAAACTGACTTCCAATTAATTTCTTACCTTACCCTTATTTTAAAAAAACTGCCTTCCATTTCCAAATCAAGTTAAATTTCAATTTCCATATTTCACAATTCTAACTATTTAATTCATAGAAGACTTAACTTATATTTATCCGCTTTATATTCAAGTTATACCAAATTTCATAAATTATTTCTTAACTTAAATTCCACTTATTTCACAAATCCAAATTTCAAGCTAAACCCATGCTTTAAATTCTAATATTATTTATATATTTTACTAGTATAATATTATACATATAAAAATTATTTAAATCAAATTTTAAACAAAGAATTATTTAGACATTTAATATTTCCAAAAATACATATATATATATATATCCATGGATCTGTATAATATTTTCAAACCTAGGTTAAGTAACACAGATACTATATCATTTCAATCCGTAAATTTCCATGAAAACCGGGTTCTATCATTTCAAACCCGCAATCCCAAGTTAAAATGACTAAATAAATAAATGAACTAAATGATGTTCAGGCCTATCATTTCAGCCTGTAATGATCTCTATTTTTACAGGGAACTTGTAGTGTGATTAAAAAGTAAATACTGATAAATAGTATAACTGCAAATTATAACAATTGATAATACAACTGATGATGTGTCAATTAAATAATGGGGTTTTAACATCATAAGTTTATACCACTAGTAGATAAAATTAAATAAAATAAATTTACAATTACACTTGTTATCAATCTACAGATATATAAGTATGTTTGCCAGGTGAGAATACTCACATTATTGCCGTCAAAGATTTGATTCAAGAATGATGGTAACCCTTGAAAAAGAAAATGCACAGAAGCACGATCAAATTGTTGCGAAGTCGACGCCCGAATTTAATTCTTGAAAAGGAAACGAATAAATTCAAAATCAAACTAAGTAAAAAATTTAACACGAAATTTCGAAAATAAGTTGGACGAATAGAATCAAATTTGAATCAACCATTTCCACTACTCGACTCGACCACGTTCTCAAGGTTCATCAGTGTAAACCTACCTATATATGTACCCATGAAATCAAAGTGGAAATTTTTAGGCAAAGGCTGGAAAGAAAAGGTGGGCAACAATATAAAATTTTAACAAATAGGCGTCCTTCATTCTAATTTCTCATGCACTTTTCTTCCTTTCCCTTTTCATACTTACGTACTAACTTATTTTATTTTATTTATTTATTTATTTATTTTTTTAAAGGTGACAAAATTTAATTCAAGAGTGGACACGTATTTACCATGCTCGGCCTGCATATTTCCACTTCCCTCTTTTTTCATTTTTTTACTGACACGTCCCTTCCCATCTATACTAGAATGCATGCATGCATAGGGTAAAGGTATATGCACGTCAGTGCTTTCAAGGCTTAGAGGCTCCATAATTTTTTTTATATGGTTACGCCAAGGCACGGCCAAGCCTAGATCTAAAATGAATGCATGTATGCATGCACTGTTCCTTCCAGGTCTATCGGCCAAACCTGACATGGTGCCTGCATGCTATATTTTTTTTGGGTTCAAAGAAACAAAGTATATGTCCTAAGTATTTCGTTCTATGCATGAAAAAAAATATTTCCTATTGGCCATTACTTGGAGGGGAGGCTGACAACAGTGGTAAAGGAGGAGGGCAGGGATCTAGTGGTGAAGGAGGAGTCGTAGCCGAGCATAGTGGATGACAGAATAAATTATAACAAGAAGAAGAAGGAAAAAAACCACAAAGTTGTTACCTGAAGAGCACTCGAAAGAATAGATATGAGGTGAAGTAATTCATGCAGACGTTCTCAGTATTTAAAGATGCAGCTTGCGTAAATTTGGTAACAAGAATAGGCAGGCAAGTAATTAATTTCTTTGATTGACATTAAGAAAACAGCAAGTAATGAAATGAATTGAAATGTAAGTTTCCCTTTTCTTTTTCTTTTTTTGAACGTTGAAATAACCTTTGTGAGAAGAGTTGATTGCGAGAGGGAGTATGGCAAGAAAAAAATTATTTGCATTGATTGATAAAAGAACGGTAAGGAAGTATGATTTGAAATTTCGAACGTTTTTATTTATTATTAAAATTGGGTTGATTTTGAACGTTACGTCAGGAATTTATTTGGCAAAGGTTTACTTGGAATGGTAGATTTCTTTCCACTTGATTGCGTGATTTAAGGTAAATGAATATAGGAAGGAAATAAAGTTTGAATTTATTTATACGGTTTTGCTGAATTACACAAAGAAACGGCTAGAAATTTATTGGAAAAGATTTTGGAACGTTCTGAAATAAATATTATATACCAAATTTTAAACAAATTGTAAACACGTTTTATAAATAAAGCTTGCGTTAATTTGGGAACTATGGCAAGGATAAAGATGTGAACGGTTATGGAGTTTTGTGAATATTCTATTAAATCAGAAAAGCAAAAGGAAGGTGAATATATTTAGAATGCGTACAACGGACGCCAACACTTATCCCCAAAATATAACGAAAATAACGGATTTAGTTTTTTTTACTTTTCTTATATATATACACGTTATTTATTCCAACAAATAACGCGCCTTTTTAAACGCGAAATTAAATAGTTTATTAATACACTGTAAATTTTAAAAGTTATTACTTAACTAAAAATAAAATTTGTTTACATTCTTCGAATTTTCCTACCATCTCCTAAGAATAAAATAAAATTCATTTTTAAAAAGAACGAAAGTGAAATAAAACGTTGTTACTCATATATTTTTTAAATTAAAATATTAAATTTTGAATTCAAAGATTTAACTTCCAAAACGTTAAACTTAACCAAAATAAGAATCATATAATTTCATATATTAATAACCTTTGGGTGTTTATTTATAATAAAATTTAAAATTCAACTCTTGGAAAAATATAAAACTCCAAAGTCCACAAGTATAAGAATTAAATATTAAATAAATATTGGGCTATTACACTCTCCTCCTCTCAGAACTTTTCGTCCTCGAAAAGGAATGAAAAGAGAGGAAAAAAACAAGGGAAGATAGGATGATAAAGCAAAGTACCTGAAACGAATAATTCTGGATTCGAAGCACGAATGCTCTCCTCCGTTTCCCAGGTGCAATCCTGTTCATCAGTGCTCCATTGCACTTTTACCATGAGGACAAATTTTCTTCTTAGCCATTTCGTACCTCGATCGATGATACGAAGCGGCTTCCTTTCAATAGTTAGGTCAGGCTCGATGTCCAAACCATCAAGAGAAGTAGGCTGGATAATAAGAGATGGATCTGGAAGACAGTGATAAAGGTGGGATACATGGAACACACCGTGTATTCCAGCAAATTTCTCGGGCAAATCCAGTCGATAAGCAAGAGACCCAATCCTTTCCAAGATGCGGAATGGACCGATAAACCTAGGAGCAATCTTCCCTCTACGCCCAAACTGAACCACACTTCTTAAGGGAGAGACCTTAAGAAAAATCAAATCACCGACAGCGAATTCCAAGCTTCTTCTACGACGATCCGCGTACTTCTTCTACCTATCCTGAGCAGTCCTTATCCTTCGCTTAATCTCCTCAACCTTCCCCAAGCTTCCAAAATCATTTCGGGACCAAGAACTAAGCGATCACCGGATTCAATCCAGTAGGATGGAGATCTACAGGGTCGCCCGTAAAGAGTAGCAAATGCGGACATCTCAAGACTAGCCTGAAAAGATAGAATGAGATAGATAGGGAATAAGATAAGATAAGAAAAGAGGATTGGAATTTATACCTGATAACTATTGTTATAGGTGAATTCCACAAGATGGAGATGATCTTCCCAAGATCCTCCATAATCCAAAATGCATGCACAGAGAAGATCCTCTCGAATCTGATTCACCCTTTCCCTTTGGCCGTCAGTCTGTGGGTGGTAAGCGCTGCTCAGATTCAGACGAGTACCCAAGGATTCTTAGAATGCTTTCCAAAATTGACTGGTGAAGATAGGGTGTCGATTGCACACTATGCTAAAGGGAACGCCATGGAGATGAATAATCTCCCTCATATAAATATCAGATAAGCTCGAAGCCGTATGGGTAGACCTGACTAGATTAAAATGGGTGGACTTAGTCAGTCTATCCACAATAACCTAGATGCTCTCATTTCCCATCCTAGATCTCGGTAATCCATCGATGAAATCCATAGAAACTTGCTCCTACTTCCAATTTGGAATCTCCAGAGGCTGTAACAAACCCGGTGTCCTCTGATGATCTGCCTTGACTTGCTGACAAGTCGCACACCTACTAACAAAGATAGAGATATCGCGATTCATACATTTCCACCAATAAAGTTTCTTTAAATCCTGATACATCTTCGCTACGCCAGGATGAATGGAAAGTCGGGATTGATGATGTTCCCGAAGTAGCTCCTGCCTCAAACCATCAACATTCGAGACACATATCCGATTATTAATCCTTAGAATCCCTTTATCATCAATCTAAGCTCCACTATAATCAAGACTACTATTCCTTCCATCTCTGCTACAGACACTTTCCTTCATATGCCTAAGCATCTTGTCTTCATCCCGCTTAACCTTGATACGATCCACAAGAGGAGAAGAAACAATAAGCTGACACAACAAAGATTTCTTCCTACTCAACGCATCCGCCACTACATTTTCTTTCCCAGGAGTATAGTTTATGTCGAGATCGTAAGAAGCAAGGAACTCGAGCCGCCGTACTTGTCTCTGATTCAAATCTTTCTGGGTAAAGATGTATTTCAAAGACCGATGATTGGTGAAGAGGTCAAATTTAGCCCCCAAGAGATGATGTCTCCAAAGCTTCAGAGCAAAGACAATAGCCAGCAATTCTAAATCATGAGCAGCATAATTAGCCTCATGGGTCTTCAACTGACGACTAGCATATGCAATTACCTTCCCATCTTGTTAATACTGCTCCCAAACCCTCTCGACAAGCATCGGTAAATACCGTTAATCTCTCATTTCCATTCGGGACGGTAAGCACTGATGCGGAAGTCAGCTTGTCCTTCAACTCTTGGAATGCCGCTTTACACTTATTGCTCCAAATAAACTTAGCATTCTTCCGAGTTAGAGCAGTAAGAGGTGCAGAAATCCGAGCAAAGTTCTCAATGAACCTCCAATAGTAACCGACAAGGCCCAGGAAACTGCGAATATCAGTTGGAGTCTTGGTTCTTCCCAATCATTGATCGCAGCGATTTTGACTGGATCAACAGAAACTCCTTCACTAGAGACAATATGTCCGAGGAATCAGACTTCCTTTTCCCAAAAATGACATTTAGAGAACTTAGCCTTTAATTGATGATTTCTTAGAGTCTCTAAAACATACTGCAAATGGGTCCTATGCTCTTCCTCAGACTTGGAGAACAACAGGATATCATCAATAAAGACTAGGACAAATTTATTGAGCACATAGCGAAAGACCTGATTCATCAAGTCGACAAAGAAGGCAGGAGCGTTAGTCAATCCAAAAGGCATAACTAGCCATTCAAAGAAACCATTCTCAGTACGGAAAGAAGTTTTGGGAATGCTCTCCTCGGTACTCTAAGCTCGTGGAAACCTGTGGCTAAATCAAACTGAGAGAAAACAGTCGCTCCATAAAGCTGATCGAACATATCAATGATGCAGGGCATAGGATATCTGTTTTTCATAGTGAGCTTGTTCAGTTCCCTATAATCAACACACATCCTAAGAGAACCGTCATATTTTGTGACGAAAACTACGGCTGCTCCCCATTCCGAGAAACTAGGTCTGATTAGTCCTTTAGAGGACAAGTCTTGAATTTGATTCCTTAATTCGATCTTCTCCCATGGTGCCATTGTTCTGGGTGGAAGAACTACAGGTCGAGCTCCAGGAACGAGGCCGATGCGGAAATCAATCTCCCGCTTTGGAGGTAAGGAAGTGACTTCACCAAATACGTTGGGAAATAATCTAACCACCGGAGTGGACTCAATATCACCATGGAAAGTATCGAGTTCTAATGGATTTCCAAAATCATCTTTAAGGGCAATAGTACGAGAACTACAAGAGATATGTGCATCATGCCTACCTAACCAATCACCCCAAGCAAAAGATCGAAAGCGTCAAACCCCAGAACATATAAGTCACCAGTGAAACGATGATCGAGATATATAAGCTTTACTTGCTTACAAATCCTACTAAGATTTGCAAGGCCTCCCATAGGATTCGAAACACATAAAGGCACAGAAGTAATTTCGGGAAAAAGGCGATGCTCGAATTTATTACAAAGGTCCAAAGAAATGAAGCTATGTGAAGCTCCAGTATCGAATAAAACACGAATAGGTGATTTAAACAAAGTAAAAGAACCTTGAAGTGTACCTTGAGAGTCGCTAGGAACTGGAGCAGGTGCAGGCTGTGGGGCTAGGGAGGATGCAGAAGTAACAACAAAAATTCCTGATGCCGTACCCTGCTTCTGGGTAGGGCAGTCTCTCTTGAAGTGTCCCGGCTGAAGGCAGATGTGGCAGAGGTGTCGTCTAGCCAACTGAGAAGGAGGTGGAATAGCAGCACCCAAAGTAGGACAGCTATTAGCGTAGTGTCCTTTCTGGTTGCATCGGTAGCAAGTAATGGTAGAAAGATCTACCGTCGGCCTCTGAGATGTAGAAGACGATGATCCTAGCCCTGGAGTCCTATTCCTCTTATGACGGTAGAAATTTGACTTCCTTTTCTTAGAATTTCCAAAAGACTGAGCCGGTGCAGATTGGGCAGCCGGAGTGGCCCTAGCGGTAGGGTTCTCATACCGGAGAGCCATGTCCATCAGAGCAGTAAACGTACCATGCACGGGGTAATGAGGCGATCGTAAAACTCGGGGCGAGCACCAGCGATAAATTTCTCGTTCTTCTTAAGAGGGGTGTCTATCAAATTCAGGCCATATTGCGAAAGCTCATTAAATTTTCTCTCATATTCCGTGAAGGACATATCGCCCTGCTTCAAATCCATAAAGTCTCGATATAGATGAGACTTTCCCGCTTCGGGCATCCATTTGACGAGAAAGGCCTCCCTAAAGCACGATAAGAGGGATAAGACAAATTTCGAAAATGGGGAAATTTAACCTAAATTTGAACAACCGAAGAAGATACCTAAATTGCTCCCAGGTGATGTCATCCTCATTGGTGTGAGTAGTAACTGACATCCACCAATTCAAAGCAGCTTCTTTCATCTACCAGGCCGCCAATTGCCTTTGCTGGACATTTGTGATTTCGAGACAGGAGAAGATTCTCTCCAAGTCTCTCAACCATTGTCGAGCTTCTATTATGGATTCAGACCCTGTAAACTTGGTGCCACCAAGCTCGGTATAATCTTTGCATAGCTCAGTAAATCTAACAGGGGCCACGGGTGGAGGAGCTGGGGCATCAGCTCGTCCCCTACCTCTGGTGTTTCCTCGATTCATCCTGAGAAATCAAGAATGAATCTAAGGACAGAGGAAAAATATAGAGGCAAGTATAGATTAGATAAGATAAAGTTCACTAGAAAGGTATTCAACAAGGACCTAATTTATATAAGGTGGAGAAAGGGAGAAAGTAGTTGGAAAATTTTATTTTTAAAATAAGGAAGTTTTTATATCAAAATACCTTATTGAAAAACCTTTTAAAAATTTATTTTATACTTTAAAATACATTCTCTCACAAAGGAAGGATTCTAAGCTTTGACTTCACTCATTCTACGGTATTGCTACCCAATCTCTAATGAGTTTTGCTCCTCAGGCTATGGTTAAACCTGGCTCTGATACCAACTATAACGACCCACTATTTTGTACCATTCAAATTCGACAATAGATTAAAAACATGTCAAGCTTGAATAATTCAAAATGATAGATTGTAAATAAATTAGGAGCAAATGAAATCAAATCACCGAATCACAGACACAGAAATCAGAATACTCGCAGCGGAATTAAAATAACTTAGTGGTTCATGAAGCCACCATTAATAGTCTCAAAACAAATAAAGTTTACATAGTATTTAAATCCAAATATAGTTTAAATCGACAATAGAAAATCTCAATATCCAATAGTCTTGATTTCATAAGATAAAGAACTGAAAAGAAAGTTGCCGGCATCTTGAAAAGTGATCTACAGAAGTCCTCGCTCCGAAATGAAGAATGAACTGCAACTCAGACTGACCCGAGCGTAAAATAAAACATAAACACTCGAGTCAGGACATACATACTTATACAGTGTAAAATAATTCAAGTGTACTGTAATATAGAGCAAGTAACTTAAAGGATGCTTGGGACCGCCCATCCTCTAAGGATCCGTTAAACTATTCACTATGTAGTAATATTTTGCTATTATAATAGTGTCTATTAGTCAAATAAACTTACTTTAAAATAGCGTTAAGGGGTTACCCATATAGACCTTAACACGTAATAGTGCCAATAGTCTATACAGTACCGTAATACCTCCTGATCGGGAGGCTACCGGAGGATACTCCATAGGTATGACACAAATCAAACTCGTATGGGGATCGCTAGGGTAGGTGACACGGCACAACTAGGCAATGCCAGGGTAGATATACCAATTACGAATCCGGACCGGTGGAAACGCGTAGCTGCTACTACCGCCCACCTCGAACAACACTCCCAAATCAAAGGTGCGCACCAAACAATCACAAAAGTACTAGAATGGCATACGAAGAGTGCGTCCGACCATAGGTGCTACCTCATTAATCCGAGAATCGCTCCCGTTTTAGCCACCTTATGCCAACTCACGGGAGTTAGGTCCACGTATTTACCTCAAAGGAAACGTCACCCTCATCCTACTTCATTCTGGAATCTCCACCGCGTACCCGGTTGTCAAAGTGGTTTTCGGTATCGACAGAGAGTATGCCCATATCCGTTCCCAGTCTCTTTAAAAACCCACGTTATTATTACCCGTGGTTTATAAATTCCAAAATAGTTATATTTGAATCAAATACTATATTGAAAAAGGTGAAGTTAAAATAAAAATCCAATATATATCCCAAGGTTATACCTTAGTTCATTTGAATCAATTTCAACAACATTTAAACCTTTATTTAAGCTAATTTAACTTTTAAAAATCAAAATTTCCATCTTTAATCAGTCATTAAATTTCTCGATAAATTATGATTTTCATAAAGTATATTTTACAAATAAATATCTAACTTCTCTTATAATTTACTTAAAAATCAGGTGCAAAATTTATAATTTAGTTAAATTCCCATATCCAAAATAAACTAACTTCCAATTAATTTCTTACCTTACCCTTATTTTAAAAAAACAGCCTTCCATTTCTAAATCAAGTTAAATTTCAATTTCCATATTTCACAATTCTAGCTATTTAATTCATAGAAGATTTAACTTATATTTATCCGCTTATATTCAAGTCATACCAAATTTCATAAATTATTTCTTAACTTAAATTCCACTTATTTTACAAATCCCAATTTCAAGCTAAACCCATGCTTTAAATTCTAGTATTATTTATATATTTTTCTAGTATAATATTATACGTATAAAAATTATTTAAATCAAATTTTAAAAAAAGAATTATTTAGACATTTAATATTTCCAAAAATACATATATATATATATCCACGGGTCTGTATAATATTTTCTAACCTAGGTTAAGTGATACAAATACTATATCATTTCAATCTGTAAATTTCCAAGAAAACCGGGTTCTATCATTTCAAACACGCAATCCCAAGTTAAGATGACTAAATAAATAAATGAAATAAATGCTGTTCAGGCCTATCATTTCAGCCTGTAATGATCTCTATTTTTACAGGGAACTTGTAGTGTGATTAAACAGTAAATAATGACAAATAGTATAACTGCAAATTATAACAATTGATAATACAACTGATGATGTGTCAATTAAATAATAGGGTTTTAACATCATAAGTTTATAGCACAAGCAGATAAAATTAAATAAAATAAATTTACAATTACACTTGTTATCAATCTACATATATATAGGTATGTTTGTCAGGTGAATCCTTTTATTTAAATTTCTCGCTACACGGAAATGTAATCACATATATAATAAAGCAATTATGTATATATTATTTCGCAAGCATAGATATTATTTTATTTTTACAAAAGATACATTATTAATTTAAATTATATATTGACATTCATATAAATATACAAACACCATATAATGCTTTTACATATCCATAAAGTAAGTTTAAATTCACTAAATAAATATCTCTAGATCATTTATAATAGTTTAAAAATAAGAATTTACAAATCTCTTAATTATGCATTTAACGAATATTATTAATATAATTTATTTAATAATTAAACATCTTAAATTATATTTGTGAACTAAGTGTAAAATATAAGGGTGTTATAATATATTTTGTTTACCTTTTATTTATTTTATTTTTATTTTTATTGATTTTATATTATTATTATTTACGTACATTGGTGCTAACCAGTTGCAACCACCGGTCGACCGGTTGGTATTTTAGGGGTCGACCCATCGAGCATCCATTGTCATGTTTTTCTGTGCCTATATCCATCGATTCAGGCTTTCTTCATCACCATCCTCTTCTACCATTAAGTGTATACACCTTTTCACTACCATTCGATGATTCACTAATGCCTACACATTCATCAATTATCTACTATAGTTTAAGAACAAGATGACATCAGGGAGAAATATATTACAGTAAGAGATTGGTATAAATGCACAACCTCTACATCAACAAACATACATCTCAAAAACATCATAGACATAATAACATGAGAGAAGTACCCACTTTAAGTTGAAGAATACCAAAAGCTTTGCTAACCTCTTCTAACTCCTCTCCTTACTTCTCTTCTTGCTTCTACTATAATTTCCCCCTTTCAGTTTTATGATTTGAACTTGAATTCTGACTTGCTAATTTGATGCAGTGGAGTGTCAAGAAGCTTGAATTGGATTACGGGAATTTATAGGATTTTATTTTTGTTTTCAGAGTGGTAGAAGGTAATTAGGCTTTTGATTTTCTAAAGTAAAGGTATTGATTATGATGGGTTAGATTTATAAGTGGAGGTGGAATGTTTGGAGATATAAATATCTAGACTTAAAAGTAAATCATGCTTTCATCAAAAGTTATTTGGGTTTGGGCTTAGTAAGTGTTTAGGCTTGGATTGACTATCTAATTCATGTTCTTTCTTTTCTTTTCTAGTTTATAAAACAAACTTACCTCTTCAAGCACAATAACATATCAAAATCACTACATTAAATTTCCACCAAACAAATTATATTATTATCTATTTTATAATTTTATTTTCTATAATTTGTTTATTTAGTTTAATCATTTTATTTAAATTCATTTACTTATAAACTCCAACTTCTTTAGTAAAATTCTTTCTATCATCAAAATAAATTTCAAGCTTACAAATTTAGTTTAACCTTTTATTCCAATTAAATAAATATATTTTTTCTTATTTCAAATTAACCTAATAAATTATTAAATCAATATTCTTTTCATATTTAATTCTTTTCATTTTAATAAATATTCTACATCAAATTTCCAAATCATTCCCATGATTCCATATTTACTAATTCAAAGCACGTATAATTAATTAATCTTCAATACTAAATTATTAATTTATTGTTTCTCGACAACGGGTTGTTGCAGACTCTCCTCTTAAGAAAATTGCGTCCTTGCAATTTTTTTTGGAAAAACCGATAACTAGCCAGATAAATTCTAGCTCATCTACACCTTAATTAATAAAAAAGCAAGAAGAAAACATACTATCTTATGCATATTATTGAATAAATCAGGTACGATCATTCTATATACTCCTTAGTCTCCTAAATATAATCTAACAGGTTGTCAGACCATTGTACCTTCACTAATGGAACTCTCTTGCTTCTAAGCTATCGGATTTCAGAGTCAACCATTCGAACAAGATGCTTCACATAAGTCAAATCAGTGGATAACTCAAGCTCCTAGCTGTCTCTTGGATAGACAATAGTCTTTGTATCATGTTGAAACTTCCTTAGTTGGGAAATATGAAAGACAATATGGATTCTTGAAAAGCAATATGGAAGCGCGACTCTTTGCATAACTCCTCCAATTAGTTCAATAATCGATTATGGACCAATGTAGCAAGATGATAGCTCTTTCGATTTAATGAATCTCATAACTCTCTTCAACAGAGATATCTTCACATAAACAAGATCTCCAACTTTAAACTCTATCTCCTTCCTTCTTCGATTGGCATAAGACTTTTGTCGATCTTGCACCTCTTTTTTTCTACATCTAATCAGCTCAATCTTCTCTGATGCTTCCTTGATAAAATCTAGACCTAGTATAAATCTATCTCCAGTCTCCAAATAACAGAATGGCGATCAACATGGCCTAACATATAAAGCTTTGACCTATTGTTAACGCTAAAAATCGAACGCTAACACCCCGGTGTAGATTGAGTTTGAGTGAAAGCACCACCCGCGAACACGGGAACTAAAACAAGTAGAAAATTCACAGAGAAAGCAGAAAAGACATCTTTTATAGTGGTTCGGCTTCAGGTAAGCCTACGTCCACTTTAATCTTCTTTATTGCCGAATCAATTACAACTTTACAACAGTCTTCAATTACAATTCTGATGAGACAAACAACTAGAACTTTGATGCAGAAGAATTCTTTGAATCCATGTTGATTGCGTTAGATTTCTTCTTGAAGTTAGTTGAGATGCCTTTCGTATTTGAAGTGTTGAGTGAGAGTATCGTCCTTCTCAAATGAGCCAAAAAAGATCCCCCCATGCTTGAGGTAGGTTGGTATTTATAGGAAAATTTCCCCCTTGGGTCGTTAGTCATGACCGACCTATGGCAGGTCGTGGCCGACTTATCTGGCCAAACCCCATGGTTTCACAAAGGTTCACTTGTATAAGTCCCAGGTCGCCCCCGAGTCAACACCACCTTCTTCCAGTAATACGGCATCGGGCTTATATTTAGTAGCTTTAGGTCGTGGACAATCCAAGCTAGGTCGTGAGTCGTGAACGAGTTAACTGGCAAGTCGTAAGTCATGGCTTAACTGGTAAGTCCTGAACCATGTACGAGTTAAGAGCCCACTGTGCCAGGTAGCTGCATTGAACTTGTCTTCCTTTGCCTAGGTCGTGAACGACTTAACATAGGTCGTAAGTCGGTAGCGACTCAAGTGTAGTTCGTGATCTTGTCCCTATCTTGAGCAGTTAGGACGGCAACTTCTTTGGGCAGTTAGATCGGCATCTACCTTAGGCCAGCATCCATGTTAGATCGGTAACTTTCCTAGGTCGGTATCTATCTTAGGTCGTTGGCTATCTTAGGTCGGTCGCTATCTTAGGTCGGCAGCAGCTATCTTAGGTAGTTGGGTCAGTATTCTTTAAGTCTTACGTCGGCATTCTGTTAAAGCATTAGGTCGGCATCCCTTTGGGTCGGTAACTGTTAAGCCTTAAGTCGGTATCTAAGTCATGGCCGAGATGGAGTTAACACTTGCCCCACGAATTACACGCCTAATGGTTAGGTCGTGTGCTTCGATATCCTCTAACCCGTCCATTCTCTAAGTCGGTAGGTCGTACGCGACCTAACAGTTAGACCATATGTGCCGCTTCAGATCCCTCCACTGCAAGGTATAAGTCACATCTTCTTCTTCCTTCTCATTACCTACTCTCTTGATTCTGCCATTAAAAACTTTCTCAAGCTCCAAAAGGTGATTTCATTCCAAACAATCACCGATAATCTTTGTTATTCATCACGTAAGTAAACCTGCTTCCTTCTCGATCCCCTACTGTCATTGATTCATGAATCCCATTCAAACTTCACCCACCTCCTCGCGCAGTGCTTCATCACGAATCTTATCATACCGATAGTTGATGATCCTGAGATGGCTCAATTCGGATTCAAACGGTTGATGAAACGATGCCGTTGGGTCACTGCTTCGGGCTAATCAATCCTGATTTACGTTAGGATTGTGGGGTGTTGAATTCGTGTGGGTTTTAATCTGGTTTAATGGATGATCCGATAGCATGAAATAGCATAAATGAAATGATGGTTTTTTGGTTGAGGGAGTGGCTATCGGGTTAACGGGTTGAGTGGAGTGAGATATTGGTTTGGACGCGACCCAGTGGTTTTGGGTGACCTAACTTTTGGCCGACCTAATTTAATACGATCTAATCCTTAGATTGTGGCCGAACCAGCACTTGGGGAAATTCGCCTACCTAACCCTTGAACCGTGGCCGAACTAACACTTGGAGAAATCTACCGACCTAACCCTTAAACCGTGGCCGGACTAACACTTGGAGAATCCTGCATCACTTTTTTGAACTGGAGCCTTTCTCCTTACTATCCCTTATGACTTAAAGAACTACCGATTTAAAGAATCAGAAACTTAATCTTAACTCGTGAAAGATTTCTTCGGTCGCGGCCGAGTTGACACTTGGATGCCCAATTCGAATTCTCACTTAAAAGCATAATTCCACTTTGAATTCTTAACTTAATTTACTGGACTAAACTGCTTAAATCTTGGATTGCTTTAACTTTGTTGCTTTATTTCACAGACCACATTAACTTATAGGCTAACAACCTGCTGAAAACAACAATCACAGAAAACCGAGACGAATATACTGCCATTGACTGCCCACATCAAATGACAGATTAGTCGACATAGAGTAATCAACTTAAATACATTGTATGAAATGTTGTGAACCAATCAACTAAAGTGAAGTATTAATGAAAAGCGTTGCTAACTTGAACCGATTTGTTTGCATCAACATTACACTTGCATATTAAAACAACGAACCCTGGACTTTATAGCTGACAAATACTTGCTAGTTTTTATTCCAGTTACATTTTCTTATTGCTTGATTGATTTTACACAACACTCCACACATTTTAGGAAACGTGCACCTTCATGTTTGAATATCCAGTTGTTTGTGTAGAATGACTTCCCACCAAGGAGAAGAAGTGGTAGCTCAAGCGGGAGAAATCCTTCAGACAGCTGTTCCCATAGAGAATCCTCCAGAGAGAACTTCAACTATCCTAACTTCGAGAGCGTTTATTCAGCTACGTACTCAATTTGGTTTTGCTGAAAATGATGCCCTACTACCCGGGCCAAATGATACTGCTTACAGTCCTCCCCCCGATTTCGTCGCAGTCAGTCGTCAAATGTGCCTAAGCGGGGCGATTCCTCCTTTTAACGACTTCCTTCGAACCCTTCTCCTCCGGTTGACAATCTCTCCGTTCGTACTTCATCCTAATGGCTATGCCATCTTGATGGGGTTGTGTGTTTTGTTTAGGAGAACTTTTGATCGCTTGCCAAGTTTTGAAGAAATTCGCTACTTATGCTGACCATCCTTCCCTCATTATTGTGAGAAGTGCTAGAAACCGCAAGCTTTTTTCTGATATTACCGAAAGTGTTCATGGATTTTTGAACCAGTTTTTCTTTGCTCGCCGCCCCCCAGGGTTTTATGCCATATGGAGAGTAGGAACTAAGATTACCTGTATCTATTTTCTCCATTTTCAAACTTTTTCGAGATCCGAACTACCAATTGCTAATTTCATTCTTTGCTCTTTTCAGCACTTCCTCTCCCCTATAGAGATCCAAGCCATTAGCAAATTTTTGAAAGATTGAGCGCCGTGGCCGCAGAAGAGAGAAGTATAAATTTTTTGTTGAGGGATGAATTTTTCATCAGTATGGACTTTTGCACGCTTCTCGCTCTACACACCCCCATGAGGTTCCAGACTCCCCGCCTAAAGCATTAGATGCCCCAGTTTCCACTGACGAACCCTTACCAAAAGAAACTGCCTCCGAAGCTTCTCTGGTGAAGTGCTCTACTACTGTCGATGTTGCGGGGTCGTCTGGCAAATTCGCACTTGCCCCAGTCATTGAGGAAGAAGAGCCTCAGGGATCTCCCCGACATTTACAGAAGTCTGGTGAAGAAGTCGAGAAAACAAGCCCTGTCAAGCATAGTGGGGACGACACTTTCGAAGGGTTGAGCGACCTCTTTGTCACCTCACAGGAGCTCTTTAAAGACGATCTTGTCGCTACTAGGGTTTCTTCTTCAGTGGTGGAAGCGACTTCTTCTCTGCAACAAGCTCCGTCGACCCAAGAGTTGACGTTAACTTCTACCCCTACGATTACTCCGCAATCAAAGAGTGGTTCGTAGTTTGATGCGCGTAGTTTGCACATCACACACACTTAGAATCTTTTGGCACTTTCATGCATCTAACTCTTTGTACTTTGAAGATTCTAAAGTTACACTTCTTTTCTCTGAAGACTTTTAAGACTTGTCTTTTTTTTTAAATATCAGGTTCTCCGATGGGACGTAGTGGCTCTTACTATAACGACTTTCAGCGCTACGGGGGGCGTAGTCAATATGATTATAGGCGCTACCTTCCCATTCACAGAGAAACCGACGAAGAGAGACCCGCCCGGAAGGCTCAGGAGAGGAGGGCTCAAGAAGAGCGTCATGAGAGAAAAGAAAGGGAGGAGCACCATGATTCTTCCCAGAGAGGTGACGACTCTCACAAGAGAAAGTCGCATGATGATCGGGGAAAAAGCCATATGGTTGAGGACCCAAGCAAGCGTTCCCGGCATGGTGAGAAGCATGCTTCTACAACTACTGAAAAGGTCACTGCCCCCGTCTCACTTGATATTCCTTCTGGCTCTCGTGCTCTCGGGAAGACAGACATTCAGACAATAATCAGCAGGCCTAAATTCCAAGTTGGATCAGGCCCGGCTACTCTGCAAAGCCGGTTCCCGCACTGGTGCCTAAAGGGAGTGCGGTTCGATCTTGACTGGTCCCTATTAACAAGCCCGCCATGCTGCGAAATCTCGATGCCGTCAGACTTGATATTGAAAGAATGTCGAACTGGCAAAAGCTTGTTGACGAGCTTCAAAGGGTAAACCGTGCGAATCCCGAGGCCATTCTTACTATGGAAAATGACAAAGCTGAATGGAAAAAGGTTCTTGAGCAGCATGATACTGAGATGAGGAGCATTACTACTTATAATGAAGAGCTTGAAGCGAAGGTCAAGAAGCTTAAAGAAGAACTCGCCACTTCTTCTACTTCCTACATTCAAAAAGAAGAAGTGCTTCAGAAACAAGTGAGAGATGCTCATGCCGGCCAAAGAGACGCCGAAGACAGGCTCGAAGTGCAAAAAAGAATCAATGAGGGCTATATTGCTGATATTGCAGAGCTTCGGAAGAAAACCGACTCTCAAGAGGCGGAGGTCGAAATGCTTAAGCTTCAACTCTCCAAAGCTGAAAGAGAGCGTGATGAGGCCGTTGCCAGTAAAATTGCAGCTGAAGAATCTCATAAGGAAACGAAGACCAGCATCAGCTCGACATTATTTGACTTCTACCTGCATAGCGTCTTGGGGCGCGGTAGCCTCACCTTCCTAGGTCCCAAATATGAAATTACTCTGGCTGAGGTGTGGGAGGCCGCACTTGATATGCTTGGAGCTACAGGTGCCGGCTACGTCGAATCAGCTCTTGAGGAGCATTACTTGGATGACGAAGCTCATGCCGCTCTCGCCAAGGGAAAAATACAACTTGCAAAATTAAGAACTGAAATGGCAGAAGGAGAACGTTCAGGAAAAACTACTTCAACTATTCCAGTTCAGCCTTCACCTTCGGCCGAAATCGACATTGTCGGCTCTAGTTCTCATTCTCCATCCCTGGTTAAAGTTACAACTGAGATCACAAGTGCACAGGGTGGAGGTAAAGGCGAAGAGAGCGCCGAAGCACAGGCTTATGAGGTTGATATCAGGAAGCCGACTTCTCCAGGTAACTCTACTGTTAATCTTACCCAAGTAGACTGCTCATTTACTTCTTATGAGTTCGATGAGCTTCTTGACTATTTCCTGAACCTCAATGAGCCTTTATCTCCTCTCTTTACTGACTTTAACTTCTTTTCTTCTGTAGAGAAAGTGTCGAGCATCGTTCAGACTCCCCCTCCTCCAATTATTCCTCCTCCGCTTCTCCAGGTCACTCCTCCATCCGCCTCTCAACTCGGGTCGCAAGAGGAACAAATAGAAGCTCTTCATGGAGATGATCCTATTGCTTCTCAAGACCCGAAAGGAGAAGAAACTGAGGGGAGTGAGAAGACTCCAGAACCAACTGGTTCCGATGATGAACCGTTAACTAAACTTTTCTCTCCAGGAAGTGGGTCTTCTTCCAAGAAGAGAGGGAAGCAGGGAGTCTCTAAGAAGAAGAAGGAATCTTCAGCCGGCGAGGAAAAAACAGAAGAAAGTCCAATTGTGCCCCTTTGTCCTTCGTCCCCTACTCTTACAAGCCGGCCTAAGAAGTTGACCATCCGGCCGGGCGCAGGCTCAAAAGGTGGAAGGAAGAAGAAATGATGGCTTTGGTTCTGTGCTTTTTATATCGCTTTTTTCTTTTTGCATGTACTGACCGGAGATTGTGCGGGTACCGGCCTCTACTTTTCTTTTTTCTTTTTATTTTCAAAGCTGTACCTGTACAAAATTTTGACAGTATTGAATAAAATGATTCTTTTTGTTTGTACAAACTTCTGTCTGTATTTGAGAATGCATTTACTATTCATTTTTGTACAAGTTTCTTTATATGATATTGCAGTGAGCTTGTGGTATGTTGTTCGAGCGTAATTTTACCAATGTGGTTATACCATGTTGCCCCTATACCACAAGCTTATTGCAATATTTTACACTTTCAGGGGATTTGTACTCTTATTTTCTAGAGAATAACTATTCCATACTTGGAGGAATACTATTCTGCTCAAAATTGAGGACAACTTACTTCATATGAGTTTTTACGCTTCATTATTCGAAGATATCACTTTTTCCTTTTGTGCATACACACATTTTACCAAGTGAATTCCCCTATGTGGTAAAGCGGGCCTCTGAAGGGCACTTTAACTTCTTTTTGAGGAAGATTATTTTCAAGAATAGAAGAACCAGTCTTCCTTTGAAAGCTAAAGTGTGCCTTTGAAGAGGGCTTCCTTTTTTTTATTATTATTGCGCCTCAGTGGAGGGCTTTTTGATCTTTGCTTTGCATTTCTGACGAAATGCTTCTTTGAAAAGTTGTACCTCTGAGGAGGGCTTTTTTAACGTTTCAACACTTGGAAGTTTTATTTCAATTTCGGTGAAACGTGTGCCTCCGAAGAGTTGTGCCTCCGAGGAGGGCTTTCCACGTTTCAACACTTGGAAGTTTTATTTCAATCTCGGTGAAACGTGTGCCTCCGAAGAGGTCTTTCTGTTTGATTGCACCTCTGGGAAGAGGTTTTTTGTTTGATTGTGCCCCTGTGAAGGGGTCTTTTTGTTTGATTGTGCCCCCGGGTAGGGGTCTTTTGTTTCTGCCCCTTGGGAGAGGCTTTTATTTTTCCCTGTTCGCTGGGAAGCGGGCCTTCGAAGAGGGCTTTTCACATTTCGACTCACGGGAGTGTATCACCGATCACGGTGAAATGTGTGTCTCTGAGTAGGGTTTTTGCCTGGAAGTTTGGAGTTTCTTTCTCTCGGTTGGACGGATTCACGGGAGTGTATCAACCGATCAGTCCGCAACTTTGTATCGAGAAAGATCTCTCTTTTTCTAGTTTGGCCCGCTCGAGGTCTTTTTAGCATTTCAACTGTGGTGAAATGGGCCTCCAAGGAGGGCTTTTCATGTTTCAAAACTTGGAAGTTTTATTTCAATCTCGGTGAAACGTGTACCTCTGAGTAGGGCTTTTGCCTGGAAGTTTGGAGTTTCTTTCTCTCGGTTGGACGGATTTACGGGAGTGTATCAACCGATCAGTCCGCAACTTTGTATCGAGAAAGATCTCTCTTTTTCTGGTTAAGGCCGCTCGAGGTCTTTATCCTCCGAAGAGTTGTGCCTCCGAAGAGGTCTTTTGCTGTTTGATGCTTGCTCGCCCATGTCCCTTTGCCATTTATTCATGTCGACGATCCCCGTTATCTTTTGCAAGTGTCATCCCTTTTTAGTTGCCAATAATTTTCCTTATCCAAAGAAATATACTTCATAGTTAAGCGAGCTGGTGGTGGTAGACACAGGCTATTTAACTGGTTGTTTGTTTGTTCAAACATTTGCAGTTAGTTAGAAATGGTCCACTTCCATCCACATCGCTAACTTTTGTTCGAAGCACTACTTTTGTAGGATTTGAGTATGGAAATTTTGAATGGTCTAGCATTTGCTTGCTGGGTGATGTCGGAGCTCGCTTGGTCTTGCGATGGGTAAGCTTTGTTTTTATGGCCTGCATTATTAAATCGACATTTTAGTAACACAGTTAACGTATTTTATATGTCGAAATAAAACAAAGCAGTTTGTAATAGTAGAGAACACAAGGTTTATAGTGGTTCAGCCAAAAACTGGGCCTACATCCACTTTATAGCTTTTCATTATTCACTTTCTTTACAATTGCTTTCAATACAAGAATCATATATTCGTAATTCTTTTACAACATTTCAGCCATGCTTTCAAGTAAAATAGGGACGCATATGATTGCTGTTCCAAGCTCTTGGGATTGGTTCTCCTTCGACAGTTGTGAGTTTGAATGTGCCATCAAGAAGTTTCGCGCTTATAATATATGGCCCTTCCCAGTTTGGCCCAAACACACCTATGGCTATCATAATTCTCTTCCGGACTAAGTCCCCAACTTCAAAGCTGCACTGACGAACTTTGGAATTGAAGTGCCTGGCTATTCTTTGCTAGTGAGCTGCAATTCCAAGCCTAGCCTCTTCTCTTCTTTCATCGAGGAGGTCAAGTGCTTCCAATTGCAATTTTTCATTCTCATCTTGATCAAAATGGATCCTTCTATGTGAGGGGACTTCAGTTTCCACTGGAATCATTGCTTCTGATCCGTATGCCAATGAAAATGGAGTATGCCCAGTCGCAGTTGTGGGTGGTTCTGTATGCCCATAGTGCAAGCGGTAACTTATCGACCCAACCACCTTTTGCTTTTTCCAGCTGCTTTTTGATGGTTGATTTTATGATTTTGTTTACTTCTTCCACTTGTCCGTTTGCCTGCGGATGAGCCACTGCTGAGAAGCTTTTTCGGATCTTGAATCGTTTGCAGAAATCTTGGAACTCCTCACTTTCAAACTGAGTACCATTGTCTGTGATTATCTTCTGAGGCACACCATACCTGCAAATGATACTTTTAGTCACAAAACTTATAATTTTCTTAGAGGTAATAGTAGCCAATTGTTCGGCTTCAGCCCATTTAGTGAAGTAATCAACAACAACGATAGCATAATTAATCCCCGATTTGGCAGTCGGCAAAGGCCCAATGAGATTTATTCCCCAGATAGAAAACTGCCATGGACTGACCATTTGTGTTAGCTCAGTGGAAGGTGCTCTAGGAATTTTAGCAAATCTCTGGCATTTATCACACTTTCAGGAATAGTCAGCAGCATCCTGATTAATTTCTGGCCAAAAGTATCCATAACGGAGGATTTTCTTTGCTAAAGTTTGACCACCTGTATGATCTCCACATTCCCCTCCGTGTACTTCAGTCAGAATTGTCTTTGCTTCTTCCTTTGTCACGCATCGGAGTAATGGCATTGAAAATCCTCGTCTGTACAAACGAACATCTTGAACTATATATCTAGAGGCTTTCCTCATCAGCTTTTGTCGTTCTTTTGAACTTTCTAGCAAAGAACCATTGAGTAAATATTCAAGTATCGGAGTCATCTATGATTCTTGCTCTTGGGATACATCCATAAATCAATCAACATCCATTTCATCTGTGCTTGGAGCTGACAAGACTTCGACGGGAACTAATCCCAATAGTTGAGCTTCACCAGTACTCAAATACTTTGCAAGAGAATCCGCTTTCATGTTCTCTTCGCGGGGTATATGGTTTATTGAATAACGGTCAAAATTTTGAAGAAGCTCCCAGGCTTTTGATAAATAGGCGGGTAGATTCCCTCCTTTAGCTTGAAATTCCTTCTTGACTTGGCAGACAATAAGTTGAGAATCACTGAAGATCTGCAATGCTTTAATGTTTAGTTCTTTAGCGATCCTCAAACCAGCGATGAGGGCTTCGTATTCTGCTTCATTGTTTGTCGAAGGGAATTCTAGTCTCAACGCATAACATAGCGATCGCCCTTCTGGGGTTTCAAGGACAACCCCTGCTCCGGAACAGTAACCATTCCTTGCGCCATCGACATACAATTTCCATTGGATTGGGATATAATCAGTGGCTTCTTCCTCACTATCACCTTTATCCGTACATTCGGCGATGAAATCTGCTAAAGCTTGCCCATTGATTGCTTTTCGAGGATGGTAAGTGATGTCATATTGACTGAGCTCAATATTCCATTTCAAAAGACGGCCCGAAGTCTCAGGACGGAATAGGGCTTGCTTTAGAGGTTGATCATTGAGGACTTTGATGGGATGAGCTTGGAAATACGGCCTCAATTTTCTTGATGCGATCAACAAACAATAGGCGAGCTTTTCTAATCTTGAATAGTTCATCTCTGCCCCAGTGAATCTTTTGCTGATGTGATAGACTGGGCGTTGAACCCTTGCGTCTTCTCGTACCAACACTGCACTTAGAGCATGAGGTGAAATTGCCAAATATATGAAAAGATCTTCCCCATTGTCAGGCTTTGAAAGTATCGGAGGTACTTCCATATGACGAACCAACTCATCAAATGCTTTCTGACATTCAGGAGTCCACTCAAAGTTTTTCCTTCCTTTTTTCAGAGCATCAAAGAATGGAATGCATTTGTCAGTAGCTTTGGAAATGAACCGACTCAAGGCAGCAACCTTTCCATTGAGACTTTGCAATTCCTTCTTCGTTCTAGGAGCCTTGACCTCTCTTAGGGCAGTGATCCGAGCTGGATTAGCTTCAATGCCCCTAGCGCTCACAATGAAACCCAAAAACTTTCCGGACTCCACTCCAAATGAACATTTCAAGGGATTAAGCTTCATTCTGTACTTTTGGAGTACTGCGAACATCTCTGCCAAGTGATCCATGTGGTCCACTACTTTCTTAGACTTCACTAGCATATCATCAACATAAACTTCCGTTGTCTTGCCAATATGTGGTTTAAACATGGCATTAACAAGCCTTTGGTAAGTTGCCCCTGCATTCTTGAGTCCGAAAGGCATGACCTTGTAGCAGTAGAGTCCAACATCTGTGATGAAGCTCGTATCCTCTTGATCTGGCTCATGCATCATAATCTAGTTATATCCGGAGTATGCATCCATGAAAGATAACAATTCATGCCTTGCCGTCCCATCCACCAGCTGATCAATCCTGGGCAGCGGGAAACAGTCTTTGGGGCAGGCTTTGTTCAGATCTGAAAAGTCAGTGCACACTCTCCACTTTCCGTTAGCTTTTTTAACCAGCACTGGATTTGATACCCAATTTGGATAAGTAGATTCTCTGATGAAACCGTTCTCCATGAACCGATCCACTTCGTCTTTTAACGCTGTCGTTCTCTCAGGATCCTGAGTTCTTCTTTTCTGTTTTACAGGTGTAAACTTTGGATCAATGTTCAGAGTGTGTACTGCAATCTCTGGGGATATTCCACATATGTCAGCATGAGTCCAAGCAAATACATCCAAATTTGCCTTCAAAAACGAAATCAGAACATTCTGCACCGTTGTGTTGAGTTGTGAACCCACATTCAACACTTTGTTCGGGTCCTTTGGGTCAACGGATACCGGCGTTGTTACCTCCACCGGTACTACCCTATTCTCCCCTGCACTGGCTTTCCTTGGATCCATCTCTCTTCGTGCGGCACTACATTCACCAGTGCAGGGTCCACCCTGTAATTGCTACAAGGCTTGTTCTTTGGTGCGAACTGGAGTCGCCGCACCTTTTCCCATTTCTCTTTTTCTTGATTCTCGCAACTCTACAAAGTAACATTCTCGCCCCGCATCTTGGTCTCCCTTAATCACACCGACTCCGTTATCTGTGGGGAATTTTAGAGTTAGACACCATGGGGCAAGAACAGCTTTGAACGCAGCAAGAGTTGGTCGGCCTAAAAAGGCATTGTAGGCAGAGAATTCTTCAACAATTATAAAGGTTTGCTTTCGAGCCAACTTCCTCAGTCCCTTTTCGAGTTCTACAAACAAATCTATGGTTCCAATCGGCTGTTTGGGTTCTCCAGCAAACTCAGCAATCTTAAGTGATGAAGCTTGAACGTCAGCCATTGGAATCTTCATTTGATCAAAGGTTTTCTTGAAGAGAATGTTGCATGAAGCTCCGCAATCAACTAGAACTCTCCTCACAGTAGCCGGCCCAATACCAGCGGATATGACCAGAGGATCAATGGTAGGAGCCTCGATACCCAAACAATCTCTGGCACTGAATACAATATCACCTGTGGAAGTCTTTTGTTTCTTTAAAGGCGCATCATTCTCTAAAACAAAAACATTCTCTTCAGCTGGTACGTGCCTCAAGGCCCAGGCATACCTTTCCATCTCGCCCCAGCTTTTGCCTGCTGGGTGAGGTTCTCCAGTTATTATATTGATGACAGGTCTTTCCGATTCATGTTCTACGGCCTTCTCACTTGAGCCAGGACGGTGAGCGGAAACTTGCTGTCCTTGAGTCGGCGAGGTTGGGGCATTTCTATTTCTTTTCACATACTGCTGGATCTTGTTCTCTTTCAAAAGTTGTTCAATTACCTCTTTCAACTGACGGCATTCGTTGGTGTCATGGCTGGGTTGGTTGTGGAACCGGAAGAAACTTCCACTTTTTTCCATCTTAGTCCCAACTCTCATTTTGGGTGGTGTCGGATAATTGACATCATCCTTGGTCGCAAAAAAGATGTTCTCAGGGGTATCTGTCAAGGGTGTGAAATTGAAAGGACGGCCTTTCTTAGCATCTCCCTGTTTCTTTCCACCATCATTTCCCCTTTTCTGAGTGTTAGGTTCTTTCTTGTTCGAAGGAGCACCATTGTTCCCGGCTTCCACTGATACCACCTTAGCCGGTGTTTGGAGGCTCTCCAAGCGCATGAATTCATCCGCTTTCTTGTAGAATTTGTCAAGTGAGTTTGGTTCTTTCATTTTCAACCATTTTCCAAATTCACTCGATTTGTCAATCACCCTTATCAAGTATGTTAGGACCATGCGTGGCTTAGCATTATCTACCTCGTCCAATGCTATGTTAAAACGATTCAAAAATGATCTGATAGATTCTCTCGGATTTTTCTCTAGACTTGACAGCGACATTATATCCTTTGCTTTAGAAGCATACAATCGAAATTGCTCCTTGAATTTTCTGGTCAAATCGGAGAATTGATCAATGGACCTGACTGGCAGCTTTGTAAACCACAGTAGAGCCACACCTTCCAAATATACCGGGAAATATCGACATTTGATTTCATCAGACGCTCTGGCACCCGTCATATGCCAGTCGTATTTATACAGAAACTCGTTAGGATCACTCGTCCCTTTGTAAGCCGGAATAGTAGGGGGAACGAATTTCCTTGGGAACTCTGCCTTCAAGATCTTTTCAGTAAATGGAGTTTTGCTTGGAGCAAAACCCCACTCTTTCTCATCTTCATCTCTTCGCATATTTTCCTTCATGATTTGACGAACCATACTCGAAAAATACTCTTCATCATTTAGAGGCTCTGGAGGGCACACATCAGCCACTCTCTCTGAATTTTGTCTTGACAATCTTTCACGGAGGATCGGTTGCGGCCCAGATCCTCCAGCTTGAGGAGGAGTTCTTTCTACAGGGTCTGCGGCTCTTTGAGAAATGTTCCCTTCAACATCCTGAACTCCCACAGTAGGGTTCCCATCATTATTAATCGGTTGACGATTTGCCCCAAGTAGATCATTCAACTTACTTAAGATCAGGGCATTTTGGGCATTCTGGGCTTCCAACTGCGCATTCTGAGCATTCAATTATTGATTCAACCCCAAAACTACGGCGTCCAACTCTGCTCGCGTAACTCCAACAGTTGGAGCTGCTTGACTTGAAGGAGAAGAGGTAGCAGTATTCTCTTGAACATTGTCGGATCTTGCAGAACTTCGTTTTCTCCCAGGAGCCATTATTTCCAATAAACTTCTGGTTTTAAAAGAAATCCTTTCAACAGACCTTTGCGGAGCAATGACGGAAGTATC
Source organism: Allium cepa (assembly GCA_030765085.1). Taxonomy (NCBI): domain Eukaryota; kingdom Viridiplantae; phylum Streptophyta; class Magnoliopsida; order Asparagales; family Amaryllidaceae; genus Allium; species Allium cepa. The sequence continues at coordinate 961,536,646 of CM060928.1, forward strand.
CTGAGTTCGGATTCTCAATGAAAGCACCAAAAATGTTAACGCTAAAAATCGAACGCTAACGCCCCGATGTAGATTGAGTTTGAGTGAAAGCACCACCCGCGAACACGGAAACTAAAACAAGTAGAAAATTCACAGAGAAAGCAGAAAAGACAACAGCATTTATAGTGGTTCGGCATCAGGTAAGCCTACGTCCACTTTAATCTTCTTTATTACTGAATCAATTACAACTTTACAACAGTCTTCAATTACAATTCTGATGAGACAAACAACAAGAACTTTGATGCAGAAGAATTCTTTGAATCCATATTGATTGCGTTAGATTTCTTCTTGAAGTTAGTTGAGACGCCTTTCATATTTTAAGCGTTGAGTGAGTCGAGAATTCAGCAGAGTATCGTCCTTCTCAAATGAGCCAAAAAAGATCCCCCCCATGCTTGAGGTAGGTTGGTATTTATAGGAAAATTTCCCCCATGGGTCGTAAGTCGTGACCGACCTATGGAAGGTCGTGGCCGACTTATCTGGCCAAACCCCATGGTTTCACAAAGGTTCACTTGTATAAGTCCCAGGTCGCCCCCGAGTCAACACCACCTTCTTCCAGTAATACGGCATCGGGCTTATATTTAGTAGCTTTAGGTCGTAGACGATCCAAGCTAGGTCGTGAATCGTGAACGAGTTAACTGGCAAGTCGTAAGTCATGGCTTAACTGGTAAGTCTTGAACCGTGTATGAGTTAAGAGGCCACTGTGCCATGTAGCTGCATTGAACTTGTCTTCCTTTGCCTAGGTCGTGAACGACTTAACCTAGGTCGTAAGTCGGTAGCGACTCAAGTGTAGTTCGTGATCTTGTCCCTGTCTTGAGCAGTTAGGACGGCAACTTCTTTGGGCAGTTAGATCGGCATCTACCTTAGGCCAGCGTCCATGTTAGATCGGTAACTTTCTTAGGTCGGTAGCTATCTTAGGTCGTTGGCTATCTTAGGTCGGTAGCTATCTTAGGTCGGCAGCTATCTTAGGTAGTTGGGTCGGTATTCTTTAAGTCTTAGGTCGGCATTCTGTTAAAGCATTAGGTCGGCATCCCTTTGGGTCGGTAACTGTTAAGCCTTAAGTCGGTATCTGAGTCATGGCCGAGATGAAGTTAACGCCTATGCCATGCTGAAGCTAGCTTAATAACTATTCTTATAAGAAAACCCAACTAAATAAAGACGGTCTTCCCAATTACCACCAAAATCAAGCACGTAGGTTCGAAGCAAATCTTCAAGAACCTGATTCACCTACCTCATCCAACCATCGGTCTACGGATCATAAGCTGTGCTAAAATTCAGCTTTATTTGCAAAGCTGCTTGAAGACTCCTCAAGAATTTACTAGTGAACAAGGGATTATGAACAAAAACTATAGAGTTGGAAACTCCATAAAATATAATTACGTCCTTCACACAAAGCTTCCCCCCTAAAAGAATTTCGTCCTTGAAATTTAAAACAACAGCTAATTCAAAAGCTTTTATACTAACAATCCAAACATACATATCATCCATACAATAACAAATAATTAAAAAGTCTACCTTAACAAACATCACTAGTTATCCGAACATAAATCTGGATAAGCTTTCCTAAAACTATCGAGAGTTTCCCAGGTACAATCTCTGGGATCCTCACTCCACTGCACCTTGACGAGTTTCACCACTTTGCTCCTGAGTTGCTTCTCGTCTTGATCCACAATCCGAACTGAATTTCTGACCACAGTCAAGTTGGGTTCAACTTCCAAATCCTCTTGAATTACTGGTTCTACAACCAATGATGGATCATGAACAAATTTCCTTAAATGGGATACATGAAATACATTATGAATCCTAGACATCCACTCTGGCAATTCAACCCTGTATGCTACGGCTCCAATTCTTTCAAGCACTTGAAAGGGTCCAATATATCGCGGAGCAAGTTTTCCCGTCTTTTCGAATCTTATAGCACCTTTAATTGGGGAAACTTTGACAAAAACCAAATCTCTGATCTCAAATTCCAAAGGTCTTCGTCTTCTGTCAGCATATTTCTTCTGACGATCTTGAGCATACATTTTTTGATAAGCTTAACTTTCACAGAAGCTTCTCGAATAAGATCGGGTCCGAGCATAAGACGATCCTTCAATTCAATCCAACAGGATGGGGATCTACACGGTCCTCCATGCAGAGCCTCATAAGGAGCCATCTTAATACTTGCTTGATAACTGTTATTATAAGAGAATTCCACTAGATGAAGATGGTCTTCCCATGATCCTCCAAAACCCAAAACACAAGCTCGCAACATATCCTCAAGAATACGATTATGCCTCTCCGTCTGTCCGTCCGTCTGAGGATGATAGACTGTACTCAATCTCAAATTTGTTCCCATTGCTGATTGCAGATCCTCCCATAATTTAATAGTGAAAATAGGATCACGATCGCTTACTATACTAACTGGAGCACCATGCAATCTAACTGTCTCCGTAAAGAAAATTTCTGCCAGATAAACTATAGTACGATTTGCCTTAACTGGTATAAAATGGGCACTCTTAGTTAAACGATCCACAATAACCCATATATCATCATTTAAATTCCTGGTTCTGGGCAATCCATCGATAAAATCCATCGAAATCATCTCCCACTTTCAATCTGGAATTTCCAAAGGCTGCAATAATCCGGCTGACTCTTGTTGATCACCTTTAACTTGTTGACAGATGGCACAACTATTTACGTACCTAGCAATATATTTCTTCATATTCGACCACCAGAAAACTCTCCTCGTGTCCTTGTACATCTTCGAGATTCCCGGATGAATATTCAATTTGGAACGATGACTCTCAGATAAGACTTCCTGCTTCAAATCCTTGAAATTCGAAACACAAATTCTCCCGTTAATCCTCAATGTTCCTTGGCCATCAATTTCAAAACTGGGACATAGACCCTTCCTGACTCTTTTGATGATCCTCCTCAACATTTTATCAGATTCTTGCTTGCTTGAGATCCTTTCAATAAGAGATGGAACCACTTCCAGAAGAGATAGAACTGCGTTCCTGCTAAGAGCATCAGCTACAACGTTCGCCTTTCATGTAGTGTACAGAATATCCAAATCATAGGATGCTAGAAATCCATGGCTGTTGTCTCAGATTAATATCTTTTTGAGAGAAAAGATATTTTAACGGTTTGTGATCCGTGAACAATTTGAATTTCTCTCCCAAAAGATAATGTCTCCATATCTTCAAAGCAAAAACAATGGCTAGCAGTTCAAGATCGTGCGTAGCATAGTTCTTCTCATGTGGCTTCAACTGCTGACTCGCATACCCAATTACCCTTCCATTCTGCATCAGAACTGCTCCCAAACCAACCAAACAAGCATCAATATAAACCTTGAATTTTCTCTTCCCATCCGAAATAGCAAGTACTGGTGCACTAGTTAGTCTTGCCTTCAACTCCTGAAAAGCTTCTTCACACTGGGGTGTCCATTTGAATTTTGCTCCTTTCCTAGTCAACTGAGTCAAATGCGAAGAAATCTTGGAATAATCCTTGATAAATTTCCTGTAGTAGCCAGCCAATCCCAGAAAACTACGAACTTCTATCGGTGTCTCCGGGTGTTTCCATTCCAGAATAGTTTCAACCTTCGCTGGGTCTACAGAAATACCTTCACCAGAAACAATGTGCCCTAAAAATTTAACTTTCGATTTCCAGAAATGGCACTTTGAAAACTTCGCCTTCAACACATGTTTCCTCAGAGTCTCCAATACAATCCTCAAATGCTTCCTGTGCTCTTCTTCAGATTTGGAGTAGACCAAGATATCATCAATGAATACCAGCACGAACTTATTCAACACATCCCTAAAGACTCGGTTCATCAGGTCAACGAAGTAGGCAGGAGCGTTGGTTAACCCAAAAGGCATAACCAACCACTCATAGAAACAATTCGGTCCCCTAAATGCAGTTAAGGGAATACTGTCTTCAGCTACCCTCAACTGATGGAAACCTGAAGCTAGACCTAGTTGAGAAAAGATAGAAGCACCATGCAATTGGTCAAAGAGATCATCAATGCGAGGAAGAGGATATTTGTTTCGGATAGTCACTTTGTTCAATTCTCTATAATCCGCACAGAACCTTAGCGATCCATCCGATTTAGTGACAAACACTGCAGCAGAGCCCCAACAAGAAAAACCAGGTCTAATCAACCCCTTCTCCAAAAGATCTTGAGTCTGCTTAATCAACTCCTCTCTCTCCCTAGGAGTCATTCTCCTACTGGGCTGAATCACCGACATTGCTCCTGGAATCAAATCAATAGGAAACTATATTTCTCGATGTGGTGGCAGACACTTAACTTCTTCAAATGCATCAGCAAAATCTTCGACCACATCGATATCTTCAATCCTCTCTTCAGAAGTCTCAATTCCATGCAAAAGACTGCTCAAGTGAATTCTAGAATTATCACACGACACTCTGGCAATTCTACCTAAATCAGTTTCCAACGAAACTGTTCTCTCCTCACAATTCAAAATTTCTCTATACTTATCCAGCTAATGCATTCCCAAAATAAGATCGAATCCCTTAAAATTTAACACATACGGGTCACAAGAAAAACTATGGGATAGATTAGAGATCTTCAAGTCCTTACAGATCGTATCTAATTTGGTCACCCCTCCTATAGGATTAGATACCAAGATAGGACTGTCTACAGAACTAGGGGTAAGAAAGAACTTTTCTATAGAGTCCATAGAAATAAAACTCAAGGAAGCACCCGAATCAAACAAAACTTTAATATATTTTCCATTTAAAAGTAAAGTACCTTCCAAAACTCCTTTGCCTTTCGAAGAAGAAGATGGGCCGGCTTCCAAAGCAAAGACTTTATTCTGGAGCGCCCTCTGCAAAAGTGGACAATTCTTTATCATGTGACCAGGCTGATGACAATTGAAACACAACGATCTCTGAACCATAGCTGATCCTGGACCACTATAATGCGGCTGCTGCTGCTGCTGCTGAAATCTTTTCCTAGGACACTTATTTGCCAAATGTCCTTCCTGTTGACAGATTTAGCATTTGCGAGGTCCGTTGTTATTTTCAGGCTTCTTCTTGCTCGGCTTTCTCCATTTAGGATCGAACTTTCGCTTATTCGGATTAGTGAAATTCCCACCTGAAGCTGCAACTGGTGCCACAGATTTCTTACTCATCAAATTTTCATACCTCAATGCCATATCAATCAAATCAATAAAAGATCCTTTCAAAAGCACCGTAAATTTTCCATGGAATTCAGGCCTCAATCCTTGCACAAACTTCTCATTCTTTTTGAGGGGAGTATCTATGAGTCATGGTCTATAACAAGAGAGTTTGTTGAATATGGCCTCATACTCCGAAATAGACATGCTACCCAGCTTCAGATACAGAAAATCCTGATACAATTGGGTTTTCCCAGCCGTCGGCATAAACTTCTCTTCAAATAACTCCTTAAATATGTCCCATGAAATGTCATCCTCAGAAATGTTTGCAATTGTTGCATCCCACCATGCTGCTGCGCCACACCGCAATTGCCACGATGACATTTGCCTCTTACGCTCATCAGACAATTTCATGCTCTTAAAGATGCGCTCACAAGAGCGTAGCCAGACTTGAACTTCAATTATTACTGAACCTTTGAATGGTTGGCCTCCGAGATTGTTGAAATCTTTGCGTAAAGCTGCAAAACTAACTTGAGGCGGTACTGGATTTACAGCCTCACTAGCATTTTGACTCCGTCCATTATCTGTTGAAGTACTGGCCCTAACTCTGCCTCTTCTTCCGGAATTCATGTTGGCCACCTGGACAGGTAACTCATTAAATTTAGATAGATATATAATTATATGAAAATATAAATACGCACTCTCAAGATAAATATTACTCAAGAGCCTAGGTTCTCGCTCAACCTAGTGCTCTGATACCAACTATGACGACCCTCCTTTCTAACCCCAAAAAGACGTATCATCATTAAGAAAGAAAGGGATAGAAAAAGAAAAGAATAGAAAGAAAGAAATAATAGCATCATAATCTCACAGCGTAATGGAACAAAATATAATACATCGCATAACTATTACATAGTTACACATACATCAGAGTTATACAATATCATACAACAGAACTGTCATATACATATATGTCCATACATACATCCAAAATACAACATACGCTAACTACACAACGGAACTATAGATAGATGCATACGTCTGGTCTTCTTCTCCAAAGCTTCTCCAGAAAATCAATACTCCAAATACCTATCACTTTGCTACTCATAAAAATTTGAGTACCCAAGAGTTTATGAAAAACAAAATATAAACTCCGGGTCAGACATGGGTCTGGTGTGAGTAAACGGTTTAAAGTTGTTTAACTTTGAAAATCATTTGAAAACAAAGGTATCACGTAAGACTTCCCACACATAAATACGGGTAAGTTTATACGTTACGCTAACCAAAACATTTTATAGGGAATCCAGCGATATTATAATAGTGTCTAGGGTTTTCAAGTAAATAGAAAATAGCCGAAATTGTTACATGATTAAATTCCAACTACTAGCCACAAAAGTGGGTATTACAATTCAAAACCGTAGGGTCTCGTAGGGAAAATGAGTTTCCAACAATGGCAGGGCTACTGGGGTACCGCCCGTCACAGTACGGGGCCTAGATCACCGTATCAAGGATCACTCCCGACCCCCTACAACACAAGGCCGGAACCGTTCCTTATTGAACAGTCCCGAACAAGATAACCCCGCAGTTGTGGCCAACAACTGCTCGCACAACCGAAATAAAGGGACCTCTAGACAGGGGTATACCTTGTCCTGCTTGGGCATGACCCACCTAACCATGCTGCATCTCCCCTGTTTTAGCCATTCCCGGTTGATGAGGCTTGAGGCTGCGATTACCTTTACAGAACATATTTCTTAGAATGCTCATCGTCCGCCTGACAATGTGCTAAAAGCATTCAATTCATACAAGTTCGTTCCGGGTTCGAACGAAACCGAAGGCATTACCTCGCTACACTCATTTTGGAATTACCCTCGGAGTTAACGACAATAATCCTTGCATCCTGGATCACCATCTCGATCACCAATTAATATGTCACGACCTATCGTTTAATTTGGATCGATATGGTTATCGGAATATCGAATTGATACCCGATCCCGGTCTCATCGAAATCCAAACGTCATTTTAAGAGCCAAGTTGTCTATTTAACTTAAACACTTTAATTTAATATTAAGAATTTACATAACAGATATCACAGATAAATCATATACAGTCATCACAGATATATCCAGAATATATCACAACATGTCACCGAATATCATCAAACAGATATCAGAATTAATCAAACAGAATTCATCGGTTCATATCAAAACAATTTGGTTTATTTAACTTAATTAATTACTTAAGAATAAACTACTTTATTCTGCTTAGTTCAATACTGATTAATTAACTTATTAACTTTTATTAACTATTACTTAAGTACTCAGTAAATTAATTGATTCTTAATTGTTAATAATAACTTACTTATTAATTCAGAAAATTCAATTTCTTATTTAATTATCATAAATTATTTTGATTAATCATTTATATTAATTAATCATTTAATTCTTAATTAATCACTTAAGTTAATTACAATTTATTAACTAACTTTAAATAATTAATCAAATTTCTTAAGTTGAATTGATTAAACACAAGATTAACTTCTAATTATAATTTAATTTAAAGTTATTAATTTAATTACAAGTAATTTACATTCTTAATTACCTTAAACTTTACCATTAATCATCTTCTTTTACAAGCCTTTCTTTAAATAAATTTTAATCAAATATTAACTTAAAACAACTAATGTTATTTACTTAATTTAATGTTAATCTTTGTTAATCCCATACTTAAAGTATTTAGGCAAAACATTAGGGAGTGGACCCGAGGCAGGCACCACTTTCACTCGAGTAAATCTCGAGCTCTCCCTCTCTTTTTCCCGCGTCTCTCTCTCTCACACCACCCTCTTCTTCTTTGCGACCTGATCCTTTCTCCTTCTTCTTTTTTTTCAAGCTTAAGTTATAAAAAATTAAATTGCAGTAACATAAATTTTCACACGCGCGACCCAGAGATGCTCGAAGCAAAAACTCAAAAGTCTCAAGCAAGAGCACGCAACCATCACGTCACTCCACCGGACATCCAATCGCCACAGTGCATGTGCACGGTGGTTCGCCTCACCTCCGGCAACCCTCGACCACTCCAACAAACCACGATTCGTCCATAGAATCGAAAACAAAATTCAATCCTACACAAAATTCTCAAAATCAAAAAAGTGCCTGTAGCTTGAACCAACGTTTCGAACAACCCTGAGAAAAATGCTTCGCCCCACCAATACTAACCACCAGAGGCGTTGGAGCTTCGCCTATGCCTTGATCACATCCTCCCCTAACACCTCCCAGAATCGCGATCAACTCAATCATGCGATGGCGACACAAACCAAGATTTACAGAACATTCAAAAACTTATGACTAAAACCCTATCTTCGATTCATTCCATAAATTCTTGCATTAAAAAAAATATTTAACATTTTTCCTACGTTATTACATCTTCAAACTTACTTCATATGAAATTTCAACAATTAAAATTAATTGAATCAACCGAAATCGAGAAAAATGTAACTTTTGTTCATATTCAAACTACACCATAAATATTGAACTAAAAATCATCGTCTTCATTTTAAAAATACTAACTTTGTATGTTTACTTAATATATGAGTTCGAATTAACAAATTAAAATCTTTGAGTTTACACATATTAATTGTTTCCACTGTAAACTTTGAATATACAGAGTTTGAACTTCACTGTCACCTTCAAACTTAGCTCCAAGACATGATTTTCAGTTTAAAAGTGTATATTTAACTTAAATTCCTTAGTATAAAGTATTTGCAAAAAGAAATATTACAAATTCCCTACTGTTATTGCTCTGTAATTAAAAGATATAGAAAACAGTTCCTAAAATATTTCCAGTGCACTGGAACATACAAATTCTTATTCAAACTGTACAACAAGCTCAGAATTTCATAGATCAATTACCCAATTTTTAAAATCTAAAAGTAGTATGTTTACTCACCAAACAATTTAACAGAGATCAATTTCAGTTTCCAGATGAACACAGTCTTGGTTTGTTTCCCAGTCTTCAAATCTTGATCCAACTTGTTTATTTTTAGTTCAGGTTGTAATTTGTAGTTCGAATCTCTTTTTTTTCAGTTTCTTTTAATGAACGAACTAAAAATATAAGATGATATATATATAGAAAGGCTTGAACAGTATAGGTAATATCTGGACAATTCTCACATGCTTTGATTTGCTATGCATTTAATATACTACAAAGTGAAATGATCTTGTAATTTCGGCTGAGATTTTTTTTTTGACAAATAGTTGTGCTCATTAATGCATATGCTTTCATTTATGTTAACATATAATTAATGTTTGCTGACACATGAATTTTGTACAAAGATATTTGAATATGTATAAAGACATTTTGTATTGTTCATCTTCATATAATCAGGTTTTGTTTTTATTGTTGAAATGAATACTTGTTTTCTTATGCACACATAATTTTACAGCAACATATATGTTTTATTTTTTTATACTGGACAAAGATTTTGTGAATATGGATTTGTCATCATTGTTCTACATATGTGTATACAGATTATGTATAAAGATATTTTATATTTAATTGTATACTTTGACTCCTTTGCACGCTTGTTTTTTCAGCAATTATTATAATCTTTGTTAAAGATTATGTTGTATAAATGTATCTCACAGGTAAATGTTTAGGCTAACTTACCTTATAAATTTTGGGTAAACTTATTATAGTCATTGTTAGTATATTAGTTTTTTTATTGTTCATGTATGATTATTATAGTTATAATTTCTAATTTTATTCTATTGGTAATTTAAATTTTCAAACATTTATTTTTAACGTACTTGTATTTTGATATTTAAATTTATAACTTATATTTTATATTTCTAGTTAGAGTTATATTCATAATTATATCTTACACTTATGTTATGTATGTTTATGTTTAATATTGCTATGTTTGTTTATTTTTAAGCATTACCATTTAAAAATTAAAATTGTATTCATATGTGTATTATCAAATAATAAAAATATAGAGTCTTTGATTTTTATTGAATAAGAGAGATTTTGTTATAAACAACTTTAAGGATTTTCTTTTGAATTGTCAAATCAAAATTTTCTTTACAGTCACATGTATAACTGGTAGATATTCAAAAATCTTCTCAATTAATAAATTGAAAGGCTTATATTTCATTTGAATTAGATTAAATATTATTAAAATATGCTGTCAAAAACCCTGGGTCGTTACACAAAGCTTGGCCATATGTGGTGTTGTTTGGTTCGACTTCACCAGAATGAAATATGTCGACTTAGTTAACTTATATATCACTACCGATATGATGTCATGGTCATTACTTAACTGCGATGAACCATTTATGAAGTCCATCGACACCTGCGACAACTATAATAAAATGTTTCCATTAGGATTTATATAAGTGAACAAATTGGTTCACAAATCCACTCATACCCGATCCTATTTCCATTGAGGGATTTCCAAAGGCTGAAGCAAATTACCAGGCTACTGATGTTCAGCCTTCACAAACTGGCATACCATACACTCCTTCACAAACTTGCTAATATCACATTTCATACCTTCCTAGTAGTCAAGACGTTTCATGCCAATATACATTTTACTACCTCCTGGGTGAATGGTGTATCATGATCTATAGCAGTCTTCCATCACTTTTTAACGGAGGTCATAACATCTGGTACTACTAACCCATACCTACTTCGCAAGCATCCATGAGAGTCGAGAGAATAGCTAACCAAATCTTTACCTTCATCTTTGGATTCCAATCTCTAAATGAGAACTAGAGTAACAAAATCTTTCTTCTGATCTTCTGCGATCTAATTAATCAGAGATGGTATAGACCTAAAACTAGCTAGCATGGCTCTTCAACAAGTCATAGAATCTCTAACTTGGATCTCGCATATAAATAGTGTCTCAAGGTCATTCCATTCTACAATCATCTTAGCGACTACTACTTGCTTCTTCCTACTCAGAGCATCTGCAACTAGATTACCTTTCCCAAGTGTGTACTGGATCTCAAAGTTGTATACTGCTACTAGTCATCCCTGCTATCTCATATTGAGATCCTTCTGGATAAATAGATACTTTAACGACTTATGATTTTTATATAGACAAATTGCTCTCCAAGAAGTAGTGATGCCAAATCTTCAATGCAAAGACTATGGCCGCTAGTTCTAGATCATGAGCTGCATATCTAATCTCATTAGGCCTTAGTTGTCTTGATCCATATGCCACAACTCTACCCTTCTGCATTAGCACTGCACCCAATCTAGAACCGCATGCATCTACATAAACCTCTAGGCCCCCTTTAGGTACTATTAGCACAGGTGCATTCATTAGCAACTCCATCAACTTCCGATAGGCTTTCTCACACTTATCTATCCATTGGAATTTCACTCCTTTCCTTAAATGGTTAGTAAGAGGTTGTATAATCTTCAAAAAGTCCTTGATGAATAACTGATTATATCCGGCTAATTTCAAGAAACTTATAATCTTCAAAACTGGTTTCAGCACCTTTATAGTTCTAAATTGCTCTACCTTTATTGGGTCTACGAAGATACCCACTTCTAATATGACATGTCCTAAGAATTTGACTTGCCTCTTTCAAAAATAACATTTGGAGAACTTTGATTTTGGCTTATTCTGCCTCAATGTCTCCAATGTTATTCTGACATGCTTCTCATTTTCCTCCTTATATTTAGAGTACACCTGAGTGTCATTAATGAAAACCAAAATGAACCTATCTAGATAACCTCTAAAAACTCTATTCATCAAGTCGACTAAGTATGCTGGAGCATTCATAAATCTGAAAGGCATTACTAGCCATTTATAGGATCCATAACTAATTTTGAATAATGTTAACGAAATACTATCCTTAATATTCCTAAGAAATCATGTCGTTAAGTCAAGATGTTAGAAGATCTTAGCTCTACTTAGTTGATCGAACGTATCATCGATCCTAGGAAGGGAATACTTGTTCTTAATAGTTAGCTCATTCAGCTTTATATAATCAATGCACAGTCTGAGAGATTCATCCGCTTTCATCACAAATACAGTTGCAATACCCATGGGTGAACTACTTGACCTAATAAAATGCTTGGATTCCAATTATGATAGTTGCTTCTTAAGCTCCTCGTTTTCTTTTAGGGACATTCTCGTCAAAGGTCGACTCATAGGTTGAGCTCCATGAACTAAATCAATTCGAAACTCAATAACTTGCTTAGGAGGTAAATCTGTAATTGATTCAATATATCTAGGTATTCTCTAACCATAAGAATCCTAGTAATATCATCTTCATCTCTCGCTTTAAGAGCAAATAATGATCCATCAAAGTTTTGCTCAACATCCCTAAGAACTAAACTAATTTGATTAGTGGAATCTAGATGGCTTAAGAAAATGACTCTCTTAGCGAAATAGAGACGAGCCTCATAATGATTGAGCCATTCCATTTCCTAAATAGTTCTAATCCCAAGTATTCAAATACATGCAAGTCAAAATAGAAAATCAAGTCGCATAATACTAATTCCTCATCCTTGCACATCATCCCAAGGGTTGCATATCCTTTGATATGATTTGCAATCCTTAGAGATGTAACTGGGAACACAACATCCGAATAAAGTTTATTAACTAGTTTCTTTGAAAGAATGAGACGCTCCTATATCAAAGAGAAATCTAATAGGAATTCCTTTAAATAAGATCATACCTTCCAAGACAGAAGTAGCTTTTCCTTTCATATGGGAAGTACTGCTAGTCGCCTACATAGCATTCAGCTTTCCACTCTTCTTATAAGCAGTTGGATAAGTGTAGCTAAGATGTCCCTCCTTATTGCAGATCCTACAATTCTTCTAAAATGAAAGAGGGTGCGGCTTGGTACACTCCCTCAAATAATGTCCTTTCTCCCTATAGTTGAAACATTTAATAACATCTCTTCCACAGACCTTGTACTTTGGCATGCTAACTTTCATTATCTCCTTATAACGTGCAGTGTTCTAATGCTGCTTTGATACTAAATTGAAACACCCCACCTCTATACCCATGTCATCCAAGAGTATTACCACGTAATACTATCGGGTAATATAGAGAAAGAGGCGATAGAATGTATATACATGAATATTTCTTTGGACCAATACTAGTACATATATCATATCATATAATACTCACCATAGATGTACACGGTCTCAGTACAAATCCATAAATACGTTGCCTCTAGGATGAACCGTATATAATATTAGAGAATAAATAGAGAACATAGAGCCAATACACAGTAGATAAAATATAATACATATCACATAATACATAATCTAGTAAGGCTACAAAATTATAGTCTCTAGCCCTATATATGCATACGTCATCAAATACAAACAACTAAATATATCATTGAGACTACAACACTACATAGGGAATGTATCATCCTATATACATAACAACTAGCCTCTCAAAAACCTAGTGAATCGGTTATCTACATTGTACTTGATCATGCAATATCTCGAACTAATCCAAGTATTATAAATAACGCATGATTCAGATTATGTTTGAAACCAATTCCAAAGTGATATGATGACAAAAATAATATCGCAAAATAATAAAGTAAGAAATATCACATATGTAAAGGTATATATCATGAGATAGCCAATCAAATCAACTAAACACCGTCCAATCATGAACATGACAGAGATAAGCAATCATATGCAAACATAACATCGATCCATACATCCCTAACATAATGAATATCTTTGAAATGTAACTAAAAATATGATACAAATAGACTAGTATGGATAATACGGGGACTGACTGTACTTTAGACTTATGATCTCTAGCTTAGTCATACTCATCATCATAAGAATGTAAATAGTATATATCTATCAACCACACACGCACATAAAAACCAGATGGGCGATTGATGGCACGTCTTCATAGTCCAAGAGTCACACGTGTGTCTGTTTGACATGACACCCATAGTCTTATGTTACCTCCCGTAGGTACTGTGACAAAATCCACTTATGTGCTTGTCTATGCAAGGACACTACTAGGTCATGGCCTGACACATGCCCATATGGTAAAGAGATTGCTGACCTAGGCGACAAAGGGGCGAACATACACAAAAATAACATAAATCTACAAGTAATGTGTCATAGATTCGAGCATGACCCCAAAATCAGACCACCGGGGTGGATATTGACCTAATATGGTTCACCCCCGAGTCATAAAGGAAGTTGGACAAAGATAGATAGACATATAGTATTTACACTCAGCGGCTAGCATATAACTCTTAACATATGCCGACACATGACTCTATATATTGGCCAACACACAGCTCTATACAAATATACAATATTTCTCACCGTAGCGAGCTCCATCACACATAACAAATCCTCATATGAGTGACATTCACTTATATTGAATACCAAAAATATAATGCAACAACATCCTACACCACCATGCATTATTCGAATGCTTATTCAATGCTCACAAACTATGCTTAATCCACACTATATATTTCTATGCAACAAGTCCAGTGAATAACTAAAAAAGTATTACCAAAAGTCCCATACCAAACGGTATTACCAATTCATTTATTCAAATTTATCACTTTACATAAATGTAAACACATATATAATAAAAGTAATTATATAGATATATAAATATGTTATTTCAAAAGTATAGACGAAATTTTCATTTTACAAAAGATACTTTATTAATTTAAATAATATATATTAACATTCAAATAAATATACAAACATCATAGAATGCTTTCACATGTCCATGACATAAGCTTAAATTCACTAAATAAATATCTCAAGATCATTAATAAAATTTTAAAAATAAGAATTTACCAAATCTCCTTAATTTTTCATTTAAAGAATATTACTAAACTACTTTATTTAATAACTAAACACCTTAAATTATATTTGTAAACCGAGTGTAAGTATAAAGGTGCTGTAATACATTATGTTTATCTTTTATTTATTTAATTTTAATTATATCTATGTATGTATATATGTATATATGTATGTATGTATGTATATGTGTATGTGTGTGACCAATTGCCAGTCGATCAGTAGCAGTCAACCAGTTAGTATTTTGGAGGTCGACTGATCGAGAATCCAGTGTCATGTTTTACAGTGCCTGAATCCATCAATTCAAACCTTCTTCATCATCAACATCATCATCTCCTTCTACCATTAAGTGCATACACCTTTTTACTACCATTCTATAATTCATTAATGTCCCCACATTCATCAGTTACCCAATATTGTTCGAGAACAAGATGACATAACAAAGAAATATATTACAATAAGGGATTAATATAGAAGCACAACCGCTGCATCAACAATTATACATCTAAAAAACATCACGGACATAGTAACGTGAGTAAAGTACTCACTTGAGTTGAAGAATACCAAAAGCTTTGCTAACCTCTTCTTGCTCCTCTCCTTACTTCTCTTCTTACTTCTACTGTAAGTTTTCCCTTTTCAATTTTATGATTCAAACTTGAATTATAACTTGTTAATTTGGTGTAGAGAAGTATCAAGAAGCTTGAATTGGACTATAGGAATTTACAGGATTTTATTTCAATTTTCAAAGTGGTAGAAGGTAATTAGGCTTTTGATTTTCTAAAGTAAAGGAATTGATTGTGTAGAGTTATATTTATAAGTAGATATGAAACGTCTAGAGATAGAAATATTTAGACTTAAAAAATCATGATTTCACAGAAGGCTATTTGGATTTGGGCTTATTAAGTGTTTCGGCTTGGATTTACTAAACAATTCATGTTCTTTCTTTTCTTTATAAACTTACATCTTCAAGCTCCCTAACACATCCAAATCACTACATTAAATTTCTACCAAACAAGTATATTATTATCTATTTTATAATTTTATTTTCAATAATTTATTTATATAATTTAACCATTTTATTGAAATTCATTTACTAATAAATTGAAACATATTAAGTAAAATATTTTTTATCATCAAAGTAAATTTCAAACTTATAAAATTTAATTTAACATTTTATTCCAATTAAATAAATTTATATTTTCTTATTTTAAAATAACCTAAAAATTTATTAAATCAATATTCCTTTCATCTTTAATTATTTTTATTTCAATAAATACTCTTCAATCAAATTTCCAAATCATTCCCATAATTCCACATAATTCAAAACATGTTTAACTAATTACATTTGTTATTAAATTATTAATTTATTGATTCTAGATAACGGGTTGTTAAAACTATATTGTGGACTCTTCTAAAACTAACACTTTAAATGAAGTCGGCCTGTAGATCCTGTCGCAGCAACAAAGAGCACTATGGAACGATATATGACCTGCTCTAGATTGGCATCCTAGTCTCTCTCCCTCCTTACTTCGCGGCCATGTCTATAGGTTACACGTCTCAGAGGTATAATGGATTTCTTTTACAAAACCAATATCATTCGATTGTCTACCGATAGATAATCTAAATTTAAGTTACCTCATATGCACCCTTCCCACACATATACACAACACCGAAGTACTGTCATCTCCGCATGGATCAAGATTCGTTCTTGAAGTGCCTCACACTACCTGGTTGCCTTAATTCAAGCTTATCAAACCAAAATATGTAAATCACCCAAACCATGCATCTATATATATATCACTTGAACCACATATTTATATATTTTTATTATATATTTCGTCCACCATTCGATAACCCCAAGTTGGGCATATCAAACTATACATACACTTAAATTGCGTAACGATGAATCGTGTTGAATTGTCATCAACTAACAAAGAGACCTATCGAGAGCCGCAACTATACTGTGGACTTCCCTCAAACCAACACCTCAAAAGAAGTTGGCGTGTAGGTCTTTTCGTAGCACCCAAGAGTACTATGGAATATTATAGGATTTACTCTAGACTGGAATCCCATTCTCTCTCCATCCTTGCTCTGGAATCATGTCTGTGGTCGTGTGCCTCAATGATATAATAGATTCCATGCACCAATCAATTGCCCTAAGCCGGACATGTCGAAATATATATGTATACTTTAAACCTCACACTAATTAATATTTATACAGTATTTCATGCATCTCCCAGTATCCCCAAGTCAAACAGGCCGGAACTATATCTATACATATGGACATGCATAAATCACATATTGTATGTTGTATATATTTACTTTTATTTATATATATATAACAAGTCCAACTATATGAAACTAATAAACATTCGTCGTGCACATTTACATGTACAAAGGCAATGCACAGCCAAAGTAACAAATCTACCATCTCAAAATCAATAACAATCCACACATACGATCATATAAACAATTTAATAAAAATGCATCTTACTTATGTAATCAATCTAGCAATTATATCTTCTTCGTGTTATTTTATAGAAGTCCGAAACTTATTTTATAAAGTAAAGTACTTGCCTATCAATCATAACACAACTTATTTTTTACTTCATTCTACTATTTAAATTAATTTTAGCTATCGACAAGGCATTAAAATATTATATCGCTCATGTATATAATTTCATTATATATGTGCACATATACCTCAAACCATTTCTTAGGATTTAAAGTGAATAAATCACATTATTACAATATTTGGGATATTGTAACTTAATTAAAGCCTATAAAATAATTCAATACTTCTTTGTAATTTCTACCTTCTCAAATCACATTTACAGAAATTCGTTAGTTGGTTAGTTATTGATTTACCCTATAATAAATCAATATCAAGGCCAAATAAACTTCAAAGCCCTTTTAATACAAATGTAACATGGCTAAATCATTACTTTGGCCTTATAACTTATTTTAAAGGTCGTACTTCTAATTTTCGATTAATAATAAAAGATATATTCATATTTCTATCAAGGACATAACTATAAATTAGGGTTCTCATTAACTTATAACTGTTATAATTAATATCAACTCCAACTAATTCAATTCAATACGAGTAGAACAAAATATTTAATATACGGGATCTTAGCCAGTTGTCCTAAATATCTGCTAAAACCAACATAATCAAGTGGAGATATAATTGCTTATATAGCCAGTTGTCCGGTAATATTTTTTTCAATGTATATAATAACGGGAACTTATATTGAAATATAAATTCGAAGTTATAATTCCGCTCACATAAGCTGGTATTTCTCTATTGTCTAGATCTTGTAACATCCCTCCTTTTCACACACTTTAAACCGACACACGTGCCAATTCAAACCATACGGAAGGGCAGATTGTTATGGGGTGAATAAGAAAAACAGAGAAGAAATAAAACAAAAACAGAATCTCACAGCGGAAGGATAAAATATAATAATAATTATACAGATCATAAAAGGTTACAAAACAGTTGATTCTTCTTTATACAATAAATATCAGAGTTACACATACCAATACAATCAATGCAGCGGAACAGAAAGAGTGTGGTGCAATACTATAAATAAAAATAACACGACTCCTTCGTCTTCGTCCTCCAAAACTAAGGTCTTCGATCCTGAAACGCTCGGACTGACCCGAGCGAATTTGAAAAGACAAAAACACTCGAGTCAGAACTAAAAGATCTTATGTGAGTTAAATAAACAGAAATAAATATGAGTACAGTAACTCAAGAGATGCTCGGGATGTACATCTACTAAGGATCCGTTAAACTATTTACTATGTAGTATATTGCGCTACTATAGTAGTGACTATTTATAAAATAAACTTACTTTTTAATAGCGTTAAGGGGTTACCCATATAGCCCTTACACAAATAATGCCAATAGTCTATACAGTACCGTAATACCTCCTGATCGGGAAGCTACCAGAGGATACTCCATAGGTACGACACAAATAGAAACTCGTAGTAAAGGCTCGGTATGGTAGGTGACACGGCACAACTAGGCAATGCCAGGGTAGATATACCAATTGCTATCCAGGCTGGTGGAAACGCGTAGCCGCAGTTACCGCCCACCTCGGACTAACTCCCCAAAATCAAAATATAGAAGTGGCCACTGAATCAATCCAAGTCAAAGTATAATATCGAAGAGGAGGGTCCGATCAGAGGAATGACCTCATTGGCCTGAGAATCGCTCCTGTTTTAGCCATCTTATGCCAACTCACGGGAGTCGGGTCCACGTATTTACCTTACAGGAAACGTCGCCACCACCTACTTCATTCTGGAATCTCCACCGCGTACACGGTTAGTCAAAGTGGTTTTCGGTATCGACAGAGAGTATGTCCATATCCGATCCCGGTCTCTTTGCCAACCCATCGTTATTATAACACCGCGGTCTTTTAAAAATAGTTTATATTTTAAACCCAGAATATAATCCATTTCAGAACCAAAATATTACGATATCATTTCTTCTTAAAAAACCCAAAACAATTCATTTTGATATTATTTTTATAAAACCCAATCAATGATATCATCTTCCCAAATATATAACCTTTCCAAAATTATGCCCCTTTTTAAAATTTATAATCCCTTGTACCAAATATTTGAATTTTAACTTTCAACATAATACTTCAGAATCCATAGCTTTTAAAAACCATTACTTTCAAAACTAAATGGTTTGGATATTCAACAATATATAAAATAAATGGTTTAACTTTGAAGTTACTTCGTAAAGAAAATAATGCTCACGGCTTTACAAATATAGTTCTTATTTAAGGTTTAAACCATAATTTAAATATTACATCAAGTTCCCAAAAACCTCTTCAATTTCTATATATATAAATCCATTTGAAGTATTAATATCTCGAAACTAAAGTTGGATTTTATTCCTTCAACAAATTAAATGTTCTTTTATTTAGTTTGAATATTCACATAGGATTCAAAAGTAAACTCCAAATTCTAGTAGTTAATAATTTCTCAAATTTACTTTATACTGGAATATCCATTATTAAGTTTATTTAGAAAAATTCAGTTTATAAATACCATATCTTTAAAATTTCCAAACTTAGCATATATTATAAATTATCAATCCCATTTCTACATTTTTATTCCATTTTATTTAACGGATTTATACACAGCTTAAATTCAAAATTTTTACTTCATGTGTATATATATAAATGGAAGAATAATATTTATAAAATATCAAAATTAATTTTTTATAAATCGTATCACAACCAAACCATAGAAATCACTTTTAAAATAATGTATATATAGACCACGGTGCCTGCATAAAATTTTCTATCCTATGGTCAAGTGATACGGATATTTATCATTTCAATCCGCAATTAAAATTAAACTTTGCGGTTTTATCATTTCATACCACAAATCCCAATGAAATGAAAAATGCATGATAACTTGCAATTAATGATATACAAATAAAACATCCATTCATCAAACATCATCCATCATCCAATCACAATCATCAATCAATATCAATCCATAACAACATATATTTGATAATATGTAACAGGTAATAACTGGCAATTTTATTCAAATTAAATTTAATAACTATAAATCTAACAGTTTATGTTTAGTAATAATTTATATAACTGTTAGCTAGCAGTTTATAGGCAAACAAATAAATTTTAACTGTAAATTGATATGCAATAAATAAATCAAATCAAAAGTTAAATTAATAAATGCAATTTAACAGCTATGAAGAAATGAACATGCCAAATACTCATAATTAAATTTCTATTCATTTCAAAAATTTATTTAACAAACATAAAAGCTTCTAGTAGTTGTGAGTGGGTTAAAACACTCACCCTTTGAATTTAAATCGAATTTAAATTCGATTTAAACCCAAAAATTTGACGGTCTCCAAATCTGTCCAAACCTGCGTCATCAGATCCGGAATTTAAATACGAACCTAACAAAAAAAATTCGTTTGAAACGGATCACGTACGTAAAAGTTATTGGTTTTAAACGATTTGAAAACAAAATATATTTAAAACAATATTTACCAAACTCACTCTTAAAACAAAACTGGCCACGTCAGCTAACACCTCACGCAGACAGTTGCACGCACGCGACAACAGAGTCTCTTTCACGCGAACGAACAGGTACTGACCGATCTTTGACCTCCGTTGGCGAACGCCACCGTCCACCTGTGATGACCACATCACCATCCACCTGAAGCTCCAGCCTAGCCGCCCCTATGGCCCACCTGTGGCCACCCAGAACCACCGGAACTGGCCCCAAAACGAACAGCCGCCGCCCCTTGGTAAACCCTAATTCGAATTATACGAACCATCCAACCATCGAATCGACGAACGAATTATACTGATGTACTCCCCATCGTCCATACTACAATACCCAGAAACAGAATTTCGATCAGACGAACTTTGATGCGACGCTGATGAACGACCACGATCTGTTTGAATTTATTCTGGGTAAATGATAACTCCAATTGGAAAACGAATTGCACCAGCAGATTACGGACATCGAGAACTATGATATATATTTTTTCCAGAATTTTTAGAGAACTTTGAATTTTCATCTTTGATTTGCAATTTGAGATTGGATCTGAAATGCATCCATTGAGGAAGCGAGAAGATTGAAGAAATGAGCGTACAGCAGAAGGGAATAAAATGGGGCTAGGGTTTATAACTGTGTATTTATAGTTAGGGTTGGGTTAGAGCGTATAGACTAGAAGGATGAACGTACGCAACAAACTATGGCCCAAAAAGCCCGTTTAGCCTCCGGAACAAAATTTATTAAACCCATATATCCAAATAGGTATTTTAAAATATTCTGAACACGATGGAAAAAGTTTCACGTCCAAATTTGATCGTATGTAGAAGTTATGCTGAAAACAAGATTTCCAAATTGATTTCAAATTGATTTTAATAAAATCGATTTCAAGGCGTTTCGCGTCCGTACGATCAAACGACAGGTCCGATCGATACGAAACTTGAAACCCTATAATAATTCACCGATACAGATCCGATGAAACTGCTTTCATCGAAATCCGAGTCCGTGACCAAAACGGCTATTTTTAATATTCATTAATCAAAATTAAAATAAATTATAAAAATCCAAATTTTATATTAAATTCTAAAATTGGCCAAATTTTATTTCTTATATAATTCGTAATCAATTGAAAAAGATTTAACAGGTTTAGCTGTGAATTAAAAGTTGGCAAGTATATTAATTGCAATGTTAATTTATACACTTTCTTATATTTAAGAATTTTATAAATTATATCCTCAAAAAAAAACCCATACTTTAGATTTTTAACCTTTATATTCTCACTTTCACCTAAAATAAAGATGCTACTAACATTAGTTCAAGATTTCACTCTAATGTTCACAAATTCCATTTTAAATTTAATAACGTAATATTTTACGTTTAATTCCAATTTATTTGTAATAAATACCATTTGTTGAATTTAATACTCAAATTAATCCATAAATCTTGCTTTCTATAATCTATATCAATAAGTGGTCCAACCCTATAAATAGATTTTGCATTAGCTTCATCTTATAAAATTAACTATTGTGGTTACACAACGAAACTACGCTAACTGCACTATTTATGAATTAATTGAGATTAAATCTACATAAATGTTATGAATTACAAATGTAATCTAAATAAATTTATCTATGGATTTAG
Organism: Allium cepa; assembly: GCA_030765085.1. Lineage (NCBI taxonomy): Eukaryota > Viridiplantae > Streptophyta > Magnoliopsida > Asparagales > Amaryllidaceae > Allium > Allium cepa. Next base: position 961,559,325 of record CM060928.1, read on the forward strand.
GCTCTTCCTATACAGTAATTAAACAAATTTGTGGGTATAAATAACCTTTGCTTATATACATTTCACTTGTGCATTCCTTTTTATTTTTATAAACTCTCCCTTATTAACTAGGCACATAAACAACCCAAAAAAAATCTATTCAGATCTATTTCAAACTATTTCCATTCTTAACAAAATAAAATAAATGGTTAACCTACACTTGTCATTCTTTTATATCCAAATTCACTAACAACATTATTAACAACAATGTTGCTATAGACTTTAATAAAATAAATTATATGAATGGTAAAATTTGGTAATTATGGCCAACTTCCAAATATATGCATAAATTTACTACTTGTTATTATGAATCCCATCTATTACTTTCTAAATGCCTTTGTCTTCTTGTAACGACCCAGAATTTTTAGAAATTAAAATATGAATATTTAATTAATTTTAAATATTAATAAGTGAATTTATAAGTCAAATAAATTTTTATTTGAATTTTTGGATTTAATTGAATAATTAAATCGATAATTTAATATGTTAAATTATGGAAATAATTGAAAATATAGTTAAATATGATTGAAAATGATTGGTAAAATTTTATTTTATCATATGAAAATTAGAACGATATTTTAGAACTTTTAAAATCGAATTAAAAGTTAATTTGTGAAAATTGAATATTTTAATATTTAAATCGACTAGTGAAAATAGCCAATTTTTGAACAGTCTCAGAATTGAACGAAACCAGTTTCATTAGATCCGTAATAGTTAGTTATTACCGGATTTCAAATTTCGTGCCAATCGGAGCTATCGTTTGATCGTGGCAGCTCGAAACGCATCGAATTATTTTTAATTTTAATTTGGCGAGCTAAAATAGCCATTTTTCAAAAAGTCTCGGATTTCGACGAAACCAGTTTCATCGGATCCGTAATGTGATATTATTGTAAGGTTTCAAATTTCAAGTCAATTGGATTTACCGTTTGTCCGTTACAAATTAAAACGCCTAGAAATCGACTTAAATCGGTTTAATTCAAATTGAGCGTTTATAGCCATAACTCGCACATACTTCCGAATTAGCTTTCGAAACCTGTTCCATTGTGTCCGGAACGCGGGATAAACCCTAGGTACGTCAGTTTCGGCGCGTAAATCGGAGTTCGGAATTTCCGGATGAATAGTGTTCGTCGGTTCCTTATAAATAGCCCCTACCTTTCATAATTTTAGAAAAATAAAAAAACCTAACCCTAACTAAACGCAGCCGCCACCCTTCATGAATGGCCAGAAATTCATGCTTTTCTTCCTCTAATTCGTTCAAATCCACACACCAATTCGTAATACTTTCTACTACAAACTTGTAGAGCTTCGCAAGGGCTTTAAATCCATACGGTTGAGATGTGATTTCAAGCTATAAATCGACTCGAATTTGAGTATAAAGGGGCCGGCTTTGTGCTGGGTTTTCAGGGAGAGGAGAGGGCCGAGTGTCAAGGAATGGTGGCCGAAGGTCGAGCGTGTGAAGGGCTTCAAAATGGCATCGTTTGATCAACGTGAAAACGCTTGTAGTAGTTGCGTGTATTAGGGTTTTGGATGGGAGATGGGTTCGGCTTTGTTGCTGTAGAAATGTCGCGTGGTGAAGGAGATGAAGGGGAACGGCTATGATGTGGGGGATGAGGGTTTGAACGGTGGATATTGCAGTAGGTTTAAAATATATATAGTTTGTTGTAAATAGTTTATATAAAATCGTGTACGATCTTTAAAAATTCGTAACTTTTTCATACGAGGTTGAAAACGTGCGAAACCAGTTGCGTTGGAATCGTATGGACGAGCACTACGCGATGGAGTTGGTTTGGAGTCGTTTGGAGTTAGTGAGAATTTCGGGTAAAATTAAACGCGCGTTTAATTTTATTCGAAATAAAGGCTAAAACGGAATTTAAATCAAGGTGAGAACTTCTCACTCAATCGAATCAGTTTCGATTTTTATTTTAAATAGTTAGATTTAAAATATTTGAATGCATGTTTGAATGTTGATTGATATCTATTGATTGTTAAAATAGACATTATACGCCGTTAGTAAGCGGATGTTATTTAATAAAAACATATACCGCGAATATTTCATAAACAGTGAAATTGGTATTATATATAATATCAATATATATATATATATATATATATATATATATATATATATATATATTGGCATATGTATATATTGCAGTTGTTGATTTCCCGTATTTTTTAGCGGATGAGACCCTATTACGCCGTTATTAAGCGGATAATATTTAATAGGAACATATACCGCGATAATTTCGTACTGGAGCGAAATTGGTATTGTGCTAATGTTTTTGGATGCAGGAAAACAGGTTGGAGGGATCCAACTGGATTCCTCAACAGTATTTATTTGATTTCAGATATTTTGATATTTGATGGATTATCATATTGATATATGATATCGTTGTTGTCGTGATTGACTATTTGGTGTGTAGCATCACTGGACCCAGATTTTGGAATTTTAAAATGATTTCAAAGTGATTTTTGAAAGTATACGTTTATAAAATATTTTTGGAATTGATTCATTTTAAATAAATAAACGTTATAATTTTTAAAGTTATAAAAATTATGATTTTTGAGAAATATAGTTAAAAACTGATTTTTGAGAATATGATGCTATTGAGTTTATAAAATAGTTAAATCGAGATATTTTAGAATTTTTGTGAAAAGTTTAAATATAGAATTCATGAAATTTAATTATTTTATGAATCAAAATGGTGAAAAAATAAAGGAGATTAAAGACGTTTTAAAGAATAATATAAATTGATTTATATCAAGAGATTTATAAATGGATATTTATAAATTGAAATGTTGACATTTTTAAACGAGTTTTTATAAGTGTTTGAATGAAGTGGAAATGAATTTCATAAATGAATGAAATTTATGGAATTATAAACTGTGAAGTTATAAAAGAAATTTATAAATAGTAAGATTTATAAATTTGGTGAAATTATTTGAAGAATAGATTGGTTAAATAAATGGATCTTATAAGTTATAAGATTTAAAAATTGGAAAGTCTTAAAAAAAAGAACGATTTTGTAAAATAATCGTTTTATAAGTATTTAACTTATAATATGAACTTTTAGTTTATAATTAAGTTATAACCTGGAATAGGTTAATAAAAGAATTTATAAAAAAAAGAAGTTTTTATAAATAAATAAAAAATGGAATTTATAAACGATGTTTTATAAATTCGCAAATGACTTATTTTGATAAGAAAATTGTTGGAACCTATTAAAGGAGTTATATTCACATTTTTGAATGTGAATAATCCTTTGAATTAAAACGAATAAAAGGATGAGATTTCTTAATGAAGTTTATTCACATTTTTGAATAGTGAATAACACGTTAAAGAAAATGGTTTGAATGTGAATGTTTTAAATAGAATTAAAACGACCTAACGAAGTTTTAATTGTGTTGAGATTCGAAACCATAGATTTCAACGTTAATTGTTGAAATAGACGTTTTCGAGAAATAGAAGGAAATAATGGACTATAACACTGTTGTTATAGTAAATGATTTCTGAAAGGAAATGTTTTGTATAGTATTGGGATTTATATATCTATTTTAATTTCGAATCCCTATACTAGTGATTTTTGAGTCGCCGTAACGATGTTTTACGCAACATTCGTTTTGGCCCAAATAAATATGTTTAAGAGTATGATTTCCTTAAAGAATGAAATATATACTTAATTCCGATTGAAGTATATTGAATATTTTCCAAGTGTTGAAAATAAATAAAAATTGTGAATTACTTATGAATAAATAAGTAAGGAATTGTTTTCCAATATAAAGTGAATATTTTAAGAATTTATCCTTTTGAAGATAAATTGAAAAGAAAATTGAAATGAATAATTGAAATCGAATATTCATTGATATCTTGGAATTATAAATTCGCTAAGGAATTTATAAAAGAAAGTGAAATTGGTTTAAAAATAAATATTGATTTATTTTTGAAGTATTGAAATTTAATATCTAGTGAAGATATTTTGGAAAATAAATAATTTGGAAAATTATTTGGAAACTGGTGATGTGTGCATATCCATTGATAGTTCAATAACCGACTATCAATATTTCCCTTTGAATGGGTAATTGATGTGATTTGTTCGAATGTGAATGCCACACTTATTTTTGAATAAGCGCTCACTATTCGGGTTAACCGGGAAAGGACCATGGGGTCGTATAACCCATTCCGAATATGTGATACGTCGTTGTGAATTGCATTTGAAGATCGGTGTTGAAGACCCGGTATTTGCGAGAGCGATAGGATGACCTATCGATTGTCTCTGCACTGAGTTGCAACGGTATAGAGACTCCCTAAGTGATGGGAAATCCGATCAGGATTGTGAATATCCGGATTGCAAGGACTTCTTTGTAAGTGCCTTCGGTTTTGTTCGATCCCGGAACAGACTTGTATGGATTGTGTGTCTGACATTACAAGTTGAGATATAAAGCCGATTTCATTCAAATATATTTCTGTTGGTGGCGGAGAATTTATTCTTTTAGCTTAACACCCTTCTCTGAGACGTACGAGCTCAGAGGTTATATAGTTGAAGTTATCAGCGATATATTCCCAATTTGGTAATGTGACATGCTGAGTGTTGCTGAAATGATCATTGTGTTGATTATTGTGATAGGATCGTTTATTTGATCGTCTATCCTTGTGATCATTGTGTTGATCATTTGTTGACCCAAAGCATGGCTTTTGTATAAAGTATGTTTTTGTGGACGTGACTTCGTCGAACCTCACACCCTGGAAATGGTCAAAACAGGAAAGATGCGGCAAGGTTATGAGGGGTAGCACCCTTTAGGGTATGTACATTTCCTTCTGGATAGAGGTGGTATCATGGTATGGAGCCCAGATATTTAACCTATGTGGTTATTGCGAATTTATTACTTTGTGGTTGTTGGTTTTCGGGATCCCGTGAGAAAGGTCGTTTACGATCGGGGAATGGCGTGCTCGTGTCAGTAGTTACCCAGTTAGGGGTAACCCGGCCTTGTGTTGGCAGAGTTCCGGTTTGGTTCTCGGGGATGTCTTTCCAGAGGCATTCTCATGTGGCAATGGGAAGTTCCTTGGCCTGACCATTTGTTGGAAATCCAAAGAAACAATACGAAACTTGTACGGTTTTAGTTGTAGAACCTGCTTCCTCAGGAGGTAGCTATAGTAGGCATAATATAATGGTACCTATGCTGGCTAAGATTTATATTCTACTTTCGAAATGAATTTCTTCTACACTATGCACTAATAATAATATCAAAATTGATTTGATTTTAATGCGTATCAAGCATCTTTGACTATCATAAGGAGAAATCTCCTCCGATTCTGCGTTTGCATGTGTGTGTGTGCGGGAGGCCTTATGGTAGTCTCATTTTTAAAAGCATTGCGAATTGAAATAAAAATATCTCTCTGTTTTGATTTTAAAGATAAATAAACTGTTTTGAGTTCTCACACCAGTCACATGACTGACTTGGAGTTTATTGTTTTCCTTCCTAAACTCTGGGTGCCCACCAATTTTCACACGGGCAGTCAAGAGTTAGGTTTATCAGGATATTCTGGATATTCTGGAGTTGCTGGAGGCAAGCTGGATGGCATGGCATATTACTTATATAGTATTTCTTTTTCCGCTGCACTGTTTGTTGTTGTACACTCTGATGATATGAAGTAATGAAATGTGATGTAATGTAATAACTGATATAGTTCTTTGTTTAAAGATTATTCAATTATTATTATATGTTGTTCCGCTGCGAATTGTGAGATTCTGATGTGATTCTGTTGTTCTGTGTTCCGTTCTATTCTCTTTTCTTTCTATTTTAAAATTCCGTCCTATTTTCTTCTGTTTTTCTTTTTCCTCTATTCTCTTTTTCTTCTATTTTAAAAAATTAAAATTTTCTGTTTTCTTTTCCTCTCCATCTTCTATCTTTTTCTCTTCTCTTTTCCTAAATTCTTCTTTTTAAAAAACCCCCAGTGTTCGGTTTTCCGTCGTTCGATTCCTCGGCAGTCGATAAAGTGAGTGTCGATGTCGAATTTTCGGAAGACGAAGAATCGTGTCCTGACAATGTGGTATCAGAGCATATGGTTAAGCGACAACCATGGTTCTGTTGGGTATTACTCATTAGAGATAGAGTCAGTAGTACTCTAGATTGAGTTTGAGTGTAATAATAGCTATGAGAGCGTATTTGTTAGTGAATATAAATTGTTTTATATTGTGTTGACTTATCGGTTGATTGTTTATAGATTCCAGTCGATGTAGTCTAGCTAACTATCGTAGATAGGAGTTTCTAAACTCTTAAACAAGATAAACCGACATAATATTGTTTAAAATTTGGTAAATGAAATAATTTTACCTTGAGTATATTTTATATATAAAGAAATAATTTTTCAAAATTATTAAAGTGTATATAAGTATATAAGTTGATTGTTTAGTTGTTTGAATAATCTAAATTTAAGAATAATTGTATAAGCAAAAAGAATTATAAGAGTTAAATTATAATTAAAGTGATTTACAATTCTGAAATAAACTTATATGTATAAGAAGTGAAACTATATGAATATATTTATGAATATGAGTTGAAAGTAAAAGTGAATTTAAAGTTAAATGGAAATTTACTTTAGAAATGAAGTATAACTTAAGTTATATAAATGAAATTCAACTTTTGTAATTGAATTGAATGAATGGATTGAATGTTAAACAATTGAATGAAAATAATTGATAAGAAATGATGAATATAAGTGTTAATTCATTAAAATCTAATGTTATTGAAAGTTGAAAGATTGAATGAAAATCAATTTAATTAAACCAATTGAAAGTGATAGTGTTAAACCAAATTGAATGAATATAAGCAAAGGAATTTGGTTATAATTAATATACATTGGTTGTTATATGATTGTTAGTTGATTGTATATAATTCATTAAGTGTTAATGAAATTTAAAGCTATGTAATTGAATTCAAATTAGAAGTAAATAAATTTGAATAGAATTGAATTTGATTTGGAAGTGAACCAACTTGAATATGAATTAGTGAATATAAACTAATTGAAAATGAATGTTAGTAAAAACATCCACTGTATATGAATCAAATGTGATTAAATTGAAAACCTATTTCATTGAATATAAATGAGAATATGAATGAATATTTATTGGTTATGGATGATAGTTGGTTGATGTTTGCATTTATTGCTTTAGTTGCATTTGCTATGTTGGCATATATAGTTGTTTTGGAGATATATGTTGTATATCGATACTATTATCTATCTGCATGATTCTCATGTTGTTTGTTGAGTAATTAGTAGGTGCGGATCGCGTTTGCTTCGCATTTGGAGCTCGCTTTTGCGCTATATTAGCCGTATATGCTTGCTAATAAAATATAAGGTACATATCTCGGATTAAATACAGTACTTTTACACTTTTTTCCCTGCGGGATGCCTCATTACTTGATGAGATGTATATTTGTGATATATATACTGTCATTTTTTTTTTCGGATCGAGCCGCGCAAAGGAGACTATGGCGAATTTTTCCGAAAATTTAAGGCGTTAGAAAAAATTTGAGAAAACTGGAAAATTTTGAAAACTTTAACTTTGATTTGAAATTGAAAGTTAAATGATATAGTTTGTTTTTGAAAAAGATAACTAAGTATGATTTGAAAACTTAGTAAAGATTTATAAGAAGTTTAACTATGAATTTTGGGAAAGTTAATAGATTCTGTAACTTTCCATACTTGTTAATTTCGAGGACGAAATTCTTTTAAGGGGGGAAGATTGTAACGACCCAGAATTTTTAGAAATTAAAATATGAATATTTAATTAATTTTAAATATTAATAAGTGAATTTATAAGTCAAATAAATTTTCATTTGAATTTTTGGATTTAATTGAATAATTAAATCGATAATTTAATATGTTAAATTATGGAAATAATTGAAAATATAGTTAAATATGATTGAAAATGATTTGTAAAATTTTATTTTATCATATGAAAATTAGAACGATATTTTAGAACTTTTAAAATCGAATTAAAAGTTAATTTGTGAAAATTGAATATTTTAATATTTAAATCGACTAGTGAAAATAGCCAATTTTTGAACAGTCTCAGAATTGAACGAAACCAGTTTCATTGGATCCGTAATAGTTAGTTATTACCGGATTTCAAATTTCGTGTCAATCGGAGCTATCGTTTGATCGTGGCAGCTCGAAACGCATCGAATTATTTTTAATTTTAATTTGGCGAGCTAAAATAGCCATTTTTCAAAAAGTCTCGGATTTCGACGAAACTAGTTTCATCGGATCCGTAATGTGATATTATTGTAAGGTTTCAAATTTCAAGTCAATTGGATTTACCGTTTGTCCGTTACAAATTAAAACGCCTAGAAATCGACTTAAATCGGTTTAATTCAAATTGAGCGTTTATAGCCATAACTCGCACATACTTCCGAATTAGCTTTCGAAACCTGTTCCATTTTGTCCGGAACGCGGGATAAACCCTAGGTACGTCAGTTTCGGCGCGTAAATCGGAGTTCGGAATTTCCGGATGAATAGTGTTCGTCGGTTCCATATAAATAGCCCCTACCTATCATAATTTTAGAAAAATAAAAAAAACCTAACCCTAACTAAACGCAGCCGCCACCCTTCATGAATGGCCAGAAATTCATGCTTTTCTTCCTCTAATTCGTTCAAATCCACACACCAATTCGTAATACTTTCTACTACAAACTTGTAGAGCTTCGCAAGGGCTTTAAATCCATACGGTTGAGATGTGATTTCAAGCTATAAATCGACTCGAATTTGAGTATAAAGGGGCCGGCTTTGTGCTGGGTTTTCAGGGAGAGGAGAGGGCCGAGTGTCAAGGAATGGTGGCCGAAGGTCGAGCGTGTGAAGGGCTTCAAAATGGCATCGTTTGATCAACGTGAAAACGCTTGTAGTAGTTGCGTGTATTAGGGTTTTGGATGGGAGATGGGTTCGGCTTTGTTGCTGTAGAAATGTCGCGTGGTGAAGGAGATGAAGGGGAACGGCTATGATGTGGGGGATGAGGGTTTGAACGGTGGATATTGCAGTAGGTTTAAAATATATATAGTTTGTTGTAAATAGTTTATATAAAATCGTGTACGATCTTTAAAAATTCGTAACTTTTTCATACGAGGTCGAAAACGCGCGAAACCAGTTGCGTTGGAATCGTATGGACGAGCACTACGCGATGGAGTTGGTTTGGAGTCGTTTGGAGTTAGTGAGAATTTTGGGTAAAATTAAACGCGCGTTTAATTTTATTCGAAATAAAGGCTAAAACGGAATTTAAATCAAGGTGAGAACTTCTCACTCAATCGAATCAGTTTCGATTTTTATTTTAAATAGTTAGATTTAAAATATTTGAATGCATGTTTGAATGTTGATTGATATCTATTGATTGTTAAAATAGACATTATACGCCGTTAGTAAGCGGATGTTATTTAATAAAAACATATACCGCGAATATTTCATAAACAGTGAAATTGGTATTATATATAATATCAATATATATATATATATTGGCATATGTATATATTGCAGTTGTTGATTTCCCGTATTTTTTAGCGGATGAGACCCTATTACGCCGTTATTAAGCAGATAATATTTAATAGGAACATATACCGCGATAATTTCGTACTGGAGCGAAATTGGTATTGTGCTAATGTTTTTGGATGCAGGAAAACAGGTTGGAGGGATCCAACTGGATTCCTCAACAGTATTTATTTGATTTCAGATATTTTGATATTTGATGGATTATCATATTGATATATGATATCGTTGTTGTCGTGATTGACTATTTGGTGTGTAGCATCATTGGACCCAGATTTTGGAATTTTAAAATGATTTCAAAGTGATTTTTGAAAGTATACGTTTATAAAATATTTTTGGAATTGATTCATTTTAAATAAATAAACGTTATAATTTTTAAAGTTATAAAAATTATGATTTTTGAGAAATATAGTTAAAAACTGATTTTTGAGAATATGATGCTATTGAGTTTATAAAATAGTTAAATCGAGATATTTTAGAATTTTTGTGAAAAGTTTAAATATAGAATTCATGAAATTTAATTATTTTATGAATCAAAATGGTGAAAAAATAAAGGAGATTAAAGACGTTTTAAAGAATAATATAAATTGATTTATATCAAGAGATTTATAAATGGATATTTATAAATTGAAATGTTGACATTTTAAAATGAGTTTTTATAAGTGTTTGAATGAAGTGGAAATGAATTTCATAAATGAATGAAATTTATGGAATTATAAACTGTGAAGTTATAAAAGAAATTTATAAATAGTAAGATTTATAAATTTGGTGAAATTATTTGAAGAATAGATTGGTTAAATAAATGGATCTTATAAGTTATAAGATTTATAAATTGGAAAGTCTTAAAAAAAAGAACGATTTTGTAAAATAATCGTTTTATAAGTATTTAACTTATAATATGAACTTTTAGTTTATAATTAAGTTATAACCTGGAATAGGTTAATAAAAGAATTTATAAAAAAAAGAAGTTTTTATAAATAAATAAAAAATGGAATTTATAAACGATGTTTTATAAATTCGCAAATGACTTATTTTGATAAGAAAATTGTTGGAACCTATTAAAGGAGTTATATTCACATTTTTGAATGTGAATAATCCTTTGAATTAAAACGAATAAAAGGATGAGATTTCTTAATGAAGTTTATTCACATTTTTGAATAGTGAATAACACGTTAAAGAAAATGGTTTAAATGTGAATGTTTTAAATAGAATTAAAACGACCTAACGAAGTTTTAATTGTGTTGAGATTCGAAACCATAGATTTCAACGTTAATTGTTGAAATAGACGTTTTCGAGAAATAGAAGGAAATAATGGACTATAACACTGTTGTTATAGTAAATGATTTCCGAAAGGAAATGTTTTGTATAGTATTGGGATTTATATATCTATTTTAATTTCGAATCCCTATACTAGTGATTTTTGAGTCGTCGTAACGATGTTTTACGCAACATTCGTTTTGGCCCAAATAAATATGTTTAAGAGAATGATTTCCTTAAAGAATGAAATATATACTTAATTTCGATTGAAGTATATTGAATATTTTCCAAGTGTTGAAAATAAATAAAAATTGTGAATTACTTATGAATAAATAAGTAAGGAATTGTTTTCCAATATAAAGTGAATATTTTAAGAATTTATCTTTTTGAAGATAAATTGAAAAGAAAATTGAAATGAATAATTGAAATCGAATATTCATTGATATCTTGGAATTATAAATTCGCTAAGGAATTTATAAAAGAAAGTGAAATTGGTTTAAAAATAAATATTGATTTATTTTTGAAGTATTGAAATTTAATATCTAGTGAAGATATTTTGGAAAATAAATAATTTGGAAAATTATTTGGAAATTGGTGATGTGTGCATATCCATTGATAGTTCAATAACCGACTATCAATATTTCCCTTTGAATGGGTAATTGATGTGATTTGTTCGAATGTGAATGCCACACTTATTTTTGAATAAGCGTTCACTATTCGGGTTAACCGGGAAAGGACCATGGGGTCGTATAACCCATTCCGAATATGTGATACGTCGTTGTGAATTGCATTTGAAGATCGGTGTTGAAGACCCGGTATTTGCGAGAGCGATAGGATGACCTATCGATTGTCTCTGCACTGAGTTGCAACGGTATAGAGACTCCCTAAGTGATGGGAAATCCGATCAGGATTGTGAATATCCGGATTGCAAGGACTTCTTTGTAAGTGCCTTCGGTTTTGTTCGATCCCGGAACAGACTTGTATGGATTGTGTGTCTGACATTACAAGTTGAGATATAAAGCCGATTTCATTCAAATATATTTCTGTTGGTGGCGGAGAATTTATTCTTTTAGCTTAACACCCTTCTCTGAGACGTACGAGCTCAGAGGTTATATAGTTGAAGTTATCAGCGATATATTCCCAATTTGGTAATGTGACATGCTGAGTGTTGCTGAAATGATCATTGTGTTGATTATTGTGATAGGATCGTTTATTTGATCGTCTATCCTTGTGATCATTGTGTTGATCATTTGTTGACCCAAAGCATGGCTTTTGTATAAAGTATGTTTTTGTGGACGTGACTTCGTCGAACCTCACACCCCGGAAATGGTCAAAACAGGAAAGATGCGGCAAGGTTATGAGGGGTAGCACCCTTTAGGGTATGTACATTTCCTTCTGGATAGAGGTGGTATCATGGTATGGAGCCCAGATATTTAACCTATGTGGTTATTGCGAATTTATTACTTTGTGGTTGTTGGTTTTCGGGATCCCGTGAGAAAGGTCGTTTACGATCGGGGAATGGCATGCTCGTGTCAGTAGTTACCCAGTTAGGGGTAACCCGGCCTTGTGTTGGCAGAGTTCCGGTTTGGTTCTCGGGGATGTCTTTCCAGAGGCATTCTCATGTGGCAATGGGAAGTTCCTTGGCCTGACCATTTGTTGGAAATCCAAAGAAACAATACGAAACTTGTACGGTTTTAGTTGCAGAACCTGCTTCCTCAGGAGGTAGCTATAGTAGGCATAATATAATGGTACCTATGCTGGCTAAGATTTATATTCTACTTTCGAAATGAATTTCTTCTACACTATGCACTAATAATAATATCAAAATTGATTTGATTTTAATGCGTATCAAGCATCTTTGACTATCATAAGGAGAAATCTCCTCCGATTCTGCGTTTGCATGTGTGTGTGTGCGGGAGGCCTTATGGTAGTCTCATTTTTAAAAGCATTGCGAATTGAAATAAAAATATCTCTCTGTTTTGATTTTAAAGATAAATAAACTGTTTTGAGTTCTCACACCAGTCACATGACTGACTTGGAGTTTATTGTTTTCCTTCCTAAACTCTGGGTGCCCACCAATTTTCACACGGGCAGTCAAGAGTTAGGTTTATCAGGATATTCTGGATATTCTGGAGTTGCTGGAGGCAAGCTGGATGGCATGGCATATTACTTATATAGTATTTCTTTTTCCGCTGCACTGTTTGTTGTTGTACACTCTGATGATATGAAGTAATGAAATGTGATGTAATGTAATAACTGATATAGTTCTTTGTTTAAAGATTATTCAATTATTATTATATGTTGTTCCGCTGCGAATTGTGAGATTCTGATGTGATTCTGTTGTTCTGTGTTCCGTTCTATTCTCTTTTCTTTCTATTTTAAAATTCCGTCCTATTTTCTTCTGTTTTTCTTTTTCCTCTATTCTCTTTTTCTTCTATTTTAAAAAATTAAAATTTTCTGTTTTCTTTTCCTCTCCATCTTCTATCTTTTTCTCTTCTCTTTTCCTAAATTCTTCTTTTTAAAAAACCCTCAGTGTTCGGTTTTCCGTCGTTCGATTCCTCGGCAGTCGATAAAGTGAGTGTCGATGTCGAATTTTCGGAAGACGAAGAATCGTGTCCTGACACTTCTCATATCCCATTTACTACCAAACTGCAGATTTAGTTATAGCTTATCAATACGTAATCACCTAAACAAACAAATTTTATTACTCTTTTAAGTGCGTTTATTATTGACCATTTATGAAAATTACTTACCTTCAAATATTGCATTGGTTTATTCAACGGTCACTTTTACTTAGTCTCTATTTATAATTACAACCAAATGTACAATCACCACTGTTTATTTTATATTAATTGAATTCCATTCTAGTAAATATTTTTATTAATATCCACTGATTCAACATTTGTATGTTTCTTAAAATTAACTTTCAACAAAATGTGACAATTTACATTATACAAATCTATTGTCATAAATTTTGTTGTTACTTTAAATTCTAATTACTATAACAAATTTCTACACTTACTCAAATAAAATCCTAAAACTTTATTTCATTCTAAATTAGATTAGAACATATTATATTAATTCATTTAATATTACCAAATTTAACGGGTCGTTACAATCTCCCCCACTCAAAACTTTTCGTCCCCGAAAAGGAAAAAGAAGGGAGAAAGAAGAATAAAGCAGTACCTCTTATTTCAAATATTAACTTATAACAATAATTTACTAAATTAATTTCCTTAAATGAGATATGCCCGTTTGATAGTCATTATAACCTTTTATACTTAAATTATTAAAGTTGGAAAACATTTTCACAAAATTCTAAGTCCAAAATTTATGAAAATTTTTGGCAGAGTCTCCTTTGTACGGAGAGGTTTGGAAGAAAAATATAATATCAAAATATACAAATATATACATATATTATCCAAAAATTATATCCCAATCACGGGAAAATTATATAAAATAGCGCTACAAAACGTAATCCGGAAACGTACCTATTTGTCTGGCAATACGCTTATTATTATGGAACCAAAAGCAGTAGCAGTTGCTTCCATCATCTGCATTCACTTATATAATCTAAAAGGTTAAATATTTATATTAAAGTGAAATGTTTAGGTGGTTTCAACCATTAATCAACCAATCAATACAACAATCATCAATCTTACAAACAACATACATACACAAAGTGAAGCAACCATTTAAACCATCAAACAATTTGTTGTCTGGGTTCAAATTTGAAATTTGTATGAAATGAAATTAACTATCAAGTGCGTCCTTTACTCAACAGTCTTAGATGGAACAAAGATAGATTATTTATTCATCCAACAATTTCAAATTCTTTACCCAACAACATAAATCAAACAATAACAATTCAAACCAACAACTAAATTAACTTATTATACATTTATTTCATGCTTCAGTGGTTTGATTTCCCCTTTTTCCATTTATGGAGGAATTTCTTTACTTCTTACAAATTTCATTTCCCATTTATTACAAAATTCATTATATTTGTATTCCAATTTACTGACTAAAGTTTATATCATCTATTTATACTACTTACCTTTTCTTATATAGTAAAATTTCCAATTTAGCTTAAGTTTATACAATTAATTCTCATTAATACAGCAAATTTAATGAATACTTTAATTACCTCAAGCTTCACTTGTAAGATTTCCCTTACATTTTCTTACTAACATTGCACTTTTATTATATGGTAAGTCATGTATGTTTAAGAATGTAAGTGAAAGTTTACAAGTTTTTCTCAATTCCCTTTTATTAATTAAGGGCTCAATAAATATATTTTTGTTTTATAAATTACAATTTCAACTTACCCTTAATTTCATTCCTTTTATTTAATGTTTACGTTTCTATTTAATTACAATAACTCTCTGCTTACACTTAATTTATTAACCTTATAACCTGCATTCTTAAAATAAAGAATTTTATTAATTCATTACCTAGGGTTCACAGTCATTTATTTATATTACCTACTTTTTATTTTATTCAACTAGTAGCATTTGACTCATACTAAATATTATAACCCTACACATCAATCCTTATTTAATAAAGAATTTCATTTTATCTACTTAAGTTCATATCACCTATTTATATTACTTATCTTTAACTTGAGATTTCAATTATAACTTAAGTTTATACCAATAATTTCTCATTTATAACAACGATTTATTGAATACTTCACTATTTCCAAAATTTCTACTTGTATAATATTCTAATCCAATTTCTTAATTAACATTTCAACTTTTATATTTGGTAAGTTATTTATGTCAAAGAAAGTGCAATTAAACTTATACAAGTTTAATCTCAATTCTCTTAATTCATTTATTGTTCAATAGATCTTTACCATTATTTGTAAGTTAAATTTTAACTTCCTTTATACTTAGCATTCATTCTTTTACCTACCTTTAGAGGTTTCAATTTATTACTTACTTACCTTTTATTCCACTAAAATAGTTTAAACCATTAATTAATGGAAATTTAAGAATTAAATACCGGGTCAAATTTCAAATTATTAAAAAAATAATAAATAAATGATTTCTTACAACTTATATATCTCTAATTATATTTAAAACAATTAATTTTTTTAGATAATTTCAAAATAAATCTGCAGTAGAATTTACTACAGTGGCCTTTCCCCTTCGAAACTCGAAAATGAAAGTCGATGATGCGGCCGCCATCACCGAAATTATTTTCCAGCGACAGAGAGGAAAGTACAAAACTTATTTTCTCCAAAATCCTTTTTTTTTTTACAATTCTTCCGAATTTAAAATGAAATATTTATATCGGAAAATATATATAACAATATTATTATACTTCAAAATCCTTTGAAAGCAAATTTTCAAAATCCCGGACTTAAGTCCTAAAATTTCCAATTTGATTTATTATAATTTCAACTTAGCTTCAATTATTATAATATTTTTATTTCCTAACACCCAATCTATAGCAACCAAAAATATATATCTTTATAAAATATTTTTATATATAGAAAATATAATAGGCAAAATTATTTCATTCACCTATATTAAAACAAATATTATGTCGGTCTGTCCTATTAAGTGTTTAGAAATCCCTATTGATGACATAGCGTCCCATGCATCAACCAGAATTTATAAATACAAAACGGAACAGATTAACACAATATCAAAATCTTTTATTAATACTAACAAGTACGCTCTCTCATATATATACACTCAGTGACTCCCATAGGGTATTACCACCCTATTAACAAAGAGTCGAACCCCACAAAGCCAAAGTTTATCGCTAAACCTGGCTCTGATACCAACTGTAACATCCCGCCTTTTCACACACTTTAAACCGACACACGTGCCAATTCAAACCATACGGAAGGGCGGATTGTTATGGGGTGAATAAGAAAAACAGAGAAGAAATAAAACAAAAACAGAATCTCACAGTGGAAGGATAAAATATAATAATAATTATACAGATCATAAAAGGTTACAAAACAGTTGATTCTTCTTTATACAATAAATATCAGAGTTACACATACCAATACAATCAATGCAGCGGAACAGAAAGAGTGTGGTGCAATACTATAAACAAAAATAATACGACTCCTTCGTCTTCGTCCTCCAAAACTAAGGTCTTCGATCCTGAAACGCTCGGACTGACCCGAGCGAATTTGAAAAGACAAAAACACTCGAGTCAGAACTAAAAGATCTTATGTGAGTTAAATAAACAAAAATAAATATGAGTACAGTAACTCAAGAGATGCTCGAGATGTACATCTCCTAAGGATCCGTTAAACTATTTACTATGTAGTATATTGCGCTACTATAGTAGTGACTATTTATAAAATAAACTTACTTTTTAATAGCGTTAAGGGGTTACCCATATAGCCCTTAACACAAATAATGCCAATAGTCTATACAGTACCGTAATACCTCCTGATCGGGAAGCTACCAGAGGATACTCCATAGGTACGACACAAATAGAAACTCGTAGTAAAGGCTCGGTATGGTAGGTGACACGGCACAACTAGGCAATGCCAGGGTAGATATACCAATTGCTATCCAGGCTGGTGGAAACGCGTAGCCGCAGTTTCCGCCCACCTCGGACTAACTCCCCAAAATCAAAATATAGAAGTGGCCACTGAATCAATCCAAGTCAAAGTATAATATCGAAGAGGAGGGTCCGATCAGAGGAATGGCCTCATTGGCCTGAGAATCGCTCCTATTTTAGCCACCTTATGCCAACTCACGGGAGTCGGGTCCACGTATTTACCTTACAGGAAACATCGCCACCACCTACTTCATTCTAGAATCTCCACCGCGTACACGGTTAGTCAAAGTGGTTTTCGGTATCGACAGAGAGTATGTCCATATCCGATCCCGATCTCTTTGCCAACCCATCGTTATTATAACACCGCGGTCTTTTAAAAATAGTTTATATTTTAAACCCAAAATATAATCCATTTCAAAACCAAAATATTACGATATCATTTCTTCTTTAAAAACCCAAAACAATTCATTTTGATATTATTTTTATAAAACCCAATCAATGATATCATCTTCCCAAATATATAACCTTTCCAAAATTATGCCCCTTTTTAAAATTTATAATCCCTTGTACCAAATATTTGAATTTTAACTTTCAACATAATACTTCAGAATCCATAGCTTTTAAAAACCATTACTTTCAAAACTAAATGGTTTGGATATTCAACAATATATAAAATAAATGGTTTAACTTTGAAGTTACTTCGTAAAGAAAATAATGCTCACGGCTTTACAAATATAGTTCTTATTTAAGGTTTAAACCATAATTTAAATATTACATCAAGTTCCCAAAAACCTCTTCAATTTCTATATATATAAATCCATTTGAAGTATTAATATCTCGAAACTAAAGTTGGATTTTATTCCTTCAACAAATTAAATGTTCTTTTATTTAGTTTGAATATTCACATAGGATTCAAAAATAAACTCCAAATTCTAGTAGTTAATAACTTCTCAAATTTACTTTATACTAGAATATCCATTATTAAGTTTATTTAGAAAAATTCAGTTTATAAATACCATATATTTAAAATTTCCAAACTTAGCATATATTATAAATTATCAATCCCATTTCTACATTTTTATTCCATTTTATTTAACGGATTTATACACAGCTTAAATTCAAAAAATTTACTTCATGTGTATATATATAAATGGAAGAATAATATTTATAAAATATCAAAATTAAATTTTTATAAATCGTATCACATCCAAACCATAGAAATCACTTTTAAAATAATGTATATATAGACCACGGTGCCTGTATAAAATTTTCTATCCTATGGTCAAGTGATACGGATATTTATCATTTCAATCCGCAATTAAAATTAAACTTTGCGGTTTTATCATTTCAAACCACAAATCCCAATGAAATGAAAAATGCATGATAACTTGCAATTAATGATATACAAATAAAACATCCATTCATCAAACATCATCCATCATCCAATCACAATCATCAATCAATATCAATCCATAACAACATATATTTGATAATATGTAACATGTAATAACTGGCAATTTTATTCAAATTTAATTTAATAACTATAAATCTAACAGTTTATGTTCAGTAATAATTTATATAACTGTTAGCTAGCAGTTTATAGGCAAACAAATAAATTTTAACTGTAAATTGATATGCAATAAATAAATTAAATCAACAGTTAAATTAATAAATGCAATTTAACAGCTATGAAGAAATGAACATGCCAAATACTCATAATTAAATTTCTATTCATTTCTAAAATTTATTTAACAAACATAAAAGCTTCTAGTAGTTGTGAGTGGGTTAAAACACTCACCCTTTGAATTTAAATCGAATTTAAATTCGATTTAAACCCAAAAATTTGACGGTCTCCAAATCTGTCCAAACCTGCGTCATCAGATCCGGAATTTAAATACGAACCTAACAAAAAAAAATTTCGTTTGAAACGGATCACGTACGTAAAAGTTATTGGTTTTAAACGATTTGAAAACAAAATATATTTAAAACAATATTTACCAAACTCACTCTTAAAACAAAACTGGCCACGTCAGCTGTGACGAGTCGGATTTTGCCCGCTCAAAAATGGACATCCATACTTCAAATCGTATTCGAATGCCGTAGATTCGACCGTTCAAATTTCGGTTCGCCGGAGCTTATAACAATCATTAAGTAAATAACACAGCGGAATAAAAGAATAATACATTGATATACAGCTTTGATACAATATCTGATACAACAGATGATCCAATAGATATCAATATACATCAGAGATATGATACAATAAAATAGCAGCGGAAAGAAAATAGATGACATCTAACAGCGGAACCAATAACTCTAAGATAGTCTTCAACGAAGAACTCCAGAAATAACTGCAACTCCATTTCCAAGAACTAATCCAGCAATAGCTCGAACTCCCAATAACATATCACAAAGCTCAGCAAGACTGGTGTGGTCCAAAGACTGAACCAACTCCAGATAATCCATTATATCTAACTATTTGTAAAACCCAACTCTAGACTGCTCGTGTAGAAAATAATGAGCACCCAGAGTTTAGGAAGGAAACAATAAACTCCGGATCAGTCATGTGACTGGTGTGAGAACTCAAAACAGTTTATTTATCTTTAAAAACAAAATAAGGGAATATTTTTAAAGTCAGTTCGCAATGCTTTTAAAAATGAGACTACCATAAGGCCTCCTGCCACACACACAATGCAAACGCAGACTTGGAGAAGATTTCTCCTTATGATAGTCAAAGATGCTTGATACGTATTAAAATCAAATCAATTTTGATATTATTATTAGTGCATAGTGTAGAAGAAATTCATTTCGAAAGTAGAATATAAATCTTAGCCAGCATAGGTACCATTATATTATGCCTACTAATAGCTACCATATTAGATGGCAGGTTCTACAACTAAAACCGTACAAGTTTCGTATTGTTTCTTTGGATTTCCAACAAATGGTCAGGCCAAGGAACTTCCCATTGCCACATGAGAATGCCTCTGGAAAGACATCCCCGAGAACCAAACCGAAACTCTGCCAACACAAGGCCAGGTTACCCCTAACTGGGTAACTACTGACACGAGCACGCCATTCCCCGATCGTAAACGACCTTTCTCACGGGATCCCGATAACCAACAACCACAAAGTAATAAATTCGTAGTAACCACATAGGTTAAATATCTGGGCTCCATACCATGATACCACCTCTATCCAGAAGGAAATGTACATACCCTAAAGGGTGCTACCCCTCATAACCTTGCCGCATCTTTCCTGTTTTGACCATTTCCGGGGTGTGAGGTTCGACGAAGTCACGTCCACAAAAACATACTTTATACAAAAGCCATGCTTTGGGTCAACAAATGATCAACACAATGATCACCAAGATAGACGATCAAATAAACGATCCTATCACAATAATCAACACAATGATCATTTCAGCAACACTCAGCATGTCACATTACCAAATTGGGAATATATCGCTGATAACTTCAACTATATAACCTCTGAGCTCGTACGTCTCAGAGAAGGGTGTTAAGCTAAAAGAATAAATTCTCCGCCACCAACAGAAATATATTTGAAAGAAATCGGCTTTATATCTCAATTTGTAATGTCAGACATACAATCCATACAAGTCTGTTCTGGGTTCGAACAGAACCGAAGGCACTTACAAAGAAGTCCTTGCAACCCGGATATTCACAATCCCGATCGGATTTTCCCATCACTTAGGGAGTTTCTATACCGGCGCGACTCGGTGCAGAAACAATCGATAGGTCATCCTATCGCTTTCACAAATACCCGGTCTTCATCACCGGTCTTCAAATGCTATACATAACGACGTATCACATATTCGGAATGGGTTATATGACACAAAGGTCCTTTCCCGGTTAAACCGAATAGTGAGCGAAAATATTTTCAAAAATATGGATATGGGATTTCAATTAAGTCACAACTTAATAATTCAAACTCTCTTTCAAATGGTTTAACAAATTACCATTTTCAATCTTTAAACAAAAAGATTCATTTTCACAACCTTTAACGGTTTAAACAATTTTCACATTTAAATCTTTTAAACAAAAGATTCATTCACATATTTTCCAAATCAATTTTCATTTCAATTTGATTTAACTCGTTAAATCTTTAAATCAAAGATTTAACTTATAGCCTTCAAAACAATTTCATTTTAATTTGATTTAAACAAATCATCAATTTAAATCTGTTAAAAATAAACAGATTTAATCTATAGCTTTCAAAAAGAATTCATTCATAACTTAGGAAAATCATTTCTCCATTCAATCTTGAAATTCCCCTAATTAACTGGAATCTCAGTTCTTATCTAAAAGTGTTTATCATTTGAAAACAACAGTTTTCATTTTGGAAATCTGATTCATTTATACGAGTTGAAATCCTTGAGTTAAATTCAAATTCCCAAAAATAATACTTTAAAAATGGTTTAACTCATAATGACTAGTATAATATCATTAATCCCTAATTTCAAATTACAGAATTCAATTTCAAGTATTGAATTTAAATTTAAATCAACTTATTTAAATTCCAAAACTTAATCAAGTAATTTAAAAATAATAAATTCTATTTTGAAATTCCATTCCAAAAGCTTTTCACATTTATTCCGATTCCATTTCCAAAACATTTGAATTTAAAAAATTCAAATTTAACTATTTCAAAAATCTGCGACTTAATCGATTTCCTCGTGAAATCCATATTTGTGTGTGTATGGTGTGGTTCAGGGGTTTTAACACACTAGTGCAACATCATTTCAATCGTCACAGATTGAAACATAGAAATATAGTTGATAAGCGATATAAGCTATAACGCTTATCGTCTATTCACAGATTCACAGATAATATACAGATGTAAATAAATATACACAGCTCAATCTACATAACAAAATATCACAAATCAGATAAGACAATCAATTCAAGGCATTTCATACAATATAATCATTCATAAGTAAGGCCAAGCATTTGATAATCATTCATAAACAGAATTAATCAATTGATTAATCCTAATTTATTCAATTATTTCCAATCAAATTTATTCAATTCTGATTTATTAATTTCAAATCATTTGATATAAATTAATTTATCAAACAACTTAATTATTTAGATTATTCTTAATTAATCATATTTATTAAATTGATTTTTTTTTCTTTAAACCAATTTCATAATTAATTAACCCTAATTATTTAAAGAAATTTAACCTTTAATTACTTACCATAAAGCAATCATCTCATAACAATTCATCATTAATTCCCAATATATCTAATGATCTTCTTAAATTAATTAAACTAAATAAACTAACTTTAATTAATCAATTTATCCAAAATTAATTTCAATAAGTGATAAATCTTCAATTACTTTCATTAAGTAATTGCATTTTGCAATTTATAATTTTGATTATCTGGATTAATAAATCCAATTAACTATTAAAATTAATCACCTTAATTAATATTTGACAATCCTTAGTAAATCGTCTTTATTAACTAATAACACTTCTTTAATTACTTACTTAAGGAAATTTCATAGATTAAAATCATTATTAATCATTGCTAATTCATTAATTTATAAATAAAATAAATCATTCTTTAATTACCTTATTAATTAAATTATTTTCACTACCTTAATTATCTCTAAGATAATTAATTTCTTTATTAATGACATCATTAATATTTAAGTGTATTTCTATCATTGCACTTTAAATTTTAAATTCAATTTAATTTAAAAATACACTTAATCATTCATGTTATTCAGAACAAATTTAAAATTCAAAAAAAAAAAACTTCTTTTATTACAAAACTAAAATTCAAATTTAGATTTGAATTCCAGATTTAAACTTTGATTAAACCTTTATTAGAATTCATTTCCTTAAAATTTCCAAATTCCATTTTTAATTCAAATTCTTTAAAACATACTTTAATTGCTTAAACTCTTTTATTTAAAACAAATTTAAATTTTTAAACTAAGTTTCAAACCTGAACTTGAGTTATGTTAAGCTTTGATTTTTTTTTTCCCTACATAGATAAACTTTTGCTTTTGAACTTTAAAATTCAGTTTTATATTCAAATAAAAAGAGAAACAGGTTCTGTTAAAACCTGTACAACATTTTCGACCCGAGACACCCCTGTTCTTGCTTCGAGACCAACCCACATCGTCTCGAGTACAACTTCGAGCAAACACGCGAGAGTAAGCTCTATTCTTCCCAGGCAAAAAGCAAAACAAATTTTTCCAGATGCACAACATTTTCTCACGTGCATGTGCACCGCTCCACCGCCTCCCTCCGGCCATCACCTCACCTTTGAGCAAATCGAAGACCATCCCCAAATCGACTTCCAATCGCCAGAACTCCCTTATCTCATCAAAAACGAATTGAAGCCCAAAAGCCCAAACCTGGAAACACGATCAGGTCCACGCCCCAAAACCTGTCATCGCCTTGTTCACCCAACCTCGGCCATCGGAGTTCGTGCAACTCCGGTCACGTGATCATCAACTACCCCTCTACCATCACCCACGGTCGCATGCAACTCGGTGCACGAGAGAAACCACGTCACTCGATTCCCTGACCACTCAAAAAATTAGGTTTACAAGCTTAAACCTTGCGCCGCCGCCACCACCGTCATCACTGACGCCACCACCCATTTTTCCCAGCACCCTGGTAAACTCCACCACCTTCAGGAAGAATCGCAGCCACCACGATCCACCCAATTGCCAGAGGCAACTCAAAATCCCCAAATTGGTTAACAAAGGAATGCTCAATCAAACCTTCACTAAAAAATGTAATTTTAGTTTTAAAAATCAGAGTTTTGATTAAGCATTCACTTCATATTCTTAAATTGAAAATTTAAGATATTGGAAATATCACTTGTATTTAGTATTTACTGATCTTAGGGTCTTCAGAGCAGTTTTGCTCTATTTTTCTTAAATACAAAATTTAAGAATTTACTCTATAATCAAACAAACTTATTTTGCTTAGATCCTAAATCATAACATCAAGTAAATTGAGAGGAAATAAGTTTTGAATTAAACCTGAGTTGAAAAATCTTTAAGTACAGGGGTAACTTCAGGTTATACTGACATGCAGATATCATGTTTCACACACACAAACTTCACCAATAAATAAACACCAATTCATGATCTGCTTCATACTTAAATCAAACAACAAGATAATTTAGTTTATAAATAAAGTTACTCACTTGCTTAGATTGAACAGGGCTTTTACTTTGAATCAGGCTTTTGAAATTGCCAGCTGAAATCACCTTCTTTGATTTCTCTGGTTGTAGTTTGTTTGCAGTTGAAGTTTTGTTTAAACTTTTAGTTGATACTCATTTCAATTTTTTTCTTAGCTTTGAAGGTGAACGAAATGAAATGGAAGATGGATATATATAAAAGAAGTTTTACAGGCTATCTTTATTTTATTTATAAAGATAGGGTATGGGTGAATATGCTTGCTTGTACTTGTTTATACATATAAATGTATTTGTTTATTTCACACCTGCATATTGTATACTTGGTGGCTGCAGTGGTTTGGTTACTTTTTCTTTGTACTTTGGTGTGCACAGTTCATTTTGCTTTACATAAACATGTACATAGATACTTTATGTTTCATATTATATGTTTACATTGTGTCTTGCATTAAATGCATGTGTACATGCTTATATACATTTGTTTGTCTCGGCTGAAAGGTTTTTTTTTTTTTTTTTGTTATTTTACTTTATTTTGTTTACTTTGTTTGTTTTGTTACTTTACTTTGTTTTGGTTTTGTTTCACTTTCACACTATACATTCATATGTCCTTCAGCCTTGCATATCTACGTATATTTATTTAATTTGCTTGTAGATTCCAACATATGTTTACTGTCTTGCTTTCCTTTGTATTGGATTGTTTACATGATGCTATATCTTTGTTTTGGCTAAAATGTTGAATTTTGTACTTGTTGATTCTTTTGCATACTTATGTATTTGTTTGTTATTTTTACTTTGTTTTAGTTTTATGTTCTTTTAGCTAGCTTGTATTCGAGCTTTGTTTATTCTTGCATTTTTATTTTACTTTTATTTTTAGTTTAAATATTTATCATAAATTTTACTTTAAAAATTATCGTTTTACATTTCTCTATATACACATAAATTTTATATAACTCAAATTATCATTATTTATAAATTTTTAAATCAATTTATCTATTTATTTTTATACTTGTGTCCAAAGTATATTATTTACTTTTCAAAATTATTTATATAAGAATTTATTTAAAATCCAATATATACATATATATTCACATATATACAAAATTTCAAATCAATATGACTATATATATATATATTCTATTTGAATCGAGGAAACTCGCTTCCATTTATATTTAATTTTATAATTTTTATTCAAAATTTCCTTTAATTATCAATTTAAATTAAATTAAAATCTAGGGTCGTTACATCAGCTAACACCTCACGCAGACAGTTGCACGCACGCGACAACAGAGTCTCTTTCACGCGAACGAACAGGTACTGACCGATCTTTGACCTCCGTTGGCGAACGCCACCGTCCACCTGTGATGACCACATCACCGTCCACCTGAAGCTCCAGCCTAGCCGCCCCTATGGCCCACCTACGGCCACCCAGAACCACCGGAACTGGCCCCAAAACGAACAGCCGCCGCCCCTTGATAAACCCTAATTCGAATTATACGAACCATCCAACCATCGAATCGACGAACGAATTATACTGATGTACTCCCCATCGTCCATACTACAATACCCAGAAACAGAATTTCGATCAGACGAACTTTGATGCGACGCTGATGAACGGCCACGAACTGTTTGAATTTATTCTGGGTAAACGATAACTCCAATTGGAAAACGAATTGCACCAGCAGATTACGGACATCGAGAACTATGATATATATTTTTTCCAGAATTTTTAGAGAACTTTAAATTGTCATCTTTGATTTGCAATTTGAGATTGGATCTGAAATGCATCCATTGAGGAAGAGAGAAGATTGAAGAAATGAGCGTACAGCAGAAGGGAATAAAATAGGGTTAGGGTTTATAACTGTATATTTATAGTTAGGGTTGGGTTAGAGCGTATAGACTAGAAGGATGAACGTACGCAACAAACTATGGCCCAAAAAGCCCGTTTAGCCTCCGGAACAAAATTTATTAAACCCATATATCCAAATAGGTATTTTAAAATATTCTGAACACGATGGAAAAAGTTTCACGTCCAAATTTGGTCGTATGAAGAAGTTATGCTGAAAACAAGATTTCCAAATTGATTTCAAATTGATTTTAATAAAATCGATTTCAAGGCGTTTCGCGTCCGTACGATCAAACGACAGGTCCGATCGATACGAAACTTGAAACCCTATAATAATTCACCGATACGGATCCGATGAAACTGGTTTCATCGAAATCCGAGTCCGTGACCAAAACGGCTATTTTTAATATTCATTAATTAAATTAAAATAAATTATAAAAATCCAAATTTTATATTAAATTCTAAAATTGGCCAAATTTTATTTCTTATATAATTCGTAATCAATTGAAAAAGATTTAACAGGTTTAGCTGTGAATTAAAAGTTGGCAAGTATATTAATTGCAATGTTAATTTCTACACTTTCTTATATTTAAGAATTTTATAAATTATATCCTCAAAAAAAAACCCATACTTAGATTTTTAACCTTTATATTCTCACTTTCACCTAAAATAAAGATGCTACTAACATTAGTTCAAGATTTCACTCTAATGTTCACAAATTCCATTTTAAATTTAATAACGTAATATTTTACGTTTAATTCCAATTTATTTGTAATAAATACCATTTGTTGAATTTAATACTCAAATTAATCCATAAATCTTGCTTTCTATAATCTATATCAATAAGTGGTCCAACCCTATAAATAGATTTTGCATTAGCTTCATCTTATAAAATTAACTATTGTGGTTACACAACGAAACTACGCTAACTGCACTATTTATGAATTAATTGAGATTAAATCTACATAAATGTTATGAATTACAAATGTAATCTAAATAAATTTATCTATGGATTTAGGCTCTTCCTATACAGTAATTAAACAAATTTGTGGGTATAAATAACCTTTGCTTATATACATTTCACTTGTGCATTCCTTTTTATTTTTATAAACTCTCCCTTATTAACTAGGCACATAAACAACCCAAAAAAACTATATTCAGATCTATTTCAAACTATTTCCATTCTTAACAAAATAAAATAAATGGTTAACCTACACTTGTCATTCTTTTATATCCAAATTCACTAACAACATTATTAACAACAATGTTGCTATAGACTTTAATAAAATAAATTATATGAATGGTAAAATTTGGTAATTATGGCCAACGCCCAAATATATGCATAAATTTACTACTTGTTATTATGAATCCCATCTATTACTTTCTAAATGCCTTTGTCTTCTCATATCCCATTTACTACCAAACTGCAGATTTAGTTATAGCTTATCAATACGTAATCACCTAAACAAACAAATTTTATTACTCTTTTAAGTGCGTTTATTATTGACCATTTATGAAAATTACTTACCTTCACATATTGCATTGGTTTATTCAACGGTCACTTTTACTTAGTCTCTATTTATAATTACAACCAAATGTACAATCACCACTGTTTATTTTTTTAATCGAATTCCATTCTAGTAAATATTTTTATTAATATCCACTGATTCAACATTTGTATGTTTCTTAAAATTAACTTTCAACAAAATGTGACAATTTACATTATACAAATCTATTGTCATAAATTTTATTGTTACTTTAAATTCCAATTACTATAACAAATTTCTACACTTACTCAAATAAAATCTTAAGACTTTATTTCATTCTAAATTAGATTAGAACATATTATATTAATTCATTTAATATTACCAAATTTAACGGGTCGTTACAGATCTAGTCCAAACCTCTACCATGGCATAGATGATTTCATTATGAGTGTAGTGAAAAAAACCGCATTTCGATTGAACCTTGTATGCAAAAGATACAAATTTTATTAGAATGTGAACTAATTAAATTAGTTAACCTTAACTTAATCACCTTCACTAAGCTCTTCTCCATAAAATTCTTTTCCCGCTTCATAACCTCCAGCTAACTTCTCACAAGCACCGTCGTCGCCCTACACCATGAGACCTTCAACAAACACCACCAACGTGCTCCTTTCCCCATGGCAAAATAAAAGCATCCCACCATTCCAGGAAACCCCTTAAATCAAAATGGATTCAGCCCTTGATTTTGCCTTGATTGTGCCTCCACTATGCTACGACCAGCTCTGGCCATCAATACCTCATATAGCTCTTTTCCTCCAGTCGTACCTCGCATGACCACAGTCCTCCCTTCCCCTCTGGTTCATCTCCATGAAAATTACCTTTGAGCCTTTTATTCCTCCTCTGTTGTAACCCAACATCAACACCACCTCTACCAAAATTCGACTTTTAGTCGTGATTGGTGGGAAGAGCATAATACTCATTCGAGGAGTGGAGGTCGACATAGATATTGGAGGGGGTAGAGTGTTTTAGTGAGGGGAAGATATTCTAAGGACAAAATGGGAGAAAAGCCTCCTCCGGGCGTATACATATTATATACATATACATATACATACAAATATATATATATATAATTTGATTTCTTAAATAAATCGTCACATATTTTGAGCTTGTACGATCACACGGTACATCAGATCACTACGAAATCATCTACACATCACCTTATTTTTTCGGACCAAATTGTATAAATTTTGTCACTATCAGAGACAACGATTCGGGAAGATAATTCCATGCATTTCAAGGTTGTTTTGGCCATCGAATCGCCTGATTCTAAAAATTCGTCAACCATACGTCTCTAATGAAGTCCTCACCCGAAAATCACAATCCATTGGTTCAAGATCCTCATAGACTCAACTAAGTATGTATTTTTACAAATTACGTATCATAATATGTAAATCGTAAAAATACCGTGACTCCAACTACAGCAACATTTATATTCATTTTAATTTGCAATGTCGATCCTTCGCCCATATGCAAAAAAGTTAGATTTGGACCTTTAACAAAATAATATCCAATATTTAAATTAATTATTTAAATATCCATTCATTAAAAATGCGGGTTGTTACGCTACACATTCCATAGAGCCTTTTATATAGGTCAAAATCATTCAATACTTTTAGATTTAACATTTTTATCTTTCACGTTATTTATATTATGCAACTTATCATTTCTTAGCTTACCGTAGGCATTTCCCATGTCTGTCTTTATTATAAGTCATTCTATTTTAACTTTTTGCCATTAATCTTATTGCCTTGCATGTTCTATACATGTAGTAAAACTCAACTATACATCATGGAAATTGACTTCCAAAATGCTTCTGATACTACACACATGTTAGTCAATGAAACTATATAATACTAACTATCTAATGTATGATTTTAGCTATCAAATACATAAACTAATAACTACTCGATGCATGAATGGTCAGATATAGTGTATATGTAAGTTATCATCTCTATAGATATTAAATGGATAAGCTACTATAACAATCATATGGACAAGCTATCTTTTCTGTGACTATCGTATGGATAAGCTGTTACTTCTATAGTTGTTGTATGGACAAGCTGTTGTTTCTATAGCTGTTGTATGGACAAAATATCCTTTAATTAGCACCGTATGGAAAAGCTATTGTTTCCGTGGCTAACGTATAGTCAAGCTTCTATAGCTATCATATGGACAAGTTTATATAGTTATCATATGGAGGAGCTTTTATGACTATCATATCTATAAACTTCTAGTTATCACACATATGCTATCGTGTCTATCAACTTCCGACTATCTCATATATGCTAATGTATCTATCAACTTCCAACTATCTCATATATGTTGTTGTGTCTACCGACTTCTAGCCATCGCAAATAAAGCTAATAAAATTATAATGGCAATTTCGTTATTAAGTGAAAATTGATATATTACTTAACAAAGTAACCACCTTTTGCCTTAGTTTTTAAACTTATCATCATTTTATTCGTTACTTTTAGAATTGTCGCAGAGCCATTATTCACTCTTTTAATCACTCCTTAATTAATTCATTAATTAAGGATATTTCTTTCCATGCCATTTATTCATATTAATTAAAAAAATCACGGAAAAATCCAAAAAATTCATGACATATCATAATAAAATTCCTTTATCTTCAGTAAAAAAGTTTGAATCAAAATATTAAATTTAATATTTTTAAATATATTTTACAGCAAAAACTGCTCATTTTTCATCTTAGAAAATTCATAATAATTTGTTTTCTCATTTAAAAATCATAAAATTAAAACCCATCCCAAACTTTATTATGAACATCATAAAAAAAAATCAATGCATTTAGAAGTTATTAACTCATGTTTTATTTGTAAACTTATCACTACTTTGTCATTTAACAATATAATTCACATAGGATCATTTCAACATTATCAAAACATGTTTGTCATCCTTATAAACAATAAATGTACTCATAATCCGAATTAGAATAGATTTTCTTGAAAAATAGTGTTAAAATTAATCATCGAAGTAATAAGCTTGACAAAATCCTTTCTTTCGTTGAACAAGCTTAAGTTGTTCTTGATTTTTTTTCCTCTTCTTTCTTCCTTCTAGCAATGTCAGTGTAGGTACTTTATTTTGTTTTGCTTTTGTGTAGTGTGAGGATGTAGAGAATGGTATGAGTTTAGGTATATAATAATTTGGGCTTGGGCAAAAATCTCTTTCTTGCTTAATCTTATCAATACCTTAACCCCTTATTATAAAATTTCTTCCATTCTTTTAATATTTTATGATTGAAAATTATTCTTATAACAATTACTCTTAGTTCAATTCAACTAACCTTTTAACAATCTCACACTTGATGAATCGAATTTTCCTTAAGTAATTCCTTATTAAAATCATTTAATAATTGATTGACAAATATTTTTATTAATTAAGCTCATATTGCGATACTTCAAAATTTGGGGTGTTACACCACCTTTATTTTGATCAATACAAGAGTTAATGTATTTGGATCATTACTTATATATCATAATATAAAAACCATATAATAGAAAATAAAACAAAAAGCATACTTTATTTTGAACAAGATTCTTATACAAGAGTTAAATTATATAATAAGTTGCATAATTTTCCATAGGGCACAATCTTAATTCTATCAATCTTCAACTTTCACTTAGTGCCAATAATGGAGCCTTACGCTTATATTGTCGACCAATCTACCTGAGTTAGACTAGAAAAGTGTCTTAGTGAAGAGATATGCGATGTTATATTTAGTATGTACTCTTTCAATCACTGTCTATCCATAATTGATAAGCTAGCTTATAATGTGGAACTTACAAATGATGTGTCTCGGCTACTTGTGAGCTCGTAGTTCTTTGGCAATATGTATCATTGGATTGTCATCAAAATACATTAGCGTCAGACCTTCAATGTTTGGAATCACTCCTAACTCTTTAATGAATTTATGCATCTACATTGCTTCATTGCAACATCGTTTAAGGGGATGTACTCAACTTTCATAGCTGAATCTATCACAACTTCTTGTTTGGATTTCTAACCTATGGTCCACCATTAAGGGTATATATATAACGCCCCACCTCTATTTTCAGTGGCGTACAACCTTAACTACCCAAAACAGTCGAAACTCTCCTCTAGCATAGGATTCTTACCGGCGTAATCCACCTAGTGTGGCTAATGATGGTTTATAACGGTAGTCTCATAATAATCTCGTCATAAAGTACAGTTGTGTCGTCACTTGCTAAAGTCGGATCTTCCAAAAATGAACCACAAAATCCTAACAGAAAGTACAAAACAATTAAGCACTCTCGATGACTCCAGTGTAATCTCCAACAAATACGAACCCGCCGTCGTTTGACGGATGAATCACACAACAGTTGAAAAAGTAACGTTTCTTACTCCGGATCTGAGGAAAATACAACTTTAATTAAATCCTGTATGGAAGTGATAACGGACAATCAATTGCAAATCTCAATTCCCCTTAAAAAAACCTGCCTTCGGATATCTCTAAAAGGAAATGTGCAAAAATGTCATCAACAATTATTAAATCTGCTCATAAGCAATTAGATAATTCTATCGTTATCTATAGTTGGAACTCGTCCCTACTGTCCTTATTTCAAAGCATCTATTTCTCTGGTGGAAACCGAATGAAAACTATTGTTTACAAATACTTTACAAAAACCTTATAAATGTTGACTTAATTTGATAAGATTCTTTAAGGTCCTTGCTTTTATGATAGAAAATTAATTACGATGAAGCAAAAGGCTCCCAAAATAACAGATTAGTGGAATGTCCTTTGCAAAGGTTACGCAAAAATTAATAGCGATTATAATTTTCCAAATCACGTGGCTACAATGAATGAGAACAGTGAAACATAAATGGAGTGTGAATGGCTTCCCATTATATGTCAAAATTGCAGAAGCTTTGGCCACAATGTGTTTCATAGGAAGTATGTATACCAAAGAATAATAAGCAGTCAACAGAAATAACGGTAATATAGATATAGACTCATCCACAACAACTAAAACAAACAAACACAAACTGAAGCCAATGTCATAGTTTCAAATGAAAAGAATACAACACACCAAGTTGCAACAATCCGAGTCATACAGGAAAAGCCTACCTCATGGAAGTACAACAATGATCAGAATACAGCAGTTGAAACAAATATTACACAATCAAAGTCCGAGTCGAACTACAATACTGATAAATGCAATGAATAAAATGTTGGAATTCCTTAAGAAATCAAGTGAATGAAAAATACATAAAGTCCCACATCGCCAAGTTGTTGAGAGGTATATTAATTTATATATGCCTTTCTCATGAGGAGGTTGGGGGCCTGGGGCTCTCAAATGTATGCTTCGTTGTGAGGAGGGAGACTATGCATCACTACCACACGCGCGCGCACACCGCCGCCGTCCGTCCGTCCGACCGACTGAACCCGGGTACGGGTCTAAAATGACCATTCTTTTGCTGGGCCATCGTTTAACGGTTTTGGGCTTCGGCTTTTGCTGGGCCATCGTTTAACGGTTTTGTGCTTCGGCTGAAACTGGGCTGGGCATGTAATTTAAGGAGAAGCGGGCGGGTGAAAACGGACGCGGCTGTTCATAAAGCGGACGACCGTTAGATGCGAACAGAAGCGGGTGCGAGAAGCAGATGCGGCATGAGCGGGTGCGACCCGATTGAAGTGGCGCGGGCAGACAGCTGCGACTGTACGAAGTGGTATGGACGCAACTGTTTGAGCGAACAGGTGCAGACACGACCGTTCAGAAGAGATACGGACCAACTATAAATAAGAAGGAAAACTGATCACTTTCCTTACTCATTTTTCAGAATCCGAATCTTCTTCTTCACTTCTACTGCCATACTCTAAATCACAGAGTGATATACTCATTACGATCTCGAGCAGAATACGTCTGTTGTATCTTGGGAGAATTTTGAAATAAAATTCTTAAGGAAATCGTTACGACGAGCCTCAGACATAATCCAGTTAGAATTCTAGTATGATTGTATATTTATATACATTATTCTATATTCTATCCGTTATTATGCTTATACTATTTATTCAAAATAGTATAACGCTGTTGTTGTAATTTATTTACAACATTCATATTGTTATAATAATTGCTACAGAATTCCAGTGTAGTGGAAGAATTCTGAGTTATAAACTAGTGCGACGAGTTTATAGTAGCATGCTATCTGTTTTAGTACACTAGCCATATAACATCTTAAGAATTTTACTGTTTTACATTAAAACAGAGATGGCAACAGTTGACAACATGAAAATGGATAAGTCCACCTTTTCAGCGGTTATTTCTGAATGCAATTTGGTTCAGAACCCTAACCAATGGTGGGTTGACACAGGAGCTACTTGTCATGTTTGCTCTGAAAAATCCATGTTTTCAACGTACCAGAAATTCGATCAGAAAGAAAGACTCTACATGGGTAATTCTGCAGTTTCCATGATCGAAGGCAGTGGCACAGTTATCCTCAAGTTCACTTCTGGAAAAACTGTTAAATTGAATGACGTGCTTCACGTTCCAGACATACGCAAGAATCTCATCTCTGGTGCAGTCTATCAAAGAAGGGATTCAAGAAGGTGTTTAAGTCAGACAAGATGGTTCTGTCCAAAGCTGGAATGTATATAGGAAGGGGATATTTATGTGATGGCCTATTTAAGGAAAACATAGCCGTTATCGGCAATAAATCTATGTATTCTGATTGTGCTATTAATAAAATTGAAGTCTCTTACTTGCTTGAGCACGAAATTTTACTAGGCTTGATAGATTAGGACATATAAACTTTCAAAAAATGAAGAAATTATCAAACTTGGGATTGATTCCAAATATCCAAGTAGATAAGAACTACAAATGTGAGACATGTGTAGAAGCAAAAATGGTCAAACAACCATTTAAATCTGTTGACAGAAGCACCGAACCATTAGGTTTGGTACATACAGATTTATGTGATTTTAAATCACTAACTACAAGAGGTGGGAAAAAGTATTTTATTACTTTTATTGACAATTATACGCGATATTGCTATGTATATCTTTTAAATAGTAAGGATGAAGCAAAAACCGCGTTTATAAAATACAAGGCTGAGGTAGAAAATCAATTAAATAAAAAGATCAAGATATTGAGATCTGATCGAGGTGGGGAATATGAATCACCATTTGAACAGTTCTGTGCCGAAAATGGTATAATTCATCAAACAACAGCTCCATATTCACCATGACAAAATGGTGTAGCCGAGAGGAAGAACAGAACGTTAAAAGACATGATTACTGCCATGCTTTTAACTTCTGGTCTACCGACGAACTTGTGGGGGGAAGCCTTAAATATGTATAATCACATATTAAACAAAGTTCCTCACAATAATGTTGAATATGCGCTTTGCGCTTATATGATTTTTGTTTGATGATAATAAACATATATACATTCATTTAAATGCATTAATATACTATTCTATTTTTCACAGTTTAAATAAATATTTGTTGAATAAAATAAATTACAGAGAATTTGAATTCAAACAGATATTTTATTCAAATAAATATTTATTACAATCTTGAATAGTACAATTTCATGCTCTCACTATACATATACAGTTTTGAATACATCACAATTCAATTTACATTTATAACCTCACCACATATCACTCACACTCGTATTTTGTCTTCAACTGCATTCCAATCAGATTCCAGCATCCGAGTAATCTGCAAAAATATTCTCAAACGCGGTAAAATTGAAAGAGAAATATTTTTGAAATTTGAAAGAAACGATGATTTTGAAAACATTGTTTGCCTCAGTTATTTGGGTTGTTCGTCAACATTTTTGACTGTGCAATATCTGTGCATATCAGTATTTTTATCAGGGACAGGCAATTATAAGTGGGTGCAGTACACACGTGTACATTCGTATACGTGTGCACTGCCTCGCCAACTCGTGTGCAAAAATCAAACAAAAGCACAGAAATAAAAAACAAGGTCAAACCCAAGATAGGTTCAACTCAAGGCAAATGAATAGACAAAGCAATTGACTACAAACAGTTCAAGACTAAAGCCACTAACAAATGCAACAGCAACATGCTTGAAGACTACAGCACGACCAAGTATGGAGTGTACAAATGCAAATATCCAAGACAACTGAAACAAGCCAGGATGCATCAGCCTCAACATCAGGTGAAGTGCAACAGTGAACTCGAGACTACAATGTCAAAGCACATACAACCAAGTTGTCAACAATGACCATGACTCGAGTGCATGTTAAGGCACAGTGCTATCAGAAAAACCAGAGAACATCAAAGCCAAGGAATTCAAGTCATAGAAAAATTAACCATATTCCAATTTATAGATTTTAAAATGATCAAGGCTAAAATATGCAAACTCAAGCATATATATGAACAAATCAGGGTATAACCAAAGTCAGTTAACATCAACACAGTTTTATGCATCAAAGAAACAATTCTAGCCGTGTAACCAAGTCAAAGCCAGAAACAATGCAAGTAGACCAAACGAAGAATGCAGTGGACACAAACGATGAAGCAAAGCAATATGAACTGTCCAGTTACAACCACAAAGGCTCAATGCATCAACATAACAGCAAAGACCACATGCCACAATATCAAGTACAGAAGCAGTTCAAATCCAAATCCAAGAATATATACAATGCAAATGTACAGGCCAGTGAACATAAAAAATGGCAGAGTCGAAGCATAAAGAACAAAACAGTTCATGTATGCAACAGGTCAGAAATACAACAATGGAACCATCACAACAGTTCACATTGCAGTAATATCATATCACTACAGAAGTTCAAATCAAAACAACCAAATGGAGACGACATCCCACAATATCCAGAAGTTTAGAAAATCAAATGGCCGAAGTAAACACTCAGTATCAAGGCCGAAGTGACATTGAATCGCCAATTCAATGTTGAACAAGTTAACAAAGTAAAAATTCATGAAATCAGTATTGTCAAAGTCAATCAAGCGTTCACCGTGATAACCAAGCAAATTGACAAAGTCACAATTCAAAACCGTATTGACCAAGCAATGAATCAACACCGTGTCAACCAAGTAATACCAAGAATACGTTAGTGACAAAGTCAGAACAAATCTCAAGCATCAATACCAGATCGAACGCTACAGAATAGAAGCCGTGCGCATCAAGTTGCAACAAAATTGGGAAAGTATCAAAGTGAATACGAACGAATCAATTGATTTGAATTCATATAAATATCAAACCCAATTTACATCATCGACATCGAGTTAAAATCGAGTCCAATCGAAGTAAGCAATCAAACGAGCAACAAAACAAACTACATACCGAAAATTATCAACAACTCGATCGAGCGAGCAACAAGCGTAAATCATCAGAGAACAAGCGTGAGCAAGAGCAACGCAAGTCAGAGCACCGATCATCAGAAAGCCCCAGTTTTGAATCGAAGACAGAAGCCCTAAATTAGTGGCAAAGAGAATCGGCCGCATTTTTTCTTCACTGAGCAAAAGAGTGGATCGGGTCAAAGAATAAGAGAAGACAGTGGATCGGGTTAAAGATAAAGGGGCCAGCCTTGTTAATTATAAAAGGGTTCTTTTTATTAGGGTTTTATTAAAAAGGGGTTTTGAGCAAAAATTATGAGTCAAAAGTTGTATTTTAATTTTTGCTCCTGTTTTTAATTTTGAAGTTGTTTTTCTTTTCGAGTCAAAAGAATTTGTAAATCACCACCTAGGGTTTAGGTAGTGTCAGATTGTCTATTTAGAATTAGTTCAGTGAGCAGGGTGTGCGAGTTTGCAAAGCTCTATAGGCGGGAGCAGTGTTTGCGAGTAAGCAAAACTCTATAGGCGGGAGCAGGGTGTGCGAGTCTAGTAGAGTGTTTGTGAGCGGGAGCAAAAGGGTTTGCGAGTCTAGTAGAGTGTTTGTAAGCGTGATACTGTTTAATTCTAATAGAAATCAGCGAATGCAGCAGTAGGCAGGGGTTGCCGAAGCTGGGTAAATTTTGTGTGTGATTTACTTTTCAGCATATTTATTTCTGCAGTTTATTTCTGTGTTTAATTCGAGAAAATTTGCTATAACCCTATTCACCCCCCCTCTAGGGTTAATCTAGATCCTACAAGTGGTATCAGAGACCGGTATTTTTTTTATTTAACTCTAGAGTCATGAGTCTACAAAATAATGCTTTTTCTGAGGGGCAATCTATTGCTAGGCCACCCATGTTTAACGGGAACGATTATGCTTATTGGAAAGTTAGGATGGGTATCTATCTTAGTTCTGTTGATTATGATGTTTGGGATATTATTGAAACTGGCTATAAACCTCCCACTATAATCGTTGGTGGTACTGAGATTCTTAGACCTAAGGGTAGGTGGGATGCTAACGATAAGAAATTGAAAACGACAAATGCTAAAGTCATGAATGCTTTGATATGTGCTCTTGATAAAAACGAATTTAATAGAATTTCTCATTGTACAACAGCACAGGAAATTTGGCATACTTTGGAGGTGACACACGAAGGAACTTCTCAAGTCAAGGAGTCTCGTCTAGCCCTATTCAGCAACGAATACGAAAACTTTATGATGGACAAAGGCGAGAGCATAAAAGACACGTTTAGACGTTTTTCAACCTTGGTATACAACGCTAGAGCGCTTGGGAAGGTCTTCCCTGAGGTAGAACTTGTGAGGAAGGTGCTATGAGTTTTACCAATGAACTTTGATGCAAAAATCACGGCAATCCAAGAATCGAAAGATCTGAGCAAACTAAGCATGGAGGAGTTGATTGGCAACTTGATGACATATGTGCTTGAGTTAAAAGCAAAGGAAGAACGCAACAACTCCGAACCAATGAAGAACACGATTGCCTTAAAGAGCAAAGAAGAAAGCGATGAAGAAGATCCAATTGAAGAGCTTGCAATGGCTGTCAATAATCTTAGAAGATGGTCTAGATTCAAGCCACGCAAGAAGAAAACAAAGGGCAATAGGTCAAAAGATTCCGAAAATTCCGATAATGAGCTGACGTGTTATAACTGCAACAAGCCTGACCACATCAAACCAAAATGCCCGCTTCTCAAAGACAACAAAGGAAAGAAAAAGAAGAAGAAGGCCTTTGCAGCGACTTGGGATGATGAAGAAGGAGAGGAAGCTTCGGATAGCAGCTCAGAGGAGGCTAACTTGTGTCTTATGGCATGCTCAAATTCAGAAGCAACCTCTGAGGAATCTAGTGAGACAGGTGAGTTTTCTTATAAAGAACTTGTTTTTATGTGTTCTGATCTTACTAAAGTAGTTGATACGCTTGAATCTAAAATTGAAAAACTGAAATCTGAAAGGAGGAAACTCGCCCATGAAAATTCTAGGTTAAAAACTGAACTTGAAAATATTCAAAACCTAGAATGTAACCAATGTAAAATTTTAGATTCGGAACTATCAAAAATTAGGAATAACTTTGAGAGCCTTGAAGAAGAAAACTTGAATCTTAAGGAAACCATCGACACTAGGAAAAAGGATTTTATAAATTGATGCACCTCACTTGTCACTGAAAACTCAACATTAAAAACCAGAGTCCAAAATCTTGAGAAATCCCTGAATAACTTTTCGAAAGGAGAAAAATCTTTCAAAATGTTATTGGGAAATCAAATTTTTGCTAACAATAGAAAAGGACTAGGTTTTGGGAAATCACAAAATGATGATAATGCAAAAAGTAAAAGTGTTTTTGCTCGATCTAAAATAATTGGAAATCATATTGAAAATCATAGTCATAGGAACACAAAATTTAGTCAAGTCAATTTAATGTGCACGTTTTGTAGAAAATTTGGACATAATCGAAATAATTGTTGGTATAGACCCAAACACGTGAAAACTATACCAATTTGGGTTTCAAAAGGCACAAATATAAAATCTTTGAAAGTCAAACAAATTTGGGCGCCAAAAGGAACATATATAAATAGTTTTGGGTCTCCACAAACATATGTTTCATATTCTGCCACTAACAATCATGGACCTATAAAAACAAATAGGTCACATAAATCTTTCATCGTGTAGGTGTGGTGGCAGGCTAAGGAACAACAACAGTGTTCTCTGGATTTTGGCTGTTCTAGAAACACAACGGGCGTCAAAGCAAAGTTCCTTAGCCTAGTACAAAGGTGACAGAATCACAATGGACAATGACGAAAAATTATCGTAAAGGTAAAACAGGTAAATTTATTTTTTGAACGATATATCAAATGTGATAATCTGCACCATAATCTGAATTAAATCAGCCAATATTGAGATGTACAAAAGATGATGATTTTGATGCTATGATTTTTTTCAAAATATTGACCAACCATCTTTAAATAGAATTACTTGGAATAATTATGATGGTTGACTGATTCGGACTTAATTGATATGATTTTTTGATTTGTTCTTATTTATGACATTGATTTGTGCTTAATTGATGACCAATCAGATTTTCAATTTTGAACTAATTTATATAAATTTGTTCGGTCAAATGATGGTTACTCATGCTACACGTAGATATATTGTTTTTGACATTTTGGTCACTGCTTGTAAATCTGCACGATGTCAATTTTCATATGAAAGCTGATTTTAAGAAATTGTTTTTTGAAATAACTATGATGTTGATTGACTGTGGATTACTCATGAATATAACTGTTTATCCTACTGTTTCTGAAATTAACACTATGATATTTGTTTGAGTGTTAACACGGCTTCAATTCAAATTCAAAAGAATGATGTTAAGTTTGAAATTCTTGGTGCACACTTCATGGCTCAACGAGTGAATATTGAGTGAAATTTAAATTCAGATGCAGATTACACTGGTAATATAGTTGATAGAAGAATTACTAGTGGAACATGATTAATTTTTGAAACATTCATTTGCTGCATCGTTTTTTTTACAAAGAAAATATCTGCATATTTTTCACTTGAAATATTTTTCAAATAGCAGAAAATTTTCTTATAAAACCCCCTCGTGAAAATCATGTTTGACCATAGTTGAAGATTAATCATTTTTGAAAAATTGATTTTATAATTTTTGAATTTGATTTTAAATGACTATTTTAACTAATCTAACTTCCTTTGATTATCGAAAAGATGAATAGTGATTGAAAAAGAGACGAGTGTTGATATTTATCATATATTATAACTCGAGAAAGTATAATTAGAAAATTTCTTTAGAATTTCATAACAAGAGTTATAAAAACTTTTTGTTGGGTAAAAATTCCATGACCATTTCTATTTCTATCATCTTTCTATCGACCATCACTCATCAAGATCATATTTAGTATGTAAATTTGTGGTAGTTTACAAAGGAAATCATTTGTTCTTCAATATCTTTAAATCTGTGAAGGAAATTATTTGTGCTTCGACTTATTATATTCAGCAATAAAAATAAATATCCAAAGTATTCACTCTCATTTAAAAGTCCTCACGGTTATGCATGGGTGAATTACTTGGATTTTTGATTATGTGCTTCCATGCTCATTTAAAAGTCCTCACGGTTATGCATGTATGGAACGCATATCAAATTTAATTGATTTAATAGACAAGTTGATTCTAATCCCATTTAAAAGTCCTCACGGTCATGCGTGGTTAGAAGATACTTGATTTCATTTTTAAATTAAATTGGAATACTACTAATCTCATTTAAAAGTCCTAACGGTTATGCATGGTTAGTAGATATTCAAATTTCCTGAAATAAATATACCACAAATAGACATATCTATATGAATTTTTGATGATTTTATCCCCATCATTTCTGAAAGTGGAATATGCGCCTAACAAGGGTAATTATGATTTTTGTTTGAGTTTTATTGAAATTTGATATTTATATTCAATTGAGTTAAATGTTTGATTCATGTCGGTCACTTCATCCCTATTTTTATAACATTGTTATTCTTTTGCTGATAACAAAAGGGGGAGAGAAAAGTTAAGATTTTGTCAAATAGAATCTAGCAAAGGTCAAATAATTTTTCTATTTGCATATAGGCTCATTTACATATTTTTATGTGTATGCATATATTTAGGGGGAGTATCATGTAGAGAGGAAGCATTTAAATAGGGGGAGCAAATTGAACGATCAATCAAATACATTTAATACATTCAAAATCTTAAATATATGTTTGTTATCATCAAAAGGGGGAGATTGTTGAATATGCGCTTTGCGCTTATATGATTTTTTTTTTGATGATAATAAACATATATACATTCATTTAAATGCATTTGTTAATATACTATTCTATTTTTCACAGTTTAAATAAATATTTGTTGAATAAAATAAATTACACAGAATTTCAATTCAAACAGATATTTTATTCAAATAAATATTTATTACAATCTTGAATAGTACAATTTCATGCTCTCACTATACATATACAGTTTTGAATACATCACAATTCAATTTACATTTATAACCTCACTACATATCACTCACACTCGTATTTTGTCTTCAACTGCATTCCAATCAGATTCCAGCATCCGAGTAATCTGCAAAAATATTCTCAAACGCAGTAAAATTGAAAGAGAAATATTTTTGAAATTTGAAAGGAACGATGATTTTGAAAACATTGTTTGCCTTAGTTATTTGGGTTGTTCGTCATCATTTTTGACTGTGTAATATCTGTGCATATCAGTATTTTTATCAGGGACAGGCAATTATAAGTTGCTACAGTACACACGTGTACATTCGTATACGTGTGCACTGCCTCGCCAACTCGTGTGCAAAAATCAAACAAAAGCACAGAAATAAAAAACAAGGTCAAACCCAAGATAGGTTCAACTCAAGGCAAATGAATAGACAAAGCAATTGACTACAAACAGTTCAAGACTAAAGCCACTAACAAATGCAACAGCAACATGCTTGAAGACTACAGCACGACCAAGTATGGAGTGTACAAATGCAAATATCCAAGACAACTGAAACAAGCCAGGATGCATCAGCCTCAACATCAGGTGAAGTGCAACAGTGAACTCGAGACTACAATGTCAAAGCACATACAACCAAGTTGTCAACAATGACCATGACTCGAGTGCATGTTAAGGCACAGTGCTATCAGAAAAACCAGAGAACATCAAAGCCAAGGAATTCAAGTCATAGAAAAATTAACCATATTCCAATTTATAGATTTTAAAATGATCAAGGCTAAAATATGCAAACTCAAGCATATATATGAACAAATCAGGGTATAACCAAAGTCAGTTAACATCAACACAGTTTTATGCATCAAAGAAACAATTCTAGCCGTGTAACCAAGTCAAAGCCAGAAACAATGCAAGACCAAACGAAGAATGCAGTGGACACAAACGATGAAGCAAAGCAATATGAACTGTCCAGTTACAACCACAAAGGCACGATGCATCAACATAACAGCAAAGACCACATGCCACAATATCAAGTACATGAAGCAGTTCAAATCCAAATCCAAGAATATATACAATGCAAATGTACAGGCCAGTGAACATAAAAAATGGCAGAGTCGAAGCACAAAGAACAAAATAGTTCATGTATGCAACAGGTCAAAAATACAACAATGGAACCATCACAACAGTTCATATTGCAGTAATATCATATCACTACAGAAGTTCAAATCAAAACAACCAAATGGAGACGGCATCCCACAATATCCAGAAGTTTAGAAAATCAAATGGCCGAAGTAAACACTCAGTATCAAGGCCAAAGTGACATTGAATCGCCAATTCAATGTTGAACAAGTTAACAAAGTAAAAATTCACGAAATCAGTATTGTCAAAGTCAATCAAGCGTTCACCGTGATAACCAAGCAAATTGACAAAGTCACAATTCAAAACCGTATTGACCAAGCAATGAATCAACACCGTGTCAACCAAGTAATACCAAGAATACGTTAGTGACAAAGTCAGAACAAATCTCAAGC
Organism: Allium cepa; assembly: GCA_030765085.1. Taxonomy (NCBI): domain Eukaryota; kingdom Viridiplantae; phylum Streptophyta; class Magnoliopsida; order Asparagales; family Amaryllidaceae; genus Allium; species Allium cepa. The sequence continues at coordinate 961,603,132 of CM060928.1, forward strand.
ATCAATACCAGATCGAACGCTACAGAATAGAGGCCGTGCGCATCAAGTTGCAACAAAATTGGGAAAGTATCAAAGTGAATACGAACGAATCAATTGATTTGAATTCATATAAATATCAAACCCAATTTACATCATCGGCATCGAGTTAAAATCGAGTCCAATCGAAGTAAGCAATCAAACAAGCAACAAAACAAACTACATACCGAAAATTATCAACAACTCGATCGAGCGAGCAACAAGCGTAAATCATCAGAGAACAAGCGTGAGCAAGAGCAACGCAAGTCAGAGCACCGATCATCAGAAAGCCCCAGTTTTGAATCGAAGACAGAAGCCCTAAATTAGTGGCAAAGAGAATCGGCCGCATTTTTTCTTCACTGAGCAAAAGAGTGGATCGGGTCAATGAATAAGAGAAGACAGTGGATCGGGTTAAAGATAAAGCGGCCGGCCTTGTTAATTATAAAAGGGTTCTTTTTATTAGGGTTTTATTAAAAAGGGGTTTTGAGCCAAAATTATGAGTCAAAAGTTGTATTTTAATTTTTGCTCCTGTTTTTAATTTTGAAGTTGTTTTTCTTTTCGAGTCAAAAGAATTTGTAAATCACCACCTAGGGTTTAGGTAGTGTCAGATTGTCTATTTAGAATTAGTTCAGTGAGCAGGGTGTGCGAGTTTGCAAAGCTCTATAGGCGGGAGCAGTGTTTGCGAGTAAGCGAAACTCTATAGGCGGGAGCAGGGTGTGCGAGTCTAGTAGAGTGTTTGTGAGCGGGTGCAAAAGGGTCTGCGAGTCTAGTAGAGTGTTTGTAAGCGTGATACAGTTTAATTTTAATAGAAATCAACGAATGCAGCAGTAGGCAGGGGTTGCCGAAGCTGGGTAAATTTTGTATGTGATTTACTTTTCAGCATATTTATTTCTGCAGTTTATTTCTGTGTTTAATTCGAGAAAATTTGCTATAACCCTATTCACCCCCCCTCTAGGGTTAATCTAGATCCTACAAATAAAATGGAAACAATTCCATATGAGATATGGAAAGGACACAAACCAAGCTTCAAATACCTCAAAGTGTGGAGGTGCTTGGCAAAAGTTCCAGTTCCGCCTCCCAAGAGAGTCAAACTTGGACCAAAAACAGTAGATTGTTATTATCTTGGGCCAGCCCAAAATAGTAGTGCCTACAGATTTTTGGTATTCAAGTCTGATATAACTGATATTCATGTAAATACAATCATGGAATCAAGAGATGCCTCATTCTTTGAAGATGTGTTTCCGCACAAAAGGAATGAAGGAAATAATGTCCCGAAAAGGACAAGGGAAGAATCAAACGATTCGCATGAAGATGAAACTCATCATGAAATTGAGGATGCTGAACCAAGAAGAAGCGTAAGGGCTAGAACTTCCAAAACATTTGGATCGGACTTTTTTACATATGTATTAGAGAACGAACATCAAACGTACAAGGAAGCAATGTCATCTTCTGAATCTTCGTGTTGGAAAGAAGCAATCCAAAGTGAGATTGATTCAATTCTAAGTAATAAACTTGGGAAATTGTTGATACTCCACCAGGAATAAAACCAATTGGCTGCAAATGGATTTTCAAGAAGAAAATGAAAGCAGATGGCTCTATCGACAAGTATAAAGCCAGATTAGTAGCCAAAGGATATCGTCAAAAAGAAGGAGTAGACTTCTTTGATACCTATTCACCGGTTACACGAATAACCTCTATAAGAATGTTAATAGCAATTGCTTCCATATATAATCTTGAAATTCATCAGATGGATGTCAAAACAGCATTCTTAAATGGAGATCTCGATGAGGAGATTTACATGGAGCAACCTGAGGGTTTTATTTCCAAAGGAAATGAAAACAAAGTATGTCGGTTAGTGAAATCACTATACGGACTAAAACAAGCTCCAAAACAATGGCATGAAAAATCTGATAGTGTCATGATGAAAAATGGTTTTCGTATAAATGAATGTGATAAATGTGTTTATTACAAACAGGTTGGACAATCATATGTGATGATTTGTCTATATGTACATGATATGCTAATCTTTGGTCCTAATACTAAAGTAAGAGAGACTATAAAGAAGATGTTAATCAACAATTTCGATATGAAAGACTTAGGAGTTGCGGACGTTATTTTGGAAATCAAAATAATAAGAACACCCAATGGAATTGAACTATCTCAGTCACACTATGTAGACAAAGTGATTGAAAAATTCCAAGAGTATGGAATTAAAGGAGTGAGGACACCTTTTAATCCATCGGAAGTACTACATAAAAACACTGATGAGAGTGTAATGCAACTGGAATACTCTCGTGTAATAGGATGCTTAATGTATCTGATGAATTGCACCAGACTAGATATTGCTTACGCGGTAAGTCGACTAAGCAGGAATACAAGTAATCCAGGGAAGGAACACTGGAAAGCACTAATGAGAGTGTTGGGATATTTAAAGAATACCACTAATTTTTCCTTACATTATGGAAAATATCCTGCCGTCTTAGAAGGATATAGTGATGCAAACTGGATTGCAGATTCAGAGGAATCAAAATCCACAAGTGGTTGTCTTTACCCTTGCAGGAGCAGCAGTGTCATGGAAATCTACTAAACAAACATGCATAGCTCGATCCACCATGGAATATGAGTTTATCGCATTAGATAAAGCAGGCGAAGAGGCAGAATGGCTTCGTCAATTCTTAGAAGAAATTCCATTTTGGCCAAAACCTGTGACGGCCATATGTATTCAATGTGATAATCAAGCAGCGCTAAGTAGAGCGAACAATTTTGTGTATAATGGAAAGTCACGACATATTCGTCGGCGCCATAACACAGTTAGGCAGTTACTCTCTAATGGAACTATTTCCATTGATTATGTGAAGACAAATGATAACCTAGCGGATCCATTTACTAAAGGTTTATTAAGAGAGAAAATTGACTGCGCATCGAGGGGAATGGGTTTAAAAGCCTAAACCAACAAGCGTTACCTTATACGGAAACCTATCCTAGCGACTGGAGATCCCACGGACTAGGATCAATAGGCAAACCAGTTATGACTAACTCAAGAAGTAATGCATTTTTCTGGACTTGGTCCCACTCCATTCCTATGGTGCAAAATATAATGCATGCCTACAGAGGTGTTTAAAGGTTAAAATTATGTTTATTAATGATGACCATATCTTGGAAATAACAAGTGGGGTATATGTAGGATACTCTTAATGGTTGCGATCACCTATATAAGTGTGAGCTGGGTCGGCTCTATGAGAATATTAAAAGGCTTTTATTCTCTAAAACACTCGCAGAACCAAAAATTGTTCAGGACCAAAATGAACACAACCAAGAGATTGGATGAGAAGGGAATCAATGCTTCGTAAAGCTTATTGTCTGGGTATACAATAAAGGCCGACGGTTCAAGATGAAATAATTCACCGATTAGCCAAGTAGATCCGATAAGTTTTAACTAGGGAAAGTTCAAAGAGAAATGTCTACTTATCCACGATAAAGCATTATTCCATATGTACTCTATGATATTTCGCTTTGTGTGGGGGATATGTATATTATCATTCATGTGGGGGATTGTTGGAATTCCTTAAGAAATCAAGTGAATGAAAAATACATAAAGTCCTACATCGCCAATTTGTTGAGAGGTATATTAATTTATATATGCCTTTCTCATGAGGAGGTTGGGGGCCTGGAGCTCCCAAATGTATGTTTCGTTGTAAGGAGGGAGACTATGCATCACCACCAAACGCGCGCGCGCCACCGCCGTCCGTCCGTCCAACCGAACCGAGCCGGCCCGGGCTCGGGTACGGGTCTAAAATGACCATTCTTTTGTTGGGCCATCGTTTAACGGTTTTGGGCTTCGGCTGAAACTGGGCTGGGCCTGTAATTTAAGGAGAAGCGGGCTGGTGAAGACGAACGCGGCTGTTCATAAAGCGGACGGCCGTTAGATGCGAACAGAAGCGGGTGCGAGAAGCAGATGCGGCATGAGCGGGTGCGACCCGATTGAAGTGGCGCGGGCAGACGGGTGCGACTGTACGAAGTGGTACGGATACAACTGTTTGAGCGAACGGGTGCAGACACGACCGTTCGGAAGAGATACGGACCAACTATAAATAAGAAGGAAAACTGATCACTTTCCTTACTCATTTTTCAAAATCCGAATCTTTTTCTTCACTTCTACTGCCATACTCTAAATCACAGAGTGATATACTCATTACGATCTCGAGCAGAATACGTTGTTATATCTTGGGAGAATTTTGAAATAAAATTCTTAAGGAAATCGTTACGACGAGCCTCAGACATAATCCGGTTAGAATTCTAGTATGATTGTATATTTATATACATTATTCTATATTCTATCCGTTATTCTGCTTATACTATTCATTCAAAATAGTATAACGCTGTTGTTGTAATTTATTTACAACATTCATTTTATAATAATTGCTACAGAATTCCAGTGTAGTGGAAGAATTATGAGTTATAAACTTGTGCGATGAGTTTATAGTAGCGTGCTATCTGTTTTAGTACACTAGCCATATAACACAAAATAAACCCGATAAGGCATACATCAAGGGAAATTGCGGTAATAGAAACCCTCTGAAAGTGTCATTTCAAAATGTTGAGGTTGAACTAGCAGCCAAGAGTTCTCTAGCAACACAAGTCCAGAAGAAGTTTAAATGGAAGCTGAGAACTGCATTGAAAACACAAACAATACAAGCAACAAGTCAGATGAATCAATTGCAGATAAGTACACAGGCTAAGGACAGAAAAATACAAGGAAAACCAGAATAGATGAAACTCCATTTGAATTCAAAGCTACATAATTAGAGGATGTGGTCGGAAACCCAGCATGGAGTAATTTAGTTCATAAGATTGAGAAGGAAAGTAGAAAAGTAGAAAATCAAAGAGAACTAGGCTAAATGGGGCTGCTCCTATCCTAGAAAGTAGTAGCAAGTCTTCCTCATTTTAATCTATGGACTTGCTCATTTGGAATATAAGGGGATAAATTCCCCATCTAAACAGTGTGAGTCTGTACAAATAATAAGACAAAGTAAATCTTCAATCATAGTAATCTAGTGATAAACTATCGACTACAAATATTAAGAAAGTAGCATATATGATTAACCCATGGAAATTCACACATGACAATGATAAACTGCAGAAAAGTAGAATAACGGTGGTCTGGGATCCATCAATTCGGGCAGATAAAGTTATATAAGTCTGATCAGTGCATTACTTGTCTAGTACACAACAATGGAGGTTTAAGAATGATATGTACCTTTGTATATGCTCACAATCATGAAGATAAAAGGAAACAGATCTGGGAATAAATTACAAATGTGGCCAACCAAATAAACATCCCATGGATTGTTGTGGGTGATTTCGACACAGTACTATACAATCACAAGAGAACTAATAATGGAATTTATTCTATAGATGCAGGTTTTGAATTTATGAGTTGTATTTCCGGTGCTGAATTAGTGGACCCAGCTTTAAAGGTAATTTTTATATTTGATGAGAACTTCAGCATACATAGCAAAATAGATGGATGTTTCATTAATTATAAATGCTTTGAAAAAAAATTCCGTCTTTAATTTTAGAATTCTCAAATCATTCTCTAAAGTGATCGTACCCTAATATTCATTAAGATGGTAGACAACATAGATGAAAAGAAGAACACAACATTCAAATATAACAGTGCTTGGTGTTACAATCATGACTATAAACATATTGTTGAGCAAGAACTTAATCTGCAATTTTTTGGGAATCCATTGTACAATTTTATGCAAAAGCTGCAAGCAATAAAAATTGTTAGTAACATCTCATTTGCGCAGAAATGTGACGATCAGGAAACACAATAACGAATTATATTCACAACTGTTTGAGCACCCCACGAATGAGATGGTTATTAAGCAGTATAAAGAAAGCTGCAGTCTACTAGCTGAAGTAGTTGGAAAATCTTCAAAAATGAAATATAAATGGCACACTCAAGGGGATTGATCAACACACACGAGGGAGGGAATGGTTGTTGGGGGAGGGAAGGGTGGCGAATCGTTCTAAACTAGGAGGGCCAAGAGCAATCATCAACTTCAAACAAATTTTTTATGACCAAGGCAAAGCATTTATCTCCATGGACTCATTTCTCAAGGAAGTTACTAACTTTTATGAAACTTTATAATAAACTAAATTCAAACGGTTACTTTCTAACATTATTCGTAGAAAGATACTTGTATAATAAGCTCTGAGGGAATTGGCAAAACCATTTGAAATGGATGAATTAAAGTATGCTGTGTTTCAGATTGATGAAAATAGCATCCCAGGACAAAATGGCATCAACTCAACATTCTATAAATCGCATTGGGAGTTAATCGAGAATGAACTACTTGCAGCTATGCAGAGCATACAAACTTCAGGAAGATGATTTCTCACTTGAATCACACTTTCATTTACCTTGTTCCAAAAATATAGTGTTGTAACCACAACCTCAAACAAGAACAAACTGGTTTTAATCAAGGAACCAATAACAAAAAAACAGTAAGAACACAAAGCACTTAACATGGTTCAAGTGAGTGTTGGGTAGACACCACTCTACTCCACGACCAAACCAGCCATAAGGGCTATGCAATCTCTTTATTAATTCTGAATTACAATTCTGTACATCAATGAAGTCTTGCTCCAAGAATCATCTCTCAACAGGAATACATTAGTTCTCTCTAGACTCTCTCTAACATTTGCAATTTGTAAAGAATATAATAATACAGAGTAAAGTGGTAATAAAAGCCTTATATACATAGGGGTGAACAACTAATAATGCTCCTCTAGACTCGAGTACCAACTGTCATAATAGAAATTTTGTTATGAGGTCCAATAATAGCCAGCTGTGTCTTGAGCATTTTACCAATTATAACAATCATCCACCTTGGTAACATGCTTAAGATCAGCACCTTGAGCTGGTTTTATTTGGCAAATCAGCAGCTAAGTATGTAGTAAGCTCAGACAGTGCCTAAACTTGCTATAAGGAACATACTTTGTGAACATATTTGATGCAATATCTTTTGTTCCCACCTTCTTCACTTGAACTTCATTTCTTCCAATGACATCTCTGATAAAATGAAGTTTGATGTCTATATGTTTGGACCTCTCATGGATCATAGGATTCTTCATTAAGTGCATAGCACTTTGATTGTCACATAGCACAGTGATATCTTCTGAATTGTACCCCAATTCACCTGTGAAACTTCTCAACCATATGGCCTCTTTAATTGCCTCTGTAGCAGCCACATATTCAGCCTCTGTGCTCAACAATGCCACTACCTTTTGAAGGTTGGATTTCCAACTGATGCATCCACCCAATGTTGTAAATGCATAGTCTGTCAAAGACCTTTTTGTGTCCAAACTTCCTGCATAATCTGAGTATACTGTATGAAAAATCGTAGAGATCGGAATTAACTTCATAACAAAGTAAACGGTTCGCAAATCGGAGTTTGGATGTGGAAGTTATAAGTGAAAAGGTGAAGTGGGCCGAATTGACAGCGTCAGACATCTGAGGAAAAATTCAACGTATGGAGCTTCAGCAAATTTGCACCAGACCTATTCCAGAGAGTTAGGCCAGACGTCTGACCAAATGGGTCAGACGTCTGAGTCTGTGCAGAATTTCTTCCAGAGGCTTAAGTCAAACGTCTGACCAAATGGTCAGACGTTTGAGCCTGTAGAGAACTTTTTTCAGAAGGTTAAGTCAGACGTTTGACCAATTTGGACAGACGTCCGATGCGACTACCGCTTGTTTTTCACGCGTGGACTTGGCGTGAATATTTGTGATATCTGCAAAGGAAATTTCGAAATATTGCCTAGGGTTTCTATTCTCCTATATAAGCTAGCTTCGGGTTTCAGATTAATGTGTGCGTGCAAGCAACTGCAAGAGATTAGCCTCTACAAATTAGGTTTTATGAAAACCTAATTTTCTTCAATTCTCTTCTCCACAAATCAATTTCTAATTAGAATTTTGATCATTGTATTCAATCTTTTGTACTCTTCTCATCAATTTTAATAAAATCTCTCTCTTAAAGTGGATGCACACTAACACAACGTAGTGAAACCACTATAAATCGCTGTATGATTTATTTTTCATTATTTTTTTGATTTTTGAATTATTTGTTTGGGATTGTAATTACTTTTGGATTGATTGAGATTATAATTGAGTTATTGATTGGTTGCTTTTACATTTCTTACCACGATCCTGTCTTCCGATGTGCTTGTAGGGTTTCGATTTGAGTGGTCTCTAGTTGAAATCTCTTCCCAACATACATTATGCAAATGCATACAAATCAAAGAAAAAAACAAAAATTACAAAATCAACAAAGTATGTCTATTAAGAGATTATCGCATCCACATATTTATACTTTACCTATGAGTTCTACCTTGTTTGCTGAGATCCTCTCAAATTTGCAAGTCCTTAATGTTACCATTCTTGGAAAATTGTGAAGAAACTTAATCTTCTGAATAGTTCTTAGGAAGCCTACAAATGAAATCTTGTGCTCAACATACAGTTCAACACACTGTAACTAGATACTGTATTATTATATACATACCTAACACTATTAATTTTTACGATAAATTCATGAGTACTTTCAGAACTGAAATTAAGAAAATAAAATCAGGCACCTAGCATCACTTGGTGTAGGAAAAAAACAGGAAATAAATTGATCTGTATGACATATGTTGAACCTAACCTTTCCAACTCACCGTCTGCAAATTTCACATGTGATGGATTTGAAGCCTCGATGAAATAGGACAAATTTTAGAACCAAAAAAGGCTTACTGCACATTAATTATGGTCAAAGAAACTACACAAAGGATGCAAGCAGTAATGACTAGTGGTTTTGTTTGATATGAATGATAATTCACTTGATTTGTTTTGATTGTATGTAATACTATTGACTAGAGCATATTACATGACTTTTACTGAATACAAATGCTAACATTATTAAACATTAAGTATATTTAAATACTTAGTCATATAATTTAATGCTTAGTGACGTTCTTATTCTTTAACATTTTATAAAAATACTTATTAAGCATAAACTTTTGATTGTAGAATAACACGATTAAACGTAATCAACTATCAGTAGTTACAGTTTTTTATTAACTATCGGTAGTTAATAATTTTTATTGCAAACAAGTATTATCTGATAGAATATATCACAGCTTAATATGAGATCAAATTGATTTGGAGCTGCTTACATTTAAGTGTTTAAAGTGAACAGTAAGACGTATTATAAATCTGTGTAATGGATTTGATTATTTTAACTCTGTTTCTGCACAATAGCTTTAATATTTTTAACTTTGTGCTTTTAAGAATCCCCTACTTAAACTATGTTTTTTAACTTTGTTTAAAGTGAACTTAATAGGAACAAAAAAAATTCTGATAACAATAATAAGGGTAATACTTAATTTTAAACATGCTCATCTTAATGTCTCGGGATCTAACCCAATAACTCTAGAAACACAATCCAAAGATACTTGACTAGTATGAACAAATTTAATTCATAAAAGTGTAAGATTATAAAATGTTTCCAACGAAATGCTTTTACAGTCATATGTAACGAAATAACGGGCTAGCATCAGTGCATCAACCCCATACCTTTTTTTTGAACAGGGCATAAACCATGTTAAAGATGTTAAAGAAAATTGTAGGAGATTTCACAGTTTATTACTTATTATATTTTGTAGTTTCCCTAAGTATAATACCTCCAATTATATAATTACTTGGGTTTCAAGTAATATAGATATAAATATTAGTCATTTATTGATGAATTATTAATTAAGTCTTGTCTCTTCTTTTCTCTTCCCCTTTCTTCTATTTTATTTTGTTTTCTTCGTTAATTTCAACATGGTATGGGAGCTTGATTTGGTATTTCAACATGGTATCAAAGCGTGTTTCGATTCTAATAAAATAATTTACGATTCAATTTCAATTTAGAAACTACAATTCACTTCATCAACTGCAATCAAAATTTATCAATGTTGTTCAGAGAGTGCATCCTAACGTCGTCCCAATTTGAGGTTTGAAGATTTGAAACATGTCGGATGTATTACTCAAACTGTGCTTCCGCTACTTGCGAAACAATTTAAGGTTTTATCAGTTTTTAGATTTTGGATTTCTTTTCCTGATCGGTGTGAATCTCAATTGGAATTCCACTTCCAATCCCACTAGAATCTTCTTATTCTATTTTTTTCTTTTCTCGGATTCCGACTCCGGATTTTTGATTGGAATTACGGTTCCAATCTCGATTGAAATTTCATTTTCAATCCCATAGGCATTTCCTTATTTCCATTTTTTCTTTCCAAATTTTAAGTTTAGATTTTCGATTCATTATTGTAGTCTTTTTAGATAATTATCTACCAATTATGTATTAGCTGGTATTTGAAGATGGTCTCTCTAACAGCACATGGAATCGTTCTTTCACAACATCGAATATTTTGGTGACAGATTTCTGATTTCATTTTTTGATTGTGTTTATTTTGAAAAACTCTAGTTGCTACGCATTTTAAGTTTGACGGGTGGGGTTAAAAATGTTAAAGAATATTGCATGAGATTTCACAATTTATTACTTATTTATTGTATTTTGTAGTTTTCTCTTATTATAATATTTTCAGTTATATAACTACTTGGGTTCCAAATAATCTAGATGTAAATATGAGTCATGTATTATTGAACTATTAATTAAGTCATCAATAAAGATGTAGTTTTTAATAGCTATTTTGTTTCTTCTTTTCTTTTCCTCTTTCTTCTTTTCTTTTCCTCTTTCTTCTTTTCTATTTTATTTTGTTTTCTTCATTAATTCCGACAAATCCAATACTTGCAAAACAATATTTATTTGTAATCACAAGTCAGAAAAATTAGCAAGACATTTTCTAGATAAAAGAATTGAAAGAAACTTATTTTGGCCTACATGTATAACAAAGGTCGGTCTGATATTTTTAACTAGAAGCACATGGAATGACATTGAATGTATAATGTAAAGCGAGTTAAAGACGGTTATCAGCTCACTGAAACAAGCAATAACAATCCACTTATGTTTCACAGGTTCACAGTTAGAATTTTTCACCTCTTTTTATAAGACCCGTTAATAACTAATCATTGTTAGCTCTTGTGAACCATGAAAACAGTTTCATCCTCTCCAATAAAAGGCATCAGGCACGAGTATTTTATAGTAACGTTTTAATTGGACATATGATTTATAAGCCTATTTAAAATCATATTTGTAATTAAGTGTAAAACAATCATCTTAGTAGTCTATTAATTAGTGTTCACATTCATCCTCACAATTGCTAACAAATATAAAATTTGACTGGAACCTACGTCCAATTTTAACACATTAGACCTGCATACAATAGATATGGTTTAGCTGCATTCTCCACAAGGTTACACAAAGGAATGGCCTTTTCATCTTCAGAGGCTCAAGTCCATTTAATAAGGTTGTCTGCTCATGTCTAAGTATGTTGTCTCTTCCTTAGCTGCCTACCTCATCTAACTTTCATAGTGAAACCTCTGGTGGAACTAAATTTTAGAGAATTGTATTGTTTGAATTGGAAAATTAGTACCTTTTATATCAAATACTAATGTGGCAACTTTACATTGTCAAATAAAAGTATAATAATAGCAGAAATAAGTAACAAATATTTAAACTTAAAAGCTCTCAGGATGTTATTTGATAGGGTAATAACAATTATGATAGCTACTGACCAATGTGTTACAAGTACAACAAAGTGCATTTCCTACAACCATGTGTTCCCATTATTATTTTCCCTTGCAACTAGCAACGAGTTCCATAATCTGTGGCAGAGATGAGTAATTTACGTCCGAAAACATGGCACTTAAATTATAATACTAGTCTTTGCCACTTTCGCTCTATCCCTAGCATATTGCAATCCATATCTCTAAAATACATGCATGCACATTTCAATCACTTAAACAACTAAAGATGCATTTGTGTATCATCCATCCAAAGTAGGTTTCATGTTTCCAACATTTTATTTAATTTCTTTATGAGCATTTCCTCGCATAATTAAGGATAATGACACTATTTCCTTGCTCAACTTACCAAATTTCAAACAAAATCGATTGAAAAGACGTTAAATCCATAATTAACAAAATGCCACAAAAGCAAAGGCAGACCGTACCAATTCAATTCAAAAATCAAAAACATCATATAAACAAAAAACTTACCCCTGGCAGGTTCTTTTTATCATGAAAAACATTGACAGCCTTGTGAGCTTCCTCTCTAATCGGACATATCAGAAAATAACAACCTGCATTATGAACCTGAAAATTAAAATCTCAAGCTAAACTAAAACCACCAAAATGTATTGAACCCAAGTTAAAAACAACCTCACGGCGTCTTGATTGCCTTATCTTTAATAATGCTGACCACCTCAACTCTCAAGAATTTGTCAGATATCGGTCATTTGCTTCGAACTAGAAAATGAAAAGCTTTGCACCTAGAATATCCAAATTGATTAGAAAGAATCGATTAAAATAGAAAAAATGGGGATAAATTCAGGGGAGAATAGAGTAGGATCAAAATATATCAGAGGAAGATGAGGTTTAGTCTTAATTAAACTGCAAAAATGAGGTGAGATTCTGGAGAGAGGAGAATCATATCGAAATATAAGAGAGTAAGACATGGTTTTGTCCTGACAAAATATATATCAAATTTTTTCTGCAGAAATTATTAGCAAACATCTAACAGTCGTTTTGATGATAATCAAAACATGCATTTTCAACCATGGCACTGTGTCAATGTCCCCATCCATCTTTAATCTTTAATGTTAATAAACAGAATTTTTTCTGCATTATTCACCAATGCGCCTCCAATTTCTACTGTTTATGCTGTGTTAAAGATACCCTCAAACTGATTTTACCGTATAAAAAACCCAAAGAATTCATGTGATCAATTTCAATCATTTGAGAAAAGACAAAAATGATGATGAAAAACACATCAACAACAAAACTAAATAGTATAGTATCATTTCGAATGAGATGTACAACATTAACATATGAGTCATGATTAGATAAATAATCACTAATTTATCTTTCAAACGCCCAATATCTCCAAAAGTACCAGCAAATTTTCGATTGTGCCAACTGGCCCATTAGCTCAGTTGGTTAGAGCGTCGTGCTAATAACGCGAAGGTCGCAGGTTGGAGACCTTCATAGGCCTACCTTAAATGATTCCCAATAAATATATTTTTATGTTTTATTACAATCCCCATTACAATGCATGTTTTTTTAACATCTTTTCCGTCTTTCGATTACTCATACGCATATTCATCAATTTTGTTCGAAGTATTGTATCGCCAATGAGAATGATAATGTCAATAAACTTCGTGCTCCGAGGATCTTTGTATACATTATTTTAAACAATAATTCAACCCTATCGAGTACTTCATGCTTCAAGGATCTTTGTATAGATTATTTGAACCAATAATTCAACCTTATCAAGTATAAACTGATTATACAATTACTGACTTTGGGAATCAATGAGGAATATTTAAAGGTAGTATCATTTTGATCTGACCAACAAAAGCAAGTTCATGTTAATGATTAACGATGAAGAAAGGGAAACAAAGTTAGAATTTAGGAAAAAAAATTGTTTTGAAATCCGAGGATCTGGTATACATTTATAGTGGTCCTTAACAATCCATTCCCAAAATGAATATGTCCAAAGGCCAGATCTACTAACCCGTAATAGTTCGCTCAATGGATCTATCTGTTATCCGGCTTGTTGATTCTCTCTACAACGATCCTAGCTTTCAAAACAGAAGGACCCCCACTCTTAGCGATGGTGTGTATGTGCTAAATGCAAACTGTGTCCTAAAAACACCCAATTGCACCCCAAACGCTTATTCACCCACCTATGCACGTGCATGTGCAGTGCACCACACTCTGCCTTTGCTCTCCCATGGCTTTGGTCTCTTTTTTAATCAAAGACAACTTTTTGAAACTTATTTTATATTAGGATACTCTTTTACTTTTTGCAATGTATGAAAAATGCAAAATCTCAAAACTTCATATCAAAAACCCAACCCCGTTCTGTTTTGAAAACATTCATCTTTCCCCCCTTATTTTCACATTTACAGACAGATTCATACTTGCAATCAAAAACTAATCCGAATTTTTTAGTATGTTTAATGAAAATATAATTAATATGTCTTAATCTATCATGTCATGAATTAACAAGGACAAACCAGACAACTGACGTATAAAAAAATCATCAAACAATTCAAATGAACATATTTTCACATTTTTCCAACCATGATTCATATTCTAAATGAAAATCAAATGAACCTTTTCAACCCTGAACAAGAGAAGATATTGGACTTTTGTACGAAATTTACACCCCTAATTTTTTTATAAAAAAGATTGTATACACAACATGACACGTTGTAATAGAATAAAAGGGAGAATATAGCTTTGTAAAAATTTAGGATAATAGTAAGTAATGCATGTGTGCGCGCATTCGTGTTCTTTTTCCTATTTAGATACGAATTAAAGGTTATTGCCATTTATAAGACAAAATAGATTTAAAATAGTTGCATGGCATGATTATTATTAAATGTTAAAACAAATTTAAGATGGTCTAACTAAAAACTAGGGATATGAAAAAGAAATGCATATATGATTTCTTTTGAGACACTAATCAATGGACGTTGTTTTTTATAAGACATAATAGTTGTAAATAGTTACTTGTCTGTATCAAGTTGAAAATAAAATATAAAATATGTATATAGAATGTTTAGCTCCAATGTAGATTTCATCTAAGTTTAGAGATGAAATATTGTAAGTGACCTAGCTAGAATTTGACATAAGATGTCACACATATAGAATGTGTAGCTCCAATGTAGATTTCATCAAAGTTTAGAGGTGAAGTATTTTAACTGACCTAGCGAGTGCTGCATTTACAACTACAGTGCGGACTATTTGAAATGGAAAAAGTATAGGTAAGTCCAAAGACCTAGAATTAAACAAGCTCTTTGTACATGTCAGCAAGTTAACAATAATAACACATAAAAAGAAACTGATTAATGAAGATAATATCAGCAACTTGAGCAACATTACAATCAACTTCACAACCGTAGATAACCATGTGCTACTTTTTATTATGTTATAATTCTATTTGTTCCAGTAATAAGATTACCAGGTTTTTTCTAAAAATGAATACCTAGAGATCATTTATTAGCTTCTGAAGGTGCTCTGTTGGCAGTCCAGCTATTTGGCCT
The DNA here is from genome assembly GCA_030765085.1 of Allium cepa. Taxonomy (NCBI): domain Eukaryota; kingdom Viridiplantae; phylum Streptophyta; class Magnoliopsida; order Asparagales; family Amaryllidaceae; genus Allium; species Allium cepa. The sequence goes on from CM060928.1 coordinate 961,618,408, forward strand.
ACCAAAATGCTACCGTTAAAGCTAAAAAGAAACTGCCAACAATATAAGTTCGAATTGCCTATATTCTATGTTTTACTAGTGGGATTAGCATTGTATTGCTAGTTTAAGAAAGAATAAACTACCAGCAGCACAAGTTACCATATGAACAAAAAGAAGTATGCACAACATGACTCATTGGTTCTTTGTAGAATAAAGCAGGGAAGGCAAGATGGTCGTATCATACTTTAAGGTAAGAGCAAGTAATGAATATATATGTTTTATTGAGATACAAATAAAGGATATTTCCTTTTCTAAGATAGAAAGCTTTCAAACAGCTGCATGGCATGACTTATTCAGATGTCAAACAGAATTAAGCTGCTCTTATTGAAATTAAGGATAGGAAAAAGTAATGCATATATGCTTCTTTTGAGACATCAATCAAAGGATACCACTCTTTAAAAGATAAAAAATTGTAATGTAGTTACTCGTACAAGACACTGGGTATCAAGTCAATTGCAAATACAATAACAAATATACATAATATAGCTTTTTTGTAGATGTATAATAAATCCAACATGTCATGGTACACATACAGGATAGCTACCTTTAATGATGCTTTCATATTATCTAAGTTCATTTAGAGATTAAAAAAACATTTGATGGCCGGACGAACACAACCGTGTAATGTGGTGGTGTGCGATTTCTTTTGAGATAATGAAGATTATTTTTTTACTAGAAACATATAAGAATAGATGTAAAATATTGCCATACAAGACCCTTGCCGTCAAGTAAATAAAAATAAAATATAACTTTGTAAAACTCCATTCTTGCGTAATGCTACTTTTTACAGATGTTGGTGTCTTCCAGAGTATCTAACCCAAGTCACCTGCTTGGGAAATGAAAATACTCACCACTTTAATACAACTTCGTTTGTTAATCAAAATAAAATGGAAATAGTTAATATATTATATAATTATTAATAGAAACAATAACTGCATATTAACTTGTTACTCGTCATGAAATATTTTATAATTAAAGAACTTTGACAAACATAAAAATATGTTCATTTCCCCTGTAAATCAAAATCCGCTTGTTTGCATGACGGATGGAAATACTTATCCTATGACAACTTTATTGTTAAATGTCTATACATATATCAATAATCAGGTAGTGGAATCATTTCCATATTAAGGGATATCAAATCTCGATGGAAGCATTATGAAAATGCACATTGCTAAAGATCACAGCTTGATAGAAACATTAAAGAAAGCCAATCATTGTCGTTGTAGTATAGTGGTGAGTATTCCCGCCTGTCACGTGGGTGACCCGGGTTCGATCCCCGGCAACGGCGTTTTTTTTTGAAGAGAGTATCGGTTGAAGTTGAACTTTATCCACCTTCATGAATTGTTACTTTTCACTCATATTCATAAATTTCATCGTTACAACATTTACAAACATCTGCGATTAGCTTATTTCTCTAGAATTGTTGTCTTATCTACACTTTAATATGTTTGAATAAATTTGATTCTCATTTTTGTACATCATCAAGGTATACAAGCACACTAGCATTCACAAATCATACAAGACTGCTGTAGTAGTTTCTGTATTAGATGGAATATAAACTTGTTTTCATAGCATGGTTGAATTCAACAATACAGTCCCTTATTGAATGTGTATCCAGGAAAATATTACCGAGTTTGACTGTCTACACACACACACTCTAACATAATGAGAACAAACCAGTGTTTAAAAGCGTGATAATCATCATTAAACCAGTTCCAATTTGTGTATATCATCTAATTATGTAGCAAAATCATTTTCTTCCAAGCAACTAACTAACTAAAGTTATATCTATAGTCGCCTTTCTCAATTTCTACCAAAAAACAATAATTTTGCACTTAAGCTATTATGGACAAATATAAATATTATAATTCAATTCCCTAAATTTATACCAACAATGTGACCATAATATTCGTTACTGTAACCTTTTGACATTTGATGGGTTTTTGATGGCTTTGTTCACGAGGGATGTCGCACTTGCACAAAGCTTCACATAGGTAAACCAAGTCAAGAAAAGAAAAGCAAGTACATCACATCCCTTGTGCCAAATAAAGAAATCATTCAGATGTTCATTACGAAATAAGTGTAATGTTAGAAGAAGAGTGTGTGAAAAATGATCGGACAGCCGTTAAAGTTTTGTCGATCCTAACACTTTAGTTAATTATTATGACCTGAAAACTCGTGCCATATAGCTTTGTACTTTAATTTAAGCATGTATATAGGTATGCCAATTTAAATCTAACATTCTTCTAGTTTTTTTTTGTCTAAGATAAATAACACTAGAGTTCATCAGTTAACCATCATAAATGAAAAAACAAAACATTATTTACTGAAATAATTGAATAAATAAATTGTTATGGCAATATCAACAACCTTTGTTTACTATTAAAAAAACAAAACTAAAAATGTAATGAAATAACAAACCATTAAAAGAAAATTCTCAATGATTGCATTTTCCCGCCTCATTTGGCTATGTTTGTCTCATGTCCACCCTTGACGGGTTTCTTCGTCAACCTCAAATAACGAGTAATTTACGAGGATTTATGAATGCATTGTGCAATCAAATATTCATCAATAATGTGGAAAACCCTTAAAATGGAACAGTAAAAAACGTAGAGATTTAGATTAGTTCATTCCTTGAGGGATCTACGTCCACTCTGAATTGATGTTTTACTACTTTAGAGCTTCAAAATTTACAACGGCTCTATAGGGTTTGTAGTACTATTCTGTTTCTCATAATTTGTTTCTTTCCCAATTGAGGAGAAAGAATTTTAAAGAATTTTATAAAGCGGTTAATGTAACAACCTGTATTTTTAACGATAGATATTGAAATAATTGATATAAATATATAATCGTTAATTAATTGACAATCCAAAAAAATGATTTTTTGCATACTGTCGAATTAGGACTCAAGATCACTTCCGTTGAGTCCGGATTAACGTTGTGAATTAGGATGAATATAAATATCGCTATATTTCGAGATAAGACGATCTGATGGCCAAAACAATTTCGAAATGCGCAAAATTATCATCCTGAAGCGTTGTCCAGAGTAGTTGTGAAATTTATACCATTAATACCGGAAAAATGAGATAATATATACAAATGAGTTTCGTTGCGATCGGATGCACCATGTGATTGTCCGAGCTCGAAACATACGGCAATTTATGTGAGAAATCAAATAAATCAAATATTATATTAATATATTACAAACCCTCACTTAACCTTCTTTCTCATGTTCATTTTATTGTTCCATTAATTCATCCAAAAATGGTCGGCACTCTCTAATCCCATTCAAATATCAAAATTCAGCGATTCACTCCACTAAAAATCATGAAACCAACTCCGTTGAGCTCGTATCGAAGATAGCTTCGAACCCATATGGATATTGAAGGGTGCGACACCGACTGGGAAGATCGACCTAGTATGGACGGTGACTAGGGTTAGACTTCATCGGCAATTGAACAGGTGATAGGCAAATCGGAGGACACCGTCGTGTTTCTCTTGTTGAATAGCACCTCTTTGTCAACGGTTCTAGGTATGGCCCTTAATTGTGAAATGCGACATTTCCTGTAGCCGCATGACCTCATCAGGTCGTGAATTGCATCTCTTGGTCAAGCATTAAAAAGTGGATGCCATCGTGGAGATATCGTGTAGTGTGATGCGTGGGCGAAGACGACAAGACGTTTTGTCGAGAAAGAAGGAGAATGGCAGGAGAGAAGGTTATCAGGTTTGGGTTGACATGCAAAAACATACACGTATAGGAAATTGTCAAATTGGGGAAGAAGGATTTAGTGTTAATTAAAGTAATTTACTTTTAATTAAGTTAATTAATTATTTAGTTAATCTCAAATCTTATAAAACTCATATGTTTTACTTACAAGGTCCATTTTGGATGTAGTTTTTTGCGTTGCACTCATGATGGAGGGCTCTACGACTTGACATTAGTTTGGTCAGCTTTTGTTGAGGTGGGTGATATTGCCTCTTAGGATACTATGATTGTTGGAATAGCACAAAAAGGGTATTTTGAAATGATTTCCATTTTTAAAATGTGATTTAATTATGTATAACACCTATTTGGTTTTTATAAAAGAGATTAAAAGTACTTTAGAATGGTTTTAAATCAAATATCACATTTTTTCATTGACATGCTATTTTAGAAAATTGCTAATTTTAGGTTTTCTTTGATATAAATCCCCCGTTGGTTGATATAGATGCATTATACACGTATATTATATTGGATGTATGTATGCTTGTTGGTTGAATGTATGCTTGTTCGATTGTTTTGATTGTGAACACCGGTTTATTGGCGATCTAGCGTTGAGAGTATTATGCGCGTTAGGGTTTTGTGCCTGTTGATTGGAAACCAAAACGAAAGAGATAAGTTATAGAAGAGTACTGAAATGCGTGCTAACTGACCTGAAGATGGAAGATGATGGACTGGGACAGACTTCGGACATCTAGATGGATGTCAGATGTTTTCATTTGGTTTGTACTTATCCTTTTTTGGTTATGTACATAATTAGAGTGGTTGGTGTTGACACTGTAGAGTGGTCGGTCCCCGTCACTGTTGATAATGGTCGATTTGGCCGATCTTTAGCCTGGATGGTGAAGAGGCTTCGAGGAGCGCGGTATGATTGTTTGTTCGTGCGGCCAACTCTGGGTCTGGATGTTATTGCTCTACGATGAGTGACTCAAGTGATCCCAACAAAGTGACATTTCGACATGATAGTTTCAGGACTTCAGATGGTAGCTCGTTGGTGCATGGAGTTAGATTCAAAGGTTGGAGGCTTAATGTCGAAAGGAGTCGTGATTGTTTTCCACATGAGCAGGTTCTTTAGGGGTGGCCCATGAATAGAATGTTGAATGCTTCTATCGTGGAAATGGGTGAAGCAACAAAGAGCTTGGATACACATGTTAAGGGATCGTTGGTACTTGAAGTGTTTCTGTTGTACCCAGACAGAGCAGGGGCATTGTGGGGACACTTATAGGTATTTTGTTCGGTTACCCCGAGTCGGTTGATTGGATCCTTATAACCTAGACCGGTTGATTGGGTCTAGTATCCAACTTTGAGCTGCTAGGCACGTATCTAGCTTCGGGTTACGAGATACGCAAGTACAATTGAAAATAGAGATTTACCCATCCTTGGTAGTTGAAAGGTCATATGAGTTACCGTACATCTAAAGCACGCTAAGTGACAGTTAGTATTGTTTGATGGATGCTATGTTTATTCCGGTTGCTTCACTAGCCACCTATTGTGAAGACCCGCAAATCCGTACTCCTTGAATATACACTAATCTCCATAGATTAACTCAAGATGAACAGAAATACGAATTATCAATGTTTAAGAAAAAGAAAGAGAATAGAAAAAGAGAGAGAAGGTAGAAAATAGAGAGGAAAGAAAATAGAACGGAATAGAAAACAACAGAACAACAACAGAATCTCACAATTCGCAGCGGAACAACATATAATAATAAATGAATAATCTTTAAACAAAGAACTATATCAGTTATTACATTACATTACATCATATCATCAGAGTGTACAACAACTACAACATCAAACAGCGGAAAAATAAATACTATATACTAGTAATACGCCATGCCATCCATCTTGCCTCCAGCAATTCCAGAATATCCAGAATATCCTGATAAACCTAACTCTTGACTGCCCGTGTGGAAATTAGTGGGCACCCAGAGTTTAGGAAGGAAAACAATAAACTCCGAGTCAGTCATGTGACTGGTGTGAGAACTCAAAACAATTTATCTACCTTTGAAAACAAAATAGATGAATATTTTTAAAGTCAATTCGCAATGCTTTTAAAAATGAGACTACCATAAGACCTCCTGCCACACACACAATGCAAACGCAGACTTGGAGGAGATTTCTTCTTATGTTAGTCAAAGATGCTTGATACGCATTAAAAAGAAACATTTGATATTATTACTAATGCATAGTGTAGGAGATATTGCGAAAGTAGAATATAAATCTTAGCCAGCATAGGTACCATTATAGTATGCTTACTATAGCTACCATATTAAATGGCAGGTTCTACAACTAAAACCGTACAAGTCTCGTATTGTTTCTTTGGATTTCCAACGAATGATCAGGCCAAGGAACTTCCCATTGCCACATGATAATGCCTCTGGATGGACATCCCCGAGAACCAAACCGGATCTCTACCAACACAAGGCCGGGTTACCCCTAACTGAGTAACAACTGACCGAATATGCCATCCCCCGGTCCTTTGGGACCTTTCACTGAGCGTTCGCAATCAATTCACACAATCATAAAGTGTTTTCAACATGAGTAAGTATTTGGGCTCCATACCATGATACCACCCTTTTCCAGAAGGAAATGCACATACCCTAAAGGGCGCTACCCCTCATAACCTTGCTGCATCTTTCCTGTTTTGACCATTCCGGGGTGTGAGGTTCGACGAAGTCACGTCCACAAAAACATACTTTATACAAAAGCCATGCTTTGGGTCAACAAATGATCATAGAAATGATCACCAAGATAGACGATCAAATAAACGATCCTATCACAAATAATCAACACAATGATCATTTCACAGCAACACTCAGCATGTCACATTACCAAATTGGGAATATATCGCTGATAACATTTAACTACATAACCTCTGAGCTCATACGTCTCAGAGAAGGGTGTTAAGCTAAAAGAATAAATTCTCCGCCACCAACAGAAATATATTTGAAAGAAATCTGCTTTATATCTCAATTTGTAATGTCAGACATACAATCCATACAAGTCTGTTCCGGGCTCGAACAGAACCGAAGGCACTTACAAAGAAGTCCTTGCAATCCGGATAATCTCTAATCACGTCTGGACTTCCCATCACATAGGAAGTCTCTATACCGTAGCTACTCGGTGCAAAGACAATCGACGAGTTGTCCTTTCGCTTTCAAAAAGATCCGGTCTTCAACACCGGTCTTCAAATGCAATTCATAACGACCTATCACATATTCCGAATGGGTTAACCCGAATAGTGAGCGCTTATTCAAAAATAAGTGTGGCATTCAAATTCAAACAAATCACATCAATTACCCATTCAAAGGTAAATATTGATAGTCGGTTATTGAACTATCAATGGATATGCACAACATCACCAGATTCCAAATAATTTTCCAAATTATTTATTTTCCAAAAATATCTTTACTAGATATATAATTTCACACTTCAAAAATAAATCAATATTTATTTTTAAACAAATTCCCCTTTCCTTTATAAATTCCATAGTGAATTTATATTCCAAAATATCCATGAATATACGATTTCAATTATTCATTTCAATTTATCTTCAAAAAGATAAATTCTCTAATATTCACTTTATATTGGAAAACATTTCCATACTTATTAAAAATAAGTAATTCACAAATCTTTTTATTTTCTACACTTGGAAAATATTCAATATACTCAAATCGAAATTTAGTATATATTTCATTCTATAAGGAAATCATTCTCTTAACCATATTTATTTGGGTCAAAACGAATGTTGCGTAAAACATCGTTACGACGTCCCAAAATCACTAGTATAGGGATTCGAAATTAAAATAGATATATAAATCCCAATACTATACAAAACATTTCTTTCGGAAATCATTTACTATAACAACAGTGTTATAGTCCACTATTTCCTTTTATTTCTCGAAAACGTCTATTTCAACAATAGATGTTGAAATCTATGGTTTCGAATCTCAACACATTTAAAACATCGTTAGATCGTTTTAATTTCTATTTAAAAAATCAAATCTAAACATTTTCTTTAACATATTATTCACTATTCAAAAACGTGAATATACTACATTAACACATTTCATCCTTTTATACATTTCATTTTAAAGGATTATTCACAGTCAAAAATGTGAATATAACTCCATTAATAGGTTTCAACAATTTACTTATCAAAATAAGTCGGTTGCGAATTTATAAAACAACTTTTATAAATTCCATTTCTATTTGTTTTATAACTACTTCCTTTTATAAATCTCCTTTATTAACATATCTCAATTCATATCACATGATATACTAGAAATTCATATTATAAGTGAAACACATATAATTTATTCGTTTACAAGAATCGTTCTTTTAAACATCCCAATTTATAAATCTTATAATTTATTTGTTTGAAAAATCGTTCCTTTGAACTTCATAATTATAAATCTTATAACTTATAAGATTCAATTATTTATCCAAACCTATTCTTTTAACAACTTTATAAATTTTATAAACCTACTGCTTATAAAATTCCATTTATAACTTCACCGTTTATAATTCTATAAATTTCATTCATTTATGAAATTCATTCACAATTCATTCTAACACTTATAAAAACTCGTTTTATAACTCAAATATTTTTATTTATAAATTATCAATTTTATAAATCCTTTATAAAATCAATTTATACTATTATTTTAAAACGTCTTTAAAGTCCTTTATAATTTCACCATTTTGATTTACAAAATAATCAAATTTTATAAATCCTATATTTCAACTTTTTATAATAGATTCAAAAATCCCGATTTAACTATTTTATAAAATCATTAGCCTCATATTTTCAAAAATCAGTTTTTTTTACTATATTTCTCAAAAATCATAATTTTTATAACATTAAAATTATACGTTTATTTATTTAAAATGGATCAATTCCAAACATATAGTATATTTTCAAAAATCACTTTAAAAATCATTTTAAAGTTCCAAATTTGGTCCAATGATGCTACACACCAAATAGTCAATCACGACAACAACGATATCATATATCGATATGATAATCCATCAAATATCAAAATATCTGAAATCAAATAAAACTGTTGAGGAATCCAGTTGGATCCCTCCAACCTGTTTTCCTGCATCCACAAACATCAGCACAATACCAATTTTGCTCCAGTACGAAACTATCGTGGTATATGGGATTTAAAATATTATCCGCTTAATAGACGGCGCAATAGGGTCTCATCCGCTAAACAAATGCGGGAAATCAATAACTCCAATATATACATATGCCAATATATATATATTGCTATTATATATAATACCAATTTCACTATTTATGAAATATTCGCGGTATATGTTTTTAATAGATAACATCCGCTTACTAACGGCGCATAATGTCTATTCTAACAATCAATAGATATCAATCATCATTCAAACATGCATTCAAATATTTTAAATCCAACTATTTAAAATAAAATCGAAACTGATTCGATTGAGTGAGAAGTTCTCACCTTGATTTCAATTTCGTTTTAGCGATTTATTTCGAATAAAATTAAACGGACGTTTAATTTTACCCAAAATTCTCACTAACTCCAAACGACTCCAATCCAATTCCATCGCGTAGTGCTCGTCCATACGATTCCAACGCAACTGGTTTCACGCGTTTTCGACCTCGTATGAAAAAGATATGAATATTTGAAGTTTACTCGAATTTTTAACTATAATTTACAACATAAATATATATTTATAAACCCACATCTCATCATCCACCGTAGATCCCTCCAACCTTTGCATCACGACCGCACACTCCATCTCCTCCCTCGTTCACGTTATACCTACAGGCCGACAAAGAACCCATACCTCATAAACTAGGGTTTCGATTTGCTCCGCCAATACTCGACTAAACTTCATCAAACCACCTCCATGCGAACGCCCTTCGCAAGAGCTACTTCCACCATCCACGGCATGAAGCTCGGCCATCTCTGGTGCACGCAATACGAGGCCGAACGGCCTGCCTTTGAACACGAATTCCCGTTGATTCGTGAAGCTATTCGTGATCATACCCGTTGAACTTGTAGATCTTGATGCCCTCTACAATACTCTAGTTGAAAGCTTTGGCTAATTGTTAATGGATTGGAAGAAATCGAGGGGGAAAGGAGAGTGATTTTTGGCCTTCCATTTGTAACTGGCGGCTAGGGTTTAGTTTAGGGTTTTTTTTTGTTTTTTTTATTTTTGTGATAGTGGGCTATTTATAGGAAAATCGATCGACACTATTCATTCCGGAAATTGCGAACTCCGATTTACGCGCCGTAACCAGCGTTTCTAGGGTTTACCCCGCGTTTCGGACACAATGGAATAGGTTTCGGAAGCTAATTCGGACATCTGTGCGAGTTATGGCAATAAACGTTCAATTTAAATTAAACCGATTTAAACGATTTTCTAGGCGTTTTAATTTGTACCGGACAAACGGTAAATCCAATTGACACGAAATTTGAAACCTTACAATAATATCACATTACGGATCCGATGAAACTGGTTTCGTAGAAATCCGAGACTTTTTGAAAAATGGCTATTTTAACTCGCCAAATTAAAATTAAAAATAATTCGATGCGTTTCGAGCTGCCACGATCAAACAATAACTCCGATTGACACGAAAATTGAAATCCGGTAATAACTAACTATTACGGATCCAATGGAACAGGTTTCGTTCAATTCTGAGACTGTTCAAAAATTGACTATTTTCACTAGTCGATTAAATATTAAAATATTCAATTTTCACAATTAACTTTTAATTCGATTTTAAAAGTTCTAAAATATCATCCTAACTCCAATATGATAAAATAAAATTTTACAAATCATTTTCCATCATATTTAACTCAATTTTCAATTTTTTCCATAATTTAACATATCAAATTATTGATTTAATTATCCAATTAAATCCAATTATTCAATATAAAATTTATTCGACTTATAAATTCACTTATTAATATTTAAAATTAATTAAATATTCAAATTTTAATTATCAAAAATTCTGGGTCGTTACAATCTTCCCCCCTTAAAAGAATTTCGTACTCGAAATTAACAAGTAAGAAAAGTTACAGAATCTATTAATTTTCCAAAAATTCATAATTAAACTTCTTACAATCTTTACTAAGTTTCCAAATCATACTTATTATCTTTTCAAAAACAACTACTATTGTTTAACTTTCAATTTCTAAATCAAAGTTAAAGTTTTCAAAATTTTCCAATTTTCTCAAATTTTTTCTAACGCCTTAAATTTTCGGAAAAATTCGCCATAGTCTCCTTTGCGCGGCTCGATCCGAAAAAAAATGACAGTATATATATCACAAATATATATCTCATCAAGTAATGAGGCATCCCGAAGGGAAAAATTTATAAAAGTACGGTATGTAATCCGAGATATGTACCTTATATTTTATTAGCGTGCATATACGGCTAATATAGCGCGAAAGCGAGCTCCAAATGCGAAGCAAACGCGATCCGCACCTACTAATCACTCAACAAACAACATGAGAACATGCATATATGAAAATAGTATCGATATACAACATATAGCAACATAATAACTACATATGTCAACATAGCAATTGCAGTTAAAGTAATATATATTCAACCATCAACCAACTAGCATTCATAACCAATAAATATTCATTCATATTCTCATCAATATTCAATGAAATAGGTTTTCAATTTAATCATATTTGATTCATTAACAGTGGATGTTTTTACTAACATTCATTTTCAATTAGTTTATATTCACTAATTCATATTCAAGTTGGTTCGCTTCCAAATCAAATTCAATTCTATTTAAGATTCACTTAACTTCCAATTGGATTTTAATTACTTTAGCTTCCAATTTCATTAACTCTTAATGAATTATATACAATCAACTAACAATCATATAACAACCAATGTATATTCACTTTACATTCAATTTCATTGGTTTAACATCATCACTTTCAATTGGTTTAATAAATTGATTTGCATTCAATTTTTCAACTTCCAATAACATAAGATTTTAATGAATTAACACTTACATTCATTATTCCATATCAACTTAATTTACATTTAATTGATTAACATTTAATCCATTAATTCAGTTCAATTACAAAGTTGAATTTCATTTATATAACTTAAGTTCATATTTATCACTTAACTTTATTATTTTACTTTGATACCAATATCAACTTTATTCAACATCAATTAAGTTATACTTCTTATATATATAAGTTTATTTCACAATTGTAAATCACTTTAATTATAATTCAATTCTTATAATTCTTTTGCTTATACAAGTATTCTTTTTTAATTTAGATTATTCAAACAACTAAACAATCAACTTATATACACTTTAATAATTCTGAAAAATTATTTCTTTATATATAAAATATACTCAAGGTAAAATTATTTCATTTACCCAATTTAAAACAATACTGTGTCGAATTTTTCTATTCAAGTGTTTAGAAACCCCTTTGGCATAGTTGTCCAGACCGTGCTGACGAAGGTTCATATGCCACTCAATAAACCAATCATCACAATATAAAACAATTATATATTCACTAACAAATACGCACTCATATCTATTATTACGCTCAAACTCATTCTAGAGTACTACTGACTCTATCTCTAATGAGTAATACCCAACAGAACCATGGTTGTCGCTTAACCATATGCTCCGATACCACCTGTGAAGACCCGCAAATCCGTACTCCTTGAATATACACTAATCTCCATAGATTAACTCAAGATGAACAGAAATACGAATTATCAATGTTTAAGAAAAAGAAAGAGAATAGAAAAAGAGAGAGAAGGTAGAAAATAGAGAAGAAAGAAAATAGAGAATAGAACGGAATAGAAAACAACAGAACAACAACAGAATCTCACAATTCGCAGCGGAACAACATATAATAATAAATGAATAATCTTTAAACAAAGAACTATATCAGTTACTACATTACATTACATCATATCATCAGAGTGTACAACAACTACAACATCAAACAGCGGAAAAAGAAATACTATATACTAGTAATACACCATGCCATCCATCTTGCCTCCAGCAATTCCAGAATATCCAGAATATCCTGATAAACCTAACTCTTGACTGCCCGTGTGGAAATTGGTGGGCACCCAGAGTTTAGGAAGGAAAACAATAAACTCCGAGTCAGTCATGTGACTGGTGTGAGAACTCAAAACAGTTTATCTATCTTTGAAAACAAAATAGATGAATATTTTTAAAGTCAATTCGCAATGCTTTTAAAAATGAGACTACCATAAGACCTCCTGCCACACACACAATGCAAACGCAGACTTGGAGGAGATTTCTTCTTATGTTAGTCAAAGATGCTTGATACGCATTAAAAAGAAACATTTGATATTATTACTAATGCATAGTGTAGGAGATATTTCGAAAGTAGAATATAAATCTTAGCCAGCATAGGTACCATTATAGTATGCTTACTATAGCTACCATATTAAATGGCAGGTTCTACAACTAAAACCGTACAAGTCTCGTATTGTTTCTTTGGATTTCCAACGAATGATCAGGCAAAGGAACTTCCCATTGCCACATGAGAATGCCTCTGGATGGACATCCCCGAGAACCAAACCGGATCTCTACCAACACAAGGCCGGGTTACCCCTAACTGAGTGACAACTGACCGAATATGCCATCCCCCGGTCCTTTGGGACCTTTCACCGAGCGCTCTCAATCAATTCACACAATCATAAAGTGTTTTCAACATGAGTAAGTATCTGGGCTCCATACCATGATACCACCCTTTTCCAGAAGGAAATGCACATACCCTAAAGGGCGCTACCCCTCATAACCTTGCTGCATCTTTCCTGTTTTGACCATTCCGGGGTGTGAGGTTCGACGAAGTCACGTCCACAAAAACATACTTTATACAAAAGCCATGCTTTGGGTCAACAAATGATCATAGAAATGATCACCAAGATAGACGATCAAATAAACGATCCTATCACAAATAATCAACATAATGATCATTTCACAGCAACACTCAGCATGTCATATTACCAAATTGGGAATATATCGCTGATAACATTCAACTACATAACCTCTGAGCTCGTACGTCTCAGAGAAGGGTGTTAAGCTAAAAGAATAAATTCTCCGCCACCAACAGAAATATATTTGAAAGAAATCTGCTTTATATCTCAATTTGTAATGTCAGACATACAATCCATACAAGTCTGTTCCGGGCTTGAACAGAACCGAAGGCACTTACAAAGAAGTCCTTGCAATCCGGATAATCTCTAATCACGTCCGTACTTCCCATCACATAGAGAGTCTCTATACCGTAGCTACTCGGTGCAAAGACAATCGACGAGTTGTCCTTTCACTTTCAAAAAGATCCGGTCTTCAACACCGGTCTTCAAATGCAATTCATAACGACGTATCACATATTCGAAATGGGTTATACGACCCGTTGGTCCTTTCCCGGTTAACCCGAATAGTGAGCACTTATTCAAAAATAAGTGTGGCATTCAAATTCAAACAAATCACATCAATTACCCATTCAAAGGTAAATATTGATAGTCGGTTATTGAACTATCAATGGATATGCACAACATCACCAGATTCCAAATAATTTTCCAAATTATTTATTTTCCAAAAATATCTTTACTAGATATATAATTTCACACTTCAAAAATAAATCAATATTTATTTTTAAACAAATTCCCATTTCCTTTATAAATTCCATAGTGAATTTATATTCCAAAATATCTATGAATATACGATTTCAATTATTCATGTCAATTTATCTTCAAAAAGATAAATTCTCTAATATTCACTTTATATTGGAAAACATTTCCATACTTATTAAAAATAAGTAATTCACAAATCTTTTTATTTTCTACACTTGGAAAATATTCAATATACTCAAATCGAAATTTAGTATATATTTCATTCTATAAGGAAATCATTCTCTTAACCATATTTATTTGGGTCAAAACGAATGTTGCGTAAAACATCGTTACGACGTCCCAAAATCACTAGTATAGGGGTTCGAAATTAAAATAGATATATAAATCCCAATACTATACAAAACATTTCCTTTCGGAAATCATTTACTATAACAACAGTGTTATAGTCCACTATTTCCTTTTATTTCTCGAAAACGTCTATTTCAACAATAGATGTTGAAATCTATGGTTTCGAATCTCAACACATTTAAAACATCGTTAGATCGTTTTAATTTCTATTTAAAACATCAAATCTAAACATTTTCTTTAACATATTATTCACTATTCAAAAACGTGAATATACTACATTAACACATTTCATCCTTTTATACATTTCATTTTAAAGGATTATTCACAGTCAAAAATGTGAATATAACTCCATTAATAGGTTTCAAAAATTTACTTATCAAAATAAGTCGGTTGCGAATTTATAAAACAACTTTTATAAATTCCATTTCTATTTGTTTTATAACTACTTCCTTTTATAAATCTCCTTTATTAACATATCTCAATTCATATCTCATGATATACTAGAAATTCATATTATAAGTGAAACACTTATAATTTATTCGTTTACAAGAATCGTTCTTTTAAACATCCCAATTTATAAATCTTATAATTTATTTGTTTGAAAAATCGTTCCTTTGAACTTCATAATTATAAATCTTATAACTTATAAGATTCAATTATTTATCCAAACCTATTCTTTTAACAACTTTATAAATTTTATAAACCTACTGCTTATAAAATTCCATTTATAACTTCACCGTTTATAATTCTATAAATTTCATTCATTTATGAAATTCATTCACAATTCATTCTAACACTTATAAAAACTCGTTTTATAACTCAAATATTTTTATTTATAAATTATCAATTTTATAAATCCTTTATAAAATCAATTTATACTATTATTTTAAAATGTCTTTAAAGTCCTTTATAATTTCACCATTTTGATTTACAAAATAATCAAATTTTATAAATCCTATATTTCAACTTTTTATAATAGATTCAAAAATCCCGATTTAACTATTTTATAAAACCATTAGCCTCATATTTTCAAAAATCAGTTTTTTTACTACATTTCTCAAAAATCATAATTTTTATAACATTAAAATTATACGTTTATTTATTTAAAATGGATCAATTCCAAACATATAGTATATTTTCAAAAATCGCTTTAAAAATCATTTTAAAGTTCCAAATTTGGTCCAATGATGCTACACACCAAATAGTCAATCACGACAACAACGATATCATATATCGATATGATAATCCATCAAATATCAAAATACCTGAAATCAAATAAAATTGTTGAGGAATCCAGTTGGATCCCTCCAACCTGTTTTCCTGCATCCACAAACATCAGCACAATACCAATTTCGCTCCAGTACGAAACTATCGCGGTATATGGGATTTAAAATATTATCCGCTTAATAGACGGCGCAATAGGGTCTCATCCGCTAAACAAATGCGGGAAATCAATAACTCCAATATATACATATGCCAATATATATATATATATATTGCTATTATATATAATACCAATTTCACTGTTTATGAAATATTCGCGGTATATGTTTTTAATAGATAACATCCGCTTACTAACGGCGCATAATGTCTATTCTAACAATCAATAGATATCAATTATCATTGAAACATGCATTCAAATATTTTAAATCTAACTATTTAAAATAAAATCGAAACTGATTCGATTGAGTGAGAAGTTCTCACCTTGATTTCAATTTCGTTTTAGCGATTTATTTCGAATAAAATTAAACGGGATGTTTAATTTTACCCAAATTTCTCACTAACTCCAAACGACTCCAATCCAATTCCATCACGTAGTGCTCGTCCATACGATTCCAACGCAACTAGTTTCGCGCGTTTTCGACCTCGTATGAAAAAGATATGAATATTTGAAGTTTACTCGAATTTTTAACTATAATTTACAACATAAATATATATTTATAAACCCACATCTCATCATCCACCGTAGATCCCTCCAACCTTTGCATCACGACCGCACACTCCATCTCCTCCCTCGTTCACGTTATACCTACAGGCCGACAAAGAACCCATACCTCATAAACTAGGGTTTCGATTTGCTCCGCCAATACTCGACTAAACTTCATCAAACCACCTCCATGCGAACGCCCTTCGCAAGAGCTACTTCCACCATCCACGGCATGAAGCTCGGCCATCTCTGGTGCACGCAACACGAGGCCGAACGGCCTGCCTTTGAACACGAATTCCCGTTGATTCGTGAAGCTATTCGTGATCATACCCATTGAACTTGTAGATCTTGATGCCCTCTACAATACTCTAGTTGAAAGCTTTGGCTAATTGTTAATGGACTGGAAGAAATCGAGGGGGAAAGGAGAGTGATTTTCGGCCTTCCATTTGTAACTGGCGGCTAGGGTTTAGTTTAGGGTTTTATTTTTATTTTTTTATTTTTGTGATAGTGGGCTATTTATAGGAAAATCGATCGACACTATTCATTCCGAAAATTCCAAACTCCGATTTACGCGCTGTAACTAGCGTTTCTAGGGTTTACCCCGCGTTCCGGACACAATGGAACAGGTTTCGGAAGCTAATTCGGACATCTGTGCGAGTTATGGCAATAAATGTTCAATTTAAATTAAACCGATTTAAACGATTTTCTAGGCGTTTTAATTTGTACCGGACAAACGGTAAATCCAATTGACACGAAATTTGAAACCTTACAATAATATCACATTACGAATCCGATGAAACTGGTTTCGTCGAAATCCGAGACTTTTTGAAAAATGGCTATTTTAACTCGCCAAATTAAAATAAAAAATAATTCGATGCGTTTCGAGCTGCCACAATCAAACGATAACTCCGATTGACACGAAAATTGAAATTCGGTAATAACTAACTATTACGGATCCAATGGAACTGGTTTCGTTCAATTCTGAGACTGTTCAAAAATTGACTATTTTCACTAGTCGATTAAATATTAAAATATTCGATTTTCACAAATTAACTTTTAATTCGATTTTAAAAGTTCTAAAATATCATCCTAACTCCAATATGATAAAATAAAATTTTACAAATCATTTTCAATCATATTTAACTCAATTTTCAATTTTTTCCATAATTTAACATATCAAATTATTGATTTAATTATCCAATTAAATCCAATTATTCAATATAAAATTTATTCGACTTATAAATTCACTTATTAATATTTAAAATTAATTAAATATTCAAATTTTAATTATCAAAAATTCTGGGTCGTTACACCTATCACTCTAGTGATGTCACGTGATGTAGGTATTATGGATAAGGATACCTAGGCACCCCGACATTGTACTTAGTATGGAGTACCCCTTATGATATTGGTAGAGTATCATATTACTATAATGACCCTAATTTTAAAAAACATTATTTAGGACATTTGATTAGATAAACTAAATGAAATAATGTAGATAGTTAAGGAATGTATAAGCAAAAGAGAATTAAAAATAAGCAAGTATGAGGAATATGGTAAGGGTAAAATGGAAACATCCTTCATTCTAATACCATAAAACCTTCCATTTTTCATTCCTTGTTCATTTTAACATTCACAAACAAAACTAAAAATCTAAGGGAGCTCGATCGGCCACCATTAAGGAGATTCAAGAAGAAGAAAAGCTAGGATTCAAGTAGAAAACATAAGAAAATCAATCAAAGGGAATATCTCAAACTTCTTAACACTAAGCTAAGGTGAATAATTTGATTTACATCTCACTTTTGAAAATGATCCCGGTTTCATGGTTTGATCCGAACTATTTTGCAAATTATATGTCATATTATGTTTATTTAAATGGATATATACACTTATTGATGATTTATATGAAATCATATGGATTTATGATATGTTTAAATAAGAGAACCTATTAAATGAATCCAAATGAGTTGCGTATTTGATATATGATCAAAAACATTATTTAAATTTGGTTTCAAGTTTCATGATTTTCTAAGCAATTGTGGATTTATTATGAATTTTCTATAAGAGAAGATAGTTGGTATTGGGTTTAAATTATTTAAGGTAATTATGTAACGATTTTGGGTATGAAATTTATACATGATACAAAACACATTAAAAGTGAATTATTGTGATTTTTGGAAAATTTTCCTATGTATTTTACTATGTACAAAATTATTTAAGTTAACGGACTTAAATGTTTTATATGTTTTATCAAAGAAAATGGCTTATTTGCTTAAAATGTTTTAAATTGTTAATTTTGAATTCGGCAGCCTTTTTCGAAAGAATTGGCAGCCAATCCTATTTTGACAAATTAGGCAAGTTAGATGAAAAAGAATTACTTTGAAAGGCATAAAACCAATTTTTTTTCGATTTACAACTTTGCCACTTTCATTATTTGCTTTCGTCCACATGCCCAAAAGGCCTTTCGCATCCATTCGAAACCAATGTACATGGTATCAAACAATTGAAACAAAGTGTATTGGAGAAAGGTGAAAGGAACCGTGTCGAAGGCATGCTTTCGAAGGGGTTTCTTTTAACTTGTCTTTGTTTTTAAAAAGAGGCTTTTAAACAAGTTGCCGCTTGCCTTTGTTCTAGAAATGAGCTTTCGAAAGATTGCCGCTTACTTTTGTTTTAGAAGAAGATTTCGAAAGAATAGTCGCGTTTGAACCTATTATATACCCATGCTGCCGTATTCATACCTTTCAGTTTAGTTAAGATCATTTTTCTTTATAGCCTTAACAATGTATTCGAAAGGGGTGCTTTCGCCTTTTTGTAACATTCCCCTACTTGGGGACCCAAAACTAATGGTTATTGATGATGCAGTCATCCATAGTTATTAATCTTTAACGACCAAATACGATGGTGCTAGATTCATTGATACACGGATCATTAGATAATGGAGAAAATTTAACAATTCAAAAACATATTTCCACATTCCATTTAAAACATTTCACGTTCATTGCATAATCCCAAAACATTAACCACGTTCAGCAAAATATAATTATTACACATATACCAAGAGTGACATATGATGATGCCCCCTTGGTTGATCAGAGCATATAATAAGGCTAATAAATCTGCCTTTGCATCCAAATACAGGACGAAAAAAGATAAATCTAAATAACTAACTGCCTCCTGCATGCCTTCGGAAGCTTTATTCGTCTAAGAAGAGAACCTGAAAACTTTAAATCTCAAACTACTCAAAATCAATTGAGTACCCGAGAGTTTAAGTGGAAAACAAAAACTTTGAGTCAGACATAAAGCCTGGTATGAATGATAATCTAACATCTCAATCCTTCTAGATATCTAATGAAAATCATTTTCCCAAATAATATCACTATTATTTCTCCAAAACCTTTGAAAATCATTTTCAAACTTAAAAGGAGTTAAATTTTCAAATTCCAAATCCTTTCAA
Organism: Allium cepa; assembly: GCA_030765085.1. Taxonomy (NCBI): domain Eukaryota; kingdom Viridiplantae; phylum Streptophyta; class Magnoliopsida; order Asparagales; family Amaryllidaceae; genus Allium; species Allium cepa. The sequence continues at coordinate 961,638,597 of CM060928.1, forward strand.
ATCATATTCAAACATTACTCTGGAATTTTATCTCATTTTAATTATAAATCACATTATAATTCACATTTATAAATTTCATTTGTTAAATGAATTTATTTCCAAATCTTTGGTTATACCATTATTTCCTCATTTCAATTACCATAACAACAACGATAATAATGTAATATTATCACTTCCTAACAGCCAAGCAATCATATATACTTATAATAATTTACGAAAAAATATTTCTTTCATATATAAAAATAATTTTGGGCAAAATTATTTCATTTATCCACTTTTAAAAACAATACTGTGTCGGTTTGTCTAGTTTAAGAGTTTAGAAATCCCTATCAATACGGTTGTCCAGACTGCATCGACCAGAATTTATAAACACTCAACCGATAAGTCGACACAATAACAAATAAGCGCTCATATCTACTGATACACTCAAACTCATTCTAGAGTACCACGACTCTATAATTAATAAGTAACCCCCATCAGAGCCAAGATTCTCGCTTAACCTTCAGCTCTGATACCAACCGTAACGACTCGATTTTTCGACGCTTGATAATCGACATCAATACGTCCACTGTATCAAATGCCGAACAATGGGATGCCGGAAAACCGAACTATTAGGGTTAAAGAAGAAGGAGGGAGAAGAAGAAATAGAAACATTATCAGAATCTCACAATCGCGGCGAAACAATATATAATAGATGAATAATTAATCTTTAATCAAAAAGAACTATATCTGTTTATACATTATATCATCAGAGTTTAGCAAAATTCATAGCATGCAACTGGATAGTTATCACAACCTGTCCTCACAAAACTGACTATGCATTTAATCATACACAACAGAATATTCATCAAATATGTGTGATACGTCTCGCCATCCAGCTCGTCTCCTAAGCTCCACAGCATCATTTCCTTTGTCTATAATACTCAGTCTGACCCGAGCATCATAGCAAAATAACACCCGAGTCAGTCTGAAAAAAAATGAGTGAGAAAACACATCCAATTGGATTATTAAAGTTTCCAAAATCCTTTGAAACCGAAGGTATCTCGTAAGACCACGCCACAAATAAACATGCCGGGTATTTACCTTACGATAACCAAAACATTTTTATCAAATTCGTCTGATATTATAATAGTGTCTATTGAAAGTAAATTAGAATCTAGCTGAAATGCTTGCATCTCACATTTCAGCATAGTTTGGCACAATCAAAATCGTACAGGAACTTATTGAAGATTTGATTCCATACAATGGCAGGGCTACTGGGGTATCGTCCGTCACAATACGTAGTCTAGATCACCGTACCGAGGATCCACCCTGATCCCCTGCTACACAAGACCGGAGCTACCCCTTACTGGATAGTCCGAATAAGATCAACCCACGGTTGGGATCAGCAACCGCCCATACATAAGAAATAAAAGGGACATTTAGACAAGGATGACCTAACCCTAATTGGTTGCTAGCCACTTAGCATTGCGTGCACCTACCCTGTTTTAGCCATTCCCGATTGATGAGGCCCGAGGCTATGCATTACCCTTTTAGCACACATTCACTTAGAATGCTTATCGTCCTCTTGACGATGTTTTGAATGCATTCATCCATACAAGTCCGTTCCGGGTTCAAACAAAACCGAATGCACTACTCCTACTACATCCATTTTGGAATCACCCTCAGGATTAGTAGCGATTAGCCCTTGCACTTCACTGCTCCATCTTCGACTCCAAGCTCTTGTTCCTCATGCAAACGTTCAAACCGGATCGAAGTGGTTTGCGAAAAATTAATCCGGATCTCGGTCTCTTCGAAACGATCAGCACATTGGCCAATATTGATAGTCGGTTATTTAACTATCATATAACATCCACAAACAATCATCATACCTTAATAATTTCCTGAATTATTTATTTAAAATATCGTCGCATGATATTTCTCTGCACTTCGACCCTTTTGAAAAATAGTTTTCAAAACACTTTTCTCTTGCGGAATAAATTTCCACCCAATTTGTTTTATTTACACTGAAAATCACCAAAATTTAATACTTTAGATTTTAAAATAATTTAAATCACTTTATCCAAAAATATACTTTAAAAAACTTAAAATAAAAACTACTTAAAACACTGTATTCAAAATACTAGTTCTAAAATCTTATAATAACTTCTCATGTAATACTTAAGCCAAAACAAATTTTAAAATAAAAGTTATTCTATAAGGTATAAATATTAAATAATTGTCTTTAAATAATAATACTAGTTAAAACCTTTAAAATAATTAACTTATATAATTAACTTAATAAATATTTAATTTTAAAAAAAATTAAAAACACTAAATAAATTTGTTTTTGAAAACATTCCTTTAAAAAAAACTTTAAACCTCTAACTTATACTTGAAAATCTTACTTTGAACATACACTTGGCTTTTTAGGAAAATATACTTTCCTTTCCACACCTTTAAAAATAAACCACTATTTATTTTTAAACAAATCACCTTATATATTCCCATCTTGAATTTATACTTCTAAATTATCCACTGATAAATATTTCACTTTATTTATAAACCCTGTTTATAAATTTCACAATCTCATTCTCCTTTATTCACAATTTCAATCACTTACCGGTTTTTAAATCGATTTCCAAAACCAACTCCATTTTAAAATAAATTCCTTTACTTAACCAAATTTATTTCAAAATACATTTATCCCATATTCATACCTTTATTTATGATTTAAAGTCTTATTTAAATCAAAAATTCCAGTTTAATACTTTAATTCAACTTCTCCTTTTATTTTCCCAAACTCATTTCAAATCTTAAATTTTAAAATATATTTCTTCGTCCTTTGCAAAACAATATTGCTTACGTCCTTATTTCAAATAAAAACCCTTTTTCCCATTTATTCAAAACCCCTATTTTTTCCATGCTTGAATTTATTATATAGGATTTAAAAAAACAAACATTTGTTCCTTTTCCAAAATTATTCCTTTAAATTATTTGGATTCGCTATAATTAATTTACTTAGAAATCTCCCTTTTAATTTCCTTTAAAAATCCAAACTTTATATATATTTCATTTTTCTCAAATACCAGTATATATTCAGCCAAGCCATAACATTCAATAATTTCGATTCCCAATATAATCAATATAATCCATCACAGATTATCACATAAATCACATTATTGAATATAAAATAAATTTAACTTTTGAGGAATTCAGTTGGATCCCTCCAACCTGTTTCCCTGCATCCACGGATGTTAGCACAATAATTAAATTACCAACCCCTCTTCGAGGGGGATATCACGGTATAAAGGGTCATCTGCTATTATGCGGGGCGTATAGGGCCTCATCCGCTATATAATACGGGAAATCAATCGCTCCAATATATATATATATATATATATATAAAATATCACATTCAGATAGATAATAAATCATCAATTTAAGGAATCAATCTAATAATTTAAATTTAATCTATTTTAAATTAATGGTAGTCCAAATGAATGAGATTAACTCACCTTTGATTTTGTTTTATTTGCAATCTGATCCAAACCCGACTTCTCCTTCACCATTAGGCCTTGTACAACATTATATGATTTATTAACATCTGAGATAATATACAAATAATATAATATTTATTTATTTAAATTAAACTACTAATTTGGTTTTAAGCTAATTTCCTTTTGATGAATTATTTTATAGTTACCAAAATAATTACATAAGTTAACTAAACAAATTAATCACTAAAATAAATTAGTAAATTGTATTTTGTTTTATTTTCCATTTTTCAAACTGCACATAAAAAAATAAGCTATATGGGTTTAAAAATCTTACCTTTATATAAACTCCTTTTTTCCAAAATCTTATATATATATATATGTATGTATGTATATTTGTTGTTTCCATATATATATATATATATATATATATATATATATATATATATATATATTCGTTTAAATTAAGATTAACTTAAAAAATTTAAAACTGCTTAAAAGATAATTTTTCTCCATACTGTAAACTTTTTATTTACTATAAATTTCTAATAATCTAAATAAACAATAAGTCAAATTAAAGTTTTACTTAATATCAATTTTAGAACATTAAATTAAGGTGGAACAACCAATATCTTACTGTAACATGTTTTCTAATCTATATAGATATAGATAAACATATATATTTAAATTAAAAATCAAATACTGAAATATACCTTACTGCTTCCGATCGAACACTCTGGCTACCCATCTTTACGCATAAAAAAATACCACGACCCTAGCTGCTCTATCGCTAAGCACGACCATCCTCCAGATGCTCGCTCGAGCCACCGTGATTAGCTCGTGAGTTAACGATCACGACACTTCACATCGCTCACCAAACCTCCATCGACCATCACACGCCAACCTATGAATGCAGCTACCAGAGTTCGCCATCCTTCCCATCGTCGCAGCAGCAACAGCATCGCCTCGACTCCCACACGCTAGCCGATTCCAGACCATCGCGTCTCGATGCCACCATCTTTCCCTTGCGTTCGAATTCGAATTGAACGAGAATTGATTCGCTCGTTTATTAATTTTATCGATTTTTAATCGTTACTAAGTTGAAGAGGACGAGGCTTGATTTGGGTGAACGGCGAATCTGGTCGCCATTATTTTATTTGAATTTAGGTTCAGCCATTGTTTGATTTTTTTTATCAAGGAACGAAATCTATTTTATTCGGCCATTTCGATATGCTTCAGGGGAAAAGGACATCTGGTATATGATTAGAGAAGGTAGTAGACAAGTGTTCTAAAGGATGAAATGTGTTTAAATTTGCGATTGTATGATATTATATATACATTTAATTTAAATTTGAATTCAAATCGTCACGAATTTGTAGCTTAAAATCTTGACATCCTATCGAGGCGTGCCGCCAGGCGTTTACAATGTTATACCCCTAATACAATCGCAACGGAAAAGGTTTCGAGTCCTAAATCGGTCGTATGGAGAAGATAGCTTTTTGGACCCAGTTATTATATTAAATTTCAATATAAATTTCAGCGCGTTTACTTACCGTATGATCAAATGACAACTCCAAACTTTTCGAAATTTGAAATTCGATAATAATACAATATTGCAGATCCAATGGAACTGGTTTTGTCGAATTCAAAGACTGCGCCTCGGAAGGCTATTTTTAAATGTCAATTTAAACAATATTTTTATAAAACTGAACAAAACTCTTTTAAATTCATTTTTAACATTCTTATTATCTTTAGTATTATAAATATAAATTTTTCAAACCTTTGAAATAATTTTAACCATCTTAAAAACCAAGCTTCGCTATCTTAATCAATTTCCGGTTATTAAATTCAATAATTTAGTTGTTAAATAAACGGTGATTTTTGAAACTCAAGTTAAATTAATTTTCAAATATTTAAAATCAATTAAATATTCCAATTTCAAATATTCAAAAATTCTGGATCGTCACATTCCTTCCCCCTTAAAAGAATTTCGTCCCCGAAATTACTGGTTTAGAAGAATGATCCAGAATCCGTTAACTATTTCCTAAAGCCAAACAGTTCAAACAACTTTCCCAACACAATCTTTTTATTAAAGACACACTATCACTCTTACTAACTTTTTCCAAACTCATCCTTAAGTTCCAAACAATATTACTCCCTCAACCATTCAAATTATAATTCATATTTAAATTTAAAATTAAAATTAACAAAATTTTCTCATAATTTTCTAACTCCCTAAATTTTTGAAAAATTTCGCCAGCATCTCCTTTGCATGACTAGATAGGAACAATGACAAAATGCCACTACGGGCCCCCAAATTGCAAAAGAAAACAAAAACGCCAAGTGGCTAGATCAGAAAATCATCAAATTTCATACAGAAATTTAAACACATACCTCTATGTTGGCCTATTCAAATTTATCTTCGGAAATCAAAAACATCCATTTATCCTTTGCCTTTAGATACCTGTACTTACCTTCCAATAGTGTTTACTAGTACAGTCAAATTTATTTTACTCATCTCTTTACAAAATTTTAAATATTCATTTCATTCAAGCCCGTACGATGTCTGTATATCATCCATACGCAATACCAAATTCGATCGCTCACTCAATCGCATAATTTCATTTTCGAACTACTATCGTTCACCTGGCTTCCTAGTGCGAACTCAGATCTGGTTTCTTGATCAGAAACCGTCATTCTCCTTGCATAGCCGTAAACTATGACAGAGAATTTCCAGAATCAACCAAAAGTCCATATCCAGAGTTCGCCATTGAAAATCGAGTGAAAAATCCTAACTCGGATCGATATGACTATATCGAAATCTGCCCTCGAATCTGGATCAAATCGCAATGCGAAATAAATAATATACATACATCCTACGTGTTTATCTCAATCGATTTAGCTATATCAACTCTCTTTTATTCACATTTGATTTCTATACTCATATTCTCAATTGTCCCATTTCACTCTTTATTCATTCAAAAACAAACTTGGAATATTTTTTCCAATACTAATTTTTATTTAAGAATTTCACCTTTTACCTTCCTTAACTTTATTATAAATATTCTACATACTTTAATATTTATTTTTTACTTGTGTAACGACCTAATATTTTCAACCATTTGCATCCAAACATGCCGGAATTGAATTGCTCAAAATACCATATTGTAAGTTTATATTTGGCAAAACTCAGCATATACAGTAATAAATAATCACATATCATAGACACGGAGTAATAAATGCAGCGGAAACGAAAGTTAGCAGTTCATGAAGCTACTATATGCATAACAGAGTTAAATAAGATACAATAGAAGTCTCAAGGGGGATATCACGGTATAAAAGGTCATCTGCTATTATGCGGGGCGTATAGGGCCTCATCCGCTATATAATACGGGAAATCAATCGCTCCAATATATATATATATATATATATATATATATATATAATATCACATTCAGACAGATAATAAATCATCAATTTAAAGAATCAATCTAATAATTTAAATTTAAACTATTTTAAATTAATGGTAGTCCAAATGAGTGAGATTAACTCACCTTTGATTTTGTTTTATTTGCAATCTGATCCAAACCCGTCTTTTCCTTCACCGTTAGACCGTGTACAACATTATATGATTTATTAACATCTGAGATAATATACAAATAATCTACTATTTATTTATTTATTTAAATTAAACTAATTATTTGGTTTTAAGCTAATTTTCTTTTGATGAATTATTTTTTAGTTATCAAAATAATTACATAAGTTAACTAAACAAATTTAATCACTAAAATAAATTAGTAAATTATATTTTGTTTTTATTTTCCATTTTTCAAACTGCATATAAAAAAATAAGCTATATGGGTTTAAAAATCTTATCTTTATATAAACTCTTTTTTTCCCAAAATCTTATATATATAGGTATATTTACTATTTTACACATATATATTTTAATTTAAATCAAGACTAACTTAAAAAATTTAAAACTGCTTAAAAGATAATTTTTCTCCTTATTGTAAATTTTTTCTTTATTGCAAATTCTGATAATCTAAATAAACAATAATCCAAATTAAAGTTTTACTTAATATCAATTTTAAAACATTAAATTAAGGTAGAACATCCAATATCTTAGTGTAACATGTTTTCTAAACTATATAGATATATATAGATATATATTTAAATTAAAAATCAAATACTGAAATATACCTTACTGCTTCTGATCTAACACTCTGGCTACCCATCTTTACGAATGAAAACAACCCTAACCGCTCTATCGCTAAGCACGACCATCCTCCAGATGCTCGCTTGAGCCACCGTGATTAGCTCGCGAGTTAACGATCACGACACTTCACATTCTCGCCAAGCCTCCATCGACCATCACACGCCAACCTACGAACGCAGCCTTCAGAGTTCGCCCTCCTTCCCATCATCGCAGCAGCAACAACATCGCCTCGACTCCCACACGCTAGTTGATTCGAGACCATCGCGTATCGATGCCACCATCTTTCCCTTGCGTTTGAATTCGAATCAAACGAGAATTGATTCGCTCATTTATTAATTTTATCGATTTCGAATCGTTACTAAGTTGAAAAGGACGAGGCTTGATTTGGGTGAACGGTGAATCTGGTCGCCATTTTTTTTTTTGAATTTAGGTTCGGCCATTGTTTGATTTTTTTTCATCAAGGAATGAAATCTATTTTATTCGGCCATTTCGATAAGTTTGAGGGGAAAAGGACATCTAGTATGTGATTAGAGAAGGCAGTAGACACGTGTTCTAAAGGATGAAACATGTTTAAATTTGTCGATTGCATGAGATTATATATACATTTCATTTAAATTCAAATTCAAATCGTCACGAATTTGTAGCTTAAAATCTTGACATCCTATCGAGGCGTGCCGCCAGGCATTTATAATGTTATACCCCTATTACAAACGCAACAGAAAAGGTTTCGAGTCCTAAATCGATCATATGGAGAAGATAGATTTTTGAACCCAGTTATTATATCAAATTTCAATATAGATTTCAGCGCGTTTACTTACCTACGATCACATGACAACTCTAAACTCTTCGAAATTTGAAATCCGATAATAATACAATATTGCAGATCCAATGGAACTAGTTTCGTCGAATTCGAAGACCGCGCCTCGGAAGGCTATTTTTTAATGTCAATTTAAACAATATATTTATAAAACCGAACAAAACTCTTTTAAATTCACTTTTAACATTCTTATTATCTTTAGTATTATAAATATAAATTTTCCAAACCTTTGAAATATTTTTAACCAGCTTAAAAACCAAGCAGCACTATCGTAATCAATTTCCAATTATTAAATTCAATAATTTAATTGCCAAATAAACAGTGATATTTGAAGTTCAAGTTAAATTAATTTTCAAATATTTAAAATCAATTAAATATTCCAATTTCAAATATCCAAAAATTCTGGGTCGTCACATTCCGCCCCTTTAAAAGAATTTCGTCCCCGAAATTACTGGTTAGGAAGAATGATCCAGAATCCGTTAACTATTTCCTAAAGTCAAACAGTTTCAAACAACTTTCCCAACATAATCTTTTTATTAAAGACACACTATCACTCTTACTAACTTTTTCCAAACTCATCCATAAGTTCCAAACAATATTACTCCCTCAACCATTCAAATTATAATTCAAATTCAAATTTAAATTTAAAACCAAAATTTAAATTATCAAAATTTTCTCCCAATTTTATAACTCCCTAAATTTTTGAAAAATTTCGCCAGCATCTCCTTTGCGTGGCTAGATTGGTACAACTACAAAATGCCACTACGGGCCCCCAACTTTTAAAAGAAAACAAAAACGCCTAGTGGCGAGCTCAGGAAATCATCAAATTTCATACAGAGACATGCCTCTATGTTGGCCAATTCAAATTTATCTTCAGAAATCAAAAACATCCATTTATTCTTTGCCTTTAGATACTTGTACTTACCTTCCAATAGTGTTTACTAGTACAGTCAAATTTATTTTACTCATCTCTTTACAAAATTTTCAATATTCATTTCATTCAAGCTTGTACGATGTCCGTATATCATCCATACGCAATACCAAATCCGATAGCTCACGCAATCACATAATTTCATTTTCGAACTAGTATCGTTCACCCGACTCCCTAGTGCGGACACAGATCTGGTTTCTTGATCATAAACCGTCATTCTCCTTGCATAGCCGTAAACTATGATAGAGAATTTCCAGAATCAACCAAAAATCCATATCCAGTGTTCGCTGTTGAAAATCGAGTGAAATATCCTAACTCGGATCGATATGACTATCTCGAAATCTATGCTCGAATCTGGATCAAATCGCAATGTGAAATAAATAATATACATACATCCTACGTATTTATCTCAATTGATCTAGCTATATCAACTCTCTTTTATTCACATTTGATTTCTATACTCATATTCTCAATTATCCCTTTTCACTCTTTATTCATTCAAAAATTAACTTGGAATATTTTTTCCGATACCAATTTCTTTTTTGAGAATTTCACCTTTTACCTTACTTAAGTTTATTATAAATATTCTATATACTTTAATATTTATTTTTACTTCTGTAACGACCTGCTATTTTCAACCACTCGCATCCAAACATACCGGAATTGAATTGTTCAAGATACCAGATTGTAAGTTTATATTTGGCAAAACTCAGCATATACAATAATAAATAATCACAGATCATAGACATGGAGTAATAAATGCAGTGGAAAAAAAAGATAGTAGTTCATGAAGCTACTATGTATATAACAGAGTTAAATAAGATACAATAGAAGTATCAAATACAATAGTCAAATACAATATCAGAATACAACACTGGAATCAACTGAATATCTGAAAGCTGGACAGATAGTTGGATCTCCAAGAGATGCTCCAACTCCAAAGGTGAGTCTCGAAAACTGGTACACTCTGTTTGACCCGAGCGTAAAGCAAAACACAATACACTCGAGTTAGGATTAACATTCTTATATCAATAAATCCAACTCAAGCGAAATTACAGCTGAAAATACAAGTAACTTAAAAAATGTTTGGGATAACCATCCTTTAAGGATCCGCTAAACTATCTACTATGTAGTAATATACGCTAAATAGAGAATGCCTATCAGTAGTATAAAGTATCAAAATAGCGTTAAGGCGTTACCATTATCCCCCTTAACATATTCTATATAAGCGTCATAGTCTATACAACACTGTAAACTCCACCGTAAACTAGTGGGCTATCAGGGAGTACTCCATAGGTATAACAAAAAACAAATCGTAGTGGTCGTGGATAGGGATACGAGTATGAAAAGGCACATGAGGCAATACCCAAGGTAGTGAAACTACCGTTTGACTGATCCGGACTGGTGAGAACACATCGCCGCAGCGATCGCAACACCGTGAAACAAAACTCCTAATTCAAGGGTGCGCACCAATCAAAAACAAGTAATGAGTAGTTTACAAAGAAGTGTGTTCGCTAGAGGTGGCTAACCTCATTGGGCCGGCATGACTCCTGTTTCAGTCATTTCAAATTTGACACAAGTGTCAAGGCTATCCATTATCTTTCCCTTTCTTAAATCCAACAACGTTATCATTCCAACCACTTCATTCTGGATCACACTCCGCGTATAATAGTTATTAAAGTGGTGTTCGGTTTAGATAGAGAGTATGTCAATAACCGGTTCCGGTTTCTTTAACAACTTTCGTAATTATTACACCGATTGGTCATTTAATAAATTTCAAAAACCAAATCAATTTCAATCTCACTTAGAATTTGAAAGCAAACATTTCATTTGTCTTTCTGTATCAATTTCTATAATTTACTTTTCAAAACTTCCAAATTTACCATTTCAAAACTCTATAATTCAACTTCAATTTTTATTTAAAACAATTCAAATATTGATTTAAATTCATATATAGGTTTCATTCCATATCATTTAAATTAAGTTAATTTAACATTCAAAACAATTTTAATTCATTGATGGATTCATTCAGTAATCATTTAAATTAAGTAAATTTATCATTTCAAAATAATTTCATTTGAATTTCCAATTCATTAAATCAACCACTTAAGTTTAACTACATTATATCAAACTTATGAATTGAATTAAATTAAATTCGTTGAATTAAATTCTTTAAATTACAAGTCTCATAATAATTTCCATCAATCACATTTTATTTCTTGTTAAAGAAATTCAATTTCACTTATTTAATTTAAACAAATTTCAAAACTTAATTATTAAAGAAACTCAATTTCACTTATTAAAGAATTCAATTTCACTTATCAAAGAACTCAATTTTATTTAATTGTTAAATAATTTCAAAACTTAATTTAATAAATTACTTAAATTTAAACAACATTCTTTCTTCAATCACTTTGTTAATCATAATACTTTAGAAATCAAAATTTAGAAATCATAATGCTTGGAATCATAACACTTTCCACTTAACTGTTTAAATATAAATAATAGTATATATAACAAAATAGTTTATAATTTAAAATAGTTTATATAAAAATAATTTATATTAAAATAGTTTATATGAATTAAATTTATAAAGTAACATATATAAATAGTTTTAATATAATTTTAAAAATACTTTATATAATAAAATAGCTTCCTTAAATTTCACAAATCGATTCAAATCGATTCAGATTCCAAAATTTAAATTAGATTAAATCTCAAATCATCCATTTTAATTTATTTCAGTTTCTTAATAAACCATTTCACATTACATCGATTTCAAATACATATTTTTAACCACAAAATAAACCATTTCAATTTCAATATTTTCAGAGCTTTTAATATTTAAACATTTCAAAACAAGATTTGAAAATTCCATATATATATATATATATATCAAATTCACTTTACTATTATTTATTTTGAAATATCTTACTTACTAAATTCATTATCATTTAAATAAAACCCCAAATTTCAAATGGCTAAATATTTCTTCAATTCATTTAAACTTGAAATATTCGTTAAATCACCTTAAACCAAATCAAGTTATAAAAATCATATCCTTTCAAATCTCAAATTCCATAAGTTTCAGATCAATTTCTAATTAAATACATTTCTTAATTAAATACAATTTTAAATCAATTTCAAATATATCTTCCTAACCTTAATTTATTAAAATCATTATCAACTCCATATTAAAATATAATTTAATAAACACATAACCATATTATATTTTAATAAAATCAAATTTTATAATTAACTTATTTCATATTAAACAAACTATATATATAGCTTAAAATCAAGAATTTAACTATATATAAAATAACACTATATAATATCTAAAATCAATATTTATATAAAACCGTATATTTCCTTTAAAAAAAACATGGTAATCATTTCAAATTATTTATATATAGACCAACGGTGTCTGTATAAAATTTTCTATCTTATGGTCAAGTGACACAGATATTTATCATCTCAACCCGCGATTTAAATATATACGGGTATATCTATGTTATTTCAACCCGTAGTCCCAAATTCAATTCAATGAAAATCGCTTGGGTTTATCATTTCAACCCATAACGATTTTCTCCTATTCTAAAGTCCGTTCGAATATGTATCATTTCAACCCATAGTGAACTCTATACTAATAGGGAATTTGCAGAGTGATAACAGATATGATAACAACGTAACTGGCATATAACATCAATATAAATAACAGATAATGGTGTCAGATGTCACAGGTGAACAAATATGGATAATAGCATATATATATAACAATGTAAATAACTAACAGCAGCATATTTAAATTGTCGTTTCAATTGAAATTAAATTTAATAAATAAAAAACGTTAATCGTGAGTGATTGCTCACCTTTCGAGGCTAGGAAACAGATAATGAAATTGAGTTACGAGATGCAAGCATGACTATCAAAGCAAATCTAGAGTGGCACGATTTGGCGATCAAAGCCGATAAGATATGAATCGATGAGAATGAGTTAAATATGCTTGATGTAGATGGAATATATATAAACTATTATTATTATAATTATTATTTTTCCAAAATCCAACATCCAATTTAAATTACATATTTAAAAAGACATACACATATCCCATGTAAAAACAAATAGAACATATCCTTCCAACGAAAAAACTAATGTAAAACTTACTATGAATTAAACGTATTATAACATTTAACCATATAAATACTAGTACATAAAGCTTACCCACTTATTTTTTTAAGCAAAAGAGTAGTACAACTTTTATAAAAATACACGTATCAAGCAAAGCATATATAATATTGTATCTTAAAAGTACACTTATGAAATATACAGACTCTTATATAAAATACTGTCATATAAAAGACTTTGATTCTATATGTACATACCTTTTAAACATCACTATTATATAAACAGTATATAATATCCACCTTTCCAAATATAATAATGTTGGACAGGCTGGCCAAAACTTAGTAATATAGGATACATATTATAAATTTATACATTAATATTTAATAAACAAATAAAATACCCCTCAGAAAACAACAAATATCACTTAACATTGATGTGTTGCGTATAGTTGTATGCAGGCTACTATTATAATGCAAGCTACTCTATGAATGCATACATTATATTTAATTAATTTCATAACAAATAACTGAGTTAAAATATACATACGCGACTAATTATATAGATTCATATGCACGAAGCTCCACACGCAGCCAGTTACAAAAACTAACACATGACTAGAAATCTATACATAACAAACGTAATATATAAATCTTTATGAATATAGATATAACTAATATTCTATTTAAACTATAACATATAAATGCTCACATAACGAACAGAAGAGCTCGGCAAGGAAGAAACAAGAGGAATGCGGGTTATAGCCTTATTGAGGAGAGGAGGAAGCACGGTGGTCTTGGGCTGCCGAACAAAGTACCAGGGTGAACAGGGTTTTCTGGTGCAAGGCGGAAGTGTTCTGGGTGCATGGTGTAAACTGGAGAGGTTTTGGCACGGGAAAGTTCGACACTAAAAAGGGACGAGGTGAATGCGACTGGTCTTGCACGCGGAGGTTGCTCAGGAAGACGTGGGGAGGAACTTCGGTTTGGGTAAGTGGTGGTTTCGGCCTACTTTTTGGTGAGGTGGTGGCCGCTCAAATGGTGAAGGGAAAAGGCGGGGGTTGCTGACGATTGGCGGGATGCATGCGAGGTGAAGGACGAGTTTGGTCGGCCTTGCGGTGGAGACGGCTGATGCTTGGTTGAGGCGGAATGGTGGCTGCGCTTGGGAAGAGGGGCGGATGGTGTTTTCTAGAATATGGAAGGGATGCAAGCAAGCTCTCAAAATAAAACATAAGTAAACATTATATAATCTACAGTTTCTCACAAATGAATAGGAGTTTAAACAAAGAGTGGCTGGTCAGGAGAAATAAAAGGAAGGCAACTAGAATGATGAGGCTACAGGAATAAACGCACATACACTTTATTAATGAACAGATCGAAAATCGAAAAAAACTGAAACAACATTTGTATTGGAAATTTAAGATGGTGGGATATCAATGGTCGCAAAATATTAGAGGTTTAATAACCAATAGCTTATTTATCTTTAGCCATTTGACAATTGAATAAGCACAGAAATTGGTACCGCGGTTATCGTTTTCACGGATTTCACAACGAACTGGACTTCAAAACACAGAGTTGAAAATACCGTAGAGATCAGCACAACAAGATGATCAAAACGGTATACCGATATCAGTGGTACGATTTGAATTATAAAAATTGGAATTTTCCACTAACGGAAAATGCGTCAAAAACGCAGAAAAATAAGATCAACGGAGCTAAAGAAGCCCGAATTTGGAAAAACGAAAAATGACGTCTCAGTCAGAAGATGATTTAGAATTTTTCTATATAAAAATATTTAGGTTTCAAAAACATTTTATTTTCATCAATTCCTAACTGATTAAATTGAAATAAAATTACACACGAAAATAAACTTTCATATTTTCAGATGAAAATTTACCAGTTTCTTTGTTTAACTAGACGCATTTCATATATTAAATTTTTATTTCAAAATTTTATTATTTAAAATTTCACAAAAAATTAACTAATTAAATAATAAAACAAATAAAATCATTAAAAATTATCGGGTCGTTACACTCTCCCCCACTCAAAACTTTTTGTCCCTAAAAAGGAAGAAGGTAGAAGAATATAAACAACGAGAAAGAAAATAGATTGAAAACAGAGCAAAACAATTAGCTTAAACCATATAAATTTCAATTTAAATTAATTTATATCCAACAATTGACTTTAAATTTAAGATATTTCATTAAGTTGATTCAGTTTTAATTTGTTAATTAATTTCAGAACAAAATTTATTTTATTTATCTCATTTATTATTCAATTAACTTATTATTCTATTTATCTCAATTAACATTTTATAATTAAAATTAAGTGTATAACATTTATTTCAACCACTCAATTTTTATTTATAAAATTATTAATCATCATTTTACATTGTAAATTATTCAATTACATTTTCAACTTCTGAATGATTAAGGTAAGTTATATTGGAATGCAATTGAATATTATACAAGTAAAATTTCCTAAAAAAATTAAATTTTGAATATTTATTCAAAAGTTCGGCTTAATTTAAAATCATCCTTTAACATAATTTCAAGGATTAAATTTCCGATTAACTTTAAACCAATTTATAGATAAATATACATATACTATATATCAAATCAGATCTATAATATATATTATAAATCAAGTCATTCTTAAGAAGTTCAAATCAAATACATTTTTCGAACAAAAGAGTGGCAAAGCTACTGAATGGTCTCTCCACTTGAAACTCGAAAATGAATGTCAATGATGCGGCCGCCATCATTGAAATTATTTTCCAGCGACAAAACAGGATAGCACTGATTAAAACATTTAAAATTCTTTGGAAACGGTTTCTATTCTAAAATACTTTAAATAATATACATATTAGAACTTTAATACCAAAGTTTGAAATCACCGGGAATCAAATTTTCAAATTGTAATTTAAATTCATTTAAATTCTAAATCAATTTATAAACCATGTTTTGTAATTTCACTTATTCATATGTTGGTAACCGATGGTTTACAAAACAATAAATGAAAATCAAGTATTATCATTTTTGACAACTAATTCAGTTAACAATTCAATTTCAAAAATTATACTTATATACGAGATAATCATACAAAATTATTTCATTTGCCAAATTTGAAAACAATATCGTGTCAGTTTGCTCTGCTCAAGAGTTTTGGAAATCCTATCGATAGCATTGATCAGACGAATCGATTGAAAACCCAAATCAACATCAACAACTCAAACAACACAATATATATATATATAACATTTTTAATATCAATACACAAATACATTTCCTTGCTCGACAATATAAGAATGGATTTCAAAGTAAGGATAGAGATTCAAATTTGATGGACTCAAATCAAAGAGAATTTTTGATTCGAAGATAGGTTTGAAACAAAGATAAGATGATTAAATAACAAAATAGGAAGGTAGATAAGTTTATAAATTAGGGCAACCTTAACTGGGTCGGCCGTGACTTCAAGAATAAAATCAATGCATAATTCCGAGACAAATCGATATCAGATCTCAAGGGATAGAATTCAGGTATAGTAGGGGATAGATAGCATTGTAAACCGAGGGTACAGAAATCTCAAGTAAATCAATGCCTATTGTAAAGGAGTTTCACCCCTTGACAAGTCATATCGTAGAGCAATGGGATGCTCCGGAATTTAGAAGAATACGAGTAGTGAGGGACAAGAATGACGTTTGGAACCGAAGGAACGTTCCAAAATTCAAAGGAGACCGAGTCAAAAGAGGAAATTAAAGCTTGAACGAAAGTGATTCCATAATTAAATTTACTATTTATGCTAAGTTTTGCCTAAAGCCAAAGCTCTGATACCAAATTGTAACGACCTGATATTTTCAACCATTCACATCCAAACATGCCGGAATTGAATTGCTCAAAATACCAGATTGTAAGTTTATATTTGGCAAAACTCAGCATATATAGTAATAAATAATCACTGATCACAGACACGGAGTAATAAATGCAGTGGAAACAAAAGATAGTAGTTCATGAAGCTACTATGTACATAACAGAGTTAAATAAGATACAATAGAAGTGTCGAATACAATAGTCAAATACAATATCAGAGTACAACTCTGGAATCAACTGAATATCTGAAAGCTGGACAGATAGCTGGATCTCCAAGCGAAGCTCCAACTCCAAAGAAGAGTCTCGAAAACTGGTATACTCGGTCTGATCCGAGCGTAAAGCAAAACACAAAACACTCGAGTCAGGATTAACATTCTTATATCAATAAATCCAACTCAAGCGAAATAACAGCTGAAAATACAAACAATTCAAAAAATGTTTGGGATAACCATCCTTTAAGGATCCATTAAACTATCTACTATGTAGTAATATACGCTAAATAGATAATGCCTATCAGTAATATAAAATATCAAAATAGCGTTAAGGCGTTACCATTATCCCCCTTAACACATTTTATATAAGCATCATAGTCTATACAGTATTGTAAACTCCACCGCAAACTAGTGGGCTATCAGGGAGTACTCCATAGGTATAACACAAAACAAATCGTAGTGGTTGTGCCTAGGGATACAAGTATGACAAGGCACATGAGGCAATACCCAAGGTAGTCAAACTACCGTTTGCCTGATCCGGACTCGTGAGAACGCATCGCCGCAACGATCGCAACACACGAAACAACACTTCCAATTCAAGGTCGCACACCAATCAAAAACAAGTAATAAGTAGATTATGAAGAAGTGTGTTCGCTAGAGGTGGCTAACCTTATTGACCCGGCACGACTCCTGTTTTAGTCATTTCAAATTTGACACAAGTGTCAAGGCTATCCATTATCGTTCTCTTTCTTCAAATCCAGCAACGTCGTCATTCCTACCACTTCATTCTGGATCACACTCCCCGTAAAATAGTATTAAAGTGATATTCGGTTTAGACAAAGAGTACGTCCATAACCGATTGCGGTTTCTTTAATAACTTTCGTAATTATTACACCGATCGGTCGTTTAACAAATTTCAAAAACCAAATCAATTTCAATCTCACTTAGAATTTAAAAGCCAACATTTCATTTGTCTTTCTATATCAATTTCTATAATTTATGTTTCAAAACTTCCAAATTTACCATTTCAAAACTCTATAATTCAACTTCAATTTTTATTTAAAACAACTCAAATATTGATTTAAATTCATATATAGGTTTCATTCCATAATCATTTAAATTAAGTTAATTTAACATTCAAAACAATTTAAATTCATTAATGGATTCATTCAGTAATCATTTAAATTAAGTAAATTTATCATTTCAAAATAATTCAATTGAATTTCTAATTCATTAAATCAATCACTTAAGTTTATCTACATTATATCAAACTTATGAATTGAATTAATTAAATTCTTTAAATTACAAGTCTCATAATGGTTTCCATCAATCACATTTTATTTCTTGTTAAAGAAATTCAATTTCACTTATTTACTTATTTAATTTAAATAAAATCCACAACTTAATTATTAATGAAACTCAATTTCACTTATTAAAGAATTCAATTTCACTTATTAAAGAACTCAATTTTATTCAATTATTAAATAATTTCAAAACTTAATTCAATAATTTACTTAAATTTAAACAACATTCTTTCATCAAACACTTTGTTAATCATAATACTTTAGAAATCAAAATTTAGAAATCATAATGCTTGGAATCATAACACATTCCACTTAACTGTTTAAGTATAAATAATAGTATATATAATAAAATAGTTTATAATTTAAAATAGTTTATATGAAATAAATTTATAAAGTAACATATATAAATAGTTTTAATATAATTTTAAAAATACTTTATATAATTAAATAGCTTCCTCAAATTTCACAAATTGATTCAAATCGATTAAGATTTCAAAATTTAAATTTAATCAAATCTCAAATCATCCATTTTAATTCATTTCAGTTCCTCAATAAACCATTTATCATTTTATCGATTTCAAATACAGATTTTAACTACAAAATAAACCATTTCAATTTCAATATTTTCAAAGCTTTAAATATTCAAACATTTCAAAACAAGATTTGATAATTCCATATATATATATATATATATATATATATATATATATCAAATTCACTTTACTATTATTTATTTTGAAATATTTACTTACTAAATTCATTATCATTTAAATAAAACCCCAAATTTCAAATGACTAAATATTTCTTTAATTCATTTAAACTTGAAATATTCGTTAAATCACCTTAAACCAAATCAAGTTATAAAAATCATATCCTTTCAAATCTCAAATTCCATAAGTTTCATATCGATTTCAATTAAATATATTTCTTCATTAAATACAATTTCAAATCAATTTCAAATCTATCATCCTAACCTTAATTTATTAAAATCATTATCAACTCCATACTAAAATATAATTTAATAAATACATAACCATATTTTATTTTAGTAAAATCAAATTTTATAATTAAACTTATTTCTATATAGGTTAAAATCAAGAATTTAACTATATATAAAATAACACTTATATAATATCTAAAATCAATATTTATATAAAACCATATATTTCCTTTAAAAGAACATGGTAATCATTTCAAATTATTTATATATAGACCAACGATGTCTGCATATAATTTTCTATCTTATGGTCAAGTGATACAGATATTTATCATTTTAATCTGCGATTTAAATATATACTGGTATATTTATACCATTTCAACCCGTAATCCAAAATTCAATTCAATGAAAATCGCTTGGATTTATCATTTCAACCCATATTGATTTTCTCCTATTCCAAAGTCCGTTCGGGTGTGTATCATTTCAACCCATAGTGAATTCTATACTAACAGGGAATTTGCAGAGTGATAATAGTATGACAACAATGTAACTGGCATATAACATCAATATAAATAACATAATGATGTTAAATGTCACGGGTGAACAGATATGGATAATAGCACATATATAACAATGTAAATAACTAACAACAGCATATTTAAATTGCTGTTTCAATTGAAATTAAATTTAATAAATAAAAGAATGTTAATCGTGAGTGATTGCTTACCTTTCGAGGCTAGAGAAATAGACAATGAAATTGAGTTATGAGATGCAAGCATGTCTTCCAAAGAAAAGCTAGAGTGTCATGATTTGACGATCAAAGCTGATAAGATATGAATCGGTGAGAATGAGTCAAATAAGCTCGATGTAGATGGAATATATATATAAACTATTATTATAATTATTATTTTTCCAGAATCCAACTTTCAATTTAAATTACGTATTTAAAATGACATACACATATCCCATGTAAAAACAAATAAAACATATCCTTCCAAAGAAAAACTAATGTAAAACTTACTATGGATTAAACGTATTATAACATTTAACCATGTAAATACCAGTACATAAAGCTTATCCAATTATTTATTTTTTTAAGCAACAAAGTAGTACAACATATCAACCAAAGCATATATAGCACTGTATCTTAAAAGTACACTTATAAAATATACATACTCTTATATAAAATACTGACATATAAAAGACTTTGATTCTATATGTGCATACCTTTTAAACATCACTATTATATAAACAGTATAAAATATCCACCTTTCCAAATATAACATTGTTGGACAGACTGGCCAAAACTTAGTAATATAGGATACATATTATAAATTTATACATTAATAGTTAATAAACGAATAAAATACCCATCAGCAAACAACAAATATCACTTAACATTGATATAATGCGCACAGTTGTAAGCAGGATACTATTATAATGCAGGTTACTCTATGAATGCATACATTATATTTAATTAATTTCATAAACAAATAACTGAGTTAAAATATACATAAGCGACCAATTATATACAGATTCATATGCACGAAGCTCCACACGCAACCGATTACAAAAACTAATACATGACTAGAAATCTATACATAACAAACGTAATATATAAATCTTTATGAATATAGATATATCTAATATTCTATTTAAACTATAATATATAAATGCTCACATACCCAACAGAAGGGCTCGGTAAGGAAGAAACATGAGGAAGGCGGGTTGTAGCCGAAATGAGGAGAGGAGGAAGCACGGTGGTCTTGGGTTGCCGAACAAAGTAGCAGGGTGAACAGGGTTTTCTGGTGCAAGGCGGAGGTGGTCTGGGTGCACGGTGTAGACTGGAGAGGTTTGGCACAGGAAAGGTTGGCACTGAAAAGGGACGAGGTGGATGCGGCTCCTCTTGCGCGCGGAGGTTGCTCAGGAAGACGTTGGGAGGAGCTTAGGTTTGGGTTAGTGGTGGTTTCGGCTTGCTTTTTGGTGAGGAGGTGGCCGCTCAAATGGTGAAGGGAAAAGGCAGAGGGTTGCTGACGATTGGCGGGAAGCATGCGAGGCGAAGGACAAGTTTGGTCGGCCTTGGGGTGGGGACGGCTGATGCTTTGTTGAGGCGGAATGGTGGCTGCGTTTGGGAAGAGGGGCGAATGGTGTTTGCTAGAATATGGAAGGGATGCAAGCAAGCTCTCAAAATAAAACATAAGTAAACATTATATAGTCTACAGTTTCTCACAAATGAACATGAAGTTAAACAAAGAGTGTAACGACGCGGATTTTGCCCGCTCGAAAATCGACATCCATACTTCATATCATATTCGAATGCCATAGATTCGACCGTTCAAATCTGATTCTCCGGAGCTTATAACAACATTAAGTAAACAACACAGCGGAATAAAAGAATAATACATTGATATACAGCTTTGATACAATATCTGATACAACAGATGATCCAATAGATATCAATATACATCAGAGATATGATACAATAAATAGCAGCGGAAAAAAAAAATAGATAACATCTAGCAGCGAAACAAATAACTCTAAGATAGTCTTCAAGGAAGAACTCCAGAAATAACTGCAACTCCATTTCCAAGAATCAATCCAGCAATAGCGAGAACCCCCCCATCACATAGCCCAAGCTCAGCAAGACTGGCGTGGTCCAAAGACCGAACTAACTCCAGATAACCTACTACATCTGTCTATTTGAAAAACCCAACTCTAGACCGCTCGTGTAGAAAATAATGAGCACCCAGAGTTTAGGAAAGAAAAATAAACTCCGGATCAGTCGTGGGACTGGTATGAGCAACAAAAATAGTTTATCTTTTATTCAAAATCAAAATAGAGGAATATTTTTAAAGTCAATTCGCAATGCTTTTAAAAATGAGACTACCATAAGGCCTCCCGCACACACACACACAATGCAAACGCAGAATCGGAGGAGATTTCTCCTTATGATAGTCAAAGATGCTTGATACGCATTAAAAAGAACATTTGTTATTATTACTAGTGCATAGTGTAGAGAAAATTCATTTCGAAAATAAAGATATAAATCTTAGCCGACATAGACATTTCGAACTATGCCTACTATAGCTACCATCCAAACAGTGGGGCGCCACCATAAGTGAATGATAGGTTCTACAACTAAAACCGTACACGGTACGTATTTGAAGAATGATTTTCCAACAAATGGTCAGGCCAAGGAACTTCCCATTGCCACATGGAAACGCCTCTGGAAGGACGCCCCGAGAACCACCGTTCTCCGCTAAACAAAGCCGGGAATCCCTTTTCCCAAGGAATATTACAAACCCTCAGATATACCACCCCCGGTCCTTTGGAACCTTTATACGAGAGCTAACTAACCAACATCACACCATAATAATAAGTGTTTCAACATGAGTAAGTATCTGGGCTCCATACCATGATACTACCCTTTTCCAGAAGGAATGGTCATACCCTAGGGAAGCGATCCCTGGAAACCTTGCCACACAATTCCTGTTTCGACCATTACCGGTTTGTGAGGCTCGACGAAGTCTCGTCCACAAAAACACACTTTATACAAAAGCCGTGCTTTGGGTCAACAAATGATCATAGAAATGACCACCAAGATAGACGATCAAACAAATGATCCTATCACAAATAATCAACACAATGATCATTTCACAGCAACACTCAGCATGTCACATTACCAAATTGGGAATATATCGCTGATAACTTCAACTACATAACCTCTGAGCTCGTACGTCTTAGAGAAGGGTGTTAAGCTAAGAGAATAAATTCTCCGCCACCAACAGAAATATATTTGAAAGAAATCAGCTTTATATCTCAAATTGTAATGTCAGACATAACAATCCATACAAGTCTATTCTGGGTTCGAACAGAACCGAAGGTACTTACAAAGAAGTCCTTGCAAATCCGGATATTCATTAATCACGTTCGGACTTCCCATCACATATGGAGTCTCTATGCCAGGAGCTACCCAGTGCAGAGACAATCGATAGGTCATCTTATCGCTTTCGCAAATACCCGGTCTTCATCACCGGTCTTCAAATGCTATCCATAACGTCGAATCACATATTCAGGATGGGTTATATGACCCAAAGGTCCTTTCCCGGCTAACCCGAATAGTGAGCGCAATATTTAAAAATATATGGATATGGGATTTCAATTAAGTCACAACTTAATAATTCAAGACTTTCTTCAAATGGCTTAAATAAATTACCATTTTCAATCTTTAAACAAAAAGATTCATTTTCCCAACCTTTAACGGTTTAAACAATTTTCACATTTTTTTATCTTTTAAACAAAAGATTCATTCACAGATTTTCCAAATCAATCTTCATTTCAATTTGATTAACTCGTCAAATCCTTAAATCAAAGATTTAACTTAGTTAAATCCTTAAATCAAAGATTTAACTTATAGCCTTCACAACAATTTCATTTCAATTTGATTAACTCGTTAAATCCTTAAATCAAAGATTTAACTTATAGCCTTCACAACAATTTCATTTCAATTTGATTAACTCGTTAAATCCTTAAATCAAAGATTTAACTTATAGCCTTCACAACAATTTCATTTCAATTTGATTTAAACAAATCATCAATTTAAATCTGTTCAAAGTAAACAGATTTAATTCATAGCTTTCAAAAAGAATTCATTCGTAACTTAGGAAAATCATTTCTCTATTCAATCTTGAAATTCCCCTAATTAACTGGAATTTCAGTTCTTATCTAAAAGTATTTATCATTTGAAAACAACAGTTTTCATTTTGGAAATCTGATTCATTTATTCGAGTTGAAATCCTTGGGTTAAATTCAAATTCCCAAAAATGATACTTTAAAAATGATTTAACTCATAATGACTAGTATAATATCATTAATCCCTAGTTTCAGATTACAGAATTCAATTCAAATATTGAATTCAAATTTAAATTAAAGTATTTAAATTCCAACACTTAATCCACTTATTCAAAATAAATTTCCATCTTTGAAATTCCATTTCAAAAGTTTTTCACTTCTATTCCAATTCCATTTCCAAAACATTTGAATTTAAAAATTCAAATTTTAAACTATTTCAAAAATCTGTGACTTAACCGATTTCCTCGTGAAATCCATATTTGTGTGTGTATGGTGTGGTCCAGTGTTTTAACACAATAGTGCAACATCATTCAATCATCACAGATCAAATACAACAATATATTCGATAAGCGATATAAATTTATAACGCTTATCTTTCATACACAGGTTCGCAGACATATATATATATATATATATATATATATATATCACAGATAATAAATTTCATCATAGATCACAACACAAATCAGGATAATCATAAAGCATCATATAACAGGGATATCAAACAGTTTAACATCCAATATAATCCAAACATCCATAAGTAGGATCAATTTAATCATCTGATAAATTTAAATCAGATTAATTTTTTTTTTATGAATAATTCTTTTCACATTTATTATCAAATAAATTTCAAGTAAATGATCCTCATTAACTATTCATAATTATTTAATTACTATTCTTAAGTAATTAAACTCAATTTAACTATTGTTAATTATCATTTAATTAACCTTTAAAATCATATGTTTAATCACTGATTATTTAATTAATTTAGTTCTAAACTGTAACTTAATAAATCTTAATTACTTGATTAAATAACCTCAAGCATTTGTTTAAAAGACAACTCTTTATTAAACCAATGAATCTTATTTACAAATTTATTTACCTTAGTTAATTTAACTCGAATCTTAATTTCTTGATTTAAATAAATTTATCAATTATTCACTTGAACTAATTTAATGAGTGCATATCAATTTATCTTTACTAATTAAATTTTAAAGCCTTTTCTAACTAATGTTTTAATTATCATCACAAATCAAATTTAAACAATTTAAATATTAAAACTTCTTTGATTTCAGACTAGGATTCAAATTATCTTTAATTCAAATTTAAATTTAGTTTTAAACTTTTAATTTCAACTTGCTTAAATTTTTCATTTAAAATTTCAACTTCATTTCAAATTTCTTTAATATATATTGAATTGCTTTTAAGTTATTAAAACAATTTGAATTTAAAACTTATTTATGTTTAAAACTAAACTCTACCTTCAACTTGAATTTATATTAATATTTCAATTTGAACTAAGCTTTAAAAAATCTTGGTTTAAAATTTAATTTGGGTTTTAAACTTTCCAAACCAAAACAGCTTCAGGTTAAAAAAAAAAAGAAAAAAAACCTGCAACAACTTTTACTCGAGCCCAGACTCGATTTGCTTCGAGTCACTTACTCGATTTACTCAAGTATCCCTTCGCGTCGTTCACCATTTTCCCCGAGACTTCCTGTACGCAACCCATCCCCTTCTTCTCCCTAAAACTCCTCACTGATACACAAAAATAATGGTGCATATGCACCAACGACCGGAGCTTCTCCTATCAATCCCAACCACCTTGCCACATCATCGGCAACACGCATGGCTAACTGACCATCCATCATCGTCAATTTCGTCAGAAATCAAAATCGAGCATATCACAAAAACCTGGAACACGAAAAAAAAACTGGAACGCCCTCGCCTGTCAACGCCTTTCGCTCGACACTCCGACCACCATTCACCACCAAACTCCGGCCATAGCGTCATCACTCTTACCTCTACCTCCCCACGAAACCGCGTGACACTCGCACCTTCGTCGACGTCGCGCGAGTAGAAAATATCGGCCACCCCAAAACTAGGTCACCGAAGTTTGATCACTTCCCGCCGCCACCACAAAGCTTCGTTCATCCTCCAAGTATTTTTCCTAGGGCCACTGATCATTCCTCCACCTCCAGGAGGAAGCTCGACCACCACGACTCCATAGATCATCAGAGTTCGGCCAAAACTCAAATTCCAGGCAATCCCCAAATTCACATCCAATGCCTCACTTTAAATCGTGATTTTGATTTCAAAAATCATAACTTTCCAGGCCAAATCAATTTATGTATTTGAATCAGAGAATTGTATAAATTGATTTTTAACATGTTTATAAAAGTTTACAGTAAATCTGGATTTCCAGGCACTATATAAATATGTACATGTTTAAAACTAAATTTGGATCCTATTTCATGTTTAAACAAACTGAATTGGCATGAAAACTAATGCCTATTAGAGATCAGAGGTGAAGAAAATGCAATTTGAATTTAATTTAGACTTTACAACTTAAAGTAGAGAAGAACAGCATATAAAATCATTCAGATATCCATCTGTATACACAGAGAGATACATATGTAACAATATACATAATCCAGATTTCAACTCTATAATCAGGTTCATATGTTTAAGCTTTTAAAAAGGGTGTTACTCACCTGATTTCCAAGAAATGAATAGGTTTCTTCAATTTGGAACAGATTTGCATTTTCAAGCTAAAGCTTTTAATTTGATCCTCTGGTTTGAAGTTGATTGTATTGTTATCTAAATTTTGAATCCTTGTTTAAGTATGAAGTAGTATCTACTTCAGATTTTAGCTTCAAGGAACGAGCTGATGAAAATATATAGGAGAGCAAGTTTATAAGTTGATGTATATATAAAAGAGGAGTTGTACAGGTTGATTATTGTTCTATGCAAGGTGATGTTACCTTCTCTTTGTACTATAAGCATGGTTGAAGATGCTTTCATTTTATTTTTATTTTTTTTATTTTTTTTTACTCGGCTGAAGCTTTGTTTATACAATATCAGGTACAAGTATTTTATTTGCTATGCTTTTGTTTATAGCCTAGATGCTTGTCTTCATTGACTTTGCAGGTTTGTTCCTTCTATACATAAACACTTTAGTTTCTTATGTGCAAAACCAATATTCACTTTACAGGCAACACATATTTTTATGAAAATGTGGTGGCTAATATGTTGTGTACTTACATTTTCATTTGTTTGTACCATACTTGAATGTATGCTTATCTTTTCTTTTGCAAGCTATTAAATATATTTACATTTTCTTGTTTACTTGTTTTCTCAGCCTACATGTTTACTTTTATATTTGTTTAGGCCTTGTTACTTCGAAATTTATTTACAACTTTGTTTTTTTTATACTTGCCTAGCATATTTACTTCTACTTTTAGTTTAAATAATTATCATAAATTTTATTTTAAAAATTATTGTTTTATATTTCTCTATATACACATATATTTTATACAACTCAAATTATCATCATTTATAAATTTTTAAATCAATTTATTTATTTATTTTTATACTTGTGTCCAAAGTGTATTATTTATTTTTCAAAATCATTTATATAAGAATTTATTTAAAATCCAATATATACATATATATTCACATATATACAAAATTTCAAATCCATATGGCTATATATATATATTTTCTATTTGAATCGAGGAAACTCGCTTCCATTTATATTTAATTTTATAATTTTTATTCAAAATTTCTTTTAATTATCAATTTAAATTAAATTAAAATCTAGGGTCGTTACAAAGAGTAGCAGGTCAGGAGAAATAAAAGGAAGGCAACTGGAATGATGAGGCTACAGGAATAAACGCACATACACTTTATTAATGAACAGATTGAAAATCGAAAAAAACTGAAACAACATTTGTATTGGAAATTTGAGATGGTGGGATATCAATGGTCACAGAATATTAGAGGTTTAATAACCAATGGCTTATTTATCTTTAGCCATTTGACAATTGAATAGGCACAGAAAGCGGTACCGCGGTTACCGTTTTCACGGATTTCACATCGAACTGGGCTTCAAAACACAGAATTGAAGATACCGCAGGGATCATCGGCACAACGAGACGATCAAAGCTGTATACGGATATTAGTGGTAGGATTTGAATTATAAAAATTTGAATTTTCCACTAGCGGAAAATGCAGCAAAAACGAAGAAAAATGAGATCGACGGAGCTAAAGAAGCCAGAATTTGGAAAAACGAAAAATAGTCTCTCAGTCAAAAGATGATTTAGAATTTTTCTATATAAAAATATTTAGGTTTCGAAAATATTTTATTTTCATCAATTCCTAACTGATTAAATTGAAATAAAATTACACATGAAAATAAATTTTCATATTTTTGAATGAAATTTTTTCAGTTGCTATTTTTAACTAGACGCATTTCAAATATTTAATTTTTATTTCAAAATTTTATTATTTAAAATTTAAAAAAATTTAACTAATTAAATAATAAAACAAATAAAATTATTAAAAATTATCGGGTCGTTACAACTTTACTACTTAAGCTTTCACATCTATTCTCATTAAACTTAAATTTCCAATTGCTTTAGAACTCAATTTGTCCTCAAATTTTACAATTCAATTCTATTAACCACCTCTCAATCTATATTTAGTTTCCTGGTTATTGTAATTAGCTCCATCCACTAATTCGTTTCAATCATTATCAGTTTCAAATCGGTACAACTTATTAATTTAATTTATCACTTCATTTCAAATTTAAATTTCAAATGTCAATAAAAAGTTTATTTCCAAACTTTTATTTTTATAATTCACTTACAAATTAATTTTACAACTTCACTTTACTTTACACAATATCATCCTAATATTCAATTTCAATTCCATTTACTTACAATTCATATTAATTCGTTCATTTACTAATTATTTTCACCTTATGAATTTTATTTCATTTTAGCCCGCTTAGGCTTAATTCAAAATTTTAAACTTTTATAAGTTCTCCAACTTATTTTCACTCCATGTACTAACCTTCTTTAATTTACTTCATTTAATTTGCTTACCCTTCTAACTTATTTTGTTTCCACACTTATTTTAATTTAACTCTTCTTCAAGATAAAGTTTATTCCAAATAATTTTTTTTGAATTTTTGTAAGTTATCAAACCCATATATATTTCCGTAAACATTTTTAAATAAACTTCCAGAGCTTAAACAATTTCTCAACATTTCAAAATCATTTTTGATTTCAATTATATACACACAATTCATTTGCATATCAAGTTACCCTTTGAATTTCAAAACCAAACCCAGTTTTGCAAACAACTCGGATTTAAAAAAATGTGGCAGCAATTCCTCTCCTAGAAACTCGAAAATGAACATTGACGATGCTGCAGTCATCATCGAAGTTATTTTCCAACGACCAAAGTGAGTTCAATGCTTAAAAAGCCTTTTCTAATATTTTTAAATTCCAAATCTCATTAGATCTCATATCCAATTCAAAAATATTTCCCAAATAATGTCACTATTATTTCTCCAAAACCTTTGAAAATCATTTTCAAACTCAAAAGGAATTAAATTTTCAAATTCTAAATCCTTTCAAATCATATCCAAGCATTGCCCTGGAATTTTATCTCATTTTAATTACATATCACATTATAATTCACATTTATAAATTTCATTTGTTAAATGAATTTATTTCCAAATCTTTGGTTATACCATTATTTCATCATTTCAATTACCATAACAACAATGATAATAATTTAACATTATTACTTCCTAACAACCAAGCAACCATATGTACTTATAATAAATTACGAAAAATTATTTCTTTCATATATAAAAATAATTTTGGGAAAAATTATTCCATTTAACCACTTTTAAAAACAATACCGTGTCGGTTTGCCGAGATTAAGAGTTTAGAAATCCCTATTGATACAGTTGTCCAGACTGCACCGACCAGAATTTATAAACGCTCAACCGATAAGTCGACACAGTATAAAACAATTTATATTCACTAAAAAATACGCGCTCATATCTATTAATACACTCAAACTCATTCTAGAGTATTACGACTCTATTTTTAATGAGAAGCCCCCACCAGAGCCAAGGTTCTCGCTTAACCTTCAGCTCTGATACCAACTGCAACGATCCGATTTTTTGACGCTCGAAAATCGACATCAATGCATCCACTGTATCAAATGCTGAGCAATCGAATGCCGAAAACCTAACCATTAGGGTTAATGAAGAAGGAGGTAGAAGAAGAAATAGAAACAATATCAGAATCTCACAATCGCAGCGGAACAATATATAATAGATAAATGACTAATCTTTAATCAAAAAGAAATATATATGTATACATTACATCATCAGAGATTAACAAAATTCATAGCACACAACTGGACTGTTATCATAACCTGTCCTCACAAAACTGGCTATGCAGTTAATCGTACAGCAGAATATTCATCAAATACGTGTAATACGTCTCGCAATCCATCTCGTCTCCTGAGCTCCTTAACATCTGTTCCTGTATCTCTAATACTCGGTCCGAACCGAACATTATAGTGAAATAACACCCAAGTCAGTCTGGAAAACCAGAGTGAGAAAACACACCCAACTGGATTATTAAAGTTTCCAAAATCCTTTGAAATCAAAGGTATCTCGTAAGACCACACCACAAATTAACATGCTGGGTTTTTACCTTACGATAATCAAAACATTCTTACCAAATCCGTCTGATATTATAATAGTGTCTATTGAAAGTAAATTAGAATCTAGATGAAATGCTTGCATCTCACGTTTCGGCATAGTTGGGCACAATCAACACCGTACAGGCGCTTATTGGAGATTGGATTCCATACAATGGCAGGGTTACTGGACTGCCCGTCACAGTACGTGATCTAGATCACCTTACCGAGGATCCACCCTGATCCCTTGCTACACAAGACCGGAGCTACCCCTTACTATATAGTCTGAATAAGATCACCTCGCGATTGGGATCAGTGACCGCCCATATAGCCGAAATAAAAGGGACATCTAGATAGGGATGACCTTACCCTAATTGGTTGCTAGCCACTTAGCCTTGCATGCACCTCCCCTGTTTTAGCCATTCCCTATTGATGAAGCTCGAGGCTATGCGTTACCTTTTTAGCACACATTCACTTAGAATTCTCATCGTCCTCCTGATGACGTTCTGAAAGCATTCATCCATACAAGTCCGTTCCGGATTCGAATGGAACCGAAGGCACTACTCCTCCTACATCCATTTCGGATCACACTTAGAATTAGTAGCGATTAGCCCTTGCACTTCACCACTCCATGTTCGACTCCAAGCCTTGTCTTCATCACGTAAACGTTCAAACTAGATTGAAGTGGTTTTCGAAAAATTAATCTCGATCCTGGTCTCTTCGAAACGATCAGTGCATTGGCCAATATTAATAGTCGGTTATTTAATTATCATACAACATCCACAAATAATCATCAGACCTTGATAATATCCCAAATTATTTATTTAAAATATCTTTGCATGATATTTCTCTACACTTCAAACCTTTTGAAAAATAGTTTTCAAAACACTTTTCTCTTGCGGAATAAATTTCCCCAATTTGTTTTATTTCCACTAAAAATCACCAAGCTTTAATACTTTAGATTTTAAAATAATTTAAATCAGTTTATCGAAAAATATACTTTAAAACACTTAAAATAAAAACTACTTAAAATACTGTATTCAAAATACTCGTTCTATAATGTTATAATAATTTCTCATGCAAAACTTAAGCCAAAACAAATTTTAAAATAAAAGTTATTCTACAAGGCATAAATATTAAATAACTATCTTTAAATAATAATACCAGTTAAAACCTTTAAAATCATTTACTTATATAATTAACTTAATAAATATTTACTTTTACAAAAAAATTAAAAACACTAAATAAAAATTTGTTTAAAAACATTCCTCAAAATAAAACTTTAAACCTCTAATTTATACTTGAAAATCTTACTTTGAAAATATACTTGGTTTTTCAAGAAAATACATTTTCCTTTCCACACCTTTAAAAATAAACCACTATTTATTTTTAAACAAATCACCCTTTCCTTATAGATTCCCATCATGAACTTATACTTCCAAATTATCCTCTGATAAATATTTCACTTTATTTATAAACCCTGTTTATAATTTTCACAATTCCATTCTTCTTTATTCATAGTTTCAATCACTTAGTCGGTTTTTAAATCGATTTTCAAAACCAACTCCATTTTAAAAAAAATCCTTTACTTAGCCAAATTTATTTCAAAACCCATTTATCACATATTCATTCGATTTATTTATTATTTAAATTCTTAATTAAATTGAAAATTCAAATTAATACTTTATTTCAACTTCTCCTTTTATTTTCCCAAACTCATTTCAAATCTTAAATTTTAAAATATATTTCTTCGTTCTTTACAAAACAATATTGCTTAAGTCCTTATTTGAAATAAAAATCCTTTTTCCCATTTATTCAAAACCTCTATTTTTTTCCATCCTTGAATTTATTACATAAGATTTTAAAAAAATCAAATCTTTATTCCTTTTCCAAAACATGCCTTTAAATTATTTGGATTCACCATAATTAATTTACTTAGAAATTTCCCTTTTTATTTCCTTTAAAAATCCAAACTTTATATATATATTTCATTTTTCTCAAATACCAATATATATTCAACCAAGCCATAACATTCAATAGTTTCGATTCCCAATATAACCAATATAATCTATCACAGATTATCACATAAATCACATTACTGAATATAAAATAAATTCAACTTTTGAGGAATACAGTTGGATTCCTCCAACCTATTTCCCTGCATCCATAGATGTTGGCACAACGATTAAAATACCAATCCCACTTCGAGGGGTATATCGCGGTATAAAGGGTCATCCGCTATATAATGCAGGAAATCAATCACTCCAATACACACACACACTATCATATATAGTATCACATCCAGACAGAATAAATCATCAATTCAAGCAATCAATCTAATAATTTAAATTTAAACTATTTAAATTAATGGTAATCCAAATGAATGAGATTAACTCACTTTTGATTTTGTTTTGATTGCAATCTGATCCGATCCGACTTTTCCATCACCGTTAAAGAAGAAATAGATATAAGAAGAAAACAAAAACAATATCAGAATCTCACATTCGCAGCTGAACAATATATAATAGATAAATGAATAATCTTTAAACAAAAGAACTATATCAGTTTATACATTACATTATCAGAGTAATACAATAATAAAACAGCGTAATAATAACATAACATACGTGATACGACTTGCCATCCAGCTTGTCTCCTGATCTCCATAGCATACTTCCTGACTTCGCTCCAGAACAACTAATAACCTGACTCTAGGCTGCCCGTGTGAAAAATTATGGGCACCCAGAGTTTAGAAAGGAAACAATAAACTCCATGTCAGTCATGTGACTGGTGTGAGACCCAAAATAGTTGTTTACACAAAATAAAAGCAAAAGAAATCCGTTATGCTTTTGGAAAATAAAACTACCATAAGACCTTCCTCCGCACACACAATGCAATCGCACAATTGGAGGAGATTTCTCCTTATAGTAGTCAAACATGATTGATACACAAAATCTTTTTGATATTATTATAAGTGCATAATGTGGAAAACAATTCAAAAGTATAATATTAGTCTTAGCCAGCATACTACCATTATAGTATACCTACTATAGCTACCATGTTTCATGGCAGGTTATCGCCATGCTGCATGGCAGGTTATATAACTAAAACCGTACAGGGCTCGTATTGCTTTGTTTGGGTTTCCAACAAATGGTCAAGGCTAAGGTACTTCCTTCACCGAATGGGTATGCCTTTGGAGGGACGCCTCGAGAACCGAACATGCTCTCTGCCAACGCAAGGCCGGGTTACCTCTGTAACTAGGTAATTAACAATCACGTGTATGCCACCCCCCAGTTTAGACCAACCTTTTCCGAGGTGCCTAAAAAACCAACAACCACATAAGTAAAAAATCTGGGCTCCATACCAGAATACCACTTTTTTATCCATACAAGTTAAATATCTAGGCTCTATACCCGATACCACTTTTTATCCAGAAGGAAATGCACATATCTTGAGAGGCGCGAACCCCATAACCTTGCTGCATCTTTTCCTGTTTCAACAATTTCCGGGGTGTGAGGTTCGACGAAGTCTCTTCCACAAAGCTATGCTTTTCACAAAAGTCATGCTTCGATCAACAAATGATCAAACACTTAGCATGCCACATTACCAATTTGGGAATATATCGCTAGTAACCATCAACTACATAACCCTGGGCTCGTACGTCTCAGAGAAGGGTGTTAAGCTAAGAGAATAAATTCTCCACCACCAACAGAAATGTATTTTATAGAAACCGGCTTTAAATCTCAAAGTGTAATGTCTGACATACATCCATACAAGTCCGTTCCGGGTTTGAACGGAACCAAAAGCACTTCCTCCAATTAAGGGAAGATGCCCTTGCAAATCCGGATATCCATTAATCACGTTCGGATTCCCCATCACATAGGGTGATACAAGTCTCTATATCGGAGAAACTTGGTGCAGAGACATTTGACAGGTAATCCTTTCATTTTCGAAAATATCCAGTCTTCAACACCATCCTCAAATGCAATCCAATTCCATCGTATCATTATTCGATCTGAGTTTTATGACATAAAGTCGTCTCTCGGCTTAGCCGAATAATGAGCGCTTATTTCAAAAATAAGTGGTTACATTCAGATTTCAAGTAAATCATAACAAACTTCCACTTTGATATATTAAACAAAAGATCCATCACTAAGGTTCGATGTGGTTTTCGGATAACTGTTTGGAATCCGACCCCCGGTCGCATAAGGCCAATATTGATAGTCGATTATTTAACTATCAAACAACATTCACAACAACCATCAATTATAAATAATTTCCCCAAATTATTTATCTCAAAATATCTCCGCAAGATATATTTTGACACTTCAATCCTTTGAAAATAATTTTCAAATCACTTTCCTTTTGTGGAATAAATTTCCAATATTATTTATTTCCACTGAAAATATGTCGAGTCCAAATACTTTAAAATAATTTAAATTAGTTATTCAAAAACATATTTGGAAACACTTAAAATAAAATTTACTTTAAACACTTTATTTTAAATATTATTTATGAAATTTTTTATACTAATATTTCATATAAAACTTAAGCCAACTAATTTTGAAAAATAAAATTATTAGATAGAGTAAAATTATTTAACTAACCATCTTCTAAATCAATTACTAGTTAAATCTTTAAAATAATTACCTCTACATTAACTTAATAAATATTTACTTTTAAAAATTCAAAAACGATCTAAGGAAATAATCTCTCCAAAAACATTCTTTTTTAAAATCGACTTTAGAACTTTTAATTTATATTTGAAAGCTACTTTGAAAACATACTCGACTTTCCAGGGAAAATACACTTTCCTTTTACACTTTTAAAAATAAACTAATATTTATTTTTATAAAGAATTACCCATTCTATTATAAATCCATCGTGAATTTAAATCTCCAAATATCCCCTGATATACAATTTTCAAATTGATTTCCAAAAATTCACTTTTCAAACACCAAATCAAATTCCAAATTGATTTCCATATTTATTTCAAACACCAAATCAAATTCCTTTATTTCTTCCAAACTATTTAATATCCGAATTTAAATAAATTCTTCAAATTTTAAATAATATTACTCAAAATCCATTTTATTAAAATCTTTTCCCCGTATTTTGGAATTAATTCGACAGGATTACAAAAAATCAACTTTTATACTTTTAAATTCCTTCTTTTAAATTATCCAATTTCTAAAATTAATTTACTTAAGAAAATTTACTTTACTTTCCAAAAACCCAATTATGTATTTCAGGTATTTTAAAAATACCAAAATATATTCGGACAGACCATAGCCTTCAAAAATTTCAATCACCAATATAATCATTCACAGATTATCAGTAATCACATCACAACATATGAAATAAATTCAACAATTGGAGTAATCCAATTGGATCCCTCTAACTTATTTTCCTACGTCCATAGATGTTAGCACAATAATTAAATACCAATTCCACTTCGAGGTGGAATATCACGGTATATGGGATTATATCATATCATCCGCTATATAATGCGGGAAATAAATCAGTCCAACACACACACACACAAACACTATCACATCTAAATAATTAATCAATAATTGAAATTCTAATTATTTCAACTGAGTGAGAAGATCTCACCTTTAACTATGCATGCAACCCACTTCCGTCACGACTTGTTTTCTTCACGTTTTGGACCTTGTATAAACATTAGATGATTTTTATTAATGAACAAATCGAACAATTAAATTTTCGTTTGATGATTTTAATTAACCAGTGATTTTATTTTAAACTAATACTTCTAATTTAAACCAATTCTTTTTAATAAATTTATTTAACTAAAAATTTAAATTTACAGCTAAATTTCCTTTTTAAATAACCTTTGGTAACTAAAATAAATAAATAAGTTAATTAAACTAATTATTCACCATAATTCATTATTTTAAATATCTAATAATAATTTGAAATTTGTATATGTATATCTATTTTCTTTACATTTCGAAACCACATATCCATTTGGAAATAGTCTATATAGGTTCCAAAATCTATATAAATATGTATCTACAAAAAAATATCTATTACCATTTAACATTTCTATTTATTTATTTTTATTTTAAATCTTATATATATATATATATATATATATATATTTCTGTTTATATATCCATTTATTATATTTAAATCAAAACAGAAATTTTAAAATTTACAGTAATATCAATACTGCTATATATTTTTTTGACCAAAATATACATTCGTTTTCTATTCATCTTTGTATATAAATTAATTTTATTCCCTATTAAATTCAAAAACAGGAACTACCTCACCATTCAATCCTCGCATGCGATCTTCCCCTGACAACGCAACCGTGACACCTCATCACAATGCCCCGCCACATTTCGAGCTCGAACTGTCCTGCTCAGATGTGCCGCCAACTTCGACCCATAGCTCGAGATCGAGCTACTCCATGCCTCGACCCGAACCATAATCGATCGACATCCCTCGCCTGGCCTCGCGATCAGTCCCGCAACCACCTTCTCAATTCACGGTGCTGTGATTCGTGCTCGTGTGCCAAAACCTACATGCGACAAATCCACCACTTGAATTCCATCGTGTCTCCATTATTCGTGCTTGCCGCCTTCAACTTGCGACTCGCAATCCCCCTTTCATATTATATATGTATTTTTTTATAAACTAGAAATCGAGTTGACAATGAAGAAAGAGGGGTTCGACACTGCGATTTCTTGCTTCCATTTTTGAATTGAACGAATTTGAATTGATTTTTCTGATTTAGATTTAGTTTCGACCATTATTATTTTGAATTGAGGAGTTGATTTCTTTTATCGCTAAAAAATTTTCCCTGATAACTTTAAACGAGACAATATTTTCTTAATTAAAATCAAATGCATGTAAAAAGCAAATGCCAAGTGTTGAAGAAAGAAGAACATGTTAAATTTTCCCATTGAATGTGAACATATATATTCAAGTTTAAATTCAAATTCAAATCCAATCGTCTCGATAAATGCGGCTTAAATTTTCAAACTCCCATCGTGGCGTGTCGCTAGGTGTTTATAATATTATACCCCTATTTTGAATGCAATGGAAAAGGTTTCGAGTCCAAATTTGATCGTATGGAGAAGATAGCGTTTTGGACTCAGTTATTATTAGATTTCGATATAAATTTCAGCGCGTTTACCTATCGTACGGGCACACGACAACTCCAAATACTACGAAAATTTAAATTCCATAATAATACAATATTACGGATCCAATGGAACCTATTTCGTTGAATTCCGAGACTGTCCCCCGAAAGGCTATTTTGAAATATCGAATTTAACGATAAATTTTCAAAACTGAACAAACACTTCAAATTTCAATCTTTAACACTTCCATTATCTTCAGTATCGTTAATTTAAGTTTTACAGGCCTTTGAAATATTTTTAACATGCTTAAAATTCAAGATTCAATATTTAACCCAATTTCAAATTATTAAATTCAAAAATTATAACTGCCAAACAACAGTGATATTTGAAAATCATGTTAAACTATCATTCAAATATTTAAATTCAATTAGATATTCTAATTTCAAATGTCAAAAATTCTGGGTCGTCACATTCATTTTAGATCTGAGATAATATACGAATAATCTACTATTTATTTATTTATTTAATTTAAGCTAATAATTTGGTTTTAAGCTAATTTCCTTTTGATGAATTATTTTCTAGTTACCAAAATAATTACATAAGTTAACTAAAAAAATTAATCACTAAAATAAATTAGTAAATTGTATTTTGTTTTTGTTTTCCATTTTTCAAACTGCATATAAAAAAAGCTATATAGGTTTAAAAATCTTATCTTTATATAAGCTCTTATTTTTTTTTCAAAATCTTATATATATATTTATATATATGTATATTTACTATTTTACTTTTATATATTTTAATTTAAATTAAGATTAGCTTAAAAAATTTTAAACTGCTTAAAAGATTATTTTTCTCCTTATGGTAAACTTTTTCTTTACTGTAAATTTTTGACAATCTAAAAAGACAATAATTCAAATTAAAGTTTTACCTAACATCAATTTTAAAACATTAAATTAAGGTAGAACGGCTAATATCTAACTGTAACATGTTTTCTAATCTATATAGATATATATATTTAAATTAGAAATCAAATACTGTAATATACCTTACTGCTTCCAGTCGAACACTCTGGCTACCCATCTTTACACTCGAAAAATGCCATAACCCTAGCTGCTCTATCGCTAAGCACGACCATCGTCTAGATGCTCGCTCGAGCCACCGTGACAAGCTCGTGAGTTAACGATCGCGACTCTTCACATCGCTCACCAAACCTTCATCGACCATCACATGCCAGCCTACGAACGCAGCCTCTAGAGTTCGCTCTCCTTCCCATCGTCGTAGTAGCAACAACATCGCCTCGACTCCCACACGCTAGCCGATTCGAGACCATCGCGTATCGATGCCAATATCTTTCCCTTGCATTCGAATTCGAATCGAACGAGAATTGATTCGCTCATTTATTTATTTATCGATTTTGAATCGTTACTAAGTTGAAGAGGACCAGGCTTGATTTGTGTGTGTGACGAATCTGATTGCCATTATTTTATTTGTTTTGAATTTAGGTGCGGCAATTGTTTGATTTTTTTAATCAAGGAACAAAATCTATTTTATTCTGCCATTTCGATAAGTCTGAGGGGAAAAGAACATCTGGTATGTGATTAGAGAAGGCAGTAGACACGTGTTCTAAGCGATGAAACGTGTTTAAATTTGTCAATTTTATGAGAATATATATACATTTAATTTAAATTCAAACTCAAATTCAAATCGTCATGAATTCGTAGCTTAAAATCTTGACATCCTACCGAGGCGTGCTGCCAGGCATTCATAATGTTATGCTCCTATTACGAACACGACGGAAAAGGTTTTGAGTCCTAATTCGATAATATGGAGAAAATAGCTTTTTGGACCCAGTTATTAAATTAAATTTCGATATAGATTTCAGTGCGTTTACTTATCGTACGATCACACAACAACTCCAAACTCTTCGAAATTTGAGTGTAACAGCCCGCAAATCCATACCTCTTGAGTCAACACTATTCTACATTAATTTACTCAAGTGGTACAGAAATACGAACCATTAGGGTTAAAAAAGAAGAGAAAGAAGAAAGAAGGAACTAAACAATATCATAATCTCACAGTCGCAGCGGAATAAACTATAATAGTAAATAATAGATCTTTACACAAAATGAAACTATATCTGTTTTACACATCATATCATCAGAGTATCTCATACACACAATATTTATCAGTCAGACAATCATAGTAGTGGATATATATATATATATATATATATAAAAGTACAGATAATACGTCTTGGGCTCCAGCTCCTCTTCTGCTCCATAGCATCCTATCCTGAACTTATAATACTCGGTCTGACCCGAGCATTATAATGAAATAACACCCGAGTCAGTATGGAATACCAGCTGATAATAATGCACCCAAATTGATTATTAAACTTCCAAAAATCTTTTGAAAACCAAAGCATCTCGTAAGACCACGCCACAAATAAACATGCCGAGTTTTTACCTCACGATAGCTAAAAACACTCTTTATAGAAATCCTTTGATATTATAATAGGGTCTATATGCAAATACTTATAAAATAGCCGAAATTGTTACATGATTAAATTCCAGCTACTAGCCACAGAGTGGGTAATACAAACAAAACTCGTAAAAGGCTTGTAGGGAGAATGGATTCCAACTAATGACTAGGCACTGGGGTACCACCTGTCACAGTACCTGGTCTAGATCAGCGTACCGAGGACCATGCCCGATTCCCTGCAACACAAGGCTCGGACTACCCCTTATTGGATAGTCCCGAGTAAGATCACCCCGCGGTTGGGATCAACAACCGCACCACTAAGCCGAAATAAAAGGGACATCTAGACAGGAATTACCTTACCCGGAAATGGGTGCTGCCCACCAAGCCTTGCTGCATATCCCCTGATTTTCAGTCATTCCTGGTTAATGAGGCTTGAGGCTAAGCGTTACCTTTTAGAACGTTTCACTTTGGATGCCTATCGCCCTCCTGATGATGTTTCGAAAGCATTCGTCCATACAAGTCCGTCCCGGGTTCGAACGGAACCGAAGGCACTACTCCTACTACATCCATTTTGGAAATATCCTCAGGATTAGTAGCGACTAGCCCTTGCACTTCACTGCTCCATCTTCGACTCCGAACACGTTTTTCCATGAAACGTACAAACCGGATCGAAGTGGTTTTTGAGAAAAAAATATCGATCCCGGTCTCTTCGAAATGATCAACGCATTTGTCCAATATTGGTAGTCGGTGATTTAACTATCAATTAATATTCACAAACATCCATCACACAATAAATAATTCCCGCATTATTTATTTTTCTCAAAGATATCTTCACGAGGTATAATTTTTCTTTTCAAATACAGTTGAAAACACTTTTCAAACTCAATTTCTCATGGAATAAATTTCTCAAATTGTCACTTCCCTTGAAAGTGTCCAAGCACCAATCCTTAAGATTTAAAATAATTTAAATACTTTATTCTTGAAAATACACTAAAACATTCATATTTAAACTTCTTACATACTTGATTTAAAATATATACATACTTTTTTTAAAAAAAATATTTCAAATAAAACTGCTTAATAAAATATAAACTATTATCTTTAAAATAAGTTAAGTCATACTAGATTTAAAATAAAGTTGTGAAACTCTATACCATTCTGAATAATACTTTGATTGATTATCTTTAAAATGAAACCATTTTATAAAGTATAAATAATAATATTCTTTTAAACATAATTCTAATTATCCTTTAAAAATAATTACTTCTATAACTACTTTGATATATATTTACTTTTAAAAATTCTTACAACATAAATAATCTTTCTTGAAACCATTCTTAATATAACTTCAAACTCTAACGTTTCAAAAATCTATTTTAAAAACTTACTTGGCTTTTTGGGAAATACACTTCCATCTTATAATAACCAAAGAATTCTTTTTACCAATCCAACACGTTTAATCCCAATTCAATTTTACGTTCACCCCGTAAAATCCTTTCCATACTTTAAAAATAGCTCCTTTTATTTTAAACACATTACTATTTCCTAGAAATCACTTTCAAGCATACGTTTAAAATATTTAAAATAATCTCTAGAAATTATTTTAATTGAAAATAATACTTAAGGAAATATACAGGGGTTTCCTAAGTATTTTAAATAAAATTTAACTTTTAAAATAAGGTTATTATATCAAATATCCATATAAAATTTCCTTTGAAAACTTAACACTACTTTAGCCCTTTTTTTTAAAAAATAATAATTAAAAAATAATAATTAAATACCATAATTACTTAATCTACGTTTGCTTTTACTTAAAAACATTTTTAAATAATATTTCTTTCTAAAAATATTCTAAACATACTTAAATTGCAAATTTAAAATTTGAAAGCTTTCTTAAAAACAATATACAAATTTCCAAGAGAAAGCACACTTCCCATTTTTTAAATAAATCTCGCTTTTATTTTTAACGATTCTCAATTCCCTTTCCAAACCATAAATTCAAACACTTCAATTTATCAACCAATCACTTGATTTCAATTCCCTTTAAATTCTTTACTTAAGAATGTCTTTGACTTCCCTTTGACACAATTCAGTTATTTATATTTAAATTCTCAGGTGGTCTTTTCCAAATCATAGCACAACACAATTAAAATTTTAATTTAATCTATAACAGCATAGAAATAGAGCATAACATAACAGGATCTAAACAATTTATCACAGAATATAAATAGATTTCTATTTGTGAGGGTTCCAGTTGGATCCCTCCAACCCGTTTCCCTACATCCATAGATATTATCACAACAACTTATATCGATTCAATTTGATAATAATTATCATATTCAACAAATCAAGCAATCATTCAACTAATGGCTATTTAAATTAACAAATATTCCAGATGTGAGTGAGTTAAACTCACCTTGGGTTTTCGACGAGCGTTCAAATTTAAATTAAATCGAACGGTGTTCGATTTAACCTTTACTTGCTCGGAACGATTCCAGAACTGCTCCACTATGTAGTACGCGTCTCTACGATTCCGGCGTTGCCAGTTTCGTCTGAATCTGACAACGTGTGCATTAGATATGAATTTTCAAAGTTAAATTACCAATTTAAAAACAATTTCTTTTAAATTTAATTTTATTATACCAAAATCAAGACAGACAGCACGATCACAATCCTACAATCACGGCCGCAAATGTTTTCTTCCTCACACAGCTCCACACGCGACGCAAACCCATAGCCGCCACGAAACCCTACTTGCCGCTTCGCAATTGATCGCCGAGATGACGATCCGATGCCTCCACTTCGAAGCCCTTCGTCACCTCAACCTTCACACCAATCATCATGAAGCTCGGTCATCACAAAGCCATGGAAATCACGCAAGAACGTGCGACAAACGGTAGTGAAATATGCCTCCAATCGACGATGATTCTCCAGATCTACCGTTGGATGTGAAGCCTACATCGATCTCTACGACATTCTATTTGGAAGTTTTTGAAATCTTCACATGGATTGATCGCAAATTGAAGATGAAAGTCGCTATTTTTCGGCCATGAATAGATATAAGCGGCGGCTGGTAAAAGAATAAGCTAGGGTTTGGCTTGCGCGTGAATATATACCCATAACCTAATTATATTAATATTTAATTCACTTTAAAGCAATTTTTCAAACGAACTCCGAATCTTACATGCCGCCGGGCGTTTCTAGGGTTTTACCCATATCCCGAACACAATGGAACATGTTTCGGAGGCTAATTCGATCATATGAACGAGTTATAGAAATAAACGATAAATTTTAAATTAAATCGATTAAAGTATTTCCTAT
Organism: Allium cepa; assembly: GCA_030765085.1. NCBI lineage: Eukaryota > Viridiplantae > Streptophyta > Magnoliopsida > Asparagales > Amaryllidaceae > Allium > Allium cepa. Next base: position 961,682,758 of record CM060928.1, read on the forward strand.
GCGTTTTAAGCTGCTAGGGTCAAATGACAACTCTGATTGCTATGAAAATTGAAATCCGATAATAACGAACTATTACGGATCCAATGGAACTGGTTTCATCGAATTCCGAGACTGCGCCCCGGAAGGCTATCTTAACTCGTCGATTAAATCGAGCGATTTTCACAATCGTCGAAATCACTTAAAATTTCACTTTTAAAACTTTATTAACTCTATTATAACTCATATAAAATTTATATTCACATTCAAAATCATTCTGGTTCAGTTTAAATAAAAAATATGATTATTTGCATTATTATATTATTAAATTCCATTATTAAATTAATATAAAATTCCAAATTCAATTTATCAACTTCTAATTTCATCCAACAGTCCAATACTATAATTCAAACCCAAATAGACTTAAATAAATTTTAGAATCTATTTTTATACCTATACACCCAGAATCACCAATTATCCCAATTCTAATATTAAATTATTATTATTCAAACTTCAATTAAATCCCGTTGTTAACTCCGATAGGCTCGCGACCTAGCGACCTAAGGAGTCCTACGGCTGAGTGACCCAAGGTTTCAGCAAGAAAACAGCCCGAGGGTGTATGCGACTTAACGGGATAAAGGTGGAGGGACTCAACCATATATGCGACCTGAAGAAGAAATGGCACGACCTAATTATAGCGCGACCTAGGGGATGGAGCGATCAAACCTCTTACCAACCCAACGACTTATAGAACAAAGTGACCTACGGGTTAGCAAGGCAAAGGTACCAACGACCTAACCTCACAAGCACCTCAGCGACTTAACGACTTAACTATTCTACGACCTAAGAGGGTTAGCGACCTAACAAGCTAATGGATCAACAGCGAGTTAACGACCTATGGAAGGATGCGACTTAGCGACCTAATACCCAAGCGATCTAGCATCTTCTGCAAGCTAAAACCAGGATCCCACAACCACTAAGTCGCTCCTCGACCTACGACCTTCCTTAGGTCGCTCACAACCTAATGCTTGGTAATAAAGTTATACCGCTTTCCCTTAAGTCGCGAGGACTTTCCCTAGATGGTCCACGACTTAGTATTTCATTCAAAAGAAACCAGTGCTATCAGGAAGGCCCGAAGTTCCCATCTGTTAGGTCGCTCATATGTAATCTACGACCTATCTTAAGTCGCCACCTCTGACCTACAACTTTCCTTAGGTCATTCACGACCTAGTACTTGTGATAAAACTATGACGCCTTCCCCTAGGTTGTTACGGCCCACCAGTTAGTGCAGAAGGCCATGAGCGAACCAGATAGGTCGTAGCTCGTTTCCCCTTAACTCGCAAGCGACTTACGTCCTTCCTTAGGTCGCTCACGACCTAAGGCCCATCCAAAATTCTCTATAAATACAGCCTAAGCTACAACATGAAGGGGACTTTCCGATCATTTTCTTCAAAGCATCGAGACTCTGTCATCTTCAAACCGAGCCTTACTCCAACACTTGAAACTCGCAACAAGCTTTAGTTAACTTCAAATAGGGATTCAACATATTCAACCATGAAGTCGGAGAATTCTCTTGCGTCGAAGTTTTTTTTTTAAGCTACTTGTCTTTTGAAGTAAACTGTAATTGAAGGAAATTGTAAAGGATTGTAATCGAATCAGCAATAAAATGGGTTAAAGTGGATGTAGGCTTGATTATAAGCCGAACCACCATAAACTTTGTGTCTCTTACTGCTTTTTCAGTGAATTACCGCTTTTTCGGATTCCCGTGTTAACGGGTGGTGCTTTCATTCAATCTCCATTTGCATCGGGGTGTTAGCGTCTGACTTTTTACGTTAACATTTTTGGTGCTTTCACTGAGAACCTAACTTAGGTTACTGTCATCATAGCTTCGCAGAAGTTTGTAGAAAGGATTTCTCTAAAAACCAAAAGTTTATCAGAAGTAATGGCTCCAGGAAGGAAGCGCAAATCTGTTAGATCTGACGATGTTCGCGAGACTACTGCAACCTCTCCTCCTTTAAGTCAAATAACTCCAACTTTCAGAGTTACACGAGCAGAGCTAGATGCTGTTCTATCCGGGCTACATCGGCAAATGGAAGCTCAGAATAACCTAATGATGGAAAGGTTGAATGCTTTATTTGTGGCAAACCGTCAACCGGTGTCTAAAGAGGGAAATTTTGATAATGAAGTGCAGAATGTGGAAGGAAGAAATATCCCCCAAAGGGCAGCTAATCCAGTGGAAAGGACACCTCCCCAAGCCGGAGGATCGGGGCCGCAACCGACTCTCCGTGAGCGACCGTCAAGGCAAAATTCGGAGAGAATGGCTGATGTTTGGCCCTCTGAGCCTCAGAATGATGAAGAGTATTTCTCAGGCATGGTTCATCAGATTATAAAGGAAAGTATGCAGAGAAATAAAGATGAGAAAGAATGGGGTTTCACTCCGAGCAAAACTCCATTCACTGAAAACATCCTGAAGGCAGAATTCCCAAGGAAGTTTGTCCCTCCAACTATTCCAGCTTACAAGGGAACGAGCGATCCTAATGAGTTACTGTATAAGCATGATTGGCACATGACGGGTGCCAGAGCCTATGATGAAATCAAATGCCGGTATTTTTCGGTATACCTGGAAGGAGTTGCTTTACTTTGGTTCACAAAGCAGCCAGTGTGATCGATAGACCAATTTTCTGATTTGACTCGGAAATTCAAGGAACAGTTTCGATTATATGCGTCAAAGGTAAGGGATATAATGTCGTTATCCAGCTTGGAGCAAAATCCTGGAGAATCCATTAGAGCTTTCTTGAGTCGCTTCAATATAGCTCTGGCTGAAGTGGACAATGCGGAGCCAAGAATGATTTTGACGTACCTGATGAAGTCTATTGATAAGACACGTGAGTTCGGGAGGTGGTTGAAGATGAAGGAACCAAATTCACTTGACAAGTTTTATAAAAAAGCCGATGAATTCATGCGTCTTGAAAGCCTCCAAGCACCGGCTAATGTGGTATCGACAGGGGCTGAAAATAGTAATGCTGCTCCGAATAAGAAGGAATCTGGCAATTAGAAGAAGGGGAACGATGCCCAGAAGAAGCAAGGAGATGCAAAGAAAGGACGTCCCTTCAACTTTACCCCTCTGACTGATACCCCGAAAACATCTATTTTGCAAACAAATACACGGTCGAATTCCCCGCACCAGCTAAGCAAAGAGTTAATGGAAGAGCTGAGAAGAATGGAAGGTTTTGCCAGTTCCATAACCAGCCCGGGCATGATACTAACGAGTGCCATCACTTAAAGGAGGTAATTGAGGAACTATTGAAGCAAAAAAAGCTCCAACAATATGTAAGAAGGAACAAGAATGGCCCAACCTCGTCAACTCAAGGACAACAAGTTCCTGTTCATTGTCCTGGCTCAAGTGAGAAGGCGGCAGCTCATGAATCAGAGAGGCCTGTTATAAATGTGGTTACAGGAGGCCCTCACCCAACTGGCAAGAGTTGGGGCGAGATGGAAAGATACGCCCGTCCTTTGAAGTATGCACCGGCAGATGAAAGTGTTTTTGTGTTAGAAGATGCTGCGCCCCTGAAGCAGTAAAAAACCTTTAATGATGACATTATATTCAGTACTAGGGATTCGATGGGTGTTGAAGCTCCTACCATTGATCCTTTGGTCATCTCCGCTGGCATTGGGCCAGCTACTATTAAAAGAGTTCTGGTTGATTGTGGAGCTTCATGCAACATTCTCTTCAAGAAGACTTTTGATCAGATGAAGATTCCAATGGCTGACGTTCAAGCTTCATCACTAAAGATTGCTGGTTTTACTGGGGAGCCGAAACAGCCAATTGGGACTATTGATTTGTTCGTAGAGCTTGGAGAGGAGCAGAGAAAAGTCGCTCGAAAATAGACCTTTGTTATTGTTGAAGAATTTTCTGCCTACAATGCCTTCTTAGGCCGACCAACTCTGGCAACATTTAAAGCTATTCTTGCCCCGTGGTGTCTGACCATAAAATTCCCCATAGATAATGGAGTCGGTGTGGTGAAAGGGGATCAGAATGCTGGACGAGAATGTTATCTTACAGAGTTGCGTGAATCGAGGAAGAGAGAAATGGGAAAAGATGCGGCAGCCCCAGTCCGCATCAAAGAATCAACCTTATAGCAATTACAGGGTGGACCTTGCATAGCCGAACATAGCGGTGCATGAAGAGAGATGGATCCAAGAAAAGCCAGTGCGGGTGAAAACAGAGTGGTACTAGTTGAAGTGACAGTCCCGGTACCTGTTGACCCGAAAGACGCGAATAAAGTGTTGAATGTGGGTTCGCAGCTTAATGCAACGGTTCAAAATGTTTTGATTTCATTTTTGAAAGCGAATCTGGATGTATTCGCCTGGACTCATGCCGATATGTGTGGAATATCTCCATAAATTACGGTGCATACCTTGAATATTGATCTAAAGTTTACACCGGTAAAGTAGAAAAGAAGAACTCAAGGTCCTGAAAGGTCAGCAGCATTGAAAGAAGAGGTTGATCGGCTCATGGAGAATGGTTTTATCAGGGAATCTACTTATCCGAATTGGGTCTCAAATCTTGTACTGGTTAAAAAAGCTAATGGGAAATGGAGAGTGTGCATTGACTTTTCAGATCTAAACAAAGCCTGCCCCAAAGACTGCTTCCTGTTACCCAGGATTGACCAGTTGGTGGATGGAATGGCGGGGCATGAATTGCTATCTTTTATGGATGCCTATTCCGGATATAACCAGATCATGATGCATGAGCCAGATCAGAAGGACACGAGCTTTATCACCGATGTTGGTCTCTACTGCTACAGAGTCATGCCTTTCGGACTTAAGAATGTAGGGGCAACTTACCAAAGACTTGTTAATGCCATGTTTAAACCACAGATTGGCAAGACTATGGCAGTTTATGTCGATGATATGCTGGTAAAGTCAAAGAAAGCTGTGGACCACATGGATCACTTGGCAGAGATGTTCTCAATCCTCCGAAAGTACGGTATGAAGCTGAACCCTTTGAAGTGTTCATTTGGAGTAGAATCTGGAAAGTTTATGGGTTTCATTGTGAGTGCAAGGAGCATTGAAGCTAATCCTACTCAGATAACAGCCTTAAGAGAAGCCAAAGCTTCTAGAACGAAGAAGGAATTGCAAAGTCTCAATGGAAAAGTTGCTGCCTTGAGTCGGTTCATTTCCAAAGCTACTGATAAATGCATTCCATTCTTCGATGCTCTAAAGAACGGAAGAAGAAACTTTGACTGGACTCCTGAATGCCAGAAAGTTTTCGATGAGCTGATTCGTCATATGGAAACGCCTCCTATACTTTCTAAGCCTGACAATGGTGAAGATCTTTTTGTATATTTGGCAATCTCGTCTCATGCCCTCAGCGCAGCTTTGGTACGGGAGTATGCGAAAATTCAGCGCCGGGTCTACTACATCAGCAAGAGATTCACTAGGGCAGAATTGAACTATTCAAAGTTGGAAAAGCTCGCCTATTGTCTATTGTTTGCATCAAGAAAATTGAGGCCATATTTCCAAGCTCATCCCATCAAAGTCCTCACCGATCAGCCCTTGAAGCAACTCCTGTTTCGTCCTGAGACTTCGGGTCGTCTTTTGAAATGGAATATTGAACTCAGCCAATATGACATCACTTATCATCCCCGGAGAGCAATCTATGGACAAGCTTTGGCAGACTTCATCGCGGAATGCGCAGACAAAGGAGATAATGAGGAGATGGTAACCAATAATCCCACAATTCTATGGAAATTGTATGTTGATGGTGCAAGAAATGATTACTGTTCCGGGGCTGGCGTTGTGCTTGAAACTCCTGAAGGACAGTCATTGTATTATGCTTTAAGAGTGGAATTCTCTTCGACAAACAACGAAGCAGAGTATGAAGCTCTTATTGCCGGTCTGAGAATTGCGAAGGAGTTGAATATCAAAATGTTGCAGATCTTAAGTGATTCGCAGCTTATTGTATGTCAAGTCAGGAAAGAGTTTCAAACCAAAGGGGGAAATCTGCCCGCTTACTTGTCAAGAGCCTGGGAGCTTCTCGAGGACCTGGACCATTATACAATAAACCATATACCTCAGGAGAAAACATGAAGGAAGATTCCCTCGCAAAGTATGCAAGCACTGGTGAAGCTCAATTATTGGGATTAGTTCCTGTTGAAGTCCTGTCAACTCCAAGCGTTGATGAAATGGATATAGACCGGATCATGGCCATATCTCAAGAACAGGAATCATGGATGACTCCGATAAAGGATTATCTGCTCAACGGATCTACGCCAGAAAGTTGAAAAGAACGTCTGAAACTGTTAAGAAAGGCTTCAAGGTATATAATTCAAGATGGCCAATTATTCCGATGAGGATTTTCAATGCCATTACTCCAATGTGTGACTGAAGAAGAAGCTAAGACAATTCTAGCTGAGGTACATGGAGGGGAATGTGGAGATCATACAGGTGGTCAAACCTTAGTAAAGAAAATTTCCCGTTATGGATACTTTTGGCCGAATATCAACCAAGATGCTGTAGACTACTCCCGAAAGTGCGACAAATGCCAGAGATTTGCTAAAATCCCAAGAGCACCTTCCACTGAGATAACACAGATGGTCAGTCCGTGGCCATTTGCTATTTGGGGAATGGATCTCGTCGGGCCTCTGCCAACTGCGAAATCCGGAATCAGATATGCTATTATTGCTGTAGATTATTTTACTAAATGGGCTGAATCTGAACCCTTAGCTACTATTACCTCTAAGAAAATGATAAACTTTGTAACTAAGAGTATCATTTGCAGGTATGGAGTACCTCAAAAGATAATCACAGACAATGGAACCCAATTTGAATGTGAAGAGTTCCAAGATTTTGCAAAAAATTCAAGATCCAGAAAAGTTTCTCAGCAGTGGCTCACCCGCAGGCAAACGGGCAAGTGGAAGCAGTAAACAAAATTATCAAATCAACCATCAAAAAACAGCTGAAAAAAGAAAAAGGTGGTTGGGTCGATAAACTTCCGCTAGCACTATGGGCATATAGAACTACACATAAAACTGCGACGGGGCACACTCTATTTTCATTGGCATATGGATTAGAGGCAATGATTCCGGTAGAAATAGAGGTCCCTTCACATAGAAGAATCCATTTCAATCAAGCCGAAAATGAAAAGCTGCAACTTGAAGCCTTTGACATCCTTGATGAGAAAAGGGAAGAAGCTGAGCTCAGAACTGCAGCTCACAAGCAAAGAATAGCCAGGCACTTCAATTTCAAAGTTCGCCGGCGCAGCTTTGAAGTGGGGGATCTAATCTTAAAAAGAATTATGACACCTACAGGGGTTCTTGGACCAAACTGTGAAGGGCCGTATGTTATAGGCCAAAAACTTCTTGATGGCACATTCAAACTTGTAACTGTCGAAGGAGACCCAATTCCAAGAGCTTGGAACAGCAATCATTTGCGCCCATATTTTACTTAAAGGCTTTAATGAAATATTGTAAAAGAATGATGAATGTATGATTCTTGTATTGAAAGCCGTTGTAAAGTCAGCGCAAGTGAATAATAAAAACTATAAAGTGGATGTAGGCCCAGTTCTTGGCCGAACCACTATACATCTTGTGTTCTTTACTATTATAGACGGCTTTGCTTTATTTCGATACATAAAATACGTCAATTGTATTACTAAAATGTCGATTTAATAATACAGGCCATAAAAACAAAGCTTACCCATCACAAGACCAAGCAATCTCCGACATCACCCAACAAGCAGACGCTAAGCCATTCGAAATTTCCATACTCAAATCCTACGAAAGAAGTACTTCGAGCAAAAGTTAGCGATTTGGCTGGGAGTGGACCATTGCTAACCAACTGCGATGTTTGTGCAAACGAGCATCCAGTTAAATTGCTTGTGTCTGCCACCACCAACTCGCTTAACTATGAAGTATATTTCTTTGGATAAGGAAAATTGTTGGCAACTAAAAGGGAGGTGTATTTGGAAAAGATAACGGGGATCACCGATATGGATAGATGGAAAAAAGGCATGGGCGAGCAAGCATCAAACAACAAAAGACCTCTTCAGAGGCAGAAGCCCTCTTCGGAGGCACAACTCTTTGGAGGATAAAGACCTCAAACGGGGCATGCCAGAAGACTTTCTCAACAAAAAAGATTGGTATGGAATGACCGGGAGCACCATCCTAACTGGAAGGCAAGGCGCTTGTTTACTAGCTGAGACAGTTTGTGCAGACAAGCGTCCAAGTAACTTGCGTCCGCCCCGTGAATTCATACGATGATCGGAGGCACCTTCCCAAGTGGAAGGCAAGGCGTTTGTTCACTAGTTGAGACAATCTGCGCAAATAAGCGTCTAAGTAACTTGTGTCCGCCCCGTGAATCCAGCCAACCATGAGGAAGAAACTTCCAGGTAGACTCGGAAGCACGCATTCCACCGAGATCTGAAATAAAACTTCACAAGTGCTGGAATGTGAAAAGCCCTCTTCGGTGGCCCATTTCGCCATAGTTGAAATGCTAAAAGACCTCGAGCGGGCCTCGCCAGGAAAAGAGAGTTCTTTCTCGACATAAAGTTGCGGATTGATCGGTGGCACAAAACGCTTGTATCCGCCCCGTGAATCCATCCAACTAAGAGAAAGAAGCTCCAAACTTCCAAGCAAAAGCCCTACTCAGAGGCACACATTTCACCGTGATTTGAAATAAAACTTCACACGAGTCGAAATGTGAAAAGCCCTCTTCGGAGGCTCGCTTCCCAGCGAACAGGGAAAAAGATAAAAGCCTCTCCCAAGAGGCAGAAACAGAAAAACCTCTTCCCAGAGGCACAATCAAACAAAAAGACCTCTTCCTAGAGGCGCAATCAAACAAAAAGACCTCTTTAGAGGCGCAACCAAACAAAAATACCTCTTCCCAGAGGCACAATCAAAAACTCTCTTTAGAGGCTCAAGCAGGTTGAAACCCCTTTTTCGAAAGGCCCGCTGTACTATGAAGTGAAATTTACTTGCGAAAGCAAAAGTGACTTTTTAAAAAAAAATGGAGTGTAAAAACTTTGCAACAAAAAAAAAAGAGAGAAGGAGAAAACCCCTCCAATATGAAGTGCATTCTACTAAGCTAGAAAAATATTTCCTTGAAACGGAAATATTATCTTATAAAGTACAAATGCAAACTTCCTTCAAATGGACGAGTTGTTCTCTAAAGGAAGAGTACAAGTCTTCTAGAAATAGGAGAGTTATTCTCCGAAACTTTGCCAATATGAAAAAAGTTTGCAGTAAACCTATGGTATAGGGGCAATACAGTATAGTCATCATAAAAATGAAGACAATGCTCAATAAACATACCATAGGATTACTGCAACCTCACAAAAAGGGGATAAAGAAACTTGCATAAAAATAGAAAGTAAAAGCGTTCTCAAATACAGCCAGAAATTTGTATAAGTAAAAGAACCATTTTATTCCATACTATGAGAATTTTATACATATGCAGGTTTCAAAGTAAAAGAAAGCGGGGACTGGTACCCACACAATCTCCAGTCAACACAAACTTGTATACATGCAAAAAAGCAAAAAGTAAATCAAAGAAGGGAAAGCGGGACTCATCACTTCTTTCTCCCACCACCTTTAGAGCCTTCACCTGGCTTAATAGGCAATTTTTCAGGCCGGCTTGGGAGAGTTGGGGGAGAAGGAGAGAGAGCTAGTGCTGGATTAACTTTCGTTTCCTTTTCAGTAACAGAAATGCTTCTCCCTTTCTTCTTTGAAGTTGTACGCTTCCTCCTCCTCTTTGAAGAAGACTCACTCCCCGGAGTGACAAGAGCAGACAATTTTATGTCATCAGAAAGGGTTCGCTCCGGAGATACTTCGCCTCCTTCAAGTCCTTCGGCCTTCTGCTCCTGCAAAGCGGCTGGATCGTCCAAGCCTTGAAGGGCTCCCATTAATTCTTCCTGCGATCCCGGTTGGGAAGTAGGAGTGATTTGAAAGGATGGAGGAGGAACAACTGGAGGAGGAGAAGTTTCTATGACACTGGGCGTTTTCGCTGCAGAAGAAAAGCAAAAAATATTAGTATCTTCCGAGAAGAGAGGAGATAACGGCTCATCGAGTCTTAAGTAATAAGCAAAAAGTTCATCAAGCTCAGCCGAAGCAAATGAGTAATCCGCTTGACCTGGTTCGACATTAATATTACCTGGAGAAGTGGGCTTCCTAATGTCAACTTCATAAGCTTGTGCTTCGGCGCTCTCTTCGCCTTCATCTCCACCCTGTGCACTTGTAATCTCAGTTATAACTTTAGTAGGGGACGGAGAATGGGAACCGGAGCCTGTGATATCAACATCAGCCAAAATTGAAGGAGGGACATGGGCAATTGATGGTGTTTCTTTCTCTCGATGCTCCTCTCTCATCGTCCCAGCACGCTCTCTAGCGAGTTGCTCTTTTCCTCTGGCAAGGGTTGCACGAGCTCCGTCATCCAGATAATGTGCCTCAAGTTCTTCTTCGGCATACCCAGCATCTTTAAGCATATCAAGCACAACTTCCCATACTTCAGCCAAAGTGATTTCATATTTGGGGCCCAAAAATGCGAGACTGCCACGCCTTAGGACACTTTGCAAGTAGAAGTCAAACAATGTCGAACTGACATCGGCTTTGGTGGCTTGATGAGCTTCTTCAGCTGCAATTTTACCAGCAACATCCTCATTGTGCTCTTTCTCAACCATAGCAAGTTGAGTTTTTAATGTCTCAATTTCGAGGTTCTGGGAGCTGGTCTGTTGTCGCAACTGTGTTACTTCAACGCGATAATCTTTTACAACCTTTTCCTGCCACTTGAGTTTATCTTCGGCCTCTCGTTGGCTAGCATGAGCATCCCGCACTTGTTGCTGAAGCACACTTTCCCTTTGAGAGTAGGAAGTGGAGGAAGTAGCAAGCTCCTCTTTAAGTTTTCCAACTTCCACTTCAAGCTTTTCATTATAAGCGGCAATGCTCCTCATCTATGCGTCATGTTGATCAAGAGTCTTTGGCCATTCGGACTACATTCTCCATAGTCAACATAGCCTCAAGGTTTGCGCGGTTCACTCTCTGGAGTTCGTCAACAAGTTTCTGCCAATTCGACATTCTCTCAATCTCAAGCTTGACAGCATCAAGATTTCGCAACATGGCTAGTTTGTCGATTGGAACCAGATCAAGATCAAAGCGAACTCCCTTCAAGCACCAGTTTGGAAATCGGCTTTGAAGAGTAGCTGGGCCTGGTCCGACCTGATATGAGGGCCTGCCAGTGATCGTCTGAATGTAGGTACGAGCAAGACCAGGAGATTGAGGAGGCACCGAAGCAATGGGCTCTTTAGGAATGTCAGATGATGACTTTTCACCGTGCTTGGTCCGTTTGCTCGAACCTTCGTCGGCATGGCTCTTTCCTTTGTCATCATGGGATTTTCGTTTAAGGGAATCATCCTCTTTGTGGGAAGAGTCGCGACGTTCATCCCCTCTCCTGTACCGTTCTTCGTATGCTCTTCTCTCCTGAGCTTTTCGAGCAGCCCTCTCCTCATCAGTTTCTCTATGGGGGGAAGATAGCGCCTGTAATCATATTGACTACGCTTTCTGTTGAATATGCGCTTTGCGCTTATATGATTTTTATTTGATGATAATAAACATATATACATTCGTTTAAGTGTATTTGTTAATATACTATTTTATTTTCACAGATTAAATAAATATTTGTTGAATAAATTAAATAACACAGAATTTGAATTCAAACAGAAATTTTATTCAAACAAATATTTATTACAATTTTGAATAGTACAAATTCAAGCTCTCACTATACATATACAATTTTGATTACATTGCATCACGATTTCATATTTACATTAATAACCTTACTACATATCACTCACACTCGTATTTATCTTCAACTTCATTCCCGTTTTTGAATCCAGCATCTGAGCAATCTGCAAAAATAAATTTTGACGCAGTAAAATTGAAAAAGGAAATATTTTTGCAGTATGAAATAAAACGTGAATTTCGAAAATAATATTTGCCTCAGTTATTTGGGTTGTTCGTCATCATTTAAATTTGAATTCATCATACACGAACAACTTGTGACATACACAGTGTATCACTGTATATGCCACAAGGCCGTGCACATCGATATCCACTTGATAATGCTACAGGGACAGGTGAGCATAGGCCAAACCCAAATGAAAAGCCGGGTTCAACTCACGTGCAATAACATAAAAGTCACAACTCTCAGCACAAGGTCAAACCCGAGTTTTAAAACTGGATTCAACTCTGGTGCAAATCAAAAGTACACATGAATGCTATGTTCAAACATGGCACAGCCTCAAACCAGCATCAAAGCAAGTACAACTACAAGTGTCGACCAAGTGACAATGCAAGCAAGATCGACACAGTAGCCAACATATTCAACAATGAATCAGAGAATACAAATTATGACACAAATGCACAATAGGCCAAGCATCAAGACACAAAGCACCAGACTTCAAGCCATGCACAGCAGCGACCAAAGTCAAAGCAAAGTCAGATCAAACAGAGACTACAAAGCAGTAAACACTTGAACACATATTAAAGTGAATTAAACAGACTCAACTACAAGTGTACAACCACTCCAGAGAGTAGTTCAAATACAAATGAACTCGACCAGTAACCAAGGCTACAAAGTGCACAGTGACTATAATAAGTACAGTGAATAACATAGTTGCAGCATGAACAAAAGATCAAAGAAATGCACAAAGGTGCTCAGGGATAAACACAAAGATGGTCAGAGCCTTAGTATACAGAGGTCACAAAATCAGAACCGTGGTCATGCCGAAGTCAACAAGAAAGGCAAGGCAAAAATTCGAGCAATGGTCAGATATTATCAAACAAAGTCAAGGCCAGAGTAAAATAAAACCAAGTTAGAAATTAAGCAAGCCGTGGTGGCCACGAAACAAATTCGAAGCCGAATAATTCAAAACTGTGTCAACAAAGAAAGCATCGAAAATACGAATTTGAATAAGTCAGTGAAATCTCAAGCATCCAAGCATAATCAAGCGGCCAGAGAAAATAAATTGACAAATTCAAACAATTTTATACGAACGCAAATATAGGAATTCGACCTATATAAAAACCCACAAATCATCATCGGCAAAGCATCGAATTCAAGTACGAATACACAAAAGCACAAAAGCATAAAATTACATACTGAAATCACAGAGGAACTCGATCCAAATTGGAGAAGCCGTGTGGTAAAAAGGAGAGCATCAATCGACAAAGGAAGCACGTCAATCATTATTCGATCGAGGAATTCAACCGGCGCTTCAATTTGTACAACCCTAATTTTGAAAGCAAGGAGCGAAAGCACCGAAGCCCATATTTCAGAAAGACAACGAAGTCGCCATTATTCTCATAAGCAAAGGAACAGGCCGAGCAAAAAAAAAGGAACGGGTTATAGAAATTAAAAGGGTCGGCCTTTATTATCAAAAGGGGATTTAGTTTTTAGGGTTTAATTTTTTAAAAAAGGGGTTTTTTTTAAGTTTTTATTTTGAGCAAAAATTAGGGATTCAAGCTTATATTTTAATTTTTGCTCCTGCTTGTATTTTTGAAGTTGTTTTTTCTTTTCAAATCAAAGAATTTGTAAATCACCACCTAGGTTGTAGGTATTGTCAGATTGTCTAGTTAGAATTAGTTCAGTGAGCAGGGTGTGCGAGTTTGCAAAACTCTATAGGCGGGAGCAGAGTTTGCGAGTAAGCAAAACTTTATAGGCGGAGCAGGGTGTGCGAGTCTAGTAGAGTGTTTGTGAGCGGGAGCAAAGGTTTGCCAGTCTAGTAGAGTGTTTGTAAGCGGGATATTGTTTAATTCTAATAGAAATCTGGGAATGCAGCAGTAGGCAGGGTTGCCGAAGCTGGGTAAATTTTGTGTGTGATTTAATTTTCAGCATATTTATTTCTGCAGTTTGTTTCTGTGTTTAATTCGAGAAAATTTGCTATAACCCTATTCACCCCCCCCTCTAGGGTTAATCTAGATCCTACAAGTGGTATCAGAGCCCGGTATTTTTCTTTAACTCTAGAGTCATGAATTCATCAAATAATGCTTTTTCTGAGGGGCAATCTATTGTTAGGCCACCCATGTTTAACGGGAATGATTATGCTTATTGGAAAGTTAGGATGAGTATTTATCTTAGTTCTGTTGATTATGATGTTTGGGACATTATTGAAACAGGCTATAAATCTCCCACTATAACCGTTGGTGATACTGAGATTCCTAAACCTAAGGAAAGGTGGGATGCTAACGATAAGAGATTAAAAACTACAAATGCCAAACGCTTTGATCTGTGCTCTTGATAAAAATGAATTTAATAGAATTTCTCACTGTACAACAACACAGGAAATTTGGCACACTTTGGAGGTGGCACATGAAGGAACTTCTCAAGTCAAGGAGTCTCGTCTAGCCCTGTTCAGCAATGAATACGAGAACTTTGTGATGGACAAAGGCGAGAGCATATAGGACATGTTTGGACGCTTTTCAACTTTGGTATACAACTCTAGAGCGCTCGGGAAGGTATTCACTGAGGTAGAGCTTGTGAGGAAGGTGCTACGACTTTTACCGATGAACTTTGAGGCAAAAGTCACGACAATCCAAGAATCGAAAGATTTGAGTAAACTAAGCATGGAGGAGTTGATTGGCAACTTGATGACATATGAGCTTGAGCTAAAAGCAAAGGAAGAACGCAACAACTCCAAATCAAAGAAGAAGACGATTGCCTTAAAAAGCAAAGAAGAGAGCGATGAAGATGAAGAAGATCCAATTGAAGAGCTTGCAATGGCTATCAATAATCATAGAAAATGGTCAAGATTCAAGCCACGCAAGAAGAAAACATCTGGTAATAGGTCAAGAGAGTCTAACAATTCCGATAATGAATTGACGTGCTATAACTGCAACAAGCCTGGCCACTTCAAACAAGAATGCCCACTTCTCAAATACAACAAAGGAAAGAAAAAGAAGAAGAAGGCTTTTGCAGCGACTTGGGATGATGAAGAAGGAGAAGAAGTTTTGGATAGTAGCTCAGAGGAGGCTAACTTGTGCCTTATGGCAAAATCGAATTCAGAAGCAAGCTCGGAAGAATCTAGTGAGGCAGGTGACTATTCTTATAAAGATCTTGTTTTTATGTGTCTTGATCTTACTAAAGTAGTTGATGCTCTTGAATCTAAAATTGAAAAACTAAAATCTGATCGGAGAGAACTTGCTCGTGAAAGTTTTAGGTTAGAAACTGAACTTGAAAATATTCATAACCTAGAATGTAAAAATTGTAAGATTTTAGATTCAGAATTATCAAAACTTAGGAATAACTTTGAGAATCTTGAAAAAGAAAACTTGAATCTTAAATAAACCATCGACACTAGGAAAAAGGATTTTATAAATCGATGCACCTCACTTGTCACTGAAAACACAACACTAAAAAGCAAAGTCCAAAATCTTGAGAAATCTTTGAATAACTTTTCAAGAGGCGAAAAATCTTTCAACATGCTATTGGGAAATCAACTCTTTGCTAACAACAGAAAAGGACTAGGTTTTGGGAAATCAAAAGATGATGATAATGCAAAAGGTAAAAGTGTCTTTGCTCGATCTGAAATAATTGGACATCATGTTGAAAATTGTAGTCGTAGGAACAAAAACACAAAATTTATACAAGTTTGGGTTCCTAAGAATTCTACAAACAAATTTCACATCTATTGGAACAAGAATAAAAGGACAAAACAAGTTTGGGTTCCAAAAGGTTTGTTTATTCACAATGCTTCAGTCACTAATAATCATGGACCTATAAATAGGTCACAAAAATCTTTCATCGTGTAGGTATGGTGGCAGGCTAAGTAACAACAACGGTGTTCTCTGGATTTTGGCTGTTCCAGAAACAAAACGGGAAACAAAGCAAAGTTACTTAGCCTAGTATAAAGGTGTCAGAATCACAATGGACAACAATGAAAAATTATCGTAAAGGTAAAACAGGTAAATTTGTTTTGAACGATATATTAAATGTGATAATCTGCACCGTAATCTGAATTAAATCAGCCAGTAATGTGATGATGAAATGAATGATGTCTTTAATTCTGACTTATTCTTAATTGATATGATTTGTTTTACTTGTTCTTATTTATGACCTTGATTTGTGCTTAAATGATGACCAATCAGATTTTCAACTTTGAACTAATCCATATAAATTTGTTCGGTCAAATGATGGTATTTTATTGATCTTTGATTACTCATGCTACACGTAGATATATTTGTTTTGACATTTTGGTCACTGCTTGTAAATTTGCACGATTTCAAATTTCATGTGAAAGCGGTTAAAAAGGATTTTAAGAAATTGTTGAAACTTCAAGAAATTGTTTTTGAAATAATTATGATGTTGATTGACTGTTGATTACTCATGAATATAACTGTTTCTGAAACTATGATATTTGTTTGATTGTTAACATGGTCTCAATTCAAATCCAAGAGAATTTCATTTAAAAATTGTTGAAAACAATTATGAGATAATTTGTTGAAATTTCACAATCTGGTCTTTGACATCCAACGAGTGAATATTGAGTGAAATTTAAATTCAGATGCAGATTACACTAGTAATATAGTTGATAGAAAAATTACTAGTGGAACGTGATTAATTTTTGAAACATTCATTTGCTGCATCGTTTTTCAAAAGAAAATATCTGCATATTTTTCACTTGAATTAATTTTTCAAATAGCAGAATTTTTCTCATATAACCCCTTCGAGAAAATCATTGTTGACCATATTTTCAGATTAGTCATTCTTATTTGATTTTAAATGACAAATTTTGACTAATCCGACTCCCTACTAATTATCAAAAAGATAAATAGTGTTGAAAAAGTGATAAGTGTTGATATTTAACATACATTACTCAAAAGAGTATATTTTGGAAAATTTCTTTAGGAATTTAAACAAGAGTTATAAAACTTTTTGTTGGGTAAAGATTCCATGATCATTTCTATATCTATCATATTTCTATCGACCATTGTTTATCAAATCTTAAATATAGTTTGTCGATATGTGGTACTATAATCAGGGATCATTACATTTTCTTAAATAAATAAATAAATATCCAAAGTATTCACTCTCATTTAAAAGTCCTCACGGTTATGCATGGGTGAATTACTTGGATTTTTGATTATGTGCTTCCATGCTTATTTAAAAGTCCTTACGGTTATGCATGCATGGAACGCATATCAAAATTAATTGCTTAAATAGACAAGTTGATTCTAATCCCATTTAAAAGTCCTAGCGGTCATGCGTGGTTAGAAGATACTTGATTTTATTTTTTAAAATTAAATTGGAATACTACTAATCTCATTTAAAAGTCCTAACGGTTATGCATGATTAGTAGATATTCAAATTTGTGATATAAATGTACCACAAGTTGATACAATTGTATGATTTTATATTAGAACATCATTACCATCATTTCTAAAAGTGGAATATGCTCCTAACAAGGGTAGTTATGATTTTTGTTTGATTTTTATTGAAGTTTAATATTTATATTCAATTTGAGTTTAATGTTGGATTAATATTGATCACTTAATCTATATTTTTATCTAACACTATTATTCTTTTGCTGATAACAAAAGGGGGAGAGAAAAGTTAAGATTTTGTCAAATAGAATCAAGCAAAGGTCAAATAATTTTACATTTGCATCTAGGCTCATTTATATATTTATATTTGTATGCATATATGTAGGGGGAGCATCATGTAGAGAGGGAGCATTTAAATAGAGGGAGCAAATTGAACGATCAAATACATTAATACATTCAAAATCTTAAATATATGTTAGTTATCATGAAAAGGGGGAGATTGTTGAATATGCGCTTTGCGCTTATATGATTTTTGTTTGATGATAATAAACATATATACATTCATTTAAGTGTATTTGTTAATATACTATTTTATTTTCACAGATTAAATAAATATTTGTTGAATAAATTAAATAACACGGAATTTGAATTCAAACAGAAATTTTATTCAAACAAATATTTATTACAATTTTGAATAGTACAAGTTCAAGCTCTCACTATACATACACAATTTTGATTACATTACATCACGATTTCATATTTACATTAATAACCTCACTACATATCACTCACACTCGTATTTATCTTCAACTTCATTCCAGTTTTTGAATCCAGCATCTGAGCAATCTGCAAAAATAAATTTTGACGCAGTAAAATTGAAAAACGAAATATTTTTGCAGTCTAAAATAAAACGTGAATTTCGAAAATAATATTTGCCTTAGTTATTTGGGTTGTTCGTCATCATTTAAATTTGAATTCATCATACACGAACAACTTGTGACATACACGGTGTATCACTGTATATGCCACAAGCCGTGCACATCGATATGCACTTGATAATGCTACAGGGACAGGTGAGCACAGGTCAAACCCAAATGAAAAGCCGGGTTCAACTCACGTGCAATAAAATAAAAGTCACAACTCTCAGCACAAGGTCAAACCCGAGTTTTAAAACTGGATTCAACTCAGGTGCAAATCAAAAGTACACATGAATGCTATGTTCAAACATGACACAGCCTCAAACCAGCATCAAAGCAAGTACAACTACAAGTGTCGACCAAGTGGAAATGCAAGCAAGATCAACACAACAGCCAACATATTCAACATTGAATCAGAGAATACAAATTATGACACAAATGCACAATAGGCCGAGCATCAAGATACAAAGCACCAGACTTCAAGCCATGCACATCAGCGACCAAAGTCAAAGCAAAGTCAGATCAAACAGAGACTACAAAGCAGTGAACACTTGAATACATATTACAGTGAATTAAACAGACTCAACTACAAGTGTACAACCACTCCAGAGAGTAGTTCAAATACAAATGAACTCGACCGGTAACTAAGGCTACAAAGTGCGCAGTGACTATAATAAGTACAGTGAATAACATAGTTGCAGCATGAACAAAATATCAAAGAAATGCACAAAGGTGCTTAGGGATAAACACATAGATGGTCAGAGCCGTAGTATACAGAGGTCATAAAATCAAAACCGTGGTCATGCCGAAGTCAACAAGAAAGGCAAGGCAAAAATCAGAGCAATGGTCAGATATTATCAAACAAAGTCAAGGCCGGAGTAAAATAAAACCAAGTCAAAAATTAAACAAGCCGTGGTGGCCACGAAACAAATTCGAAGCCGAATAATTCAAAACCGTGTCAACCAAGCAAGCATCGAAAATACAAATTTGAATAAGTCAGTGCAATCTCAAGCATCCAAGCATAATCAAGCGGCCAGAGAAAATAAATTGACAAATTCAAACAATTTTATACGAACGCAAATATAGGGATTCGACCTATATAAAAACCCACAAATCATCATCGACAAAGCATTGAGTTCAAGTACGAATACACAAAAGCACAAAAGCATAAAATTACATACCGAAATCACAGAGGAACTCGATCCAAATTGGAGAAGCCGTGTGGTAAAAAGGAGAGCATCGATCGAGAAAGGAAGCACGTCAATCATTATTCGATCGAGGAATTCAACCGGCGCTTCAATTTGTACAACCCTAATTTTGAAAGCAAGGAGCGAAAGCACCGAAGCCCTAATTTCAGAAAGACGACGAAGTCCCCATTATTCTCACAAGCAAAGGAACGGGCCGAGCAAAAGAAAAAGGAACGGGTTATAGAAATTAAAAGGACCGGCCTTTGTTATCAAAAGGGGATTTAGTTTTTAGGGTTTAATTTTTATAAAAAGGGGGTTTTTTTTTGGTATTTATTTTGAGCAAAAATTAGGGATTCAAGCTTATATTTTAGTTATTGCTCCTGCTTGTATTTTTGAAGTTGTTTTTTCTTTTCAAATCAAAGAATTTGTAAATCACCACCTAGGTTGTAGGTAGTGTCAGATTGTCAAGTTAGAATTAGTTCAGTGAGCAGGGTGTGCGAGTTTGCAAAACTCTATAGGCAGGAGCAGAGTTTTTGAGTAAGCGAAACTCTATAGGCGGAGCAGGGTGTGCGAGTCTAGTAGAGTGTTTGTGAGCGGGAGCAAAGGTTTGTGAGTCTAGTAGAGTGTTTGTAAGCGGGATACTGTTTAATTCTAATAGAAATCTGGGAATGCAGCAGTAGGCAGGGGTTGCCGAAGCTGCGTAAATTTTTTGTGTGATTTACTTTTCAGCATATTTATTTCTGCAGTTTGTTTCTGTATTTAATTCGAGAAAATTTTCTATAACCCTATTCACCCCCCTCTAGGGTTAATCTAAATCCTACACCTTCCATACTGCTTAAAGTCATCATAATACGAGCCACTTCGCCCCATGGAAGAACCTAAAATTGAAAAAGAAGCATAACTTGAGAATCTTCAAATTGCAAGGAGTTAAGTGCATATTAGTGCCAATAAATCCTAAGTGTGTGTGGTGTGTGCAAACTACACGCGCCGTACTACGAACCGCTCCTCAGTTGGGGGTGGTGATAGATTTTATAGCCAATGTCGATTCTTGAGCTGGAGGAGTCTGTTGAAGAGCAGATGTCGCTTCAACCACTGGAGATACAATTTTAGCAGCGGAAAGGTCATCTTTAAAGAGTTCTTGAGACGTAACTATAAAGTCGCTCAACCCTTCGAAAGTGTCATTACCACTGTGTTCAACAGGGCTCTTCACCTCAACTCCTTCATCAGTAGCCTTCCCGGTTTGTTGAAGATCTTCTTCTTCTTCGATGACCGGGGCAAGAGCAAGTTTACAAGATGGCCCCGCAATGTCAGTTGGAATAGAACATTTTACCAACGAAGCCTCAGTTGTAAGTTCCTTCGGTACGGGTTCGTTAGTAGAAACTGGGGCATCTAATGCCTTAGTTGGGGAATCAGGGACTTCGCGAGGTTGTGTAGAGCGGGAAGAATGTAGAAGCCCAAACTGATGTAGAAACTCATCCTTCAACAGAAATTTTATACTCCTCTCCTCAGCAGCCACGGCATTCAGTCTTTCAAAAAATTTCTTGTGGCCTGGATCTCTAAAGGGGGGAGGAAGTGCTGAAAAAGTAAAGAGTAAAATTAGCACTTAGCAACTCAGATCTCGAAAAGCTCAGGAATGGAAAAAATAGAAGCATGTAATCTTACTTCCTACTCTCCAGATAGCATAAAACCCTGGGGGGAAGCGAACAAAGAAAAACTGATTCAAGAAGCCATGTGCGCTTTTGGAAAGATCGGTAATGAGTTTGTGATTCCTAGCGCTTCTTACAACAGTAATGGAGGGATGATCTTTATTCTTGGAAAATGAGCATAAGTAGCAAATTTCTTCGAAACTCGGCAGACGATCAAGAGTTCTCCTAAATAAAACACATAAACTCATTAGGATAGCATAGCCATTGGGATGTAGTTGAAACGGAGAGATGGTCAACCGAAGGAGAAGCGTTCGAAGAAAATCGTTAAAAGGAGGAATTGCTCCACTTAGGCACATCTGGAGATTGACTGCGACAAAACCGTGAGGTGGATTATCGGCAGTATCATTCGGCCCGGGAAGTAGAGCATCACTCTCAGCAAGGCCAAATTGAATGCGTAGCTGGTTAAATGCTCTTTGGGTTAAGGTAGTCGGAGATCTTTCTGGAGGATTCACTACGGGAATAGCTATCTGAAAGATCTCTCCATCTTGAGCTACCACTTCTTCTTGATGTGAAGCCATTCTACATAAACAACTGGATATTCAAACATGAAGGTGCACGTTTCCTAAATGTGTGAAGTGTTGTGTAAAGCTAACAAAGCAACAAGCAAATATAATTGAAACTAAACATGTGTCAATTGCAATATTTCAAGACTTGTCGCTTTAAGGCCAAATACAAGTGCAATATTAACGCAAACAAATCGACTTTAGTTGGTTAACATTGTTTTAATACTTCACTTGAGTTTGTTGATTCACAGCATTTCGTACAATTTCTTTAAGTTAATTATGCTTTATTGACTAATCTGTCATTTGATGTGGGCAATCAGTGGCAGGATATTCGCCCTAGTTTTCTGCAAATGTTGTATTTAACAAGTTATTAGCATCAAATTTGGTATAATCTGTTAAGAAAGCATAGCAAAGTCATGCAAGTTAGTTCGGCAGTTCAAAGTTCGAGTTGGAGGTGCAATCAAGTCCTATCAAAATTTTTAGGTTCCCAACTTGTTCAAGTCCTAGGCCGTATGGTTTGAGTTAAAAGTACAAGGCATGGCAATGCGCATCAAAGTCCTAAGTCATTCTCAATCTAAAGGTTAAATCACAAAGCTTCAAGTCAAGGCGGTGAAAATTCGCTCAAGTCCAAGGTCGCTCGCGACCTAACAAGTAGGGTGAGATGGGTATAAGTCGCAAGAAGCAATTCGGCAATGGGAAATTGTCCAAGTGCTAAGTCGCTTATGCGACCTAAAGGCTAAGTCGCTTGCACGACCTAAAGCCTAAATCGTCCACGACCCAAAAGGTTTCTTGCGAGTCAAGTTGAGTCGTTGGTCCTTTAAATCGTGAGGCATGGTAAGGATAAAAGGTTTCAGTTCAAAGTAACGTGAATTTCTCTAAGTCCTAGCTCGGCCACGACTCAAGGCTTATGCGCATCTAGTTAAATCGGTCGAAAGTTTGTGTCACGAAAGTAGTCAGGTCGGCCAGATCAGTTAGGTCGCGGGGACTTTTACGTCGCCCAAATCCTTTAAGTTGTTTCTGGAATGATGTAGCGACCCAAGGCTATTTCCCGTTGGAACCGATAGGCCCTACCACTCACTAATTACACTTTGCCACGTGTTTATCAACCATTGTGTCGTTTGAAGCATTCTGTCTAAACCTAAAACCCATTAACCCGATTAGCCACGAATCCTATCCCCTGCTCAAACCTCTAAAAGCATCATCTTCCCCTTCAAATCTTCAAGAACCATTACCAAACTTCTCGGATTCAAAGCTCTTACTAGCTTCAAAGCTAATCGCTAGCAATTCGACAGGAATCAAGGGGCCAGTTCGAATATCGAATTGCAACATAACAACAAAATCGTGTGGAAACGGTCATGGTGGGATTGGCGATGAGTGCAGTAAGTAAATGCTCGAGTTTACCTAAAAATTCGTTGATGGACTTAACAGTTGAAGGAGGAGAAAGTATCAAGTTAAATTTTTAACGTCGGAGGATCGTTAATGGTAGATTAGAGAGTTGGAACAGATGAAATGAGGAAGTGGCAAGCTAAGCAATTTATCGGAGTGAAAGAGATACATAATGGCACGCGACCTAGCAAGACCAATATGTCGGCAACGACCCAAAATCTAGATCGGAGCACACGACCTAAGGAATAGGCGTGTACTCCGAGGGGCAAATGTTAACTCCGATAGGCTCGCGACCTAGCGACCTAAGGAGTCCTACGGCTGAGTGACCCAAGGTTTCAGCAAGAAAACAGCCCGAGAGTGTACGCGACTTAACGGGATAAAGGTGGAGCGACTCAACCATATATGCGACCTAAAGAAGAAACGGCACGACCTAATTATAGCGCGACCTAGGGGATGGAGCGATCTAACCTCTTACCAACCCAACGACTTATAGAACAAAGTGACCTACGGGTTAGCAAGGCAAAGGTACCAGCGACCTAACCTCACAAGCACCTCAGCGACTTAACGACTTAACTATTCTATGACCTAAGAGGGTCAGCGACCTAACGAGCTAATGGATCAACAGCGAGTTAACGACCTATTGAAGGATGCGACTTAGCGACCTAATACCCAAGTGATCTAGCATCTTCTGCAAGCTAAAACTAGGATCCCACGACCACTAAGTCGCTCCTCGACCTACGACCTTCCTTAGGTCGCTCACAACCTAATGCTTGGTAATAAAGTTATACCGCTTTCCCTTAAGTCGCGAGGACTTTCCCTAGGTCGCCCACGACTTAGTACTTCATTCAGAAGAAACCAGTGCTATCAGGAAGGCCCGAAGTTCCCATCTGTTAGGTCGCTCATATGTAATCCACGACCTATCTTAAGTCGCCACCTCTGACCTACAACTTTCCTTAGGTCATTCACGACCTAGTACTTGTGATAAAACTATGACGCCTTCCCCTAGGTCGTTACAGCCTACCAGTTAGTGCAGAAGGCCATGAGCGAACCAGATAGGTCGTAGCTCATTTCCCCTTAACTCGCAAGCGACTTACGACCTTCCTTAGGTCGCTCACGGGTGCTTTTTCGTCCCCGAAATTTTCTAAGGTAGAAAGAATGTTCCAAACTCAAAAGCAAAACTTAGTTAGTGAAATCTCAATTTCACTTTGCTCAAATTCTTTAGTTATAAATCGAAACTGCTAGTTTCGGTTCCTATTCCAAAACCCTTTTTTATTTTACATTGTTATTTGAAATCAACTTTGTCATTAACGAAACATTTCAAATTTTTCAAAAATTTTCTAACTCCCAAAATTTTCAAAATTTTTTGGCAGAGTCTCCCTTGTACGGAGGAGCTTTTGCAATTTCACAATAGATATAAATATATATATACATCGACCCACACAGTCAGAAAAACCAAAAAATAGTTCATATTTCCTATTTTTATTGCATAGGCGTACCTTTTTATTAGCATTTTAAAAACATGCGGCTAATTTGTTATGCATAAACGCGCTCCAACTCTATCTACTGCCTCCCATACCTGTACTTACTTAAACAACCACATCAGTTTTCAATAATATAGGAATTTGTTAACATTCCATTCATTAATCTTAACCAAACATACCAATTTCATGGCTTAACCAAGCAAACTTCATAATTTAACAATGTTAACCATATTTTATCAGCACTTCAAAGATTTCAATCACCATTTAATATTTCTTATACAAGTCAAAGCTTCATTTTATTTCACTCGAATAATTTACATTCAAGTTCACTATATACCATTCATATTTATTACAACCATTTTATTTCCACTTCAATATGATTAACATATGCCTTAGTTACATCTCTTTACTTCAATTCAATTCCAAATTAATTGACAACCAAATTTTACCTTCAATTTGAAGTATTTACATTTCTTTTATAATCCATTTCCATTCGTATGCAAAACCACCTAATAAATTTTCAATCCATTCCAATTAATTCAAAACCAATTCCATTTGCTTCTTTAAACCAACTCAATTCCGAATACAACAAAATAACCAATTCTTATGCAAATTTTCATGTTATTCATGCAAAAATAATCACTACTTAAGCTTATAACCATTTAAAATTAATTCCAATTTAAATCTATATGAATTTTATCCCATTCGGAATTATTCACAACTCAAAAATTCTTATTTCCTTGCAAGTTTTAATTCAATTCCTTATTCTTACTTCAAGTTCCTCATTTGACTTAAGTTTAAATTAATATCATCACATTCTGTATTATTCACAACTCATGCATCTTTAATTTATCACAATAAAATTAATTAAACCACTTCACTTGCATATTAATGTTTATTACCTAAATAAATTTATCCAAGACAACATTATAAAGCTCGACCACAGTTATTGTTCAGTTTGCTTAAGTTCTTTCACAATATTTTCATATCTTCTTATATGAATTTTATTTTCATTTGATTCTCATCCAACCCAATTTCCAATCCATTTACAAATTTTAATGCACTTTGTTTATTTATTCAATCCATTTTAGATTTATTTTATTAACAAAGAGACCACTTTAAATTATTTCACTCATTTGAATTTATTTACAATTCAAACCATCACTATTACAATCTAATTCCATTATTCATTCACGCTCTCGGCTTTTTATTGCCAAAATTAAATCCCATACTAGAACTGGATTTTCGTTTTTCCTTTCAAACTTTTCTTATCAAACTACCAAAATTCCATCCAGACCAATACAAATTTTATTTAATTTAGTTTACACTTAATTCTTCTTCAAACTTCTCTTTATTTAATTTAGCTTACGCTAAATTCATTCTCAAACAAATCCTTTGAATTTAGTTAAGTTATAATTTTATTCACACAATATCATTCTTACTTCTCTGAACTAAATTTTCTTTCAATTTAATTCTTTTCCAATTCTAATTCAAGTTCAACCAAATTTATTTAGCCATCTTGAATTTATACCATTACCTTTACTATCTTAAATAAGAATTTAATTACATTCAAAATTATTTGCAACATAACTGAATTCTATTTTAATTCAATCCAAATTCAACTCCATTGATTTAATCGAAGTTAAATCCAATTCAATCCAATTTTAATTCTCCATATATAAGTTCAAAACTTATTTACTAACTTAAGTTCATACACATCTTTTATATCTCACTTTACCTTATCCTACTTTACATTTTATTTGAGATTAAGTTTGAATTCACCATACCATTCAACTATTTTCCATTTGTGATTATAATTCCATTTTACTTGGGCTTACAATCTAATTTACTATTCTTAAATTCACTAACTTGTTTATTTTAAAGCTTATATTGCTCATTTTAATCCATTTACATCTTATAATCACAATTCCAATTTTCTATATATATGTATTACTGAATTCTTAAAGATAAATTTTTTTTCTCCAATTTAATTCTTTGCACAACCTTAAATCCACAATTTCATATTATAAGTATAATACTTAATAGCTTGTGGGTATAATTCATTACACAATGACCCCCAATTACAAAGTCATTTTACATTTTAACTTCAATCCAAATCAATTTAATTCTAAGTCCAATTTATTTAACTTATCCCAAGTTAAATTCAAATTTTCTATTTCCTTCCATATATTTTATTCACCTCCATTTTACTCAATTTAAATTTTAATTCCAAGATTAAAATTTTCATTTCCTTCTTATTAATATCAACTTCACTTAATAAGTTCAATAGTTGATTCATTTTAATTTGACACATTATTTAAATAGAATTTTCTAGAATTAAATTACCCGGTTTATCTCAAAATCATTTTGAAATAATAAATAACTCATACTCTCTTGGTATATCAAATCAAATCTCCCGATTTCCAAACAACTTGTTTTTACAAAACAATTTTCCTTTTTGAATTTCCAAACAACTTGTACACCCAACAAGTCCAAACAATATCATAACCAACCACTTTGGTAGCAATCCATCACTTTAGAAACTCGAAAATGAATTCTAATGATGTGGTCGGCATCATCAAGATTATTTCCCAGCGACTGAAGTGAGCTCAGTGCTTCCTTACTTTCCCAAATTCATTCCAACATATTACCTAAAACAATATTCCATAATTACCTTCAAATATTTGGACCACATTCCCAAGATTTTAAATTTCCAAACTTTGGGTTTCACCCCATTTAAAACATTTTTCAAAGTTTTCGGGATTTAAATTCTGGTTTAATTCAAATTGAGTTATTCTTCTTTTGTATAATTTATACTCATAGAATTTATTTGGTTATAACCATTTTAAATTTTAGATTCTTATTTGATTAAGATATCCACATCCAGACAATCAAATATATACACTTATTTCAGAAAATTGTTTCTTTTATATCAAAAATATAATTTTGGGTAAAATTATTTCATTACCCTCTTTAAAAACAATACCATGTCGGTTTTTCTTGTTTAAGAGTTTAGAAACCCCTACCGATACGGTTGTACTTCCCGTACCGACCAGAATTCTTAAACACTCAATCGATAAGTCAACACAGTATAAAAATAATTTTTATATGCACTAACAAGTACGCTCTCATATCTATTATTACACTCAACTCATTATAGAGTACTATTGACTCTGTTTAATGAGTAATTTCCCCACCAAAGCCTAGGTTGTCGCCAACGTAAGCTCTGATACCAAATGTAACAACCCGCAAATCCGTACCCCTTGAGCCAACACTATTCTACATTAATTAACTCAAGTGGAACAGAAATACGAACCATTAAGGTTAAAGAAGAAGAGGAAGAAGAAAGAAGGAACTAAACAATATCACAATCTCACAGTCGCAACGGAATAAACTATAATAGTAAATAATAGATCTTTACACAAAATGAAACTATATCTGTTTTATACATCATATCATCAGAGTATCTCATACAAACAATATTTATCAGTCAGACAATCATACAATCATAGCAGCGGATACACACACACACACACACACACACACACATATATATAAGTACGGATAATACGTCTCGTGCTCCAGCTCCTCTCCTGCTCCATAGCATCCTATCCTGAACATATAATACTTGGTCTGACCCGACCGTTATAATGAAATAACACCCGAGTTAGTCTAGAATACCAGCTGATAATAATGCATCCAAATTGATTATTAAAGTTTCAAAAAATCTTTTGAAAACAACAGCATCTCGTAAGACACGCCACAAATAAACATGTCGGATTTTTACCTTACGATAGCTAAAACACTCTTTATAGATATCCTATGATATTATAATAGGGTCTATATACAAATACTTATAAAATAGCCGAAATTGTCACATGATTAAATTCCAGCTACTAGCCATAGAGTGGGTAATACAAACAAAACTTGTAAAAGGCTCGTAGGGAGAACGGATTCCAACTAATGACTAGGCACTAGGGTACCACTTATCACAGTACCTGGTCTAGATCAGCGTACCGAGGACCACGCCCGATCCCCTGCAACACAAGGCCCGGACTACCCCTTATTCGATAGTCCCGAGTAAGGTCACCCCGCGGTTGGGATCAACAACCGCACCACTAAGCCGAAATAAAAGGGACATCTAGACAGGAATGACCTTACCCGAAAATGGGTGCTGCCCACCAAGCCTTGCTGCATATCCCCTGATTTTCAGTCATTCCCGGTCGATGAGGCTTGAGGCTAAGCGTTACCTTTTAGAATGTTTCACTTTGAATGCCCATCGCCCTCCTGACGATGTTCCGAAAGCATTCGTCGATACAAGTCCGTCGCGAGTTCGAACGGAACCGAAGGCACTACTCCTACTACATCCATTTTGGAAATATCCTCAGGATTAGTAGCGACTAGCCCTTGCACTTCACTGCTCCATCATCGACTCCGAACACATTTTTCCACGAAATGTACAAACCGGATCGAAGTGGTTTTCGAGAAATAAATCACAATCCCGGTCTCTTCGAAACGATCAACGCATTTGTCCAATATTGATAGTCAGTAATTTAACTTTCAATTAATATTCACAAACATCCATCACACAATAAATAATTCTCGTATTATTTATTTTCCTCAAAGGTATCTTCACGAGGTATAATTTTCCTTTTCAAATACCGTTGAAAACACTTTTCAAACTCAATTTCTCATGGAATAAATTTCCCAAATTGTCACTTCCCTTGAAAGTGTCCAAGCACCAATTCTTAAGATTTAAAATAATTTAAATACTTTATTCTTGAAAATACATTAAAACATTCATATTAAAACTTCTTACATACTTGATTTAAAATATATACATACTTTTTTTGAAAAAAATATTTCAAATAAAACTGCTTAATAAAATATAAACTATTATCTTTAAGACAAGTTAAGTCATACTAGATTTAAAATAAAGTCGTGAAACTCTATACCATTCTGAATTATACTTTGATTGATTATCTTTAAAATAAAACCATTTTATAAAGTATAAATAATAATAATATTCTTTAAAACATAGTTCTAATTATCCTTTAAAAATAATTACTTCTATAACTACTTTGATATATATTTACTTTTAAAATTCTTACAACTTAAATAATCTTTCTTGAAACCATTCTTAATATAACTTCAAACTCTAAGGTTTCAAAAATCTATTTTAAAAACATACTTGGCTTTCAGGGAAATACACTTCCATCTTAGAATAACCAAAGAATTCCTTTTATCAATCCAACACGTTTTATCCCAATTCAATTTTACGTTCATCTTGTAAAATCCTTTCCATACTTTAAAAATAGCTCCTTTTATTTTAAACACATTGCTATTTCCTGGAAATCACTTCCAAACATACGTTTAAAATATTTAAAATAAGCTCTAGAAATTATTTTAATTGAAAATAATAATTAAGGAAATATATAGGGTTTTACTAAGTATTTTAAATAAAATTTAACTTTTAAACTAAGGTTATTAAATCAAATATCCATATAAAATTTCCTTTGAAAACTTAATACTACTTTACCCCTTTTTTAAAAAAAATAATAATTAAATACCATATTTACTTAATCAATGTCTGCTTTCACTTAAAAACATTTTTAAATAATATTTCTTTCTAAAAATATTCTAAACATACTTAAACTGCAAATTTAAAATTTGAAAGCTTTCTTAAAAACAAAATGCAAATTTCAAGGAGAAAGCACACTTCTCATTTTTTAAAATAAATCTCGCTTTTATTTTTAACAATTCTCAATTCCCTTTCCAAACCATAAATTCAAACACTTCAATTTATCAACCAATCACTTGATTTCATTTCCCTTTAAATTCTTTACTTAAGAATGTCTTTAATTTCCTTTTAACCCAATTTAGTTATTTATATTTAAATTCTCAGGTGGTCTTTTCCAAATCATAGCACAACACAATTAAATTTTCAATTTAATCTATCACAGCATATAAATGGAGCATAACATAACATGATCTAAACAATTTATCACAGAATATAAATAGATTTCTATTTGTGAGGGATCTAGTTGGATCCCTCCAACCTGTTTCCTTGCATCCGTAGATATTAGCACAACAACATATATCGGTTCAATTTGATGATATCATATTCAACAAATTAAGCAATCATTCAATTAATGACCATCTAAATTAACTAATATTCCAGATGTGAGTGAGTTAAACTCACCTTGGGTTTTCGACGAGCGTTCAAATTTAAATTAAATCGAACGGTGTTCGATTTAACCTAAATTCTTACTTGCTCGGAATGATTTCAGAACTTCTCCACTACGTAGTACGCGTCTCTGCAATTCCGACGTCGCCAGTTTCGTCTGAATCTGACAACGTGTGCGTTATATATGAATTTTCAAAGTTAAATTACCAATTTAAAAACAATGTCTTTTAAATTTAATTTTATTATACCAAAATCAAGTCAGGACGCACGATCACAATCCCACAATCATGGCCGCAAACGTTTTCTTCCTCACGTAGCTCCACACGCGATGCAAACCCATAGCCTCCACGAAACCCTAATTGCTGCTTCGCCATTGATCGTCGAGATGATGATCCGATGCCTCCACCTCGAAGCCGTTCGTCGCCTCAACCTTCACACCCATCATCATGAAGCTCGGTCATCACAAAGCCACGGGAATCACGCACGAACGTGCGACGAACGGCAGCGAAATATGCCTCCAATCAACGACGAATCTCCAGATCTACCGTTGGATGCGAAGCCTACGCCGTCTCTACGACATTCTAGTTGGAAGTTTTCGGAATCGTCGCGTGGATTGATTGCAAATTGAAGATGAAAGTCGTTATTTTTGGCCATGAATAGATATAAACGGCGGCTAGTAAAAGAATAAGCTGGGGTTTGGCTTGCGCGTGAATATATACACATAACCCAATTATATTAATATTTAATTCACTTTAAAGCAAATTTTCAAACGAACTCCGAATCTTATGTGCCGCCAGGCGTTTCTAGGGTTTTACCCACATCCCGAACACAATGGAACATGTTTCGGAGGCTAATTCGATCATATGCGCGAGTTAAAGAAATAAACGATAAATTTTCAATTAAATCGGTTAAAGTATTTTCTATGCGTTTTAAGCTGCCGGGGTCAAACGATAACTCCAATTGCTACGAAAATTGAAATCCGATAAGAACTAACTATTACGGATCCAATGGAACAGGTTTCGTCAAATTCCAAGACTGTGCCTCAGAAGGCTATCTTAACTCGTCGATTAAATCGAGCGATTTTCACAATCGTCGAAATCACTTAAAATTTCACTTTTAAAACTTTATTAACTCTATTATAACTCGTCTAAAATTTATATTCACATTTGAAATCTTTTTGGTTCAGTTTAAATCAAAAAAATGATTATTTGCATTATTATATTATTAAATTCCATTATTAAATTAATATAAAATTCCAAATTCGATTAATCAACTTCTAATTTCATCCAACAGTCTAATATTATAATTCAAACCCAAATAGACTTAAAATAAATTTTAGAATCTATTTTTATACCTATTTACACCCAGAATCACCAATTATCCCAATTCTAATATTAAATTATTATTATTCAAACTTCAATTAAATCCCTGTATATAAAATTTAACCACTTTTATTAATTTAACCCAAGTCTTTTATTTCAAAATTCAAATTATAACACATATCCAACATTTAAAATGAATTAAACATTCAAATTTGGCGACCCAAAATTCTGAGTCGTTACATTGAAATCCGATAACAATACAATATTGCGGATCCAATGGAACTGGTTTTGTCGAATTCCGAGACTGCGCCTCCAAAGGCTGTTTTTAAATGTCAATTTAAACAATACATTTTAAAATTAAACAAAACTCTTTTAAATTCACTTTTAACATTCTTATTATCTCCAGTACTATAAATATAATTTTTCCAAGCCTTGAAATATTTTTTAACCAGCTTAAAAACCCAGCTTCACCATCTTAATCAATTTCCAATTATTAAATTCAATAATTTAATTGCCAAATAAACAGTGATATTTGAAATTCAAGTTAAACTAATTTTCAAATATTTAAATAAATATTCTAATTTCAAATATCTAAAAATTCTAGGTCGTCACATTTTGGATTTCCCGTCCCTCGGTTTAAATTGACACCCTGTCATAAGTCATAGTTTTAGGGTCACTATTAACCTATTAGTTTTTATGGGTTCACCAATAACCTTTTCCATTATGCATGAACATCTTGTTCTAATTCATAGTTTTCATGGGATCACCAAAAACCTATAAACACATGCCAATTAACTTAATTAATTTATGGATCCCCCTAAACCTATTAGTCATATTCCAATAACTAATCCCTTTATCATAGTTTTTGTGGGTTGACTAGAAATCTATGGATTTATCCAGTAACTCACTTCTCGTTCTAGTTCACAAGGGTTGACTAGGAACCTACTAATGCTTTCATTAACTTCTTTCTTATCCTAGTTTTCATGGATTGATAAGGAACCTATTAACTTATGTCAATTCTTAATCCAGATACAGTTTTCAGGGGTTCACTACAAACCACTTAGCCTCTGCCAACTTACCTAATACATAGTTTTCATGGGTTCACTATGAACCTGTTGGTTACCTCCAATAACTACGTAATCATAGTTTTCATGGGTTTATTATGAACCTATCTTCCAGACAACTTCAAGGTTTTGACATCCTATATTCTGGTCTCCCTGACTTCTTGAATGCAATTCTACTCATTCAGGAGTTTAATCAAATTATATTAACTACTAGGTGAACCTTACTGGTTCTTCTACCCCTATAGTCCCAGAATACAGTTTTCGGTTCTTTATCATGTGAATATACTCGTATTTGAAGACGCTAACCTAATAATTTAACAATACCACTCCTGTGGGTTTTAGGTCCTTGAAATACATTTCATATATAATACAGTTGTTCCCTTTAACTTATATTTTTATCAAGGTCAAACTTCTTTAAATTTACATACTTAAAGTCATTTCAAAACTCCTTATTTGGCCATAGGTTTTTCCTTTAGAATTTGAATTTGGGTTTTAAAACCTTTTGAAACCTTTGAAACCTTACTTCCGACCACATAGGATGACCTCCTTCGAAAGCATAAAAGCCTATCTTTAAAACACTAGGCTCCTGTCTTTCGAATACTTTAAAATATCTCTTTAGAAAACTTTTGACCATATTAAAGTATTATCATATAAGTATAGAAGCATAGCTTCGAAACTATTTGAAAGTACCCCTTCGAAACCAATGAAGATTACCCTTCGAAACCACTGAAAGTCCCCCTTTCGAAAACATTGGGTTTATACTTAAAACATCATTTTGGGTCAAAGTGAACATAGGCGAAAGCATCTCTTTCGAAAGCAATAAAACATCTGGGTAAAACAATTGAAGGTTAGCTTCGAAACCCCTTCCCAAACCATTGCCTTCGAAACCCCTAACCCATTTCGAAAGTATTAGGAAGTGGCTTGTATTTATAAAAACAACTGAACCTTTCGACAGTATTGATGTCTTCAATACCATCGGAAAGTCATTAATTCAAAGAAGGGTTTCGACTTGGTCGAAACTACCCCTTTCAAAAGCTTTAAACAAAATCTAAGTAACTCCTTTGGAAGCTACTTCTTTTAAAACATAAGCAACAACTCTCTTTCGAAAGCCTCTTCAAAATACCCTTTCGAAACCATAGGTTTTGACTACTTCGAAACCATTTATAAATAGGCAAGCTCTTTTCTTTTAAAACAAAATAAAACAAAGAAACCAAACCCTTCGAAAGCTATCTTTCCACCTCCTACCTCCCGCCTTTCTTCAATCCACTATGTACCATTTAAATGATACCATATGTATTGGTTGACTGGTTTCAACCAAGAAGGTTTTGACTTGGTTGGAGGCGGAAGGTTTGAGTCGAAGGGTCTTTCTAAAGAAGGCGGAACCCTTTTTTCTGAGCAAAAAGGTTGTTTTTATCAAATACAGTCAACTTTTTGTAGCTAACTTTCCCACTTGTAAACACATGATTGGTTAAATTAAACTTTCAAATTATTTTTCTAAAATTTACTGCATTTTCTTAGATCTAAAAACATATCGAATTTTAACAATTAAGCCCTTCCTAATAACACAACAATTAAATCATTTAGGTCCTCCTTTCAAAATAATTTAATTTTCATACTAAATCACTTAGTAAAAATCCCAAAAATTCTAGAAATTCACCTTAATCAAGCTATCTAACATATCAAAGTTTCAGACCCAATTCTTAGCATGTTTTCAAAAATAAATTTGTATACCCAAATAACCATATTTCCCTTTGAAAATTCATAATTAATTCTCCGTGGCTTGGAAAATTATAAAAATTGAAACCCAACTCCAAAACCATGTTTTCCATAACATATAATTTTTCCATGGCATTTAAAAATCATTTAACTTCGGTTTTACCCTAAAACTATGCATATCTCCCTTTAAACAAACTTATTTAAACCACATAAATAATAAACCAAGCATATCATCATTCATTACACAAGCTCCTAATAAATCATCGAGTACCTTATTGACTCTTTCCGTCTGCCTATCCGTCTGTAGGTGATAAGTTGTACTCATCTTGAGCTTGGTACCTAATACCTCTTGGAGACTCCTCCAAAATTCGCTAGTGAATAAAGCATCTCTGTCGCTGACTATGCTACTAGAAATACCATGAAGTCTAACTATGTTCTTTATGTATAACTTCGCCAAAACTGATGCGGTCCTAGTCGAATTTACTGGAACGAAATGGGTACTCTTGGTCAACCTATCCACAATAACCCGTATGCTCTCATTTCCTTTCCTTGACCTTGGCAATTCATCAATAAAATCCATGGATATCGAATCACATTTCCAAATTGGAATCCCTAAACGCTGAAGTAATTCACTTGGCTTCTGATGTTCGGCCTTTCACTTGTTGATAGTTAACACACTGCCTAACCCACAAGCCAACATCCCTCTTTATGCCTTTCTTGTAGAAGCTCGTCTTCATATTTTGATACATCTTGGTCCCTTCAGGATGAATCGTGAACTTCGATCGATGACACTCTTCCAGAACTTCCCTCCTTAAGTTCTCTACATATGAAACGCATAATCTTCCCTTATTTCTGAACCATCTGCTTTGGTTAAGACTAAAATCCTTTACGTGATCAATCTTTGATCCTATCTCAAGCCTTCTAATCTTCTCGGCTAAAACTGGATCCCCTTTCTACTTAGAGGTTATCGTTTCGATCAATATTGGTTGAACTTCTAAACAAGACAAATTGGTAGTACCCTGACTAGAACTAACAGTAGATCACAACTGCACACCACAACTGGCCAAGGCTTCTAGATCCTTCTATACTGCCAACATCGCTAACACCACATTCTGATGTTTTCTACTAAGAGCATCTGCTATCTTGGTTCCTTTCCTAGGAGTATACTCGATATCGAAATCATAAGCTGCCAAAAATTCCAGCCACCTCTGCTGCCTTATATCAACTCCTTTTGAGAGAATAATACTTTAATGACTTATGATCGGTATACAACTCAAATCTCTCTCCTAAGAGGTAATGCCTCCAAATCTTCAAGGCAAAGATTACCACGGTCAACTCTAAGTCATGAGTAGGATATCTTACTTCATGCGGTCTAAGCTGCTGGGATGCGTAAGCAATGACTTTGCCTTCTACATCAACACTACTTCCAATCCTGTCCTACATGCATCGGTGTATACTACCAACCCTTAATTACCATCTAGAACTACTAGCACCGGTGCATTAATTAGTCAACAAACGCTTTAACTTAAGGAACCCTTCCTCACATTTGTCGGTCCAAAAAACTTCACTTCTTTCTTGGTTAACTTAGTCAAAGGTGCTGCTATCCACGAGAAATTCTTAATGAATCTCTAGTAATAGCCAGCAAGTCCAAAAAAGCTCCTGATCTCGGTTACCATCTCCGATCTCATCCAATTGTTCATAGCTTCGATCATATCTGGATCGATCGGCAATCCTTTCTATGAAACCACATGACCAAGAAACTTAACATCTTTCTT
The DNA here is from genome assembly GCA_030765085.1 of Allium cepa. Taxonomy (NCBI): domain Eukaryota; kingdom Viridiplantae; phylum Streptophyta; class Magnoliopsida; order Asparagales; family Amaryllidaceae; genus Allium; species Allium cepa. The sequence goes on from CM060928.1 coordinate 961,719,293, forward strand.
CCAAAAATGACACTTAGAAACTTTACCTTCAGCTGATTTTGCCTCAGCATCTCCAGCATCACTCTAAAGATGTATCTCATGTTCTCTTTCATCTTTCAAGTATACTAAAATGTCATCTATGAATACCAGCACGAAGCTATCCAAATTCTCTTGGAAAACCCGGTTCACCAAGTCATTGAAGAATGCGAGTGCATTCATCAATCCAAATGGCATCACCAACCACTCATACAAACCATACCTAGCCTGAAATGCGGTCAAAGGAATACCATCTTCCGCCACTCGCAACTGATGGAACCCCTTTGCCAAATGCAATTGGGAGAACACTCTAGCTCCACTCAATTGATCATCTATCCTCGGCAATGGGTATCCTTTCTTGACCATCCTTTGGTTTAACTTACGACAGTTGATGCACATCCTTAACGACCCATCTGGTTTCTTCACGAAAACCGCAGCCGCTCCACAAGGCGAACCGCTTGGTCTAATAAAATTCCTTTCATCAAGATCCACTAGCTGCACCTTCAAGTCCTTCATCTTTATCGTTGACATCTTGCTAGGTAGTCTACTGACAGGTTCAGCTCCTGGTATAAGATCTATCTAAAACTCAGCAGCTGTTTCGGTAGTAATCCCGTAACTGGCTCAAAGACATCAATAAACTTTCTTGCTACTCGAACCTGACCAAGCTCTTCTCTAACCTCCATGACACTTAAGAAAGCACAAACATTCTTGCTGGAATTCTCCACTTAGAAGATGATTGGATTATGACTATCTAGGTATCTCAATGATATTTCCACCAAAATATCCTGCCCTCATACTTACCTAACCAATCCATACCGAAAATCATCCTGAAATCTACGAGATCAAAAAAATACAAACTACTTGCAAACTTATGACCCAACAAATCGAGTTCTAAGTCACATCTCATCCCTAGAGTTGCATACCCTCATATTGGATTTGTAACCCTTAAGGAAGTAACAAGGTATGTGGATTCCATGCATAACCTATCACACAAATACTGTGATATAAATGAGTGTGATACACCAGTATCAAATAGTACCTTAACTGGTATACTCTGAATCAAAAGTGTACCTTCCATCAATTTTTTCCCTTTCTCTGCTGCAGTAGGCCAAGAAAAAGATGGTGGTCCAATAGCAAACACCTTCCCTCTGTCTGCCCTGACTGTCTCTGGACACTGGTTCTTATAATGCACAACTTCATCGTAGTTGAAGAATTTCATGTTCTTCTTCTCTGCAGGCTTCTTTCCCTTTCCCGTCCAGCACTCATGAGCATAATAGCCCTTCTTATCACACACGAAGCACACCAAATCAGCCTTCTTAGCAGCCTCCCTTTTCTGAGCTCCCTTCTTCTTCAAGAATTTCCTTTTCTTTCCCTGAGGTTCTTTGGATTCAACTGGCTTCTCTTTAGCTGAAACAGTAAGCGTCTCCTCACGGTGAATGACCATCTCCACCACTACATTGCAAGGCTATCTGACATGATTCATAGCCATTTTGCCTATCTCTAGCCTTAGTCCACAAATCTCACATTCCTCCTGATATCAGTGTCTACCAAAGCATTACCATATCGAAACAGCTCATCAAACTTAGTAGCATACCCGATCCCTGACATCTTTCCCTAGACAAGATCCATGAACTTCCCCATCAATGCTGACTTGGCAACCTCGGATAAAAACCTCTGCTCAAACCTTCTTCTAAAATCAGCCCATGTAAGCTCTTCTTTCATAACTCTGACTGTCACACCGGTCCACTGGTGAAGCGCTAACCCTTTCTACTGTCTAGAGGCTAGCCTTCTCTCTTCTCCATCATCCAAGCCTAAACTAGTAAAAAACCTCTCACGTTTCAAAAGCCAATTCTCAACTTCAACAGCATCCTCCGTTCCAACAAAAGGCTTTCCACCCAAACTGGTATAGTCTCTGCTCAGCCTACAATAGTTATATCAAACTTGAAGTAAAGGATTAACTCCACCAACATTACCACCAGCTCCTGCTTGCAAAATATTAGCCAACAGCTGATACACCATCCCCGGATATATTGGTGAATTTCTAGCACTTGCATTGGCCTCAGCATTTTGGTTAGCATTAGCCTATCGACATTGATTCCTTCGGGTATTAGGTCGAGCATTTCTGTTAGTTATGGTGCTTCCTCCACCTAGATTTCCTCTTTCATTTCCTGCTTCCATATGCTCTTTCTCGTAAATCTTCCTATGAGCCTTAGTAAGATACAGAAGAACGGTCTAAGATAGAGGGGAATATGTACTTATATATATATATATATATATATATATATATATATCAAATACAAGTATGTTACTACAGCGTTAACCCAAACCACGATCATATTTTCAAATTCATTGGATTACGTTTCAAAAGCTTTTAGGTTTTACTTTTGTTTTAAAGCTTCATAAACCTATGATCTGGTACCAACTTGTAACATCCCCTCACTTGGAGGCCCAAACTGATGGCTATGGATGTTGCGGTCATCCATAGTTATTAATCTTCAACGACCAAATACGGTGGTGCTAGATTCATTGATACACAAATCATAAGAATTTGGAAAATTTTATATAATTCAAAAATATATTTCCACATTCCATTCAAAACATTTCATGTTCATTACATAATCCCAAAACGTTAACAACGTTCAACAAAGTACAATTATTACAAAAAGCCAAGAGCGACAAATGGAGATGCCACATTGGTTGATCAAAGTATATAATAAGGCTAATAAATCTACCTTTTCGATACCACTAAAAGTCCCCCTTTCGAAAACACTGGTTTTATACTTAAAACATCATTTTGGGTGAAAGTGAACATAGGCAAAAGCATCTCTTTTGAAACCATTCTATAATTCAAAAGTATTAGAGAAGTTTGATGGTGCCGAAACCATCCTTTCAAAAGAAATAAAACACCAAGGTAAACAATTGAAGGTTGGCCTCGAAACCCCATCCGAAACCATTGCCTTCAAAACCCCTAGCCCATTTCAAAAGCATTAGGAAGTGCTTGTATTTATAAAAACAACCGAACCTTTCAACAACATTGATGTCTTCAATACCATTGGAAAGTCATCAATTCTAAGAAGGGTTTCGACTTGGCCGAAACTACCTCTTCCGAAAGCTTTAAACAAAATCTAAGTAACTCATTTGGAAGCTACTTCTTTTAAAACATAGGAAGCGGCTCTCTTTCGAAAGCCTCTTTAAAATACCTTTTCGAAACCATAGGTTCCGACTACTTCGAAACCCATTTATAAATAGGCAAGCGCTTTTCTTTTTAAACAAAATAAAACAAAGGAACCAACCCCTTCGGAAGCTACCTTTCGACGCCCTACCTCCCACCTTTCTCCAATCCATCACATACCATTTAAATGATACCATATGTATTGGTTTACTGGTTTTGACCTAGAAGGTTCTGACTAGGTTTGTAACGACCCTCCATTTTGGCCATCGAAAGTCGATACCAAACACTACCACCGTGTTCAAATGTAGCGCATCCAATCGACAAAAGGGCAGGTTGTTAAGGCAAAGAAAAAGAAAAAAATATAGAACAGAGAACAGAGAAACCAAAATCTCACAGCGGAATCGACAACATATAATTTAACAAGGACAGTAGAAATTGTCTCTTCAAAAAATACATAGTATAACATAGTTAAAATAAACCTTATCAGCTGGACAGTTATAGAATCCCGACCTTACAAATGCCGATAGGCATATTATAAAATACAACGGAAAACAAAATACTACGAAGGGTGAATCTTCATCTCCCCTCCATGTTCTCCAAAACACCATGGTCAACATAGGAAAATACTCGGTCTTACCCAAGAATTATAAATAAATAACACCCGGATCAGTTTGGAAATACCAGCTTGAGATAACTCGAATAATGAAGATCATATAAAAATTCTATGAGACTACGCCGCTAACTCGAAATGGCTTTCTAACTCATAAGAATAACATCCATACAGATAAGAGCAGAAATAAATATCATGAAATCAAATCCAAATATGAATGAGCATAAATAATATAAACCAGTCCTGAAAGAATGGAAATAAATCAAGTAAAATCCAAACTGGACAGAATGAATAGAACAAGGAAAACAATCCAACTTGTTAGGGTGGACTAAATAAGGTAACAGTCCAAACTCGATAGGATGGGAAAAATAAGGTAACGGTCCAACTTGGTGGAGTGGACTAAACAAGGTAACAGTCCAATTTAATAGAGTGGACTAAATAAGGTAATAGTCCAACTTGATAGAATGCACTAAATAAACACTTAAATGTCATGATGAAGAGTTGGCTCTACTCGTGGAAATTTAAATCAAGAACGGATTCAGGGTTTTCGAATCAAATAAGGAGAGGAAATTTCCAACAAATGATTAGGAAGGTGCACCCCCTTGAAATATACTTCTAGTAATATACTTCTGAGAAGCTCATTTACTCTATGACACTTTTCGGACAATACTAAGCCGAACTCTGACAGATCGAGTACATGAATATTTCCACATTTAAGTGCACAACCAAATCCAAACTAGATGAGATGTGAAAATGCCCTAATGGGAGCAACCCTACATAGTTTGGCTTCCTCTCGCGCTTTGGGTTTAGTCATTTCCGACAAAGGATAGCAATGCTCAATAGAGCAATAAATCATCTTAGAATGATGATAATAAAGTAGCTGAAGTAACTGATAGTTGAGATATTAACTATCGAGGATATAAAACGATCGTTTATGGAAATTAAGTCTTGTATACTTATCACCACTCATTGAATTTCAAACATGTGCTTTTTTTTATTAACAATAATGCCGAGCAAGTCAAGGTAGTGTTACCTCAAAGTCATATCCAACGATTATTCTTAACTGTTGAAATAGCGACAAGTTTGCTTCTTCGATGTTTAGTGCGGATTATATAAATAAATCGTTTCCATATAAGTGATTCGCTTTTCGAAAATAATTTATATCCATAAAAGAATCAAACTTTTACTTTTAAAAACGAATCAAACTTTTGCTTGATTTCCATATTGAAAAACACTTTTAGAATTAGCTCCTGGTTGTTAAAACGTTAAGAGGATAATTTTCCCAAGTGCGCGACCCTGAAGGCCTAAACCAACATCAGACTGAACACCTAGAAGGTTATCCAACTTAACATTCCAAAATCGAGTTCCAATTCCTTTTTATAACTTTAAAAATAATTTAATTATCTCAACAAATAATTAGTCACATTTAAAATCCCTTTAAATAAACAATACATTATCTATCATAAAATAGATAATTATTTCATAACACTTTTATAACATTGGTGAATTAATTTTAAGGTCTTCCCTAAATCATTTTATTAACAGTAAATTAGTTTACTAAAGCAATTTTTATTATATTAGTTAATTTATTTTTATCACCTTTACTAAGTCAATTAATTAAAAATATTTATTATATTCAAATAGTCATTAATTAAATAAATAAATAATCTCAAACATCATTAATTAAAATGACAAGTAATTCTAAATTCCATTAATTAAAACAATTATTTAAGTTCAAAATAGTCAAAAACTAATCGGATTAATTAAATCCAAACTTCATTAGTCAAACCTATTAATTAAAACATCATTTGTTAAAATGTTTTATTTAATTTTAAAACATCATTAATGCTAATGATTTAACTAAAATCCAAATATTGTTAGTTAATTATTAAATTAGGAACAATCATTAATTCAAATGATTAATAAAATTCAAATATCGTTATTTAAAACGATTTATTAATTTTAAGTATCATTGATTAAAATAATTATTAATTTCAATTATCATAAATTAAAATAATTAATTAATTAAACTCCATTATCATTAGTTAATTAATTAACTGAACTCAAATAATCATTAGTTAAAACGATTAATTAAGTATAAAACATCATTAACAAAATGATTAATTCAATCTAAAGATAACCAATTTTAATCATCATTTATTAAATTGGTTAATTAATCTCAAAATAATTAATTAAAATGATTAATTATTTTTAAATTATCATTAATCAAAATGATTAATAGAATTCAATATTCTTTTAGTGGAAACACAAGCTCACGTTCATACGATAGGGTTTTGGGGATGAAATTTAATAAATGACGATATAGCAAATATCGCCGTAACGACGTTTAAACTATTTAATGGAATATCAGTGATTAATTTAAATCAACTATGAATAACAGTATATGGATGTAAATAAATGATTTATAGGCGAGAAACCCGCTTTGGGTCTCTCTACATAATTTTTCCTACAAACAATGGTTATGGATAATATATAGATAATCATATGGGTTTATAACGTTCAAATTTTATACACTATCCATTTTCAAAACGGAAATTCAACCAGATAATAAATCAAACAATTTAATTAACATCCAAGCAATCAATAAATATTTATAACATCATTGATATGATAAAAATAAAATTTAATGTGAGTTTATCTCATATCGATTTTCGTTTTTTGACGAAACGTTCCGATTTGGACCAAAATCGAATAGGCGTTTGATTCTAGCAAGTTCTGATCTCTACCAATCCAATTCCATAATGTAGATCTCGCTATTACAAACGCAACAAGACTGACCGCATCCAAAACCTCATATGAAATATATATTGCATTTAAAAGATTTTGGAATTATATAAATAATTTATTGAGGGAATTAGGAAAGATGACAAACTTTGAAAAAAATTAGGCTGAAGGACACCAAGTTTCTTTTTTAGGCTGGACAAATACTAAATATAATTAACATTATATTCAACTTTTACAGTATACAAAATGCTAGTTACATCTAGCATTATATTAAGTTTTACACTATACAAAATGCTAGTTATAACTAGCATTGTCTTTCAGCGTAAAAAATAAACTTGTTATCCTTCAGCCTAATTTTTTTTCTAAGTTTGTTCTTGTGCTTTTTTTTCCTGTAATTAATTTATATAATTACAGCATTAACAAGTTAATTACCCTTAAGTAATCCATTAACACGATTCAGAACTCCAGGCCGCCAAATGTAGAGACTCGACAGTGCTTTGAATCACACGTCGCTGTCGCCTTGGGAGATTTCAGGTCGCCGCTGCTCCACCCAAGGTCGCCCCGTCCAAGAAATCCCCAATGCCACCAACATTACCTTCTTTCATCCCATGTAGCTTGAGAACGAGCCATTGAAGTCACCGTCGTTCAAACTGGGAATGTCGCCTCCACGAGCCACCGCATGTTAATCCAATCGGTCATCACCTTCTACTCACCCATGCGAAAAAAATCCTAGTTGAGACTAAAGCCTAAAAATGCCTCTAGTGGTCGCGATTGATGATGGTCGTAGGATGGACCAAATGAAAATGGTGGCTAGGGTTTATCTCTTAGGGTTTGAACAAGGAAATGAAGGCAAGGGTCCTTATATAGGAATCTCAACCGGTACTATTCACGCCTTAAAATTGATGAACTCCAAATGAGGCGTGCCGCTTGGTGTTCCTAGCTAAATACCCCTATTCCAAACACAATGGAATAGATATCAAAAGCCAATTCCATCATATTCATAAGATAACCTTTCAAAATCAATTTATTTTAATTAAAGTTCTAAAAATAAATTTTACGCGTTTCAAGCTCGCATGACCAAGCGATAAGTCCGATCGCTACGAAACTTGAAATCCTAGAATAATTTACTATTACGGATATGATGAAACTGGTTTCGTCAAAATCCGAGATGGTTGCCCAAATGGCTATTTTTACAGATGTAAATATTTAATTACTGATATTTATCTGATCTATTTAAATTTGTAAATAAATTTACAAATTGAATTACCAATTTTATTTATTAAGAAGTTAAATAAAATTATTAAATCCATTTAATTAATATTTAGTTCATAGTTTAAATATTTAAACATTCTCCATATTTGAATTATAATTTATTAAATTCTAAAATTCAATTATTTAAAATAAATTAGACATTTAAAATCAAATGACCAAAATTTTGGGTTGTTACATTCTCTCCTCCTTAAATGATTTCAACTTTGAAATTCCTGAGGAAGAAAATGCATTAAAACCCTTAAGTTTAAAACTATCAATTTAAAATGAGTTATTAAACTTATTAACTTTTCAAAACAAATTAGTTAGAACAGATTCCATAATTTATAAGTCATTTAAATTCATTCATTTATACCAACTAATTCGATTCATTCATTTTAGGATATAACGCAGAAAATCAAATTTTTAGTCGTCAAAAGTTTTCCAAATTTCTTAACAATATTCTAACTCTTAAATTTTCAAAAAAAATTCGCCAGCATCTCCTTTGCGTGGCTCGATCAAAACAACATGGCGCATCCAGTGGTATTCTAGTTCCTCCAAAAGCATCAACTAGAGTGAATAGGTATCATTCCTTTCTCAAAATCTTCAAAAATTTCCTTTTTCAAAATCACCGAGATTTAGGTCTGAATAACAATAATTAAAAATCCTTTGTCTATAATTTAGACTTTATAGACAATAGTATATGAAATCACACAACCAGTCAATTCAATTCAATCAAATCCAATCAATCAAATCCCATGAAGGACAATCAATTAAATTCCACAAGGGAAAACTTATCACTTAACACTGTTTTGGAACACCAAATGACTAGCAACCAATTTTTTTAACCTAGGTTCAAAATTTTCTTAATTGCCCAAAAATATAGATAATTATCTAAGTGTACTGTTTTGCTCATTAGCCTTTGGTTATTGCTTAGAAGATCATCCAAACTCACTGGGACAAAATGGAAAGTTATGCTCTATATTTTATTTATTTCTTAATTATATTAATTTCTAATTCACTTATATTTTCACTTAGTATTTTATTCAATATGAAAATTATTTATGAATTCTTTCATAAATTCTCACACAAGTTTTCAAAAAAAAATTATAAAGTTATTTCTTTATGAAACATCAAATCATTACTTATTTCCCATTATATACTTTTTCCAAAGATCTAGATGGAGATCAAGTTAAATTATGGTTTCCCAAAACCGAGTCAATCCAGTAACCTTTTCTAACTTAAAGTGTTAAAACAAATATCTATGGGCTAACGACCCTGACTCGATCTTCGAAAATCGATGCCAAATACATCACCTGTATTGGAATGCCACCGATTGAAATGTCGAATTTGGTTCGTCGGAGCTTATAACACATTAAATACAACAACATAGTGGAAGAAAAATGAGTAACTTTTATTGATATACAACATTCGAGACAAATGAATATCAATATTATCAGAGACAAGATACAACAGCGGAATAATAGCAGCAGAAATATAGCTTCAAATGGTCTTCCAAAAGACAAAAGAAACACAATAACTGCATCTACAATTGCCAAAGCTCCAAACCACTAGCTCGAACCACCATCAGGTTGACTTAAGCAAGTCCGGTCTAGTGAAACAAATACGATCGCCAAACCAAAGACTTCAACGATATCGAATCTACATCTACTATCCGATTATCTCAAAATCTGATTCTAGGCTGCCTATGTGGATAAATGCGGGCACCCAGAGTTTAGAAAGGGAACAATAAACTCCAGGTCAGTCATGGGAGTGGTGTGAGAAAACGAAAACAGTTTTATTTGAATAAAAATAAATAAACAGAATTTGAAAAGAAATCTGCAGTGCTTTTTGGAAAATGAAACTACCATAAGGCCTCCCGCCACACACACAATGTAAGCATGCACTTGGAGGAGATTTCTCCTTATGACAGTCAAACATGCTTGATACGCGAAAACCTTTTGATATTATTATTAGTGCATAGGCAGAAAACATTTGCAAGTATAATATTAATCTTAGCCAGCATACGTACCATTATAGTATGCTTACTATAGCTACCATGTTAAATGGCAGGTTCTACAACCAAAACCGTACAGGGCGCGTATTGGATGGTTGGATTTCCGACAATGGTAAGGCTAAGGAACTTCCTATGCCGCATGGGTACGCCTCTGGAGGGATTCCTTGAGAACCTAACCGGATCTCTGCCAACACAAGGCCGGTTTACCTCTGTAACTAGGTAATTAACTGTCACGGGTATGCCATTCTTCGGTCGTCACCGACCTTTATCCGAGGGCCCTCAACCATAAAGCAACAACTACAAAGCAATAGATTTGCATCAACCACATAAATTAAGTATCTGGGCTCCATACCATGATACCACTTTTTATCCAGAAGGAAATGGCATACCCTAAGGGCGCTACCCCCGATAACCTTGCCACATCCTTCCTTTTTCGACCATTTTCGGGTGGTGAGGTCCTGATGAGGTCTCGTCCATAAAGCTATGCTTTTCACAAAAGCCATGCTTTGATCAACAAATGATCAACAACACTTAGCATGCCACATTACCAAATTAGGAATATATCACTAGTAACCATCAACTACATAACCGCTGAGCTCGTACGTCTCAGAGAAAGGTGTTAAGCTAAGAGAATAGATTCTCATCCACCAAACAGAAATGTATTTGATAGAAACCAACTCTACATCTCAAAGTGTAATGTCAGACATATATCCATACAAGTCCGTTCCGTGTTTGAACGGAACCAAAGGCACTTCAAAGAAGCCCTTGCAATCTAGGTATTCACAATTCCGATTGGACTCCCCATCACATATGGAGATCTCTATACCGTAGCTACTCATTGCAGAGTCATTCGATGGGTTATCCTCTCGTTCTCGAAAATACCCGGTCTTCACCACCGGTCTTCAAATGCTATCCGTTTCGTCGTATCACTATTCGGAATGGGTTATATGACATAAAGTCCTCTCTCGGCTAAACCGAATAATGAGCGTAATATTTAAAAACATACGGATATATGGGATCTTAGTTAAGTCACAACTTTGAACTCAAAACATTTTATTCAAATGGTTTAAACAAATTTCCACTTTAATCTTTTAAAACAAAAGATTTACCTTTTTTAAAAAATCCACTTCAATTTGAAACCAAAGTTCACCAGTCTTTCACAAAGATTCATTCATAGCTTTCAAAACAATTCCATTTTAAACTTGAAATCTCTTCAACAAAAACTGGAAGTTCTTTCAATATATGAAAGCCATTATCATTTGGAAACAAATGTTCTTCATTTTGGAAAAATTCGATCAAATATGCACAAGTTCTAGCCTTTAAAGTATAAACTTGGGTTAAATTTAAATTCTAAACATAATACTTTTAAAATGGTTTAAAATCCATATATATTATTGTATAACTTGTTTACCCTTTCAAACTATAGTTTCCAAAATAATTTCAAAACTTAAACAAGATAGATTCTATTCATACTAAATTTAATTTCAAATTTCCATTTCAAAAGCTTTTTATATTCAACCCAATTCCATTTCCAAAATCATTTTGGATTCAAAATTCAATCTTTAAAACCATTTCATAATATTAAATTCAAATATCTGTGACTTAGCCAATTTCCTCATGAAATCCATATTTGTATGTGTGGTGTAGTCCAAGGGTTTTACACAATAGTGCAATATCATCAATCATCACAAATTCAAGCATATCAATATCGGTAAGTGGTATAATCTATAACGCTTATCTTCCATTCATAGATTGATAGATAAATAATATAAATTCATCATAGATAAATAAATTACATTCATCATAGCTCAAATCAAAATAATTCATATCACAGAGCATCACACATAAGGGATATCAAATAATTCAAAGCATTTCATACAATCCAAACATCCATAAGTAAGATCAATTAGTCATCTGATTAATTTAATCCAGATTAATTACTTATGAATAAATTACTAATCCTAGTTAATTAATATTAATTAGTTACAAACCATTTTGATTAATTATCCTTTAATCATTTATTAATTAACCTTTAATAATAAATTAATCAACCTTTTATTATTAATTAATCAACCTTAATTAATAAATAAATCAACCTTTAATAATTAAATAATTAACCTTTAATTATTTAATTATCTTTTAATTAATTTTCATTAATTAATTAACCCTTAGTTAATTACCATTTAATTAATTACAATAAGTGATTATCCCTAATCACTTATATTAATAAATCATAAATTCATTACATTTAATTACTTGATTAATCAATTTTAATCATTAATTAATTACTTTTAGTTAAGTAGTTATCTTTAAGTAATTAATTACATTTAATTATTTTCATTAATTAATCTTAATTAATTATCTTTAATTGTAGTTACGCAAAGTAATTATCCCTTAATTACACTAAGTAATAAACTTTTATTAATTATGCTAAGTAATTATCCTTAATCAATTTGATAAGTAATTACTCCTTAAATAATTAATATTTAATTATTTTCATTAATGAACCATTAATATTTAAGATCTCAAAAAATAAAACATTTATCTTAATTAATTACTTTAACTGTCATTTAAACCTTGTTTAAAAAATCTTGTAATTAATTTTTATTAACCACTTAACTTAAACCTTTAAGTTAAGTTGAAGATTAAAACACTTCATCCTTTAGTCATTTACTTAATCACAATATTAATTTTATTTAAAATAAGCTTTTCAAAAACAACGATTATATATATATATATTAAAAATACTTTAAACTCGAAATAATTTATTTTTAAACCTTTTAATACATCCCAAACTTAATTATACATTTATTATATAAAAGAATTAAGTAAGAAATTGTTTAACTTTCAAAACTTGTTTAATTTAAATATTTAAAACAACAACAATATTAAACCCAAGCCAAGTTCGTAAATTACTCGAGAAACTCACGAGCAAACTCCACATCTCTCTACTTGGATCCTTGCCATCATTCCCCCAAGATGAAACCCGAGCAACTTTATCTTCCAATCCTAAAACAACACAGACCCAATCGTACACACGCGTGCACGTACCCAGATCATCGGTGACCCTCCGATCAACTTCGCTACCACCAGCAAGTTGCCGGCGATCCCCTTAAGCATCACGACCACATAGAAATTGAAGTTCAATTTCAAATTGAAATCATGGAGAATCAAGCAACACCTGGAATAAACACAGTTCATCGAAAATCACCACGCCATGCCAACTCCGACCACCTGACGCTACACAAAGCAACGCCATATGTCTACGCTTCGATAGAAAACTTCACCTATGATCCCGAGACCCAATCATCCCCTAATCACCAAAATTCGATAGAAAATCCATTTCAGTTCAACTTAAGAAATTTTGACAAATATGAATCTAAAAATTATGATTCTATTTTTAAAATTTACTATTTTCTAACACAAGTCTAGTCATATAATCAAATCCTGAAATTGAAATAATCGATTTCTAGGCTTGAGAATGATTTCCACTGTACTTTCTTATTTTCCAAATAAATTCAAACCTATTATACTTAAAAATAATTTTAAATATTATTTTATGTTTAAACAATCATAAATTGTTTAAATAAAACAGTCTTTCAGAGTTTAAATAAGAAGATTTGAATTTTTATCTTGTTTTTAAACCCAGTAATATAAGAACAGACATGCACAGGCATCACATGCATTTGTACTTATAAATAAAGCATTTTCAAATTATCACATACATCCATTATCACAGGTAAACCAGGATTCATATATACAGGTTCAAAAGTTCGCTTACCTGGAACAAAGCAGAGAATAGAAAAAATTTTCCTGGGCCTAGATGTATTTGAAACCGAGATGCTTTGATCTTGAAGATTGTTTTGGTTGCTTGATCATTGTTGAAACAAGTTGAAGTTGTTTTGAAAAAAATTAACTTGCATGCTTTTGATTTTGAAAACTAGGAATGAATCTTTGAATTGCTTGAAGCTTGAACTCAGATTGACTTTGCTTGATCTTGGTTTGTTTAAATTTGCTTAGGTTTTGATATGGAACCTAGAACGTGTTTTTTTAACCGAGTTGAATCTGTACTTTGCTTGCTTATGTTGTTTTCTCAAGTTTGATTCAGGTTGAAAGCTTTGCTTGTTTTTCAGGTTTAAAAGCTTCTAGGCTTTTTATTTTGTTTTTAATTTTTGTGGCTTTCGAACTAAGTTTGAAGAAAAGAAAATGAGAAGGGAAGTACAGATGTATATATGCTTGTTTTACATTTTATTTATTAATTAAAAATAAAAAGAATTGAGGACACTTGTTAATATTTCATTTTACATGTCCTACACTTGTTTTAATTCTATGTTATATAGCTACAAATGTTTTAGTTATATTTTAAAATACCTACACTTGTATAAATGTATACTTAAATAGTTACACATGTTTAAAATTATCTTTACACTTGTTTAGGTATGTTTACATGGTTTACACTTGTATAACTACATGCATTATGAGTTAATATATTTTTATAATTTTTTTATATAGTTTTCTATTTATATTTTCAATTTTAACAAATCCATTTTCTTTTACATATATATATTAATAACTTTAAAAACATGATTTAAAATTAATTAAACACTAATAAATAAATATATGAATATGTATATATTTGAATTTAACTCTTAAGGAAAATGATTTTAAAATCTAATTATACCTTAATAACTAATTAACCTATATATATATATGTATGTATGTATGTATGTATGTATGTATGTATGTATGTATGTATTAGAATCTAATCCTTAAATGCTTTTGAAATATTATTATGTTAATTTCAAAATATCGATTTCAAATCACAATGTATATATATCATACATATACATATTATAATTACAAAAAATTCTTATTTATTTTAAAATAGAGTCTTAAATCCAATTTATTTTCAAATATTTATATTTGAATTCCAAATCCAAATTAAAATTTAAAATTAATTTATATACATATATACCTAAATAAATAATTTATATTATTTAATTTATAAAATGTCAAATTAAAATTCCAAATTTATTTATATAAATAAACAAGCACATATCTTGTTTAATTTGGAAAACAATCAAATTAATTCATAATTAAATTCCAAAAATTAAATTAATCACCAATTTAAATTTGATTTTAAAAGGGGGATGTTACGAATTCCTACCTTAAAAAAATTCGTCCCCGAAATTTGCTAGACAGGGAGACAACAAAGAATAGATGGAGAATTTTTAACCAGATCAAATTGAATAGCTATTCATTCTATATTTGGCTTGCCAAATCAGAATATCATCAATAATTATGAGAACGAACTCATTCAATACCACACAAGATACTCGGGTCATCAGATCCATAAAATATGCAGGGCATTGGTTAGTTCGAAGGAATAACTAATCATTTATAGAATATACCTGGACCCTAAAGAACAGACAAATGGATTACAATTCAATTTAACTTCATATTTTGTTAATTAGTTTTTTAAATAAAATTTCAAATTCATTAGAGTTAAGAATGAAAAGTTGATAAGAAACCAATGATGAGAATACGAATTAGGAACCTTTTACAACGTAAACGAAGATTCATAGGGACACCACCACAACAAAGCTTCTTTCCGGAGTTTCCACGAAACCATCAAAGAATTAAAATTGGATGAAAGGAGATTGATGAGAAAAATTGTTTCCGTTGTTGTAGGGTATTGACCATTTATAATGGTACTCCCTTGTCCCATATCTCGTCCTCATCTTGCACTCATACCCAATATCAGTGGATAGCAAGAGAATTTATTGAGGCATACAGAGAAGATACCTTAGGGATATACTCATTCTAAGGCATATATAACCCTATCTCTAACGAGTCACCTAATGTGTTATACTCCTGAGATAAAGTTCTTACTCAAACCTTCAGCTCTGATACCAAATCTAACGACCCTGACTCGACCTTCGAAAATCAGCCCCAAATACATCACCCGTATTCGAATGCCACATATTCAAATGTCGAATCTGGTTCGTCGAAGCTTATAACACATTAGGTATAACAACAAAGCGGAAGAAAAATGAGTAACTTTTATTGATATACAACATTCGACACAACAATGATACAAATGAATATCAATATTATCAGAGACAAGATATAACAAAGGAATAATAGCAGCAGAAATATAGCACCAAATGGTCTTCCAAAAGAAACAAAATAACTGCATCTCCAATTGCCAAAGCTCCAAACCACTAGCTCGAACCACCATCATGTTGACTTATGCAAGTCCGGTCCGGTGAAAAAACGCGATACCAAATTTGGGTAACACCCTTCGAAAGTTTTTGAAGAGATCATAAATGAAGAAATCAAATTGAAAATGTGGATTATCTAACAAAAACTCCAAGTCACAAAAAAGTAAATTGCACGGAAGACAATAATTTAGAGTGGTTCGACGATTTGTCTACATCCACTATGATGTTTTATCACTTTATTGCTTAATACTTGAAGACTAAAAGTGTTTTAGAGCGAAGTACAACAGATAATAGGCTTAAATTCGAAATCAGCAGTAGTGATGATGATATAAAGTGATTCTGGCAGTATCCGGGCGTGCTTTTTCTCTCCAAATTCTCCGATCCCCTTTCTGAATGACCAGGAGCTTACGTACACGCTGAAGAATGTCCACATCAAATTTCACCTCGAATGGATGCTTTCTTGATCGATTCGAACCCGAGTTCGAATCGATCCCAAAGTGGGCCCGAATTTTCGGAATCCGGGTGTATGGGCCCCCTCACGTGCCAGAAGCGGTATCCTCGGATTTGGATATGGAATCTACATCTACTATCTAATTAGTTGAAAATCTGACTCTAGGCTACCCATGTGGAAAATTATGGGCACCCAAAGTTTAGAAAGGGAACAATAAACTCCAGGTCAGTCATGGGACTGGTGTGAGCAAACGAAAATAGTTTTATTTGAATAAAATCAAACAAAATGAATTTAAAAAGAAATCCGCAATGCTTTTGGGAAAATGAAACTATCATAAGGCTTCGCGCCACACACACAATGCAAGCGCTCACTTGGAGGAGACTTCTCCTTATGATAGTCAAACATGCTTGATATGCGAAAACCTTTTGATATTATTATTAGTGCATAGTGCAGAAAACATTTGCAAGTATAATATTAATCTTAGCCAGCATACGTACCATTATAGTATGCCTACTATAGCTATCATGTTAAATGGAAGGTTCTACAACTAAACCGTACAGGGCGCGTACTGGATGATTAGATTTCCAACAATGGCCAGGCTAAGAAATTGGACGATTAGATTTTTTTAAACCTTTTAATACATCCCAAACTTAATTAGACATTTATTATATAAAAAAATTAAGTAAGAAATTGTTTAACTTTCAAAACTCGTTTAATTTAAAATTTTAAAATGACAACAATATTAAACCCGAGCCAAGTTCGTAAATTACCCGAGAAACTCACGAGCAAAACACCAAATTTCTCTTCTTCGAGCCTTGCCGTCGTTCCTCCGAGACGAAACCCGAGCAGCTTTGTCTTCCCCAAACCCAAAACAACACAGACCCAATCGTGCACACGGGTGCACGTACCCAGATCATTGGCGACCCTCTGATCAACTTCGCTACCACTAGCAAGTTGCTGGCGATCCCCTTAAGCATCACGACTACCCAAAATTAAAGTCAAACTTCAAATAGAAATCAAGGAGAATCGAGCAATACTTGGAATAAACATAGTTCATCAAAAACCACCACCGCACGGCAACTCCGACCACCTGACGCCACGCGATCACAACAGAAGTAACGCCACACGCCTATGCTTCGATTCCCCTCATACCGGTCACCCTTATTCCACCCATGATGATGCAACAACCACTAGAACCCAACAAACTCAAACCTGATATTAAACCCTACATTAACATTGTCAAGCTGCCATAATGATCGTAAAATCTCGCGATCATTTTTGCTAAAACCCCTGACCCCCCAGCTAACTTGACCCATGATCCCGAGACCCAATCATCCTCTGATCACCAGAATTCTGCAGAAAACCCATTTCAGTTCAACTTAATAAATTTCGAAAAATATGAATCTAAAAATCATGATTCTATTTTTAAAATTCACTATTTTCAAACACGAGTCTAGTCATATAATCAAATCCAAAAATTAAAATAATTGATTTCCAGACTTGAGAATGATTTCCACTGTACTTTCTTATTTTCCAGATAAATTCAAATCTGTTATACTTAAAATTAATTTTAAATCTTATTTTATGTTTAAACAATCATAAATTGTTTGAATAACACAGTCTTTCAGAGTTTAAATAAGAAGATTTGAATTTTTACTTTGTTTTTAAACCCTGTAAGATAAGAACAAGGGATATATATATATATATATGTATGTATGTATGTATATGTATATGTATGTATGTATTACAGACATACACATGCATCACATGCATTTGTACTCATAACTAAAACATTTTCAAATTATCACACGCATCCATTATCACAGGTAAACTAGGATTTATATATACAAGTTCAAAAGTTTGCATACTGGAACAAAGCAGAGAATAGAGAAGTTTTACGTGGACCATGATGTATTTGAAACCGAGATGCTTTGATCTGGAAGATTGTTTTGGTTGCTTGATCATTGTTGAAACAAGTTTAAGTTGTTTCGAAAAAATTTCACTTGCATGCTTCAGATTTTGAAAACTGGGAACGAATCTTTGAATTGCTTGAAGCTTGAACTCAAATTGACTTTGTTTGATCTTGTTTTTTTAAATTTTCTTAGGTTTTGATCTGAAACCTGGAACATATTTTTTAACTGAGTTGAATCTATACTTTGCTTGCTTATGTTGTTTGCTCAAGTTTGATTCTGGTCGAAGCTTTGCTTGTTTTTCAGGTTTAAAAGCTTCTAGGCTTTTGATTTTGTTTTTAATTTCTGGCTTTGGCTTTTGAACTAAGTTTGAAGAAAATAAAATAAGAAGGAAAGTATAGATGTATATATGCTTGTTTTACATTTTTATTTATTAATTAAAAATAAAAAGAATTGAGGATAATATTTCATTTTACATGTCCTACACTTGTTTTAATTCTATGTTATATGGTTACAAATGTTTTAATTATATTTTAAAATATCTACACTTGTATAAATGCATAGTTAAAATAGTTACACATGTTTAAAATTATCTTTACACTTGTTTATGTATGTTTACATGGTTTACACTTGTAAAATTACATGAATTATGAGTTAATATATTTTTATAAATTTTTTAAATAGTTTTCTATTTATATTTTCAATTTAAATAAATCCATTTTCTTTTACATATATATATTAATGACTTTAAAGAACATGATTTAAAATTAATTAAACGCCAATAAATAAATATATGAATATTTGTATATTTGAATTTAACTCTTAAGGAAAATGATTTTAAAATTTAATTATACCTTAATAACTAATTAATATATATATATATATATATATATATATATATATATATATATATATATATATATATGTATATGTATGTATGTATGTATTAGAATCTAATCCTTAAATGGGTTTTGGGAAATTACCATATTAATTTCAAAATATCGCTTTCAAATTACAATGTATATATATCATACATATACATATTATAATTACAAAACAAATTCTTATTAATTTTAAAATAGAGTTTTAAATCCAATTTATTTTCAAAAATTTATATTTGAATTCCAAATCCAAATTAAAATTTAAAATTAACTTATATACATATATACATAAATAAATAACATACTTTATTTAGTTTGTAAAATTTCAAATTCAAACTCCAATTTACAAATTTATTTATATAAATATACAAGCACATATCTGGTTTAATTTGGGAAATAATGAAATTTATTCACAATTTAATTCCAAAAATTAAATTAATTACCAATTTAAATTTGATTTAAAAACGGGGATGTTACAATGGGTTGACTTAATCAAAAAGTAGTTCATACTACTTAGATGTTTCAAATAATTATATGGTTTTAATAAAAATAATATTTATTAGAACCTTCTTTATTAGTTTAACCCAATTTACTTGTTTCTAATTTATCCTTTATCTTATCTAAGGGAAAAATCTTATTTATCCAAACAATCTCTTGCTAGAAGTATTTTTTATTTTGAAACCATTTCCTCTTTGTGGAACTTAAAAATTAGATACCCGATTTAATTTTAAAACTTAATTTTGAATGCATACTTCATATATTTTTATATATAATAACTTCAAACAATTTATTATTAGAACTCACTTTAGGTTCATTTGGATTTTTACTCATTTTGATCGCACAATGATAATGAGAATAATTACTAAGTATTCCACAAATTGCACTTAAGCAAAATCCGATCATCACTTAGAAGATTATTCAGATAACCAAAAAGCTAATCGAAACGATTTACTCCTAATTATCCCAAAGAAAATGTGATCCATTTAAAATTTTACTTCTCAATATGTTTTTACCTTTAAATACTTTCAAAAGTATAGCTATTTAATTTCTCAAGAATCCCTTTGAAATTAGTTTTCAAAAATTCCAGGATTTAAGATACAGAATCCTTTTTAAACATGTTTTTCAAACTAAATTTATATAAAATTTTCTTTATATAAGAATCATTTCATATTATAATAATCGTTCTTTATTAGAATTATCTTCAATATTTATTCTCTAAATACCTTATGCCACTATTTAGATTATACTACAACATTTTATAAAGTTTAATTCTTACCTCACCATTATTAAAAGGTGATTCTTAATTTAATCACACTCTTCGAGCACCTTATAATCAAATTGTGAAAATTTAATTCACAAAGGGTTCATTTCAAAATAAAGTGATAAATGCTCCTAAGAAAATCAAACACAATTTAGCAGTTAACAACTAACAGTCTATGCTTCTCATTTAAGTAAAGCATAACAGAACAAACAATGTCGACAATAAATATATATTATCACATTTATACCAACTCACTTTATAACTATATAAAGTTTTGAAAATTATTTCTTTATACATGCGAAATATAATCCTAGGCAAAATATAGAATTTGCCAAATTTTCAAAAATTACAATACCATGTCCGTGGGCCTTGGTCAAGTGTTTAGAAATCCCCATCGCTACCGTCGCGTCCCACGTCTCGACCAGAATTCATAAAAACTCAATAGACATATTAACATAATACTTTTTTTATAACATTAATAAATACATTCTCAATATATAATACTCTCAAACTCGTTTTAGGGTGTCGCTTACCCTATCTCTAATGAGCCAAACCATACCATATCCAAGGTTATTTCTTAATGCTTCCGTTCTGATACCAAATGTAGTGTCCTGTCTTTTTGGCCATTGAAAGTCGACACCAAACACTACCACTGTGTTCAAACATTGCGCATCCAGTTGACAAAAGGGCATATTATTAGGGTAATGAAAAAGAAAATAATAGGGAATAGAGAACAGAGAAACAAGAATCTCACAGCGGAATCAACAGTATATAATATAACAAGGACGGTAGAAACTGTCTCTTCAAAAAATATAGAGTATACCAGAGTTAACTTATCAGCTGGACAGTTATAAAATCCTTACCTTACAAATTCCGATACGTATATTATAAAATACAGCGAAAAATAAAATACTACGAAGGGTGAATCTACAGCTCCCCTCCACGATCTCCAAAACACCACGGTCAACTTAGGAAAATACTCGGTCTGACCCGAGCATTACAAATAAATAACACTCAGATCGGTCTGGAAATACCAGCATGTGATAACTTTAATAATGAAGATCATATAAAAGTTCTGTGAGAGCACGCCACTAACGCGGAACAAGTTTTTACCTCATAATAATAACATCCATACAAGCAAAACCAGAAATAAATATTAAGAAAAAAAATCCAAATATGAATAAGCACAAATAATATTAAAGCAGACTTGAAGGTATGGAAATAAACCAAGTAAAGTATAGAACAAGGAAAGTAGCCTAATTTGTTCGAGCAGACTAAATAAGGTAACAATCCAAACTCGATAGGATGGGCTAAATAAGGTAACAGTCCAACTTGATAGAGTGGACTAAACAATGTAACAATCCAACTTGATAGAGTAGACTAAATAAACATTTAAATGCCATGATGAGGACTTGGCTCTACTCATGACAATTTAAAGCTAAAACATATTTTGGGTTTTTGAATCAAATAAGGAAAGGAAATTTTCCAACAAATGACTAGGAAGGTGCATCCCTCTTGAAGTATAACTCTAGTAATATACTTCCGAGAAGCTCATTTACTCTGTAACACTTCTCGAACAATACCAAGCCGGACCCCGCCAGACCTTACAGAGTATTCAAATATTTCCGCATCTAATTGCACAACTGAATCTAAACTAGACGAGATGTGAAAATACCCTAATGGGAGCAACCCCACATAGCTTGGCTTCCTCTCGCGCTTTTGTTTTAGTCATTTTCGACAAAGGATAGCAACGCTTAATGGAGCAATAAATTGTCTTAGAACGACGATAATAAAGTAGCTGAAGTAACCGATGGCTGAGATACCAACTATCAAGGATATAAAACGATCGTATACGAAAATCAAGTCCTGTATACTTATCACCACTCATTGAATTTCAAACATGTATTTTTTCTTGGTTAACAATAATACCGGGAAAGTCAAGGTAGTTTTACCTCAAAGTCATATCCAACGATTATTCTTAACTTATGAAATACCGACGAGTTTACCTCTTCGTTGTTTAGTGCTAATTATAGAAATAAATCGTTTCCATATAAGTGATTCGCTTTATGCAAATAATTTATTTCCATAAACAAATCAAACTTTTACTTTTAAAAACGAACTGAACTTGTGCTTGATTTCCACATTGGTAAAACACTTTTAGAATTAGCTCCTGACAATTAAAACGTTAACAAGATAATTTTCCCAAGTGCATGACCCCAAAGCCTAAACCAACATTAGATCGAACATCCAGAAGGTTATCCAATTTAACATTCCAATAATCGAATTCCACTTTCATTTTATAACTTTAAAAACAATATTAATTATCCCAAAAATTAACTAATCACATTTAAAATCCCTTTAAATAAACAATTCATTACCTATAATAAAATAGATAATTATTTCCAAACACATTTATAACATTGGTAAATTAACTCTAAAATCTTCATTAAATTAGTTTATTAACTTTAAATTACTTTATTAAAGCAATATTTATTATATTAGTTAATTTACTTTAATCACCTTTATTAAATCAATTAATTAAAAATATTTATTAAATTCAAATAGCCATTAATTAAATAAATAATTAATATCAAACATCATTAATTACAATGACAAGTAACTATAAATTCCATTAATTAAAAAAATTAATTAAGTTCGAAATAATCATAAATTAATCGGATTAATTAAATCCAAACTTCATTAGTCAAATCGATTAGTTAAAACATCATTTGTTAAAATGATTATTTAATTATAAAAATCATTAATGCTAATGATTTAACTAAAATCCAAATATCGTTAGTTAAAACAATTTATTAAATTTAAAACAATCGTTAATTAAAATGATTAATAAAATTCAAATATCATTGATTATAATGATTTATTACTTTTAAATACCATTGATTAGAATGATTATTAATTTCAATTATCATAAATCAAAAAAATTAATTAATTAAACTCCATTACCATTAATTAAATTAATTAAACTCAAATAATCATTAGTAAAACGATTCACTAAGTATTAAACATCATTAACAAAAATGATTAATTCAATCTAAAGATAAACCAATTTTAATCATTATTTATTAAGTTGGTTAATTAATCAAGAACTATTAATTAAAATGATTAATTATTTTTAAATTATCATTAATCAAAATGATTAATAAAATTTCAATATTCTTTTTTTGCAGAAACACAAGCCCAAGTTCATACGATAGGGTTTTAGAGATGAAATTTAATAAACGACGGTATAGCGAAAATCACTATAACAACATTTAAACTATTTAATGGAATATCAGTAATTAATTTAGATCAAATACCAATAACAACATATGGATGTAAATAAATGATTTATAGGCGAGAAACACCCTTTGGGTCTCTCTACATATTTTTTCCTGCAAACAATGGTTATGGTAGTATATAGATAATCATATGGGTTTATAACGTTCAAATTTTGTATACCATTTATTTTCCAATTGGAAATTTAACTAGACAATAAATCAAACCAATTAACATCCAAGCAATCAATAAATATTTATAACATCATTGATATGATGAAAAATAAAATTTATTGTGAGTTAAAATCACATTGATTTTCATTTTTGGCAAAACGTCCCGGTTTGGACCAAAATCGAATAGGCATTCGATTCTAGCTTGAAATTCTACAAGTTTCAATCTCTACCAATCCAATTTCATGATGTAGATCTCGCTACTACGAACGCAACAAGACTGACCGTATCCAAAACCAACCTCATATGAAATATATATTGCATTTAAAAGATTTTAGAATTACATAATATAATTAACTTATATAATTACATCATTAATAGGTTAGTTACCCTTAACTACTCCACTAGCATGATTCAGAACTCCAGGTCACCTCGTTTCTCCTTTCGACGGTCCAACCAGTCAACATACTCCCCTCACCGTGACGAACAATTCTCTAGTTGGGACCATCGCTTAAATCGGCCTCTAGCACTCTGATTAACCATGGCCATTAGATTTGGCTTTCCCTAGGTTTGAGTTTAGGCCATTGAAAAAAGTGAGGGTCCTTATATAGGCAACTAACCGACACTGTTCACGCCCTAAACACACAAACTCCAATCGAGACGTGCTCACTAGTGTTTCCAGCTAATTACCCCTATTCTGAACTCAGTGTAACTATTTTTTAGACCTAATTCCATCATATATTAAGGTTAACTTTTCGAGTCACTCGATTTACGAACCGATTCGACCTTCTAACTCTAAACCAATCAGTCAAAATATATCGATACTTATACTCATTCTGGCTCACTTGGACCATCCGAACCCATTGGAAATAATCTTGAGCCCTAAAAAGTTCGTCTGCGGAAATTAAGTTCTTAGCTCATCAATAAATAAAATACATAAATATTTAAATATCCAAAATTTAAATATTCAGAGCACCCTAAAAATATGGGTTGTTGCATTACCCACATTGTAACCTAGAAATTAGCATCTGTAATGCTGCTCCATGAGGATTGTGAGCCATACAACGCTCCTTTCTTTGTTGGAGGCATTCAACGAACCGACTGCATGACTACCCTTGTCGTGGTCCAAATTCGTTTTCCTATGATGCTGCCTATCCCCATAGCAAGGTGAGGCATAAGTGCCATGGTGGTGGGATTACCCTTATCAGAATCTTGAACCTGCCATCCATAGTGCTGACTAATTTGAACACCTAAAGAGGCCTTATCAAAATCAGTCAGGCTTCTCGACAGCCCGTAAATGATACAAGGGTAGCTCCACTTGAGAGTCGAGTGACCACCTAAGATGCCTTGTCATCAGCTCACCTCTATTGTGCAAAGCTTGTGGGTAGACTGCCTTGGTAGAAGATATATTCATTTGGTTTAGGCATCAGATCACGTAAATGAAAGACGCATCCCTTCCTTAAAGGCAGTTAGGAACTGATTAGAGTCTGTTGTAGGCACTAGAATTCATCAGTTATTGTTTAGAACTGGTGCCAATGCTAGGTTGCAAACAGGGGCTCCGCGATGGGGTACTCCTTATTGCATCAAGGTCAAGGATGACTGCTTTTAATACCCTAGGTATTGATTTTAATGGCAACAACCATATAAATATTACTACTAACGTATTTCCGAGTGGTGTAGTTATTTCAAATATATTTTGGAGAACATTTATAGAGGTAAATAAGAACTCAATGGAAGAAAATGGATTATATTAGAAGGTTAATCAAAGCAATGGAAGAACAAAACTGCTTGAACAAGAATGTTGAAAGGATAGAAGTGTTTGAATTGATGAGTGGTTGGTTCAGTCTTAGAATTCCTTATTAAAGATCTCATAGCAATTATACTTGAAGATTGTCAACCATTGGCCTCAATCGAATCACAAAATGGAGGTACTTTTGAAATCTGAAATTTAGGACACTTATTGGTGTTGCTGATGTGTTGCTCATATGTTGACATATAGGGGTCAAGTATATCGACATACTTCCCATTGGTCAGGTTTTTAAAATTTAAATCAAGGGATTTTCTCGCCATCTCTTCATCAAAAGACATGCCTCTTCAATCACTATATAAAGGCTCTGGAAAATGAATTTTCCAATCAATTCTCTCTTCATTCTCATACTCCTTCTCTTCCATACTTTTTCAAAAGAAATCCATTGCATTCTCTTTCATTCTCTTTGCAAATCCATACCATTTCACTCTGATTCTTCAAGGATTTGTAAACCACACAATGTCATAGAGTTTCTACTTGAATTCATATAATTCTCTAATTTCGTCCTATTCCTCAAAGAATTCAAAAATATATTTCCACCGGATGTCTATAGGATCATCGTACCAAATCTGCAAAAATCTGTATTGAAGATAAGACTACTTACCATACTATATTGTTGTTTGTGAAAAGGAGAGTATGTATCTTTTAGCCTGTGAAATCAAGAGGATGTATCTTGTAGCTCGTGAAATCAAGATTGTAAAGTTTTTGTTCCTACCTGTGAAAAGTTAGTGATTATAGCGAAATTCTGCATGGTGCAATGCAAGACTGGATGTAGGGTTGGTTAATCCGAACTAGTATAAAAATTCGAGTGTTATATACTTTACTGCATTTTACTTTACTATTTACTTACTCTATGATTATCAGTTTTCTATTTGCAATTTGATTAGATATAATGTTAATGTCATAAGTTAGTTCTAAATAATTGAAATATACATTTCAACCCTCTAGTGTTCAAATACCCTTAAGATCTGTTCTGCATTGTATTATAGACACCTCATTTTCAATACTTGGTATCGGAACATCGGTTTTTAAAAATTCGTAACTTGTTTTTTGAAAAGTATAAATGGCTAATGACACTTGTAACACTTCCTTTAACATTTTTGTAGAAGGGAAATCTACCACTTGATCCCTTCTATTTTATGGTAGTAATTATGCATATTGGCTTGTGGGATGACATTTTATTTGCAATCTAATGGTTTGGATACTTGAACAATACCTAAATATAGTACAATGAGCCTCAAGTGAACTATTCACAATGGACAAGGGACCAAAAGACACAAGCACTCAGTAACTCAAAGGCAATGAACATTTTTTTTTGCTCCTTAGATAGAAATGAATTCATTCGAGTGTCTATTTGTAATTCTGCATATGAAATTTAGAGAACATTGCAAGTCATACATGAGGGAAATTGTAAAATTTCAGGATATAGCACATGGATTAATATCATTAGGAAAGAAAATTACTGAAGAGGGCCAAGTTAGAAAGATCTTGAATTCACTTTCTAGCGAATGGGATCGGAAGACTCTGGCAATCAAAGAAGCGAATGATATTAGTATATGAAAATAGAATATTTGATTGGTAGTCTAATGTCCTATGAAGTAAAGTTGCAGGTTAGAAAAGAGAATCAAGCAAATAAGAAGAAATCACTTGCACTCAACGCTACAAACAACAATCATGAACCAGATGATGCTGATGATGATGATAAAGAGTTTATGACCAGGAATTTCAAGAAATTCTTGAAATATTTGAAAAAGAACAAACTTTGGAAAATTAACAACAGTAATTCTAGAAATGGAAATGTCGTTAAGTGTTTCGAATGTGATAAACTCATTCATTTAAAGAGAGACTGTCCCGACCTAAAGAAATCAAAGCACTCTTCGAACTCAAATAAGAAGAGAAAACATGTTTTCAACACAATATGGAATAATTCAAATACATCATCAAGTGATAGTGATCCAGAAACAGAAAATGCCAACATGTGCTTCATACAAGTGATAACCAGGTATGAAATTTCAATAAAGAAATTACCGTTTTCTTAAATGATATGTATAAGGGATATGAAATGCTTAGAAAAGAGTATAAGAACAGTTTAGTAGAGATATATAGATTAAAAATGTTTAATCATATGTTAGTTGAAGAAAAAAGTCTAGAAGATGAAACTGAAAGAATTAATGGGCATAATAATGAAAATGATTTAACACTTAAAAATTTTGGAAAATTAAAAAGTGAAAATGAATCCTTAAAATCAGGAAATCTTTAAATGAATTCGGAGATCACTGCTCTGAATGATAAAATAACTTCTTCCGACAATTTTATTCTCAACTGTAATAAGGATTTTGATAAAATGAGAATAGATGTTGATAAATTTAACAAAGGGAAGGATAATCTAGAAAATTTATTTTCTACATCTAAACCTACTAGGAATAAACATGGACTTGAATACACCCCTATGCCGAAATCAAAGAAATATAGTAATCAAAGTACTAAATTTGTGAAGGCTACCAAGTTCGAACTAAAACCTTGGAAATTAAAGTTAAAACCCCAAATAGGTTCATTAATTCATGGGTTCCTAGAAAGTTAGATACTACTGAAAAAAATATTGATAATTTTATTAATAAAGTTCATTTATTCAATAATTATATTTTGAAAGGGCATTCATACTCTTTATGGATTTGGCTTCCCAAAGCTTAACCCCATAGACCCAAAATAGAAAGGGTACCGGTGCGCATATTTTATAATTTTTTTTAGGTACTGAACAATAGATACTGAATAGTGGATGTTCATAGCATATGGCAAGAAATTCATTGAACTTTGGATAAATATCAAAAGGATATGTTATTGTCATCGAAAACGTGAGTAACTCTAAAACTCATCTATTTTTAATTATTTTACTTGATAATTTTGTTTCATGCTTTATATTGATTTTGATTCCCCTCATGAGTTTTATTTGTACACATTTATATACACACACACACACAAAAAAAAACTCTATACATATTGTCTAGTTGCACTTAAGCGATTCTAGCCTTTTTGTTGATGACAAAGGGGAAGAAAAGGTATAAATATACTAGGCAGAATGATAGCGGGAGTGCATAGAGTTAGGGGGAGTCAAATATAACAATATTATATTTTAGCTTTCAAATATTTATATAGTTGTAATCATCAAGAAGAGGGAGATTATTGATACCCTAGGTATTGATTTTGATGACGACGACCCTATAAATATTACTATTAACGTATCTTCGAGTTGTGTAGTTATTTTAAATGTATTATAGAGACATTTATAGAGATAAACAAGAACCCAATGGAAGAAAATGGATTATATAAGAAGGTTAATCAGAGCTATGGAAGAAAAAAACTGATTGAAGTGGAATGTTGAAAGATTGAAGCGTTTGAAGTGATCAGAAGTTAGATGTGTCTTAAAATTCCTTGTTAAAGATCTCATGGAAATTACACTTGAAGATCATCAACCATTGACCTCAATCGAATCACAAAAATCCACAAAGAGAGGTGGTACTTTTGAAATCTGAAATTTGCAAAACTTATGGGTGTTGCAGATGTGTTGCTATTCTATTTTCAAAATGTCTATATGTCGACATATGGGGGTCAAGTATGTCGACAACTTCCTAGTGGTCAGTTTTTTAAAATTTAAATCAAGATATTTTCCCGCCACTTCTTCACCAAAAGATACGTCTCTTCAACCACTATATAAAGGCTTTGGAAAACGAATTTTTCAATTAATTCTCCCTTCATTTTCATACACTTCCCTTCCATACTTTTGAAAAAGAAATCAATTACATTCTCTTTCATTCTCTTTGCAAATCCTTTACATTCTCTTACAATCTTTTTGCAAATCCTTTTCATTTCACTCTGATTCTTTAAGGATTTGCAAACCGCGCAATTTCAGAGAGTTTCTACTAGAATTCATATCATTCTTTTGCTAATTTCATTCTATTCCTCAAAGAATTCAAAAACATATTGCCATTGGAGTCTATAGGATCATTTTACCGAACCTGCAAGAATTTGTATTGAAGATACATCTACTTGCCGTACTATATTATTGTTTGTGAAAAGGAAAGGGTGTATCTTATAGCCCGTGAAATCAAGATGGTGTACCTTATAGCCCCTGAAATAAAGATTGTAAAGGTGTTTCTGCCACCTGTGGAAAACAAGCGATTATACTGAAATTCTGCATGGTGTAGTGCAGGATTGGATGTAGGATTGGTTAATCCGAACCAGTGTAAAAATAACGATGTTATTTACTTTACTGCATTTTACTTTACAATTTACTTATTCTATGATTATTGGTTTTCTATTTGCAATTTGATTAGATATAGTGTTAACATCATAAGTGTTCTAAATAATTAAAATACACTTTACCCACTCTACTGTTCAAATTGCCTTAAGATTCATTCTGCATTGTGTTATAGACACCCCATTTTTCATCAGCTGCTAGGTTTAGTAGACCACTGTGAAGCACAAATATAGAATAAGTTAGAAAAAGTGCAAAGAAAAGTAAAGAAGAATGGTGCAATGGTAAACCACCCACGTCATATCGGTCCTCTGTCGCCTCTTGACTAAAGGCGTGTATGGAGAATCTACATTGTTGAGGCTATATTGTGCTTCTTCGAGATTTTGTGTATCGAGGGGCAAGGTGTGAATTTGGGTTAGAGACCCATGTGTAGAGAGGCCGCGAAGGAGGAGCCCTTGTTTTAGCATATCTGGCTCCAACCCACATTTGTCCTTCCTCTCCGCCTCGGGTATCTCTATCCCGCAGCAATAACTAGAAGATCAGTCAATAATAGGATCGCGGCCTAGATCCATAATGTCCTACAAAAGAATCGGGTTATAATTTTTCCACACACCATGATCACCCGCTTCGTTTTGCACTAGGTCTAACACAATAACCTCGTCATCGCAACATCTGCCACCAACCCCACCACCATTAGCTCTTTGATCACGTCCCCTATGGGCCTTTCTGACAGCACAAACAGGGCCCCGGATATAGAAATACCACCTCCTACGATCTGCCTTGGGCCGAGCAATCTTATCGGCAGAGGTTTTCATCTACGAAAATTATGGCCAGGTTCTTGACGTTCTTTCGATCCACCTTTATCCGATGGATGTAGTCCTTATACTTATAAGCACATATGCTGGTCCCAGTGGGGTTTGCTGTAGCAGAAAAAGAAATAATTACAAAAAAATCATCCTCGAAAATGTTTTAAAGCAAATTCAATAACAAAGAAACAAACTAAGCACATTATAAGCCCGTGTTGTAAGGTCGGATTGACGGTAGCAGGAATGAAGAAGGGCCGATCTTGGTAGCTAGCGCCTTGCACAAGAGGCCGAAGAGAAGATGAAGCCTCTTGATTCTCTGGACGTAGTAATGGTTGCCCTGGTCAATCTTAGCCTACCATCGGAGCTTAACTGTCAGCCTGTTTTAAATTGCATCGGGATCTGGAATGTTCAAGTCGTAGCAAACTATTAAAAGCCTAGCCAACAGCTTATAGCTATTTGGGGTGAGCTGCCTCGGCGGTAGTTGATATGCATTCAAATATCTAATGAAGCAAGGAAGGAGAGGAAGAGTTGCCCCAGTCTTCATGTACGTGAGCGACCAAGAGAAGTAGCCAGTTGGAAGTTGATTAGCCCAGTCGACGATCGTATGGTAGAGGGGAATATTTTTCTTGCAGCCAACAGTGGACAAAGAGAGAGTGAGGCTGATTCGTTCCTCTTGAATCTTAAATACACCCAAGGGGGCAGGCTTTCACCCGTTGGTAGAAGCAACGTCAGTCATCTGTAATCTATGGTGAACAACTAAGATTACTAAATCACCGCAACCTATTAGAGGAATAAACTAATTAGACTCAAGAACAAGCTTCTCCCCTACCACTACTGGGCAATCAACCGTCTTCCATTATACCTGCTCATACTCTAATCTTAGATGGGTTGTGTGGCCCGCTTCTCTCTTAGCCAATCACCTAACTTTATCCACGTGTTCAGACTCGATGCAATATTCCTATTTTAAAAACACAAAGGGGTAGTTAAGTAACATTGGCACATCAAATCCTAGTGTATTCTATTTGGTGCTTGATGTCAAACAATTGCCACTAATAGCACAACGACGACCGTTAGACGTCACGTAAAGTAGAAGTTCATCAGAAAAGTTCACCAATGCAAGCAGTTCCAACAACAATGACAAACCAACCCCAAAGGACAAAACAATAGTGCGAGAATCGAGGCAAATTAGCAAAAAAAATCAAAAAAATATTTCAAAAAACCAAAAGCAATATCCTACTTAAACGAAAGCATGAGCAACGCAATGAATTGGGATTAAGATAACTTACTGATGATGATTCGAGCTTACAGTAGGGAACTAGATCAGTAGCATGGAAGGAAATATTCTCAAATTTTTTAATTGCAGAGATTTTAGAAGGTTTAGTAAAGAGTAAAAAGAAGAAGAGCATCTATAGACGGAGGGAAGCGGTGCAAGTCATTAGATCTCCCACATAAGAAGGGACTATCAAGATATCATCAACTCACATGTCAAATCACCACACTAGAAAGTGCTTTATTGCTGTGGTGCCTAGGAAAATAGACCTCCTCCGCCAATGAATCAATGACACATGAGAGCATTAAATGCGGCATCTAATGAATGATTGACGAGCCCACTCCGCATACAAGCATGGACTTAGGGGATAATATAAGTATGGAGTGGCCCGGCCTGCCTCGTTCGAGTAGCTTGTATGATTGTGGTGGCGTGCACCATAGCTCGTCTTTCAGGCCGTATACCCCATAGCCCAGCACATTGGTCAGTGCCAACTCAAACAACCTTGGTCAAGTCCCCGTGCACCTCAAGAGTCCAACCCTTGGTTCGCCCACGCGGTTTTGACCATCGATCGGTCCAATCAAACAGGGCTCTCTCAAAGAATGTCTCTCCCGACATTATCCTCTGCATCAGACATCCATTGCCCCTGTGGCACCAGTGGGCGATGGCGGTACATGAACAACATGACCCATGAAGTTTTCCTCAACAGTCAACCAACCCATCCATTAATTCAAGTGCTAAAAAACTCCCACATCCGTCTCAAACCCCATTCACCCGTGTGCATCAAATCCTTTAAAAACATTTAGTTGTAGCTACAAGCACCAGACTGCCATTGCCTAAAAAGGCTTGCATGCTCTTCTCCCTTGAAAACACCGACGTAAACAAACATGATTCATTTGAAAAAAGAGCACATGTGTGGTAACCCCTCCATGTTCTTTGCTACTACCAAAATACCTTCACTATAACAACTCCTTGATCTCATACCGCCAGCCTTACTCCAAATAGCACATAGTACGACTCATTAGCTGTCATCATCTGCATATCATAGGCCAACAGATATTTTAGCTAGCATGCACATCAACCGAATATATCTACTGACGGTCTATATAAATTTCCAAACTTGATCGACACAACCTCAAATATCTAAGCATCAATTCCAAAAGTTATAATAGGCCAAGGCATATATTCTTATAAGGTTGAAGAACATTAGTTGGAAGTAATTATTCTCTTATGATTACATCTTATAAACTAAGCTATTGTGATAAAAACAAAGCGACATAAAATTTCTCACAATGGATGTTGATCGACTTAGATCGAACCACTCTAAATTTTATCTCTTTACTTTTATGCATTTATTCTCCTCATTTGACATTTTATAACTAAGTTATTAACAAGTAACCTTTGCTTATATCATATATTAGCCACATTTTTGAGGTTGGCTGAATCTCTAGTTAACACATACAAATCAAAGAACAAAAACAAAAATTAAAATCAAGAAAGTGTATGTATTAGGAGATTACTGCATCCACATATTTATACTTTACCTATGAGTTCTACCACGTCTATTGAGATCCTCTTGAATCTGCAAGTCCCTAATGTTACCCATACCTAGAAATTTGTAAAGAAACTTCATCTTCTGAATCATTCTTAGGAAGCATACAGATGAAATCTTGTGCCCACATACATTTTAGCTTATTGTAACTGGATACTGTATTATATACATACCTAAAACAATTAATTTTTATGATAAATTCACAAGTACTTTTTGAACTGAGATTAAGAAAATAAAATCAGGCACTTGGCATCACTTAGTATAGGTAAAAAGAAGGGAAGAAATTGATTTATATGACATATGCCAAACCTAATCATTCCATTTTATCATTTGTAAATTTTACTTATGTTGGATTTGAAGCTAGAATAAAATTTTAAGACAAATTATAGAACAAAAAATGGCTTATTGCACATTAATTTTTTAAAAAAAACTACACGAAAGATGAAAGTAGTCAATGACTAGTGGTTTTATTTGACAAGAATGACAAATTACTAGGCTTTGTTTGTTTTGATCATATGTAATACTATTGACTAGAGTATATTACATGACTTTTACGGAATGCAAATGCTAAATGTATATTATTAAAAATTAAGTATATTTAATGCTCAGTGATATAATTTAATGCTTAATGAGGTTCTTATTGTGTACCATATTATAAAAATTACTTATTAAGCATAAACCTTTGATTGTACAATAACACAATTAAACGTAATCAACTATCAGTGGTTATAGTTTTTATTGCAAACAAGTATTATTTAATAGAATATATCACTACTTAATATGAAATGCAAATTGATTTTGAGCTACATACATCTAAGTTTCCAAGTGAACAGTAGAATGTATTATAACTCTATGTAACATATTTTATAATTCTAACATTGTCTCTGCGCAATAGCTTAATATTTTTAACTTTTTGCTTCTAAGAATCCACTAGTTAAAAAGTATGTAAGATGCTCAGAATTATCATTTTAGAATGACATGTAATTTCTAAAATCATCAGGCTTTATAGAACAGGGACCGTGAAAATGAATGTAATCCAAGATTTGCTAGTTACTACAAGCAATACTTTCATATGTATTATGTTCCCACATACCAAACAGATGCTTGAATAGTCGAACAGAAAGTGAACTTAATATAAACAAAATAAATTTCTAATAACAAGGATAACACTTAATTTTAAGTAGAACACTCATATTTATATTTTGGGTATTTAACCCAAGACCTCTAGAACCAGAGTCTATAGATCTTACTACTTGAGCTAGTGATCCTAGACTAACATGAAGATACTTAATTTATAAAAGGGTAAGATTATATAATATTTTTAAATAAATGCTTTTAAAGTCATATGTAATGAAATAAATGGCTATAATATTGCATCAACCCCATACTTTTTTCTGAGTAGGACATAAACCTTATAAAAGTGAAACAATATTTAACTCGTTATCGCAAGTCGAAAAAATTAATGAGATATTTTTCAAATGAAAGAAGTGAAAGAATCTTCTTTTGGCCTATAAGTATAAAAAACATCAGTCTTATAGGTTTCGCCAGAAATAGATGGTATGACACTAATTGTATAATGTAAAGCGAGCTACAGACGTTTCGTAGAATTATCAAAAACAAATAACCTGCATTAGTGCAATAATAATCTCAATCTCAACTGAAATTACCAAACAATATTAAATCCAAATTAAAACCAACCTTTTGATCCCTTGTCATTAAGAATGCCGAACTCCTCAACTCTTGCATATTTTTTGAACATAGAAATTAGATAACATTCAATGATTTGCTTCATAATATAAAAGAGAAAATGCTTTGCACCAAGAAAATCCAAATTGATTTGAAGTAATCAATTAAGTCAAAACAAAATAAAGAAATTTTAAGGGAGAATAGAATAAGATTAAAACAACTCGGAGGAAGATGAGGTTAATATCTTAATTAAACTGCAAAAATAGGGAGAGGTATTGGAGAGAGGGGAATTAGATCGAAATATAAGAGAATATCGCAAAATAATTAATGGATTTTTCTGCCGAAATTATTGCTAAATCTTTGGCAGTCGTTTGACAATAATGAAAATATGCAATAACCATGGCACCATGTCAAAATGACCATCCATCTCTATATGTGAGCGCCTATTACCATCCCTCGTTTTGCTTTTCACCCCCCGGTAAATTTAAAAAAAATATTTTGACAAAACTGCCCTCAACCCTGTAGCTATATATTGTAAAAACAACAAAAGTTAAGTCTTTAAAAAACCAAGTTTAGAGCGAGCGAGGAAATAAAAAACCAAGCTTCAAGCTAGTGAGGAAACACAAAAAACTAAGCTTCAAGCGAGTGAGGAAACACAAAAAACCAAGTATGGAGCGAGTGACGAAATCTAACAAATCAATCTTGAAGCGAGTGAGGTAACCTAACTCGCTACATTACACATGTTTTTTAATTAAAAACCTTGCTTGGTTCATGCATGGTTTCATACAAAACCTCGCTAGTTCCGAGCGAGGTTTCTTACAAATCCTTGCTCAGTCTGAACAATGTTTCATACGGAACAATGCTTGATCCAAATAAGCATTTATATAAAACAAAGCTCAGCCCGTACCGTGATTTTTGTTTTAAAAACTAACGATAAAAATCGAGAACAACAGGGTTATTTATGGAATGAACTGGGGGGTTAAAAGAAAATAGCGAGGTGAGTAATTTTTCTTTAACTAGCCGGGGTGTGTAGGGAAAATTTTGGGGTGCAAATAGAGCTAGCCAACTAATTTTTAACGTTAATAAAGAGAATTATTTCACCATGATTCATCAAAATGCCCCTAATTTCAAATGTCTGTTTATGCATGCCATGTTAAAGATACACTCCAACTAATTTCGTCTTGTAAAAAAACTAAAGAATTCATGCGATCAATTTCAATCATTTGAGAATAGACAAAAATGATGATGATGAAAAACACATTAGCAACAATGAAACTAAATTTTCTATTATCATTTCAAACAAGATGTACTAACATTTACATTCGAGTCACACTTTGATAAAAAAATTACTTTGTTATCTTTCAAACAACTAATATCTCCACCGGTACTTGCACATCTCCTATCATGTTATATAGCCCATTAGCTCGGTTGGTAAAAGCATCATGCTAATAATGCGAAGGTCGTAGGATTGAGACATGCATGGGCCACTTTGATTTGAATTATAATATCCTTTTTCTACTTGAATTATTTTCAATATATTGTTGTGTTTTATTATACTCTCAATTTTAGTGCATGCTTTTTTTTAGTTTGAGTTTCCTTGTTTTGGTTACTCATACGTATAATCATATATTTTGTTGGAAGTGTATCAACTATGATGATAATTTCACACTTCATAGCATCCATAATAAGACTTTTGATAATACTGAAACACTGAAGTTGTTAAGGAGTTAAACCAGCATTCTTTACTTATTTAATACTGGGACCTAATGGAGTTGGCGCTGATCCATAATTGTAAGGATCCTACTTTTGAGGAACTATTAGTGCATTCTGATAGGGTTAATACCAACTCTTCCTCTTTTCTTAGAATTTCAAAGATTACATCAACATCTCCTAAATCTTTCATATCAACTATAATGGATAAAAACTACTTTGCTTTTTTCTCACAGTGTATATTGGAAATAAATATAACTATGTCATCAACACATACGCATATTACAACACAATCGATTATCACTGATTTTTTATTGTTGCATTTATCATCATTATTAACGAAACTGTGTGACAATGCCACTTTATCAAACTACTCATTTCACTATATGCGATTTTGCTTCATATCATAAAGAGATTTCTCCGATTTATAAACTTTCATTTCTTGGCATGGTGTTATGAAACCCTCGGTTGTTCCATGTAGATCTCTTCTTCTAAATCTTGATTTGGAAAAGCGGTTTTCACATCAATATGGTGTATAGATGATTTTTGAGTGGATGTGAGTATTACCAAATAATGAGTTGAAGAAATGTGAGTGAGGAAAGCATATGTATTAAAGTAATCCATTCCAAATCATTGTTTATAACCCTTAACAACTAGTGTAGCCTTAAACTTATTGATGGATCCATTTGCATTAAAATTTTTCTAGAATATCTACTTATATCCCATTGGTTTAGCACCAATAGGCAAGTCGGTCAAGATCCATGTTTGGTTTGACATGATCAAATTCAATTAATCATGATGCTTCTTTCCAAAAAAAGTAGCATTTTTGGAACTCGTAGCAATAGAATATGTTTTAGAATCATCATCTACATGCATTACATACCAAATAATATTAAGGTTTCATCCTTACTGCCTTCAACTAGGTATGTTATAAAGTCGAGACCATAATATCAATATACTAATTTTAAGAATTATATTTGCTTTGAAAAATTCCACATTTGATTCTATAACTTCAAAATATCTAGAGCTATAAATTTATAAGCAACTTTTTATAACAAAGTGATACTTAATTTTAAGTATACATCTCATTTTGATGTCTCAATGGATCGAGTCCTAATCTTACCACTTAAACTAAGTAGTCTTTAACATAAATCTATAAACAATATTATTAATATAATAATTTATAAAAGCACACTTGAATGCCATATTTCCTGTTCTAATCTCTTGGGGTCCAATTTTCAAGTACATGTCAAACAACACCAAAATTCAAGTCATGACATGTCAGATTTACTATTAAACCAAAATTCACAATAAGAGAGATTTTTCTTTTCCAAGGGAACTTTTAAAACTTAACAAGCATATATAACATAGCGTTAACCCCATAAAAGTTAATAAAATTTAAACTAGTAATCATAGCACTTACCATTTCTAATAATGTCCTTTTTTTCCTTTGGCAACACCATTTTGTTGAAGTGTAAAGGGGGTAATTGTAATGACCTAGTTTTTTCGATACCTAAAAGTCGACATTAATATGTCCACTGTATCAAATGTCGCACAATCGAATGCCGAAAAATCCGTTAGGGTTAAAGAAGAAGAAGATAGAAGAAGAAACAGAAACAACGACAAATCTCACATTTCGCAGCAGAACAAATATAATAAATAAAGAATAATTTTAAAAATAAAAAACTATATCGGTTTATGCACACATCATCAGAGTTTACAATGACACAATACAACACTGGTAGTTATTTTAACTTACTTACATATAAATTTTGACGTGCACCAACCCAATCGCAACAGAGACTACGTAGTATAAGTGATACGTCTCGCCATCCAGCTTGAACTGCAGATCTCTACAGCAACGTCTTAATTTCGCTCCAGAACAACTGATAACCTGACTTTAGGCTGCTTGCGTGGAAAATTATGGGCACCCAGTGGTTAGAAAATGAACAATAAACTCCGGGTCAGTTAAGGGACTGGTGTGAGATCATAAAAACAGTTATTTTCACAAAGAAAATGAAAAGAAATCCGCTATACTTTTGGAAAATGAAACCACCATAATGGCTCCCACCACACACACATTGCAGACGCAGAATTGGAGGAGATTTCTCCTTATGACAGTCAAATATGTTTGATACGCAAAATCTCTTTGATATTATTATTATTAGTGCATAGTGTGGAAAACATTTCGAAAGTATAATATTAATCTTAGCCAGCATAGACATTTTTCACTTATGCCTAATATAGCTCTCATGTTCAATAGCAGGTTACCGCCACATCCCATAGCATGTTATACAACTAAAACCGTACATGGCGCGTATTGTTTCTTTATATTTCCAGCAAATGGCTAGGCTAAGGAACTTCCTATTGCCACATGGGTATGCCTCTGGAGGGACGTCTTGAGAACTTAACCAGCTCTCTGCCAACACAAGGCCGGGTAACCTCTGTAAATAGGTAACTACCACACGAGTATGCCATCCCCCGGTCGTTAGCGACCTTTATTCGAGGATCCTCAACCACAAAGCAACAACCACAAACTATAATAAATTTGCAGCAATCACATAAGTTTATGTATCTATGCTCCATACCATGATACCACCCTTTTCCATAAGGAAATGACATACCCTAAAGGGCGCGACCCCCATAACCTTGCCGCATACTTCCTTTTTCGACCATTTCGAGGGTGTGAGGTCCGACGAAGTCTCATCCACAATGCTACACTTTTCATAAAGCCATGCTTTGATCAACAAATGATCGGCAGCACTTCATATGCCACATTACCAAATTGGAAATGTATCACTAGTAACCATCAACTACATAACCTCCGAGCTCGTACATCTCAAAGAAGGGTGTTAACTAAAAGAATAAATTTTCCGCCACCAATAGAAATGTATTTGATAGAAACCATCTTTACATCTCAAAGTGCAACGTCAAGCATACATCCATACAAGTCTGTTCCGGGATCGGACGGAACCGAAGGCACTTCAAAGAAGTCCTTGCAAATTCGGATATTCACTAATCACGTGTGGGATCCCGATCACAAAGGGTGATAAAATCTCTATACCAGAGCAAGCCGGTGTAGAGACATTCGACAGGTAATCCTTTCGTTTTCGAAAATACCCGGTCCTCAACACCATCTTCAAATGCAATCCCATTTCGTCATATCATTATTGGGAATGGGTTTTACGACACAAAGTCCTCTTCCGGCTAATCCGAATAACGAGCACTTATTAAAAATAAGTGTTATATTCAGATTTTAAATGAATCACAACAAAATTTCCACTTTGATCTTTCAAACAAAAGATTCGTCACTATCATAAAGATTCAATGTGGTTTTCGAATATCCATTTGGAATCCGACCCCCGGTCGCATCCAATTCAAACGTTGTTTAAGAGCCAATATTGATAGTCGGTTATTTAACTATCAATCGACAATCACCAGATTTAAATAATTTCCCCTAATTATTTATTTTCAAAATATCTTTGCAAGATATAATTTTAACACTTCTACCATTAGAAAACAAATTTCAAATCACTTTTTACCTTTCAATCTTTTGAAAACAAATTTCAAATCACTTTTCACACTTCAATCTTTTGAAAACAAATTTCAAATCACTTTTCACACTTCAATCTTTTGAAAACAAATTTCAAATCACTTTCCTCACATGGAATAAATTTCCAAATATTTATTTAATTCCACTGAAAATTTTCCAAGTTCAAATACTTCAAAAATAATGTAAAATACTTATTCAAAATATACTTGGAAATATTTAAAATAAAACTATTTTAAAACACTTGCTTAAATATTAGTTATGAAAATGTTATACTAATATCTCATTTAAACTTAAGTCTAAAATAATTTTAAAATAAAATTATTAGATAGAGTGTAATTACTTAAATAACCTTTTTCTAATCAAATATCAACTAAATCTTTAAATAATCACTTCTACAACTAATTAAATAAATCTTTTACTTTAAAGATTTAAAAACAACTTAAGAAATAATTTCTCTACAAACATCCTTTTTAAAACCAACTTCAAAACTTTTAATTTTGAAAGCTACTTTAAAAGCATACTCGGCTTTCCAGGGAAAACACACCTTCCATTTCAAAATGGACCATCTAAATTAATATATAAATTCTTCTTGATTTATCTCAATTTATATTCCAAATTCGCAAATTTCTTTCCACACTTTAAAAATAAACCAATATTTATTTTTAAAACAAATTTCTCTTTCCTTTTTAAATTACCATTGTGAATTTA
The DNA here is from genome assembly GCA_030765085.1 of Allium cepa. Lineage (NCBI taxonomy): Eukaryota > Viridiplantae > Streptophyta > Magnoliopsida > Asparagales > Amaryllidaceae > Allium > Allium cepa. Next base: position 961,760,614 of record CM060928.1, read on the forward strand.
AATTTCCAAATATCCACTGATGTACGATTTTCAAGTTAATTTCAAAAATCATTTCCAAACACCAAATCAATTTTCAAATTGATTTCAAATTTTATTTTAAACACCAAATCAAATTCCAAATCTATTTCAAACACCAAATCGATTTTCATTCAAATACCAAATCAATTTTCATATTGATTTCCAAAAGATTTATTTTTTTAACACCAAATCAATTTTCGAATTTATTTTTAAAATAAACTCCTTTATCTCTTCCAAACTATTTAAAATTCGTATTTTAAAATAAATTCTTCAATTTTTGAATAATATTACTTGAATCGATTTATTAAAATCTTTTCCCCTACTTTTGGAATTTATTCAATAGGATTCAAAATAAAACTTTATCCTTTTAAAATTCCTACTTTTAAATTTATCCAATTCTCAAAAATAAATTTTACTATAAACTTTCAACTTGAATTTCAAAAATCCAATTTTATTTGTTTTCGGTATCGTACGATACCAAAAATATATTCGGCTAAGCTATTGCCTTCAACAATTTCAATCACAAATATGATCACACGCAAATTATAAATGATCAATACACAATATTGAAACAAATTAAAATATGTGAGGAATCCAGTTGGATCCCTCCAACTTGTTTCCCTGCATCCACAGACGTTAGCACAATAATTAAATTCCAATTCCACTTCAAGGTGGAATATCGCGGTATATGGGATCAATATAATATCATCCGCTATTATGCGGCGCATAGAGTCTATATAATGCGGGAAATTAATCACTCCAAAAACATATATAATACCAATTCCACTTCGAGGTGGAATATTGCGGTACATGGGTTTATATAATATCCTCCGCTATTATGCGACGCATAGGGTCTAATCTAATACAACTGACAACAATTTATCATACAAGCACACAATCAACAATTTTAAATTTAACTATGAAAAATTAAACTAGAAATTTCAATTGAGTGAGTAGATCTCACCTTTTTGCTTACGCATGCTACCCATTTCCATTCCAACTCGCTGTCATGATTTTTAAACCTTGTATAACAATTATATAAAATTTCATTAATATTCGATAAATCGAATAATCCATTATCGTTTAATAGTTTAATTAACTGATAGTTTTATTTAAACCAATTCCTTCTTTAATAAATTTATTTAACTAAAAATAAATTTCAAACTAAATTTTCTTTAATAAATTATTTTCAGTGGTTAACAAAATTAGATAGGTTAATAAAACAAATAGCTCACCGAAACTATTTTTTTTTAAGATAATAGTAAATTAAAATATATAGAGGTGTATTTTTCTGTAATATAAAATTTCCTTCCTGTACTCAATTTAATCTTACCGATATATATACAAGCATTCATATATATATTTGTATTGCATTAAATTGAATTAAGCAAGATCAATACTGTGACGACCCGCCTTTCTAACCCCAGAAAGACGTTTCATCATTAAGAAAGAAAGGGATAGAAATAGAAAAGAATAGAAAGAAAGAACAACAACATCAGAATCTCACAACGGAATGGAACAAAATATAATACATCACATAACTATTAAACAGTTATACATCAGAGTAATACAATATCACATAACAGGACTGTCATATACATATATGTCCATACATATATCCAAAATACAACACACACTAACTACACAACGGAACTACATATATAGATACATACGTCTGGTCTTCTTCCCAAAAGAGCTCCTCCAGAAAATCAACACTTCCAAATACCTATCACTTGGCTACTCATAAAAGTTTGAGTACCCAAGAGTTTATGAAAAACAAAATATATACTCCGGGTCAGACATGGGTCTGGTATGAGTAAACAGGTTAAAATTGCTTAACTTTGAAAATCGTTTGAAAATAAAGGTATCACGTAAGACTCCCCACAAATAAATATGGGTAAGTTTTTACCTTACGCTAACCAAAACATTTTATAGGAAATTCAGTAATATTATAATAGTGTCTACGGTTTTCGAGTAAATAGAAAATAGCCGAAATTGTTACATCTATTAAATTCCAGCTACTAGCCACAAAAGTGGGTAATACAAATAAAAACCGTAGGGTCTCGTAGGGAAAATGGATTTCCAACAATGGCAGGGCTACTGGGGTACCGCCCGTCACAGTACGAGGCCTAGATCACCGTACCGAGGATCTCTCCCGACCCCCTACAACACAAGGCCGGAATCATTCCTTACTGAATAGTCCCGAACAAGATAACCCCGCAGTTGTGCCCAACAACTGCTCGCACAGCCGAATATAAAAAGGGACATCTAGACAGGGGAATATCTTGTCCAGCTTGGGCATGACCAACCTAACCTTGCTGCATCTCCCCTGTTTTAGCCAATCCCGGTTGGTGAGGCTTGAGGCTGCGATTACCTTTATTGAACATTATTCTTAGAATGCTCACCGTCCGCTTGACGATGTGTTGAAAGCATTCAATCCATACAAGTTCGTTCCGGGTTCGAACGAAACCGAAGGCATTATTTCGTTACACTCGTTTTGGAATCACCCTCAGAGTTTACGACGATAACCCTTGCATTCTGAAACACCATCTCGATCACCATTTGATAAGTCACGACCTATCGTTTAATTTGGATCTTGCGGAGAATCAAAATTGATTCTTCCGATCTCGGTCTCATCGAAATCCAAATGCCATTTTAAGGGCCTCTATTTAACTTAACAATTCAATTTAATACCAGAATTCACATAACAGATACAACAGATAGATCATACACAATTATCACAGATGTCCATAATATATCACAACATATCACAGAAAATCATCAACAGATATCAAAGTCAATCAAATAGAATTACCAATTCATACCAAAACAGTTTGGTTTTTCTTAACTAATTTTTTTTGCTTAAGAATAACTATATTTTATTCTGCTTAATTAATTACTGATTAATTAGCTTATTAATCAATTAATTACTTAGTTAATCATTAATTATCAATATTAATCATCTAATCTTTAATTAATTATTTAATTACTAACTTTTAGTCATTAATTGTTACTTAATTTCACAGTTAATTAGTTTATTCTTAAATGTTAATCAATAACTTACTTATTAAAAATTAATTACTTATTTAATTATCACAAATTACTTTAATAAATCAATTATTATCAATTTAATTAAAGTAATATCCTTAATTAATCACTTAAGTTAATTTCCATTAATTAACTTAAAGTAATAGCTAACGTTTTTAAGTTTTAAATTGATTTAACATATGATTTATTTTAATTACCAAAATTAATTTAAAGTTATCAATTTAAAATTTCAAGTATAAATTGATTAACATTCTAATTACTTATTATTAATCACCTATCTTTACATACTTACCTTATTAAGCTTTTAAAACAAAGATTAGCCTAACTAACTAATTGTTTAGTTACTTAGTTATAAAAATACTAAACAAAATTATGCACGTTCAGTTGGAAAAGGACCCGAGACAACACCCTCTTTACTCGAGTAAGTATCGAGTTCCCTCCGTGCTTCCCGCGTCTCATCTTTCCCATTCCCCCTTCTTCTCCCTTTCCCTGTTTCTTTTCTTCATCTCATTATATATATATATATATATATATATATATATATATATCAACCTGCAGTACAATACCCACAAATGTAACTCCAGAAAACCCAAAACAATCCCCAACCATTCTAGAGTATTACTCGAGACAACCCCCTTTCGAGAAAAAACTGTAGACACTGTACACCACCGTGCACATGCACGGTGGTTCGCCGCCCCACCGGCGACCTTCATCGCTTCCTACAAACCCCACATCGACCCCTCGTTCGACCTCAAAACCCAAATCAACCTGAAAAGCATGAAAACGAAAAAAGAGCCTAAAACTCGAACCAAAATTTGAACACTCGACAGCGAATCGCCACGTCCGGCCAACATCATCCCATATAGGCGACGCCACTTCGTCCACGTCGTCACCATACTCCCCTCGACCATCTCCCCGAATCGCGAACCACTCGATTCAAGCACGTCGACAAAATCAAATTTTTACAGAGCACCATGAATTCTTAAACCAAAAACCTATTTTCGAACCAACCCCATAACTCTTGCATTGAAAAAATTCTTTGACATTTTTCCTATGTTAATTCATCTACAAGCTTGCTTCGACATAAGTTCCAGCTATTAAAATTTATTGGATCAACCGAAATTGACAAAAATTTGATTTTTGTTTGTTTTCGAACTGCACTTTAACTATTAAACTAAAAATCATCGTTTTCATTCTAAAAACCCTAACTAAGTGTATGAATTTGAAATATGTTATTGAATTCCTAAATTTAAACATTCGAATTTTTGGCTTTGAATTCCTTTTTCCTGTAACTTGAAAAAAATAGTGTTTACATCTTACTGTTATACTTCAAATATATTCTTAGGCTTTGTTTTATGTTAAACAGTCTGAATTACTTACATCTTTAGGTTCAAAATTAATTCAAATGGAGAAATATTAATTGACAACAAATCAGGAATAGAAAGCTTCCAGTGCATAAATAAATACAGGTCCATTTATTATCAATATATATAGCAGCGTAATCATCAGAAGTTAATTACCATACCTAAAATTCAAGAAAAGTATGTTTACTCACCCTAAAATTTGTTGAACAGAAAGCAAATTAATAAAGACTGCAGAAGAATAGCTGAACACTTCACTGCTTTGAAAACTTGTTTGAAAATATAAGGTAATGTTTACTCTTCCTCTCTCTCTCTCCTTTTTTTCAGTTTTGCTTTCTAAGTTTACTATTGAGTTTTTGTGAACGATCACTATAACATCATGTATATAAATAGAGGGATTTGAACAGCTGTAGGTAGGAACTGGACAGTTTTACCTGTATTGATACTTTGTATTTAATTTACTGCAATTATAAAAGATATTGAGATTTCGGCTGTAAGATTATGTTGCAACCTGAAATAAAAAATTATGTACTTAGCATTAATGAACATGTCTTCAATTATTTTAACACATATTTAATGTAAGATGACACTTGAATTGGGTACGTAGATATTTGTTTTTTTTTTAGTTTATATTTGTTTTCTAGACAAAACACTTGATTGTTGTACATATGTGTATAAAGATTATACACAAAGATATTTTAATGAAATTTGTATACTTGTCCAACAGCATCTTGATATGATCTTTATTAAAATTTATGTATTGTATAAATGGCCTCACAGGTTAATGTTTTAGGCTAACTTACTTTATATATATATATTGAGTAAACTTACATAGTCATTTTTAGTATTTTATTTTATTTATGTTGTTCATGTATGATTTCCATGTTTATGCTTTCTAAATTTATCTTATTTGTAGTTCAATTATCAAACATTGATTTATCATATACTTGCATTTTTATACTTTAAGTTATAATTTATATTTGTACATTTATCTCTTTAGTTACATTCTATAATTTATGATTATGTTTTTATACTTGTTTTGTATGTTTATGTTATAGTCATCCATATTTTTTTATACTTCCATGTTTATGTTTAATATTACTATGTTTGTTTATTTTTAAATTTATTATAAATTTATTATTTCAATTTCATTTTATTAGATTAAATATCAATAATATACAATCTTTGATTTTAATGAATAAGACAGATTTTGTTTTAAATGGTTTTGAAGCATTCTATTTTAAATTATTAAATCCAAACTTTCTTTTATAAAACATATAACTGTTAAATGTCAAAGATCTCATCAGTTTTAAAAATTGGAAAGCTTGTATTTAATTTAAATTAGATTAAATATTTATTAAAATATGCTGTCAAAAATTCCAGGTTGTTACATTCCTTCCCCCTTAAAAGAATTTTGTCCCCGAAATTTAAACAACAGTTAATTCAAAAAAATTTATATTAACAATCCAAACATACATATCATTCATACAATAACACAATCAAACAGTCAACTCTAACAAACATCACTAGTTATCCGAACATAAATCCGGATAAGCATTCTTAAAACTATCGAGAGTTTTCCAGGTACAATCTCTAGGATCCTCACTCCATTGCACCTTGACGAGTTTCACCAATTTGTTCCTGATTTGCTTCTCGTTCGATCCACAATCTGAACTGGATTTCTGACTATAGTTAAATTGGGTTCAACTTCCAAATCTTCTTGAATTACTGGTTCTACAACTAGTGAGGGATCATGAACAAATTTCCTCAAATGTGATACATGAAACACATTATGAATCCCAGACATCCGCTCTGGCAATTCAATCCTGTAGGCTACAGCTCCAATTCTTGCCAATACTCGAAATGGTCCAATGTATCTCGGAGCAAGTTTTCCCGTCTTTCCGAATCTTATAGCACCTTTAATTGGGGAAACTTTAACAAAAACCAAGTCTCCGATCTCAAATTTCAATGGCTTTCATCTTCGGTCAGCATATTTCTTCTGACGATCTTGAGCAGCTTTCATCCTTTTCTTGATAAGCTCAACCTTTGCAGAAGCTTCACGAATAAGATCGGGCCCGAGCACAAGACGATCCTTTGATTCAATCCAACAAGATGGGGATCTACACGGTCTTCCGTATAAAGCTTCATAAGGAGCCATCTTAATACTTGCTTGATAACTGTTATTATAAGAGAATTCCACTAAATGAAGATGGTGCTCCCAAGATCCTCCAAAATCTAAAACACAAGCTCGTAGCATATCCTCAAGAATACGATTAAGCCTCTCCGTCTGCCCGTCCGTTTGAGGATGATAGGTTGTACTCAATCTCAAATCTGTTCCCATTGCTGATTGCAGAGCTTCCCAAAATTTGCTGGTGAAAATAGGATCACGATCACTTACTATGCTGACTGGGACACCATGCAATCTAACTATCTCCTTCAAGAAAATTTCCGCTAAAGAAACTGCAGTACGAGTTGCCTTAACTGGTATAAAATGGGCACTCTTAGTTCAACGATCTACAATAACCCATATACCATCATTTCCTTTCCTGGTTCTAGGCAAACCATCGATAAAATCCATCGAGATCATTTCCCATTTCCAATTTGGAATTTCCAAAGGCTGCAATAACCCGACAGATTTCTGTTGATCACTTTTTACTTGTTGGTAGATGGCACAACTGTTCACAAATCTAGCAACATCCTTCTTCATATTCGGCCACCAGAATACTCTCCTTTTATCTTTATACATCTTCGAAATTCCCGGATGAATATTCAATTTGGAACGATGACCCTCTGATAAGACTTCCTTCTTTAAATCCTTATCATTCGAGACACAGATTCTCCTGTTAATCCTTAGTGTTCCTTGGCCATCAATTTCAAAACTAGGACACTGACCTTTCCTGACTTTTTTAATAATCCTCCTCAACATCTTATTAGATTCTTGCTTACTTGAGATCCTTTCAATAAGAGATGGAACCACTTCCAGAAGAGATAGAACCGCGTTCCTACTGAGAGCATCAGCTACGACATTTGCTTTCCCCGGAGTGTACAGAATATCCATATCATAGGATGCAAGAAATTCAACCCACCGCTGCTGTCTCAGATTAAGATCTTTTTGAGAGAATAAATATTTCAACGGTTTGTGATCCGTGAACAATTCGAATTTCTCTCCCAAAAGATAATGTCTCCAAATTTTCAAAGCAAAAACAATGGCTAGTGGTTCAAGGTCATGCGTAGCGTAGTTTTTCTCGTTTGACTTGAACTGCCGACTAGCATACGCAAAAACCCTTCCGTTCTGCATCAGAACTGCTCCCAAACCAACAATACACGCATCGGTATAAACCTCGAATTTTCTTTTCCCATCCGGAATAGCAAGTACTAGTGCACTAGTAAGCCTTATCTTCAATTCCTGAAAAGCTTCTTCACACTGAGATGTCCACTTGAATTTAGCTCCTTTCCTAGTCAGCTTAGTCAGATGTGAAGAAATCTTGGAATAATCCCTGATAAATTTCCTGTAGTAGCCAGCCAATCCTAGAAAACTGCGAACTTCCATCGGTGTCTCTGGCTGTTTCCATTCCAGTATAGTTTCAACTTTCGCTGGGTCTACAGAAATGCCTTCACCAGAAACAATGTGTCCTAAAAATTTAACTTTCGATTTTCAGAAATGGCACTTCGAAAACTTCGCCTTCAACACATGCATCCTTAGAGTCTCCAATACAATCCTCAAATGCTCCCTGTGCTCTTCTTCAGATTTGGAATAGACCAAGATATCATCAATGAATACCAGCACGAACTTATTCAACACATCCCTAAAGACTCGGTTCATGAGGTCAACGAAGTAGGCAGGAGCGTTGGTTAATACAAACGGCATAATCAACCACTCATAGAAACAATTCGATCCCCTAAATGCAGTAAGGGAATACTGTCTTCAGCTACCCTCAACTGGTGGAAACCTGAAGCTAGATCCAATTGAGAAAAGATAGAAGCACCATGCAACTGGTCAAAAAGATCATCGATGCGAGGAAGAGGATATTTATTACGGATAGTCACTTTATTTCAATTCTCTATAATCCACACAGAACCTCAGTGACCCATCCGATTTGGTCACAAACACTATCGTCGAACCCCAACAAGAAAAACTGAGTCTTATCAACCCCTTCTCTAAAAGATCCTGCATCTTCTTAATCAACTCTTCTCTTTCCCTAGGAGCCATTCTCCTACTGGGCTGAATCACCCGCATAGCTCCTGGAATCAAATCAATACGGAATTCTATTTCTCGATGGGGTGGCAGACACTTGACTTCTTCAAATACATCAGCAAAATCTTGAACCACATCGATGTCTTCAACACTCTCTTCAGAAGTCTCAATCCCATGCAAAAGACTGCTCAAGTGAATTCCAGAATTATCACACGACACTCTGGCAATTCTAGCCAGATCAGTTGCCAACGAAACTGTTCTTTCATCACAATTCATAACGGCTTTAAACTTATCTAGCCAATCCATTCCCAAAATAAGATCAAATCCCTTAAAATTCAACACATAAGGGTCACAAGAAAAACTGTGGGATAGATAAGAAATCTTCAAGTCCTTACAGATAGTGCCTAATTTGGTCACCCCTCTTATAGGATTCGATACCAATATAGGACTGTCTACAGAACTAGGGGTAAGAGAGAACTTTTCAATAGAGTCCAGAGAAATAAAACTCAAGGAAGCACCCGAATCAAACAAAACTCTAATATATTTTCCATCTAAAAGTAAAGTACCTTCTAGTAGTCCCTTGCCTATCGAAGAAGAAGATGGTCCGGCTTCCAAAGAAAAAGCTTTATTCTGAGGTGCCCTTTGCAGAAGTGGACAATTCTTGATCATGTGTCCTGGTTGATGACAATTAAAGCACGGTGATTTCTGTACCATAGCTGATCCTGGACCACTCTGATGCGGTTGCTGTTGTTGCTGCTGGAATCCTTTTCTAGGACACTTATTTGCCAAATGTCCTTCCTGTTGACAAATGTAGCACTTTCGAGGTCCATTGTTATTCCCAGGTTTCTTCTTATTCGGCTTCCTCCATTTAGGATCGAACTTTCGCTTATTCGAATTGGTGAAATTCCCACCTGAAGCTGCAACTGGAGCCACCGGTTTCTTACTCATCAAACTTTCATATCTCAATGCCATATCAATCAAATCAACAAAAGATCCCTTCAGAAGCACTGTCATCTTTCCATGGAATTCAGGCCTCAACCCTTGCACAAATTTCTCATTCTTTTTCAAAGGAGTATCGATGAGTCCTGGTCCATAACAAGAGAGTTCGTTGAATCTGGTTTTATACTCCGAAATAGACATACTACCCTGCTTCAAATACAGAAAATCCTGCTACAATTGGGTTCTTCCTGCCGTTGGCACAAACTTCTCTTCAAACAACTCCTTAAATCTGCCCCATGAAATGTCATCCTCAGAAATATTTGCAATTGTTGAATCCCACCATGCTGCTGCACCACCTTGCAGTTTCCACAATGCCATATGCCTCTTACGCTCATCAGACAATTTCATGCTCTTGAAAATGCGCTCACAAGAGCGTAGCCAGTCTTGAACTTCAACTATTGACTCCGAACCTTTGAATGGTTGGCCTCCGAAATTTTTGAAATCCTTGCATAAAGCTGCAAAACTAACTTGAGGCGGTACTGGATTGACAGCCTCACTAACATTTTGACTCCGTCCATTATCTGTTGAAGTACTGGCCCTAACTCTGCCTCTTCTTCCGAAATTCATGTCGGTCACCTGAACAGGTAACTCAACAAATTTAGATAGATATATATAATTATATGAAAATACAAATACGCACTCTCAGGATAAATATAACACAAGAGCCTAGGCACTCGCTCGACCTAACGCTCTGATACCAACTGTGATGACCCGCCTTTCTAACCCCAGAAAGTCGTTTCATCATTAAGAAAGAAAGGGATAGAAATAGAAAAGAATAAAAAGAAAGAACAACAACATCAGAATCTCACAACGGAATGGAACAAAATATAATACATCACATAACTATTACATAGTTATACATACATCTGAGTAATACAATATCACATAACAGGACTGTCATATACATATATGTCCATATATACATCCAAAATACAACACACACTAACTACACAGCGGAACTACATATATAGATACATATGTCTAGTCTTCTTCCCAAAAGAGCTCCTCCAGGAAATCAACACTTTCAAATACCTATCACTTGGCTACACATAAAAATTTAAGTACCCAAGAGTTTATGAAAAACAAAATATAAACTCCGGGTCAGACATGGGTCTGGCATGAGTAAACAGGTTAAAATTGCTTAACTTTGAAAATCGTTTGAAAATAAAGGTATCACGTAAGACTCCCCACAAATAAATACGGGTAAGTTTTTACCTTACGCTAACCAAAACATTTTATAGGAAATTCAGTGATATTATAATAGTGTCTAGGGTTTTCAAGTAAATAGAAAATAGCCGAAATTGTTACATCTATTAAATTCCAGCTACTAGCCACAAAAGTGGGTAATACAAATCAAAACCGTAGGGTCTCGTAGGAAAAATGGATTTCCAACAATGGCAGGGCTACTGGGGTACTGCCCGTCACAGTACGGGGCCTAGATCACCGTACCGAGGAACACTCCCAACCCCCTACAACACAAGGCCAGAACCATTCCTTACTGAACAGTCCCGAACAAGATAACCCCGCAGTTGTGGCCAACAACTGCTCGCACAACCGAATATAAAAAGGGACATCTAGATAGGGGAATATCTTGTCCTACTTGGGCATGACCCACCTAACCTTGTTGCATCTCCCCTGTTTTAGCCATTCCTGGTTGGTGAGGCTTGAGGCTGCGATTATCTTTATTGAACATTATTCTTAGAATGCTCACCGCCCGCCGGACGATGTGTTGAAAGCATTCAATTCATACACGTTCGTTCCGGGTTCGAACGAAACCGAAGGCATTATCTCGTTACACTCATTTTGGAATCACCCTCAGAGTTAACGACAATAACACTTGCATTCTGAAACACCATCTCGATCACCATTTGATAAGTCACGAACTATCGTTTAATTTGGATCGATGTGGTTTTCGGAGAATCAAAATTGATTCTTCAGGTATCGGTCTCATCGAAATCCAAATGCCATTTTAAGGGCCAAGTTGTCTATTTAACTTAACAGTTCAACTTAATACCAGAATTCACATAACAGATAGATCATACACAGTTATCACAGATATCCATAGTATATCACAACATATCACAGAAAATCATCAGCAGATATCAAAGTTAATCAAACAGAATTACCAATTCATACCAAAACAGTTTGATTTTTCTTAACTAATTCTTTTTGCTTAAGAATAACTATATTTTATTCTGCTTAATTAATTACTGATTAATTAGCTTATTAATGATCAATTAATTACTTAGTTAATCATTAATTATCAATTTATTAATCATCTAATCTTTAATTAATTATTTAATTACTAACTTTTAGTCATTAATTATTACTTAATTTCACAGTTAATTAGTTTATTCTTAAATGTTAATCAATAACTTACTTATTAAAAATTAATTACTTATTTAATTATCACAAATTACTTTAATAAATCAATTATTATCAATTTAATTAAAGTAATATCCTTAATTAACCAATTAAGTTAACTTAAAGTAATTAGCTAACGTTTTTTAGTTTTAAATTGATTTAACATATGATTTATTTTAATTACCAAAATTAATTTAAAGTTATCAATTTAAAATTTCAAGTATAAATTGATTAACATTCTAATTACTTATTATTAATCACCTATCTTTACATACTTACCTTATTAAGCTTTTAAAACAAAGATTAGCCCAACTAACTAATTGTTTAGTTACTTAGTTATAAAAATACTAAACAAAATTATGCACGTTCAGTTGGTAAAGGACCCGAGACAACACCCTCTTTACTCGAGTAAGTGTCGAGTTTCCCTCCATGCTTCCCACGTCTCATCTTTCCCATTCCCCCTTCTTCTCCCTTTCCCTGTTTCTTTTCTTCGTCTCATTATACACACACACACACACACACACACACACACAGAGATATATATATATATATATTTTATAGATATCAAGCTGCAGTAAAATACCCACAAACGTAACTCCAGAAAACCCAAAACAATCCCCAACCATTCTCGAGTATTACTCGAGACAACCCCCTTTAGGAAAAAAACTGCAGACACTATACACCACCGTGCACATGCACGGTGGTTCGCCGCCCCTCCGGCGACCTTCATCGCTTCCTACAAACCCCACATCGACCCCTCGTTCGACCTCAAAACCAAAATCAACCTAAAAAGCATAAAAACGAAAAAAGAGCCTGAAACTCGAACCAAAATTCGAACACTCGACGGCGAATCGCCACGTCCGGCCAACATCATCCCATAGAGGCGACGCCACTTCGTCCACGTCAACACCATACTCCCCTCGACCATCTCCCCGAATCGGGAACCACTCGATTCAAACACGTCGACAAAATCAAATTTTTACAGAGCACCATGAATTCTTAACCCAAAACCCTATTTTCGAACCAACCCCAAAACTCTTGCATTGAAAAAATTCTTTGACAATTTTCCTATGTTAATTCATCTACAAGCTTGCTTCGACATAAGTTCCATCTATTAAAATTTATTGGATCAACCGAAATTGACAAAAATTCGATTTTTGTTTATTTTCGAACTACACTTTAACTATTAAACTAAAATTCATCGTTTTCATTCTAAAAATCCTAACTAAGTGTATGAATTCGAAATATGTTATTGAATTCCTAAACTTAAACATTCGAAATTTTGGCTTTGAATTCCTTTTTCCTTAACTTGAAAAAAACAGTGTTTACATCTTACTGTTATACTTCAAATATATTCTCAGGCTTTGTTTTATGTTAAACAATCTGAATTACTTATATCTTTAGGTTTAAAATTAATTCAAATGGAGAAGTACTAATATCCTTTACTTCTTTTGCTCAGAAGCTTGACAACAAATCAGGAATAGAAAGCTTCCAGTGCATAAATAAATACAGGTCCATTTATTATCAATATATATAGCAGCACAATCATCGGAAGTTAATTACCATAACTAAAATTCAAGAAAAGTATGTTTACTCACCCTAAAATTTGTTGAACAGAAAGAAAGTTAATAAAGACTGTAGAAGAATTCCTGAACACTTCACTGCTTTGAAAACTTGTTTGAAAATATAAGTTGATGTTTACTCTTCCTCTCTCTCTCTCCTTTTTTTCCAGTTTTTCTTTCTAAGTTTACTATTGAGTTTTTGTGAACGATCACTATAACATCATGTATATAAATAGAGGGATTTGAACAGCTGTAGGTAGGAACTGGACAGTTTTACCTGTATTGATACTTTGTATTTAATTTACTGCAATTATAAAAGATATTGAGATTTCGGCTGTTAGATTATGTTGCAACCTAAAATGACAAATTATGTACTTAGCATTAATGAACATGTCTTCAATTATGTTAACACATATTTAATGTAAGCTGACACTTGAATTGGGTACATAGATATTTGTTTTATTTTTTTTAGTTTATATTTTTTTTCTAGACAAAACACTTGATTGTTGTACATATGTGTACAAAGATTATGCACAAAGATATTTTACATGAAATTTGTATACTTGTTCAACAGCATCTTGATATGATCTTTATTAAAATTTATGTATTGTATAAATGGCCTCACAGGTTAATGTTTTAGGCTAACTTGCTTTATATATATATTGAGTAAACTTACACAGTCATTTTTAGTATTTTATTTTATTTATGTTGTTCATGTATGATTTCCATGTTTATGCTTTCTAAATTTATCTTATTTGTAGTTCAATTATCAAACATTGATTTATCATATACTAGCATTTTTATACCTTAAGTTATAATTTATATTTGTACATTTATCTCTTTTGTTACATTCTATAATTTATGATTATGTTTTTATACTTGTTTTGTATGTTTATGTTATAATCATCCATATTGTTTTATGCTTCCATGTTTATGTTTAATATTACTATGTTTGTTTATTTTTAAACTTATTATTTCAATTTCATTTTATTAGATTAAATATCAATAATATACAATCTTTGATTTTAGTGAATAAGATAGATTTTGTTTTAAATGGTTTTGAAGCATTCTATTTTAAATTTTCAAATCAAAACTTTCTTTTATAAAACATATAACTGTTAAATATCAAAGATCTCATCAGTTTTAATAATTGTAAAGCTTGTATTTAATTTAAATTAGATTAAATATTTATTAAAATATGCCGTCAGAAATTCCGGTTTGTTACAAATACCTCACTGCCTCAAGCTAAAACCCAAGATGCCCAAAACCCACTTCGACGCTGACCTAGCTGAGTCAGCTAGAACCACGCTGCCGCCAGCCTCGCGAACCTCCAAACGCCACCACGCGGCTTCGCCTGATGCCGAAACCCCACCAATCGAACTCCCCTACGCACCTCAAAAATCCATCGCAAATGCCGCCCACAACCTCCCCAAGAATCAACGATGCCAAACCGAGACCTCATCGCATGCGCGAGCTTCGCACGCCCCTTCCTGGCTGAGGTCGTCGAACCTTCAATTTGCGCTCGAACTCGAGTTGCTGAAGAAAAAAAGAAATCAAAGTGATTTTGAACTAGCATGAAATTTTTAATTTTTGGTTTCTGTTTTTTGAGAATTTGATTTTTAAATTATAAAAGAAGTGCAGCCATTAGTTTGATTTTTTTAAAGAGGAAAGGGAACGATCGATATTTTTTGAACTTGTCTGATTTTGGTTTCTTTTTTTTAGAGGAATGCTTGGCTTTGATTTGCAGAAGAAAAGAGGCGCGTATACACTATAAAGGATGCATGCTTAAAAAAATTAAATACGTGTGTTGACAAGTGTTAAATAGTAGTTTGAAGGGAAAATATATATTATATTTAATTTCAAATTTCAATTCAAATTTAAATCGTCTCCAATCCAAAGCTCAAATTTTTTGAACTCCTATCGAAGTGTGTCGCTAGGCGTTTATAATGTTATATGCCTATTCCAAACGCAATGGAAAAGGTTCCGAGTCCAAATTCGATCATTTGGAGAAGATAGCATTTTGGACCAATTAAAATATCGAATTTTCGATTTAAAATTCAGCGCGTTTATTAACCATTTGGCTAGACGATCACTCCAAACACTTCGAAATTTGAAATTTGATAATAATACAATATTATAGATCTAATGGAACTAGTTTCGTCGAAATTCGAGACTGTGCCCCGGAAAGCTATTTTTAAACATCGATTAAAATGATATAATTTTAAAACTGAACAAATCATTTTCAAATTCAAGTCTGAAGCTTCCATTATCTTCAGCATTATCGATATAAATTTTCTAAGCCTTTAAAATATTTTTAGCAAGCTTAAACTTTTAGATTTAACAATTTATCCAATTTCTAGTTGTTAATCCAATAATTAATTATCCAAATAAATAATAATATTTGGAATTTAAGTCAAATTAACATTCAAAAAGTTTGAAATTAATTAAATATTTCAATCGCAAATGTCCAAAATTCTGGTCGTCACATTCTTCCCCTTTAAAAGAATTTCGTCCCCAAATTACTAGTTAAGAAGAATGATCCTTAAGCCAATCATTATTTTCCCAAAACCATGTAGTTTTAACAACTTGCCAAAACCAATCTTTTATTAAAGACCCATCATTTTCAACTAACTTTCCAAATCTTCCATAATTTCCAAACATCATTATTTACTCAACAATTCAAATTTAAATTTAAATTTTCAAATTTCTCAAAAAATTTCAAACTTCCTAAATTTTCGAATTTTTTTGCCAACGTCTCCTTTGCGCGGCTAGCTCGGTAAGACTACAAAATGCCACAATAGGCCCCTAGATTTCAAAAAATATAAAAAGCCAAGCGGCTAGACAAGAAAGTCATCAAATTTCATTTAGAAATTTAAATACATACCATTGTTGGACAATTCAAATTTATCTTCAGAATTCAAAAATCCTTATTTCCTTTTCCTTTTACACACTTGTGTATCTATTTAGCAATAATGTCCAATTATAGCTTTCAAAATCATTTTACACATTTCTTTTACAAAAGTTTCATCATTTAAATCATTCAAATCCATACGATATACTTATATCATTCGTATGCAATATCAAATTCAATCGCTTACTCAATTACACAATTTCAATTCCGAACTAGTATCGTCTACCCGACTTCCTACTGCGGACTCAGATCTGGTTTCTTAAATAGAAACCGTCATTCTCCTTGCATAGCCGTAAAGTATGATAGAGAATTTCCAGAATCAACCAAAAATCCATATCAAGGTTCGTCGTTGAGAATCGAATGAAAAATCCTAACACGGATCGATATAGTTATCTCGAAATTCTATGCTCGAATTCTGGATCAAATTGCTATGCGAATAATATAAGTACATCCTACGTATTCATTTCTAATTGATTATTAGATATATAAATTTTATTTTCCTTTATTCACATTGATTTTTCATCCACTTATTCACAATTACCATTTCATAACTTGCAGATTTTTCTTCATTCACTTTTTGATTTAGAATATTTTCTCAACTCTAAATTTTTGCTTAAGAATTACTCCATTCATTTCTTAAGTACGATATAAATATTCTATACACTTCTTATTCTTGTTTTCAATTCACCACTTTGGTTTATATTTATATTTAAACTGGATTTTAAATTCCATATGAATTCAATTCATTTCGAACCTTATTTATTAGGTCATTCCTTCAATTAGTTTCACTTACTAATTTTATTTTAATACTTTACTTTGTTTATCACAAATAAAATTCAATTCCAATTCCAGTTCTATTCACTTACAAATTTGAAATGAATTTCAACATTCAATTGCACTTTCATTTACTTGCAATTGTAAATTCATTTATTCATTCAAAATTTTATTTTCCATTTCACTTAATTTTTACTCAATCCAAATATTCAATTTTAGTCCAAATTTTTTAAGCATCTATCTGTTTTCCAACTTATTTACATTTTTAAATAAGATTCCAGAGTCTTTCCAGCATTTCAAAATCAGTTCAAATTATCTTTTGATTTCCCATAACCAAACCTAATTTGCAAACAACTTCAATTTTAAAATAATTTGGCAGCAATTCCTCTCCTGGAAACTCAAAAATGAACATCGATGATGCTACAGTTATCTCCGAAGTTATTTTCCAGCAACCGAAAAGAGTTTATTACTTTTACTCCTTCCAAAATAGTTTTCCAAAACCTTTGAAAATCATTTTCAAAAAAGATTTAAATTTCTCAAATCTTAAAATTTCAAATTCTTTCAAAAACATTTCCAAATATTTTTCTAGAATTTCTATTTCATTTTATAAATCGCATTTACAATTTATATTTACGTATCCCATTTGTATATGAATTTATTTCTCAACTTTCGAGTTACGATTTCAATTTCCTATTCAGTAATCAATGATATAATTTAATATTATCACTTCCTAACAATCAAGCAACCATATACTATAAAATTTCATGGAAAATCATTTCCTGTTATATACGAAAATAATTTGGGTAAAATTATTTCATTTACCCTATTTTAAAACAATACTGTGTCTGTTTATCTTGTTTAAGAGTTTAGAAACCGATATCGATACAGTTGGCCAAACTGCACCAACCGGAATCTGTAAACAATTAACCGATAAGTCAACAAAATATAAAACAATTTTATATTCACTAACAAATACGCGCTTATATCTATTGTTACACTCAATTCATTCTAGAGTACTACTGACTCTATCCCTAATGAGTAATCCCCACCAAAGCCAAGGTTTGTCGCTTAACCAAATGCTCTGATACCAAGATTGTAACGACCTAATTTTTCGATGCCCAAAAGTCGACGTTAATACGTTCATTTTGTGAAATGTCGCACAATCGAATGCCGGAAAATCGAACCATTAGGGTTAAAGAAGAAGATAGAAGAAGAAACAGAAACAACAACAGAATCTCACATTTCGCGGAACAAATATAATAAATAAATGAATAATTTTAAAAACAAAGAACTACATTGATTTATACACACATCATTAGAATTTACAACGACACAATACAACACTGGCAGTTATTTTAACTTACTTACATAGAAATTTTGACTTGCACTAACCCAAACACAACGGACACTACATAGTATAAGTGATACGTTTCGCCGTCCAGCTTGAACTCTAGATCTCCGCAGCAACTTCTTGATTTCGCTTCAAAACAATTGATAACCTAACTCTAGGCTGCTCGTGTGGAAAATTATGGACACCCAAAGTTTAGAAAGGTAACAACAAACTCCAAGATAGTCAAGGGACGGGTGTGAGATCTTAAAAACAGTTATTTTCACAAAGAAAATGAAAAAATATCCGCTATGCTTTTGGAAAATGAAATTACCATAAGGCCTCCCGCCACACACAATGCAAACACAAAGTTGGAGGAGATTTTTTCTTATGACAGTCAAATATGCTTGATACGCGAAATTTCTTTGATATTATTATTATTAGTGTATATTGTGGAAAACATTTCGAAAGTATAATATTAATCTTAGCCAACATAGACATTTCACACTTATGCCTACTATAGCTATCATGTTCAATAGCATGTTACCGCCACATCCCATGTCATGTTATACAACTAAAACCATATAGAGCGCGTATTGTTTCTTTGGATTTCCAAAAAATGGTCAGACTAAGGAACTTCATATTGCCACATGGGTACGCCTTTGGAGGGACGTCCCGATAACTTAACCAGCTCTCTGCCAACACGAGGCCAGGTTACCTCTGTAACCAGGTAACTACTACACGAGTATGCCATCCTCCAGTCGTTAGCGACCTTTATCCGAGGATCCTCAACCATAAAGCAACAACCACAAAGTATAATAAATTTGCATCAACCACATAAGTTAAGTATCTGGGCTCTATATCATGATACCACCCTTTTCCAGAAGGAAATGACATACCCTAAAGGGCGCGACTGTCATAACCTTGTCGCATTCTTCCTGTTTCGACCATTTTCGAGGTGTGAGGTCCGATGAAGTCTCGTCCACAAAGCTACACTTTTCACAAAGCCATGCTTTGATCAACAAATGATCAGCAACACTTCATATGCCACATTACCAAATTGGAAATGTATCACTAGTAACCATCAACTACATAACCTTTGAGCTCGTACATCTCAGAGAAGGGTGTTAAGCTAAGAGAATAAATTCTCCACCACCAATATAAATGTATTTGATAAAAACCAGATTTACATCTCAAAGTGTAACGTCGGACATACATCCGTACAAGTCCGTTCTGGGATCGAACGTAACCGAAGGCACTTTAAAGAATTTTTGCAAATCTGAATATTCACTAATCACGTTCGGAATCCCCATCACAAAGGGTGATAAAATCTCTATGTCGGAGCAATCCAGTGCAGAGACATTAGATATGTAATCCTTTTGTTTTCAAAAATACCCGGACTTCAACATCATATTCAAATGCAATCCCATTTCGTTGTATCATTATTCGGAATGGGTTTTATGACACAAAGTCCTCTCCCGGCTAATCCGAATAATGAGCGATTATTAAAAATATATTTAGAATTTAAATAAATCGCAACAGATTTCCACTTAGGTCTTTTAAACAAAAGATCCGTAACTATCACAAAGATTCGATGTGGTTTTCGAATATCCATTTGGAATACGACCACCGGTCGCATCGAAATTCAAACGTCGTTTAAGGTCCAATATTGATAGTTGGTTATTTAACTATTAATCAACATTCACAACAATCACCAGATTTAAATAATTTTCCCCCTATTATTTATTTTCAAAATATCTTTGCAAGATATAATTTTAATACTTCAACCATTTAAAAAAAAATTCAAATCACTTTTCACCTTTCAATCTTTAAAAACAAATTTCAAATCACTTTTCACACTTCAATCCTTTGAAAACAAATTTCAAATCACTTTTCTCATGTGGAATAAATTTCCAAATATTTATTTAATTCCACTGAAAATTTGTCGAGTTCAAATACTTTAAAAATAATTTAAAATACTAATCCAAATATACTTGGAAACATTTAAAATAAAATCGTTCTAAAACACTTTCTTAAATATTAGTTATGAAAATGTTACACTAATATCTCATATAAACTTAAGTCCAAAATAATTTTAAAATAAAATTATTAGATAGAGTGTAATTATTTAAATAACCATTTTGTACTCAAATATCAATTAAATCTTTAAATAATCATTTCTATAACTAATTTAATAGATCTTTTACTTTAAAGATTCAAAAACAACTTAAGAAATAATTTCTCCACAAACATCTTTTTAAAATCAACTTCAAAACTTTTAATTTTGAAAGGAACTTTAAAAACATACTCGGCTTTACAAGGAAAATACACCTTCCATTTCAAAATGGACCATTTAAATCAATAAATAAATTCTTCTTGATTTATCTCAATTTATATTCCAAATCCGCAAATTTCTTTCCACACTTCAAAAATAAATCAATATTTATTTTTAAAACAAATTTCCCTTTCCTTTTTAAATTCCCATTGTGAATTTAAAATTTTCAAATATCTACTGATATATGATTTACAAATTAATTTCAATATCATTTCCAAACACCAAATCAATTTCCAAATTGATTTCAAATTTTACTTTAAACACCAAATCAAATTCCAAATGGATTTCTAAATTATTTCAAACACCAAATCGATTTTCATTCAAACACCAAATCAATTTTCATATTGATTTCCAAAAGATTTATTTTTTTAACACCAAATCAATTTTCGAATTTATTTTTAAAATAAATTCCTTTATCTCTTCCAAACTATTTAAAATCCGTATTTTAAAATAAATTCTTCAACTTTTGAATAATATTACTTGAAATCCATTTATTAAAATCTGTTCCCATATTTTTGGAATTTATTCAATAGGACTAAAAATAAAACTTTATCCTTTTAAGATTCCTTCATTTAAATTTATCCAATTCTCAAAAATAAATTTTACTATAAACTTTCAACTTGAATTTCAAAAATCCAATTTCATTTATTTTCGGTATCCTACGATATAAAAAATATATTCGGCTAAACTATAGCCTTCAGCGATTTCAATCACAAATATATCACACATAGATTATAAATAATCAACACATAATATTGAAACAAATTGAAATATGCGAGGAATCCAGTTGGATCCCTCCAACCTGTTTCTATGCATCCATAGACGTTCGCACAACAATGAAATACCAATTTCACTTCGAGGTGGAATATCGCTGCATGTGGTATCAATATAATATCATCCGCTATAATGCGGCGCATAGGGTCTCGTCCACTATAATGCGTGAAATCAATCACTCCAAATACATATATAATAATAATTCCACTTCGAGGTGGAATATCACGGTATGTGGGTCTATATAATATCGTCCGTTATTATGCGGCGCATAGGGTCTAATCTAATACAACTGATAATAATTTATCATCCAAGAAAAAAACCAGCAATTTTAAATTTAACCACTTAAAATTAAACTGGAAATTCCAACTGAGTGAGAAGATCTCACCTTTTTGCTTACGCATGCAACCCATTTCCATTCCTGCTAGTTTTCACGATTTTTAAACCTTTTATAATAATTATATAAAATTTCATTAATACTCGAACAAATCGAATAATCCATTATCGTTTAATAGTTTAATTGACTAATAGTTTTATTTAAATTAATTCCTTCTTTAATAAATTTATTTAATAAAAATAAATTTAAAACTAAATTTCCTTTAATAAATATTTTCAGTGGTTAAAAAAATTAGATAGGTTAATAAAACAAATAGTTCACCGAAACCATTATTTTTTTAAGATAACTAGTAAATTAAAATATATAGAGTTATATTTTTCTGTAATATAAAATTTCCTTCCTGTACAGTATTTTATCTTACCGATATATATATATATATATATGCATACATGCATTCATATATATATATATATATATATATATATATATATATATTTGTATTGCATTAAATTGAATTAAACAAGGTCGATACCTCACTGCCTCAAGCTAAAACCCAAGATGCCCAAAACCCACTTCGACGCCGACCTAACCGAGTCAGCTAGAATCATGCCACCACCAACCTCGCGAACCTCTAAACGCCACCACACGGCTTCGTTTGATCGCCGTAACCCCACCAATCGAACTCCCCTATGTGCCTTAAAATTCCATCGCGAATGCCGCCCACAACCTGCCCAAGAATCAATGACATTTTTAGTTCTATTTTCTTTTTTTTCTTCTGAGAATTTGATTTTTGAATTCTAAAAGAACTGCAACCATTAATTTGATTTTTTAAAGAGGAAAGGGAATGATCGATTTTTTTTGAACTTGTCTGATTTGGGTTTCTTTGTTTTTTAGAGGAATGCTCGACTTTGATTCGCAGAAAAAAAGATGCGTATACACTATGAAGGATACGTGCTCAAAAATTAAATACGTGTGTTGACAAGTGTTGAATGGTAGTTTGAAGGGAAAATATACACTATATTTAATTTCAAATTTAAATTCAAATTTAAATCGTCTCCAATCCGAAGCTTAAAATTTTTGAACTCCTATCGAGGCGTGCCGCAGGCGTTTATAACGTTATACGCCTATTCTGAACGGAATGGAAATGGTTTCGAGTCCAAATTCGATCATTTGGAGAAGATAGCTTTTTGGACCAATTAAATTATCAAATTTTAGATTTAAATTTCAGCACGTTTATTAACCGTATGGCCAAACGATCACTCCAAACACTATGAAAATTGAAATACAATATTATGGATCCAATGGAACTGGTTTCGTCGAAATCCGAGAATGTTCCCCCGAAAGCTATTTTTAAATATCGATTAAAATGATATAATTTCAAAACTAAACAAATCATTTCCAAATTCAATTCTAAAGCTTCCAGTTTCATCAGTATTATCTATATAAATTTTCTACGCCTTCAAAATATTTTTAACAAGCTTAAAATTTCAGATTTAATATTTTATCCAATTTCCAGTTGTTAAATCCAATAATTAATTGACCAAATAAATAATGATATTTGGAATTCAAGTCAAATTAACGTTCAATTTTTTTAAAATCAATTAAATAATTCAATCGCGAATGTCCCAAATTCTGGATCATCACAACAATGCATTGATGAACTAAACCATGTTTACGAAACAAAGTGAAATCATCAAAGAAATATTCCCACTACATTCAGAATGAAATACTTTTATTTTAAATCCTAACTACGTTTCCACTTCCATTTTGTAAATTTTAAATTTTTTGACGACGTCGTCTTTGATTTTCATTAAAAAAGCATATCTACTATAATCATCAATAAATTTGATAGTATTTGTTATCACCGTAAGTAGTATAACCTTTTAAATCATCAGCATTGCTATATGCTAAATCTAGTAACCCTTTTTTTATATAAATTTAAAAGATTTCCTATGTATTTTTGTTTGAACGTGTGACGACCCGGATTTTCAAGCATTTAAAATTTGAAATATTTAATTGATTTTAATTATTTAAAGGTTAATTATCAACTTAAATTACAAATATCATAATTTAATTAACAATTAAATTGTTGAATTAAATAACTTGAATTTGAATAAAATGTAGAAATTGGAATTTTAACCCGATTAAAAATAATTTGAAGGCTTATAAAATTTATATTGATGACAGTGAAGGCAGTAAAAGTGTTAAAATTAAATTTGGAAGTTGTTTGTTCAGTTTCGAAATTTATATCGTTTAAACTGAGTTTAAAAATAGCTTTCCGAGGGACAGTCTCGGAATTCGTCGAAACCAGTTCCATGGGATCCGTAATATTGTATTATTATCGGATTTCAAATTTCGTACAGATCAGAATTGTGGAGTGAGCGTACGATATTTAAATGCGCTGACACTTTATATCGGAAATTCAAGTCGATTTCGTTCTTCTTAACGAAAAAAATAATAATAAATATAACAAAATTTTATATATAATAAAATATGTATTACTCGTGTCTTCCTCTGGAAGCCAAACCGAAATGTTATTTTTCTTTTTAGAAACACGCAACTCTATTTCCCCTCTTTTATAAAACCAAGCTTCATCTCTCTTCAAATTAAACGAAAGAAAATTATATAGATAAATAATGGCCGAAGCCCAAAACCTTCAATCCAATCGTTCCTCCTTTCTGTTCGAGTTCGAATCAATCTAATCGAAGAAAACTTGGAGCATCGTGCGAAGTAAATCGTGATGGCGGCCACGTTTATCGTCGAACTGATCTTGAGGAAGAGCAACTAGGGGCGATCGCGTTTGAGTCGCATCATACTTCACGAGGCGAGGAGAGTCGGCGACGCGACTTTGGGTGGCCGCGAGATCGATATGGACTTTCAATTCATGGCGTGAGCTCAACGAACTCGATTGGCATGGAAACAACCTGTGTTGGAGTACGATGGTGACGCGGTTTTGCTTAGGTCGCGAGCTTGGTGGGTGATGCGATTGTCGAGTTCTTATTAGGCTAACTGCAGTAGGATTTCAGCTGAGGTATCGACTTTGTTTTCATAATTTAGGTCAATTCGAATTTAAAATTGCAGTTATTCATGTGGATTTAGATGTGTGATATAGATATGAATATATATATATATATATATATATATATATATATATATATATATACATTACAGACCAGAAAAGGGTAAAACAGAAAAAAATTATATTCTAATGATAGTTTATTAAGGAGAATCGAATTAAATTTATTTAACGGAAATTTTATTTTTGGAAACGGATTTGTGTAATAAACTATTAAATTTATGGTGTTGCTAAAATATTTTTATTAATTTAATCATTAGTTTGAAATAAATCATGGGTTAATTAAATTGTTAAATTGGGAATTAATTGTAAGACTGATTCGGATATTAATAATTAAATTGTATAATGTTTATTCAAGGTTTGGGATTTGAAAAGAAAACATGCCGGATTGGAATATGTGTATGCGTAGTCAAAGGTGAGTTAATCTCACTCAGTTTAAATTTAAATTTAAATGATTAATTTAAATAATTGTTGAATGGTTGAATTGACTGATGTGATATAGTATGATATTGTGAAATTGGTGCATTATCTTATGCTAACATCTGTGGATGCAGGGAAAACAGGTTGGAGGGATCCAACTGGACCCCTCGACTTTAGTTAATTATTTAATATTCTCTGTTCTGAATATTTGATATCCTGTAATGAATTATATGGAAATATTATATGCTATGGCTTGATTGTTATAATCGGGCAATAATGAATTACCATGTATATATAATTCGAGTTTGGAAATGAAAATAAAAGAAGTAAAATTGTAAGTAAAATAATTATGGAAACCTGAATAAACTTAAGAATGAATTGGAAAAGAAGTAAAGTGCTTTAAAAATTCTAATAATTAAAGTTAAGTTTAGTAAGGGAAATTAGAAAAATCAAAAGATTAATGAATTTTAAATTTCAGTGTTATTATTTTAAAAGAATAAAACATTTATTTAAAATTTAAGATTTAATTTGTTTAAAGGGATAAAGAAGGAATTGGGAAGAAGCTGAAATTGGTATATTTCAGTTAAATGATATAAAATCAAACGGAAAATAATAATAAATATAAAGTCCATATTTAATGAATTTTGAGATAAAAGGATAAGTAAAGAAACTCATGTCAAATGGAACAAATTGGGAATCAATTTGGGAAAATTGATTTAACTAATTGAGATTGGGAACTCTCCCTGGATAACCAAGTAGGTTTTGAAGTAAATTTTTAAATATAAGTTAAAAGTTTTAAGTTTTTTAAAAAATAACAAGTTTGGAAATTTATTATTTCTAATATTTATATTCTAAAGAAGGTATTCCCTTTAATATTTATAGCAATAATTATTTAAAGAGTGACTTAGTATTTTGTTTTAAAGGGTGAAAATCTAGTTTTATATTTATTTAGTAACCTTATTTTCAAATATTCATATAGTAAGTATTTTTAACAAATTACTAAAGTAGTTTTAAAATAAATGTTTTAAAGTATATTTCAATGTAAAATGTTATAAATTATTTTAAAATCTAGTTTTGTGCTTGGTGATTTCAGGAGATAGAAAATATGTGGGAAAGTTGATTCTCGAAAGAAAGATGGTTTTGAAACTATTTTCAAAGGATTGAAAATAGAAAATATATCTTGTGAAGATATTTTTGGGGTTAATAAATAATTTGGAAAATTATTGGTCGATGGTTGTTTGTGAATGTTAATTGATAGTTAAATAACCGACTATCAATATTGGCCAACTGCGTTGATCATTTCGAAGAGACTGGGATCGAAATTAATTTCTCGAAAACCACTTCGATCTGGTTTGTACGTTTCGTGCGAAAACGTGTTCGGAGTCGAAGATGGAGCAGTGAAGTGCAAGGGCTAGTCGCTACTAATCCTGAGGATATTTCCAAAATGGATGTAGTAGGAGTAGTGTCTTCGGTTCCGTTCGAACCCGTGACGGACTTGTATGGATGAATGCTTGCGAAACATCATCAGGTGGACGATGGGCATTCTAAGGGATATGTTCTAAAAGGTAACGCTTATTCTCAAGCCTCATCAAATGGGAATGACTGAAAATCAGGGGATATGCAGCAAAGCTTCGTGGGTAGCCCCCACTGGAGGGTGAGGTCATCCCTATTTAGATGTCCCTTTATTTCGGCTTAGTGGGCGGTTGCTGATCCCAACCGCGGGGTGATCTTGCTCGGGACTGTCCAGTAAGGGATGGTTCCGGTCTTGTGTTGCAGGGGAGTTAGGGTGGCTCCTCGGTACGCTGATCTAGACCTGGTACTGTGACAGGTGGTACCCCAGTGCCTAGCCATTAGTTGGAATCCATTTTCCCTACGCGCCCGCACGGTTTTGATTGTGCCCAACTATTGCTGAAACGTGAGATGCAAGCATTTCAGCTAGATTCTATTTACTTTATATAGACACTATTATAATATCAGAGGATTTCTATATAAATTGTTTTAGCTATCGTAAGGTAAAAACCCGACATGTTTATTTATGGCGTGGTCTTACGAGATGCTTTTGTTTTCAAGAAATTTTGAAACTTTAATAATCAATTGGGTGTGATTTTCTCACGCTGGTATTCCAGACTGACTCGGGTGTTATTTAACTGTAATGCTCGGGTCAGACCGAATATTATAGGATACAAGATTGATGCTGTGGAGCTCAGGAGATGAGCTAGACAACGATGCGTATTCTCGTACTTGTTTATATGTATATATATTCCGCTGTGTTGAGTAGTTGAGTATCTAGTTGTATGCCATTGATGTTGAGCTGTGATTGATGTACTCTGATGATGTATGTATAAACAGATATAGTTTTGTTTTATGTAAAGATTATTATTATCTATTATATTTTATTCCGCTGCGATGGTTAGATTCTGGTGTTGTTTTTTTTCAGTTTTCTCTTCTTCTACCTCTTCTTCTTTAATCAAATGGTTTGTATTTCTGTGCAACTTGAGTTGATTTATGTAAAATAGTGTAAAACTCAAGAGGTACGGATTTGCGGGTCGTTACAGTAGTATCAAAGCTTAGGTTGGTGATAACCTTGGCTCTGGTGGGAATTACTCATAAAATAGAGTCTATAGTTCTCTAGAATGAGTTTGAGCGTATAAATAGATATGAGCGCGTATTTGTTAGTGAATATAAATTGTTTTAATATTGCGTTGATTGGTTTATTGAGTGGTATATGAACCTTCGTCGACACAGTCTGCGCAACTATATCGAAGGGGTTTCTAAACACTTGAATAGAACAATTGACACGGTATTGTTTTAAATGTGGGTAAATGAAATAATGTTACCCATATTATATTTTGATATAAATAAAAGTTTTGTAAACTATTTTAGCTAACATATGGCTGCTTGGATGTTAGAAATAAGGATATTTAAATTATTATCCTTATTGTATGGGAAATTTAAATGAATCATAGGTGTAATTTATAAATTGAAATATAATCAAATGAAAATTTGTATGAGCATAAACTATACAAATGAATTATATTTAAAATGTAGATTAAATTAAATATGTCAATTTAAAAATCCCGGAGATTTGGAAATGTTTATCGAAGTGTTTTAATGATAAATGATAGCATTATTGTTTTGGAAATAATCCTGAATGGAAATCTATTTTAAAATGGATTTTGGAAGTGAGATAGCATTGAATTCACTTCAGTCACTGGAAAATAACTTCGGTGATGACTGCAGCATCATCGATGTTCATTTTCGAGTTTCTAAGTGATGAATTGCTGCCAAATTATTTGTTAAGGAAAATCTGTTTGTTTTTGAAATTTCAAAGGAAATTTATTGGAAATAAAAACAGGGATGGTTTAATTTTTGAGAAATTTGATTTTGAGAGGTTGGAGGTTTCAAAATGTTTGAAAACAATAACCGGGTGTTGAAAAATCCTGATGAAATAGGTTGTAAGCTTATTAATTCAGACCAGTTTTAAATCGGGAAGGAAATATAAGCTTTGAATGTTGGAATTTGAATTTTAAGTGAAAAGTTAAAAATGAAATAAGCTTGGATTGGAGAATAAAATTTAAATGGATTCATGTGTTTCAATTAAATTGAATAAGATGAAAATAATATCCAGTTGTATTCGAAGTAAGTTGAAATCGAATTGGGTTAAATAAATCTGAGTTAAAATTAAATTGAATTGGGATGAGAATTCAATTGAATTAATGAATGGAATAAAATTCCTACCTGAACAAATGGAAAACAAATGGAAAATAATTTGGATAAGGATTAGAATGGAAATAAATAACTTAGAATAACTTGTAAAAGAATTAAAATGCATGGAATAAGAATTCAATTGAGTTATTGGATGGAATGAATTGGAATAACTTATAAAAGAATTAGAAATCCGTAGAAATAAAAATATGCTTGGTTATAAATAAGCATAAGGCTTGAGTTAAAAATAAAAGAAGAATATATTCAAGCCTATAATGAATGGAAATGTGTAAAATAATGAGTTATGACTTATAAATTGAAAAATGGGATAGAAAACCCAAAATAAATATTATTGATGAATTGAAGAATAAAATAAAAATCAAAACTTGTATTATAAACTAAATTGAACTAAGAAAATTAAATGAAGTGATATTTGAAATTAAGAATCAAGTATTGAATTATAAATAGGAGAGAACTAATTTTATAATAAATTAGTTAATGAAATGTGTAAATGGGAACGTAATGTTGTTTAATAGAAGCTGAATTGTGAATTTATGATGAAGTTTGGAAATAAAACTCAAGTTATAAATTGAATTCGACTTGAATTGTCAGTAAAGTAAATGTAACTGAATTGTGAGTTCATGAAATTTAGTGGTAAATTGAAAATGGATTATGGATTCATAACTTGAGTTATAAATTAAGATTTAATTTGGAGAGTTAACAAAATAAATATAATTGAAATGTATCGAATAAAAATGTAAGTGGATTAAAATAGTAATGGTATGAATTGTAAATAAAATCCAAAACTTGAGTTTAAAAAAAAATGTGAACTCCAATAAGATAGTTAAAGTGAGTTTGAAATAAAATCAAATATTGGGTATAAACTTTGGAAATAAACTAAGTGAAAATAAATTAGTTAATGAAATATGGAAAAGGAAACTTGGAATTAATTGAAAGGAAGTTGAATTGTGGGTTAATAATGAAATTGGAAATGAACTCGAGTAATATATAAATTCAACTTAGACCAACGATGAATTAGAAGTAATTGGGAGTGTAGTCAAATAAAATGAAATTGGGTTATAACAGTGATGGTTTGAATTTGTGAATAAAATCCAAGTAGGTTGAAATAGAATGGAAACGACCTTGTTATTAATAAAATCAAAATTCTATGAATGAATAGAAATTGACTAAAAATTGATTTTTGAAATCGGTTGAATTATAAATGGTTTATAATAAAACCTGTTTGGTAAGTGGAATGAAATTAGTAATTAAGTTGAGTAACTCAAGTTATATTAACAAGAGCTTGGCTTCGAATAAAATGGGAATTCCTTGAATAAAATTCTATGGGTTGATAGAAGTGAAATAAAATTTATTTTGAATGACTTGGACTAAAATATGAGCTCGTTTGGATTCAAATGAATTGGATATAAGGAATTGAATTGTAAACCATTGGAACTGAATGAAATGACATTGAAATTGGTTGTGGAAGCGAGTGAAAACAATTAAATTGGTGGTTGAA
Organism: Allium cepa; assembly: GCA_030765085.1. Lineage (NCBI taxonomy): Eukaryota > Viridiplantae > Streptophyta > Magnoliopsida > Asparagales > Amaryllidaceae > Allium > Allium cepa. Next base: position 961,791,336 of record CM060928.1, read on the forward strand.
GCTTTATAAATTACTTTTAAGTGTTGTTTAGTAAGTATAACCTGTAAAACTCATGTTTTAGCTATTGAAATGATATAAATTTTGTATATTTGTCACTTACCTATTTAAATTGAGTAAGTACAGGTGTCTGGAAGCCGCTTTGCTGATTTTGACTGCGCTAACAGTTAAAATAAATAGCTGCTTGCTTAAAAATGCTAAACAAGGTACGCCTACGCAATACAAATAGGAAATATGAACTGTTTTTCTGTTTTCCGACCGTGTGGGTCGATGTATATATATTTGTGTATCCTGCGATATCGCAGAAGTCCCTCCGTACAAAGGAGACTCTGCCAAAAAATTTCGAAAATTTTGGGAGTTAGAATTTTTTTTGAAATTTTTAGAACTTTCCACTAACGACAAATGGATTAAATTTGATAAGCAAATAGAATTGAAACCGAAGATTGAAATCAAATTTAACATTTGTAAAGTAAGATGAATCGGAAAAAAAAAATTGCTCGAAGAAATGAAAAAAAGAAAGAAAAGTTTGCAAATAAACTTTTGTTTGAGATTGTAAAATAAATTAGCAAGTGAACTTATAAAATAAAATGGTTAATTAAATATGGGTTGAGATACGGTAAATAAGACTCAATATTTAAGGTTTGAAGCTAACTTGAATTCAAGTAAAATTGGGAAGAAGTACTGATATTTGAAATTATTATGAGATTGTAAAGGGAAAGGTGAATAGAAATGAATATGAACTTCAATAGTAAAGCACAAATGAATATAAGAAGTATATAAATTTTCTTTATATTGAACTTAAGAAATGAATAGTGGATTCTTAAGTAAATTTGGTATTGAAAGTGTGCCAAGTGAATGATTTAATGAAGATCAAAACTGAAGGTTGTGAATTTGGATGGTTGTGAATAAGTGTATAATAAAAAAAATGTGAATTAAATGGAAATTGATATAATCGATAATCAATTGGAATTTATACGTAGGACATACGTATATTATTTTATTCGCATAGCTATTTGATCCAGAATTCGAATGCAGAATTTCGAGATAGTTATATCGATTCGAGTTAGGATTTTCCACTCATTTTTCGACGGCGAACCTGGATATGGAGTTTTGATTGATTCTGAAACTTCTCTATCATAGTTACAGCTATGCAAGGAGAATGACGGTTTCTGATCAAGAAACCAGATCTGAGTCCGCACTAGGAAGTCGGGTGGACGATACTAGTTCGGAAATGAAATTGTGTGATCGAGTGAGCGATCGGATTTGGTATCGCGTACGAATAATATGTGTGCATCGTACGGCTTAAATAAAGCTAATATTGAAACTTTTGTGAAAGAAATGCAAAATGATTTTGAATGTTGTGGATGGACATTATTGTTATAACAGGATATACAGGTGTTTTAAAAGCAGAAGGAAATTGATGTTTGATTTCAGAAGATAAAATTTAAATGGCCCGACAAAAAGGTATGTGTTTAAGTTACTATATGAAATTTGATTGGGATTTTGATTTGAGCCACTTGGCGTTTTGTTTTCTTTTTGGATTTGGGAGGCCGTAGAGCCATTTTGTAGTTGTACCGAGCTAGCCGCGCAAAGGAGACGCTGGCGAAATTTTTCGGGAATTTAGGGAGTTAGAAAAATTTTAAGAAAATTTTGATAATTCAAAATTGGTTTTAAGATTAAAACTGGGAGGGTTGAGAAAATCGATTGTTGCAAACTAGAGAAGGGTCTGGAAAGTTAATAAGAATGATAAGGGTCTTTTATAAAAGATAGTTGGTAAGTTGTTGAATTGTTAGAAGCTGTTTGGTTTTGGAAAAGTAACGGGTTTTGGGACCATTCTTCCTGATTAGTAATTTCGGGGACGAAATTCTTTTAAGGGGGGAGGAATGTGAAGACCCGGGATTTTCAAGCATTTAAAAATTTGAAATATTTAATTGATTTTAATTATTTAAAGGTTAATTATCAACTTAAATTACAAATACCATAATTTAATTGACAATTAAATTGTTGAATTAAATAACTTGAATTTGAATAAAATGTTGAATCTGGAATTTTAGTCCGATTAAAAATAATTTGAAGGCTTATAAAATTTATATTGATGACAGTGAAGGCAGTAAAAGTGTTAAAATTGAATTTGGAAGTTGTTTGTTCAGTTTCGAAATTTATATCGTTTAAACTGAATTTAAAAATAGCTTTCCGAGGGACAGTCTCGGAATTCGTCGAAACCAGTTCCATGGGATCCGTAATATTGTATTATCAGATTTCAAATTTCATATAGATCAGAATTGTGGAGTGAGCGTACGATATATAAATGCGCTGACACTTTATATCGGAAATTCAAGTCGATTTCGTTCTTCTTAGCGAAAATAATAATTGTAACAACCCGCATATTTATCGATTTTATATTTAAATATTTTATTTAAATATTTTATCGTTAGTCGGATTTTAGTCCGAAAAGCTACTTTTTGCATACGGTCGAATTAGGACTCGGGACCACTCCCATTGAGTTTAAAATGCCGTTTGCGACCTTTTTGAGTATAAGCTTCGATATGTTTGGAGAAAGTTGATTTTTGCTACTTTTTACTTTGGGTTTGGTTTTTGGGCTCAGCCCTATGTTAACTTATACTCCAAAACTGAACCACTCTCCCCATTCTCCCTCACTTCTTTCTCTTTTCTGTTTTCTTAGCTTTAATGGTGGGAGAGATTGGAAACTAAAACTCCAAAACCCTAGTTTCTCTTGCAAATCAAATTCCAAGCTCCAAACTCAAGAAGAACCCATTGGTAAGCTTCTCTTCTTCTTCACCAACTTATCCTCTTACCAATTTCAGAAATTCCTAAACCTAATTTTGGGAATGTTCTTGTTTTGAGCATAGATTCAAGCTCATTTGGGTTGTGTTGAAGAGAGGTTGATTCTCCATTTGCTTTCAAGCTTCTTCTTGTTCGATTTTGTGAAAAAGGTGAGATTTTTATCTCACATCTATGCTTATATTTATCTTCGAATCTTAAGTATGAATTCCTAACACTTATTCGTGTGCATTTTCTTTTGGTTTGGATTGAATTGGTGTATATTCCAATTTTTGGTGTTTTGAGTTCAATTCGTTAAAAATCCTAACTTCTATGTTTGAACATGTTTTTGGTGATGCATCGAGGAGCATATAGGGCCGGGTAGTCGATTGGCATAATCCCTTAGCGCCATTGCTCGAGAAAAATGCAATTTGGTCAAGATTGAACCTCATATGTTATAGGCAGGGAAGAGGCTGGAAACAGGTTCGGCCGACCGACCCCTCTGGTCCGGTCGACCGACCTGCTTCCAAGTGCATAAGCACTTTCTGTTTTAAGGTTCGGTCGACCGACTCAGGGAGCCCAGTCGACCGACCTGCTGCCGAATGTACAAGCACTCCTCTGTTTAAGGCTCGGTCGACCGACTCAGGGAGTCCGGTCAACCGACCTGCTGTTAATTGCCAAATTAGCATATTTTGCTAATCCGTTTGAATATCCAACTTTAATCGATTCGTGTGGTCTCCCTTTTGTTGTTGTCATTTATTATCGACTTTGATGACCTTTTCTTTAGGAATTTTAGATATATCCACTTTGATGGATTTTATATCGATTTCTTTGGATTTTATTCACATTTTCGAATGTGAATCTTTGTGATTGATTGTTCCTACGATCTTCCTTGTGATTTGCCACTTTAAAAATATAAAGGTTTTCTATACTAGTAGTAAATATCAAAACTCTTTTCTCAAACGATTTCAATACTATTTTAATACCAAATTCGTTTATAAAACCGTTTTCCAATCTATTAGTATATATATAAACCTTTACCTCACTCGTATGAGAAATCTAATTAAACGACTTAGTAAAACAACTGGTATGAAACGCTTGCGTTCACTTTGTCGGTTAATTCTGGGACTTGTTCGTTTGAATCTCTTGTGACAATTTTATAGTGGAGATCTACAGTTTGTTCGTAAATATTTAAGTTAAGCAAGTGGTTATGGGACATGAAGCTAAACTCATATATTTACTAGCTTAGTGTAATTGACACTTCTCGATGATCATGACGATCATTTTCGTGATTTAGACTAGCAATGTGCGATGTCACTTTGTCTGCGTGGGAGACTAAACCCCGTTCGTGTGTCAAATTTGTGGGGTAGCAACCCACGGTCTTCGGGCCATTCGTGTGTCAGGTCTTCGGACCATTTGTGTGTCAAATTAATGGCTAGCTACCATGAGATAGCTTCTCATTCATGTGTTACAGCTGTTGGTGAGTTTTCATGCTCCCGTTCATGTGATAGGCCTCCCCCCTTATTTTGTGTGATTTCTGGATTTCGTGTGTCGAATTCTGGAATTTTCTTCTTCGCCTATTTTTGTGATTTCTATTGATATGATTTATCAATTCTTGTGCATAGGTGAATTCGTGTGTCATTGACTGGATTTCTTGTGTTGATTTTTGGAATTTATGTTTCACCAACTTTGTGATTTCTATTGATATGATTTATCAATTCTTGTGCATAGGTGAATTCGTGTGCCATTAACTTGTTGTGAATACAAGTTTTGGGTATGATACCCTTTTTGGATCTTTGAGAAGATTCTTTGATATTGATTAATCGTTTGTTGATTATCATTTACATACTTATAGTAGTATGCCATTATGGATATTATACGTCTTTGCCATATCTTATATGTCATTTATTGTGGCTTGGTGAACGAAATAAGGAGTATGGCATTTCTTTGATTCTTGTGTAGATTTGGTGATATTGATTAATCTCTCGTAGATTTCCAATTACCTATGTATATCACAACTTGAAATTGTGATTATTATGTGTTTAGTCATATCTCCTATTCTATATCATGTTATCTGATATTTATAGTTAGACCGATCTGTTTATTATTTTCTTATTAAATAATACTCGGGTCAGACCGAGATGTTACAGGTGTTGCTGCTTGACTTCTCTCTTGGGATTGATTCCTCTGACTTTTGGTTAACTACTTAGATTAGTAGTTTTTGTTGTATACATTTGAGATATAGACTCCATAATGTATACTTATTCTTTTGTGTAGTTCATGTAACTATTCTTTTGAGATATTGTGGATCTTTTTAGACCACTACTCTGTTATACACTTTCATGTGTAATATTCATATCTTATTCCGCCTTTGTGATATGAATTGTCTGTGACTGATTTATGTTATGTTTATTTCTGTATTTGTTTCCGAAGGATTTATATAGCCACCGTATATTTGCTTTGAGTTTGTGTCGGTATGTCGGATTTCCTCTGGAAATAGAATGCTTGTTATATTATCTGACATATCGATGCTCGCGCAAAGAAATTACGTGGATGGTCGCTCCTCAACAGCCTTATCCTCCGTGCTAGTTGACAGCATTACACCGTAGTGTTCTTGGCTAGCGTGGGTATAGAGGTGGGGCGTCACAGCTTGGTATCAGAGCCAAACTTCGGAACAATATGGAATATTATAACAAAGATCATCGTCCTAAGTTCATCGTAGGAGTCGTGCTTTAGGATTTAATTCGAGTCTTCGTACCGATTCATCCTATTCGAGTTCTTTTTGATACGGGTGCGTCCCATTCTTTTATATCAAAAGAACTTGTTGATGCTTTTTCTTTGGATGTTTTGTGTTTGATGACTTCTTTGAGAATTGCGAATCCGGTAGGTGGATCCGCAACAATCAGTTCATTGTGTAAAGATGTCGAAATTATTTTGTGTGGTTTTTCTTTCCTAGCCGATTTGCATGTCATGCGTTGTTTAGGCTTTGGAATGATTTTGGGAATGGATTGGCTTAACCGTTATGAAGCTCATATCCTATGTCCTGAGCGGACTATTCATCTTCGACATCCTCAATCTGTTAAGCAGATTTCTATTAATCTTAAAGATTCAGATTCCATCTTGGTTGCACCTTTATATTCTTTAAATCCTCGTGATGACGATGATGACGATGAGGGTGATATTATTTCTCTTATTCACGTCGTTCGTGAATTTTCCGACATATTCGAGCCCGTTTTAGGATTACCACCTAAGCGAGCAATTGAGTTCAGAATTAATCTTATTCTTGGAGCTCAACCTATCACTCGCCCTCCGTATCGTATGTCCAATAAAGAAAACGAGGAGATGCGTAAACAATTATCTGAATTGGAGACGAAGCAATTTATTCGCTCTAGTTCCTCGCCTTGGGGAGCTTCAGCTATTTTTGTGAAGAAATCTGATGGTACACTTAGGCTTTGCGTTGACTACCGCAAGCTTAATGATCTTACTATCAAAAATAAATATCCTTTACCTCGGATTGATGATCTATTCGATCAGCTTAGTGGTGCTAAGGTCTTTTCACAATTAGACTTAGCTACTGGATTTCATCAGCTTCGTATTGCAGAGGATAGTATTCCTTTGACATCGTTCCGTACTCGGTATGGATCTTATGAATGGCTTGTTATGCCATTTGGTCTAACGAATGCTCCGGCGTATTTCGTTGACCTTATGAATAGAGTTTTCAAAGACTTCCTCGACCGGTTTGTTCTCATCTTTATCGATGATATTCTTGTGTATTCTAAAACCGAGGAGGAGCATGAAAAACATCTTCGGATTGTGTTGGAAACTCTTAGGAGTAATCAATTAAAGGCAAAATTTTCTAAATGCCACTTTTGGCGATCTTGAGTGAAGTTTCTCGGTCATATTATTTCCGAATCCGGAATTTCCGTGGATCCTTCAAAGATTGAAGCGATTCAAGATTGGAAGAGACCGGAGAGTGTGACAGAGATTCGTAGTTTTCTCGGATTGGCGGGCTATTACCGTCGTTTTATCAAAGACTTTTCTAAGATTGCCGTGCCTCTCACTAGCTTAACGAAGAAAGGTATTAAATACATTTGGTCGGACAAATGTGAAACTTCTTTTCAGAAATTAAAAGGACTCCTTTCTGATGCTCCTATTCTTGTTATTCCCGAAGGGAATCAAGATTTCGTTGTTTATACCGATGCTAGTCGCATTGGTTTGGGTGCCGTTCTTATGCAAAGAGAACGTGTTATTGCTTATGCTTCTAGGCAATTGAAGCCTGCTGAGACTAGATATGCCACTCATGATTTAGAACTCACGGCTATTGTTTTTGCTCTCCGGATTTGGCGTCATTATCTTTTAGGAGAGAAATTTGTTCTTTATACCGATCATAAATCCTTGAAGTATTTATTCTCTCAAAAGGAACTTAATTTGCGTCAACAACGTTGGCTCGAGTTCCTTGCTCCTATGATCTTGATATTCTTTATACCCCCGGTAAGGGTAATCGTGTCGCCGATGCTCTTAGCCGTAAACAACAAGCTGTTGTTTCTATGATGATATCCGAATGGAACGATCTCGAGATCTTATCCACTTGCTAAATTCGAGACCGTGTTTCCGATTTATGCTCATCATTTGTTTTATGTAGCCTTGAGGCTCATCCATCTCTTTTAGACCACATTCTTGAAGCTCAAAGGCTGGATCCTGAATTGGCTCTTCTTGGCCAAAATATAAAGGATAATATTGATATTGAAGGTTTGAAAGACTTTAAAATCGATTCTCGTGGCGGCATTCGGAGATTTGGTAGACTTGTCGTGCCAAATATTGGTGATCTTCGTAAAGATATTTTAGAAGATTCTCATCATTCTAAATTTACCATTCATCCCGGTAGTAGTAAAATGTACGCGGATATGAAGCGACTTTATTATTGGGAGGGAATGAAACTTGACATCGCTAACTTCGTTAAGCATTGTATGACTTGCCAACTCGTTAAGGCCGAACATCAAAGGCCCGGTGGGTTATTGCAACCTTTAGAAATTCCAGTTTGGAAGTGGGATCAAATTTCCATGGATTTTATAGATGGCCTTCCCCGTTCTCGTTCGGGTCATGATAGCTTATGGGTGATTGTAGATAGGCTTACTAAATCTGCCCATTTTATTCCCGTTCGGTCTAACCGAACCGTTCCTCTTTTGGCCAAACTCTTTATCAAAGAGATTGTTAAATTACATGGAGTTCCTACTTCTATAGTTAGTGATCGTGATCCATTGTTTACTAGTGGATTTTGGAAGAGTCTTCAAAAAGCTTTGGTAACGAAGCTCAATTTTAGCACCGCTTATCATCCTCAGTCCGATGGACAAACCGAGCGTGTGAATCAAACTCTTGAAGATCTTCTTCGTGTTTGTGTTCTTGATTTTGGTGGAAGTTGGGAAGATCATATTTCACTTGTTGAATTTTCCTATAATAATAGCTTCCAATCTAGTATTGGTATGGCACCTTTTGAGGCACCCTATGGAAGGCCATGCCGATCTCCTTCTTGTTGGCTTGAGGCCGGTGAGAAGCTGGTTTTAGGTCCAGATTTTATTCGTGATTCCACAGAAAAGATTGATCTTATTCGTCATAGGATGAAAGAAGCCCAGAGTAGACAAAAATCCTATGCCGATAACCGGAGAAGGAAGTTAGAATTTTCTGTGGGAGATCTTGTGTTCATTCGTGTGTCACCTATGAAAGGTGTTGTACGTTTCAGTCGATCGGGAAAACTAGCGCCTCGATATATTGGGCCATTTCCTATCACCGAACGTATTGGTTCCATGGCTTATCGCCTTTTATTACCGGCTCAGTTTTCTGCTATGCATGACGTGTTTCACGTTTCTCAACTTCGAAAATGTCTTCGAGATTCTGATTCTGTTCTTGAGCCCGGTGTTGTGGAAGAGATTGAAATTTCGCCTAATTGAACTTATGAGCAACATCCTATTCGTATCATTGCTTCGGAAGTCAAACGACTTCGAAATAAAGATGTTCTGCTTGTTAAAGTTCAATGGTCTTCAAATCCTAAGGATTGTTCTTGGAAATCTAGAGAGTACATCGAGCGTACACATCTGGACTTACTTACTCGTGCTCTTTGAGGTGAACTTCTTATTTCAAACTACTTTTGTGTTGAATATGCTTTTATGGTTGTTACTATATATATATCTTCTTCTTAAATATTGCGAGGACGCAATTTCTTTAAGAAGGGGAGTCTGTAACAACCCGCATATTTATCGATTTTATATTTAAATATTTTATTTAAACATTTTATCGTTAGTCGGATTTTAGTCCGAAAAGCTACTTTTTGCATACGGTCGAATTAGGACTCGGGACCACTCCCATTGAGTTTAAAATGCCGTTTGCGACCTTTTTGAGTATAAGCTTCGATATGTTTGGAGAAAGTTGATTTTTGCTACTTTTTACTTTGGGTTTGGTTTTTGGGCTCAGCCCTATGTTAACTTATACTCCAAAACTGAACCACTCTCCCTATTCTCCCTCACTTCTTTCTCTTTTCAGTTTTCTTAGCTTTAATGGTGGGAGAGATTGGAAACTAAAACTCCAAAACCCTAGTTTCTCTTGCAAATCAAATTCCAAGCTCCAAACTCAAGAAGAACCCATTGGTAAGCTTCTCTTCTTCTTCTCCAACTTATCCTCTTACCGATTTCAGAAATTCCTAAACCTAATTTTGGGAATGTTCTTGTTTTGAGCATAGATTCAAGCTCATTTGGGTTGTGTTGAAGAGAGGTTGATTCTCCATTTGCTTTCAAGCTTCTTCTTGTTCGATTTTGTGAAAAAGGTGAGATTTTTATCTCACATCTATGCTTATATTTATCTTCGAATGTTAGGTATGAATTCCTAACACTTATTCGTGTGCATTTGCTTTTGGTTTGGATTGAATTGGTGTATATTCCAATTTTTGGTGTTTTGAGTTCAATTCGTTAAAAATCCTAACTTCTATGTTTGAACATGTTTTTGGTGATGCATCGAGGAGCATATAGGGCTGGGTAGTCGATTGGCATAATCCCTTAGCGCCATTGCTCGAGAAAAATGCAATTTGGTCAAGATTGAACCTCATATGTTATAGGCAGGGAAGAGGCTGGAAACAGGTTCGGCCGACCGACCCCTCTGGTCCGGTCGACCGACCTGCTTCCAAGTGCATAAGCACTTTCTGTTTTAAGGTTCGGTCGACCGACTCAGGGAGCCCAGTCGACCGACCTGCTGCCGAGTGCACAAGCACTCCTCTGTTTAAGGCTCGGTCGACCGACTCAGGGAGTCCGGTCGACCGACCTGCTGTTAATTGCCAGATTAGCCTATTTTGCTAATCCGTTTGAATATCCAACTTTAATCGATTCGTGTGGTCTCCCTTTTGTTGTTGTCATTTATTATCGACTTTGATGACCTTTTCTTTGGGAATTTTAGATATATCCACTTTGATGGATTTTATATCGATTTCTTTGGATTTTATTCACATTTTCGAATGTGAATCTTTGTGATTGATTGTTCCTACAATCTTCCTTGTGATTTGTCACTTTAAAAATATAAAGGTTTTCTATACTAGTAGTAAATATCAAAACTCTTTTCTCAAACGATTTCAATACTATTTTAATACCAAATTCGTTTATAAAACCGTTTTCCAATCTATTAGTATATATATAAACCTTTACCTCACTCGTATGAGAAATCTAGTTAAACGACTTAGTAAAACAAGTGGTATGAAACGCTTGCGTTCACTTTGTCAGTTAATTCTTGGACTTGTTCGATTGAATCTCTTGTGACAATTTTATAGTGGAGATCTACAGTTTGTTCGTAAATATTTAAGTTAAGCAAGTGTTTATGGGACATGAAGCTAAACTCATATATTTACTAGCTTAGTGTAATTGACACTTCTCGATGATCATGACGATCATTTTCGTGATTTAGACTAGCAATGTGCGATGTCTCTTTGTCTGCGTGGGAGACTAAACCCCGTTCGTGTGTCAAATTTGTGGGGTAGCAACCCACGGTCTTCGGGCCATTCGTGTGTCAGGTCTTCGGACCATTCGTGTGTCAAATTAATAGCTAGCTACCATTAGATAGCTTCTCGTTCATGTGTTACAGCTGTTGGTGAGTTTTCATGCTCCCGTTCATGTGATAGGCCTCCCTCCTTATTTTGTGTGATTTCTGGATTTTGTATGTCGAATTCTGGAATTTTCTTCTTCACCTATTTTTGTGATTTCTATTGATATGATTTATCAATTCTTGTGCATAGGTGAATTCGTGTGTCATTAACTGGATTTCTTGTGTTGATTTCTGGAATTTATGTTTCACCAACTTTGTGATTTCTATTGATATGATTTATCAATTCTTGTGCATAGGTGAATTCGTGTGTCATTAACTTGTTGTGAATACAAGTTTTGGGTATGATACCCTTTTTGGATCTTTGAGAAGATTCTTTGATATTGATTGATCGTTTGTTGATTATCATTTACATACTTATAGTAGTATGCCATTATGGATATTATACGTCTTTGCCATATCTTATATGTCATTTATTGTGGCTTGGTGAACGAAATAAGGAGTATGGCATTTCTTTGATTCTTGTGTAGATTTGGTGATATTGATTAATCTCTCGTAGATTTCCAATTACCTATGTATATCACAGCTTGAAATTGTGATTATTATGTGTTTAGTCATATCTCCTATTCTATATCATGTTATCTGATATTTATAGTTAGACTGATCCGTTTATTATTTTCTTATTAAATAATACTCGGGTCAGACCGAGATGTTACAGGTGCTTCTGCTTGACTTCTCTCTTGGGATTGATTCCTCTGACTTTTGGTTAACTACTTAGATTAGTAGTTTTTGTTGTATACATTTGAGATATAGACTCCATAATGTGTACTTATTCTTTTGTGTAGTTCATGTAACTATTCTTTTGAGATATTGTGGATCTTTTTAGACCACTACTCTGTTATACACTTTCATGTGTAATATTCATATCTTATTCCGCCTTTGTGATATGAATTGTCTGTGACTAATTTATGTTATGTTTATTTCTATATTTGTTTCCGAAGGATTTATATAGCCACCGTGTAGTAGCTTTGAGTTTGTGTCGGTATGTCGGATTTCCTCTAGAAATAGAATGCTTGTTATATTATCTGACATATCGGTGCTCGCGCAAAGAAATTACGTGGATGGTCGCTCCTCAACAGCCTTATCCTCCTTGCTAGTTGACAGCATTACACTGTAGTGTTCTTGGCTAGCGTGGGTATAGAGGTGGGGCGTCACAATAATAATAAATATAACAAAATTTTATATATAATAAAATATGTATTACTCGTTTCTTCCTCTGGAAGCCAAACCGAAATGCTATTTTTCTTTTTAGAATCACGCAACTCTATTTCCCCTCTTTTATAAAACCAAGCTTCATCTCTCTTCAGATTAAACGAAAGAAGATTATATAGATAAATAATGGCTGAAGCCCAAAACCTTCAATCCAATCGTTCCTCCTTTCTGTTCGAGTTCGAATCAATCTAATTGAAGAAAACTTGGGGCATCGTGCGAAGTAAATCGTGATGGCGGCCACGTTTATCGTCAAACTGATCTTGAGGAAGAGCAACTAGGGGCGATCGCGTTTGAGTCGCATCATACTTCGCGAGGCGAGGAGAGTCGGCGATGCGACTTTGGGTGGCCGCGAGATCGATATGGACTTTCAATTCGTGGCATGAGCTCGACGAACTCGATTGGCATGGAAACAACCTGGGTTGGAGTACGATGGTGACGCGGTTTTGCTTAGGTCGCGAGCTTGGTGGGTGATGCGATTGTCGAGTTCTTCTTAGGCTAACTGCAGTAGGATTTCAGCTGAGGTATCGACTTTGTTTTCATAATTTAGGTCAATTCGAATTTAAAATTGCAGTTATTCATGTGGATTTAAATGTGTGATATAGATATGAATATATATATATATATATATATATTACAGAACAGAAAAGGGTAAAACAGAAAAAAATTATATTCTAATGATAGTTTATTAAGGAGAATCGAATTAAATTTATTTAATGGAAATTTTATTTTTGGAAACGGATTTGTGTAATAAACTATTAAATTTATGGCGTTGTTAAAATATTTTTATTAATTTAATCATTAGTTTGAAATAAATCATGGGTTAATTAAATTGTTAAATTGGGAATTAATTGTAAGACTAATTCGGATATTAATAATTAAATTGTATAATGTTTATTTAAGGTTTGGGATCTGAAAAGAAAACATGCCGGATTGGAATGGGTGTATGCGTAGTCAAAGGTGAGTTAATCTCACTCAGTTTAAATTTAAATTTAAATGATTAAATTTAAATAATTGTTTGAATGGTTGAATTGACTGATGTGATATAGTATGATATTGTGAAATTGGTGCATTATGTTATGCTAACATCTGTTAATGCAGGAAAAACAGGTTGGAGGGATCCAACTGGACCCCTCGACTTTAGTTAATTATTTAATATTCTCTGTTCTGAATATTTGATATCCTGTAATGAATTATGTGGAAATATTATATGCTATGGCTTGATTGTTATAATCGGGCAATAATGAATTACCATGTATATATAATTCGAGTTTGGAAATGAAAATAAAAGAAGTAAAATTGTAAGTAAAATAATTATGGAAACCTGAATAAACTTAAGAATGAATTGGAAAAGAAGTAAAGTGCTTTAAAAATTCTAATAATTAAAGTTAAGTTTAGTAAGGAAAATTTGAAAAATCGAAAGATTAATGAATTTTAAATTTCAGTGTTATTATTTTAAAAGAATAAAACATTTATTTATAATTTAATATTTAATTTATTTAAAGGGATAAAGAAGGAATTGGGAAGAAGCTGAAATTGGTATATTTCAGTTAAATGATATAAAATCAAACGGAAAATAATAATAAATATAAAGTCCATATTTAATGAATTTTGAGATAAACTGATAAGTAAAGAAACTCATGTCAAATGGAATAAATTGGGAATCAATTTGGGAAAATTGATTTAACTAATTGAGATTGGGAATTCTCCCTGGATAACCAAGTAGGTTTTGAAGTAAATTTTTAAATATAAGTTAAAAGTTTTAAGTTGTTTTTAAAAAAAAAACAAGTTTGGAAATTTATTATTTCTAATATTTATACTCTAAAGAAGGTATTCCCTTTAATATTTATAGCAATAATTATTTAAAGAGTGACTTGGTATTTTGTTTTAAAGGGTGAAAATCTAGTTTTATATTTTATTTAGTAACCTTATTTTCAAATATTCATATAGTATGTATTTTTAACAAATTACAGAAGTAGTTTTAAAATAAATGTTTTAAAGTATATTTCAAAGTGAAGTGTTATAAATTATTTTAAAATCTAGTTTTGTGCTTGGTGATTTCAGAGGAGATAGAAAATATGTAGGAAAGTTGATTCTGGAAAGAAAGATGGTTTTGAAACTGTTTTCAAAGGATTGAAAATAGAAAATATATCTTGTGAAGATATTTTTGGGATTAATAAATAATTTGGAAAATTATTGGTTGATGGTTGTTTGTGAATGTTAATTGATAGTTAAATAACCGACTATCAATATTGGCCAACTGCGTTGATCGTTTCGAAGAGACCGGGATCGAGATTAATTTCTCGAAAACCACTTCGATCCGGTTTGTACGTTTCGTGCGAAAACGTGTTCGGAGTCGAAGATGGAGCAGTGAAGTGCAAGGGCTAGTCGCTACTAATTCTGAGGATATTTCCAAAATGGATGTAGTAGGAGTAGTGCCTTCGGTTCTGTTCGAACCCGGGACGGACTTGTATGGATGAATGCTTGCGAAACATCGTCAGGTGGACGATGGGCATTCTAAGGGATATGTTCTAAAAGGTAACGCTTAGTCTCAAGCCTCATCAAATGGGAATGGCTGAAAATCAGGGGATATGCAGCAAGGCTTCGTGGGTAGCCCCCACTGGAGGGTGAGGTCATCCTTGTCTAGATGTCCCTTTATTTTGGCTTAGTGGGCGGTTGTTGATCCCAACCGCGGGGTGATCTTGCTCGAGACTGTCTAGTAAGGGATGGTTCCGGTCTTGTGTTGTAGGGGAGTTAAGGTGGCTCCTCGGTACGCTGATCTAGACCAGGTACTGTGACAGGTGGTACCTCAGTGCCTAGCCATTAGTTGGAATCCATTTTCCCTACGCGCCCGTACGGTTTTGATTGTGCCCAACTATTGCTGAAACGTGAGATGCAAGCATTTCAGCTAGATTCTATTTACTTTATATAGACACTATTATAATATCAGAGGATTTCTATACAAATTGTTTTAGCTATCGTAAGGTAAAAACCCGACATGTTTATTTGTGGCGTGGTCTTACGAGATGCTTTTGTTTTCAAGAATTTTTGAAACTTTAATAATCAATTAGGTGTGATTTTCTCACGCTGGTATTCCAGACTGACTCGGGTGTTATTTAACTGTAATGCTCGGGTCAGACCGAGTATTATGGGATACAGGATTGATGCTGTGGAGCTTAGGAGATGAGCTGGACAACGATGCATATTCTCGTACTTGTTTATATGTATATATTCCGCTGTGTTGAGTAGTTGAGTATCTAGTTGTATGCCATTGATGTTGAGCTATGATTGATGTACTCTGATGATGTATGTATAAACGGATATAGTTTTGTTTTATGTAAAGATTATTATTATCTATTATATTTTATTCCGCTGTGATGGTTAGATTCTGATGTTGTTTTTTCAGTTTTCTCTTCTTCTACCTCTTCTTCTTTAATTAAATGGTTCGTATTTCTGTGCAACTTGAGTTGATTTATGTAAAATAGTGTAAAACTCAAGGGTTATGGATTTGCGGGTCGTTACAGAACGCATATTTCACATTTATAAATAAATCAAAAATTGCAATCAGAAATTAATCCAAATTTATCCAAGCTCTTTAAAGAACTATAATTAGTATTTCTAATCTACTATGCCATAAGCTTACAGAATCAACAGTATATCAGAAGTATTTTTAATTGATTTAATTCAATCATATAGGTACAAGAGTAGCCTTGCCAATGAAACTACCGTTCTTAGACAACACAAACTTATCAATTTCATGAAATATCTTGAATTCTCCTTTATTAAAAAGGTACCTAAAGACAAGATTCTTAAAAATATCAGACACATGAAATACATTCAATAAAATGAAAGTCTATCTCGAAGTAGATGCGAGTTTATAGTGCATTTTCCAATGACGTTGCAGACGGTATTTGCCATGGTCACATCATTTCCTACTCCTTTAATTTCTTTATAGTTCTTGTAAAGGCTATGATCGTTGCACGTATGGATAGCTACTCTAGTATTGACCCACCTTTCATTTTCAATTCCAATAACGAAGTGTGCTTCTTGCACTATAGCCACAAGTTTATCTTCAACCATATTCGAAGTGTTTTTGAGTTGTTTCTTTCATAAAGTAAAGTCATTAGCATAATTGTCGGGCTTTTTATCAAAGAAACAAGTGTCTTTCTTCATATCCTCGTTGTTATGATTTTTCTTTACAAACCATGTCTCATTCTCAAGCTTTATCCGATGTTTATACTTGGTTTCTTTAAAATTATTTGCTTTAGAATAAGGCCCGATTTGCTGATTATCATTTACATTATTATCAGAAGTCCTAAAATCTATTGCTTTAAATCACATTTTTGATCAAATGTCTTCTATTTTGATTTGATTTATATTCCGATTCAAACTCATTTAAAATCGAAAATGAGAAAATCATTCAAGCAATACTTATATAATCAATATGCTTATTTGAATCTACAACTCCAATACTAGATTTTTTTTCAAAACACATTAAAAATGGAACAAGAGAGAAAACCAAGTTATAAGTTTGGACGTCAAAAAGTTCAAATATCATAATCAATTTTAAAGTGTGTACATCCTTAAAATATGTACCCTTCGAATCTACGATTTATGATTTAAATCATATGTTACGACCCAAAATTGACCACTTTAAAATATACTATTTATAGTTATTTTAGATATAAAATAAGTAAGGTTATGTGATTCAAATAATATTAGATGGGATTTGTAAAGAGAAATATACACAAAATAGTAACATTTACCTATATCGACAAAAGTGACAAAATGCTGATTTTAGAAAAGTAAGTTTCAATGGTTAAATAAATTATTTTAATTTATTTAAAAGTGTTTGCATTTTTAAATAAAATTATACAAATTTATTTTTAATTTTTTTACATAAATAAATAGTTTAACTAAAAAGGTTAAAATGTAACCGTAAAATATTGTATCGAAAATCAATGTTTTGTCGATCAAAAGTTGTCGCAACGTCGTCACACCTTTATTTTCTTATACAGAAACATATATTCAAATAGTATAAGTATAATTAAATTACTAATCAAGTTTACTTTTACTAAACATACTTAGAAAATTCTAGAATATAATAAAGAAAAAGTAAGCATAAATAGACAAAAATGTCATTTCAAAGCCAAAAGTAAATATCAAATCATACCAAACATAATTATTATATTCTTTACTTAACACTTATGTGAAAATGACATAAAGTAATGACTTAAAATGTGATGTTAAGTGTTGAAAAATAAGGTTGCTTAAAAAGTAAATAAATGGTATTTTGGTCTTTTTATAAATTATTATTTTAATCCAAAACTTTTTTTTATAAATAAGCATCCACTTTCTTATTTTTTTCACTTCTTCTTATTCCTTCTTCAAGCTTTTATTCCACTCTATAATGGCTTCTTCTCTTCCATTTCCTTACTAACTTTTTTGAAACCATATCAAACAAAGTCAGAACTCCACCAAACTTTGCCAAAGACCTTAGAATATCATCAAAACATAGTTTAATATCTAACAAGTGAAGAAATGATGGAGGAGGGGTTGGAACCATGGAGGCGAACCTATGTAAGAGAAGGAAGCAAGTTCGAAAGCTCTAGAGCGAGAAAAGAGAAGAAGTGTCGTCCATTTCATTCCAAGGGAGTAAGAGAAAGTTTTAAGTACTACAGAAGCTCTGGCGAATTTTCCAAAGTTAAAAAAAATAGTGAAGTGTTTAATGATATAAATGATGGTAGGAAGTTAAACGATTTGGTTAAAGGTGAGTGCTCATATTTTAAGTTACTAATTCCTGAAACTATTTCAAGTTAATTACATAAAAAGTTAGGTAAATGTTGGATGATTAAATGTTTTAACCTTGGTTGATATTATGGTTGATTATATGTTTGTGATATGGATGATAAATTTGGTTTGATAAATAATAAGAGAAATGGTTAGTAGATATAGTTAATTCAATGAAAATTAAATCCATATAAATGTGCGTATGGAAATTATTTTGCATCCTAATGATTTCAAAATATCTAAAAAGATTGAAAATGATATTATAATAATATAGTATTATAATATGAAATGAAATAAAAAAGTGAGTTTTAAATGATGAATATATTGTCTTAGATAAGTTAAAATATTTTAAATATGGGTTAAAACAAATTTGAAGTGTTTTGGACAAGTTTCGAAGCAATTCACAAAATTGGTCAAAATCGAGCTCGTCGCGTAGCGGTAGTTCGTAAATTCCAATCAATAACTTCAAATTAATGCAGATAATGATTTATAAGTTTGATTTCTTCGAAATAAAATTCTTTAGTCCACAATGATAATATTTTTCCAACGAAGAAAGAAAATCAAGATTTCATCAAGTACATTTTGAATTATGTCCAAAACAATTTTCTAAAAGCATCGTGGTTTTGCAGTTTGAAATACAAGAAATAATTTCTTTATAGATGATATTTTTAAATGATTAGAAATATGAAATAAATTTGATAAATATGTTATAATGGTTTAAAAGTGATTTGGAATGGAGAATATGAATTTTAAAATATTAAAAAGTTGTTTTAATCAAATAAGTCATATAGCACTTTCCGCATCACTTTATGCCGCGGATTCTATAACCTTATGAATATAAGTTTATATGTAACAATTCTTTCCTAAATATTTTGTTAATGATTTTAAAAGAATAATTAAGTGTTTTAAATGATGATTTGGAAGTTTTAATAAGAGTTTGAATAAATGGTTAAGAGAAATTGATTGTAATACTTAAGTAAAAAGTGAAGAATATTGAATATAATAACAAACTGAGTATGCGGAAATAACTAGTACATTTATCCCATCTGTGAGATCGGGAAAGATAAAAGAAGGTGTTTAACTAAGGTTAGGGAAGGAGCAACCAGTGCCCTGAACTTACCTGGCCTATGTTTTCTCTTTTTAGCAAGGGGTGGAATGATCGAAAAGAAAGCCCGGATGCTCTTAAAGATCATATTTAAGTTTTTCCAAGATAAAAGGAATTTTTTTTAGAATATTAATTAACCACTTAACATCTTTTATTCGATGATTGGTATGAAGGAACCAGGATTGAATTTGTGTGATTCCTATCCGAAAACCACTTCAAACCAATGTATACGTTCAAAAGTGAAGACATATTGAAGATGATGATTATTGAAGACCTTGGATCTTCATAGCGTGGGGACTGCTTGATAACATGCTCTAGGTCGCTCCCATTATAGAGTTATTTATGATAGTGGTCTCCTCATTGTGAAGATTTTTTGGATTGCAAGGACTACACGCTACTAGTGGTAGTTGGAGAGTGCCTTCGATTTCGTTCAGTCCCAGAATGAACTTGAATGGACGAATGTCTGACATTTCATTTCTAAGACACAACGTTTCACTTTTACAGATATGCATCTGCTTGGTGATGGATAAGGCAACTTCTCTTAGGTCAACACCCTTCTCTGAGACCTACGAGCTCAGAGGTTGTATGCTTGTTGGAGTAAACTAGTGATCAATGGAATGGCAGTGTGGCATTCAAAGTGGAACATATTATGATTAAAGCATGATTTTGTATGTAAAGCGTGACTTTGAAGAAATTTAGTGTAGCCTCATTAGCCTCACATCTCGGAAGATGATATGGGATACTAGGTGGTCTGTGTAACGACCCAAAATTTCCGACCTCGAAAATTCGACATTAATATGTTCACTGTAGAAGTGCTACGCAATCGGACGCCGGAAGTTTTAGATTGTTAGAGAAAAGAAGAAGAAGGTAGAAGAAGAACAGAAAACAACAACATCTCACATTCGCAGCGGATAAAATATGATATCAAATAATAGCATTTATACAAAGAAGCTGTAATTGTCAGATTACATTCAATATATCAGAGTACAACCATTTATACATAAATTGGACAGTTGTACAACATGTCTCGGACTACTAACAATACAACTCTATTACACAGTGGAATACACTCCATACGTTCCTGCTATCCCGCTCGCAACCTGAGCTCAAGAACGTCCCAACCTAAAAATCGGTAATAGTTGGTCTGACCCGAGCACCCGGGTCAGGCTAGAATCCAGCGTGAGTAATCCCATATAACTTGAAAATATCGAGTTATAAACATATTTGAATTTCGGGGTAATCTCGTACTTCATTATGAGATCTTAACTTGTTATAGTCAACACTTATTTCACAAATGAATTCCCAAGTATCAATGTAATGTTTCAATGGTCCAGTTTTCTTGAATTATTCCATTCCAGCATATTGATTTCACATATAAATCTATAAAGAATTATTGTAGAATACAAATCGAAGTGGTTTCGGGTATTTACTGATACCCGACCCCGGTCTCTTCGAATCCAATGTTATTCTTTAAGCCAAATTGTTTAAGTTTAAACAATACAATTTATATTCAGGATTTCATATTCACACAACAATTTATCTTTGATAGATAACCCACAAATCACAGTGCAACCAAAGTATCTCATATCACAAAGCATCACAAACCACATATCAGAGATATCAAATAATCTAAGTCATTCAATATATCTTAATCATCTATAAGCAAGATAAATTAATTGTTCTATTTCTAATTAATTTAATTACTTTTAAATCCTGCTTACCCAACATTAATTAATTACCAACCATTTATCATCACTTAATCAATTAATGAAATTAACTAATCAACCTTTATTTATAAACATTAATTAATTTTACTACAATTAATTTACCTTTAATTGCTCTCATTACTTAATTATACCATAATTAATCACATTAAGTAATTACCTTTTTAATTAATTACATTAAGTTAATTATCCTTAAATTAGTCACTTTAATTAATTTACCTTTAATTATTAAGTAATTAACCTTTAATTACTTAATTAACCTTTAATTACTTACATTAAGTAATTATCCTTTTAATTATTTTTATTAAGTAATTTCCTAATTACTTTCATTAAGTAATTGTCCTTAATTACTTACATTAAGTAGTTATACTTTATTAATTATATTAATTAATTGTTCCTTAAGTAATTATCCATTACTTACTTACACTAAGCAATTATTCTTTAATTACTCTCAATAAGTAATTATTCTTAATTACTTATATCAATTAACCAACCCTTTAATTAATTATCCTAATTAATTAATGCTCTAAATTAATTAATACTTTAATTTATTACATTCATTCATTATCCTCTAATTACTTTTATTAAGTAATTATCTTTTAATCACTTCATTAATCACATCCCTTTTATTTGAAAACAATTAAAGATTATTAACCCAATATTTAATTTATCCATATCAAAACAATTTAATTTCTCAAAAATATTTTCATTTATGATCTATACATTTTTCTTTAGAACTTGGATAATATTATTTGGGAAACTCTTTTATCTACTTTAATTTCCTAATTTTTTAAAACTTTAAAACTTCAAAATTGATACATGTTTTCTTTATAATTTAAAAACTTGGTTATGCTTTTACCTTACCTTTTAAAACCTAGTTTAATTTTCTTTAAAACATTTTAAAACCTGGTATAAATTACTCCATATTTCTAAATAAACTGAACCTAATTTACTTTTTTTTTTAATTTAAAACCTGCAATGACTAAAACCCAGGCCAAATAAAAAAATACCCGATCTCATTCCCGAGTTATTCATGACCCACTTCCCTCGAGACAAACAGGAAAATGACTCGAGCCAAAACACAGGAATGCCCTTTTTTCTCTACTCCTCTCCCACTTCCAGATACCACATGCATACGTGCACCATGCACGCCGACCTGACCATCTCCGATCAACTCTGAAACCCTCAGCAAGTCGCCGCAGCCTTCCTCGAACATTCCGACCACCCGTCACCACTGATTTAGCCGGAAATCAAAAACGAGTTACACAGGTGCAACCTGAAACCCAAACTGCTCGTGAGATCCTCCTTGCACCGCCACTTTTGCCCACCAGAGTCCTCACCTGCCTCGTGCCTTGCCATACTTCCGCCCTTCTTTTCCCTACCTCAGAAATACTCCGATGTCACCGTATCGCTGCCATCCATCGACAAAACACCTCAAACAAAACATGAGCCTAAACCCTAAAAACCCTTCTCCTCGACACCCTGCTGCCCTAAAAATCAACCCACCATTTTTCCAATGACCGACTTCACCTCGTCCTCCTTCGACCAAAACCCCGATGCTGGAAAGCCTCGCAACCGCCTGAATTTTGACAAACTCCCAATTCCGATCATCCCACAATTCCTCTCGAACCACAAACCAAAAAATCTTCATATTACCATTAAAATTCATGATTTTGAAAGGCGAATCATATTATAAGGTGAAAATAAAAATCATGGAAATCGAATTTCTGGGTTATTTGATTTTCTATTTTAAATTCTTCTCCCCAATTAAAACCCTAGCTAAATATGCTTAAAAGTATTTTTAAAATTTAGATTTTGTTAATACAAACACTTTTTCTTTGATCATCTTAATCAATAAAAGTTTATAGAAAGAGGAATTGAATTTAGAGAAGGTTTGGTCTACAGAAAACTTGAACAGAAACAGGCACATTCCAAAACTCAAACATGCACGCACAACTCTATACTTATATACATGCAAACATATACATTCATGCAAAACATTTCACGCATTACAAGTATGATTTATCATTTGCATATAAACAGATTTGGTTTAAAAAAAAGAATTTTTACTCATCTGTGAGGGAACGAACTTTGATCAGGACTGCCTTGGTATAGAACTGAAGCTTGTTTTGATTTACTTGATGTTTGAATTTGAATAGACCTTGAATTTTGTTTGCTCTTGAATCAACTATGTTGCTTTAGCATAGGTTTTACAGTTTCTAGGTTTTATAAATGGAAGGAGAAGTTGTTATTTGATTTGAATTTTGGCTTGATTTTAATCCTTTCCAGGTTTTACTTTTGTTTTGATTCTTGTCTCTGGTTTATGTTTCAGGTTTCCAGGTTTGTAATTTTGCTCAGTTTGGATTTTGAGACAATATCATAGAAAAATGAAGTGTAGGGATTAGATGTGTTTATATAACTTTGTTCATTCTTTTTTTTATTCAATTTAAAATGAATAGAAAATTTAAAAGTATGTGACACTTGTTATACTTGCATGATATAAATCTTTACAAATGTTAAAAGAATTTACACTTGTTAATTCTCATATTAAAATGCTTACACATGTAATTTGCATGTATGTAAAGGTTTTAAATATACTTTTATATTATATTTTCGATTTTTAATTAATGCATTTCTTATTATAAATGTCACACATGTATCTTTATATGTTTTTAATATATTTCTTTTTATATTAACATATGTTTAATTTATTTATATATATATATTTTATATTTTTAATTCATTTTCTTTTATTTATACTTATATAACTTTTTAAAGAAATGATTTTAAAATCTAATTATACTTTAATAGATAAACACACACACATACAGATATATATTTGTTAATTTACTATAAGATTTATCATTTCCAGATATTTATAATTCAATATTTATTATAGTTTCAAATCCATTTATATACATCCAAATATTTTAATTATCAGAATTTTAATTTTTTCATCTTACAAATCACTATTTAATAAATTCAATCCTATTAATTACCAGTTAACAGATGTCCAAAAATCTGGGTTATCACAGTCTGACAGACAAATTTGGAATGAGTGAGTATGTATGGTGGTGTCCAATACGTTGGGCCCTTTGGGGATATGTCCCTTAAGGCATTTATTGCCTCGTTTGAATAAAGTGGTAGCTTGAGAAAAGCAGGGAACTATCGGTTATCAGTAGTAGTGTAGCAAGTATAGTTCCAAGTGACTAGTTTGAGAAAAGCAATTAAGGCATTGTGTGAACTACATTTGTTATGCATGGATCGGAGTAAAGGCCACTAGTTCCCTATTATGTTGGAAATCCAATCCCAATACGAGATTTACGATTTTGATTGTATCCCAAAATAGCTGTAATGACTTCAAGCATTTCAGCTACCCTTTTTCTGATATCATATATTTCGTTCGGTGTATTCTGTTGACCTAGTCCGGCTATATAACTTTAGACTTAGTCCAAATATTGATGCCTTATTTGAATAAGTTTATTTGAAAAATGTTTTCAAAAGATGTCATTAAATATAATATTAAGTGTATTTTGGTGTAAAGTGTTTTGGTTATCATAAGGTAAAAATCCGTCCGTGTTTTTGTGCAGGCATGGTCTTATGAAATACCCTTCTTTTCAAAGGTTTTGATAACATCGTCATGATATATACATTTAAATTTCGAGTATCTCACACTGGTTTATCAAGCCTGATCTGAATATTTTTAATACTTGGGTCAGATCCGAGAAGTGTCAGGTTTAGTTAAAATAGCTGTCGTTTCCAGAGGAGGGCCGGAGATCTTCATCATCGTATGAATCTATTCTATTATCCTGTAACAACCCGCATATTTGTCGATTTTATATTTAAATATTTTATTAAAATATTTTATCGATACTCGAAATTTTGTCTGAAAAGCTACTTTTTGCATACGGTCGAATTAGGACTCGGGACCACTCCCATTGAGTTTAAAATGCCGTTTGCGACCTTTTTGAGTATAAGCTTCGATATGTTTGGAGAAGGTTGATTTTTGCTACTTTTTCACTTAGGGTTTTGGTTTGGGCTGAGCCCACTTATATATTCAGTCCCAACCCCTCTCCTCCTCATTTACTTCATTTAACAATTCCTAATACTCAAGCTAAAGCATCAATGGTGGGAGATATTGGAAATTAAAACTCCAAAACCATAGTTTTCTCTTGCAAATCAACTCTAGCTCCAAAGAAGAACCCATTGGTAAGCTTCTCTTCTTCTTCTCCAACTCAATCTCTAATCAAAATTCAAAAATTTCCTAAACCTAACTTAGGGAATATTCTTCTTTAAAAGCTTAGAATCAAGCTTCTTGAGTTGGATTTGAAGAGTGGTTGATTCTCCATTGATTTCAAGCATCTTCTTTAATCGTTTGGGTTCAAAGGTGAGATTTTTAATCTCACATCTAGGTCTATGATTATCTTCGATTGTTAGGTATAAATTCCTAACACATATTCATGTGCATTTGGTTTTGGGTTGGATTGATTTGGTGTATATTCCAATTTTTAGTGTTTCGAGTTCAAATCTTCAAAACTCATAGCCTTGTAGTTTGAACTTGTTTTTGGTGATGCGTCGAAGAACTTATAGGACCGGGTAGTCGATTGGCATAAACCCCTAGTGACCGTGCTCGCCCGATTGCATTTTGAAGAAGATAGCATCTTCATTTCATAGGTTGGAAAACAGCCTTGGTGCTAGTCAATCGACTGGACCCTTGAGTCAGTCGACTGGCTGTAGCACATAGGCATTCCGAAGGCAATAACTAGAGGCTCGGGTCCTCTGTTTCCCTGCATTTAGTCGACTGAATTTTTAGGTCAGTCGACTGACTGTAGGAAATTATTTTTCCCTGCTTCTGGTTCAGTCGACTGGACCTTTGAGTCAGTCGACTGACCTGCACCAATTTGCCTAATTATGTCTATTTGTGCATATTTTTGCTTGGTTTCCAAATTCCATCGACTCGTGTTATTTCCCACTTGTTGTTGCTACGACGTTAATGACTTCTATTTTTGGAAATTTTGGGAATATCCATTTTGATGAATTCAAATTGATTTCTTTGGATCTTTATTCGCGTCTTTGAATGCGAATTTTGGTGGTTGATTGTTCTACAATCATTTTTGTGTTTTGTCACTTTAAAAATATTAAGGTTTTACTACTAGTAGTAATAAAACCGTTTTCCAATCTATTAGTATATACAAACCTTTACCTCACTCGTATGAGAAATCCAATTAAACCGCTTAGTAAAACAGGTGGTATGAAACGCTTGCGTTTACTTCGTCGGTTGATTCTTGGACTTGTTCGATTGAATCTCTTGGGACAATTTCCTAGTGGAGATCTACAATTTGTTCGTAAATATTTAAGTTAAGCTAGTGGTTATGGGACATGAAGCTAAGCTCATATATTTACTAGCTTACTGTAGTTGACACTTTTTGATGATCATGACGATCATTTTTATGATTTAGACTAGCAATGTGCGATGTCTCTTTGTCTGCGAGGGAGACTAAACCCCGTTTTATGGAGTTTCGACTCAAATTGGTGGGGTAGCAACCCATGGTCTTCGGGCCGTTTGTGGAGCTTCGGCTCAATTTGTGATGGTTAGCAACCATGGAATTAGCATTGCGTTTGTGATACACGTGTTGGTGGGCCTTGTGCTACCGTTTGTGATAGGCCTTCCCCCCTCTGTGATTTATGGATTTCTTGAGATGATTTCTAGAATTTGTGCTCACCAATTTTCGTGATTTCCATTGATAAGATTTATCGATATTTGTGCATTGGTGAATTTGTGCGTCATTGACTTTTGTGATTTCTGGATTTCGTGTGTTGAATTCTGGAATTTGTGTGTCATTGACTTTTGTGATTGACATTGATATTATCGTCAATATTTATGGTTTGGTGAACTAAATTAGGAGTATGACGTTTCTTTGAGTCTTGTGTAGATTTTGTGACATTGAATAATCCCTTGATGATTTTCAACTGCTTATATATATCACAGCTTGGCATTGTGATTATTATGTGTTAAGTCATATCTCTTATTCTATATCGTTTCATCTGATATTTATAGTTAGACTGATCCGTTTATTATTTTCTTATTAAATAATACTCGGGTCAGACCGAGATGTCACAGGTGCTTCTGCTTGACTTCTCCCCAGGGATTCTTTACTCTGACTTTTGGCAAACTACTTAGATTAGTAGTTTATTTTGTTATATACACTTGATATATAGACTCATAGTTGTATTATTTTGTATAGCACGTGTTGCTATTCTTTTGTATTATTGTGGATCTTTTTTTACCACTACTATGATATACACTTCCAGGTGTTAATTATATATTCATATCTTCTTCCGCCTTTGTGATATGAATTATCTGTGACTGATTTATGTTATGTTTATTCCTGTATTTGTTTCCGAAGATATTATAGCCACTGTGTAGTAGCTTTGAGTTTGTGTCGGTATGTCGGATTCTCTTGATAAAGTATTGCATGTTATACCATCTGACATATCAATGCTCGCACAAAGCAATTACACGGATGATCGCTCCTCAACAGCCTTATTCTCCGTGCTAGTTGACAGCATTCACCGTAATGTTCTTGGCTAGCGTGGGTATAGAGGTGAGGCGTCACAACTTGGTATCAAAGCCAAACTTCGGAACAATATGGAATATTATAACAAGGATCATCGTCCTAAGTCCATCTTAGGAGTCGTGCTTTAGGATTTAATTCGAGTCTTCGTACCGATTCATCCTATTTTCCTTATGATTCCTTGTTTATCTATCAAGATTGCTTGATATTCAATTTGGTGAATAACCTTTTTCTTCTTCTTTATTTCTTTCTAAAGGAAGAGAAATGGCTAGACCTGGCCGTCCCAGCGCCGGTCAATCTAGTGCTACTCCCCAAGATGGAGTTTTTATGACTACCCAGCAACTTCTGGACCTTGTTACGAATGCTCAAGCAGCTGGTTCTAACCCGGAACCTACTCACCCAAAGTCGGGATTTGCACGCTTGTGCAGCGATTACACTAATTTGGGTGGGAAGCCATTCAAAGGTTCCGAAACTGTTATTGAAGTACAGGCTTGGCTAAGGTCATGCGATCGAATCTTTTCTCGCATGAATCTTATTGACCTTCACCGAGTTCAGGTGGCTTCTAGTATGCTCCAAGAAAGAGCAATGGACTGGTACGAGCTTCTAATTTCTGAGATTAATGAAGCGGATCTCACATGGGAGCAATTCCGGGAACGCTTCGAGTTGAAATTTGTACCAGAAGCAGAGAAAGTGACATTGACTCGACAATTTATAGACCTTGTTCAAGGTGAGTCCTCCGTGACTGATTACATCGCCTCCTTCGAGTCGCTTTCCAAATATGGGGTTGAATACATCAACACCCATTTAAATAAGAACCAGAGGTTAGTCTATGGCTTAAACAGAAATCTCAAGAAGCCATTATTCTAAAGTTAGAAGTTTCTTTCGACCAACTCATTGATATCGCTCTTCGTCTTGAAGAGGCGGATAGGGAGAATGATGTTGAAGTGGTGGGTTCCATACCGAGCTTCAACAACAACAAGAAAAGGACTAATAAATTCAAAGATCCTTATCCCAATAAGAAAGGGAAACAAGCAACCTCTGTGGCAAAGACTTCTTCCTTTGGTCATGGGGAATGCTATAATTGTGGTTCGTAGGACCATTACACGAACAAGTGCCCAAAGTCTCTCTCTTGTCGCTACTACAAAGGTCTCGGTCATGTTATATCTTCATGTCCCAAGCTTCAGGGCAAGAAGGAGGGAAAGTTGAATGTTGCTCAAGCCCCTGGCAACACATCTCGAAATCAAGGTATTTCTCATTCTATCCTTGATGGAATTATTTTATTTCATGATCATCCTATTCGAGTTCTTTTCGATACGGGTGCGTCCCATTCTTTTATATCAAAAGAACTTGTTGATACTTTTTCTTTAGATGTTTTGTGTTTAATGACTTCTTTGAGAATTGCGAATCCGGTTGGTGGATCCGCGACAATCAGTTCATTGTGTAAAGATGTCGAGATTATTTTGTGTGGTTTTTCTTTCCTAGCCGATTTGCATGTCATGCGTTGTTTAGGCTTTGGAATGATTTTGGGAATGGATTGGCTTAACCGTTATGAAGCTCATATCCTATGTCCTGAGCGGACTATTCATCTTCGACATCCTCAATCTGTTAAGCAGATTTCTATTAATCTTAAAGATTCAGATTCCATCTTGGTTGCACCTTTATATTCTTTAAATCCTCGTGATGACGATGATGACGATGAGGGTGATATTATTTCTCTTATTCACATCGTTCGTGAATTTTCCGACATATTCGAGCCCATTTTAGGATTACTACCTAAGCGAGCAATTGAGTTCAGAATTAATCTTATTCCTGGAGCTCAACCTATCACTCGTCCTCCTTATCATTTGTCCAATAAAGAAAATGAGGAGATGCGCATACAATTATCCGATTTGGAAACGAAGAAATTTATTCGCTCTAGCTCCTCTCCTTGGGGAGCTTCAGCTATTTTTGTGAAGAAATCCGATGGTACACTTAGGCTTTGCGTTGACTACCGCAAGCTTAATGATCTTACTATCAAAAATAAATATCCTTTACCTTGGATTGATGATCTGTTCGATCAACTTAGTGGTGCTAGAGTCTTTTCACAATTAGACTTAGCTACTGGATTTCATCAGCTTCGTATTGTAGAGGATAGCATTCCTTTGACATCATTCCGAACTCGTTATGGA
The DNA here is from genome assembly GCA_030765085.1 of Allium cepa. Taxonomy (NCBI): domain Eukaryota; kingdom Viridiplantae; phylum Streptophyta; class Magnoliopsida; order Asparagales; family Amaryllidaceae; genus Allium; species Allium cepa. The sequence continues at coordinate 961,820,818 of CM060928.1, forward strand.
TCTTATGAATGGCTTGTTATGCCATTTGGTTTAACGAATGCTCCGGCTTATTTCGTTGACCTTATGAATAGAGTTTTCAAAGACTTCCTCGATCGATTTGTTCTCATCTTTATTGATGATATTCTTGTGTATTCAAAAACCGAGGAGGAACATGAGAAGCATCTTCGGATTGTGTTGGAAACTTTTAGGAGTAATCAATTGAAAGCAAAATTTTCTAAATGTCATTTTTGGCAATCTCGTGTGAAGTTTCTCGGTTATATTATTTCCGAATCCGGAATTTCCATGGATCTTTCAAAGATTGAAGCGATTCAAAGTTGGAAGAAACCTGAGAGTGTGACTGAAATCCGCAGCTTTCTCGGATTGGCGGGCTATTACCGTCGTTTTATTAAATACTTTTCTAAGATTGCCGTGCCTCTCACTAGCTTAACGAAGAAAGGTATTAAATACATTTGGTCAGACAAATGTGAAACTTCTTTTCAGAAACTAAAAGAACTCCTTTCAGATGCTCCTATTCTTGTTATTCCCGAGGGGAATCAAGATTTCGTTGTTTATAGCGATGCTAGTCGCGTTGGTTTGGGTGCCGTTCTTATGCAAAGAGAACATGTTATTGCTTATGCTTCTAGGCAATTGAAGCCTGCTGAGACTAGATATGCCACTCATGATTTAGAGCTCGCGGCTATTGTTTTCGCCCTTCATATTTGGCATCGTTATCTCTTAGGAGAGAAATTTGTTCTTTATACTGATCATAAGTCCTTGAAGTATTTATTCTCTCAAAAGGAACTTAATTTGCGTCAACAGCGTTGGCTCGAATTTCTTGCACCATATGATCTTGATATTCTTTATACTCCCGGTAAGGGTAATCGTGTCGTTGATGCTCTTAGCCATAAACAACGAACTGTTGTTTCTATGATGATATCCGAATGGAACGATCTCGAGATTTTATCCACTTGTGAAATTCGAGACCGTATTTTCGATTTATGTTCATCTCTTGTTTTATGTAGCCTTGAGGCTCATCCTTCTCTTCTAGACCGCATTCTTGAAGCTCAAAGGCTAGATTCTGAATTGGCTCTTCTTGGCCAAAATATTAAGGATAAAATTTAAATTGAAAGTTTGAAAGACTTTGATATCGATTCTCGTGGCGGCATTCGAAAATTTGGTAGACTTAACGTACCAAATATTGGTGATCTTCGTAAAGATATTTTAGAAGATTCCCATCGTTCTAAATTTACCATTCATCCCGGTAGTAGCAAAATGTACGCGGATATGAAACGACTTTATTAATTGGAGGGAATGAAACTTGACATCGCTAACTTCGTTAAGCGTTGCATGACTTGCCAACTCGTTAAGGCGGAGCATCAAAGGCCCGGTGGGTTATTACAACCTTTAAAAATTCCAATTTGGAAGTGGGACCAAATTTCCATGGATTTTATAGATGGCCTTCCCCGTTCTCGTTTGGGTCATGATAGCTTATGGGTGATTGTTGATAGGCTTACTAAATCTGCCCATTTTATTCTCGTTCGGTCTAACCGAACCATTCCTCTTTTGGCCAAGCTCTTTGTTAAAGAGATTGTTAAATTGCATGGAGTTCCTACTTCTATTGTTAGCGACCGTGATCCATTGTTTACTAGTGGATTTTGGAAGAGTCTTCAAAAAGCTTTGGGAACGAAGCTTAATTTTAGCACCGCTTATCATCCTCAGTCTGATGGACAAACCGAGCGTGTGAATCAAACTCTTGAAGATCTTCTTCGTGCATGTGTTCTTGATTTTGGTGGAAGTTGGGAAGATCATATTTCTCTTGTTGAATTATCCTATAATAATAGCTTCCAATCTAGTATTGGCATGGCACCTTTCGAGGCACTTTATGGAAGGCCATGCCGATCTCCTTCTTGTTGGCTTGAGGCTGGTGAGAAGCTGGTTTTAGGTCCAGATTTTATTCGTGATTCCACAGAAAAGATTGAACTTATTCGACATAGGATGAAAGAAGCCCAGAGTAGACAAAAATCCTATGCCGATAATCGGAAAAGGAAGTTAGAATTTTCTATGGGAGATCTTGTGTTCATTCGTGTGTCACCTATGAAAGGTGTGGTACGTTTCAGTCAATCGAGAAAGTTAGCGCCTCGATATATTGGGCCATTTCCTATCACTGAACGTATTGGTTCCATGGCTTATCGCCTTTTATTACCGGCTCAATTTTCAGCTATCCATAACGTGTTTCACGTTTCTCAACTTCGGAAGTGTCTTCGAGATTCCGATTCTATTCTTGTGTCCGGTGTTGTGGAAGAGATTGAAGTTTCACCAAACTTAACTTTTTAGCAGCATCCTGTTCGTATCATTGCTTCGGAAGTCAAACGTCTTCGAAATAAAGATGTTCCGCTTGTTAAAGTTCAATGGTCTTCAAATCCTAAGGATTGTTCTTGGGAATCTAGAGAGTTCATCGAGCGAACACATCCGGACTTACTTTCCCGTGCTCTTTAAGGTGAACTTCTTATTTCAAACTTCTTTTGTGTTGAATATGCTTTTATGGTTGTTACTATATATCTTCTTCTTAAATATTGCGAGGACGCAATTTCTTTAAGGAGGGGAGTCTGTAACAACCCGCATATTTGTCGATTTTATATTTAAATATTTTATTAAAATATTTTATCGATACTCGAAATTTTGTCCGAAAAACTACATTTTGCATACGGTCGAATTAGGACTCGGGACCACTCCCATTGAGTTTAAAATGCCGTTTGCGACCTTTTTGAGTATAAGCTTCGATATGTTTGGAGAAGGTTGATTTTTGCTACTTTTTCACTTAGGGTTTTGGTTTGGGCTGAGCCCACTTATGTATTCAGTCCCAACCCCTCTCCTCCTCATTTACTTCATTTCCAATTCCTAATACTCAAGCTAAAGCATCAATGGTGGGAGAGATTGGAAATTAAAACTCCAAAACCTTAGTTTTCTCTTGCAAATCAACTCTAGCTCCAAACTAATAGAAGAACCCATCGGTAAGCGTCTCTTCTTCTTCTCCAACTCAATCTCTAATCAAAATTCAGAAATTTCCTAAACCTAACTTAGGGAATGTTCTTCTTTAAAAGCTTAGAATAAAGCTTCTTGAGTTGGATTTGAAGAGTGGTTGATTCTCCACTGATTTCAAGCATCTTCTTCAATCGTTTGGGTTCAAAGGTGAGATTTTTATCTCAATCTAGGTCTATGATTATCTTCGATTGTTAGGTATGAATTCCTAACACATATTCATGTGCATTTGGTTTTGGTTTGGATTGATTTGGTGTATATTCCAATTTTTAGTGTTTCGAGTTCAAATCTTCAAAAATCATAGCCTTGTAGTTTGAACTTGTTTTTGGTGATGCGTCGAAGAGCTTATAGGACCGGGTAGTCGATTGGCATAAACCCCTAGTGACCGTGCTCGCCCGATTGCATTTTGAAGAAGATAAGCATATTCATGTCATAGGCTGGAAAACAGCCTTGGTGCCAGTCAGTCGACTGGACCCTTGAGTCAGTCGACTGGCTGTAGCACATAGGCATTCCGAAGGCAATAAGTAGAGGGTCGGGTCCTCTGTTTCCCTGCATTCAGTTGACTAAATTTTTAGGTCAGTCGACTGACTGCAGGAAATTATTTTTCCCTGCTTCTGGTTCAGTCGACTGGACCTTTGAGTCAGTCGACTGACCTGCACCAATTTGCCTAATTATGTCTATTTGTGCATATTTTTGCTTGGTTTCCAAATTCCATCGACTCGTGTTATTTCCCACTTGTTGTTGCTACGACGTTAATGACTTCTATTTTTGGAAATTTTGGGAATATCCATTTTGATGAATTCAAATCGATTTCTTTCGATCTTTATTCGCGTCTTTGAATGTGAATTTTGGTGGTTGATTGTTCTACAATCATTTTTGTGTTTTGTCACTTTAAAAATATAAAGGTTTCAATACTAGTAGTAATAAAACCGTTTTCCAATCTATTAGTATAGACAAACCTTTACCTCACTCGTATGAGAAATCTAATTAAACCGCTTAGTAAAACAGGTGGTATGAAACGCTTGCGTTTACTTCGTCGGTTGATTCTTGGACTTGTTCGATTGAATCTCTTGTGACAATTTCCTAGTGGAGATCTACAATTTGTTCGTAAATATTTAAGTTAAGCTAGTGGTTATGGGACATGAAGCTAAGCTCATATATTTACTAGCTTACTGTAATTGCCACTTTTTGATGATCATGACGATCATTTTTATGATTTAGACTAGCAATGTGCAATGTCTCTTTGTCTGCGAGGGAGACTAAACCCCGTTTTGTGGAGTTTCGACTCAAATTGGTGGGGTAGCAACCCATGGTCTTCGGGCCGTTTGTGGAGCTTCGGCTCCATTTGTGATGGTTAGCAACCATGGAATTAGCATTCCGTTTGTGATACACGTGTTGTTGAGCCTTGTGCTCCCGTTTGTGATAGGCCTTCCCCCCTCTGTGATTTCTGGATTTCTTGAGATGATTTCTAGAATTTGTGCTTCACCAATTTTCGTGATTTCCGTTGATAAGATTTATCGATATTTGTGCATTGGTGAATTTGTGCGTCATTGACTTTTGTGATTTCTGGATTTCGTGTGTTGAATTCTGGAATATGTGTGTCATTGACTTTTGTGATTGACATTGATATTATCGTCAATATTTATGGTTTGGTGAACTAAATTAGGAGTATGACGTTTCTTTGAGTCTTGTGTAGATTTTGTGACATTGAATAATCCCTTGATGATTTTCAACTGCTTATATATATCACAGCTTGGCATTGTGATTATTATGTGTTTAGTCATATCTCTTATTCTATATCGTTTCATCTGATATTTATAGTTAGACTGATCCGTTTATTATTTTCTTATTAAATAATACTCGGGTCAGACCGAGATGTTACAGGTGCTTCTGCTTGACTTCTCCCCAGGGATTCTTTACTCTGACTTTTGGCAAACTACTTAGATTAGTAGTTTATTTTGTTATATACACTTGATATATAGACTCATAGTTGTATTATTTTGTATAGCACGTGTTGCTATTCTTTTGTATTATTGTGGATCTTTTTTTACCACTACTATGATATACACTTCCAGGTCTTAATTATATATTCATATCTTCTTCCGCCTTTGTGATATGAATTATCCGTGACTGATTTATGTTATGTTTATTCCTGTATTTGTTTTCGAAGATATTATAGCCACTGTGTAGTAGCTTTGAGTTTGTGTCGTTATGTCGGATTCTCTTGATAAAGTATTGCATGTTATACCATCTGACATATCAATGCTCGCACAAAGCAATTACACGGATGATCGCTCCTCAATAGCCTTATTCTCCGTGTTAGTTGACAGCATTCACCGTAATGTTCTTGGCTAGCGTGGGTATAGAGGTGGGGCGTCACATATCTACTACATCAATTTCATTTGTTTTGTTGTTTATCGGCAATTGTAAGGACAGGTGATTATAACTGTCTAGGCTGAATCTAGGTTAGACTCTGTATTGTACTTTAAAAAAATTCATATGTAAAGATTATTATTGAAATAATATATGTTATTCCATTCGTGTGAGATTCAGTTTTTCCTTTATTTTCTACCTACCCTTAACGATCCGTCTTTTCATCCAATTTGAGTTGGACATATGTGGCTTATTGTTGATTCAAAGGGTACAAAAAAGGGGACATCAAATCATATTTCAATTTATAGTTTGAACTTTGCGATTTATGACTTGAATAACATTTTGAAGACCTTGGTGTTTTAATTATCATATACGATAGTCCTCATTTATGCGAGATGATGTGATAAACCTTTTAAATCATAGTCCACTTCATATGTAACGTTTCTTCTTGTAATCATTGTAAGAAGGATGGAAGTCAAATATGATTATCCCAACTATTAATGATTTTTGAAGGTCAATCACAGCATCAATAAGATGACTTGCAATGAGTAATATTTTATTTACTTCTGTGACGATGGAATTATTCTCACTCATCTTATAATCCACTAAATTGCATATTAGTGATTTTTATTACTTGCCTCTAAGATGCAGTATTTATTTTCTAATACCGTCAATTATTCCTTCGTGGTTTCCAAGCTTCAATGTGCATTGCATATAGACGTTGATAACACGTTCAGGATATGTCCTCTACACTGAAAATTACTTTTTTGCACCTTGTACACTTTGATTTAAGTGTGTTGTCATCTTTTGGAGTTTCATCAGATGGCACTTCCAAACCTTCCTCTAAAATGTAGAATAACTTCATTGTTTCTTGCCAACACGTGAAGTTTTCTCTGCCAAAGCATTCTAATTAAGTAAGGTGTTGTTCATGAGTTGTAATGGATCGACTCCACTCGATTCACTCTCCATATTTAAATTATTACCTAACAATTGTTAGAAATATTGTATCGGCAATTAAGATGATAATGTCATGCCTCAAGCTTAAATGATCATTTTATGGATCCTTTAAGACAATAATTACACCCATCGAGTGCAAATGAGTTACATAATTTCTGACTTCATGATTAATAAAACCTTAAAATAATGTAATCGAATTTAAAGTTTGTACTACTTAAATCCAACCATAAACACTCAATTTATGTTAATGATTAACGATTTAGGGAGAGGAAATAAAGCGAGAAAGAATGATAAAGAAATATTATGAAATATGAAGAAGTTTAACACTTTTATAGCATTCCTAAAGTGTCCATACCCAGAACAAATGTTCCCAACGATTAAATTAGTTAACTCAAAACAATTCACTTAATGGATTTATTCATTATCCAAAACCCGTCGATTCACTTTACGATGATATAGCCAAAACAAATGAGCTAATGCTCCTAGCAATGACACATACGTGCAAAATGTGCCCTACAAGGGCCCAATTGTGCCCTACAAGGGCCCAATTGTGCCCAAACCGTCCATTCTCCCATGCGAGCTCGCGTGTGTGCGATCCATTACTCTATGCCTTTGCTCTCTCATGGTTTGGTTTCTTTTTAATTCAAAGACAACTCTTAATAACCAACATAAGAATATACCTAAATTTTTAGAAAAATGAGACAAAGGAAAAACCTTAAAACTACTTCTTCATCCTAAAGAACCCAAATCCATTTTGTTTTAAAAATATTTAACACAATTTTCATTACATTTATGGTACACCATATTTCCTTGTTCAACATTTCCCTTATCGAGCTTTGCATGAATTTAGAAATTAAGGGTTTAAATACATTTTTCATCAATGATGATTTTATAAATGTTAAGGACCATTGTCTTAAGTGGTAATATTTTTAGACGATAGTTCTAGAAGTCTTGGGTTTGGTTCCTTGAGACCTCAAACGAGTGCTCTGCTTAAATTAAGTATCACTCTTATTATCACAAAACAATGGATTTGTACATATCACAATATTTGTTTATAAACAGTGCAATACATTTATATAATTTTAAGAGGATCAACACCATTTGTTCGACCATAAATTTTCCAAAATACGTATTCTTCAAATACACACTTTAATATATTAACAAGAACTTGCACTTTTTTCTTCTTCATTTCTTCTGATATATTCATGTTCATTTTTTCTCGATTTCAATACATATATTTTTTTGTATCTTCATCTTTTAATTACTCATTTGTAGTTTTGTTCATTTAGTATCAAATTTATTTTACTCTAAATTTTAATGATTAGCAACTTTCTCATTACAAATTTTGTGGAAAACAATAAAATTAATGATTTTTCAAAAATGGTTTAGTACATAGATTGCAATGTTATGCCATAATACTTTTTCATATATACTCGTAATGTGTTTGTGATGCTCTTATCTAACATCAACCTTCCAAAAATAGTTGTAATACATTTAAATTATAACCTCTTCTTTTCACGTGCGTAGCACATGTCGTAAATTTTCTAAAATATATATTCTTCAAATATGTACTTTTTTACATCCTAACAAAAAATCATGTTTTTTTCCTTCTTGATATCTTTCTAATATATTTATGTTCATTATATTCTCAATTTCAATCCATGTTTTTCATATAAGAAAATCTTCTTCGCTGTTTGATTATGTAGAAAATAATTCAACATCAGACAGCTTATAAAGTAAATCCTATAAAATAATAAGAGACCATCACTACATTGCCAATTGGTTTTGTAATATTATGTGGTTCTTTAACATATAACCAAAGCAAGTTTAATTTATGTGCGCTTTACCCTAACACTTGTCCAACACCATCCGGTATGAATGTCCACATTTTTTTTCATGATACGCCACACTTGTAAGGGAATGTCAAGATTAGCTTCATATCGAGCAGTTTATAAAATAAATAGTAAGGGACCACTAATCGTATTGTCAATTGACTTTATGATAATATGTGGCTCTCTAACAAATTGCTCACTTGTACATTTAGTAGTATACCTATTTTACTCCACATTTTCATGATTAACAATTCTCTTACTATAAAACGTTATGTCAGAATTTAGAAATTGAGGAATTGATTCATTTTTTTAAAAAAATGGTTTTATACATAGATTGCAATGTTATGCCATAATAGTTTTTTAGGAAAAAACTTGTAATACATTTAAATTGTAATTGTTTCCTTTAAATCATGTAGCACATCATTTATGTTAATTATTTTTCTTTTCACTTATGAAACACATATAGTTCGAACTATTCATTTTGCTTTACGCATGTTGCTTATAATACCCACTTTCATTCCACGAGCAAAGCGCATGCAGTTTGTACTATGTATTTTATTTTACATGAGCGAAAATTATGACATATGTACTCAGTGATCATGTATACACACATATACACATGCATGCATGTGTACATGTGTTGAATCAATCAAAAGTAGATGTGCTCAAGTCATGTCAAAAAGCAATATGGACAACCATAGACATGACAATATATATCTTAAAACACTCTTGGAACAGGCTAGAAAAACGAATTGATAAAAGGATCATCAAACAATTCAAACGAACACAATTACATACAATTTTCTTACCCTAATTCATACCTTAAATGAAAATTGAAACGAAGTTTTTGGTCTTGAATAAGAGCAAACATCACACAATCATACAAAATTTACACCGCTAAAGTAAATTAAAAATATGTACATAACATGGCACATTGTGTTGAAGTAAAAGTGATTTTAACACGGTCTTATAAAAATTTAGGATAAGAACAAGAAATTCATATATATGTTCTTTTTCCTTATGAGATACAAATTAAAGGATACGGTCATTCATAAGACGATAGTTTTAAAATAGTTGTATGGCATGGTTATTAGTAGATGTTGAACAAATTTGATATGGTTTAACTAAAAGTTTGGAGATTGGAAAAAGAAAAGAACATATGATTTCTTTTGATACATTAATTAATGGAAATTTTCCCTTATAAGACATAATAGTTGTAAGTAGTTGCCAGTGGGTATCAAGTTGAAAATAATATCAAATATGCATACTTAGTTGTGAAAAAAATTGAATGAGCGAAAGCGTATTTGATAAGGATTTAGTATTTCCTATTTGAATACTTATGAAATTTAAAATCAACTATAAAATCATACAAAAACAAACAATGGGAAGAAAAAGAAAAGGAGACATAGAAGATTTAACATGTTTTGGATATAAGTATCCTACATCCACGGAGACCCAACAACTATTTATAATCTCTCCACTTCGAGAGAGTAAAACATGAGAAGAGTATGAATCACTCAATAAATTTCACTCATCCTAAAAGTTACAGAAATATGGATCTTATTGAGGATATTTTGGTAGAGAACACTCTTATTGTTTGTTACTGAAAAGAGGGGCAAATTGTCTTCATATTTATAGGTGCAAGGATGAAGACTGCCTTGGAGATAAGGATTAAATGTTTTCGGATTTGCTTGATTTGATTTCAACATAAATTTAGCAAATTTTTGTTTGTTTTTACATACGTCCTCATTTGGTTGATTTCTCAAATCAATTGCTATCTCTTCTGATACTAAATTATTAACTTTCCGTTTTGTTTCCCATATTTGATTGATTACGAGAATCAATTAATATCTTCTCTCTTATAAATTGGAATAGATTTAAATCATCCAAATTTAACGCTCCACCTTGATTTAAAAATATTCATCAATCAACAAAATTGGCCGTTGTGTCAGCCCCCATCGCGCTCAAGCAGCTGAAATCAAACTGATCAAGTTTGAGCAATGCACAAACTTGTCCTTAAGAAGTGAATTTGTCATCATATCTGAAAGATTGTCCATAGTACTCAACTTTACCAACCTAATCTTTCTCCGTTCTTCCACAAGCATAAGAAATAATTATCTAATATCAATATGCATCATCTGAGAACTATAAGCTTAATCCTTTACAAGATGAATCGCACTCTGACTGTCTGAATATAGCTCTAACATCTGTTGCACCATAGAAAGATCATCTAATAGCAAAAGTAGATTCAATCCCTACTTAATCGCTTTCAAAACCGATATCAACTGGGAATTGGTAGTCGACAAAGCTATTATAGACTACAACTTTGATCTCCATGAATCGAGCCTATGCTAAGTGTAAATACATAACCGACACCGACTTTCTTGCATTTCTATCCCCAGCATAATTTGAATTACAACAACCTCTAAAAGAGATGTCATCACCTGCTCCACCATATAACAAGCCAACTAAAGAAGTGCTACAAAGATATCTGGGTATCAAATTCACTGCTTTCTAATGCTCTTTGCCTGGGTTAGACATATATCGAATCACAACACCCGCTACATGGGCCAAATCTGATCTCATGCACACCATAACATACATAAGACTACCAATAGTACTAGAATAAGGTATATCAGCCATATACCTCTTTATCTTTATCCGATGTAGGAGGTAAGTCTTTCGACAACTAGAAATTATAGTCTAATGGAGAGCCAACCGGTTTAGCTTTTTCCATATCAAATCGAGCGAGGACCTACTCGATGTATTGCACTTGAGTGAGTCTCAACTCTCTCCGCTTCCTATCTTTGAATATCTACATTCCTAAAATTCTTTGTTATTTCCCAAATCCTTCATATCAAACTCCTTGCCGAGCTATGTTTCTCTGAACTCGTCATGGACAACATTAATGCATATGTTGTTATATCATCTAAGTCAATATCTTTGATGCTCAATCCAATAAGGTCCTTTAGCCACTTAGGCTTCTTCCTTTGTCTAACAGGCCTAGTCTTTGAATGAGCTCCACCTTGATTCTAATCTTCTGTACCACCTGTACTACCATAACCAACCACGGTGTCATCAGAAACACCATATGAACCTCTATGGAAAGAATCTAAAGATGATTTGCCACATTATTGGTACTTTATATCCCTCATTATACTGTCATCGGATGAGGAAGGCTCCACCTTCAATATAACCTTCTCATCAACAGTCATATGCCTACTGATAATGATCTCCTTGCTAATAGGACACCACAACATATATTCCTTCACTCTCTTATAATCTATAAAGGTACACTTGTGAGCTCTAGGTTTCATCTTTCCTCTACTCTTATGTACATAAGCTGGACATCCAAACACTGAGAAATGAATGGCTAGCGGGTGCTTCTTTCCATACTTGTTTAGGGATCTTCTTATCTATGGCACTGAATGGTGTGTGGTTAATGAGGAAAGCTACCACAGATAAAGTTTCTGCCCAAAATCCCTTCTTCAACTTAGCAATCAATCTGAGGAAATGAATTCTCTCCATGTCTGGTTCATTCTTTCAGCAAATCCATTTGACCGAGGCTCGCTAGTTGTGGTGCAATGCCTCTTAATGCCTTTGGAAACACAAAAATCATTGAATTTCTGTGATACAAATCCACCGTCCTTATCTGGGCGGAGAACTTTCAACTTCTTTCCTGATTACTTTTTAGCCATAGACTTCCACTTTTGAAACCTAGCAAAGGTTTCACTCTTAGACTATAGGATGTATACCCATATACTTGATGAGAGAAATCATCTATAAATGAAATGAAGTGCCTGGATCCACCTAATGATGGGAATGGGGAGGGACCCCAAATATCTGTATGAACATACTTCAAGATAGCTTTTGCATTATGCTCACTAGTGCCAAAAAATCTTTGTTTTCTTTCCAAGAACACGCTCTTCACAAAAGTCAAACTTTGAACGGTAAACACCATTAATCAAACCTTGCTTTCTCAATTCATCCAAACCGCGTTCACTAATATGTATCAGCCAAAGTAGCAGAAGTTGATTCACCAACTATAGTAGTGCCCTTCAATAAATAAAGGTTTCCTATCCTCGCACCTTTCATAACAATCATGGAACCCTTCGACACCTTCATCTTCTCTCTCTCAACTAAAATATTCAATCCAAGCCTACTCAATGCCCCAATAGAAATCAAGCTCCTTCTCAAATTAGGTACATGACTAACATCAGTAATAGTATGAATAACACTGTCAAACATCCTGATCTTCACAGTACCAATACCAACTATATGGCAAGAATCATCATTTCTCATTAGAACCTCTCCTCCATTAATCTCATGGTATGTAGAGAAGTTGTTCGTATCGGGTATAATATGGTAGGATACGCCAGAATCATATTCCATAAGTTGCTCTTCCAAGAAAAGCCAAAAGTTGCAAACACATTGATATCACTCTCTGTATTTGATTTCTCTGCAGTAGATGCTGAAGCTTGCTTTGGGTCTTTTCTTCTTCTATCAAGCTTAGGAGATTGAGATGTAAAATGCCCCAATTTCTTACAATAATGGCAGGTTAATCGCTTAGGCCCTAGACTGAGACCTTGAATTACTTCGACCTCCACCATTCTTTGACTCGCTTTGGCTTCCACCTCTCTGAACAGATTAGCCATCTGTATTACTATCCAAACTAGTTCTTTTACTTCTCAACACTTTATCATGAAGACCAGCCTTTACATCCGGTAGACTAATATTGCCACGATCATGTATCATGGAATCAACAAAAGTAGGATACTCCTTAGGCAAGCAACACAAGAGAATCACTACTTGAGCCTCATCAGCAATATCAATATCCGCTGCCTTTTGGTTCATAATCAAAGTGGTCAAAGCATCTAAATGCTCTATAAGATCGGATCCAAGCTTCATGTTAAACGAATAAAGTTGTTGCTGAAAAATAATCCGATTGGTGAGAGACTTTTCTTGATATGCATCAGATAACGCATCCCATAATTCCTTCGTCATCTTATTTTGATAGAATTCTCTAAGAACTTCATCTGATAGACTCAACTAAATTCTTGTAAGAGCTTCATCTTCCACCCTTCCAAAATAGCTACATCAATATCTTTCAATTTCTCAGGCGTAGAAACAATCTTAAAAATCTTCTCATTCTTCAACATTGTCACCGTCTTCAACTTACAAGTTCCAAAATCTCAATTTCCATCAAAACGTGTAACAGCATAATTGACACCATATCTACCAATAGACTTTCCAAAAGTAGCCATTAATACCTAAACAGAACAATAACACTAGCCCCAATACCAAACTGTTGTGAAAAAATTTGAATGAGCGAAAACATATTTGATCAGGATCTAGTATTGTTTATTTCAAAACCAATGCAACTTAAAATAAACTATGAAATCACGAGAACAAAGATTGAAAGAAAAAGAAAAGTAACAAAGAAGATTTAATGTGGTTCGGATATAAGTATCCTATGTCTATGGAGATCTAACAACCCTTTATCATTTCTTCACTTTGAGAGAGAGTACAACATGAGATTAGTATGAATCATTCAATAAATTTCACTCACCCTAAAAACTAAAGAAATAGGACCTTATTGAGGATATTTTGATGGAGAACACTCTTGTTGGTTTGATATTGAAAAGATGAGCAAATGTCGTCATATTTATAGGTGCAATGTTGAAGACTGACTTGGAGATAAGGATGAAATGTTTTCGGATTTGATTTCAATACAAATTTAGCATATTCGTGTTTTTTCCACATACATGCTTATTTGATTGATTCCTCAAATCAATCAATACCTCTTCTGATACCAATTGATAATATTTCCTATTTGTTTTCATATTTGATTGATTACAGAAATCAATTAATATCTTCTCTTATAAATTTGGAATAAACTTAAGTCATCCAATTTTAACATATAGGTATTGGTTTTTCCACGTTTAACAAAATTTGACATAAGATGTGCATATATAAAATATTTAACTCCACTGTTGATTTATATGTCTAAGTTTAGAGATAATTATTTTAAGGGAAATAGCAAGTACTGCATTTACAATTTAATATGGAACATTTGGAATGAAAAAAGTAGGTAAGTTTAAACGCCTAGAATTAAATAAGCTAATACTTGTCAGCTAGATAACAACTAAAAAAGAAAGTGATCAATGAGTACAATATTGGAAATTTAAGCAACATTTCAATCAACTTCATAACTATTGAGGTATTTATGTCTTATTTTACATTACATCATACATTTTATTCGATCCAATAATAAGATTGCTTTTAAAAATATAAAGTACGATGCTAAGGGCATGCATAAAAGTGCTTATGAATACGATAGAAAAAGTAATAAGCACAATAAAATTTGTGTGGATCCTAATACCAAAAAAATTTCACATGGTAGTTAACCACCGCTCAAACTCATTTTGCACAATGAATAACCGCCAATCGACATCATTTTTCCACGACCATCAACCACTGAACTATTGTAGTTTAGTGGTTGATGGTTGTGTAAAACAGTGTTGATCAGCTATTGTTCACTATAAAAAAAGTCATAATGATGTCTTTGATATCCCTTTATAAAGTATGATATTAGAAAAAAAAAATAGTAAAACTGTATGGAAATTTTTAGCAATGGTATTCGTAAGCACTTTTTGAGGTGTCTTTCGCGTCACATAAAATAAATACCTAGACATCATTTATTAGCTTCTAAAGGCGCTCTACTGGCAACCCAGCTATTGGGCATATAAAAAATGTAATTGCTAAAGCTAAAAAGGAAGAAACTACCAACAACATAAGTTATGAATTGCATAATATACTATTTTTTACTGGTGTAGTTAGTATTTCATTACTAGATTAAGAATAAACTACCAACAATACACGTTACAACATTATAAGGTAGCGTTCGCAGTTAATATTTACACCGTAATCATTAATGACGCGTCCGACACCCAACATTACTTTCTCCTCCCCCCACCTCAGTTGTCGAACATTGGGAAGAGATACGATGGTGTCTGATGTGTGATGTCAATGTATTAATGGTCCAATGTTCCCTTTACCTCCTCACCCCCTTCCCTTACAAACCCATCTCATACTCCTTTATATTATACACACCATATTCATATCTCTTCTCTTCTCTAATTTAATAGTTCATCCAATCTAAACAATGTCTAATTCGAAATAGATTCTGAGTACAAAGATGCACAGGATTTGATCATTATATCGGAATATCAATGTAGAAGGAGCCATATCACTCGAATACATACGTCATAATATACCAGTTTAATATGGATGGAATATATATTAAATGGGAATCTAAAACGTTGTAAACGAAATTTTCGAATGAAAAGATTTTGTTTTCTCTCATTATGTGATAGGCTACAAAATTATAGTCTGATAATGGAAGGAATTAGTATCAGAGAAACAGTTGTCATATTCATTGACAACATAGCTGCAGCACTCTCAAATCGACAAATGAGCAAAAGATTTCAAAGGTCAAGTAGCACAATTTCAGTTTTTTTTCATGTTGTTTTACATGTTGTACAATTACCGGCTACAGATATTGTCAAGCTAGATGATCCTCAATTTAATACCATTCCGGATCATATTAGAATATCAAACCGGTACTACATATATTTTAGAAACAATGTTGGTGCTATAGAGGTACACACGTAATGAGACAATTTCCTACTGATTGAGTCGTTCCATATATAAGACGAAAATGTTATGCTAAACATAATATCTTAGCAGCATACTAATTCGACTTACAGTTTACTTATGTTAAACATAATATATTAGCAGCATACTAATTTGACTTACAGTTTACTTATGTTATGATTGGTGAAGAAGGTGTTGCGCATGGTAGTAGAATTTTTAATTCAGTTATAAATGATAGAAACTCTAACTTCCCCACCCAACACCTGGACAGTATTATTTAGTTGATTCGAGATATCCACTTCAACCTGATTATTTACCACCTTATCATAATATTAGATATCATATTCTTCATTTTCGTGAAACCGCAAATCCACCAAAGTTGATCAATGAAAATTTTAATTTCTATCATTCAAGTTTATGTACAGCAATTGAAAAAACATTTGAAATATGAAAGAAAAAGTTTGTCATTTTGAAGAATATGCTAACATACTCATTTGAAATTCAAGTAAAAGTTGTCATATTTAGAATGGCTATACACAATTTCATATGAAAATACAATAGTGGTGATCCAAATTTTATGGCTTATGGCTTGTGATGATGATTCCGATCTTATTCTAGAGGAATACCAAAATGAATATTATAGTATGAGAACTACACCAAATAGAGTAGCTGAACTGGTACAATGACACATAGGTCATGAAATGTTAATAACTCGAATAGCGTAAGAGATGAAATTGTTGCAGCAGGGCTGGATTGAAACAGTGTATGATTTTATATGTACTTTCTACTATCGTATTACTAATTTTCGTTTATTTAGCCTTTTGTAGTGTTTTGACATTTTAATTAAACGCATATTACACATCAAAACAAATAACTAGCTAATACGGATCGATTAAATTAAAAATCACAACTTAAATACCTCGCTCAATTACCTCGTTCGTAGCCTCAAACGCATAACCCATTCATCCAAATGGTCCGCTAAAATACCCCACTCATGTGTGTTCCAGACCATAGTTATACCACAAACAGAAAGTGTATACAACATGACTTCATGGTTCATTATAGAACAATGCTAAGAAGGTAAGATGGTCATATCAAATGTTGAGCTAAGAGCAAGTAAATAAGCAATGCATATATATACTTTATTTTGAGATATAAATAAATGATATTTCCTTTTATAAGATAATATTTTTCAAACAGTTGGATGGCATGGCTTATTTAGATGTGAAATAGAATTAAGATGCTCTTATTAAAATCGGGGACAGGAAAAGGTAATACATATGTACTTCTTTTGGGACATCAACCCAAGGGAGGATGTACAGTAACTATAGTGAGCTGGGGCTATTGCCCTACTTGAGATTGCAACTTCCTTTTACAGTAAACTTGTATTTTTACTTAAGCCCTATCTAAAATTATGATTTTGCCTATCTGAAAATAGCGTAGCTCAATCTTAGCTCACCTAACTTATGTGTAGATAATAAATTTGATCTTCTCATTACCATCGTACTTCGAACACTCATATTTCGGTTTATAGCATTGACCATCGTTCAAAGATTGGCACCATATCAACAAAAAGTTATACATACACACACACACAAAAAGACACGCTCGATATTTTTTTAATACAAATTTATGGTTTGGAGCTAAAGAAAGCATTTGGATATGAAACATTGCATCCTACCTATGTATACGCAATGCATTTTTTCATATACATAGTAATTTTATTATTGTTTACTTGTGCATTTTTTATTAAAAATAGTTCCCCACCTCAAACTACATGTCGACTCTGCCACTGCATCAACCAAAGGATACTGCTCTTTATAGGATATAAAAATGGTGAAGTGGTTACCTATACTAGACACTGGGCATCAAGTTAATAGAGAATAAAATAACAAAAATGCATGATGTAGCTTTTGTTGAGATGCAAAACAAAATCTAACATGACATGGTAAACCTATAGGATAACTAGCTTTAATGATGCTTTTATATTATCTAACTTCAGAGATAAAAATATTTTAATTGACATAGGAAGAATTGTATTTACGACAACCATGTGGTGCATATTTGGAATTAAAAAGCATAGGTTGGTTCGAACACCTACGTACAGATGAAAAAACTATGTCTACGCATCTTCAAGTTAGCAATAATAATACATTAAAAGGTTATTAATGATATACTCTTGAGCAAATTATTACCATATTATTTGAATTATACCATACATACAAAGGACATAACAGATTAGGCCTTTCTAGAAGTTAAGTGGTCTCATCAAAATTGGGGATACAAACAAGTAGTCCATACATACGTTTTCTTTTGAGATACAAGTCTAAGGATATTGCCTTTTATAAGACATAATAGCCTAAAAATATTGCATGGCATGCAATAGAACTGATATGGTCTGATTAAAATTAAGTATAGGAAAAATAATGCATATACTTCTGTGGGGGACACTAATCAAAGGATCTTATTTTTATAACATATAAAAATAGTTATTTATATAAGGCACTGAGTATCAAGTAAATTAAAAATAAGAAATCAAGTACGCCACATGCTTTTTTGGATGTAAAATAAAAACCAATATACTATTGTACACATAAGATAGTGTTCAACTCCATTGATGATTTTATGTTATCTAATCAATATTTAGAGGAGAAAAAGTGACCTAGCATGTAATGCATGTACAACTACCCTGGGGTACATTTGGAATGAAAAAGGCACAATAAAGTTCAAACACCGAGATAACGAATAACCTATGCTGAGGTGCTTTGAATATACAAGTCTGCAAGGTTATCAAAATGAGATTCAAATACTAAATCATAAAGTTTAAATTTTAAATCGAAACGGAATTTAAATCGAAAATAGTAGATTTAAAATATCCATGTTTCTAAGGTTTGTATGCTCGTTTAAATTGATTTTTTTTGGAGCGAAAAAAGGATGGGATATATCTCAGCCTATAAATATCATAACTACCACAAACATTTATATACAGTCAATAGTAGCATATATACATCATTTTCCATCAACAATAGACACCCAAGCTGACACCAACAAAAAGATACAACAAAAAGATACAATAAAAAGTGATATCAAAACAAATAGCCAGTTTTTAAATTGATTTTGTTTGAATTTTCTCAACTTTTTCTTTTGTTCCATTTTTATTTTGTTTAGAAAAACTTAGAATTAAAGTTGTAAAGTCAAATAAGTATATTGAATGAATTTTCTCTATTGTGGTTTTAACTAATTTGAATCGGAATGTAAATCGAATCGTAAAGGGAGAAATTCAATCTGAAATGAGATATAATCGTAGGACTTTAAGATTTTTAACAACAATGCAAGTCTGTAAGTAAAAAATGATAACATGGAAAGAAAATAATTGATGAATATACTATAGGCATCTTGAGCAACATAAGGAGAAGAAGAAGAACTTCATAATTGTAGATACATCAGTGTACTACATTGTATTATTTGTACATTATTTTTGTAAAGGCCCACAAATCCCTACCCCTTTTGAGCTGGCAAAATCCCACAACAATTCAACCCAAAGTGGAACAAATGTACGAGTCTTCGGGTTTAAAGAAGAAAGAGGTAGAAGAAGAAGAAAAGAAAACAATAACAGAATCTCACATATCGCAGCGGAACAAATATAATAGATAAATAAATATCTCTAAAACAATGAACTATATCATTACATCACATTACATTATCAGAGTTTACAACAACAAACAATAGAAAAGAAATACTACATATATAAGTGATACACCTCGCCATCCAGCTTCAACTCCTAATCTCCACAGCAACTTCTTGACTTCGTTCCAGAATAATTGACAACCTGACTCTAGGCTGCCCGTGTGGAAAATTTTGGGCACCCGGAGTTTAGAAAGGGAACAATAAACTCCAGGTCAGTCGTGAGACTGGTGTGAGATCTTAAAATTAGTTATTCTTTAACAAAAGAAAACAAAAGGGGAATAAAAGAAATTCGCGATGCTTTTTGGAAAATGAAACTACCATTAGGCCTCCCGGCACACACACAATGCAATCGCAGACTTAGGGGAGATTTCTCCTTATGATAGTCAAACATGCTTGATACGAAAAAATCCTTTTTAATATTATCATTAGTGCATAGTGGAAAACATTTCGAAAGTATAATATTAATCTTAGCCAGCATAGGTACCATTATATTATGCATGCTGTAGTAGCTACCTCGTGAGGAGGCAGGTTATACAATTGCAATCGTAAAAGGCTCATATTGTTTCTTTGGATTTCCAACAAATGGTCAGGCTAAGGAACTTTCTACTTCCACATGGGTACGCCTTTGGAGGGATGCCCCGAGAACCTACCCGGCTCTCTGCCTACACAAGGCCGGTTACCCCCTTCCCGGGGAGTAAAACCTAAGATATGCCACCCTCAGTCATTTGCGACCGTTATCCAAGGATCCTCTACACCAAAAACCATAAATAAAAGTATTTGCAGTAACCACATAGGTTAAATATTAGGGCTCCATACCTGATACCACCGTTTTCCAGAAGGAATGGACATACCCTAGGAGAGCTGCACCTGAAACCTTACCGCATCTTTCCAGTTTGGACCATTACCGGTTTGTAAGGCTCGATGAGGTCTCGTCCACAAAGCTACGCTTTTCACAAAGCCATGCTTTGATCAACAAATGATCAGAAACACTTCGTATGCCATGTTACCAATTTGGGAATGTATCACTAATAACCGTCAACTACATAACCTCTGAGCTCGTACGTCTCTGAGAAGGGTGTTAAGCTAAGAGAATAAATGCTCCGCCACCAACAGAAATGTATTTGATAGAAACCAGCTTTACATCTCAAAGTGTAATGTCAGACACACATCCATACAAGTCCGTTCCGGGATCGAACGGAACCGAAGGCACTTCAAAGAAGCCCTTGCAAATCCGGATATTTACTAATCACGTCCGGAATCCTCATCACAAAGGGTGATAAAATCTCTATACCAGAGCAACTCGATGCAGAGACATTCGACAGGTTATCCTTTCGTTTTCAAGAATACCCGGTCTTCAACACCGTCTTCAAATGCAATCATATTCCTTCGTATCATTATTCGGAATGGGTTTTATGACACAAGGTCCTCTCCCGCCTAATCCGAATAATGAGCGCTTATTTTTAAAAATAAGTGTTCGTTCAGATTTCAAACAAATCACAACAATTTCCACGTTGATCTTCTTAAACAAAAAGATCCATCACAACCACAAAGGTTCGATGTAGGTTTCGAATATCCATTTGGAATTCGGCTCCCAGTCGCATCGAAATTCTAATGCCATTTAAAGGCCAGTATTGATAGACGGTTATTTAACTATCAATAAATATTCACAGCAATCACCAAGATTTAAATAATTTACCAATTATTATTATCGAAATATCTTCGCAAGATATATATATTTTTAACACTTCAACCGTTTGAAAACAAATTTCAAATCACTTTTCACTCGCGGAATAAGATTCCAGA
Source organism: Allium cepa (assembly GCA_030765085.1). NCBI lineage: Eukaryota > Viridiplantae > Streptophyta > Magnoliopsida > Asparagales > Amaryllidaceae > Allium > Allium cepa. The sequence continues at coordinate 961,842,144 of CM060928.1, forward strand.
TATTATTTATTTCCACTGAAAGTCTGTCGAGTTCAAATACTTTAAAATCCTTTAAATCACTTATCCAAAATATATACTTAGAAACATTTAGATAAAACTATTTTAAAAATTTTATTTAAATATTAGTTATGAAAATATTATATAAATGTCTCATATAAAATTTCAAGTCCAAACTAACTTTAAAGTAAAATTAGTGATAGGGTATAACTATTTTAAATACCCATCTTCTAAAACAAATATCAATTTAGTCTTTAAATAATCACTTCTATAATTAATTAAATATATCTTTACTTTAAATATTTTCAAAATAACTTAAGAAAATAATTTCTCCAAAATATTCTTTTTTTTAAAACATCTCTAAAAGTTTTAATATATATTCGAAAGCTACTTTGAAAACATACTCGGCTTTCCAGGGAAAGTACACCTTCCATTCTAAAATCGTTCATTCAAATCAATTTGTAAATCTTTTTGGATTTATTTTAAATTTACGTTCCAAATCCGTAAATTTCTTTCCACACTTTTAAAAATAACCCAATGTTTATTTTTAAAACAAAATTCCCTTTCCTTTATAAATTCCCATTGTGAATTTAGATTTCCAAATACCAAATGATATACGATTTTCAAATTGATTCCCAAATATTCACTATCAACACCAAATCAATTTTAAAATTGATTTCCAAATTTTATTTCAAATCCCAAATTGATTTTTCCAAAAATTTACTTCAAAACACAAAATCGATTTTCAAAATTGGTTTTCCAAAATTATTTTTAAACACCAAGTCAATTTTAGATCGATTTCCCAAATATTTATTATCTTCACCAAATCAATATCAAATTGATTTTTTAATTTATTTTCAAAACACCAAATCAAATTTCAAATTGATTCTCAAATTTATTTCAAACATCAAATTTATTATCCTTTGAAACAAATTCCTTCTTTTAAATTTATTCAATTTTCTAAAATTAATTTATTATAAGTTTTCTACTAAATTTCAAAAATCCAATTTTATCTATTTCTGGTATCCTACGATATCAAAAATATATTCAGATAAATTATAGCCCTCAACGATTTAAATCACAATATAATCACACATAGATTATAAATAAATAAACACACAACATATGAAACAAAATCAAATGTTAGAGGAATCCAGTTGGATCCCTCCACCTGCATCCACAGACATTAGTACAACAATTAAATACCAATTCCACTTCGAGGTGAAATATCGCGGTACATGGGATTTATAAAATATCATCCACTATTATGCGGCGCATAGGGTCTCATCCGCTATATAATGTGGTAAATCAACAACTCCAAGTACATATATAATACCAATTCCACTTCAAGGTGGAATATCGCGGTATATGAGTTTAATATAATATCATCTGCTATTACGCGGCGCATAAGGTCTAAACTAATATAACTAATAATAATCAATCATCCAAGCACACCATTAAAAAATTTTAAATTTAACTATTTAAAATTTAAATCAGAAAAATATTTGATTGAGTGAGAAGATCTCACCTTGACTACGCATGCAACCCATTTTCCATTTTGACCATTCCTTCACGGTTCCAGACCTTGCAAAACAATTACAGGATTTTTATTAATATTTGAATTAATCAAACAATTTTTTTCACTATTTAATTAATTAATTTAACTAGTAAATTTGGGTTTAAACCGATAAATAAATATTAAACTAATTTTCCATTTAATACTACATATATACTAAACAAAAATCTATGTAAATTTGAAAATGTTTTAACATTAAAATTTCTTACTGTATATTTAAATGGAATTGTTTATATACTTAAGATAATTTTCATTCCTCTTTTTTTTTTCTGTAGACGTTTTTCTATGAAAATATATTAAACCATAATAGATTGAAAAATTAAAATGAGAATACCTTAATGCCTCACGATTTCGAAAACACCATCGCGACCATCGCAATTCCACTAACCAAGCACGACATCGCCACTGCCTCGAGGACGATGTCTCCATCTACGACGAACACACGACCTCCTCCTTCGAGTCGCAACGCTTCCAGATCAAAACCCATCGACGCCGCACACGCTGCTACATCGCGCGAACGCGCATCGTCTCTCGAACAACACGCCCCAAATCGCTATGCCATTGCCCCTACCCGCGCACCCCAAGCCATCGCGTATCTCCACATCGCCGCCACGAACTCAAATTCGAACCCTGAACATGCGCCCCAATCGAACGCGACTGCCGCTGCCCACCTTCACTTGCTGGCGCGCTCGAAACCCTCCAAGACGAAGATGAATCGATCGCCTTGCTTGCTCACAACAGATTCACATTCAAATTGATTTGATTTTTTTTTGTAACCGCGGCCATTGATTTTTAAATTTGAATTCTTGAATGCCTGAAGAATGATTTTTACAGGGGAAGAGAATTAGTTTTGTTTTCTTTCTTTTACTTTGCTTGGTTGGATTGAAATGAAGAGGAGATGTGATTCAAAGGAGAGAACGTGATTTGAAAGGGAGGTTGCGTGCTACTAGCCGACTACATTGGTTTGAAGAGAAACTAAAAAGCCTGGATGCGACATTATTTCGCTGCAGTTGACTGGTATATGTGAATATATATATATATATATATATATATGTATGTATGTATGTATGTATGTATGTATGTATGTATGTATGTATGCATGTATGTATGTATGTATGTATGTATATTTGTTTCAAATTAAATTCAAAGTGTCTCGATTTACGTAACCTAAAATCGCAAACCCCTACCGAGGCGTGTCGCTAGGCATTCCTAATGTTAAACCCCTACTCCGAACGCATTGGAAAAGGCTTCGAGTCCTAATTCGATCATATGGAGAAGATAGCTTTTTGAACCTAGCTATTAAATTAAATTTCAATATAAATTTTAGCGCGTTTATCTATCGTACAGCCCAACGATAACTCCAAACGCTATGAAATTTGAAATCCGGTAATAATACAATATTACGGATCCAATGGAACTGGTTTCGTCGAATTTTGAGACTATGGCTCGGAAAGCTACTTTTTTAATATCGACTTTAAATGATAAATTTTCAAAGATGAACAAATCGTTTTCAAATACAATTTTGAAAGTCCTATTATCTTCAGTATTATCAATAGGAATTTTCTAAGCCTTGAAAATATTTTTAATCGACTAAAAACTAAAGATTCAAAATTTTATCCAACTTGAATCAATTAAATTCAAAAATTAAATTTCCAAATTCATAGTTAGTTTTGAAATTCAAGTTAAACTAACTTTCAAATATTTAAAATCAATTAAATATTTCGATTTCAAATGTTCGAAATTCTGGGTCGTCACATCTTTCCCCCTTAAAGGAATTTTGTACCGAAATTACTACTTAAGAAGAATGATCCTTAACCCTTTTGCTATCTTTCCAGAACTAAACAGTTTTATCAACTTGCCCAAAACAAATCTTTTTATCAAAGATTCATTATCATTTCAAATAGCTTTGCAAAATCTTCACAGTTTCCAAATAACTTCATTTACTTCACAATTCAAATTTAAATTTATTCAAATTTTAAATTATCAAAAAATTTCTCAAAATTTTTTCTAACTCCCTAAATTTTCGAAAAATTTCTCCAGCGTATCCTTTACGCTGCTAGCTCGGTACGACAACAAAAATGGCACCACGGCCTCCAGATTTCAAAAGAAAATGAAAAGCCAAGCGGCTAGACAAGAATATCATCAAATTTCATACTGAAATTTAAATACATACCTTTTTGTCAAGTGATTCAATTTTATCTTCGAAATCAAAATACCAATTCCATTTCCTTTAATACACCCGCATATCCTGCTAGCCATAATATCCAATTACAACATTCAAATTTATTTTGCACATTCCTTTACAAAATTTTCAATATATATTTCTTATACCATTTTTACTTTACTATTGAAGTTATATATCCATTTTCATTCAATCTTGCATTTTTAATTTCATGTGAATTCGATTCACAATTTCAATTCTATTTGGATTCAATTTATCTTTTGAATATTGAATTTTATCAATTATCTTTCATTCACAACTACACTATTTTAAATTAGTTTCATTTACTAATTCATTACAAGTTCCAATTCATTTTACCTCAAATCATTTTTTCATCTTTATTACCTTTAGTTCACTTCGAACTAATTTTACAACTTCATTTTATTTCACACAATTCAAATTGGCTTTCAATATTCAGTTTTATTCTTTTGTTCATTCTCTTATTCATAATCACCATTCACGATTTTCAATTTAACCTTCACTTGATTATTAACCTGGTATGTTCCCAATACAAAATTTTCTTATGAATTTCACACTCCTTTTCTTAAGTTTGATGCAAATATTCTATATACTTCTTATTTTTGTTTTAAATTCATCACTTTGGTTTATATTTACTTATATTAAACTGGATTTCCAATTCTATATGAATTCCATTTATTTTCATTTATAAATATTAGATTCAATTCATTTTAAACCTAATACATTTGGTCATTCATCAATTAGTTTCACTTAATAATTTTAGTTTAATACTTCACTTTGTTTATCACGAATCCATTTTCAATTCCAATTCCACTATCTACTTACAAATTCGAAATGAATTTCAACATTCAATTTCACTTTCATTTAATTTCAAATGTAAATTTATTTATTCATTCACAACATTATTTCCCACCTTATAAAATTTTATTCCATAACTATTTTTTTATAAGATTCCAGAGTCTTTTCAACAATTCAAAACCATTTCTGAAATCAATTCAAATTATCCCTTTAAATTTCTAAAACCAAACCCAGTTTGCAAAAAACTTCCATTTAAAATAATTTGGCAGCAATTCCTCTTTTGTAAACCCGAAAATGTAGATTGATGATGCTGCAGTCATTAACGAAGTAATTTTCCAGCGACCTAAAAGAGTTTAGAACTTTCATCCCTTCAAAACACTTTTTCAAAACCTTTGAAAATCATCTTCAAAATCAAATGGGATTTAAACTTTCCAAATCTCCAAAACTTTCAGATTCTTTTCAAAATATTTTCAAATACTTTTCTGGAATTCCGTTTCAAATTACAAATCACGTTTACAATTTATATTCTCAAATTCCATTTGTATGTGAATTTATTTCTTAATTTTGGAGTTACGATTTCAATTTCCTATTTAAATGATAATAATATTATCACTTCCTAACAATCAAGCAACTATATATTGTAATAATTTACAAAGATTATTTCCTTTATCTACGAAAATAGTTTTGGGTGAAATTATTTCATTTACCCTATTTTAAAACAATATCATGTCGGATTGTTCTGTACGAGTGTTTAGAGATCCCTATCGATAGAGTTGTACGGACTATACCGACCAGAATCCATATACCACTCAACAAACCAATCATAACAATATAAAACAATTTTATATTCACTAACAAATATGCGCTCATATCTATTATTACACTCAAACTCATTCTAGAGTACTACTGACTCTATCTCTAATGAGTAATACCCACCAGAGCCAAGGTTATCGCTTAACCAATTGCTCTGATACCACTGTAAAGGCCCGCAAATCCATAACCCTTTTGAGATAGCAAAATTCCACAACAGTTCAGCCCAAAGTGGAACAAATGTACGAGTCTTAGGGTTTAAAGAAGAAAGAGGTAGAAGAAGAAGAAAAGAAAACAATAACAGAATCTCACATATCACAGCAGAACAAATATAATAGATAAATGAATATCTTTAAAACAAAGAACTATATCAGTTGTTACATTACATCATATTACATTATCAGAGTTTACAACAACAAACAGCAGAAAAGAAATATTACATATACAAGTGATACGCCTCGCCATCCAGCTTCAACTCCTGATCTCCACAGCAACTTCTTGACTTCGCTCCAGAATAATTGACAAACAGACTCTAGGCTATCCGTGTGGAAAATTATGGGCACCCAGAGTTTAGAAAGGGAACAATAAATTCCAGGTCAGTCATGAGTGTAACGACCTGAAATTTTCACACTCGAAAATTCCAGATAGTTATGAAAAGAAGAAAGAGATAGAAGAAGAAGAAGAATAGAAACGCCAAACATCTCACATTCGCAGCGGATAAAATATAATAATAATACTAACAGTCTACAAGAGAATATTATAACTGTCAGTTACATTCTAATATATCAGAGTTTCACAATATATACAGTCATTGGATATTTACAATTATCATATCTCAGATTAACAATAATATAAGTACAGCGGAAATACTCTATATGCTCCTGCCATCCAGCTCGCCTCCTGAGCTCCAGAACGTACCTACCTGAAAATCTGTAATACTCGGTCTGACCCGAGCATTACCTCAAAGAAACACCCGAGTCAGGCTGGAAACCAGCGTGAGTAAACCCATCCAACATGGAATACAAAGCATACAACTTATAGAACCCGGGTAACTCAAATCAATTTACAAAGTCGCTATTTGTTATAGACATAACTTATTTTTAGATTAAGTTTTCTAAGTGCCAAAATTTAGATTAAATAATCCAAATCATCTAAATCCATTCATTCCAACCTATCAATTTCTCATATCAATTTATAAGAAATTCGAAATGGTTTCGGGTATTTCCTAATACCCGAAGCCAGTCTCTTCGAGTCTCATGTCATCCTAACCCAAGTTATCCAAATGAAATACACAACATTTCATATCAGAGGTATCAACTTATTCCAAGCATTCAATACCATTCAATCATTCATAAGCAAAACTTAATCACATACAGGTTTAATTTCATTAATCCTGATTGAAATTACCATCCTCAACCACTTAGATTTCTTCATTTAACATTAATTAATTTTAATTCAATTAGTCAATCATCCCTTCATTTTCCATCTTAAATAACCACCCTGGATTAATTGTCCTTCAATTACATTCAAGTAATGGACTTTAATTAATTTAACGCTATTAATTCTTCTTAACCAAAGCCAATAAGCGGTCTTTAATTACTACAAAAATTAATTAAATATAATCAATTCAATTAATCCTTAAATACTTATATTAATTAATTTCTCATAAGTCACTTATTATTGATTTATTTAATCTTAATCAATCAATCTTTAATTACACCATTAATTATATAAATTAATGATTTCCAATTTTATTTTAATTTATTCCCATCAAATATTAATTACTTTTACTTCAATCCCCAATATTAATCATTCTCGACCAATCTCAACCCGTAATTATCTCTCTTTATATTTACCTCATTTAATAAATTAATTATTTCTTAATTAATCATTTGAATTAATCTCTTGATTAATTTCATAAAGTAATTATATTTTATCAATTTCATTAAGTAATTACTTATTAAACCATCCATCGATTATTCTAAATTCTTAGTTAATTAACTTACCTTTAATTAATTAATTCCACTCTTAATTACTCAATTAATCAACCCGCATCATTAATTAATTGAATTAATCAATTATACATTTTAATTACCTCTCTAATTTGATGAATCACAAATCATTAGGCCCTTATTAACAATGAAAACATTTTCATATTTATGACTTAAGTTTTTTAAATAAATTTTTAAAACCCAAATACTCCAAGTCAAACAACAATTAACTCAAGAACATCCAAACTAAAATCACCAGATCATCAATACACATCCAACAATTCAATCATTCATCCATTTATTTAAATTCAACCATCTAAATCCAAATAATAATAATAAAAATTCAACAGAGTGATATTTACTCACCTTGCTTTAATTTGCAATCCACTTTGATCTTGACCCGATTTTCATCATTTCCTTGACCTTGTATAAACATTATGCATACAACGCTTGTTAATATTTGAACTAATCGAACAATTAATTTTCGTTTAATAAATTTAACTAGAACTAATGATTTAATTTTAAACTAATTATTTAATTTAAACTAATAATTCCCCCTTTTAAAAATCTTTTAGTGACTATAATAACTTAAATAAGTTAATTGAATAAATTAATCATCAAGCCATATTATTATTATTATTTTTAAATTAGACTAGTATGTTAAGAAAAATGTGTATTAAAATGTGTGAGTGTAAATATATATATATCCCTATTTAAATTGAAAATTTTGCATATATATTCACTGTTAAAAATAAAATACTTATATATATATATATACTTTTAATTTCTAACTTGAAAGCCTACAACAACAATATTAAGAATGGATCTGCATATACCTTAAACTCAGAACACCACCATCTTGGCCACGACCTTGAGCGCCACGCAAGCAAACCCTACCCACGACGCCGCCGAGCTTGCTATCAGCCGTGACGCAATCCCTAGACCGCAAACCCCCAAAATCTCCGCCCCTCTTCTCGCGTTTGATCGCGACCTAGCTCGCGAATCGCGCAATCGAACGCGGCGAGATTCGATGCTTCGACTATTGATTTCAATTGTGATGAGGCCGGCTTCGGCCATTCTCTTCTTTCTTTTTTAATTGAGAACTGGAATTCATGAGTTAGGGTAAGGACTCGAGTGTGAAGTTACGAAGAGGAAGGAAAAACTTGAATTGGGAATTTTCATTTAAAGATGGATTCGAAAACGATGATTATCGAAGTAGAAGTTCGGCCCTCCTTTCTTAATTTATTTAATTTTTTTTCCTCGTTCGTTCGATTTCGGTTTCGAACTTGAGGGAGACGAAGATAAAATATAGGTTTGGGAAACTTCGTGAGTACGATTGTAAGTGAAAATATCTTTGACTGTTTGACCTAAAAATTTTTTATATTATAAAACCTTTGGAACATCTCGATAATTGCCATTTAAAATTTAGAACTCCTCTTAAAGAATGCCGCTAGGCATTTATAAAGTTTTACCCACATTCCGAACACAATGGAACGTGTTTCGAAGGCTAATTTGATCGTATACGTAAGTTATGGAAGTAAACGATCAATTTTAAATTAAATCGATTAAAATAGTTCTACGCGTTTTGAGCTGCCAGGGTCAAACGACAACTACGATTGTTACGAAAATTGAAGTCTGATATAACTAACTATTAAGGATCCAATCGAACTGGTTTCGTCGAATTCCAAGACTGTGTCTCGGAAGGCTATTTTTAAATTTAATTTAAACGATATATTTTCAAAACGGAACAAAACACTTCCAAACTCAATTTCAACACTTTCACTACCTTCAGTGCTATCAATAAAAATTTTATAAGCCTTCAAATTAGTTTTAACAGGCTTAGAAATTTCAAATTCAACAATTTACCCAATTTTTAATTATTAAATTCAATATTTAAACAATATAAGTCAATGATTTAATTACCAAGTAAATATTGATATCTTGAATTCAAGTTAAAATTAACTTTTAAATATTAAAAATCAATTAACAATTCCAATTTAAGTTGTTAGAAATTACGGGTCGTCATATTCCTCCCCACTTAAAAGAATTTCATCCCCGAAATTACTAGTTAGGAGGAATGGTTCAAAACTCGTTTACCTTTCCCAAAACCAACAGTTTTATCAATATCCTACCAACTATCTTTTATTAAAGACCCACTATCACCTTAACCAACTTCTCAAAACCTTCTATAGTATCAAATAATATCCCTTTGCTCAATCATCTAAATTTTAATTTAAAACCAAAATTTTAATTATCAAAATTTTCTCAAAATTTTTCCAACTCTCTAAATTTCAGAAATTTTTTGCCAGCATCTCCATTGCGCGGCTAGCTCGGTACAACTACAAATGGCCTCTACAGGCTCCCAAATTTCAAAAAGAAAACAAAAAGCCAAGTGGCTAGATCAAAAACCCAATCCAATTCATACAGAAATTAAAATACATACCTTTTTGTCGGGCGATTCACATTTAACTTTTGGAATCAAATCCAATTTTCTTTTCCCTTTTTAACACCTGCATATCTTACTTAACAATAATATCCAATCGTAACATTTCCATTCATTTTATATATTTCCTTACGTAGGTTTCATATCTATTTCAAATTAGTTTTTCCCACTTTCATACAAATTCAACTTACTTTAAATTTTGAATATTAAATTTTATCTTTCAAGTATAACTGATTCATATTAGTTCATCTACTAATTTACTTAAATTTTCAATTTGAAATTGTTTTATCGTTAACAAAAAAATTTCCAAATTTTCAAAAAATTTCTGACTCCCAAAATTTTCGAAATTTTTTGGCAAAGTCTCCTTTGTACGGAGGAGCTTTTGCAATTTGACAAGAGATATAAATATATATACATTGACCCACCCAGTCGGAAAAAGAAAAAACAGTTCATATTTCCTATTTTTATTGCGTAGGCATACCTTATTTAGCATTTTAAGCAAGAAGCTTATTAATTTAAGCAATTAGCGCAATCCAAACCAGCCAAACGGCCTTCAGGTACCTGTATTACTCAATTTAAACATATAAGCACTATATATATGAAGTTTATAACATTTCTCTTACCTAAACAACTATAGCACTTCAATTCTAAAAGAAATGCAATCAAAATAACTTCCATGCGCAATTTATATGTCTTCAACCCTAATTCAATTGCTTTCAACCAACTCATAAGCCATTTCATTCAATTTTAATGGTTTACAACTCAATTTCTTACATTCCATTGATTATTTTTTCTTCAAACAAGCTCATATTCACTTTAAATGATTCAAAATCAATTTTATTTAATCTCTATTGACTCATATCATTTTAATTACTTCTATTTACGCCGAACAACAATCATTTTTATGCAATTTCGACGATATTCGTTTAATAGAGTATCTATTCCAGTTTATAACTATTTTAAATTAATTTTCAACTCATTTTATATTTAGTTCCATTTCATTTCTAATTTATTCACCCACCATTCATTAGCTCAACACATTTCATTCTTGTATACTACTAGCCATTTCCGAGTTAATTTAATCCAAGCTTTTATTTAATGGGCTTTCACTCTTATTCGAAGCCAAGCTTCTATGAATTTTTAAACTTAAGTGAATTTACTTTAGTTTATTCCAACATCAAAATTAAGTTTTCTTCTATTTGATTCTCATTTAAGCAACTTCCATTAAATTCAGTTAGCCCATCCATTTTAAATTTTAATTTCAAATTCACCTTCTCAATTTATCAAAATAATATCCAAGTATATACTTAACTCATTTATACTTCAAATTTATATACCACCAAATATAAGTTTAGTCTGAAAATCCAATTACAATCACAACTTGATTTAGTTTTTTATTCAATCAGACTTCATCCAATTATTATTGAATTCAATTAACCAATTTTAAAATTTTCATTTACTTACTTAATTCGTTATCGAATTTATTTTATTAATACAAAGTCATTCTCAATTTATTTCTATTCACTTGGGTTTTGTTTTGCAACTCAAACCATTTCTATTATAATCACTTCTCTTATATCCAATTTACTTGCAAATTCCATTAAATATTATTCAAATCACCTTTGGATTTTTCAGTCCACCTCTATTTTATTTTTATTTTACAATCCATTTATTTACCAAAGTTAAACCTTATTAACATACTCAATTAAATAATTATTTAGCCAATTAGCTTACTTTCAACTTCTATATCAATGTTCGATTTTAATTACAAATTTACTTCATTAAAATTCCAGTTTGGATTTCCTTTTATTTCCCCGAAATTCCAACACCTTTATTTACAAATTTTATAAATGATTTTAAATTCACATCATACTATTAAAATATCTCTTTATAAAATACTTTTTATAACTCGATGTCTCAACTAGTCCATCCTTGTTCTCATAGAAATTCAGTCATACGTTAACCAGGCGTAGGACTGAAAATCTATAAGTACTTGGTAAACACGTTTCAACATCCAGTGAAAATACTTTTGAACATAATTTTATTGAAAATATTTAAAGCATTTTGAAATAGAGGAAATATCTTTGGTGACAATGCTCTGGAAATCATCACCCCCGTCCATAGTCGTAGTTACATTCCAGGGTTACGTTACCGTCACAGCAAAAGTCCATGTAACTACAGGCTCTCCGTGGTTTCTCGATTAGGAAATGGAAGCCACAACAGATCACAGTTACATCCAGGGTTACGTTGCCGTCACAGCAAAAGCCCATGTAACTACAGGCTCTCCGCGGCCTCTGATTTTCGCTGTCGAAATGAAACCTCTCCACTCCTACATAGGTCGTAGTCTGCCGATATAAAATCAAACGCAGACTGTTAGCTCTCAGCGGCACACACGACTTCCGCTATGTTATACTATAGGTCGCAGTTACATCCTGGGTTACGTTGCCATTACAGCAAAAGTCCATGTAACTGTTGGCTCTCAGCGGCACACACGACTTTCATTATGGTATACTCAACTCATAATCCTCAGGAACTAGTTTTGTCCGGACTCCTCACAGGATCAACTTTAGAACCCCCTTGGGGCTCAAGGCAGCACCACCCGGTGGTACTCCTGAGAAGTTCATTCCAAGGAAGCGCCTTTTTCCCCAGAGCCATCATCAAAACACTTTATACTATACACATATAGTATCTTACAAATCATACACCCAGTATGATATCATACAAAGCTCCTTTACAAAAAATCGATTATCTCAAAATCGATAATCCACAAACCAGGCTTTCCAAATTCAATATTGATTTTACCCAAAAATCAAAAGCCCTTCCAAATTCAAAGGTTCCCAAAACCTTTTTCAAGATCCTCATATGGTCCTTTATATATATATATATATATATATATATATATATATATATATAATTTAAAAAAACTTTGGATCCTTCAAATTTGTGTAAAATTCCTTTTATACTTCAAACACCTTCAAAAATCATTTTCTTCCGGCAATAGATTTAACAAGGGGGTTTCATCTTACATATAACAAAGATATATAGCTTTGTTTATTCGAAATCAAATATTCCAATTCGATTACTCTTTTCAATATCAATTTCATTCAAATCCGTACGATGTACACTTATCATCCATACGCTATACCAATCTGATCGCTCACACGATCACACAATTTCATTTCCGAACTAGTATCGTCCACCCGACTTCCTAGTGCGGACATAGATCTGTTTTCTTGATTTAAAACCGTCATTCTCCTTACATAGCCATAACTATGGTAGAGAATATTCAGGACCAATCAACAATCCATATCCAGGTTCACCGTCGAAAATCGAGTGAAAAATCCCAACTCGGATCGATAAATTATCTCGAAATTCTGTGCTCCAATCTGGATCAAATCACTATGCGAATAGAATAATATACGTACATCCTACGTATTTATTTCCGTTGATTATCAGCCAAATCAATTTCCTTCTATTCACATTTCCTTTAATTTCCATTCACTTATTTACACTCGCTTCAATCCCATTGAATTATCACTTTAATTCTAATCTCAGTTGGGTATTAAATCCATAACAGTTTGAACTCCGACCAGTTTATGTTTCGAAAATAGCTTGAAAATTTTAAAAATAGGTAAGTAGTTGAAAAATAATTATTAGTTTGCAGAATAGCTATAACATAGTTAACTAATTGTAAAATAGTTGAGAAATAGCTAAATAGTTTCAGAAATTTTAGATAATTGCAAAATAGTTGGAAAATAATAATTAGTTTGTGAAATAGTTGAAAAATAGTAATTAGTTTATAAAAAAGCTACAAAATAGTTAAATAACTCCAAAAGTAATTATAAAATAAGTATAAAATAATTTTGGGTTTAATAAGAAAGGTTGTATATATTAAATAGCTTGGAAAAAATTTATTTATATTAAAACAATTTATGCTGAAAAATAGTCCAGAGTCAAACTGTTCACATTCCCAATAATTAAATCTTAATTTCCACTTCCGTTTAAATTGGCTCAATTTCAATTTGAATAACTTCAATTTTTTTATTGCAATTTATTTGAACCCAATTCAACTTCAATTCTAATTAATTCAAACTCAATATAATTGGTACAAATGGAATCTAAGTTTCATCTTTGACCCATCTCGAATTATATAAATTCGAGTTGAATTCTCAACGGTTGGTTTAATTCTTTAAACCAAATTAACTTTTATTTAAAGTTTTTAAACAATTTAAATTTCTGAGCCCAATTCTTCATTTCAAATTATCTTTACTTGTGTATTTCAAGGTTCAAATAAAAATTCAACAAAATTTTATTTTAAAATTTTAATTTATTACTCAATTTTATCTTCCAGTTTAAAGCCGGTTCTTAAACAAGTTTAATTTATAATTCAATTATTCAAATTTATTTTATTTATACAATACCATTCTTAATTTAAAGATTTTCATTAATAATGGGATGACATCATCCAATTTATTTTTAAAACGTCCATCAATTTTCAATTTTTAATCTCAAACCCGTTTTGACACCACACGAATTCGCAATTCAAATCAACCATTTAACCTTCCAAGTTAAATTCCAATTTCATCTTGAAATTTCCAATTCAGGTTGCTTTTTCTCCACTTATTTAACTTTCCCAAAGTTAAATTCCAATTTACTTAATCCAATCAACCTTACTCAATTTGAATTCCTGCTTCAAACTTCAAAATTCTTTCCCTCTTATAAGTTCAAAACTTATATCACTTTGGGCTTTTACATCACACTTCAGGGAAAAAAATCAAAACTCAACCTCTTAGAGTTTATTTCAAATTATCTTTGATATCATGCATATCCATACATATTTATTTCTTGGCCCTCCCAGCCATGTTTTAAAATTTTAAACCACCTTTGGTTTTAAATTCAAATCAATTTTCAAACAACCCATTGTTTGCCATAAGTCCCTGTTATTCAAATAATACTTATTTATTATTTTTCATTACTTTGAAACAAAATTTTCAAATTCTGGAATCAGATTTAGAATTTCATTTTCACTTAATTGAATTTTGATTTGGTTGTATTCCCGTTTTTACTTAATTCAATTCCAATTCAAGATTTCAATTTGGTTGTCTTATATTACTTTTTAATCGTATTTCAATAATTTAACAACCAATCGTTTTAATATTTATTAAGATGAAATATTTCTTTATATATCGAAATATACTTTTATATAAAATCATTTAAAACCTTTATATAAGAAAATAACAAGTACGCTCTCATATATACATATATATATATATATATATATATATATATATTTCCCAACATGTTTTAGAGTACTACAGACTCTATTTAATGAGTAATCCCCACCAGCCCCAAGCTTCTCTCTTAACCTTTTATCTCTGATACCAAATGTAACGACCCAAAATTTTCACACTCGAAAATTCCAGATAGTTATGAAAAGAAGAAAGAGATAGTAGAAGAAGAAGAACAGAAACAACAAACATCTCACATTCACAGCGGATAAAATATAATAATAATAATAACAGTCTACAAGAGAATATTATAACTGTCAGTTACATTCTAATACATCAGAGTTTCACATTATATACAGTCACTGGATATTTACAATAATCATATCTCAGATTAACAATAATATAAATACAGCGGAAATACTCTATACGCTCCTGCCATCCAGCTCGCCTCCTGAGCTCCAGAACGTACCTACCTGAAAATCCATAATACTCGATCTGACCCGAGCATTACACCAAAGTAACACCTGGATCAGGCTGGAAACCAGCGTGAGTAAACCCATCCAACATGGAATACAAAGCATACAACTTATAGAACCCGGGTAACTCAAATCAATTTACAAAGTCACTATTTGTCATAGACATAACTTATTTTCAGAATAAGTTTCCTAAGTGCCAAAATTTAGATTAAATAATCCGATTCATCTAAATCCATTCATTCCAAACTATCAATTTCTCATATCAATTTATAAGAAATTTGAAATGGTTTCGGGTATTTCCTAATACCCGAACCCGGTCTTATTGAGTCTCGTGTCACCCTAACCCAAGTTATCCAAAATGAAATACACAACATTTCATATCAGAGGTATCAACTTATTCCAAGCATTCAAAACCATTCAATCATTCATAAGCAAAACTTAATCACATACAAGTTTAATTTCATTAATCCTAATTGAAATTACCATCCTCAATCACTTAGATTTCTTCATTTAACATTAATTAATTTCAATTCAATTAGTCAATCATCCCTTCATTTTCCATCTTAAATAACCACCCTGGATTAATTATCCTTCAGTTACATTCAAGTAATTGAATTTGATTAATTTAACGCTATTAATTCTTCTTAACCAAAGCCAATAAGCAGTCTTTAATTACTACACAAATTAATTAAATATAATCAATTCCATTAATCCTTAAATACTTATATTAATTAATTTCTCATAAGTCACTTATTATTGATTTATTTAATCTTAATCAATCAATCTTTAATTACACCATTAATTATATAAATTAATGATTTCCAATTTTATTTTAATTTATTCCCATCAAATATTAATTACTTTAATTCAATCCCCAATATTAATCATTCTCGACCAATCTCAACCCGTAATTTTCTCCCTTTATATTTTCCTTATTTAATAAATTAATTATTTCTTAATTAATCATTTGAATTGATCTATTGATTAATTTCACAAAGTTATTATATTTTATCAATTTCATTAAGTAATTACTTATTAAACCATCCATCGATTATTATAAATTCTTAATTAATTAACTTACCTTTAACTAATTAATTCCACTTTTAATTACTCAATTAATCAACCCGCATCATTAATTAATTGAATTAATCAATAATACATTTTAATTACCTCTCTAATTTGATGATCACAAATCATTAGGCCCTTATTAACAATGAAAACATTTTCGTATTTATGACTTAAGTTTTTCAAATAAATTTTTAAAACCCAAATACTCCAAGTCAAACCACAATTAACTCAAGAACATCCAAACTAAAATCACCAAATCATCAATACACATCCAACAATTCAATCATTCATCCATTTATTTAAATTCAACCATCTAAATCAAAATAATAATAAAAAATCTGGTAGAGTGAGATTTACTCACCTTGCTTTAATTCGTAATCCACTTTGATCTTGACCCGATTTTCATCATTTCCTTGACCTTGTATAAACATTATGCATACGCGCTTATTAATATTTGAACTTATCGAACAATTAATTTCCATTTAATAAATTTAACTAGAACTAATGATTTAATTTTAAACTAATTATTTAATTTAAACTAATAATTCCCCCTTTAAAATCTTTTAGTGAATATAATAACTTAAATAAGTTAATTGAATAAATTGATCATCCAGCCATATTATTATTATTATTATTAAATTAGACTAGTATCTTAAGAAAAATGTGTATTTTAATGTGTGAGTGTAAATATATATTTATCCCTATTTAAATTGAAAATTTTGCTTATATATTCACTGTTAAAAATCAAATACCGATATATATACTTTTAATTTCTAACTTAAAAGCCTACAACAACAATATTAAGAATGGATCTACATATACCTTAAACTCAAAACACCACCATCTTGGCCACGACCTTGAGCGCCACGCAAGCAAACCCTACCCACAACGCCGCCGAGCTTGCTATCAGCCACGATGCAACCCCTAGACCGCGAACCCCCAAAATCGCCGCCCCTCTTCTCGCGTTCGATCGCGACCTAGCTCGCGAATCGCCCAATCGAACACGGCGAGATTCGATGCTTCGGCTATTGATTTCGATTGTGATGAGGCCGGCTTCGGCCATTCTCTTCTTTTTCTTTTAATCGAGAACTGGAATTTGCGAGTTAGGGTAAGGACTCGAGTGTGAAGTTACGAAGAGGAAGGAAAAACTTGAATTGGGAATTTTCATTTGAAGATGGATTCGAAAACGATGATGTAGAGAAGAAGAAGTTCGGCCCTCCTTTCTTAATTTATTTATTTATTTTCCTCATTCGTTTGATTTCGGTTTCGAACTTGAGGGAGACGAAGATAAAATATAGGTTTGGGAAACTTCGTGAGTACGATTGTAAGTGAAAATATCTTTGACTGTTTGACCTGAAATTTTATTATATTATAAAACCTTCGGAACGTCTCGATAATTGCCATTTAAAATTTAGAACTCCTCTTAAGGAATGCCGCTAGGCGTTTATAAAGTTTTACCCGCATTCGAACACAATGGAACGTGTTTTGAAGGCTAATTTGATCGTATACGCAAGTTACGGAAGTAAACGATCAATTTTAAATTAAATCGATTAAAATAGTTCTACGCGTTTCGAGCTGCCAGGGTCAAACGACAACTCCGATTGTTAGGAAAATTGAAATCCGATAATAACTAACTATTACGGATACAATGGAACTGGTTTCGTCGAATTCCGAGACCGTGCCTCGGAAGGCTATTTTTAAATTTAATTTAAACGATATATTTTCAAAACGGAACAAAACACTTCCAAACTCAATTTCAACACTTTCACTACATTCAGTGCTATCAATAAAAAAATTATAAGCCTTCAAATTATTTTTAACAGGCTCGAAAATTTCAGATTCAACCATTTACCCAATTTTCAATTATTAAATTCAATATTTAAACTGTATAAGTCAATGATTTAATTACCAAGTAAATATTGATATCTTGAATTCAAGTTAAAATTAACTTTTAAATATTAAAAATCAATTAACAATTCTAATTTAAGTTGTTAGAAATTCCGAGTCGTCACAATGAGACTGGTGTGAGATCTTAAAAATAGTTGTTCTTTAACAAAAGGAAACAAAAGGGGAATAAAAGAAACTCGCAATGCTTTTTGGAAAATGAAACTACCATAAGGCCTCCCGGCACACACACACAATGCAATCGAAGACCTGGGGAAGATATCTCCTTATGATAGTCAAACATGCTTGATATGCAAAAATCCTTTTTAATATTATCATTAGTGCATAGTGGAAAACATTTCGAAAGTATAATATTAATCTTAACCAGCATAGGTACCATTAAATTATGTATGCTATAGCTACCTCCTGAGGAGGCAGGTTATATAATTGCAATCGTAAAGGGCTCGTATTGTTTCTTTGGATTTCCAACAAATGGTCAGGCTAAGGAACTTCCTACTGCCACATGGGTATGCCTCTGGAGGGATGCCCTGAGAACCTACCCGGCTCTCTGCCAGCACAAGGTCGGTTACCCCCTTCCCGGGGAGTAAAACCTAAGATATGCCACCCTCGTTCGTTTGCGACCTTTAGCCGAGGATCCCCTACACCAACAACCACAAAGAAAAGCATTTGTAGTAACCATATAGGTTAAATATCAGGGCTCTAAACTTGATACCTCCCTTTTCTAGAAGTAATGGACATATCCTAAGGGAGCTACCCCTGAAACCTTTCCGCATCTTTCCTGTTTCGACAATTACCGGTTTGTAAGGCTCGATGAGGTCTTGTCCACAAAGCTACGCATTTCACAAAGCCATGCTTTGATCAACAAATGATCAGCAACACCTCGTATGCCACGTTACCAATTTGGGAATGTATCACTAATAACCATCAACTACATAAACTTTGAGCTTGTACGTCTCTGAGAAGGGTGTTAAGCTAAGAGAATAAATGCTCCGCCACCAACAGAAATGTATTTGATAGAAACCAGCTTTACATCTCAAAGTGTAACGTCAGACACACATCCATACAAGTCCATTCCGGGATCGAACGGAACCGAAGGCACTTCAAAGAAGCCCTTGCAAATCCAGATATTTGCTAATCACGTCCGGAATCCTCATCACAAAGGGTGATAAAATCTTTATACCGGAGCAACTCAGTGCAGAGACATTCGACATGTAATCCTTTTGTTTTCGAGAATACCCGGTCTTCAACACCGTCTTCAAATGCAATCACATTCCGTCATATCAATATTCGAAATGGGTTTTATAACACAAGGTCCTCTCCTGGCTAATTCGAATAATGAGCGCATTTTTAAAAATAAGTGTTCATTCAGATTTCAAATAAATCACGACAATTTCCACGTTGAGCTTCTTAAATAAAAGATCCATCACAATCACAAAGGTTCGATGTGCGTTTCAAATATCCATTTGGAATTCGATTCCTGGTCGCATCGAAATTCTAATGCCACTTAAAGGAAAGTATTGATAGTCAGTTATTTAACTATCAATAAATATTCACAACAATCACCAAGATTTAAATAATTTCTCAATTATTATTTTCGAAATATCTTCGCAAGATATATATTTTTAACACTTCAACCATTTGAAAACAAATTTAAAATCACTTTTTACTCGTGGAATAAGATTCCCGATATTATTTATTTCCACTGAAAGTCTGCCGAGTTCAAATACTTTAAAAAAATTTAAATCACTTATCCAAAATATATACTTGGAAACATTTAGATAAAACTATTTTAAAACATTTATTTAAATATTAGTTATGAAAATATTATATAAATGTCTCATATAAAATTTCAAGTCCAAACTAACTCTAAAATAAAATTAGTAGATAGGGTATAACTATTTTAAATACCCATCTTCTAAAACAAATATCAGTTTAATCTTTAAATAATCACTTCTATAATTAATTAAATAAATCTTTACTCTAAAGATTTTCAAAATAACTTAAGAAAATAATTTCCCCAAAATATTCTTTTTTTTAAATCTCTAAAACTTTTAATTTATATTCGAAAGCTACTTTGAAAACATACTCGGCTTTCTAGGGAAAGTACACCTTCCATTCTAAAACGGTTCATTCAAATCAATTTATAAATCTCTTTGGATTTATTTTAAATTTACGTTCCAAATCCGTAAATTTCTTTCCACACTTTTAAAAATAACCCAAGTTTTATTTTTAAAACAAAATTCCCTTTCCTTTATAAATTCCCATTGTGAATTTAGATTTCCAAATATCAACTGATATATGATTTTCAAATCGATTCCCAAATATTCACTATCAACACCAAATCAATTTTCAATTTGATTTCCAAATTTTATTTCAAATACCAAATCAAATCCAAAATTGATTTTTCCAAAAATTTACTTCAAAACACCAAATCGATTTTCAAAATTGGTTTTCCAAAATTATTTTAAACACCAAGTCAGTTTTAGATCGATTTCCCAAATATTTATTATCTGCACCAAATCAATATCAAATTGATTTTCTAATTTATTTTCAGAACACCAAATCAAATTTTATATTGATTCTCAAAGTCAAGCATCAAATTTATTATCTTTTGAAACAAATTCCATCTTTTAAATTTATTCAATTTTCTAAAATTAATTTATTATAAATTTTCTACTAAATTTCAAAAATCCAATTTTATTTATTTCTGTTATCCTACGATACCAAAAATATATTCGGCTAAATTATAGCCCTCAACGATTTAAACCACAATATAATCACACACAGATTATAAATAAATAAACACACAACATATGAAACAAGATCTAATGTTTGAGGAATCCAGTTGGATCCCTCCAACCTGTTTTCCTGCATCCATAGACGTTAGTACAATAATTAAATACCAATTCCACTTCGAGGCGTAATATCGCGGTATATGGGATTCATAAAATATCATCATCTATTATGTGGCGCATAGGGTCTCATCCGCTATGGAGTGCAGGAAATCAACAACTCCAAATACATATATAATACCAATTCCACTTCAAGGTGGAATATCGCTGTATATGAGTTTAATATAATACCATCCGCTATTATGCGGTGCATAAGGTCTAAACTAATATAACTAATAATAATCAATCATACAATCACACCATCAAAAAAATTTAAATTTAACTATTACAAATTTAAATCAGAAAAATATTTGATTGAGTGAGAAGATCTCACCTTGACTACGCATGCAACCCATTTTCCATTTTGACCATTCCTTCACGGTTTCAGACCTTGTAAAACAATTATAGGATTTTTATTAATAATTGAATTAATCAAACAATTTATTTTTCACTATTTAATGATTTAATTTAACTAGTAAATTTGGGTTTAAACTAATAAATAAATGTTAAACTAATTTTCCTTTTAATACTACATATATATTAAACAAAAATCTATATAAATTTGAAAACCTTTTAAAATTAAAATTTCTTACTGTATATTCAAATAGAATTGTTTATATACCTAAAATAAATTTCCATTCCTCTTTTTTTTTCTGTAAACATTTTTCTGTGAAAATATATTAAACCATAATAGATTGAAAAAAATAAAATGAGAATACCTTAATGCCTCACGATTTCAAAATCACCATCGCGGCCATCGCAACTCCACTAACCAAGCACGACATCACCACTGCCTCGAGAACGAGGTCTCCATCTATGACGAACACACGACCTCCTCCTTCGAGTCGCCACGCTTCCAGATCAAAACCCATCGACGCCGCACTCGCTGCTAAATCGCACGTACACGCATCGCCTCTCGAACAACACACCCCAAATCGCTATGCCATTGCCCCTGCCTACGTACCCCAAGCCATCGTTATCTCCACATCGCCGCCACGAACTCAAGTTCGAACCCTGAACATGCGCCCCAATCGAACGCGACTGTCGCTGCCCACCTTCACTTGCTCGCGCACTCGAAACCCTCTAAGACAAAGATGAATCGATCGCCTTGCTTGCCCACTGCAGATTCACATTCGAATTGATTTGATTTTTTTTATTTGTAACCGCGACCATTGATTTTTAAATTTGAATTCTTGAACGCCTAAGAATGATTTTTAGAGGGGAAGAGACTTAGTTTTGTTTTCTTTCTTTTACTTTGGTCGGTTGGATTGAATGAAGAGGAGATGTGATTCAAAGGAGAGAAAGTGATTTGAAAGGGAGGTTGTGTGCTGCTTATTGGCTACAGTGGTTTGAAGAGAAACAAAAAAGCCTGGATGCGACATTATTTTGGCTGCAGTTGGCTGGTGTATGTGAATATATATATAAATATACATACATACATACATATACATATACATATATATATATATATTTGTTTCAAATTAAATTCAAAGTGTCTCGATTTACCTAGCTTAAAATTGCAAACCCTTACAGTGGCATGCCGCTAGGCGTTCCTAATATTAAACCCCTATTCCGAACGCATTGGAAAAGGTTTTGAGTCCTAATTGATCATACGGAGAAGATAGATTTTTGAACCCAGCTATTAAATTAAATTTCAATATAAATTTTAGCGCGTTTATCTATCGTACAGCCAAACAATAACTCCAAACACTATGAAATTTGAAATTCGATAATAATACAATATTACAGATCCAATAGAACTGGTTTCGTCGAATTTCAAGACTGTGCCTCGGAAAGCTATTTTTTTTTAATATCGACTTTAAATGATAAATTTTCAAAACTGAACAAATCGTTTTCATATACAATTTTGAAAGTCCTATTATCTTCAGTATTATCAATAGGAATTTTCTAAGCCTTGAAAATATTTTTAATCGGCTAAAAACTGAGGATTCAAATTTTTATCCATCTTAAATCAATTAAATTCAAAAATTACATTTCCAAATTCATAGTTAATTTTGAAATTCAAGTTAAACTAACTTTTAAATATTTAAAATCAATTAAATATTTCGATTTCAAATGTTCGCAATTCTGGGTCGTCACAATTTTTGTTTTAAGTAATAAGATCACTAACTTTTCCCAAAAAAGAATAAATTACATGGATATTACTTAATAGCTTTTCGAAGTGCTATGTTGGTAGTCCAACCTATTGGCATGCCATATACGACATTATTAAAGAAGAAAAACAACGATATAAGTTACAGATTTCTTAAATATCTTCTTTTCATTAGTAGAGATAGTATTGTATTATTAGTTTAAGAAAGGAGAAACTGAACCATGGACGTACTAGTATGTGACCAAATTTTCCAATGACCAGACTAACACTACCATGTTGATTGCAATTTGCACTGTATCCTAAAAAATGAATGATTCAAGGGTGTGTTTTATGTCACTCCTGCGATACAAACCCTACACATTTCTCTAATTAATTGACGCATAACCATCCAGCTGGCCTTGGAGGTTAATTTTTAATTTTGCTAGTGTAAGGTCAAAATTATTCCATCTATGGTTAGCATTTAACTTATTAATACTGACATATTATTAGAAGAAATTTTTTTACAAAATATAATAGGAATATAGATGATATTATAAAATTATTTTAGTATAAAATGTTAGATTTTTTATATATTTTAACGTCAATGACCATTAGCTCAAGTGCTATGGCGTTGTAGGTTGAGATCATAAAGGTGGCATCAAAATGGGTGCTAAGTTTGACTAAAGTATCACTCCTATTAATCCAAAAAAAATTATGAAACATTTTAAAAGCAAACAAAAGAAACATATAAGAACAATTGTAAAATAGTTACCATATAAGACACTTTCCAACAAAGTAAATAAAAACAAAATACTATTTTTGTAATACTATTTTTGTAATACTATTTTTTGTGTTATGTTACTTTCTATAGAAGTCGGTTTCATCCCAAGGATCTAACCCGAAAAATAATATACAACAACATAGTTTTTAATCAAAATAAAATGGATAGAGTTCTTGTATTATATAATTATTAATAGAAATAATAAGTGCATATGCACTTGTTAGTAATCATGAAACATTTTATAATTAAGAATTTTGACAAACATAAACAAATGCTCATTTCCCACAAAAATAAAAATCAGACTGTTTACATGCGAGTGGAAATACTTATCACTATGCTAAGTCGATTTTATTGTTAAACGCCTATACATATATTGATAATAAAGAAGGGAAAGAATTTCCATATGAAAGGATCTCGAATCCTAATAAAAACATTGAAAAATGTCCATTGCTAAGATCAAATCTCAATAGAAATGTTAAAGTTAGTCCATAGCTAAAGAACGATTCTATATTATTTGCAGGATATTCAAAAATACATAAGTGTGTGTACGTGTGATACACATACATATACTACAACTACTTTATTGTTGCTCGAATTGATAAATGTTTTTATAAACTGAAGCAATATAAGAAACATGTTCATATATTATAATAGTGAAAAACTATTAAAAATGTTAGAAATTATTTTATATAGCTATCTCCATTTACCTTTTATTCCTTTATCACTTTTATTCAGATCTACAAATTTTCTTATTATAACATTTAAAAACCATGATAATCAAGTCGTTCAATTCGTTGTCCTCTTATATAGAATGCACCTTATTCTATTTGAGTAAAATTATTTCTCATTTTGTGATTCTCATGTTTATGCATTATCAACTTATACATGCATCCGAGCACAAATGTCATATTAGTTTATTATACTTTCTTATAAATTTATATGTTAACTGAAGTAAAAACTAGTTTTCATAACATAATATAGCATAAAGATCGTAGTTGATTGGTAATGGTCATGAGACCATCAAACATAGTTGAACTACTTTCGAAAGTTGAATACGTAATAGTTCAAATACAAAATTACCATTTTTGAAGAAACTGAAAAAAGATAATGATGTATAGTTAAGAATTTAGGATAGCTATTCCTCGAGTTTTTTTAAAGAACTTTACTCTAATATTCCAGTAAGAATAAAATGTTTCATTTTCTGACTAGTAACAAATATACATTTAGGCTCCGCTTAGGAGTTTTCTACCTGTTTTGGATAGCTTTGTATTTCAGGCGTTATTATAACCCTTGCTTATAATATTTTTTTCACACTGGTTGTAGTTGGTTATAAAACCAGTGTAGTGTACTTTTGATGGCAGTTCTCAATCCATCAAATTGAGGTGTTTTGAAGTGTTATAACTTTTTTTCACTACATATGTACTAATTATATTGTAGAATCAATCTTCACAAAACTAGAGAATAAATATAAGGATGTATATGTAATGTTACTTTAGTGGAAATCTCTCAAAACCTGTGTAAGTTAAACTCTCAAGCATGTATTGATCGGTTATAACAACACTTCGTTTAAACCAATCAAAACAGCTACAATCATTTACGGTCAAAATTGGCACTCTCAAATCCTCTCATAACTAGTACTAAACTCCTAAGCAGAGCCTTATTCGATTCATACAACTATGTGATAAATGCTACAGATGTCTTAGTTTAAATAGCATTAAGATCGTTGTAGTATAGTGGTGAGTATTCCTGCCTGTCACGCTGATGACCTAGGTTCGATCCTTAGCAATGGCATTATGTATCTTATGTTTTCCTCTAATTTGTTGATGTTGAACTTTATCTACCTTCATGGAAATTTACATTCCGCTCATATTCATACACTCCATCAAAATGTATCTCCATGAAAATGTTACCCATTATAATCATGAGAGCAAAACTGAGTTCATAAAGCAATAATTATGATTAAAACAATCTCAGTTTGTACATCTCAGTGATTATGTGGAAAATCATTTTCTTCCAATCAGCTAGCAAACTAAAGTTAAAACTATAGTCGCCACTCTCAATTTCTACAAAAACAAGTTTGTATTAAAGCTATATGTTGGTAGGTGTTATGAATTGTTAACAATTAAATACAAACTTCAATCTATAGACTTGAATTTGCAAATAAAAAAACTAACATTTCTAACATCAAATAATTTCCACGACATCACTTGATCATACAATGTAAAAAATTAACAAATTATTAAAGTCAAAAAAAACCAAATCATAACATACTCGCGAGAAATCGGAGATGGCCCGAGCAATTTAGTCAAATCAATAGAAGAATCTCTACCTTGATTTTCACCCAATAACTATGCATCTATAATTATATATATATATATATATATATATATATATCTCACTTGACCTTCATATTTATATATCTGTATAATATATTTTGTCCACTATTCGATACCTTAAGTCAGGCATACCAAACTATACACACGCTTGAATTGTGTATCGAAAAATCATGTTAAATTGCCATTACTACCAAAGAGACCTATCGAGAGTCACAACTATATTGTGGGCTCCCCTCAAAACCAACACCTCAAATAAATTGGCCTGTAGGTACTGTTGCAGCACCAAAGAGTACTATGGAACAATGTATGACGTACTCTAGATTGGCGTCCCAATCTCTCTGAGCCCCTCCTTTGGGATTACGTTTATAGGTCGTGCACCTCAATGGTACAATGTTTTAAATGCGCCAATCGATATCCCTAATTCGAACATACCATATCGACACATATGTATATAATATAAAACATCCTTCTTCCGAAGGCTCAAAACTAACTGCTATGGAAGCTGCAGTCATCTATAGGTATTATTTCTGAGTGGCTGAAATCGGAATCTTGAAACTATTGGCAACGTAGAAACACAAGCACATGAAAAAAAAATTAAACTTCAACAAAACATAATTTCTCATTTCTTGTGAATTTCAATTTAAGATTTAATTACATAATCCCAAACGTTAACCACATTCAGATCACATATACATGTACAAAATACGATAAGAGCAAGATGTCCCCTTATGATGATCAGATACCAATAAATGTGAACTTTATAATTCTTAGTACATCATAGTGGAAAACATAAAATAGCTCCTATATAGCTAACACTGTCTCCTGCACGTCTCCGAAAGTTTATTCGTCCAAAACCCTGAAAGTCTCCTACTCTCGGACTATTCAAATTAATTTTGAGTACCCGAGAGTTTTTAGAGAAACACAAACTTTGAGTTCGACAATATGTCTAATATGAATAACCCCTATCATCTCTTATCATAAATAAATAGCTAGTGAGACCACACCGCTTAGGGGAATGGTTTTTCCGCTCGCTTGTATCCAAAATAAAACATGCAAATCATTTACTATTCCCCTACACCCAAAATGATTGGTCTTAACATAATATGAAATAAAGCCATAAATCATATGTATTGGATATACCATCCACCCATTTATTAGATATCTCATATAAAAGCAATTTATTAGATTTTCCATCTAAAAATCAATTTATTAGATCTCCCCTCTAAAATATTTAAAATGACTATCCGTCATAGTTTAATAGGACTATCCATCCCAATTCAATTCAAAAAAAATGCAGTATCCATCATACATTGTTTTATAAAAGATGGTGTGGGCTATCCATTGCACACTTTATTGTTTGATGACTATGAACCCATGGGTACCAAAATCCCGAGGCTAACCGCCTCTGGCAAAACATTCTTTACTTTATAAATTTGATGTGAGTTATCCACTGCACATTCCATGGTTTTCCTATGTTAACCAAGAACCCATCACTTAGCCAATTAAAACATCATGATCCCCATGATTACTTAGTTTTCCTAGGTATAACACCTATTTACCCATTAGTAGCCCCTACTAGGTTAAATTAAATAAAAACACGTTGATAGCCTAATATATATATTGTCAAAAGCATATTTTTGTTTGTAACCCCCAACTATGTATCGAAAACATTAAACCCACTATGGTGTCCCTAAGATTTTATAACGTTCAATTTAAATAAGGATCCCCCTTATATATTCAAACAAATATAAGTACTTTATGCTATAACCCTTCGAGTAGCCCCTTCGAATTAGCAACACTAAACTCAAGAAAAATGGCTAAAAACAGCCCTTTAAAACCCTTCGAATGAAATCCCTTTCGAAAGCAAATAATCCTCCAAGTTATCCCCTTCGAAAGCCGTCCTTTTGAAAGCATCATGAAATCGGACCTTTCGAGGTCCTACCTTTTGAACTTATCATAAAGTTTCTTTTCGACCTAGTCAAAAGGTTCTAACCTTCGACGTTGTCGACAGTGTGGGGTATCCTCCCATATAAAACCATTTTATAAACTTTTTGAAAGTGATCAAACTCAAAACCTTTCTCAATCATTAAAGATAACTCATTTAAAACCTTTGGAAATCAAAACCTTTTGCAATCATTAAAGATAATCCCTTTAAACCTTTCAAAATCAAACCTTTCAAAATCATTCAAAACAATGAAGTGTTGGTATTGGAGCCAACCCTTCAAAAGTATAATTCCAACCATGTCGGAAGGTTAACCCTCTAATTTGCCGAAAGTATTAATACACCTTTTTAGAAGACATTTTAAAAAATACTCTAGAATTTTGATCTTTCGAAGATCCTCTTCGAAACCCCTTATTGAATACATAAATTTTTTAGTCTTTTGTAAAATGATAGAGTCGAAGGATCCCCCTTCAACTTATTCGAAAGCAATTATGTTTCGAAAGCAAATGAAGCAGCCTCCCCATCCGTTCGCCCCTCTTCCCTTTGACACTATGCCTGCCATTCGACTTAGGCGGATGGTAATTATTTACCTTATGTCTTAGACAAAAGGAATCTTTCAACTTTGTCAAAAGGGTAAAAGAGGGCTTGTTCGAGTCAAAGGCGGAACTGAGCCTACTGAAGTGATGCTCTATCTTGCTTGTCTAATTTTGATTGGCTGATGATCCTTCTGCTGCACTTCCAAATAGTAAAAATTATAAAATAATCAACCTTTTTCTCAAAACACTACATTTTTTCCCTAAATAAATTTTTGAAAGAAATTTCCCTCCGGCTTTGACTAAGACGGATGCAATATTGTAGTTTATCCCTTAGGCTTAATTGGTTTAATTGCTTAGTTAACCACTAAGGAAAAATCCCCAAAAATCACCAAAAATCTTATAAATCATATACTTCAACATATTAAAATTTCAAAGCATATGAAGATCAAAACAACTCGAAATTTAACCAAAACTGAATAAAACGTGTTAATTAGCCCATTAACATTTTAAAACACCTAAGTCTTATCCAAACAAAGGTTTAAATGGTTATATCCTAACCAAAATCACAAACATGAATCAGGTATAACCTATAACCGATCCAAACATAGAAAAATGAGATAATAAACATGATTATTCGCATTGATTAGTTAAGTGGAGAATGAGATAATTTTCTAGTTTTAGTTCCTTAACTTTTTCTTTAATTTATTACTCTTCTTGGAGCTTTTAATGGTTGGCCGAAGTTGGTGAGGAGTTAAGAATGAGAAAATGAAAATTTGTTAAAGTGGAGGAAGAGATATATACTAAGAAATGTAGCCTCATTTTCAAGTTTAGCCCTAATAAAAACCCCTCCTTCTAAATTTAGTTCAGTCTTATTTTAGTTCATTCATTAAGATACAGCCATTGGATTTCTCACCTCCCTAATTATTCACATTATTTATTTAATTTATCCGATTCCCGAATAATGTTAATTAAAATTTAGAGGCTTTACATAATATTCTGTGCATCTCCCAGTAGCCCCAAGTCAGACATACCAGAACTACATCTATACATATAGACATATATAAATCACATACTGTATGTTGTATATGTATACACATCTATGTATGTGCGTGCGTGTGAGAATAAAAACTGCAACTATATGGAACTAATAAATACATATCATGCACATTTACATACGTAAAGGCAATGCACAACCGAAGTAACAAATCTTTCATCTCAATATCAATAACAATTCATACATACAATCATATAAATATCTAATGATCCTGACTCGACCTTCGAAAATCGGCATCGAATACGACACTCGTATTCAAATGCCGCAGATCCAAACGTCGACTCTGGTTCGCTGGAGCTTATAACACATTAAGTACAACACGCGGAAGAAATGATTAATACATTTCATATACAACATTTGATACAATATCTGATACAACAGAATGATACAATGAACATCAATATACATCAGAGTTATGATACAAGATAATAGCAGCGGAAAGAAAAAGATAACACAGCAGTGGAACAA
Organism: Allium cepa; assembly: GCA_030765085.1. NCBI lineage: Eukaryota > Viridiplantae > Streptophyta > Magnoliopsida > Asparagales > Amaryllidaceae > Allium > Allium cepa. The sequence continues at coordinate 961,872,736 of CM060928.1, forward strand.
AATCTCCAGTACAGTCTTCAAGAAAGAACTCCAGTATCGGTAATCTCCATCTCCAAAGCACCAATCCAGCAGTAGCTCGAACTCCAAATCACGATTCACAGAGATAAGCAAGTGCAGTTCAGATCCAAAGACTGAACTATCTCCAGATAATCTACTAAACCTGACTATCTGAAAAACCCAACTCTAGACTGCCCGTGTGGGAAAATAGTGGGCACCTAGAGTTTAGGAAAGGAACAATAAACTCCAGGTCAGTCATGGGACTGGTATGAGCAAACAAAAACATTTGGTCTTTAAAAACAAGCAACAAGGAATTTAAATTAAATCCGTAATGCTTTTTAGAAAATGAAACTACCATAAGGCCTCCCGCCACACACACAATGCAAACGCAGAATTGGAGGAGATTTCTCCTTATGATAGTCAAAAATGCTTACTACGCAAAAAAATCAAATCATTTTTGATATTATTATTAGTGCATAGTGTAGAAAACAATTTCGAAAGTAGAATATAATATCCTAGCCAGCATAGACATTCCGAACTATGCCTACTATAGCTACCATCCAAACAGTGGTGACCACCATAAGTGAATGGCAGGTGATACAACTAAAACCGTACAAGGCACGTATTGGATGAATGGATTTCCAACGAATGGTCAGGCTAAGGAACTTCCTACTGCCACATGGGATCGCCTCTGGCGGGACGTCCCGAGAACTAACGTTACGGTTAGATCTCTGCCAACACAAGGCCGGGTTACCTCTGTAACTAGGTAACTACTACACGAATATGCCATCCCCCGGTCCTTTGGGACCTTTATCCGAGCGCGCGCAACAACAACCACAAAGTATCACAAAGTAATAGATCTGCAGTATCCACATGAGTAAGTATCTGGGCTCCATACCATGATACCACCCTTTTCCAGAAGGGAATGACATACCCTAAAGGGCGCGACCCTTATAACCTTGCCGCATCTTTCCTGTTTCGACCATTTTCGGGGTGTGAGGTCCTGATGCAGTCTCGTCCACAAAGCTACGCTTTATAAAAAAGCCATGCTTTGATCACAAATGATCAACAAATGATCATCAACACACAGCAGCACTTAGCATGCCACACTACCAAATTGGGAATATATCACTGATAAATATCAACTACATAACCTCTGAGCTCGTGCGTCTCAGAGAAGGGTGTTAAGCTAAGAGAATAAATTCTCCGCCACCAAGCAGAAATGTATTTGATAGAGATCAGTTAACATCTCAAAGTGTAATGTCGGACATACAACCATACAAGTCTGTTCCGGGTTCGAACAGAACCGAAGGCACTTCCGAAGAAGCCCTTGCAAATCCGGGCATCCACAATCCCGATCGGACTTCCCATCACTTAGGGAATCTCTATACCGTAGCTACTCGGTGCAGAGACAATCGATAGGTTATCCTATCGTTCTCACAAATACCCGGTCTTCACCACCGGTCTTCAAATGCTATCCATAACGTCGTATCATTATTCGGAATGGGTTATATGACACAAGGTCCTCTCCCGGCTAAACCGAATAATGAGCGCAATATTTAAAAACATATGGATATGGAATTTTAGTTAAGTCACAACTTATAAAATCCAAAACCTTTCTTTCAAATGGTTAACAAATTACCATTTTAAATCTTTAAAACAAAAGGATTTATTTCACAAAGTTTCACCCAGTTTCACAAAGATTTATCCATAGATTTTCAAAACAATTCCATTTCAATTGGATTAACTCACTTAAATCTTTAAATCAAAGATTTAATTTTTAGCTTTCAAACCATTTCCAAAAATTTATTCATAACTAGGAAAACCATTTTCCATTTTATACTTGAAAACCTTTTTACACAAATTGGAAGTTCATTTCTTATGTGAAAGCTTTTATTATTTGAAAACAAACAGTTTTCGTTTCAGAAAAATCCAATTATATCCATACAAGTTAAATTCTTTGGGTTAAATTTGAAGTCCCCAAAACAACACTTTTAAAATGGTTTAAAAACCTATATAACACATTTATAAGTTGAATAACTTTTTTTTTAACCCTAGTTCCCAAATTATAGAATTCAATTTCAAATATTTAATTCAAATTTAAATTAAATAATTTAAATTTCAAAACTCAATCAAGTTATTCAAAATAACTTTTATTTTGAAACTCATTTTCAAAAGCTTCAATTCTAATTCCAAAACTATTTTGGATTTAAAAATTTAATTTTTAAAACAATTACAAAATCTGTGACTTAACCCATTTCCACGTGCAATCCATATTTGTGTGTGTATAAGTGTGGACCAGGGGTTTTACACAATAGTGCACAACATCATCATCACAGATTCAATCATATCGATAAGCGATATAACCCATAACGCTTATCTATATTCACAGATTCATAGATAAAGTAAATTATCAATCACAAAGATTCACTAATATGATTCGATGTGGGTTTCGGATAACCAACTAGAATCCGACTCCCTGTCGCATCGAAATTTAAATGTCGGTTTACGGGTCAAGGGGTTTTATATAACAATATATGTACTACAGATATAACAGTTTAGCACAAAGCATCATATAGCATCACATCACATATCAAATATATCAATCCATCACACATCATTCAATAGCAATCAAATATCTATAATTAAGATGAGAAATTGGGTGGTTTTTAAGTTTATTACTTACATAATTACTTTCATTAGTAAATTTAAACCAATGATTAATTATTATTAACTACTATTGATTAAGTTTTAATTACCTTCATAATTTATCATTTTAATTAATTATCTTAATTAATTAACCTTAATTTTAATTTATTAAATCTTAATTACTTATTTCTTAATTAATTACTTTAATTAATAACCCTTTAATTGTTGATTAAATCCTAATTATAATTAATTGTCCTTAATGGATCAATTTATAAGTTTATTATTCCCTAATTAATTACAATAGTTAATTACTCCTAAATTAATAATGATTTCTTAATTACTTTAAGATAATTAACTTTAATTATTATACTTGATTTAATTAACACATTAATTATTAATTAATAAATCTTACTATTAAGTAACCAATTCTTTAATTTACAAATTAATAAATTTATCACCTTGATTTTTTTTAGTAATTGACTATTACTTACATAAATTAAACTTTAAATTAATCATATTCAATAATTGATTATACTTTATTCACCAATTTATGATACTTAATAAATCAAGACCTTAATTTAGTAGAGATAAACCCTTTTCCTTTGATTGATTACTTAATTACCTCTTCATTAATTACATATGAAACATTTAGCAATTGATTGCAAAAATCATTTAATATAAATTTCCTAAATCAAAACAAATGGAATTTCAAGTCATGTAACTTTATAGTTTATATGGAAAACTTGATAAATTGAATTTCAAATCAAATCATTTAATATAAACTTTATAGTTTATATTGAAAAATTGATACACTCTTTTTAAATCAATTTAAATTTAATATAAACCAAACCATCGCCTGAAGCCTACTAAGATAAATTCAAACCCGGCCCAAAACTTCAATCCTTAACGTTCGAACCAGAGAAAAATGTTTCTTCCCCAAATCAAAACCTTCCCCAGTGCACACACGTACACGGTGCACGTGCACAGTCGCACGGCGGCGCTCCGACCCCTATCGCGATCACCCCCACATCATTGATGACCCATACGAACATCACAAACTTCCAGTTCACCTCGAAATCTCCTGAAATCGATTTTTTGAATTATTGCCTTCACCTGGAAACGAACTCGAATCATGAATCCACCTTGCCAACGACGTTTCCGACCACCTGGCACCATGCCGCACCACCCAAAGACACGTCACACGATTACTCTTCGATTCCTCTTGGACCGGTTACACTCGATCCTTCCACGATAACAAACGAGCTCGAAACCCATCACTGACAAAAACAGGCTTTCAAACCCTAAATTGGTTTCGCGCGGCCACCACGATTTATGAGAAAATTTGTGATCATTTTTCCTACAACTCTCATCACATTATCCCCCTCCAGATTCAATCTCGAGACTAAATTTCTCTTAGGTCGACCGATATTGACTAAAATTTGATTTTCGTTCCTCTCGTGAATTCACCTACCTCACTTACTTAAAAATCTTGATATCCATACTAAAAATCGTTGTTTACCAACACGAATTCAAATATGAATTCAAAACTTAAAAACGTAACAATCAAAATTTTGACTTGAGTTGGTTCTCTCAGTCATTTATTATATTAGTAATGCTATATGTGATGATGTCTAATAATATGTTAAGAATTTATATTATGATCATTCAAAAAAAACTTTTATTCGAACCTCAATGCCTAAAGGGGAGTTAGAAGGTTGGATTCAGAATTTTGAACAGGTTTAGAACCTGTTATGTTTAAACAGAAACATGGTTTGCCTGTTTCCAAACATATATACAGATGCTTGAGTTTTTGCATTTATTTGAGTTTCACTGCAAATCCTTGTTTCAGATAAAATTTTACTTTCTGATCTTCTTAAAGATATTATTAAGAGCTAAATTATGATTTAACAAACACATTTTGTTTGAAGCCTAGGGTCTAAAGAGGCTTAGAAAAATAAGGATTTGGATTTTTATAAATTTGTTAAAGCCTGTACTTCAAATCAGAGAAGCATATGCATATTACAGACATGCATACACTAAACAGACATGCAAACTTGATATACATTCATTCATCATTTCTCATAACAACCACTTAACCAAAACATCAAATATATCACAGATCTCAAATTTAAATAAGTTAGTTTGCTCACCTGGAATGGTTTAACAGAAAGAAACAGAGACAGTGAACAGATCTGGTTTTCCAAGCTTGATTCTTTTGAACTGCTCCCTGATTAATTTCCAGATTTACTTTGTTTTGGTTATCCTCCCCTCAGATTGAAGATGATAAAGTTAGTTAAATCTTTTGTTTTGTTACTGATTACAACATTAACTCAAATTTTAAAAGAAAATTTTCACTTTCCTTTATAATTTAATTCCAGAAAAATCTTGCATTATCTCTGGCCCAAACTGAAGCTCTTCTTTTCTTCTTTTTATAAAACAAATAGGTTATTGTTTTTTTTTAGCTTCAGATTTAAGGTTGCCTGATCTTCAAGTTTGCATTGTCTCCCAAATCTTCTTTTTGTCTTAAGTTCTCAGTTTTGAATTTCTTTAGCTCAGTCGAATCTGTGCTTGCTTCCTGGCTTTGTTTACTTAAATTATAATGAGCTGCAGCTTTGAGATGATCTTGGAATTTGCTTCTGTTTTCATTTGAAATTTGTTTTCTTTGTTTTGTTCGGGGCTTGAAGGCTTGAACACTTGATTTTGTTTGTTTGCTTTTCTGATTTTGAACAGCCCAGGATTTTGAAATGTGTGAGGCAAATCTCATTCTCAGATTTGCTAAGATATGGTATGATTCCAACATGGAAAGATGTAAAGTTTCCTTGTTATTTTAAATTTGATTATTTTATTAAGTAATTGTGCCATTTGTATGTATATAGATATGTAAGATCTTAAAGTATGTTTGCATTTGTTTGTACATGTTTATTTTTAAAAAAAAATTAAGACAAAAGGAATTTTTAAATATATTTTATGTCATATTTGCTTTGTAAATGAATACACCTCTTATTTCATTTGTATGTGTACATATACAATGTTGAAAATTCTTTTTTCTTTTTTAATATTTATTATTTCAAGATTTCTAAACTCAAAAGAAATTGGAGTTTATTTCATGTATAGCTTGTTACTTATTTTTATTTGTTTGAGATTTTCTTTCAATTTATTCCCAAATTTCTAATATAAATTTCTATATAAAATAAAATTATTTATTTATTCTAGAAATTTTCTAATTAGTTCACAATTTATTTCAAAAAATTAATTTAATTGCCAAATTAAACTTGATGAATTTTCAGGAATGTTACAAAATAATTTAATAAAAATGCATCTTACTTATGTAATCAATCTAATAATTAAATCTTCTTCGTATTATTTTATAGAATTCTCAAACTTATTTTATAAAGTAATCTGCTTGCATATCAATCATAATATAGCTTATTTTTACTTAATTCTTCTACTTAAATTAATGTTAGCTATCAGTAAGGCCCCAAAATATTATATATCTCATCTACATAATTTATATATGTGTGTATACACATATATCTCAAAACATTTCTTAGAGCCTAAAGTTAATAAATCACATTATTACAATATTCGAGATTTTATAACCTTACTCAAAGCTCATTAAATAATACAATACTTTATGTAATTTTTAACTTATCAAATCACATTTATATAAGTTTACTGGTTTGTTAGTTATTGGTTTATACTATAATAAACCAATATCAAGGCCAAATAAACTTCAGAACCCTTTTAATACAAATGTAACTACCTAAATTATTATTTTTGCCTTACGGCTTATTTTAAAGGTCATGCTTCTAATTTTTGATTAATAAAAAATATAATATTTCTATCACTAATATAACTACAAATTAGGGTTCTAATTAGTTTATAACTGTTATAAATTAATATCAACTCCATCTATTTCTATTGAACACGAATAGAATACAGTATCTTAATACACAAGATCTTAATCAATTATCCTGACTATCCACCCAAACCATCCAAGCAAATGGAGAAATAATTACTAATGTATATTTTTCTATCTCTAGGGGAATATTTTCTTCAATATATATAATTACATGAATTTATACTGAAATATAAACTTAGAGTTATAATTTCGCTCACATAAGCTGTAATTTCCAAATTCAGTGCCATAGCATAGATAATCTTGCTATGAATGCAACAATAAAGACCACACCTCGATTGGATCTCGTATGCAAAAGATACAAATTTTATAAAAATGTGAATTAATTAAATTAGTGAATTAACCTTAACTTAATCAGATTGACTTAAATCTTCTCCCCAAAATTCTTTTAATGCTTCATCACCTATAACCAACTTCTCACCACTAACATCGCCGCGCTACACCACCAGACCTCCACCAACATGCTCCATTCTCCATCGCAAATCTAAAGCACCCTACCTTGTGCCCACCGACCCTTAAAACCAAAAATCGCCACTATAACCCTTGACTGTGCATTAACCATGCCTCCACTATGTTATGGCCAACTCTGGCCATCGACACCCCCATCGCTCTTCTCCTCTAGTCATGCCACACACGACTCTAGTCCCCCTTCCCCTCCGGTTCACCTTTACAAAACCTACTTCAAACCCCTCATTCCTCCTCTGTTGCAACCCAATGTCGTTTCTACCACTACCAAACATCGGCTTCTGGTCGTGAATGTTGAGGAGGGCACAATATCCGTTTGAGGAGTAGAGATCGGCATAGATGTTGGAGGGGGTAGAGTGCAGTAGCGAGGTGGAGATATTCTAAGGGAAATGAGAGAAAATTCTCCTCTAGGGTGTACATACGCACACACACATAGATATATATATATACATACATACATTGATTTCTCGAATAAATTGTCATATGTTTTGAGCTTCTACGATCACACATCATATCAGATCACTACAAAACTCATCGGTGCACATTACCTCGTTTTATGGTCCCGATGTTACAAATTTATTCGCCATTTGAGATGGAGCTTCAAGATGATAATTCCATGTATTTCAAGTTTATTTTGACCATCAGATCACTTGATTCTAAAACTTCTTCAACCGTACGTCTCATAATGAATTCCTCACCCTAAAATCACATGTCATTGGTCAAGATCCCCTTGGACTCGACCACGCCATATTTTTACAAACGCATATAACAATATGTAAATCGTTAAAATACCTTGATTTCAAATATAACAATATTTATACTCATTGTAATTCACAATATTGATCCGGACTCAATTGTAGTAGTGTAGAATTCAAATTTGCTGCATGTGAAAAGCTAGATTTTGGACCTTTAATAAATAATGATCCAATACATAAATTAATTATTTAAATATCCATTCATTAAAAATGTATACTATTGTATTCTCCTCTACTTAAAAGAATTTTTTCCCTGAATTCCTATGGGTATGACAATACAACTCGACTGACCAAAATTTCCAAAGCACAAAATATACATCCTAACTCTTGGGCTTAAAAATTCCTCTTATTTCCAAAAAATTCATCGACACATCCTTTACATGGCTAGCTTCGAAATCCCAAAACAATACACACATACATATCTCGCATCTGAGGCAACCCATACCTAAGGTATCTCATCTCTGAAGACATACAAGTATGTATGTATGTATATACACACACCATCTACATTATAGATCTTACATACTTCTTTTACAGCTAGAGCATGTCATTTAGATTTGAACCCAAGTGAATAACCATCCCAATAGCACATAACTGCTTCCATGTACCTAATCATGTAATCAATTAGGAGGATTAGACACACCTACAACATTAAACTATGGATTTAAAAATCATATATAGCAATCATCTCAAATGAATATGTTACAACTAACTATGCAGCAAATACATCTAATGCAGCAAGCATCTCAATAATACTAAAGCATCCCAATGCTGTACAATTGCTTCCATCTATCTAACCATGTACTCAACTAGGAGGATTAAACACACTTGCAACAGTAAATTATAGGCTTAAACATGTTAAGTCATATATAGGAATGAATCATCTCAAGTAAGTACGCTATATCAAACCATGCAGCAAACATCTCAAATAAATATGTTATAACTAACTATGTAACAAACACATCTAACACAACAAGTATATAAAACCAACAGGTTATAACAACTATGCAGCAAGCACATCTAATGAAACTAGGATCTTGAATAAACATGTTACAACGAACTATGTTTTCTTACATTTTAACAAAATAAAAAGGAAAACAAAATTTTCCTTAAGTAATTGGAGGTAAATCAATACAAAGCTCCATCGAACATGGATAAGCTTAACCCCATCATCGACAACCATATAGCCCTATTCTCAAAAATATGAATTGTCCTTCAAAATCTAAAGCCACATTCGATTCATCTCCACCTTTTCTAGTCGACTCATCATGATGATATTTCTAGAATTACACATTTATACAAACAGAATTCACAAAATATACACAAGCAATAACAATCAACAAGCAATAACAACCAACGAAGAGCAATCAACAAGCAATAAAAAAATCAACGATCAACCAACAAAAATAAAAAATCAATTAATAATTAATCAACAAAAATAAAAAACAATCAAAAGTTAAGTAAGAAGAAGCAATCAATAAGCAACAAAAATCGATCAACAATCAATAAAAATCAAGCAACAATCAAGCAATCAACAATGATTACCAAATAAACTTTAATCATTTAAAAGGAGTCTATAATAGCATGCACGATAATCCATAATAGTTATAACATGCGTAAAGCTATAAACTCACATAAGTCCATTCGACATCCAAGATAAACCAAATGCCTAAGTGGTGCTACTTCTTTCATGAATACAATACATGAAAGGCTATTACACCCCTCGCTCTGAGAAGGAATACTTATATGATATGATGAATCCTCGATCTTCAAGACTCTCTAATAAGTCTAGCAATACAACTCTCAACTTTCATTTTCCTCTCGAGCATAACCCATTCGCCCAATGAGAAAATTTTACATATTGAATTGTCACTAAATGATGAACAACTAATACTAAGGTTCTATAACGACCTGAAATTTTAGATACTTCGTATTTAAATATTTGAATTATTTAAATATTTGAATCTTGGATTAAATGTTATTATATGAATTTAATAACCTTGATAACCCCTTTTTAAGTAATAACAAATGATTGTAAACTTTTTGTGAAAAAATGATTACAAAAATAATTACTTTGAACAAATATCGTTAATATGATCGAATATCATTTTATCGATAAATAGCTTTTTACTCATTAGATGTTGCTCAAATATTTTTACATACATAATTTGCTTAGGAGATCATTAATATGAAATATAAATATTTATCCATTTATGAAAAATAAAATATGATGATGTTATTGGTGATGTCATGGAATGATATTTTGAAAATATGCATTTGTGGAAAGTCTTAGGTGTTAAGTAAAATATGTAAAAGTGTAAAGTAAAATAAACATGCAAGGCACGTGGAAAGGGTTTAGGCCATGTAGAGGGGCTAAGTCATGTGTATTCACTTCTAATTCATTAATTCTTCAAATGTAATAAAAATTCAAAAATGGTGGAAGTGGATTAGCACTAATCCACTTTGTTCTTCTTCACTAATCTTTCTCTAATTAACTCAAATCTTCTCCAAACTCCACCAAACTTTCATAAATACCTTAGAACGCCTTAGAAAGCATGGATCTAAATTCAAAAGTGGAAAAAGCAAAGAGGATATGGGGTTTCCATGAAGGGTCATAAGCATTAGGAAGGAGGGAGAGGACTTGCTTTGTGATTTTGGTGCTAAAGTTTAATTCTTTATGCTTTTGGAGATGGTAGGAAGTGGTTCTTTGATTCTTAGGTGTTTGATCTTATTGTGGGCTTGGCTTTGGATGAGTTATCTCTCTCTATCTCACACACACACATATATATATATGTTGTGTGTCTATATACATATGTATGTGCAAATATAAAGTTAAATTGATCTTATCTAAGTAAAGTTATATACCCTCTTGCTTTTGAAAGCAAATGACAACCTTATATTGTATAACATCACTCCATTACCTTCTATAATATTTGGTGTACCCTAGACTTTGTGTTTACATGTTTGATTGGCTTGTTTCTTGAATTGAAGTATGTTTGAAAGTGTTTGAAGCGAATGTTAATAGTCGCTATTAGTGCACTTCGATGTCCCTTAACTTTGTAAATGGAAGGTTTTATGAACTTAACTTGAGATAATTTTATTTGGTTATTATCTACACAAATTTCGATGTATGGTATAGTAAAGAAATGGATTTAAATTTATATAAGTTGTGAATCAAAGTTGTGAAAGTTAAAAGAGAAAAGGTCGCAATGGATGCACTTTGAAAATGCATCGTATTCGGCGATTTTCGAAGTTAACTTTGAGGGAAATCCTAGAGCTTCTTTGCATTTTTGATAAGTATTATAAGTCTACTTATTACTAGAATAATAAGAAAGTTAAATCATTCATTAACCTTGTAGAAAAAAGTGCGTAATGTTACGGCAAGAAGAAGGCCGCGATATGAGCACTTTGAAATACCTTGTTTTTGGGAATTTTTATAAATAAATTGAAAGATATCCATAAGGATTACTTCTCATTGATTTTATGTACCCTAAGGTAGTTCTTATTGCAAAAATTTCAAGTCTTAAATCATTTGTTTTAGGGCTGTTATGGTAACAGTAAATTTACCGTTACTATACCATTACCGATAAATTGGTTACCGATTACAAAATAAGATGGTATACCAAAATATTTGGTATGGTAACTGTAATTTTATCGGTACAAGCGGTAAATTATTGGTAAAATAAATTTTGAACCATCGGTATTGGTAATTTACAGACAAATTGATTTGTTTCAAACTTTCTCATATTTTGGTCCATGGGATTATGGACTTTCAACATCTGTTGTTGCTAAGTGCTAGAGTTTCATCTGTCTAAGAGAAAAAATAACATAGCCACTCTTTTAATATTTTTTATCTTCTTTGTTCTTTTCATTTCTCGTCTGCCGATTAGGCTATTATTGACTTATCGTGGTTGTCATGACTTAGTCCTCTCCTTTCTCCTTCTTTTAATTACCGACTAGACGTTTTTGAGCTTTGACGTGCTTTGATTGAAATAGATTAGTAGAATTGGTACGCTTTTAAGTTTCTTTTGTGCTTTAAGAGTTTTAGTCATGCCGTTTAGGGAGTTTTAATTCAGTCTTTGGGTTGGTGGAAGATTGACTATTATATGTAAAAATTTAGCTAGTTCAGTTCATATTTATGGATGTGTTTTATGAATGAAATTTCAATGTTCTATTTTTTGAACATATTTCTTGCCAGGTAATTAAATCCTTATGTCTTGTGTTTCTAACCAAGTGCTGAGTTTTACGCCATTCATTTCTCCAAAATATGTAGTTGGTGGAGCGGAAAACGTAAGGATTTGGCTAGTCCTCTCCTTTCTCCAAAATATGATAACGTGTCCATAATTTCTAACTATATCTTCTTTGCTAATCAGACAACTTGGCTATATATGGTTGTTATTTGTATGTCTTGTGTTTCTAACCAAGTGTTATGTTTTTTTATGCAATCCACTGCTGAAAATTTAAAGCAAAACAGAAGAAAAAGGAACAATTCATTAAGCATGATTTGTCTTGTAAATGGTATAAGTAACATTTTCTAGGTCGAACCACTGCACGCATTACACATATATAGAAATATAATGATTTTACCAGTTAATTTGATGATCACCAGAGTAACACCTGGATCATTCATTGTTACCTTACTCCCAAAAACCACATAGCATGTTACTCCTTGAATGTTGTTATTGACATATATATTTATACAACAACAATCGCTTGACTCATTATGATGGCCAGTTGACATAGAGGCTCCTACATTTGATTCATTCCATGCAATATCAGGAGCCATGGAATTTAACTTACAACCAAATGGAAAAATACATGAACAGATCCTTGGTTATAATTTTAGTAAGTTTCTTAGTTAGGTAATGACTATATTCTTCACCTCACAATTGCTTTCACCTGTTTTCTTCACTACTGTGCATGCCAAGCAATACTACTCACAAATACCTTAATTTCTATGCATTCCTTATACTAACTAGTTTGCTTTTCAAAGGAACGAAAAACAAATCTACACTTCACATACATGAAGTTTAGAATCACGCCTTCTTTAATATTTACATTTCGACAAAGGGTCTTGTTGTCATCTTTGTTTTACCAAGCAAGGTGTGGAGCATTCGCTTAATCTAAGTTGTTTCGTTAAAAATCAGTTCTCTTTACACTTTATTTTTGTTTATTTATTTTTTTGACTACATCTATTAACTTTCTTTACAAGAAATATATCTACAATAGATTCAGTGCCCAGGCTGTTTTATACCTAAACTACATAAAATGAGTGACTTGTCTTACGTATATGTTCTATAATTCTATAGCGGAAGTATGGGCAAGGACTCATTCAACATATTTTAGAACAATGCAGACAAGTTAAAGGAAGATTTATTGTGCAATAACAAAGAAAAATCACATGAAAATGGCCAAATGTCTCTTCCCGAGAAAAATAGAGCTAAGACTAAAATGAACATTTTAAGAAATATCAATTATTTTGGATGTTATCATTTAGGTTATGATTAAATAAAGTTAGATTATAATTAACTGAGTTGTTTGGAATTTGATTAGCCTATACAAATACAGATTATATATGTTACGCTGGAATTAAGATGATCTTTAAAATTGTCTGACTTAGCATTCTTATATATGTTTTGTTTTACTAAGAACTTATGTGTATTTAATACCTTATCACAGACTTAGTATTCTTTTCTCTATAATAGTATAATACAAGCTTCATTTGGTTAATTTTAAACTACGTAAAATGCTTAAATAGACGTTCTTCTGTGCATACCTAATTGCAACCATAAACTAAAAGATGGAGATATTGAATCGTGAATGTATGTTGCCTACTATATTCCTTTCTTAACTATGAATGTCTGTCCAATATATTATGATGTATTTTCTATATTTTCTTTAGACATATAGAATGGGTGACCATTTTTTTATAGTTATCCACTTAGCAGTAAAAGAAGTAACATCAACACAGTCAAGTCTAGGCGATAATGTTGAGGGCGTGGAGGAACATACATCAGATTCTATACCTACAAATCAAACTTCTATACCTACAAATCAAACTAAATCATCTCGCTCCATCGTTAGTGCAATAGGTAATGTATGTTTATCAAAATAATAATGTTTGTAATATTGCTTCATGAACAATAATAAAAACATCATTTCGGCACCTATGTCAGTTTTAGGCACCTATGTTCTATGTCAGTAATAACTTATTTTGTGAAAATTGTATATACACATGCACACTTAGCTTACTTTTTTTTTTACAAACTTGAACACATATAACCATAAATAATTAAAACACCACTTTAAGATAGATTATAAAATGTTCACTTTCTCACTTTCAAAGTTTTCATTATTTATTTAACTTAGGTAAGATAAAACTTCCTGGGTATGGGAATATGCTGACAAAGAAATAAGAAAAGATGCAAATGGTAAAGAATACCTTGTCACGTTCGTAGAACATGCAAAAAGAAGTGAAATCGAACATCAAGGCATATGGAACTACTGGACTTGCTAATCATTTGTCAAAACAATACCCAAAATGTCCTACTTTTGGACGTAATGCCGGTGCAAAAGGTCAACCTACTCTTTCATTAGATGGCGGCGTGGTGGGGACTTTAGTCCCACATACTTTTAATCAAAAAAATGTAAAGAGAAGTTAATTAGGTATATTATCATGGTTGAAATGCCTTGTAGTGTGGTCGAGGGTAAGCGACTTAGAGAATTATTAAAGGAGTTATGTCCTCGTTTTTTTCATACCTACGAGACAAAAAAATTGTGAGTTTAGTATGGGAAATGTATACTTTTGTGTGACAACCCAGAATTTTTAACATTTAAAAATGAAATATGTAATCAATTTGAATATTTGGAGGTTAGTTTAACTTGAATTTCAAAATTAACTATGAATTTTGCAATTAAATTATTGAAATTAATTTATTGAAGTTGGATGAAAATTTGAATCTTCAATTTTTAGCCTGTTAAAAATATTTTCAAGGCTCAAAAAATTCGTATTGATGATACTGAAGGCAATGGAAGCTTCATAATTGAATTTGAAAATGTTTTATTCAATTTTGAAATTATATGATTTAAATCGATATTTAAAAATAGTCTTCCGAGGCACAGTCTCGGAATTCAACGAAACGAGTTTCATTGGATCGGTAATAGTTAGTTATTGCCGGATTTCAATTTTTGTAGCATTCGGAGTTGTCGTTTGGTCGTACGATAAACAAACGCGTTGAAAATTAAGTCAAAATTTAATTTTATAACTGGTACAAAAAGCTATCTTCTTCATACAATCGTATTTGGACCCGAAACCTTTTCCATTGTGTTCAGAATAGGGGTTTAACATTATAAACGCCTAGCGGTATGTCTCGATAGGAGTTTGAAATTTTAAGTTGCATTCATCGAGACAAATTTGAATTTGAATCTAAAATTTGATATATATAAATTTACATTGCCGAGTCAACTTTCAGCCAAAATTCTTTCCCCTCAACTATCTTCCTTCTTTTCCCATTAGCCTGCTCCTTTCACTATCGCTACTTTTTTCCTTTTCTGTAGCAGGCATTCAACACTGGCTTCCACAGCACGAAACTCCCCTCTTTGTTTATTTTAAAACCACGAACCCTTCCCATCTTCATTCTGAAATTACCCACTTTTCTTCTCCTATAATTTTTAGTGAATTTTAGTTAGGAATTTTTTTTTCTAAGGGATCACCTCACTTCTTGCTCCTTTTATTTCTTTTAATTAATTACCCAAGATCCTGAATTTTACTAATATAAATATATCGGTATTTAAATCAATTCCTACCATTTATATATATGAAGATATATAAATGTTTCTTTGCAAGTCAGAGTGTTTAAAGTAGCAAAGAATTTTAATTCACACAATATTTTTCATAGTTGAAATGTCTTGTGTCACATAGCTTGTTTCTACACTTATATCTCTTCACTAACTCAAGATTGACTAATACTAAATATAAATATTATCACCTTATTAAGACTCAAGATTGACCAATGCATAATTCAGATTTATATTTTTTTATAATGACTCAAGATTGACTAATACAAAAATAAAGTATTAGTTCCTCATATTTTCATTTGTATTGTTTTCCAGAGTTTTCATTAAACCAAATTATTTGATTTGTGGTCTAATATCCATGGATTTGATTCTGAGGATTTCAATAATTCATACCTGTTATTTAGAAATGATAGAAGATGTCAAAACATAATTTGATTAATGATTCAAGGGTTTATCTTGCCCAGATTCATGGTTTATACACAAACATGCACAAGCAATTCAGTTCAATCAAAATGCATATATTCAAGTTTATAAAACATGTAATGATCATGTAAATGATAGGGTTGTGTGCTGATTTAGAATTCATACACACTTTGCTAATAAAACTGGAAAACATATTGAGCTTGGTTTTGAAAGATCTTGCATAGTCTGAATGATAAGTGAGCAAAAGTAATGTTCTGGATTTCTAAATACTTAACCAAATTACTCTATTTTATTACTTGATGCATTGAATCATTTGATCTGCTTCTTTTACTAAATTGCTACTCCGATCATATGTTTTTCTAGATTTTATCAAAATTCAAATCCTAAAGTCTTAGCTACCTATGATTTCCAAGTTTTATAACATCATATTCTTAGTCTTATTCTGGATTCAACTTATGACTTGATTTCTTTTCAAATTAGCATTACACTACAGTTTTACTTGCTTTAGAAAGTTAAAGCATATGGCTTCAGACATATGCATGCACTTGTATCAATTACAAGCCATGTATAGGCCCTTCTGGTTAGCCATGGTCAAGCTCAAAATCATCTACTGTAACTTTTGTACACTCTCTTTTGACACAACTTAACTACTAATACAAGGTTTAGTTGCAATTCAAATTAACTTGTACTATGATCTTGTTTGTTTCAGTGATTTCAAGCTTACACATAAACTTGTATTAGTTTCAAGACATGTAAAAATCTTGCTGGCTAGCCAAGACCAAATTTAAACCCAACAACTCATTACTTTGACTAATCATTCATTCAAAAACAACCCATAATCCTATCTGAAACTTAATCAATAATAGCAAGGAGAATATGTCCATATATCAGGTTATATGGCATACTTCTCATTCATTATAGCTTGCTGGATTTAATTCCAGGGCATATTACTTTGATCAACCACTCACTGGCACATATAAATGCATAAATCTTACATATTCATTACGAGGAAACAAACACTAAGAATTCAGGACACACATAATCCTTAAGAATGTTTTTGTCCAGATTATTTATTACAAATAAAAAATTCCACTTCTCTAAAGTATTTTAAAACAACAAGATCTTCAAACACCCATGCAAGCAGAGCTACTATGCCTCTTTCCCTGCAGCAATACCTGGAACTGCCTCAATGATAATGAGACACCCCCATAGTATGCAAAGGCAACAAATAGGGTCAGAAATAAATTCTGGTATGAGTGAAATCAAAACATAATAACTTGTCATTTTCTAATTATTATGCAGAGAATTCATATACTTGATGCTTATTTGGATTTATAATGTAAATTGGGTATATATATTTACATAAGCCCCTACTAACACTCATACACACAAGCATCCATTCATCCATTCAATTCAGTACACATGATACATACTCCTATGGATTAACTCATTTTAATACCATAGCTCAACTCTCAATCTCAATTTATCAATTTAATTTGGTCTTAAGTCTTTGCCATTGAACATCATGTGTGCATTGCAAGGGACTCAATTCTGTTAACCCCTGCACAGAGGCCTACAGGACTTAAACAAGTCATGCACATACCCATCATCCCCCTTATGATGAATAGATCAAGGCTCTACTCCTAGATTAGATTTATAATCCAGTGACCATTCTCATTTTCTTTCAGAAAAATTTATTAACTCTTGAAATGCTTTTACATTCTTTTCTTCTTTTTCATAAATCAAAGAGAGTTAAACTCACTCAGGGATTTCACCCAACCATACTAAACATTCATGAAAAGAATACCATATCTCATTTTTCAGTTATTTTATTCAAAATATGTTTTAACACTTGCATGTCTCCTATATTCAGGAATATCATGATCACTTAAACAAATCTAGTGAAATCATATAAAATCCTTATACTCAATTCTACTGTGAACATAGGGTAAGGTTTTTGAGAAAAACCCGTAAAACATTTTAGCTTAAGATCTGAACAAATCAGCACATAAATAATTTATTGCATCGTTCATCTCATTTTTAAAACAATCTAGACATAAGCATGAATCTTCTTTATTCACACTGCCTAGTTTATTTCCCAGTAATACCCTACTTCTCAATAAAATGTATTTATCTTACTAAACAAATTTATAAACTGATGTTTTAAGGTACTGGATCCATATCAGTGATCAGGGTATTTTTCTTATCAAACAATCAGTCAAAACAAATCAAAGCATCAACCAGAGATTTATCAATACACCAACCATTCTCAGCATTCACTTATTCAGAAAAATAGATCAAGCACAAGCATGATATGGTTTTTATAAAATAATATGGCTACCCTTAACTTGGGTCTTAGTGCCTTAAACCTCATAAGATTGATTAATCACTCACCCTCCTTCCTCTTTTCCCCGAGAATACTTTAACTTGAAAATGGCTTTGGTTTGCTCTTCTTTCTTTCCTTAATATTTTCTGTTTTTCTGAAATGAGACTGCTGCTACCCCTTTGAGTTTTAAAACATTGTTTAGGGTTTTAGTAGGGTGGAAAAACCCATCTTATCCCCAAACAATTGAGAGAATTCTGCATATGATGTTATGGCTAGAAATGCCATTTTCCTTCTTCTTTTTTCCCTTTCTGGTATTTTCAGTTGCTTTGTCCCCTTTTTCTTTTCTTTTTCTGGTTTGCATGCTATTTGCATGTTCCATACACACCTTATTTTCATGTGACTTTCTTACATTATTTATTTTCTTAAGACTAATCTGTAATGTATACATGTATATCCTTTTATCAATTAATTCCTTGTTAATGTTTCAAGCTATTTGTTTTCTCTTGATATATAAAATGTGTAACGACCCTGACTCGGCCTTCGAAAATCGGCACCGAATACGACACTCGTATTCAAATGCCGCAGATCCAAACGTCGAATCTGGTTCGCCGGAGCTTATAACACCATTAAGTAAAACAACACAGCGGAAGAAAAAGAATATGTCAATATACAACATTTGATACAATATCTGATACAATATGATACAACAGATGATACAATAGAATATCCATATACATCAGAGATACAAGAAATAACAGCGGAACAATATCTTCAATATAGTCTTCAAGAAAGAACTCCAGAACTGGTAATCTTCATCTCCAAGACATCAATCCAGAAATAGCTCGAACTCCCAAATCAAGATGAACAGAAGCAACTCGATCCAAATGCGATTGCCAAATCCTAAGGCTGAAAGCTATCGAATCTACACCTACTATTGATTATCTGAAAACCCCAACTCTAGACTGCCCGTGTGGGAAATAGTGGGCACCCAGAGTTTAGGAAAGGAACAATAAACTCCAGGTCAGTCGTGGGACTGGTATGAGCAAACAAAAACATTTGGTCTTTAAAACAAACAAAAGAATTTAAATTTGAAATCCGCAATGCTTTTTGGAAAATGAAACTACCATAAGGCCTCCCGCCACACACACAATGCAAACGCAGAATTGGAGGAGATTTCTCCTTATGTTAGTCAAATATGCTTAATACGAGAAAGTTTTCTTTGATATTATTACTAGTGCATAGTGCAGAAAAACCATTTCGAAAATAGAATATTAATCCTAGCCAGCAAACGACATTTCGTCGTATGCCTACTATAGCTACCATGTTCAATAGCAGGTTACCGCCACATTCCATGGCAGGTTATGCAACTAAAACCGTACAGTGCGCGTATTGTTTTGATTGGATTTCCAACAAATGGTCAGGCTAAGGAACTTCCTACTGCCACATGGAATCGCCTCTGGCGGGACGTCCCGAGAACCTAACCGGATCTCTGCCAACACAAGGCCGGGTTACCTCTGTAACTAGGTAACTACTACTCGAGCATGCCATCCCCCGGTCCTTTGGGACCTTTATCCGAGCGCTCGACACCAACAACCACAAAGTATCACAAAGTAATAAATCTGCAGTATCCACATGAGTAAGTATCTGGGCTCCATACCATGTTACCACCCTTTTCCAGTAGGGAATGACACACCCTAAAGGGAGCGACCCTCATAACCTAGCCGCATCTTTCCTGTTTCGACCATTTCCGGGGTGTGAGGTCCTGATGCAGTCTCGGCCACAAAGCTACGCTTTGGCACAAAGCCATGCTTTGGGTCAACAGATGACCAAAGCAATGATCACAAAGATAAATGATCAAACAAATGATCATATCACAAATGATCAACCAATGATCATCACACAGCAGCACCCAGCATGCCACATTACCAAATTGGGAATATATCACTGGTAAATATCAACTACATAACCTCTGAGCTCGTACGTCTCAGAGAAGGGTGTTAAGCTAAGAGAATAAATTCTCCGCCACCAAGCAGAAATGTATTTGATAGAGATCGTTTTAATATCTCAAAGTGTAATGTCGGACATACAACCATACAAATCTGTTCCGGGTTCGAACAGAACCGAAGGCACTTCCGAAGAAGCCCTTGCAAATCCGGGTATCCACAATCCCGATCGGACTTCCCATCACTAAGGGAATCTCTATACCGTAGCTACTCGGTGCAGAGACAATCGATAGGTTATCCTATCATTCTCACAAATACCCGGTCTTCACCACCGGTCTTCAATTGCAATCCATAACGTCGTATCACTATTCGGAATGGGTTATATGACACAAGGTCCTCTCCCGGCTAAACCGAATAGTAAGCGCCATATTTAAAAACATATGGATATGGGATTTCGGTTAAGTCACAACTTAAAAATCCAAAGCTTTTCTTTCAAATGGTTAAACAAATTACCATTTTTAAATCTTTAAACAAAAAGATTTATTTCACAAAGTTTCACCCGATATCACAAAGATCTATCCATAGATTTCAAAACAATTCCCATTCAATTTAGATTAACCCAATTAAATCTTTAAATTAAAGATTTATAGCTTTCAAAACACATTTCCAAAGATTTATCTAAAACTTGGAAAACTATTTTCATTTTTAGACTTGAAATCCTTTAACACAAATAGGAAATTCATTCTTATGTGAAAGCTTCAATCGTTTGAAAACAAATAGTTTTCTTTTTTGGAAAAATCCGATTTCATTTATACAAGTTAAGATCTTTGGGTTAAATTTAAATTCCAAAACATCACTTTTAAAATGATTTTAAAAAACACATATAAACCCATTTATAAGTTGAATAACCTTTTAAACCATAGTTTCCAAATTATAGAATTCAATTTTCAAATATTGAATTCAAATTTAAATCAATTCATTTAAATTTCAAGATTCAATCAAGTTATTCAAATAACTTTTATTTTTGAAATTCATTTTTCAAAATCTTCAATTCTAATTCCAAAACTATTTTGGATTTAAAAATTAAATTTTAAAACAATTTCAAATTCTGTGACTTAACCAAATTTCCACGTGAAATCCATATTTGTGTGTGTATAAGTGTGGTCCAGGGGTTTTACACAATAGAAGTGCAACATCATCAATCAGCACAGATTAAATCATTACAATTCGATGTGGGTTTCGGATAACCAAATGGAATCCGACTCCCTGTCGCATTGAAACTCAAATGTCGTTTTACGGGTCAAAGGGTTTGCATAACAATATATATATCACAGATATGACAGCTTAGCACAAAACATCACATAGCATCACATCACATCACATATCAAATATATCAATCCATCACAGAACATCCAATAACAATCAAACATCTTTAATTAAGATGAATAAACCGTGTGGTTATAAATTTATTATTCATATAATTACTTCTATTAGTAATCTTTTAAATCAATGATTAATTATCATTAACTATAATTAATTAAGTTTTAACTACCTACATTTATTAATCATTTATTTAATTAATTTTCGTAATTAATTAACCTTTAATTGTAATTAATTAAATCTTAGTTACAATTAATTGTCCTTAATAAATAGATTCATTATTCCTTAATTAATTACAAAAAAAATTAATTATTCCTTAATTAATAATGATTTCTTAATCATTTTAAGTTAATTAACCTTAATCTATTTTCCTTGATTCAATTATCATAATTAATTAACCACAGTAACTAATTAATTTGACTTTAAAGTAATTAACCTCAAATATTTGATTAATCAATCCTTAATCTTTAATTATCTTCTCTTAATTACTTTTACTAAGTAATTACTATTTTCATTTGATTATTTATTAATTACTCGATAAATTAACTTAATAATTTAATGAATCCAAAACATTAAATTCTATTTATTTAAGATAAAACATCTCTTACTTAAATAAAGCATTTAAAAATAATTTGCTTTCAAATTTAACTTAAATTTCATTTTAAATTTAACTTAAACAAAATTTTAAAATATATTTCAAAACCCTTTCTATTCTACAAGTTAAAGAATATTTATTTTATAAAGGAGATTTGAAAGAATTCTAAACCAAATTCATTTTTAAATTTAATTCAGTTAAAAATACACTATGACATTCAAAGTTGTTTAAATTATTTTTAAATTTAAAACTTCTGTTTATTCTAAAACTGGAATACAAATTTAAAATTTTATTCCAGGCTGCATAAATTCAAATTTCAAATCTAAATTACTTTCATTTATCTTCATTTTAAATTTCAAATCATTTAACTATTTTCAAAGTAGTTAATCAATTTAAATTTAAAAGGTTTATTTTATTCCAAAAACTGAGATACAAGTTCAAATTTCAGATTTTAAAACTTATATTTTAAAACTTATATTTTAAAACTTTGTTAAATCTCCAGTTTGCATTTTTAACTTTTCCTTTTAAAACTTTCAACAGAACAGGTTTCACAACCAATTCACTGAAACAATTACACTTCACTGGAAAAATGCACAGCATCCACCTTGTGCACGTGCACGCTGCCGCCAGTCACCACCGATCTTCAGAGGTGATCGCAACTCGTCAGAAAATCGACCCAGCATACCACCACAACCATTGATTCATGCTTCAAGCCTCGAAAACAAATTCGAGCACCAAGTCCCAAACCTGGAACAAACAATCAGGTTCCTCCTTCAAACCTGTCAACGCCTCAAACACCGACCTCCGACCACCGTTGCCCCTGAAACTTCGGCAAAGACCTCGTCAACCCACCATCTTCCAGTACCCAAAATCCCAAACAGCTCGATCAACAGAGGAAGTCGAACCCACGCAAAAACTATAACCCAGTAAAACTAGGGTTAGTAACTTAAATCGATCACCGCTGCCACCACCGTGCCTTGATCACCTACCGCCATTTCTCCGACATCACCGTTCATTCCTCTACCAACAGTGATGGCCTCGACACCCCAGACCACTGAGATCACCAGAAAACGCTAAAAATTGAATTCCTGTTCAACCTATAATTCCTCATTCAATTAAGCACTAAAATTTGTGATTTTACTTTTTAAAAATCAAGATTTTGTACAAGTTTTTAGTTTATAACTTGAATCAATAATTATGAAGACTAAATTTTAGTCAAAAACTATGGCTTGCTTGTTTCTCTTTGGTTTCCAGAGCCAATTCAAGTATTTTTAACTTAATAAATTTCAAAACTTACTTTGATATATTTTAAAATAAAACTCCAACTTGTTCAGATGTAATTTTCAGAGGAGGATAGAGAGAAAGATGTTGAATCTATCATGATTTCATTTTTTTGTAAACCAGAAACCTTTTTCATTTACATGCTTAAGCTTAAAATCACCTGTAAATGAAGATGAGAAATGTTTTTATCTATCAACCTTAAGCCTGAAAAAAGGACAGATACATATCTTCATTTATTTACAGGCACATACAGGCATACTACTACATATAGATACATGCAGGCACAAACATTCAAGCACATTCACATGCAATCATTCATACTTAAATAATTATCTTATGAAGCCAGATACTAAACAAGTTAAGGGTTTAAATTTGAAGTTTTCTCACCTGGACTTCAGAAGACAGAGAGGAACAGAGGGATTTAAATGAGAAGGGCCTGGAAACTAAGTTGTTAATGTTTGATTTGCTTCTTGAATTCTTGGTTTGCTTTACTCCTGAACTGATAAATAAAATTGCTTTTAAATCTTTGCCTTGTTCCTAATTACAACTACAGATTCAAATCCTTTTTAAAAGAATTTTACTTGCCCCAATTTGTTTGAGAGAATTTGCACTGTCAAAAACCTGAAGTACTTGTCTTAGTTTCAAGTTTGAATCTTCTGTTCTTACTTATGATTTGAAAAGAACTCCTACTTGATTTTGTTTCCAGGATGAACTGCTGTTTGAAAAAAAAATTCATTTTGCCTTGCACTCTATTTTCTTCCTGCAACTTATTAATAAAATAGTTTAAATTCTTTTGTTTTTGTTACTGATTCACAACTCAAAAATTCAATTCTTAAAAAAAATGACTTGCCTTTGAAACTGTTCCAGAGATTGATTTTAAAACCATACTTGGTTTGTACTGCAGTTTGAATTGGTTGAAGCTTGATCTTCTGAACAGATCTTTGTTTTTAGATTCTATCTGAAACTTTGAATTTGCATTTTCCTTTTGTTGCTTTTTCTTTTTAGCTTTGATTTGCTCTTTGAACTTAATCTTGCTTCCAGGCTTGAAGACTTGAATGAACCATTGCAGGTTGAAGAATTTGAGATTAAGAGCTTCCAGATTTGACTTTGGCTTGAGTTTTGTTTTGTATGGTTTCAGATTTTCAAACTTGAATTAAGGCAGAGAGCATTTTTATTTTTCTGTTTTTCTGCTTTGATGGTTATTAAGATTTGCAAGATCTTCTACTTTATTTTTCTTGGATGTTGAGATTTGAGATTCTCAAATCTATTGTTACTATTTGCTTCAGATTTGCTGAGATATCTATTGATTGCCTTGTGAGGAAAGGAAAAATTTCTATAATTTTTTAATCTTATTATTTTATTCAAGCAATGAATGTGGAATGCCATTTGTTAGAATGAACTCATGAGCTTAGATTTTGTTAATTCTTCTACTCCACCCTCACATGTTGATATTATGAAGCAAAAAGAATTTTGTATTTATAACTTATACACTTTAAAAGTAATGTATATCTTTATTCTTTTGAATGTATACATACATGTTCAATGTTGAAAGAATTTAACTAACATATACATTACGTCTTAATAACCTTTTTTTTTAAATGCTACTTACTTTTAAAAACATCTTTTTTAAATAAAAATTAAATTTTCAATCTCAACTTGAAATATAAACTCATGTATATGTACTTACATTAAATTTTTGTTCAACATGTTTATACACTTATTTAAAATTTATATTAACACAATTTACATTCATACATTTTTTTTATTTTGTTTGTTCAACTTTTTAAAGTTTTTAATTTCTAATTTATTTTTAATACATTTTATTTTGAAATCTTATAAATCTCAAATTTCTATTTTGTAATTCATTTATATAAATATACATCTTATTTTTCCTAAATCCAATATTTATTTTTAAGCTACTTATACTTAAATTTCTTGTTAAATTTCTGTTTATGATCAAAATTATTTATTTATTCTAGAAAATTTTCTAATTAATTCTCATTTTATTTTCAAAAATAAATTAAATTGCCAATTTAAACTTGATAAATTTTCAGGAATGTTACAAAATGTATTCATATATTTAATTACCATAGTGTTTTCCTTATTACTTTATATTTTTCCTGGTTGTAAAAATATAACATATGGTAATGTATGATCCATATATACACTCAGTCACATTTCCTCATTCCTTCTCTCTAAAATACCATTTCCTTCTTATTTTTTATTTTTAATCACTATAAAAGTCTACTTTTATCATTTTATTACTTTTTGACTATTTATATTCAATATATATATACATATGAATATAAGACTTACTCATACTTAGTTATTTTCTTCTCATTATTATTTAACTGAAAATAACTATCCCCTTCAATATATATTTAACTCATTCTCAATGTTTATTTTCAAACTATATTATTATTTTTTTTGAAAATTCTCCTTTCACTGATTTTATTAAAATTATTCTTATCTCAATAATTTGGGTCTTCACATACTCTCCTCCTAAAAGGAATTGTGTCCCACAATTATTCTCTCATACATTTCCACCCAAGTGTATACAAAGCATAATTTCAATTGAATGAGATTCCAGAAACTCATTCATTCAAAATCAATCAAACACACATAAATAATATTAAGGTTTCATCATAGTTTTTAAACATACCTTTAAGCAGAAAATAGATTAGGATATTTATCCTTCATCCTATCTTCAGCCTCCCACGTGCAGTCATTACTATCTAAACTCCACTGAATTTTAACTAGTTTAATTATTTTATTTCTTAATTTCTTTTCTTCTCTAGCCACAATGCCTACTGGTTCCTTTTTATAAACCAGATTTTTTTGAATTTCAACTTGTGTAGGTGATTCCAGAATTGCTTCCTTATCATGTACCCATTTTCTCAATTGGGATACATGAAACACATCATGGATATTACTCAATTCCTCTGGCAACTTCAGCTTATAAGCCAAATTTCCTACTCTTTGAATTATCTCATATGGCCCTATAAATCTTGGAGACAATTTTCATGCCTTGCCAAACCTTAATATTTTTCTCATTGGTGAAACTTTGAGAAATACATAATTTCCCACTTCATACTCCACTGGCCTCCTTCCTCTGTCTGCATATGCCTTTTGCCTTTCTTGTGCTGCCTTCATTCTCTGCCTCACCAGTTTAATTTTTGCAGAGGTTTCTTTGATGTGATCTGGTCCTAGCAACACTCTTTCAGCTGCCACCATCCAACATGCAGGAGACAAACAAGGCCTTCCATATAAAGCCTCATATGGAGCCGTACCTATAGTGGATTGGTAACTATTGATGTAAGAAAACTCAGCTAAATGAAGATGATCTTCCCAGTTGACACCAAAATCAAGTATACATGCTCTAAGCAAATCCTCCAAAATCTTGTTAACAATCTCTGTTTGACCATCTGTTTGGGGGTGGTATGCTGTGCTTAGACACAATGTTGTCCCCATTGCCTCTTGAAAGCTTCCCCAGAACCTTGAGGTAAACAAGGTATCTCTATCACTAATGATAGTCTTGGGGATTCCATGTAACTTTACTATCTCCTTCACAAATAATTGTGCTAATTTGTGAGCATTTCTGTTTGAGTTCACTGGAATAAAGTGGGCTGACTTTGTGAGTCTATCAACTACTACCCAAATACTATCATTGCCTCTTCTTGTTCTTGGCAAACCATCCACAAAATCCATTTAAAGTCTTTCCCATTTCCAGGTAGGCACTTCCAAAGATTGTAGTAGGCCTGAGGGTTTTTGATAATCTTCCTTGACCTGTTGGCATGTTAAACACTTTGCCACATATCTTGCCACTGCCCCTTTCATTCCTGGCCACCAATTGCTTCTTTTGAGATCATGATACATTTTAGTACCACCTAGATGTATAGTGTATTTTGTCTTATGATGCTCATTCCTAACTTCTTGCTTCAGTTCTTCTACACTGGATACACAGAGTCTCCCTTTCTTCCTTAGGTAGCCTCTATCATCTACTTCATAATTTTCCACTGATATTCCTTGTGAAATCATGTCTTTCTTCCCCTTTAAATTTGAGTCTTGATCTTGCACATTTCCTATTTTATCAACCAGTGTTGACCTTAAGGAGATAAGACTCAATCTTCCATTTTCAATCATATCATTATGCACATTGTCTGGTGCACTAATTTCTTCCTTCATCTCCACCTCACTAAGGATTGCTAAATCTTTAAACTCAATCATCATTAAGCTTTCTAATCTTGCTTGATGTCTACTTAATGGCATGCCACTCTATTAGCCTTTCCAGGAGTATATAATATATCTAAATCATAGGAAGCTAAAAATTCCACCCACCTATGTTGTCACATATTCAAGTCTTTTTGGCTAAACAAATACTTGAGTGATTTATGGTCTGTAAACAATTCAAATTTAGTACCCAATAAGTAGTGTCTCCATAGCTTCAATGCATAAACTATGGCAGCTAACTCTAAATCATGTGTGGCATATCTGGTTTCATTTGGCTTAAGTTGCCTTGATGCATAGGCTATAACCTTCCCATGTTGCATGAGTACTGCCCCTAAACCATTCCCACTAGCATCAGTGTACACCACTAAGCCTTCATTTCCCTCTGGCACTTGCAAGACTGGAGCTTCCATCAATGCTCTATTCAATAATGCAAAGGCTTGTTCACACTTCTCTGTCCATACATATGGCTGCTCTTTCCTTGTTAACTTGGTCAATGGAATGGCTATTCTTGCAAAATCTTTTATAAACCTTCTGTGGTAGCCTGCCATACCTAAAAATGATCTTACTTCAGTCACTGATTTTGGCCTGCTCCAAGATTGCACTGCCATCACCTTAGTTGGGTCTACACTAACTCCTTGTTGTGATATAATGTGTCCCAAAAATTTTATTTCATTCTGCCAAAATGTGCATTTAGAAAATTTGGCCTTCAAATCATGTGCCCTTAGTCTAGACAAAACCAGATGTAAAAGTTATGTATGTTCTTCCTCTGATTTTGAATACATTAATATGTCATCAGTGAAAACTACTACTAATTTGTTTAAATAATCTCTGAATGTCCTATTCATTAGATCTACAAAATAAGATGGTGCATTTGTCAACCCAAAAGGCATTACTAAATATTCATATAACCCATACCTTGTGTTGAATGCTGTGTATTTAATACTCTCCTCTTCAACCTTCATTTGGTGAAATCCAGAGGCTAAGTCTAGCCTTGAGAAAATTCTTGCTCCATTTAATTGATCAAACAAATCATCAATTCTGGGAAGTGGATATTTATTTTTAATGGTGACTTTGTTTAATTCTCTATAATCAATGCACATTCTCAAAGTACCATCTTGCTTCTTCACAAATACAACTGGAGAACCCCAGTTTGAACTACTAGGCCTTATGAAGCCTTTCTGCTCCAATTCCTCCAACTGTTGTTTAAACTCCACTAATTCTTTAGGACCCATTCTAGTAGGCTTCTTGATGATTGGGCTTGCTCCTGGGATTAGCCTTATTAGAAATTCTACTTGCCTATTTTCTGGAACACCTATGACTTCACCAAAGACATTTGGGTATTCGTTTATAACTTTTATGTCTTCTAGTGTTAGTCCTTTCTCAGTCATGCTACATATTTGGTTAAGGTAATTGATTTTAGCAATTTCACTCATAACTATAATATTTTTACCATTTTCTGTTTTCAGAGAAATAGTAAAATTTTCTAAGTTTAAAATTGCTTTGTATTTTCTTAGCCAATCCACTCCTAGAATAATTCCTATTCCAGGATATTTTAGCACAAACAAATCAGAATTAAACATATTTCCACCTATGTTTAATTCTACTCCCAAACATTTAATCCCTAACATGCAAGAACTACCCAGCGGGCTTTGAATAAACAAGGGATTATCAACTAAATAGCATGTAAGAGTCAATTTATTCACTATGTCTTGGGATATTAGTGAATGTGTTGCTCCAGTGTCATATATAACTGAGATGGGGTGATCTTTAATTTGAAGTATACCTTCCAATTGTCCAGAATTTCCCACTGCATTTGCTCTTGCTTTGCCCTCAAGTGCTCCTACCTTTGCTCCTTTTTTGAATTCAGGATAATTCTTTTTAATATGACCTTCTTTCCCACAGTTGTAGCAACTGAATGGGGTTTTCTTAGCTGCTTGGCACCTATTACTCATGTGTCCTTCCTTACCACAATTGTAGCAAATGATCTTCTTCTTGACTTCTCCACTGGTTGCTCCTTCAACCTTCTTGTCTACATTCTTCTTGTCATATGGATGCGCTCTATTCTTCCCTTTCTTTTGATTATTAGCTCTCATGTTCCTAAATTTATCTCTGGCATTATCATGTTGTTCAAAAGAGAGAGTGAGGTCTATGACTTGATAAAATGTTTTGTCTTTTTATGGTAACATTGCTCTACTCAATCCAGCATTAAGTCCTTGAATGAACTTTGAATTCTTTGATTCTTCATTCCCTATGAGCATGGTTCCATACTTAGGTAAACTCTCAAATTTCTGAGTGTACTCAGTCGCACTCATTGATCCTTGCCTCAGCCTTATGAATTCTTCAAGTAGTGTTGCCTTAGCTGTTGCTGGGACAAATCTTGCCTCAAGCATCTCCTTGAATTGATCCCATGTTATCTCATTTTCTAGCCTTGTAGTGATGATCACCTCCCACCAATCTAATGCTGCTCCTTTGAGCCTCCTTGAAGCTATCTGCCTTTTTCTTTGGTCATTTACTTGCATATCTGCAAATATTCTTTCCAATGTTCTCAACTGTAACGATATCGATTTTTCGTTGCCGAAAAACGGAAATGTTATGGGTTTAAGAAAGAAGAAAAGAAAAAGAAAGAGGTAGAAGAGAGAAAAGAAAGAGAGAAAAGAAAATAGAACGGAACAGAAAACAGAAAATAGAACAATATCAGAATCTCACAATTCGCAGCGGAACAACATATAATAGATAAATGAATAATCTTTAAACAAAGAACTATATCAGTTATTATATTACATTTCATCACATCATATCATCAGAGTGTACAATAACAACAACAACAGCGGAAAAGAAATACTATATACTAGTGATACGCCAATGCCATCCATCTTGCCTCCTGCAACTCCTGGATATCCAGAATATCCTGATAAACCTTAACTCTTGACTGCCCGTGTGAAAATTGGTGGGCACCCAGAGTTTAGGAAGGAAAACAATAAACTCCGAGTCACTCATGTGACTGGTGTGAGAACTAAAACAGTTTATTTTTCTTTAAAATTAAAATAGGGGAATATTTTTAAAGTCAATTCGCAATGCTTTTAAAAATGAGACTACCATAAGGCCTCCCGCACACACACATAATGCAAACGCAGAATCGGAGGAGATTTCTCCTTATGATAGTCAAAGATGCTTGATATGCATTAAAAAGAACATTTGATATTATTACTAGTGCATAGTGTAGGAAAAATTCATTTCGAAAATAAAGATATAAATCTTAGCCAACATAGACATTTCGAACTATGCCTACTATAGCTACCATGTTCAATAGCGGGTTACCGCCATATTCCATGACAGGTTATACAACTAAAACCGTACAAGGCTCGTATTTGAAGAATGGATTTTCCAACAAATGGTCAGGCCAAGGAACTTCCCATTGCCACATGGAAACGCCTCTGGAAGGACGCCCCGAGAACCAAACCGTTCTCCGCTAAACAAAGCCGGGAATCCCTTTTCCCAAGGAATATTACAAACCCTCAGATATGCCACCCCCGGTCCTTTGGAACCTTTAAACGAGCGCTCGTCACCATCATCACACAATCATAACAAAGTGTTTTCAACATGAGTAAGTATCTGGGCTCCATACCATGATACTACCCTTTTCCAGAAGGAATGGCCATACCCTAGGGAAGCGATCCCTGGAAACCTTGCCGCACAATTCCTGTTTCGACCATTACCGGTTTGTGAGGCTCGACGAAGTCTCGTCCACAAAAACATACTTTATACAAAAGCCATGCTTTGGGTCAACAAATGATCATAGAAATGATCACCAAAATAGACGATCAAATAAATGATCCTATCACAAATAATCAACACAATGATCATTTCACAGCAACACTCAGTATGTCACATTACCAAGATTGGGAGTATATCGCTGATAACCTTCAACTATATAACCTCTGAGCTCGTACGTCTTAGAGAAGGGTGTTAAGCTAAGAGAATAAATTCTCCGCCACCAACAGAAATATATTTGAAAGAAATCGGCTTTACATCTCAATTTGTAATGTCAGACACACAATCCATACAAGTCTGTTCCAGGCTCGAACAGAACCGAAGGCACTTACAAAGAAGTCCTTGCAATCCGAATAATCTCTAATCACGTTCGGATTTCCCATCACATATGGAGATCTCAATACCGGGGATCAGACAGTGCAGAGACAATCAACAAGAAACCCTTACGTTTTTGAAAATATCCGGTCTTCAACACCGATCTTCAAATGCAATTCATAACGACGTATCACATATTCGGAATGGGTTATACGACCCCAAGGTCCTTTCCCGGTTAACCCGAATAGTGAGCGCTTATTTTAAAAAAAATAAGTGTGGCATTCAATTTCAAACAAATCACAACAAATACCTATTTAAAGGTAAATATTGATAGTCGGTTATTAAACTATCAATAGATATGCCAACATCACCAGATCCCAAATAATTTTTCAAATTATTTATTTTCCAAAATTATCTTTACAAGATATATATGTAATTTCCATACTTTAAAAATAAATCAATATTTATTTTTAAACTCATTTTCCAAATTCCATTTATAAATTCCATATTGAATTTATATTTCCAAAATATTTCCATGAGTATACGATTTCCATTTGAATTCTAATATTCATTTTCAATTTATCTTCAAAAAGATAAATTCAAAATATTCACTTAATATTGGAAAAACATTTCCATACTTATTTATTTATAAGAAATTCACAAGCCTTTTTATTTTCTATACTTAGGAAATATTTAATATACTCAAATCGAAATTAAGTATATATTTCATTCTTTAAGGAAATCATTCACTTAACCATATTTATTTGAGCCAAAACGAATGTTGCGTAAAACATCGTTACGACAACCCAAAATCACTAGTATAGGGATTCGAAATTAAAACAAATATATAAATCTCAATACTATACAAAACATTTCCTTTCGAAAATCATCTATTATAACAACAGTGTTATAATCTACCATTTCCTTCTATTTCTCGAAAACATCTATTTCAACAATGAATGCGGAAATCTATGGTTTCGATAGTTAATACTTTTTAAAACATCTTTAGATTGTTTTAATTCTATCTAAAACATCACATCCAAAACAATTTCTTTAACATATTATTCACTATTCAAAAACGTGAATATACTTATTAACCAATTTCATTATTCCTATTCCTTTTATTTCAAAGGATTATTCACTGTCTAAAACATGAATATAACCCCATTAATAAATTACAACAATTTTCTTATCAAATAAGTCGTTGCGGATTTATAAAACAATGTTTATAAATTTCATTTCTATTTATTTTACAACAACTTCCTTTTATAAATTTCCTTTATAAATCTATTCAATTTTATATCTCAATGATATACTAAAAATTTCATATTATAAGTTAAATACTTATAATTTATTGGTTTACAAAATCGTTCCTTTAAACTTTCCAAATTTATAAATCTTATAACTTATAAGATTCATTTATTTATCCAAAATCTATTCTTTTAAATAACTATACTAATTTTATAAACTTACTGTTTATAAAATTCCATTTATAACTTCACCGTTTATAATTCTATAAATTTCATTTATTTATGAAATTCATTCACAATTCATTCTAACACTTATAAAAGCTCGTTTTATAATTCAAATATTTTTAATTTACAAACATCAATTTATAAATCTTTTAATATAAATCAATTTATATTACTATTTTAAAACGTCTTTAAACTCCTTTATAATTTCACCAATTTTGATTTATAAAATAATCAAATCCTATAAATCCTATTTTTAAACTTTTTATAATAAATTCAAAAATCCCAGTTTAAACTATTTTATAAAATCATTAATCTCATATCTTCAAAAATCAACTTTTAACTGTATTTCTCAAAAATCATAATTTTTATAACATTAAAATTATAACGTTTATTTATTTAAGATAAATCAATTCCAAAAATATTTTTTAAACGTATATTTCCAAAAATCACTTTAGAAATCAAAATCGTTGTTTTTAAACTTCAAAATTGGATCCGATGACGCAACACATCAATAGTCAATCACGACTTTCAAACATCATATATCATCCATGATAAACAATCAAATATCACAATATATGAAATCAAATAAATATTTGTGAGGAATCCAGTTGGATCCCTCCAACCTGTTTCCCTGCATCCACAGACATTAGCACAATACCCATTCCACTTCGAGGTGGAATATCGCGGTACATGGGATTTTATAAAAATATTATCCGCTTACTAACGGCGCAATAGGGTCTCATCCGCTATACAATGCGGGAAATCAATCAACTGCAATATATACATATGCCAATATATATATATTGCTATATACTAATATAATACCAATTCCACTTCGAGGTGGAATATCGCGGTATATGTGTGTAATAAATAACCTCCGCTTACTAACGGCGTATAGGGTCTATTCACATCCAATATATATATATATATATATATATATATATATATATATATCACAATCATCATTCAAGCATTCAATCAACACAACTAACAATTTTAAATCTAACTATTTAAAATTTAATTAAATCCTTTTGAGTGAGAAGTTCTCACCTTTGCTTTTATTTTGCAATCCATTTCCCATCTTGACTCGATTTCTCTTGATTTATACATATTTACACAATTTATTAATATTCGAAATAATCGAATAAATTAAATTTCGTTCTTGATTGTTTAATTAATCAATAGTTTTATTTAAATCAGTTTCTTCTTTAATAAATTTATTTAAACTAATTTTCCTTTTAAAATAATTCTAACTAGAAATTTCTAATTGAACTAAATTTCCTTTTTATAAATTTTAAATCAACTAATTTTTCTTAAATAAAATTATTTAACTAAAAATTTAAATTTCCTTTTAAATTAAATTTATTTAACTAAAATTTTATTTTAACTAACAAATTCTTTTTTATAACAACTTCTTTTAATTCAAAATTAAATCTAAAACTAGTTTTTCCTTTAATAAGTCATTTCACCTAATAAATTAAATTTTTAACCAATTTTTTTTCTTTTACAAAAATCTATCTAACCCAGATTTTATTTTAAAATTAATATATTTATTTCAAATGAATTTTCTTTTAATAAATTTGCTTAACAAAATTCTTCCTTTACATAAATAACCTATATATATAATATATATATTTTTATAAAAAAACAGAACTGCATATATTAATTTTCAACTTATCCATATTTATTCTTTTTTTTTACTGCATATAGGTATATATATAAATTAAATTAAATCAATAATAAATATCAATATACCTTACTGCCAATCGCCATCACCATCGTATCAAGATTTTTTGCAATCCCTAATCCCTACGCGTGCATGAACTGCCGCAGCTTCCTCCTCCAAGTCGACATCGAAGTCGACATTGATGTGTCTTCTCCATGCCGCGAGCGCTCGCGCGTGCACCGACCCCTAACTGACTCGCGCATCGCCTCCAGGTCGCAACCCACACCGCCGCTTCGCCTCCACGAATCGCCGTCGTGCCCTGACGTTGCAACCCCCACGCAAGCACCCATCATCACGCGCGCGCCACTTGATTCGTTGACGCCGCGTCGAAGCCTCGACCGAATCGAGTTGCTCGAATCGAGCCCTCCCCCTTTCGATTTGTGTTGCCGCGAACCCCTCTCGAATTAGTGCCGCAGCCACCATTGATTTTGTTTTTTTTTTGTTTAACTGCGTTTCGATTTATAATTGAAGAAGGAAAGGGGGGAAAAAGGATACGGCTTCGGCCATTAAACTATTTTTTTTATAAGCCGAACAAATGAGGGCTTCGGCCATTAAAATTTTTTTCTGCTTGATTTTGATTTGGACGAGCAGAAGGGGGGAGCGTGATTTATTAGAGAAGACGCATGTTTGGCACGATTTCTTCCCATGATCCCCTGCGTGATTTTAGGCGTAGTTGAAGGAGATAACGTGGTGTTTGTTTGACTAATTAAAATATTAATTTCAATTTGAATTCGATTCAATTTCAGTGCGTTTACACACCGTGTGCTTACATATCAGCTCCGAAAAATACGAAATTTGAAATCCGAGAATAATTCAATATTACGGACCCAATGGAACTGGTTTCGTCGAATTCCGAGACTGTGCCTCGGATGGCTATTTTTGAATATCGATTCAAACGATTAAATTCAAAACTGAACAATTCACTTTCAAATTAAATTCTGAAGCTTCTAAAATCTTCAATATTATCAATATGAATTTTACAAGCCTTTGAAATATTTTTAATCGGCTTAAAATTGAAGATTCAAATTATTATTCAATTTTCAATAGATTAAATTCTATAATTTAATCGCTAAATTCAAAGTTATATTGAAAATTCAATCCAAGCCATCATTCAAATATTTAAAATTAATTAAATATTCTCAAATTAAATTGTTAAAAATTCTGGGTCGTTACAATCTTCCCCCCTTAAAAGAATTTCGTCCCAAAATTACAAGTTAAGAAGAATGCCCTTATCCCGTCTACTATTTTTCACAATCCAAATAGTTTTATCAACTTACTAACCTAAATCTTTTTACTAGAGATTCACTATCATTTCAACTAGCTTTCCAACTTCAATTATAAGTTTCAGACAATATTGTTTTCCTAACAATTCAAATTTAAATTCAAATTCAAATTTTAAACTTTCAAAATTTCTCAAAAATTTCTAACACCTTATATTTTCGAAAAATTTCACCAGCG
Organism: Allium cepa; assembly: GCA_030765085.1. NCBI lineage: Eukaryota > Viridiplantae > Streptophyta > Magnoliopsida > Asparagales > Amaryllidaceae > Allium > Allium cepa. The sequence continues at coordinate 961,909,241 of CM060928.1, forward strand.
TCTCCTTTGCGCGGCTAGCTCGGTACGACTATAAAATGGCACCACGGCCCCTCAGAATCAAAAAGAAAAGAGAAAGCCAAGTGGCTGGAGAAGAAAATCATCAAATTTCATACTGAAATTCAAATACGTACCTTTTTGTCGAGCCATTTAAATTATCTTCAAAATCAAAATCCAATCCCTTTATAATACCTGTATATTCTGCTATCCATAATATCCAATTCCAACATACAAACCATTTTGCCAATTCTGTTACAAAATTTCCAATATATGCTTCTTATACATTTTTACTTCACAATTGAAGTTACATATTCATTTCATTCAATTTACAATTTCAATTCTATTTGAATTCAATTCTCAATTTAAATTCCATTCGAATTCAATTCTCAATTTAAATTCCATTCGAATTCAATTCTCAATTCTAAATACTGAATTCTAACGATTAACTTTCATTAGCTAATTCATATTACAACTTTAAATTAGTTTCATTCACTAATTCTTTTCAATCAGTACATTCACTTATTCATTTTAAATTTCAATTTTAATATCCAACTCATCTCGAATTTACTGAATTACTAACAAAGGAAATTTCAATTTATTTCTTTTACATACTTGAATTTATATACAAATTCAAATTTATCTTCAAATTTAGCTCACGACTAAACTTTAATTTTAACCAATTCAAATTCCAATTCATTAGTCCATGAATTAATAATTTATCAAGTTAGTTTACTTGAATTCAATTCATTTTATTTTATTTTATATTCTAATGATAATAATTCAATATTATCACTTCTTAACAATCATGCAACCATATACTATAATTATTCATAGAAAATCATTTCTTTTCTATATCAAAAATAGTTTTGGGCAAAATTATCTTATTCACCCGATTCAAAAACAATTTTATATTCACTAACAAATACGCGTTCATATCTATTATTACACTCAAACTCATTCTAGAGTACTGCTGACTCCATCTCTAATGAGTAACACCCAACAGAACCATGGTTGTCGCTTAACCATAAGCTCTGATACCAAATGTAACGATATCGATTTTTCGTTGCCGAAAAACCGAAATGTTATGGGTTTAAGAAAGAAGAAAAGAAAAAGAAAGAGGTAGAAGAGAGAAAAGAAAGAGAGAAAAGAAAATAGAACGGAACAGAAAACAGAAAATAGAACAATATCAGAATCTCACAATTCGCAGCGGAACAACATATAATAGATAAATGAATAATCTTTAAACAAAGAACTATATCAGTTATTACATTACATTTCATCACATCATATCATCAGAGTGTACAATAACAACAACAACAGCGGAAAAGAAATACTATATACTAGTGATACGCCAATGCCATCCATCTTGCCTCCTGCAACTCCTGGATATCCAGAATATCCTGATAAACCTTAACTCTTGACTGCCCGTGTGAAAATTGGTGGGCACCCAGAGTTTAGGAAGGAAAACAATAAACTCCGAGTCAGTCATGTGACTGGTGTGAGAACTAAAACAGTTTATTTTTCTTTAAAATTAAAATAGGGGAATATTTTTAAAGTCAATTCGCAATGCTTTTAAAAATGAGACTACCATAAGGCCTCCCGCACACACACACAATGCAAACGCAGAATCGGAGGAGATTTCTCCTTATGATAGTCAAAGATGCTTGATACGCATTAAAAAGAACATTTGATATTATTACTAGTGCATAGTGTAGGAAAAATTCATTTCGAAAATAAAGATATAAATCTTAGCCAACATAGACATTTCGAACTGTGCCTACTATAGCTACCATGTTCAATAGCGGGTTACCGCCATATTCCATGACAGGTTATACAACTAAAACCGTACAAGGCTCGTATTTGAAGAATGCATTTTCCAACAAATGGTCAGGCCAAGGAACTTCCCATTGCCACATGGAAACGCCTCTGGAAGGACGCCCCGAGAACCAAACCGTTCTCCGCTAAACAAAGCCGGGAATCCCTTTTCCCAAGGAATATTACAAACCCTCAGATATGCCACCCCCGGTCCTTTGGAACCTTTAAACGAGCGCTCGTCACCATCATCACACAATCATAACAAAGTGTTTTCAACATGAGTAAGTATCTGGGCTCCATACCATGATACTACCCTTTTCCAGAAGGAATGGCCATACCCTAGAGAAGCGATCCCTGGAAACCTTGCCGCACAATTCCTGTTTCGACCATTACCGGTTTGTGAGGCTCGACGAAGTCTCGTCCACAAAAACATACTTTATACAAAAGCCATGCTTTGGGTCAACAAATGATCATAGAAATGATCACCAAGATAGACGATCAAATAAATGATCCTATCACAAATAATCAACACAATGATCATTTCACAGCAACACTCAGTATGTCACATTACCAAGATTGGGAGTATATCGCTGATAACCTTCAACTATATAACCTCTGAGCTCGTACGTCTCAGAGAAGGGTGTTAAGCTAAGAGAATAAATTCTCCGCCACCAACAGAAATATATTTGAAAGAAATCGGCTTTACATCTCAATTTGTAATGTCAGACACACAATCCATACAAGTCTGTTCCGGGCTCGAACAGAACCAAAGGCACTTACAAAGAAGTCCTTGCAATCCGAATAATTTCTAATCACGTTCGGATTTCCCATCACATATGGAGATCTCAATACCGGGGATCAGACAGTGCAGAGACAATCAACAAGAAACCCTTACGTTTTTGAAAATATCCGGTCTTCAACACCGATCTTCAAATGCAATTCGTAACGACGTATCACATATTCGGAATGGGTTATACGACCCCAAGGTCCTTTCCCGGTTAACCCGAATAGTAAGCGCTTATTTTAAAAAAATAAGTGTGGCATTCAGTTTCAAACAAATCACAACAAATACCTATTTAAAGGTAAATATTGATAGTCGGTTATTGAACTATCAATAGATATGCCAACATCACCAGATCCCAAATAATTTTCCAAATTATTTATTTTCCAAAAATATCTTTACAAGATATATATGTAATTTCCATACTTTAAAAATAAATCAATATTTATTTTTAAACTCATTTTCCAAATTCCATTTATAAATTCTATATTGAATTTATATTTCCAAAATATTTCCATGAGTATACGATTTCCATTCGAATTCTAATATTCATTTTCAATTTATCTTCAAAAAGATAAATTCAAAATATTCACTTAATATTGGAAAAACATTTCTATACTTATTTATTTATAAGAAATTCACAAGCCTTTTTATTTTCTATACTTAGAAAATATTTAATATACTCAAATCGAAATTAAGTATATATTTCATTCTTTAAGGAAATCATTCACTTAACCATATTTATTTGGGCCAAAACGAATGTTGCGTAAAACATCGTTACGACAACCCAAAATCACTAATATAGGGATTCGAAATTAAAATAAATATATAAATCTCAATACTATACAAAACATTTCCTTTCGAAAATCATCTATTATAACAACAGTGTTATAATCTACCATTTCCTTCTATTTCTCCAAAACATCTATTTCAACAATGAATGCGGAAATCTATGGTTTCGATAGTTAATACTTTTTAAAACATCTTTAGATTGTTTTAATTCTATCTAAAACATCACATCCAAAACAATTTCTTTAACATATTATTCACTATTCAAAAACGTGAATATACTTATTAACCAATTTCATTATTCCTATTCCTTTTATTTCAAAGGATTATTCACTGTCTAAAACATGAATATAACCCCATTAATAAATTACAACAATTTTCTTATCAAATAAGTCGTTGTGGATTTATAAAACAATGTTTATAAATTTCATTTCTATTTATTTTACAACAACTTCCTTTTATAAATTTCCTTTATAAATCTATTCAATTTTATATCTCAATGATATACTAAAATTTCATATTATAAGTTAAATACTTATAATTTATTGGTTTACAAAATCGTTCCTTTAAACTTTCCAAATTTATAAATCTTATAACTTATAAGATTCATTTATTTATCCAAAATCTATTCTTTTAAATAACTATACTAATTTTATAAACTTACTGTTTATAAAATTCCATTTATAACTTCACCGTTTATAATTCTATAAATTTCATTTATTTATGAAATTCATTCACAATTCATTCTAACACTTATAAAAGCTCGTTTTATAATTCAAATATTTTTAATTTATAAACATCAATTTATAAATCTTTTAATATAAATCAATTTATATTACTATTTTAAAACGTCTTTAAACTCCTTTATAATTTCACCAATTTTGATTTATAAAATAATCAAATTCTATAAATCCTATTTTTAAACTTTTTATAATAAATTCAAAAATCCCAGTTTAAACTATTTTATAAAATCATTAATCTCATATCTTCAAAAATCAACTTTTAACTGTATTTCTCAAAAATCATAATTTTTATAACATTAAAATTATAACGTTTATTTATTTAAGATAAATCGATTCCAAAAATATTTTATAAACGTATATTTCCAAAAATCACTTTAGAAATCAAAATCGTTGTTTTTAAACTTCAAAATTGGATCCGATGACGCAACACATCAATAGTCAATCACGACTTTCAAACATCATATATCATCCATGATAAAAAAATCAAATATCACAATATATGAAATCAAATAAATATTTGTGAGGAATCTAGTTGGATCCCTCCAACCTGTTTCCCTGCATCCACAGACATTAGCACAATACCCATTCCACTTCGAGGTGGAATATCACGGTACATGGGATTTTATAAAAATATTATCCGCTTACTAACGGCGCAATAGGGTCTCATCCGCTATACAATGCGGGAAATCAATCAACTGCAATATATACATATGCCAATATATATATATTGCTATATACTAATATAATACCAATTCCACTTCGAGGTGGAATATCGCGGTATATGTGTGTAATAAATAACCTCCGCTTACTAACGGCGTATAGGGTCTATTCACATCCAATATATATATATATATATATATATATATATATATATATATATATATATATATATATATATATATATATCACAATCATCATTCAAGCATTCAATCAACACAACTAACAATTTTAAATCTAACTATTTAAAATTTAATTAAATCCTTTTGAGTGAGAAGTTCTCACTTTGCTTTTATTTGCAATCCATTTCCCATCTTGACTCGATTTCTCTTGATTTATACCTTGTATAAATATTTACACAATTTATTAATATTCGAAATAATCGAATAAATTAAATTTCGTTCTTGATTGTTTAATTAATCAATAGTTTTATTTAAATCAGTTTCTTATTTAATAAATTTATTTAAACTAATTTTCCTTTTAAAATAATTCTAACTAGAAATTTCTAATTGAACTAAATTTCCTTTTTATAAATTTTAAATCAACTAATTTTTCTTAAATAAAATTATTTAACTAAAAATTTAAATTTCCTTTTAAATTAAATTTATTTAACTAAAATTTTATTTTAACTAACAAATTCTTTTTTATAACAACTTCTTTTAATTCAAAATTAAATCTAAAACTAGTTTTTCCTTTAATAAGTCATTTCACCTAATAAATTAAATTTTTAACCAATTTTTTTTCTTTTACAAAAATCTATCTAACCCAGATTTTATTTTAAAATTAATATATTTATTTCAAATGAATTTTCTTTTAATAAATTTGCTTAACTAAATTCTTCCTTTACATAAATAACCTATATATATAATATATATATTTTTATAAAAAAACATAACTGCATATATTAATTTTCAACTTATCCATGTTTATTCTTCTTCTTTTTTACTGCATATAGGTATGTATATAAATTAAATTAAATCAATAATAAATATCAATATACCTTACTGCCAATCGCCATCGCCATCGTATCAAGATTTTTTGCAATCCCTAATCCCTACGCGCGCACGAACTGCCGCAGCTTCCTCCTCCAAGTCGACATCGAAGTCGACAATGATGTGTCTTCTCCATGCCGCGAGCGCTCGCGCGTGCACCGACCCCTAACTGACTCGCGCATCGCCTCCAGGTCGCAACCCACACCGCCGCTTCGCCTCCACGAATCGCCGCCGTGCCCTGACGTTGCAACCCCCACGCAAGCACCCATCATCACGCGCGCGCCACTTGATTCGTTGACGCCGCGGCGAAGCCTCGACCGAATCGAGCCCTCCCCCCTTTCGATTTGTGTTGCCGCGAACCCCTCTCGAATTAGTGCCGCAGCCACCATTGATTTTGTTTTGTTTTTTTTTGTTTAACTGCGTTTCGATTTATAATTGAAGAAGGAAAGGGGGAAAAAGGATACGGCTTCGGCCATTAAACTTTTTTTTTTTATAAGCCGAACAAATGAGGGCTTCGGCCATTAAAAAATTTTTTCTGCTTGATTTTGATTTGGACGAACAGAAGGGGGGTGCGTGATTTATCAGAGAAGAGGCATGTTTGGCACGATTTCTTCCCATGATCCCCTGCGTGATTTTAGGCGTAGTTGAAGGAGATAACATGGTGTTTGTTTGACTAATTAAAATATTAATTTCAATTTGAATTCGATTCAATTTCAATGCGTTTACACACCGTGTGCTCACATATCAGCTCCGAAAAATACGAAATTTGAAATCCGAGAATAATTCAATATTACGGACCCAATGGAACTGGTTTCATCGAATTCCGAGATTGTGCCTCGGACGGCTATTTTTGAATATCGATTCAAACGATTAAATTCAAAACTGAACAATTCACTTTCAAATTAAATTCTGAAGCTTCTAAAATCTTCAATATTATCAATATGAATTTTACAAGCCTTTGAAATATTTTTAATCGGCTTAAAATTGAAGATTCAAATTATTATTCAATTTTCAATAGATTAAATTCTATAATTTAATCGCTAAATTCAAAGTTATATTGAAAATTCAATCCAAACCATCATTCAAATATTTAAAATTAATTAAATATTCTCAAATTAAATTGTTAAAAATTCTGGGTCGTTACATCAACCATGTTTGCACTCCCTTAACCCCCTCAGTGCCTTCAAAGTCCCTTCCTCCTAAATTTGAGAATGTCTTCAAGAGCTTAGCTAATTCCTCATGAGGGTTTTCCTCCCTCTGCTCTGCTCCTTCTCTAAATGCCCTCACCAAATCTTGCAAGTTAACTAATGGTGCAGCATTTGAGGGCCCTGCTCTAGTGCTTGGTGGTCTTCCTACCATGATTCACTATTCAATTGCATAGCTAGTTAGTCATATTTCTAAGTTAATTGTTTTCTGCAATTTATTTCTACTGTGGATATTTATCCATACAAGAAGATTGGATAATATATTTATGCTATATTCTAACAACATAGCCCTGATACCAACTGAAATGACCCACTTTTCTTCTCCTATAATATTTAGTGAATTTTAGTTAGGAATTTTTTTTTCTAAGGGATCACCTCTCTTCTTGCTCCTTTTATTTCTTTTAATTAATTACCCATGAACCTGAATTTTACTAATATAAACACATCATTATTTAAATCAATTCCTATCATTTATATATATATGAAGATATATATAAATGTTTCTTTGCAAGTCAGAGTGTTTAAAGTAACAAAGAATATTAATTCACACAATATTTTTCATAGTTGAAATGTCTTGTGTCACATAGCTTGTTTCTACACTTATATCTCTTCACTGACTCAAGATTAATTAATACTAAATATAAATATTATCACCTTATTAAAACTCAAGATTGACCAATGCATAATTCAGATTTTATCTTTTTTCATAATGACTCAAGATGGACTAATACAAAAATAAAGTATTAGTTCCTTATATTTTCATTTGTATTGTTTTCCAGAGTTTTCATTAAACCAAATTATTTGATTTGTGGTCTAATATCCCATGGGTTTGATTCTGGGGATTTCAATAATTCATACCTGTTATCTAGAAATGATAGAAGATGTCAAAACATAATTTGATTAATGATTCAAGGGTTTATCTAGCCCAGATTCATAGTTTATACACAAACATGCACCAAACATGCACAAGCAATTCAGTTCAATCAAAATGCATATATTCAAGTTTATAAAACATGCAATGATCATGTAATGATAGGGTTGTGTGCTGATTTAGAATTCATACACACTTTGCTAATAAAACTGGAAAACATATTGAGCTTGGTTTTGAAAGATCTTTGCATAGTCTGAATGATAAGTGAGCAAAAGTAATGTTCTGGATTTCTAAATACTTAACCAAATTACTCTATTTTATTACTTGATGCATTGAATCATTTGATCTGCTTCTTTTACTAAATTGCTACTCCAATCATATGTTTTTCTAGATTTTATCAAAATTCAAATCCTAAAACCTTAGCTACCTATGATTTCCAAGTTTTATAACATCATATTCTTAGTCTTATTCTGGATTCAACTTATGACTTGATTTCTTTTCAAATTAGCATTAAACTACAGATTTACTTGCTTCAGAAAGTTGAAGCATATGGCTTCAGACATATGCATGCACTTGTATCAATTACAAGCCATGTAGAGGCCCTTCTGGTTAGCCATGGTCAAGCTCAAAGTCATCTACTATAACTTTTGTACACTCTCTTTTAACACAACTTAACTACTAATACAAGGTTTAGTTGCAATTCAAATTAACTTGTACTATGATCTTGTTTGTTTCAGTGATTTCAAGCTTACACATAAACTTTTATTAGTTACAAGACATGTAAAAATCTTGCTGGCTAGCCAAGACCAAATTTAAACCCATCAACTCATTACTTTGACTAATCATTCATTCAAAAACAACCCATAATCCTATCTGAAACTTAATCAATAATAGCAAGGAGAATATGTCCATATATCAGGTTATATGGTATGCTTCTTATTCATCATAGCTTGCTGGATTTAATTCCAGGGCACATTACTTTGATCAACCACTCACTACCACATATAAATGCATAAGTCTTACATATTCATTACAAGGAAACAAACACTAAGAATTCTGGACACACATAATCCTTAAGAATGTTTTTGTCCAGATTATTTATTACAAATAAAAACTTCTACTTCTCTAAAGTATTTTAAAACAGCAAGCTCTTCTAACACCCATGCAAGCAGAGCTACTATGCCTCTTTCCCTGCAGCAATACCTAGAACTGCCTCAAAGATAATGAGACACCCCCATAGTTTGCAAAGGCAACAAATAGGGTCAGAAATAAATTCTGGTATGAGTGAAATCAAAACATAATAACTTGTCATTTTCTAATTATTGTGCAGAGAATTCATATACTTGATGCTTATTTGGATTTATAATGTAAACTAGGTATATATTTATATAAGCCCCTACTAACACTCATACACACAAGCATCCATTCATCCATTCAATTCAGTACACATGATACATACTCCTATGGATTAACTCATTTTAATACCATAGCTCAACTCTCGATCTCAATTTATCAATTTAATTTGGTCTTAAGTCTTTGCCATTGAACATCATGTGTGCATTGCAAGGGACTCAATTCTGTTAACCCCTGCACAGAGGCCTACAGGACTTAAACAAGTCATGCACATACCCATCATCCCCCTTATGATGAATAGATCAAGGCTCTACTCCTAGATTAGCTTTATAATCTAGTGACCATTCTCATTTTCTTTCAGAAAAATTTATTAACTCTTGAAATGCTTTTATATTATTTTCTTCTTTTTCATAAATCAAAGAGAGTTAAACTCACTCAGGGATTTCAACCAACCATACTAAACATTCATGAAAAGAATACCATATCTCATTTTCAGTTATTTTATTCAAAACATGTTTTAACACTTGCATGTCGCCTATATTCAGAAATACCATGATCACTTAAACAAATCTAGTGAAATCATATAAAATCCTTATACTCAATTCTACTGTGAACATAGGGTAAGGTCTTCGAGAAAAACCCGTAAAACATTTTAGCTTAAGATCTGAACAAATCAGCACATAAATAATTTATTGCATTGTTCATCACATTTTTAAAACAATCTAGACATAAACATGAATCTCCTTTATTCACACTGCCTAGTTTATTTCCCAGTAATACCCTACTTCTCAATAAAATGTATTTATCTTACTAAACATATTTATAAACTGATGTTTTAAGGTACTGGATCCATATCAGTGATCGGGGTATTTTTCTTATCAAATAATAAGTCAAAACAAATCAAAGCATCAACCAAAGATTTATCAAAACACCAACCATTCTCAGCATTCACTTATTCAGAAAAATAAATCAATCACAAACATGATATGGTTTTTATAAAATAATATGGTTTCCCTTAACTTGGGTCTTAGCGCCTTAAACCTCATAAGATTGATTAATCACTCATCTTCCTTCCTCTTTTCCCCGAGAATACTTTAACTTGAAAATGGCTTTGGTTTGCTCTTCTTTCTTTCCTTAATATTTTCTGTTTTTCTAAAATGAGACTGCTTCTACCCCTTTTATTTTTAAAACATTGTTTAGGGTTTTAGTAGGGTGGAAAAAACCATCTTATCCCCACACAATTGAGAGAATTCTGCATATGATGTTATGGCTAGAAATGTCATTTTCCTTTTTTTTTATTTCCCTTTCTGGTATTTTCAGTTGCTTTGGCCCCTTTTTCTTTTCTTTTTCTGGTTTGCATGCTATTTGCATGTTCCATACACGCACCTTATTTTCATGTGACTTTCTTACATTATTTATTTTCTTAAGACTAATCTGTAATGTATACATGTATATCCTTTTATCAATTAATTCCTTGTTAATGTTTCAAGCTATTTGTTTTCTCTTGATATATTAATTGTATTCATATGTTTAATTACCATAGTATTTTCCTTATTACTTTATATTTTTCCTGGTTGTAAAAATATAACATATGGTAATGTATAATCCATATATACACTCAGTCACATTTCCTCATTCCTTCTCTCTAAAATACCATTTCCTTCTTATTGTTTATTTTTAATTACTATAAAAGTCCACTTTTATCATTTTATTCCTTTATGACTATTTATATTCAATATATATTCATATGAATATAAGACTTACTCATACTTAGTTATTTTCTTCTCATTATTATTTTACTGAAAATAACTATCCCCTTTAATATATATTTAACTCATTCTCAATGTTTATCTTCAAACTATATTATTTATTTATTTTGAAAATTCTCCTTTCACTGATTTTATTAAAATTATTCTTATCTCAATAATTTGGGTCTTCACGCATTCAGAGGAAAAAAAAGAAGAAAATGAACGAATCGATTTTTCAAAAAAATCAAATGGCCGTACTCTTATCTTCCCAAAATAAACGAATCAAAATCATTTCCTCATTAATGGTCGCATACTCGAAAAACGAGATGAGGGAGAGCACGAGCTCGCACCACGCGTGGGAATCAGTGATTTGGGCAAATTCATGTGGCGATCAGCATGGAAGTCGTGACGAAATCTCAGGCTATGGTTAGCATCAGCGACTAGGGTTCAGCAACGAGGCGGCGATAGCCTGGAATGCGTGCGCGTGCGTGGAGGGCTCGCCTGGAAGCACAAGCTAGGGTTTCGGCGATGCATCTGGATTCGAGCTCTACTGCCGCTCGCACTTGCGCGAGCATAGGTAGGCGACGATTTGGGGTTCGATTTGGCGGGCGTTGATGGCAGCGACTTCATCGCGATGTCGAGTTTGGGGAACGCTCGAAGGCTGGGAGGACGAGCCTGTAAGGTATCATTTTGGTAATTTTTGTTATCTTCCTTAATGTATACATATGTATAGATAAATGTATGAATGAGTAGAAAAAAATAGAAATTTTACAGCAAGAAAAATGCAGTAAGGTGTAGACAATTATTGGTTTTTAATTTTGTATTCATATATGTGTTTTAAAGATAATAAACATGTTATAAAGCAGAAAATATTTAGTAAAGCAATTCTTTAAAAAAATTGGGAGTTTAAAAAGAAATTAGTTTAAACCAAGATTATTAGTTTAAAATATAGTTTTTGGTTAATTAAATTTATTAAAAAGGAAATTTAATAATTAGTTAAATAAATTTATTAAAAGAGAAAATTGGTTTAAATAGAATTATCAGCTAATCAAAACTATTAAACTGTAATTGGTTGTTTGATTATTTCGAATATTAATCAACTGTATAAAATTGTTTATACAAGGTCAAGAACTGTGAAGAAAACAATATGGAATAAAAATGGGTTGCATGCGTAAACAAAGGTGAGATCTTCTCACTCAAGTTCAAATTGAAATTTCCACTTTGGTTTTAAATAATCAAAATTTAAATTGATTGACTTTGTGCTTGGGTGATTGAATTATAATGATTATTCATTGGATGATATTATATATATAGTAGTATATAGTATATATTGGAGTTGTTGATTTTCCGCATTATATAGGGGATGAGACCCTATTGTGCCGCATAATAGCGGATGATATTTTATAAATCCTATATACCGCGATATTCCACCTCGAAGTGGAATTGGTATTTAATTGTTGTCCTAACGTCTGCGGATGCAGGGAAACGGGTTGGAGGGATCCAACTGGATTCCTTAAATATTGAGTTTGTTTCATATGTTGTGTGTTGATAATTTCTATGTGATTATATCGTAATTGAAATCTTTGTTGGCTAAAATTTAGCCGAATATATTTTTGGTATCGTAAGATACCAGAAATAAATAAAATTAGATTTTTAAATTAAGAAGAAAATCTATAGTGAAATCTCATTAAATAAATTCCAAGAAAATGGGAAAGGATTTAATAAAGGAATTTATTTTTAAAGGCAATAAATTTGTAAATCAAAAAGAATATTGACTTGGTGTTTTAAAATAAATCTTTGGGAAATTAATTTAAAATTTGATTTAGTGTTTAAAATAAAATTTGGAAATCAATTTGAAATTTTATTTGGTGTTGATAGTGGATATTTGGAAGTCCAAGGGAATTTTGTTTTAAAAATAAACATTGTTTTATTTTTAAAGGTGTGAAAAGAAATTTACAGATTCCGAATGTAAATTAAAATAAATCGAGAAGATTTATTAATTGATATAAATGGAAAGAGAATTCTTCCCTGGAAAGCCAAGTATATTGTTAAAATAGCTTTTGAAGTATAAATTAAAGGTTCTAGAAATTGTTTGGAAAATTTTTTATTGTTGAAGGAATTATTTTTGGAAATCAGTTTAAATCTTTAAAACGTGGATTTGTTTAATCGCTTATAGAAAGGATTATTTTAAAGATTAAATTGATATTTGTTTAAAAAAATGGTTATTTAAAATAGTTATACCCTATCTACTAAATTATTTCAATGTTAGCTTAGACTTGAAGTTTATGTAAGATATTAGTATAATATTTTTATAAGTAATAATTAAGTGAGTGCTTTTAAAATAGTTTATTTCCAAGTATATATGTTCGGATAAGTAATTTAAAATATTTTAAAGAATTTAATCTCGGAAGATTTTCAGTGAAAATAAATATTTAGGAATATTTTCCGCATAAGGAAAAATGATTTGAAACATGTTTTCAAGATATTGAAATGTGGTCAGTAATTTGAAATTTGTTTCAAATGATTGAAGTGAAATAAAAAATTATATCTTGCAATGATATTTTGAAAATAAATAATTGGGAAAATTATTTAAATCTTGGTGTTTGTTGTGAATATTTATTGATAGTTAAATAACCGACTATCAATATTGGCCTTTTTAAATGGCATTTGAATTTAGATGCGACCGGGGGTCGGATTCCAAGTGGATATCCGAAAACCACATCGAACCTTTGTGATTGTGATGGATCTTTTATTTAAAAGATCAACGTGGAATTTGTTGTGATTAGTTTGAAAATATGATTAAACGCTTATTTTTAAAAATAAGCGCTCGTTATTCGGATTAGCCGGGAGAGGACCTTGTGTCATAAAACCCATTCCAAATAACGATACGACGAAATGGGATTGCATTTGAAGATGGTGTTGAAGACTGGGTACTTTTGAAATTGAAAGGATTACCTGTTGAATGTCTCTGCACTGGGTTGCTCCGGTATAGAGATTTTATCACCCTTTGTGATGGGGATTCCGAACGTGATTAGTGAATATCTGGGTTGGCAAGGGCTTCTTTGGAAGTGCCTTTGGTTCCGTTCGATCCCGTAACAGACTTGTATGGATGTGTGGCTGGCATTACACTTTGAGATGTAAAACTGGTTTCTATCGAATACATTACTGTTGGTGGTGGAGAATTTATTCTCTTAGCTGAACACCCTTCTCTGAGACGTACGAGCTCAAAGGTTATGTAGTTGATGGTTACTAGTGATACATTCCCAATTTGGTAATGTGGCACACGAAGTGCTGCTGATCATTTGTTGACCAAAGCATGACTTTGTGAAAAGTGTAGCTTTATGGACGAGACTGGTCGGACCTCACACCCCGAAAATGGTCAAAACAGGAAAGATGCGGCAAGGTTACGAAGATCGCGCCCTTTAGGGTATGTCATTTCCTTCTGGAAAAGGGTGGTGTCAGGTATGGAGCCTTGATATTTAACCTGTGCGGTTACTGCAAATACTTTTCTTTGTGGTTGTCGGTATAGAGGATCCTCGGATAAAGGTCCCAAAGACCGGGGGATAGCATACTCATGTAGTAGTTACCTAGTTACAAAGATAACCCGGCCTTATGTTGGCAGAGCGCTTGTTAAGTTCTCGGGACGTCTCGCTAGAGGCGTATCCATGTGGCAGTAGGAAGTTCCTTAGCCTTACCATTTGTTGGAAATCCAATTCCCAATACGAACCATGTGCGGTTTTAGTTGTATAACCTGCCATCTACTTATGGTGGCGCCCCACTGTTTAGATGGTAGCTATAGTAGGCATAGTTCGAAATGTCTATGCGGGCTAAGATTAATATTATACTTTCGAAATGTTTTCTGCACTACGCACTAATAATATTATCGAAAGGATTTTGCGTATTAAGCATGTTTGACTATCATAAGGAGAAATCACATGCATTGTGTGTGTGGCGGGAGGCCTTATGGTAGTTTCATTTTCCAAAAGCATAGTGGATTTCTTTTTATTTTCTTTGTAAAAAAACTATTTTTAAGATATCACACCAGTCCCACGACTGACCTGAAATTTATTGTTTCCTTTTCTAAACTCTGGGTGCCCAAAATTTTCCACACTGGCAGCCTAGAGTCAAATTATCATTTTAAGGGAGCGAAGTCTTTCAAGAAGTTGCTGTGGAGATAAGGAGTTGAAGTTGGATGGCGAAGCATATCACTTATATATGTAATATTCCTTTCCGCTGTTGTTGTTGTACACTCTGATAATGTAACGTGATGTAACGTAATAACTGATATAGTAATTCTGTTTAAAGATAGTTATTTATCTATTATATTCGTTCCACTGCGAAATGTGAGATTCTGCTATGGTTTCTGTTTCTTCTTCCTTCTTCTTCAACCTCTTCTTCTTTAACCCTAACGATTCGGTTTTTGGGCATTGGATTGTTCGACATTTGATACATTGGACGTATCGATGTTGACTTTCGGGCATCGAAAAATCGGGATGTTACAAAGTGCTATCAGAGCATTTGGTTAAGCGTCAACCTTGGCTCTGTTGGGTGTTACTCGTTAGAGATAGAGTCAGTAGTACTCTAGAATGAGTGTGAGTGTAATAGTATATATGAGCGCGTATTTGTTAGTGAATATAAAATTGTTTTATATTGTGTTGACTTATTAGTTGATTGTTTATAGATTCTGGTCGGTGCAGTTTGGCCAACTGTATCGATAGGTGTTTCTAAACTCTTGAACAGGATAAACCGGCACAGTATTGTTTTAAAATAGGGTAAATGAAATAATTTTACCCAAAACTATTTTTGTATATGAAAGAAATGGTTTACTGTGAATTTTTATAATATACGGTTGTTTGGTTGTTAAGGAAATGGTAGTATTAAACTATCGTCATTACTGAATAAGAAATCGAAATGTTAAACAAAGATTAAGAATTAAATTCACATACAAATGGAATTTGAAAATATAAATTGTAAATGTGATTTATAATTTAAAACGGAACTCGAGAGAAGTATTTTTGGGTTAGATATGAAATCTGGTGGAGTTTTAAATATAAAAATATTTGGAAAAAATAATTTTGAAGGGATATAATTGATTTCAAAGTTGGTTTTGAAACGTGAGAAATTGTTAAAGAAGACTCTGGAAATCTCTAAAATGTTACGATATCTAAATAAGTTTGATAACTCATAAAAATAATTGAAGTTGATTGGACTAAGATTCAAATTGAAAAGGGATAAATAAAAGAAAGTGTGGAATAAATTTGTGAATGAACAAATGAGTTAACATTTATGAGTAAATGAATTGGAAATAAAAAAGGAATGAAATTTGACTTGGATCAAGTTGAATAAAAATCCGAACTTGGAAAAATTAAAATAAAATGGATTGAGTCCAAGTAAACTAATATGATGATTAATTAATTCATGAAATAAGAGAGTTGAATTAGTTAACTTAAAACATGAATTGTGAGTTAAATAAAAAATGGTTTGAATTTGCAGATAAATTCAAGTAAGTAGAAATAAATTAAAAAAATTCCTTGTTATTGATAAATTTAGTATGATAAAATAAATTCGAGATGAATTGAGAATGGAAAGTTGAAATTTAAAATGCATTTGATAAATAAAAAAATCAAATCAGGAATTTAAATTGGG
This sequence comes from Allium cepa, assembly GCA_030765085.1. Classification (NCBI taxonomy): domain Eukaryota; kingdom Viridiplantae; phylum Streptophyta; class Magnoliopsida; order Asparagales; family Amaryllidaceae; genus Allium; species Allium cepa. The sequence goes on from CM060928.1 coordinate 961,925,898, forward strand.
AAGTGTTACAAGGAAAAATAAATTGAGTTTTGAATTGAAATAACTTAAGTAAATATTGGATAAAAGCTCGACTTAAGTAAAAATTGTGAAATGGTTGTTGTCAAGTTTTATGGAATGGTTGTGAATGAAACTTGTTTTTATTAATGAAATGAAATAGAATAAAGAGTAAATTGAGTTTGTATCAATTTAAATTAGTTATAAGCTAGATTGGATATTCTATTAAGTGAATATCGTCGAAATTGCATAGAAATGGTTGTCATTTGACGCAAACGAGATTGTATAAAATTCTATGAGTTAATGAAAGCCAATAAAATTGATTTTTGAATCAACTGAAATAGATATGAGTTCGTTTCGGTTAAAAAATAAATTGAATGTAAGAAAGTGAATTGTAAATCACTTAAATTGAATAGAAATGGTATGGAATTTGGTTGTAAGCAATTAAATTTGTATCGAAACCATATAAATTGCTAATGTAAATAATTTTGAATATTTTACTTGTGAAAACTATGTGTTTACTATTGAAAATGAGTGAAATGTAAATGAATTTCCTATATGTGTCACTTACGTGTTTACATTGAGTAAGTACAGATACAGGGGGGCCGTTTGGCTGGATTTGGTCGCGCTAAAATGCTAATAATAAGCCGCTTGCTTAAAAATGCTAAATAAGGTACGCCTACGGAATAAAAATAGGAAATATGAACTGTTTTTGTTTTTCCGACTGGGTTGGTCGATGTATATATATTTATATCCTTTGTCAAATTGCAAAAGCTCCTCCGTACAAAGAAGACTCTGCCAAAATTTTCCGAAAATTTTGGAAGATAGAAACTTTTTTTTAATATTTTTTGTTTTTTCTTACGAAAAACGATTTCAAGTTGGAAACTGAAGTAAATCAGTGAATGAAACTAATTTAAAGTAATGATATGGATCAGTTACAATTGAAAGATAAAATTCAATATTTAGAATTGGAGATAAATTGAATTCATATGGTATAAGAAGTATATATTGAAATTCCATAAAGGAATGTGCAAAATCATATTTGAACGTTGTAATTGGATATTATTGCTAGTAGAATATATAGGTATGTTACAGGAAAGAGAAAAAATTGGAATTGGGATTTTGAAGATAAAATTTAAATTGCTCGACAAAAGGTATGTATTTAAATTTCAGTATGAAATTTGATGATTTTCTTGTCTAGCCACTTGGCCTTTTGTTTTCTTTTTGAATCTGGGGGTCGTGGTGCCATTTTTGTAGTCGTACTGTGCTAGCTGCGCAAAGGAGACGCTGGCGAAATTTTTCGAAAATTTAGGGAGTTAGAAAAATTTTGTGAAAATTTTAAAAGTTTAACATTTGAATTTAAATTTGAATTTGAATTGGTTAAGTAAACAAGGTTGTTTGGAAACTTATGATTGAATTTGGAGAGTTAGTTGAAGAAATAATGAGTCTTTAATAAAAAGATTTGTTTTGGTAAGATGATAAAACTATTTGGATTAGGGAAAATAATGAATGGGTTAAGGATCATTCTTCCTAACTAGTAATTTCGGGACGAAATTCTTTTAAGGGAGGAAGAATGTGACGACCCAGAATTTTTAACATTTAAAAATGAAATACTTAATCGATTTTGAATATTTGGAGGATAGTTTAACTTGAATTTCAAAATAAGCTATGAATTTGGCAATTAAATTATTAAGATTAATTTATTGAAGTTGGACGAAAATTTGAATCTTCAACTTTTAGCTTGTTAAAAATATTTTCAAGGCTTAGAAAATTCATATTGATGATACTGAAGGCAATGGAAGCTTCAGAATTGAATTTCGAAATGTTTTATTCTGTTTTGAAATTATATGATTTAAATCGATATTTAAAAATAGCCTTCCGAGGCACAGTCTCGGAATTCAATGAAACGAGTTTCATTGGATCCGTAATAGTTAGTTATTATCGGATTTCAATTTTCGTAGCATTTGGAGTTGTCGTTTGGCCATATAATAAGCATACGTGTTGAAAATTATGTCGAAATTTAATTTTATAACTGGTACAAAAAGCTATCTTCTCCATACGATCGAATTTGGACCCAAAACCTTTTCCATTGTATTCGGAATAGGGGTTTAACATTATAAACACATAGCGGCATGTCTCGATAGGAGTTTGAAATTTTAAGTTGCATTCACCGAGACAAATTTGAAGTTGAATTTAAAATTTGATATATATAAATTTATATTGCCGAGCCAACTTTCAGACGAAATTCTTTCCCCTCGGCTATCTTCCTTTTTTTCCCATCAGCCTGCTCCTTAAACTATCGCTACTTTTTGCCTTTTCTATAGCAGACAATCAACACTGGCTTCCACAGCACAAAACTCCGCTCTTCGTTTATTTTAAAACCACGAACCCTTCTTGTCTTCATTCGGAGAAAAAAACGAACGAAATTGATTTTTCAAAAAATCAAATGGCCACACTCTTTTCTTCCTAAAATAAACGAATCAAAATCAATTCCTCATTAATGGCCGCGTACTCGAAAAACGAGATGGGCGAGAGCAGGCGCTCGCGCCACGCCTAGGAATCAGCGATTTGGGCAAATTCGTGTGGCGATCGGCATGGAAGTCGCGATGAGATGTCTGGCTATGGTTAGCATCGGCGACTAGGGTTTGGCAACGAGGCGACGACAACCTGGAATGCGTGCGCATGCGTGGAGGGCTCGCCTGGAAGCACAAGCTAGGGTTTCGGCGATGCATCTGGATTTGAGCTCGACGGCCGTGCGCGCTTGCGCGAGCATGGGCAGGCGATGATTTGGGGTTCGATTTGGGGGATGTTGATGGCAGCGACTTCATTGCGACGTCGAGTTTGGGGCACGCTCGAAGGCTGTGAGGACGAGCCTGTAAGGTATCGTTTCAATTTTTTTGTTATCTTCCTTAAAGTATACAATGTATAGATACATGTATGAATAAGCAGAAAAAAATTACAGCAAGAAAAATGTAGTAAGGTGTAGACAATTTTTGGTTTTTAATTTTATATTCATAAATGTGTTTTAAAGATAATAAACATGTTATAAAGCAGAAAATCTTAAGTAAAGTAATTCCTTAAAAAAATCAGGAGTTTAAAAAGAAATTAGTTTAAACCAAGATTATTAGCTTAAAATATAATTTTTGGTTAGTTAAATTTATTAAAAAGGAAATTTAATAATTAGTTAAATAAATTTATTAAAAGAGAAAATTGGTTTAAATAGAATTATCAGCTAACCAAAAATATTAAACGGTAATTGGTTGTTCGATTATTTCGAATATTAATCAACTATATAAAATTTGTTTATACAAGGTCAAGAACTGTGAAGAAAACAGTCTGGAATAAAAATGGGTTGCATGCATAAGCAAAGGTGAGATCTTCTCACTCAAGTTCAAATTGAAATTTCCAGTTTGATTTTAAATAGTCAAAATTTAAATTGATTGAATGTGTGCTTGGGTGATTGAATTATAATGATTATTCATTGGATGATATTATATATAGTAGTAAATAGTATATATTGGAGTTGTTGATTTCCTGCATTATAAAGCGGATGAGACCCTATTGCGCTGCATAATAGCGGATGATATTTTATAAATACCATATACCGCGATATTCCACCTCGAAGTGGAATTGGTATTTAATTATTGTGCTAACTTCTGTGGATGCAAGGAAACATGTTGGAGAGATCCAACTGGATTCCTCAAATATTGAGTTTGTTTCATATGTTATGTGTTGGCAATTTCTGTGTGATTATATCGTAATTGAAATCTTTGTAGGCTAAAATTTAGCCGAATATATTTTTGGTATCGTAAGATACCAGAAATAAATAAAATTAGATTTTTAAATTAAGTATAAAATCTATAGTGAAATCTCATTGAATAAATTCCAAGAAAATGGAAAAGAATTTAATAAAGGAATTTTCTTTTAAAGGCAATAAATTTGTAAATCAAATAGAAAATTGATTTGGTGTTTTAAGATAAATCTTTGGGAAATCAATTTGAATTTTGATTTTATGTTTAAAATAAAATTTGGAAATCAATTTGAAATTTTATTTGGTGTTGATAGTGGATATTTGGAAGTCCAAGGGAATTTTGTTTCAAAAATAAATATTGTTTTACTTTTAAAGGGGTGAAAAGAAATTTACAGATTCGGAATGTAAATTAAAATAAATCATGAAGATTTATTAATTGATATAAATGGAAAGAGAATTCTTCCCTGGAAAACCGAGTATATTGTTAAAGTAGCTTTTGAAGTATAAATTAAAGGTTCTAGAAATTGTTTGGAAAAAATTTTATTGTTGGAGGAATTATTTTTGGAAATCATTTTAAATCTTTAAAACATGGATTTATTTAATCGCTTATAGAAAGGATTATTTTAAAGATTAAATTGATATTTGTTTAAAAAAAATGGTTATTTAAAATAGTTGTACCCTATCTATCAAATTATTTTAAAGTTAGCTTAGACTTGAAGTTTATATAAAATATTATTATAATATTTTTATAACTAATAATTAAGTAAGTGTTTTTAAAATAGTTTATTTCCAAGTATATATGTTTGGATAAGTAATTTAAATTATTTTAAAGCATTTAATCTCTGCAGATTTTCAGTGAAAATAAATATTTGCGAATGTTTTCCACATAAGGAAAAATGATTTGAAACTTGTTTTCAAGATATTGAAATGTGGTCAGTAATTTGAAATTTGTTTCAAATGATTGAAGTCACAAAAATTTATATCTTGCAAAGATATTTTGAAAATAAATAATTGAAAAAATTATTTAAGCCTTGGTGTTTGTTGTGAATATTTAATGATAGTTAAATAACCGACTATCAATATTGGCCTTTTTAAATGGCATTTGAATTTCGATGCGACCAGGGGTCGGATTCCAAGTGGATATCCGAAAACCACTCGAACCTTTGTGATTGTGATGGATCTTTTATTTAAAAGATCAACGTGGGATTTGTTGTGATTTGTTTGAAAATCTAATTGAACGCTTATTTTTAAAAATAAGCGCTCGTTATTCGGATTAGCCGGGAGAGGAACTTGAGTCATAAAACCCATTTCGAATGACGATACGACAAAATGGGATTACATTTGAAGACGGTGTTGAAGACCGGGTATTTTCGAAATTGACAGGATTACCTGTTGAATGTCTTTGCACCGGGTTGCTCTGGTATAGAGATGTTATCACCCTTTGTGATGGGGATTCCGTACATGATTAGTGAATATCCGGATTGGCAAGGGCTTCTTTGGATGTGCCTTCGGTTCCGTTCGATCCCGGAACGGACTTGTATGGATGCGTGGCTAGCATTACACTTTGAGATGTAAAGCTGGTTTCTATCGAATACATTTCTGTTGGTGGCGGAGAATTTATTCTCTTAGCTTAACACCGGTCTCTGAGATGTACGAGCTCAGTGGTTATGTAGTTGATGGTTACTAGTGACACATTCCCAATTTGGTAATGTGGCACACGAAGTGCTGCTGGTTGATCAAAGCATGAATTTGTGAAAAGTGTAGCTTTGTGGACGAGACTTCGTCGGACCTCACACCCCGAAAATGGTCAAAACATGAAAGATGCGGCAAGGTTATGAGGGTCGCGCCCGTTAGGTATGTCATTTCCTTCTGGAAAAGGGTGGTGTCGGGTATGAAGCCCTGATATTTAACCTTTGTGGTTACTGCAAATACTTTTCTTTGTGGTTGTTGGTATAGAGGATCCTCGGGTAAAGGTCCCAAAGGACCGGGGGATAGCATACTCGTGTAGCAGTTACCTAGTTACATAGGTAACTTGGCCTTGTATTGGTAGAGAGCTGGTTAAGTTCTCGGGACGTCCCGCTAGAGGCGTACCCATGTGGCAGTAGGAAGTTCCTTAGCCTGACCATTTATTGGAAATCCAATTCCCAATACGAACCCTGTACGGTTTTAGTTGTATAACCTGCCATCTACTTATGGTGGCGCCCATTGTTTAGATGGTAGCTATAGTAGGCATGGTTCGAAATGTCTATGCCGGCTAAGATTAATATTATATTTTCGAATTGTTTTCTGCACTATGCACTAATAATAATATTGAAAGGATTTTGCGTATTAAGCGTGTTTGACTATCATAAGGAAAAATCTCCTCCAATTCTGCGTTTGCATTGTGTGTGTGGCGGGAGGCCTTATGGTAGTTTCATTTTCCAAAAGCATAGCGGATTTCTTTTTATTTTCTTTGTTAAAAAAAACATTTTTAAGATCTCACACCAGTCCCACGACTGACCTAGGGTTTATTGTTCCCTTTTCTAAACTCTGGGTGCCCAAAATTTTCCACACGGGCAGCCTAGAGTCAGTTTATCATTTTAAAGGAGCGAAGTCTTTCAAGAAGTTGCTGTGGAGATCAGGAGTTGAAGTTGGATGGCGAAGCGTATCACTTATATATGTAATATTCCTTTCCGCTGTTGTTGTTGTACACTCTGATAATGTAATGTAATGTAATATAATAAATGATATAGTGGTTCTGTTTAAAGATAGTTATTTATCTATTATATTTGTTCCGCTGTGAAATGTGAGATTCCGCTATTGTTCCTGTTTCTTCTTTCTTCTTCTTCTACCTCTTCTTCTTTAACCCTAACGATTCGGTTTTTGGGCATTCGACTATGTGGCATTTGATACAGTGGACGAATCGATGTCGATTTTCGGGCGTCGAAAAATCGGGATGTTACAAAGTGGTGTCAGAGCATTTGGTTAAGCGTCAACCTTGGCTTTGTTGGGTGTTACTCATTAGAGATAGAGTCAGTAGTACTCTAGAATGAGTGTGAGTGTAGTAATTGATATGAGCGCATATTTTTAAGTGAATATAAAATTACTTTATATTGTGTTGACTTATCGGTTGATTGTTTATAGATTCTGGTTGGTGCAGTTTGGCCAACTGTACCGATAGGGGTTTCTAAACTCTTGAACAGGATAAACCGACACAGTATTGTTTTAAAATAGGGTAAATGAAATAATTTTACGCAAAAATATTTTTGTATATAAAAGAAATGATTTTCTGTGAATTTTTATAATATATGTTGTTTGGTTGTTAAGGAAATGGTAATATTAAACTATTATCATTACTGAATAAGAAATTGAAATATTAAACAAAGATTAAGAATTAAATTCACATACAAATGGAATTTGAAAATATAAATTGTAAGTGTGATTTATAATTTAGAACGGAACTCGAGAGAAGTATTTTTGAGTTGGATATGAAATCTGGAGGGGTTTTAAATTTAAAAAATTTGGAAAAAATAAATTTGAAGGGATATAATTGATTTCATAGTTGGTTTTGAAACGTGAGAAATTGTTAAAAAAGACTCTGGAAATCTCTAAAATGTTACGATATCTAAATAAGTTGGATAACTCATAAAAATATTTGAAGTTGATTGGAATGAGATTCAAATTGAAAAGGGATAAATAAAAGTAAGTATGGAATAAATTTGTGAATGAACAAATGAGTTAACAATTATGAGTAAATGAATTGGAATTGGAAATAAAAAAGGAATGAGATCAAGTTGAATAAAAATCAAACTTGGAAAAATTAAAATAAAATGGATTGAGTCCAAGTAAACTAATATGATGATTAATTAATTCATGAAATAGGAGAGTTGAATTAGTTAACTTAAAACTTGAATTGTGAGTTAAATAAAAAATGTTTTGAACTTGCAGATAAATTCAAGTAAGTATAAATAAATTAAAAAAATTCCTTGTTATTGATAAATTTAGTTTGATAAAATAAATTCGAGATGAACTGAGAATGGAAAGTTGAAATTTAAAATGGATTTGATAAATAAAAAATCAAATCAGGAATTTAAGTTGGGAAGTGTTACAAGGAAAAATAAATTGAGTTTTGAATTGAAATAACTTAACTAAATATTGGATAAACGCTCGACTTAAGTAAAAATTGTGAAATGGTTGTTGTCAAGTTTTATGGAATGGTTGTGAATGAAAATTGTTTGATTAATGAAATGAAATAGAATAAAGAGTAAATTGTGTTTGTACCAATTTAAATTAGTTATAAGAAAGATTGGATATTCTATTAAGTGAATATCGTCGAAATTGCATAGAAATGGTTGTCATTTGACGCAAACGAGATTGCATAAAATTCTATGAGTTAATGAAAGCCAATAAAATTGATTTTGGATCAATTGAAATAGATATGAGTTCGTTTCGGTTAGAAAATGAATTGAATGAAAGAAAGTGAATTGTAAATCATTTAAATTGAATAGAAATGGTATGGAATGTGTTTGTAAGCAATTAAATTTGGTATGGAATAGAAATGGTATGGAACGTCTATGCTGGCTAAGATTAATATTATACTTTCGAAATGTTTTCTGCACTATGCACTAATAATAATATCGAAAGGATTTTGCGTATTAAGCATGTTTGACTATTATAAGGAGAAATCTCCTCCAATTTTGCGTCTGCATTGCGTGTAGCGGGAGGCCTTATGGTAGTTTCATTTTCCAAAAGCATAACGGATTTCTTTTTATTTTCTTTGTTAAAATAACTGTTTTTAAGATCTCACACCAGTCCCACGACTAACCTGTAGTTTATTGTTCCCTTTTCTAAACTCTGGGTGCCCAAAATTTTCTACACGGGCAGCCTAGAGTTAGGTTACCATTTTAAGGGAGCAAAGTCTATCAAGAAGTTGCTGTGGAGATTAGGAGTTGAAGCTGGATGGCGAAGCGTATCACTTATATATGTAATATTCCTTTCCCCTGTTGTTGTTGTACACTCTGATAATGTAATGTAATAACAGATATAGTGATTTTTTTTAAAGATAGTTATTTATCTATTATATTTGTTCCTCTGCGAAATGTGAGATTCTGCTATTGTTTCTGTTTCTTCTTTCTTCTTCTACCTCTTCTTCTTTAACCCTAACGATTCGGTTTTTGGGCATTCGACTGTGTGGCATTTGATACAGTGGACGTTTCGATGTCGACTTTAGGGCGTCGAAAAATCGAGACGTTATATTTGGAGAAGGGTATGACAATGAGTGTGCTAGGGGAAAGAAGTGTGAGCATCACTACCGATACTTGGACATCCGTTAAAAACATAAATTATATGGTTTTCACCGCTCATTTCAAGGATAGTGAATGAAAGTTGCATAAAAAATAATTAATTTTACAAAAATATTTAGTCATAAAGGTGATTATATAGGAAGATGTTTGGAGATGTGCTTGAGAAGTTGGGGAATTGAAAAAAAAATCTTTAGTATTATGGTCGATAATGCATCCGCTAATGATGGGGCAATTGGATACATGAAAAAAAGATTGGGTGATATGAATACTTTATTATTCAGTGGTGAATACTTACATATGAGGTGTGCATGTCACATAATTAACTTGATTGTTAAGGATGGCTTGAATGATCTATATAGCTCAATTGAACATATAAGGAATTGTGTTAAGTTTATTCTTTCATCCCCCGCAAGATTGGATAAGTTTAGGGTATATGCTATTATGTTCAAAATGATCAAATGTCAAACGTACCCATGGACATTCCAACTAGATGGAATTAAACATAAAAAATGCTTGAATGTTCTAGAAAATACAAGATGTTTTTTGATAATGGCCGCCGAAAGTGCTCCTTTTGTAAGTTATTTCAATGAAAAGGATAAAGATGGGTTAAAAAGAGTTAGGCCACCAAACGATAATGATTGGGAGAAGTCTAAGGCCTTTGTTCACTTTTAAAAAAAATTATGATGCCACTTTATCATTAAGTGCAACTAAATCTTGCACATCTCCTTTAATGTTTGTGGTTGTGTCCGGCCTACTTATTGACATTGAAATGAAAATTAATGATGATGGTAATCAAATTTTGCAAAATGTTGGGAAATCTATGGAAGTTAAGTGGGATAAATATTGGGGAAATTTTGAGAGTGTGAACAAGATGATTTAAGTAGCTCATGTTCTTAATCCAAGATATAAACTTGAATCGCTACAAATTTCCTTAGAAGATATGGGAAAAGATAGTCATGCAATCAAAAACATTGTCCATGAAATAAAATAATGCGTTCTAAAGTGACATAATGAATATAAAGAGGTTAATGAATAAAAAATGAATATCTATCATAAAGGAAAATACCTCTAAGGACTATGTAAATATTAGTTCACAATCAAGTGGACTTTATCATGTTGTGATGCGACTCAAGAGAAAGAGAGAACAAATGGAAATTAGAGAAATTAACAATGAAGTAGACAAATACTTTTTGGATCCTTGTGAGAAATTAGATGGTGAATCTTCTGATCTTTTAAATTAGTGGAAGTTGACTCAAGTGTGGTATTCAATTCTTTCGTTAGTTGCCAAAAATTTATTTTCAATTCCAAGTTCAACCATGGCTAGTGAGACTGCTTTTAGTTTGGGAAGGAGAATTGTTGATCCTTTTAGAGCTTCATTAACTCCAAAGATGGTTGAGGCGTTGGTTTGTACAAATGATTGGCTTAGGGGAGATGAATTCAATTTCTATAAGGATCCGAGCAAAGATGATGTCTCTTTCTACAAGGAACTTGAAGAATTTGGAAAAAAGTAAGCGTTTGTTAAATTTTATCAAAAAAATATGGTACAACATCTATTATCTAATAACAACCAAGTTGGTTAAAATTGAAAAGATATCTTAAAACATTGACTGACCCATAAAAGAATATATGTGTGTCTTTCTAAATGGTAGAGCATTGAAAAGCATTTATCAGCATTTAAAATAAATTTCCAAATGGTAATAGGGAGAGTCTTCACCGCTTTTAATTCTTTTGCACATGTTGCAACTTACAATAGTGAAGATATGTTTAGATTGACTTTGAGGTTTGAATTTGAAGCTGCTTTACAGTTCATTTATTTTCTACGGTTCAGCATTTATCATTATTGCCAAATGAATGGAATCTACTTTGCAATTTAGTTCATATTGCAAACTGTACATTCATCAGCATTTAAAATAAATTGTCGAATGAATGAATGATAATAAGGAGAGTATTCACTACTTTATAGTTCAAATTCTTTTCTACAGTTTAATATTATGATACTTACAAAAGTTAATTTGAAGCTGCTCTACAATAAAATTTATTTCTTTTCTACATTCATATTTACAGTTCAAATTCTTTTCTTCTTCCATATAGTACTTACATGACAAAATTTGAACACCTTGAAATCAGTTGTGGAATTAAAAATGTTTTTCGTATTTTTACCTTCACAGGCTTAAATGATAAAGCTCCACCTTCGGATCGATCATCTTCCTCCAGTTCACCTAGTTGACTACACTGTTGGGACATACATCACATGATCATACAGCAGATGAGAAAACTGGGACATCCATGGTGGCTTATTGGCTTTATTAACTCTATTCAAAACTGGTTTTCTAGTTCTTTTTTTGGCTACTGAAATGATGTGCAATCCTAAATTTATGTACCATATATGTGCTTGTTATTTCACTTGAATTGTTAATAACTTGACATACATGATGTTCTCAACCTGTGGAGGTTTATTTTCATTTTACATATGTTTTCATTTCACTTAGACTATTCATTATTGTTCAAATTGTATGTTTCACTTTGTTGTTTCTATCAGTGATATTTAAAACTAATATGATGTAGCATGTATGTGATGTATTTACAATTTAATATATTTACTGATTTATTCTGCATGATTTGGTACATATTTGGACCTTTGGTACATGATCTGGTACAGCAACAAAAGTATAATATTTAATTATTTACTATTTTTAGGAAATGATAATTTACCGTTATCGACATATTGGTAACGGTAACGGTAAACATTTTTTATTTACTAAATAAAATGGTATGGTAACGGTATTTGTATAACAGTAATGGTAACCATTAACATAACTGCCCTAGTTTGTTTAAATGGTGAAAACTTAGTGCAAAGATCGTGCTTTTCTATATTGTTCTTTGACATGGACTTTTAACAACATTTCTAGATCTTATATTAGATTGTTTGAGTTTTTAAGTGTCTAAAAATGATATTTAAATTTGGTATTTTTATATAATAATTTTAGGGATGTTTTCTAACATATTTTTCAGTATTTTAAAGTTGGTTTGAAGGTTGAATATATTTTTAATGATTATTTATGAATTTTCAAAGTAAAGAGGTTTTATAATATAAAACATGTTTCTAATTATTTTTGTCAAATTCTAAATGAGTTATTTTTAAGTAATATATTATATAGATATTCAAAACCTATTTATAAGTACTTTTGAAGTATATCTATAAGTTTGAAAAAGTGAGTTAAGTGTTTTATAAAAGAACAAAGAAAGTTTTGAATTATATCGGTTATGTTGTAATAAACGGCTTTGTGAAATTATGTAAAAATATATTATCTTATTAATGAGTTTTGATCTTTAAGAAGAATAAAGATTACAACAAGTATGGAATGGTTTTTGGTTTGTTGTGACAATATATTAACAACATTCATCTTTAGTCCTTTTTGTTATACTTATGAATGTAAATAAAAAGAATGTTTTAAAGATAAGCATAATGAAATGGTTTTGGGTTTGTACTGACATTATTTAAGTAACATTAGTCTTCAACCTTTTGATGTAGATTTGTGAATGTACTTAGACCCTTAAAATAGATATTTCAAACGTAGGATCAATTATGGATTCTTTTGAAAAAGATAGAAAAATTAAAATTTTAAAGTAGGAAATGTTGTTAATGATTTGTGAATATATTCATTCCATTTGAGATAAGCATATGAATACTTTTTGAAGTATTGAAAGAGTACAAATGGATTGTAGAAATTGGTAAACAAGGTTTTATTATATAAAAGAATTTTTACTAATAAAAGAGGTTTTAATTAATAAAAATATTAGTTGAATTAAAAAGGGATTGGAAGTTGCTTATGTGACTTAATCGTGCTTTTTGTGACTTAATCGTGCTTTAGGTGTTTATTTGTTTATTAAAGTATTTAGTCGTATAATTAATACTAAAAGCCGATGAAGTTGGTGTTAACTGCTTTTTAACCAAGTGGATTTCAACTAGAATTATAAGGTCAGAATGAAGATGGAAACAAATTACGAACCTGGAAGCATGATCAGAAGAACCAGAAGAGGTTACTCAAGGAATTCCATAAAATATTAGAAAAGTTGGACCTCTCGGTACTAAGAGAAACCTCTGGGATCGACAGCTTTTTCTTGTGATTTACACTTCTCGGTACCGATACTTTGAGCACTATGTAAAGCAATCATCATTGAATGTTTTTTTCAAAGAATAGACGAGCGATTCTAAGGATTTTATAACATCCCACCTTTTCGCACGCTTTAAATCGACATGCGTGCTAGTTCAAACCATACGGAAGGGTGGATTGTTATGAGGTAAATAAGAAAACAAGAAAGAACTAAAACAAAATAGAATTTTACAGCGGAAGGATAAAATATAATAATCAAATATACAGTTCATGAAGCTGTTTACAAAATATCTAATTTTACTTATACAATATATGTCAGAGTTGCATATATACCAACGAATAAAAATCGATGCAACGGAATACAGTGTATAGTGGAACAATATAATATAATAATAATGAAATCTTCGTCTTCGTCCTCCAGAAATAAAGTCTTCGATCCTAAAATGCTCGGACTGACCCAAGCGAATTGAAAAGACAAAGCACTCGAGTAGGAACTAAAAGATCTTGTGTAAGTTAAATCAACAGAAGTAAATAAGAGTGCAGTAACTCAAGAGATGCTCGGGATTTACATCTCCTAAGGATCCGTTAAACTATTTACTATGTAGCAATATTTCGCTATTATAATAGTGCCTAATTGTGAAATAAACTTACTTTTAAATAGCATTAAGGAGCGACCCAATATTCCCCTTAACACAATAATAGTCCCAATAGTCCATCCAGTATCAGCGCATCTCCAGATCGGGAGACTACCCTAAATACTCCACGGGCTATGGGAGAAAACCAAACTCGTATAAGGCGCGCCATGGTAGGTGACATGGAACAACTAGGCAATGCCAGAGTAGATATACCAATTACGCTTCCGGCTCGGTGGTAACGCGTAGCTGCTACTACCGCCCACCTCGAACAACACCCCCAAATCAAAGAAATCAAAAGTGGCCAGGGAATTAATCCAAAAGTAAGTAGAATATCGAAGGTATGTGTCCGATCAAAGGTGCTACCTCAATTATCCCGTCAATCGCTCCTGTTTTAGCCACCTTATGCCAACTCATGGGAGTTGGTCCACGTATTTACCTCAAAGGAAACGCCGCCGCCATCCTACTTCATTCTGGAATCTCCACCGTGTACACGGTTGTTAAAGTGGTTTTCGGAGTTAGCAGAGAGTATGACAACTTCCGATCTCGGTCTCTTCAATAACCAAACGTTATTATAACACCACGGTCTTTTCAAAATAGTTTATACTTTAAAACCAGAATAAAATATCCATTCCAAAACCATATAAATACGATATCATTTCTATTTAAAAACCAAAATCAAAATGATATCATTTTTTTATTTCAAATATATCCTTTTCCAAAATCATAGCATTTCCAAATCTATATACCTGGAAATCTATAGCTTTGAAACATAACTTAATATACTTAAATGGTTCAAATATTAAATCATTTTATAAAATAAAATAGCTTCTTTAATTTCATAAATCGATTCCAAAACAAATTTGAACCCCCAAAAACCATTTCAATTTCCATATATTTCAAAGCTTTAAATATTCCACCATTTCAAAACTAATTCTTTGATAATTCCATATATATCAAATTTAATTACTATTATTTAGGTTTGAAATGTTAACTAAATAAATACAATAAAATTTAAGTAAAACCTTTAAACTTCAGTTAACTGGATATTTTTTTTTAAACTTATTTAACTTGATATATACATTTAAATCAACTGGACATTCATTTAAATCAACTTTATATTCATTTAAATTAATCTAAACCCGATCAAGTTATAAGAATCATGCCCTTTAAAATCCCGATTTCATTTAAATTCCAAATCAAATTTATTCAAGTACAATTCATAAATAATTCAATTTAACCCAATTTCATATTTATCTTCCAAATTAAATTTCATTTAATCATTTAAACTCTATATATATAATAACTTAAATAGGTACTTGCCCATATAATATAAACCATCAAACCTCATTACTAAACTCATTTTTATTAAACTATTTTATGCATAGCTTAAATTCAAGAATTTAACTATATGCTATGCCAAAAAAAAAATTAACTATATATATAATAATATTTATATAACATCAAAATTTATCTTTAATAAACCGTATATTCCTTTCCAAAACCGTAGAAATCATTTAAAAATATTTTATATAAATAGACCACGGTGTCTGTATAAAATTTTCTATCATATGGTCAAGTGATACGGATATTTATCATTTCAATCCGCAATTTAAAAATAAAAATTACGGTAATATATCATTTCAAACCGTAATCCCGATAAGATAAGAATGCATAATAACTTGTAGTTTATACAATATAGAACACATCATCCATTCACCAAATATCAATCATCAACCATTTATTACAATAATCATCCAATTTAGACAAAACATCAATATAGAGCATATAAAATATAACAGGTATCAACGAACAGTTTATATTCAATAATAAATTAATAACTGTTTAACTGGCAGTTTATGTGAAATAATAAATAAATTTAACTAGCAATTTATGTGTAATAATAAATAAATTTAACTAGCAATTTATATGCAATAATAAAATTAAATAACAATTTAATTTAAATAAATGCAATCTAACTGAGATGATGATTAAATATATGCCCAAACAATCATAGATAAATTTTAAATCTCATAAAAATTAATTTAACAAACATAAGAAATTTTAGAAGTTGTGAGTGGATTAAAACACTCACCTTTTGAATTTATATTGGATTTAAATCCAATTTAAACCCAAAAATTAACCAGTCTCGGAATTCGTCCAAACCAGTATCAAAATCTCCGGAATCCCAGTACAAACCTAGCGGAGAAAACCGCGCGTAAATTGGACCTCGTATGCGAGAGTTATACGCGTTAGAACCTTTTAAATTTTTAATTTTTAATTAAATAACTAAAAAAACAACACACACCTAACTGGACACGTCACCACGTCTCCAATAACCCTCGTTCGAGCATCAGAACAAACACGCACGCGAATTATGGTACAGCCGCCACTGTAGAGCAATAAATCGCCACCGCTACGATTCCCTGACCCCGATCCGACTTCGACGACAAACCCCTCTCCTCAGGCCGACCACTTGGGTGAAGCTGCGCCACCCCTAAGTTGCTGGAAAACCCCTTGCCGCCGTGACTTTATGCTCGAATTCGGGCGAATCTCGACCAGTTGATGGCAAACGAACGGCAGATCCATGTGCTGCTTTTCTCTAGCTTCGCAACGGCACCACCCGATCGCCGATCGGAAGTAGATCCACCATTGGATGGATTAAATTCCCATACGAACGGTCAGTGTTGATTTGCGATTTCAGGAAAAATGATGATTCGAAACTAAAAACGAATCACAGATCTGGGTTACGCTCTTCGAGAGCTTCAACATATATTTTTTTCAAATTTTTCTGAGGAATTTGGATTTTTGACTTTGATTTTGAAATGGGACTGGATCTGGAATTTTGTTGTCTGCCATTGAGGAGGATAGATAGCTGAATTGCGTACAGACAAATGAGACTGAGGGGAATTAAGGTTTATAACCGTTTTTATATAGGTAGGTCAGAAATTAGAATGGATGGATAAGGTTGGATATACGCGCTAACGCCAAAGTGGCCCAAAAAGCCCGTTTCGACTCCGGAACGAAATTGGGTCAACCCATATATCAAAATAGACATTTTAAAAATGCGATGGAAAAGGTCACAGGTTCAAATTGCATCGTATGAAGAAGTTATGCTAAAATCAATATTTTTCAAATTGATTTCAATTTATCGATTTCAAGGCGTTTCGAGTCCGTACGATCAAACGACAAGTCTGATCGCTACGAAACTTGAAACCCTACAGTAATTCACCGTTGCGGATCCGATGAAACTAGTTTCGTCGAAATCCGAGTCAGTGGCCAAAATGGCTATTTTTCCATTAATTAAATTAATAATTAATTAGTTAAATCAAATTTTCAATATTATTTCGATAATTGACAAATTTCAACATTTTTAACTTCTTAATTATTTACTATGGTTTAAACAAATTTAAATGTCAATTTAGAGAAGATTAATTTATAAATTTCAATATAAATCCTAAATTTCATTAAATTCACAAATTATAAATAAAATCCCAAAAATTCATTTAGTTAAATAAATTAATTAGTATTCCATTCATTCTTGTCAAATAGATGGATTAAATATTGGATTCATAACTATTACATAAATTTCTCATATTATCTTTATTTCAAATAACGTATTATTTACTATATTCAATTTCATTGAATTGCAATTAATTCAATTATTGAGCTTTAATTTCTATTAGATAAATAAAATCTTGGTTTCCAATTTTTGAATCAACGAATTCATATTATGAATAAAAATAACATTACTTTAATTTGTATTAACAAAACATTAAATTTGGATTTATAGAACTTGATTTACCAAAGTTTATTTACACGTTAAATAAATAAACAACCTACATTAATTTGCCACCTATTTGCTCCTAATTGCATTTACAAGTTCGTTACTTATCAATCCAGATTATAATTCCATCTATAATGCTAATTTTATTTCATTACGTAAATACACCCCTATTTACATCTTAAGTTGGATAAATATTATATTAACATCACTACCTTAAATTTCTAATTATCAATTCATTCATAAATCACTAACCATCCATTAATTCGAAATATTACCTTAAATCCACAATAATGTAATATTTAATTCATTTATTGCAATTGGCTTCCATAAATTTGGATTGTGCTAATTTAGTTAGCCTTAACGTTGTTACATTAAATCTACATTCAGTTTTCAAATAATATAGAATTTAATTCTAATTGCTTACCATTTAATTCATTAATTATTGATTACCTTCAAAATTAAAAAAATTTGATTCCCAAATATTTGATTTGATTGCGATCTTTACTATGTCCATTATTACTTAACTTCAAATTTACAATTTCACTCAATTATAACCTTTACAAAAAAAATCAATGAATAGGTATTGCACAAATATCGTTACTTATCAACTTGCATTAACCTTATCACATTAATTTTCATTCAACTACTATTCATTATATTTTATTTCATAAATTAATTCAAATGTTATGCTCGTTTTCTTCCATTTCATTTATATCCTAATATAACATTTACATTAACCCATTTCATTCAATTTATACAAATTCAGCTTTGACTAACTTTATTGCCTATACTTACATGCAGTTACTTTAAATAAATAAATTATTGCATTGGATAATTAAATGCTTACCTTAAATATATATATGAAATTTTTCCCAAGTATAACACTTTCACTACTACCTTTATTAGGATTTTATTCCATATACTAATACTTAGTTTTTAATTACCCTTGCTATATTTCATTTCAGCGTTCATTTCAATATTAACTTATAAAGTTTTTTTTCCATCTAAATTTAATTGCTAAATTTTAATTAAAATAACCAACTTAATTATTAAAAATTTATGGGTCGTTACAGATTTATGAGAAGAAAGCTAGATAAGGTAAACAATATTATGGAAGTTATCAGAAGAAACTTTATCTTCATTGAAAAGACTTTGGAATGCATCAAGTTAGAGATAGGAGGACAAAAAAAGTAAAAGAGAAGGGCTTTCACCATAAAGAGACCACTCGGTACCGAGATTTTTTATTGGAGTTTAGGTTGGCATGTTCACACTTCAACCAATGGGCTTGTATTTGGACCTTGAACTACATGGGCACCTGGATCTGCATAACGGTTTCTCTATGAATATCGACCCTATGACAACTAAATAAGGATCTTTGCTCCACTTTTGGGCACTTATCCTTCTTCGTCCTCTTCTTCCTCGGCTACTCCAATGACTATTAAATCTGAAATCCACTAGACTGTGGTCGGATCCAATTGAATTCATTGTAATATGAAGAGAAAATAATAAATAATAAGATTAAAGTAGATGTAGGCCAGAGTATTTGCCAAACTACTATAAAAATTGTGTCTACTGCTTTTACGTTTATTTCTTTGGATCTACACATTTTTGGTGCTTTCACCTGATATTTGGATGTTTGTGCCATTTTTAGGTCAACAGTAGACTTGTTTATCTATGAGGGTTAAGATTGTTGTTCAAGTAGGGTGTAGAAGCAATAATGCTCTAAACTTCCAAATTCGCTCATAACTGAGGGATAATGTGCAATGAAAAGGTCGAAAACGTGTTAGTATACAGGACTTGGTTTCCATATGCAATCGTGTATTTTGAAATTGATAATTGATTAGTCGACTATTGAACTTGACCAGAATCCATCGATTGGTTTTGAAGAGATCGGGATCGGTAAGATTTTTACTTATCGAAAAACCACTTCAAAACTGATATATGATTTCTATGTTTTGGAAGCAGTTATAAAGTAGAAGCTATTGAGTTAAACCGTCTATCCTGAGGTTAAGTCTAAGAAAGAGGTTAACTTTAGCATTTACCGGAGGACTTATGCTGGAATCCATTTGGGGATTCATGTTCTGTGTAAATGATGAAGACTCGGGTGAGAGATGTTGAATGTACCCTCGACATCATAAATGATAGAAATTGAGTAAGAGCATAGTTTGGGGTTTAGATAACCCACAACATGGTATCTCAACTACATACCTAGGGTATGCTTATCGATGTTGCACACGGAAGTTGATGGTATTTGGGATCACATATTTTTGACGTGGACAAACTATGTTTAGTTATTTATATTCTATCTAAAGATATATGACACTCGGAGGTAGTTTCTAACCCTTGTGCATGGACATCTGCTTTAGTTTACTAGAGGCGTTTCCATAGAAAATCCATTATGCGAACATAGCTTAGCAGTTTTGATTGTACTTCAATATTGTTATGTAGTGAGATGCAAGCCGCACGGCTATTTTCAAATTTATATTGTTCACCCTAGACATTATTTTTTATATCACCTTATGTACTTATTATATATGGTTCTTTTGAGGAAATAATCGCTATGGCATTCCATATGGTCTCAAAAGTACTGTTATATGTTGTACACGTATATTTTTTAAGTTTCTCACACCAGACTTAGGTCTGAAACGTAGTTTTTTCTCTAAATTCCTTATGTGCTCTTTCGAGTAGTCCAAAAAAGGTAGATTTTAGTTAGATATTCTGCAGCTCAAGGAGACAAGATAGATGTTTCATCAACTGTATTATTCTTATTGTCACTACATTACTACTATGCATATATCAGCATTTGTGAAGACATGTTGTTGTAACCGTCCAGGCTTATGATGGTATTTAGAATTGTAACTTTGAAATGCTATGTACTTATAGTGATAGTATTATACTATCTTTTGATATTATATGTTATCGTTCCATTATGAGATTCTGATATTTTATTCCTTATTTCGTGTTCTATTTCATTTCCTTTTTATTTTAGCATAACAATCTATCTTTCTAGCACTTGGATGCTTGATACACAAATATGTATTACTATCGATATTTGGGGGCCGAAAAAGCGGATCATTACATTTGGTATCAGAGCTTGAGGTTAAATGAGAACCTTGGTTCTAGTGGGGTATGACTCTTTAAGAGATAGGGTAATGGAATCCCCCAGCATGAGTTGAGTGTATTATACACATGAGAGTGTATTTGTATTTATTATAAACGTATGCCTTAAAGGTAATTCCAATGACAAAAATTAAAGATCTTATATAAGGTAATTTGTATAATTATGGATTGTGATAGTGTAGTTCAATAATGTAGATATTAATGATGTTCATTCATGACCTCTTATTAATTAGTTTAGTCGTGCCCGATAGTTTATGAGCATTGCTATCCTTTGTAGATGATGTGACATGCTAGAAGAGTTTACGAGCATTAATATCATTTGTAGATTTATTAGATTAGTCAAGCTTTGCTAGTTTGTGAGCGTTGACTATTGTCGGTTGATTATTGATTTGTGATGGACCAGTTTATGAGTAGTTTTACCTTTCCACTTCATGGGTTAGATAGACAGTATTTGTAGATGCATTGAAATGAACACTTGTGAACTGAGTTTCATAGTTTGACTATATAGCATTCGATGACAAGGTCGGATGTTAGAAGTTAAGTTTAGTAAAAAATATTTACTATAATCTAAAAGGAAGGATAAGATATTTCAGGAATAAAATTTGTGAAAATATTTTATATAAGAAAATGATTTTATATAAGTGTGGTTTATGAAATATGATTTGTAAATAAAAAAAAGATTTGAATTGATATTTTGAGAACTTAAGTGCTGGTGTATTGGAAATGTTTTTTAAGACTTTAAAGAAAATAATAATAGTATTATTTGAAAAAAAATATTTAGGAAATAGGTTTATGAGATCGAGATCAATGTACTAGGTAATATTTATGAAGTATTTGATACCGTTTTAAAATGATTTTTGGTTAGTCTAGAAGGCATGATTTGAATGTACTAAACTTACTTCTATCGCTTGAAAATAATTCTGGAGATAACTGTAGCTTCATCGACGTTTATTTTTGGATTTCAAAGTATGAGATGCTACAAGAGTAGTTTGCTACAAAGTTATTTTGGTAAAACAAATTTTGATTTAATCTCGAAAGTATGATTTAATGTACAAAAGATATATGTATATATTATTATTTCAAACGATTTGAAATAAAACCCGGTGTTTAGTTATAAGGTATTCTTTAAAGAGATTAGATATAAAATATAGAGTAGTTTAATAAGCGTTTTAAAATAAACTTTCTTTATGGAAAAGACTTGTACGTATGTTATGCAGGTGGCCTAAGTGGTAGTGACACGGTCCAGAATAAATGTTGGAACTTTTCGTGTTTTCTCTTTTTCGGCAAAATGTGTTTAATAAATAAGTGAAACTTTGTTAAGTTATTTTATGGACACGTGTATCCTATGTATTTGGATAGTACGGTATGTGCGTCATGTTATGATATGTTATTTAATAGTTTTCAATTGTTAAAATGAAATGGATTTTTGTTTTGGACAGTCGAAAATTTCCAAATCATTATAGAACTTGAAACTAAGTGTTTTGTGAAAATATAAAGTTGATTTTTTATAACTTTTGAATTGAGAAGATGGTAAATTAAAAAAAGTTTTAAATTTGTTGAATATTATTTGAAACGAAATTGATGTTTGGTATATATTCTTAGGAGGTAGTGGAGTAATATATGAGTATGATCTTAAGTTATAAAATGTTTATAAACTTGAAATTATGTTTTTACGAAATGATTCAAAATGGTTTTACTATTGAGTGATATACTATTTATTTAAAAGAATGTGATAAAAGAAATTGGTATAGTTAATAAACTGATAGAATAAAAAAATGTAAGTTGTACATAGATCATTTTGTTCACATGACTGTTCTTAATGTAGGATTCTAGTACATAATTTCGAGCTGATTTACACTAGTTTGAATAAGGGTTTTTCACTCAATTACTGATGGTGGATATTTGATACAGATTATTGATATGATCCTAAAGTTTTCTATCATAGTATATGGTTATGTAAAGAGAACAGGGGTTTCTAATTCAGGAACCTAATCAGAGTCTGTCCTAGAGAGTTTAAGTGATCTATACTAGTTTGAAAGTGAAATTTATGTAATCGAGCAAGTGATCTAATCAAATATTGAATACGGATAATCCATGCACATCGTATGAGCTTTAGTATATGCATACTATGTTTTGTTGGCTTATGGAGAGTTTATGTGATGACTCTTCGATTTTTTATGAGGTAGCATGGATAATCTACTAAGAAATTACCTGATGCTATTGAGCGTAAGGTGTGCTTAGTAGATTGTTTATCGTCCTTGTGCGATAAGAGGATTTTTGAACTTAAGCAAACTATGGGCTTTGTTTGCTAGTGATTTTTGATACTGTTAAGTCATGCTATGTGATTGTTTCTTTGGTGCTCATGTTAGAATTTCAAGGATGAAATATTCTAAGTGGAGGAGAAAGTAACGACCCGAAATTTCGCACACTTCATATTTAAATATCTGAATTATTTGATTACTTGAATCTTGGATTAAATGTTATTAAATTGATTTAATAAACTTGTTAACCTCCTTTTGTGAAATAACTAATGATGGTGAAATTATTTTAGAAAAATGTTTACAAAAATAAATACTTTGAAGAAATGTCGATAATGTGACCGAGAATCGTTTTATCGATAACAGCTTTTTACTGTTCAGAATTTGTTTAAATTTTTTTACATACACTTATTTGTTTAGAAAATCGTTAACATGAAATAAAAATATTTTAATATTTATGGAAAATAAAATATTGATGATGTCGTGGGTGATGTCATAGGAAGACATTTTGGAAATCTTCTTTTATGGAAAGTCTTTAGTGTTAAGTAATAGATGTAAAAGTATAAAGCAAAATAAGCATGCAAGGCATGTAGTAGGGGGTCTTGAACATATAAAGGAGGGGCTAAGGCATGTGTATACATTTCATAATTCACCAAAGCTTTAAAAATAATAAAAACTCAAAAATGGTGGAAGTGAATTAGCATTAATGCACTTTGTTCTTCACTAATCTTTTTATAGTCAACTCAAATCTTCTCCAAACTCCATCCAACTTTCACCATTACCTTAGAATACCTTATGTAGCATGAATATAAAGTCAAAAGTTAAAGAATCAAAAGAGGACATGGGGTTTCCATGATGTGTGAAAATATAGAGTTAAAGTGTAATTAACTAAGTACACTTATAAACTTTGGACCATTTTTGCTTTTGAAAGCAAATGACAGCTTTATTTGTACAGTATTTGTAAATGCATTGAAATGAACACTTGTGAACTGAGTTTCATAGTTTGACTATAAGGCGTTCGATGACAAGGTCGGATGTTAGAAGTTAAGTTTAGTAAAAAATATTTACTATAATCTAAAAGGAAGGATAAGATATTTCAGGAGTAAAATTTGTGAAAATATTTTATATAAGAAAATGATTTTATATAAGAGTGGTTTATGAAATATGATTTGTAAATTAAAAAAAGATTTGAATTGATATTTTGAGAACTTAAGTGTTGGTGTATTGGAAATGTTTTTTAAGACTTTAAAGAAAATAATAATAGTATTATTTGAAAACAAATATTTAGGAAATAGGTTTATGAGATCGAGATCAATGTACTAGGTAATATTTATGAAGTATTTGATACCGTTTTAAAATGATTTTTCGTTAGTCTAGAAGGTATGATTTGAATATACTAAACTTACTTCTATCGCTTGAAAATAATTCTGGAGATAACTGTAGCTTCATCGACGTTTATTTTTGGATTTCAAAGTATGAGATGCTACAAGAGTAGTTTGCTACAAAGTTATTTTGGTAAAACAAATTTTGATTTAATCTCGAAAGTATGATTTAATGTACAAAAGATATATGTATATATTATTATTTCAAACGATTTGAAATAAAACCCGGTGTTTAGTTATAAAGTATTCTTTAAAGAGATTAGATATAAAATATAGAGTAGTTTAATAAGCGTTTTAAAATAAACTTTCTTTACGGAAAAGACTTGTATGTATGTTATGCAGGTGGCCTAAGTGGTAGTGACACGGTCCAGAATAAATGTTGGAACTTTTCGTGTTTTCTCTTTTTCGGTAAAGTGTGTTTAATAAATAAGTGAAACTTTGTTAAGTTATTATATGGACACGTGTATCCTATGTATTTGGATAGTACAGTATGTGCGTCATGTTATGATATGCTATTTAATAGTTTTCAATTGTTAAAATGAAATGGATTTTTGTTTTGGACAGTCGAAAACTTCCAAATCATTATAGAACTTGAAACTAAGTGTTTTGTGAAAATATAAAGTTGATTTTTTATAACTCTTGAATTGAGAAGATAGTAAATTAAAAAAGTTTTAAATTTGTTGAATATTAGGTGAAACGAAATTGATGTTTGGTATATATTCTTAGGAAGTAGTGGAGTAATATATGAGTACGATCTTAAGTTATAAAATGTTTACAAACTTGAAATTATGTTTTTATGAAATGATTCAAAATGGTTTTACTATTGAGTGATATACTATTTATTTAAAAGAATGTGATAAAAGAAATTGGTATAGTTAAGAAACTGATAGAATAAAAAAATGTAAGTTGTACATAGATCATTTTGTTCACATGACTGTTCTTAATGTAGGATTCTAGTACATAATTTCGAGCTCATTTACACTAGTTTGAATAAGGGTTTTTCACTCAATTACTGATGGTGGATATTTGATACAGATTATTGATATGATCCCAAAGTTTTCTATCATAGTATATTGTTATGTAAAGAGAACAGGGATTTCTAATTCAGGAACCTAATCAGAGTCTGTCCTAGAGAGTTTAAGTGATCTATACTAGTTTGAAAGTTGTAACAACCCGATATTTTCAACCATTCGTATCCGCACATGTCGGACTTAAATTTCTCAAAATACCGCGTTGTAAAATAAAATTGGCAAATCTCAGAATATACAGTAAATAATTAATCACAGATCACAGACACAGAGTAAATAATAATGCAGCGGAAGTGGAAGAGATAGTAGTTCATGAAGCTACTATATATATATATATATATATATATATATATATATATATAAGATACATCAGAGTTAAATAAGATACAACAAAAAGTAACAAGATACATCAGGTGCAAATCAGAATACATCACTGAAATCACTGGATACAGAAAGCAAAATAGATGGCTGGATCTTCAAGGAAAGCTCCAACTCCGAAGGTGAATCTTGAATGCTAACTCACTCAATCT
Organism: Allium cepa; assembly: GCA_030765085.1. Classification (NCBI taxonomy): domain Eukaryota; kingdom Viridiplantae; phylum Streptophyta; class Magnoliopsida; order Asparagales; family Amaryllidaceae; genus Allium; species Allium cepa. Next base: position 961,951,777 of record CM060928.1, read on the forward strand.
GACTCGAGCGTAAAGCAAAATACAAAACACTCGAGTCAGGACATAAATACTTATGAACTGTAAATAAACTCAAGTGAACAGTAACAAAAATGCATCAGTAATTTAAAGGATGCTTGAGATCGCCCATCCTTTAAGGATCCGTTAAATTATTTACTATGTAGTAATATTGCGCTATTATAATAATGTCTACAGTAAAATAAACATACTTTTAAATAGCGTTCCGGGCTACCCATATCACCCTTCACACATAATAGTACCAGTAGTCCATCCAATATCATGCCATCTCCACTCCGGGTGACTGTCAGAGGATACCACACGGGCTACGGGAGAAAAACAAACTCGTAGTAAAGGCTCAGTATGGTAGGTGACACGGCACACAAGGCAATGCCAGGGTAGATATACCAATTACGCACACGGGCTAGTGGTAACGCAGCAGCCACATACGCCCACCTCGGAACACACTCCCATATCAAAATCAAAGGATGGCCATCTAATCAATCACCAGTAAGAGTATAGTATCGAAGGAATGTGTCCGACCAGAGGTGCTACCTCCTTTGGCCCGAGATCGCTCCTGTTTTAGCCACCTTATGCCAACTCACGGGAGTTGGGTCCACGTAATATACCTCAAGAACGTCGCCACCATCCTACTTCATTCTGGAATCTCCACCGCGTACACGGTTGTTAAAGTGGTTTTCAGAGTTGGCAGAGAGTATGACAACTTCCGATTCCGGTCTCTTTAACAACCAAACGTTATTATAACGCCGTGCTCATTTCAAAATAGTTTATACTTTAAAAAGATCAAATCATTTCATTTCAAACTATATTTCTTTCAAAATAGTTTATACTTCGAAACCAAAACCATTTTTATTTCAAAACTATTTATTCAATCAAAATAGTTTATACTTCAAAACCAAAAACATTTCAAACATATATTCATTTCAAAATCATAATATTTTCAAAGTATAACTCTTTCGAAACCAAAAATACTTGAAACAGTTACACTTTGAAAATCATAACATTTCAAAATCATACATTTGAAATCATGGGATATTCATTTAATTCTTTACATTTTACAATTCATTCAATTAATCCTAAATTTTCAATTTCCAACTTAATTCAATTCAAACCATCAGTTTCAATTAAATTTCCCAATAACCATTTCAAATCATATCATTTTCAAATATAGATTTGATCCACGAATTAAACTATTCAATTTTTAATAAATTTCAAAGCTTTAATATCCCGCATTTCAAAACTAAATTTTATAATTTCATATATTTCAAATCTAGTTTCATTATTACTTAGTTTTGAAATATTCATTTCATAAATCCAATATTATTTAAATAAACTCAATTTACAATTAAACTAAATATCCTTTCATACCAATATAAACTTCAAATATTCATTTATCAAAAGTACATATCATTCTAATTTATATTCTTTATCAAAATAAAGATCAAATCATTTCCAAACCTTATTATCAAATCATTATTTGAATTCAAATTCAAATACTCAAAATTAAATATCATTTTTAAATCAAATAAGTCATTCATTTGTTATTTCAAGTATCATTACAAAATACATTAAAAATTCCATTCAAAAATTCGTTTATCTCATTACATTTCATTCCATTTAACACATAACCAAGTAAACCTTACTTAAATTCAAATTCAAATTTAAATTCCTTAAAAATTCAAATTTAAATATTAAAATATATTCAAAACTTCTTAAATTTCACAATTAATCAATTTCCAAAATTTAAATCATTTAACACTTTAAAATATAACTCAAACAGTGTTAAAAACTATAACATTTCAAACATTGTCAAATTATAGCAACGACAGCATTTATAAAGTGCTATCGTAGCTTATAGCTTCCAAAAATGGTTTAGTTCAAGAATAACGGCATTTATAAAATGTCGTAATAGATATTTAGTTATTTCAAACATTGTTAGATTCAAAACAATAGCATTTAAAAATGCTGTCAAAAGACTACAACATTTTGAAAATGTTATGAATTCCAGATTTCATTTTTAGCTTTTCAAAAAAAAAAAAACTCCAAATTTTTATTATAACTTAAAAATCATATTTCTAGACTTCAAAATTTCCCATTTAAAATCATTTTAACATATGATTTAACACAACAAAATTTTTAGATCAAATATTCAATTTAAAAACTCGATTCATTTATTAAGTCAAAATTCACTGTTTATTAACATATAAATTAAATAAAACTTAAAATTTTACTTCATATATAATTTTAAAACTTTAAATTTAATTTCCATTATTTATTTACATTTTAAAATAAAATTTAAAGTCTAAAATCTCAATTATTTCACATTTACGTACTCAAATTCACAATTTCAAGACTTAATATTTAATTTTCTTAAAACCATAAAATATATATTTTTAAATCAAAATTTCATACTTTTAAAAATACATATTTTAATAAATATCATTTAAAAATATACCACGGGGTCTGTATATAATTTTCTAACCTAGGTCAAGTGATACGGATATATGTTATTTCAATCCGCAGTTTACAAAGAAAACCCGGGTTCTATCATTTCAAACCCGCAATCCCAAGTCAAATAAAAATAAAATAAAAATCGCTCAGGCCTATCATTTCAGCCCATAACGATTTTTCCTTGATCTAAAGTCCATTTGGGTATGTATCATTTCAACCCATAGTGATTCTATTCTAACAGGGAACTTGCAGTGTGAATATATGCATAAACAATATAAACAATGTCATTGTCACAATATAATGTCATATATCACATGTCAGGTGATAATTAATAGTTTTAACATGGTAATAACATGGCATAGCATATCATATGATCATCATTAACTTGCATAACATTTTATATTACTAAACACTTGTCATCAATTCACTATTTCATAAGTATAAATGTCAGAGTGAGAAAGACTCACCTTTTACGAAGCTAGAGACAAACAACACACACAAGAGCGATTCCAAAGGCACGACAAGCACGATTTGATTTGAATTGATGGAGACCCTTGTAAACAACACAAAATATAACATACATAAGAACAAATATAGATATCGACATACAAATATAATCAACAACTTTAGTTTGCAGAACAGTTGCAAAACAAGAGAGATGACCAAACCTTAGAAGCAAACGACTTGCACACAACAACATAAGCTTATCACATGATCAAATGGGCTTGACCTCACCACACTAGGCTCAGAGGTGATGATGATGGCTATAGGTCATGGCAGCAAGTGGTGGTGGTGTTAAAGGTGGTGGCCAAGGCTAAACATGAAGGAAATGGGAACACAAGGCTCGGTTAGGCAATATTTGGAGTTTTAAGCAAAGTTTTGTGGAGATGGCTTCAATTGGATGGCATGGTTTGTCATGGTCAGAGGAGGAGGAGATGTTTGCTGCTGTAGATGGTGGAAGAGATGGTCAGTGGTGATGGAGGAGAAGTGGGGCCGAGCAAGCAAGAGGAAGAGGAAGGCTAAATCAATGAAGAAGAGAGAAAAAAATGGAAGAAAGAAGCCATTAGCTTGCAATTTTTTCTCAATATGATGTAGCCATGAGTTTGAAATGAGGAGAAAGATATTTTTCACGTGAATTGAAGATGAGAAACATGGCTATAGGGTAGAGGGATGTACGGCTAAAGCAAGGAGAGGAAAAGGCAAAAGCAAATGAGAGGCGGAAAAACGAAGAGCCTTGAGCAACTAAAGAGACACAAACTCTTCAAATTTCCATTATTTTCTTTTTAAACCTTATATAACTGAAATATATATATATAAAATCAGATAAAATACGAAAATTTAGTAAATAAACAAAAATTAATTAATTAATTATTAATTATATATAGTTTAATTAAATAAAACAGCAAAATTTGCAACTAGTCTTGAAAATATGAAAAATAAGTGCAATGAACTTGGGAAAATTTTTATGTACTTAAAAGTATTTATAAATAAAGATAAGAAAACAAAATAAAAAGGAAATCACAAAAGTAAATAAATAAATTTTAATTTAAATATAGTTTAGATGAAGAAAATAGCAGAAAAATGGAAACTAACCTTTAAAATTAGAAAATAAATTCAATGAGCTTTGGACAAATTCAAACATCACTTTAAAATATTCAAAAGGTAAAAATATATGTAACGTAACATATAATACAATTTAGAATAATATATGACAATTAAAAAGATTATTTATATAATTTAAAATAAAAAGTAGTGTTAAATAAAACAATTTACACCCAATTTTGTAAAAAGCATAACTTTCACAATATTATTCGGATTTCAACGAAACGAAAAGCAGTGTTCTTGAAATTTTATTTACTTTCATAATAAAAGAAAAAATTAAAATTTTCAAACTTTTAAAATTTAAATTTAAAAGTAAAAGTTTGACCAGATTGACCAAAATTCACATATTCTGGAAATATTCAATTTATGCATGTTGAAATTCTAATCCACATCAAAATCAACATTTATATTTCAATTAACAAAATATATTCATTTTAATAAATAAAATAAAGTTTTTAAACTAGGAATTTAAATTAAAATAATTAAAATATACAATTACAATAATCAGAAAATACAGGGTTGTTACACTCTCCCCCACTCAAAACTTTTCATTCCCGAAAAGGAATGAGGTACGAGAAAGCACGGTAAAAGATAGAATGAAATAGGATTAGGATAAGATGACAAGAATATTGAAATTATACCTGATCACTGTTGTTATAGGTAAGTATAACAAGGTGGAGATGATCTTCTCAAGATCCTCCGGAATCAAGAACACAAGCACGAAATTTTTTCAAGAATCTAATTCACTCTTTCCGTTTGGCCGGCGGTCTGTGGATGGAAAACAGTGCTTAGATTCAAAGATGAGTGCCAAAGATTATTAAAGATTATAGAAAGATTTCTAAATAGACTGGTATAAGCAAAAGCCTTCCATTCTGTAGCAAGATAAGGGAAATAAGGACAACCAAAAGATAGTTTGAAAAACAAAATAAGGTAATAAATTAAAACCATAAAAATTTCAACTTAAACTGAAAATTAATTTTACATAAGTCAAATAAATCTTTAACAACTCTAATTTCATTATCTTATCATCCAATTATCTTAAATTAACAAATCCCTAAAATCATGTATTTGAAAAAATCTTTTATTATACTCAAAATGTGCCAAATAAAATTTAATTCTTCTTCACTACTAATTAAAATTAAATTTATTCCTCTCAATATATTTTATCACCTATGTTAAATATACTCACACTCATTGCAACTGCCTTAATTTTATTCTTAGTTCCTTTATCATCATTTTATATTGTAAATTATTTCATTACCCTTTTTCTTTATTTACCTCTGTTAATCCTTTTATAACTAAAATTTAAGTATATAACATTTATTATAACCACTCAAATTTTATTTATAAAATCTTTTTTTTATATTGTATATTATCCAATTACATGTTCAACTTCTGAAAATTAAGGTAAGTTATATTGGAATGAAATTGTGTATTATACAAATAAAACTGTCTAATTCAATTATTTCAAGCTTGAATATTTATCCAAATCTTGAAATTATACTTAGAAATTATCCTTGAAGATATAATTTAGGAATTAAATTTCCGATAAATTCCAAACTATTTAGAGATAAATAAATGCACATATACTATATATATATCCATTCAAATTTAAATCATATATCAACATAAGTTATAAATCCAGTATTATTTAAGAAATTCAAATCAATTAAATTTCCAAAACAAACCTGTAGCAAGACTACAGAACGGTCTCTTCACTTCGAAACTCGAAAATGAACGTCGATGATGCTGCAGTCATCACCGAAATTATTTTCCAGCGACAAAGAGAAGAGCACTAAATTTAAATTTAAAATTCTTTGGAAACAAATTTCTATTCGAAAATACTTTAAATAATATATCCTTTAAAACTTTAAACACAAAGTTTGAAATCCATCGGAAATTAAATTCTCAAATTCTTGTTTTACATTCATTTTAAATTTCCAAATAAATTTATAACCATGTTTTATAGTTCAATTAGATATATGAAACAATAGAAAATGATATATAAAATCAAATATTATTTCTTAACAACCAATTCAAATAAAATCCAGATAAAGATATATAATAAAGGTACAAAATTTATTTCACAAAAATTTATTTCATTACTAAATTTTAAAAACATATTGTGTCAGTTTGCTCTGTTCAAGTGTTTTGGAAATCTTATCGATGGCGTTGATCAGACGAATCGATTAGAAACCCAAATCAACATCAACAACTCAAACAACACAATATATAAAACATTTTAAATATTAGTTTACAAATACACTTCAAGAATAATTTGAAGATAAGTTGGAAACAAAGATGAGATGATTAAATAATAGAATAGGGAGATGGATGAATTTATATAAATCGCGGGCAACCTTAACCGGGTCAACCGTGACTTAAAAAATAAGATCGATGTGGATTTCTTGGGTAAATCGACATTCGATCTCAAGATGTAGAGTTCGAAGTTATAAGAGATACTAGCATCTAAACCGAGGATATAGAATTTCTGGTGAATCGATGTTGTTGTAAAGGAGTTTTCCCCCTTTACAAATAAATTTGAGGTTGGCGAGACCGCCGACTCATTATGAAGATCTTTTGAAGTGGAGTTATGGGATACTCCAGAAACAAAAGAAGATAAATAGTGAGGGACACGAATGGATTTTGAAACCACAGGGAAAGTTCCAAAATTCAAAGGAATCGAGTCAAAAAGGAAGAGATTTAAACTCGAATGAAAGTGATTCTGTAAATACATTTACCCTATATACTGAGTTTTGCCTAGAGCTACCAAAGCTCTGATACCAACTGTAACAACCCGATATTTTCAACCATTCGTATCTGCACATGTCGGACTTAAATTTCTCAAAATACCGCGTTGTAAATAAAAACTGGCAAATCTCATAATATACAGTAAATAATTAATCACAGACACAGAGTAAATAATAATGCAGCGGAAGTAGAAGAGATAGTAGTTCATGAAGCTACTATATATATATATATATATATATAAGATACATCAGAGTTAAACAAGATACAACAAAAAGTAACAAGATACATCAGTTGCAAATCAGAATACATCACTGAAATCACTGGATACAGAAAGCAAAATAGATGGCTGGATCTTCAAGGAAAGCTCTAACTCCGAAGGTGAATCTTGGATGCTAACTCACTCAATCTGACTCGAGCGTAAAGCAAAATACAAAACACTCGAGTCAGGACATAAATACTTATGAACTGTAAATGAACTCAAGTGAACAGTAACAAAAATGCATCAGTAACTTAAAGGATGCTTGAGATTGCCCATCCTTTAAGGATCCGTTAAACTATTTACTATGTAGTAATATTGCGCTATTATAATAATGTCTACAATAAAATAAACATACTTTTAAATAGCGTTCCGGGCTACCCATATCACCCTTCACACATAATAGTCCCAGTAGTCCATCCAATATCATGCCATCTCCACTCCGGGTGACTGTCAGAGGATACCACACAGGCTACGGAAGAAAAACAAACTCGTAGTAAAGGCTCGGTATGGTAGGTGACACGGCACACAAGGCAATACCAGGGTAGATATACCAATTACGCACACGGGCTGGTGGTAACGCAGCAGCCACATACGCCCACCTCGGAACACACTCCCATATCAAAATCAGAGGATGGCCATCTAATCAATCACCAGTAAGAGTATAGTATCGAAGGAATGTGTCCGACCAGAGGTGCTACCTCCTTTGGCCCGAGATCGCTCCTGTTTTAGCCACCTTATGCCAACTCACGGGAGTTGGGTCCACGTAATATACCTCAAGAACGTCGCCACCATCCTACTTCATTCTGGAATCTCCAACGCGTACACGGTTGTTAAAGTGGTTCTCGGAGTTGGCAGAGAGTATGACAACTTCCGATTCCGGTCTCTTTAACAACCAAACGTTATTATAACGCCGTGGTCATTTCAAAATAGTTTATACTTTAAAAAGATCAAATCATTTCATTTCAAACTATATTTCTTTCAAAATAGTTTATACTTCGAAACCAAAACCATTTTTATTTCAAAACTATTTATTCAATCAAAATAGTTTATACTTCAAAACCAAAAACATTTCAAACATATATTCATTTCAAAATCATAATATTTTCAAAGTATAACTCTTTCGAAACCAAAAATACTTGAAACAATTACACTTTGAAAATCATAACATTTCAAAATCATACATTTGAAATCATGGGATATTCATTTAATTCTTTACATTTTACAATTCATTCAATTAATCCCAAATTTTCAATTTCCAACTTAATTCAATTCAAACCATCAGTTTCAATTAAATTTCCCAATAACCATTTCAAATCATATCATTTTCAAATATAGATTTGATCCATAAATTAAACTATTCAATTTTTAATAAATTTCAAAGCTTTAATATCTCGCATTTCAAAACTAAATTTTATAATTTCATATATCTCAAATCTAGTTTCATTATTACTTAGTTTTGAAATATTCATTTCATAAATCCAATATTATTTAAATAAACTCAATTTACAATTAAACTAAATATCCTTTCATACCAATATAAACTTCAAATATTCATTTATCAAAAGTACATATCAACCTTATTATCAAATCATTATTTGAATTCAAATTCAAATACTCAAAATTAAATATCATTTTTAAATCAAATAAGTCATTCATTTGTTATTTCAAGTATCATTACAAAATACATTAAAAATTCCGTTCAAAAATTCGTTTATCTCATTACGTTTTATTCCATTTAACACATAACCAAGTAAACCTTACTTAAATTCAAATTCAAATTTAAATTCCTTAAAAATTCAAATTTAAATATTAAAATATATTCAAAACTTCTTAAATTTCACAATTAATCAATTTCCAAAATTTAAATCAGTTAACACTTTAAAATATAACTCAAACAGTGTCAAAAACTATGACATTTCAAACATTGTCAAATTATAGCAACGACAGCATTTATAAAGTGCTATCGTAGCTTATAGCTTCCAAAAATGGTTTAATTCAAGAATAACGGCATTTATAAAATGTCGTAATAGATATTTAGTTATTTCAAACATTGTTAGATTCAAAACAATAGCATTTAAAAATGCTGTCAAAAGACTACAACATTTTGAAAATGTTATGAATTCCAGATTTCATTTTTAGCTTTTCAAAAAAAAAAAAACTCCAAATTTTTATTATAACTTAAAAATCATATTTCTAGACTTCAAAATTTCCCATTTAAAATCATTTTAACATATGATTTAACACAACAAAATTTTTAGATCAAATATTCAATTTAAAAACTCCATTCATTTATTAAGTCAAAATTCACTGTTTATTAACATATAAATTAAATAAAACTTAAATTTTACTTCATATATAATTTTAAAACTTTAAATTTAATTTCCATTATTTATTTACATTTTAAAATAAAATTTAAAGTCTAAAATCTCAATTATTTCACATTTACGTACTCAAATTCACAATTTCAAGACTTAATATTTAATTTTCTTAAAACCATAAAATATATATTTTTAAATCAAAATTTCATACTTTTAAAAATACATATTTTAATAAATATCATTTAAAAATATACCACGGGGTCTGTATATAATTTTCTAACCTAGGTCAAGTGATACGGATATATGTTATTTCAATCCGCAGTTTACAAAGAAAACCCGGGTTCTATCATTTCAAACCCGCAATCCCAAGTCAAATAAAAATACAATAAAAATCGCTCAGGCCTATCATTTCAGCCCATAATGATTTTTCCCTAATCTAAAGTCCGTTTGGGTATGTATCATTTCAACCCATAGTGATTCTATTCTAACAGGGAACTTGCAGTGTGAATATATGCATAAACAATATAAACAATGTCAGTGTCACAATATAATGTCATATATCACATGTCAGGTGATAATTAACAGTTTTAACATGGTAATAACATGGCATAGCATATCATATGATCATCATTAACTTGCATAACATTTTATATTACTAAACACTTGTCATCAATTCACTATTTCATAAGTATAAATGTCAGAGTGAGAAAGACTCACCTTTTACGAAGCTAGAGACAAACAACACACACAAGAGCGATTCCAAAGGCACGACAAGCACGATTTGATTTGAATTGATGGAGACCCTTGTAAACAACACAAAATATAACATACATAAGCACAAATATAGATATCGACATACAAATATAATCAACAACTTTAGTTTGCAGAACAGTTGCAAAACAAGAGAGATGACCAAACCTTAAAAGCAAACGACTTGCACATGACAACATAAGCTTATCACATGATCAAATGGGCTTGACCTCACCACACTAGGCTCAGAGATGATGATGATGGCTATAGGTCATGGCAGCAAGTGGTGGTGGTGTTAAAGGTGGTGGCCAAGGCTAAACATGAAGGAAATGGAAATACAAGGCTCGGTTAAGCAATATTTGGAGTTTTAAGCAAAGTTTTGTGGAGATGGCTTCAATTGGATGGCATGGTTTGTCATGGTCAGAGGAGGAGGAGATGTTTGCTGCTGTAGATGGTGGAAGAGATGGTCAGTGGTGATGGAGGAGAAGTGGGGCCGAGCAAGCAAGAGGAAGAGGAAGGCTAAATCAATGAAGAAGAGGGAAAAATTGGAAGAAAGAAGCCATTAGCTTGCAATTTTTTCTCAATATGATGTAGCCATGAGTTTGAAATGAGGAGAAAGATATTTTTCACGTGAATTGAAGATGAGAAACATGGCTATAGGGTAGAGGGATGTACGGCTAAAGTAAGGAGAGGAAAAGGCAAAAGCAAATGAGAGGCGGAAAAACAAAGAGCCTTGAGCAACTAAAGGACACAAACTCTTCAAATTTCCATTATTTTCTTTTTAAACCTTATATAACTGAAATATATATATAAAATCAGATAAAATACGAAAATTTAGTAAATAAACAAAAATAAATTAATTAATTATTAATTATATATAGTTTAATTAAATAAAACAGCAAAATTTGCAACTAGTCTTGAAAATATGAAAAATAAGTGCAATGAACTTGGGAAATTTTTTATGTACTTAAAAGTATTTATAAATAAAGATAAGAAAACAAAATAAAAAGGAAATCACAAAAGTAAATAAATAAATTTTAATTTAAATATAGTTTAGATGAAGAAAATAGCAGAAAAATGGAAACTAACCTTTAAAAATAGAAAATAAATTCAATGAGCTTTGGACAAATTCAAACATCACTTTAAAATATTCAAAAGGTAAAAATATATGTAACATAACATATAATACAATTTAGAATAATATATGACAATTAAAAAGATTATTTATGTAATTTAAAATAAAAAGTAGTGTTAAATAAAACAATTTACACCCAATTTTGTAAAAAGCATAACTTTCACAATATTATTCGGATTTCAACGAAACGAAAAGCAGTGTTCTTGAAATTTTATTTACTTTCATAATAAAAGAAAAAATTAAAATTTTCAAACTTTTAAAATTTAAATTTAAAAGTAATAGTTTGACCAGATTGACCAAAATTCACATTTTTTGAAATATTCAATTTATGCATGTTGAAATTCTAATCCACATCAAAATCAACATTTATATTTCAATTAACAAAATATATTCATTTTAATAAATAAAATAAAGTTTTTAAACTAGGAATTTAAATTAAAATAATTAAAATATACAATTACAATAATCAGAAAATACAGGGTTGTGACAAAAGTGAAATTTATGTAATCGAGCAAGTGATCTAATCAAATATTGAATACGGATGATCCATGCACATCGTATGAGCTTTAGTATATGCATACTATGTTTTGTTGGCTTATGGAGAGTTTATATGATGACTCTTCGATTTGTTATGAGGCAGCATGGATAATCTACTAAGTAATAACTTGATGCTATTGAGCGTAAGGTGTGCTTAGTAGATTGTTCATCATCCTTGTGCGATAAGAGGATTTTTGAACTTAAGCAAACTATGGGCTTTGTTTGCTAGTGATTTTGGATACTGTTAAGTAGTGCTATGTGTTTGTTTCTTTGGTGCTCATGTTAGAATTTCAAGGATGAAATATTCTAAGTGGAGGATAAAGTAACGACCCGAAATTTCGCACACTTCATATTTAAATATCTGAATTATTTGATTACTTGAATCTTGGATTAAATGTTATTAAATTGATTTAATAAACTTGTTAACCTCCTTTTGAGTAATAACTAATGATGGTGAAATTATTTTAGAAAAATGTTTACAAAAATAAATACTTTGAAGAAGTGTCGATAATGTGACCCGAAAATCGTTTTATCAATAAACAGTTTTTTACTGTTCAGAATTTGTTCAAATTTTTTTACATACACTTATTTGTTTAGAAAATCGTTAACATGAAATAAAAATATTTTAATATTTATGGAAAATAAAATATTGATGATGTCGTGGGTGATGTCATAGGAAGACATTTTGGAAATGTTCTTTTATGGAAAGTCTTTAGTGTTAAGTAATAGATGTAAAAGTATAAAGCAAAATAAGCATGCAAGGCACGTAGGAGGGGGTCTTGAACATATAAAGGAGGGGCTAAGGCATCTGTGTACGCTTCATAATTCACCAAAGCTTTAAAAGTAATAAAAACTCAAAAATGGTGGAAGTGGATTAGCATTAATGCACTTTGTTCTTCGCTAATCTTTTTATAGTCAACTCAAATCTTCTCCAACTCCATCCAACTTTCACCATTACCTTAGAATACCTTATGTAGAATGAATATAAAGTCAAAAGTTAAAGAATCAAAAGAGGACATGGGGTTTCCATGATGTGTGAAAATATAGAGTTAAAGTGTAATTAACTAAGTACACTTATAAACTTTGGACCATTTTTTCTTTTCATAGCAAATGACAGCTTTATTTGTATAACATCACTCATATTACCTTCTATAACATATGAAATAGCCTAGATTTGAGTTTGCATATTACCTTCTATAACACATAGCATGACCTAGACTTTGTATTTACATGTTTACTGGGCTTGTATATTGAATTGAAGTATGTTTGAAAGTGTTTAAAGGGAGAATAGTCGCTATAAGTGCACTTTGATATCCTTAAATTTTAACTTGTCTAATGGAAGATTTATAAAATTAACTTTGGATAATTTGATCTGGTTGTTCTCTACACATATGTTAGTGTATGGAACAGTAAAGAAATGGATTGAAAAGTTATAAAAATTATGAGCCAAAGTTGTGAAAGTAAGAAGCAAAAAGGTCGTTATGGATGCACTTCGAAAATGCCTTATGTTTGGTGATTTTCAAAGTTAACTTTGAGAAACATCATAGGGGATTCTTTGCAATTAAGATAAGTAATATAAGTGTACTTATTACTGGAAATATTTTGAACTTCAAATCATTCATCAACTTGTAAAAAAAAGTTACAAAAGGTTATGGCGAGAAGAAGGTATCTATATAAGCACTTTAAAATACATTATTTTCGAAAATATTTATAAATAAAGTGAAAGATATCCATAAGGGTTCCTTCCCATGTATTTTAATTACCCTAGGGTAGTACTCACTATAAAAATTTCAAATCTTAAATAATCTGTTTAATTGGTGAAAACTGGTTGCAAAGATCGTAATTTTCTATGTTGTTCTCTAATAAGGACTTTTAACACATTAATAAATGCTGCAATAGATTGTTTGAGGTATTAAGTGTTTAAAAATGGTATTTAAATTTGGTATTTTTCAAATTTTTTAGGGATATTTTCTAACATGTTTTTCAATTAGTCTAAAATTGATTTGAAGATTAAATATATTTTAGTAATATTTATGAATTTTCAAAGTAAAGGGTTTTATAATATAAAAACATGTTTTTAATTATTTTTGGCAAATTCTAAATTAGTTATTTTAAGTAATAGTTTTACATATATATATTTAAAAACTTATTTTTAAATATTTTTAAAGTATATATATAAGTTTGGAAAAGTGAGTTAAGTTTTCTATAAAAAAAACAAAGAAAGTTTTGAATTATAACAGTTATGTTGTAATAAATGGTTTAGGAAGTTATGTAAAAGTATATTATCATGTTAATAAGTATACTTAGATCTTTAAAGAAATGTTTTGAAGATAATGACAAGTATGGAATGTTTTTGGGTTTGTTGTGGCCATATGTTAACAACATTCGGCTTTAATTTGATTATACTTCTGAATGTAAATAGATCTTTAATAAAAGTGTTTTAAAAATAAAAATGTTTAAGTAAAAATACTCTTAAACCCTTTGAAGTAGATTTATGAACGTGCCTGGATCCTTAAAAAGGATATTTCAAGGGTAATAATGAGTACGAATTCTTTTGAAAAAGATAGAAAGTAAAGGTTTAAGGTAAGAAATCTTGTTAATGATTTGTGATATACTTATACCATTTGAGATATGTATATGAATACTTTTTGAAGCATTGAAAGAGTACAAATGAATGGTGGAAACTGATAAATGAAGTTTTATTAGATAAAGAAGTTTACTAATAAAAGAGGTTTTAATTAATAAAAAGTATTGATTAAATAAAAAGGAGTTAGCAGTCACTTATGTGACTTAATCGTGCTTTGTATGACTTAATCGTGCTTTGTGTGTTTATTCGTTTATGAAAAGTATTTAGTCGTATACTTAGCACTAAAAGCAGATGAAGTAGGCTTGTTTATTAGTGAGAGTTAAGATTGTTGTTCGGGTAAGGTGTAGAAGCTACTGGATTCACTCTAAACCAATGGATATGTGAGACGGAAAGGTTGAATGTGTTAGGTATAAGAGTCTTGGTTTCCATATGTGATCGTCTATTTTGAACTTGATAGTAGATTAGTCGACTATCGAACTTGATTGGAAATCCATCGATTTGGTTTTGAAGTGACTGAGATCGGATAGCGTTTATTAATCAAAAAGAACTTCAAAAGCGACATACGAGTTCTAGGTTTTGGAAGCAGTTGTGAAGTGGAATGCTATAGAGTTCAACTGTCTATCCTAAGGTTAATTCCAAGAGAGATGTCAACGTTAGCATTCGTCGAAGGATTTATGTTGGATTTCATTTGGGGATTTGTAATCTATTTGAGATGCTAGAATCAGTTTGGGGATTCGCATTCTGTACTAGTGACGAAGACTCATGTAAGAGATGTCGAACATAGCTTTGACATTGAAAATAATGGAAAAAAGAGTAGGAGAATTGTGACCCCTCCTCTATACTCACACTGACCATGGACACTACTGGATGATGCTGTCAATTTGTACAAAGAATAAGGCTGTTGAGGAGCGGCCATGTGACGACCCGCCTTTCATTCCACAGAAAGACGCATCATCAATAAGAAAAGAAATTGGTAGAAATAGAAAAGATAGAAAGAAAGAACAACAACGTCTGAACCTCACAACGGAAACGGAATAAAATATAATATTTCACATATCCATTACATAGTCTTACACATCATAGTATACACATTAATATAACTTCATTACATTAGACAGTTATAAAGGCATGTCTAACCATTACATCCAAAATATAACAGCCAAAAGTCACAACACAGCGGAATGATACAGATAGATACGTCTAGACTCCAGCTCCAAGCTTCCAAATATTTGGCAATCCAAACCTGATCATTTGGCTACTCATAAAAATTCGAGTACCCAAGAATTTAATAAAAATAGAATAAACTCCAGATCAGACATGGGTCTGATGTGAGTAAACGGGTTAAAGTTGTTTAACTTTAAAAATCATTTGAAAACAAAGTTATCACCTAAGACTTCCCACACATAAACATGGATAAGCTTTTACCTTATGCTAACCAAATCGTTTGTTAGGAAATTCAGTGATATTATAATAGGGTCAAGGGTTTTCAAATAAACTAGAATATAGCTGAAATTGTTACATTTATTAAATTCCATCATACATAGGCATACAATCAAATCCGAGGGCACTTATTGGAGACTGGATTTCATACAATGGCAGGGCTACTAGGGTACCGCCCGTCATAGTATGTGGCCTAAATCACCGGACCGAGGATCCACCCTAAATCCCCTGCACACAAGGCCGGAACCATCCCTTACTGGACAATCCCGAACAAGACAACCCCGCAGCTGTGGCCAACAACTGCCCAAATGGCCGAAACAAAAAGTGACCTCTAGACAGGGGTAAATCTCGTCCTACTGGGTGCTACCCACTTAACCTTGCTGCACCTCCCCTGTTTTAGCCATTCTCGCTTGACGAGGCTTGGCTACGATTACCTTTAAAGAACACATCTTGGAATGCTCATCGTCCTCCATTGACGATGGGCTGATAGCATTCAATCAATACAAGTTCGTTTGGGTTCAAACGAAACCGAAGCATTATCTCGTTATACTCATTTTGGAATCACCCTCAGAGTTAACGATAATAACCCTTGCATTCTCCATATCGATCTTCACTTGAGATTCACGACCTAACGTTTAACTTGGATCGATGTGGTTTTCGGATAATCAAACTTGATATCCGATCCCGGTCTCATCGAAATCCAAACATATCTTAAAGGTCAAGTGGTTTTATAAGTTAACAATTTAACTCTGAACATTTGAAATCACATAGAAATTATTTCATAGATAAATAACACATATTTATCAAAGATATATCCAATATCACATCACAGAATATCATAGATTATCATTCAATAGATATCAATCAATCCAGACATTCTACTCAAACAATCATCCAAAACAGGAATTATTAATCCATGTTATAATTAACTTATATTATCTAGAATTAAATTAGTTACTTAAGAATTAATCACCTCCCTGCTTAATCAAATCGTTAGTTAATTAATTATAAACCATTTAATTAATTAATCATTCCTTAATTACCTTTTTAATCAATTAATTAATCCTTAATTACCTAATTAATTATCCCCTAATTATTAATTAATAAAACTTAATTATTAATTAATAAAACTTAATTATTGATTAATAAAACTTAATTACAAATTAATTAATTCTTAATTACTAATTAATCAATCCTTAATTATCAATTGGTTAATCTTTAATTACTTAATTAATTAATGCTTGATTACAACTTAATTACTTAACTAATTAATCACTAATTATTAATTAATTATCTCTGATCATTTAATTAACAATCCTTAGTTACAAATTAATTAACCTCTTAATTAATTAATTTATTATCCTTAACAATTAATCAGTTAATTCTTAATCAATAATTAATTTAATTAATTATACTTTAATTGCTTCATTAATTAATAAAAATTTAATTACCTCTAAGATAAATCTTTATTAATTGCCTCATCACATTATTAAAAACATTTATCCTTTAATTATCACTTAATTATAATTATAAAATTAAGTTCTAAATATCTTAAAGTTTATTTTAACAAACTTAAGTTAAACAAACAAATAATTTCTTAACTAAAGGTTCAAGAAACATTGATAAAGGAAAAGAATTTATTTATGAAAAGATTTAAAACAAATCTTTTAAGTTTTCAAAACTTTTAAAATCATGATTAAAACTTCTTCTTCTCTCCTGCTTCGGGTTAAACCCGATTCTAACTCGAGATCACCTTCAAGTTTCCTTCTTCTTCATCTACTCTTCTTTTAAGCTTAAATTTTAAACAAAGCTGCTGATGATAACCCTCATGAACACGAGCAAAAACTCGAGCCCAACCTTCTCTATCCTGTGAACCACTTCGAGACAACCTTCAACCCAAACACCCAGACACAATCGACGTCGCTGTGCATATGCATAGCTCAACCACACTGCCCCGACCATCGACACTCACCCCACACGTCGACGATGAACCCCATGATCGATTCTGACACCCGATCATTCACCATGAGTCCAAAATAAAAATCGAGCATCTCCAGTCTAAGCTGAAAACTCATCATCACCAGAAATCTCCCTTGAACCATCGACACTGACTACCGGAGCTTCCCAAACTCGTCCACAGCATCGCCAGCCTCCATGCCACAATCACCCGGGCCCAGGTGAAGCTCGATCACCCATAGTCACCGCACCGACCACATTTTCAACCTCGACCCTCAAATCCTAATTGCGTCAAAATTTGATGCCATGATGATCGATCACCACCTTCGCCATTTTTCCCCGACCTTTCCAATCGACAACCAAGCTCCGACGAAAACCCCGACGACCAAGTGGTCGTCGATCGTCAGAAAATGGTCAAAAACCATTTCCTGTTCAACTTCGAACTGCTCCTTCAATTCCTTACTAAAAATCGAGATTTTCATCTTAAAAATACGTATTTGCGTAAGGGATTCAGATTATATACTTGGACTTATAAATCATTTAGTTTGATTTCAACCCATTTCTAAGTTTCACTGTTATTTCCCATTTTCCAGCAAGTTTCAAACTTAATTCATATAACTAAAATTTTAAAAACTTAATTATGTTTAGACAAACAAAATTTGTTTGAATACTTCAATCAAATAGAGATTACATGAAAAGAAATTTAAATTTTGTTCAATGTTAAACCTGTTAGAAAATAACAGAGCAGATCACCAACATGCATACCAATATAATCCAGATTTTAACAAGCATGCGTACATAGATTAAAACATGCATCACAAGATTTATATCAGCATATACATCAGATTTAAACTAATTTATGGTTTTAAGTTTACTCACAGTGAAATGATGAGCAGAGCTTTTAAAAAAAACGGGATGCAAGTTTTTGAAAACAATAAAGAATTTCTTGAATTGCCTTTAGATTTTTAAAGTGGAAAGCTTTGATTCTTTATGGAAGGCTGGAAACTTGCTTTTCGAACCAAAGAAAATTTTCTTTTAGCTGGTTTGTTTTTAAGTTACAGACTTTTTTTTTTGCTTTAGAAAGTGAAGATAGGAAAAGGAAATGAAGATGAATGATATAAGTTTATATAAGTTTAAATTAGGTTTATTAAAAATAAAAGAACATTTAAAATAAAAGTTGACACTTGTCATTTACCTTATTTAATTTGCTAACACGTGTTATTAAGAATAACTATAAGTTAACACATCTAACTTAACATGCATAAATAGATTTTTTAAATGTTTATAAAACTTTTATATTTACTTTACTACATAATAAATGCATTCTTAATTTATATGAATAAAGAATTCTTTAAAAGAAAATAGAATAAAACACACTATATTCTAAATAAAATCATACATGATATATTTTTAAATTCAAAACATATTTTTAAGATATATATATCAACCTTTTGAAAATCCAAATTTAAATCCAATTAAATTTTAAATACCGTTTAAAACCCAATTAAAAATCAATTTGATATGTTTATAAGCACCAATTTAATTTGTAAATAATAATTCTATTTAAAAATCTATACACATATATACATATATGTTACACATTATTATTGTTGAAAATAACAATTTTGCCAATTTTAAATAATTTATAAAGGAGATTATCATATTTAATTGCTTAAAATTTTCGGGATATCACATTCCTCCCCCTTAAAAGAATTTCGTCCCTGAAATTTAAAAGAAAAAGATATCCAAAAAATTTATTTCAACAATTCAAGCATACATATCATCCATACAAACAATTTCATCCAAACGAACAATTCGTTCAAACAATTTATTAAACAAACATCACTAGCAATCTGGACACAGGTCTAGATAAGCCTTCCTAAAACTATCCAGAGTCTCCAAGGTATAGTATCCGGGATCCTCGCTCCACTGGACCTTAACCAGCTTCACCACCTTGCTCCTGAGTTGCCTCTCGTCTTAATCAACGATCTGGACAGGATGCCTCACAACAGATAAGTCCGGCTCAATCTCTAAGTCTTCTTGCACAGTTGGCTCCACAATAAGACATAGATCGTGCATGTATTTCCTCAGATGAGATACGTGAAAAACATTGTGAATTCTAGCCATCCAGACTGGCAATTCAATCTTGTAGGCCACATCACCATTCCTCTCGAGCACTCGGAATGGACAAATATAACATGAGGCAAGTTTTCCCATCTTTCCAAATCTTATCGCTCCTTTACTCAGGGAAACTTTGACAAAGACTAAATCTCCAATCTCAAATTCCAATTGTCTTCGTCTCTTGTCCGCATACTTCTTCTGACAATCCTGAGCAGCTTTCATTCTCTTTTTAATAAGCTCAACTTTCACAGATGCCTCATGGATCAAATCTGGACCAAGAACAAGAGATCTCTCGACTCTATCCAATAGGATGGTAATCTACAAAGTCTTCCATACAAAGCTTCATAGGGTGCCATCTTAATACTTTCCTGGTAACTATTATTATACGAGAATTCAACTAAATGTAGATGGCCCTCCCAAGATCCACCAAAATCCAATACACAAGCCCTCATCATATCTTCTAGAATTCGGTTAAGCCTTTCCGTCTGCTCGTTTTTCTGGGGATGATATGCTGTACTCAAACTCAAAACTTGTACCCATAGCTGATTGCAAAGCCTCCTAGAACTTGCTGGTGAATATAGGATCACGATCATTAACTATACTAACTGGAACACCATATAATCTGACAATCTCTCTCAGGAAAATATCTGCCAAAGAAGCTATAGTATGGGCTGCCTTAACCGGAATAAAATGGGTGCTCTTGGTTAGACAATCAACAACTACTCATATTCCTTCGTTTCCCTTCTTGGTTCTTGGCAAATCATCGATGAAATCCATAGAAATCATTTCCCACTTCCACTTCGAGACTTCCAAAGGTTGCAACAATCCGGCTATCTTCTATTGATCTCCCTTCACTTGCGGGCATATCGCACACCTATTGATCAATCTAGCAATATCTTTCTTCAGGCCTGGCCACCAAAAGACTCTTCTCATATCCCTATACATTTTAGAAATTTCCAGGTGAATACTAAATCTAGAGCGATGACACTCAGACAAAACTTCTTGCTTCAACCCATCCACATTTGGCACACAGAGACGACCACTAATTCTCAAAGTTCCTTGATCGTCAATCTCAAAATTGGAATATTATCCCTCCTTGGTTCCTTGAATAATTTTCTTCAAAGTCTTATCCTCCATTTACTTGCTTATGATTCTTTCCTGAAGAGATGGAACAACTTCCAAAAGAGACAGAACTGCATTTCTACTGAGAGCATCCGCCACAACGTTTGCTGTCCCTGGAGTATACAGGATATCCAAATCATATGGTGCCAAAAACTCAACCCATCGTTGCTGCCTCAGATTAAGATCCTTTTGAGAGAAAAGTTACTTCAATGATTTGTGATCCATGAATAACTCAAACTTCTCTCCCAAAAGATAGTGCCTTCAGATCTTCAAAGCAAAGATAATGGCCAACAACTCTAGATCGTGCGTAGCGTAATTCCTTTCATGAGGCTTCAATTGCCGACTAGCATATGCAATTACTCTTCCATTTTGCATCAGAATTGCACCCAGCACAACTATACAGGCATCCGTATAGATCTCAAACTTACTCTTCCCATCCGGAATAGCCAACACAGGAGAACTTGTTAGCTTCGCTTTCAGATTCTGGAAAGCTTCATCACATTCAAGGGTCCACTTGAACTTAGATCCTTTCCTGATCAACTTTGTTAGATGCGAAGAGATCTTGGAATAATCCTTGATAAACTTCTCATAGTACCCTGCTCATCCCAGAAAACTACGGATTTCAGTCAGTGTCTACGGCTGCTTCCACTCCAGAATGGTTGCTACCTTAGCTGGATCTACAGAAATGCCCTCTCCAGAAACAATGTGCCCCAAAAAATTTGACTTTCGATTTCCAAAAATGGCATTTAGTGAACTTCTCCTTCAAAACATGCCTTCTCAGATTCTCCAATACTATTCCCAAATGCTGCTTGTGCTCCTCTTCAGACATAGAGTAGACAAGAATATCATCAATGAACACGAGAACAAACTTATTCAACACAACTCGAAAATCTCGGCTCATCATGTCAACAAAGTAAGCAGGAGCGTTGGTCATCCCAAAAGGCATAACCAACCACTCATAGAAACAATTGGGTCCCCTAAACGCAATCAAGGGGGTACTGTCCTCAGCTACCCTAAACTGGTGGAAACCCGATGCTAAATCCAGTTGGGAGAAAACAGAAGCTCCATGTAGCTGATCAAAGAGATCATCTATACGAGGCAAATGATATTTATTTTGGATTGTCACTTTGTTCAACTCTTGATAATTAACACAGAACCTTAGAGACCCATCCGACTTGGGGACGAGCACTGCAGCAGAACCACAACAAGAAAAACTGGGAATAATCAATCCCTTCTCCAACAGATCTTGAGTCTGCTTCACTAGCTCCTCCCTTTCTCCAGGAGCTATCCTTCTGCTTGGTTGAATCACTGGTATTGCTCCTGGAACCAAATCAATGCGAAACTCTGTTTCCCAGTGCGGAGGTAAACACTTGACTTTCTCGATTACATTAGGAAAATCTTTGACCGCTTTGATATCTTCAACCTTCTCTTGAGAAGTGTCAACTCCATGTAAAAGATTACTCAAGTGAACTCCAGAACTATCTGTAACAACCAGGTATTTTCAACCATTCGCATCCATTATAAGTGTATAGGTAGACACTCACGCCGGACGTGAATTGCTCAAAATACCGCGTTGTAAATAAAATTTGGCAAATCTCAGAACATACAGTAAATAATAATCACAGACACAGAGTATTTAATAATGCGGCGGAAGTAAAAGAAATAGTAGTTCGTGAAGCTACTATATAAATATATCAGAGTTTAATAAGATACAACAGAAGAAATAAAGTACAACAGAAGTCTCAATATGATAACTAAGTACAAGCTGAATACAACAATGGAACTGAAATAGATAAGACTAGATAAGCAGATAATCTCCAGCGATTCCAATCTCCAGAAAGTGGAATCCAATCTGTGAATAACTCAGGATGACCCAAGCGTAAATAAAAAATACAAACACTCGAGTCAGGACATACATACTTATACAATGTAAACCAACTCAAGTGAACTGTAGTAAAGGTACAAGTAACTTAAAGGATGCTTAGGACCGCCCATCCTCTAAGGATCCGTTAAACTATTTACTATGTAGTATATTGCGCTATTATAATAATGCCTAATAGTAAAATAAACTTACTTTTAATAGCGTTAAGGAGTGACCCAATATTTCCCTTAACACAAATAATGCCAATAGTCTATACAGTACCTGCATATCTCCTGATCGGGAGACTACGAAAAGATACTGCATAGATACGACACAAATAGAAACTCGTAGTAAATGCTTGATATGGTAGGTGACACGGCACACAAGGCAATGCCAGGGTAAATATACCAATTACGACACTCGGGCTGGTGGTAACGCAGCAGCCACATACGACCACCGCCGAACACATTCCCAAAATCGAAGGGGTGCCCAAACAATCACAAGTAATAGTATGGTATGGAAGAAATGCGTCCGCTACGAGGTGCGACCTCAACTGGCCCGAGACCGCTCCTGTTTTTGCCACCTTATGCCAACTCACAGGAGTTGGGTCCACGTAACATACCATAAGAATGTCGCCACCATCCTACTTCATTCTGGAATCTCCACCGCGTACACGGTTAGTCAAAATGGTTTTCGGTATCGATAGAGAGTATGCCAGATATCCGATCCCGGTCTCTTTGCCAACCAATCGTTATTATAACCCGTGGTTATAACTTTTAAAATAATATTTATGCTTCAAAATAGAATATTATTTCAAATCCAAATATTTGTCAAAATAAAGATTTAATTAATTCCAAACCATTTCAATATATCAACATATCATATCTTTCAAATTCAAATATTTACCAAAATAAATATCAAATCATTTCAATATATATCCTTTCAAAACATCCTTTCAAATCATTTTTAATACATAAATATCATATCTTTTCAAAACTTCCTTTTTCAAATCATTTTCATCAAAATATCATATCTTTCAAACTCCATTTTTAAATTATTTTAATATCAAAATATCGTATCTTCCAAAACTTCATTTCAAACATTTAATATATATAAAATATCATATCTTTCAAAACTTCATTTCAAAACATTTGATATATATCAAATATCATATCTTTCAAAACTTCATTTCAAAACATTTTTAATATCAAAATATCGTATCTTTCCAAACTTCATTTCAAAACATTTTTAATATCAAAATATCATATCTTTAAAAAAACTTCATTTCAAAACATTTAATATATATATTAAAATATCATATCTTTCCAAAGCTTCAATTTCAAATCATCATTTAAGTTCAAATCCAAATATTCAACTTTAAATACCTTTTAAATTCAAAGATATCATTCATTTATTTTCATTCCAAATCACCTTTTAAATAGCTTATATTTTAATCAAAATAGTTCATTTAAACTACTTAAAGTTTAAGTTTATATACTTTCAAATCAAGTATTCAATTTCCAAAGTTTTAAACCATTATGAATTCATTTACTAAGTTCAAAACTATAAACATTAAAAATTTCAACCTCTCACGGCATTCAGAAAAAAGCTGCTGAAAGTTATACTTGAAAGCATTTCAATTTAAACCATTTAAACATTATAAAAATCATATTTTAACATTCAAGGATTGTGACGACCGCCCATGACTCCTGCACCAAAACAAGGAAATAGTGCGCTGAAAGGCGTGCCAGGTAGCCATGGACGATAGTCAGGGTAAAATGAAACAGCAAACTCTATCGTACAACTCACAGCGCATGGACAAAATACAATAGAGAAATATATAGTGAAGCTCCATAACAGAAAAATCATCATATAAGCATCGTAGTAGTTTTATACAAACATGAATCATCCATACATCAAAGCCTCACTACAAACACTCAATCAGATATAACAGCGGAACACCCAGTACATAAAGTAAGAAAACTAGTATGCAAAGCCTCCTGCTCGTCTTCGTCATCATCAGCGTAGATCTCTAAGAACAGCACCTGTCACCTGCTACCTAGTCTGCCCATCCCAACATGGATGAACAGCCCAAGGTAATAAGAGGAGACATAAAACCTTGAGTCGGACAAAGTCTTAGTGAGCAGTAAATCAACTGTCAAACATACCAAAAGAGCATAAAGGATAAAAGGAATAGGAACCAAACCATCCCACTCCACCTCTTTCTACAGTGATAGCCCCCAGACACACACCAAGGAGAAGTAAGCATAACATAGCAGATAATTAAGGTAAAGCAATAATCACTCGAGTCAAGGGCGATGTTTTCCAAGTACAAACCCCCAAGGCCTAAACCAAGATCAGATAAGCACCTAGAAAATACCGCTCTTGAGACCGAATGATGATACAACCAAACGTCCAAACATCCATGACTCTGGCTATCACTGTTATCCTTGCTTTGATTTCACCGTTGATTGAATGACCATCCGTCAAGGGCTAATGGTAACCCCGGTTCTAGGCATAGCTCCGCACGTCATCGTGACCCGTGCCTAGGACTTACCTACTCTGCCCAGAGTACTCAACTACCTACCTGTAGTCTTTTGCGTGTCCCGACTACCTGCCTGTAGTCGTTATGGGCGCCCCATGTACTCTTGCTTTTGAGCATGCTAGAACCTTCAACAACGATGAGACCCAAGCCTCCTAGTCATCCTCCTTGACGACTATCCTCATACTAGCTCAAGCTACCTCTCGAGCAATCCATTATCAACCAACTCGAACCATCCCTCGAGTCATCAACATGCTTGGAATGATCCCTGCCTGGATTACGCCAAGTCTACATCACATCGTACTTCGCTTTATCACACCATAGCAAAGTCTCAACTCAACAACATGGTTTGCCTCATCGCATCATGGCAAAGTTCCATCTCAACATCATCCAATCCATACATATGAGCTTCAACATCCACCTCATATGCCTTTAGCAGCTTTCACCATTCAAGAGCCTCTTCTGTAGCTTTTGAATCATCTTTGACCATACTTGTCCACATCTATCAACTAGATAGCTCATTCACAACAATCAATCAAGGCAAACCTTAATCCAAACAAATACGTATTCAATCAAGATCTAATTAGGCATTTATAACTAAAATGGCAATTTCGTAAATAAATGAGCATAGAACTAACATACATGAATCATGGGTTTTTAGCATAGATCTAGCAAATATAAAACATGGGTTTTGTTTCTATAACTTAATAAATGAACTTGCATAGGTAAACATCTTCACAAACAATGGATCTATACTTGGATCTAAGGAAAATGCACAAAATCACTATCTACAACACTCCAACAAACCACCAATCCAATATACTCCTTTGGGTCCGCGTGAGAGATAACCACCACTCACCAAATCACCTAAACAGCTCAAAACTAAACACTTCAGATCTGGACAGCGAAGATCAAGGCTTGATCCGGCGAAATCTCGCTTAAAACGATGAAATCTAACTTCGTTGGATGAAGATCTTCAACTTTGGTCCTTGAATCTTTGATCTCGATCTTCGATCTTGGATGGATGTTAGAACTAGATTGGAATGGAGAAAAGAAGATGAAGAAATGTTGTAGTCGAGCTCTCAAAATGGCAGCACTTCGTCGCTTCAAAAATCAGTACCAAAAAGTGAGCCAAAGCCCTCTATTTATAGGCTGAAATCTCCCTGACTCGGCCGCTCTTAAGTCGTTGCCGACTCATCTCCCTGAGTCGCCCCCGACCTAAAACTTACGACTCATGCCACTTGCCGACTCAACACAGCATGCTTCAACATGGCTCACGACCTATACGACTCAACCCCAAGACACTACACAACACACACACAGGGTCACACGACCTACCGACCCAACCAAACACGGCACAGCATGCTAACGACTCAAGCCCCTGCCGACTTAACAACACACACGACTCAATTAACATGCCGACTCAACTACACTAAGCTATACTGGGTACTTGCCGACCTAACTAGGTGACGACCTAACAACCTATTCAAACTGCCGACCTAACTACACATGGGATAACACACTCTGCTGACCCAAGCCTTAGGTCGTTTTCCCCTTAACTCGGTCATATGACTCAGCAGCCTAAAACATTACCGACCTAACTATCATACGACCTAACCCTCTAGGTCGTTAACCCTTAAGTCGGTCACCCTATAGGTCGGTCCAAACCTTAAGTCGTAACTCCTCTATCTCGCTAGCTCGTCCAATTCATTTCTTAACCCGGTAACTCCTAGGTCGGCCAGTTTCTATGAGTCGTTAACTACCCTGACTCGGTTCAACGTACTAAAGTTGTAACTCGTGCACGACCTAACTCGGCTAAGCCTATGAGTCGGTCACAACTCGACACTTAAACACACGAGTTACTCTCTATACGACTCAGGCTAGAGACAACATAAACAACACTAACGACCTGTAAATTCTACGATCTATTGGTACGTAAAATACGGGTCGTTACATTCTCTCCCCCTTAGGAATTTCGCCCCCGAAATTCCAAGCAATCAACAGCAATCAAAATTATTCTGCATGCCTATCATCCACAGCAATCAACAAACCATGCATCCAATTCTAGCCTAGCATGCAGAATTCTAAGACTTAGAACAAGCTACAAATTCATGAGATGTCACGACACTTTAGGGCCATACCTCGAAGAGTTCTGGATGAGCTGCCTTCATCCTCTCTTCCTCCTCCCACGTACAGTCGTTAACATCATCACTCCATTGTATCTTGAGCAACGTAATCGTCTTCCTCCTAAGCTGTTTCGTGTCGGTCTCAACAACACGAAGCGGCTTACGAGGTCTTCTAACCACTGGATCAACCTCTAAATCTTCACAGCTATCAGCAGAAACCACCGTAGTTGGGTCATGCACATACTTCCGTAGATAAGATACATGAAAAACATTGTGCACACCCGCCATCTTTTCCGGTAATTCCAATCTATAAGCGAGCTTTCCAATTCGCTCGATAATCGGGAATGGTCCAACAAATCTCGGAGTTAACTTTCCTTTCTTCCCGAATCTAATAGCACTCTTTAATGGAGAAATCTTCACAAAAACCATCTCACCTACGATGAATTCCAAATCCTTTCGACGATTATCGGCATAACTCTTCTGATGATCTTGGGCTGCCTTCATTCGTTGCCCAATGATCTCTATACAATCCGAAGTCTGTCGAATCATCTCTGGCCCAAGTATCAACTTTTCTCCAGTTTCCAACCAACATGTCGGAGAGTTACACGGTCTTCCATACAATGCCTCATATGGTGCCATACCAATACTCGACTGATAACTGTTATTATATGCAAACTCCACCAAATGAAGATGATCTTCCCATGATCCTCCGAAGTCCAAAACACATGCTCTAAGGAGATCTTCCAAAACTCGGTTGACTCTCTCAGTCTGACCATCTGTTTGAGGGTGATAAGCTGTACTCAAACACAACTCGGTTCCCAAAACTTCCTGGAAGCTCTTCTAAAATCCACTAGTGAACAATGGGTCTCGATCGCTCACTATACTCTTCGGAACACCATGGAATCGAACTATCCACTTAACATACAACTCAGCCAACTTCGATGCAGTCCTAGTTGATCGAACAGGAATGAACCTTGCACTCTTGGTCAAACGATCTACTATGACCCAAATTCCTTCATTTCCTGCTCTTGTCCTAGGTAGACCATCGATAAAGTCCATCGACACTTGCTCCCACTTCCATGTAGGAACTTCTAATGGCTGAAGTAATCCACTGGGCTTCTTCTGCTCAGCTTTCACTAACTGACAGTTCATACACTTGGAAATAAAATTTCCAACATCCTTCTTCATGCCTTCCCAGTAGTAAGTTCTCTTCATATCCCGATACATCTTATTTCCACCTGGATGAATTGTCAACTTCGAGTGATGACCTTCCTTCAGAACTTCATCTCTCAATCCATCTACATCGGGAACAACCAATCGTCCTTGCTTCCGAAGCCAACCCTCTCGATCGACCTCGAATCCCTTATCCTTCTCTGGGTCCAATCCAGATTCCAAATCTCGGATGATCTTGACAAGCTTATCATCTCGCTTTTGGCTCTCGCCAATTCTTTCCACAAGAGTAGGTCTTATCGATAAGTTTGCCAACATCTCAGGTTCCAATTCACATCTGGGCCTGAAATCAAATCCAGCCAAATACTCGAGACTCTTCCATTCCGAAAACATGGCCCCCAATCCTGCATGTCTTCGACTTAACGCATCAGCCACTGCATTACCTTTTCCCGGAGTATAGGCTATACCAAAATCATAAGATGCTAGAAACTCTAGCCACCGTTGCTGTCGAAGATTCAAATCCTTTTGGGAGAACAGATACTTCAACGACTTATGATCTGTAAACAACTCGAATCTAACTCCCAATAAATAATGTCTCCACATCTTCAAAGCAAACACAATTGCCGCTTAACTCCAAATCATGAGTCGGATAATTCCTTTCATGTGGCTTCAGTTGTCGACTAGCATACGCAACAACTTTATCTTTCTGCATTAGCACTGCTCCAAGTCCAGTGCCACATGCATCGGTGTAAACCACCATCTCATCATTCCCACTTGGAATAGTCAAAACAGGAGCACTCGTCAGTCGCTCTTTTAGGATTTCAAAAGCTTGCTCACACTTAGCATCCCATCTGAACACTTGGTTCTTTTTCGTCAATCCTGTTAACGGTGCAGCTATCTTGGAAAAGTCTTTGATAAACCGACGATAATATCCTGCTAATCCAAGAAAACTCCTCACATCAGATGCATTCTTAGGTCTAACCCAATCCTGGATTGCTGCCACCTTAGCGGGATCAACCGCTATTCCATTTCTAGAGATAACATGGCCTAAGAACCTCACTTCACTCTTCCAGAAGTGACACTTCGAAAACTTAGCCTTCAGCTGATGTTTCCGCAAGATTTCCAAAACAATCCTTAAGTGCGTCTTGTGCTCTTCTTCAGTTCTGGAGTAAACCAAAATATCATCCACGAACACAAGTACAAATTTGTTCAACTGATCTCTGAACACTCTATTCATAAGATCCACAAAATATGCTGGCGCGTTAGTCAATCCAAACGGCATTACCAGCCACTCATAAAACCCGGATGGTGTCCTGAAAGCAGTCTTCGGCACACTATCCTTTGCCACTCTCAACTGGTGAAATCCCGTTGCCAAATCCATCTGAGAAAACACCTTAGCCTCGTGAAGCTGGTCAAACAAGTCATCTATTCTCGGCAATGGATACTTGTTTTTCCTAGTCAACTTATTCAGCTCACGATAATCCACGCACAACCTCAACGACCCATCCGCTTTGGTTGCGAACACAACAGGTGCGCCCCATTCGGACACACTTCTCCGAATGAATCCTTTCTGCAAAAGGTCATCAACCTGCACCCTCAACTCTAGCTGCTCCCTAGGCGCCATCCGCCTAAGAGGCATCACAACAGGTCTGGCTCCCTCGACTAGATCGATACGAAACTCGATCTCCCTATGCGGCGGTATCCCTTTGACTTCGTCAAAGACGTCCTCAAATCCATTCACAATTGGCACCGATGACAGTCCATCCCGTGGAACAACCAGTGAATACATGAAGCTCATGAAGACGCCTTCCTCATGCTTACATCGTATCACAATCTTTCGCCCTTCCACATTCCCGACTGTCACCTCAAGCCTCTCACAATCAATCCTTGCCGCATACTTCCTAAGCCAGTCCATACCCAAAATAATTCCGAACCCCGCAAAGTTTAGAACAAAGCAATCACAAACAAACGAGCAATCATGACTCGACACAACTAGACCACGGCATACCATACACAAACATGACGAACCCCCAACTGGATTAGTCACAACCAATGGCCTATCAACAATATCCGGTCTCAAACCTAACCGGTCTACCAAACCATTACAAACAAAAGAATGCGACGCTCCAGTATCAAACAACACTCTAACTGGAACACCACAGATAGAAAGAGTACCTTGAACCACCACACTCTTCCCCTTTTCTTCAGCAGTCGGAGCTTTTGAAGACGACGGCACAACTCCCAAAGCATAAGCTTGCACAATCTGCGTATCTTTCCTCGGCTCTGGGCAATCCTTCTTGATATGTCCCATCTTATCACAGTTATAACACTTTCCCGGCACCTTGGGATTCTTACAATCTTTGTAAAGATGGCCCTTCTGCTGGCAGTTATAGCAAGTCACTTCGCTCTTCGGCTTCTTCTGGCCATCCTTACCCTTCTGTTGCTGCTGCTTCCTCCTCTTATTGTCATTCTGGTGTGGTTTAGATCCTTCCCTGGTTACAGCAACAACAGAACTTTCCTTAGGAAACAAACTCTCATGCCTAAGAGCTTTCTCTACCAGCTTCTCAAATGAATCGTCCAAATGATCCACTAACTGCCTCCCAAGATAAGCATCCAGACCAGTCACAAACTTCTCATTCTTCTGATAGGGAGAATCAATGTACGATCTGGCATACTTGGACAAAGCTTCAAACTTAGAAATATACTCAAGAACTGGTCTCCCACCTTGCTTGAGCTCTACAAACCTCTTGAACAAAACAGACTTCTGAGCCGTAGAGATGAACTTGGCTTCAAATCTAACTTGGAATTGCTCCCAAGTAATCTCTTCTTCTGGGGTATCAATGGTGATAGAATTCCACCAATCAGCAGCTCTTCCCTGAAGCTGTCTCGATGCAAGCTTTCTCTTAGTTGCATCCTCAATCCCTAAGTCACCAAAGATCCTTCGACATGCATCAATCCATCTCTGCACCTCAATAGTCGACTCCGTCCCCAAGAAAGCTTTTCCTCCAAGAGAAGTATAATCCTTGCAAAGCTTAGCAAAATCCACCGGTCTTGGAGCTTGAAATTGAACTCCCACATCCACTGATGATCCTGAAGCTGGTATCCTTCTCATGATCGAAGTCATCATCGCTTCGAACATAGTTCCATAATCAACAGCTCCTTCATCAGCACGGCTTTCCCTTGCAGCTGGTCTCCCTCTTCGACTCATCCTTAATATCTGTAATAAGAATGATTAGAACACCTTAAGAAACAACTGCATAAGGAGTTCAAATCCTTCTAGGCTACTATATTATATATAGTAATCATCCATCAAAATACAACTACGTCTCTCATACGTAGTTACGTCAGCGAGCGTTGGCTAAAATCGATTAACCTGGCTTTGATACCAAATGTGACGACCGCCCATGACTCCTGCACCAAAACAAGGAAATAGTGCGCTGAAAGGCGTGCTAGGTAGCCATGGACGATAGTCAGGGTAAAATGAAACAGCAAACTCTATCGTACAACTCACAGCGCATGGACAAAATACAATAGAGAAATATATAGTGAAGCTCCATAACAGAAAAATCATCATATAAGCATCGTAGTAGTTTTATACAAACATGAATCATCCATACATCAAAGCCTCACTACAAACACTCAATCAAATATAACAGCGGAACACCCAGTACATAAAGTAAGAAAACTAGTATGCAAAGCCTCCTGCTCGTCTTCGTCATCATCAGCGTAGATCTCTACGAACAGCACCTGTCACCTGCTACCTAGTCTGCCCATCCCAACATGGATGAACAGCCCAAGGTAATAAGAGGAGACATAAAACCTTGAGTCAGACAAAGTCTTAGTGAGCAGTAAATCAACTGTCAAACATACCAAAAGAGCATAAAGGATAAAAGGAATAGGAACCAAACCATCCCACTCCACCTCTTTCTACAGTGATAGCCCCCAGACACACACCAAGGAGAAGTAAGCATAACATAGCAGATAATTAAGGTAAAGCAATAATCACTCGAGTCAAGGGCGATGTTTTCCAAGTACAAACCCCCAAGGCCTAAACCAAGATCAGATAAGCACCTAGAAAATACCGCTTTTGAGACCGAATGATGATACAACCAAACGTCCAAACATCCATGACTCTGGCTATCACTGTTATCCTTGCTTTGATTTCACCATTGATTGAATGACCATCCGTCAAGGGCTAATGGTAACCCCGGTTCTAGGCATAGCTCCGCACGTCATCGTGACCCGTGCCTAGGACTTACCTACTCTGCCCAGAGTACTCAACTACCTACCTGTAGTCTTTTGGGTGTCCCGACTACCTGCCTGTAGTCGTTATGGGCGCCCCATGTACTCTTGCTTTTGAGCATGCTAGAACCTTCAACAACGATGAGACCCAAGCCTCCTAGTCATCCTCCTTGACGACTATCCTCATACTAGCTCAAGCTACCTCTCGAGCAATCCATTATCAACCAACTCGAACCATCCCTCGAGTCATCAACATGCTTGGAATGATCCCTGCCTGGATTACGCCAAGTCTACATCACATCGTACTTCGCTTTATCACACCATAGCAAAGTCTCAACTCAACAACATGGTTTTCCTCATCGCATCATGGCAAAGTTCCATCTCAACATCATCCAATCCATACATATGAGCTTCAACATCCACCTCATATGCCTTTAGCAGCTTTCACCATTCAAGAGCCTCTTCTGTAGCTTTTGAATCATCTTTGACCATACTTGTCCACATCTATCAACTAGATAGCTCATTCACAACAATCAATCAAGGCAAACCTTAATCCAAACAAATACGTATTCAATCAAGATCTAATTAGGCATTTATAACTAAAATGGCAATTTCGTAAATAAATGAGCATAGAACTAACATACATGAATCATGGGTTTTTAGCATAGATCTAGCAAATATAAAACATGGGTTTTGTTTCTATAACTTAATAAATGAACTTGCATAGGTAAACATCTTCACAAACAATGGATCTATACTTGGATCTAAGGAAAATGCACAAAATCACTATCTACAACACTCCAACAAACCACCAATCCAATATACTCCTTTGGGTCCGCGTGAGAGATAACCACCACTCACCAAATCACCTAAACAGCTCAAAACTAAACACTTCAGATCTGGACAGCGAAGATCAAGGCTTGATCCGGCGAAATCTCGCTTAAAACGATGAAATCTAACTTCGTTGGATGAAGATCTTCAACTTTGGTCCTTGAATCTTTGATCTCGATCTCCGATCTTGGATGGATGTTAGAACTAGATTGGAATGGAGAAAAGAAGATGAAGAAATGTTGTAGTCGAGCTCTCAAAATGGCAGCACTTCGTCGCTTCAAAAATCAGTACCAAAAAGTGAGCCAAAGCCCTCTATTTATAGGCTGAAATCTCCCTGACTCGGCCGCTCTTAAGTCGTTGCCGACTCATCTCCCTGAGTCGCCCCCGACCTAAAACTTACGACTCATGCCACTTGCCGACTCAACACAGCATGCTTCAACACGGCTCACGACCTATACGACTCAACCCCAAGACACTACACAACACACACACAGGGTCACACGACCTACCGACCCAACCAAACACGGCACAGCATGCTAACGACTCAAGCCCCTGCCGACTTAACAACACACACGACTCAATTAACATGCCGACTCAACTACACTAAGCTATACTGGGTACTTGCCGACCTAACTAGGTGACGACCTAACAACCTATTCAAACTGCCGACCTAACTACACATGGGATAACACACTCTGCTGACCCAAGCCTTAGGTCGTTTTCCCCTTAACTCGGTCATATGACTCAGCAGCCTAAAACATTACCGACCTAACTATCATACGACCTAACCCTCTAGGTCGTTAACCCTTAAGTCGGTCACCCTATAGGTCGGTCCAAACCTTAAGTCGTAACTCCTCTATCTCGCTAGCTCGTCCAATTCATTTCTTAACCCGGTAACTCCTAGGTCGGCCAGTTTCTATGAGTCGTTAACTACCCTGACTCGGTTCAACGTACTAAAGTTGTAACTCGTGCACGACCTAACTCGGCTAAGCCTATGAGTCGGTCACAACTCGACACTTAAACACACGAGTTACTCTCCATACGACTCAGGCTAGAGACAACATAAACAACACTAACGACCTGTAAATTCTACGATCTATTGGTACGTAAAATACGGGTCGTTACAAGGATGTTAATTAAAATACTCTTTAACTTATGATTTTTATAAAGCAACATTTTATAATTAAATCAAATTTCACAAATCACCTTAATAAATTCAGGTGTAAACTTTCCCATTTTTACATTTAACACTTTATTAACATTTACATTTTCAAATTATCATTTCACAAATTAAACTAAATTTCCAATTTATTTAATTAACTTAATCCATTAATTAAAACCAAATTCACATTTCCAGGTCAAGTTCATTTTTAAAATTACACTTTTAAGCATTCATTCATTTAACCATTTTAATACGTAGAAAAAACAATAATACTTTATTAATTCATTTAAACTCAAATTTAACCAAATCATCAAATTTACCATTTTCCAAATATAATTAAATTTATATTTTATTCATATATCTTAAAATTCCTTTTTTAAACCAAAACCCAAATTTCCAGACTTTAAGTTATATTTCAATAATTCAACTTAACCACTTATTTATTTAACATTTTCCACTTATACAAAAATCATAAATCTTTTATTTAAAACACTTTAAAATCTATTTAAATAAAATTATCATAAATATTCATTTAAACCACTTAAAATTTTATTTATATAACTTAAATGTCATTTTAAAAGCCAAAGTCCAAATTTCCAAATTTAAGTTATATTTCAAAAATTCACTTTTTACCATTCATTTGAATTACATTTTTAACTTCTAGAAAAATCCAAAATTTCTTTATTTGAACATTAAAAATCCAATTTAAATCAAATTTCATAATTTTTCACATTTAAAAAAATATTTAAAATATCCAAAATACTTTATAAAATATAACCACGGGCCTGTATATAGTTTTCTAACCTAGGTCAAGTGATACGGATTTATATCATTTCAATCCGCAGTTTAAAAAGAAAAATCCGGGTTCTATCATTTCAAACCAGCAATCCCAAGTAAAAATAAAATAAATAAAAACCGTTCAGGCCTATCATTTCAGCCCATAACGATTTTTCCCTATTCTAAAGTCTGTCCGGATATGTATCATTTCAACCCATAGTGAACCTAATCTACAGGGAACTTGCAGTGTGATAAACATATATAAATGAACAGTTAACAACATATATAAATAACATATGACATGACATGAAATTTAACCGGTAGAACATCTATATAAATAATCACATGGCAGTTATAACATCATATATTTTTCGATATTCAGTTGTTGTTTCACAACTGCATAAGTATAAATGTCGTGTGAGCTTTACTCACCTCAAAATGCTGGAGATTGCAATACAACTGATATAATGGAATCAAGAGCAAAATGACAAGCCAATGGACTTGAGTGTAGAGCGAATCCAAGCTAAAGATCTTGTGTTACAACCCAAACAAAAATCAAAACAATTTATAAATACAATACCAATTTGAAATGAAATAACTTTTGAATAAAAAGAGATATGAATGCACAGTCTCTTGCCTTGCCTTCTCTACTATTTAGCACGGCCTAGGGATGTTGTTTGGCTCTGGTTTAAACAAGTTTGGATCGGATTTGGTCATGTGTATGCATGGCTTAGGTAGTGGAATATGGTGGAGAAGGTTACAACATGAAGTGTGAGGAGGTTTAAGGCAATTAGTATGGTTTTGGCCAACAAAAGGGCTCGGCCTTGGAGTGGTTTGGCTTGGACATTCAAGTTCAGGTCTAGAAAGTGGTTTAAATGATGAGTAGGGATCTGGACAATGAGGTGGCGGTGGCCTATGGTGGTGGCCAAGGTGGTGGATGAAGGTATGAAGTGATAAGATGGCTAGCATGGACGTTTCAAGGCTTTATGTATTGTTTTTATGGAGTATTGGTTCATGGGGGTCTCGGCCATGTCAATTTCAGATCTGGACAGAGGCTAAGATGATGTGTAGTGGTGGTAGAAAGGTGGTGGTGGCGGCTAGAGGTGGTGGCCGTGGTGTATAATGAAGGTGTGGAGGTGATAAGGTGATGGCTTGCATAGTTAAGGGTTTTCAAGGCATGTTGCATAGTTTTTGTGGAGTTTTTCGTCGTGGAGTGGTATGGCCTAGTCAAATCAGAGGGGTAGGTGGGTGATGGTGACAAGGAGGAGATAGTGGAGGTGGTGGCCGAGCAAACAAGCGAGAGAATCAAAGCAAAACCATAGGAAAACAATGGAAAGATAAGAGAAAAGGAATAAAAAGAAAGAGAGGCCATTACCCCATCTTCTTGCTGTGAAAATGAGATGGAATGAGGTATTTTTCACCTGAATATGAGTTAAGAAACTCACAGCTACAATCATGTAGTGTATGGCCAAAGAGAAATTGAATGGTCGTGAGCAAATGAAAGGTCTTGGTACATAAAAAGTCTTAGGTTTTCAAAGTTAAGTCTCTTCACATTTCCTTTTCTTAAATTCAAATAAAACAAAAATATAATTTTAGTAAATAAATTTAAAAACCGAAACCAAGTGAAATAATATGAAAATAAATAATAAAATTTAAAGAAAATAGAAAAGAAGAAAAGAAATTGCTTAAAAATCCAAAACAATGTCCATAAATTACAATTAAATCACCATTGACTTTGGAAAATTATCCACTCCATTTTAAAAATATTATGAAGTAAAATTTGAAATAAAATAATTTATTTATGATTTCTAAAATAAAATAAATAATTAAATTGAAGAAAAATAGAAAAAGAACTAAAGAAATTGTTTAAAAATTGAAAACAGGGACTGAAAATTACAAATAAAATATCACTAGCCTTAAAAAATTTCTCTATCACTTTAAAACAAATAAGAAGTAAAATAAATAAATGAGGAAAAAATAAAGTTGGAATGAGAAGAAATTAAGTTCTTAAGAAAATATAAAAATAAATGAAGAATTTGTTTAATAAATTGAAACTAGAAATTAAAAATTATAAACAGAATACAACTGACATTGGAAAATGTCAATTACACTTTTAAAAATGTTTTAAAACCTAAATATATACATAGTATGTTATTTTACACATGAAAACATAAATTAGAACATTACATGATCAAATAAAATATTATTTATAAAATTTAAAATAAACAATTTTTGTTAAATACAGCAAATTTCACACAATAGTTAAAAAGGCATAACTTTCACATTATAAATCAGATTTCAACGAAAGGAAAAGCAGTGTTCTTAAAATTTTATTTACTTTCATAATAAAAGATAAAATTCAAATTTTCAAACTTTTAAATTTCTATGTTAAAAGTCAAAATTGACCAAAATTCATTATTTTGGAAATTATTCTATCTAGTCATGTTTGGAATGATAATTCATATCAAAATCAAAGTTTATATTTTAAAATAACAAAATCATCTAAATTAAATATAATAAAGTTAAATCAAAATTCAATTAAATTAATTACAAAATACAGGGTTTTTACACTATCACACATCACTTTTACAATCCTACCCGGATCAGTTTCCAACGAAACTGTTCTCCCATCACAATTCAGGACAGCCTTATACTTATCAAGCCAATCCATTCCTAATATAAGGTCAAATCCCTTAAAATCCAACACATAAGGGTCACATGAAAAACTATGGGACAGATAGAAAATTCTCAAATCCTTACATATCATATCTAACTTGGTTACTCCTCCTATAGGATTAGATACAAGAAGGGGCGGTCTATAGTACTAAGGGTGAGATGAAACTTCTCTACTGATTCCAAAGAGATAAAACTAAGAGAGACACCCGAATCAAACAATACTTTAATAGACTTTCCATCTAAAAGTAATGTACCTTCCAATGCTCCTTTTCCCTTAGAAGAAGTTGATGTTGCACTCTCCAAAGCAAACACCTTATTCTATGGAGCTTTTTGAAGTAGAGGGCAAGCTCTTACCACATGGCCCGGCTGGTGACGGTTGAAGCATAATGATTTCTGAATCATTACTGATCCTGGTCCATTCTGACGCGGCTGTTGCTACTGTTGCTGAGTTCTACCCTGAGGACACTGATTTTCCAAATGCCCAACTTGTTGACAATTATAACATTTTGAGGTTTGTTGTTACTTCCGGGCTTCTTCTTGTTCTGCTTCTTCCAATTAGGATTGAACTTTCTCTTATTCGGGTTGGAAGGATTCCCGTCAGATGCTACTATAAATGCCACTGGTTTCTTATTCAATATTTCCTGATATCTCAGTGTCATATCAATCAACTCTACAAAAGATCCCTTCAAATGCACTGTCATCTTTTCATGAAAATCTGGCCTTAATCCTTGCATAAACATTTCATTCTTTTTTAGGGGAGTTTCTATGAGTCCTGGACCATAGCGAGACAATTCATTAAATTTGGTCTTATATTCTGCTATAGTCATGCTTCCCAGCTTCATTTCCAGAAAATCTCGGTACAAATGAGTTTTCACTGCTGTTGGCATGAATTTTTCTTCAAACAATTCCTTAAATCTACTCCAAGAAATGTTATCTTTTGAGATATTTGCTGTTGTTGCATCCCACCAAGCTACAACACCTTCTTGCAACTGCCATGAAGCCATCACCCTTTTCTGCTCATCAGACAAATCCGGACTCTTAAAGGTGCGCTCGCATGAGTGTAGCCAAGCCTGGACCTCAATTATAGTCTCCGATCCTTTAAATGGTCTTCCCCTAAGGTTGGTGAAGTCCTTGCATAAAGCAACAAAACTAACTCGAGGTGGTGCTGGATTAACAGCCTCGTTAACGGTCTTACCTCTTCCACTATTGGTCGACGTACTTCCTATAACTCTGCCCCTCCTGCCTCTTGACTTCATTTTGGCTATCCAGACAGGTAACCCAACAAATTTAGATAGGGATATAGTTATATAAAAAATTACAAATACGCACTCTCAGAACAAATACTACAACAGAGCCTAGGTATTTCTCAACCTACGCTCTGATACCAACTGTGACGACCTGCCTTTCATTCCATAGAAAGAATAATCATCAATAAGAAAAGAAATAGGTAGAAATAGAAAAGATAGAAATAAAGAACAACAACATCAGAATCTCACGGCGGAAACGGAACAAAATATAGTATTTCACATATCCATTACATAGTCTTACACATCAGAGTATACACAGTAATACAACTTCATTAAATTAGACAGTTATAAAGGCATGTCTAACCATTACATCCAAAATACAACAGCCAAAAATCACAACAAAGTAGAATGATATAGATAGATACGTCTAGACTCCAGCTCCAAGCTTCCAAAATATTTGGCAATCCAAACCTGATCACTTAGCTACTCATAAAAATTAGAGTACTAAGAGTTTAAGAAAAACAGAATAAACTCCGGGTCAAACATGGGTCTGGTGTGAGTAAACGGGTTAAAGTTGTCTAAATTTAAAAATCATTTGAAAACAAATGTATCACGTAAGACTTCCCACACATAAACATGGATAAGTTTTTACCTTACGCTAACCAAATCATTTGATAGGAAATTCAGTGATACTATAATGGTGTCAAGGGTTTTCAAATAAACTAGAATATAGCTGAAATTGTTACATTTATTAAATTCCAGCATACATAGGTATACAATCAAATCTGAGGGCGCTTATGGGAGACTGAATTTCATACAATGGCAGGGCTACTGGGGTATCGCCTGTCACAGTACGTGGTCTATATCACCATACCGAGGATCCACCCTAAATCCCCTGCAACACAAGGCCGGAACCATCCCTTACTAGAAAGTCCCGAATAAGACAACCCCGCAATTGTGGCCAACAACTGCCCACACAGCCGAAATAAAAAAGGACCTCTAGACAGGGGTAAATCTCATCCTACTTGGGTGCTACCCACTTAACCTTGCTGCGCCTCCCCTGTTTTAGCCGTTCCCGGTTGATGAGGCTTGAGGCTATGATTACCTTTAAAGAACAGATCTTGGAATGCTCATCGTCCTCCACCGACGATAGTCTGATAGCATTCAATCCATACAAGTTCGTTCCGGGTTCGAACAAAACCAAAGGCATTATCTCGTTATACTTATTTTGGAATCATCCTCAAAGTTAACGACAATAACCCTTGCATTCTCCATCTCAATCTTCACTTGAGATTCATGACCTAACGTTTCACATGTATCGAATGTGGTTTTCGGATAATCAAACTTGATATCTGATCTCGGTCTCATCGAAATCCAAATGTATCTTAAAGGTCAAGTTGTTTTATAAGTTAACAATTTAACTTAGATCATTCGTATTCACATAGCAATTAATTCACAGATAAATAACACATATTTATCACAGATATAACCAACGTCACATCACAGAATATCGCAGATTATCATCCAATAGATATCAATCAATCCAAGCATTCTACTCGAACAATTATCCAAAATAGGGATTATTAATCCATGTTATAATTAATTTATATTATCTAGAATTAAATTAATCACTTAAGAATTATTCACTTCCCTGCTTAATCAAATCATTAGTTAATTAATTATAACCCATTTAATTAATTAATCATACCTTAATTACCTTTTTAATCAATTAATTAATCCTTAATTACTTAATTAAT
Organism: Allium cepa; assembly: GCA_030765085.1. Lineage (NCBI taxonomy): Eukaryota > Viridiplantae > Streptophyta > Magnoliopsida > Asparagales > Amaryllidaceae > Allium > Allium cepa. The sequence continues at coordinate 961,993,212 of CM060928.1, forward strand.
TATCCCTAATTATTAATTAATAAAACTTAATTATTGATTAATAAAGCTTAATTACAAATTAATTAATTCTTAATTACTAATTAACTAATCCTTAATTATCAATTGGTTAATATCTAATTACTTAATTAATTAATGCTTAATTAAAACTTAATACTTAATCACTAATTATTAATTAATTATGTCTAATCATTTAATTAACAATCCTTAATTACAAATTAATTAACCTCTTAATTAATTAATTTATAATCCATAACTATTAATCAATTAATTCTTAATAAATAATTAATTTAATTAATTATACTCTAATTGCGTCATTAATTATCAAAATCTTAATTACCTTTAAAATAAATCTTTATTAGTTGCCTCATCACATTATTAAAAACATTTATCCTTTAATTATCACTTAGTTATATTTATAAAATTAAATTTAAAATATCTTAAAGTTTATTTTAACAAACTTAAGTTAAACGAACAAATAATTTCTTAATTATAGGTTCAAGAAATATTGATAAAGGAAAAGAATTTATTAAAGAAAAGATTTAAAACAAATTCCATTTTAAGTTTTCAAAACTTTTTAAATCATGATTAAAACTTCTACTTCTCTCCTGCTTCGGGTTAAACCCGGTTCTAACTCGAGATCACCTTCGAATTTCCTTCTTCTTCATCTACTCTTTTTTTAAGCTTAAGTTTTAAACAAAACTACTAATGATAACCCTCACGAACACGAGCAAAAACTCGACCCCAACCTTCTCTATCCCGTGAACCACTTCAGGACAATCTTCAACCCAAACGTCCAGACACAATCGACGCCACCGTGCACGTGCACAGCTCAACCATGCCACCGTGACCATCGATGACTCGCCCCACACGTCAACGATGAACCCCACGATCGATTCTGACACTCGATCATTTTCCACGAAGTCCAAAATAAAAATCGAGCATCTCCAATCGAAACTGGAAACTCATCATCGCCAGAAATCTCCCTTGAACCATCGACGCCGACCACCGGAGTTTCCCAAACTCCATCCACGGCATCGCCAGCCTCCACGTTACAATCACCTGAGCACAGGTGAAGCTCGATCACACATAGTCACTGCGCTGACCACATTTTCAACCTCTAACCTTAAACCCTAGTTTCATCAAAATCCGATGCCATGACAATCGATCACAACCTTCGCCATTTTTCCCGACCATCCCAGTCGACAACCAAGCTCCGACGAAAACCCCGACAACCAAGTGCTTGTCGATCGCCATAAAATGGTCAAAAACCATTTCCTGTTCAACTTCAAACTGCTCCTTCAATTCCTAACAAAAAATCGAGATTTTCCTCTTAAAAATCCTAATTTGCATAGGGGATTCAGATTATATACTTGGATTTATGAATCATTTAGTTTGATTTCAACCAATTTCTAAGCTTCACTGTTATTTCCCATTTTCCAGCAAGTTTCAAACTTAATTCATATGACTAAAATTTTAAAAACTTAATTATGTTTAAACAGACAAAATTTTTTGAATACTACAATCAAATAGGGATTACATGAAAAGAAATTTAAATTTTGTTCAATGTTAAACATATTAGAAAACAACAGAGCAGATCACCAACATGCACACCAATATACATTCATGTAAACATATTCGGATTTTAACAAGCATGTATACATAGATTAAAATATGCATCACAAGATTTATATAGACATTGCATATACATCGGATTTAAACTAATTTATGGTTTTAAGTTTATTCACAGTGAAATGATGAGCAGAGCTTTTAAAAAAAAATCTGGGTAGTAGTTTCTGAAAACTGGAAAGAATTTCTTGAATTGCCTTTAGATTTTGAATCTGGAAAGCTTTGATTCAGAAGGCTGGAAACTTACTTTTAGAATCTGAGAAAATTTTCTTTTCGCTGGTTTGTTTTTAAATTACAAACTTTTTTTTCTTTTCTTTGTTTTAGAAAGTGAAGATAGGAAAAGGAAATGAAGATGAATGATATAATGTTAATATAAGTTTAAATTAGGTTTTATTAAAAATAAAATAAAATTTAAAATAAAAGTTAACACTTGTCATTTACCTTATTTAATTTTCTAACACATGTTATTAAGAATAACTATAAGTTAACACAAGGAACTTTACATGCATAAATAAATTTTTTAAATGTTTATAAGACTTTTATATTTACTTTACTATTAAATAAATACATTCTTAATTTATATGAATAAAATTCTTTAAAAGAAAATAGAATAAAACATGCTATATTCTAAATAAAATCATACATGATATATTTTTAAATTCAAAACATATTTTTAAGATATGTATGTATGTATGTATGTATGTATGTATGTATATATGTGTGTATGTATCAACCTTTTGAAAATCCATATTTAAATCCAATTAAATTTTAAATATAGTTTACAACCCAATTAAAAATCAATTTGATATACATATAAACACCATCAATTTGTAAAAAATAATCCTATTTTTAAAAAAATCCATATAAACATATATGTAACACATTATTGTTGTTGAAAATAACAATTTTGCCAATTTTAAATAACTTATAAAGGAGATTGTCATATTTAATTGCTTGAAATTTTCGAGATATCACATTTCTCCCCCCTTAAAAGAATTTCGTCCTCGAAATTTAAAAGCAAAAGATAATCCAAAAATTTTCAACAATTTAAGCATACATATCATCCATACAAACAATTTCATCCAAACAAACAATTCATTCAAACAATTTGTTAAACAAACATCACTAGCTATCCGGACACAGGTCCGGATAAGCCTTCCTAAAACTATCCATAGTCTTCCAGGTACAGTCTCTGGGATTCTCGCTCCATTGGACCTTAACCAGCTTCACCGCCTTGCTCCTGAGTTGCCTCTCATCCTAATCAACGATGCCTGACAACAGATAAGTCCGGCTCAATCTCTAAGTCTTCTTGCACAGTTGGCTCCACAATAAGAGATGGATTGTGCACGTATTACCTCAGATGAGATACGTGAAAAACATTATGAATTCCAACCATCTGGACTGGCAATTCAATCTTGTAGACCGCAGCACCAATCCTCTCGAGCACTCGGAATGGACCAATATACCTTGGGGCAAGTTTTCCCATCTTTCCAAATCTTATCGCTCCTTTAATTGGGGAAACTTTGACAAAGACTAAATCTCCAATCTCAAATTCTAATTGTCATCATGTCTTGTCCACATACTTCTTCTGACGGTCATGAGCAGCTTTCATTCTCTTCTTAATAAGCTTGATTTTCGCAGATGCCTCACGGATCAAATCAGGACCAAGAACAAGACGATCTCTCGACTCTATCCAATAGGATGGGGATCTAAAGGTCTTCCATGCAGAGCTTCATAGGGTGCCATCTTGATACTTTCCTGGTAACTGTTATTGTACAAGAATTCCACTAAATGTAGATGGTCCTCCTAAGATCCCCCAAAATCCAATATACAAGCCCTCGGCATATCTTCTAGAATTCGGTTAAGCCTTTCCGTCTTCCCATCAGTCTGGGGATGATATGCTGTACTCAAACTTGAACTTATACCCATAGCTGATTACAAAGTCTTCCAGAACTTGCACGGGAAGATAGGATCACGATCACTAACTATACTGACTGTAGTAGTTAGCCAAAAGTCAGAAGCTAGTCCCGGCTAAGAACTCAGGTGGAAGCCCTTGAAACACCTCGGCCTAACTCGAGTATTATTTAAGAAGAAAAATGATAAACGGATCAGTCTAGCTATAAATATCATATAAGATGAGATAGGATAAGATATATATAACAAAAATATATGATAACAATAATGTCATACTGTGACAAGTATATATTTGATAACAAAGAAAATCATACAATATCTCAAATCTACTAAATATTCAAAAAGAATATCATATTCTTTAGCTTATTCACCAAATCTCATTTATTGATAATACATATCAATGCAAATCGCAAAAATTGGTGAAACGCAAATTCCATAAATCAATAATTAAAAATTCAGAAAACAAAAAAGGGGAGGCCTATCACAAACAGGTGCACGAAAACTCACTAACACATTTAACTCAAACGTAACGCTATTCCGTGGTCGTTAACCCATCTAATTTGAGTCGAAGCTCCACAAACGGCCCGAAGACCTTGGGTCGCTACCCTACCAATTTGAGCCAAAACTCCACAAATGGGGTTTAGTCCCCTACGCAGACAAAGAGACATCGCACACCGCTAGTCTAAATCACAAAATGATCATCATTGATCGCTAAGTGAAAATTACACTAAGTTGGTAAATAAATGAGTTTAGATTCATGTCCTATAACCACTAGCTTAAATATTTACAAATAAATTGTAGATTTCCACTCAAAATTTGTCAAGGGTTTTCAATCGAACAAGTCTAAGAATTAACCGACGAAGCAAACACAAGCATTTCATACCACTTGTTTTGCAAAATCGTTTAACTGGATTTCTTATACAAATGAGGTAAAGGTTTGTACATACTAATAGATTGGAAAACAGTTTTAAAAACAAGCTTTGTATTAAAAGTAATGTTGAAATCATTTTTTGTGAGAGTATTTTCTACTAGTATAGAAACCTTTTTATTTAAAAGTGATAAATCATAGAAACAATTGTAAAATGATCTATCACTAAAAACTCACATTCGACGACGTGAATTAAAACCATGAAAATCAATATCGAATCTATCAAATGGATATTCCCAAAAATACAGAATTCATCAAAAATCAATAATAAATGACAACAACTAATCGGATCAACCCAAGTAGATAAAAAGAAAACCTACATAAAAATAGGCATGGCTGAATTTAACAGTGCCAAATGTTTGGTGATTTGCCCAGACGTCTAAGGAAGGTCTGGAAATTTTCTTCCAAATCGCCTAGACGTCTGGGAATAATCTCAGACGTCTGAGCAGTAGATCTAGAATTTTTATTCCTTTGCATCAGATGTTTAAGTGTTTCCCCAAACATCTGAGCTGAAGCTTGGGCCAAAATTTGCCTAGGCTAATGATGGCCAAATCAACTCGGAAGCGATCGAATGAGAGATGGTGGCTAGGGATTTATGCCAAGCGACAATCCAGCCTTATAGGCTCTTCAATACACTACATACAAAATGTCTAAACATCCATAGTACAATTTTCATAAATTTTGACTTCAAAATTCCGAAAATTGGGAAATTCACCAAACTAATTCAATTCAAAAGCAATTGAACATGAATAGATGTTAGGAATTCATACCTAACAACAACAAAAGCTATAGACATAAACGTGAGTTCACTAACTCACCTTTAGACTCAAAAACAAGGAATGAAAAGCTCTAAATGAAAGCAAGTTCAATTCCTCTTTACTGCACCCCTAGAATCTTTAATCTATTATCAACCGCAAAAATTTTCTTAAGTTAGATTATTGGAAATTCTAAAAGTTGAAGAGAGATTGAGATGGACAAAATGAAGAGGATGCTTACCTAAGCTTCTCTTTGATTTTGGAACTAGAACTTGAATTTCCTAAGAGAACTAGAGCTTAGGAATTTTAATTTCCTTTCTTTTCCCCTATATTTCCTTTTGCTTGAGTGTTAGGAAATTATGAGTAGAATGAATAAAGAGTGGAGGAGTTAGGGTATTCGGTAGAGGAGTTTGGGTTATCTTATTGGGTTGGTGGGTTAGAATCAAATCCAAAGCCCAGATGAAAATACCAAAATCCTAATCAACTCCAAACATATCGATGTTTATACTCAAACAAGTTGTAAACGTCGTTTGTAACTCAATAAAAGTGGTCTCGAGTTCGAATTCGACTGTTTACAAAAAGTCACGTTTTAGACTTTAAATTAAATCAACGACGTGATATTTAAATATGAAATCGTAAAATATGCGGGTTGTTACAGACTCTCCCCTTAAAGAAATTGTGTCCTTGTGATAACTCGAATTTTTGGACGTCTGTTAGTTGGTAATTAATCGGATTAAATTATTAAAAAATATCTGGATATAAATATAAATTGGTTTAAACACTATATACGAACTTAGATTAAAATATTTTGTGTATGATGAACTTAATTTGATAATCTTCAAATATAATCATTTTAATATGCCAAACTTATTCTTTTCAAACAAATTTAAAATGTGCTTTCTCTTTATTATTATTCATATATATGGTTTGTGAATAAAACCATAATTTGGAGTTCAAAGTAAATATCTTAAAAATAAATTAGATTTAAAAACTCTACATTTTAAACATTAGTACGTATATATATATAGTTATTGACTTAAAATAGTAATAATCTTATTTTAAAATTTAAAATAAGGATAAATAAAAAGGAAATTAAAAGTATAAATATAAAAGGGTTTTATAATATTTCTTTAAGTAAACATGGTAAATAAAAACATAAAACATAAATAAATAAAAAATATTGATTAGGACATTTGCAAGCTAGGGAATAAACTATGTGTACAAGTGGCAATCGTTTTCTTTTAAATTAAAAAAATAAATAATAAAAAGATTTAAAGAAGGTTGTATATAGTTCATAATTTTCAACATATTCATTTCTGAACTCCTTTCTTTCTTTCATCTTTACAAACCGAAACCAAAAGAAAAGAAAACTAAATCAAACTCTTTCAATTTCAAGCTGAAGCAAAGATTCTAGTGGAAACAAATTCAACTCAACCCAAAGTATTTCAAGATCAGATCAAACTTCAAGTGCAGTTTCCCAAATCAAAATCTTTTCTCTGTTCAACATTTTTTTTCTTATGAGTAAACTCTGAACTTTTAGACTAAACCATCTTATGCATGTTAAAATTTATGATAAAAATGTATGGAACATGTCTTGCATGGACGTAGAAATGTATTTTAACCTGAATATAGTGAATTACTGTGTGTATATACCTGTGCATCTCTGTGTATATGTATGTACATGCCTCTATTTTGTGTAACAAGCAAGAACACTCAAAATAAATTCATATCTCTTCATCTAAACAATTTTAGGCTATGATCATTAAAGGAAAAATGTTTGTATGGATATAATATCATTTTTAAAAATATTTTCAAGTGAATGTATTGAATAATTATTTAGAAAACAAGAAAGAACAATGAAGATCAATTAAAGTCATAAAATTTATTGTCTGAATTTCATGTTTTGATTACACCATTGAATGGTTTTTGAAAATGATGAATTTTGATGGTAATATCTAGATATCTAAGTTTGTATTTGAGGAGAATTTACGAGGTAAACGGAAATTGGACTTTAGTCGATTTCTCGACGATCGAAGATGGGTGGAGCCACGGGTTGATGCTGGAGGTAGTGTGAAGGTCCGCGATCAAGGGAAAATTATTCGGTAAATTTTTAGTTCGCCTGGAGGTGGAACGGCGGCGGAGTAGGGTTTATCGACCTATTTTTGTCGATAATGTTTTCGAGGCTCGTGTGGCGTTGGGGTAGCATCAGAGTTGATCGAACGTGGGGGAAACGAAGAGTAGGACTACGACGGAATTTTGGATGTGATGGAGAAGTTCCTGGAGATCGAAGGCGATGGTGCGAGGTGGTTTTCGATGATCGAGTTGGGTTCCTATGAAGCATGATTTGCTCGATTTCGATTCCTGGTGCGATCGATTGTCCTGGGTGGTCGAGTCGACTGAGTGGATCGTCGATGACTTGTTGGTGGTCGGAACGTTGGCCGAAGATGATTAGATCATGTGTGCACATGCAAGTGTGTCCATATGTTTCTGATGTTGCCGTGTTGATTGAAGCGTCGGGAAGGATAGGGTGTTGCTCGAAGTCGCACGCGAGTTTTATCGAAGGGAAATGGATGGGAGTTTGGGTCGGGTGGTGGCTCTGGTATTTTGGGTTTTGGCTCGAGTTTTCTATATTTCATGAATGTAAATTTTATAAACAAGTTATTAAGAAGATTTTTAAAAAAAAGCAAAGAAAATATACAAGTTTCTAAAGCAAATATTAAACGATTTTTCAAAGCAAAAGTTTTAATCAAGTTATCAAGCAAATTACAAAGATTTAAATTTTAAAGTTAAATGTTTTTAAGATTAATTGTTTTGGTTTTGAATAATTATATACTAGGTTAATTATTTAGTTAAATCTCTAAGTGTTTCCAAAAAATAAAATGATGTAATTAAGTAAGTGATTAAGATAAATGTATTAAGTTTTAATTAATTAAAGGGTCTCAAGTGATTTCGTATGTTAACTCCAAACATTTAATTTAAATAAAATTTAAATGATTATTAAGTAACTAATTAAGAAAAATGAATTATCTTTTAATTAATTAAGGTCTTAAGTAATTATAAACGATAATTAATTAATTCTAATAATTAAAATAAAATAAAACAAAATAAATGGTTTGCAATAAATTAATAACAACTAAGAAGGGTTATAAGTAAATAAATTATTTTGTGATTAAAATTAAATTAATTATAAATTGTATGAGTAATTTATCTTGCTTATGGATGATTAAATTGTATTAAATGCTTGGATTGTTTAATATCTCTAGTCTGTAAATTTATGACATTCTATGATGTGAAATGCCTGGATTTATCTGTTAATAAATGTGAATCATTTAACTAGATATCTATGATGAATTACTGTGTGAATATGATATTTTGAATTTAAATTGTTTTCCCTAAACAACTTGACTTAAAAAGATGGCATTGAATTCGAGGAGATCGGAGTCGGATATCAGCAATATCCGAAACCACTTAGATTAATAACTTCTATAATTCTTTATAGACTTGATTATAAAATCAAATAGGCTGGAATGGAATTAATTAAGTAAACTCGATCATTGAAACTAAGTAACGGACTTAGATATTATACTATGAATAAGTGTTTGACTTTAAAAAGATAAAAACTCGTAGTAAGGTACGAGTTACCTTGGTTTCCAAAGAAGTTTTATAACTTATTATTTCAAGTTATACGGTTTACTCATGCTGGTTTCCAGCCTGACTCGGGTATTACTTTAATGTAATGCTTGGGTTAGACTTACAGATTGTAACGACCCAGAATTTCTGTCAATTGAAATTTGTATATTTAATTGATTTTAAATATTAACAAGAGAAAATAAACAGTAGAATAAAATTTATTTTGAATATCTAGATTTAATTGGATAATTTAATCTATAATTTAATATTGAAATACAGAAATAATTGGAAATTGGGTTAAATATGATTGAAAATGATTTGTAAAATTTTACTATATCATGTTGCAGTTAGAATGATGTTATAGAACTTCTAAAATTGAATATTTTAATATTTAATTGACGACTAAAAATAGCCATTTTTCAAACAGTCTCGGATTTCGATGAAACCAGTTTCGTCGGATCCGTATTATTATATTATTGTAATGTTTCAAATTTTGTGTCAATCGGATTTACCGTTTGTCCGGGGCAAGCTAAAACGCATAGAAATTGGTTTAAATCGATTTAATTTAAAATCGATCATTTATTTCCATAACTCGCACATATGATCGATTCCGAAACACATTCCATTGTGTCCGAAACGCGGGATAAACCCAAGAAATAACGGTTACCGCACGAGATTTGGAGTTTGGAAAATCGGGTGAATAGTGTTTTTCGTTGAAATTTCTATAAAAGGAACCCATCTTCTTCTATTTGCTAAAACCCTAAACTATTAGGTCAGTCGCCACTTTTGATTTTAATGGCTAGAAAATCGCCTCTTACAGTCTCAATTTTCTTCCAATCCGTAAACTATTATCAAAAAGCCTCAACTACAATGTCGTAGAGCATCTCAAGCTCTACGAATCCAACGGTCACGATCTGAAACGGAGTTGTATTGTAGCGTGAATTTCGACATAAAGGCAGCGAGTTCAATCGTGATTTTGGATACCAATGCTTGACCGAGCTCCACCTACCTCCGGTTGTGGGTGATGCTCGAGTGGACGAGCATCTTGGGGGTAGTTGATCGGGGTAGAAGTGGAGTTGGTGGCGTGCGGCATCGAGGTATTCACGTGAGCTATTGGGTTCAATGTACGTGCGTTGCCTGTAGATGAACATGAGGGAAGAAAGGAAGCACGGCCTGGATTTTTGGGCTAGGAAAATGAACGGTCTTGATTTCATAAGGTATAAAAATAATAAAAATAAATTGTAAATTGAATTATATTAATTCGTGTAAACTTTAAAATGATGTAACTTTCTCATACGAGGTCGGAATTGCACGAAATGAATTGCGACGGGTTCGTTTTGTCGAGCACTGCGCAATGGAGCTGGATTGGGGTCGTTGGAGGTAGTATGAATTTTGGGTAAAATTAAACGCACGTTTAAATTTTATTCGAAATAAAACGCTGGAAATTGGAAACCATGGTGAGAACTTCTCACTCAATCGAATAGTTTCGATTTAAATTTTAAATAGTTAGATTTAAAATTGTTGATTGTATGCCTGGATGATAATTTATTATCTGTTGATGATTGAAATAGCGGAGGTTATTTATTAAAAACATATGTCGCGATAATTCCATCTTGATTGGAATTGGTATTATTTATATACTTGGAGCTGATTTCCCGCATTATATAGCGGATGAAACCCTATTGGCCGCATAATAGCGGATAATATTTTATAAATCCATATACCGCGATATTCCGTATTGGAACAGAATTGGTATTGTGCTAACATCTGTGGATGCAAGGAAACAGGTTGGAGGGATCCAACTGGATTTCTCAACTGTATTGATTTATTTACAGATATTGATATATATTCTATTATCATATTGATATATGATGTTTTGATTGTCATGATTGACATATGGTTGTTGTTACAGCATTTGCCTATTTTTGGAGTTTTAAAAATGTTAAAGTAACGGTTTTGAATTTTAAAAGGGTTTTAAAGTGATTTTTGAAAATATATGTTTTATTAAATTTTGGAATTGATTGATTTTAAATAAATTAACGTTATAATTTTAATGTTATAAAATTTATGATTTTTGAGAAATATAGTTCAAATGTGATTTTTGAAATATGGAGTTAATGAATTTTATAAAATAGTTTGAATTGAGATTTTTGAATTATTATAGACGACTTATATAAAAGATTTATAAAACTGATATTTATAAATTAAAAATAATAGGATTATAAAACGAGTTTTTTTTGTGTTAAAATGAAATAGTAAATGGATGGATTATAAGTAATGAAATTTATAGATTTATAAATTGAGAAGTTATAAAATGAATAGATTTTGTGAAATAAAAGATTTATAGTTAAATTTACTTATAATATGGATTTTGGCATGTAAATAGGATATGGATAAAATTTGTGAATAAAGTGATTTTATAACTTGAAGTTTTATAATATATAAATGTGAATTTATAAACATTGATTTATAAATTCAAGATTGATTGAATTTGATAAGTGAAATTTTTTATATCTTATTAAAGGAGTATATTCACGATTTTGGGACAGTGGATAATTTTTGAATTGAATATGTAAAAGTGTTGAATTTGGTTAATTATTTATATTCACGATTTTGAACAGTGAATAATATATTAAATGAATGTTTAGGGAGTGATCTTTTAAATGGAACTAAAATGATTTGACGTTGTTTTAAAATGCATTAAGTGTCGAAACCATAGATTTTAACATTCATTGTTGAAATAGACGTTTTCGAGAAATAGAAGGAAATAGTGGACTATAACACTGTTGTTATAATAAATGATTTCTGAAAGGAAATATTTTATATAGTATTGGGATTTATATATCTATCTTAATTTTGAATCCCTATACTAGTGATTTGGGTCATCGTAACGATGTTTTACGCAACATTCATTTTGACCCAAATAAATGTGTTTGAAAGGATGTTTTCCTTAAAGAATGAAATCTATACTTAACTGTGATTTAAGTATATTGAATATTTTCCAAGTGTTGAAAATAAATGATTTGTGAATTACTTATTATTAAATAAGTATGGAAATGTTTTCCAATATAAAGTGAATATATTTTATCTTTTAAAGATAAATTGAAAATGAATATTAGAAATCGATTTGGAAATCGTATATTCATAGATATTTTGGAATTGTAAATTCACTATGGAATTCATAAAAGAAAGGGAGATTTGTTTAAAAATAAACGTTGATTTATTTTTGAAGTGTGGAAATAAATTTACGGATTTGGAACGTAAATATAAAGTAAATCGGTAAGGATTTATTTAATTGGTTTAAATAAACCATTTTGAAATGAAAGTATTTCCGTGTAGGGAAACGATTTGAAATTTGTTTTCAAAAGTTGTAAAGGTGGGAAGTGATTTGAAAATTGTTTTCAAATGGTTGAAGTGTGGAAATTATATATCTAGTAAAGATATTTTGGAAAATAAATAATTTGGGAAATTATTTGGAATTTGGTGATGCTGTGCATGTCTATTGATAGGTAAATAACTGACTATCAATATTTACCTTTAAATAGGTATTTTTTGTGATTTTCTTGAATTTGAATGCTACACTTATTTTCAAAATAAGCGCTCACTATTCGGGTTAGCCGGGAAAGGACCTTGGGGTCGTATAACCCATTCTGAATATGTGATACTCGTTATGGATTGCATTTGATGGCCGGTGTTGAAGGCCGGATATTTTTGAAAACGGAAGGATTATCGTCGAATGACTCTGCATCGGCTGATCTCCGATATAGAGATTTTATCACCTTTAGTGACGGGAAGGCCGGACGTGATTAGTGAATATCCGGATTGCAAGGGCTTCTTTGGAAGTGCATTCGGTTCTTTTCGAGCCCGGAACAGACTTGTATGGATTGTATGTCTGACATTACAAATTGAGATATAAAGCTGATTTCTTTCAAATATATTTCTGTTGGTGGCGGAGAATTTATTCTCTTAGCTTAACACCCTTCTCTGAGACGTACGAGCTCAGAGGTTATGTAGTTGAAGGTTATTAGTGATATACTCCCAATTTGGTAGTGTGGTATGCTAAGTGCTGTTGAGCATTTGTTGAATCAAAGCACGGCTTTTGTATAAAGCGTGGCTTTTGTATAAACCAATGTTGTTGCTGCAAATTTATTACTATGAGGTTGTTGGAAATCGAGGATCCTCGGATATAGATCGGTTACGATCGGGGAATGGCATATTCGTGTGTAACGACCCAGGATTTTTGATAATTAAAATTTGAATATTTAATTTATTTTAAATATTAATAAGTGAAATTTATAAGTCGAATGAATTTTATTTGAATAATTGGATTTAATTGAATAATTAAATCGATAATTTAATATGCGAAATTATGGAAATAATTGAAAATTGAGTTAAATATGATTGAAAATGATTTGTAAAATTTTATTTTATCATGTTGGAGTTAGAAGATATTTTAGAACTTTTAAAATCGAATTAAAAGTTAATTTGTGAAAATTGAATATTTTAATATTTAAATCGACTAGTGAAAATAGTCAATTTTTGAACAGTCTCAGAATTGGACGAAACCAATTTCATTGAATCCGTAATAGTTAGTTATTACTGGATTTCAATTTTCGTGTCAATCGGAGCTATCGTTTGATCGTGGCAGCTCGAAACGCATCAAATTATTTTCAATATTAATTTGGCGAGTTAAAATAGCCATTTTTCAAAAAGTCTCGGATTTCGACGAAACTAGTTTCATCGGATCCGTAATGTGATATTATTGTAAGGTTTCAAATTTCGTGTCAATTGGATTTACCGTTTGTCCGGTACAAATTAAAACGCCTAGAAAATCGTTTAATCGGTTTAATTTTAAATTGAACGTTTGTAGCCATAACTCGCACAGATGTTCGAATTAGCTTTCGAAACCTGTTCCATTGTGTCCGGAATGCGGGGTAAACCCTAGAAACGCTGGTTATGGCGCGTAAATCGGAGTTCGGAATTCCCGGATGAATAGTGTTCAACGATTTCCTATAAATAGCCCCCCACCCTTCATAAATTAAAAAAAAAAAAATAAACCCTAATTTCTAATGAAGCCGCCACCTTCAAAATGTACGCCCAGAAATCATCCTCTTTCTCCTCGAATTATTTTCAAATCCATGCATCGATTACAAAAACTTCCAACTAACAACTTAAAGAGCAAAGTGAGTTCTATCGATCCATACGGTCGAGATGTGGAATGTCGCAGTATGGAGGGAGTAATGGGGCCGCGTATGGCTTCGGTTTGGCTCGCATTTCGAAGCACGGTGGAGGGCTGAGCTTGCTTTTGTCGTGGCCGAAGGGAGAGCACACTTGGGTCGTTCGTTTGAGGTTGCCTGATTGGGTTCTCGTCAACGTCAGGGAGGTGCGACGTGAGGAATCGAATGGCAGGTTGGGTTATCTCGCGTTCGAAAAATGTCTGGGGGGGGAAGAAGTTACAAAACGCGGTCGAGATTCATCAGAGGGAAATTGAACGGCAGATGTGGGTTGAAATTTTAATAAAATAAATTTGTAAATTCAATTATAATTTAAATTGTGTAATATTTAAAATAGTGTATCTCTTTGCTGCGAGGTCGAAATTCGACGAAACCAGTTGCGTTGGAATCGTATGGACGAGCACTACGCGATGAAATTCGATTGGAGTCTTTGGAGTTAGTGAGAATTTTGGGTAAAATTAAACGTCCGTTTAATTTTATTCGAAATAAATCGCTAAAACGAAAATAAAATCAAGGTGAGAACTTCTCACTCAATCGAATCGGTTTCGATTTTATTTTAAATAGTTAAATTTAAAATATTTGAATGCATGTTTGAATGATGATTGTTATCTAGTGATTGTTAAAATAGACATTATGCGCCGTTAGTAAGCGGATGTTATTTATTAAAAACATATACCGCGAATATTTCATAAACAGTGAAATTGGTATTATATATAATAGCAATATATATATATATTGGCATATGTATATATTGGAGTTATTGATTTCCCGCATTTGTATAGCGGATGAGACCCTATTGCGCCGTCTATTAAGCGGATAATATTTAATAAAAACATATACCGCGATAATTTCGTACTGGAGCGAAATTGGTATTGTGCTAATGTTTGTGGATGTAGGAAAACAGGTTGGAGGGATCCAACTGGATTCCTCAACAGTATTTATTTGATTTCAGATATTTTGATATTTGATGGATTATCATATCGATATATGATATCGTTGTTGTCGTGATTGACTATTTGGTATGTAGCATCATTGGACCAAATTTGGAATTTTAAAATGATTTTTAAAGTGATTTTTGAAAGAAAACGTTTATAAAATATTTTTGGGAATTTATCCATTTTAGATAAATAAACGTATAATTTTTAATGTTATAAAAATTATGATTTTTTAGAAATTTAGTTAAAGATTGATTTTTGAGAAATATAGTTAAAGATTGATTTTTGAGAAAATGATGCTAATGATTTTATAAAATAGTTTAATCGGGATTTTAGAATTTATTGTGAAAAGTTTAAATATAGGATTTATAAAATTTAATTATTTTATGAATCAAAATGGTGAAATAATAAAGGAGATTAAAGATGTTTTAAAGAATAATATAAATTGATTTATATTAAGAGATTTATAAATGGATATTTATAAATTGAAATATTGACATTATAAAACGAGTTTTTATAAGTGTTTGAATGAAGTGAAAATGAATTTTGTAAATGAATGGAATTTATAAAATTATAAATGGTGAAGTTATAAATGAAATTTATAAATAGTAAGATTTATAAATTTTGTGAAATTATTAAAGAATATATTTGGATGAATAATTGAATCTTATAAGTTATAAGATTTATAATTATGAAGTTCAAAGAAACGATTTTTATAAAATAATCGTTTTATAAGCATTTAACTTATAATATGAACCTTTAGTTTATAATAGAGATATAAAGTGAATAGGTTAAAGAAAATTTATAAAAGGAGTTGTTATAAAATAAATAGAAAAGGAATTTATAAACGTTGTTTTATAAATTCGCAAACGACTTATTTTGAGAAGTAAATTGTTGAAACCTATTAATGAAGTTATATTCACGTTTTTGACTGTGAATAATCCTTTAAAATGAAATGTATAAAAGGATGAAATGTGTTAACGTAGTATATTCACGTTTTTGAATAGTGAATAATATGTTAAAGAAACTGTTTAGGATGTGATGTTTTAAATAGAATTAAAACGATCTAACGATGTTTTTAAATGTGTTGAGATTCGAAACCGTAGATTTCAACATTCATTGTTGAAATAGACGTTTTCGAGAAATAGAAGGAAATGGTGGACTATAACACTGTTGTTATAGTAAATGCTTTCCGAAAGGAAAATGTTTTGTATAGTATTGGGATTTATATATCTATCTTAAATTCGAATCCCTATACTAGTGATTTTGGGTTGTCGTAACGATGTTTTACGCAACATTCGTTTTGGCCCAAATAAATATGTTTAAAAGAATGATTTCCTTAAAGAATGAAATATATACTTAATCTCGATTTAAGTATATTGAATATTTTCTAAGTATTGAAAATAAATAAAATTTGTGAATTACTTATGAATAAATAAGTATGGAAATGTTTTCCAACATTTCATTGAATATTATGAGAATTTATCTTTTTGAAGATAAATTGAAATGGATAATTGAAATCGTATATGCATGGATATTGTGAAATATAAATTGACTATGGAATTTATGAATGAAAAGGAGAATTTGTTTAAAAATAAATATTGATTTATTTTTGAAGTGTGAAATTATATATCTAGTAAAGATATTTTTGGAAAAAAATAATTTGGAAAATTATTTGGAATCTGGTGATGTTGTGCATATCCATTGATAGTTCAATAACCGACTATCAATATTTCCCTTTGAATGGGTAATTGATGTGATTTGTTTAAATTTGAATGCCACACTTATTTTTGAATAAGCGCTCACTATTCGGGTTAACTGGGAAAGGACCAAGGGGTCGTATAACCCATTCCGAATATGTGATACGTCGTTATGAATTGCATTTGAAGACCGGTGTTGAAGACCGGATCTTTTTGAAAGCGAAAGGACAACTCGTCGATTGTCTTTGCACCGAGTAGCTACGGTATAGAGACTCCCTATGTGATGGGAAGTCCGGACGTGATTAGGGATTATCCGGATTGCAAGGACTTCTTTGTAAGTGCCTTCGGTTTTGTTCGATCCCGGAACAGACTTGTATGGATTGTATGTCTGACATTACAAATTGAGATATAAAGCAGATTTCTTTCAAATATATTTCTGTTGGTGGCGGAGAATTTATTCTTTTAGCTTAACACCCTTCTCTGAGACGTACGAGCTCAGAGGTTATGTAGTTGAATGTTATCAGCGATATATTCCCAATTTGGTAATGTGACATGCTGAGTGTTGCTGTAAATGATCATTGTGTTGATTATTTGTGATAGGATCGTTTATTTGATCGTCTATCCTGGTGATCATTTCTATGATCATTTGTTGACCCAAAGCATGGCTTTTGTATAAAGTATGTTTTTGTGGACGTGACTTCGTCGAGCCTCACACCCCGTGAATGGTCAAAACAGGAAAGATGCGGCAACGTTATAAGGGGTAGCGCCCTTTAGGATGTGTGCATTTCCTTCTGGAAAAGGGTGGTATCATGGTATGGAGCCAGATGCTTACTCATGTTGAAAACACTTTATGATTGTGTGAATTGATTGCGAGCGCTCGGTGAAAGGTCCCAAAGGACCGGGGGATGGCATATTCGGTCAGTTGTTACTCAGTTAGGGGTAACCCGGCCTTGTGTTGGTAGAAATCCGGTTTGGTTCTCGGGGCGTCCATCCAGAGGCGTTTCCATGTGGCAATGGGAAGTTCCTTGGCCTGACCATTTGTTGGAAAATCCATTCTTCAAATACGAGACTTGTACGGTTTTAGTTGTATAACCTGCCATGGAATATGGCGGTAACCCGCTATTGAACATGGTAGCTATAGCGGCATACGATAATGGTCGTATGTTGGCTAAGATTTATATTCTACTTTCGAAATATTTCTCTACACTATGCACTAGTAATAATATCAAATGTTCTTTTTAATGCGTATCAAGCATCTTTGACTATCATAAGGAAAAATCTCCTCCGATTCTGGGTTTGCATTGTGTGTGTGTGCGGGAGGCCTTATGGTAGTCTCATTCTTAAAAGCATTGCGAATTGACTTTAAAAATATTCCTCTATTTTGATTTTAAAGATAAATAAACTGTTTTGAGTTCTCACACCAGTCACATGACTGACTTGGAGTTTATTGTTTTCCTTCCTAAACTCTGGGTGCCCACCAATTTCCACACGGGCAGTCGAGAGTTAGGTTTATCAGGATATTCTGGAGTTGCTGGAGGCAAGATGGATGGCATGGCGTATTATTATGTATAGTATTTCTTTTCCGCTGTATGTTGTTGTTGTTGTACACTCTGATGATATGATGAAATGAAATGTAATGTAATAACTGATATAGTTCTTTGTTTAAAGATTATTCATTTATTATTATATGTTGTTCCGCTGCGAATTGTGAGATTCTGATGTTGTTGTGTTGTTTTCTATTCCGTTCTATTTTCTATTTTCTTTCCTCTCTATCTTCTTTCTATTCTTCTTATCTTCTCTTTCTATCTTTTTCTTTTCTTTTTAAAAACCCTAACTATTCGGTTTTTCGGCAACGAAAAATCGCAATCGTTACATCGTGTCTGTAGTTACCCAGTTAGAGGTAACCCGGCCTTGTGTTGGCAGAGATCCGGTTAGGTTCTCGGGTCGTCTTTCCAGAGGCGTACCCATGTGGCAATGGGAAGTTCCTTCGCCTGACCATTTGTTGGAAATCCAAAGAAACAATACAAACCCGGTACGGTTTTAGTTATAGAACCTGTCATCTAATATGGTAGCTATAGTAGGCATAATATAATGGTACCTATGCCAGCTAAGATTTATATTCTACTTTCGAAATGTTTTCTACACTATTCACTAATAATAATATCAAAATTGATTTGATTTTGTGTAGTAAGCATCTTTGACTAACATAAGAAGAAATCTCCTCCAAGTCTGCGTTTGCATTGTGTGTGTGGTGGGAGGTCTTATGGTAGTTACATTTTCAAAAAGCATTGCGAATTGACTTTAAAAACATTTCTTTGTTTGTTTTTAAAAGAATAAACTGTTTTAAGTTCTCACTCCAGTCCCATGACTGACCTGGAGTTTATTGTTTTCCTTCCTAAACTCTGGGTGCCCACCAATTTCCACATGGGCAGTCTAGAGTTAGGTTATCAGGATATTCTGGAATTCAGGAGTTGCTGGAGGCAAGCTGGATGGCATGACGTATTCACTAGTATATAGAATTTCTTTTCCGCTGTTTGTTGTTATTTGTTGTTGTACACTCTGTGATGTAATGCAATATAATGTGATGTAATGTATAACTGATATAGTTCTTTTGTTTAAAGATTATTCATTTATCTATTATAGGTTGTTCTGCTGCGATTGTGAGATTCTGATATTATTCTATTATTTCTTTCTGTTCTGTTCTATCTTTTTCTCTCTTCTTCTATCTTTTTCTTCTTCTTTAACCATAACGGTACGGTTTTCCGGCATTCGATTATGCGGCAATTGATACAGTGGACGTACTGATGTCGATTTTCGAGCGTTGAAAAGTCGCATTCGTTACATTTGGTATCAGAGCATATGGTTAAGCAACAACCTTAGCTCTGTTGGGTCAATAGTACTCTAGAATGAGTGTGAGTATAATAATAGATACGAGTGCGTATTTGTTAGTGAATATAAATTGTTTTATATTGTGTTTGCTTATCCGTTGAGTTGTTTGTGAATTCTGGTCGGTATGTGGGACGCCATATTATCGATAGGGGTTTCTAAACTCTTAAACGAGATAAGCCGACATAGTATCATTTTGAATTGGGTAAATGAAATAATTTTACGTTGACTATATTTTATATATAAAGGAATAATTTTTCAGAATTATTAAAGTGTATATGAATTGATTGTTTGGTTGTTGAATAAGTTAAATAAAACCACAGTTTTAAAAGAATAATTGTATAAGCAAATGAATTATAAGTATGGAATTATAATTAAAATGATTTACAATTGTGAAATAATCTTATATATAAGAAGTGAAATTATGTAAGTAAAAGGTTTGTAAATGTGATTTATAATATGAAGTAAGATTCCAGAGAAGTGTTTTGAAAGGATTTGATATTTTGGAAAATTGTTTTGGAGAGATGAAAGCTCTAAACTCTTTTCGGTCGCTGGGAAATAATTCCGATGATGATCGCGACATCAATGGTGTTCATTTTCGAGTTTTCAAAAGAGGAATTGCTACCAGATTATTTTAAATGAAAATTGTTTGGAAAATTTGGATTTGGTTTTGGAAATTCAAAAGATAATTTGAATTGATTTCAAAAATGGTTTTGAAAGGTTGAAAAGACTATGGGATCTTATTTAAAATATTTATGGGAATGATAAATGAGTTGATAACTTATACAATTTGAATTTTGATAGAATAAATTTAACTTAAAGGATGGAGTTAAATTAAAGGAAGTATAAGTGAATCAATAAAAAAAATCCAAGTGGTAATTGTCGAATATAAGTTGTATAACTTATAAAATGAGAAAATGTAAGTGAAACCAATTATTAAAATTGTTAAACAATTTGTTAAGAAAAATAAATCTGAATTTGAATAAGTGATGAAAATTTGACTTTGGTAAAAGTTAAATAGAAATGGAATCTGAATTGGATTTATAAGTGGAAACTTAAGTTAAATTAAGCAAATGATGTTTGAAATGGAATATAACTTAAATAATGTTGAATAAAGTTGATTTTGGTGTCGAAGTAAATTAATCAAGAGAAGTGGTGAACATGAACTTGAGTTATATAAATGAAATTCAACCTTATATTGTTGAAAGAATTAGCAATTAAACTGATAAATGGATGGAATATTAATCAATCGAATGTAAAAGAATTGATAAGAGATAATAAATGTTAGTGTTAATTCATTAGAAGCTAATGAAGTTGAGAAATTGAATAAATTGAATGGAAGTCAATTTAATATGAACCAATTGGAATTAACGGTGTTGAACCAAATCGAATGTAAATTAAATAATTTGGTTATGTTGAATATACATTGGTTGTTATATGGATGTTAGTTAATTGTATATGAATTCATTAAGTGTTAATGAAATTGAATTAGCGTTGGAAGCTAATGTAATTGAATTCAAATTGGAAGAAAATGAATTTGTATAGAATTGAATTTGATTTGGAAGTGAACTAAAATGAATATAAATTAGTGAATGTATACTAAATGGAAATGAATAAATGAATATTTGTAAAATCCAATGTTAACAAATCAAATGTGATTAAAATGAAAAGCCAACTCATTGAATATTAATGAAAAATGAAAGAATATTGATTTGGTTATGGATTTGTTGGATGTTATTGGATGATAGGTGTTTTGATCGTTGCATTTGTTGTTTTGTTGGATTTGCGATGTTGACACATGTAGTTGTTATGTTGCTATATGTTGTATGTTGATATTATTTTCATATATGCATGTTTCTCATGTTGTTGTCGAGTGTTTAGTAGGTGCGGATTGCGCTTGCTTCGCATTGGAAGCTCGCTTTCACGCTATATTAGCCGCATATGCTCGCTAATAATATATAAGGTACATATCTTGGATTAAATATCGTACTTTTACACTTTTTTCCCTGCTGGATACCTCATCACTTGATGAGATGTATATTTGTGATATATATACTGTCATATTTTTTTTCAGATCGAGCCGCTCAAAGGAGACTCTGGCGAATTTTTCCGAAAATTTAAGGCATTCGAATATTTTTGAGAAAATTGGGAAATTTTTGAAAACTATGTTTGGATTTGAAAACTTGGTAAAGATTTTGTAAGAAGTTTAACTATGAATTTTAGGAAAGTTAAACACTTAAGAGATTTGAAAAATCCAATTTGAATGGTTTATTTGGGAAAGTTAATGGATTCTGTAACTTTTTCTTACTTGGTAATTTCGAGGACGAAATTCTTTTAAGGGGGGAAGTTTGTAACGACCTAGAATTTCTGTCAATTGAAATTTGTATATTTAATTGATTTTAAATATTAATAAGTGAAATTAAACAGGCGAATAAAATTTATTTTGAATATCTTGATTTAATTGGATAATTTAATCTATAATTTAATATTGAAAATACAGAAATAATTGGAAATTGGGCTGAATATGATTGAAAATGATTTTTAAAATTTTATTATATCATGTTGGAGTTAGAATGATGTTATAGAACTTTTAAAATTGAATTAAAAGTTAATTTGTGAAAATTGAATATTTTAATATTTAATTGACGACTAAAAATTAGCCATTTTTCAAACAGTCTCGGATTTCGTCGAAACTAGTTTCATCGGATCCGAATTGTTATATTATTGTAAGGTTTCAAATTTCGTGTCAATCGGATTTACCGTTTGTCCTGGGCTAGCTAAAACGCATAGAAATTGGTTTAAATCGATTTAATTTAAAATCGATCGTTTATTTCCGTAACTCGCACATATGATCGAATTAGCTTCCGAAACACGTTCCATTGTGTCCGAAATATGGGATAAACCCTAGAAACGCCGGTCACCGCACGAGATTTGGAGTTTGGAAAATCGGGTGAATAGTGTTTTTCGTTGAAATTTTTATAACAGGAACCCATCTTCTTCTATTAGCTAAAACCCTAAAGCTATTAGGTCAGCCGCCACTTTTGATTTTAATGGCCAGAAAATCGCCTCTTTCTTTCTCAATTTTCTTCCAATCCGTAAACTATTATCAAAAACCCTCAACTGCAATGTCGTAGAGCATCTCAAGCTCTACGAATCCAACGGTCATGATCTGAAACGGAGTTGTATTGTAGCGTGAATTTCGAAATCAAAGCAGCGAGTTCAATCACGATTTTGGAGACCAATGCTTGACCGAGCTCCACCTAGCTCTAGTCGTGGGTGATGCTCGAGTGGACGAGCATCTTGGGGGTAGTTGATCGGGGTAGAAGTGGAGTTGGTGGCATGCGGCATCGAGGTTTTCACGTGAGCTATGGGTTCAATGTACGTGCGTTGCCTGTAGATGAACATGAGGGAAGAAAGGAAGCACGGCCTGGATTTTTGGGCTAGGAAAATGAAACGGTCTTGATTTCATAAGGTTTAAAAGTAATAAAAATAAATTTTAAATTGAATTATATTAATTCGTGTAAACTTTAAAATGATGTAACTTTCTCATACTAGGTCGGAATTGCACGAAACGAATTGCGACGGTTTCGTTTTGTCGAGCACGACGCAGTGGAGCTGGATTGGAGTCGTTTTGAGATAGTTTGAATTTTAGGTAAAATTAAACGCACGTTTAATTTTATTCGAAATAAAACGCTGGAAATTGGAAACCAAGGTGAGAACTTCTCACTCAATCGAATAGTTTCAATTTAAATTTTAAATAGTTAGATTTAAAATTGCTGATTGTATGCCTGGATGATAAATTATTATTTGTTGATGATTGAAATAGACATTATACGCCGTATATTAAGCGGAGGTTATTTATTAAAAACATATACCGCGATAATTCCATCTTGATTGGAATTGGTATTATTTATGTACTTGGAGCTAATTTCCCGTATTATATAGCGGATGAGACCCTATTGCGCCGCATAATAGCGGATAATATTTTATAAATCCCATATACCGCGATATTCCGTATTGGAACGAAATTGATATTGTGCTAACATCTGTGGATGCAGGGAAACAGGTTAGAGGGATCCAACTGGATTCCTCAACTGTATTGATTTATTTACAGATATTGATATATATTCTGTTATCATATTGATATATGATGTTTTGATTGTCGCGATTGACATATGGTTGCTGTTGCAGCATTGGCCTATTTTTGGAGTTTTAAAAATATTAAAGTAACGGTTTTGAATTTTAAAAGGGTTTTAAAGTGATTTTTGAAAATATATGTTTTATTAAATTTTGGAATTGATTGATTTTAAATAAATAAACGTTATAATTTTAATGTTATAAAATTTATGATTTTTGAGAAATATAGTTAAAATGTGATTTTTGAAATATGGAGTTAATGAATTTTATAAAATAGTTTGAATTGTAATTTTTGAATTATTATAAATGATTTATATAAAAGATTTATAAAATTGATATTTATAAATTAAAAATAATAGAATTATAAAACGAGTTTTTTTTTGTGTTAAAATGAAATAGTAAATGGATGGATTAGTAAGTAATGAAATTTATAGATTTATAAATTGCGAAGTTATAAAATGAATAGATTTTGTAAAATAAAAGATTTATAGTTAAATTTACTTATAATATGGATTTTGGCGTGTAAATGGGATATGGATAAAACTTGTTAATAAAGTGATTTTATAACTTGAAGTTTTTATAATATATAAATGTGAATTTATAAACATTGATTTATAAATTCAAGATTGATTGAATTTGATAAGTGAATTTTTCATAGCTTATTAAAGGAGTATATTAACGATTTTGGGACAGTGGATAATTTTTGAATTGAATATGTAAAAGTGTTGAATTTGGTTAATGATTTATATTCACGATTTTGAACAGTGAATAATATATTAAAGGAATGTTTAGGGAGTGATCTTTTAAATGGAATTAAAACGATTTGAGGTTGCTTTAAACTGCATTAAGTGTCGAAACCATAGATTTCAACATTCATTGTTGAAATAGACGTTTTCGAGAAATAGAAGGAAATAGTGGACTATAACACTGTTGTTATAGTAAATGATTTCTGAAAGGAAATGTTTTATATAGAATTGGGATTTATATATCTATCTTAATTTCGAATCCCTATACTAGTGATTTTGGATCGTCGTAACGATGTTTTACGCAACATTCGTTTTGACCCAAATAAATGGTTTTGAAAGGATGTTTTCCTTAAAGAATGAAATCTATACTTAACTGTGATTTAAGTATATTGAATATTTTCCAAGTGTTGAAAATAAATGGATTTGTGAATTACTTATTATTAAATAAGTATGGAAATGTTTTCTAATATAAAGTGAATATATTTTATCTTTTAAAGATAAATTGAAAATGAATATTAGAAATCGATTTGGAAATCGTATATTCATAGATATTTTGGAATTGTAAATTCACTATGGAATTTATAAAAGAAAGGGAGATTTGTTTAAAACTAAAAGTTGATTTATTTTTGAAGTGTGGAAATAAATTTACGGATTTGGAACGTAAATATAAAGTAAATCGGTAAGGATTAATTTAATTGGTTTAAATAAACCATTTTGAAATGAAAGTATTTCCGTATAGGGAATCGATTTGAATTTTTTTTCAAAAGTTGTAAAGGTGAAAAGTGATTTGAAAATTGTTTTCAAATGGTTGTAGTGTGGAAATTATATATCTAGTAAAGATATTTTGGAAAATAAATAATTTGGAAAATTATTTGGAATTTGGTGATGTTGTGCATGTCTTATTATAGTTAAATAACCGACTATCAATATTTACCTTTAAATAGGTATTTGTTGTGATTTTCTTGAATTCGAATGCCACACTTATTTTCAAAATAAGCGCTCACTATTCGGGTTAGCCGGGAAAGGACCTTGGGGTCGTATAACCCGTTTCGAATATGTTATACGTCGTTATGGATTGCATTTGATGACCGGTGTTGAAGACCGGATATTTTTGAAAACAGAAGGATTACCGTCGAATGACTCTGCATCGGCTAATCTCCGATATAGAGGTTTTATCACCCTTAGTGACAGGAAGTCCGAACGTGATTAGTGAATATCCGGATTGCAAGGGCTTCTTCGGAAATGCCTTCGGTTCTGTTCGAGCCCGAAACAGACTTGTATGGATTGTATGTCTGACATTACAAATTGAGATATAAAGCTGATTTCTTTCAAATATATTTCTGTTGGTGGCGGAGAATTTATTCTCTTAGCTTAACACCCTTCTCTGAGACGTACGAGCTCAGAGGTTATGTAGTTGAAGGTTATTAGTGATATACTCCCAATTTGGTAGTGTGATATGCTAAGTGCTGTTGAGCATTTGTTGAATCAAAGCACAGCTTTTGTATAAAGCGTGGCTTTGTGGAGGAGACTTCGTCGGACCTCACACCGCGGAAATGGTCAAAATAGGAAGGATGCAGCAAGGTTATTTGGGGGTAGCGCCCCTTTAGTGTATGTCATTCCTTCTGGATAGAGGTGGTATCATGTATGGAGCCCCGATACTTAACCTATGTTGTTGCTGCAAATTTATTACTTTGTGGTTGTTAGAAATCGAGGATCCTCGGATATAGATTGGTTACGATCGGGGAATGACATATTCGTGTCAGTAGTTACCAAGTTAGGGGTAACCCGGCCTTGTGTTGGCAGAGATCCGATTAGGTTCTTAGGTCATCTTTCCAGAGGTGTACCGATGTGGCAATGGGAAGTTCCTTGGCCTGACCATTTGTTGGAAATCTAAAGAAACAATACGAACCATGTACGGTTTTAGTTGTAGAACCTGCCATCTAATATGGTAGCTATAGTAGGCATAATATAATGGTACCTATGCCGGCTAAGATTTATATTCTACTTTTGAAATGTTTTCTACACTATGCACTAATAATAATATCAAAAATGATTTGATTTTGCGTAGTAAGCATCTTTGACTAACATAAGAAGAAATCTCCTCCAAGTTTGCGTTTGCATTGTGTGTGTGGTGGGAGGTCTTATGGTAGTTACATTTTCAAAAAGCATTGCGAATTGACTTTAAAAACATTTCTTTGTTTGTTTTTAAAAGAATAAACTGTTTTAAGTACTCACACCAGTCCCATGACAGACCTGGAGTTTATTGTTTTCCTTCCTAAACTCTGGGTGCCCACCAATTTCCACACGGGCAGTCTAGAGTTAGGTTATCAGGATATTCTGGAATTCAGGAGTTGCTGGAGGCAAGCTGGATGGCATGGCGTATTCACTAGTATATAGTATTTCTCTTCCGCTGTTTGTTGTTATTTGTTGTTGTACACTCTGATGATCTAATGTAATGTAATGTGATGTAATGTAATAACTGATATAGTTCTTTTGTTTAAAGATTATTCATTTATCTATTATAGGTTGTTCCGCTGTGATTGTGAGATTCTGATATTGTTCTGTTATTTCTTTCTGTTCTGTTATGTTCTATCTTTTTCTCTCTTCTTCTATCTTTTTCTTCTTCTTTAACCACAATGGTACGGTTTTCCAGCATTTGATTATGTGGAAATTGATACAGTGGACGTATCGATTTTCAAGCGTCGAAAAGTCGCATTCGTCACATAGATTTTCAGGTTAGGATGTTCTGGAGTTTAGGAGACGAGCTGGGCGGCAGAGACGTGTGGAGTATATTCCGCTGTGAATTCAAGTTTGTATTGGTAGTAGTCAGGGACAAATTGTTACAACTGTCCAGCTTATTTATGAGTGGTTATTCTCTAATGTATTGTATGTAAATTGATAATTACAGCTTTCTTTGTGTAAATGTTGTTATTTGATATTATATTTTGTTCCGCTGCGATTGTGAGACTCGATGCCGTTATTTTCTGCTTCTTCTTCTACCCTTTTTCTTCTTTACCCTAATAATCTGAAATTTTCGACGTTTGATTGTTCGACACTACTACAGTGAACGTATTAGTGTCGAAATTTCGAGGTTGAAAATTCCGATTCGTTACATTTTGTACCAAAGCAGAAGGTTAAGCGAGAACCTTGGCTCTGGTGGGGTTACTCATTAGAGATAAGGTCAGTAGTACCCTAGAATGAGTAGAGGGTATTATGTGAGAGCGTAATTGTTATTTTCTTATATAATGATTTTAAAAACAGTATTAAAAGTTGTTTTTATATAATTCTATATTTTGGTATATAAAGCAATAATTTTTCTAATTATTATATATATTAAGGTAATTGGCTGTTGATTATTAGTGTTGAATATGATCATAAGAATTTAAGTGGTAATATATATAACCAAATAGGAATTGGATAATATGAACTATACAAATAAGATAAGCTGGAAATGGATTCAAAACTGAATTTAAAATCCTAGAAAAATTTAAAAGAATTTTCCAAAATATTGAAATAAGTTACCTTGATTTGATTTTCCAACAAATGATTATGGAATATAAGGTGTATATGATTTCTAGATATGATAACTATTATAAATTGGGCATTGTATCTTAATAAAGGGATGTTTATTTTTCTAAAATAAAGAATAATAAAGCAAGAATGAAATGCTTTAAGGAAGTAACAATTTAGATAAGTATGACTGGTAAATTGGAATGGATTTTAATTGTAAAGTTTAAAATCTAAGCCTAGAAAGATTTTGGAATTGTTTCAAAAGTGTTATAAGATATAATAAATAAATATTATTCGAAATATTCTTAAATGTACGAATCTTATTTTAAAACAAGAGTTGTTTTAAAAAATTTAAAGGAACTTGTTTTGAATTAAAAACCAAGGATGGTTTAAATTTTAAAATATGACTTGGTGTACAAATGAAATAAATATGTATATATGTGGGATATACATAATATCAAAGTTGATATGAGGTAAAAACTAAGTTTTGAGTTTTGAATTTTCCCCTGAAATGTGATGTAAACCCAAAGAGAAATAAGTTTTTGAACTTATAAGTAAGAAAGATTATTGATAAGAAGTTTAAAATTTGAAACGGAGAATTCAAATTGTGTAAGATTGATTGAATTAAATGAATTGAATTTGACTTAGGGAGTTAAATGGATTGATTGAAAAGGGAGTATATGTGATCTCAAAATAGGTTTGAGTTCTGGAAATGGGTAATGGATGCTATTAATGGTTGTTTTAGATATTTTGGATGTCTATTTACTTGAACTTAACCTAATATCCTCCTTTTGTTATTAATAATCTATGAAACTGCGAATTGAATTATTTGAATGAATTAAGAAGTGGATTGAAAGTGATATATGTGTGTGTATCCATTACTGAAAGTTAATGAAAATAAAACTTTAATTTGAAATTATTTTGAAATAAAATTTGAAATTATGGAAATGGAATCACTTTAACTTAAGGTTTAAATATTAAAAATGAACTTGCAAACTGAAATTCTTCAAGGTTTGGTTTCAAAATTTTGAAGTTAACATTGGGTAATAAATTGGATTTCGAAGATTAAATTGTTTGAAAAGGATTTGAACTTTTATTTGAACCTAGAAATAAGTTTATGTAAAAGAAAAGGTAATTTAAAATGGAATTCTAAAATTTGGACTCAGAATTAAATTGTTTAAAGATTTAGGTTGTTAATTTAAAAGTAAAGGTTATTTTGATTTAAGGGATTAAATCAACATTTGAAATTTTACTCGAATTTATATAACTCGAGATGGTTTAAGGTTGAAATTGGAATTGAAATTAAATTCAAATGGAAAATTGAATTGAATTAATTAGAAGTGAGATTGAAGTTGAATTAGTTTAAATTCGAATGGGAATTGATTTGAATTGGAATTGAATCAATTTAATGGAATGGGAAATTGATTGGAAGTGGAAATTGGGAAATTGAACCAGTTTGACTTTGAAACTATTTTCAAATAAATTGTTTTAATCTAAACTGTTTTAAATCTATTTCTCCTAGCTATTTACTATGCAACCCTTCTTTTTAAAACACAAACTATCTTATACTTATTTTACAACTATTTTTGGAACTAACTACTATTTACAACTATTTTACAACTAATTGCTATTTTACAACTGCTTATTTATTTTAAACTTTTCAAGCTATTTTCTAAATTCAAGTGGGTGAGAGTGCAAACTATTCATAGTTGAACTGATAACCCAAATGGAAATGGAAATTGAAGCAATTATGAATAAGTGATAGAATCAAGATGAATGTGAAGTAAAAGAAAATTGATTTAGCTGATAACCAATGAAGGCAAATACGTAGGATGTACGTGTATTATTCTACTCGCATAACGATTTAATCCAGATTCGAGCATAGAATTTCGAGATAATATATCGATCCGAGTTGGGATTTTTTCACTTGATTTTTGACGACGAACCCTGGATATGGATTTTTGATTGGTTCTGGAAATTCTCTATCCTAGTTATGGCTATGCAAGGAGAACAACAATTTCTGATCAAGAAATCAGGTTTCAGTTCGCACTAAGAAGTCGAGTGGACGATACTAGTTCGAATATGTAATCGTGTGATCGAGGAGCGATGGAATTTGATATTGCATATGGATGACATATGCACATCATACGTGCTTGAATGAATTGATATTGAAAATTTTGAAAAGGAAAGTAAAGATGACTTTGAGAAACCAGATATCACTATAACTGAAACTCATTTTATAATATTAAATAAGTAATGTAGCAAATAACTTTATAAAGGAAATCGAATTTGAATGTTGATTTGGCATAAATAAAGTTATATATATCGTTGTTATATATGATAAACTCTCCTTGTTGAATCTATAACCAGAAGAAAAGATCTTTGAAAAATATTTGAAGTATAAAAAGTAATTTTTTTAAGTATGATGTGATCCAAAAATATTTTTATTCTAGTTAAAGGAATAAACTTATATATATATTTATATATATAAATGATTTTATGGTATTGAGAAAAAGGTTTTTGGGAACCCATTGATTTTGAAAGGCTTTTGATCTTGGGAAAAATCAATTTTGAAAATTTGGAAATCCAAGTTTAAAAATATCGATTTGAGATATGGATTTTATGTAAATGGGATTTATATATTATACATATAAGAGTATAGTTGAAAGATACTATTTGTGTATAGTATAAAATGTTTTGAGAATGCTGTAGGGAAAAGGCGCTCCCATTTAGAGTTAAAACTTAGTAGGAGATCCACATGGTGGTTCTGCCTTGCGCCCTAAGGGGGGTTCTAAATTTGATCCTAAGAAGATGTCCGGACAAACTAAATTTCCTAAGGATTGTGGTTGGGGTAGCGGAAGTCGAGGGCGATGATGCCTACAGAGGCATTGGGTTATGCTGTGGCGATACTTTAACTCGGTGTGACTGTGATCTACCGTGCACCATAGCGGAAGTCGAGGGGCAGCGATTGCCAGGGACTACGTTTGATTTTGCTGGGAGAGGGACAAAACATCAGTAGACTGCGGTCTATGAAGACATAGCGAAAGTCGTGTGGTAGTGACTGCTTACAGGCTATATTGGGACTCGATTGGTGTAGTATGCGATCTATGTGGTCTCTGTGGTGAAGTTTCATTTGGCAGCTAAATTCGAGGGCGCTAATGCCCATAGTTACATGGTTCTTGCCATAATGGCAATGTAACCCGGGGTGTAGCTGCGATCTGTGCCGGTTCCATGGTGTAATCGAGGGGCGCGGAGGCCTATAGTTTTTTGTGGTTTTGCCGAGATGGCGACGTAATCATCGGGTTAACTGCGACCATGGAAGGGGTGATGATTTCCAAAGCATTCTCACCAAAATATTTTCTACATTTTCAATAATGTTTTCTAAGTATTTTCACTGGGTTTTGAAAACGAGTTTATCAAGTACTTAAAGACTTTCAGTCCTATGCCTGATCAACGTATGATCTAATTTCTGTGAGAACAAGGATGGGCTTGTTGAAACATCGAGTTATAAAAAGGTATTTTTATAAAAAAAATATTTTGATAATATTATATAGATTTTGAAAATGTTTTAAAAATTTAAATAAGAAGAGTTAAGAGTTAAAATGTTTAAGAATAATTTAACTGATAATAAGCATTGTAATTAAAATTCTTGCTTCGTTCCTTTTCAGGAACGAAAAGTTCTAAAGGGGAAAGGAATGTGATAACCCATATTTTTGGACGTCTGGTAATTGGTAATTAACCAGATTAAATTATTAAAAAATATTTGGATATAAATATAAATTGGTTAAACACTAAATACGAACTTAGATTATAATATTTTGGGTATGATGAACTTAATTTGATAATCTTCAAATATAATCATTTTAATATTCCAAACTTATTCTTTTCAAACCAATTTAAAACGTGCTTTCTTTTTGTTATCCCACCTTTTAGAAAGGCTGAGATACCAAGAAATTAATTGAAAATCAACGATTACTCATCTCGAATATCGATTATACATCATAGTTTCACTATGGATATCAATGAATTTTGTCCGAGTCCGAATCGAGCAACAATTGACAAGACATGGTAAGCAAAGCTATGAAAGAAAATGTTTCAAATTTCGAGTCGATCAGAATTCGTGTGATCGAGATATGATCGATACAAGTTAAGGTAAACATGTTGTTTGAATCCATCATGAAGCTCTATTCAAATGGATACTGTTCGACTCCATCCGGAATCAACTCTTTGCATCGATCCAAAGGCGGCAGCATTGTATCGATTTAGTTCGTATCCATCAGATGTAGTATTCATACTACATCGTATCGATCGAGGACCGACCCAGTTCGTATCGATCACAGATAAGCTTGGTTCGTGTCGATCCACTTTACAGACCTCCTTCGTATCCATCCAGTTCATGGTTGTTCGAATCGATAGCATCCGAGAGCCATTGTTCCTTGTTCGTATCCATCATGCTCAAGTGAAGTCACTTCGTATCAGTTGTATCTGCAACGATCAATACGAAGTACACCATCAATTATCAATACGAATACGGGCTGAAATGGATGGATGCGAAATACACCTTCAATTGTCGATACAAACAAAGCTTCGATGTTGGGTACGAATAACTCGGTCAAGGGGGCACAAAAAATGGATCGATCTAGGAATTTCGCACCACGTCACCTCGCATACACGTGCTCGAGATCGGGTCGAAGGGATCGATACGAAATGTATCGATACGAACAGAAGCGATGCGAAGAGGATCGATACGAACGCAACAGCCAACCGATGAACACGAACTTGCACTGATCATATCTCACAATCCACAAGTCCAAATGCTATGAAATTTTCACAGGAGCTTACGTATATGCTAAGAAATGTTCATACCAAATTTCGACTCCACTGGAAAAAATATTGATCGATACGAATTACATTAGTACTGATCACGGATCACGTCGAAATTGTATGGGAATGATCGCATGGGCCCACTCATGTGCCAGAAGAAGTCACACGGATTTTGAGCGAAATATCGGTCTCCTACGCCTATAAATAGCGCCCAGGGCCTTAGAAAAAGGACCTTTTGGATCCAGCAACGTCCAGACACTGCCAGAATCAAAATTGCACTCAAACTCTATTATTGTACTCAAAAAGTTTTTGCTGTAGTTGACTGTAACCAGCAAGCATATCAATAAAAAGATTATCCTTTGAAGTGGACGTAGGCCGGAGATAGTCGAACCACTATAAATCTTGTATTTCTGTTTGTTAATTCTCGATTGTTCTTCTCTACTTTGTCTGGATCTAAGGTTTATGTTAGTACATAGCTGATCTATATTCATACATTGGTGCTTTCATGAAAGTCGAGGTTTGTGACCAATTTTGTGCAAACACTTTGGTGTTTTGACTGAGAGCAGCTAACTCAGGGATTTTACCGCTTAGATATTGGATTTGAAAGCTTGAAGAATTCATATTTGAAAGATAATGACACGACAGACAACAAGAAGACAGAGAGGAGAAAGGAGCCAACAAGAAGAAAGCCAATGGGCCTCTTCCAAGGATAGAGCAGGTCCAGCTTCGATCTACATCACCCGGGACAAGATAGAGGCTATGGTGGATTCAATACATGAGAGATTGTTGAAGAGTTAACAAAAAATGATGCAAAGATTCTTTGAGCAGATGAGAGCAGCCGGAGCACAGCCTTGGATCGACTACAGTGGCTGCAAACATAGGAGAAGGAGCTAGAGTCACAAAGACCAACGGAGGTCAGATTCAAGATCAGAATGGAGAATGTGAAGGCATTCCACAAGGACCTGGGGGCGTACCCTTAGGATCTGACAGTGGAAGACCCATAGATGGAGCTCAGCAGGCTAGAGCCAACGACAACATGAATGAGCCACATGAATAATATTACCCAAAGTACTCTTCGAGACCTAGAGGTAGGATAGAAACATGATGAGGGGAAAACCCCTGGATGAAGATGAAAGAATGGCTGGACTTGTACGACGAATTATGAGAGAAGGGTTGCCAAGTGGAGGTTTAGAGGAAGTTATTTGGAGTCCGTTCGCTCCGTATATCAGAAATGCGAGGAACCCTTCAAAGTTCAGGCTACCCATGCTGGAACCTTATGATGGAAAGTCTGACCCGACCGTGCATATTACTAGATATATCAGGCATATGGAAGCGCTGGGGGAATCCGAGGAAGTGATGGCGTGATGTTTCCCTCTATATTTATCAGATTTGGCTGCGCTTTGGTTCAGGCAACTGGAGAGTGGATCAATTAGAATATGGGCGAGTTAGTGGAATGCTTCTTATGGCAGTTTAGGGTCCACATGATGCAACCCAAAAGTGTGATGACCTTAGCATCAATAAAGCAGAGGAGCGAAGAGTCTATAAAGGATTTTCTATTGCGATTCAATGCAACTGTAGCTTCAGTAGATTGGCCGAATCCATCGATGATTTTGATGGCAGCGGTGGTAGGAGTAGCAGAAGACACAGAGTTCAAGGATTTGCTGGCAAGAGATCCGCCACAAGACCTTAGAGAATTTTACCATGAAGCTGAGAGATTCATTCGGCTAGAAGATTCACGCACCAAGAGACAAGAAAAAATGTTGTGCAAGGTGAAGGAACTTCCAAAGAACAGTCTGGAACAGACAAAGGAAAGTGGAAGCAGGACGATAAATATGATGGTCTTGAAAAACGGAAGAAATTCCGAGAGCCTTTGTTTATACAATACACGAACTTGACGGCAAGCCTGGAATGGATTTACACGGAGACTCGGGGGCAGCTCTCGGAGGCAGCTCCCCTATCAAAAACCACCCAGGAGAGATCCCACGGAACGGGAAAATAGAAGTGGAAAGTACTGCTTATTCTATGAGCTAGAAGGGCATACTACCGATAAATGCCGTCATCTAAAGGATGAGGTGGAAGAGCATGCCAGAGGTGGTAGATTGCCACAATACACCAGAGATCGAAGAGTGGCCGTAGGATCTGAGCAACTACTGCCTCCACCTAACAGAACTAATCCTACATCGGGATCACGACTCGTCATCAATTGATCATGATGGCAAGGCCAAGTTTAGGATTTGAACTTTGGTCGATTAAACTCCTTATATTTGATTTCAAAATAAAATGGAAATTCCACTTGCACATGCACGGGAACCGGAGAGATCCCCAAGCATGCTCTAAGATGGTAATAGACCGCTCTACCCGGAGAGGCAATATCTAGATTTTTCCTTTGTTTGTGATCGGACATTTGAAATTTGAATTTAATAAATGAAATTGAATTTCAAAAAATAAACCTTTGACCTGAGAGTTAAAGGATGAATATTGAAAGTCAACCAGAAAATGATCGCTTTATGACCCTACCCAGAGAGGCAAGGTCCGGAGTGTAAGAAGTGAGTTGCTTTGTCGGAGAGCGGCAGGATCGACTCACTTAACGTCGTTCCTTATTCACCGGAGAGTGATTGGATCGGGGTTCGATAAGAACCCAGAGTGGCTGTAATCGGCCTATGATTTGGGCCATGACATCGCTTAATGTTCAGGAACGCTGAACCGGAGTGCAAGGGGGTTGCCGCTTTGCCAGAGAGCGACATGATCGGCTCACTCAACGTTGTTTCCCCTTCACCGAAGAGTGACAGGATGAGATCCAGTAAGAGCTCGGACAGGCTATGATCGGTCTAGGATGAGCAAGACATCTCTATTATGCCCTTGCCTTGGGCCAGAGTGCAAGGGATAGAAAGCAACACCGAAGTACAGCAAGATCTTTCTATTCAATCGTTAAGTCTGGAATGGACTTGGCAAGGGTTCGAAGTGACCATCGATAGCCTAGAAAGGCTAGAGAATTTAATTCTTGACATCTGTAACGACCCGTATTTTTACGGATCGAAAGATCGTAGAACTGTCGACATTAAGTCGTTGATGTTGTTAAGTTGTTTAGAGTTTGAGTCGACCAAAGCTTAAGTCGTGTGGAAGTAAACTCACGTGGAGCGACTTAACGTAATTGGCGACTTAAGGGTTAACGACCTAAGGGGTTAGGTCATATGATAGTTAGGTCGGTGGAGTTTTGGAGCGACCTAAGGAGGTTAGCGAGTTACGAGTTAGAAGGCCACGGGTTAACGAGTTAAGGGCTAGCGACTTAAGGTTTAGGCGACTTAAGGGGATAGGTGTGGAACTTAGGTCGTGGGTAATTTAGGTCGTTTGGGATGACTTAACGGGTTAGCGACCTAGTGGTGATCGACTGAAGGAGGATGGCGACCTAGTGGATAGCCTGTATTGTAGTTAGGTCGCGTGTGTTTTAGGTCGTTGGATTTGTTAGGTCGCTGAGCCGCTTGAGTACTTAACCCAGTTAGGTCGTAGGTCGCGTGAGGTTTTTAGGTTGGCTTGTGTTTTAAGTCGCGCATAGGTTAAGTCGTTAGGTCGTTGGACCATTAGGTCGCGCATGCCGTTAAGTGTTGAGTCACTAGGTTGTTGAGTCGTGTAGAGGCTTAAGTCGTAGGTCGGGATAGTTAGGTCATGGACGACCTAAGGGGGCGGACGACCTAAGTTTCAGCCTATAAATACACGTCTTTGGTTCACTTTTTGGCACTAGATTTTGGAGCGATGAAGTGCTGCCATTTTGAGAGCTCGAGTACAACACTTCTTCACTTCTTTTCTCTACTCTAATCTAGTGCTTCCTTCCATCCAAGATTGAAGACTAATCGAAGATCCAAGAGCCAAAGTTGAAGATCTCCACCCATCGAAGAGAGATTTCATCGTTTGAATCGGAATCTTGTCGGATCAAGCTAGATCCTTTGCTGTCCAGATCTGAAGTTGGTAGCTTTTGGAGTGTTTAGGTGATTCGGTGAGTGGTAGTTATCTCTCACACGGACCCAAAGGAGTATATTGGATTGGTGGCTTGTTTGTATGTTAAAGATAGTGATTTCATGCATTTTCTTTAAGTCTGCATGTAGATCCATTGTCCATAAAATTTTGATATCCATTCTACTACATGTTAGCCTATGATAGATCCTTCATCAAGTTGTTACTTAGAATTCATGCTTGTTATATTTGGACTCTTTATTTACTAAATTGCCATTATAGTTATAATTGTTTATTTAGATCTTGATTGAATGATTGATTATTTGGATTAATGATTGATTTGATTGATTGTTATGAGTTAGTGGATTGATGGTTGAATTTGGACAAGTTGGTCGAAGATGATCCAAAAGCCAAGTGGAAAGGCTTTTGAATGAGGAAAGCTGCTTGTGGCATATGAAGCGGATGATAAAGCTCATATGGATAGATCTGATGATGATGTTGAGATGGGACTTTGCTATGATGTGATGAAGCAAAGCATGATGTGAGATAGGCTTGGTTTAATCCAGACGGGATCATCCCAAGCATGTTGATAACTCGGTGATATAGTTCGAGTTTGTTGATAATGGATGGCTCGAGAGGCGCTTGAGCTAGTTTGAGAATAGTCATCAAGGAGGATGACTAGGAGGCTGAGATTTCATCGTTATTGAAGGTTCTAGCATGCTCAAAGCAAGAGTACGCTGGGTAGATTCGATAATCCCAGGCACTGGCTGCGACGACGTGCCATGTACTCTGGGCAGATTCGATAGTCCTAGGCACGGGCTGCGACGACGTGCGAAGTTATGTCTAGAACCAGGGTTACCATTAGCCCTTGACGGACGGATGAAAGAATGATCCGGTCATTCAATTAACGGTGATATCGAAGCAATGATAACAGTGATAGCCAGAGTCATGGATATTTGGATGCTTTGGTTGTATCGTCACTCGGTCTCAAGAGCGATGTTTTGTGGGTGCTTATCTGATCTTGGTTTAGGCCTTGGGGGTTTGTACTTGGAAAACATCGACCTTGACTCGAGTGATAATTGCTTTAATTTAATTGTCTTCTTTGCTATGTTTATTTCTGCTTAGTGGGTCTGGGGGGTTATCACTGTAGAAAGAGGTGGAGTGGGATGGTTGGGTTCCTATTCCTTTTACCCTTTATGCTCTTTTGGTATGTTTGATAGTTGATTTACTGCTCACTAGGACTTTTGTCTGACTCAAGGTTTTATGTTCAATTCTTATTACCTTGGGCTGTTCATCCATTTGGGATGGGCAGACTAGGTAGCAGGTGACAGGTGCTGTTCTTAGTGACCAACGCTGTTGATGACGAAGACGAGCTGGAGGATTTTGCATATTGTTTTCTTACTATATGTACTGGATGTACCGCTGCTTATATGATTCTCTGAGAGATATGTAGTGAGGCTTGATGTATTGACTTTCCAGATTGTTGTACCAAACTATTATGAGGTTATATGATGAGATTCTGTTCTATGGAGCTTCACTATGTATATTTTTCTATTATATTTTATCCATGCGCTGTGAGTAATACGATAGACTATTGCGATTTTATTCTTACCTTTGACGGTCACCAATGGCTGCCTGGCACACTCTTCAGCGCACTATTTCCTTGTTTGGTGCGGGAGTCATGGGCGGTCGTCACATTTGGTATCAGAGCTTTGGTTAATCGATTTTATCCAACGCTCGCTGACGTAACTACGTATGAGAGACGTAATTGTAATTTTGATGGTTGATTACTATATATAACATAGTAGCTTGGAACGATTTGAACTTCTTATGTAGTTGTTTCTCAGGATATATTAATCATTTCTTTTAGATATTAGGAATGAGTCGAAGAGGGAGACCAGCTGCTAGGGAAGGCCATACTGTTGAGGGGGCTGCTGATTATGCTTCTATGTTCGAGGCTATGATGACTTCGATCATGAGAAGGATGCCAGCTCCAGGGCCATCAGTAGATGTTGGAGTTCAAGTTCAAGCCCCAAGACCAGTGGATTTTGCTAAGTTGTGTAAGGACTATACTGCTCTTGGAGGAAAGGTTTTCTTGGGAACAGAATCAACCATTGAAGTCCAAAGATGGATAGATGCTTGTAGAAGGATCTTTGGTGATTTGGGAATTGAGGATGCAACTAAGAGGAAGCTTGCATCAAGACAGCTTCAGGGAAGAGCTTCTGATTGGTGGAACTCTATCACCATAGATACTCCAGAGGAAGGAATTACTTGGGAGCAATTCCAAGCTAGATTTGAAGCTAAGTTCATTTCTACAGCTCAGAAATCTGTTCTGTTTAAGACATTTGTGGAGCTCAAGCAGGGTGGAAGACCAGTTCTTGAGTATGTTTCTGAGTTTGAAGCTTTGTCTAAGTATGCTCGGTCATATATTGAATCTCTCTATCAGAAGAATGAGAAGTTCGTGACAGGCTTGGACAGTTATCTTGGGAGGCAGTTGGTGGATCATTTGGATGACCCATTTGAGAAGCTTGTGGAGAAAGCTCTCAGACATGAGAATCTGTTTTCTAAAAAAGGATCTGTTGTTGTTGTAACCAAGGAAGGGTCTAAAACACAGCAGGGTGAAAACAAGAAAAGGAAGCAGCAGCAACAGAGGGGTAAGGATGGCCACAAAAGGCCGAAGGGTGAAGTGACCTGCTACAACTGTCAGCAGAAGGGACATCTCTCCAGAGATTGTAAGAATCCAAAGGTGCCGGCGAAGTGCCACAACTGTGACAAACCAGGCATTTCAGGAAGAAATGTCTGGAACCAAGGAAGGACAAGCAGATTGTGCAAGCTTATGCTTTGGGGATTGTGCCATCATCTTTGAAGGCTCCTACTGCTGAAGAGGAGGGAAAGAGTGTGGTGGTTCAAGGTACTCTTTCCATTTGTGGTGTTCCAGTTAGAGTGTTATTTGATACTGGGGCGTCGCATTCCTTTGTTTATAGTGATCTGGTAGGCCGGTTGGGTTTGGAACCAGATATTGTTGATAGACCATTGGTTGTGACTAATCCAGTTGGGGGTTCGTCTTGTTTATGTATGGTATGTCGTGGTCTAGTTATACCGAGTCATGATTGCTCTTTTGTTTTTGATTGTTTTGTTCTGAACTTTGCGGGGTTCGGAATTATTTTGGGTATGGACTGGCTTAGGAAATATGCGGCAAGGGTTGATTGTAGGAGGCTGGAGGTGACAGTCGAGAATGTGGAAGGGCGAAAGGTTGTGATATGATGTAAGCATGAAGAAGGCGTCTTCATAAGCTTCATGTATTCGTTGGTTGTTCCACGGGATGAACTGTCATCGGTTGCTATTGTGAATGGATTTGAAGATGTCTTTGACGAGGTCAAAGGGTTACCGCCGCATAAGGAGATCGAGTTTCGTATCGATCTAGTTGAAGGTGCCAGACCTGTTGTGATGCCTCTTAGGCGGATGGCGCCTAGGGAACAGCAAGAGTTGAAGGTGCAAGTTGATGACCTTTTACGGAAAGGATTCATTCGGCGTAGTGTGTCCGAATGGGGTGCACCAGTTGTGTTTGCAACCAAAGCGGATGGATCGTTGAGGTTGTGTGTGGATTATCGTAAGCTGAATAAAGTAACTAAGAAGAACAAGTATCCATTGCCGAGAATAGATGACTTGTTTGATCAGCTTCACAAAGCTAAGGTGTTTTCTCAGATGGATTTGGCAATGGGATTTCACCAGTTAAGAGTGGCTAGGGATAGTGTGCCGAAGACTGCTTTCAGGACACCATCTGGTTTCTATGAGTGGCTGGTAATGCCGTTTGGATTAACCAATGCACCAGCATATTTTATGGATCTGATGAATAGAGTGTTCAGGGATCAGTTGAACAAGTTCGTACTTGTGTTCGTGGATGATATTTTGATTTATTCCAGAACTGAGGAAGAGCACAAGACGCACTTGCGGATTGTTTTAGAAATCTTGCGAAAACATCAGCTGAGGGCTAAGTTTTCGAAGTGTCACTTCTGGAAGAGTGAAGTGAGATTCTTAGGCCATATTATCTCTGGAAATGGAATAGCAGTTGATCCCGCCAAAGTGGCAGCAATCCAGGATTGGGTTAGACCTAATAATGCATCTGATGTGAGAAATTTTCTTGGATTAGCAGGATACTATCGTCGGTATATCAAAGACTTTTCCAAGATAGCTGCACCGTTAACAAGATTGACGAAAAAGAACCAAGTATTCAGATGGGATGCTAAGTGTGAACAAGCTTTCGGAATCCTGAAAGAGCGACTGACAAGTGCTCCTGTTTTGATTATTCCAAGTGGAAATGACGAGATGGTGGTTTACACCGATGCATGTGGTACTGGACTTGGAGCAGTGCTGATGCAAAAGGATAAAGTTGTTGCATATGCAAGTCGACAACTGAAGCCGCATGAAAGGAATTATCCGACTCATGATTTGGATTTAGCGGCGATTGTATTTGCTTTGAAGATGTGGAGACATTACCTACTGGGAGTTCGATTCGAGTTGATTATAGATCATAAGTCGTTGAAGTATCTCTTCTCCCAAAAAGATTTGAATCTTCGACAGCAACGATGGTTAGAGTTTTTAGCATCATATGATTTTGGTATAGCCTATACTCCGGGGAAAGGTAACGCAGTGGCAGATGCGTTAAGTCGAAGACATGCAGGATTGGGAGCCATGTTTTCAGAATGGAAGAGTCTCGAGTATTTAGCTGGATTTGACTTCAGGCCTAGATGTGAATTGGAACCTAAGATGTTGGCAAACTTATCGATAAGACCTACTCTAGTGGAAAGAATTGGCGAGAGCCAAAAGAAAGACGATAAGCTTGTCAAGATTATCCGGGATTTGGAATTTAGATCAGGCCCAGAGAAGGATAAAGGATTCGAAGTCGATCGAGAGGGTTGGCTTCGGAAGCAAGGACGATTAGTTGTTCCCGATATAGATGAATTGAGAGATGAAGTTCTGAAGGAAAGTCATCACTCAAAGCTGACAATTCATCCAGGTGGAAATAAGATGTATCAGGATATGAAGAGAACCTATTACTGGGAAGGTATGAAGGAGGACGTTGGAAATTTTATTTCCAAATGTATGAACTGCCAGTTGGTAAAAGCTGAACAGAAGAAGCCAAGTGGATTGCTCTAGCCGTTAGAAGTCCCTACATGGAAGTGGGAGCAAATATCGATGGATTTTATCGATGGGTTACCTAGAACCAGAGCAGGAAATGAAGGGATCTGGGTAATCGTAGATCGTTTGACTAAGAGTGCAAGATTCATTCCTGTTCGATCAACTAGGACTGCATCGAAATTGGCTGAGTTGTATGTTAAGTGGATAGTTTGATTCCATGGTATTCCGAAGAGTATAGTGAGCGATCGAGACCCATTGTTCACTAGTAGATTTTGGAAGAGCTTCCAAGAAGTTTTGGGAACCGAGTTGTGTTTGAGTACAGCTTATCACCCCCAAACAGATGGACAGACCGAGAGAGTCAACAGAGTTTTGGAAGATCTCCTTAGAGCATGTGTTTTAGATTTTGGAGGATCATGGGAGGATCATCTTCATTTGGTGGAATTTGCATATAATAACAGTTACCAATCAAGTATTGGTATGGCACCGTATGAAGCATT
The DNA here is from genome assembly GCA_030765085.1 of Allium cepa. Taxonomy (NCBI): domain Eukaryota; kingdom Viridiplantae; phylum Streptophyta; class Magnoliopsida; order Asparagales; family Amaryllidaceae; genus Allium; species Allium cepa. The sequence goes on from CM060928.1 coordinate 962,035,621, forward strand.
GTATGGAAGACCATGTAACTCTCCGACATGTTGGGTGGAAACAGGAGAAAAATTGATACTTGGGCCAGAAATGATACGACGGACTTCCGATTGCATAGAGATCATTCGGCAACGAATGAAGGCAGCCCAAGACCGTCAGAAAAGTTATGCCGATAAGCGTCGTAAGGATTTGGAATTCGAAGTAGGAGATATGGTTTTTGTGAAGATTTCTCCACTAAAGAATGTTATTCGATTCGGGAAGAAAGGAAAATTGACTCCGAGATTTGTTGGACCATTCCCGATCATCGAGCGATTAGGAAAGCTCGCTTATAAATTGGAGTTACCGGAAAAGATGTCGAGAGTGCACAATGTTTTTCATATATCGTATCTACGGAAGTATGTGCACGACTCGAATACGATGGTTTCTGCTGATAGCTGTGAGGATTTGGAGGTTGATCCATTTGTTACAAGACCTTGTAAGCCGCTTCGTGTTGTTGAAACCGACACGAAACAGCTTAGGAGGAAGACGATTACGTTGCTTAAGATACAATGGAGTGATGATGTTAACGACTGTACATGGGAGGAGGAAGAGAGGATGAAAGCAGCTCATCCTGAACTCTTTGAGGTATGGCCCTAAGGTGTCGTGGCATCTCATGAATTTGTAACTTGTTCTAGTCTTAGAATTCTGCATGTTAGGCTAGAAATTGGATGCATGGTTTGTTGATTGCTATGGATGGTAGGCATGTAGAATAGTTTTGGATGCCCTTGTTAGTTTGGAATTTCGGGGGCGAAATTCCTAAGGGGGAGAGAATGTAACGACCCGTATTTTTACGGATCGAAAGATCGTAAAACTGTCGACATTAAGTCGTTGATGTTGTTAAGTTGATTAGAGTTTGAGTCGACCAAAGCTTAAGTCGTGTGGAAGTTAACTCGCGTGGAGCGACTTAACGTAACTGGCGACTTAAGGGTTAACGACCTAAGGGGTTAGGTCATATGATAGTTAGGTCGGTGGAGTTTTGGAGCGACCTAAGGAGGTTAGCGAGTTACGAGTTAGAAGGCCACGGGTTAACGAGTTAAGGGCTAGTGACTTAAGGTTTAAGCGATCTAAGGGGATAGGTGTGGAACTTAGGTCGTGGGTAATTTAGGTCGTTTGGGACGACTTAACGGGTTAGCGACCTAGTGGTGATCGACTGAAGGAGGATGGCGACCTAGTGGATAGCCTGTATTGTAGTTAGGTCGCGTGTGTTTTAGGTCGTTGGATTTGTTAGGTCGCTGAGCCGCTTGAGTACTTAACCCAGTTAGGTCGTAGGTCGCGTGAGGTTTTTAGGTCGGCTTGTGTTTTAAGTCGCGCATAGGTTAAGTCGTTAGGTCGTTGGACCGTTAGGTCGCGCATGCCGTTAAGTGTTGAGTCGTTAGGTTGTTGAGTCGTGTAGAGGCTTAAGTCGTAGGTCGGGATAGTTAGGTCGTGGACGACCTAAGGGGGCGGACGACCTAAGTTTCAGCCTATAAATACACGTCTTTGGTTCACTTTTTGGCACTCGATTTTGGAGCGACGAAGTGCTGCCATTTTGAGAGCTCGAGTACAACACTTCTTCACTTCTTTTCTCTACTCTAATCTAGTGCTTCCTTCCATCCAAGATTGAAGATCTAATCGAAGATCCAAGAGCCAAAGTTGAAGATCTCCACCCATCGAAGAGAGATTTCATCGTTTGAATCGGAATCTTGTTGGATCAAGCTAGATCCTTTGCTGTCCAGATCTAAAGTTGGTAGCTTTTGGAGTGTTTAGGTGATTCGGTGAGTGGTAGTTATCTCTCACACGGACCCAAAGGAGTATATTGGATTGGTGGCTTGTTTGTATGTTAAAGATAGTGATTTCATGCATTTTCTTTAAGTCTGCATGTAGATCCATTGTCCATAAAATTTTGATATCCATTCTACTACATGTTAGCCTATGATAGATCCTTCATCAAGTTGTTACTTAGAATTCATGCTTGTTATATTTGGACTCTTTATTTACTAAATTGCCATTATAGTTATAATCGTTTATTTAGATCTTGATTGAATGATTGATTATTTGGATTAATGATTGATTTGATTGATTGTTATGAGTTAGTGGATTGATGGTTGAATTTGGACAAGTTGGTCGAAGATGATCCAAAAGCCAAGTGGAAAGGCTTTTGAATGAGGAAAGCTGCTTGTGGCATATGAAGCGGATGATAAAGCTCATATGGATAGATTTGATGATGATGTTGAGATGGGACTTTGCTATGATGTGATGAAGCAAAGCATGATGTGAGATAGGCTTGGTTTAATTCAAACGGGATCATCCCAAGCATGTTGATAACTCGGTGATATGGTTCGAGTTTGTTGATAATGGATGGCTCGAGAGGCGCTTGAGCTAGTTTGAGAATAGTCATCAAGGAGGATGACTAGGAGGCTGAGATTTCATCGTTATTGAAGGTCCTAGCATGCTCAAAGCAAGAGTACGCTGGGTAGATTCGATAATCCCAGGCACGGGCTGCGACGACGTGCCAAGTACTCTGGGCAGATTCGATAGTCCTAGGCACGGGCTGCGACGACGTGCGGAGTTATGTCTAGAACCAGGGTTACCATTAGCCCTTGACGGACGGATGAAAGAATGATCCGGTCATTCAATTAACGGTGATATCGAAGCAATGATAACAGTGATAGCCAGAGTCATGGATATTTGGATGCTTTGGTTGTATCGTCACTCGGTCTCAAGAGCGATGTTTTATGGGTGCTTATCTGATCTTGGTTTAGGCCTTGGGGGTTTGTAATTGGAAAACATCGACCTTGACTCGAGTGATAATTGCTTTAATTTAATTGTCTGCTTTGCTATGTTTATTCCTGCTTAGTGGGTCTGGGGGGCATCACTGTAGAAAGAGGTGGAGTGGGATGGTTGGGTTCCTATTCCTTTTACCCTTTATGCTCTTTTGGTATGTTTGATAGTTGATTTACTGCTCACTAGGACTTTTGTCTGACTCAAGGTTTTATGTTCAATTCTTATTACCTTGGGCTGTTCATCCGTTTGGGATGGGCAGACTAGGTAGCAGGTGACAGGTGCTGTTCTTAGTGACCACCGCTGTTGATGACGAAGACGAGCTGGAGGCTTTTGCATATTGTTTTCTTACTATATGTACTGGATGTACCGCTGCTTATATGATTCTCTGAGAGATATGTAGTGAGGCTTGATGTATTGACTTTTCAGATTGTTGTACCAAACTATTATGAGGTTATATGATGAGATTCTGTTCTATGGAGCTTCACTACGTATATTTTTCTATTATATTTTATCCATGCGCTGTGAGTAATACGATAGACTATTGCGATTTTATTCTTACCTTTGATGGTCACCCATGGCTGCCTGGCACACTCTTCAGCGCACTATTTCCTTGTTTGGTGCTGGAGTCATGGGCGGTCGTCACAACATCCACAGGTGGAAGTGGAAACTGATTCAGCTTCGAGCAACCAGAAACTTGATTGATGATACTATAACTATGGATAAAACATGAACTCATGACATTCGATTTGAAGTCATTCAAAACATGCCTTTTACCAAAAGGCATGTTTTGGGAGACAAAGTGTTATCCCACCTTTTAGCGCCGGGATATCAAGAAATTAACTGAAAATCAATGATTACTCATCTCGAATATCGATTATACATCACAGTTTCACTATGGATATCGATGAATTTTGTCCGAATCCGGATCGAGCTACAATTGAAAAGACATGGAAAGCAAAGCTATGAAAGCCAATGTTTCAAATTTTAGGTCGATTGAAGTACATGTGATCGAGATATGATTGACACAAGTTAAGGAAAACATGTTGTTCGAATCCATCATGAAGCTCTATTCGAATTGATACTGTTTGACTCCATCCGGAATCACACTTTTCGCATCGATCCAAAGGTGGCAGCATCGTATTGATTTAGTTCGTATCCATCAGATGTGGTGTTCGTACTACTTCGTATCGATCGAGGACCGACCCAGTTCGTAGGTAAGCTTAGTTCATGTCCATCCACTCTGAAGACCTCCTTCTTTATCCATCCAGTTCAAGGTTGTTTGAATTGATAGCGTCTGAGAGCCATTATTCCTTGTTCGTATCCATCATGCTCAAGCGAAGTCACTGCGCATCGGTTGTATCTGCGATGATCGGCACAAAGTACACCATCAATTATCAATACGAATAGGGGAAGAAATGGATGGATGCGAAATACACCTTCAATTGTCGATACGAACAAAACTTCGATGTTGGGTATGAATAATTCCGTCAATTCGACACAAAAAATGGATCGATCCAGGAATTTCGCACCATGTCACCTTTCATACATGTGCTTGGGATCAAGTCGAAGGGATCGATACGAAATGTATCGATACAAACAGGAGTGACGCAAAGAGGATCGATACGAACGCAGCACCTAACCAATGAACACGAACTTGTATCGATCATATCTCACAATCTACAAGTCCAAATGCTATGAAATTTTCACAAGAATTTACGTATATGCTAAGGAATTTTCATGCCAAATTTCAACTCCCAAAGACAAAATCTTGATCGATACGAATTACGTTTGTATCAATCACGGAACGAGTCGAAATTGTATGGGATCGATCGCGTGGGCCCACTCACGTGCCAGAAGAAGTCTCATGGAGTTTGAGCGAAACATCGACCTCCTACGCCTATAAATAATGCCCCACGGCCTATAGAAAAAGGTCTTTTTGGATCCAGCAACGCCCAGACTCCACCAGAATCATGATTGCACTTAAACTCAATTATCGCAGTCAGAAAGTTACTACTGTAGTTGACTGTAATCAGCAAGCATGTCAATAAAAAGATTATCATTTGAAGTGCACGTAGGCCAGAGATAGCCGAACCACTATAAATCTTGTGTTTCTGTTAGTCATTTCTCGATTGTTCTTCTCTACTTTGTATGGATCTAAGATTTATGTTAGTACATTACTGATCTAATTCATACACCGGTGCTTTCACGATAATCAGGATTTGTGACCAATTTTGGCGCAAACACTCTTTACTATTATCCATATATATATGGTTTGTGAATAAAAGTATAATTTGGAGTTCAAAGTATATATCTTAATAATAAATTAGATTTAAAAACTCTACATTTTAAAACATTAGTGTATATATATTTAGTTATCGATTTAAAATATTAATAATCTTAGTTTAAAATTTAAAATAAGGATAAATAAGAAGGAAATATAAAAGTATAAATATAAAAGGGTTTTATAATATTTCTTTAAGTAAACATGGTAAATAAAAGCATAAAACATAAATAAATATAAAACATAAAGAAAATATAAAATATTGATTAGGACATCTGTAAGCTAGGGAATAAACTATGTGTACAAGTGGTAATCATTTTCTTTTAAAGTGAGAAAAAAAATGATTTAAAGAAGGGTGTATACAGTTCATAATTTTCTACATATTCATTTCTCAACTCCTTTCTTTCTTTTAACTTTACGAACCAAAACCAAAAGAAAAGAAAACTAAATCAAAATCTTTCAATTTCAAACTGAAGCAAAGATTCAAGTGGATTCGAATTCAACTCAACCTAAAGATTTTAAGATCAGATCAAACTTCAAGTGCAGTTTTCCAGAACAAAACCTTTTCTCTGTTCAACATTCTTTTTCTTGTGAGTGAACTCTGAACTTTTAGACTAAACCATCTTATGCATGTTAAAATTTATGATAGAAATGTATGGAACATGTCTTGCATGGACGTAGAAATGTATTTTCTCCTGGATATAGCGAATTACTGTGTGTATACATGTGCATGGCTGTGTACATGTATATACATGCCTCTATTTTGTGTAACAGGCAAGAATACTCTCAATAAATTCATATCTCTACATCTAAACAATTTTAGGCTACGATCATTAAGGGAAAATGTTTGTATGGATATAATATCATTTTTAAAAATATTTTCAAGTGAATATATTGAGTAGTCATTTAGAAAACAAGAAAGGGCAATGAAAATCAATTAAAGTCATAAAATCAATTGTCTGAATTTCATGTTTTGATTACATAATTAGATTCGTTTTCGAAAATGATGAATTTTGATGGTAATATCTAGATTTTTAAATTTTTATTTGAGGAGAATTTACGAGTTGAAAGAAAATTGGACTTTCGTCGATTTCTCGACGATCAGAGATGGGTGGAGCCGTTGGTTGGTGTTGGAGGTAGTGTGAAGGTCGACGATCAAGGGAAAATTAGTCGGTAAATTTTTAGTTTTCCATGGAGGTGGAAAGACGGCGGAGTAGGGTTTATCGACCTGTTTTGGTCGATGATGTTTCCAAGGCTCGTGCGACATCGGAGTTGCATCAGAGTTGATCGGAGGTGGATGAAACGAAGCGTGGGACTGCGGCGGAAGTCTAGACGTGATGGATAATTTCCGGGCGATCGAAGGCAATGGTGCGAGGTAGTGTTCGATGATCGAGCTGGGTTCCTGTGAAGCATGATTTGCTTGATTTCGATTCCTGGCGCGATTGATTGTCCTGGGTGGTCGGGTCGACAAAGTGGAACGTCAGCGACTTGTTGGTGGTCGGAACGTTGGCCGGAGATGATCAGATCATGTATACACGTGCACTTGTGTCCATCTATGTTTGGTGTTGCCATGTTGATTGGAGCATCGGGAAGGATAGGGTATTGCTAGAAGTCGTATGCAAGTTTTATCGAAGGGAAGTGGATGGGAGTTTGGCTCGAGTGGTGGCTCGGGTATTTTGGGTTTTGGCTCGACTTTTCTACATTTCATGAAAGTAAATTTTATAAACAAGTTGTTAAAAAGTTTTTTTTTAAAAAAAAGCAAAGAAAATGTATAAGTTTCCAGAGCAAATATTAAACAAGTTTTCAAAGCAAAAGTTTTGACCAAGTTATCAAGCAAATTTCAAAGATTTAAATTTTAAAGTTAAATGTTTTTAAGATTAATTGATTTGGTTTCGAATAATTATATATTAGGTTAATTATTTAATTAAATCCCTAAGTGTTTTCAAAAAATAAAATAATGTAATTAAGTAAGTGATTAAGATAAATGTATTAAATTTTAGTTAATCAAAGGGTCTCAAGTGATTTTGTATGCTAATTCCAAACATTAAATTTAAATAAAATTTAAATGAAAATTAAGTAGTTCATTAAGATAAATGGATTATCTTTTAATTAATTAAGGTCTTAAATAATTATAATTAATTCCAATAATTAAAATAAAATAAAATAAATAGTTTGCAATAAAATTATAACAATTAAGAAGGATTATAAGTAATTAAATTTTTTTGTGATTAAAATTAAATTAATTGTAAATTGTATAATTAATTTATCTTGTTTATGGATGATTAAATTGTATTAAATGCTTGGATTGTTTAATGTCTCTATTCTGTATATTTGTGGCATTCCGTGATGTGAATGCCTGGGTTGATCTGTTAATAAACGTAAATCATTTAATTAGATATGTGTGATGAATTACTGTGTGAATATGATATTCTGAATTTAAATTGAATTGTTTTCCTTAAACAATTTGACTTAAAAAATGGCATTAAATTCAAAGAGATCGGAGTAGAATATCAGCGATATCCGGAATCATTTCAATTAGTAATTTTTATAATTTTTTATAGCTTTGATTATAAAATCAAATAGGCTGGAATGGAATCAACTAAGTAAAATAAACCATTGAAACTAAGTAACAGACTTAGATATTATTCTGTGAATAAATGTTTTACTTTAACAAGATAAGAACTCGTAGTAAGCTACGAGTTACCCTGGTTTCCAAAGAAGTTTTATAACATAGTATTTCAAGTTATACAGTTTACTCACGCTGATTTCCAGCCTGGCTCGGGTATTACTTTAATGTAACGCTCGGGTCAGATCGAGTATTACAGATTTTCGGCTTAGGACGTTTTGGAGTTCAGGAGACGAGCTGGGTGGCAGGGACGTATGGAGTATATTCTGTTGTGAATTTGAGTTTGTATTGATAGTAGTCAGGGATAAGTTGTTACAACTGTCCAGTTTATTTGTGAGTGGTTGTTCTCTGATGTATTGTATGTAAATGGACAGTTACAGCTTTCTTTGTGTAAATGCTGTTATTTGATATTATATTTTGTTCCACTGCGATTGTGAGATTCTGTATCGTTGTTTTCTGCTTCTTCTTCTGCTTCTTTTCTTCTTTACCCTAACGATATGAAATTTCCAGCGTTCGATTGTTCGTCACTTCTACGGTGAAAGTATTAATGTCGAAATTTCAGGGTCGTTATAGTCCTCGCAATATTTAAGAAGGAAATAAGAAGTAACAACCCATTTTTTGATATAACAACACAAAAGGAAAAATTGAAATGAGAAGTTCACCTTAAGGAGCATAAGAGAGTAAGTCCGGATTTGTTCGCTCGATGAATTCTTTGGATTCCCATGAACAATCCTTAGGATTTACGGACCATTAAACGTTCACAAGCGAAACATCATTATTACAAAGGCATTTAACCTTCGTAGCAATGATACGAATAGGATGTTGCTCATAAGTCATATTAGGTGAAACTTTAATTTATTCAATAACACCGGGCTCAAGAAAAGAATTGGAATCTCTAAGGCATTTCTATAGTTGAGAAACATGGAATACGTCATGAATAGCAGAAAATTGAGCCGATAATAAAAGATGATAAGCCACAAAACCAACGTGTTCGGTGACGGGAAATGGGTCAATATATATCGAGGTGCTAATTTTCCCGAACGACTGAAATGCACAACACCCTTCATATGTGATACACGAATAAATATCAAATCTCCCACAAACAATTCTAATTTCCTTCTTCGGCTATAGGCATGGTATTATTGTCTACTTTGAGTTTCTTTCATCCTATGACGAATAAGGTCAATCTTTTCTGTGGAATCACGAATAAAATCTGGACCTAAAACTAGCTTCTCAACGGCTTCAAGCCAACATGAAGTAGATCAGCATGGTCTTCTGTAGAGTGCCTCGAAAGGTGCCATACCAATGCTACATTGGAAGCTATTATTACAAGAAAACTCAACAAGAGAAATATAATCTTTCCAACTTCCACCAAAATAAAAACACATGCACGAAGAAGACCTTGAAGAGTTTGATTCATATGCTCGGTTTTCCATCGGATTGAGGATGATAAGCGGTGCTAAAATTAAGCTTCATTCCCAAAGCTTTTTGAAGACCTTTCCAAAAACCACTAGTAAACAATGGATCATGATCACTAACAATAGAAGTAGAAACTCCATGTAATTTAACAATTTCTTTAACATAGTGTTTATCCAAAAGAGGTACAGTCCGATTGGACCGAACGAGAATAAAATGGGCAGATTTTGTACATCTATCTACTATTATCCATAAACTTTCATGACCCGAACGAGAACGGGGAAGACCATCAATAAGGACCATGGAGACTTAATCCTACTTCCAAATTGGAATGTCTAAAGGTTGCAATAACCCACAGGACCTTTGATGCTCAGCCTTTATGAGTCGGCAAGTCATGCAACGCTTAATAAAGTTCGCAATATTAGATTTTATTCCATCCCAATAATAAATTCGTTTCATGTCCGCATACATTTTACTACTACCGGGATGAATGGTAAATTTAGAAAGACGAGAATCTTTTAAAATGTCTTTACGAAGATCGCTAATATTATGCGCAATAAGTCTACCAAATTTTTGAATGCCTCCGTGAGCGTCAATATCAAAGTCACTCAAACCATTAACCTTATTTTTATCCCTAGAACCTTGGCTAAGATGAGCCAATTTGAGATCATGCTTTTGAGCTTCAAGAATGCGGTCTAAAAGAGATAGATGAGCCTCAAGGCTACACAAAATAAGAGATGAACATAAATCGGATTCATCATCTCGATCTCACAAGTGGACAAAGTCTCGAGATCATTCCATTTAGATATCATCATGGAAACAACTGCTTGTTGTTTACAACTAAGGGCATCGACAACATGATTTCCCTTTTCGAGAGTATAAAGAATATCACGATCATAAGATGCAAGGAATTTGAGCCAATGTTGTTGACACAAATTAAGTTCCTTTTGAGAGAACAAATACTTCAAAGATTTATGATCGGTGTAGAGAACAAATTTCTCTCCCAAAAGATAATGACGCCAAATTCTAAGTGCGAAAACAATAGCCGCGAGCTCTAAATCATGAGTGGCATATCTAGTCTCGGCAGGCTTTAATTGCCTAGAAGCATAAGTGATAACACTTTCCCTTTGCACGAGAACAGCTCCCAAACCAATATGACTAGCATCGGTATAAACAATGAAGTCTTGGTTCCCTTCGGGAATCACAAGAATAGGAGCATCAGAAAGGAGTTCTTTTAATTTCTGAAAAGCAGCTTCACATATGTCTAACCACATATACTTAACTCCCTTCTTTATCAAACTAGTAAAAGGTACAGAAATTTTAGAAAAGTCTTTTATAAAACGACGGTAATAGCCCGCCAATCCAAGAAAACTATGAATTTCTATCACACTCTCCTGTCTCTTTCAATTTTGAATCGCTACAATCTTGAAGGATCCATGGAAATTTCGGATCCATAAATAATATGTCCTAAAAATTTCACACGGGATTGCCAAAAATTGGCACTTAAAAAATTTTGCTTTCAATGGATTGCTCCTAAGTGTTTCCAACACAATTCAAAAATGTTTCTAATGCTCTTCCTCGGTTTTAGAATATACAAGAATACCATCTATAAAGATGAGAACAAATCAATCGAGGAAGTCTTTGAAAACTCGATTCATAAGGTCAACAAAATAAATTAGAGCATTCATTAAACCAAATGGCATAACAAGCCGTTCATATGAACCATAACGAGTACGAAATTACGTCAAAGGAATACTATCCTCTGTAATACAAAGCTGATGAAAACCGGTTGTTAAGTCTAACTTTGAAAAGACTCTAGCACTGCTAAGTTGATCGAATAGATCATCAATCCGAGGCAAGGGATATTTATTCTTGATGGTGAGATCATTAAGCTTACGGCAGTCAATGAAAAGCCTAAGTGTACCATTGGATTTCTTTACAAAGATAGTTGTAGCTCCCCAAGGAGAGGAACTAGAACGAATAAACTCTTTCGCTTCCAGTTCAAATAATTGTTTGCACATCTCCTCATTTTTCTTATTGGACATACAATAAGGAGGATGAATGATAGGTAGAGCTTCAGGGATTTCTAAACTCAATTGCTACCTTAGGTGGTAATCCTAAAACGGGCTCAAATATATCAGAAAATTATCGAACAACGTGAATGAGGGAAATGACATCTTCCTCATCATCATTATCGCCATCATTTGGATTTAGAGAATATAGGGATGCCACCGAATTGGAATCTGAATCTTTAAGAACAATATAAATCTACTTAGCAGATTGGGGATGTCGAAGATGGATTGTCCTCTCGGGACATAGGATGTGGGATTCATAACGATTAAACCAATCCATTTTCAAAATCATTCTGAAACCTAAGTAACGCATAACATGCAAATCGGCACAGAAAGCATAATCACATAAAATAATTTCCACATCTTTACAAAATAAACTGCGTGTCGCAGATCTGCCAACCGGATACGCAATTCTCAGTGAAGTCATCAAGCCTATGACATTTAAAGACAAAGTATCAACAAGTTCTTCTGATATAAAAGAGTGAGATGCACCTGTATTAAAAAGAACTCGAATAAGATGATCACGAAACATAATAATTCCATCAAGGATAGAATGAGAAATACATTGACCAAGAAAAGTGCTACTAGAGGCTTGCACAACATTTATCTTTCCCCCTTTCTTGCTTTGAAGTTTGGGACATGAAGATTTAAGATGACCCGAACTTTTGCAATAGCGACAATAAAGGGGTTTCGGACACCTGTTTGCATAATGGTCCTTAGAACCACAATTATAGCATTGTCCTCGACTGAAGGTAGTCTTTGCTATTTAAGTTTCTTGCTTCCCTTTCTTGTTGGATTAGGGCCTTCAAACTTGATATGCCTCTTCTTGTTGTTGTCGAAGTTCTTCTTGGCACCCACAACTTCAACATTACTTTCTTTATCGGCCTCTTCAAGTCGAAGAGCGGTATCTACATGCTGATCGAAAGGAACTTCTAATTTCAGAAGTAAAGCCTTTTTGAGAGTCTTATTTAACCCGCAGATAAACCTCTAATTTTTCTTCAATGTGGTATTAAAATTGACCCCATATTCGCAGAGGGATTCAAATGATGTGACATAATCTTTCACAGAAGATTCACCTTGAATAAGGTCAATAAAGCGTCGAGCTAAAGTTACTTTGTCAGCATCCGACACAAACTCAACTCGAACCTTTCCTGGAATTACCCACAAGTAAGATCTGCTTCAATAATTTTAGAAACCAAAAGCTCATACCAATCTAATACTCTCTCCTAAAGCATGCTAGAAGCCACTTGGACTCGATGTAGATCCACAAGATTCATGTGAGAAAAGATGCGGTCGCTTGTTCTAAACCAAGCTTGGACTTATATAACGCTTTCGAAACCCTTGAATGGCCTTCCATCCAAATTTATATAATCACTGCACAAGCAAGCAAACCCAAAATTAGGATAAGTAGGCTCTGGAATGGGTCAGATAGCTTGGGCATTCTTTACAAGATCCAAAAGCTATTGGGTGGACATGAATACGCCATCTTGAGGAGTGAACTGGATTGACCGCCGCTGGGATGGCCAGGTCTAACCATTTCAATTCTTTAGGAAAGAAAGAAAGAAGAGGAAAAAGGTTATTTTCAGAATGAATATCAAACAAACTTGATTGATAAAAAATGGTATCATAAAAAAAAATAGGATAGAACAGGTCCTAAGACTCAAATTAAATCCTAAGGCACGATTCCTAAGATAGACTTAGGACAATGATCCTTGCTAGATTATTTTACATTGTTTTGAAGTTTGGCTCTGATACCATGCTATGATGCCCTACCTCTATACTCACACTAACCAAGAACAATATTGGGTAATGCCTTCAATTAGTACGAAGAATAAAGCTATTGAGGAGCGACCATCTATATAATTTCTTAGTGCGAGTACCAATATGTCATATAGTATGACATGCATTTCATATCAAGAGGAAATCTGACGTATTCAACTCAAAGCTACTACACAGTAGCTAAGTGGCCTTCAAAAAAAAATATAAAAAAAGCATAAAATATATCAGTCACGAATATTCATGTCACTAAGGCGGAAACAGATATGAATATAACAAATGGAACATCAAAGTAGTGGTCATACAAGATACACTAAATCACAAAAGAATAGGTACAAGAACTAGACAAAAGAATAAGTATACATCAAAGAGTCTATATCTTGAATGTATAAAACACGAGGTACTGAGCTAAAGTAGTTAGCCAAAAGTCAGTAGGTAGTCTCTGCTAAGAAGTCAAGTGGAAGCACCCAAAACACCTCGGACTGACCCGGGTATTATTTAAGAAGAAAAATAATAAACAGATCAGTCTAGCTATAAATATCATATAAGATGAGATAGAATAAGAGATGTGACAAAAATATATGATAACAATAATGGCATATTGTGATAAGTATATATTTGACAACAAAAAAAATCATACAATATCTCAAATCTCCACAAATATCCAAAAAGAATATCATATCTTTAGCTTATTTACTAAACCTCAAATATTGACAAAACATATTAATGCAAATAGCAAAAATTGGTGAAACACAAATTCCAGAAATCAATAATTAGAAATCCAAAAAACAAAAAGGAGGAGGCCTATCACAAACAGGAGCATGAAAACTCAACAACACATGTATCACAAATGGAACGCTATTCCATGGTCGCTAACCCATCAAATTTGAGCCAAAGCTCCACAAACGGCCCGAAGACCTTGGGTCGCTACCCCACCAGTTTGAATCGAAACTCCGCAAACAGGTTTTAGTCCTCCACGCAGACAAAGAGACATCACCCATTGCTAGCCTAAATCACAAAATGATCATTATTGATCGTTAAGTGTAAATTATACTAAGCTAGTAGATAAATGAGTTTAGCTTCATGTCCCATAACCACTGGCTTAACTTAAATATTTACGAACAAATTGTAGATTTCCACTCTAAAATTGTCACAAATTTTCAATCGAACTAGTCTAAGCGACGAAGTAAATGCAAGTGTTTCATACCACTTGTTTTGTTAAGTCGTTTAATTGGATTTCTCGTACGAATGAGGTAAAGGTTTGTATATACCAATAGATTGAAAAACGGTTTTAAAAACAAGCTTTTTATTAAAATTAATGTTGAAATCATTTTCTATGAAAGAGTTTGAGTATTTACTGCTAGTATAGCAACCTTTGTATTTTAAAGCACAAATCATTGAAACGATTGTAAAAACAATCTTTTACCAAAAATTCACAATCGACGAAGTGAATTAAAACCATGAAAATCGATATCGAATCCACCAAATGAATATTCCTAAAAATCCAGAAAAGAAGTCATCAAAGTTAATAATAAATGACAACAACTAACCGGATCTACCAAAAATCAATAAAACGGAAACCCACATAAAAATAGGCAAATTGGCTGAATGTAATAGCGTCAGACATTTGGTGGTTTTCCTAGACGTCTGAGCTGAAGGTCTGGAAATTTTCTTCCAAATCGCCTAGATGTCTGGGAATAACCTCAGACGTCTGAGCAGTAGGTCTGGAATTTTTATTCCTTTGCATCAGACTTTTGAGTATTTTCCTAGACGTATAAGCTAAAGCTCGGGGCAAAAATTTGCCTAGGCCAATGATGGCCAAATCAACTCAGAAGCGATCGAATGAGCGATGGTGGCTAGGGATTTATGTCAAACGACAACCCAGCACTATAGGCTCTTCAATACACTCCATATAACATGTCCAAACATCCATAGTAGGATTTTCATAGATTTTGACTTCAAAATACTAGAAATTAAAAAATTCACCAAACCAATTCAACTCAAAAGCAATTGAACATGAATAGATGTTAGAAATTCATACCTAACAACAATAAAAGTTATATACATAGATGTGAGTTCAAGAATCACCTTTAAACTCAAAAACAAGGAATGACAAGCTCTAAAATAAAGCAACATCAATTCCACTTCACTGCACCTCTAGAGTCTTCAATCTATTATCAAAGGCAAAGTTTTTCCTAAGTTGGGCATAGGAAATTCTGAAAATTGAAGAGAGATTGAGATGAAGAAAATGAAGAGAATGTTTACCTAAGCTTCTCTTTGATTTTAGAACTAGAACCTAGATTTCAAAAAGAACTAGGGCTTAGGAATTTCAATTTCCTTTCTTTTTCCACATTTTTCCTTTTGCTTAAGTGTTAGGAAATAATGAATAGAATGAATGAAGAGTAGAGGAGTTAGGGTATTCGGTAGAGGAGTTTGGGTTATCTTATTGGGTTCGTGGGCTAGAATCAAACCGAAAGCCCAAATGAAAATACCAAAATGCTAATCAACTCCAAACATATCGTTGTATATAGTTAAACAAGTTGTAAACGCCGTTTTGAACTCAATGAAAGTGGTCTTGAGTCCGGATTCGACTATTTACAAAAAGTCATGTTTCGAACTTTAAGTTAAATCAACGATGCGATATTTAAATACGAAATCATAAAATATACGGGTTGTTACAAGAATAGTCTGAGGTTTAGCTAACTAGCGACAGGGTATCTCAACTCCATATCCAGAGTATGTTTATCGTTGTTGCATGTGGGAGTTGATGTTATTTGGGATCACATGTTTTAGATGTGGACCGGCTAATTTTACCTTATGGTATATTCTATTTGAAGATATACGATGCACGGAGGTAGTTTTTGACCTTTGTGCATGGAGATCTGCTTCAGTTTACTGGAAAGTCTCATCAAAAAATCCATTATACGAACGTATCTTAGCGGTTTTGATTGTACTTCAATATTGTTGTGTCGTATTATATGTTATTGGCATTATTACTATATGTGTGCGTATATATATATCAGCATTTGTAAGGACAGATAACTGTCCAGGCCGATGATGGTATTTAGAATTGTAATCTGAAATGTTATGTATGTTAGAGTAACAGTTTTGTATTTTTTTTTGATATTATATTTTATCGTTCCGATGTGAGATTCTGATATTGTGTTTGTTCTTTCTTATTTTGTTTGTTTTTGTTTTTGTTTTACCTAACAATATACCTTTCGGACTTTTGGATGCTTGACACATAAAAACCGTTGATGTACTAGTGTCGACATTTAGGGGTCGAAAAGGCAAATCATTACAGTTTCGCTCAGGTCCAAAATCACCTCAATTGCCCAATGATAATAAGGATAATATACCAAGCTTCCTGCGACGCTCGCCCAAACGAGTATCATCGTCACTTGGAAAATTATCCAAATCATCACAAAACTATTCGATAAGCCCTTCCCTGAAGCGAGATCTTAACTAAATTATTTAAATTTTTACAATAATAAAGATCATCCAAAATAAAATACGATGTTCGATCCAATCCTTTGTTCACTCGCACGATTTTCATATTAAACCAGGATCAACAACTTGACTCCTTTAAGGCGAACTCCAATCAGATTTCTTGGTCCGGCCACTAAAACTTCCTCGCATGACTATAATTGCATTCTGGAAATCTCCTGGTCCCCCAAGAATCTGACTCGAATGCTCGCCTTTAAGAATCAAGCAAAATACCCTTACCTAACTAGTCAAAATCACATAGAAACCCCTCGCTCGATCTACGGATTAAGAATGGTATGTGAGTGGACTGATCGCATGAAAACAATAATGAAGTTCATGGGATTAATCCCATCATTTAAGGTGTGTTGGCACAAGGTTAAACACTTCTAACATAAATGAACCAATGCAAAACGTACAATTCATCCACTCAATCCTTGCTCATTTCTGGGCAACCACCGAATCCTATTTTGATATAGAATCTAAGTCACACTTCATCGAACAACTCCACTTTACTAAAAAGCTTGTGCATCAAGTTCAAGTGGCAGTAGTCTCGATCATTGTTCCTTAGCTTTACAACCAAGCTTCCCCGCATAAGATTAATCAATACGAAAGAATTTCCATATAAAACGATGGGTCAAGATTGAGATATTACTGAGCAATAAATCCCAAATTCATGCATAAAAACCCTAAGTAAGCTTCCTTGTCTACTTCAAAAGAGTACTAACCATCTTCACTCCGCATTTAGCAAAAAGGTTAAATTGGCTAAATTACCCCTTCATTGACAAGTTACCCTGCTGCAGACGGATGAAACATTCAAGGTGCACATCCCATTCGATCTTAGAAATAAAACGAGAAGCAAAGCGATGTCTAGAACCATCCAAGTCATGACCTGCTCGTCAACCCTTTCAATTAATAGGCCCCAAGGCCTACACCACCTCCAACGCCTATCATAGCTGCCCACTACAGCAAAAACAGTATCAATAATGACCTAAAACCTCTATAAATGTTAACCATAGCAGTTCGTTGTTCTATAAAAAACAATGGCTCATTTATAACACAAAAATATCACCTTAAAAAATCATCTTTCATAGCTTTTTTCCGCTATCGTAAGTATTTTATAGTGGTTTAATAAATGCCTTATTTATAGCACAAAATGCACTATAAAAGATAATCTTTTATAGTGCATTTTTCCGATATTGTAAATATTTTATAATGGTTTAATAAACGCAATACATCAATATGTTATAAAAGATACTGAATTATTCATAACACAAAAAAACGTTATAAAATTTTTTCTTTCAATATCGCTTTTCTTGTAAGCTTTCTATAAAGTTTTTAAATGCTATGGTTTATTTCTTGCATTTTTAAATCCGCTGCTTCCTTATAAACCACGATAGTCGATACATATCAAAATGCAACATTGAGAATATTTCTAAAACATGAATCCATTCAAATAATTAAAAAAAATATTAAATATAAAAATATAACGCATTGTATCAATAGAACCAAATATTCATATACATAAGATCCCACAGTGCTAACTGCATAATATTCGATAGTATACGTACATCAAAAACAAGTGGTTGATTGTTTGCATTAAAAAGAAGAAATATCATAAATCTTTCATTCTCTCACCTGCAAGTGAAACCAATATCTCCATTAGAAATGAATATAAATATGAATATGAATAAAATTGAAAATGAAAGTATCTACATAACAAAAAACTTTCTGCTAAATATCTCATAAAAAATATTCTAAGTGTCTAAATTTCTTATATGCATATGCTTTTATGTCCGTATTTGTAATTAATCAGGTCGATGTGGAAGAGTAGAAGAAACGGTGAGGCGATAACGTTATATACAGAAGAGGATAAGCCATTCTTAAGAAACATAGCTAGCATAATGGCAGAACCAGGATGTGAAGTTCCAGCATGGATGCTCAAACTACCCAAACTCAGGAAAAAGAAACACAGGCCCAAAAGAGAAACCGTATCAACTTAGGCAGAAGATGTTTCAGATTAAATTCATTTGCAATTTTGTTCTTGTTATATATCATAATTTTAGCTCGATATGTATCATTTTTATCATCTTTGTCATTTTTATGTAGATTGCTGCTTATTATTTTGGGAAAAGATTAAGATTTAATGTATTGTTATGTGAATGCTGCTTGTTTTATACTTTGTACTCCAAGAACTAAACCTGGCTGCACTCCTGATTAATATTTTGGCATTGAATGGAATATACTAAAATTGTATTTTTACTTACTGCTTGTTTGATATAAGAAGATATGTTCAGTTACTTTGACAACAGGCTAGCGAAAACTTTACTTTCAAAAAAATTCGTATATTGTGGAAAACTAAATGCCAATGTGTTAATCCCACAGTTTACTTTGTGTACATAAATGTTTTTTTTAAAGATGGATACTTATATTCTTTTGGATTTCTTTATTAGTATACTATTTTTATTTATCTTTTTGTATAAATGTGTTCATTAATAACGGTTTGACAATTTTTCATTTGCATCATGCTAAAATTGATGAAACAACATGGTTTTCTTTATACCTAAGTGTTATCTTTTTGTTAAAATACTAATCCGTTTTCCTTTTGTAAAAAATACAAAGACAATTACCTATATGTTCAAATTTAATTTTTGTGATTGTACTTGTTACAGTTTACAAATCATATTATATAATGGTAATTACTTAATAACCATTAAACTGCCCGTCATTGTTCAAACTCTTTAAGAAAAAGGGAAAAAAAGTAGATTGAAGATCCGAATTGAAATAGAAAATAAAACAAATGCAAGTAAAAAATCAATTTGGTTTTTGAATTTGTTTGTATGATTTGGGTTGGATCAGTTATGGTATTTGGGCAGTTTGAAAATCAAGTTTGAGCAAGAATGGAGTATCATAAGATCTAAATGAAGAAAAATTGGACATGTAATCTCTAATAATTCCCCAAGTTAATATTTGTATATCAACATATTATGACCCATGACAGTGGTAAGTACATGTGTTATAACACTAGTAGATTCCTGAGTTTAATATTCCCCTGAGTCAAATATATGCAGATCCATGTCATAACACTGGTAAATTACTATGTATTAATTTATAACAATATTATTTTGAAACAAAAATCTGTCTTGTAATACTAGCAAATTCCTATAAAATGATGGATTACAATTCATAACATATTTACCAACTTTTCATATCCTTGAAAGCTATCAATTTTTTACTATCTACATTATAGATCATTTAGATTTTCACAACATAAACATTCACTATAATAGATCCCTGAATCGCATGCATATTCAAATCCATATATTATAAGACTGTTTTATCCTTATGTTATTTTAGACTGTTTTGATATTATAAATTTCTAGGTTATAATGAAAGATTATATTGTTAGTTGTGTTAGTATCTAAAATTTCAAGATATCAATTATTCTATAAAAAAATGTGGATGGGCAGTCGATTACCTTAATTGCAGGGTCGGATGAGTCATCAAGCACCTGGATTATGATCCTATCAGCCAGCCATTTTAGTCTGCATGCTGCCCCAATCGACTACTTATACACCTAGCATCAAGAAATTCATGGTAGATTATCAATTCATGACATATTACGAACATTTTCTTAAAAAAAGCTATTAATTCTATATAATTTACCTGTCAGGATCACATCTATATGGAAATTTTCATAGCTACAGTTCCAGTTGTATTAATTCTATATAATTATAAACTTAATTCATAATTATTATGAACTTATAATAATAATAATAATAATAATAATAATAATAATAATTTATTATTATTATTATTAATACAATTTATTAACCATTTGAATTAGTTACAAATTAATTTGAATTTCATCTTTAATTAATTTGAATTATCTTTAACTCCATCTTTAAACATTTATTACATTAAAACAACATTATTGAAAATGAATGGGCATCAGTCAGAAATACGAATTTGTCAGAGGGTATCTATCATAATAAAAACACTTGCTTTTCATTTTGTAACCAAGTTCCTGAAATTTAACAAAATTCAAAACAGTATCTTCTGTTTTAGCCGTCTTTTATAATGATTTTAGCTCATGTTCACTTTTCTTTGGATTGATTCATGTATCTGAAAAATAATGAATTGGAGAAAGAATACCTGAACTGGAACTGCCTCTGGGGAACTAGACTCCACTTTTAGTGTCCAAAAGGACCTGGCTGCAGTATAGGAGGGGATGGGATAAATGTTGCATACTCAACTACCGTAGAAAACGAAACAGCTTGTTGGGACAACGAATAAAAGGATGTATAAGCACTATACCCTACAACCGGCCGAACAGGAGAAAGCAAATGAGGACATGTAAGTGGCATGTCCTACAGGGTACCCCATGCCCATAGCATGGTATCCCATGCCCATGGGCAAAAAAGGAGACGTGTGGCATGCGATAGCATGCATTGGGCGAAGGCAGCATACAAACTCCCCCACCTGTAATTCGTAGGGCATTTGCATGCATTTGGAGGACCTTTACATATGAAACTGATTCGTCTAGTAGTGATGCTCGGTCTAGCTGTAACAAAAATATATAGGTTCAGATTTATAACAGACTTGCTAGTCGATGTATGTATGTTCTTATGCTTTTATATTTCACCTTATGAGAATTGGGTATGGGTTCTTACAAGGCCTTTAATTTTCCTTTTATCTTAGCTCATCGTTTCTGTTTATGAATCAGACAATGTAATCAACCTTGTCAGTGTATGAAATTAAAATAGTCAACTATGTCATAAGAGCAATGACTTAGAATGTATTTGGATAATCACCCTCTCAGTCATACTGTGCATCTCCAAAGTTCGATTTCGCTTTCTTTTCGGTTGTGACTCATAGCTCCCTCAGTCACCTGAATTTCAATCCATTGAATTAATTATTGTGAACTTTATTCATATTTCTTAACTAGCAGATCAATAGTGCTAGCTAATCATGTTTAATGATCCTACTATCTAAAGTGACAATCAAAGATTGAAGGGAAATTACTATGATCGATCTACTATGACATTTGAAAGCTTTGTAAGGTTCAAATCCATAACCATGCAAACCATTTTAACTAGTGCTTGAACTTTTACGGTATGAGCCTAATTATTTGTGACATAAACTTACATATATCAAGGACATTTGACACATAAAAAAATCAAAACTAAACATGCAAGTGAAATTTCACATTGACAGTTAATAACTTCATGATAAAAAAAAGGAATATGCATGCTCAACACTGCTCCCAACCTCCTCCTCAGAAAAAGAAAATATATACTTTTAATTTGTTATAAAACTTATAGTCAATTAACGAATAATTTAATTCTACATAATTTATTACTGTTATTATTATAAACTTAGATAATCTTTATGAAATTTATAGTTAATTTATTATTATTATTATTATTATGAACTTAGTTAATTTACTTGTAGTTATTTATTATTATGATTTTTTTGTTATTGTTTTTAGTATTATTATTGTAAACTTAGTTAATTTTCATAAACATTAGTTAAATTATTATTATGATTACCAACTTAGTTAATTTTTATAAATTTATTTAATTTTTATAAAACTTAGTTAACGGAGTTAATTTTTATAATTTTAGTTTTATTATTATAAACTTAGTTAATTTTTATAAAACTTAATTAACGAAGTTAATTTTTATAAGTTTACTTAATATTATATTATAAACTTGTTTAATTTTATAAAACTTAATTGATGAAGTCAATTTTTACAATTTAGTTAATTTATTATTATTATAAACTTATTTAATTTTATTAAACTTAATTGACGAAGTTAATTTTAATAATTTTAGTTAATTTATTATTATTAGTATTATTAGTATAAACTTGGTTAATTCTTATAAAACTTACAGTTAATTACTATTACTATTGCTATTACTATTATTATTATTATTATATGAACTTAGTTAACTTGGTTAATATTTTATAAATTTTTATTATTGTTGTTATTATAATTATAAAATTTATAACTTAATTAACTTAGTTAATTCTCAAAACATACTGTTTGTTTAGACTAGATTGAACTAGTTAATTTGTTATTTTTATTATTATATATAAATTTAGTTAATATTTATAAAACTTAGTTAATATGGTTAATATATGTTAAATTTGGGTGATACAAAATCACAATACAGGGAAATAAATATGCAAAAGAAAGAAAGAGAAGATTTTGTTTCCTCTAATTAATAGACATATTTAACTATGTTTATTTCTCTTTCTAATTGGTTAATCAAATTATTTTTTATCATCTAATGTTAACTAGAGCATTAAGTAATTGATTATATAAATAGAGACTAGAAGAGAGGGTAAAAGTATGGTGGAAAATCTATTTGCTAATTTTCTCTTCTTCATCTTTGTTCTTTTTCTTCAACAATTTTAGCCATATAGATATTTGCTCCCTTTCTCAATTTGGTTATTGATTCAATGATATTTTGTTTACTTTAGCTTTGTTTTATTAATTGTAAACAAAATTTTGGTGAATCAATAAAGTGGGTGGTTGAGTGGAATATTTTGTGTTATTGCGTTTTGATTTCAATTCCGTCTCGTTTTCAATCCAAGTTATCTCTTTGTGATTTGGGTGACAAAGATCCGTTGATGAAATCTTCCGCAAAACGCTACTATTTTCATAACAATATATTATAATTTATTATAAGTATTAGTATTATTGTTGTTGTTATTTATTATTATTATTGCTACTATGATTGTTGTTGTTATATAAACTCGGTTAATTTTCATAAACATTAGTTAAATTATTATCACTGCCAACTTAGTTAATTTTCATAAATATTACAAAAAATGTTGGATTGGCTGTATCCGCTAAAAGTTCTTCAAACAGAAATTAGATTTCTTGGACATACTACAAAAGATGGAACAATATTTCATATTGATAGAGCCATTATATTTGCAGAAAAATTTTCAAATGAAATTAAAGATAAAAATCAATTACAAAAACTTTTAGGAAGCTTGAACTATGTTTCTGAATTCTATAAAGACTTAGCTATGACGATAAACCATTATTTGAAAGACTAATAAGAAAATCCACCCGTCTAGACAGAAGAATACACTAAGGCGGTAATAAAAATAAAAGCAAAAACAAAGGAAATTCCTTGTCTTGCTATCCTCAACCCTGATGCATTTAAAATAGTCGAAACAGATGCATCAGATAAAGGTTATGACGACATTCTTAAACAAAGAATTGGCAATAAAGAACTTTTAGTCGGATTTACTTCGAGAATCTGGCAAGGATCTAGATTTAATTACTCTACTATCAAAAAAGAAATATTAGCAATAGTATTATGAGATTCAGACAACGATGATGAGTTTATGAGCATGTCTACAGATCAAAGCACATGAAAACACCTAAAAGGAATGGAAGATTATATGTTAAAAGCAAAATGCATAATGTTAGATGTATCAAGAAAAAGGTTAATGGCGTTTGGATTCTATATGTATATTTCCATCAACCTGGTAATGTAATTTTCATTATGAGCGAAATATCGTTATCACCTCCTCCACGATGTCCTCCTCTAATACCTCCACCAAAAGCTCCTCCACCAACGAGATAAAATCCAAAGTAAAAATATCTAACAGATGATACTGTAAGTAATATTATTTAGTGCGGAATTCTCCAAAAGATAAGACAATAATTGAAGAAATGGGCCAACGAAAGTTTGCTTTAAAGATGCCGACAAATGAATTATATTCCTCGAAATGCAAAAGTAAAATGTCCTTATCAGGCCAGAAATAAAGAGAAGCCCTATCATGCTAAGAAGACAAAAGAAAGATACATTATTGAGTATGCCAACAAAGAAGATAAGAAGAAATGCATTATTGAGCAATTCAGCTTGCACCTGCTGGTTTATATTTACCTATCAACTGAATAAATCCTAATATACATATGTGTGTAGACTATGTTAGAAAGGACATAAGTTTTAAGAAAAATAAAAGCTTGTAAAATGTTTTTAATGGTGGAAAGCCACCCACTATATTATAGTCTGCTGTAATTAAAATTAGTTTGCGAGAATAAAATCCTCTCTAATATTATTATATCTCTAAGTGCTTGATTATCACCATCATCTACACTCACTACAAACAAGGAGCAAATAAAGGTCTGGAGTCGCTCAGTATCAAAGCCCGGTGGGAGTAGGAGATAAGTTTGCTTAGGCTTAATAGCCCCAGAGAGAAAGTACTATTTCGTACTATTCATTGTAGGTACTATTCACCGTACTATTCATCGTAGTTAACAATTATTGTAGAAATTTTTCAGTACTAGATTTTATCAATAATTTCAGTTAATTTATTATTATTATTAGTATAAGCTTAATTAATTTTTATAAAACTTACAATTTATTATTATTATATGAACTTAGTTAACTTGGTTAAAATTTTATAAATTTCTTCTGCTGTTGTTATTATAATTATAAAATTTTATAACTTGGTTAATTCTCAAAACATAATGTTTATCTGGACTAGATTGAATTAGTTAATTTATTATTTTTATTATTATATAAATTTATTTAATTTTTATAAAACTTAGTTAATTTAGTTAATATATTATAATTTATTATAAGTATTACTATTATTATTATTATTATTTTAAACCTGGTTAATTTTTACAAAATTTAGTTTATTTATTGTTATTATTGCTACTATGATTGTTGTTGTTGCTGTTATATAAACTCGGTTAATTTCCATAAATATTAGTTAGATAATTATTATTATCAACTTAATTTTTATATGCTTATTTAATTTTTATATATCATAATACATGAAGTTAATATTTATAATCTTATTTGATTTATTATTATAATATATATAGTTAATTTTTACAAAACTTAGTTAACTTCATTAATATTTTATAATTTATTATTATTATTGTTGTTATAAACTTATTTAATTTTCATATAAACTAATAAATAATTCTGTAGTTGACCCAGCAATAGAGTTGGCCTAGCAAAAATGCAGGTATTGAAGATTTTAGCCTGAATAGCAATATTTCTTTATTTCGGTAGTTATCTGTGGGATCTTTTCTAGACTCTTATAATACATTATACATACATGATATAATAATATTTCAGCTCAACTACTTATAGAGATTTAATTACATCATGCACATTTCACAGGAACAAAAATCTTTGTAATGTGCAAGCCTGAAACACCACAAATGGAAGACTTGTTGAAGCTTATATAAGAGTTGTATGCGGAAGATAGCTTATAGACTATGTGCAGAAAACAGAACAAACAAAACAAACAAATTGAATAGAGAGCGTCCAAGGCAATTGGCTAGTGCGGGTCATGGATCAAACATTTGTAAATTCACATGTTTGTCTTAACTGGCACTGGTAACTCTTCTACTTGTCCGGATAGTACACTACATCCCATGTACTTTTTCAGGAAACCAGTAAACACCACTAAGCAACTGAAAAAAAATTACAAGGCTCTAGTTTTGTGCATGACTAAAGTATGGATTTGGATCACAAGCTATCATTAAGAACCAAATGAGAAGTTCATCAAGTTGGCCTAAACCTCTAGATCAGAAGATTTAATGACCTTGGTCAATAGAGGTATTTTAGTAATCTTTAGGCCATTGAACGTGTTAAAATGCAATAGTTAATATATAAATCATTATAAATTTAGTTCAACTCCACTATCTTTGAATCATTTCAACAAATCTAAATTATTATTTTTTGTTCTCGTAAAATCACAGACCAACAAAAGTTGGAAGACAAAGGAAAAAAAGAAAAGCACAAAAGCAGAAGATGACATCAAAATCAAAAGCTGGAAGAGTATAAACTCAAAAAAGAAGACAAGTAGTAAGAAAGTTTCAAGCAAAACCACAACACGAAGGCCAAGGTGCCATTGTCAGAAGAAGCATTTAACAAGGCAAATTATTAAAAAAATCATCATCGTTGCTTCATGAAGTTATATGATCTACATTATTCTTCATATAGCCTTTTATTTCATTAAAAGGCTTACAATATTTGTTTCAATTTACAGATTTGAGCTGAAGAATTTTGATCCGTGTATTCTTCTGGATGAGTTTTCATGTATTGCATTAATTACCACGAGAATTACGGCACACACATGAATTGTTGTTTTATTTTTGTAAATTGTATATGTTTAGCACATTCAAGAGAAAAATGATTTGTAAAATTTTTTAACCATGTTTGTGCATTCAAATCAGATTAAAATTTATTTCTAAGTTCCAACATCTAATTTTTTGAAGTTCTAATTTTTATATACCATTAATTAATAAAAAAAAATTTAGATCTTGTTTTAATAATTTGTAGAAACATTTAACCATGTTTTTGCGTTGAAATCATTTTTAGTTTAAATATTATCTCTAAGACGCAACATCTAATTTTTAAAAAAAAATTGAATTTTTATCTATATTACTAATTAATAATTTATTTGTTAGATTTTATTTTTAAGTAATATTAAGATTCTATGGTATTTGTAGATGAACTTTTTGAATTTGTAAAAAAACTTTATTTGTTAGATCCTAATTTTAAGTAATATTAAGTTTTGATAATATTTGTAGACGGACATTTTGAATTTATAAAAGAAATTTAATAGTTAGATCCTAGTTTCAAATAATATTAAGATTTGGCACTACAGCCGTTTTTATGGTTCGCGCTGATACCAAAAAGTGTGATACAAAGGTATTACGATTATTATTGAAGATTTGAATTTTTATTTATATTATTAATTAATAATTTATTTGTTAGATCCTATTTTTAAGTGATATCAAGATTCAATGTTATTTGTAGATGAACGTTTTGAATTTGTAAGAAAACTTTATTTGTTAGATCCTAATTTTATGTAATATTAAGGTATGATAGTATTGGTAGACATCAACAGTATTACAACTATTATTAAAGGTGTAGAAGTTGATTAACTAAATTATCTCGAATAAAATGTTGATTGAAATTTTATTATTCAAAAATTTTAGTTACTGCCCCTGTAGAAGGATTCCCTGATCATCCTCGTAGAGGTATAACTAATCTTACATTTTCTTACCTTATCGGCAAAAAGTTTTGACTCGGCCGTCCTACTTTGATTTTCAGGTTTTGAAACTGTCACTTATATGGTAGAGGTAAGTACATTTCCTTTTCTCCTATCCATTGGCCAAAAATGAAGTGCTAAAATCAATACTTGGTTGATTTCTTGTCAAATTGTAAAAACATATATAAGGTGCAGTAGCACATGAAGATTTCCAAGGACATAAAGGCACAATAAGAGGCGGTGACTTACAATAGATGACTGCAGGCAAGGGCATGGTGCATTCAGAAATGCCCTCTGGACCTGGACCTGCAAAAGGCCTGTTAGCTTTCGATCAACCTTTCTGCTAAAAATAAAATGTAAGATTATTACATGGTTCCATATTTAACTAACCGCTCATAGAATAAAATCATATAATATACAAAACAGTCCTTATAAAATGCAATCACATTAACTTATATAAATGGCAACATGATATGTATTATTAGTCAATATATTGATATCATATATAATACATAAAATTGTAGGATGAAGCCAATATACGAAGAAATAGAAAGCAAGGAAATAAAACTACAAAATCCAAAAAAGGCAATATCAGCATCAGGGCCAAAGCAGGAAAATGCACTAAAGTCGGTCTACAGTGCACACAAAGACTCCCACATTATGAGACTATTGGTTACTTATTCACTTCACAGAAGTTATCGCCAACTTATTCACTAAACGATTATAAGAAAAAAAATCTTTAATACTCACATGATTACTGCTAACTTATTCACTTCACAGAAGTTATAAAGCGATTAATTAGTGAATTAATTATGGCTAACTTATTCAAACAGAAATGCTCACATGATTAATACTCACATGATTTTGATATTGTACTTACTGTCCAGATCTAAGCATGCTTCCAGGCATTGCGAGTTTCTGCATCCATCATTTCTAGCCAGAATCAACACAATGACGACATATACAGATCTCAGGCATGTAAAAAAACTAGCTCTAATTCAGACCATTGACGTGGGGCAAGATGCGAACCATTGAATCACCTCCAACATCAGCGGTATTAACATCACTTAATAGGAGTCTCGTTTGGATCTCAGCCACATCTCTATCTCTCCTAAACCCAGGCTAGTTATCTCCAAGCAGCGCAGATCTATTATCAAAGTAGTGAGATTTTTTTTACTAGAGAAATGTTTTTTTGGCAACGGGATTTTGAGAAGCTCGAGGAAGGAGAATGGGAGATACATATGAATTGTTCCAGTTAAACTTATATTGGAGGGAATGGGAGAATCTGGATTTAACCCTCTTAATTTAATACAACATTGCTACAGTACCCGCATTGGGGTAGTGCGATTTGAAGAAGAATAAGCGTAAGGAGGGAGCAGCAGGGGATGGTGGTCGAGAGGCGGTTGATTTGCCGGTCGAGGATCTGCGTTGCGATGGAAAGTTGCGAAAGAAAGTGAGAATAGAAGTGAAAATTTTGGAACGAAAAAGAAGAAAGAAGAAGAAAAAATTTAATTAAACAAGTGATAAGTGGTAGGTGTAATGTTTGTTTTCCAATAAGTTTTTTCATTAAGCTCTCATATTCACTTAATTGAATAAGCAAAATTTTATTGCTTATTGTAAATGATGATCACTTGTTACACAATATTTTTCAATTATACCCATATACAGCATAATATGTAATTGTTTTATAAATTTTTTAAATTATATCACACGGTTAGAATAGTTCAGACATAACTCGATTTTGTTTTCAGTTGGTGATTTTTTCGTTTTGTTTTGATTTTAATTTTATAGTGTAGCTTTCATTCACTAGCAACGAATATACTAAAAAGTAATGACGAATAAAATTTAATGTCAACCTAAAGCAATGCATACAATTTAAAGTTAGAATATGATAATTTATAAACAGGTAAATAGGCACAGGGAAGAAGTTGCAAAAAAAAATTAATCTCAGGGACAACAAGTTTGCTTTTTGGTCTGAATGACACTTTTTAGTGTAAACTGACAATGATAGTTACAACTATTATTCTGTGATTTACACTAGAAAGTGTCCTTCAGCCTAAAAACAAACTTCTTGTCCTTGAGACTGAATTTTTCTCAAACTTTTTACTTGAGCCTAAAAACCCCATTTATAAATTGATTAACAAGAATGGAAATGAAAAAAATAAATGAATTAAATTATGTAATGCAGACGTGAAAACTTATAAATAAATAATTTCGACAAGTTAAACAATACAGATTTATTTAAGGTAAATGAAAACTTAAACAAGATCTGCAATGCAAATGCAAAAAATTAATATATTACAAAATTATCAAAAAGCTGGACAAAATCAAAAACTATTTTTATAATAACTGATTTCAACACACTGAATACACAAAAACATATTAATAATGCTGAAAAGTATTAATTGATAATCCAAGCATAAGCAAACTTAGTTTGTTATAGTGAAATATTTTCTTCTCGAACAAACTCTTATAAAAATATATTTACGTCATCAAATTTTCAATTTTCAACGTATTTATAGATTTTGTAATACCTGCACACGTGGACGTTTGTTGTATTTTGTTTGTATATAAATATATAAGACATAAAATAAAATGATTAAGTACATTTGTATGATAGTTGCACTGAAAAATAGTTAATTTAACTTTGAAGGGTAATATTGTCAAAGTAGTAATTTATGTTCACAAAATAAATTTCTAATCAGAATATAAACAAACAATATTTTAAGCATTCAGCAATCAGCGTTCAGCCTTCAGCCTTCAGCCTTCAGCATTCAGTCTTCAGCATTCAGCATTTTAAACAAACGATGCGTGGAGAAGAAGCGGGCCTGAAAACTATTGGGAAACTCCATTGTGGAACTGCCTATCCACTGCCTATCCCAAACGGTGTATCCGCAGTCGCTCATGCACCCTGTTACAGATACGTTGAGAAGAGACAGGTGGTATCCGACCACTGGTTTTCCTAACTCAAACTGGTTTTCATGGTCCTGTGTGTTTAACCTGACTCTAATGCTACCTATGATGATCCATCCTTCGTAATAATCCTATATCGATGTTGAATTAAAATTCTAACTTTCGAATTTCACAAAAACTTGTTAGGATAAATTAAAGAATTGAAACACCAAAACAAGACGCACCATCAAAATCTAACAGCCGAAAGGTAATATATAATATACTAAATATACATAAACATAACATGATAAACAATATATAAGAGACTATATTGATGGAAGTAACTGATAAATAAATATCAATATAGAAAGTCAAAATACAATATCTGATGCAATAATTCTCGTATTTAAATAGCATATCTGACATATACTACAATAGTATCAAGTATATATCCAAAGTATAAACTTCACCTCCAAAGTGCTTCGATCGTCCTAGAAGTGTGTCCCAAAAACACGTGCCTTCCAAACTATTCAATTGAACACCCAAGTGTTGTCATGACACAAATAAACAAGACAAAAAAAGCGGTTCACACATAAAGCCTAGTGTAAAAGAAACTATCTCAAAATACTATATATCAAAACCACATGCAAATAAAAAGAAACCACAGAAGAATCAACAGTCCTCTCCACAAATGTGGCTTGGGGATAATACGGACTGTCCGTAAAAAAGTGAAGTAAACTCAGCCCAAAGGTAGGGAATCATGCCATATTTTCTCTTCTCATGCCATCAACAAGTTGGCACGCTAATATAGTGTGACTGATACATAACAGTATACCACGATAAAGATAGCCCAATATACGAATGCAAAGATGATATAGATATCATAGTAATACTAACAACCAACTAGTATGCTACACACAACACAACGGTAAATGACAAATAGAAAATAATTTATACCCCTCATTACTGATATGTGGAGTCTGCTTCGAACACCAATCGATCAATGATCCCTATTGAAGCATCTGAAATGCAAAACAAATAGAATGGTATAACAATGCTATTAACATAGCATCCGTATACCCAAAACTGAAACACGAATATCAATAACTGATACCCATCTCAAATTACCACTAGCTACCAAAGAGACCTGTTGAGACCATAACTATATTGTGGACTCTCCTAAAAATCAACACCTCAAAAGAAGTTGGTTTGTAGGTCCTATCACATCACCCAAAGTAAAAAAATCTACCATCTATATATCAATAACAATTCAGACATATAATCGTACAAATTATTTAATAAAACTACATCTTACTTATGTAATCGATCTAACAATTATATCGTTTTCGTATTATTTTATAAAAGTCTCACACTTATTTTATAAAGTAATACGCTTTCCTATCAATCATATTATAGCTTATTTTCACTAAATACTTCTATATAAATTAAGTTTAGTTATCAATAAGGCCTTAAAATATTATACAACTCATGTTTATAATATATGTATGTATGTATGTATACACGTATATCTCAAACCATTTCTTAGGGTCTAAAGTTAATAAATGATGTACTTAACTAGGAGGATTAAGCATACTTGCAACATTAAACCATGATTTAAACATGTTAAATCATTTATAGCAATCATCTTAAATAATTATGCTATATCAAACCATGCAACAGACATCCCAAGTAAATATGTTACAACTTACTATGAAAAAAACGCATCAAATACAATAAGCAGCTCAAACAACACGTCATAATAACTGTGCAACAAGCACATCTAATGCAACCAATATCTCAAATAAACATGTTGCAACAAATTTTACCTTCATACATTTTAACAAAATAAAAAGGGAAATAAAATTTTCCTTAAGTAATTGGAGACATATCAATACAGAGCTCCATCGAATATGGACAAGCTTTACCTATCATTTAGAAGCTTCATAACCCTATTCTAAAAAATATGAACATGTCTTCCAGGTTTAAAGCCACAACGGGTTCACATCCACTTTCTCTAGTCGACTCATCACGACAACATCACTAAAGTTACTTACTTATACAAATAGAATTCACACAATATGTTGGCAATAACAATCAACAAGCAACAATAGGCAATAACAATCAACATGCAACAATAAGCAATAACAACCAACAACGAGCAATTAACAAGCAACAAAAAATCAATCAACAATCAACTAATAAAAATAAACAATCAATCAATAATTAATCCACAAAAATAAACGATCAGTCGGAATCAAGCAACAACAATCAATTAATAAGCAACAAAAATCAATCAACAATTAATTAACAAAAATAAACGATCAATTAAAATCATGCAATATTCAAGCAATCAACAATGATTACCATATAAACTTCCAACCATTTAAGAGTCTATAACAACACACACGGTAACCAATAATAGTCATAACGTGCGTAAGGCTATAAACTCATATGAGTTTGTTCTACATCCAAGATGAACCAAATGTCCAAGTGCTACTACTCCTTTCATGAATACAATACATAAAATACTATTACACCTCTCACTGTGAAAAGGAAAATTTAAATAATATGTTGGATCCTCGATCTTCGAAACATCTAATAAATCCAACAAATTAAGTCTCGACTTTTCTTTTCCTTCCGAACAGAAACCATTCTCCTAATGAGAAAACTTTATAAATCGAATCACCATTAAATGATGGTTAACTAACAATAGGGTTTGGTCTAGTCCAAACTCACCTCAACCGCCCAATGATAATAAGGATAACATACCAGCTGGTTCTACGACGCTCGCCAT
Organism: Allium cepa; assembly: GCA_030765085.1. Classification (NCBI taxonomy): domain Eukaryota; kingdom Viridiplantae; phylum Streptophyta; class Magnoliopsida; order Asparagales; family Amaryllidaceae; genus Allium; species Allium cepa. The sequence continues at coordinate 962,068,792 of CM060928.1, forward strand.
GAAAGTACCATCGTTACTTTGAAGATTATCAAAATCATTATAAACCCAGTCGAGAGGTCCTTCCCCGAACTTTCACAAGCTATCTTAACTAAACTATATAAATTTTACCATAGTAAAGTTCATTCAAAATAGTATATGATGTACGATCCAATCCTTTGCTCACTCGCATAATTTTCTCGTTAAAATAGGGTCGACTACCTGACATCTCTTATGTGAACTCCAATATGGTTCTTGGACCGACCATTGAAATTCCATTGCACGACTATAGTCGCCTTTTGGAAATATCCTTGTCACCCTAAGAATCTGACTTGGGTGCTTGTCTTTAAAAATCAAGTGAAAAACCCTTGCCTAACTAGTGAAAGTTACAAAGAAACTCCACATTCGAACTAAGGATTAAAAACGGGTAGGTAAATGGAGCGGTCCCATAAAAACACTAAAATAGTTCAATGGAGCGGTCCCATAAAAACACTAAAATAGTTCATGGGATTAATCCCATCATTTAAGGTGTGCTAACACAAGGTTAAACCCTTTTAACATAAATGACTTAATGTAAAACGAACAAGTCATCCGTTCAATCCTTGCTTATTTATTCACAACTATCGAAATCCTACTCGGATATAGAGTCCAAGTCACACTTCACTAACCCACTCCACTATACTTGAAAGCTCATGCATCAAGTTCAAATGGTAGTCTTGTTTATCATTCCTTATCTTAGTAACTAAGGTTCCCTATAGAAGATTAATCAATACAAAACAATTTACCAAAAATACGAGGGGTCAAGAATGAGATATGACTCGGTAATAAATCCAAATCCATGTATAAAGACCCTAGGAAAGCTTCCTTTTTAACTTTGAAGAAGTAATAACCATTTCCACTCTGCATTTAGCTAAAAGGTTAATTGGATAACATACCCCTCCACGGATAGGCTACCCTGCTGCAAATGGATGATACACTCGAATGCATGTCCCTTTTGATCTTAAAGATAAATCGAGGCTCACAGCGATGCTTAGAATCAATCCAAGTCATGGCCTTCTCATTAATCCCTTCAACTATTGTACTTCAATGGCTATACAATCTCCAATACTTATCATAGATACAACAATATTCGTGGATGGCGAAACATCCCTTGCGATATTTCAATTGTCTCTAAACCAATTGGGCATTTCAAACTACCCATTTGCAGTCACTCGTGTGCCCCGTTGACTTATAAAGATAGCCTTAACGAAGATATCTCAGTCATCTTCGACTAAATAAATCAGATTTCAAGAGAAAGTGTCGTACGAAATATTATACAATAGGAAAATACAAGTATGCTCTCTTAACATATCTCCATCTTCTAGGTTGCCTAACTTAAGATGGTTTACATGGTTTGGAACCTAGCTCTAGAACCAATTCTGATGACCTGCCCTTTATAATACCATGAATCAATGTCAAATGACAACGTTTAAGTTTCAAAAACCATAAAAGATAACTTATCAAGGTGAAATAAAAATAATAAAGTTTAAACCAATGCGCATCGATAGAATCTCATAGTGGAACGATAATCCAAAATATACTAAATACACGTAAACATAACAGGACAAACAATATGTAAGTTGGCTCAAAACATCCTAGAAATTTTTGTAAGATAATAAAATGAAGAAATCAAATGAAAACGAGCAAGAACAACACATAACAATTTATAATGATTCGGCTAAACATTCACATATGTCCATAAGATTCATTAATAATGCTGCAAAGTTTTTACACGAGAGATAATATGGATTAATGGTCTATGGATTGATGATGATCCAAGAAATTATCATAACTGTACAAAAATTTAGAATGTATAAAAAAGTTCTCGAAATGTTGCCTCTCATTCCTATTCATAGACGAAGATCAATAAATTTGTCTCTACTCTAATCTTTCTACATTCTCCACATCCTAAAGAAAATGGCCTAAAAAAGTGGACAAATCAGCAGTTGCTCCATGGTTCGATATCGACCTAAGGGCTTTGGATCGGTGGTGACCCATAATGATAGTTCACTACGCTTTAATTGATTCCTTAATGGTTTGATGTTGGTTCATGGCTCTTGGTTACTTGGCTTCACATTTTCCTTTTCCTTAGACTAGTTTGGAAACGGTTCGAACTTGTTACGTGCCCTTGATTCGGTGACGGTCCCAAAGCGTTTAATTCAATTGCTATGAAGTTTACAATTTCCAGTTGAGGTTCGACTCATAGATCGTTGGTGATCCATGCCAAATTGCATGTTTTGACTAACATTTGCCTTAGCTTCACAATGGTATAAAGTAGGTTATAATATTAAAGAGGGGAGATAGATCGGTACCGATCTAAGATCTTTAGCTTTTCATCAATCCAAGACTTGTTCGTACATTCTGCTTCTTTGACTTTGGCTACTTGAATTGCGTTGATGAGTACGGTATTTCTCCAAGTATCTAGAAATTGGTGGACATATCTTTGAGCTTAAATTGGGGTTTGAATTTTGAAGTTATCGTTTTAGATTTTTGATCTACTATCTAACCATTCGATCGTTCTGACTTATCCAAAATGGCTTGGTCACAAAGTTGGATAATATTTGTCCCTTAAAATATATTGTTAACAAGATACGCTTCGAATCAAGATAGTTTGTCGAGTTTGAAATTTATTTTAAACTGAAGTCTTCTATTTTCTTTCAATTGCTTTCGCAAAGCAGTATGTCCTTTTTAGATTTCTATGTTATTTTAAATAGCTTTGGATTCACACCACTTGGATAGTATAAGAGTTGATGTACGTTGTGTGATTTTGCCGTTTAAATTCTCGAAGGTTTTCAATAATTTTTGTTTTGAATTGATCAAGCAGGGTATTGTCGTTCGAAACATCATTTGATTTTGTATTATACTCCTCACCATTGTTTTTATTCACACATTCATTTCATTTTTTTCATTTTTTTGATCGGTATCAATCCGAGTGGTCTAGATCGGTACTTTCGTCTTAGCCTGTTTTGACAGGTGATCTAATGCTTAAGGTTTTTGGCCCATTTCTATTCTTCAATTTTCCGCTTTCATTACTTTGAGTCTTTCGAACATTTTTCTTCCATCATGTAAAAACCTGCACTTCAGTGTGCTCGAATTTTTCTAAATTGAAACTCTAAGTCCACAAAATATGGATCGTTGGTTTGGTATCTTGCAAATAAACAAATAATCGCATATCAGACCACTGTCGATATATCCCACAAAGTAATAGTTGCTGACCAAGTTGGACACTTCCAATATCTAGTGTCCTTGTCTGTGTAGAGCATGATTAAGGAAGCCTATCTTTCCAGTGTTCTCGCCTTGCACCAGTACACATACATATAAAGCTATTATGTGGGTTGTAATGAGGAGGCGGTTTGAACAATGTTCTAGCGGCTGGCGAATTATACATTTTAAACGTAACACTAGTTTATATTGATTTGTCTTCCATTAAATGCCTTTTAATTTTATTAGTTGTCTTAACTGCATGGAAGCGTACGACTTGCCTCACCAACCCAAAGTAGACTATAACTATATACGTATACATGTATAAGCATCATAGTCCCCCTTTGGACTAAGATGTTATCCCCGCTGGTATTTGTATTCTGGCACCACTTAAAAATCAACCATAAATGCAATATCATGTTCTATGGAACTACATCTCATATTACGACTATCCATACAACTACGCATTCGGGAGGGAAATCCAAAATGCCGAATCGCCGGTGTGTCTCATCATCTCCATTTGTGCCCATCTCTTAATAGTAGGTTACGCATTGCGATATGTCTCGTGGTGCCTAATAACGGTGTCACGATAGTTTGGTTATGTTCTATCCTGCCTTGGGGATTTACTATTTTTCTGCTTCTTATTATGGACTTAGCTCCACTAACTATAAAGGACTCAGCTCCACCGACTAGCCCGTTCGTTTTTGAAAAACTCTTTTATGGGTTAACAAGCCTTGCCCTTACAAACAAACTAGCCAACAACTATGGTGGTGCATTTCCTAGTATGACCTACTCTAGTAGGAGGCGTAGTCCGTTGGGTATAACCTTTCTTTTGCATTGACCGTGCAAGACCAATGATGCACTCAACTTATGTATAGTTCCTATTCTTGATTTCGTACTAACATATACCAACATAGCGTCGAGCCGTCCACCATCCTATTTAGATTGCCTAACACAATCAAGGAAATACCCTCCCTTAATTCGTTGAAGCAAACTCTACAATGGGTATTCTTTCACCTATATACAAGCGTATATACTCCACGGGTCCTACAATTAGATATATGTCTTACATCAGTACAATGTACACACAACTATTAGTGGCCCCTTGCAGTGGGCAGACTTCTATTGTGTAACATTACTAACTTGTGTTCCAACCTATTCCAATGACCATGTCATTCTTATTCATTTAAATTATTTGTATACTTCTATAATTCACATAAACACATACTTAAGACTACGTGTATGTGTGTGTGTATCTTCATTCATCCTTGTTTATTTATTGTGCCTGTAATGTTCACTGTTTATAATTTTTCTTTACTTTTTTAAGCATGTACATCTTATTTAATTTAAGGTCATTTACCGCTTTCTTTTAAATATCTTTTCTCGTTTACTTTTCCTTACCTTCGTTATTTAACTTCCTGTATCTCTTTCTTCTTTTTTAATTCCCTTATTTTAGTGAATTATCCATACCCCTTTTATTTTAAATTATGACTTGTCTATCTTTTCATTTCCTTTTATTTTAACTTTCATTTTACTTATATTGCACCTGTTCTTTTCTTAGACTTTTTTATAGCAATTATAATTCTTCAAATTTATAGAGATTTTCTATATTTTAATGCATTGAAATTACATTTCTTCCAAATGAAATGGTTAACACTGTAAATTTTTATATCTTGTCCAAAAAAGGAATTTGTGTTACGTTTGGAATTACAAGAAATTATTTTTTTATAATTGTTTAAATAGATAGTAAAAAATACGGTAAATACCCTTATTTCATACATCTCTTTTTTAGGTGTTTTCCTTGTTGTTTCAACCTCTACACTTTTATTTATAAACCAGAAACTTGACAATGTATACAAATTCATATTACAACATGCTATATAGTGCAATAAATTGGAATACTATTAAAATCCCTACATCTAGCCGTGATGACTCAACTTACCATTTTATTTGCACAAGTCATATTAAATTCAGAAATCTGGACCTATTTCATATTCTATAAATTTCAAAGGCTAAATTAAGCGACTATCAAGGTCTAATATTTTTTAAATACATGCAGTATACAATTTCAGGTTATCAATTACAGAATATGTAGGCAGGGTTTATCATTTTATTTCACTTATACAATTATAATCCTACACTCCAATCTACATTTCAAGCATAAAGGAATAGATTTACAACGGTATGAATCTAATATTATATAAAAATATATAATTTTCCACTCACCTTTTTTTTCTTTCCAAATCTCCAAATTTAATCCCTATTATTCAAGTTTGACTCGTATTTCTCCCTATTTTGATTCATAAGCCACAAGTGCATGCAAATTTATCGATGACCAAGATTAGAAAATAGAATTGAAATTTGATTATTATTTTAGATTCATATTTACAATTTACCTTGGCTTTGGCAATTTAATTTGAACTTATTCTCTTTCTCGATCATCTTCTGAGATTCTCCAAGTGTGTGTACACATAATCTACTACTGTTTCTAAGAATTAAGAATTTGGAGAAGAAGAGAAAATGGGTGATCTCTAGTATCGCTACGAAAACACGAGTTTAAAAGTGAGGGTCTGCATCTATATTTGTAGAGGTTTAAAGCAATACCAGTGGTTAGATAAAACTATATTAAATGCGGGCCGCCCAGCCACATGTTACTGCCGTTTTGACACAACCAACAGTTGACATGGCGCATCAAGGGTCGACCTATTGTTTGTTTCAATGGTCATTAATTTAGCATGTGGTGATTTGTTTAGTTTTATTCCTTCTTTAGCTAACCAATATAATTTCTTTCTTCTTGTATTTATTCTCTTAGGTTTGATTTAACATTAACATATCTTAATATCTAAATTTCCACTAGTGTAATTAATTAATGTCTTCAACTTTTATTCCAGAAATTACGTGTATAGTTATTTCCAGAAATTTCTAATTAGATTTTGTCTGTAGAAATTATTACCAAACATCTAACAGCTATTTTGATGATAATCAAAACATGCATTGTCAACCATGGCACCATGTCAATGTCCCCATCCATCTTTAATCTTTAATGTTAATAAACAGAATTGTCTCTGCAAGATTCACCAATGTGCCTCCAATTTCAATTGTTTGTGCTATGTTAAAGATACCCTCAAACCGATTTCGTATAAAAAAACCTAAAGAATTTATGTGATCAATTCAATCATTTGAGAAAAGACAAAAATGATAATGAAAAACACATCAACAACAACAAAACTAAATAATATACTATCATTTTGAATGAGATGTACAACATTTATATATAAGTCATAATTTGATAATTAATTAATAAGTTATCTTTCAAACACCCAATATCTCCACAAGTACCTGCAAATTCTCTATTGTGTCAACTGGCCCATTAGCTCAGTTAGTTAGAGCATCATGCTGATAATGCAAAGGTGGTAGGTTTGAGACCTGCATGGGCCATGTTTTTCCTATATTTCCATATATTTTGATGTTTTATTATATTCCCAATTACAATGCATTTTTCCTCATCTTCTTCGTCGTTCGATTACTCATACATGTTTTCATAAATTTTGTTGGAAATATTATACCGGTAATAAGAATGATAATGCCAACAAACTTCATGGTTAGAGGATCTTTGTATATATTATTTTAAACAATAATTCAACCTTGTCATGTAAAAACGGATTATATAATTATTGACTTCGGGAATCAACGAGGATTTAGAGGTAGTATTACTTTGATCGGTTGGTTAGACCATCATGTTAGTAACGCGAAGGTCGCAGGTTTGAGACCTGCATGGGCCATGTTTTTTCTGTATTTCAAATAGATTTTGATGTTTTATTATATTCCCAATTACAATGCATGTATTTTTTCCACATCTTCTTCGTCATTCGATTGCTCATACACATTTTCACAAATTTTGTTGGAAATATTGTATCGCCAATAAGAAAGATAATACCAACAAACTTCATTGTAACGACCCGCATATTTAACGATTATATATTTAAATGTTTTATTTAAATATAGCGTCGTTGGTCGGATTTTTGGGTCCAAAATGTTACTTTTTGCAAACGGCCGAATTGGCGCTCGATACTACTTCCATTGAGTCCAAAATGGCGTTTGCGATCATTTTGAGTATAAACTTTGATATGTTTGGAGTAAGTTGAATTTTGCTACTTTTTCTAGTTGGGTTTTGGGTTTGGGTTCAGCCCACTAGCTAACTTAATACCCTAACTCAGCCCTCTCCTCTCCATTCACTCATTCCCAATCCTCAAACTCAAGCTAAGACTGAAAATGGGGGAAAGAAAGAGGAATTAGAAATTCCAAGCCCTGGTTTACTTTGCAAACTTGAATTCTTGCTCCAAAATCAAAGAGAAGCTATTGGTAAGCCTCCTCTTCATCTTCTCCAACCCTTTCTCTCTCTTTAGTTTCAGAAATTCCTAAACTTAAACTTAGGAAATACTTGTTTTGATTTTAGATTGAATCTTGTTGGATTGAAGTAGAGATTGGTTGGTCTTCCCCTTGTAATTGAGCTCCTTCTTCTTCTTTGTTTTGGGTTAAAGGTGAGATTTTATTCTCACATCTACGACTATAATTATCTTTGGTTGTTAGGTATGAATTCCTAACACTTATTCTTGTGCACTTGCTTTTGGTTTGGGTTGAATTGGTGAATATTCCAATTTTTAGTGTTTTGGGTCCAAATCTTCAAAATCCTAACTTTGATGTTTTGATCATGTTTTGGTGATGCATCGAGGAGCATATAGGGCCGGGTTGCCTATTGGCATAAACCCTTAGAGCCAATGTTCATCCGGTTGCATTTTGGAAGAGTTTGCTCTTCATTTGGATAGGCTGAAAAATAGCCCAGGCATGATTTAGTCGACTGAAATCTCTGTTCAGTCGACTGAATCTGCAGCCCGCAAGTTTTCAGGAAGAATTCAGTCAACTGAAAATCTCTGTTTAGTCAACTAATTTGCTGTTTAGTCGACTGAAATCTCTGTTCAGTCGACAGAACCCGAAAGCAGAAAGTTTCTAGGCAGAATTCAGTCAACTGAAAATCTCTTTTCAGCCAACTGAATTTGCAATTTAGTCAACTGAAATCTCTGTTTAGTCAACTGAATTTACTGTTTCAACCCACTTTGCCTTTTGGGATTGAATTTCCAATTTGAATCGATTCGTGATGATCCTATTTGTTGTTATCATTTATTTTGACTTTGATGATTCCTTTTTAATTTCAATCCACGGGTTTTTATAAAATAATCTTTTAAATTGTATTAAAAGCTTGCTTCTCTAATTTATAAATCCTATTTAAAACACACACAATTTCGCACTTTGAGCGAAGTGGAAAGGAGATTAAATGGTTAGGTAAAACACAGACCATGAATCCATGCGTTTATCTTTTCGATTAATTCCCGACCTATTCGGTTGATTGTTTTGACCTTTTGGTCTGGTTTACCAATGAGATGAGGTAAACTTTGTACTGCTTTGAGTGTGAAATTAGCTAACGGATAATAAACTATTTAGTGCGAACGGGTGGTTATGGGACTCATGTTAGTTCTTTTCGGATTCCTTTTCGAGAGTTGTGACACATTCTGCCAGTTAGTGGTGTTCAGTACTGGGCCTCCGGACCTTCACCACTACGGTTTGTTGCCTTTGGGATAGTGTCTTCGGACTGTCTTCTTCAAGTTTGTTGCCTTCGGGTATGTTGCCTTCGGGTATGTTGCCTTCGGGTTTGTACCTTCGGGTTTGTGCCTTCGGGTTTGTTGCCCTATTGTATCGCTTTCGAAGTTGGTCTTTATGAGCCGCTCGAGTGACATTTGTGTTTGGAGCCTTCGCGCTTATGGATCCTTGTTTACAGTACTGAGCTCGAGCAATCTTTTATTTTCGTTGACATGTATATTCCCTAGGTATCGCTCTTCGGTGTTGGTCTTTTTGAGCCACACGATATATCACTGTTACCTTGTGGAACTTGTGTTACCTTCATTGGTGTTTGCTATTGCCTTTCTGGCTTGTTTTGGGATATTCATATCCTTTGTTTATTTGAATTTCCAATGAGATGAGGCTTGTTCTGTTATGATTCATCTTTTGTTAGATGATTGTGTTATCTCTTGTAGAGATATTTGTTATACTTTGTGACCTTGCAGGTTATTGTTGTTCAGTGTATCTAACTGATTTGTTTAGCTAGACTGACCCGTGTATTTCATACTCGGGTCAGACCGAGTTGTTTCAGGTTAGGTGCTTTTGGACTTAGCCTATTTTGCTTCCGCATGGACTATTCAGCTTGTTCCTTTTTGTTAAAGCTTTTTGTGTAGTCCTTTTTGTTGTAACTCTGATATGCATTCTTTTGACTCGTCTGTATATTGTGGTTTGCTATACCACTTGACGTGTATCAGTTTGTAAACTCTGTTATGTATCAATATACGTGTATATGATGACCTACTATTCTGTGATGTATATTACATTTGAGCTGTTATATTCTGTTTTGGTAGATTCTCCAACCACCTATGGTTTTGTTTTAAGTATTCATTGGGTACGTCGACCTACTTGGTATGTCTATCGTCGATGTATTCAATAGATAGTTAGAGCAAGGATATAGATGGTCGCTCCTAACCAGCTTATTCTCCGTGTTAGTTGACGACATTACGCTGTAGTGTCCTTGGCTAGCGTGGGTATAGAGGTGGCGCGTCACAGCTTGGTATTAGAGCAAGGTTCATAACAAAATATGATAAACATAGAATAGATGCACATATTCCGGTACATCAAAGTGTATAAGTGATAAAAATCTTTGAATCATCTCGCCTCTATTCCTTCTTTGCCTTTGGTAGTAGATAGAAATTGGGAATACGTCTAGGAATGCATTTCATTCCGTAGTATTACACAATTGTATTAGTCATCTACCTTGTGAATAATCTTGTTCCTATCTTAACTTTCAGCGTATGGCTGGAAGAGGCAGGGGACGACGTTCAGATGCTGGGCAATCCAGTGGCTCACATCCGGATGGCGTTTATATGTCTGTGGATCAGTTTTTGGAATTGTTTAGTAGCACTCTTTCTTGGACTCGGTTTAGGGGATGATTCGAACTCAAGTTCGTTCCTGAATCTGAAAAAGTTTTATTGACCCGTCGCTTCCTTGAGTTGAAGCAAGGGAAATCTTCTGTTTCTGAGTATGTTGCATCATTCGAGGCTTTATCTAAGTATGGTCTTGAATTCATTAGCACTTCTTATAAGAAGAATTTGAAGTTTGTCTCTGGTCTTAAGAAATATCTTAAGAAGTCTTTTTTGCTCGAGCTTAAGCTCTCTTTTGAGGAGTTGGTTGATTATGCACTTCATCTTGAAACCGTCGAGAAGGAGTGTGATAGTGGTGAGGATGTTGAGGTTTCCAAGAACCCCAGCAAGAAGCAGTTTCCATTTCAGAAATCCAGGTCTTTTCCTTCCAAGAAGAAGAAGACTAGTAGTTCTAGCTCTTAGCCTCAGTTTTCTGGAACACCTTTCATTCGGAAGTGTTTCAATTGTGGTTCTCCTAATCATATGATTCGAGCTTGTCCTAATCCTCTCTTCTGTCGCTACTGCAAGAAGGAAGGTCATCATGTTTCCACTTGCCCTACTGTTCCGGCTGGTGCCAAGTCTAGCAATCTTTATGATGCTAAGGCTTCTGAAGGTCCTTCTCAACCCAAAGGTATATCTCCATTTGTTTTGGAAGGTTCTATTTTATTTCATGACCATAGTATTCGAGTTCCTTTCGATACGGGTGCTTCACATTCTTTCGTATCGCAAAAGCTCGTTGATGATTTATCCTTGGATGTTTCTTGTTTGGTTACTTCTTTAAGGATTGCGAATCCTATTGGAGGATCCGCGACCCTTAGTATTCTTTGTGATGATGTCGAGATTGTTTTATGTGGCTTTTCTTTTCATGCGAATCTGCATGTTATTTCTTGTCTGGGATTTGATATGATTTTGGGAATGGACTGGCTAGTGAGATATGATGCCAGGATTATTTGTTCGGAGAGAATTTTGTATCTTCGACATCCGGATTTGCCTACTCAGCTATTACTTGTTCTTCAGAATGTGGATAATTCCGAAATGGCTTTACATTCTCTTGATTCGCGAGATGATGATGATATATCTCATATTCCTGTTGCTTGTGACTTTTCTGATGTTTTCGAACCTGTTTCGGGTTTGCCATCCAAACGGGCAATTGAGTTCCGCATTGATCTTATTCTAGGCATGCAGCCAGTTAGTCGTCCTCCCATAAGGATGTCTACAAAGGAAAATGAGGAAGTCAAGAAGCAGCTTTTAGAGCTTGAGTCCAAGCAGTTGATTCAGTCCAGCTTTTCTCCGTGGGGATCCGCGGTCGTCTTCGTGAAGAAGTCTGATAGAACTCTTAGGCTTTGCATTGACTGTTGTAAACTTAACGAGTTAACCATCAGGAATAGGTATCCATTGCCAAGGATCGATGATATGTTCGATCTATTGAGTGGTGCTAAGGTCTTTTCTCAGCTCGACCTTGCCACGGGTTTTCATCAGTTACGAGTCGCGGAGGATAGCATACCTCTTACCGCTTTCCGCACTCGTTATGGTTCTTTTGAGTGGCTCGTTATGCCGTTCGGTTTGACGAACGCTCCTGCTTTCTTTGTTGATCTCATGAATCGAGTATTCTAGGAATATCTCGATATGTTCGTCCTTGTGTTCATTGATGATATCCTTATTTATTCTAAGTCTGAAGCCGAGCATGCTAATCACTTGAGAATTGTCTTGAGTACCCTCCGTCATCATCGGCTTAGAGCCAAATTCTCCAAATGCCACTTTTGGGAGAATAAGGTTAAGTTCTTAGGCCATATTGTATGTTCCGATGGCATTTCTGTCGATCCCTCAAAGATCGAAGCCATCCAGAATTGGAAGAGGTCTGAGAATGTACATGAGATTCGTAGTTTCCTTGGATTGGCGGGTTATTACCGTTGGTTCATTAAGGATTTTTCCCTTGTTATGCTTCCTCTCACCAGCCTTACTCGAAAAGGAATTCATTATATTTGGTCCAACAAGTGTGAAGCTTCCTTTCTGTCATTAAAGGAACTTCTCACTAATGCTCCTATTTTGGTGGTTCCTGAGGGGAATCATGATCTTGTTGTCTACACCGATGCGTGTGGTAGTGGTCTCGGTGCTGTTCTTATGCAGAAGGATCGGGTAGTTGCTTATGCTTCTAGGCAACTGCGTCCGAATGAAGTTCGCAATGCCACTCATGATCTTGAGTTAGCCGTCGTTGTCTTCGCCTTGAAGAATTGGCGACATTATTTATTGGGCGAGCGCTTCATTCTTTATACTGATCATAAATCCTTGAAGTATTTGTTCACTCAGAAGGAACTCAATATGAGACAACAATGTTGGCTCGAGTTTCTTGCCTCCTATGACTTTGATATCCAATATACCCCTGGAAAGGGTAATCGTGTTGCTGATGCGCTTAGTCGCAAACATTCGGCTGTTGTTTCTATGATGCTTGCCGAGTGGGACATTCTTGAGACTCTATCTTTTTGTGAAATTTGTGATCGAGGTTCATCTTCTGATTCTCCTATTCTATTGCTTAGTTTGGGAGCTCGACCCATTTTGTTGGATCGTATTGTCGATGCTCAGCGGCGTGATCCTGATTTGTTGCATCTTATTCAGCTTTGTGAGTCTGGATCCTGTGATGAGGCATTGCGGGATTTCAGCATTGATTCTCATGGGTGTCTTCGTATGAAGAACCATCTTTTTGTACCTTCTGATTTTGCACTTAGGCATGACATTCTTGATGACTGTCACCGTTCTAAGTATACTATCCATTCTGGTAGTAGTAAAATGTATGCCAATATGCATCGTCTTTATTATTGGAAAGGCATGAAACGCGATGTGGCGAGTTATGTGAGTAATTGCATAACTTGTCAGCGAATTAAGGCCGAACATCAGCGTCCTTCGGGTCTTCTTCAGCCTCTAGAGATTCCATTGTGGAAATGGGATCAGATTTCTATGGATTTCATTGACGGCCTACCTCGTTCGAGATCGGGCCATTCTAGCATCTGGGTTATTGTTGATTGCCTCACTAAATCTGCTCATTTTGTTCCTATTAAGTCTAATAGGACTGCTTCGCATTTGGCTAAGTTATATATCAAGGAAATCATGAGACTTCACGGTGTTCCTAGTTCTATTGTGAGTGACCGTGATCCTTTATTCACGAGTCATTTTTGGCAGAGTCTTCAGCAAGCTTTGGGAACAAATCTTAATTTTAGCATAGCTTATCATCTACAGTCTGACGGACAGACTGAACGGGTGAACCATATCTTGGAAGGTCTTCTCCGTATTTGTATTTTTGATTTTGGTGGTAGTTGGGAGAATCGCCTACCTCTCGTAGAGTTCTCCTACAACAAAAGTTTGCAGTCTAGTGTCGGTATGGCTCCTTTCGAAGCTTTATACGGAAGGCTATGTCGATCACCTTCTTGTTGGTTGGAATCTGGGGAGAAGCTTATTCTTGGCCCAGATTTTGTTCGTGACTCTTCTGAGAAGATTGATCTTATTCGATTGAGAATGAAAGAGGCACAGAGTCGCCAGAAATCCTATGCGGACAACCGTAGTGTTAACGTGAAAATCAGACGCTAACACCCCGATGTGAAATAAAGTTGGATGAAAGCACCACCCGTGTATACGGGAACTACAAGCAAGTAGAGAAAATACAGAAAAAAGCAGAAAAGACAACAATTTTTATAGTGGTTCGGCTCAGAGTAAGCCTACGTCCACTTTAACTCTCTTTATTATTGAATTTGATTACAACTTAACAACAATCTTCAATTACAATACACTTTAGACCAGTAGATCAAACTTTGATAGAGAATAATCTTCCGAATTCATGTTGAAATGATGTAGATTTCCTCTTTGAGATCGACGTAGTGTCTTTGGTGTTTGGAGTACTTGAAGTGTTGAATGAGTAGAGAATTCTGCAGAGTATCGGCGCTTGGAATGGTCGGCCAAAAAGTCCCTCCAAAGTTGGAGATGGCCCTCTATTTATAGAGAATTTTAGGCAGCAGTTTTCGCCCAAGTCATGAGTCGTGCCCGACTCAGGGAAAGTCGTAGGTCGCGCTCGACTTAAGGGTCAAGAGTTAGAAGCGGTACTGAGTTGTTCACCTGGATACAAGTCTTGACTCGTTTGCGAGTCAAAGATCACGAGATGAGGCAGCATTAAATTTATGTAGTTTTAGGTCGTGAACGGCTTATCCTAGGTCGTAGATCGGTTATGATTTAAATGCAGTTGCTTGCGCTTTTTCCTATCTTGAGTCACTAGGTCGTAGCTCTTTAACTCGTTGAGTCGTTGGAGGACTTGAGTCGGTCTGCTTCTTTAAGTCGTAAATCCTCTTGAGTCGTAGACCCACTGAGTCGTTAGGAACCTCAAGTTGATGAGTCGTGGATAGCTCTGAGTCGTTCACTCACTTCTTTCCTTGGCCATGCCATCTCTTAAACCATTAAGTCGTAGACTTCTCTATGTCGTAAGTCGCTAAGTTCTTCAACTCATTAAGTCGTTCAATCTTTAGGTCGTATTCCTTCTTTGAGCCGTGCATTCCCTTAAGTCGTGAGTCGCCCCAGGTCTTAACTCGTTGACTAAACGGGGTTAACACGTAGGAAGCCTCTCGAATTCTCGATTGGTGATCTTGTCTTTATTCGTGTTTCTCCTTTGAAGGGGGTTATGCATTTTAGTACGACAGGGAAATTGGATCCTCGCTTTATAGGACCATTTTCTATTACTAAACATATTGGCCCTATGGCTTATAGAGTTTCACTTCCTGCTCATTTATCTGGCATTCATGACGCATTTCACATCTCTCAACTTCGGAAGTGTCTTCGAGAGTCGGATTCTGTTACCGATTCTCCTGATTTGCAAGAACTTGAGATCTCACCGGACTTATCTATTGTACGACAGCCTATTCGGATACTTGACACGGAGGTGCGACACCTTCGGAACAAGGACGTGCTGCTCGTTAAAGTTCAATGGTCCGCTAACCCCAATGACTGTACTTGGGAAACCAGAGAGTTTATCGAGCAATCTTATCCGGGTTTTCTATCTTGGCTTGGCAATGGTGAGAATATCTTTTCATCTCAAGCTTATTTCCTTTTCTTTTTGAGATGATGTATGTATGTGTTGTTACAAATATTGTCTCTAGGAATTGCAAGGATGCAATTTTGTAAGGAGGGGAGATCTGCAACAACTCGCATATTTAACGATTATATATTTAATTGTTTTATTTAAATATAGCGTCGTTAGTCGGATTTTTGGGTCTGAAATGTTACTTTTTGCAAACGACCGAATTGGGGCTCGATACCACTTCCATTGAGTCCAAAATGGCGTTTGCGATCTTTTTGAGTATAAACTTTGATATGTTTGGAGTAAGTTGAATTTTGCTATTTTTTCTAGTTGGGTTTTGGGTTTGGGTTCTGCCCACTGGCTAACTTAATGCCCTAACTCAGCCTTCTCCTCTCCATTCACTCATTTTCAATCCTCAAACTCAAGCTAAGACTGAAAATGGGGGAAAGAAAGAGGAATTAGAAATTCCAAGCCGTAGTTTACTTTGCAAACTTGAATTCTTGCTCCAAAATCAAAGAGAAGCTATTGGTAAGCCTCCTCTCCATCTTCTCCAACTCTTTCTCTCTCTTTAGTTTCAGAAATTCCTAAACTTAAACTTAGGAAATACTTGTTTTGATTTTAGATTAAAGCGTGTTGGGTTGAAGTAGAGATTGGTTGGTCTACTCCTTGTAATTGAGCTCCTTCTTCTTCTTTGTTTTGGGTTAAAGGTGAGATTTTTATCTCACATCTATGACTATAACTATCTTTGTTTGTTAGGTATGAATTCCTAACACTTATTCTTGTGCATTTGCTTTTGGTTTGGGTTGAATTGGTGAATATTCCAATTTTTAGTGTTTTGGGTCCAAATCTTTAAAATCCTAACTTTGATGTTTTGATCATGTTTTGGTGATGAATCGAGGAGCATATAGGGCCGGGTTGCCTATTCGCATAAACCCTTAGAGCCAATGTTCATCTGGTTGCATTTTGGAAGAGTTTCTCTTCATTTGGATAAGCTGAAAAACAGCCCAGGCATGATTTAGTCGACTGAAATCTTTGTTCAGTCGACTGAATCTGGAATCCGAAAATTTCCAGGCAGAATTCAGTCAAATGAAAATCTCTGTTTAGTCAACTGAATTTGCTGTTTCAACCCACTTTGCCTTTTGGGATTGAATTTCCAATTTGAATCGATTCGTGATGATCCTATTTGTTGTTATCATTTATTTTGACTTTGATGATTCCTTTTTAATTTCAATCCACGGGTTTTTATAAAATAATCTTTTAAATTGTATTAAGAGCTTGCTTCTCTAATTTGTAAATCCTATTTAAAACACACACAATTTCGCACTTCGAGCGAAGTGGAAAGGAGATTAAATGGTTAGGTAAAACACGGACCATGAATCCGTGCATTTATCTTTCCGATTAATCCCCGACCTATTCGGTTGATTATTTTGACCTTTTGGTCTGGCTTACCAATGAGATGAGGTAAACTTTGTACTGCTTTGAGTGTGAAATTAGCTAACGGATAGTAAACCGTTTAGTGTGAACGAGTGGTTATGGGACTCACGTTACCACTTTTCGGATTCCTTTTCGAGAGTTGTGACACATTATGCCAGTTAGTGGTGTCCACTACTGAGCCTCCGGACCTTTACCACTACGGTTTGTTGCCTTTGGGATAGTGTCTTCGGACTGTCTCCTTCAGGTTTGTTGCCTTCGGGTATGTTGCCTTCGGGTATGTTGCCATCGGGTATGTTGTCTTCGGGTTTGTACCTTCGGGTTTGTGCCTTCGGGTTTGTTGCCCTATTGTATTGCTTTCGGAGTTGGTCTTTATGAGCCGCTCGAGTGATATTTGGGTTTGGAGCCTTCGGGCTTATGGATCCTTGTTTATACAGTACTGAGCTCGAGCAATCTTTTGTTTTCGTTGATATGTATATTCCCTAGGTATCGCTCTTCGGTGTTGGTCTTTTTGAGCCGCACGATATATCACTGTTACCTTGTGGAACTTGTGTTACCTCCATTGGTATTTGTTATTGCCTTTCTGGCTTGTTTTGGGATATTTATATCCTTTGTTTATTTGAATTGCCAATGAGATGAGGCTTGTTCTGTTATGATTCATCTTTTGTTAGATGATTATGTTATCCCTTGTAGAGATATTTGTTATACTTTGTGACCTTGCAGGTTATTGTTGTTCAGTTTATCTAATTGATTTGTTTAGCTAGACTGACCCGTGTATTTCATACTCGGGTCAGACCGAGTTGTTTCAGGTTAGGTGCTTTTGGACTTAGCCTATTTTGCTTCCGCATGGACTATTCAGCTTGTTCCTTTTTGTTAAAGCTTTTTGTGTAGTCCTTTCTGTTGTAACTCTGATATGTATTCTTTTGACTCGTCTGTATATTATGGTTTGCTATACCACTTGACGTGTATCAGTTTGTAAACTCTGTTATGTATCAATATATGTGTATATGATGACCTACTATTCTGTGATGTATATTACATTTGAGTTGTTATATTCTGTTCTGATAGATTCTCCAACCACCTATGGTTTTGTTTTAAGTATTCATTGGGTATGTCGACCTGCTTGGTATGTCTATTGTCAATGTATTCAATGGACAGTTAGAGAAAGGCTATAGAAGGTCACTCCTAACCAGCCTTATTCTCCGTGTTAGTTGACGGCATTACGCTGTAGTGTCCTTGGCTAGCGTGGGTATAGAGGTGGGGTGTCACATTCATGGTTAAAGGATCTTTGTATAGATTATTTTAAATAGTAATTCAACCTTGTCAAGTACAAACGGGTTATGCAATTACAGACTTGGGAATCAACGAGGATTTAGAGGTAGTATTATTTTGATCCGACCAAGAACATTAAGTTCATGTAAATGGTTGGTGATGAAAAAAAGGGAAACAAAATTAGAATTTATAAAAGATAATTGTTCTGAATTTCGAGTCAATTGATCCACGAATTTAGAGGAGACGATACTGTCTTGCATGGGTTATCGGGTTAGGAATTAGGAGGATAGCGGGTTAGGAGTTAGGAGGATAGCGGGTTAGGAGTTAGGAGGATAACGGGTTAGGAGGTCTGAGAAGAGGTTGGTCAGTTGAAGGAAGCATGACGTTAACTTGGACGCGATTCAGTAATTTTGAGCGCCGTAATTTTGAGCGATTCAATAACCTCCGCGACTTAATTCTTGACCGACTTACCAACCTTCATGACATAAGTCTTAAGTCGTAGTCGGGATAGGACTTGGAGAATTTCACGTTGCTTCGGACTAAAGCCTCATCTATTTTCCATGGTTTACGACTTAGAGCACAACCGACTTAAGACACTAACAATTCAAGATTGAAACGACCTAACTTAACTCGTCTTGTGATCCTTAGGTCGTGGACAAGTTAGCCAGATAACCAATGACTTGATTTAACCCATAGGAAGAATTTCTTAAGTCGTGGCCTAGTCAACACTTAAGTCGTCGCCGAGTTAACACTTAACTCACAGTTTACAATTTTGCTTGAACCTTGAACTACTAAACTTTGAACTGAAATCTTTTCTCCCTCCTATGGCTGACTCAAAGGGTTGACGACTTATAGCATAAACGACCTAAGCCGTCTCATAACCTTTAAATCATGGGCAAGTTAATATATTGAACTGTCTCGGAGCATAATCCTGACTCGAACTTCAACCTGATTTGCTGAAATAAACTGCCTGAGTGCTGAATTGTTTGGACTTTAACTTGTTAAAATTTGTTGCATTTTTTCACAGGTCACTCTTGCAAGCTAATAAACTATCTTACACAACATTTACAGAAAATTGGGACGAATATACTACCACTGATTGCCCACATCAAATGACAGATTAGTTAATAACAATTAATCAACTTGAACAAATTGTGTGAACGAAGTGCTTTAAAACAACGAATTCAGGCAAAGTATCGAGGCAACATTGGAATAGTCAACTAAACTTTCCTGTTTGCATTAACACTGTACTTGAACTTCAAATTAACAAGTCCTGAAATTTGATAGCCAATCAATTGTTAACGAGCTTAATTCCAGTTATATTTACTTGTTTATTTTTATTACTTTTGCGCAACACTCCACACTTTTAGGAAACGTGCACCTTCAAATTTGAATATCCAGTTGCTTATGTAGAATGGCCTCTCATCAAGAAGAAGTAATGGAACAGATTGGAGAGGCTCTTCCAATAGCTGCTCCACTGATTGCTCCACCGGAAAGAGTTTCAACTTCTTTAAACTACCGGACGTTTAGCTTATTGCGTGCTCAGTTTGGCATCGTTGAAACGGATGCTATATTGCCCGGGCCAAATGATTTTGCTGATAGCCCTCCCCGTGGTTTCGTCGCTGTCAACCGCCAAATGTGCTTGTTTAGTGCTATTCCTCCCTTCAACGAGTTCCTTCAGCAATTTCTAGTTCGATTGACTATCTCCCCGTTTCAACTGCACCCCAATAATTACGCCATTCTGATGGGGTTGTGTGTTTTATTCATGAGAACCCTGGGTCGGTTACCGAGCTTTGAAGAAATCTGTTACTTATGTTCTTTCACCAAGATTAAAGACCATCCTTCCATTGTTGTCATAAGGAGTGTTAGGAATCGCAAACTCATGACTGACCTACCCGAAAGTGCTCATGGATTTCTAAATCAGTTTTTCTTCGTTCGCTGCCCCCCAGGGTTTTATGCCATCTAGAGAGTAAGAAGTAAGATTACCTGCTTCTATTTTCCATTTCCGAACTTTTCGAATTTCGAGTTGTTAATCGTTAATTCCACTCTTTCCTTTTTCAGCGCTTCCTTCCCTATCCAGAGATCCAGGCCATAAGCAAGTTTTTGAGAGACTGAGCGCCGTGGCCGCGGAAGAGAGAAGTGTAAAATTCTTGTTGAGGGATGAATTTCTGCACCAATACGGGCTTTTGCATACCTCTCGCTCTACACACCCCCACGAAGTCCCAGACTCTCCGACTAGAGCGTCGGATGCTCCCGTTTCTACTGACACATCCATACCAAAAGAACCTGCTTCTGAGGCTTCTCTAGTGAAGTGCTCCACTTCTGTTGATGTCGCGGGGTCATCTGGCAAACTTGCCCCGGTCACTGAAGAAGAAGAGCCTCGGGATTCTCCTCCGCATTCAAAGAAGTCTGGTGACGAAGAAACCGAGAAAACCAGCCCTGTCAAGCAGAGCAGGGACGACACTTTCGAAGGACTGAGCGACCTCTTTGCCACCTCGCAAGAGATCTTTAAAGATGATCCTATTACTACCGGGGTTTCTTCTTCAGTAGTCGAGGCGACTTCTATTCTGCAACAGACCCCGTCAACTCAAGAGTTGATGCTAACTTCTACTCCCATAACTACTCCACAATTAAAGAGTGGTTCGTAGTTTGATGCGCGTAGTTTGCACATCACACACACTTAGAATCTTTCGGCACTTTTATACTTCTAACTTTTTGTATTTTGAAGAATTCTAAAATTTATCTCTTTTTATTTCAGATCCTCCGATGGGACGCAGCGGATCCTACTATGATGACTTCCAGCGCTACGGGAGGCATAGCCAATATGATTATAGGCGCTACCTCCCCTCTTACAGAGAATCCGATGAAGAAAGAGCCGCCCGAAAGGCTCAAGAGAAGAGGGCTCAAGAGGAGCGTTATGAAAGAAGAGAGAGGGAGGAGCGTCACGATTCTTCGCAGAGAGGCGACGATTCCCACAAAAGAAAATCCCATGATGACCGAGGAAAAGTCATATGGTTGAGGATTCAAGCAAGCGAGCCCGACATGGTGAGAAGCATACCTCTACAACTCCTGAAAAGGTTACTGTCCCCGTCTCGCTTGACATTCCTTCCGGCTCTCCCGCTCTCGGGAAGACAGACATCCAAACAATAATTAGCAGGCCTAAATTCCAAGTTGGACCGAGCCCGACCACTTTGCAAAGCCGGTTTCCACAGTGGTGCCTGAAGGGAGTGAGGTTCGACCTTGACTTGGTCCCCATTGACCAGTCTGCCATGTTACGAAATCTCGATGCCGTCAAGCTTGATATTGAAAGGATGTCGAACTGGCAAAAACTTATTGACGAGCTCCAAAGGGTTAATCGTGCAAATATAGAGGTCATGCTCACTATGAAAAATGATAAAGCCGAATGGCAAAAGGTTCTTGAGCAACATGATACTGAAATGAGGAGCATCACTACTTACAATGAAGAGCTTGAAGCAAAAGTTGAGGAACTTAAACAAGAGATTGCTACTTCCTCTACTTCCTATACTCAAAAAGAAGAAGTGCTCCTAAAACAAGTGAGAGATGCTCATGCCAGCCAAAGAGATGCCGAAGACAGGCTTAAAGTGCAAAAAAGAATTAGTGAGGGCTATGTTGCTGATATTGAAGAGCTTCGGAAGAAAAACAGCTCCCAAGAGGCGGAGATTCAAATGCTTAAGCTTCAACTTTCAAAAGCTGAAAGGGAGCGTGATGAGGCCGTTGCCGGCAAAATTGCAGCTGAAGAATCTCACGAGGCAACGAGGACCAACATCATCTCAACATTATTTGACTTCTACCTGCATAGCGTCTTGGGGCGCGGTAGCGTCGCCTTTCTAGGCCCCAAGTATGAAATTACTCTGGCTGAAGTTTGGGAGGCTGCACTCGATATGCTTGGCGGTAAAGGCACTGGCTATGCTGAGTCAGCTCTTGAGGAGCATTATCTTGATGACGATGCTCGCGCCGCTCTCGCCAGGGGGAGAGAACAGCTTGCAAGATTAAGGGCCGAAATAGCGGCAGGAGAATATTCGGGAAAAACTATCCCAACTGTTCCAATTCAGCCTTCTCCTTCGGCCGAAATTGACATTATCGGTTCTAGTTCTCATTCTCTATCTCCTACCAAAGTTATCACCGAGATCACAAGCATACAAGGTGGAGATGAAGGCGACGAGAGTGCCGAGGCACAGGCTTACGAAGTTGATGTCAGGAGACCGACTTCTGCAGGTAACCTTACTGTTAATCTTGCCCAAGTAGACTGCTCATCTGCTTCTTTCGAGCTTGATGAGCTTCTTGACTACTTCTTAAACCTCAGCGAACCTTTATCTCCGCTTTTTACTAACTTGAACTTTTTTCCTTCTGTAGAGAAAACGTCGAGCATCGTTCAAACTTCCCCACCTCCAATTATTCCTCCTCCATCTATTCAGGTGACTCCTCCTTCTGCCTCGCAACCGGGATCACAAGAGGAGCAAATAGAAGCTCTTCAAGACTTGGACGATCCCATTGCTTCTTCTCCAGAAGCAACTGGTTCCGATGATGAACCATTAGCTAAACTTCTTTCTCCAGGGAGTGGGTCTTCCTTCAAGAAGAGAGGAAAGCAGGGAGTTTCCAAGAAGAAGAAGAAGGGATCCTCAACTGGCGAAGAAAAAACGGAAGAAAGTCCGACTGAACCCCTTTCTCCTTCATCCCCTACTCTTACAAGCCGGCCTAAGAAGTCGGTTATCCGGCCAGGTGCGGGCTCAAAAGGTGGACGGAAGAAGAAATGATGGCTCTGGTTCTGTGGCTTTCATATCGCTTTTTGCCTTTTTTGCATGTATTGACCGGAAATTGTGCGGGTACCGCCCCCCGTTTTCTTTATTTTGAAACTTGTATCTGTAAGAAATTGTAACAGAATTAAATAAAATGATCCTTTATTTGTACAAACTTCTTGTTTGAATTTGAGAATGCATTTATTATTCACTTTTGTACAAGTTTCTTTGCACGATATTGCAGTGAGCTTGTGGTATACTGTTCGAGCGCAATTTTACCGATGTAGTTATACCATGTTGCCCCTATACCATAAGCTCATTGCAATATTTTATTTTATGAGGAACTTGTACTTTTTATTTTTTAGAGAATAATTATTCCATACTTGGAGGAATATTATTTCGTTAAAAAACAGAGTACAAATACGTTTTTACGCTTCATCCTTCGAAGATATCACTTTTTCTTTTGTGCATATACACATTTTACTGAATGAATTCTTCTATGTGGTAAAGCGGGTATCTGAAGGGTACTTTAACTTCTTTTTAAGGAAGAGAATTTTCCAGAATAGGTGGATCATTGTTCCTTTGAGAGTTAAAGTGTGCCTTTGAAAAATTACACCTCTGAGGGGGGGGCTTTCTCACGTTTCAACACTTGGAAGTTTTATTTCAATCTTGGTGAAACGTGTGCCTCCGAAGAGGTTTTTCTGCTTGCTTGTGCCTCCGGGAGGAGGTCTTTTCATTTCTGCCTCTGGGAAGAGGTCTTTTTGTTTTTGTTGTGCCTCTGCGAAGAGGTCTTTTTGGTTTCTGCCCCGTGAGAGAGGCTTTTATTTTTTTCTGTTCGCTGGGAAGCGGGCCTCCGAAGAGGGCTTTTCACATTTCATTTTACGGGAGTGTATCGACCGATGATGAAATGTGTGCCTCTGAGCTGGGTTACTGCCTGGAAGTTTGGAGTTTCTTTCTCTCGGTTGGACGGATTTACGGGAGTGTATCGACCGATCATTCTGCAACTTTGTATCGAGAAAGATCTCTCTTTTTCTGGTTGGCCCTCCCGAGGTCTTTTAGCATTTCAACTGTGGTTAAATGGGCCTCCGAAGAGGGTTTTTTTTTCACGTTTCAACACCTGGAAGTTTTATTTCAATCTTGGTGAAACGTGTGCCTCTGAGTAGGACTTTGCCTGGAAGTTTGGAGTTTCTTCCTCTCGGTTGGATGGATTCACGAGAGTGTATCGACCGATCATTCCGCAACTTTGTAACGAGAAAGATCTCTCTTTTTCTGGCTAGGCCCACTCGAGGTCTTTATCCTCCGAAGAGTTGTGCCTCCGTAGAGGTCTTGCGCCTCCGAAGAGGTCTTTTGTTGATCGATGCTTGCTCGCCCATGTCTCTTTCGCCATCCATTCATGTTGAAGATCCTCCTTGTCTTTTGCAAGTGTCAACACTTTTTAGTTGCCAATAATTTCCCTTATCCAAAGAAATATACTTCACAGTTAGGTGAGTTGGTGGTGGTGGACACATTTTGCTTAACTGGCTATTTGTTCAAACATTTATAGTTAGTTAGAGATGGTCCAATTCCACCCACGTTGCTCACTCTTGTTTGAAGCACTTCTTTTGTAGGATTTGAGTGTGGAAATTTTTGATGGTTTAGTGTGTGTTTGCTCGGTCTTGAGATGGTAAGCTTTACTTTCATGACCTGCATTATTAAATCGACATTTTAATGACACAATTAATGTATTTTATATGTCGAAATAAAACAAAGCAGTTTATAATAGTAGGAAACACAAGATTTATAGTGGTTCGGCCAAAAACTGGGCCTACATCCACTTTATAGCTTTTCATTATTCACTTGCTTTACAATTGCTTTCAATACAAGAACCATATTTTTGCAATTCTTTTTACAATACTTCAGTAGAGCTTTCAAGTAAAATAAGGACGCAAATGATTGCTGTTCCAAGCTCTTGGAATTGGTTCTCCTTCGACAGTTGTGAGTTTGAATGTGCCGTCAAGAAGCTTTGTGCCTATAACATATGGCCCTTCCCAGTTTGGCCCAAACACACATGTGGCTGTCATGATTCTTTTCAGAATTAGGTCCCCAACTTCAAAGTTGCGCTGACAAACTTTGGAATTGAAGTGCCTGGCTATTCTTTGTTGATGAGCCGCAATTCTAAGTCTAGCCTCTTCTCTTCTTTCATCAAGGAGGTCAAGTGCTTCCAATTACAGTTTTTCATTCTCATCTTTATCAAAATGGATTCTTCTATGTGAGTGGACTTCAGTTTCCACTGGAATCATTGCTTCTGATCCATATGCCAACGAAAATGGAGTATGCCCAGTCGCAGTTTTGTGGGTGGTTCTGTATGCCCATAGTGAAAGCGGTAACTTGTCAACCCAGCCACTTTTTGCTTTTTTCAGCTGCTTTTTGATGGTTGATTTGATGATTTTGTTTACTGCTTCCACTTGCCCGTTTGCCTGCGGATGGGCCACTGCTGAGAAACTCTTCTGGATTTTGAATCGTTTGCAGAAGTCCTGGAATTCCTCACTTTCAAATTGAGTACCATTGTCTGTGATTATTTTCTGCGGCACACCATACCTGCAAATGATATTTTTAGTCACAAAATTTATCATTTTCTTAGAGGTAATAGTAGCCAAAGGTTCAGCTTCATCCCATTTAGTAAAATAATCAACTGCAACAATAGCATATTTAATCCCTGATTTGGCAGTTGGTAATGGCCCAATGAGATCCATTCCCCAAATGGCAAATGGCCACGGACTGACCATCTGTGTTAGCTCAGTGGAAGGTGCTCTAGGAATTTTGGCGAATCTATGGCACTTGTCACATTTCCGAGAATATACAGCGGCGTCTTGATTAATTTCCGGCCAAAAATACCCATAACGGAGAATTTTCTTTGCTAATGTCTGACCACCCGTGTGATCCCCACATTCCCCTCCGTGTACTTCAGCTAGAATTGTCTTGGCTTCATTTTTAGTTACACATCAGAGTAATGGCATTGAAAAACCCCGCCTGTATAATTGGCCGTCTTGGACTATATATCTGGAGGCTTTCCTTAAAAGCTTCTGTCTTTCTCTCGAATTTTCTGGCAAAGAACCTCTGAGTAGATAGTCCAGTATTGGAGTCATCCATGATTCTTGTTCCTGAGATACATTCATAATCCAGTCAACATCCATCTCGTCTGTACTTGGTGCTGATAGGACTTCTACGGGGACTAATCTCAATAGTTGAGCTTCACCACTACTTGAATACTTCGCGAGGGAATCTGCCTTCATATTCTCTTCTCGGGGAATATGGTTTATTGAATAATGATCAAAATCTTCAAGAAGCTCCCAGGCCTTTGACAAATAAGCGGGTAAATTTCCTCCTTTAGCTTGGAATTCCTTCTTGACTTGGCATACGATAAGCTGTGAGTCACTGAAGATCTGTAATGTTCTGATATTTAGCTCTTTAGCGATTCTCAAACCTGCAATGAGAGCTTCATATTCTGCTTCATTATTAGTCGAAGGAAATTCCAGTCTCAGTGCATAACACAATGATCGTCCTTCAGGGGTCTCAAGGACAACCCCTGCCCAGAACAGTAGTCATTCCTTGCGCCATCAACGTATAATTTCCATTTCACCGGGACGTCATTAGTTTCCTCTTCCTCACTATCACCTTTATCTGTGCATTCAGCAATGAAGTTTGCTAAAGCTTGTCCGTTGATAGCTCTTCGGGGATGGTAAGTGATGTCATATTGACTGAGTTCAATATTCCACTTTAAAAGTCGGCCCGAAGTTTCAGGGCGAAACAGGACTTGCTTCAGAGGTTGATCAGTGAGGACTTTGATGGGATGAGCTTGAAATACGGCCTCAATTTCCGTGATGCAATCAATAGGCAATAGGCAAGTTTCTCCAGCTTCGAGTAATTCATCTCCGCCCCAGTGAATCTTTTACTAATGTAATAGACTGGTCGTTGGATCCTTGTATCTTCTCGAACCAATGCTGCACTCAGAGCGTGAGATGATATTGCCAGATAGATGTAGAGATCTTCACCATTGTCGGGCTTTGAGAGTATTGGAGGCACTTCCATATGACGAACCAGTTCATCAAATGCGTTCTGACACTCGGGAGTCCAATCAAAGTTTTTTCTTCCTTTCTTTAGAGCGTCAAAGAATGGAATGCATTTATCAGTAGCTTTAGAAATGAATCGGCTCAAAGCAGCAATTTTTCCGTTAAGACTCTGCAGTTCCTTCTTTGTTCTAGGAGCTTTGACCTTCTTCAAGGCAGTGATTTGAGCAGGATTAGCCTCAATGCCCCTAGCGCTCACAATAAATCCCAAAAACCTTCCGGACTCCACTCCGAATGAACATTTCAACGGGTTAAGTTTCATTCCGTATCTCCGGAGGACCGCGAACATTTCCGCCAAGTGATCCATGTGGTCCACTGCTTTCTTTGACTTTACCAACATATCATCGACATAGACTTCCATTGTCTTTCCGATCTGTGGTTTAAACATGGTGTTAACAAGCCTTTGGTAGGTTGCCCCCGCATTCTTGAGTCCGAAGGGCATGACTTTGTAGCAGTAAAGACCAACATCCGTTATGAAGCTCGTGTCCTCCTGATCTGGCTCATGCATCATGATCTGATTGTACCCGGAATAAGCATCCATAAAAGACAACAATTCATGTCCCGCCGTTCCGTCCACCAACTGATCAATTCTAGGCAGCGGGAAATGTTGAATATGCGCTTATATGTTTTTGTTTGATGATAATAAACATATATATTCATTTAAATGTATTTGGTAATGTACTATTTTGTTTTTCATACATTAAATAAATATTTGTTGAATAAAATAAATTACACAGAATTTGAATTTGAATTCAAACAGAACAAGTTACACAGATTTTGAATTCAAACAGAAATTTTATTCAAACAAATATTTATTACAATCTTGAATAGTACAAATTCATGCTCTCACTATACATATACATTTTTGAATACATCACGATTTCAATTTACATTTATAACCTCACTACATATCACTCACACTCGTATTTTGCCTTCAACTGCATTCCAGTTTGAATCCAGCATCTGAGCAATCTGCAAAAATATTCACTAACGTAGTAAAATTGAAAAAGAAATATTTTTGCAATATAAAATGAAATATGATTTTTGAAAATATGGTTTGCCTCAGTTATTTGGGTTGTTCGTCATCATTCACACTTGATTTCATCACAAAGTCGTGCACATAGATATTACGGGGACAGGTAATCATAAGTGGCTGCAATACACACGTGTACATTCATACACGTGTGCACTGCCTCGCCAACTCGTGTGCGCAGCCAAAAATAGCAAGTGTGCAAGCACAATTTCAATAAACAAGGCAATGCACTATGCAATGTACAACAAGTCCAGCAGCCCAAATGAACAACAAAGGGTCAAAGTTCAATGCACATGAAACCAAAGGCCGAGCAAATTGATACATGGTGATGTAGTCAACAACTACACAACTGCAAGTACAGGTTTCAATATCAAAGAAACAATTCAAGCTCAAAGTCAATGCCGAGAAACAATAAATGATCAGCCGTCAAGTTCAAATATCACACAAGTACAGGCTGCAACAATATGCACCAGTCCAAACATTTATCAGAGAATATATGGAAGGGTCAGTGATACAAGGCAATACACAAGAGCATACAAGTGCAGACAACAGCCCATACATGCAAACTGTCTCAGAAATGAACTCAAACCAAGTGCATCACTGATTTTTTTACACCAAAGCTAACAGCAACAAACAAGCATGAAACCAGTCAATGCCGAGGCTAAAGAAATCAGTGACATCGAAACAATGCAGTAAGGCCAGAGGTGAAAACAATACAACACTGAAGTAATGCATCCAGTACCAACCAGAAAAAGATGGCTAGAGACGAAATGAATCAAAGCCAAGATCTAAGTTCAACAGAGAAGCAAATTCAAGTTGAAGCCGTGAATGACACAAATACAGGCAGTGAAGAATATTGAAGTGAATGAAGAGCAGTAAACAGGTGAAAGTGCAACAGTGGCAATGCAGTGACACATGATATACATGATGAAGCAACAGAGTAACCAAAATCAACAATGCAACATTTTCATAATGCAGTGAAGCATGTTCATGGAACACAGCAACAACAGCCAGTACCAACAAGCTACATGATGAACAAGTGCAAACCGAACACAACAACAATGGATACTGCAACAACCAAAGCTAAAGCGTGCAACTTGACTGTCAAGACTCAGTAAACAACAAGCAATGTTCAAGTGGAGACCGAAGATGAAGGCCAGAGACGAAGACTACAGGATGAACAACGATCATGCTACAGAAATGCATGTATGCAGCAGAAATAATAACAATGATTCATGGTAAAGTCGAAGTGTTTTAAAACCAAGTCAAAGCGGTTAAAAAATCGAAACATCTCAAAATTCAAAGTAAACACAAAAAGTCAAAGTCGCAATTCACATGAAAGCCGTGCGCATCAAGCAAATTGAACAAGTCACAATTCAAAACCGTGGTAGCCAAGAAATTTGAATTAGTCAGTGAGAATCTCAAGCATCAATACCAGATCGAACGATCAAAGCAATATTTTTGAAACAATCAGACGAACGGAATTCAAGGATAACGAATCCTATAAAAGCCCCAAATCATCATCGGCATAAAGGAGTGAGTTCGAAAAAAAAACGAAGAGGAACAGAGCTAAAGCAAAATCGAACTCACCAAAGCGCGAAGCCATAGCCAAGTACAGATCAAATTTGCGCCAAGCTGAAGCCATAGAAAAATTTCACAGAAGCAAAAGCAAATTTGCAGAAGCCCTAATTAAATTGGAAGGAGGAACGACCATCATAACATAAACGAAAACGAATGGCTTAAAGAATAAAAAATGGGCCGACCATGTTATTATTAGAGGCTTTAGTTTAATTTTATAATTAGGGTTATTGTGTTTTTGTCTCTTAATTGTCGTTTTTATTTTTCGAGTCAAAAGAATTTGTAAATCACCACCTAGGGTTTAGGTAGTGTCAGATTGTCTAGTTAGAATTAGTTCAGTCAGCAGGGTGTGCGAGTTTGCAAAGCTGTATAGGCGGGAGCAGAGTTTGCGAGTAAGCGAAGCTCTATAGGCGGGAAGCAAAGTTTGCGAGTAAGCGAAACTCTATAGACGGAGCAGGGTGTGCGAGTCTAGTAGAGTGTTTGTGAGCGGAAGCAAATGTTTGCGAGCAGGGTGTGCGAGTCTAGTAGAGTGTTTGTGAGCGGGAGCAAATGTCTGCGAGTCTAGTAGAGTGTTTGTAAGCGTGATACTGTTTAATTCTAATAGAAATCTGTGAATGCAGCAGTAGGCAGGGGTTGCCGAAGCTGGGTAAATTTTGTGTGTGATTTACTTTTCAGCATATTTATTTCTGTAGTTTATTTCTGTGTTTAAATCGAGAAAATTTGCTATAACCCTATTCACCCCCCCTCTAGGGTTAATCTAGATCCTACAAGTGGTATCAGAGCACGGTATTTTTCTTTAACTCTAGAGTCATGAATTCATCAAATAATGCTTTTTCTGAGGGGCAAACTATCGTTAGGCCACCCATGTTTAACGGGAATGATTATGCTTATTGGAAAGTTAGGATGAGTATTTACTTAGTTCTGTTGATTATGATGTTTGGGATATTATTGAAACTGGCTATAAACCTCCCACTATAATCGTTGGTGATACTGAGATTCCTAAACCTAAGGATAGGTGGGATGCTAACGATAAGAGATT
Organism: Allium cepa; assembly: GCA_030765085.1. Taxonomy (NCBI): domain Eukaryota; kingdom Viridiplantae; phylum Streptophyta; class Magnoliopsida; order Asparagales; family Amaryllidaceae; genus Allium; species Allium cepa. The sequence goes on from CM060928.1 coordinate 962,099,296, forward strand.
GAAAACGACAAATGCTAAAGTCGTGAATGCTTTGATATGTGCTCTTGATAAAAATGAATTTAATAGAATTTCTCATTGTACAACAGCACAGGAAATTTGGCACACTTTGGAGGTGACACACGAAGGAACTTCTCAAGTCAAGGAGTCTCGTCTAACCCTATTCAGCAATGAATACGAAAACTTTGTGATGGACAAAGGCGAGAGCATAAAGGACATGTTTGGACGCTTTTCAACTTTGGTGTACAACGCTAGAGCGCTTGGGAAGGTGTTCACTGAGGTAGAGCTTATGCGGAAGATACTACGAGTCTTACCAATGAACTTTGAGGCAAAAGTCACGGCAATACAAGAATCGAAAGATCTGAGTAAGCTAAGCATGGAGGAGTTGATTGGAAACTTGATGACATATGAGCTTGAGCTAAAAGCAAAGGAAGAACGCAACAACTCCGAACCAAAGAAAAAGACGATTGCCTTAAAGAGCAAAGAAGAAAGCGATGAAGAAGGAGAAGATCCAATTGAAGAGCTTGCAATGGCTTTCAATAATCTTAGAAAATTGTCGAGATTCAAGCCACGCAAGAAGAAAACAAATCGTAATAGGCCAAAAGATTCTGACAATTCCGATAATGAACCGACGTGCTTTAACTGCAAGAAGCCCGGACACTTCATACAAAAATGCCCACTTCTCAAAAACAACAAAGGAAAGAAAAAGACGAAGAAGGTATTTGCAGCGACTTGGGATGATGAAGAAGGAGAAGAAGTTTCGGATAGCAGCTCAGAGGAGGCTAACTTGTGTCTTATGGCGAAATCAGATTCAGATTCAAGCTCTGAGGAATCTAGTGAGGCAGGTGAGTATTCCTATAGAGATCTTGTTTTTATGTGTCTTGATCTCACTAAAGTAGTTGATGCTCTTGAATCTAAAATTGAAAAACTGAAAACTGATAGGAGAGAACTTGCTCGTAAAAATTTTAGGTTAGAAACTGAACTTGAAAATATTCAAAACCTAGAATGTAAAAGATGTAAAGTTTTAGATTCAGAATTGACAAGACTTAAGAATAACTCTGAGAATCTTGAAAAAGAAAACTTGAACCTTAAGGAAACCATCGACACTAGGAAAAAGGATTTTATAAATCGATGCACCTCACTTGTCACTGAAAATACAACACTAAAAGCCAAAGTCCAAAATCCTGAGAAATCTTTGAATAACTTTTCAAGAGGCGAAAAATCTTTCAACATGCTATTGGGAAATCAAATTTTTGCTAACAACAGAAAGGACTAGGTTTTGGGAAAACACAAGTTGAGGATAATGCAAAAGGGAAGAGTGTCTTTGATAGATGTGAAATAATTGGACATCGTGTTGAAAATTGTAGTCATAGGAACAAGAACACAAAATTTATACAAGTTTGGGTTCCTAAGAATTCTACAATCAAATTTTATGTCTACTGGAACAAGAATAAAAGGACTAAAAAAGTTTGGGTTCCAAAGGGTTTGTTTATTCCTAATGTTTCTGCCACTAACAATCATGGACCTAGAAATAGGTCACAAAAATCTTTCATCGTGTAGGTGTGGTGGCAGGCTAAGGAACAACAACGGTGTTCTCTGGATTTTGGCTGTTCCAGAAACACAACGGGCAACAAAGCAAAGTTCCTTAGCCTAGTATAAAGATGACAGAATCACAATGGGCAATTACGAGAAATTATCGTAAAGGTAAAACAGGTGAAGGTATATTAAATGTGATAATCTGCACCATATTCTGAATTAAATCAGCCAAAATTGTGATAATGATGTGATGTCTTTAATTCTGTCTTATTGATATGATTTTTCTTTTGACTTGTTCTTATTTATGATCTTGATTTGTGCTTAAATGATGACCAATCAGATTTTCAACTGTGAACTAATCCATATAAATTTGTTTGGTCAAATGATGGTATTTTATTGATCCTTGATTACTCATGCTACACGTAGATATATTGGTTTTGACATTTTGGTCACTGTTTGTAAATTTGCACGATTTCAAATTTCATGTGAAAGGTGTTAAAAAGGATTTCAAGAAATTATTTTTGAAATAATTATGATGTTGATTGACTGTTGATTATTCATGAATATAATTGTTTATCCTATGGTTTCTGAAATTAACACCATGATATTTGTTTGAGTGTGAACATGGCTTCATTTCAAATTACATTCTGAGATAGTTTGTTGAAATTTCACAGTCTGGTCTTTGACATCCAACGAGTGAATATTGGGTGAAATTTAAATTCAGATGCAGATTACACTGGTAATATAGTTGATAGAGAAATTACTAGTGTAACGTGATTAATTTTTGAAACATTCATTTGCTGCATCGTTTTTCAAAGAAAATATTTGCATATTTTCACTTGAAATAATTTTTCATTTAGCAGAATTTTTTTTCTCATATAACGCTTTTGAGAAAATAATTGTTTGACCATATTTTCAGATTAGTCATTTTTATTTGATTTTAAATGACAAATTTTGACTAATCCGACTCCCTACTAATTATCAAAAAGATAAATAGTGATTGAAAAGGTGATGAGTGTTGATATTTAACATACATTACTCAAGAAAGTATATTTGAAAAATTTCTTTAGGAATTAAAACAAGAATTATAAAACTTTTTATTGGGTAAAGATTCCATGAACATTTCTATATCTATCATTATTTCTATCGACCATGGTTTATCAAATATTCAATATAGTTTGTCGATATGTGGTACTATAATCAGGAGTCATTTATTTTTCATGTCACATTTTTTTTAAAAATAAATAATAAATATCCAAAGTATTCACTCTCATTTAAAAGTCCTCACGGTTATGCATGGGTGAATTACTTGGATTTTTGATTATGTGCTTCCATGCTCATTTAAAAGTCCTTACGGTTATGCATGTATGGAACGCATATCAAAATTAATTGCTTAAATAGACAAGTTGATTCCAATCCCATTTAAAAGTCCTCACGGTTATGCGTGGTTAGAAGATACTTGATTTCATTTTTAAAATTAAATTCGAAAACTACTAATCTCATTTAAAAGTCCTAACGGTTATGCATGATTAGTAGATATTCAAATTCCTGATATAAATGTACCACAAGAAGATTCAACTGTATGATTTTATATGAACATCAATTTCCATCATTTCTAAAAGTGGAATATGCGCCTAACAAGGGTAGTTATGGTTTTTGTTTGATTCTTATTGAAGTTTAATATTTATATTCAATTTGAGTTTAATGTTGGATTAATATCGATTACTTTATCTCTATTTTTCTCTCACACTATTATTCTTTTGCTGATAACAAAAGGGGGAGAGAAAAGTTAAGATTTTGTCAAATAGAATCAAGCAAAGGTCAAATAATTTTCCCATATGCATCTAGGCTCATTTGAATATATTTCTATTTGTATGCATATATGTAGGGGGAGCATCATGTAGAGAGGAAGCAGATTTTGTCAAATAGAATCAAGCAAAGGTCAAATAATTTTCCCATATGCATCTAAGCTCATTTGAATATATTTCTATTTGTATGCATATATGGAGGGGGAGCATCATGTAGAGAGGAAGCATTTAAATAGGGGGAGCAATTAGAGTATATCATTGATCAAATACATTTAACACATGTACAAAATCTTAAATATATGTTTGTTATCATCAAAAGGGGGAGATTGTTGAATATGCGCTTATATGTTTTTGTTTGATGATAATAAACATATATATTCATTTAAATGTATTTGGTAATGTACTATTTTGTTTTTCATAGATTAAATAAATATTTGTTGAATAAAATAAATTACACAGAATTTGAATTTGAATTCAAACAGAACAAGTTACACAGATTTTGAATTCAAACAGAAATTTTATTCAAACAAATATTTATTACAATCTTGAATAGTACAAATTCATGCTCTCACTATACATATACATTTTTGAATACATCACGATTTCAATTTACATTTATAACCTCACTACCTATCACTCACACTCGTATTTTGTCTTCAACTGCATTCCAGTTTGAATCCAACATCTGAGCAATCTGCAAAAATATTCACTAACGCAGTAAAATTGAAAAAGAAATGTTATCCCGCTTTTTGGGCAAAAGCCGTGATACCAAAAGATTGGTCAAAAACAGAAAATAGTTCGCCTCAGAGATTGGTCGTATTTCACCTCACTATGGATATCGATGAATTCTGTCCGAGCCCGGATCGGGCCACAATTAATAAGACATGACAAGAAAGACCATAAAAGCCAGCATTTCAAATTTCAAGTCAATCCGAGGTCATATGCTCAAGTTATGATGGATTCAAGTTAAGAAGGTACACATTGCTCGGTTCGAACCCATCATGTTCGAACCCATCATATTCGAACCCATCGTGTTCGAAACCATCGTGTTCGAAACCATCTGTTTCGAACCCATCATATTCGAACCCATAGGAAGAGGCGACGTTCGAATCCATCAGCCAACGTCACCACTTCGAATCCATCAATCAACTTCGTATCCATCACTACTTCGAATCCATCCATCAACTTCGTATCCATCACTACTTCGAATCCGTCCATCAACTTCGTATCCATCACCACTTCGTGTCCACCTCAAGCTTCGAACCCATCACAAGCTTCGAGTCCATGCTGTCTTCGAACCCTACACGTTAAAAACAACTTCGAATCGATCCAGAGCCATCGATTCGAAGCGTCCTGCCCCCTCATGCAACAGGTTCGATTCGAACCTATGGTTTCGAACCGTATGGATTCGAACCATATGGATTCGAACCTATGGGTTCGAACCATATGGATTCGAAACATATGGGTTCGAACGACCCATAGGATCGGTTCGAAGTTGCCAGCGTACCGAAATGCATCACCTTGAATCGATCATATCTCTCAATCCCTTGATCCAAATGCCATGAAATTTTCACAGAAGCTTGATTACATGATGAAGAACGTCCACGCCAAGTTTCATCGCAATTGGACAATTTTTTGATCGATTCGAAGTTCACTTCGAATCGATGCCAAACTGGGCACGCAGTCCAAGAATGCGGGCCTGTGGGCCCCCCGTCACGTGCCAAGCAGCCTCTCCAGGTTTTGGGCGGGATTTTGGCCTTCCACGCCTATAAATAGAGCCCCTGGTCATTCAGAAAAGGGGAGGAGATTCAGAAGAGAGAAAGCAAGTCCAGACTCTGCTGAATTCAATCCTATTCGTCACTATTGCTGTTGAGTTCAGAGTTCAAAGCTATAATCCGTTGTAATCAATTAAGATTATCAAGTTCAAAGCTACAACCCGTTGTAATTGAATAAGATCCTCAAGTGAAGCAATAAAGAGAAAACCTTCAAAGTGGACGTAGGCACGAACGCCGAACCACTATAAATCCTGTGTTTGTGATTATTGTCTGTGGATTATTGTGATTAGTTGCTTAGATCTGAATTCTATATTGATTGTTGCTGAGAACTGTGTTGATTATTATTAATTTGAGTACGTAAACGGGTGCTTTCGCGGTATTGGGTGTTTGTGACCAATTTTGGCGCAAACATTTTGGTGCTTTCACTGAGAAGGCTAATTCAGGAAGAAGTTGAATTTGAAAATCCAGGAGTTCAGATCTAGAAATTATGACAAGACAATCGAGTAGAAGGCCAAGGCCTGAGAGAAGTGAACCACAAGGAAGTCAAGAGGCCTCCTCAGGAGGGAATCAAGCATCAATCCACATCACTAGGGACGAAATGGAGACAATGATGAAGAGGCAGGAGGAGTTGATTCAGAGCTTATTCCAACAAATTGGACAACTTGGAGCACAGAATAGAGAAACCGATGGAGTTCAGAACGGAGCAGGACCATCCGGAATAGCACCTGGATCAGGAGGCGCACACTTGGAGCACGAAGATCTAGTCCCGGAGGGAGAGAGAGGAGTGCCCACGCAACCTGGAGGCAACAGAGGAATGAACACTCAGTCAAGGGGGCAGATTCCAGAATTCCCTCGTGAACTCGGGGGGCAGGTTGAAAGTAATGAACGAAGATTGCACCTCGGTGACAACGACAGATTGGCGGAGATGGTTAGAAGAGCTATGAGAAGCGGTTTGGTAAACAAGGATTTGGAGGATGTTAATAGGAGTCCTTTCACTTCGGCAATTAGACAAGCTAGAAACCCACCAGATTTCAAGTTACCATCGTTGGACACGTATGACGGAAGAACGGACCCCACGGTTCATCTAACAAAGTATATGAGGCATATGGAAGTGCTGGGGGCACCAGAGGAGGTTATGGCCCGGTGCTTTCCATTATACTTGACAGATATTGCAGCATTGTGGTTTAGGCAATTAGAGAATGGATCCATCGGAACGTGGAATGGTTTAATTGAGAGATTTATGAGGCAATTCAGGGTTCACATTACGAGACCCAAGAATGTGATGACTTTGGCAACCTTAAAGCAGAAAGCCGGAGAGACCTTGAGAAGTTATCTAGCACGATTCAATGCAGCAGCAGCGTCAGTGGACCGAGCGGATCCGTCCATGGTGGTAATGGCAGCTGTGTCCGGAGTAGCTGACGGCACAGAATTCAAGAATTCATTGACTAAAGATCCACCCGTGGATCTAGAGGAATTCTACAACGAGGCAGAAAAGTTTTTACGTTTAGAGGACGCAAATGCAGAAAGAGAAGAAGGAGAGGGAATAGAAGTTTATATGCTTAAAGACAAAAAGCCTATCGAAAAGGACTCAGACAAGGATAAAGGAAAACGAAGGACTGAGGATTATGATAACAGGTCAAAACGGCAGCGGAGAGAGCCGCGATTCACTACTTACACCGAGCTGACTGAGAGTTTGGAACGCATTTATCAGGATACCAAGGAGCAGATTCCGTATCGCAGACCAATGCGGAGGGATCCAACCTCAAGCGAAAGAAAATCAGATAAGTTTTGCGTATTTCATGAATTAAACGGTCATAACGCTAATGATTGTAGGCATCTGAAGGACGAGGTGGAAGGACACATCAGGAACGGCATGCTCCTTCAGTATGTGAGGAGGCGAGCTTCAGCGGAGGAGCCAGAGCGGCCACCGTCTACATCAACCAGGGGCAACCCTGAACCAGGACGCCGTTTGGTTATCAATTAGTTAAAATAACGATGAACGAGTCGCATGCTCCCACTAACGCAATCGAATCATTTACACATGTACGAGATCGCGAACGTTCTCCAGGCATGCTCTGAATGATCATTGAATGTTTCGTAGTGGGAACTTACACTTTGACATCTTTGCTTTGTTTTTATTTCATGTTGATTTGGACTTTGACATCTTTGCTTTGTTTTTATTTCATGTTGATTTGGACATTTGAACTTGGTTTGTTTGGACATTTCTGTTTTTAAAAGCTCACCCGTTGAATAAATATTTGATTCTGATAACTCTGAAATTGCTAGGCTACTTGCACATGTACGGGGTCGCGAACGGTCCTTAGGCATGCTCTGAGATAGTGATATACCTAATCAAATGATCCAGGGACCCACGCGAACGTGAACCTGGTATCAACAATATCAAGCCCCTCCGGGTACACTGATTCGCCTTCAATAGGCACACAAACAATCCAGGAACTCACCCGAACGTGACCCTGGCATTCAAAACATCAAGCCCTCCCGGGCGCGTTTTCTCGCCTCGAACGGCACCCGACCGCGAACGGTCACAACTCGCCTCGAACGGCACCCGACTTCAAACAGTCACAAACTCGCCTCGAACGGCACACGATCGCGAACGGTCACTACTCACTTTACCTCAAATGGCTCGATCGCGAACGGTCATCATTTGAGGCCCGCCTCGAACGGCACAACTCACTGTAACAGCACAACTCACTGTACCTCAAATGACTCGATCGCGAACGGTCGTCATTGGAGGTCCACCACCTGATCGCTGACTGCTACACCTTACCTCAAATGGCTCGATCGCGAACAGTCGTCATTTGAGGTCCACCACTTGACCGCGCACTGTCGCACCTTACCTCGGATGACTCGATCGCGAACGGTCGTCATTTGAAATTAGGCGCTTGACCTTGAACGGTCATATTTCACCACAGATGACTCGATCCCGAATGATCGACGGACGGATTTACGCGCTTGACCGCGCAGGGTCGCACTTTCCCTCAAATGACTCAATCACGAACGATCGTCATTTGAAGTTAGGCGCTTGACCATGAACGGCCGCTCTCCATCCCGAATAAACTCGATCACGAACGATCGTCATTTGAGGACATATAAAACTATCAAGTTCTTTACAGGTTGACGACAGGATATGAACATCCAGCTCAAGGCATTGCAAAACACACCTTGCTACCGCAAGGCATGTTTTGGGGGGCAAAATGTTATCCCGCTTTTTGGGCAAAAGCCGTGATACCAAAAGATTGGTCAAAAACAGAAAATAGTTCGCCTCAGAGATTGGTCGTATTTCACCTCACTATGGATATCGATGAATTCTGTCCGAGCCCGGATCGGGCCACAATTAATAAGGCATGACAAGAAAGACCATAAAAGCCAGCATTTCAAATTTCAAGTCAATCCGAGGTCATATGCTCAAGTTATGATGGATTCAAGTTAAGAAGGTACACATTGCTCGGTTCGAACCCATCATGTTCGAACCCATCATATTCGAACCCATCGTGTTCGAAACCATCGTGTTCGAAACCATCTGTTTCGAACCCATCATATTCGAACCCATAGGAAGAGGCGACGTTCGAATCCATCAGCCAACGTCACCACTTCGAATCCATCAATCAACTTCGTATCCATCACTACTTCGAATCCATCCATCAACTTCGTATCCATCACTACTTCGAATCCGTCCATCAACTTCGTATCCATCACCACTTCGTGTCCACCTCAAGCTTCGAACCCATCACAAGCTTCGAGTCCATGCTGTCTTCGAACCCTACACGTTAAAAACAACTTCGAATCGATCCAGAGCCATCGATTCGAAGCGTCCTGCCCCCTCATGCAACAGGTTCGATTCGAACCTATGGTTTCGAACCGTATGGATTCGAACCATATGGATTCGAACCTATGGGTTCGAACCATATGGATTCGAAACATATGGGTTCGAACGACCCATAGGATCGGTTCGAAGTTGCCAGCGTACCGAAATGCATCACCTTGAATCGATCATATCTCTCAATCCCTTGATCCAAATGCCATGAAATTTTCACAGAAGCTTGATTACATGATGAAGAACGTCCACGCCAAGTTTCATCGCAATTGGACAATTTTTTGATCGATTCGAAGTTCACTTCGAATCGATGCCAAACTGGGCACGCAGTCCAAGAATGCGGGCCTGTGGGCCCCCCGTCACGTGCCAAGCAGCCTCTCCAGGTTTTGGGCGGGATTTTGGCCTTCCACGCCTATAAATAGAGCCCCTGGTCATTCAGAAAAGGGGAGGAGATTCAGAAGAGAGAAAGCAAGTCCAGACTCTGCTGAATTCAATCCTATTCGTCACTATTGCTGTTGAGTTCAGAGTTCAAAGCTATAATCCGTTGTAATCAATTAAGATTATCAAGTTCAAAGCTACAACCCGTTGTAATTGAATAAGATCCTCAAGTGAAGCAATAAAGAGAAAACCTTCAAAGTGGACGTAGGCACGAACGCCGAACCACTATAAATCTTGTGTTTGTGATTATTGTCTGTGGATTATTGTGATTAGTTGCTTAGATCTGAATTCTATATTGATTGTTGCTGAGAACTGTGTTGATTATTATTAATTTGAGTACGTAAACGGGTGCTTTCGCGGTATTGGGTGTTTGTGACCAATTTTGGCGCAAACAAGAAATATTTTTGCAATATAAAATGAAATACGATTTTTGAAAATATGGTTTGCCTCAGTTATTTGGGTTGTTCGTCATCATTCACACTTGATTTCATCACAAAGTCGTGCATATAGATATTACAGGGACAGGTAATCATAAGTGGCTGCAATACACACGTGTACAATCATACACGTGCGCACTGCCTCGCCAACTCGTGTGCGCAGCCAAAAATAGCAAGTGTGCAAGCACAATTTCAACAAACAAGGCAATGCACTATGCAATGTACAACAAGTCCAGCAGCCCAAATGAACAACAAAGGGTCAAAGTTCAATGCACATGAAACCAAAGGCCGAGCAAATTGATATATGGTGATGTAGTCAACAACTACACAACTGCAAGTACAGGTTTCAATATCAAAGAAACAATTCAAGCTCAAAGTCAATGCCGAGAAACAATAAATGATCAGCCGTCAAGTTCAAATATCACACAAGTACAGGCCGCAACAGTATGCACCAGTCCAAACATTTATCAGAGAGTATATGGAAGGGTCAGTGATACAAGGCAATACACAAGAGCATACAAGTGCAGACAACAGCCCATACATGCAAACTGTCTCAGAAATGAACTCAAACCAAGTGCATCACTGATTTTTTTTACACCAAAGCTAACAGCAACAAACAAGCATGAAACCAGTCAATGCCGAGGCTAAAGAAATCAGTGACATCGAAACAATGCAGTAAGGCCAGAGGTGAAAACAATACAACACTGAAGTAATGCATCCAGTACCAACCAAAAAAAGATGGCTAGAGACGAAATGAATCAAAGCCAAGATCTAAGTTCAACAGAGAAGCAAATTCAAGTTGAAGCCGTGAATGACACAAATACAGGCAGTGAAGAAAACTGAAGTGAATGAAGAGCAGTAAACAGGTGAAAGTGCAATAGTGGCAATGCAGTGACACATGATATACATGATGAATCAACAGAGTAACCAAAATCAACAATGCAACATTTTCATAATGCAGTGAAGCATGTTCATGGAACACAGCAACAACAGCCAGTACCAACAAGCTACATGATGAACAAGTGCAAACCGAACACAACAACAATGGATACTGCAACAACCAAAGCTAAAGTGTGCAACTTGACTGTCAAGACTCAGTAAACAACAAGCAATGTTCAAGTGGAGACCAAAGAAGAAGGCCAGAGACGAATACTACAGGATGAACAACGATCATGCTACAGAAATGCATGTATGCTGCAGAAATAATAACAATGATTCACGGTAAAGTCGAAGTGTTTTAAAACCAAGTCAAAGCGGTTAAAAAATCGAAACATCTCAAAATTCAAAGTCAATACAGAAAGTCAAAGTCGCAATTCACATGAAAGCCGTGCGCATCAAGCAAATTGAACAAGTCACAATTCAAAACCGTGGTAGCCAAGAAATTTGAATTAGTCAGTGAGAATCTCAAGCATCAATACCAGATCGAACGATCAAAGCAATATTTTTGAAACAATCAGACGAACGGAATTCAAGGATAACGAATCCTATAAAAGCCCCAAATCATCATCGGCATAAAGGAGTGAGTTCGAATAAAAAAAACGAAGAGGAATAGAGCTAAAGCAAAATCGAACTCACCAAAGCGCAAAGCCATAGCCAAGTACAGATCAAATTTGCGTCAAGCTGAAGCCATAGCAAATTTTCACAGAAGCAAAAGCAAATTTGCAGAAGCCCTAATTAAATTGGAAGGAGGAACAGCCATCATAACATAAACGAAAACGAACGGGTTAAAGAATAAAAAATGGGTCGGCCATGTTATTATTAGAGGCTTTAGTTTAATTTTATAATTAGGGTTATTGTGTTTTTGTCTCTTAATTGTCGTTTTTATTTTTCGAGTCAAAAGAATTTGTAAATCACCACCTAGGGTTTAAGTAGTGTCAGATTGTCTAGTTAGAATTAGTTCAGTGAGCAGGGTGTGCGAGTTTGCAAAGCTGTATAGGCAGGAGCAGAGTTTGCGAGTAAGCGAAGCTCTATAGGCGGGAAGCAAAGTTTGCGAGTAAGCGAAACTCTATAGGCGGAGCAGGGTGTGCGAGTCTAGTAGAGTGTTTGTGAGCGGGAGCAAATGTTTGCGAGTAGGGTGTGCGAGTCTAGTAGAGTGTTTGTGAGCGGGAGCAAATGTCTGCGAGTCTAGTAGAGTGTTTGTAAGCGTGATACTGTTTAATTCTAATAGAAATCTGTGAATGCAGCAGTAGGCGGGGGTTGCCGAAGCTGGGTAAATTTTGTGTGTGATTTACTTTTCAGCATATTTATTTCTGCAGTTTATTTCTGTGTTTAAATCGAGAAAATTTGCTATAACCCTATTCACCCCCCCTCTAGGGTTAATCTAGATCCTACAGGAAACAGTCTTTGGGGCAAGCCTTATTCAGATCTGAGAAGTCAATGCATACTCTCCACTTCCCATTAGCCTTTTTAACCAGGACAGGATTTGAGACCCAATCTGGGTAAACAGATTCTCTGAAGAAGCCATTCTCCATGAGTCGATCGACTTCTTCTTTCAACGCTGCTGACCTCTCTGGACCTTGAGTTCTTCTTTTCTGTTTTACTGGCGTGAACTTTGGATCGATGTTCAGAGCGTGTACCGCAATCTCTGGTGATATTCCGCACATGTCGGCATGAGTCCATGCGAATACATCTAAATTTGCCTTCAAGAATGAGACCAGAATATTCTGAGCTGTAGTGTTGAGTTATGAACCCACATTTAGCACCTTGTTTGGGTCCTTTAAGTCAACAGGTACCGGCACTGTCACCTCTACCGGCACTACTCTATTCTCCCCTGCACTAGCTTTTCTTGGATCCATCTCTCTCCGGGCACCGCTATGTTCGCCAGTGCAGGGACCAACCTGTAGTTGCTACAAGGTTCGTTCTTTGATGCGGACTGAAGGCGCCGCATCTTTTCCCATTTCTCTCCTCTTTGTTTCACGTAGCTCTGCAAGATAGCACTCCCGTCCCACGTTCTGATCTCCTTTAATTATCCCAATTCCGTTATCAGTGGGAAATTTTATAGTTAGACACCATGGGGCGAGAACAGCTTTGAATGCAGCCAGAGTCGGTCGGCCCAAGAAAGCATTATAAGCAGAAAATTCTTCAACAATTATAAAGGTCTGCCTTCGAGCTACCTTTCTCAGCCCCTCTCCGAGCTCTACAATCAAGTCTATAGTCCCAATCGGCTGCTTTGGCTCCCCAGTGAAGCCAGCAATTTTCAATGACGAAGCCTGGACGTCAGCCATTGGTATCTTCATCTGGTCAAAAGTTTTCTTGAAGAGAATATTACACGAAGCCCCGCAATCGACCAGAATTCTTCTCACAGTGGCCGGGCCAATACCGGCAGAAATGACCAGAGGATCTATCGTAGGGGCTTCAATACCCATAGAGTCCCTGGTGCTAAATATGATGTCATCAGGGAAAGTTTTCTGTTGTTTCAATGGCGCAGCATCCTCTAACACAAAAACACTTTCTTCTGCAGGTGCATGCTTCAGTGCTCGAGCATACCTTTCCATCTCACCCCAGCTCCTGCCTGCTGGGTGAGGACCTCCCATTATCACATTAATGACAGGCCTATCTAACTCATGTTCTAGGGCATTCTCACTCGAGCTTGGATGGTGAGCGGGGACTTGTTGCCTTTGGACCGATGAGGTTATTGTGTCCCTACCCCTTCTAACATACTGTTGGAGCTTGTTCTCTTTCAACAGTCGCTCAATTACTTCTTTCAAGTGTCGGCATTCGTTAGTGTCATGACCAGGCTGATTGTGAAACTGACAGAATCTTCCACTTTTCTCCATTTTACCTCCAACCCTCATCTTAGGTGGCGTAGGATAACTGATATTATCTTTGGTTGCGAAGAAGATATTTTCAGGGGTATCAGTCAAAGGTGTGAAGTTGAAAGCTCGACCCTTCTTTGCATCCCCTTGTTTATTTCTGCCGTCGTTCCCCCTTTTCTGAGCATTGGATTCCTTTTTGTCTGGAGCATTACTATCATTCTTAATTTCCGCTGATGCCACCTTAGCTGGTGCTTGAAGGCTTTCCAGGCGCATGAACTCATCGGCTTTTTTATAGAATTTATCGAGTGAATTTGGTTCTTTCATTTTCAACCATTCTCCAAACTTGCTCGATTTATCAATTGCCCTCATCAAGTATGTTAAAACCATGCGTGGCTCAGCGTTATCAACCTCGGCCAAAGTTATGTTGAATCGATTCAGGAACGACTTGATGGATTCCCCTGGGTTTTGCTCCAGATTTGACAATGACATTATGTCCTTTGCTTTAGAGGCGTACAACCGAAACTGCTCCTTGAACTTCTTAGTTAAGTCCGAGAACTGATCAATGGATCTAACTGCCAGCTTGGTAAACCATAATAAAGCTACTCCTTCCAAATACACCGGGAAGTATCGGCATTTAATCTCATCGGATGCCCTGGCGCCAGTCATATGCCAGTCATATTTATACAGAAATTCGTTAGGATCACTTGTTCCTTTGTAAGCTGGAATAGTGGGCGGAACAAATTTTCTCGGGAATTCAGCTTTCAGAATCCTCTCGGTGAATGGAGTTTTGCTTGGAGCAAAGCCCCACTCTTTCTAATCCTCGTCCTTTCGCATATTTTCTTTCATGATTTGACGGACCATTCCTGAAAAATACTCTTCATCATCCACAGGCCCTGCGGGGAAAACGTCAGCCATTCTTTCAGAGTTCTGCCTTGACAGTCGTTCACGAAGGGTCGTTTGAGGTCCCGATCCTCCGTCCTGAGGAAGTGGCCTTTTGACAGGGCTTACCGCCCTTTGAGAAGTATTCCCTCTAACCCCCTGAGCTCTATCAGCAGAGTTTCCTTCTTCATTTGTTGGCTGACGATTAGCCTCGAGCAAATCATTTAGCTTATTCAATATCAAGGTATTCTGAGCATTCTGAGCCTCTAATTGTGCATTTTGAGCATTTAACTGTTGATTCAATCCCAAAACCACAGCGTCTAATTCCGCTCGCTTAACTCCCACAGTTGGAGTTGTCTGACTCAGAGGAGGAGAAGTGGCGGTGTTCTCTTGAACATCATCAGATCTGGCAGATCTACGTTTCCTTCCGGGAGCCATAATTTCTGTTAAACTTCTGGTCTTAACGGAGATTCTTTCCTCACAGTTTGGTGAAGCAATGATGTTAATATCCTGAGTTCAATTCTCAGTGAAAGCACCAAAAATGTTAACGTGAAAATCAGACGCTAACACCCCGGTGTGAAACAAAGTTGGATGAAAGCACCACCCGTGTATACGGGAACTACAAGCAAGTAGAGAAAATACAGAAAAAAGCAGAAAAGACAACAATTTTTATAGTGGTTCGGCTCAGAGTAAGCCTACGTCCACTTTAACTCTCTTTATTATTGAATTTGATTACAACTTAACAACAATCTTCAATTACAATACACTTTAGACCAGTAGATCAAACTTTGATAGAGAATAATCTTTCGAATTCATGTTGAAATGATGTAGATTTACTCTTCGAGATCGACGTAGTGTCTTTGGTGTTTGGAGTACTTGAAGTGTTGAATGAGTAGAGAATTCTGCAGAGTATCGGCGCTTGGAATGGTCGGCCAAAAAGTCCCTCCAAAGTTGGAGATGGCCCTCTATTTATAGAGAATTTTAGGCAACAGTTTTCGCCCAAGTCATGAGTCGTGCCCGACTCAGGGAAAGTCGTAGGTCACGCTCGACTTAAGGGTCAAGAGTTAGAAGCGGTACTGAGTTGTTCACCTGGATACAAGTCTTGACTCGTTTGCGAGTCAAAGGTCACGAGATAAGGCAGCATTAAATTTATGTAGTTTTAGGTCGTGAACGGCTTATCCTAGTTCGTAGATCGGTCACGATTTAAATGCAGTTGCTTGCGCTTTTTCCTATCTTGAGTCACTAGGTCGTAGCTCTTTAACTCGTTGAGTCGTTGGAGGCCTTGAGTCGGTCTGCTTCTTTAAGTCGTAAATCCTCTTGAGTCGTAGACCCACTGAGTCGTTAGGAACCTCAAGTTGATGAGTCGTGGATAGCTCTGAGTCGTTCACTCACTTCTTTCCTTGGCCATGCCATCTCTTAAACCATTAAGTCGCAGACTTCTCTATGTCGTAAGTCGCTAAGTTCTTCAACTCGTTAAGTCGTTCAATCTTTAGGTCGTATTCCTTCTTTGAGCCGTGCATTCCCTTAAGTCGTGAGTCGCCCCAGGTATTAACTCGTTGACTAAACGGGGTTAACACGTAGGAAGCCTCTCGAATTCTCGATTGGTGATCTTGTCTTTATTCGTGTTTCTCCTTTGAAGGGGGTTATGCATTTCAGTACGACTGGGAAATTGAATACTCGCTTTATAGGACCATTTTCTATTACTGAACATATTGGCCCTATGGCTTATAGAGTTTCACTTCCTGCTCATTTATCTGGCATTCATGACGCATTTCACATCTCTCAACTTCGGAAGTGTCTTCGAGAGTCGGATTCTGTTACCGATTCTCCTGATTTGCAAGAACTTGAGATCTCACCGGACTTATCTATTGTACAACAGCCTATTCGCATACTTGACACGGAGGTGCGACACCTTCGGAACAAGGATGTGCCGCTCGTTAAAGTTCAATGGTCCGCTAACCCCAATGACTGTACTTGGGAAACCAGAGAGTTTATCGAGCGATCTTATCCGGGTTTTCTATCTTGGCTTGGCAATGGTGAGAATATCTTTTCATCTCAAGCTTATTTCCTTTTCTTTTTGAGATGATGTATGTATGTAGTTGTTACAAATATTGTCTCTGGGAATTGCAAGGACGCAATTTTGTAAGGAGGGGAGATCTGCAACAACTCGCATATTTAACGATTATATATTTAATTGTTTTATTTAAATATAGCGTCGTTAGTTGCATTTTTGGGTCTGAAATGTTACTTTTTGCAAACGACCGAATTGGGGCTCGATACCACTTCCATTGAGTCCAAAATGGCATTTGCGATCTTTTTAAGTATAAACTTTGACATGTTTGGAGTAAGTTGAATTTTGCTACTTTTTCTAGTTGGGTTTTGGGTTTGGGTTCTGCCCACTGTCTAACTTAATGCCCTAACTCAGCCTTCTCCTCTCCATTCATTCATTTCCAATCCTCAAACTCAAGCTAAGACTGA
Source organism: Allium cepa (assembly GCA_030765085.1). Lineage (NCBI taxonomy): Eukaryota > Viridiplantae > Streptophyta > Magnoliopsida > Asparagales > Amaryllidaceae > Allium > Allium cepa. The sequence goes on from CM060928.1 coordinate 962,116,234, forward strand.
GAATGGGGGAAAGAAAGAGGAATTAGAAATTCCAAGCGGTAGTTTACTTTGCAAACTTGAATTCTTGCTCCAAAATCAAAGAGAAGCTATTGGTAAGCCTCCTCTTCATCTTCTCCAACTCTTTCTCTCTCTTTACTTTCAGAAATTCCTAAACTTAAACTTAGGAAATACTTGTTTTGATTTTAGATTAAAGCGTGTTGGGTTGAAGTAGAGATTGGTTGGTCTACTCCTTGTAATTGAGCTCCTTCTTCTTCTTTGTTTTGGGTTAAAGGTGAGATTTTTATCTCACATCTATGACTATAACTATCTTTGGTTGTTAGGTATGAATTCCTAACACTTATTCTTGTGCATTTGCTTTTGGTTTGGGTTGAATTGGTGAATATTCCAATTTTTAGTGTTTTGGGTCCAAATCTTTAAAATCCTAACTTTGATGTTTTGATCATGTTTTGGTGATGAATCGAGGAGCATATAGGGCCGGGTTGCCTATTCGCATAAACCCTTAGAGCCAATGTTCATCTGGTTGCATTTTGGAAGACTTTCTCTTCATTTGGATAGGTTGAAAAACAGCCCAGGCATGATTTAGTCGACTGAAATCTCTGTTCAGTCAACTGAATCTAGAATCCGAAAATTTCCAGGCAGAATTCAGTCAAATGAAAATCTCTGTTTAGTCAACTGAATTTGCTGTTTCAACCCACTTTGCCTTTTGGGAGTGAATTTCCAATTTGAATCGATTCGTGATGATCCTATTTGTTGTTATCATTTATTTTGACTTTGATGATTCCTTTTTAATTTCAATCCACAGGTTTTTATAAAATAATCTTTTAAATTGTATTAAGAGCTTGCTTCTCTAATTTATAAATCCTATTTAAAATACACACAATTTCGCACTTCGAGCGAAGTGGAAAGGAGATTAAATGGTTAGGTAAAACACGGACCATGAATCCATGCATTTATCTTTTCGATTAATCCCCGACCTATTCGATTGATTATTTTGACCTTTTGGTCTGGCTTACCAATGAGATGAGGTAAACTTTGTACTGCTTTGAGTGTGAAATTAGCTAACGGATAGTAAACCGTTTAGTGTGAACGAGTGGTTATGGGACTCACGTTACCACTTTTCGGATTCCTTTTCGAGAGTTGTGACACATTCTGCCAGTTAGTGGTGTCCACTACTGGGCCTCCGGACCTTCACCACTACGGTTTGTTGCCTTTGGGATAGTGTCTTCGGACTGTCTCCTTCAGGTTTGTTGCCTTCGGGTATGTTGCCTTCGGGTATGTTGCCATCGGGTATGTTGCCTTCGGGTTTGTACCTTCGGGTTTGTACCTTCGGGTTTGTACCTTCGGGTTTGTTGCCCTATTGTATCGCTTTCGGAGTTGGTCTTTATGAGCCGCTCGAGTGATATTTGGGTTTGGAGCCTTCGGGCTTATGGATCCTTGTTTATACAGTACTGAGCTCAAGCAATCTTTTGTTTTCGTTGATATGTATATTCCCTAGGTATCGCTCTTCGGTGTTGGTCTTTTTGAGCTGCACGATATATCGCTGTTACCTTGTGGAACTTGTGTTACCTCCATTGGTATTTGTTATTGCCTTTCTGGCTTGTTTTGGGATATTCATATCCTTTGTTTATTTGAATTGCCAATGAGATGAGGCTTGTTCTGTTATGATTCATCTTTTGTTAGATGATTATGTTATCTCTTGTAGAGATATTTGTTATACTTTGTGACCTTGCAGGTTATTGTTGTTCAGTTTATCTAACTGATTTGTTTAGCTAGACTGACCCGTGTATTTCATACTCGGGTCAGACCGAGTTGTTTCAGGTTAGGTGCTTTTGGACTTAGCCGATTTTGCTTCCGCATGGACTATTCAGCTTGTTCCTTTTTGTTAAAGCTTTTTTTGTAGTCCTTTCTGTTGTAACTCTGATATGTATTCTTTTGACTCGTCTGTATATTGTGGTTTGCTATACCACTTGACGTGTATCAGTTTGTAAACTCTGTTATGTATCAATATATGTGTATATGATGACCTACTATTCTGTGATGTATATTACATTTGAGTTGTTATATTCTGTTCTGATAGATTCTCCAATCACCTATGGTTTTGTTTTAAGTATTCATTGGGTATGTCGACCTGCTTGGTATGTCTATTGTCAATGTATTCAATGGACAGTTAGAGAAAGGCTATAGAAGGTCGCTCCTAACCAGCCTTATTCTCCGTGTTAGTTGACGGCATTACGCTGTAGTGTCCTTGGCTAGCGTGGGTATAGAGGTGGGGTGTCACATTCATGGTTAAAGGATCTTTGTATAGATTATTTTAAATAGTAATTCAACCTTGTCAAGTACAAACGGGTTATGCAATTACAGACTTGGGAATCAACGAGGATTTAGAGGTACTATTATTTTGATCCGACCAAGAACATTAAGTTCATGTAAATGGTTGGTGATGAAGAAACGGGAAACAAAATTAGAATTTATAAAAAATAATTGTTCTGAAATCCGAGGATCTGGTATACATTTAAGCTGGTCATGAACTGTCCATTCCCAAAAAGAATATTCCCAAAGGCCAATTCTGCTAACCCATAATAGTTCGCTTAATAGATCTATCTGTTACTCGACTTGTTGAGTCCTAGCTTTCAAAATAGAAGGACTCCCAACTCTAGCGACGTTTTATATGTGCTAAATACAAATTGCATCATAAAAGCATCCAGTTGCACCCTAAACGCTTATTCACCCACGTATGCACGTGCATGTGCAGTGCACCACACTCTGTCTTTGCTCTCTCATGGCTTTAGTCTCTCTTTTTAACCAAAGGAAACTCTTTATGACTTATTTTATATTAGCATACTCCTTTATTTTTGGCGATGTATGGAAAATGCAAAATCTCAAAACTTCATATCAAAAAACCCAACTCCACTCTGTTTTGAAATCATTCGACTTTCTCCCCTTATTTTCACATGTAGATATAGATTCAAACTTGTAATCGAAAGTTAATCCAAACTTTTTTATATTTTTAATTAAACTATAATTAACATGTTTGAATCTACCATGTCATAAATTAACAAGGACAAACTAGACATCCTATAAATAGAAAAATCATTAGACGATCCAAATGAACATAATTTCACATGTTTATAACCATAATTCATATCCTAAATGAAAATCAAATGGACCTTTTCAACCCTGGTCAAGAGAAGACATTGGACCTTTGTATTAAATTTACAACCCTAGTTTTTCTATATAAAAAAATTATATACACAACATGCCACATTGTAATAGAATAAAAGGGAGAAGATAGTCTTGCAAAAATTTAGGATAATAGTAAGTAATGCATGTGTGTGTGTTCATGTTCTTTTTCCTATTTAGATACGAATAAAAGGACATTGCCATTTATAATACAAAATAGATTTAAAATAGTTGCAAGGCATGACTACTATTAGACGTTACAACAAATTTAAGATGGTCTAAATAAAAACTAGGGATATGAAAAGGAAATGGATATATCATTTCTTTTGAGACGCTAATTAATGGACATTGTTCTTTATAATACATAATAGTTGTAAATAGTTACTTGTCTATATCAAGTTGAAAATAAAATATCAAATATGTGTATGGTTTTTTTATGTCGAACAAAATTTGACATAAGGTGGCGCACATATAGAATGTTTAGCTCCAATGTAGATTTCATCTAAGTTTAGAGATGACATATTTTAAGTGACCTAGCAAGTACTTCATTTACTACTACAATGTGGACCATTTGGAGTTGAAAAAGTATAGGTAAGTTTAAAGACCTAGAATTAAGCAAGCTATTTATAAATGTCGGCATGTTAGCAATAATAACACATAAAACGATGCTAATTAATGAATATAATATCATCAACTTGAGCAACATTACAATCAACTTTACAACCGTAGAGATATCCATGTGCTACTTTGTATTATGTTATAATTCTATTTGTTCAAGTAATAAGATTACAGGTTTTTTTCTAAAAATGAATACCTAGCGATCGACAAGCACCATTGTCCAAGTGATTAAGTGATTCGGCTTTGGTGCGAGAGGTCACGAACATGCGTAGCTCGATTCGAATGTTTATTGACATGTGATATGCTGTCCCAGTGACATGTTGTATATAAATTATGATTTCAAAAAAAACCTACGATCATTTATTAGCTTCTGAAGGTGCTCTGTTGGCAGGCCAGCTATTTGGCCTTCTAAAATGTTGCTGTTAAAGCTACAAAGAAACTGCTAACAATATAAATTCGAATTGCCTATATTCTATGTTTTACTGGTGGGATTAGAATTGTATTGCTAGTTTAAGAAAGAATAAACTACCAACAGCACAAGTAACCATATGAACAAAAAGAAGTATACACAACATGACTCATTGGTTCTTTATAGAATAAAGCGGGGAAGGCAAGATGGTCGTATCAAACTTTAAGGTAAGAACTAGTAATGCATATATATGTTTTATTTTGAGAAAAAATAAAGGATATTTCCTTTTGTAAGATAGAAAGCTTTCAAACAGCTGCATGACATGACTTATTCAGATGTCAACAGAATTAAGCTGCTCTTATTAAAATTAGGGATAGGAAAAAGTATTGCATATATGCTTCTTTTAAGGCATCAATCAAAGGATAACACTCTTTATAAGATAAAAAATAGTAATGTAGTTACTCATACAAGACACTGGGTATCAAGTCAATTAAAAATAAAACAACAAATACGCAAAATATACCTTTCTTTAGATGTATAATAAATCCAACATGACATGATACACATATAGGATAGCTAATGTTACGGGGACTCTAACTCAACACCACTCAAATCACAACTCCAAAGCACAACAAAAAAGTGAGATCGTGGTAAGAAGAACGACAATAACCGATCAATATTTCAAATCCAATCTCAACCAATTCAATAAAATCACAATAGCCATACAAGCAATATAAAGTAAAGCAACAATGATAGTTCCACTAACATCTTATTACTGTACATCCACTTTGAGAGAGAACTTTTGTTAATACCAATGAGAAGTGTACAAAAGATTGATTATAATAATCACAATATTCACTCTAGAATATGATGTCGTGAAGATTAGAATTGAAGAAAACTAGGAATTTTATTAAACCTATTTAATGGAGAATAAAACACTTGATCAAAACCCTTGGATTAATCACCATCTTTGAATCTGAAAATAGCTTATACAGGGAGAGTTTGAACCTAGGCAAATACCCGATTTGCCCCTTGAAACCTTCACAAACCAATGCAATCTACTAGGGAAATTTTGAGACAACGCAGCTGATCGGACGTTTGATTCCTCAACTCAGACGTCTGACACGAGGACAAAATTTCTTCATTTCAACCACTTAGACATTTGATCCTATAACCAGATGATTTGAGCAAAATCTTCGGAGGCCAAATCCAACTTTCAAAGACGTCTGACTCTAAACAGACGCTTGTACCAGGTGACCAAACGTTTGATTACCACAACCAGACATCTAAAACAAGTTTAGGGATGCAACATACTATGCAAAAATGTTTGGGCATCATTCAGATGCCTCACAACAGCAGTCTAGAAGTCTACGAACCTCGGTTAGACATCTGACCTGCTTCTCACTGTGTATCTCCAGCATTCAACATGCCATAATTCCCACCTCCAAGCACCAAGCTACTTCCAACCACTTCTATTCTCCATATAGTGTCGCCAAAATTCAACAGCTAACTTCAATGACGCTTTCATATTATCTAAGTTTATTCAGAGATAAAAAACATTTTAATTAACCTAGTAAATATTGCATTTACATCTACTATGTGGCACACATTATCTAAGTTCAAATTTTTTTTCATTAGTTTATGTCCAAATAGAAATTCCTATTACTATTTTTAATATATTAAAATTGCAAAATAATTATTTATATAAAATATTGCGTATCAATTAAATTGAAATAAAATATCACATGTATGGAATGGGTTATTTTGATGTAAAACCAAAACCAACACAACATGGTACACATAGGATGTTGAACTCCACTAATGATTTTTATTATCTAGAAGAAATTTAATGAGAAAAAAGTAATCTATGGTAATGTATTTACAACTACCATGTGGTACATTCGAAATGGAAAAAGTACAGAAAGGTTTAAACACATAAAAACGAAAAAGTTATGTAGAAGTGTTTTGATTATACAAGACTGCAAACTAACAATGATAACACACAGAAAGAAAGTAACTGATGAATATATATAGGTAATTTGCGCAACTTCATTTCCCAAGAGAATAAGAACTTAGCCAATTTCATAATTGTAGAAACATCAGTGTACTACATCGTATTAACTTTTTGCATTATTATTATTTAAGAATAAGATTGCAAACTTTCTCGAAAAATGTAATAAATGCATGAAATTATTTGTTAGCTTTTCAATGTGTTACGTGGTCTAAACAAATATGACATTATTAAAGTCAAACTTGCCATGACCATATGATTTAATGGTCAGATGGACACTACTGTCTTGATTGCAAATCTCTTTTTCTTTAGTGATTTAAAAAAAATGAATTAAGCGTGTGTTTTATGCAAGGTTTGAAAACTCAATTTCATGTTGAATATAGAAAGCGTAAATACAGATAATTTGCAATTATGAAGAAATATGCATTTATATGGAAAGACTAAATATAGAATATATGCAATTATGAAGAATAAATATGGAATATCTGCAATTATGAAGAAATCTGCATTTACAGAAAATAGGATCTTAAAAAATATAGACTTTCTATATACACAAAATTAGGTTCATTTTCTTCCAAGTATTTTGCACTTATGGAAATGATGATGTATTCCATCATTGAAAATTATCTCTATGAATAAAACAAAAATCATCTTCTCTCCTCAGATCTCTTATTCTTGATTTAATTTCTATATGAGATCAGAGCAGGTTCAAAATTTGAATCTAATCAAATGACAAAGGCAGAGCATGCTGAAGCTGTTGATGGAGAGGGTGAAATGTAGGGGGAGATCATGCTAAAGTTGTTGAAATACTGGGAGAAGATCATGCTAAAACTTTAAAAATCAATGATGAATCAAATGTTGTAGTGCTATCTACGGAAGAAATGTTGTTTGATCATGTACCACGGGAGAATAATGAACTATTGACCATTATTGATATTGAACCTAGACGATCAGAAAGGATTAACATAGACATTCCAAAACTCATGTATGAACCAGATTTTAAGTCTAAAGCCAAATACCCAAATTCTTAGTATGTATATATACATAGGTTGTCTGGGTCATATACATCCACAATTAGTCAGTTATCATCTGTTTTCATCTCTAGCAATTTGCAAGAAGCACTATTGGATCCATAATGGAAGAAGGCCATGAATGAAGAGATGAATGCATTACCAAAATTTCCACTTGGAGTTGATAAACCCCAAGGACGTTGAACTATTGGATGTCGATGGATATTCACTACTAAAATAAACTCGAATGGAAGTGTTGATAGTGATAAGGCCAGACTAATGGGGAAGGGGTATACAAAGACATATTTCGTGGATTATGAGGAGACATTTGCTTCAGTGGCAAAGATTCGATCCTTCTAGCAAGATTCAATTGAAGTTGACGATGTGAACGAAAAATTTAATTTTCCAATGAAGCTCATTGTTTAAGGTATATAATTTTCGACCCAAATTTTCAAACTTTCCCCCTTTCCAATGGAAACCGGATTTTTGCTAGGGTTTCATCTTGGAATCCATCAAAACCGAACTATGGTGACCAAAATTTCCAAATTCCTTCCAAGATCTCAAACTATGGTTTTATGTCACCCACGTAAGCAAACCCTACACTTTTCTCTCAAAAAATGATGCATAACCATCTAGCCAACCGTGGAGATTATCTTTTAATTTTACTAGTGTAAGTAATGTTGTTATAGTAATTTTTAATTTATCATTATCATACCAATACCAAAAAATTTGTAACCAATATTGAGCTACACTGGTAAACCAGTACTATTGGTACGGTAACAGTAAATTTACCATTATTAACAGTACATCTAATAGTAGATAAATGTCAAACCAGTGATAACAATAATTTTTCTACCCATATGGATTTTGTTTTTTTTCACTATTTTAATTAATCTCAACCGTGAACAATTTTGAAGAAATGTCAGATTTAAGAAGGTATTTCTACTCATATGAATTAGGTATGGTTCACATTTTTATACCAGATCTGTTAATCGGGGATATATCCATATGTTTTTATTTTCATGTTAATTATAAAAATGTGGATTAGACCTATTTGCTGTGTTTCCCTCAGATCTATATAGTTTTATGTTTTTCTACTTCCCTTTGAGTTGTTGTTACAGATCTGAGTCATAGATGAAGAATATGGAATTTATCTTATTTGGAATTAAATAATTGATCTTTATACATGTAATAGAAAATATATCTTCCATTACAACATATATAAAGATCAATTATTTAATTCCAAATCAGATAAATTCCACATTCTTCATTTACAACTTAGATCTGTAACAACTCAAGAGGAAGTAGAAAAACATAAAACGATATAGATTTGAAGGAAAATACATAAAATAGGTCTAATCCACATTTTTATAATTAACAGAAAAATAAAAATATATGGGTCTATCCTAGATTAATAAATCTAGTATAAAAATGTGAATCATACCTAGATTCAATACAGATCCAAAGGGAAATGGAAAGTATAAACTAAATCTGATGTAAATTAAATAAAAACACCATTTTTAATCTAAATTAGAATATATACACGTATCTGAAAGTTAAATAACCAAATTTCTAAATTAGATTATATTTCACTCACCTGAATCCTTCAACACAAATAAGCGTACCTAACTCCTCCTTGTCAAGCCTTCTTGATATTCACTAATCTTTTTCTAACTTTATTTTATTTTGTGTATAATTTATTTTATGAAGAGGAAGAGAAACTACAATAGGGAACAGAATAAAGAATATTTTTTAGGATGAGAATTATGTTAGGTTTAAGTTGAATTTATAGGATTTTTAAATTTATATACGTCGTTAGATAATTGCTTCAGGTGGAGGGAATTAATTAGGGGCGTTGAATAAGATATATTGAATTTAGACATTTTTCTAAATAAAATATGTACATATTTAAGCTTTTAATTTAGTCTATTAATAAATCAGTCAATTGGAATCAAACATACACATATGTATATAATTGACCATATTCTTTACTATCCAACTGCGCAATCAATTTTGAAATTGATTGGTATTAATTAGATTCCCTAATTCACATAAATGTTACCCTTTTTAACCGATATTAAATCCTCTTTAATTTAATTAGTCAATTACATCTTGATCTATATCTTCCTAACCAACTGACTTATATATTTACGTACACATGTTGCTAACCATTTAAGCATAAATAAATAAATACATATATACACAGAAATATATGTATTTACATTTAATTTTCTCTTTTTTACCCTTAATCAATATTATATAATCACATTTGAATTATTAAACATGGAAGAGAACCCTACACACACATATGTGAATAAGATGACACATATCCCTTCTCTTTTTTTAATTAACGTTTCATAAACATTTGAACTTTCTATATTTGGTAATAAATACCTCTATTAATTAATATATTCATTTACACACTTATTTTATGTTAGTCTTTTACCTTCTCATACATTTATTTGTGGTTGAAACGTGCTCATAAAAAATATACTCTACAAGACTCAAACTCAGGTCACTTGGTTGGAATGCACATATCCACTGTGCCAACCATGCTTTTGTCTTTTATTAAATGCATAATCATCATTATACTTTTTTTTTATTTTCTTATAGTCAACCTGCACATATTCAGCTTATTTATTAACAAATAAGTCTTCTTAACTCTTTCCTTGATCTTTATTGTTACTCCCAAAATATGCGTAAAAAGCAAAATGTGCACTACAAAAACATTCCGTATCTTTTTCATACGACGTCTGTTTCTAATAAATTATATACGAACTTAGGCTAGAAAAATCTACTTAACACAATGTAAAAGCCAAAATTTTCAAATTCCTTTATTTGTAAAATTTTACGATTTTATCCTTTTATGTAAATTTACATTTTTATTCTTATCAGCATTTTAATTCGTTATTAAAATTTGGGGGGTGTTACATTCTTCCCTCTTTAAAGGATTTCGTCCCTGAAATCTCCAAGAATAGGAGAAACATAAATTGCAACAATCGTCCAAATCTACAATCACTACTCAGACATCAAACACCGCAACCATTATCCTTAGGTTTATCTAATGCAAATGATGACTTTATGCAATGTGAAATGCATATGAATGTATCTAATTCGAAAAGGTAGTCGATCTATTGATACAGCCGACCTACTGTCATGTCATGCAAATATTCTTATGCCATGCAACCTATGTATGCAAAAACCCTAATAAAACTGTTAGTTCTTCATGCATGCTTCAACCATAATCCAAATGCAATCATCCATATGTCCAATGTCCATTTATATATAACTATATATATATAAGTAATATTAATAAATGCATAATGAATGAATATATATATATATATAGCACACATCCATATGCATATGCAAGTGCACTCCTAGGTGGTCGATCTAAAATAAGATCAAAAAGATAGAATGAGTGCCTAGTGTGTGTAAATGCATCCTTCCGCAACCACTAGCATCCATTTGCAACCACCAAACATCACATGTCATAATGGAATGTTTACAAACATCTCTACCGACACAAAGTGTCATCTAAAAAGATCTATCAGAGGATCCTAATTAGGAAAAGACTAAAGATAGGATATTCAAAAGAGAACTTACCAACAAAAAGATATGGACAAGAAATCCTAAGTTCAAAGACACTCTGGGCTTTTCTAGCTAAAGTTGATAAACTGGGGTAACCACCCCATATAGACACTTCTCCAATTGTCAAAAATTGAATAGAGTCATCTTCTAGTACCATTCTAGATTCTCAAAAATCTCTTCTTCTTCCTTATCAACCATTCCAATTTATAGTTAGGGCCTTTCACATTTTAATGCATTGGAACTACATCTTTTTACCCAGAAGAAATATGTCTCCAATATTCCAGAAATCATTAAAAGAGGGTTTGTGCTACGCTTGAAATTACAAGGAATTGTCTCTTTTATTTGCTTTCTTGAAATAGATTGTACAAAGTACGGTAACCATCCTTACTTTTCACATCTCTTTCTTTGGAGTGTATTCCTTGTTATTTCAAACGATACACTTTTATATTGAAGCTGGAAAATTTATGGAAAAATTCATTACTACATATTTCATTTCAACGAATTAAAATGCTATTCAAATCCCATCCATTTTATAATCCTTCAGATTTGGTTTTTTTGTCCGTGCCACCTCGATTGTCCAAACATTCACTAGAATGATTCATTCTATATTTTTATCTCATCCAAACAGGTAGGTTAAAAAATATGAGATTTATCATATTTCCTTTATGAAGTTTTCCATTTAGGGACTGCTTCTTTACTTATTTTCCATATCTCAATATATGATACTTAACTATAAATTTTCAAGACCTACGTTAGGCATACATGGATTACACCTAAACCGATATAAACCAAAAACAAAAACAAAAAGGTATACTTTCCCATTCATGTCCACCTGGTCAGCCCAAAGCCTTCAGAGGAGCAACATAATACCTGAACTGCTCGTGGTTTATAGGTATGCTACCCTTACCTATGTGGTATCAAACTCACAGTCAAAGTGTCAAGCCTACAATTCATGTTCCTAATTAGAATGCCTACAGTAATCAAGAAAATATCTGTTTGTGTAACGACCCATAAATCTTATTGGTTTTATAACATAATTAACTAAATTTTTATGAAATTTTAATTAATTGACTTTTGAAATAAAAATTTGATAGTTGAAATACGTCTATTTTAACATAGAAACTGGTAAAATTTTATTAAAAAATATGAAAGTAAATTCTGTTGTGTAATTTTCAGTTTCAATTTGAATCAGTTAATAATTGATGGTAATAAAATATTTCCAAACCTAAATATTTTCATACAATAAATTTGTAATCTATTTTCTGAGTGAGTCGTCATATTTCGTTTCGTAAATTTGGACTTCTCCGGCCCCGTTTATCTCATTTTCGACAGATTTGCAGCATTTGGGCATCGAATATCGAGTTTTGAGAGGATGGTCGTATTGCTGATATATGTATATCATTTTGTTCGTCTCTCTGTGCTAATCTCCATGGTATATTCATTTGTCTATGTGTCCGGTACGTGGTGAAGCACCCGAAACGGTTAACCGTAACGGTACGCCTATTGATTTCAATCTGTTATCCTTTTTTCATCAATAATAATAATAATAATAATAATAATAATGTATGTATGCTTACATTATAACATGACACTCATTTTAGAAACAACTCCTTTTACTAACTCACCCATCTTCTATTCATTGCTTAAACCCAATTGCCTTCTTCTCTATGTATAAAAAAATAAGCTGCCTTCGTTTTTTTGTTGCCATTTGATTCTCCCTCTCGCGGTTCTCCCGCTATCCATATCGAACTTCCTTGAACCCAGCTCATGCACATCCCACCACCCGCCTTCGCCTGACCTTCCATCACACCAAGAACCACCACAGCCGCCACCTTCAACTGGCCCTCCCTAGATCTGCCATTCGCCTATGCTCGGCCCACCAGAAAAACCAAACTCACCACCTCCCCAGTCGACTAGACCCGCTTCATCACTGTCCTTCACAGTCTTTTGTTCGAGCCTAGCTTCCATGCCATCCTTCACTTTTTTATAAGATATGTACAGTATATATATATATATATCTTACAAAAGTAATGTTAGATATGTTCTATAGTTATATACCTTTACAATAAATTGCTTGTTATGAAAGTTGTAGCATATAGGAGTTAGCATACATATATATTTTATAGTGTGTGTGTGTGTATACATATACGAAGTTTATGTTGCACCAGGTTTATTGTTCATTTCAGTTATGTTTTATATTTTTATATACTATATTGGTATACATCTGATCTGTCGAGTTCATATATAAGTCATATATATGGTGTTGTAAAGTATAAGTTATTTATATACTCTAATATATATATAGGTTTATATAAGATTTGTATGATATGCTAGTTATGATACGTATATATAAGCTTATACAAGTTTATACAATCTGTTTAGTTATATATGTAAATTATATAAGTATATATATATAGTTGTCTATTGTATGGATAGGTTTCTATTAGTTTTATATGACTGGTCGAGTTAATTTCTAGCAAGTGCAATTATATATATATATATATATATATATATAAGTTTTATATGACTGGAATGAAAAATTAGCCAAAAGGGCCTCTTTAGCAAGTGCAATTAATTTCTAGGGCACACAACAGAAATAATTACTTTTAAGGACAAAATGCAAAATAATTAGTTTCTTAGGCCTAAAACCTATGAAATTATGTCCTTGAAAGTAATTGGACTGCTGACTTTTTCCTTAAAAGTAATTATTCTGCTGACTTTGGCCTTGAAATTAATTTCTGTGGATGTGTGTCTTAGAAACTAATTGGACTGCAAAGTTTTTCCTTCTAGTGAAATGCCCTTAATTATATTTATGGAATTCTAATTTGAATGTTTGCAGTAAACATGATATGTTAGGTTGATGTTTTGAAATGAATATAATATATATATATATAAGTATTTTGCATGTGAATAAGTATATATATAAGTATTGATTTAAAAATTCAAATAATATTTTTTTATTTTAATGTATGTTTTAAATTGATTTTTGAAAATTTATACATATGAAATATATCTTGTTCATCGATCTCTTGTCTATCTTGAATGACATTCTCAATATCAAATTTATCGCAGCAAAATCCTAACTTATCGCTGTCCCGCTAATTCGTGTCTGTATCCCTATGCTTGTCCAATTATTTCTCTAGCCTCGAAAGGTGAGTAATCACTCACGATTAACATTCTTACATTTATTAAGTTTGATTTACTTGAAACGAAAATTAAAACATGCTGCCAATTTGAACTGTTAATTATTTAATAGTTATATATGAGATGCTACTATCTGTAATTGTTCACCTTTGGGATATGGCACCATATCTTGTTGTTTATATTATATTTTATTGTTATTGATGTTATATGCCCATTGTTGATATATTAAATAATTATCATATCTGTTCTCACTCTGCAAGTTCCCTGTTAGCATAAAATTCCATATGGGTTGAAATGGTATATACACGAACGATCTTGTAGAATAAGAAAAAATCGTTATGGGTTGAAATGGTAAACCCACACGATTTTTATTGATTTTTATTTTGGGACTGCGGGTTGAAATGATATATATACCCATAGATATGTAACGACCCTGACTCGACCTTCAAAAATCGGCACCGAATACATCATCCGTATTCCAATGTCGTAGATTCAAACTCAACTCTGGTTCGTCGGAGCTTATAACGCATTAAGTATAACAACATAGCGGAAGAAAACGTATAATAACATTGATATACAACAGTTGATACAACAAAGATACAACGAATATCAATGCATATATCGGAGCTAGAATACAACAGCGGAAAAAAAACAATAGGAAAGCACAAAACTCAGCAATGGAAAGACAATGTCTTCAATGAAAAATCCTAAAACTCGAATCACCCTTAATGCTTAACTAAGCAAACTCGATCCATAAAGCGATTTCCAAAATTCAAATGGCTTCAAAGACCAAAAGACTTCAAGGATTTCCAAAGCTACATCTACTATTTGATTATCTGAAAATCCCAACTCTAGACTACTCGTGTGGAAAGTTGTGGGCACCCAGAGTTTAGGAAGGGAACAATAAACTCCAGGTCAATCATGGGGCTGGTATGAGCAAACAAAAATTGTTTTGTCTTTTAAAACAAACAACAGAAGAAGTAGGAGAAATTCGCTATGCTTTTGGAAAATGAAACTACCATAAGGTGTGACGACCCAGAAATTTTTAATATTTGAAATGGAATATTTAATCGATTTTAAATATTTAAAAGTTAGTGTAACTTGAATTTCGAATATAAATATGAATTTGGCAATTAAATTCTTAAATTAAATTAATTTATTGAAGTTGGATAAAAATTTGAATTTTTCAGTTTCACGCTGATTAAAAATATTTCAAAGGCTTGTAAAATTCATATTGATAATACTGAAGATAATAGAAGCTTCAGAATTGAAAATGGAACTACTTTGCTTAGTTTTGAAATTTTATCGTTTTAATCGATATTTAAAAATAGCCTTCCGAGGCACAGTCTCAGAGTTCAACGAAACCAATTCCATTGGATCCGTAATAGTTAGTTATTATCGAATTTCAATTTTCGTAATGTTTGGAGTTGTCGTTTGGCCGTATGATAAGCAAACACATAGAAAATTAAATCGAAATTTAATTTAATAACTGGTTCAAAAAGCTATCATCTCCATACGATCGAATTAGGACTCAGAACATTTTCCATTGCGTTTGGAATGGTGGTATAACACTATAAACACCTGGCGGCACGCTTCGATAGGAAGTCAAAAATTTCACGCTGTGTTTGTCGAGATAATTTGAATTTGAATTTAAATTAAAATATATTATACCCTAAGTCAACACAGAATTCTATTTTCTTTCAGTATCAAAACTTTTCTCTGAAGCACTGCAGCCTTCCTCCATACGCCAACGTCTTGTCCTTGTCTCCCCATTTCTTTACAAATCTCATGCGAATTCTTTCAAAAGTAGAAACAAAGAAATAAACTTTAATGGCCGCACCTTCAAAGGAGAAAACATATCGTTCCCCCATTCCAAAATCAATAGGATTTGAGTTGGCCTCGTTCAAAAGAAAAAAAATTCACAATAAGAATCGAAATCGATTCAATCTAAAAGAAAAAAAATATTGGAAGCAAAATCGAATTGAAATCGGCTCGATTCCAGGAAGGTATCGAACACGATTCGTTCGATTGAATTCAAGACTTCAAGAAGGGAGTTCGAGCTCGCGATTGGGGAAGCAACTGTAAGGGAAATCGAGGCCGCGATGGTGAGGCGGAGTTCGCGACCTTATTACGATGGTTGTTTCCAGGCAGCGGCTCGTGTGATGTATCGAAGGGTCGCGAGTCACTGGGTAGGTTCGCGTTCGAACGAAGGCATCCTAGGGTTCGACAATAGGAAATCGAACTGCATCGAGGTTGCGAATTCGAGCTTAGTGGTGGTGCGGCGGCATGTTCATCGAGTAGTGGCGATCTTGCGGTCGTGTTGTTGGTGGCTGATGTTCGCTTGGGGCAGTAAGGTATACAGTTTTTTATTGAATTTTATAAATATATACACACACACACAAACTTGGAGGGAAAAAATTATATATTTTGGCATACTGTTAAAATCTTACTGTAAGGTTAATTCCTGTAATCAACTAAGTGTTAAAGGAGATAGATAAATAATGTTATCCGGAATGTTCTTTTTGTAGGTTAAGGATAAAGGAAAGAAAATATTTTGTTAAAAAGAAATTAGTTCTTAATAAAAACAAACAACGAACAAAATTTTAATTTTGAAAATAAAATCAGCGGTTAATTTAGATTATCAAATAGAAATTTAACTATTCGATTGGTTCGAATATTAATAAATTTATATAATGTTATTCAAGGTCAAAATTATGATGGAAATAAGCCGAAAATGGAAATTGACTACAAAATAAAAGCAAAGGTGAGATCTTCTCACTCAAGTTTAATTGGAATTTCCAGTTTGATTTTTAGTAGTTAAATTTAAAATTGTTGATCGTGTGCTTGGATGATGGTTGCTATTATTAGTTTTGAAATAGACCCTATACGCCGCATAATAGCGGATGATATTTTTATAAATCCCATATACTGCGATGTTCCACCTCGAAGTGGAATTGGTATTTAATTGTCATGCTAACGTCTATGGGTGCAGGGAAACAGGTTGGAGGGATCCCACTGGATTCCTCAAACATTTGAATTTGTTTCATTTGTTGTGTGTTAAATTATTTATAATCTATGTGTGATTATATTGTAATTGGAATCATTGTTGGCTAAAATTTAGCCGAATATATTTTTTGGCATCGTAGGATACCAGAAATATATAATTGGATTTTTGGAAATTAAAGTGGAAAAGCCTAGACCGTTACAATTAAAGTATTAAAGTTGATTTTTTTATAATTCGATTGAATTAATTCCAAAATATGGGAAAAGATTTTAATAAATGGATTTTGAGAAATGTTGTTGAGAAGTTGAAGGATTTATTTAAAAATATGGATTTTAAATAGTTTGGGAAAGAAAAATAGGGATTTATTTTAAAAGATAATAAATTTGGAAATCCATTTGAAATTTGATCTGGTACCTGAAAATAAATTTTTGGAAATCAAATTGAAATTTGATTCGATGTTTGAAACAAAAATTTAGAAATCAATTTGGAAATTGATTTTTGTGATAGAAAATAAACCTTTGGGATATCCATTTGGAGATTGATTTGGGTGTTTGAAATAGATTTGGAAATCAATTTGAAAATTGATTTGGTGTTGAAAGTGAATATTTGGGAAACGATTTGAAAATCGTATATCAATGGATATTTGAAAATTTGAATTCACAATGGAATTTATAAAGGAAACGGAAATTATTTTAAAAATAAATATTGGTTTATTTTTAAAGTGTGAAAAGGGATTAACGAATTTGGAATGTAAATCTAAAATAAATCAAGAAGGGTTTATTAAATTGGTCTAAGTGAACCATTTTGAAGTGAAAGTGTATTTTCCCTGGAAAGCCGAGTATGTTTTGAAAGTAGCTTTTAAAATATAAATTAAAAGTCCAAAGTTGGTTTTAAAAGTATGTTTGGAAAAAAAATTATTTACTTGGGTTATTTGAAAACCTTTAAAGTAAAGATTTATTTAATTAACTATAGAAGTGATTATTTAAAGATTTAGTTGATATTTGTTTTAGAAAGTGGTTATTTAAATTGGTATACCTGATCTACTACCTTTATTTTAAAGTTAATTTGGATTTGAAGTTTTATATAAGGTATTAGTATAATAGTTTCTTAACAAATATTTAAGCAAATGTTTTAAAATAGTTTTATCTAAATGTTTCCAAGTATATGTTTTGGACAAGTGATTTTGTTTAAAGTACTTGAACTCGACAGACTTTTAGTGGAAATAAATAATATCGAGAATTTTATTCCGCGAGTGAAAAGTGATTTGAAATTTGTTTTCAAGCGGTTGAATTGTGAAAATATATCTTGCAAAGATATTTTGAAAATAAATAACTAGGGGAATGAAATCCAGTAATTGTTGTGAATATTGATTGATAGTTAAATAATCGACTATCAATATTTGCCTTTAAATGGCATTTGAATTTCGATGCGAACGGGGGTCGGATTCCAAATGGGTATCCGGAAACCACGTCGAACCTTGCGATTGTGATAGATCTTTTATTTAAAAGATCGAAGTAGAAATTGTTGTGATTTGTTTGAAATCTGAATGAACACTTATTTTTAAAAATAAGCGCTCGTTATTCGGATTAGCTGAGAGAGGACCTTTGTGTCATATAACTCATTCCGAATAATGATACGACGAAATGGGATTGCATTTGAAGACTGGTGGTGAAGACCGGGTATTTGCGAGAATGATAGGATGACCTATCAATTGTCTCTACACTGAGTAGCTATGGTATAGAGATTCCCTAAGTGATGGGAAGTCCGATCGAGATTGTGAATACCCGGATTGCAAGGGCTTCTTCGGAAGTGCCTTCGGTTCTGTTCGAACCCGTAACAGACTTGTATTGATGTGTGTCTGACGTTACAAATTGAGATGTAAAGATGGTTTCTATCAAATACATTTCTGTTAGTGGTGGAGAATTTATTCTCTTAGCTTAACACCCTTCTCTGAGACGTACGAGCTCAGTGGTTATGTAGTTGATGTTTACTAGTGATACAATCCCAATTTGGTAATGTGGCATACGAATTGTTGCTGATCATTTGTTGATCGAAGCAAGGCTTTTTGAAAAAGCGTTGCTTTGTGGATGAAACTTCGTCGAGCCTCACAACCCGAGAATGATCGAAACAGGAATGTGGCGGTAAGGTTTTTAGGGGTCGCGTCCCTAGGGTATGTCCATTTTCTTCTGGATAAAGGGTGGTATCATGGTATGGAGCCCAGATACTTAACTCATGTTGAACTGTAAAATTATTACTGTGTGATGTTGCTTTGTGGTTGAGGTTCCTCGGATAAAGGTCAGTAATGACCAGGGATGGCATACTCATATGTGGAGTTATCTATGTTACAGCTTCATTGCACCGGAAGCGTGAGGTAACTCGGCCTTGTGTTAGTAGAGATCCAGTTAGGTTCTCGTGGCGTCCTTCCAGAGGCGTACCCATTTCGGTGTAGGAAGTTCCTTTGCCTGACCATTTGTTGGAAATCCAAAGATACAATAGGCGCTCGGTACAGTTTTAGTTGTATAGCCTGCCATGGAATGTGGCGGTAACCTGCTATTGAACATGGTAGCTATAGTATGCATACGACGAAATATTGTATGCTGGCTAAGATTAATACTAAACTTTCGAAATGTTTTCTGCACTATGCACTAATAATAACATCGAAAGAATTTTACGTATTAAGCATTTTTGACTATCATAAGAATAAATCTCCTCCAAGTGTGCGTTTGCATTGTGTATGTGGCGGGAGGCCTTATGGCAGTTTCATCTTTCAAAAGCATAGCGGATTTCTTTTATTTTCTTTGTGAAAATAACTATTTTTAAGATCTCACACCAGTCCCATGACTGACCTGGAGTTTATTGTTCCCGTTCTAAACTCTGGGCACCCACCAATTTCCACATGGGCAGACTAGAGTTAGGTTATCAGGTCATTCTGGAATTCAGGAGTTGCTGTGGAGATCAGGAGCAAGCTAGATGGCGGAGCGTATCACTAGTATATGTTATATTTTCTTCCTCTATTTGTTGTTGTGACACTCTGATAGTGCAATGTGATGTAATGTAATAACTGATATAATAATTCTGTTTAAAGATATTTATTTATCTATTATATTTGTTCCGCTGTGATATGTGAGATTTTGTTGTAGTTTTTGTTTCTTCTTCTACCTCTTCTTCTTTAAACTCTAACGGTTCAGTTTTTGGGCATTCAACTGTGCGGCATTTGATACAGTGGACGTATCGATGTTGACTTTTGAAAGTCGAAAAATCGGATCGTTACAATGTGGTATCAGAGCAATTAGTTAAGCGACAACCTTGGCTCTGTTGGTGTTACTCATTAGAGATAGAGTCAGCAGTACTCTAGAATGAGTTTGAGTGTAATAATAGATATGAGCGCATATTTGTTAGTGAATATAAAATTGTTTATATTGTGTTGACTTATCTGTTGATTGTTTATAGATTCTGGTCGGTGCAGTTTGGCCAACTGTAACTATAGGGGTTTCTAAACTGTTAAACAAGACAAATTGACACGATATTGTTTTAAAAACGGGTAAATGAAATAATTTTACCCAAAACTATTTTTGTATATAAAAGAAATGATTTTATGTAAATTTGCATGGTATATGGTTGCTTGGTTGTTAGGAAGTGATGATATTGAATTATCATCATTATTGTATGGAAATTTAATAAGAAATAATGGTATAACCAAAGATTTGGAGAAAATTCATTTAACAAATGAAATTTATAAACATGAATTGAAAGGATAAGGGAATGAGTTCATATACGAATGGGAATTGTAAATGTAAATTGTAAATGTGATTTATAATTTGGAATAAAATTCATTAATGGAATGAAATTGGTAATGTGAGTTTATAAATGAGTTCTATAAATTGAAATGAGATTTGATTAGGATCAAGTTGAAAAAAATCCAAATTTAGAAAAATAAAAATAAAATGGATTGAATTCAAGTAAACTAATATGGCAATTAATTAATTCATGAAATAGGTAATTAAATTAAAACTTGAGTTATGAGTTGAATAAAAAAAGGTTTGAATTTGCAGATAAATTCAAGTAAGTAGGAATAAATTGAAAATTTCCTTGTTATTGATAAAATAAATTCGAGATGAATTGAGAAAGGAAATTTGAAATAAAAAAATGGATAAGTGAATAAAACTAATTAATTAAATTAGTAGATGGAATGGATTTGATAAATGAAAAATCAAATCAAGGATTTAAAATTGGAAATTGTTAACAACGAAAATGAACTTGAGTTTTGAATAGAAATGATATGAAATGTAGTTGTAAGCAATTAAATTTGTATTGAAACCTTATAAATTGCTTATGGGAATTATTTTGAGTGCATTGCTTATGAAAACTATGTGTTCACTATTGAAAATAAGTGAAATGTAAATAAATTTCCTATATATGTCACTTATGTGTTTAAACTGAGTAAATACGGGTGCAGGAGGGCCGTTTGGTTGGATTTGTTCGTGCTAAAATGCTAATAATAGACCGCTTTGCTTAAAAATACTACTATGCAATAAAAATAGGAAATATTAACTGTTTTTGTTTTTCCGACCGGGTGGGTCAATGTATGTATATTTATATCTCTTGTCAAATTGCAAAAGTTCCTCCTTACAAATGAGACTCTGCCAAAATTTTCCAGAAATTTTGGGAGCTAGAAAATTTTTGAAATTTTTTTTTGTTAGCGACAAACGATTTCAAATTGGAAATTGAAGTAAATTAGTGAATGAAACTAATTTAAAATAATAATATGAATCAGTTATAATTGAAAGATAAAATTCAATATTCAGAGTTGAAGATGAATTGAATTCATATGGTAATGGGAAAACAAATTTGAATAGAAGTAGATGTGAAACTTCTGTAAGAAAATGTATAAAATGATTTTGGAATCTGTAGTTGGATATGGTTAAATTGGATATACAGGTGTATTAAAGGAAATGGAATTGGGATTTTGATTTCGAAGATAAATTTGAATTGCTCGACAAAGGGTATGTATTTAAATTTCAGTATGAAATTTGGTGATATTCTTGTCTACCCACTTGGCCTTTTGTTTTCTTCTGGAATTTGGGGGCCTGTGGTGCCATTTTGTAGTCGTACCGAGCTAGCCGCGCAAAGGAGACGTTTGCGAAATTTTTCGAAAATTTAGGGTGTTAGAAAAATTTTATGAAAATTTTGGAAATTTGGAATTTGAATTTAAATTTAAATTTGAATTGTTAAGAAAACAATGTTTTTTGGAACTCATAATTGAAGTTGGAAAGTTAGTTGAATTAATAATGGGTCTTTAATAAAAAGGATTTGTTGGGTGAGTTGATAAAACTGATAAATGGTAAACGGGTTAAGGTCCATTCTTCTTAACTAGTAATTTCGGGATGAAATTCTTTTAAGGGGGGAAGGATGTGACGACCCGAAAATTTTAACATTTGAAATGGAATATTTAATCGATTTTAAATATTTGGAGGTTAGTGTAACTTGAATTTCGAATATAAATATGAATTTGGCAATTAAATTATTAAATTAAATTAATTTATTGAAGTTGGATAAAAAATTGAATTTTTCAGTTTCACGCTGATTAAAAATATTTCAAAGGCTTGTAAAATTCATATTGATACTACTGAAGATAATGGAAGCTTCAGAATTGAAATTGGAACTACTTTGCTCAGTTTTGAAATTTTATCGTTTTAATCGATATTTAAAAATAGCCTTCCGTGGCACAGTCTCGGAATTCAACGAAACCAATTCCATTGGATCCGTAATAGTTAGTTATTATCGGATTTCAATTTTCGTAATGTTTGGAGTTGTCGTTTGGCCGTACAATAAGAAAACGCATGGAAAATTAAATCGAAATTTAATTTAATAACTGGTTTAAAAAGAAATCTTCTCCATACGATCGAATTAGGACTCGGAACGTTTTCCATTGCGTTCGGAATGGTGGTATAACACTATAAACGCCTGGCGACTTGCCTCGATAGAAAGTCAAAAATTTCATGTTGTGTTTGTCGAGATAATTTGAATTTGAATTAAAATTAAAATATATTATACCCTAAGTCAACACAGCGGCCTATTTTCTTTCAGTATCAAAACTTTTCTCTGAAGCACTACAGCTTTCCTCCATGCGCCAACATCTCGTCCTTGTCTCCCCATTTCTTTACAAATCTCACGCGAATTCTTTCAAAAGCAGAAACAAAGAAATAAACTTTAATGGCCGCACCTTCAAAAGAGAAAACATCTCGTTCCCCCTTTCCAAAATCAATAGGATTCGAACCAGCCTCGTTCAAAAGAAAAAAAATTCACAATAAGAATCGAAATCGATTTGAACTAAAAGAAAAAAAATTGAAAGCAAAATCGAATTGAAATCGGCTCGATTCAAGGAAGGTATCGAACACGATTCGTTCGATTGAATTCAAGACTTCAAGAAGGGAGTTCGAGCTCACGATTGAGGAAGCATTTGGAAAGGAAATCGAGGCCAATGGTGAGGCGGAGTTCACGACCTTGTCGCGATGGTTGTTTCCAGGCGACGGCTCGTGTGAGGTATCGCGAAGGGTCGCGAGTCACTGGGTTGGTTCACGTTCAAACGAAGGCATCGTAGGATTCGACAATGGGAAATCGAACTGCATCGAGGTCATGAATTTGAGCTTAGTAGTGGGGTGCAGCGGCGTGTTCGTCGGGCAGTGGCGATCTTGCGGTCGTGTTGTTGGTGGCTGATGTTTGTTTGGGGCAGTAAGGTATACAGTATTTATTTATTGAATTTTATAAATATATATATATATATATATATGAAAACTTAGAGGGAAAAAAATTATATATTTTGGCATACTATTAAAATCTTACTGTAAGGTTAATTCCTGTACTTAACTAAGTGTTAAAGGAGATAGATAAATAATGTTATCCAGAATGTTTTTTCTTGTAGGTTAAGGATAAAGGAAAGAAAATATTTTGTTAAGAAGAAATTAGTTTTTAATAAAAACAAACAACGAACAAATTTTTAATTTTGAAAATAAAGTCAATGGTTAATTTAAATTATCAAATAGAAATTTAATTATTGGATTGGTTCGAATATTAAAAAATTTATATAATGCTATTCAAGGTCAAAATTATGAAGGAAACAAGCAGAAAATGGAAATGGACTACAAAATAAAAGCTAAGGTGAGATCTTCTCACTCAAGTTTAAATTGGAATTTCCAGTTTGATTTTTAATAGTTAAATTTAAAATTGTTGATCGTGTGCTTGGATGATGGTTGCTATTATTTGTTTTGAAATAGACCATATACGCCGCATAATAGCGGATGATATTTTTTATAAATCCCATATACCGCGATATTCCACCTCGAAGTGGAATTGGTATTTAATTGTCGTGCTAACATCTGTGGATGCAGGGATACAGGTTGGAGGGATCCAACTGGATTCCTCAAACATTTGAATTTGTTTCATTTGTTGTGTGTTAAATTATTTATAATCTCTGTGTGATTATATTGTAATTGAAATCATTGTAGGCTAAAATTTAGCCGAATATATTTTTGGTATCGTAGGATACTTGAAATATGAAATTGGATTTTTGGAAATTAAAGTAGAAAAGCCTAGACCGTTACAATTAAAGTATTAAAGTTGATTTTTTATAATCCGATCGAATTAATTGCAAAATATGGGAAAAGATTTTAATAAATGGATTTTGAGAACTGTGGTTGAGAAGTTGAAGGATTTATTTAAAAATATGAATTTTAAATTGTTTGGGAAAGAAAAATAAAGGGATTTATTTTAAAAGATAATAAATTTGGAAATCCATTTGAAATTTGCTTTGGTACCAAAAAATAAATTTTTGGAAATCAAATTGAAATTTGATTCGATGTTTGAAACAAAATTTAGAAATCAATTTGGAAATTGATTTTTGTGATCAAAAATAAACCTTTGGGAAATCCATTTGGAGATTGATTTGGGTGTTTGAAATAAATTTGGAAATCAATTTGAAAATTGATTTGGTGTTGAAAGTGAATATTTGGGAAATGATTTGAAAATCGTATATCAATGGATATTTGGAAATTTGAATTCACAATGGAATATATAAAGGAAAGGGAAAATGTTTTAAAAATAAATATTGGTTTATTTTTAAAGTGTGAAAAGGGATTTACGGATTTGGAATGTAAATCTAAAATAAATCAATAAGGTTTTATTAAATTGGTCTAAGTGAACCAATTTGAAATGAAAGTGTATTTTCCTTGGAAAGCCGAGTATGTTTTGAAAGCAGCTTTTAAAATATAAATTAAAAGTCGAAAGTTGGTTTTAAAAGAATGTTTGGAAAAAAAATTATTTACTTGGGTTATTTGAAAATCTTTAAAGTAAAGATTTATTTAATTAATTATAGAAGTGATTATTTAAAGATTTAGTTGATATTTGCTTTAGAAAGTGGTTATTTAAATAGGTATACCTGATCTACTACCTTTATTTTAAAGTTAATTTGGATTTGAAGTTTTATATAAGATATTAGTATAATAGTTTTTTAACAAATATTTAAACAAATGTTTTAAAATAGTTTTATCTAAATGTTTCCAAGTATATATTTTGGACAAGTGATTTGAATTATTTAAATTAATTTAACTCGATGGACTTTTAGTGGAAATAAATAATATCGGGAATTTTATTCCGGGAGTGAAAAGTGATTTGAAATTTGTTTTCAAACGGTTGAAGTGTGAAAATATACCTTGCAAAGATATTTTGAAAATAAATAACTAGGGGAAAATTACTTGAAATCCAGTAATTGTTGTGATTGTTGATTTATAGTTAAATAACCGACTATCAATACTTGCCTTTAAATGGCGTTTGAATTTCGATGCGTCCGGGAGTCGGATTCCAAGTGGACATCCGGAAACCACGTCGAACCTTTATGATTGTGATAGATCTTTTATTTAAAAGATCGAAGTAGAAATTGTTGTGGTTTGTTTGAAATCTGAATGAACACTTATTTTTGAAAATAAGCCTTCGTTATTCGGGTTACCCGGGAGAGGACCTTTGTGTCATATAACTCATTACGAATAATGATACGGCGAAATGGGATTGCATTTGAAGACCGGTGGTGAAGACCGGGTATTTGCGAGAATGATAGGATGACTTATCGATTGTCTCTGCACTGAGTAGCTACGGTATAGAGATTCCCTAAGTGATGGGAAGTCCGATCGGGATTGTGAATACCCGGATTGCAAGGGCTTCTTCGGAAGTGCCTTCGGTTCTATTCGAACCCGGAACAGACTTGTATGGATGTGTGTCTGACGTTACAAATTGAGATGTAAAGTTGGTTTCTATCAAATACATTTCTGTTGGTGGCGGAGAATTTATTCTCTTAGCTTAACACCCTTCTCTGAGACGTACAAGCTCAGAGGTTATGTAGTTGATGGTTACTAGCGATACATTCCCAATTTGGTAATGTGGCATACAAAGTTTTGCTGATCATTTGTTGATCAAAGCATGGCTTTGTGAAAAAGCGTAACTTTGTGGACAAGACTTCGTCGAGCCTCACAACCCGGAAATGGTCGAAACAAGAATGCTGCGGCAAGGTTTTTAGGGCTCGCGCACCTAGGGCATGTCCATTTCTTCTGGATAAAGGGTGGTTTCATGGTATGGAGCCCAGATACTTAACTCATGTGGACACTATAAATTTATTGCTGTGTGATGTTGCTTTGTGGTTGAGGATCCTCGGATAAAGGTCGGTAACGACCTGGATGGCATATTCATGTGTGGAGTTACCTATGTTACAGCTTCATTGCACCGGAAGCATGAGGTAACTCGGCCTTGTGTTAGCAGAGATCCGGTTAGGTTCTCAAGGAATCCTTCCAGAGGCGTACCCATTTCAGTGTAGGAAGTTCCTTTACCTGACCTTTTGCTGGAAATCCAAAGAAACAATACGCTCCCTGTACGTTTTAGTTGTATAACCTGCCATGGAATGTGGCGGTAACCTGCTATTGAACATGGTAGCTATTGTAGGCATACGACGAAATGTTGTATGCTGGCTAAGATTAATTCTAAACTTTCGAACTGTTTTCTGCATTATGCACTAATAATAACATCGAAAGAATTTTGCGTATTAAGCATTTTTGACTATCATAAGGAGAAATCTCCTCCAAGTGTGCGTTTTCATTGTGTGTATGGCAAGAGGCCTTATGGCAGTTTCATTTTTCAAAAGCTAGCAAATTTCTTTTATTTTATTTGTGATAATAACTGTTTTTAAGATCTCACACCAGTCTCATGACTGACCTGGAGTTTATTGTTCCCTTTCTAAACTCTGGGTACCCACCAATTTCCACACGGGGAGCCTAGAGTCAGGTTATCAGGTCATTCTGCAATTCAGGAGTTGGTGTGGAGATCAGGAGCAAGCTGGATGGCGGAGCGTATCACTATTATATGTTATATTTTCTTCCGCTGTTTGTTGTTGTAATACTCTGATAGTGTAATGTGATATAATGTAATAACTGATATAATAATTCTGTTTAAAGATATTTATTTATCTATTATATTTGTTCCGCTTCGATATGTGAGATTCTATTATTATTTCCGTTTCTTCTTCTACCTCTTCTTCTTTAAACCCTAACGGTTCGGTTTTTGGGTATTCGACTGTGCGGCATTCTATACAGTGGACGTATCGATGTCGACTTTCGGAAGTCGAAAAATTGGGTCGTTACATATGGCCTCCCGCTACACACACAATGCAAGCGCAAACTTTGAGGAGATTTCTCCTTATGACAGTTAAAAATGCTTGATACGCGAAAACTGTTTGATATTATTATTGTGCAGAAAACGTTTGCAAGCAAAATATTAATCTTAGCCAGCATACGTACCATTATAGTATGCCTACTATAGCTACCATGTTAAATGGTTGGTTCTACAACTAAAACTGTACAAGGCGCGTAATGGATGATTGGGTTTCCAACAATGGTCAGGCAAAGGAATTTCCCAAACAAAATGGAATGCCTCTGGAGGGACGTGCCCGAGAACCTAACTGGATCTCTGCCAACACAAGGCCGGGTTACCTCTATAACTAGGTAATTACTGACACGAGCATGCCATCCCCCGGTCATTAACAACCTTTATCCGAGGTACCTCTCAACCGACAACCACAAAGCAATAAGTTTGCAGCAACCATAAAGTTATGTATCTGGGCTCCATACCATGATACCATTCATAATCCAGAAGGAAATGGACATACCCTCAGGGGGCGCTACCCTCAAATAACCTTGATGCAACGATAGCTGATTCGACCACAACCGGGTTGTGAGGCTTGACAAAATTTTGTCCATAAAGCTACGCTTTACACAAAACCATGCTTCGATCAACAAATCATCAGGAGCACTTCGTATGCCACATTACCAAATTGGGAATGTATCACTAGTAACCATCAACTACATAATATCTGAGCTCGTACGTCTTAGAAAAGGTGTTAAGCCAAGTGAATAAATTCTCCGCCATCAAACAGAAATGTATTTGATAGAAATTGGTTTTACATTTCGAAGTGTAATGTCAGACACGCATCCATACAAGTCTGTTCTGGGTTCGAACGGAATCGAAGACACTTCACAAAGAAGCACTTGCAATTCCTAACATCCTCAATCCCGATCGGACACCCCATCACATGTGGAGATCTCTATGCCAAAGCAACTCAGTGCAGAGTCATTCGACATGTTATCCTGTCGTTCTCGAAGACAGCCGGTCTTCACCACTAGTCTTCAAATGTTATCTATTTCGTCATATCACTATTCAGAATGGGTTATATGACACGAGGTCATCTTCCGGTTAAACCGAATAGTGAGCGCAATATTTTAAAACATACAGATAATGGGATCTTAGTTAAGTCACAACTTAAAACCCAAAACCTTCCTTCAAATGTTTTAAACAAATTACCATTTTCAAATCTTTAAACAAAAAGATTCATTTCACAAAGTGCACCGATCTTTCACAGAGATTCATTCACAATATTTAAACAAAAGTTCTATCTTTGAGATCCTCTTTTATTTGAAAACAAAGTTCACCATATATTTCACAAAGATTCCTTTATAGCTTTCGAAACAATTCCATTTCAAATCTTTTATACAAAAGATACACCTTTAAGATCCTCTTCAATTTCAAAACAAGGTTCACAATTTTTCACAAAGATTAATTCATAGTTTTCAAAACTATTTCAATTCCATTTAAAACTTGAAATCTTTCACAAATTGGAAATCCTTCCTTCAGATGAAAGCTATTATTATTATTTGAAAACAAATAGTTTTCATTTTGGAAGAATCAGAATACTTTTGCTCAAGTTAAAGCCTTTAAAACTTAGAGTAAATTCAAATTCTCAAAATAATACTTTTTAAAATGGTTTAAAACCCATATAAACACATTTATAACTTGTGTAACCTTTTTAAACCATAATTTTCCAAACACAGAATATAATTTCAAATCTTGAGTTTAAATTCAAATCAAATTATTTAAATTTCAGAACTTTGTTTATTCAAAATAACCTTTATCTTCAAAACTCCTTTTCAAAAGCTTTTCATATTTAATCCAATTCCATTTCCAAAATCATTTGGATTCAAAATTCAATTTTAAAATTAATTCAAAAATCTACGACTTAACCGATTTCCTCATGAAACCATATTTGTGTGTGTATAGTGTAGTCCAAGGGTTTTGCACAATAGTGCAACAACATCAATCGTCACAGATTCAAGCACATCAATATCGATAAGCGGTATAATCCAATAACGTTTACATCCATTCACTAATTCATAGATAAATAATATAGATTTATCACAGATAAATAAATTACATTCATCACAGATCACACCAAAATAATTCATAGCACAAAGCATAACATATCTCGGATATCAAACAATTCAACAATCAACAGAGTTCAAACATCCATAAATAAGATTTACTAAACATCTAATTAATTTAAACCAGATTAATTACTAATCCTGATTAATTGATATTAATTTATTACAAATCATGTTAATTAATTATCCTTTAATCATTTAGTAATTTATCTTATATTAATCAACCTTTAATTATTAATTAATTAATCTAAATCAATAAATAAATCAACCTTTAATCATTTAATAATTAACCTCTAATTATTTAATTATTCTTTAATTTCCCTTAATTAATTAATTAATTAGTTAACCTTTAATTAATTACTATTAAATTAATTATCCTTAATTAATTATAATAATTAATTAACCTTAAGTTAATTACAAAATTGATTAACCCTTAATTAGTTATCATTTAATAAATAAAATTGTAATAAATGATTATCCTTAATCACTTTCATTAATTAATCAATTATCCTCAATTACTTTTATTAAGAACTTATTTTTAAATAATTAAATACCCTTAATTAATTACCTTTAATTAATTATTCTTAATTAATTACAATAAGTGATTATCCCTACTCACTTACTCAGCTTTAATTAACTAACTACTTTTTAATCAATATTTAATCTAATTAAGTAACTAATTAACCTTAATCATGAAATTGATTATCCTTAATTATCCAAATACCCATAAGTAATTATCTTTTCATTAATCACTAACTTATCATTAAAAATCTTTAATTAACCGTCTTTGTAATTAATTATCACAAACACAAAATTTAAGTCAATTAATGAATCAAAAACATTTCTTTCAGTTAAATCTTTAACTTCATTATTGATTTAAAATGATCTTAAGAATTAATTTATAAATAGTGATCATATAATTAAATAAAACTTAATTACTTCTTTGTTATCTTTGAGATTGAATCAAGACAATTATTTAAAATCTATTAACTTTAAATATATTTTAAACTTTGTTAAATATTAATTTGTAAATTAATTATTTTCAAAACTCTAAAACTTTATTTTACTTTGCATTAAACTTAGAAAAGTTTCAAACACAAGTTTTTTAATTCAAAACCTGAAAATATTATTTTTTAAATTTTGAAAACTGTTACTTGAACAAAATATAACCCGAGACAACACTCAAAATTCCCGAGCAAAGACACAAGACATACGAGCCTTCTATCTGCTTCGAGACAAACTCACGAACGCTTTAGGATTGACCCGAGTAATCTTCATCTTCTCTAACATCACAAGTAATCCAGATCAAAAAACGTACGTGTGCACGTGCACGACCAGGTGATCAACTTTCGATCATCGCCAATCCTTCTCATTCGTCGATGATCACCTTTACATCCATCATAAACACCCAGAATTTCCCAATTGACCATGAAATCGAAAAGAGCTATCGAGCTCCACCTGGAAATTCGACTTCGATAACTAATTCACCTCGCGCCTCCACTACACTTTGCCAGACTTCTCGCCACTTCACCAGGAACTTCGCCTGAGTCCCTAGCTCCTGCTTCCCCTTGACCGATCGACCAAAAAGCCTTGACGATGTTGCAATTCCCTCAAGAAACAGTTCATTAGAAAGATGAGTTTAAACCCTGAATCGATATCTACGCCATCCACGGTTGCCTGGAATTTCATCGGACATTTTCCCAAATTCTCCGACCCTCCAGCGAGCTATGACATCAACTTCGAGGCCCAATGCTTCGTTGATCACCAGAATTTGGTGAAAAAGGTGATTCCGTTCAACTTCGAACTCCTCGCTCATTTCTTTATTAAAAATTCCCTAATTTTATAAATCGTGATTCTTAAATACGAAATGAAATGTATAAGTGAATCAAACAATTATTCTATTCGATTTAATCATGTTTTTGATAATTTCACTGTATATTAACATTTCCAGTCAAACTCAATTCTGTTCTTCTTAAAAACATTTTTAAGGTCTAATTCTTGATCAAACAAACAAGCTTCACACAGATCCTAAATCCTAAAAAGGATTTGAGAAGGAGATTTTGATTTATGAAATAGGGTTTGAAAGCCTATCATCCAACAGAGTTGTGTAAATATACATACACAGACATAAACAGACATACACACATATATATCTATATATATGAAAGCAGATACTTCATCAAATCTCAAGGATGTTTACATGCATTAAGATATCAAACAGCTTAAGCTTAAAAATAAGAATTTGCTCACCTTGAATTGAAGACAGAGAGGAGCGGAGAAATATTTTTAGGCCAGGATTTTGCATGCTTGATTACTTTTAAAGCTTCCAGTTTGGAGTTTGATGGATTGTATTTGTTTTCCATTTTGCTTTGAGTTAATGTTGAATTTGATTCGCTTCTTTGAACTGCCATTGATTCAAAACTGGAAAATGTTTTTGCTTTAAGCTTGCTTCCCGGTTTGAAAATCTAAAGAGGTTTGTTAGCTTAATTTTTTTCTTTTTCCAGGCTTTAGATTGAGATGCTTTACTGGTTTGTCTCGAATTCTTTGAAAACTAAAGATATCATTTCTCAGATTTGCTTGAATACAGGCTTTGAATTTTCTGAGATAATTTCTTTTTTACTTGGTTTGCTTTGTTTCAACTTAAAAGCTTCCAAGCTTTTGCTTGCTTGATTTTTGAATCTGTTTGATTCAACTTGATTTTGTTTTTGATTTTAAACTATACTTTGTTTTTGATCTTCTTTTCAAATTTGAGGTTTTTCTTTTGTTTTGAATGCTTGAAATAAAATTGAAAAGAGTATGACAATTTTCTCCTTATTAATTAAATTCAAAGATGATATGAATATTAAAAAAAATGACACTTGTTAAGGTAAATGAACACTTGTAACAAGAATGAGATTATTAATTTGCAAATGTCATTTTTGGTTAAATTTCGTTTAAATCCTCTATTAAACTTTTATTTAATTTATATTTTAAACCCTTTCTTTTATAAATTACTTAATTTTCATATTTACGTATATTTTAAACTTACAAACTATTTTTATTTGTTTTAAAAGAAAATAAAATTTAAATCTTGAATTAAATCTCACTTCATATTTTCAAACCAATCTTACCTTGATATTCATACATTTTATATTACTTATATTTTACACATTTTTTTGTTAAAGAAAAAAAATTTGGAATCAAATTATCCATTACTAATAAATAATCATATATATATATATATATATATTTGTTTCTTTAAAATATAGAATTCTAAATCCAATTTTTATTTCCAATATTCAAACTATTTCTTAAATAAATTCACAAATAAATTCAAACTGTGATATCCCAGAAATTTGGCAATATAAATTTAATAATCTATGTAGAAAATTAAGTTGATTTGATAATTTTAAATAATAAATTTTGGATTAATCTAATAAGAATCTTTTAATAAATATTTAAATTGGAAGATTTTATCTTTTTAAAAGTAAATAAATTGTTTTCTATTTATAATATATAAAATTGTATATATTGTAAATTAATAAACTTTGATTTTGAATTTAGTAAATGAATTAATTTTCTAACTTTAATTTATTTTTGGTACATTGGAAATTTGATTTAAATTTGAAATTTAGCTTTTCAAAACAATTAAATAAATGATTGTATGGTTTATACTTATAGAAAATCTTACTTGTTTAAACTTATATTTTTAATTAATTTAAAGATGAATTTAAAATTGATTAACATTAAAGCTTTGTTTTATTTTTCTTTTTAAAATATCATTTGAATTTATATATATATATATATATAAGAATTTGCAATACAAATTACAAATGATCTTAATTTGTTATAATCTCTTTTACAAATTATTTGACATTGCTTAATTTGTTATTTTTGAATAAAAATTTATATTACTTAAATTCTTTTGAACATAAATAGATTTGTAGTAATATGATTTGTTATTTTTAATTTTTACAAGAGTTATGTCTGCATCTATATATATATATATATAACTTGACTTTAAAAATTTGATTTGATAAATTAATTTAAAATTTGGATTTAATGTTTTGAAATTAATAGAATAAATACTTCAATATTTTTGAATAAGCTATATTTTAATTTGTTTGTTTTCATTTCTTTTCTATTTAAAAAGAGATAAATTCATTTATATATTACTTAAGAAATAAAATAATATTTAAAAGCTCTTATGAATAAGTTAAAGTTTTATAAACAATTTAGAATTAAAATTTAAATACTTAAGTGCATGTGTAAGTTTCTTGTGTACTAAAAGACATGTGTTGGTCATATAAGAAGACAAGGTGACAAATGTTAAATTTAAACAAAGTGTCTATTTTCTTTTTCTTTTTCTTTTAATTTAATGAAATCAAAAATTTCTCTTATATAAACACAATACTCTTCATCTTATTCTTTTTCTATTTTTCTTCTTCAAAAACTCTAAGTGAATTTCCAAATCTGAAAGCCAATGTTTACTCAAGACCCAAAACCATCTAAAATGCATGTAAAACTTGAAAATGCAAATCATATAAACACTGAAAACTCTCTCACCAAATTTATTTACCTAAAAAGTAAATCTACAACCATCTGAAAATCATTTTGAAACTGCAACTTCACTAGGCCTGCATGTATTTCTGTTTGAACTTCATCAAAACCTGCATTTTTCTTTCTCTACTTTTTCTGGAAAGCATGCATCTGGATTCACTTGGCAACTGAACCCTGCATCATTGTCTGGAAAACATGGAAATTGTTAACTCTGGAAGCCTGCATCTTTACACCTAGAAACAACAAGCATTACAAATACAAGATGAAGTTTTAATAAAGCAACTGTAGCTTTAAAAAGGCAAACATGCATCTGTTAATCTGGAACTAAAGCTTTAAGTTCAATAGCAAATTGAAGTTAAGATGCATAAGCAAGAGCAAGGAGGCAATCTAAAGCTTATCAATCATGTGCTCTACCCCTAAAACCAAGTGAGTAACATTTTTTATTAAATAAAATTTAGTAATAAATTTGTTGCTTGTTTATTTCTGGAAATAAGTGTTTGCATTGTTATATTTCAAGTTTATTTTTGATAGATGTATGAATCAATGCCTGCTGTTTGAAAATATGATTTTGCCTATTCTAGGATTCAGATTTAAACTCTAATAAAATTCATGGTATCATTCTCAAATCCCTATTATAGTTTAAGATTTAAGCATAGTATGTTATGTAATATAAGTTAGAGTTTAATCTTATTAACAAATAAAATGAAAATAAGGACAAAACTGTGATGACTCTGGATAAACAAAAAAGGCAATAGAGCAAAATGTTTGTAAACAATATTTGAATGTTCCAGATTTATTTATTTAAGTTTATAAATAAATTACTTGATTAATAACTTGATTTTTTTTAAAACTATGATTTGAATTTTTAGATTGCATTCAACTGTGTATTTCTGGATTAACCAGAAATTACAATTGAGGTTGGTTCTGTCAACCTAGGGGTTTGGAGTTGCCAGTGTTTCTATGGTTGATGGAGTGATGTTTGTAGTTTATAGGAAAAATAATAGTTGATGGATCTGAGCATCGAGGCAATCATGATTTGGGTTTGAAATTTTAAACCCTAGTTTTTTCTGTGTTCAAGAAATTTGATCACTGCGACATGAATAAGTGATCGAGTCTTCCCTAATTCGAACTGGAGATAGATGAGGTGAGGACAAAGAAGTGGCCGGAGGTGGTACCTCTTAGATGGTCGGAGTTTGGAGATTGAAGTGTTTGCAGTTCG
This sequence comes from Allium cepa, assembly GCA_030765085.1. NCBI lineage: Eukaryota > Viridiplantae > Streptophyta > Magnoliopsida > Asparagales > Amaryllidaceae > Allium > Allium cepa. Next base: position 962,151,768 of record CM060928.1, read on the forward strand.
ACCCATTTTGTTCCAGATTGAGCTCGAATGCTAGATTTTGATTTAGTGTTTCTATAGTTGAATTGAGGGTCGGTTTGATGTTTGGAGAGGATCGTGACTTGCGTAAGGGGTCGCAAAAGGCCGGAGGCGATGGCTGTGGTGGTGCAGGTGCACGGTGGTAAAGGAGTATCTGTTGTTTTTGGGAAAGAAAAGGGGTTCGTGTTTTGTTTCGGGTTGATTCTCATGTAGCTCGAAGAATTAGGGCTTGGGACTCGGGGAAGTGGGATGGTGGACTCGAAGTGGATTGTTTGTACGCAGGGAAGAATAGAGTTACAGGTTTAAACATTAAACCTGTCAGTGAAGAAATTGTTACTCAACTTATTTTAGTTTTAAGCGCGGGTTGGTTTGTTGAAGTTTGAAACTTGTCTTGTTTTCAAATTTTAAAACTAAATTTAAAACTAAAATTAAAACTAAATTTTTGAAAAGTGGAGACAAGAATTTAAAGTAAGTTTTAAATCTAACTTAAATTATGGATTCAAGTTGAATTTAATCACAGGTTGGAAATGATAAAGTATTTAAATTCAAATTTGCTTTAAAATAACTTTAATTGAGTTTATTGTTCAAAAATATTTTAAAGAATTTGAATTTAAATTTGAAATTGAAATATAAAGTAATGTTTAAACAAAGTGTAAAATTTGATTCAAATTTAGATTTGAATCTTTGTTTAAAAATAAATTTAAGTTTTATAAATTTAAGTGTTTAAACCAAATTTGAATGATAATGTAAAAATTTAAATGGTTTTAATTTTAAAAAGAAATTTGTTTTTACTTTTGTAAATTTTCTTTTATAATAAAAGTATTACTTAGAAATTAAAGGTTTTAAATTGAATTTAAACTTGTAAAGTTAAATAATAATTTAATGTTTTGTATTTCATTTAATTATTAGGATAATTAAATGAACAATTAATTTATTTAAGGAATAAATAAAATGGTAATTAAGGGTTTAATCATAAAGGTTTAAGATTAATTAATTTTAGAGTAATTAACTTGTAATTAAGAATAATTAATTAAATAAGATTAGTTTTTAGTTAATACCTAATTAATCAAGTAATAATAGATTAATTAAGTTTTAATTAACACTTCATTATTTAATTAATTTGGGATTAATTAATGATTAATTAATTTGTAGTTAATAATGATTAGAATAAGTTAATTATTTTGGAAAAATATTAATGAATTTTTTAATAGTTAATGAAGGTCATTAACTAAGAATTATTTAATAATTAATTAATGTGATTAATTTTAATTATTAATTAGATTAAATAATTTAAATATGATCATTTGTGTAAGTTGTTAAATATAATTACTTATGGAAGTAATTAAGGAATTAATTACTTATTAATTGAGATTAATTTGATTAGTTTAAGTTAATTAATTCAGTTTAATTAATTTAAAAGTAATCATTTGATGATTTGTGGAGTATAATTACTTAACGTAATTTAATGAAAAGGAATTACTTAGAGAAGCAGTTAATGGGTAATTACTATATGTAATTAATTGGAAGTGATTTGATAATGAAGTTATTTGAATATAATTACTTTGTAAATTAATCAAGGGATTATTAGAGATAATTAATTATGAAGTAATTAATTTATTTGGTAAAGTAATTAAGGGAAGTTAATTACTGGATTGATTTAATCAAGAGTGATTAACAAATTTTATTTAAATTAAGATTAATTACTTAATGTAATTTATTTAAAAAGAAAATGTAATTAGAAAATCATTAATTATTATAATTAATGAGGTAATTAAGAATGAGTTAGTTAGAAATAATTAGGAAATAAAGAATTAATTAATGTAATTAATTAAGGGTTAATGTAATTAATTATATTTAATTAATTAAGGAAGTAATTAAAGATTGATTACTGTATTTGGTGAAGTACAATTAATTTGAGAAATAAATTAATGAATAATTACTTGAATGTAATTAAAGGTTAATTAATCAGGGTTGATTAATTAAAATAAATAATTGGTGGATAATTAATTAATTGATTGATAATTAATTAATGGTGATATAAGCAAGTTGATATTGGTAAAGTAATTAATTTAATTTACTTTAAATTAATAGAATGATGTAATTAATTTAATTCATTTTAAATTAATTATATTTGGTGTGGTTAATCATTGCTTATATAGATGGATGATGTTGTTTACTTTAGATGGATTGAATCTCGAGATAGATAATGTTGAGTGATTTGAATGCATTGGTCGCATTGTGATGTTGATATAGATTATCTTTTTGAATAATGATAATATGGTTTATCTGATATGATGATAATGTTGATTATCTATTGTGAACCTGTGATTTATCTATTTGTATATATAGATAATTGAATTATTTTAAACCTTTAAAACAGCTTGGCGTTAAAAGAAATGTTTTGGATTTCAATGAGACAGGGATCGAGTTTCCATATTTGGATATCCGAAAACCACATCAATCCAAATTAACGATAGGTCGTGAATCTTATGTGAAGAGTGAAGACTCGAGGTATAAGGACTATACGTCAGTATAGCTCTGTGGGTGATTCCGTGATGAGTTTGACGGAACTAGTTCTTATAGATTCGAGATGGTGATTTAGAGTGCAAGGGTTATCGTCGTTAACTCTGAGCGTGATTCCAAAATGAGTGTAACGAGATAATGCCTTCGGTTTCGTTCGAACCCGGAACGAACTTGTATGGATTGAATGCTTTCAGAACATCGTCAGGTGGACGATGAGCATTCTAAGAGATGTGTTCTCTAAAGGTAATCGTAGCCTCAAGCCTCATCAACCGGAATGGCTAAAACAGGGGAGGTGCAGCTAGGCTTCGTTGGTAGCTCCCACTAGAGAGCAAGATTTACCCCTGTCTATAGGTCCCTTTTTATTTCGGTTGTGTGGGCGGTTGGATGTACACCAATTGCGGGGTTGTCTTGTTCGGGACTGTCCAGTAAGGGATGGTTCCGGCTTTGTGTTGCAGGGGAGCGGGCTACTCCTCGGTAAGTTGATCTAGACCACGTACTGTGACGGGCGGTACCCCAGTAGCCCTGCCATTGTATGGAATCCAAAATCCAGTAAGTGCCAACGGTTTTGATTGTATTACCCACTTTTGTGGCTAGTAGCTAGAATTTAATAATGTAACAATTTCGGCTATTTCTTATTTACTTGAAAACCCTAGACACTATTATAATATCACTGGATTTCCTATTAAATGTTTTGGTTAGCTTAAGGTAAAAACTTTTCCATGTTTATGTGTGGGAAGTCTTACGTGATACCTTTCTTTTAAAAGGTTTTTCAAAGTTAAGCAATTTTAATCTGTTACTCACACCAGACCCATGTCTGACCCGGAGTTTATCTTCTGTTTTTCTTAAACTCTTGGGTACTCAAATTTTTACGAGTAGCCAAGGGATTCAGGTTAGCCTTGACGAATTGTGGAGGAGCAAATGGAGCAGGAGGCTTCTGCGTTGTAGATATATATAGTTCCGTTGTGTGTTCTCTGTGTTGGTATTTTTTTGTTGAGTTGTATTGAGTTGTATAACCAGACAGGTGTTTATAACTGTCTAGTATGTGAGGAAATTTCTGTATAACTCTGATAGTGTTGTATACTATGTAATATTTATTTTATTAATATAATTTATTCGTTCCGCTGTTGAGATTCTGATGTTGTGTTCTTCTTTCTTCTCTTTCTTTTCTCTTTTCTATCCCTTTCTTTCTTCATGATGATACGACTTTTCTGGGGAGAAAAAGTCAGGTCGCCACAGCTGGTATCAGAGCATTAGGTTGAGTGAATACCTAGGCTCTGGAGTGGTCTTTATCTTGAGAGAGCGTATTTGTAATTTTTAAATTTATATAACTAAATATATTTATTCTACCTATTTGTTGGGTTACCTGTTCGGGTTTTCCAATATAGGGTATAAAGGTAGATAAGATAGTGGGATGTGTAACACAACTACTGATTGGTTCGAGTTTGAATGGATAAGGTTGGAAGTTTATTTGTCGAGACTGTAGGCCTAATACCGTCTCGAGTGAGTTGGGTGGAGTATGGATGTTTCGTAGATCTCTGAAGGTAACCTGTAAAGGTTCGGAGTTCATCTTTGAGTAGGATAAGTTGAATCTGGATCTGTCGGCTAGGCAAAAGAGAATGATGGTATCTTGATACCTCAGGAATTAGTAGCTGTGTGATGAGACGCAGTGACTATAGATGTCTCTGAAGATGATTTTTTTTGGAACAAGTTTAAGAAGTATATCTGCTTCGATGTTGTGGCTGGGTTCAGTGGGATGTTTTTGTCTGGTTTAAGGTCTGAGTTTCTCGAAGAGTTTTGGATTAGGAAGTCTTTGGCGTCGGTGTCAGCAATGCAGCTCGGGGTATTCTGTGTGCCAGCAAGAAGGTCTTCTGGTTAGCAGTTTTTCTGAAGATGGAGTTCAAAAGCAGAGTAGAACCATTTCTTTGATGGATTGGCTAGATGTTCTGATTGGTAAAGAGAGAACAGTTTTCTTTGGATATTAGACTAGGTTGATCGCAAAAGTGACTTGCGATAGTTTGAGTGTTCTCTTGAGCTATGGGAAGTTTGTCCGTATTTGGAGGTTGAGTTTTCTTATTCAATGGATTCTAGGAGTGATACTGGAGGTTTAGTGAAGCAGCTTTGGATCATATAGGGTATCTGAGTTTTCTTTTATGGATCTGTTGAATCATATTTCTGTGATGTGTTATCCAGTTTGTGCTCGAGTTTTTCTTCTGCTTCAGATCAGAGTTGTGCAGCGGAAGCAGTTTGGGAGTGCCTTGTTTTGTCTTTTCCGGATAAGAGATGTAAGTTAGTTTTCTGATGTTTGTGGAGTAGAGTTGGTGTTCTTGGTTTGGGATTGATCTTGAGGAGATCATTTTGTTGGATGTTTTGGTCCAATTTGTTTCTAGAGACATCAGCGAAGGTTGAGCTGATCAGGAGAGTTGAGGCAGCCCAGGATCGTCAGAAATATTTTGTGGATAAGAGACAAAGGAAATTGGATTTCGGAGTCAGAATTTATTTTGGGGTAAGTTTTCTTTGATCTAAAGAGCTATAAGATTGAGTAAGACTGGGTAAGTCAGCTCCAAAGTGTTTTGGACCTTTTCTGAGTTTTTATGAGTATTGGTGTTTGATTTTCTAGGTTGAATTGCCAGTTTGGATAACTGGGATTCGATGTAGTTTACGTATCTCTGAGGGAGTACGTGTATGGTTTATCTCTGGTTGTGGAACCAACATTTCATGGATGTGATTGTTGACTCAGACTCGTCTGTAGTCTGATATATTATTTAGTTGGTAGATCTAGTTGGATAGGAGCTCTATAGCTTAATAATATTGATTGTTTAGATTCTATAGAGCGAGTATCCCGATATTCATACCGGGGAAACTCATGAAAATTTTATCCAGAATTTTTCTGGATAATTAGATTTGTTTTGATTGGATGAATTGGTTGCTATGGTTGTTAGCATATAGTTGATATATGCTTGTGATTTAAAATAAAATCTTAAGATAGATTATTAAATTACCTTTGCTTTTAAATTTCGGAGACGAACTTCTTTTAAGGGGGAAGGAATGTGATATCCCGGAAATTAGGCAATATAAATTTAATAATCTATGTTAAAAATTAAGTTGATTTGATAATTTTAAATAATAAATTTTGGATTAATCTAATAAAAATCTTTTAATAAATATTTAAATTGGAAGATTTTATCTTTTTAAAAGTAAATAAATTGTTTTCTGTTTATAATATATATAATTGTATATATTGTAAATTAATAAACTTTGATTTTGTATTTAGTAAATGAATTAATTTTCTAACTTTAATTTATTTTTGGTACATTGGAAATTTGATTTAAATTTGAAATTTAGCTTTTCAAAACAATTTAATAAATAATTGTATGGTTTATACTTATGGAAAATCTTACTTGTTTAAACTTATATTTTTAATTAGTTTAAAGATGAATTTAAAATTGATTAACATTAAAGCTTTGTTTTATTTTTCTTTTTAAAATATTGTTTGAATTTATATACATATAAGAATTTACAATACAAATTACAAATGACCTTAATTTGTTATAATCTCTTTTACAAATTATTTGATATTGCTTAATTTGTTATTTTTAAATAAAAAATTATAATACTTAAATTCTTTTGAACATAAATAGATTTGTAGTAATAGGATTTTTAATTTTTACAAGATTTATGTATGCATCTATATATATATATATATATATATATATAATTTGACTTTAAAATTTTGATTTGATAAATTAATTTAAAATTTGGATTTAATGTTTTGAAATTAATAGAATAAATACTTCAATATTTTTGAGTAAGCTATATTTTTAATTTGTTTGTTTTCATTTTTTTCAATTTAAAAAGAGATAAATTCATTTATATACTACTTAAGAAATAAAATAAGATTTAAAAGCTCTTATAAATAAGTTAAAGTTTTATAAACAATTTAGAATTAAAATTTAAATACTTAAGTACATGTGTAAGTTTCTTGTGATACTAAAAGACATGTGTTGGTCATATAAGAAGACAAGGTGACAAATGTTAAATTTAAACCAAGTGTCTATTTTCTTTTTCTTTTTCTTTTAATTTAATGAAATCAAAAATTTCTCTTATATAAACACAATACTCTTCATCTTATTCTTTTTCTATTTTTCTTCTTCAAAAACTCTAAGTGAATTTTCAGATCAGAAAACCAATGTTTACTCAAGACCCAAAATCATCTAAAATGCATGTAAAACTTGAAAATGCAAATCATATAAACACTGAAAACTCTCTCTCCAAATTCATTTACCCGAAAAGTAAATCTGCAACCATCTGAAAATCATTTTGAAACTGCAACTTCACTAGGCCTGCATGTATTTCTGTTTGAACTTCATCAAAACCTGCATTTTTCTTTCTCTGCTTTTTCTGGAAAGCATGCATCTAGATTCACTTGGCAACTGAACCCTGCATCATTTTCTGGAAAACATGGAAATTGTTAACTCTGGAAGCCTGCATCTTTACATCTAGAGACAACAAGCATTACAAATACAAGATGAAGTTTTAATAAAGCAACTGCAGCTTTAAAAAGGCAAACATGCATCTTTTAATCTGGAACTAAAGCTTTAAGTTCAATAGCAAATTGAAGTTAAGATGCATAAGCAAGAGCAAGGAGGCAATCTAAAGCTTGTCAATCATGTGCTCTGCCCCTAAAACCAAGCGAGTAACAATTTTTACTAAATAAAATTTAGTAATAAATTTGTTGCTTGTTTATTTCTAGAAATAAGTGTTTTTGCATTGTTATATTTCAAGTTTATTTTTGATAGATGTATGAATAAATTTGTTGCTTGTTTATTTCTGGAAATAAGTGTGTTTGCATTGTTATATTTCAAGTTTATTTTTGATAGATGTATGAATCAATGCCTGCTGTTTGAAAATATGATTTTGCCTATTCTAGGATTCTGATTTAAACTCTGATAAAATTCATGGTATCATTCTCAAATCCCTGTTATAGTTTAAGATTTAAGCATAGTATGTTATGTAATATAAGTTAGAGTTTAATCTTATTAACAAAAAAATGAAAATAAGGATAAAACTGTGACGACTCTAGATAAACAAAAAAGGCAATAGAGCAAAATGTCTGTAAATAATATTTGAATGTTCCAAATTTATTTATTTAAGTTTATAAATAAATTACTTAATTAATAACTTTATTTTTTTAAACTATGATTTGAATTTTTAGATTGCATTCAACTATGTATTTCTGGATTAACCAGAAATCACAATTGGGGTTGGTTCTGTCAACCTAGGGGTTTGGAGTTGCCAGTGTTTCTATGGTTGATGGAGTGATGTTTGTAGCTTATAGGAAAAATAATAGTTGATGGATCTGAGCATCGAGGAAATCATGATTTGGGTTTGAAATTTTAAACCCTAGTTTTTTCTGTGTTCAAGAAATTTGATCACTGCGACATGAATAAGTGATCGAGTCTTCCCTAATTCGAACTGGAGATAGATGAGGTGAGGATAAAGAAGTGGCCGGAGGTGGTACCTCTCAGATGGTCGGAGTTTGGAGATTGAAGCGTTTGCAGTTCGACCCATTTTGTTCCAGATTGAGCTCGAATGCTAGGTTTTGATTTAGTGTTTCCATAGTTGAATTGAGGGTCGATTTGGTGTTTGGAGAGAATCGGTGACTTGCATGGGGGGTCGCGAGAGGTCGGAGGTGATGGCCATGGTGGTGGTGGTGCAGGTGCATGGTGGTAATGGAGTATCTGTTGTTTTTGGGAAAGAAAAGGGGTTCATGTTTTGTTTCGGGTTGATTCTCATGTAGCTCGAAGAATTAGGGCTTGGGACTCGGGGAAGTGGGATGGTGGACTCGAAGTGGATTGTTTGTACGCAGGGAAGAATAGAGTTACAGTTTAAACATTAAACCTGTCAGTGAAGAAATTGTTACTCGAGTTATTTTAGTTTTTAGCTCGGGTTGGTTTGTTGAAGTTTGAAAACTTGTCTTGTTTTCAGAATTTAAAACTAAATTTAGAACTAAATTCAAAACTAAATTTTTGAAAAGTGGAAGCAAGAATTTAAAGTAAGTTTTAAATCTAACTTAAATTATGGATTCAAGTTGAATTGAATCACAGGTTGGAAATGATGAAGTATTTAAATTCAAATTTGCTTTAAAATAACTTTAAAGGAGTTTATTGTTTAAAATTATTTTAAAGAATTGAATTTAAATTTGAAATTGAAATATGAAGTAATGTTTAAACAAAGTGTAAAATTTGATTCAAATTTGGATTTGAATCTTTGTTTAAAAATAAATTTAAGTTTTATAAATTTAAGTGTTTAAACCAAATTTGAATGATAATGTAAAAATTTAAATGGTTTTAATTTTAAAAAGAAATTTGTTTTAACTTTTGTAAATTTTCTTTTATAACAAAAATATTATTTAGAAATTAATGGTTTTAGATTGAATTTAAACTTGTAAAGTTAAATAATAATTTAATGTTTTGTATTTCATTTAATTATTAGGATAATTAAATGAACAATTAATTTATTTAAGGAATAAATAAATTGGTAATTAAGGGTTTAATCATAAAGGTTTAAGATTAATTAATTTTGGAGTAATTAACTTGTAATTAAGAATAATTAATTAAATAAGATTAGTTTTTAGATAATAACTAATTAATCAAGTAGTAATAGATTAATTAAGTTTTAATTAACACTTCATTATATTTAATTAATTTGGGATTAATTAATGGATTAATTACTGATTAATTAATTTGTAGTTAATAATGATTAGAATAAGTTAATTATTTTGGAAAAATATTAATGAATTGTTTAATAGTTAATGAAGGTCATTAACTAAGAATTATTTAATAATTAATTAATGTGATTAATTTTAATTATTAATTAGATTAATTAATTTAAAGATAATCATTTGTGTAAGTTGTTAAGTATAATTACTTATGGAAGTAATTAAGGAATTAATTACTTATTAATTGAGATTAATTTGATCAGTTTAAGTTAATTTATTTAAAAGTAAACATTTGATGATTTGTGGAGTATAATTACTTATTGTAATTTAATGAAGAGGAATTACTTAGAGAAGCAGTTAATGGGCAATTACTATATGTAATTAATTGGAAGTGATTTGATAATGAAGTTATTTGAATATAATTACTTTGTAAATTAATCAAGGGATTATTAGAGATAATTAATTATGAAGTAATTAATTTATTTGGTAAAGTAATTAAGGGAAGTTAATTACTGGATTGATTTAATCAAGAGTGATTAACAAACTTTGTTTAAATAAAGATTAATTACTTAATGTAATTTATTTAAAAAGAAAATGTAATTAGAAAATCATTAATTATTATAATTAATGAGGTAATTAAGAATGAGTTAGTTAGAAATAATTAGGAAATAAGGAATTAATTAATGTAATTAATTAAGGACTAATGTAATTAATTAAGGATTAATGTAATTAATTATAGTTAATTAATTAAGGAAGTAATTAAAGATTATTTACTGTATTTGGTTAAGTATAATTAATTTGAGAAATAAATTAATGAATAATTACTTGAATGTAATTAAAGGTTAATTAATCTGGGGTGATTAATTAAAATAAATAATTGGTCGATGATTAATTAATTGATTGATAGTTAATTAATAGTAATATAAGCAAGTTGATATTGGTAAAGTAATTAATTTAATTTACTTTAAATTAATAGAATGATGTAATTAATTTAATTCATTTTAAATTAATTATATTTGGTGTGGTTAATCATTGCTTATATAGATGGATGATGTTGTTTACTTTAGATGGATTGAATCTCAGATATGAGATAGATAATGTTGAGTGATTTGAATGCATTGGTTGCATTGTGATGTTGATATAGATTATCTTTTTGAATAATGATAATATGGTTTATCTGATATGATGATAATGTTGATTATCTATTGTGAACTTGTGATTTATCTATTTGTATATATAGATAATTGAATTGTTTTAAACCTTTAAAACAACTTGGCCTTAAAAGACACGTTTTGGATTTCGATGAGACCGGATCGGGTTTCCATATTTGGATATCCGAAAACCACATCGATCCAAATTAATGATAGGTCGTGAATCTTATGTGAAGAGTGAAGACTCGAGGTATAAGGACTATACGTCAGTATAGCTCTGGGGGTGATTCCGTGATGAGTTTGACGGAACTAGTTCTAATAGATTCAGGATGGTGATTTAGAGTGTAAGGGTTATCGTCGTTGACTCTGAGGGTGATTCCAAAATGAGTGTAACGAGATAATGCCTTCGGTTTCATTCGAACCCGGAACGAACTTGTATGGATTGAATGCTTTCAGAACACCGTCAGGTGGACGATGAGCATTCTAAGAGATGTGTTCTCTAAAGGTAATCGTAGCCTCAAGCCTCATCAACCGGGAATGGCTAAAACAGGGGAGGTGCAGCAAGACTTCGTGGGTAGCTCCTACTGGAGAGCAAGATTTACCCCTGTCTAGAGGTCTCTTTTTATTTCGACTGTGTGGGCGGTTGGATGTACACCAACTGCGGGGTTATCTTGTTCGGGACTGTGCAGTAAGGGATGGTATCGGCTTTGTGTTGCAGGGGAGTGGGCGTACTCCTCGGTACGTTGATCTAGGCCACATACTGTGACGGGCGGTACCCCAGTAGCCCTGCCATTGTATGGAATCCAAAATCCAATAAGTGCCGACGGTTTTGATTGTATTACCCACTTTTGTGACTAGTAGCTGGAATTTAATAATGTACAATTTTGGCTATTTCTTATTTACTTGAAAACCCTAGACACTATTATAATATCACTGGATTTCCTATCAAATGTTTTGGTTAGCGTAAGGTAAAAACTTTTCCATGTTTATGTGTGGGAAGTCTTACGTGATACCTTTATTTCAAAAGTTTTTCAAAGTTAAGCAACTTTAATCTGTTACTCACACCAGACCCATGTCCGACCCGGAGTTTATCTTCTGTTTTTCTTAAACTCTTGGGTACTCAAATTTTTACGAGTAGCCAAGGAATTCAGGTTAGCCTTGACGAATTGTGGAGGAGCAAATAGAGCAGGAGGCTTCTGCATTGTAGATATATATAGTTCCGCTATGTGTTCTCTGTGTTGGTATTGTTTTGTTGACTTGTATAACTAGACAGTTGTTTACAACTGTCTAGTATGTGAGGAAATTTATGTGTAACTCTGATAGTGTTGTATACTATGTAATATTTATGTTATTAATATAATTTATTCGTTCCGCTGTTGAGATTCTGATGTCGTGTTCTTCTTCCTTCTTTTTCTTTTCTCTTTTCTATCCCTTTATTTCTTCATGATGATACGACTTTTTTGGGGAGAAAAAGTCGGGTCGCCACACAAACCCAATTTATTTGTAAATATTTATAATTGAATTCCCTAAATTAAATTCAATTTATTTTCTAAAATATTTATTCTAGAGTTTTAAATTCAAAATAAATTTATATACATATAAATAAACACACACACACACACACACACACACACACACATATATATATATATATATATATATATATTCGATAACAAATTTCTATTAGTATAAAATTATATAGTTTTCAAATCCAATTTTTATTTATTTATAAGATATTTAATTTAGAATTTTAAAGCCCCAATTAAATTTAAATTCAATACCTAAATAAACAAATATCTTATTAAATTTGAGAAATTCAAATTATTTCGCAATTCTATTCAAAAATTTATTTTAATTACCAATTTAAATTTGATTAAAAATCGAAACCGTTAAAGACTCCCCTCTTAAGAAAATTTCATCCTCAAAATTTGCCAGGGAGACAACAAAAGATGGATATAATGATAGAGAATCGACTCATTAATTAAACTGATTATCTATCCTGTATTTGGCTTACCAATTCAGAATATCATCAATAAATATGAGAACGAACTCATATGATATTTTATCAAATACCCGGGTCACCCAGATCTACGAATATACAGGGGTATTGATCAGTCCGAAGGGTAACTAACCATTCGTAGAATATATCAGGACCTAATAGAACAAACAATGTATTCAATCTTTCACAACTTTCAAATGTTAGGTATCGATTCCAAACTCAGGTCGGAATATCCCAACGTATGCACTATCTTGTCCCTCCTCGGACTTGAATTCCCACAAGAATTTACAACAGAATTCTTAAATTTGGTTCTAATCGAAATCGTTTTATCGATACAAATCTTTATATTTTATTCATCGATTCATTTTAAATAGAATTTTAAATTCATTGAAGTTTAAAACGAAAAGATGATAGGGAACTGATGAAGAAAATATGAATTGAGAACCTTCTCTACAACGATTTGCAGGGCCACCACCATACCAAAGCTTCTTCCTCAAGCTGCCATAAAGCAATCGAAGAATCAGAATTGAATGGTGATCAAAAGAGATTTGATAGGAAAAGATTGTTTTCGTTGTTGCTAAGTATTGACCATTTGTAGAGGTACTTCGTCCCCTACCTCATCCTCTTCTTGCACTCATACTCACTATCAGTGGATAGTAAGAGAATTTACTGAGGCACACGAATGGATATCTTAGGGATATACTCATTCTAGGGTATACTTCACCATATCTCTAACGAGTTACCTAATGTGTTATACTCCTGAGGTAAAGTTCAACCTTCAGCTCTGATACCACTGTAACGATCCTGACTCGACCTTCAAAAATCAGCACTGAATACATCATTCATATTCCAATGCCGCAGATTCAAACATCGACTCTGGTTCGTCGGAGCTTATAACACATTAAGTATAACAACACAACGAAAGAAAATTAATAATTTCTTTGATATACAACAGTTGATACAACAAAGATACAGCGAATATCAATGCATATATCAGAGCTAGAATACAACAGCGGAAAAAAAACAATAGCAAAGCACAAAACTCAACAACAGAAAGACAATTTCTTCAATGCCAAATTCTAAAACTCGAATCATCCTCAATGCTGAACTAAGCAAACTCGATCCATAAAGCGATTTCCACAATCCAAACGGCTTCAAAGACTAAAAGACTTCAATGATTTCCAAAGCTACATCTACTATTTGATTATCTGAAAATCCCAACTCTAGACTGCCCATGTGGAAAATTGTGGGCACCCAGAGTTTAGGAAGGGACTCCAAATCAGTCATGGGACTATTGTGAGCAAACAAAAACAGTTTTATCTTTTAAAACAAACAACAGAAGAAGCAGGAGAAATTCTCCATGCTTTTGGAAAATGAAACTGCTATAACGCCTCCCGCCACACACACAATGCAAGCGCAAACTTGGAGGAGATTTCTCCTTATGAGTCAAAAATGCTTGATACGTGAAAACTATTTGATATTATTATTATTAGTGCATAGTGCTGAAAACATTTGCAAGTATAATATTAATCTTAACCAGCATACATACCATTATAGTGTGCCTACTATAACTACCATGTTAAATGGTAGGTTCTATAACTAAAATCGTACAATGCGCGTATTTGATGATTGGGTTTCCAACAATGGTCGGAAAAAGGAACTTCCCACACAAAATGGAACACCTCTGGAGGGACGTCCTCGAGAACCTAACCGAATCTCTGCCAACACAAGGCCGGGTTACCTTTGTAACTAGGTAACTACTGACATGAGCATGCCATCTCCCGGTCGTTACCAACCTTTATCCGAGGTACCTCTCAACCGACAACCACAAAGAAATAAGTTTGCAGCAACCACAAAGTTAAGTATTTGGGCTCCATACCATGATACCACTCATAATTCAGAAGGAAATGGACATACCCTTAGGGGGAGCTACCTCCAAATAACCTTACTGTAACGATTCCTGTTTCGACCATAACTGGGTTGTGAGGCTTGGCAAAGTTTCGTCCATAAAGCTATGCTTTACATAAAATCCATACTTCGATCAACAAATGATCGGCAGCAGTTCGTATGCCACGTTACCAAATTGGGAATGTATCACTAGTAACCATCAACTACATAACCTCTGAGCTCGTACGTCTCAGAAAAAGGTGTTAAGCTAAGAGAATAAATTCTCCACCACCAAACAGAAATGTATTTGATAGAAACTGGTTTTACATCTCAAAGTGTAATGTCAGACACACATCCATACAAGTATGTTCTGGGTTTGAACAGAACCGAAGACACTTCACAAAGAAGCCCTTGCAATTCCGGGCATCCTCAATCCCGATCGGACTCCCCATCACATATGGAGATCACTATACTGGAGCAATTCAGTGCAAAGTCATTCGACAGGTTATCCTATCATCCTCGAAGACACCCGGTCTTCCCCACCAATATTCAAATACTATCCATTTCTTTGTATCACTATTCGGAATGGGTTATATGACACAAGGTCCTCTCCCAGCTAAACCGAATAGTGAGCGCAATATTTTAAAACATATGGATAATGGGATCTCAGTTAAGTCACAACTTAAAACCCAAAACCTTCCTTCAAATGTTTTAAAAAAATTACCATTTTCAAATCTTTCAACAAAAAGATTCATTTCACAAAGTTCACCCATCTTTCACAAAGATTCATTCACAATATTTAAACAAAATTTCTATCTTTGAGATCCTCTTTTGTTTGAAAACAAAGATCATCTAATATTTCACAAAGATTCCTTTATAGCTTTCGAAATAATTCCATTTCAAATCTTTTACACAAAAGATACACCTTCAAGATCCTCTTCAATTTCAAAACAAGGTTCATAATTTTTCACAAAGATTAATTCATAGTTTTAAAAACTATTTCTGTTCCATTTAAAACTTGAAATCTTTCAACAAAAATTGGAAATCCTTCCTTCATATGAAAGCTATTATTATTTGAAAACAAATAGTTTTCATTTTGGAAGAATCCGATTACGTTTGCTCAAGTTAAAGCCTTTCAAACTTAGGGTAAATTCAAATTCTCAAAATAATACTTTTTAAAATGGTTTAAAACCCATATAAACACATTTATAACTTGTATAACCTTTTTAAACCACAATTTTCCAAACATAGAAGTCAATTTCAAATCTTGAATTTAAATTCAAATCAAATTATTTAAAGTTTAGAACTTTATTTATTCAAAATAACCTTTATCTTCAAAACTTCTTTTCAAAAGCTTTTCATATTTAATCCAATTCCATTTCCAAAATCATTTGGATAATTCAACTTTAAAATTAATTCATAAATATGTGACTTAACCGATTTCCTCGTGAAATCCATATTTGCGTGTGTATAGTGTAGTCTAGTGGTTTTACACAATAGTGCAACATCATCAATCGTCACAGATTCAAGCATCAATATCGATAAGTGGTGTAATCCAATAACGCTTATCTCCATTCGCATATTCATAGATAAATAATATAGATTTATCACAGATAAATAAATTACATTCGTCACAGATCACACCAAAAAAATTCATAGCACAAAGCATAACATATTAGGGATATCAAATAATTCAACAATCAATAGAGTTCAAACATCTATAAATAAGATTTACTAAACATCTAATTAATTTAAACCAGAATAATTACTAATCTTGATTAATTAATATTAATTTATTACAAATCACGTTAATTAATTATCCTTTAATCGTTTAGTAATTTACCATTAATAATAAATTAATCAACCTTTAATTATTTATTAATTGATCTTAATTAGTAAATAAATCAACCTTTAATCATTTAATAATTAACCTATAATTATTTAATTATTCTTTAATTTATTTCCCTTAATTAATTAATTTATAAATTAACTAACCTTTGATTAATTACCATTAAATTAATTATCCATAATTAATTACAATAATTAATTAACCTTAAGTTAATTACAAAATTGATTAACCCTTAATTGATTATCATTCAATAAATAAAATTATAATAAATGATTATCCTTAATCACTTTCATTAATTAATCACTTATCCTCAATTACTTTTATTAAGCACTTATTTTTTAAATAATTAAATACCCTTAATTAATTACCTTTAATTAATTATTCTTAACTAATTACAACAAGTGAGTATCCCTAATCACTTACTCAACTTTAATTAATTAATTACTTTTTAATCAATATTTAATTGACCTTAATTAAGTAATTAATTAACCTTAATCATGAAATTGATTATCCTTAATTATCCAAATACCCATAAGTAATTATCTTTTCATTAGTCACTAACATATCATTAAAAATCTTTAATTAACCATCTTTGTAATTAGTTATCATTAACACAAAATTTAAGTCAATTAATGATTCAAAAACATTTCTTTTAATTAACTCTTTAACATCATTATTGATTTAAAATAATCTTAAGAATTAATTTATGAATGTGATCATAGAATTAAATAAAACTTAACTACTTTTTTATTAACTTTAAGATTGAATCAAGACAATTATTAAAAATCTATCAACTTTAAATATATTTTAAACTTTGTTAAATATTAATTTGTGAACTAATTATTTTCATAACTCTAAAACTTTATTTTACTTTGCATTAAACTTAGAAACGTCTTAAAACACAAGTACTTTAATTCAAAACCTGAAAACATTTTTTTTTAATTTTGAAAACTGTTACTTGAACAAAATATAACCCGAGACAACACTCAAAATTCCCAAGCAAAGGCACGAGACACGCGAGCCTTCTATCTGCTTCGAGACAAACTCACGAACGCTTCAAGATTGACCCAAGTAATCTTCATCTTCTCCAACATCCAACATCAAAAAACGTACGTGTGCACGTGTATGGCCAGGCGATCGACTTCCTATCATCGTCGATCCTTCTCACGCGTCGACGATCACCTTTACATCCATCACAAACACCCATAATTTCCAAAATCGAAAAGAGCTATCGAGCTCCACCTGGAAATTCGACTTCGATCATGTATTCACCTCACGCCTCCATTGCACTTGGCCAGACTTCTCGCCACTTCACCAGGACCTTCACCTAAGTCCCTAGCTCTTGCTCCCCCTTGACGATGTTGCAATTCCCTCAAGAAACAATTCAACAGAAAGATGAGTTTAAACCCTAAATCAATATCGTACGCCATCCACGGTTGCCTGGAATTTCATCGGACATTTTTCCCAAATTCTCCGACCCCCAGCGAGCTATGACATCAACTTCGACGCCCATTGCTTCGTTGATCACCAGAATTTGGTGAAAAAGGCGATTCCGTTCAACTTCGAACTCTCGCTCATTTCTTTATTAAAAATTCCGTAATTTTAAAAATCATGATTTTCAAGTACGAACTGAATTGTATAAGTGAATCAAACAATTATTTCATTCGATTTAATCATGTTTTTGATAATTTCACTGTATATTAATATTTCCAGTCAAACTCAATTCTATTCTTTTTAAAAACATTTGTAAGATCTAATTCTTGATCAAACAAACAAGCTTCATACAATTCCTAAAGCCTAAAAAGGATTTGAGAAGGAGATTTTGATTTACGAAACAGGGTTTGAAAGCCTGTCATCCAACAAAGATTTGTAAACATACATACACACAGACGTATACACATATATATCTATATATATGCAAGCAGATACTTCATCAAATCTCAAGGATGTTTACATGCATTAAGATATCAAACAGCTTAAGCTTAAAAATAAGAATTTTCTCACCTTGAATTGAAGATAGAGAAGAGCAGAAAAAGATATTTAGGCGAGGAATTTGCATGCTTGATTTGTTTTAAAGCCTCCAGTTTGGAGTTTGCTAGATTGTATTTGTTTTCCGTTTTGCTTTGAGTTAATGTTGAATTTGATTTGCTTCTTTGAACTGCCATTGATTCAAAACTGGAAAATGTTTTGCTTTAAGCTTGCTTCCAGGTTCCAAAATATGAAGAGGTTTTTTTGCTTAATTTTTTTTTCTTTGTCCAGACTTTAGTTTGAGATGCTTTACTGGTCTATCTCAAATTCTTTGAAAACTAAAGAGATGATTTCTCATATTTTCTTGAATACAGGCTTTGAATTTTCTTAGATGATTTCTTTTTGCTTGGTTTGCTTTGTTTAAACTTAAAAGCTTCCAGGCTTTTGCTTGCTTGAATTTTGAATCTGTTTTGATTCAAGTTGATTCTATTTTTGATTTTAAACTATACTTTGTTTTTTATCTTCTTTTCAGATTTGAGGTTTTTCTTTCGTTTTGAATGCTTGAAATAAAATTGAAAAGAGTATGATAATTTTCTCCTTATTAATTAAATTCAAAGATGATAAGAATATTAAAAAAAATGACACTTCTTAAGGTAAATGAACACTTGTAATAAGAATGAGATTATTAATTTACAAATGTTATTTTTGGTTAAATTTTGTTTAAGTCCTTTATTAAACTTTTATTTAATTTACATTTTAAACCCTTTCTTTTATAAATTACTTAATTTTTATGTTTACATATGTTTTAAACTTACAAAATATTTTTATTCATTTTAAAAGAAAATAAAATTTAAATCTTGAATTAAATCTCGCTTTACATATTTTCAAACCAATCTTACCTTGATATTCATACATTTTATATTACTTATGTTTTATACAATTTTTTTTAAAGAAAAAAATTTGGAATCAAATTGTCCATTACTAATAAATAATCATATATTTATATATATTGTTTCTTTAAAATATAGAATTCTAAATCCAAATTTTATTTCCAATATTCAAATTATTTCTTAAATAAATTCTCAAATAAATCCAAACCCAATTTATTGGTAAATATTTACAACTGAACTCCCCAAATTAAATTCAATTTATTTTCTAAAATATTTATTTGAGAGTTTTAAATTCAAAATGAAATTCAAAATAAATTTATGTACATACAAATAAACACACATATGTATACTAGATAACAAATTTCTATTAGTATAAAATTATATAGTTTTCAAATTCGAATTTTGTTTATTTATAATATATTTAATTTAGAATTTCAGAGCCCTAATTAAATTTAAAATCAATACCCAAATAAAAATATATCTTATTAAATTTGAAAAATTCAAATTAATTCACAATTTTATTCAAAAATTTATTTAAATACCAATTTAAATTTGATTAAAAATCAGAATCGTTACACTCTGCCAATACCGAAAACCACTTTAACAACTGTGTACATGGTTGAGATTCCAGAATGAAGTAGAATGGTTTGGTGATGGTTCTATATGGTATTTATGTAGCCCTGACTCCCATGATTGATGCGGTTAAAACAAGAGCCACGCTGGGCCAAGTGAGGTCATTCCTCCCATCGGACACATTTCTTTGATACCATTCTATTGCTTTTTTGATTTGTTTGGGTGCACCTTTGATTTGGGAGTGTGCCACGAGATGGGTGGTAGCAGCTGTTATGCATTACCACCAGTCCGAATACGCAAACGGTATATCTACCTTAGCATTGCCTCGAGTGTCTTATTATATGCCTTATCGTGCCTTCTACGAGTTTGGTTCGTACCATACCTATAGAGTGCCCTTTGGTAGCCCTCTAGTTTACGAAGGAATTACGGTACTGTATAGACTACGAGAATATGTAAAAATGTGTTAAGAGGGATATGGGTAACGCCTTAACGCTATTTTAGTACTTTACTTTACTATAGACATATTATAATAGCGTATATTACCACATAGTAGACAGTTCCATGGATCCTTAGAGGATGGGGATCCCAAACATCCTGTGATATCCCGGAAATTTTGACAATATCAATTTAATAATCTGTATTTAAAATTAAATTGATTTGATAAAATTTTGTTAATAAAAATTAACTTGATTTAATAATCCAATGAAATAAATGTTTAATTGGTAATTTTATCTTTTAAAAACTAGTAATTTCTTTCTATTTATAATATATATATATATATATATATTGTAGATAGATAAGTTTTGATTTTAGATTAATGAACAAATAAAATCTTGTTTTTTTTAATTCTGATATTCATCTTGATAATTTGGAGATTATTATTTATTTAATAAATAACTAATTGGTTTTAAAATACTTAAAGAAATTGTTTTGAATTGTTTAAATATATTTTAAGTATAGTTTAAATTTTAATAACATAAATAAAATTTTATTTTATTTCTTTTTAAATATAGCTTAATAATTATAATTTGGAATTTTATGAAATTTAAATACCCTTTATATATTAAACATTAATTCTTTTAATTAAGATAAATAAGGTAAGTAATTTATGATTTCTTTTATAAATGATTTAAAATTGATAAATAAGTTATTTTCAAATAATAAATGTATAAATATAAATATAGATAAGATTTTTAAAAGACAATATTATTATTTTTAAATTTAATATGTTAATAAATTAGTTTCAAAATTGGATTTTTAAATGTATGAATAGAATTTGAATTTATTTTGAATTCAAATGAATTAACATATATAAATCTTATAAGTAAGCTTTCATCTTTATATAAATTGTTTTATGTCATTTTCTTTTAAAAGTGATGCATATGAAAATAAATTATATATATATATATATATATATATATATATATGTATTTAATAACTAAAGAAAAGAGGATTTCATTTATCTCTAAATTAAAAATAATAAGTAAATTGTGTATAAAACAAATGTTAACATTTTAAGCAATTAAAGAGACAAATGTAAACTAATAATTCAACCTATTTGACAAATGTAGTAATTTAGGACAAGTGTCCTTTTCTTTTTTGATTTCTCTTTTGATTTTAAGTAAAACAATTACATTCATATAAAACATGTCTTTCTTCACCCTCATTTGATTTTTCTAATGTTCATTTTTTTTCTTAGTCAAGAGAAGTTTTCAGCTGAAAACAAATTTGTTTTCAAACTCTCAAAAACAAAAATTTAAATCATGTTCAAGATTTGATTTCTTTTCAATACTCAAATTCCTCACAAACCTGAAAATCAAATCAATATCCTATAATTCGTTTTCAAAATCAAGCCTACAATCCTCTGTAAAATCATTTCCAAATGCAAAAGCATCTGCCTGCATGATTAAACCTGTAATTCCCTTCAAAGGATAAATGTAAAGCCTCTGCATTCTTTAAAAATCTGGGAATCAAGTATATGTTTGCATTTCAACATTTTGGAAACCAAACCTGCAAAGGCATAAACCTGCATGCAATTTTAAAACAAAAGTAAACCCTCAAGTTCAAAATACAAAGTTTATTCAATCATGCAACTGCAAGCTTGTCAAATTCAAGCATTTTCAAATGGAATCTGGGGATTTTCTTCTGCAACCTAGAATCTTAGACCTGTAGGAAATTAAACAGCATCACAAGTTAAATCAAGCTTCAGCAACTAATTTATAATCAAAGAAGTAAAATTTTTTTTTCTGGAAAATCTGTGCTCTGTTTCATGATATACCAGGTGAGTAACTTTTTCTTTCCAAAATTTTAAGTATTAAAATGTTGCCTGATTATGACTTATGTGTGTTTCCTGAATTTCATGTTGATTTGTATGATTTAACTCATTAGTTTAAAACCCAAGAATAGTTATGATGATGTATGTTGTTTCTATAATATGATTTGTATTGAGTGTATGGTATAAGCTTACTGTTTTATGATTTTTACAGTATTTACTAAGTTACAGGTCCAAAGTTTAAAAAGAAAACTTAAATGTTTTTTTTTTAAATTAATCTTTACTAATACAAGAGATTTGGTCAATGTATGTTTAATATATCATAAATGACAAGCTTAAGGTTTTGTTCAAGATTAAAAAAAAAATAACTGCAGTTTTATTGGAAACAAATGTAATAGCAAAGTAAACTGAAATCTAACCAAAAACAAGATGATTATTTCTTAGTTTCAGGTGTTTGAATCAAAAGTTAAAACTAAATTGTGATTCTTAAAACCAAAATTATTTTTACTGTTGAGATTGTACATTGAAGTTCTTTCTGGAAAGAGGGGAAATTTCTAGACCTAGTTCTGGTTATGCTCTGGAATTTGATCGACATTGATTCCCTGGTTGATCGAGTTCTCTGGTACGCTGGGAAAAGGAGGCTGGGGAATGGACGAAGACTTGGCCGAAGTTTTAGAACCTTCGATGGCCGGAGGAGAGAGGTTGGGGGATTTTTTTTCCAGGTTTTGGGAAGGGAGGTACCTGTTGCTGCCGGGTTTGATTTGGGTGCTCGCTTTTGTTTTTGTGATGCTTGAGTTGTTTCTAATGGGCGATGTTGGATCGAAGGATGATCTGTGACTTGTTCGTTGGTTGGGTAGTGGCCGGAGGTGGCTACAACCACCGTGCATATGCACAGTGAAGGAGTGTTAGGATATGTTTGGGGTCGCTGTGTTTTGAGACTCGAGTATTACTCGGGTGATTTGATTTATTGCTCGAAGTAGTTATTGGTTTTTCTCGGAGTAGATAAAGAGAGGCTCAGGTATTAAGTTAGTAACAGGTTTCGGGGTAAAACCTGTTTGCTTTCTAATTAAATCTTAATTTTAAAAATCTGGAACAAGGTTTTAAAAAGAAATTAAAACCTGAATTTAAAGTGTAAATTTTAAACTAGATTTGAATTCCAGTTTTAAATTTAATTTAAACTTTATAAATTAAAATGTTTAACAAGTATAAAAATAAATTTAGATAATTGAATTTAAAGATAAAGCTTTAAAATTAAAGTAGAAGATTTAAACATAAGTTTAAATCTGGAAACATGAATCAAATTTGAATCATGTTTTGAAAATAAAAGAAGTCTTTAAAAATTTTAAAAGAATTTTAGTTTAAATTTCTTTTAACTTCTTTTATAAAATAAGAAAATCTTTAGCATAAGTTTTTAAAGGTTTTCGAATTGTTTTTAAAACGTTGTTTAAATTAAGTTTGATTTCTTTTTAAATTTTACATTTAAAATGTAATTTGAAAACAATTTTAAGTTAAATTGTTTTAAATTACTTGTTAATGATATAGAAATCATTAATAAGAAATGTTTTATTTTTAAAATAAATTAAAGATTTAATGATCTTTGTTTCATTAAAATTAGTAAGATAATTTAAATAATTTAATTAACTAATTTGTTTAATTAATTAAAGATTTGAAATAAATTAATTAAGGTTAATTAAATTTGTAATTAATATTAATTAATTTAAGTTAATTACTTAAGAAAGGTAATTAAGAATTTGTTAATAAGTTAATGAAGGTCATTAACTTGTGATTATTTATTAATTAATTAATGTAATTAATTTTGATAATTAATTAGATTAATTGATTTAGATAATCAGTTATGGAACTTGATTAAGTATGATTACTTTATGGAAATAATTAAAGATATTAATTACTCATTGTAATTAATTTATTAAGTGGATTAGTTTAAATTAATTAATTAAGTTTAATTAATTTAGAATAATCATTGAATGGGTTGATAAGTGATCAATGAGGGATAATTACTTAGAGAAGTAATTAAGTTAAGTAAATTACTGGAGGTAATTAATTGAAGTATGGTATTTTGGGATTAATTACTTTGTGTGATTAATAATGAGGATAATTACTTTGTGAAAGTGATTAATAATTAATTACTTAGTGTAATTAATTTAAGCATTGATTGATTAATTCATTTGAAAATAATTAAGTGATGTAATTAATTAAGAGAATTAATTACTAATGAGATTAACCCGGGATGATTAATAAATATAATTAATTATTAAATATAATTAATTTAGAAGTAATTAAGGAAGTACTTAAGGGTAGTTAATTACTAAATGTAGTTAATCAAGAATGAGTGGTTTAATTAAGATTAATTACTTAATGTAATTAATTTAAATAAGTAATTAATTTAAATAAGTAATTAATTTAAATGTAATTAAGGATCATTAGTTAATATAATTAATGATGTACTTAAGGATTAATTAATTAAGATTAATTGATCAATGATAAGTGAGTAAGGAAGTAAATAATTAATGTAATTAGTTAAAGATTAATGTAATTAATTATAATTAATTAATTAATGAAGTAATTAAAGGTTAATTACTGATTTTGGTTAAGGATAATTAATTTGTAAAATTAATTAAAGAATAATTACTTGAATGTAATTAAAGATAATTAATCAAGGGTGATTAGTTAAGGTACTTAATTTGAGGATAATCGATTGATTGATTTGTGATCAATTAAGGGTTAAGTAAGCAGGATTTAAAATGAGGAAGCAATTAATTTAATTCATTTTAAATTAATTAAAGATAAGTAATTAATTTAATTCACTTTAAATTAATTAGAGATAGAAGTAATTAATTTAATTCATTTTAAATTAATTATAGATGGTGTGATTATAGATCCTTGCTTACGTATGGATGATATGGTTTACCTTAAATGGTTTGAATCTCACAGATGAGATTAGTATTGTGTGATATGGATGCATTGTGTTGATGATATAAGTTATATATTGATGATGATATTGTAGATTATCAAGTTGTGATGATAATATGGATTACCTGTTTGTGAAGATAATGTTGATTATCTATTATGATGATGTAAATTATCTATCTGTGTGTATATAGATAATTAGATTGAACTGTTTTAAACTTAAAACAACTTGGACCTAAAAGACACGCTTTGGATTTCGATGAGACCGGGATCGGTTTTCCATATTTGGATATCCTAAAACCACATCGATTCCAATTAATGTTAGGTCATGAATCTAAGTGGAGCAAGTGAAGACTCGTGGTGTAAGGACTATATGCCAGTATAACTCTATGGGTGATTACGTAATGAGTTGACGGAATAGTACTTATAGGTTCGAGATGGTGATTTAGAGTGCAAGGGTTATCATCGTTAATTCTGAGGGTGATTCCAAAATGAGTGTAACGAGATAATGCCTTCGGTTTCGTTCGAACCCGGAACAAACTTGTATGGATTGAATGCTTTCAGAACATCGTCAGGTGGACGATGAGCATTCTAAGAGATGTGTTCTCTAAAGGTAATCGTAGCCTCAAGCCTCATCAACGGGGAATGGCTAAAACAGGGGAGGTGCAGCAAGGCTTCGTGGGTAGCCCCCACTGGAGAGCAAGATTTACCCCTGTCCAGAGGTCCCTTTTTATTCGGCTGTGTGGGCGGTTGATTCGCGACAACTGCCGGGGTTGTCTTGTTCGAAACTATTCAGTAAGGAATGGGTCCGGCCTTGTGTTGCAGGGGAGCGGGCGTACTCCTCGGTACGGTGATCTAGGCCACGTACTGTGACGGGCGGTACCCCAGTAGCTCTGCCATTGTATGGAATCCAAAATCCAATAAGTGCCAATGGTTTTGATTGTATTACCCACTTTTGTGGCTAGTAGCTGGAATTTAATAGATGTAACAATTTTAGCTATTTCATATTTACTTGAAAACCCTAGACCTATTATAATATCATCGGATTTCCTATCAAATGTTTTGGTTAGCGTAAGGTAAAAACTTTTCCATGTTTATGTGTGGGAAGTCTTACGT
This sequence comes from Allium cepa, assembly GCA_030765085.1. NCBI lineage: Eukaryota > Viridiplantae > Streptophyta > Magnoliopsida > Asparagales > Amaryllidaceae > Allium > Allium cepa. Next base: position 962,177,657 of record CM060928.1, read on the forward strand.
GATACCTTTCTTTTAAAAGGTTTTTTAAAAGTTAAGCAACTTTAACCTGTTACTCACACCAGACCCATGTGTGACCCGGAGTTTTATTTTTGTTTTTCATAAACTCTTGGGTACTCAAATTTTTACGAGTAGCCAAGGGATTCAGGTTAGATTTGACGAGTTATGGAGGAGCAAATGGAGTAGGAGGCTTCTGCGTTAGATATATAGTATTCCGCTGTGTGTTCTGTGTTGTTTCTGAGTGGTATTATGTTGTAAATACTAGACAGGTGTTTATAACTGTCTAGTATATGTTGTATTACCTGTGTACTCTGATAGTGGTTGTAAACTATGTAATATTTTATGTTTTTAATATAATTTTATTCGTTTCGCTGTTGAGATTCTGATGTGTTGTTTCTTCTTTCTTCTCTTTCTTTCTCTTTCTATCCCTTTCTTTCTTATTAATGATGCGTCATTCTGTGGAGAAGAATAGCGGGTCGCTACAGTGGTATCGGAGCATTAGGTTGAGTGAATACCTAGGCTCTGGAGTGGTGTCTATCTTGACAGAGCGTATTTGTAGTTTTGATGTATATCTATATATATATTTATTATTTCTACCTATCCGTTGGGTTACCCATTCAGGTTTTCCAATATAGGTTATAAAGGTAGATAGGGTAGTGATGTGTGTAACACAACTACTACATTTGGTTGAAGTTTGAATGTTGAGGTTGGAAGTGTATTTGTCGAGACTGTAGACCTAATACCGTCTCGAGTGAGTTGTGCAATGGTGTAGAGATTTAATCGATCTTTGGAGGAAACCTGTAACAGAGTTCATCTTTGAGGATGGATGAGTTGAGTTTGGATCTGTAGATTGGCAGAAGTGGTGATGGTATTTTAATATCTCGAGTAGTAGTAGCTGCGTTATGAGATGCAGTGAATATAGATGTCTCTGAAGATGTTTTCTTTGGAACAAGTTTGGGAAGTGTCTCTGATCCGGTGATATGGCTGAGTTCAGCTGGATGTTTGTGTTTGGCTTTGAGGTTCGAATTTCTCGAAGAGCTTTGGGTTAGGAAGATTTTGGCATTGATGTCAGCAGTTCAGCTCGAAATGTTCTGTGTGTCAGCAGGAAGTTTTCTGGTTAGCAGTTTTCCTGAGATGGAGTTCAGAAGCAGCAGAGTGGACCCGTTTCTTTGATGGATTGGCTAGTTGAGTGTAAGCTGTTCTGTTTGGTCAAGGGAGAACAATTTCCTTGGATTTGGTTTGGTGAATCGCAAAAGTGACTTGCGATTGTATGAGTATTCTCTTGGGTTATCTGAATTTTTCTGGATGTCTTCTGAAAAGTCAAAGGTTTGTCTGTATCAGGAGATTGAGTTTTCTTATCATCCGAATTCCAGGAGTAGAGCTGGTGGATCAGCTAGTAGAATGATGATTTATTGAGATAGGATTTGGTGAGGCAGCTCAAGATGGGTGGAACTTCCGAGTTTTCCTTTATGGACCTGTTGAACTATATTCTAGGATATGGTGTCCAGATTGTGCTCATGATCATCATCAGCATTTTTCTTCTTCTCCAGATCAGAATTGAGCAACAGAAGCAGTTTGGGAATGTTTCTGTGTTGTCTTTCCGAATAGAAGAAGTGAGTTTGTTCTTTGAAATTTGAAGAGTAGAGTTGTGAATTTGGTTTTGGGTTCATCTTGAGGAGATCGTTGTGTTGGATTGTTTTTGTCCTTTTTGTTTCTAGAGGCATTAGCGAAGGTTAAGCTGATCAGATTGGATATAGGCAGCCCAGGATCATCCGAAGAGATTTGTGGTTAAGAGACGAAGGAATTTGGATTCCGGACTCGGAATTTTGTTTTGGATCTCTTCTGTGTTTTGGTTGGATTGGTGTTTGATTTCCAAGAGTTGAGTTGCCAGTTGGATAATTGGATTTGATGAGATTCACGTATCTCTGAGAGAGTACGTGTATGAATTATTTCTGGAAGTGGAACCAATTGTTCAGGAGGGTTTGGTTGTTGAGTCGGACTCATTTGTAGTTTGTATCTTGTCTAGTTCTGTAGATCTAGATGAGTAGAAGCTCTGTAGCTTCGTAGTTTAGATTGTTTGGATTCTGTAGGGCGAGTATCCCGGTATATATATACACTTGGGGAAACTCGAGAAGATTTTATCCAGAATTTTGTCTGGATAATTAAATTTGTTTGATTAGATAAATTGGTTGCTTTGGTCGTTAGCATATGATTGTTATATGCTTATGTTTAAATTAAAATCTTTAATAGGATTATTAAATTATCTTTGCTTTTAAATTTCGGGGAAGAAATTCTTTTAAGGGGGGAGGAATGTGATATCCCGAAAATTTTGACAATATTAATTTAATAATCTGTATTTAAAATTAAATTGATTTAATAAAATTTTGTTAATAAAAATTAACTTGATTTAATAATCCAATTAAATAAATGTTTAATTGGTAATTTTATCTTTTAAAAACTAGAAATTTCTTTCTATTTATAATATATACATATATATATATACATATATATATATATATGTATATGTATATTGTAGATAGATAAGTTTTGATTTTAGATTAATGAACAAATAAAATCTTGTTTTTTTTAATTCTGATATTCATCTTGATAACTTGGAGATTATTATTTATTTAATAAATAACTAATTGGTTTTAAAATACTTAAAGAAATTGTTTTGAATTGTTTAAATATATTTTAAGTATAGTTTAAATTTTAATAAGATAAACAAAAGTTTATTTTATTTCTTTTTAGATATAGCTTAATAATTATAATTTGGAATTTTATGAAATTTAAATACCCTTTATATATTAAACATTAATTCTTTTAATTAAGATAAATAAGACAAGTAATTTATGATTTCTTTTATAAATGATTTAAAATTGATAAATAAGTTATTTTCAAATAATAAATGTATAAATACAAATATAGATAAGGTTTTTAAAAGACAATATTATTATTTTTAAATTTAATATGTTAATAAATTAGTTTTAAAATTGGGTTTTTAAATGTATGAATAGAATTTGAATTTGAATTTATTTTGAATTCAAATGAATTAACATATATAAATCTTATATGTAAGCTTTCATCTTTGTATAAATTGTTTTATGTCATTTTCTTTTAAAAGTGATGCACATGAAAATAAATTTTATATACATATGTATTTAATAACTAAATAAAAGAGGATTTCATTTATCTCTAAATTAAAAATAATAAGTAAATTGTGTATAAAACAAATGTTAACATTTTAAGCAATTAAAGAGACAAATGTAAACAAATAATTCAACCTATTTGACAAATGTAGTAATTTAGGACAAGTGTCCTTTTCTTTTTTGATTTCTCTTTTGATTTTTAGTAAAACAATTACATTCATATAAAACATGGTTTTCCTTCACCCTCATTTGATTTTTATAATGTTCATTTTTTTTTCTTAGTCAAGAAAAGTTTTCAGCTGAAAACAAATTTGTTTTCAAACTCTCAAAAACAAAAATTTAAATCATGTTCAAGATTTGATTTCTTTTCAATACTCAAATTCCTCACAAACCTGAAAATCAAATCAATATCCTATAATTCTTTTTCAAAATCAAGCCTACAATCCTTTGTAAAATCATTTCCAAATGCAAAAGCGTCTGCCTGCATGGTTGAACCTGTAATTCCCTTCAAAGGATAAATGTAAAGCCTCTGCATTCTTTAAAAATCTGGGAATCAAGTATATGTTTGCATTTCAACATTCTGGAAACAAAACCTGCAAAGGCATAAACCTGCATGCAAGTTTAAAACACAAGTAAACCCTCAAATTCAAAATACAAAGTTTATTCAATCATGCAACTGCAAGCTTGTCAAATTCAAGCATTTTCAGATGGAATCTGGGGATTTTCTTCTGCAACCTGGAATCTTAGACCTGTAGGAAATTAAACAGCATCACAAGTTAAATCAAGCTTCAGCAACTAATTTATAATCAAAGAAGTAAAAGTTTTTTTTCTGGAAAATCTGTGCTCTGTTTCATGATATACCAGGTGAGTAACTTTTTCTTTCCAAAATTTTAAGTATTAAAATGTTTCCTGATTATGACTTATGTGTTTCCTGAATTTCATGTTGATTTGTATGATTTACCTCATTAGTTTAAAACCCAAGAATAGTTATGATGATGTATGTTGTTTCTATAATATGATTTGTATTGAGCGTATGGGTATAAGCTTACTGTTTTATGATTTTTACAGTATTTACTAAGTTACAGATCCAAAGTTTAAAAAGAAAACTTAAGTGTTTTTTTTTAAATTAATCTTTACTAATACAAGAGATTTGGTCAATGTATATTTAATATATCATAAATGACAAGCTTAAGGTTTTGTTCAAGATTAACAAAAATGACTGCAGTTTTACTGGAAACAAATGTAATAGCAAAGTAAACTGAAATCTAACCAAAAACAAGATGATTATTTCTTAGTTTCAGGTGTTTGAATCAAAAGTTAAAACTAAATTGTGATTCTTAAAACCAAAATTACAAATTTTTACTGTTGAGATTGTACATTGATCTTCTTTCTGGAAAGAGGGGAAATTTCTAAACCTAGTTTTGGTTATGCTCTGGAATTTGATCGGCATTGATTCCCTGGTTGATCGAGTTCTCTGGTACGCTGGGAAAAGGAGGCTAGGGAATGGACGAAGACTTGGCCGGAGTTTTAGAACCTCCGATGGCCGGAGGAGAGAGGTTGGGGGATTTTTTCCAGGTTTTGGGAAGGGAGGTACCTGTTGCTGCCAGGTTTGATTTGGGTGCTCGCTTTTGTTTTCGTGATGCTTGAGTTGTTTCTGATGGGCGATGTTGGATCGAAGGATGATCTATGACTTGTTCGTTGGCTGGGTAGTGGCCGGAGGTGGCTACAACCACCGTGCATATGCACGGTGAAGAAGGAGTGTCAGGATATGTTTGGGGTTGCTGTGTTTTGAGACTCAAGTATTACTCGGGTGATTTGATTTATTGCTCGAAGTAGTTATTGGTTTTTCTCGAAGTAGGTAAAGAGAGGCTCGGGTATTAAGTTAGTAACAGGTTTCTGGGTAAAACCTGTTTGCTTTCTAATTAAATCTTAATTTTAAAAATATGGAACAAGGTTTTAAAAAGAAATTAAAACCTGAATTTAAAGTGTAAATTTTAAACTAGATTTGAATTTCAGTTTTAAATTTAATTTAAACTTTATAAATTAAAATGTTTAACAAGTATAAAAAAAATTAGATAATTGAATTTAAAGATAAAGCTTTAAAATTAAAGTAAATGATTTAAACATAAGTTTAAATCTGGAAACATGATTTAAATTTGAATCATGTTTTGAAAATAAAAGAAGTCTTTAAAATTTTGAAAAGAATTTGGGTTTAAATTTCTTTTAACTTCTTTTATAAAATAAGAAATTCTTTAGCATAAGTTTTTAAAGGGTTTTGAAATGTTTTTAAAACGTTGTTTAAATTAAGTTTGATTTCTTTTTAAATTTAAAATTTAAAATGTAATTTGAAAACAATTTTAAGTTAAATTGTTTTAAATTACTTGTTAATGATAAAGAAATCATTAATAAGAAATGTTTTATTTTCAAAATAAATTAAAGATTTAATAATCTTTGTTTCATTAAAATTAGTAAGATAATTTAAATAATTTAATTAATTTATTTATTTAATTAATTAAAGATTTGAAATAAATTAATTAAGGTTAATTAAATTTGTAATTAATATTAATTAATTTAAGTTAATTACTTAAGAAAGGTAATTAAGAATTTGTTAATAAGTTAATGAAGGTCATTAACTTGTGATTATTTATTTATTAATTAATGTAATTAATTTTGATAATTAATTGGATTAATTAATTTAGATAATCAGTTATGGAACTTGATTAAGTATGATTACTTTATGGAAATAATTAAAGATATTAATTACTCATTGTAATTAATTTATTAAGTGGATTGGTTTAAATTAAATAATTAAGTTTAATTAATTTAGAATAATCATTGAATGGGTTGATAAGTGATCAATGAGGGATAATTACTTAGAGAAGTAATTAAGTTAAGTAAATTACTGGAGGTAATTAATTGAAGTATGGTATTTTGGGATTAATTACTTTGTGTAATTAATAATGAGGATAATTACTTTGTGAAAGTGATTAATAATTAATTACTTAGTGTAATTAATTTAAGCATTGATTGATTAAGTCATTTGAAAATAATTAAGTGATGTAATTAATTAAGGGAATTAATTACTAATGAGATTAACCCGAGATGATTAATAAATATAATTAATTATTAAATATAATTAATTTAGAAGTAATTAAGGAAGTACTTAAGGGTAGTTAATTCCTAAATGTAGTTAATTAAGAATGATTAATAATTGTGGTTTAATTAAGATTAATTACTTAATGTAATTAATTTAAATAAGTAATTAATTTAAATGTAATTAAGGATCATTAATTAATATAATTAATGATGTACTTAAGGATTAATTAATTAAGATTAATTGATCAATGATAAGTGATTAAGGAAGTCAACAATTAATGTAATTAATTAAAGATTAACGTAATTAATTATAATTAATTAATTAATGAAGTAATTAAAGGTAGTTACTGATTTTGGTTAAGGATAATTAATTTGTAAAATTAATTAAAGAATAATTACTTGAATGTAATTAAAGATAATTAATTAAGGGTGATTAGTTAAGGTACTTAATTTGAGGATAATCGATTGATTGATTTATGATCAATTAAGGGTTAAGTAAGCAGGATTTAAAATGAGGAAGCAATTAATTTAATTCATTTTAAATTAACTAAAGATAAGTAATTAATTTAATTCACTTTAAATTAATTAGAGATAGAAGTAATTAATTTAATTCATTTTAAATTAATTATAGATGGTGTGATTATAGATCCTTGCTTACGTGTGGATGATTTGGTTTACCTTAAATGGTTTGAATCTCAGTGATGAGATTAGTATTATGTGATATGGATGCATTGTGTTGATGATATAAGTTATATATTGATGATGATATTGTAGATTATTAAGTTGTGATGATAATATGGATTACTTATTTGTGAAGATAATGTTGATTATCTATTATGATGATGTAAATTATCTAACTGTGTGTATATAGATAATTAGATTGAATTGTTTTAAACTTAAAACAACTTGGACCTAAAAGACACGCTTTGGATTTCGATGAGACCGGGATCGGTTTTCCATATTTGGATATCCGAAAACCACATTGATTCCAATTAACGTTAGGTCGTGAATCTAAGTGGAGCAAGTGAAGACTTGAGGTGTAAGGACTATACGCCATTATAACTCTGTGGGTGATTCCGTAATGAGTTGACAGAATAGTACTTATAGGTTCGAGATGGTGATTTAGAGTGCAAGGGTTATCGTCGTTAATTCTGAGGGTGATTCCAAAATGAGTGTAACGAGATAATGCCTTCGATTTCGTTCGAACCCGGAACGAACTTGTATGGATTGAATGCTTTCAGAACATCGTCAGGTGGACGATGAGCATTCTAAGAGAAGTGTTCTCTAAAGGTAATCGTAGCCTCAAGCCTCATCAACCGGGAATGGCTAAAACACGGGAGGTGCAGTAAGACTTCGTGGGTAGCTCCTACTGGAGAGCAAGATTTACCCCTGTCTAGAGGTCCCTTTTTATTCGGCTGTGTGGGCAGTTGATTCGCGACAACTGCCGGGGTTGTCTTGTTCGGAACTGTTCAGTAAGGAATGGGTCCGGCCTTGTGTTGAAGGGGAGCGAGCGTTCTCCTCGGTACGGTGATCTAGGCCACGTACTGTGACGGGCGTTACCCAGTAGCTCTGCCATTGTATGGAATCCAAAATCCAATAAGTGCCAACGGTTTTGATTGTATTACCCACTTTTGTAGCTAGTAGATGGAATTTAATAGATGTAACAATTTCGGTTATTTCATATTTACTTGAAAACCCTAGACCAATTATAATATCATCGGATTTCCTATCAAATGTTTTTGGTTAGCGTAAGGTAAAAACTTTTCCATGTTTATGTGTGGGAAGTCTTACGTGATACCTTTCTTTTAAAAGATTTTTTAAAAGTTAAGCAACTTTAACCTGTTACTCACACCAGACTCATGTCTGACCCGGAGTTTATTTTTTTTCTCATAAACTCTTGGGTGCTCAAATTTTTACGAGTAGCCAAGGGATTCAGGTTAGCTTTGACGAGTTATGGAGGAGCAAATGGAGCAGGAGGCTTCTGCGTTAGATATATAGTATTCCGCTGTGTGTTCTGTGTTGTTTCTGAGTGGTATTATGTTGTAAATTGTAACAACCCGCATATTTGTCGATTTTATATTTAAATATTTTATCGGTAGTCGGATTTTAGTCCGAAAAGCTACTTATTGCATACGGTCGAATTAGGGCTCGGGACCACTCCCATTGAGTTTAAAATGCCGTTTGCGACCTTTTTGAGTATAAGCTTCGATATGTTTGGAGAAAGTTGATTTCTGCTACTTTTTACTTTGGGTTTGGTTTTTGGGCTCAACCCTATGTTAACTTATGCTCAAATCTGAGCCACTCTTCCCCACTCACCCTCATTCTCTTCTCATTTCAGTTTTTAAAGTGTTAATGGTGGGAGAGATTGGAAATTAAAATTCCAAAACCCTAGTTTCTCTTGCAAATCCATCTCCTTGCTCCAAACTCAAGAAGAACCCCTTGGTAAGCATCTCCTTCTTCTTCTCCAACTCTTTCTCCATTCAATTTCAGAAATTCCTAAACCTAATTTCGGGAATGTTCTTGTTTTGAGCTTAGATTCAAGCTCATTTGGGTTGTGATTGAAGAGAGGTTGATTTTCCATTTGCTTTCAAGCTTCTTCTTGTTCGATTTTGTGAAAAGGTGAGATTTTTATCTCACATCTATGACTATAATTATCTTTGGTTGTTGGGTATGAATTCCTAACACTTCTTCATGTGCATTTGCTCTTGATTTGGATTGGTTTTGTGAATATTCCAATTTTTGGGTTTTTTAAGTCAAATTTGTGTAAAATCCTTTATGGATGTTTGATCATGCTTTTGGTGATGCATCGAGGAGCATATAGGGCCGGGTTGCCGATTAGCATAAACCCTTAGAGCCAATGTTCGTCCGATTGCATTTTGGAAGAGTTTGCTCTTCATTTGAATAAGGCTGAAAAACAGCCCAGGCATGATTCAGTCGACTGAAATCTCTGTTCAGTCGACTGAACCTGAAACCCGAGAGTTTCCAGGCATGATTCAGTCGACTGAAAACTTCTTCACAGTCGACTGAAACTGGAAACAGAAAGTTTCCTGAACCTGGAAAATTTCCATGTACAGGGTCAGTCGACTGAAATTCTCTGTTCAGTCGACTGAACCTGCTGTTTGAGTCTAATTTGCCTTTTTGGATTGGAATTTCAATTTAAATCGATTCGTGATAATCCTATTTGTTGTTATCATCTATTAGGATTTTGATGACTCTTTTTAGGGATTTTTGAATATCCATTTCGATGGATTCTTTATCGATTTCTTTGGATTTTATTCACGTCTTCGTATGTGAATTTTTGTGATTGATTGTTCTTACAATCTTCTTCGTGATTTGTCACTTTAAAAATATAAAGGTTTTCTATACTAGTAGTAAATATCAAAACCCTTTCCTCAAACGATTTCAATACTATTTTAATACCAAACTCGTTTATAAAACCGTTTTCCAATCTATTAGTATATACAAACCTTTACCTCACTCGTATGAGAAATCTAATTAAACGGCTTAGTAAAACAAGTGGTATGAAACGCTTGCGTTTACTTGATCGATTAATTCTTGGACTTGTTCGATTGAACCTCTTGTGACAATTTTCTAGTGGAGACTTACAGTTTGTTCGTAAATATTTAAGTTAAGCAAGTGGTTATGGGACATGAAGCTAAACTCATATATTTACTAGCTTAGTGTAATCGACACTTCCCGCTGATCATGACGATCATCTTTGTGATTTAGACTAGCAATGTGCGATGTCTCTTCGTCTGCGAGGGAGACTAAACCCCGTTTTGTGGAGTTTCGACTCAATTTGTGATGGGGTAGCAACCCATGGTCTTCGGGCCGTTTGTGGAGCTTCGGCTCAATTTGTGATGGTTAGCGACCATGGAATTAGCGTTCCGTTTGTGATACACGTGTTGGTGAGCTTTATGCTCCCGTTTGTGATAGGCCTCCCCCCCTCTATTTTTGTGATTTCTGGATTTCTTGTGTAGATTTCTAGAATTTGTGTTTCACCAATTTTCGTGACTTCCATTGATAAGTTTTATCAATATTTGTGCATTGGTGAATTTGTGTGTCATTGACTTTTGTGATTTCTGGATTTCTTGTGTAGTCTTCTGGAATTTGTGCGTCTTTGACTTTGGTGATTGACATTGATATTATCGTCAATATTTGTGGTTCGATGAACGAAATAAAGAGTATGACACTTCTTTGATTCTTGTGTAGATTTGGTGACATTGATTAATCTCTTGATGATTATCAACTAAGTATATATATATATATATATATATATATATATATATATATATCACAGCTTGGCATTGTGATTATTACGTGTTTAGTCATATCTCTTATTCTATATCGTTTCATCTGATATTTATAGTTAGACTGATCCGTTTATTATTTTCTTATTAAATAATACTCGGGTCAGACCGAGATGTTACAGGTGCTTCTGCTTGACTTCTCATCCGGGATTAACTCCTTGACTTTTGGGTTAACTACTTAGATTAGTAGTTATTTTGTTGTGTACATTTGAGATATAGACTCCTTAATGTATACTTATTCTTTTATGTAGTTCGTGTAACTATTCTTTTGTGATATTGTGGATCTTTTTAGACCACTACTCTGATGTACACTTCCTAGTGTAATATTCATATCTTATTCCGCCTTTGTGATATGAATTGTCTGTGACTGATTTGTGTTATGTTTATTTCTATATTTGTTTCCGAAGGATTTATATAGTCACCGTGTAGTAGCTTTGAGTTTGTGTTGGTATGTCGGATTTCCTCTTGAAATAGAATGCATGTTATATTATCTGACATATCGGTGCTCGCGCAAAGAAATTACACGGATGGTCGCTCCTCAACAGCCTTATTCTCCGTGCTAGTCGACAGCGTTCACCGTAATGTTCTTGGCTAGCGTGGGTATAGAGGTGGGGCGTCACAGCTTGGTATCAGAGCCAAACTTCGGAACAATATGGAATATTATAACAAGGATCATCGTCCTAAGTCTTTCTTAGGAGTTGTGCTTTAGGATTTTATTCGGGTCTTCGTACCGTTCTATCCTATTTTCTTTATGATTCCTTGTTTTATCTATCAAGATTGCTTGATATTCAATTTGGTGAATAACCTTTTCTTCTTCTTCTTTCTTTCTAAAGGAAGAGAAATGTCTAGACCAGGCCGCCCCAGAGCCGTGCCATCTAGCACTCCGCCCCAGGATGGAGTTTTTATGACTGCTCAACAGCTTCTTGATTTGGTAACAAATGCTCAAGCGGCTGGAGCTAACCCTGAACCTACTCACCCAAAGTCGGGATTTGCGCGCTTGTGTAGCGATTACACTAATTTGGGTGGGGAGTCATTCAAAGGTTCCGAAACTGTTATTGAAGTACAGGCTTGGCTAAGAACGTGCGATCGCATCTTTTCGCGCATGAATCTTATTGACCTTCACCGAGTTCAGGTGGCCTCTAGTATGCTCCGAGAAAGAGCATTGGACTGGTACGAGCTCCTTATTTCTGAAACTAATGAAGCGGATCTCACTTGGGAGAAATTCCGAGAACGCTTCGAGTTGAAATTCGTACCGGAAGCTGAAAAAGTGACATTGGCTCGACGATTTATAGACCTTGTTCAAGGTGAGTCCTCCGTGACTGATTACGTCGCCTCCTTCAAGTCGCTTTCCAAATATGGGGTTGAATACATTAACACCTCTCTTAAGAAGAACCAGAGATTCGTTTATGGCTTAAACAAATGCCTCAAGAAGCCATTACTTTTAAAGTTAGAAGTTTCTTTCGACCAACTCGTTGATATCGCTCTTCGTCTTGAAGAGGCGGATAGAGAGAATGATGTTGAAGTGGTGGGTTCCAAACCAAACTTCAACAACAGAAAGAGGTCAAACAAATTTAAAGGCCCTTATCCCAATAAGAAAGGGAAGCAAGCAACCTTCGTGGCAAAGACTTCTTCCTTTGGTCGTGGGGAATGCTATAATTGTGGTTCGAAGGACCATTATGCGAACAAGTGCCCAAAGTCTCTTTCTTGTCGCTACTGCAAAGTTCCCGGTCATGTGATATCTTCATGCCCCAAGCTTCAGGGCAAGAAGGAGGGAAAGTTAAATGTTGCTCCAGCCCCTGGCAACACATCCGTGGCCAAGGTATTTCTCATTCTATTCTAGATGGAATTATTTTGTTTCGTGATCATCCTATTCGAGTTCTTTTTGATACGGGTGCGTCCCATTCTTTTATATCAAAAGAACTTGTTAATGCTTTTTCTTTGGATGTTTTGTGTTTAATGACTTCTTTGAGAATTGCGAATCCGGTTGGTGGATCCGCAACAATCAGTTTATTGTGTAAAGATGTCGAGATTATTTTGTGTGATTTATCTTTCCGAGCCGATTTGCATGTCATGCGTTATTTAGGCTTTGGAATGATTTTGGGAATGGATTGGCTTAACCGTTATGAAGCTCATATCCTATGTCCTGAGCGGACTATTCATCTTCGACATCCTCAATCTGTTAATCAGGTTTCTGTTATTCTTAAAGATTCAGATTCTGCTTTGGTTGCATCTTTATATTCTTTAAATCCTCGTGATGATGATGATGATGAGGGTGATATTATTTCTCTTATTCACGTCGTTTGTGAATTTTCCGACATATTCGAGCCCGTTTTAGGATTACCACCTAAACGAGCAATTGAGTTCAGAATTAATCTTACTCCGGGAGCTCAACCTATCACTCATCCTCCTTATCGTATGTCCAATAAAGAAAACGAGGAGATGCGTAAACAATTATCTGAATTGGAAACGAAGCAATTTATTCGCTCTAGTTCCTCGCCTTGGGGAGCTTCAGCTATTTTTGTGAAGAAATCCGATGGTACACTTAGGCTTTGCGTTGACTATCGCAAGCTTAATGATCTTACTATCAAAAATAAATATCCTTTTCCTCGGATTGATGATCTATTCGATCAACTTAGTGGTGCTAGAGTCTTTTCACGATTGGACTTGGCTACCGGTTTTCATCAGCTTCGTATTGCAGAGGATAGCATTCCTTTAATATCGTTCCGTACTCGGTATGGATCTTATGAATGGCTTGTTATGCCATTTGGGTTAACTAATGCCTCGGCTTATTTCGTTGACTTAATGAATCGAGTTTTTAAAGACTTTCTCGACCGGTTTGTTCTCATCTTTATCGATGATATTCTTGTTTATTCTAAAACCGAGGAGGAGCATGAAAAACATCTTCGGATTGTGTTGGAAACTCTTAGGAGTAATCAATTAAAGGCAAAATTTTCTAAATGCCATTTTTGGCAATCACGTGTGAAGTTTCTCGGTCACATCATTTCCGAATCCGGAATTTCCGTGGATCCTTCAAAGATTGAAGCGATTCAAGATTGGAAGAGACCGGAGAGTGTGACAGAGATTCGTAGTTTCCTTGGATTGGCGGGCTATTACCGTCGTTTTATTAAAGACTTTTCTAAAATTGTCGTGCCTCTCACTAGCTTGACGAAGAAAGGTGTTAAATACATTTGGTCGGACAAATGTGAAGCTTCTTTTCAGAAATTAAAAGAACTTCTTTTTGATGCTCCTATTCTTGTTATTCCCGATGGGAATCAAGATTTCGTTGTTTATACCGATGCTAGTCGCATTGGTTTGGGTGCCGTTCTTATGCAAAAGGAACGCATTATTGCTTATGCTTCTAGGCAATTAAAGCCTGCTGAGACTAGATATGCCACTCATGATTTAGAGCTCGCGGCTATTGTTTTTGCTCTTCGGATTTGGCGTCATTATCTCTTAGGAGAGAAATTTGTTCTTTACACAGATCATAAGTCTTTGAAATATTTATTCTCTCAAAAGGAACTTAATTTGCGTCAACAGCGTTGGCTCGAATTTCTTGCACCATATGATCTTGATATTCTTTATACTCCCGGTAAGGGTAATCTTTTCGCCGATGCTCTTAGCCGTAAACAACAAGCTGTTGTTTCTATGATGATATCCGAATGGAACGATCGCGAGATTTTATCCACTTGCGAAATTCGAGACCGTGTTTCCGATTTATGCTCATCGTTTGTTTTATGTAGCCTTGTGGCTCATCCATCTCTTTTAGACCGCATTCTTGAAGCTCAAGGGCTAGATCCCGACTTGGCTCTTCTTGGCTAAAATATTAGGGATAAAATGGATATTGAAGGTTTGAAAGACTTTGATATCGATTCTCGTGGCAACATTCGGAAATTTGGTAGACTTGTCGTGCCAAATATTGGTGATCTTCGTAAAGATATTTTAGAAGATTCACATCGTTCTAAGTTTACCATTCATCCCGGTAGTAGTAAAATGTACGCGGATATGAAGCGACTTTATTATTGGGAGGGAATGAAACTTGACATCGCTAACTTCATTAAACGTTGCATGACTTGCCAACTCGTTAAGGCCGAACATCAAAGGCCCGGTGGGTTATTGCAACCTTTAGAAATTCCAGTTTGGGAGTGGGATCAAATTTCCATGGATTTTATAGATGGCCTTCCCCGTTCTCGATCGGGTTATGATAGCTTATGGGTAATTGTTGATAGACTTACTAAATCCGCCCATTTTATTCCCGTTCGGTCTAACCGAACTGTTCCTCTTTTGGCCAAGATATTTATCAAAGAAATTGTTAAATTGCATGGGGTTCCTACTTCAATTGTTAGTGATCGTGATCCATTGTTTACTAGTGGATTTTGGAAGAGTCTTCAAAAAGCTTTGGGAACGAAGCTTAATTTTAGCACCGCTTATCATCCCCAGTCCGATGGACAAACCGAGCGTGTGAATCAAACTCTTGAAGATCTTCTTCGTGCTTGTGTTCTTGATTTTGGTGGAGGTTGGGAAGATCATATCTCACTTGTTGAATTTTCCTATAATAATAGCTTCCAATCTAGTATTGGTATGGCACCTTTCGAGGCACTCTATGGTAGGCCATGCCGATCTCCTTCTTGTTGGCTTGAGGCCGGTGAGAAGCTGGCTTTAGGTCTACATTTTATTCGTGATTCCACAGAAAAGATTGATCTTATTCGTCATAGGATGAAAGTAGCCCAAAGTAGACAAAAATCCTATGCCGATAACCGGAGAAGGAAGTTAGAATTTTCTGTGGGAGATCTTGTGTTCATTCGTGTTTCACCTATGAAAGGTGTTGTACGTTTCAGTCGATCGAGAAAGTTAGCGCCTCGATATATCGGGACATTTCCTATCACCGAACGTATTGGTTCCATGGCTTATCGCCTTTTATTACCGGCTCAATTTTCTGCTATGCATGACGTGTTTCACGTTTCTCAACTTCGGAAATGTCTTCGAGATTCCGATTCTATTCTTGAGCCCGATGTTGTGGAAGAGATTGAAGTTTCGCCTAATTTAACTTATGAGCAACATCCCATTCGTATTATTGCTTCGGAAGTCAAACGACTTCGAAATAAAGATGTTCCGCTTGTTAAAGTCCAATGGTCTTCAAATCCTAAGGATTGTTCTTGGGAATCTAGAGAGTACATCGAGCGTACACATCCGGACTTACTTTCTCGTGCTCTTTGAGGTGAACTTCTTATTTCAAACTTCTTTTGTGTTGAATATGCTTCTATGGTTGTTACTATATATCTTCTTCTTGTAATATTGCGAGGACGCAATTTCTTTAAGGAGGGGAGTCTGTAACAACCCGCATAATTGTCGATTTTATATTTAAATATTTTATTTAAATATTTTATCGGTAGTCGGATTTTAGTTCGAAAAGCTACTTATTGCATACGGTCGAATTAGGGCTCGGGACCACTCCCATTGAGTTTAAAATGCCGTTTGCGACCTTTTTGAGTATAAGCTTCGATATGTTTGGAGAAAGTTGATTTCTGCTACTTTTTACTTTGGGTTTGGTTTTTGGGCTCAACCCTATGTTAACTTATGCTCAAATCTGAGCCACTCTTCCCCACTCACCCTCATTCTCTTCTCATTTCAGTTTTTAGAGTGTTAATGGTGGGAGAGATTGGAAATTAAAATTCCAAAACCCTAGTTTCTCTTGCAAATCCATCTCCTTGCTCCAAACTCAAGAAGAACCCCTTGGTAAGCATCTCCTTCTTCTTCTCCAACTCTTTCTCCATTCAATTTCAGAAATTCCTAAACCTAATTTCGGGAATGTTCTTGTTTTGAGCTTAGATTCAAGCTCATTTGGGTTGTGATTGAAGAGAGGTTGATTTTCCATTTGCTTTCAAGCTTCTTCTTGTTCGATTTTGTGAAAAGGTGAGATTTTTATCTCACATCTATGACTATAATTATCTTTGGTTGTTGGGTATGAATTCCTAACACTTCTTCATGTGCATTTGCTCTTGATTTGGATTGGTTTTGTGAATATTCCAATTTTTGGGTTTTTTAAGTCAAATTTGTGTAAAATCCTTTATGGATGTTTGATCATGCTTTTGGTGATGCATCGAGGAGCATATAGGGCCGGGTTGCCGATTAGCATAAACCCTTAGAGCCAATGTTCGTCCGATTGCATTTTGAAAGAGTTTGCTCTTCATTTGAATAAGGCTGAAAAACAGCCCAGGCATGATTTAGTCGACTGAAATCTCTGTTCAGTCGACTGAACCTGAAACCCGAGAGTTTCCAGGCATGATTCAGTCGACTGAAAACTTCTGCACAGTCGACTGAAACTGGAAACAGAAAGTTTCCTGAACCTGGAAAATTTCCATGTACAGGGTCAGTCGACTGAAATTCTCTGTTCAGTCGACTGAACCTGCTGTTTGAGTCTAATTTGCCTTTTTGGATTGGAATTCCAATTTAAATCGATTCGTGATAATCCTATTTGTTGTTATCATCTATTAGGATTTTGATGACTCTTTTTAGGGATTTTTGAATATCCATTTCGATGGATTCTTTATCGATTTCTTTGGATTTTATTCACGTCTTCGTATGTGAATTTTTGTGATTGATTGTTCTTACAATCTTCTTCGTGATTTTTCACTTTAAAAATATAAAGGTTTTCTATACTAGTAGTAAATATCAAAACCCTTTCCTCAAACGATTTCAATACTATTTTAATACCAAACTCGTTTATAAAACCGTTTTCCAATCTATTAGTATATACAAACCTTTACCTCACTCGTATGAGAAATCTAATTAAACGGCTTAGTAAAACAAGTGGTATGAAACGCTTGCGTTTACTTGATCGATTAATTCTTGGACTTGTTCGATTGAACCTCTTGTGACAATTTTCTAGTGGAGACTTACAGTTTGTTCGTAAATATTTAAGTTAAGCAAGTGGTTATGGGACATGAAGCTAAACTCATATATTTACTAGCTTAGTGTAATCGACACTTCCCGCTGATCATGACGATCATCTTTGTGATTTAGACTAGCAATGTGCGATGTCTCTTTGTCTGCGAGGGAGACTAAACCCCATTTTGTGGAGTTTCGACTCAATTTGTGATGGGGTAGCAACCCATGGTCTTCGGGCCGTTCGTGGAGCTTCGGCTCAATTTGTGATGGTTAGCGACCATGGAATTAGCGTTCCGTTTGTGATACACGTGTTGGTGAGCTTTATGCTCCCGTTTGTGATAGGCCTCCCCCCCTCTATTTTTGTGATTTCTGGATTTCTTGTGTAGATTTCTAGAATTTGTGTTTCACCAATTTTCGTGACTTCCATTGATAAGTTTTATCAATATTTGTGTATTGGTGAATTTGTGTGTCATTGACTTTTGTGATTTCTGGATTTCTTGTGTAGTCTTCTGGAATTTGTGCGTCTTTGACTTTGGTGATTGACATTGATATTATCGTCAATATTTGTGGTTCGATGAACGAAATAAAGAGTATGACACTTCTTTGATTCTTGTGTAGATTTGGTGACATTGATTAATCTCTTGATGATTATCAACTAAGTATATATATATATATATATATATATCACAACTTGGCATTGTGATTATTACGTGTTTAGTCATATCTCTTATTCTATATCGTTTCATCTGATATTTATAGTTAGACTGATCCGTTTATTATTTTCTTATTAAATAATACTCGGGTCAGACCGAGATGTTACAGGTGCTTCTGCTTGACTTCTCATCCGGGATTAACTCCTTGACTTTTGGGTTAACTACTTAGATTAGTAGTTATTTTGTTGTATACATTTGAGATATAGACTCCTTAATGTATACTTATTCTTTTATGTAGTTCGTGTAACTATTCTTTTGTGATATTGTGGATCTTTTTAGACCACTACTCTGATGTACACTTCCTAGTGTAATATTCATATCTTATTCCGCCTTTGTGATATGAATTGTCTGTGACTGATTTGTGTTATGTTTATTTCTATATTTGTTTCCGAAGGATTTATATAGCCACCGTGTAGTAGCTTTGAGTTTGTGTTGGTATGTCGGATTTCCTCTTGAAATAGAATGCATGTTATATTATCTGACATATCGGTGCTCGCGCAAAGAAATTACACGGATGGTTGCTCCTCAACAGCCTTATTCTCCGTGCTAGTCGACAGCGTTCACCGTAATGTTCTTGGCTAGCGTGGGTATAGAGGTGGGGCGTCACATAAATACTAGACAGGTGTTTATAACTGTCTATTATATGTTGTATTACTGTGTACTCTGATAGTGGTTGTAAACTATGTAATATTTTATGTTTTTAATATAATTTTATTCGTTCCGCTGTTGAGATTCTGATGTGTTGTTTCTTCTTTCTTCTCTTTCTTTCTCTTTCTATCCCTTTCTTTCTTATTAATGATGCATCATTCTGTGGAGATGAATGGCGGGTCGTTACACGTCCTTTAAGTTACTTGTATTTCAGTTGACATTTCACTTGAGTTGATTTTATTTATAAAAGAGTGTTAATCCTAACTCGAGTGTTTTGTGTTTTGCTTTACGTTTGGGTCAGACCGAGTGTCAAAACATTTGCGACTCACCTTTGGAGTTAGAGCTTCACTTGGAGATCCATCTGTATCTATTCAGCGTTCATCTTTATTGATTGGTTCAGAGATGTTATCTACTTGTGTTTGAGACTTCACTATATTTGAGATATTATGTTGTATTTTATTTCAAACTCTATTGTTTATATAGTAGCTTCAT
The DNA here is from genome assembly GCA_030765085.1 of Allium cepa. Taxonomy (NCBI): domain Eukaryota; kingdom Viridiplantae; phylum Streptophyta; class Magnoliopsida; order Asparagales; family Amaryllidaceae; genus Allium; species Allium cepa. The sequence continues at coordinate 962,196,947 of CM060928.1, forward strand.
GAACTACTATTTATCTATTATGCTGCTTATTGTTATAGTACTCCGTGTCTGTGATTCTGTTATTGATTTATTTACTGATGCTGAATTTTGCCAAATATAAATTAACCATATGATATTTTGAGCAATTCAAGTCCTACATATGCGGATGCGAACGACATGAAATAGCAGGCCGTTACATTTGGCATCGGAGCTCTGGTTTCGGCAAAATTTAGCATATAGAATAAGTTTAATCACAGAATCACCTTAGTTCGAGCTTAGATTTCTTCCTCTTTGATTCGGATTTCTTTTGGATTTTTGGAACTCTCCCCTTTGTTTTGAAATTCATTCTTGTATTTTCTTGTTCGTGTTCTTCTTAATTTTGGAGCATCCCATAGCTTCATTTCTATCGATCTCTGTAATAAATTCGAGCACATCTTGCCACCTCTATTGGCAACTTCGTCCTTGTGTGTGTCTAATCTCATCGGAAGTCCTGCTAATCTTATATGATTTGTAAAGGGGTGAACTCCTTTACAATAGGAGTTGATTCGCTGGAGACTTCTATATCGTCGGTTTAGATGCTATTATTTCTTGCAAAGTCTAAACCGTCTCTAGTAGACGATCGGGTTAATTCCCTTGTAATTTTGACCCTACTTCGATAATCAGATATTACCCTGATATTGGGTGAAGTCGCATCTCTCCCTTCAAGCGAGAAATTGAATTTCCACGTCAATCTTATTCCTGGAATTCTGGTTGACCCGGTTAAGGTCCACGATTAATGTTAGTCTATCCATTTCTTCTTTTATAATCTAATTTTCTGATCTCCCTGTCGAGCCTATCTTCTTTGTTAGAATTCTACCTTATAGGGTTCCATTAAATTTGAATCTCTATCCTTACTTTGAAATTCATTCTTGAATCATCAAGGTTATTAATATAGAAATTGTTCTATAGTGTGTTGTTTGAGTTATTGAGTTTGAATTTTGGGTTTCGATCGATTCGTCTGGCCAACGCTATCGACGGGAAATGCAGAACACTTAACAGAGCAAACTGACACAATATTATTTTCAAATTTGGAAAATGAAATAAATTTTGTATGATTATAATTTATATATAAAGGTATAATTTTATGAAACTAAATAGTTAAATGAATTGGTTGTTAGAAATGATAATATTTAATTTTCATTTATTTTTTTATAACCATTGACTATTGCCACATAATATAAATAAATGAAGTTATAAAACATGGTTTACAAATTGATTTGGAATTGAAATGAAATTAAACTGAGAATTTGAGAATTCAATTTTCGGTATTTTCAAGAAAAATTTGGTTTTAAAGTTTGGAATATATTATTTGTAAGTATTTTTGAATGGAAATTGTTTCAAAAAATACTTTTTAAAGAATTAAGTCTGTACTCTCTTCATTTGTCATTAGAAAATAATTTTGGTAATGACTACAACATCATGACATTCACTTTCTAATCTCAAAGTGGAGAGGCCCCTTGGTAGTTTTACTATACTTTTGTTTAGAAAATGGATTTGGTTTGAATTCCTTGAGTATGATTTGATGTACAATATATATATATATATATATATGTATGTATGTATGTATGTATGTATGTATGTAATTATTTCAAAGTAGTTGAAGAGAAATCAGAAAATTTGAATCTTCAGTTTTATATTAAGAAATGGTTTCAATTATTAAAATAAAGTGTAATTTTTTGAATAAGTGGAATATCTAAAATGTTAAATGAAATTCAACCAACTTGGTTGAATTTGAATAAGAACTTATGTGTATAATACTAAATTTGATTCTAATATATATAACCTGCCTAAAATATTCAAAAAATTAAAATGTTATGGTATAATAAAGTGTTGTACAAGAAGAAAACTTAAGTAATAAATTGCTCAAACTAAAACCTGGCTTAATATAAATGTTGAAATTAGAGGTAAATTTGTATAATGTTTAATTACATTCAGAAACATTAATATAACTTACCTAGAAAAGTTTAAATGTAAATGGAAGGTAATTGGATAATATACACTATGATATATATAAGTAATAGGATATCAAAAATGATATTTTGTTAAGGGAATTTACTGATAATAAATTTGATAATAAAAAGGAAAATTCGTCTGTTGAATAATATATGGTTATAAAATGTTGCACCTAATATAGGTTACAAAATATGTTAAGTGAAACAAATAAAAGAAATAAAAGAGGAGACTATTTAAGCAGATAAATATGAACTTAAGAATAGTGAACTTGAATTTTAGTGGAATCGACTTAGCTGAAGATAAATGGATAAAATAAATGAGTTAATTCAAAAATGTATCTGTTTGAAAGAAATGTTGATAAAATGAAAGAAAATCAATTTTAAATTGAATGACTATTTATTAGTTGAGTAAAATGGATTAAATCAAATTGTTGAATATTAATTTATTTAAAAATTGGAATCTATATGGTTTTGAATAGTTGAAGTTGAATGTTGAGGTGGAATTAACTATGGTTGATCAAATAGATTTAATAGATGTGGTAAAAAAAAATATTGTGAAAATTTTTGTAATAAATATTAATAAATGGGAAACAAATCAATTGAATAAAAATACATAGAAATGAAATCAATACATTTGATTGATTTCATAAAATGAAATGGAATCAACAAATTGAATATAAATCAATTTTAAATTAAATGGAATTTATATGGCCTTGAATTAATTGTTTTATTTTGTATTTCAATCTATTTTTCTTGTTTGTTGTTTCTATTCTACTACATCCTTCCTTTTCGGGGACGAAAAGTTTTGAGTGGAGGAGAGTGTAACAACCCGAAATTTTTTATTGGTTTTATAACGTAATTAACTAAATTTTTGTGAAATAATAAATAATTGAATTTGGAAATAAAAATGTCATATTTGGAATACATCTATTTTAACATAGCAACTAGTAAAAATTTATTGAAAAATATGAAAGTAAATTCTGTTGTGTAATTTTCAATTTCAATTTAAATCAGTTAATAATGGATGATAATAAAATGTTTTCCAAACTCGAATATTTTTATACAATAAATTTCTAAACTATTTTCTGAGTGAAACGCCATACTTCGTTTCGTCAAATTTGAACTTCTCCAGCCCCGTTTATCTCATTTACTATAGATTTGCAGCATTAAGGGCACCAAATATCGAATTTTGATAGGATGGTCATATCGCTGATATATGTGTATCATTTTGTTCGCCTCTTCATGTTGATCTTCGCGGTATATTCACTTGTGTGTTTCGGTGTCTAATCCGCAGCGAAACACGGGATAAGGTTAACTGTAACGGTACGCCTTTTAATTTCTTTGTGACCATTCAAAGTTTCCACCGTATCACTCCAATAGAAATTTGCCATTTATAATTTTTGAACTTTAGCATGTGACCTTCACTATCCCCATCAATTCACCTAATTTTTTTATGGGACGTTTCAATCTGTTTTCCTTCTTTTCATAAATAATAATAATAATATATATGCTTACATTATAACGTGACACTCATTTTAGAAACTTCCCCTTTTGCTAACTCACCCAGCTTCTATTCATTGCTTAGACCCAATCGCCTCCTTCTCTGTGTATAAAAAATAAGTTTCCTTCATTTTTTTTTGTAGTTTGTTCTTGCCATTCTCCCACCGTCTCTGCCCTCTTCATATCAAACTTCCTTGAACCCAGCTCATGCACGTCCCATCACCTGCCTTCGCTTGACCTGTCATCACACCGAGAACCATCACAACCGCTACCTTCAACCGGCCCTCCCCAGATCCACCATTCGCCTATGCTCGACCCACCAGAAAAACCGAACTCACCACCTCCCCAGTTGCCCAGAACCGCTTCGTCACCCTCCTTCACAGTCTTCTGTTCGACCCTAGCTTCCATGCCATCCTTCACTTTTTTATAAGGTATGTATGGCATATATGTTTATATATATATTATCTTATAAAAGTAGTATTAGATATGTTTTACAATTATATTCCTTTACAGTAAATTGTTTATTATGGAAGCTGTAGCATATAGGAATAACATACATATATATATATATTTTATAGTGTGTGTGTATATATATATACAGATTTTATGTTGCACCAGGTTTATTCTTCATTTCGGTCATGTTTTATAAATCAAATCTTTTTATATACTGTATTGGTATACATCTGATATGTTGAGGTCATATATAAGTCATATATATGGTGTTGTAAAGTATGAATTATTTATATACTCTTATTTATACATATATATATAGTTTATATAAGATTTATATGATATGCTAGTTATGATATATGTATGTGTGTGTGTATAATCTTATACAAGTTTATACAATATGTTTAGTTATATATGTAAATTATATAAGTATATATATAGTTGTCTATTGCATGGATAGGTTTCTATAAGTTTTATATGACTGGTCGAGTCATATATTTCAAATAAAGCGTTGATTTTATAATAAATATTAATCTTAAAGATAATATGTATGTGAGTATATATATTAGTTTATATATACATGAGTTTTTTTGAATATGTATATATATATATAAGATTTATGTACCAGTTTATATGAATCCGTTGAGTTTGGCTTTTCAGGTATACATTGATTATATTTATGGAATTCCAATTTGAATGTTTGCAGTAAACATGATATGTTAGGTTGATATTTTGAAATGAATATATAATACATATATATATAAGTATTTTGCATGTGAATAAGTATATATATATAAGTATTGATTTAAAAATAATACATATATTTTTACTTTAATGTATGTTTTAAATTGATCTTTGAAAATTTATACATATGAAATATATCATGTTCATCGATCTCTTGTCTACCTTGACTGACATTCTCAATATCAAATTTATCGCAGCAAATTCCTAACTTGTTGCTTTGTCCCGCTAATTCGTGTTTGTAAATCGGTGCTTGTCTTGTTATTTCTCTAGCCTTGAAAGGTGAGAAATCACTCACGATTAACATTCTTACATTTATTAAGTTTGATTTCACTTGAAATGAAAATTGAAATATGCTGCCAATTTGAACTGTTAATTATTTAATTGTTATATATGAGATGCTATTATTACATAATTTTTCACCTATGCGATATGACACTATATCCTGTTGTTTATATTGCATTTTATTGTTATTGGTGTTATATGCATGTTGTTGATATATTAAATTATTATCATATCTATTCTCACTCTGCAAGTTCCCTGTTAGTATAGAATTCCCTATGGGTTGAAATGATAAATACCCGAACGACCTTGTAGAATAGGGAAAAATCGTTATGGGTTGAAATGATAAACCTAAACGATTTTCATTGATTTTCAATTTGGGGATGCGGGTTGAAATGTTATATCACTACACCAAATTAATCAGTTTGCAACCCTTATTTTGCTAGAATTTGTAACGTTATAACCGTTACAAATTACTAATGGTTATATTCGTTGTTTCCTATTGTCACATTGATAACCGTTAGGATATCTGGTACTTCAGTAAATAATGTGATCTATGAAGAGCAAGCTAGTAATTTTCTTTGCACCGTAGTTCAGTTGTTTCTAACGCATTAACAAACCTCTTTCTCTCTTTGTATGAACCTAGGGTTTGTTTCTTACTTCACTTCCTTTAATCAATTTTTCCTAATCGAATATGTTCATCTATTGCAATCTAGGGTATGTATTCTTATGAATCTTAGGTATCCTTTTCTTATGCAAGTCTTTATCGCCAAAATCTCAAGTACTTTTTTCCTATTTCATAACCTTTATTTACTTCGTAAGTATGGGATAACTTGAGATTCTTTTTGTATTGTCTAAACCATTTTTTTGATGACTTGAAATGTTATTTTATAATAATCTGTAGAAAAAGGAGCTGCAGTTGCAAAAGAAGTAGCAGAAGAGGGCCACGGAAGATAAATTAGAGAATGAGGTTTTATTACCATAACACAATGGTTTCTTTGTCAACGAGTTTGTTGATAGTAGTAAATATAGATAGCTTTCCTTTTTTAGGTTGAGAATCTCAAAGCTAAAATAGATATCTTGATAAGGAATGACCAAATATCAGGGGAAAAGGGCTGGTGAAGTGGAGAAGAAAGTGCAGGGGTTTAACAAACAGTTGGGTAGGGCGAGTATATGATTCCGAACTAAATTGGTTGCAAGGCTATTTACCTACTTTAATTTTAAATTCAAGTAACTTATCAGCATATGTCATATCTGCTCAATGTTATAGTGGTAATTATTTTCTAATGGTACCTATATTGATATAAACAAAGCCTCCATAAAAAAATTAATGTGCTACAGCTTTCAAAAGACAAAGCACGAGTTGTTTTTTAACATTATTTTTTCGATCACAGAAAGTACAATGGTGCAATGATTCAATGATACACTTTTGGACATGTATAACAGGAAATGAAACACTCCTGTAAGTGAAATAATCTAGTTTTGCCCATTGAAATTCTTTTTCATGAATGATATTTCTAACTCGTTATGACCAATAATTTTTTCTTCAAATCTTTGTTGCTCATCCTCAATTTTATTTTTTGAGGTATCTATTAGATCATTATTTAGGATATAATTAGGTTCGTTGGCTTCGCTTTCTTCAATATTGGTTTTTATAGCACTCTCAGCGGGAGATGTATGGCACCATTTAAGTTCAAATTTTATGCCGATCTTGCTTTGACCTGCATTAGTTAATAGCAGTTAAATAGTAGGTCACAAATAGATATGCATGGATGTTTCCTGTACATCAATCTGGTCTATATTAATTTTAGAAGAATGGAAACCTATGAAAATGAAACTAAGTTTCTAACAACACAAAAGAATGAAATAAGTATTTTAACTTATGGCCAACTACAATGTATGAAAGGTTTTAAACATGCATTCAGGCTATTATAGTAATATTTAATACTTTTCTATCATATGTAACCAAAACAAAACGCCTTCAATTTTTTGTCAATGCCTATACTTTCAGTAGAACCTTGATTGTATTGGTAGAAATCTTGACAACTGAATACATAAACAAGCTTATAATTTTAGGGCCAGCTTGATATGCATGAAAGATTTCAAATTTGCAACAAGGCTACTATAACTATTCATGCATGTATAAAAATATTATTAGAATCAAAGAGAAAAAAAAGAAAGGAAAAATAAAACATCTTTCATATATGTCATTTCCAATTTAAAGCATAAATAACTCATTGATTTGTTTGTTTAATTTCTCTCTTACTCTAAAATTATCCAGCAATCCAATGACTTTCGATCTATTTTACATTGTTTATTATCTCTCCCTTTTGAATCCATTAGATCACTAACCGATGCAGTATCTTTTATAAGATAGATTTTTCATCCTTATTTACATAGCATAATATAACTTTTCTTCAATTACTTTAGTGCGACATATAAGAATAATTTGCTGAGTGTATATGATATCAATCATAACTACAGCTAAATGTGGTGAAATTTAAGGATTTGGAATATAAATTAAGTTGTTTTTTTAATTATTATTGAAAGTGTATGGCTTCGGTCATCAAATATGATTTGTGCAAAGGCCTTTTTTAGGAGCAAAGGTTTCACTATAGTATAGTAATATAGTTTAGTAATTGAACAAAAATTCCACCAAAATATAGTAAGTAAACAAAGGTTTAACAATAATAAACATGGTACGGTACTAGTAGTAATATGCAAATTTAGAGTAATGTACAATTGCAAAAAAAAATGTTAAACGACAATAGTTGACTGACTTTATTTTGCTCTAGAATCAATATATTTAAGCATAATTGAAGCATATCCTCTTACAGAAATATGGGCCGTACCTTTATGCTCAAATTTCTCTTCTTTAGTGACTCATTGAAGTTCTAATATAGCAACATATTAGTTCAAAATATATGAAAAAAAATATGTTTAAATGCCATCAGTATTACATCATACCTAGCTAAAAATATCAAAGGTAGAAAATAGTAGGGCTATATATTGAAAATCAAATAAATACAAATTATCTGGAGTATAATAAAAGATAACTAGAGATCAATTGAATTTTACATATTTCATGAAGTTGGGTGGTAAAAGTTAAAGTCATGCGATTTGAATCTCAAACTACATAATAGTGGTATGCATGAGTAATAAATGCATGGAATATGGTATGCATTTTGTACATTGACTAAAGAAAATTTCCTACAGCTTTTGTTTGATCAAATGGCTCTAAACTATATATTATGATTTTTTTTACTATGAACTATATAAAATTCTGATATACCTTGGATTTTCAGGTGATCAAAGTGGTTCGCTTCATTCCCAAGGTTAGAGCTTTGGAAAGGCTTGGATCCATATTAGATCTCAGTTATTGACATTGGTAACAAATATCCTTTTACCTATTTCATTTACTACCCATTTCACGCATTTATAACTGCTAGTTAATAATTCTCTAATTCAGTAATGTGTCTCAACCTCACAATGCTATTATCAACCTTTCCATAGGCATTTATAATTTTTGGTTTTATTTCTCTATTATCAGCAATCTATTATTATTACAAAATTAATCAATGAATAGTTAATGAACATCCCCTGTAACGACCCGCAAATCCGTACCCCTTGAGTCAACACTATTCTATAAAAATCAACTCAAGTGGTACAGAAGTATGAACCATTTGGGTTAAAGAAGAAGAGGTAGAAGAAGAAAATAGAAAACAACAACAGAATCTAACCATCGCAGCGGATTAAAATATAATAGATAATAAATAATCTTTACATCAAAATCAAATATAGATGTTTATATATTACATCATCAGAGTACATCAATCACAGTCCAACTCAACAACATACAAATGGATATACAGCAACTCAACACAGCGGAATATATATACATAACAAGTACGGAAATACGTATCGTCATCCAGCTCGTCTCCTGAGCTCCATAGCATCATATCCTGTATTCTATAATACTCGGTCTGACCCGAGCATTACAGTTAAATAACATCCGAGTCAGTCTGGAATACCAGCGTGAGAAAATCACACCCAATTGATTATTAAAGTTTCAAAAATTCTTTGAGAAACAAAAGCATCTCGTAAGACCACGCCACATATAAACATGTCGGGTTTTTACCTTATGATAGCTAAAACAATTTTTATAGAAATCCTCTGATATTATAATAGGGTCTATATACAAATACTTATAAAATAGCCGAAATTGTTACATGATTAAATTCCAGCTACTAGCCACAGAGTGGGTAATACAAACAAAACTCGTACAAGGCTCGTAGGGAGAATGGATTTCCAACTAATGACTAGGCACTGGGGTACCACCTGCCACAGTACGGGGCCTAGATCACCGTACCGAGGAGTACGCCCGCTCCCCTGCAACACAAGGCCGGGACTATCCCTTACTGGATAATCCCGAGTGAGATCACCCCGCGGTTGGGATCAGCAACCTCCCACTAAGCCGAAATAAAAAAGGACATCTAGACCGGAATGACCTCACCCTGCTTGGGTGCTACCCACCTAGCCTTGCTGCATAACCCCTGATTTTCAGTCATTCCCATTTGATGAGGCTTGAAGCTAAGCGTTACCTTTATAGAACATATCCTTTAAAATGCCCATCGTCCACCTGACGATGTTTCGCAAGCATTCATCCATACAAGTCCGTCCCGGGTTCGAACGGAACCGAAGGCACTATTCCTACTACATCCATTTTAGAAATATCCTCAGGATTAGCAGCAACTAGCCCTTGCACTTCACTGCTCCATCTTCAAATCCAAAGTCGTTTTCCACGAAATGTACAAACCAGATCGAAGTGGTTTTCGAGAAATAAATCTCGATCCCGGTCTCTTCGAAACGATCAACGTATTTGTCCAATATTGATAGTCGGTAATTTAACTATCAATTAATATTCCCAATACATCCATCAAACAATAAATAATTTTCCAAATTATTTGTTAACCTCGAAAATATCTTCACAAGATATAATTTCCAATTTCAACCCCTTTTGAAAACAGTTTCAAACCAGTTTTCCTTTCATAGAGTATATTCCCAATTAATTATTTCCGCTGGAACACCAAGTACAAAACACTTGAGATTTAAATAATTTAAAAGCACTTTTTATAAAATATACTTTATAAGAATTACAATTAAAACTACTTTAAATATTTTATTACAATATATATACTTTAAGAATATTTTATATAAAAACACTTTATAAAATATAAACTAAATTTCCTTTTTTAAACACAATACCAAGTTACTTTATATAATAATAAATTTGGAAAAATATACTTACTTTAAAAATTAATATTTAGAAATAATAAACTTTCCAAAACATGCTTTTTAAAAAATATTAAAACCTTTGATTTATTTTTAAACTTTCTTTGAAAACCATACTTGGCTATCCAGTGAAATACTCTTCTCTTTCACATCTCTTAAAAATAAATCACCATTTATTTTTAAACAAATTTACCATTTCTTAAATAAATTCACACCTTGAATTTATATTTCCACATCCACTTCACTTTTATAAACCCAGTTTATAAATTTCAAAATCTCACTTTTCTTTAATTTCAATTTCAACCACTTAAGTAAATTTTCAATTTATTTATAATTTACTTTACTTTGAAATAATTCCTTTCCTTACTTCATCTATTTAAAGTCCATTAACTTGCATATTTTTACTTCTTTATTATGAGTTAAAACTTCTTTTTTTTTTAAATACCAGTTTCAGATTTCTAAAATTCCTTCTTATCCTTTTATTAAATTTAATCCTTAAATTTAAAAATAATTTCTTTGTTCTTTCACATAATATCACTTAAGCTTTACAATTTATTATTTTCCCCTGTTAATTCAAATCCTCTATTTCCAAGTTTGTTAGAACTTGTGCAATCACCTTTATTTTATTTTCATTTCAATTTATTATTAATTTATTCCAACTCACTAGAATTATTTTACTTAAAAATTTACTCTTTATTTCTTTTCAAAAATTCCATTCTAGAGATTTGATAACTCAACATATCCAAATAGGTCCAACCAAACCATAAAATCCAGTTATTCATATAATTCATCACAGGATATCAAGAATCATTTCACAGAATATTTAAACAAAATTAAATATTTTGTGTAATCCAATTGAGGAATCCAGTTGGATCCCTCCAACCTGTTTCCCTACATCCACAGATGTTAGCACAATAATATGTCAATTCCAGAATATACCATACTATAGCACATCAATCAATTTCGGACATTCAAACAATTATTTAACTTTAATCATTTAAATTAACTGAGTGAGATTAACTCACCTTTGATTTTGTTTTGAGATCTACTTCAAAATTGCCTTGGATTTCCAGATGTATGACCTAACTGCTGTGTTCGAACATCCACCACCAACTACAGCAACATTCTTTCCCAACCACCTCCTTACTTCATTACATATAACCAACCCCGCTACCTTACTGCCAACTGCAACCTTCCACCAGCACCACTGCTTCATACAACATCTACAACCCAGCAACTTCCAACTTCTCAACCAACCATTGTCTGGCCATCACTGCACTACAACATTCCACTGTCAACAACCTTGCTCCATCATCACAAACCACTGAACACCCCAACTCGATGCCCTAGTTCTCAAACTCGTGCCCTCCATCGCCCACCTTGAACACAGAAATCGAGACGCGACCCAGCCCTATGTGAATCGCAACTCCTATATCCTCCGCAATAACTCGTAAGCGAGTTCGAACGTGAGGAAATCACGATCTCCCCTCCTTCGAGCGATTCGAAACAGGCGCGCCCTTATTTATTTCGCTTAGGCCGATCGAACAAGGGTTTCGAACAGCCTCTTTTTTTTTTCTTTCCTCTGCCATTTTTGATTCGAGAATGTTTAAAGGGAAAAGGAGGTGAATTGCTTTTGAACGAAAACATTATAGTTTCTTAAGGCAGGGGGGGACAGGGAGACACGATGGGATGGTAGCGTGCTACAACCAGCCTGCTACAGTGACCCCGAAATGAAAACTAAAAAAATTCTGATGTGAAATTATTTCGGCTGCGATTTGAAGAGTATATTATTTAAATTCAAATCGTTTTCACTAAAATTTTCAATGCGTTTATATATCGTACGCTCATTCAACAACTCCAGTCACTACAAAATGTGAAACCCGATAATAGTACAATATTGCGGATCCAATGGAACTGGTTTCGTCAAATTCCGAGACTGTGCCTCGGAAGGATATTTTAAAATTCAATTTAAACTATAAAATTTTAAAACTAAACAAAACATCTTCAAATTTGATTCTATCACTTTTATTATCTTTATTATTATCAATATAAATTTTACAAGCCTTCGGATTATTTTTATCAGGCTTAAAATTCCAGATTCAATAATTTAAATTCAACAATTACTTGTCCAATAAATACTGATATTTGACATTCAAGTTAAAAATTAACCTTTGAATATTTAAAATAAATTAAATATCCCAATTTCAAATATACAAAAATTCTGGGTCGTCACATTCCTCCCCCCTTAAAAGAATTTCGTCCCCGAAATTATTAATTAGGAATAATGATCTATAACCCATCAATTTTTTCCCCAACCAAATAGTTTTTAACAACTTGCCAAACAAGTATTTTATCAAAAAACACACTAACCCTTTTCTTAACTTTCCATCTTACCCATAAGTCCCAAACCATAACATTCACTTAACAATTCAAATTTAAATTTAAAACCAAATTTGAATTATCAAAATTTTCTAAAATTTTGATTACTCTCTAAATTTCCAAAAAAAAATTCGCCACCGTCTCCTTTGCGCGGCTAGCTCGGTACAACTACAAAATGGCTCTACGGCCTCCCAAATCCAAAAAGAAAATCAAAAGGCCATGTGGCTCAATCCAAAATCCCAATCAAATTTCATACAGAAATTTAAACACATACCTTTTTGTCGGCCATTTAATTTTCTTCTGAAATCAAAATCCCAATTTATCCATTGCTTTTATACACCTGTGTACCCTACTAAGCAGTAACATCCAATTACAGCTTCAAAACCATTTTATACATTCCTTTACAAATTTTCATTATTTGTTTTACTTAAGCTCGTACGATGCACATATACCAGTCGCACGCAAAACCAACTCTGATCGCTCACTCGATCACACAATTTCACTTCCGAACTAGTATCGTCCACCCGACTTCCTAGTGCGGACTAAGATCTGATTTCTTGATCAGAAACCGTTATTCTCCTTGCATAGCTACAAACTATGATAGAGAATTTCCAGAATCAATCAAAATCCATATCCAGGGTTCGCCGTCGAAAATCGAGTGAAAAATTCCAACTCGGATCGGTAAAATTACCTCGAAATTCTGTGCTCGAATTCTGGACCAAATAGCTATGTGAATAAATAATATACGTACACCTTATGTAATTAGCCCAAATTGAGTTTTTAGCTATACCAATTCTCTTTAATTCACACTCATTTTGATTGTTATCCACCTTTCCTACAATCCTCACATTCACAACTATCAGCTTCAACCTTCATTAAATTATTCACTTAGCATAATTTCCCTCAATACCAAATTACCTAAGAACCTCACCATACTTCTTAAGTTCAATATAAATATTTTACATACTTCTTATATTTATTTTCACTTCACTATTGAAGTTCATATTCATTTTTAATCACTTTTGTCTTTACAATTCCATTTGATTTCAATTTGTCTTCCACTTTGAATATTTAATTAGGTACACTTACTAATTAATTTAAATCTCAATTAAAAGTTTATTTACAACTTTACTTTCTTTAGTTCCTTCGATTTTACTTACTTTACATTCACATTTAAAATAGATTTCAATTATTCAGTTCCAATTCTATTTGCTTAGCAAATTTAAATCATCTGCGGTTAATGAAAATTTTCAAAAATTTCAAAAAATTTCTAACTCCCAAAATTTACGGAAAATTTTGGCAGAATCTCCTTTGTACGGAGGACTTCTGCGATATCGCAGGATGCACAAATATATATACATCGGCCTCAGGCCTGAAATCACAATATATATCAATATATGCAGTTCATATCTCCTATTTGAATTGCGTAGGCGTACCTTATTTAGCATTTTTAAGCAAGCGGCTATTTATTTAGCAAATTTGCGCAATCAAATCCAGCCAAACGGCTCCCAAACACTTGTACTACTCAATTTAAACAGGTAAGTGACAAATATTCACAGTTTATTATCAATTCACTTCATTTCAATAGCAAAGCACATGTATAATATAACAATATACACTAACCACTTTTCGTAAGTGAATTTATAAGGTTTCAATCACAAATTCAATTGTTTCCAACAAATTTTCAAACCATTTTATCGTATTTAAGTGACTTACACTCACTTGTTTGCATACAACCCATTTTCAATCGAAACAACTCATATCAAATTAAATCGATTTTAAAATCAATCTGTTTTACTTTTTTCACTTCATCGAATTTATTTAATTCTCATTTCCATTATATTCGATTTTCATGAAATTCTATCCAATTCAAATTGCTAATTCACATTCTCAATTTATCACAATAATATACATGCACATATTTAACTTGTTATATTCATATTGGATTTTATTTTCAACTCAAATCATTTCTATTGCAATCCAATTCCAAACAGCTTCACATCATATTTAATTTACTTACAATTCCATGTTGAATGTATATTTATAACTCAAACTTCACCTTCAAATTCTATTATTTATTCACAATTCAATTTTTAACTACCAATTCAAGTTTCATTTCCATATTTCATTAACTAATTTAGTATCAAATTAGTCTATGTCCAAAGTTTATACCCAATATTTGATTTTATTTCAAACTCACTTTAACTATCTTACTGGAGTTCTATCCATTTTATAATTTAATTTTTGGATTATATTCATAACCATTACAAACAATTTTATTTGGCTTATTTATTTTACTTCCAAATTTTATAAGTTACAAATTTACTTATATCCATAGTTTCATTTAGTTACAATCAATCATATTCACATTTTACCTTTTTACTCCGGACTATATATTTAATTTGGTCAAGTATTTTTTTTATTGTTTAAACATTTTAAATATGATACCAGAGTTTATACAATTTTTTTCAAAATTTCAAAATCACCTTTGAAATCAACTACATCCAAAACCCTTGGCAAATTAAATTTCCCTTTTGAATTTTCAAAACCAAACCCAGTTTTGCAAACAACACCAGCCCAAAATATCCAGATAGCAATGTCTCTCCTAGAAGCACGAAAATGAACACCGATGATGTCGCGATCATCATCGGAATTATTTTCCAGCGACCATAGAGAGTTTAGTGCTTTCATCTCTTTTAAAGCATTTCATATACTTTTAATTTCCAAATCTCACAAGATTTCAAATGCAACTCAAATGTAACAACCCGCATATTTAACGATTATATATTTAAATATTTTATTTAAACATAGCGTCGTTAGTCGGATTTAGGTCCGAAATGTTACTTTTTGCAAACGGCCGAATTGGAGCTCGAAACTACCTCCATTGGTTCCAAAATGGCGTTTGCGATCTTTTTGAGTATAATCTTTGATATGTTTGGAGTAAGTGAAATTTTGACCTTTTTCTATTGGGTTTTGAGTTTGGGTTCAGCCCACTAGCTTAATTAACCCTCTAACTCAACCCCTTCTCTTCATTTCATCTTCTTTCATTTTCATTTCTCAAGTAAAACTGAAAATGGTGGAAGGGAAGAGGAAATAGAAATTGCATGCCCTAGTTTCTCCTTTGTAACTTGATTTCTTGCTCCAAAATCATAGAGAAGCCATAGGTAAGTCTCTCTTCTTCTTCTCCAACTCTTTCTCCTTCAATTTCAGAAAGTTTTCCTAAACCTAACTTAGGAAAATACTTGTTTGTTCTTAGATTGAAGCTTGTTGGATTGAAGTAGTGATTAGTTGGTCTTCTCCTTGTGTTTTAGCTCCTTCAACTTCTTTGTTTGTGAGATTAAAAGGTGAGTTTTGAACTCACATCTACCTCTTTTGATATCATAGATGTTGGGTATGAATTCCTAACACCTTGTTCATATGCTCTTGCTTTTGGTTTGGATTGAATTGGAGAATATCCAAAAAAATTAGTGTTTGGGTTCAATTCTTTAAAGATCCTAACTTTGATGTTTGAATATGTTTTTGGCTGCGAATCGGAGAGCTAATGGAGCTAGGGTATCTATTGGCTAAGTCTCCTTAGGTCCATTGCTCGAACGATCGCGTTTTGGAAGAAATTGCAATTCATGGAAAAAAGGGCAGAAACTGCAAATTTATGCAGTTCGGCCGACCGAGCCCTGTAGCCGGTCGACCGACCTGCTCATGTTGAGTTTTTTTTAATTCCTGCATCTGGCCAGCCGACCGAGCCCTGCAACCGGTCGACCGACCGGCTCATGTTTTGCCTATTTTGCCTATTTTTGCATATTTTGATTGGTTATCCAAATTTTATCGATTCAAGTTGCTTTTTAGTAGTTGTTATTGCATCTTTGACTTTAATAACTTATTCTTGACTTCATCCATGGGTTTTTATAAAATAATTTCTCGGATCACATTTAAAAGCTCGTTCTCCAATTTATAAATTCTATTTAAAACACATACTTTCGCACTTCGAGCGAAGTGGAAGGGTGATTAAATGGTTGTGCAAAACACGGACCATGAATCTGTGCGTTTATCCTTCCGATTAATTCCCGACCTATTCAATTGATCGTTTTGACCTTCGGGTTTGGTTTACTGAGGATATGAGGTGAACTTTGTACTGCTTCGAGTGTGAAATTAACTAATGGATAGTAAACCGATTAGTGCGAACGGGTGGTTATGGGACTCACGTCACCACTTTTCGGATTCCTCTCTGGGAGTTTGTGACACATGCTGCCTTTGGGATAGTGTCTTCGGACTGTCTCCTCTGGCTTGTTGCCTTTAAATATCGCTTTTGGAGTTGGTCCTTTGCCCTGACTCGAATGATATTTGGGGTTGTCGGTTACCTTTAGTATTGCTTTCGGAGTGGTTTCTTCCCCACCGCTCAAGAGATATTAGAGTGGTTTCTTCACCACCGCTCAAGAGATATTGGAGTGGTTTCTTCACCACCGCTCAAGAGATATCGGAGTGGTTTCTTCACCACCGCTCATGATGTTTCATTTATATGTATATTCCCTAGGTATTGCTTTTCTGTATTGGTTCTTTGGAGCCACACGAAATATAGCGTTTACCTTGTGGAACTCGTATTTATCGGTATTTGTTGTTTGCCTTTATGGCTTGCTTTGGGATATTCTTATCCTTTGTTTCTATATGTTGCCGATGATATGAGGATTTTTTATATGATTCATCTTTCGTTAGATGATTGTGTTATCTCTTTTTGAGATAGCTATTATGCTTTGTAACCTTGCAGGTTTATTGTTGTTCAGTTTATCTAACTGATTTGTTTAGCTAGACTGATCCGTGTATTTTATACTCGGGTCAGACCGAGTTGTTTCAGGTTAGGTGCTTTTGGACTTAGCCTATTTTGCTTCCGCATGGACTACTCCGCTAGCTTCTTTTTGTCATAGCTTTTTGTGTAGTCCCATTTTGTAGTAACTCTGATGTGTATTTATTCTTGTGAACTCGTCTGTATATTGTGGTCTGCTATACCACTTGACATGTATTATTTTGTATACTCTGCAATGTATCAGTATATGTGTATATGATGATTTACTGTTCGGTGATGTATATTACATTTGATTTATTATATTCTGTTCTGATAGATCCAACCACCTATGGTTTTGTTTTAAGTATGCATTGGATATGTCGATCTGTTTGGTATGATTATTGTCGACGTATTTGATGGATAATTAGAGCAAGGCTATAGATGGTCGCTCCCAACCAGCCTTATTCTCCGTGTTAGTTGACGGCATTACTTTGTAGTGTCCTTGGCTAGCGTGGGTATAGAGGTGGGGCGTCACAGCATGGTATCGGAGCTGAGTTCAGAACAAAATATGATAAACACAGAATAGATGCACATATTACGGTACATCAAAGTGTACAAGTGATACAAATCTTTGAATCATCGTATCTCTTTATTCCATCAAGGTTAGATAGAGTTTGGGAATACGTCTAGGAATGCATTTTATTCCGCAGTATTCCATATTGCAATATCTACCTTGTGAATAATCTTGTTCTTATCTTACCTTCAGCGTATGGCTGGAAGAGGCAGGGACGACGTTCGGGTGCTGGGCAATCCAGTGGCTCACATCCGGATGGCGTATATATGTCTGCTGATCAGTTTTTAGAGTTGTTTAGGAGCACTCAGCCTCCCGTTCCTCCTCGAGTGTCTCCACCTCGCAAGTCTGCCTTTGCACGTCAGTGTAGTGATTTTTCTCATCTTGGAGGAAAGCCGTTTAAGGGCTCTGAGTCTGTTCTTGAAGTCCAAGCTTGGCTTCGCACGTGTGAGCGTATCTTCTCTCGCATGGATCTTTCTGACCATGATAGAGTTCTTGTAACTTCTAGCTTACAAGAGCGTGCTCTTGATTGTTATGAGCTTTTTGTAGCCGAGATTGATGAGTCTACTCTTTCTTTGACTCGGTTTCGGGAGCGATTTGAACTCAAGTTCGTTCCCGAATCTGAAAAAGTTTTATTGACCCGTCGCTTCCTTGAGTTGAAGCAAGGGAAATCTTCTGTTTCTGAGTATGTTGCATCATTCGAGGCTTTATCTAAGTATGGTATTGAATTCATCAGCACTTCTTACAAGAAGAATTTGAAGTTTGTTTCTGGTCTTAAGAAATATCTTAAGAAGTCTTTGTTGCTCCAGCTTAAGCTTTCTTTTGAGGAGTTGGTTGATTCGGCACTTCACCTCGAGACCATCGAGAAGGAGTGTGATAGTGATGTTGATGTTGAGGTTTCCAAGAACCCCAATAAGAGGCCGTTTCCAATTCAGAAGAAGCCTTTTCCTTCTAAGAAGAAGAAGACTGGTGGTCCTAGTTCTCAGCCTCAGTCTTCCGGAACACCTTTCGTTCGAAAGTGTTTTAATTGTGGTTCTCCGGATCATATTATTCGAGCTTGTCCTAAGCCTCTCTTCTGCCGTTATTGCAAGAAGGAAGGTCATCGTAGTTCCACTTGTCCCATTGCTCCAAATAATTCTTCACCTGGCAAGTTAAATGTAGCGAATGCTTCTGGAGGTCCTTCTCAATCTAAAGGTATATCTCCATCTATTTTGGAAGGTTCTATTTTATTTTATGACCATAGTATACGAGTTCTTTTCGATACGGGTGCTTCACATTCTTTCATATCGAAAAAGCTCGTTGATGATTTATCTTTGGATGTTTCTTGTTTGATTACTTCTTTAAGGATTGCGAATCCAATTGGGGGATCCGCGACCCATAGTTTGTTGTGTGATGATGTTGAGATTGTTTTATGTGGCTTTTCTTTCCGTGCGAATCTGCACGTTATTTCTTGTCTGGAATTTGATATGATTTTGGGTATGGACTGGCTAGTGATATGATGCCAGGATTATTTGTTCGGAGAGGATTATATATCTTCGACATCCGAATTCGCCTACTCAGCTATCTCTTGTTCTCCGGGATGGGGATAATTCCGAGATGGCTTTATATTCTCTTGATTCGCGAGATGATGATGATATATCTCGTATTCCTGTTGCTTGTGACTTTTCTGATGTTTTTGAGCCTGTATCGGGTTTGCCACCCAAACGGGCAATTGAGTTCCGCATTGATCTCATTGCAGGCGCGCAGCCAGTTAGTTGTCCTCCTACGAGGATGTCTACAAAGGAAAATGAGGAACTCAAGAAGCAGCTTTTAGAGCTTGAGTCCAAGCAGTTGATTCTGTCCAGTTTTTCTCCGTGGGGGTCCGTGGTTGTTTTCGTGAAGAAGTCTGATGGAACTCTTAGGATTTGCATTGATTATCGCAAGCTTAACGAGTTAAGGTATCCATTGCCTAGGATCGATGATATATTCAATCTATTTAGTGGTGCTAAGGTCTTTTCTCAGCTTGACCTTGCCACAGGTTTTCATCAGTTACGAGTCGCGGAGGATAGCATACCTCTTACAGCTTTCCGCACTCGATATGGTTCTTTTGAGTGGCTCGTTATGCCGTTCGGTTTGACGAACGCTCCTGCTTTCTTTGTTGATCTCATGAATCGAGTATTCCGGGAATATCTCGATAAGTTCATCCTTGTGTTCATTGATGATATCCTTATTTATTCTAAGTCTGAAGCTGAGCATGCTAATCACTTGAGAATTGTCTTGAGTACTCTTCATCGTCGTCAACTTAGAGCCAAATTCTCCAAGTGCCACTTTTGGGAGAATAGGGTTAAGTTCTTAGGCCATGTTGTATCTTCCGATGGCATTTCTGTCGATCCCTCAAAGATCGAAGCCATCCAGAATTGGAAGAGGCCTGAAAATATTCATGAGATTCGTAGTTTCCTTGGATTGGCAGGTTATTACCGTCGGTTCATTAAGGATTTTTCCCGGGTTGTGCTTCCTCTCACTTGCCTTACTCGGAAAGGCATTCGTTTTGATTGGTCCGACAAGTGTGAAGCTTCCTTTTTGACATTGAAGGAACTCCTCACTAATGCTCCTATTCTTGTGGTTCCCGAAGGGAATCATGATCTCGTTGTCTACACCGATGCTTGTGGTAGTGGTCTCGGTGCTGTTCTTAACAGAAGGATCGGGTAGTTGCTTATGCTTCTAGGCAACTGCGTACGAATGAAGTTCGCTATGCCACTCATGATCTTGAGCTTGCCGCCATTGTCTTTGCCTTGAAGATTTGGCAACATTATTTATTGGGCGAGCGCTTCATTCTCTATACCGATCATAAATCTTTGAGGTATTTGTTCACTCAGAAGGAACTCAATATGAGACAACAACGTTGGCTCGAGTTTCTTGCTTCTTATGACTTTGATATCCAGTATACCTCTGGTAAGGGTAATCTGTTGCAGATGCGCTTAGTCGCAAACATTCGGCTGTTATTTCTATGATGTTTGCCGAATGGGATGTTCTTGAGACTCTATCTTTTTGTGAAATTCGTGATCGAGGTTCATCTTCTGATTCTCCTATTCTATTATTTAGTTTAGGAGCTCGACCTATTTTATTGGATCGTATTGCCGATGGTCAGCGGCATGATCCTGAGTTGTTGCATCTTATTCAGCTTTGTGAGTCTGGATCTTGTGATAAGGCGTTGCAAGATTTCAGCATTGATTCTCATGGGTGTCTTCATAAGAAGAACCGTCTTTTTGTGCCTTCTGATCTTGCACTTAGGCATGACATTCTTGATGACTGTCACCGTTCTAAGTATACCATTCATCCCGGTAGTAGCAAGATGTATGCCGATATGCATCGTCTTTATTATTGGGAAGGCATGAAACGCGATGTGGCGAGTTATGTGAGCAATTGCATAACTTGTCAGCGTTTCAAGGCCAAGCATCAGCGTCCTTCGGGTCTTCTTCAGCCTCTTGAGATTCCAGTGTGGAAATGGGATCAGATATCTATGGATTTCCTACCTCGTTCGAGATCTGGCCATTCTAGCATTTGGGTTATTGTTGATCGCCTCACTAAATCTGCTCATTTTGTCCCTATTAAGTCTAATAGGACTACTTCGCATTTGGCTAAGTTATATGTTAAGGAAATCGTGAGACTTCATGGTGTTCCTAGTTCTATTATGAGTGATCGTGATCCTTTATTCACGAGTCATTTTTGGAAGAGTCTTCAGCAAGCTTTGGGAACAAAGCTTAATTTTTCTATAGCTTATCATCCGCAGTCTGACGGACAGACTGAACGGGTGAATCGTATCTTGGAAAATCTTCTCCGTATTTGTATTTTTGATTTCGGTGGTAGTTGGGAGGATCATCTACCTCTTGTAGAGTTCTCCTACAACAATAGTTTTCAATCTAGTATCGGTATGGCTCCTTTCGAAGCCTTATACGGAAGACCATGTCGATCACCTTCTTGTTGGTTGGAATCTGGGGAGAAGCTTATTCTTGGTCCAGATTTTGTTCGTGATTCTTTCGAGAAGATTGATCTTATTCGGTTGAGAATGAATGAGGCACAGAGCCGCCAGAAATCCTACGCGGATAACCGTAGGAAGCCTCTCGAGTTCTCGATCAGCGATTTTGTTTTTATTCGTGTTTCTCCTTTGAAAGGGGTTATGCGTTTCAGTACGACTGGAAAATTGGCTCCTCGTTATGTAGGGCCATTTTCTATTACTGAACGTATTGGCCCTGTGGCTTATAGAGTTTCACTTCCAGCTCATTTATCTGGCATTCATGACGTGTTCCACGTCTCGCAACTTCGGAAGTGTCTTCGGGAGTCGGATTCTGTTATTACTTCTCCTGATTTGCAAGAGCTTGAGATCTCACCGGACTTATCTATTTTACAGCAACCTATTCGCGTGCTTGACACGGAGGTGTGACACCTTCGGAACAAGGACGTGCCGCTCGTTAAAGTTCAATGGTCCGCTAATCCCAATGACTGTACTTGGGAAACCAGAGAATTTATTGAGCGATCTTATCCGGGTTTTCTTTCTTAGCTTGATAACAGTGAGTATGTCTTTTCATCTCGAGCTTATTTCCTTCTTCTTTTGAATGTTGCATGTATGTAGTTGTTACGAATATCGTCTCTAGGAATTGCGGGGACGCAATTTTTGTAAGGAGGCAAGATCTGTAACAACCCGCATATTTAACGATTATATATTTAAATATTTTATTTAAATATAGCGTCGTTAGTCGGATTTAGGTCCGAAATGTTACTTTTTGCAAACGGCCGAATTGGAGCTCGAAACTACCTCCATTGGTTCCAAAATGGCGTTTGCGATCTTTTTGGGTATAATCTTTGATATGTTTGGAGTAAGTGAAATTTTGACCTTTTTCTATTGGGTTTTGGGTTTGGGTTCAGCCCACTAGCTTAATTAACCCTCTAACTCAACCCCTTCTCTTCATTTCATCTTCTTTCATTTTCATTTCTCAAGTAAAACTGAAAATGGTGGAAGGGAAGAGGAAATAGAAATTGCATGCCCTAGTTTCTCCTTTGTAACTTGATTTCTTGCTCCAAAATCATAGAGAAGCCATAGGTAAGTCTCTCTTCTTCTTCTCCAACTCTTTCTCCTTCAATTTCAGAAAGTTTTCCTAAACCTAACTTAGGAAAATACTTGTTTGTTCTTAGATTGAAGCTTGTTGGATTGAAGTAGTGATTAGTTGGTCTTCTCCTTGTGTTTTAGCTCCTTCAACTTCTTTGTTTGTGAGATTAAAAGGTGAGTTTTGAACTCACATCTACCTCTTTTGATATCATAGATGTTGGGTATGAATTCCTAACACCTTGTTCATATGCTCTTGCTTTTGGTTTGGATTGAATTGGAGAATATCCAAAAAAATTAGTGTTTGGGTTCAATTCTTTAAAGATCCTAACTTTGATGTTTGAATATGTTTTTGGCTGCGAATCGGAGAGCTAATGGAGCTAGGGTATCTATTGGCTAAGTCTCCTTAGGTCCATTGCTCGAACGATCGCGTTTTGGAAGAAATTGCAATTCATGGAAAAAAGGGCAGAAACTGCAAATTTATGCAGTTCGGCCGACCGAGCCCTGTAGCCGGTCGACCGACCTGCTCATGTTGAGTTTTTTTTAATTCCTGCATCTGGCCAGCCGACCGAGCCCTGCAACCGGTCGACCGACCGGCTCATGTTTTGCCTATTTTGCCTATTTTTGCATATTTTGATTGGTTATCCAAATTTTATCGATTCAAGTTGCTTTTTAGTAGTTGTTATTGCATCTTTGACTTTAATAACTTATTCTTGACTTCATCCATGGGTTTTTATAAAATAATTTCTCGGATCACATTTAAAAGCTCGTTCTCCAATTTATAAATTCTATTTAAAACACACACTTTCGCACTTCGAGCGAAGTGGAAGGGTGATTAAATGGTTGGGCAAAACACGGACCATGAATCTGTGCGTTTATCCTTCCGATTAATTCCCGACCTATTCAATTGATCGTTTTGACCTTCGGGTTTGGTTTACTGAGGATATGAGGTGAACTTTGTACTGCTTCGAGTGTGAAATTAACTAATGGATAGTAAACCGATTAGTGCGAACGGGTGGTTATGGGACTCACGTCACCACTTTTCGGATTCCTCTCTGGGAGTTTGTGACACATGCTGCCTTTGGGATAGTGTCTTCGGACTGTCTCCTCTGGCTTGTTGCCTTTAAATATCGCTTTTGGAGTTGGTCCTTTGCCCTGACTCGAAAGATATTTGGGGTTGTCGGTTACCTTTAGTATTGCTTTCGGAGTGGTTTCTTCCCCACCGCTCAAGAGATATTGGAGTGGTTTCTTCACCACCGCTCAAGAGATATTGGAGTGGTTTCTTCACCACCGCTCAAGAGATATCGGAGTGGTTTCTTCACCACCGCTCATGATGTTTCATTTATATGTATATTCCCTAGGTATTGCTTTTCTGTATTGGTTCTTTGGAGCCACACGAAATATAGCGTTTACCTTGTGGAACTCGTATTTATCGGTATTTTTTATTTGCCTTTATGGCTTGCTTTGGGATATTCTTATCCTTTGTTTCTATATGTTGCCGATGATATGAGGATTGTTTTATATGATTCATCTTTCGTTAGATGATTGTGTTATCTCTTTTTGAGATATCTATTATGCTTTGTAACCTTGCAGGTTTATTGTTGTTCAGTTTATCTAACTGATTTGTTTAGCTAGACTGATCCGTGTATTTTATACTCGGGTCAGACCGAGTTGTTTCAGGTTAGGTGCTTTTGGACTTAGCCTATTTTGCTTCTGCATGGACTACTCCGCTAGCTTCTTTTTGTCATAGATTTTTGTGTAGTCCCATTTTGTAGTAACTCTGATGTGTATTTATTCTTGTGAACTCGTCTGTATATTGTGGTCTGCTATACCACTTGACATGTATTATTTTGTATACTCTCCAATGTATCAGTATATGTGTATATGATGATTTACTGTTCTGTGATGTATATTACATTTGAGTTATTATATTCTGTTCTGATAGATCCAACCACCTATGGTTTTGTTTTAAGTATGCATTGGATATGTCGATCTGTTTGGTATGATTATTGTCGACGTATTTGATGGATAATTAGAGCAAGGCTATAGATGGTCGCTCCAAACCAGCCTTATTCTCCGTGTTAGTTGACGGCATTACTTTGTAGTGTCCTTGGCTAGCGTGGGTATAGAGGTGGGGCGTCACATCAAAATATTTCCAAAATAATACTATTATTCCTCCAAATCTTTTGGAAACTATTTTAAAACCCAAAGGAAATTTAATTTTTTTTTCCAAAATGCAATTCCTTTAAATCAATGTTCAAACATTCTCTGGGATTTTATCTCATTTCAATTTCAAATGTTTCTCTGGAATTTCTGTTCCAAGATTATAATCACCTTTACAGTCTACATTTACAAATCTCATTTATATATGAAGTTTATTTCAATTTATAATTTACATTCATAATCTATATTACAAATTCCATTTTTTATATAAATTTATTCTTCAACTTTGGTTATAAGTCTTCAAGTTCTTATTCAATTCTATTTCATAATTTAATATTATCATTCCTTAACAATCAAGCATCCAAATACTATAATATACTTTATAAGAATTATATCTTCTTATATACAAAAATAATTTGGGTAAAATTATTTCATTTACCCTACTTTAAAACAATATTGTGTCGAATTGTTCTATTCAAGTGTTTAGAGATCTCTATCAATAGTGTTAATTACTCGTATTGACCAGAACCCATAAAATACCCAATAAACCAATCAACACAATATAAAACCATTTTATATTCACTAAAAAATACGCGCTCATATCTATTAATACACTCAAACTCATTCCAGAGTACTATTGACTCTATTTTATGAGTAATTCGCACCAGAGTCAAGGTTATCTCTAACTTAGGCTCTAATACCAAGTGTAACGACCCGCAAATCCGTACCCCTTGAGTCAACACTATTCTATAAAAATCAACTCAAGTGGTACAGAAGTATGAACCATTTGGGTTAAAGAAGAAGAGGTAGAAGAAGAAAATAGAAAACAACAACAGAATCTAACCATCGCAGCGGATTAAAATATAATAGATAATAAATAATCTTTACATCAAAATCAAATATAGATGTTTATATATTACATCATCGGAGTACATCAATCACAGTGCAACATCAACAACATACAAATGGATATACAGCAACTCAACACAGCGGAATATATATACATAACAAGTACGGAAATACGTATCGTCATCCAGCTCGTCTCCTGAGCTCCATAGCATCATATCCTGTATTCTATAATACTCGGTCTGACCCGAGCATTACAGTTAAATAACATCCGAATCAGTCTGGAATACCAGCGTGAGAAAATCACACCCAATTGATTATTAAAGTTTCAAAAATTCTTTGAGAAACAAAAGCATCTCGTAAGACCACGCCACAAATAAACATGTCGGGTTTTTACCTTATGATAGCTAAAACAATTTTTATAGAAATCCTCTGATATTATAATAAGGTCTATATACAAATACTTATAAAATAGCCGAAATTGTTACATAATTAAATTCCAGCTACTAGCCACAGAGTGGGTAATACAAACAAAACTCGTACAAGGCTCGTAGGGAGAATGGATTTCCAACTAATGACTAGGCACTGGGGTACCACCTGCCACAGTACGGGGCCTAGATCACCGTACCGAGGAGTACGCCCGCTCCCCTGCAACACAAGGCCGGGACTATCCCTTACTGGATAATCCCGAGTGAGATCACCCCGCGGTTGGGATCAGCAACCTCCCACTAAGCCGAAATAAAAAAGGACATCTAGACCGGAATGACCTCACCCTGCTTGGGTGCTACCCACCTAGCCTTGCTGCATAACCCCTGATTTTCAGTCATTCCCATTTGATGAGGCTTGACGCTAAGCGTTACCTTTATAGAACATATCCTTTAGAATGCCCATCGTCCACCTGACGATGTTTCGCAAGCATTCATCCATACAAGTCCGTCTCGGGTTCGAACGGAACCGAAGGCACTATTCCTACTACATCCATTTTAGAAATATCCTCAGGATTAGCAGCAACTAGCCCTTGCACTTCACTGCTCCATCTTCAAATCCAAAGTCGTTTTCCACGAAATGTACAAACCAGATCGAAGTGGTTTTCGAGAAATAAATCTCGATCCCGGTCTCTTCGAAACGATCAACGTATTTGTCCAATATTGATAGTCGGTAATTTAACTATCAATTAATATTCCCAATACATCCATCAAACAATAAATAATTTTCCAAATTATTTGTTAACCTCGAAAATATCTTCACAAGATATAATTTCCAATTTCAACCCCTTTTGAAAACAGTTTCAAACCAGTTTTCCTTTCATAGAGTATATTCCCAATTAATTATTTCCGCTGGAACACCAAGTACAAAACACTTGAGATTTAAATAATTTAAAAGCACTTTTTATAAAATATACTTTATAAGAATTACAATTAAAACTACTTTAAATATTTTATTACAATATATATACTTTAAGAATATTTTATATAAAAACACTTTATAAAATATAAACTAAATTTCCTTTTTTAAACACAATACCAAGTTACTTTATATAATAATAAATTTGGAAAAATATACTTACTTTAAAATTTAATATTTAGAAATAATAAACTTTCCAAAACATGCTTTTTAAAAAATATTAAAACCTTTGATTTATTTTTAAACTTTCTTTGAAAACCATACTTGGCTATCCAGCGAAATACTCTTCTCTTTCACATCTCTTAAAAATAAATCACCATTTATTTTTAAACGAATTTACCGTTTCTTAAATAAATTCACACCTTGAATTTATATTTCCACATCCACTTCACTTTTATAAACCCAGTTTATAAATTTCAAAATCTCACTTTTCTTTAATTTCAATTTCAACCACTTAAGTAAATTTACAATTTATTTATAATTTACTTTACTTTGAAATAATTCCTTCCCTTACTTCATCTATTTAAAGTCCATTAACTTGCAGATTTTTACTTCTTTATTATGAGTTAAAACTTCTTTCTTTTTTTTAAATACTAGTTTCAGATTTCTAAAATTCCTTCTTATCCCTTTATTAAATTTAATCCTTAAATTTAAAAATAATTTCTTTATTCTTTCACATAATATCACTTAAGCTTTACAATTTATTCTTTTCCCCTGTTAATTCAAATCCTCTATTTCCAAGTTTGTTAGAACTTGTGCAATCACCTTTATTTTATTTTCATTTCCATTTATTATTAATTTATTCCAACTCTCTAGAATTATTTTACTTAAAAATTTACTCTTTATTTCTTTTCAAAAATTCCATTCTAGAGATTTGATAACTTAACATATCCAAATAGGTCCAACCAAACCATAACATCTAATTATTCATATAATTCATCACAGGATATCAAGAATCATATCACAAAATATTTAAACAAAATTAAGTATTTTGAGGAATCCAGTTGAGGAATCCAGTTGGATCCCTCCAACCTGTTTCTCTACATCTACAGATGTTAGCATAATAATATGTCAATTCCAGAATATACCATACTATAGCACATCAATCAATTTCGGACATTCAAACAATTATTTAACTTTAATCATTTAAATTTAAATTTAAATTAACTGAGTGAGATTAACTCACCTTTGGTTTTGTTTTGCGATCTACTTCAAAATTGCCTTGGATTTTCAGATGTATGACCTAACTGCTGCGTTCGAAAATCCACCACCAACTACAGCAACATTCTTTCCCAACCACCTCCTTACTTCACTACATATAACCGACCCCGCTACCTCACTGCCAACTGCAACCTTCCAGCAGCACCACTGCTTCATACAACATCTACAACCCAGCAACTTCCAAATTCTCAACCAACCATTATCTGGCCATCACTGCACTACAACATTCCACTGCCAACAACCTTGCTCCATCATCACAAACCACTGAACACCCCAACTCGATGCCCTAGTTCTCGAACTCGCGCCCTCCATCGCCCACCTTAAGCACAGAAATCGAGACGCGACCTGGCCCTATGTGAATCGCAACTCCTATCTCCTCCGCAATAACTCGTAAGCGAGTTCGAACGTGAGGAAATCACGATCTCCCCTCCTTCGAGCGATTCGAAACAGGCGCGCCCTCATTTATTTCGCTTAGGCCGATCGAACAAGGGTTTCGAACAGCCTCTTTTTTTTTCCTCTGCCATTTTTGATTCGAGAATGTTTAAAGGGAAAAGGAGGTGAATTGCTTTTGAACGAAAACATTACAGTTTCTTAAGGCAGGAGGGGACAGGGAGACACGATGGGATGGTAGCGTGCTACAACCAGCCTGCTATAGTGACCCCGAAATGAAAACTTTAAAAAAAATCTGATGTGAAATTATTTCGGCTGCGATTTGAAGAGTATATTATTTAAATTCAAATCGTTTTCACTAAAAATTTCAATGCGTTTATATATCGTACGCTCATTCAACAACTCCAATCACTACAAAATGTGAAACCCGGTAATAGTACAATATTGCGGATCCAATGGAACTGGTTTCGTCAAATTCCGAGACTATGCCTCGGAAGGCTATTTTAAAATTCAATTTAAACTATAAAATTTTAAAACTGAACAAAACATCTTCAAATTTGATTCTATCACTTTTATTATCTTTATCATTATCAATATAAATTTTACAAGCCTTCAGATTATTTTTATCAGGCTTAAAATTCCAGATTCAATAATTTAAATTCAACAATTACTTGTCCAATAAATACTGATATTTGACATTCAAGTTAAAAATTAACCTTTGAATATTTAAAATAAATTAAATATTCCAATTTCAAATATACAAAAATTCTGGGTCGTCACATCCCCAGTATTGGGCTGGACTAAATTGTAGACTTGTAACAGGATATCAAAATCATAGTATAACAATGACAGATAATGCAGCATATGTGAATTTTTAAAGGATATCAAAATTTTCCAGCTGGTCAATAGGCTCCTCCAAATATTCATAGAGCAATGCGGTATATCATTTTTCACTCAAAATAAAAGGTTAACTAATAATAAGCATGTCTAATTCTATGAAATTTTTTTTTTGAACTTTTTTCATTTAACTTAAAAGCCTTTTCCAGGTTGCTGAACATAGCCCTGCCTATTTACTATTCACCAAGAAACAAGTTATTGCTCCTACATGTACTGGATTTCACTATTCAAAAATTGTTTTGAATACACCATTCGGTTTTCTTGCTTCATTATAACATCAATGTGAAACCATGTTATATCCAGTGATAGAAACCTTTTCTCTCCCGTTAGTAGTATGATGCTGGGATGATCCTATTATTTCATATACTTCATCTATATTTATACTATACTCATGTAGGAAATATAAATTTATAACCTCCTTTTGATTTCTACTTTTCATACATTGATATTCCTATAGAGTTTTTGAAGGTTGCAAATGTTTATCACTTGTTTAAGATTGTAAATGAATATGATAATGCATTTATTTTGACCTTTCAAATATAAATTTATTAAAAATTGAATTTATTAGAAACATCAACTTTATCAAATCGATAGTCGGGAAGCTTTGCCTTATTGTTATTTTCCAAATAGCATGAAGCAAAAATAATA
Organism: Allium cepa; assembly: GCA_030765085.1. NCBI lineage: Eukaryota > Viridiplantae > Streptophyta > Magnoliopsida > Asparagales > Amaryllidaceae > Allium > Allium cepa. Next base: position 962,227,555 of record CM060928.1, read on the forward strand.
TAGATTTTTTTGTATTGCTAATAATATGTTTTATCTTATTTCTTTCAAATAACATGCCATTATCTCTCTTCATACTGCTAAACTTTGGTTTTTACCCTTTTTTGGCCAATAAATTTATGAATTCCTCTTCTTTTTGCTTATCACTACATGTACCAGTTACTACTAATTTTAAATATATTCCATAGGTATACATTAAATGTATGTCATTTCCAACATTTAATTGTCAACTTTTGTCTACTATATATTTTCATTATTATTTTATATTTCTAAAAATGCAAAAAATAATTATTTTCTCCGTATATTACTGTTGTTTGGCCATTTAAAATTAATGAAAAATCAACGTAAATGTTTTTTTCGAAATTATACGACCAAATGGTTGGTTCTCCCACCATTGTGCGGTTGTGCTAGTATAAAGATACATGCCTTACAGTTGAAAACAAAAATCTTTATATTTTAGTTGTTGACCATAGGTAGAAGTGAGAGATATTGCTCTTTTGAGGTGATAAAAATTCTATAGAGATGGTGGTACTTCGCAATATTCAGAACCGAATCAAGAAAATTAATCAAGAGGTATGTTATTTATACAAGCTTATAAATCACCTACCTATCCTCTCTCTTTGTATGTATCGACGAAATATCCTTTGATAATTCTGAAACTAAGAATTGACCTTTTTATACTACTATTTACTCTTCGATACATTTTAATACTTATATGTTATTTATTATGTAAATCCTCTTAAATGCTCATATATGGATTTAACTGACCATGCAAGTAATGTGCGCATGTTTGACCGCTCAAGCCTTCTTCCTTATATTTACATCATATAAAAAACATAGAAAAAACAGAATACAATGTTTTATTAACAATGTTGAAAAGATGGATCAATGTTTATAATACATTGTACAAACTATGTTTTACAACTATTCAAAACCATCGTGCAAAGTTTTACAAATCGAATTATGAACTAAATATCACTATTCATAATTATGGCGAGTATGTTATCTATAACTTAGGCACCGCTCTGCATTGCTCAGTTTTAAAACCTGAGCACTACTCAGTTTTAAAATTATGGCCAACCGCTAATACAATGAATCCCACACCAATTTCCACTGAAAATATAATTATCAAATTTCTACTTTTTTATTGCTCGATGGTGAATTTTTAGATTGGGGATTAGAATTGGCTTCTTTAAGTAATCTTCAATCTTTGGATGCTTGCACTTTTTTCCTATTGTGTAGGAAGTTTGCTCATTTTTTAAGAAATCCTAATGGTAATGCATAATTTACAAATGAATTCATATATATGCATGTAGGAAGCAGAGAATCCGGAATGCAAGCCTACACGAGGATCCGGATGAGCCACTTTTTGATGCACCCCAAAATGGTCATTATACATTATCCGATTTGGTTGAGGGGGATTTTGTCGTTGGCTGGAGTGTCGTATTCGTTGTTTGCAAGCTTCTAGATATGTTGTAGTTGTGAAATATGAAGTTTTCACAATGAACTTTGTGGAATTTGATATGTTCTATTTCGTATATTTGATGTTTTTTTACCGATTTGATGATATTTAGTTTTGAAATTTAGTCTTGTGTTTACTGTTGTTGTAAATTCGTATAGACATAGTTGAATGAAATACTATTAGATGCCGAATAAGATATGGTTTAGTTATACCAAATTTGTAACACTTATAAGTGTTGGTAATTTTGCTATTTACTTATTCAAGGAATTCCCAACGGTTATAACTGTTGGAAATTTAAATATTCCGAGGTTATAACCGTTGGGAACGTGAAGTAATTTCCCAACGATTATGACCGTTGGGAATTACCAAGATTCCCAACGGTTATAACCGTTACAAATTATAGTTTTTTTCAACAGTTATAACTGTTGGGAATTTTGGTTATTCCAACAGTTAAAACCGTTGGGAAGTACGAAAATTACTAACAGTTACAAAATATGTAAAAGAAATTATAACGTACCTGCTACCAACGGTTATAACCGTTGGGAATTTGATTACCAATAGTTATAACCATTACAAAATGACAGTTCTGGTATTGTGTATATACCCATAGATATCTAAATTGATGATTGAAATGATAAATATCTGTGTCACTTGACCATATGATAGAAAATTATATACGGATTCCATTGGTCTATAATTTGAAAAATGATTTCCAAAGTTTGAAAGGAAATATATGGTTTAATGAATATTGATTTGAAAATATATTCCGGAAATTTTAATTTATAAGTTAATTTTGAAAATATAATTTTTAAGATTTTCTTACAAGTTTATTATTTTTAAATTATATAAAAATAGATTTAATACAATATACATTTAGTTATAAGGTTCAATTTAATAAAAATTTAATTTAATTAGTACGTAATATGTTTTAAATTATTTATTTAAAAAATTTATATTAATATTTTAAAATAGATTTATAACTTTAATAATAAAGGTTGCAAAGATAAATTAATGTTGACTTGGAATTTAAATTGGTTGATAATTGAATTTAAGAAAGAATTGATTTAAACTTATTAGTTTTGAGATTTTGAAAAGATATTATTATAACTTGATTTATAACTTGATTTGAAAAAAAGCTATTAAATGAATATTCTCAATTTTGAATAAAATTGAGATTAAATATTCAATATTGATTTAAATATATAAATTGGAATTTAAATAAATTGCTATAAAAATGGTTAGGGTAATAATTTTAATTTCAATAAATTTAAAGTTAAATGTCGAAATATAAATGAAATTTTCATGGGTTGTCAAAAAAAAGACGGGACTTTCTTTGAAAGTAAAAGAGGGGTTGTTGTGTACACTAGTTGTTTTCAAATTAGCCAATTTCTCCACATGGACTGAGTCACATTTAGAAGTTTTACCTCTTTTTGTAAGACCCACTAATAACTAATCATTGTTAGCTCTTGTGAAACTTGAAAACAGTTTCATTCCTTCCAAAAAAAAAAAGGAATCGCACACAAGTATTTTATAGTAAAATTTTAATTGGATTGACAAGCACCATTGTCCAAGTGGTTAATTGATTCGGCTTTGGTGTAAGAGGTCACAAGTTCGAAACTTTCTTTCGAACGTTTATTGACATGGGATATGTTGTCCCAATGATTTGTTGTATATAAAGTACCATTTCAAAAAAAAAAAAATTGGACATATGATTTACAAGCCTATTTAAAATCATATTTGTAATTAAGTGCAAAATATCATCTTATTAGTCTATTAACTAGTGGTCACATTCATCCTCACAACTTCTAACAAATGTAAACTTCGATTGGAACCTACACCAAATTTTAACAAATTAAAATTGCATACGATAGATATGGTTTAGTTGCATTCTCCGTAAGGTTACACAAAGGAATGACCATTTCATCTTCAGAGGCCCAAGTCCATTAATAAGGTTGTTTGCTCATGCCCAGAAAGTATGTTGTCTCTTCCTCAGCCACCTACGTCATCTCACTTTCATAGTGAAACCCCTGGTGGAACTAAATTTTAGAGCATTAGCATTATTTGAATTGGAAAATTAGTGCTTTTTATATCTAATACAAATGTAGCAACTTTACAGTGTCAAACAGAAGTATAATAACAGTTGAAATAAGTAACAAATATTCTAAATCTAAAAGCATTGAAGATGTTATTGATAGGGTAATAAGAATTATGATAGCTAATGACCAACGAGTTACAAGTACAATAAAGTGCATTTCCTACAACCATGTGTTCCCGTTATTATTTTTCCTTTGGAACTAGTAAGGTGTTCCATAATCTACGGCAGAGATGAGTAGTTTATGTTCGAAAACATGCCACTTAAATTATATACTAGCATCACTATCACTTTAGATATATCCCTAGCATATTTCAATCCATATCTCTAAGATACACGCATGCACATTTCAATCGCTTAAACAGCTAAAAATGCATCTATGTATCATCCAGTCATAGGTTTCATGTTTCCAACATTTTATTTAGTTTCTTTATTAGCATTTACTTGCATAATTAAGGATAATGACACTGTTTCCTTACTCAACTCACCAAATTTCAAACAAAATCAATCGAACAGATGTTAAATCCATAACTAACAAAATGCCACAAAAGTAAAGGCGGACCGTACCAATTTCAACTATTTATGCAGTGTTGAAGATACCCTCAAACTGATTTTATCATTAGAAAAACCCAAATAATTCATGTGATCAATTTCAATCATTTGAGAAAAGACAAAAATGATGATGAAAAACACAACAACAACTAAATAGTACGCTATCATTTCAAATGAGATGTACAACATTTACATTTGAGTCATGATTAGACAAATAACTACTAAGTTATCTTTAAAACACATAATATATCCACAAGTACCAGCAAATTTTCTATTGTTTCAATTGGCCCATTAGCTCGGTTAGTTAGAGTGTCGTGCTAATATGCGAAGGTCGCAAGTTCGAAACCTGCATGGTTCCTACCTTACATGGGGCATTTTTTCTACCTTCACTGATTCCCAATAAATATATTTTTATGCTTTATTACATTCCCAATTAAAATGCATGTGTTTCTTTTTTCATCTTCTTCGTTGTTCAATTACTCATACACACATTCATAAATTTTGTTCGAAATATTGTATCGCCAATGAGAATGATAATAACAACAAACTTAATGCTTCAAGGATCTTTGTATAGATTATTTTAAACCATAATTAAAACTTATTAAGTACAAACTGATTATACAATTATCGACTACGAGAATCAATGAGGAATATTTAAAGGTAGTATTATTTTGATCCGATTAAGAACATTAAGTTCATGTTAATAGTTGATGATGAAGAAAGGGAAACAAAGTTAGAATTCAAGAAAAAGAATTATTCTGAAATCCGAGGATGGTATACATTTATAGTGGTCCTGAACTGTCCATTCCCAAAATGAAAATGTCCAAAGGCCAGATCTACTAACCCGCAATGGTTTGCTTAACAGATCTATTTGTTACTTGACTTGTTGATTCGCTCTACAACGGCCCTAGCTTTCAAAATAGAAGGACTCCCACTTCTAGCGATGGTGTGTTTGTGCTAAATGCAAGTTGCAACCTAAAAGCACCCAATTTCTCCCCAAATGCTTGTTCACCCATGTATGCACATGCATGTGTAGTGCATCACACTCTGCCTTTGCTCTCTCATGGCTTTGGTCTCTTTTTTAATCAAAGACAACTCTTTATATCTTATTTTATATTAGCATACTCCTTTATTTTTCGCGATGTGTAACAAATGTAAAATCCCAAAACTTCATATCAATATACCTAATCCCGTTCTGTTTTGAAAACATTCAACTTTCCCTCCTTATTTTCACATTTAGATATAGATTCAAACTTGCAATCAACAAATAACCCAGTTTTTTTTTTTGTTTTTTTAATGAAACTATAGTTAATATATCTTAATCTACCATGTCATAACTAAACAAGGATAAAACAAACAAATGACGAATAAAAAATCATCAAACAATTCAAATGAACGTAATTTCACATTTTTCTAATCATAATTCATATCCTAAATGAAAATCAAATGAACCTTTTCAACCTTGAACAAGAGAAGACATTGGACCTTTGTCCTAAATTTACACCCCAAATTTTTTTATAAAAAATATTTTATGCACAACATGGCACATTGTAATAGCATAAAAGGGAATTGCTACATGACACAACTATGATATAAGGTGTCATGGAATCAGGGTGCAACCCCACTATTAGGCCGCCAGCATGGTGTAATAACCCACTTTTCCATACAATTCAAGTTGACAATAAACCACATGTCCAATTCAAATCAAACGGAAAGACGAATAGTTAAGGTAAAGAAAGAAGAAAGAATAAGAGAAGAAGAAGAAAAATTTGTTGGCTTATATTTCTAAAGAATAGTTAATAGGCCATGCTTAAAATGCTTTTGAAATTTTAATGGCGTCTTCTTCTTTTTCTTCTTCTTCGTTCTCTTTTGACTCCGTTTCTTTTCCTCATCTTTCTTCATCTTTATCATCTTCTTCGGCAACCCTTTCTTCCTCCTCTTCTTCTGTTCTTTCTTCTTCTTCTCTTCTTGCTTCTGCTGGTCCAAATTCTGTGGTTTCTTCCTCTATCAATGATTCTTGTATTCCGATATCAAATTGGTCGAATCTTTTCAAATCTTTGCCTCGTAATGCTGGGTCATATAAGCCTATTCATTTTGATATTTCGAGAGATAAGCCATCTTTGGATCTGCCAGATCTTGTTAAAGTTGCAGGACTGAATTACTGGAACAATCATTTAGTCGGTTTCTTTCTTGATGGTACGCTTTCTTTTCTGACTGTTGTGAATTTTCTTAAAAGGTTTTGGAAACTTAAGGGTGAGGTTGATTTTAAATCGGATGGGTATAATTTTTACTTCAACTTTTCCAATCAAGAAGATAAAGATAATATCCTGAATTCGGACCCTATCTTTATTAGAGGTAGGATGTTCATCATTACAAAATGGGATCCTTCAGTTGGATTATCTCAGGCTCAAGTAAAGAAAGTACCGATTTGGATTCATTTTCATAGGATTCCAATCATCTTGTGGACTTTGGTTGGTATTAATTGGTTGGCATGTCACATTGGGAGATTAATATGCTTTGACAGTAGCACTGAAAAGTTACAAAGGTTTAAGTATGCTAAAGCTTTGGTGGAGATTTCGCCTGATCAAGAATTACCTGAATCTATCCATATTCCTCAACTTGGTAATAATTGTCCAGATGTTCAATTATCCTATGTTTGGAAGCCTAAAATTTGTACTCACTGTAGAATTTTTGGACATGATACTGCAACATGTGAATTTGTTAATTCTGCCAGTGATGATAAGGATAATAATATACATTCTTTGGAGAAGAATGAAGTTAGGACTAATACTGCTAATCCTATTGATCAAAGTTGGAAGGTTGTGAATAAAAAAAAAAATAAAGGGATTTGGAGGAAAAAAGTCACTTTGAGCAATGAAAATATTCAGTTAAATGTTGATGATAAGAGAAGTAAGGAAGCTCCTACAGAAGTAATTCACATTAGTTCTTGCTCAGATGCAAATGACTTGAGGTGTGAGACATCTTCAATTTTTTCCAATCCTTCCTTGACTAAAGTTAGTGTATCTGAATCACCATGTGATGTAAATCTTCTTTCTTCATCTTTATCAATTGAAAATCCGTTTAATGCTTTATCTGATTCGGTTCCAAAGGGTGACTCAACTGTTGTTTCAAACTCTGGTGATTTGGTTGGGGTTGTATCTGATTCAATTTGTGATGCTAATCTTTCTTCTTCATCTATATCACTTGAAAATCCATCCAATATTCTGTCTAATTCTGTCACAAGGGTTGTTTCTACTGTTCCCTCTAACTCTGTATCAACTTCATGTTGTTCTCAATTCAGTTCTAAATCTCCTTCCATGAATATCATAAATCCTTCTCCATATTTGCATCTATCTCCTCCTAGCAATGTTTTACTTCCACCTCCTTCTAGTTCATCTGATAATGCAGTGGTAATGAAGAAGTCTAGTGGAGTAAGTAATTTGGATTCTGTTGATCTTAATAAAGGTAAGGAATACAAGCCTTCTGATGTTCAACCTTTATCTTCTTCAAAGAATAATTCACATCAAAGACACACTAGGAAGAATCCTTCCTCATTGTTCCCTCCCCTTCCTAATAAATGAATAAAATTGCGTTTTGGAATATTAGAGGGGCCAATCTACCCTCTAAACAATTAGAGATTAAGTATTTTATTGAGAGTAATAACATTCATCTAATGTGCATTTCTGAATCTAAACTTGACATTACTTCTACAATTAAGGCTGTTCGTTTGATTGCCCCATCTTGGCTGCATGATAACAATTTCATTGAATCCAATTATGGCAGGTTGCTCACTATGTGGAATCCACTTTTCTTTAAACTTTCCAGAATTAGTGCCTCTGACCAGTTTATCCATTATAACTGTATTCATTTACCTTCCAACATCAATTTTCATCTTACTTCTGTGTATGCTCAAAATTCCCCAGCTCTGAGACAGGTTTTCTTAGATTACCTTCCATCCTTATCTTCAACTGTTCCTTGGATTATTGGTGGGGATTTTAATTGTATGTTTGCTAGTAATCAAAAGAGTGGTGGCTGTCCATTATCTCTTAAGGATATATCTCCTCTTAATAGTGCTTTAATTCAATCCAATCTTTTTCCTGCTAAACATTTTGGTCCTGATTTCACTTGGTCTAATTGTAATAGGAGTGGTAATCCTACATTATGCAAGATTGATCATATTTTCATTAATCTATCTTTTATTCAGCATTGGTCAAAATCTTTCTATAACATTTGTCAACCTTCTTTATCTGATCATAGACCATTAATTTTTCTTTGGGGTCTTGATGATTTTTGTGGAGGGAAACACTCTTTTAAATTTTTTAATTTTTGGACTAAGCAGGTGGAATATTATGATATCTTAAAGCAGGTCTGGAGTATGCAATTTGGAAAGGATCCTCTCACAAACATTATACTTAAGATGAAAGCTTTGAAATTTCAACTGAGAAATTGGTCTTCAGCAAGATTTGGTAAGGATTCTAAACTATCATCTCAAATTAGGAATCAGTTGATTATGGTACAAGAAAAACTCAGTGCTAGACCTTATGATAATATTTTACTTCAATCTGAAATGCAATTAAAGAATGCTCTGGAGCAAATTATCCAAAAAGAAGTATCAGCTCTCAGGCAAAAAATTCACTTGAGATTGGATAAAGAGGCTGATAGGAACACTAAATATTTTCATGATTACTTGAAAGTTAAAAGGAATAGAGAAAGCATTTTTCTGATAAAGGACATGAGTGGAAATTTGGTAGATAATTTTGATGGTATTAATGAAGCCTTTGTGAAGTATTTTACATCCATTTTAGCTCCAGATAATCAATTCATTCCTGACATTAAACCAATCTTTGATATCTCTCTTCCAACAATTAGTACTCTTCAATCTAACTTTCTGATAAGTGCTATTTCAAATAATGAAATTGAAGTTGCAGTTTTTAGTTTAGACAGTGATAGTTGTGGAGGTCCAGATGGTTATAATGCTCATTTTATTCAGCATAGTTGGAAGATAATTGGATATGATATTATCAAGGCTATTCAATATTTTTTTCTAAATAATAGATTACCTAATGGACTTGTTGCCACTGCTATTTCACTTATTCCTAAGACAGTTAATCCATCCTCTGTTGGTGATTTTAGACCAATTTCATGTTGTAATATCATTTATAAAATAATTTCAAAGGTTTTAGCTAATAGATTACAACAAGTTTTGCCATCTATCATCTCAAACAATCAGGCTGCATATGTTAAGGGTAGATCAATAAGTGACAATATTCTCTTAACCCAAGAACTTTTGTATGGGTATGAAAGGAAAAATATTTCTCCAAGGTGCATGTTAAAGCTTGATATTAAAAAGGCATTTGATTCCATTGCTTGGAATTCAATTATAGCAATCATGTCCAGAATGAACTTCCCTAAGCCATTTTTAGCATGGATTTACACTTGTATATCATCACCTATGTTTTCAATTTCTAGAGAGGGAGGTCTATTTGGTTATTTTAAAAATAAACAAGGTGTTAGGCAAGGTGATCCAATTTCTCCATACTTGTTCATAATTGTCATGGAGCTTCTCAATCCCATTTTGATGAATCTGGTTGCTAATGGAAACTTTCAACTTCATCCTAAATGTAAAAGACCTATTATTACCCACCTTCTCTTTGCTGATGACCTTATCATTTTTACTAAACCATCTTACCATAATATTCAGTGTATACTGTCAGCTCTTGAGCTTTTCTACTCTATTACTGGCCTTCTGATTAATCTTCAAAAGTCCAATATATTAGTTGCTGGGTTAGACTCTGGTAAGAAGAATGACATTATTAACTATTCTGGCCTTAAGGAATTACCCAAAAATTCTTTCTATTTGGGCTTGCCTATTTTTCTCTCTAGAGTTACTAAACAAAATTGCTTACCACTTTTTGAGAAGATAATTGAAAGGCTTCAATTATGGCCAAGAGATAAACTGTCTCAAGCTGGAAGATTAACAATCATTCAATCAATTGCAATGGCTATCACAACATATTGGACTAGACATTACATACTTCCTGTCAAGCTTATTAATATGATCTCTAGTGCATTTAATAAGTTTCTTTGGCATGGTGACCCTTTTTCTAGAAAGTTGATTCCTATCTCTTTCTACAAATTATTTGAATCCAAAAGGAAAGGTGGTCTTGGTATTACTAATATTTTTCTTTGGAATAAGGCAGCCATATCAGTTTATTTCAACAAAATCTTTGAATCTGATGGGAACTTATGGTCTCAATGGGTCAATAATAATCTTATTGGTAAAAAACATTTCTGGATTATGCCTATTCCACTAAGTTGCAGTTGGAGTTGGAGATGTATTCTCAAACTTAGAGAGACTTTCATTCCTCTTATTCAGTGTAACTATGTTTTGATTAAAGATTTATCATTCTGGCACTCACCATGGGCTAAACAAGGTATGATTTTAAGTTTAGTGGTGAATTATGACTTGAGAAGAAGTTCTGGAATTTCTGAACAAGCTAAGGTAGAGGAGTTTATGCATGATGGTAGTATTGTTTTACCATATTCTAGTTCCTTCCAACTTAGGAACTTATGGAATGCTATCACTGATCAGACTTTCATCAATAATGGCAATGCTTTAATTTGGTCAGACAAAGGTAAACAACATTCCATTAAACTGGTGTATAATACTCTCTGTCAAAATGGTCTGCAATTCCCTTGGCATTCAAGAATATGGAATACTGGTAGTAGTGCAAAGGATAATTTACTGTTATGGAAGGTGATGGCTAATGCATTAAATACTAAAGACAAACTTTGTAGAATGGGTATCATATCAGATGACTTATGTGTTCTTTGTAAATCAGAGTCAGAAAGTAACACGCATTTGTTTTTTGATTGTACTTTTGTATTTCAGATATGGTATAGGTTACTTGCTAATGGAGATTATTATAAACCATCACCTGTTAGCTCAGTGGAATGGTTCAATATATTTAAAGCTACAAGGTGGAAAACTCAGAAGACAAGACTGTTGCTTAAATTGCTTAAGAAACTGATACATGCTGTTTGGTCAGAAAGGAATGATAGAATTTTTGGTGTGGGATGCAAGAATGTGGCACAACTTTATAATCAGATACATGGCAAAATTCTCAGAGACTTGAAAGCAAATCTTATTTGATGTTCTTGGTAATTCATAACTGGTAGAGGGCTTATTTCTGGATTGAACTGCAGTAGTGGGTTTCTTCATCTTTCAGTTAGTTTGTATTATTTTTCTATGTGTATATGTTTTGTTTTTAATCAATGTAATGTCTTGTGAGGTTGTTAATGAGTGGTTCTGTCTTGATAGGTATTGGCACTGAAGGGTTATTGTCTTGTGATTGTAATTGAGTGATTTCTGAGTGATTTGTGATCTGTTTTTGATCTTGTAATTTGATATAAGTCAATAAAATGAGTTTTACTATTGCTTTTCAAATAAGAGAAGAAGAAGAGAAAAGAAACTAAAACAACACAGAATCTCACAATCGCGGCGGAACAAAATATAATATAATATTAATGATCTTCGCAAAAGAGAAACTGTTATATACATACATCCGTTAGAGTACAACAACGATCACAATTATCAGCCTAGACAGTTATAACATCATGTCCTCATAATTGATGATAATTTCAATAACAAGGTAGCGGAAAATAAACAGATACGTGTATACGCCTTGAAAACCTTCAACCCGTCTCCTAAGCTCCAATGCATCCAAAGCAATTTGAAAATATGCTCGGTCTGACCCGAGCATTATAATAAAGTAATGCCCGAGTCAATTTGAAAAATCAAAATGAGAAAACATACCCAATTGGACTTTACAGTTATACGAAAACCTTTAAAAACAAAGTATCTTGTAGAGACCATGCCGCACATAAACACGGATGGGTTTTACCTTACTATTACCAAAACATTTCATATAAATCCTTTGATATTATATTAGTACTTAATATACAAGTAATTATTAACCATATTCAAAATTGTTACATTAATTAGATTCCAGCGTACTAGGTTCTACAACCAAAACCAAAGGCTCGTATTGGAGAATGGATTCCAATTATGAAAGGTAAGGGTCTGCCCACCGAATCTGTACATCTCTATATAAAATGAACGGAAGGCTACAACACCTCTGCTACTCAGGATTGACACTACCTCCTTATCGAGTAGCACCAAATATGATCAGCTCTTGGTTGCAATCAACAAACACATAAGGGGATCCTGAAGTATACATGAATATCACTCTAGATTTGGGACGATGATACCCTACTTAGATATGACCCTCTTAGCCATGCCGCATGTCCATGCTTTATTTATTTTCTGGGTGCGAGGCTCGAAGAGGCCATGCTCTTACCATTTATATAGCTCCCATTTTAAATGCTAGCACTATCCTCTATGCAGCAATGCAACATCAGCATTCATGTAACAACCCGATATTCGCGTCAATTCATAATCGACGTTAAAACGATTTATATTTTCGTCAATTGCCATTTTGAAGTTTTTAAAATTAAAATTAAAATTTAAAATTACAAATGGTTATAAAGTTGAGGGGCTTTAATTTTTAAATAATGGTTCACTTGTTTTTGGGCCGTGAGAATTTTAAAAACCCAATACCCTTTCTTTTTTTTTCCCTTCGACTTAAACCCATTCCCTTTTATTTTTATTTTTTTGTTCGTTTGCAAACCTAAAACAAAAGCAAACGAAGACGATCGAATATGGCGGCCGTTGCTTTCTTTCGATCCAAATTAGGGTTCGATCTTCGTTCGTCTTCCCTCGGTGGTTCTTGGCTTTGCTCGTCTCTGTGATGCTTCAATTCGTTGACAAGGTGAGTAATCCCTACTCACATCTAATTCGTGCTTAGTATAATGTTTGGCGGTTTGATTTGGTTTTGAGTTGATGTTTTCTGGCATGGCTCGATTTCTGTTTAACCATGGCTTGATGATTTTTGGTTATGTTCGATCTCCTTTATTTGCGCTCGGGTATATTTGTTTGAATATGTTAATTAATCTGCTCGGTCGTTCAATTTCGTTTGGGTATTGATGATTTCAATGACTAGTTTCAATTTGTATAAAATGACACCTGATACCCTTGGTGTTGATTCGCGACTTGGTTATTGTACTTAGTCACCACGGTCTCGAATTGATTTTTGCTGGAGATTGATTTTTGACTTTTCAATTTACTTGAATAACACAGTTTTAGTTTCTACCATACTTCGTTGAGTCTGCATTGTCATGTGGCTCTGAGCTTCACTGAGATTGTTGCTTTTCACTTTTACTGATTTGAGTACTTGTTAAATTTGCTTACTTCGATTCACTCGAGTCTGTACTCGCAATACCCATATGGAACTTGCTGTCCCTTTTCATTTAAATTATTGCCTCCGGTTTGAGTTTTATTCGTATAACTTGAACTTGGGTTGGATTTTTCTTTGAGCATGACTCCGGGTTGATATGCATTATGCCCTGAACATGAATTTACACCATGATTGTTCATCTCGGTTATGCCCTGATCTTTGATGATTTCTTTGTATTGCTTCCAGTGTTGACTTCGGTCTTCATCTTGGTTGTGAAATTGTTGATCCACGATTTGTTGGAATTTGTCAGTGTATTTTGTTCCAGCCGTTGTACTGTAGTCTTTGACTTGTACTACTTGTTGTATATCATCAGTTTGGAAACGCTACTTGATGCTGGTATTCATCTGATATTTTGGATTGGGACTTGATAAAAGTGATTTTGTGAAAATAAATTGGGATTCGACACTTTCTTGATGACTTAGTTCGAACTACCTTTGTCACTTGCTTATGCTAGTGTTGTTTCAATTAGTATAGATATGTATGTGTATTCAGATATATGCATACATGCATTCTTGTATTTGTGTATGTTATACCCTGACATGCCATTTTGGTCATCACCTTTGGGGTTGGCATCGAACTGTAGTTGTTTGCTTATTAATTACTGCTTTGAGTTACTGCAGTTACTTTGGTTCACTCTTGTTCATCTCTGTAGCAACCTCTGCTCATTATGTTTTGTTCTTAGGCATTGAATTTCACAGTTCATACCTGCTGTGCATTGTTCATGTACATATATACTTTGGTCTGAAGCTGTTGTTCATTTTGTTGTAGCAGTGTGTACATATGTGCACATTGTCATATATATGCATTTGTTGAGTCAATGACTTGACGTTTGCATTTTGATTATGGTTTGGCGCCTTCTTGATTTCGCAGTCGTGTTGTACATGAGTACATCTGGGTAGCTTGTCACTGTGTTGCACTTGCTTGACCCAGTTTGGCAGCTGCATACTTGCTGTGCACTTTTCATATCTTTCCCTTGGTACATATTGCATATTCATTTGGTTGATGCTTTATACTGATGTCACTTGCTTAGTGCATTAGTGCACTGTGAATTTTTGTGCATTGGTCTCTGAGCTTCGCCGAGTGTATTTCTTTATACTGTTGCATTGAGTTGAGTCAGGACAGCAGTGACTTGACCTTTGCATTATGTTTTTTTTTTCAAATCACTTGTGTTGAATCCAGTCTGTCGCTCGGGTTTGACCTTGTGCTCGTTTGTGAAATTTCCATTGAGCTTTCGTGTACATCATCACGATAGTGGCAAGGCAGTGCACGCAAGCGTGAACTGCAGCCACACGGTATGGTTTTGTGATATTCTATTTTGTTTTGATTTATTAATCTTTTGCGTAGTTCATGTGCTGTAGTGGCGAGGCAGTACACGCGTGCGTGTACTGCAGCCCTACTCATCTTAATATTTTAATTGATATTTCAATGGTTCGAACTGTTCTGTTTATTTCAATTCAATATTCTGAATTGCATTCTGATTTGGTTTAGTTACTGTCGTCTATTCATTATTTGATTATTATTGCTTCTGTGCACTAATAACTGAGTTTGAATTAGACTGACCCGAGTATTATTTTCTTTTGAATTTAATACTCGGGTCAGACCGAGCATTTCAGGTTGTAGATATTCTGCTTTGGGTTGCTGCTAGAGCTATGAAGTTCTTTCATATCTTTTGGAGTAGTCGTCGTTATTTGTAGTAGTCTGTAAAATTGTATAGGAAGATATGTGTTCATGTATATTAAATACGTTAATGTACTTGTATATGTAACTTCCTGAGTCGACTGTTGTAGTTGTATCATATGTACCGTGTGAATGTATTGTAACTGACATCAGTTATTATATATATATGAGACTTTCTGTTTCATCTGTGTTCCGCATTTATATTATCTGTGTTGTTATTTTATATTTACTGTTCTAAACTATTACGAACCATCGTAGTTCGTTTTATATTGGAATTGGGGTATGTCGATGGGAGAAAATAAATCAGAGATGAAAAATGAAAGAAAACATATTTATATACCACTCCCATTGAGATAACCAATACTAGTATAAGGCCTAACTATTGATGGTCGCTCCTCAACAGCCTTATTCTCCGTGTTAGTTGACAGCACTACACCGTAGTGTTCTTGGCTAGCGCGGGTATAGAGGTGGGGCGTCACAGCTTGGTATCGGAGCCTGGGGTTTAGAACAAATATAAAACATAACTTAGATAGTACATGTGTTACAACTATTTGTCGATGTTTTATTTCACATCTTTATCTTAAGATCATCTTTGATATGTTAGGAATGAATTTCTAACGCTTATTCGTGAGCATTGCTGCTATTCTCTGTCGCACTTGCTCACTTGAGTTTACACTTCTAAGTATCAGTGTATATATGCTCTACCAAGTTGCATATTGCTGCAACTAGTACCCACTTCGATTTGAACTCGCATTGTTTATTCGAACTGCTATATATATGCATTCTTATCTCTGATTCGTGTACTTAATGCAGTCTCCATACAATTGGGTTTTGGGTATCAATCTTTGAGACAAATTGCATTCCAATTGTCGACTCTGTCTGTTTATCCATGGTTTGTTGGTTTTCATGTGCCTCTCTCTGATAGTTTTAAAATTTCTTTGGTATAAAAGAAATTGTCTTGGTCTTTGCCTTGTCGATATCGACGTTGACTTGACTTTTACTTTTGCTAAAGTCATTCAAGCATTTATACTCGTTCTGCTTTGTTTTTCCAATTGTTGATCGGTTCTTCTTTTCCGGTTAGTTGTTATCACCTTTGTCGACTTTGATAACTTCTATTTCAGGAATTTTGGGTATTCCTACTTTGATGGATTTGGAATCGAATTCTTTGTATTTTATTCACGTCTTCGAATGTGAATCTTAGTGAATTGATTTGGTTTTCGAATTTAATCGATTCTTGATTATTTCCCGATTTGTTGCTATCATTTATTAGCAACTTTGATGACCTTTTCTTCGGGATTTTTGTGAACATACCTTTCGATGAATTCGATATCGATTTCTTTGGATTCTATTCACGTCTTCGTATGTGAATTCTTGTGATTGATTGTTTCTACAATCATTTTTGTGATTTGTCACTTTAAAAATATAAAGGTTTCAATACTAGTAGTAAATATCAAAACTCTTTTATCAAAATGTTTTCAACTCTATTTTCAATACCAAACTCGTTTTTGAAACCGTTTTCCAATCTATTAGTATATACAAATCTTTATTTCACTCGTATGAGAAATCTAATTAAACGGCTTAGTAAAACAAGTGGTATGAAACGCTTGCGTTTACTTCGTCGGTTAATTGTTGGACTTGTTCGATTGAACCTCTAGTGACAAATTTTATTAGTGAAGATTTACAGTTTGTTCGTAAATATTTAAGTTAAGTAAGTGGTTATGGGACATGATGCTAAACTTTTATATTTACTGACTTAGTGTAATTACCACTTCTCGTTGATCATGACGATCATTTTTACGGTTAGACTAGGCCTCATCGGTGTGATTTCGTCTCACACATATCTCTTGGGCTTTGAGGATTGTCTAGACACCACTTGTGTGATTTCATTCACACATACTTTTCTTTTGATTGTGAGGTTAGACTAGACACCACTTGTGTGATTCCACTCACACATACCTCTTTTGATTTTTTGGTTAGTCTGGACCTCAATCTGTGTGATTTCGACTCACACATGTGGGGTAGCGCCCCACGGTCTTCGGGCCATTCGTGTGTCAAAATTAATGGCTTGCAACCATGAGATAGCGTCTCGTTATGCGTTGCACGTGTTGATGATTTTTCATGCTCGCGGGTAGGTGAGATTCCGTGCTCCCGTTCTCGCTTTGCGTTGCACGTGTTGATGATTTTTCATGCTCGCGTGTAGGTGAGATTCCGTGCTCCCGTTCTCGCTTTGCGTTGCCCATGTTGGTGATTTTCATGCTCACGTGTAGGTGAGATTCCGTGCTCCCGTTCTCGCTTTGCGTTGCACGTGTTGATGATTTTTCATGCTCGCGGGTAGGTGAGATTCCGTGCTCCCGTTCTCGCTTTGCGTTGCACGTGTTGATGATTTTTCATGCTCGCGTGTAGGTGAGATTCCGTGCTCCCGTTCTCGCTTTGCGTTGCCCGTGTTGGTGATTTTCATGCTCACGTGTAGGTGAGATTCTGTGCTCCCGTTCTCGCTTTGCATTGCACGTGTTGGTGAGTTTTCATGCTCGCATGTAGGTGAGTTTTCGTGCTCCCGTTCTCGTTATGCGTTACATGTGTTGATGAATTTTCATGCTCGCGTGTTGGTGAGTTTCCATACTCTCCTTTGAGTTTTCATACTCTGTTCGAGTTTTCATACTCCGTTCGAGTTTTCATACTCCGTTTGAGTTTTCATACTCCGTTTGAGTTTCCATACTCTCTTTCGAGTTTTCATACTCTCCTTCGAGTTTTCATACTCCGTTCGAGTTTTCATACTCCGTTTGAGTTTTCATACTCTGTTCGAGTTTTCATACTCCGTTTGAGTTTTCATACTCTGTTTGAGTTTTCATACTCCGTTTGAGTTTTCATACTCCGGTTCGAGTTTTCATACTCGCGTTCGAGTTTTCATACTCCGGTTCGAGTTTTCATACTCGCGTTCGAGTTCTCATACTCTTAGCTTGTGTTTTCTGGATTTCTTGTGAGGATTTCTAGAATTTGTGCTTCACCAATTTTCATGATTTCTATTGATAAGTTTTATCAATTCTTGTGCATTGGTGAATTCGTGTGTTATTGACTTGTTATGAATACAAGTTTAGGGTATGATATCCCTTTCTATCTTTGAGAAGATTCTTGTGACACTTTTGATGAACGAAAATTCATTGGTATTATATTTTGATGCCAATTATTTCGATGAAATTTTGACGTATGTCGAAGTTGCTACTGACATTGCTATTTTAATCACGTGTTTTAAAAAATTTGTTATTCTTCAAAATATTTCAAAATATAAATCAAAATTGTTTTCAAAATTTTTACGATTTGCGCTTTCAAAAGAATGAGGAAGCGAATTAAACGTTTCAGAAAAATCGAGGACTATGACCCCTTTCTTTTACTGATTCGCTTAATTCCGGACTTGTCCGTTTGAGAACGTAAAATGTTATTTATTTAAAATACACAATTTTGCACTTTCAAGGAAACGATGAAGTGAATTAAACGATTTAGTAAAACTCGTGGTTATGGGTCATGTGCGTTTGCTATTTCGGTTAATTTCGGACTCGTTAATTGAAAATTTGTGATTTCTGATTATCGCTTGTGATAATCAGATAATTGAGATTTAATTATCGTTTTGATAATTGAATATTTATGATTTCTGATTTATCGTTTTTGATAATCAGATATTTATTGTTTCTAATTATCGTTTGTGATAATTAGATATTTGAGATTTAATTATCGTTTGTGATAATTAAACATTTGCGATTTGAGATTTGATTATCAATTGTGATAATTAAATATTTGTGATTTAAGATTGATTTTCGATTTTGATAATCGAATACTTGTTGATTTGATTATCGTTTTTGATAATCGAATATTTGTGATTAGAGATTTCTGAATTATCTATTGATAATTAGATTTTGTTGATAATTTGTGAATTTCTTTTATGAAATCAAAAGATTTCTTTGGCGTTTATATTGTACTACGTCGGTGTACCGACTCAATTTTCTGCTATTCATGATGTTTTCCACGTCTTCCAATTACGGAAATGCCTTAGGGATTTCCAATTTCTATTCTTGAGCAATCTTATATTCACATCATTGCTTCGGGGGTGTAGCACCTTCGAAATATAGATGTTTCTCTTGTTGAGATTCTCAATGGTTCTCAAATTCTATGGATTTCTCTTAGGAATCCAAAGAATTCATCGAGCAAACATGTTCAGGCTTTCTCTTTCATGCTCTATATGGTGAACTTTCTATTTCTAACTTCTTCATCTTGTGATGATGTTCTTTATGGTTGTTACCATTTGTCCATTTATTCCTTATGATTGCGAGGACGCAATTTCTTTAACGAGGGGAGTCTGCAACAACCCGATATTCGCGTCAATTCATAATCGACGTTAAAACGATTTATATTTTCATCAATTGCCATTTTGAAGTTTTTAAAATTTAAATTAAAATTTAAAATTACAAATGGTTATAAAGTTGAGGGGCTTTAATTTTTAAATAATGGTTCACTTGTTTTTGGGCCGTGAGAATTTTAAAAACCCAATACCCTTTCTTTTTTTTTCCCTTCGACTTAAACCCATTCCCTTTTATTTTTATTTTTTTGTTCGTTTGCAAACCTAAAACAAAAGCAAACGAAGACGATCGAATATGGCGGCCGTTGCTTTCTTTCGATCCAAATTAGGGTTCGATCTTCGTTCGTCTTCCCTCGGTGGTTCTTGGCTTTGCTCGTCTCTGTGATGCTTCAATTCGTTGACAAGGTGAGTAATCCCTACTCACATCTAATTCGTGCTTAGTATAATGTTTGGCGGTTTGATTTGGTTTTGAGTTGATGTTTTCTGGCATGGCTCGATTTCTGTTTAACCATGGCTTGATGATTTTTGGTTATGTTCGATCTCCTTTATTTGCGCTCGGGTATATTTGTTTGAATATGTTAATTAATCTGCTCGGTCGTTCAATTTCGTTTGGGTATTGATGATTTCAATGACTAGTTTCAATTTGTATAAAATGACACCTGATACCCTTGGTGTTGATTCGCGACTTGGTTATTGTACTTAGTCACCACGGTCTCGAATTGATTTTTGCTGGAGATTGATTTTTGACTTTTCAATTTACTTGAATAACACAGTTTTAGTTTCTACCATACTTCGTTGAGTCTGCATTGTCATGTGGCTCTGAGCTTCACTGAGATTGTTGCTTTTCACTTTTACTGATTTGAGTACTTGTTAAATTTGCTTACTTCGATTCACTCGAGTCTGTACTCGCAATACCCATATGGAACTTGCTGTCCCTTTTCATTTAAATTATTGCCTCCGGTTTGAGTTTTATTCGTATAACTTGAACTTGGGTTGGATTTTTCTTTGAGCATGACTCCGGGTTGATATGCATTATGCCCTGAACATGAATTTACACCATGATTGTTCATCTCGGTTATGCCCTGATCTTTGATGATTTCTTTGTATTGCTTCCAGTGTTGACTTCGGTCTTCATCTTGGTTGTGAAATTGTTGATCCACGATTTGTTGGAATTTGTCAGTGTATTTTGTTCCAGCCGTTGTACTGTAGTCTTTGACTTGTACTACTTGTTGTATATCATCAGTTTGGAAACGCTACTTGATGCTGGTATTCATCTGATATTTTGGATTGGGACTTGATAAAAGTGATTTTGTGAAAATAAATTGGGATTCGACACTTTCTTGATGACTTAGTTCGAACTACCTTTGTCACTTGCTTATGCTAGTGTTGTTTCAATTAGTATAGATATGTATGTGTATTCAGATATATGCATACATGCATTCTTGTATTTGTGTATGTTATACCCTGACATGCCATTTTGGTCATCACCTTTGGGGTTGGCATCGAACTGTAGTTGTTTGCTTATTAATTACTGCTTTGAGTTACTGCAGTTACTTTGGTTCACTCTTGTTCATCTCTGTAGCAACCTCTGCTCATTATGTTTTGTTCTTAGGCATTGAATTTCACAGTTCATACCTGCTGTGCATTGTTCATGTACATATATACTTTGGTCTGAAGCTGTTGTTCATTTTGTTGTAGCAGTGTGTACATATGTGCACATTGTCATATATATGCATTTGTTGAGTCAATGACTTGACGTTTGCATTTTGATTATGGTTTGGCGCCTTCTTGATTTCGCAGTCGTGTTGTACATGAGTACATCTGGGTAGCTTGTCACTGTGTTGCACTTGCTTGACCCAGTTTGGCAGCTGCATACTTGCTGTGCACTTTTCATATCTTTCCCTTGGTACATATTGCATATTCATTTGGTTGATGCTTTATACTGATGTCACTTGCTTAGTGCATTAGTGCACTGTGAATTTTTGTGCATTGGTCTCTGAGCTTCGCCGAGTGTATTTCTTTATACTGTTGCATTGAGTTGAGTCAGGACAGCAGTGACTTGACCTTTGCATTATGTTTTTTTTTTCAAATCACTTGTGTTGAATCCAGTCTGTCGCTCGGGTTTGACCTTGTGCTCGTTTGTGAAATTTCCATTGAGCTTTCGTGTACATCATCACGATAGTGGCAAGGCAGTGCACGCAAGCGTGAACTGCAGCCACATGGTATGGTTTTGTGATATTCTATTTTGTTTTGATTTATTAATCTTTTGCGTAGTTCATGTGCTGTAGTGGCGAGGCAGTACACGCGTGCGTGTACTGCAGCCCTACTCATCTTAATATTTTAATTGATATTTCAATGGTTCGAACTGTTCTGTTTATTTCAATTCAATATTCTGAATTGCATTCTGATTTGGTTTAGTTACTGTCGTCTATTCATTATTTAATTATTATTGCTTCTGTGCACTAATAACTGAGTTTGAATTAGACTGACCCGAGTATTATTTTCTTTTGAATTTAATACTCGGATCAGACCGAGTATTTCAGGTTGTAGATATTCTGCTTTGGGTTGCTGCTAGAGCTATGAAGTTCTTTCATATCTTTTGGAGTAGTCGTCGTTATTTGTAGTAGTCTGTAAAATTGTATAGGAAGATATGTGTTCATGTATATTAAATACGTTAATGTACTTGTATATGTAACTTCCTGAGTCGACTGTTGTAGTTGTATCATATGTACCGTGTGAATGTATTGTAACTGACATCAGTTATTATATATATATGAGACTTTCTGTTTCATCTGTGTTCCGCATTTATATTATCTGTGTTGTTATTTTATATTTACTGTTCTAAACTATTACGAACCATCGTAGTTCGTTTTATATTGGAATTGGGGTATGTCGATGGGAGAAAATAAATCAGAGATGAAAAATGAAAGAAAACATATTTATATACCACTCCCATTGAGATAACCAATACTAGTATAAGGCCTAACTATTGATGGTCGCTCCTCAACAGCCTTATTCTCCGTGCTAGTTGACAGCACTACACCGTAGTGTTCTTGGCTAGCGCGGGTATAGAGGTGGGGCGTCACAGCTCATTAGTACAAGTTCGTTTTGGAACTGAAAGAAACAATTTAGAGCTCCGTCTCCAATTCCATCATCTTCAAGAAGTCCTCACTTCAAACGCTTAAGGTGGATCGAAGTGGTTTCAGACAACATATCTGATCCCAGTTTCTTCGAAATAACTTTCGATAATTCCCGATGGACTCAAATCTGATTCTTTAGGAAATAAGCAGTCAAAGATAAGATCGGACCTCCTAACCGGTAGTGGACGGATTTCCTTATCATTGTCTTAGGAGAACGAAACGAGATTTATACGCACAATACAACATCATCGGAGATGACTGTACCATATAAATCATGTGTTTCCCTTAGATATTTTCAAAGTTACGTTTGGGTCCAAATTCAATAGTCAGTTATTTAATTATCGAATAACAAACATTTGATCAGGGATTCAATTCCATAAGGAAAAACCAACATTTGGTTAAGCATAAAGCAAGACTAAGCCTCTATTAATTAATATTTTATTAAATTTACTTTGTAATACTTGAATCCAAAATTCTTTTTACAAAGATTGATATAAATCCAAAATTCCTATTCCTCCATACTTGGGAAAAGTATCTATATGCTTATCACGATGGTATATGTGTATTCGCCAACAATTTGGAAGGTTACCCTTTAATTCAGTTTAAAAACCATTTATAAACCTTATTATAATCCATAAAACCATTTATAAACTCCTTTTATAAATTTATAAACCTCTTTATAATTTTCCTTTATACATATTTAAAACCATTTATAAAACTATCTTACCCTTTTAACCAATCTTCCTTTATGCTTTTTAAAACGTTTTATAAGATTCCTCCTATAAAAACCTCATCTATTTGTAAAGCTACATTTATAAATCCTAGAAAAAATTATAAATGAATTCAACTCTTTTCCTTTAAACACTAATATATGCTGATAAGACTGTAAATAAATAAATAAATACTAACTTTAAAAACATTTTAAAATAATAATTAATAAATTCCAAAAATCCTAATTAAAACAATAATAATTTGTCTTAACATTTTTATAAACACTGATAATTAGTTTCCAAAATATTACTGATAAATAATTATAATTTATTTTCAACCATATTAATATTTTTAATAACTAACCTTCCAAAATATTTAAAATATTTATAATTTTTAAACAATATTAATATTAATAAACAACCCTTAAATATAAATATATTCCCTTAATAAAAATCCATACTTAATTCATATGATCGTTTCCATATTTATAAACCATGTTTATAAATCTCTCTTATTTTATAAAACTTCCTTTCATAAAAATTCTTTTATTTATCAACCCATTTATACCTTTATTCTTTTATAAATCCAGCCTATTTATAAATCACCCTCCAATACATAATTTCAACCGTTATAACCTTGCTTCAATAGGTATAAATTTCTTTTATGAATTTCCTTCAATTTATAAAATATCGTTTAACAATTCAAATTTGTCCTCATCTAATAATAAATTCACCGTTCAGTTTATTTCTCCGGATAGCTAAATGATAATAGTTTCATTTTAATTTATAAACCTTTTACAAATCTATCCCTTTATAATAAATCAAAATATTACAAATATTACTTTTATTTGAAAAATATCACTTTTATAAATTTAGCGCATTTATAAATTCACTTTTATAAATTAGTTACACTATATATACATATGTATAATAATTGATGATACAAAAATACTTCTATTTTCTTTTTAAGATCATAACCCTTTATTATAAAAGACTGACTTATTTTTCTTGATTTTGAAACCTTACTCTCGTTTTTAAAACTCTATCTAATGATTTGTAACTATTAAGTTACCATATCCACAAAATCATAATTTTATTTAGAACAATTATTTAAAACATAAATAATTTTCAAATCACTTGAAATTTCTTTTTAAATCAAATCACCATTTTATAGTATTTTTAAAATACCAAAATTTGAGGCGTAGTGCTACTAAAGCACTAATTAACCAGAAATCGTGTCTGTGTCATCATTTATAACATCCAATATATAATATATTAAATTTATATAAAATAAATCAACAGTGTGAGGAATCCCGTTGGATCCTTCCAACCCACCCCCTGCATCACATACAGTATATATAATCTACCGCTTCAAGGTGGGATTCGTACACAAAAGGTCATCCGCTCTTACACGGAAAAGTAATAGGGTCTCATCTGCTCCAATAGGCAGGAATATATTCAACTAACAATATAATTTAGTGCATTTTTATTAATAACGATCAGAAATAAATATCCTAACATCCAATAAAAAATATTCATTGACTATATAAATTTTATGATTAGCCAAAAAGGTGATATTAACTCACATTGATTTTAATTATAGTCCAAATGTTCCATTACGAATTAAAATAAAGGTATTCAAATTTTAATCCAAAATTTCAACTAGCTCCAAATTCATCCAATCCAACTCCATAGCATAGCCTTCGACGATACGTTCGCAACGCGACTCGTCTTGTTCAATTTGGACCTCGTACCATTTCGATGCGAATAAATGAACATTTGATCTAATTTAAATTAGTTACCTAAAATAAATAATTTAAAGTTAAACCTGAATCAAATTCCCTCTTCCACTCGCTATAGTTCCTAGCACAAGAGGAAAAAACGAACCCATCCAAAAATAGCGACTATCCCTTATTAACCACCCACTGCGGCAGTCACCGCTGGGCCGCCTGCACCTACCCTTGCGCGCCACTATGCCGCCCCACAGCCACAAATGTCGCCTCGCGCCACCCTTCTACGCGCGCGCAAATATAAAAATCACGCTGAACTTATCCCTTGACTTTCTTCGCCAGCCACCATGTCGCACCATCGATAGCCCCAGATATGCACCCACGCCGCAGCTTACCGCCTTGCCTCGCCTCCACGCGTGACTTTGATAGTAGTTTATTTATTTATTCTAGTTTGGAGTTGCATTTTAATATATGAAGGAGGGCATGGTCATGACGTGGGGAGTATGGGCTAGAGGTATGGGAAAGGTTGACCTATATATATTATTTTTAAATTAAAAAGACATGGCTTTACCTGTTCAAAAATTCCAAACCCCCTTCGAGACGTGACGCCAGTTATACCCCCATTCCAAACATAGTGAACTTGTTTCGAGGTCTAATTCGATTGTATGCAAAGATAGCTTTTTAAACCCGATTATTTTACATAAATTCTAAAATTATTTTCTACTTAGCTTTGCTAAAAAAATTATCTTCTACATGTTTCAAACTCGCACGACCAAGCAATACGTCCAATCGCCATGAAATACGACTGCATATAATAATTTACCATTACAGATTCAATGAAACTGGTTTTGTCGAAATCCGAGACCGTGCCCCAGAAGGCTATTTTTACACGTTAATCAAAACGACTAATTTTTAAAATTTACTATTCCACTTTTGAATCCAATTTAAAAGTTCTACTATCTTCCTACTTATTTAAATAGAATTGAAATCAACTTTAGAAATTGGTTTCATTCAAATAAAATTTAAGATTCGACTATTTAAGCAATTTCAAACATTAAATTTAACAATTAACTTATCAAATAAATAGTTATATTTGAAAATCAAATTATTTAACTTATAAAAATAACTTTAAATATTTAAATTAAATATTCCAAATTCAAATTACTGAATTTCTGGGCCGTTACAGGTGGATACCGGCCTAATCTAGTCCACTCCAAAATCAAAAGGGAAGTTGGACAAAGACAAACATACATAAAGTATCTATACTCAACAACTGACACATAACTCTATCATATGCTGACACACGGTTCTATATATTGGTCGATACATGGATCTATGAAAATATGTAATACAGCTGATAGCAATAAGCTCCATCATACATAACGAATCCTTATATGAGTGACATTCTGACGCAGCGGAAATGACAAAACTTGACGTGCTAGTAATGTTTGATACAAATTGGCGTAAGTTTCTTCCTCACAAAATGATTCGTGTAAAGTAAAACAAGATAAATGCCCAAATCCATTGATCTCTCGAGATACGGATTCTAGCTATCTTCAACACGTTGATCGCGCACGATTCCGCATTAGAAGATCTACGATTCTTCGATGTTGATCTCGCGCACGAGATTCCGTGAATCGGCTTCAAGTCGTTGATTCGAGCGCACTCGAATATCCGAAGATGGAAGAAGAAAGAGATCACACTCAACTTCAACAAAGTGGCAAAAAGCACACAAACAAATTTTATTCAAAATCAACTCCTTTTTACAAACGATCAACACCCCTATTTATAGAAGTTACAACACATACATGCGACTTAGCAACAGTACAAACGACCTACGACTTAACATCACAGGTGACACGCGACTTAATAGATCAACACGACTTACGAACTAGGCACAAACGACCTAAGAGATTACAGCAACATGTTACAACATTACGCGACATAAGTACAACGACATACGACTTAAGAAATTACAACATATAAGCGACTTAACAACTTTACAACACGACAGCTTGAGCATCTTCAAGTAAGCGACTTAACATCAGGAGCGACCTATGACATAAGCTTCACGCGACCTAAGAAATCAACGGCTTAAGCTTCAGGAGCGACCTAAAAGGAAATGAGCGACTTAAGTGATGAGCGACTTAAGGTCAGCGACCTATCATGGTGATCGACTTAAAGCAATCAGCGACTTAAGTGAGACCGCACGGCATAATTGAACGTCTTAACTCGCTAAGTCGTAGCGCGCTAGTGAGCGACCTAAGGCATAGCTCGCATAACTCGCTGGCGGCATCTGAAGGCAGGCGTGATTCAAGGCTTAGGTCGCTAGGTCGTAGCTCGCAAGTGAGCGACCTAAGGCATAGCTCACATAACTCGCTGGCGGCATCTGAAGGCAGACGCGATTCAAGGCTTAGGTCACTAGGTCGTAGCTCGCTAGTGAGCGACCTAAGGCTTAAGGCATGGTGCGCTGCATCACATTCACTTACAATGAGTAACCAAACAAATAACCCTATAACATCCAATTGCCATGTGCGTTATTCGAATATTATTCAATGCTCATAAACTATACTCAATCCAGACTATATATTTCTATGCAACACGTACGATGAATAACGAGAAATGTATCACTGAAAGTCCCATACCAGACAGTGTTACGAATCCTTTTATTCAAATTTCTTGCAACACAAAAATGTAATCACATATATAATAAAGAAATTATATATGTGTGTCTATATATATATATATATATATATATATATATATATATATATATATATATATATTATTTTGAAAGCATAGATATTATTTTCTTTTTACAAAAGATACATTATTAATGTAAATTATATATATTGACATTCATATAAATATACAAACACCATATAATGCTTTTACATGTCCATAAAGTAAGTTTAAATTCACTGAATAAATATCTCTAGATCATTTATAAAATTTTAAGAATAAGAATTCACAAATCTCTTAATTATGCATTTAAACATCTTAAATTATATTTGTGAATTAAGTGTAAAATATAAGGGTGTTATAATATATTTTGTTTACCTTTTATTTATTTTATTTTTCTTTTAATTAATTTTATATTATTATTATTTATGTATATTGGTGCTAACCATTTGCAACCACCGGTCGAATGGTTGGTATTTTGGGGGTGACCCATCGAGCATCCATTGTCACGTTTTCATGTGCCTATATCCATTGATTCGGGTTTTCTTCATCACCATCCTCTTCTACCATTAAGTGTATACACCTTTTCACTACCATTATATGATTCACGAATGTCCACACATTCATCAATTATCTAATATAGTTTAAGAACAAGATGACAACAGGGAGAAATATATTATAGTAAGAGATTAGTATAAATGCACAACCACTACATCAACAATCATACATCTCAGAAACATCATAGACATAGTAACATGAGAGAAGTACCCATTTTAAGTTGAAGAATACCAAAATCTTTGCTAACCTCTTCTAACTTCTCTCCTTACTTCTCTTTTTGCTTCTACTGTAATTTCCCCCTTTCAATTTTATGATTCGAACTTGAATTCCAACTTGCTAATTTGGCGCAGTGGAGTGTCAAGAAGCTTGAATTGGATTATGGGAATTTATAGGATTTTATTTCAATTTTCAAAGTAGTAGAAGGTAATTAGGCTTTTGATTTTCTAAAGTAAAGTAATTGATTGTGATGGGTTCGATTTATAAGTGGAGGTGGAATGTTTGGAGATATAAATATCTAGACTTGAAAGAAAATCATGCTTTCATGAAAGGTTATTTGGGTTTGGGCTTGTAAGTGTTTAGGCTTGGATTGACTATCTAATTCATGTTCTTTCTTTTCTTTTCTAGTTTATAAAATAAACTTGCCTCTTCAAGCACAATAACATATCAAATCACTACATTAAATTTCTACCAAACAAATTGTATTATTATCTATTTTATAATTTTAGTTTCTAATATTTGTTTATTTCATTTAATCATTTTATTTAAATTCATTTACTTATAAACTCCAACTTATTTAGTAAAATTCTTTCTATCATCAAAATGAATTTCAAACTTACAAATTTAATTTAACATTTTATTCCAATTAAATAAATATATTTTTTTCTTATTTCAAAATAACCTAATAAATTAATAAATCAATATTCCTTTCATATTTAATTCTTTTCATTTTCATAAATATTCTTCATTAAATTTCCAAATCATTCCCATGATTCAATATTTACTAATTCAAAGCATGTATAGTTAATTAATCTTTGTTACTAAATTACTAATTTATTGTTTCTCGACAACGGGTTATTGTAGACTCTCCCCTTAAGAAAATTGTGTCCTTGCAATTTCTTTTTTGGAAAAACCTATAACTAGCCAAATAAAATCTAGCTCATCTACACCTTAAATAATAAAAAGCAAGAAAAAAACATACCTATCTCATGCATATTATTGAATAAATCGGGCACGATCATTCCATGTACTCCTTAGTCTCCTAAGTATAATCTAACAAGTTGTCAGACCATTGTACCTTCACTAATGGAATTCTCTTGCTTCTAAGCTATCGGATTTCAGAGTCAACCATTTGAACTAGATGCTTCACATAAGTCAAATCAGTGGATAACTCAAGCTCCTAACCGTCTCTTGGATCGACAATAGTCTTTGTATCATGTTGAAACTTCCTTAGTTGGGAAATATGAAAGACAATATGGATCCTTGAAAAGCAATATGGAAGCATGACTTTTTGCACAACTCTTCCAATTAGTTCAGTAATCGAGTATGGACCAATGTAGCAAGATGCTAGCTTTTTTGATTTAATAAATCTCATAACTCTCTTCAATGGAGATATACAAGATCTCCAATTTTAAACTCTATCTCCTTCCTTCTTCGATTGGCATAAGACTTTTGTCGATCTTGCACCTCTTTTGTTCTACTTCTAATGAGCTCAATCTTCTCTGATGCTTCCTTGATAAAATCTAGGCCTAGTACAGATCTATCTCCAGCCTCCAAATAACAGAATGGCGATCAACATGGCCTAACATATAGAGCTTTGACCTGTGCCATGCTAAAGCTAGCTTGATAACTGTTATTATAAGAAAACCCAACTAAATAAAGATGATCTTCCCAACTACCACCAAAATCAAGCACACAGGTTCGAAGCAAATCTTTAAGAATCTGATTCACCTACTCCATCCAACCATCAGTCTACGGATCATAAGCTGTGCTAAAATTCAGCTTTATTTGCAACGCTGCTTGAAGACTCCTCAAGAATTTACTAGTGAACAAGGGATTATGATAAAAAAAACTATAGAGTTGGAAACTCCATGAAATATAACTACTTCCTTCACACAAAGCTTAGCCAGATGTGGTGTTATTTGGTTCGACTTCACTGGAATGAAATATGTCGACTTAGTTAACAGATCACACTACCGATATGATGTCATGGTCATTCCTTAACCGCGATGAGCCATCTATGAAGTCCATCGACACCTGCAACAACTATAACAAAATGTTTCCATTAGGATTTATATAAGTGAGCTATTGGTTCACAAATCCACTCATACCCGATCCTATTTCCATTGAGGGATTTCCAAAGGATGAAGCAAATTACCGGCCACTGATGTTCAGCCTTCACAAACTAACATGCCATACACTCCTTCACAAACTTGACAATATCACATTTCATACCTTCCTAGTAGTCTAGACGTTTCATGTCAATATACATTTTACTACCTCCAAGTAAATGGTGTATCATGATCTATGGCAGTCTTCCATCACTTTTTAACAGAGGTCATCAACATCTGGTACTACTAACCCATACCTACTCTGCAAGCATCCATGAGAGTCGAGAGAATAGCTAATCAAATATTTACATTCATCTTTGGATTCCAATCTCTTAATGCGAACTAGAGTAACAAAATCCTTCTTCTGATCTTCTGCGATCTAATTAATCAGAGATGATATAGACCTAAAACTAGCTAGCATGTCTCTTGAACAAGTCATAGAATCTCTATCTTGGATCTCGCACATAAATAGTGTCTCAAGGTCATTCCATCCTGTAGTCATCTTAGAGACTACGACTTGCTTCTTCCTACTGAGAGCATCTGCAACTAGATTACCTTTCCCAAGTGTGTATTGGATCTCAAAGTTGTATGCCGCTAGGAATTCTAGTCATCCCTACTGTCTCATATTGAGATCCTTCTGGATAAATAGATACTTCAACGACTTATGATTTTTATATAGACAAATCGCTCGCAAAGAAGTAGCGATGCCAAATCTTTAATGCAAAGACTATGGCTACTAGTTCTAGGTCATGAGCTATATATCTAATCTCATTAGGCCTTAGTTGTCTTGATCCATATGCCACAACTCTACCTTCTGCAATGGCATTGCACCCAATCTAGAACCACATGCATCTACATAAACCTCCAGGCCCTAGTTACCTTCAGGTACTATTAGCACAGATGCATTCATTAGCAACTCCATCAACTTCCGATAGGCTTTCTCACACTTATCTATCCATTGGAATTTCACTCCTTTCCTTAAACGGTTAGTAAGAGGTTGTACAATTTTCAAAAAGTCCATGATGAATCACTGATTATATCCGGCTAATTTCAAGAAACTTATGATCTTCAAAACTGTTTCAGCTCATTTATAGTTCTAAATTTCTCTATCTTTATTGGGTCTGCTAAGATACCCTCTTCTGAAATGACATGTCCTAAGAACTTGACTTGCCTCTTTCAGAAATAACATTCGGAGAACTTTGATTTTGGCTTATTCTGCCTCAATGTCTCCAATATTATTCTGAGATGCTTCTCATTTTCCTCCTTATATTTAGAGTACACCTGAATGTCATTAATGAAAACCAAAATGAACCTATCTAGATAACCTCTAAAAACTCTATTCATCAAGTCGACTAAGTATGCTGGAGCATTGGTAAATCTGAAAGGCATGACTAGCCATTTATAGGATCCATAACTAGTTTTGAATAATGTTAACGGAGTACTATCCTTAGTATTCCTAAGATAATGAAATCATGTCGTTAAGTCAAGATGTTAGAAGATCTTAGCTCTACTTAGTTGATCAAACGTATCATCGATCCTGGGAAGGGAATACTAGTTCTTAATAGTTAGCTCATTCAGCTTTATATAATCAATGCACGGTCTCAGAGATTCATCCGTTTTCATCACAAATACAGTTGCGATACCCTAGGTGAACTACTTGACCTAATAAAACGCTTGGATTCCAATTCTGATAGTTGCTTCTTAAGATCCTCATTTTCTTTTGGGGACATTCTCGTCAAAGGTCGACTCATAGGTTGAGCTCCATGAACTAAATCAATTCGAAACTCAATAACTTGCTTAGAAGGTAAATCTGTAATTGATTCAATATACCTAGGTATTCTCTCTTTAAGAGCAAATAATGATCCATAAAAGTTTTGCTCAACATCCCTAAGAACTAAACTAACTCGATTAGTGGAATCTAGATGGCATAAGAAAATGACTCTCTTGGGGCAATAGAGACAAGCCTCATAATGATTGAGCCATTCCATTGCCTAAATAGTTCTAATACGAATACATGCAAGTCATAATAGAAAATCAAGTCACATAATTCTAATTCCTCGTTCTAGCACATCATCCCAAGGTTTGTGTATCCTTTGATATGATTTGCAATCCTTAGAGATGTAACTAGGCACACAACATCCAAATAAAGTTTATTAACTAGTTTCTTTGAAAGAATGAGATGCTCCTATATCAAAGGGAATTCTAATAGGAATTCCTTTAAATAACATCATACCTTCCAAGACAGAAGTAGCTTTTACTTTCATATGAGAAGTACTGCTAGTCGCCTACATAGCATTCAGCTTTCCACTCTTCTTATAAGTAGTTGGATAAGTTTAGCTAAGATTTCCCTCCTTGTTGCATATCCTACAATTCTTCTAAAATGAAAGAGGGCGCGACTTGGTACACTCCCTCAAATAATGTCCTTTCTCCCCAAAGTTGAAACATTTAATAACATCTCTTCGACGGACCTTGTACTCTGGCATGCTCACTTTCATTGTCTCCTTATAACGTGCATTGTTCTAATGCTGCTTTGATACTAAATTGAAACACCCCACCTCTATACCCATGTCATCCAAGAGTATTACCACGTAATACTATCGGATAATATAGAGAAAGAGGCAATAGAACGTATATACATGAATATTTCTTTGGACTAATACTAGTACATATATCATATCATATAATACTCACTATAGATGTACACGGTCTCAGTACAAATCCATAAATACGTTGCCTCTAAGACAAACCGTATATAATCTCAGAGAATAAATAGAGAACATAGAGCCAATACACAATAGATAAAATATAATACATATCACATAATACATAATCTAGTAGGGCTACAAAATTATAGTCTTTAGCCCTATATATACGTACGTCATTAAATACAAACAACTAAATACATCATTGAGACTACAACACTACATAGGGAATGTATCATCCTATGTATATAACAACTAGCCTCTCAAAAACCTAGTGAATCAGTTATCTATGGTGTACCTGATCATGCAATATTTTGGACCAACCCAAGTATTATAAATAACGCATGAGTCAGACTATGTTTGAAACCAATTCCAAAGTGTTATGATGACAAAAATAATATCCCAAAATAATAAAGTAAGAAATATCACATATGTAAAGGTATATATCATGAGATAGCCAATCAAATCAACTAGACATCGTCCAATCATGAACAAGATAGAGATAAGCAATCACACACAAACATAACATCGATCCATACATCCCTAACATAATGAATATCTCTGAAATGTAACTAAAAATATGATACAAATAGACTAGTATGGATGATACAGGGACTGACTGTACTTTAGACTTATGATCTCTATCATAGTCATACTCATCATCATAGGAATGTAACTAGTATATGTCTATCAACCACACACGCACGTAAAAACCAGATGGGCGATAGATAGCACGTCTTCTTAGTCCAAGAGTCACACGTGTGTCTGTCTGACATGACACCCATAGTCTTATGTTAACTCCCGTTGGTACTGTGAAAAAATCCACTTATGTGCATGTCTATGCGAGGACTCTACTAGGTCATGGCCTGACACATGCCCATATGGTAAAGAGATTGCTGACCTAGGTGACAAAAGGGCGAAAATACACAAAAATAACATAAAGCTATAATGTAATGTGTCATAGATTCGGGCATGACCCCATAATCAGACCGCCAGGATGGATACTGCCCTAATATGGTTCACCCCTGAGTCATAAAGGAAGTTGGACAAAGTTAGATAGACATATAGTATTTACACTCAACGGCTAACACATAACTCTAATAATATGCCGACACACGACTCTATATATTGGCCAACACAGGCTCTATACAAATATACAATATTGCTCACCGTAGCGAGCCCCATCATACATAACAAATCCTCATAAGAGTGGCATTCACTTATACTGAATAACCAAAAAAATAATGCAACAACATCCCACACCACCATGCATTATTCAAATGCTTATTTAATGCTCATATACTACGCTTAATCCACACTATATATTTCTATGCAACAAGTCCAATGAATAACTAAAAAGATATTACCAAAAGTCTTATACTTATATAATAAAATTAATTATATGGATATACATAAATATATATTATTTCAAAAGTATAGATGAAATTTTCTTTTTACAAAAGATACTTTATTAATTTAAATAATATATACTAACATTCAAATAAATATGCAAACATCATAGAATGCTTTCACATGTCCATAATATAAGCTTAAATTTACTAAATAATTATCTCAAGATCATTAATAAAATTTTAAAAATAAGAATTTACCAAATCTCCTTAATTTTTCATTTAAAGAATATTATTAAACTACTTTATTTAATAACTAAACACCTTAATTTGTAAACCAAGTGTAATGTATAAAGGTGTTGGAATACATTATGTTTATCTTTTATTTATTTAATTTTAACTGTATGTATGTATACATGAGTGTGTGTGTGTGACCAATTGTCAGTCGATCAGTAGCGGTCAGCCGGTTAGTATTTTGGAGGTCGACTGATCGAGAATCCAGTGTCGTGTTTTACAGTGCCTGAATCCATCAATTCACACCTTCTTCATCATCAACATCATCATCTCCTTCTACCATTAAGTGCGTACACCTTTTTACTACCATTCTATAATTCACTAATGTCCAAACATTCATCAGTTACCCAATATTGTTCAAGAACAAGAAGACATAACAGAGAAATATATTACACTAAGGGATTAATATAGAAGCACAACCGCCGCATCAAC
The DNA here is from genome assembly GCA_030765085.1 of Allium cepa. Lineage (NCBI taxonomy): Eukaryota > Viridiplantae > Streptophyta > Magnoliopsida > Asparagales > Amaryllidaceae > Allium > Allium cepa. The sequence continues at coordinate 962,262,963 of CM060928.1, forward strand.
AATTATACATCTCAAAAACATCACGGACATAGTAACGTGAGTAAAGTACTCACCTTGAGTTGAAGAATACCAAAAGCTTTGCTAATCTCTTCTTATTCCTCTCCTTACTTCTCTTCTTACTTCTACTGTAAGTTTTCCCTTTTCAATTTTATGATTCAAACTTGAATTATGACTTGTTAATTTGGTGTAGAGAAGTATCAAGAAGCTTGAATTGGATTATAGGAACTTACAGGATTTTATTTCAATTTTCAAAGTGGTAGAAGGTAATTAGGCTTTTGATTTTCTAAAGTAAAGGAATTGATTGTGTAGAGTTATATTTATAAGTAGAGATGAAATGTCTAGATATAGAAATCTCTAGACTTAAAAAATCATGATTTCACAGAAGGCTATTTGGATTTGGGCTTAGTAAGTGTTTCAGCTTGGATTTACTAACCAATTCATGTTCTTTCTTTTCTTTATAAACTTACGTCTTCAAGCTCCCTAACACATCAAAATCACTACGTTAAATTTCTACCAAACAAGTTGTATTATTATCTATTTTATAATTTTATTTTCAATAATTTATTTATATAATTTAACCATTTATTGAAACTCATTTACTAATAAATTGAAACATGTTGAGTAAAATATTTTCTATCATCAAAGTAAATTTCAAACTTATAAAATTTAATTTAACATTTTATTCCAATTAAATAAATTTATATTTTCTTATTTTAAAGTAACCTAAAAATTATTAATTCAATATTCCTTTCATCTTTAATTATTTTTATTTTAGTAAATACTCTTCATCAAATTTCCAAATCATTCCCATAATTCCACATAATTCAAAACATGTTTAACTAATTAAATTTGTTATTAAATTGTTAATTTATTGCTTCTAGATAGCGGGTTGTTAAAACTATATTGTGGACTCTTCTAAAAACTAACACTTCAAATGAAGTCGGCCTGTAGATCCTATCGCAGTAAAAAAGAGCGCTATGGAACGATATATGACATGCCCTAGATTAGCGTCCTAGTCTCTCTCCCTCCTTAGTTCGGGACAACATCTATAGGTCATGCGTCTCAGCGGTATAAAGGATTTCTTTTACAAAACCAATATCATCTGATTGTCTACCGGTAGATAATCTAAATTTAAGTTACCTCATGTGCACCCTTCCCACACGTATACACAACACTGAAGTATTATCATCTCTGCGTGGATCGTGATTCATTCTTGAAGTGCCTCACACTACCTGGTTGCCTTAATTCAGGCTTATCAAACCAAAATATGTAAATCACCCAAACTGTGCATATATATATATATATATATATATATATATATATATATATATATATATATCACTTGAACCACATATTTATATATTTTTATTATATATTTCGTCCCCCATTCGTTAACCCCAAGTAGGGCATATCGAACTATACATACACTTAAATTGCATAACGATGAATCATTTGAATTGTCATCAACTACCAAAGAGATCTATCGAGAGCCACAACTATATTATGGACTTCCCTCAAAACCAACACCTCAAAAGAAGTTGGCAAGTAGGTCTTCTCATAGCACCCAAGAGTACTACGGAATATTATATGACTTACTCTAGACTGGAATCCCAGTCTCTCCCCATCCCTACTCTGGAATCACGTCTGCGGTCGTGTGCCTCAATGATATAATAGATTTCATGCACCAATCAATTGCCCCAAGTCAGACATGCTGAAATATATATGCTTTAAACTACACACTAATTAATATCTATAGAATATTTCATGCATCTCCCAGTAGCCCCAAGTCAAACATACCGGAACTATATATATACATATAGACATGCATAAATCACATACTGTATGTTGTATATATTTACTTATATATATATATAACAAGTCCAACTATATGAAACTAATAAACATACGTCGTGCACATTTACATATACAAAGGCAATGCACAGCCAAAGTAACAAATCTACCATCTCAAAATCAATAACAATCCACACATACAATCATATAAACAATTTAATAAAAATGCATCTTAGTTATGTAACCAATCTAGCAATTATATCTTCTTCGTGTTATTTTATAGAAGTCTCAAACTTATTTTATAAAGTAAAGTACTTGCCTATCAATCATACTACAACTTATTTTTTACTTAATTCTACTATTCAAATTAATTTTAGCTACCGACAAGGTATTAAAATATTATATCGCTCATGTATATAATTTCATTATATATGTGTATATATATCTCAAACCATTTCTTAAGATCTAAAGTTAACAAATCACATTATTACAGTATTCAGGATTTTGTAACTGAATTAAAGCCTATAAATAATTCAATACTTCTTTGTAATTTCTAACTTCTCAAATCACATTTATAGAAATTCATTAGTTGGTTAATTATTGATTTACACTATAATAAATCACTATCAAGGCCAAATAAACTTCAAAGCCCTTTAATACAAATATAACCTGGCTAAATCATTACTTTAGCCTTATAACTTATTTAAAGATCATACTTCTAATTTTTGAGTAATAATAAAATACATATTCATATTTCTATCGCCGATATAACTATAAATTAGGGTTCTAATTAATTTATAACTGTTATAATTAATATCAACTCCATCTAATTCAATTCAATACGAGTAGAACAAAATATTTAAATATACGGGATCTTAGCCAGTTGTCCTGAATATCTACTAAAATCAACCTAATCAAATGGAGAAATAATTGCTTATATAGCCAGTTGTCCGCTAATATTTTTTCAATGTATGTAAATACGGGAACTTATATTGAAATATAAATTCGGAGTAATAATTTCGCTCACATAAGCTGGTACTTCTCTATTGTCCAGATCTAGTCCAAACCTTTACCATGGCATAGATGATCTCATTATGAGTGTAGTGGAAAAAAGTCGCATTTCGATTGAACCTCGTATGCAAAAGATACAAATTTTATTAGAATATGAACTAATTAAATTAGTTAACCTTAACTTAATCACCTTCACTTAGCTCTTCTCCATAAAATTCTTTTCCCGCTTCATAACCTCTAGCTAACTTCTCACTAGCACCGCCGTCGCCCTACACCACAAGACCTTCGACAAACACCACCAACGTGCTCCTTTCCCCACAGCAAAATAAAAGCATCCCACCATTCCCGGCAACCCCTTAAATCAAAATGGACTAAGCCCTTGACTATGCCTTGATCGTGCCTCCACCATGCTACGACCACCTCGAGCCATCGATACCTCCTATAGCTCTTTTCCTTCGGTCGTACCTCGCATGACCACAGTCCTCCCTTCCCCTATGGTTCACCTCCATGAAAATTACCTTTGAGCCTCTCATTCCTCCTCTACTGCAACCCAACATCAACACCACCTCTACCAAAATTCGGCTTTTAGTGGTGATTGGTGGGAAGAGCATAATACTCATTCGAGGAGTGGAGGTCGACATGGATATTGGAGGGGGTAGAGTGCTGCAGTGAGGGGAAGATATTCTAAGGGAAAAATGGGAGAAAAGCCTCCTCCAGGAGTATACATATTATATACATATATATATATAACATATATATATATAATTTGATTTCTTAAATAAATCGCCACATATTTTGAGCTTGTACGATCACACAGTACATCATATCACCACGAAATCATCTACACATTACCTTATTTTTTCGAACCCAATTGTATAAATTTCATCACTATCAGAGACAATGCTTCAGGATGATAATTCCATGCATTTCGAGGTTGTTTTGGCCATCGAATCGCCCGATTCTAAAAAAATTGTCAACCGTACGTCTTCATAATGAAGTCCTCACCCTAAAATCACAAGCCATTGGTCAAGATCCTCCTAGACTTGACTAAGTATGTATTTTTACAAAATACATGTCATAATATGTAAATCATAAATACCATGACCCCCACTACAGCAATATTTATATTCATTTTAATTTGCAATGTCGATCCTTTGCCCATATGAAAAAAGTTAGATTTGGACCTTTAACAAAATAAGATGCAATATTTAAATTAATTATTTAAATATCCATTCATTAAAAATGCGGGTTGTTACACTATACGTTCCGTAGAGCCTTTTATATAGGTCAAAATCTTTCAATACTTTTAGATTTAACATTTTTATCTTTCACATTATTTAAATTATACAACTTATCATTTCTTAGCTTACCCTAGGCACTTCCCATATCTATCTTTAGTATAAGTCATTCCACTTTAACTTTTTGCCATTCATCTTATTGCCTTGCATATTCTAACACATGTAGTAAAACTCAACTATACATCATGGAAATCGACTTCCAAAATGCTTCTGATACTACACACATGTTAGTCAATGAAAATATATAATACTAACTATCGAATGTATGATTTTAGCTATCAAATACATAAATTAATAATTATTGGATGCATGAATGGTCAGATATAGTGTATATGTAAGTTATCATCTCTATAGCTATTAAATTGATAAGCTTCTATAACAATCGTACGGACAAGCTATCTTTTTTGTGACTATCGCATGGATAAGCTGTTACTTCTATAGTTGTTGTATGAACAAGCTGTTATTTCTATAGCTGTTGTATGGACAAATATCCTTTATGTAGCATCGTATGGACAAGCTATTGTTTCCATGGCTAACGTATAGTTAAGCTTCTATAACTATCATATGGACAAGTTTCTATAGTTATCACATGGAGGAGCTTTTATGACTATCATGTCTATAAACTTCTAGCTATCACACATATGCTATCTTGTCTATCAACTTTCAACTATCGCATATATGCTAACGTATCTATCAACTTCCAACTATCTCATATATGCTGTCGTGTCTATCAACTTCCAACTATCTCATATATGCTGTCGTGTCTATCAACTTCCAACTATCTCATATATGCTGTCGTGTCTGCCAACTTCTAGCCATTGCAGATAAGCTAATAATATTATAACGGCAATTTCGTTATTGAGTGAAAATTGATATATTACATAACAAAGTAACCACCTTTTGCCTTAGTTTTCAAACTTATCATCATTTTATTTGTTACTTTTAGAATTGTCGCAGTAATTTCAGAAATGAGCCATTATTCACTCCTTTAATCACTCCTTAATTAATTCATTAATTAAGGATATTTCTTTCCATGCCATTTATTCATTTTAATTAAAAAATCACGGAAAAATCCAAAAAGTTCATGACATATAATAATAAAATTCCTTTATCTTCAGTGAAAAAATTGAATCAAAATATTAAATTTAATATTTTTAAATATTATTTTACAGCAAAAACTGTTCATTTTCATCTTACAAAATTCATAATAATTTGTTTTCTCGTTTAAAAATGATAAAATTAAAACCCATCTCAAACTCAATATTATGAACGTCATATAAAAAAATCAATTCATTTAGAAGTTATTAATTCATGTTTATTTATAAACTTATCGCTACTTTGTCATTTAACAAATCATTTCAACATTATCAAAACATGTTTGTCATCCTTATAAACAATAAATATACTCAAAATTCGAATTAGAATAGATTTTCTTGAAAATAGTGTTAATATTAATCATCGAAAGTAAATTAGAATCTAGCTGAAAGGTATCTCGTAAGGTCACGCCACGAATAAACATGCTGGGTTTTTACCTTATGATAATCAAAATATTTTTATCAAATTCGTCTGATATTATAACAGTGTCTATTGAAAGTAAATTAGAATCTAGCTGAAATGCTTGCATCTCACGTTTCAGCATAGTTTGGCACAATCAATACCGTACAGGCACTTATTGGAGATTGGATTCCATACAATTGCAGGGCTACCGGGGTACTGTCCGTCACAGTACGTGGTCTAGATCACTGTACCAAGGATCTACCCTGATCCCCTGCTACACAAGACCGGAGCTGCCCCTTACTGGATATTCCGAATAAGATCACCCCACGGTTGGGATCAGCAACCGCCCACACAGCAGAAATAAAAGAGACATCTAGACAGGGATGACCTAACCCGAATTGGTCGCTAGCCACTTAGCCTTGCGTGCACCTACCCTGTTTTAACCATTCCCGATTGATGGCTCGAGGCTATGCATTACCTTTTTAGCACACATTCACTTAGAATGCTCATCGTCCTCCTGACGATGTTCTGAAAGCATTCATCCATACAAATCCGTTCCGGGTTCGAACGGAACCGAAGGCACTACTCTTGCTACATCTATTTTGGAATCACCCTCAGGATTAGTAGCGATTAGCCCTTGCACTTCACTGCTCCATCTTCGACTCCAAGCTCTTGTCTTCCTCACGAAAACGTTTAAGCCGGATCGAAGTGGTTTTCGAAAATTAATCCCGATCGCGGTCTCTTCGAAACGATCAGCGCATTGGCAGTATTAATAGTCGGTTATTTAACTATCATATAACATCCACAAACAATCATCAAACCTTTATAATTTCCTGAATTATTTATTTAAAATATCTTCGCATGATATTTCTCTACACTTCAACCCTTTTAAAAAATAGTTTTCAAAACACTTTTCTCTTGCGGAATAAATTTCCACCCAATTTGTTTTATTTCCACTGAAAATCACCAAACCTTAATACTTTAGATTTTAAAATAATTTAAATCACTTTATCCAAAAATATACTTAAAACACTTAAAATAAAAACTACTTAAAACACTGTATCCAAAATACTAGTTCTAAAATCTTATAATAACTTCTCATATAATACATAAGCCAAAACAAATTTTAAAATAAAAGTTATTCTATAAGGTATAAATATTTAATAATTGTCTTAAATAATAATACTAGTTAAAACCTTTAAAATAATTTACTTATATAATTAACTTAATAAATGTTTAATTTTAAAAAAAAAACACTAAATGAATTTTTTTTTTGAAAACATTCCTTTAAAAAAAGCTTTAAACCTCTAACTTATACTTGAAAATATTACTTTGAACATACACTTGGCTTTTCAGGAAAATACACTTTCCTTTCCACACCTTTAAAAATAAACCACTATTTATTTTTAAACAAATCACCCTTTCCTTATAGATTCCCATCTTAAATTTATACTTTCAATTATCCTTTGATAAATATTTCACTTTATTTATAAACCCTGTTTATAAATTTCACAATTTCATTCTCCTTTATTCACAATTTCAATCACTTGGTCGGTTTTTAAATCGATTTCCAAAGCCAGCCCCATTTTAAAATAAATTCCTTTACTTAACCAAATTTATTTCAAAATCCATTTATCCCATATTCATGCCTTTATTTATGATTTAAATTCATATTTAAACCGAAAATTCCAATTTAATACTTTATTTCAACTTCTCCTTTTATTGTCCCAAAATCATTTCAAATCTTAAATTTAAAATATATTTTTTCGTTCTTTGCAAAACAATATTGATTAAGTCCTTATTTCAAATAAAAATTCTTTTCCCGTTTATTCAAAACCCCTATTTTTTCCATTCTTGAATTTATTGTATAGGATTTAAAAAAAACCAAACCTTTATTCCTTTTCCAAAATCATTCCTTTAAATTGTTTGGATTCACTATAATTAATTTACTTAGAAATTTCCCTTTTAGTATCCTTTAAAAATCCAAACTTTATATATATTTCATTTTTCTCAAATACCAATATATATTCAACCAAGCCATAGCATTCAATAATTTCGGTTCCCAATATAATCAATATGGTCCATCACATAATATCACATTACTGAATATAAAATAAATTCAACTTTTGAGGAATCTAGTTGGATCCCTCCAACCTGTTTCCCTGCATCCACAGATGTTAGCACAATAATTAAATTACCAATCCCCCTTCGAGGGAGATATCACGGTATAAAGGGTCATCCGCTATTATACGGGGCGTATAGGGTCTCCTCCGCTATATAATGCGGGAAATCAATCGCTCCAATATATATATATATATATATATATATATATATATATATATATATATATATATAATCACATTCAGACATATAATAAATCATCAATTTAAGGAATCAATCTAATAATTTAAATTTAAACTATTTTAAATTATTGGTAATCCAAATGAGTGAGATTAACTCACCTTTGATTTTGTTTTACTTGCAATGTAAGTGTAGGTACTTTATTTTGTTTTGCTTTTGTGTAGTGTGAGGATGTAGAGAATGGTGTGAGTTTAGGTATTTAATAATTTGGGCTTGGGCAAAATCTCTTTCTTGCTTAATCTTATCGATACCTTAATCCCTTGTTATAAAATTTCTTCCATTCTTTTAATCTTTTATGACTGAAAATTATTCTTATAACAATTACTCTTAGTTCAATTCAACTAACCTTTAAAGACTCTCACACTTGATAAATCGAATTTTCGTTAAGTAATTCCTTATTAAAATCATTTAATAATTGATTAACAGATATTTTTATTAATTAAGCTCATATTATGATACTTCAAAATTTGGGGTGTTACACCACCTTTATTTTGATCAATACAAGAGTTAATGTATTTAGATCATTACTTATATCATAATATAAAAACCATATAGTAGAAAATAAAACAAAAAAACATACTTTATTTTGAACAAGATTCTTGTACAAAAATTTATTTATATAATAAGTTGCATAATTTTCCGTAGGTCCCAATCTTAACTTTATCAATCTCTAACTTTCACTTAGTGCCAATTATGGAGCCTTACGCTTATATTGTCGACCAATCTACCTAAGTTAGACTAGAAAAGTGCTTTAGTGAAGAGATATGTGATGTTATATTTAGTATCCACTCTTTCAATCATTGTCTATCCATAATTGATAAGCTAGCTTATTATGTGGAACTTACAAATGATGTGTCTGGACTACTTGTGAGCTCGTAGTTCTTTGGCAATACGTATCATTGGATTGTCGTCAAAATACATTAGCGGCAGACCTTCAATATTTGGAATCACTCCTAACTCTTTAATGAATTTGTGTAGAGGCTTCCATTGCAACATCGTTTAAGGGGATGTACTCAACTTTCATAGTTGAATCTATCACAACTTCTTGTTTGGATTTCTAACCTATGGTCCACCATTAAGGGTATATATGTAACACCCCACCTCTATATTCAATGGCGTACAACCTTAGCTACCCAAAACAGTCGAAACTCTCCTCTAGCATAGGATTATTTCCGGCGTAATCCACCTAGTGTGGCTAATGATGGTTTATAACAGTAGTCTCACAATAGTCTTGCCATAAAGTACAATTGTGTCGTCAGTTGCTGAAGTCAGATCTTCCGAATAGGAACCACGAAACCCTAATAGAAAGTACTAAAAAATTAAGTACTCTCGATGACTCCAGCGTAATCTCCTACAAATACGACCCCGCCGTCGTTTGACGAATGAATCGTCGAAAAAGTAACGTTTCTTGCTCTGAATCTGAGGAAAATACAACTTTAATTAGATCCTGGAAGGAAGTGATAACGGACAATCAATTGCAAATCTTAATTCCCCTTAAAAAAACCGCCTTTGGATATCTCTCGAAGGAAATGTGCAAAAATGCCACCAGCAATTATTAAACCTGCTCATAAGCAATGAGATAATTCTATCGTTATCTATAGGTGGAACTGAACCTACTGCCCTTATTTCAAAGCATATATTTCTCTGGTGGAAACCGAATGGAAACTATTGTTTACAAATACTTTAAAAAAAATGTTATAAATGTTGACTTAATTTGATAAGATTCTTTAAGGTCCTTGCTTTTATGATAGAAAATTAATTACGATGAAGTAAAAGGCTCCCAAATTACAGACTAGTGGAATGTCCTTTGCAAAAGTTACACAGAAATTAATAGCGATTATAATTTTCCAAATCACGTGGCTACAATGAATGAGAACAGTGAAACATAAATGGAGTGTGAATGGCTTCCCATTATATGTCAAAACTGCAGAAGCTTTGGCCACAATGTGTTTCAAAGGAAGTATGTATACCAAAGAATAATAAGCAGGCAACAGAAATAACGATAATATAGATATGGACTCATCCACAACAACTAAAACAAACAAACACAAACTGAAGCCAATGTCATAGTTTCAAATGAAAAGAATACAACACACAAAGTTGCCACAATCCAAGTCATACAGGAAAAGCCTGCCTCTCGGAAGTACAACAATGATCAGAATACAGCAGTTGAAACAAATATTACACACTCAAAGTCCGAGTCAAACTACAATACTGATAAATGCAATGAACAAAATAAACTCGATAAGGCATACAGCAAGGGAAATTATGGTAATAGAAACTCTCTGAAAGTGTCATTTCAAATGTTGAGGTTGAACTAGCAGCCAAGAGTTCTCTACCAACACAAGTCCAGAAGAAGTTCAAATGGAAGCTGAGAACTGCATTGAAAACACAAACAATACAAGCAACAAGTCAGATGAATCAATTGTAGATAAGAACACGGGCTAAGGACAGAAAAATACAAGGAACCAGAATAGACGAAACTCCATTTGAATTCAAAGCTACACAATTAGAGGATGTGGTCGGAAACCCAGCATGGAGTAATTTAGTTCATAAGATTGAGAAGGAAAGTAGAAAAGTAGAAAACCAAAGAGAACTAGGCTAAATGGGGCTGCTCCTGTCCTAGAAAGTAGCAGCAAGTCTTCCTCATTTTAATCTATGGACTTGCTCATTTGGAATATAAGGGGATAAATTCCCCATCTAAACAGTGTGAGTCTGTACAAATAATAAGACAAAGTAAATCTTCAATCATAGCAATCTAGTGATAAACTGTCGGCTACAAATATTAAGAAAGTAGCATATATGATTAACCCATGGAAATTCACACATGACAATGATAAACTGTAGAAAAGTAGAATCACGGTGGTCTGGGATCCATCAATTCGGACAAATAAAGTTATATAAGTCTGATCAGTGCATTATTTGTCTAGTACACAACAATGGAGAATTAAGAATGATATGTACCTTTGTATATGCTCACAATCATGAAGATAAAAGGAAACAGATCTCGGAATACATTACAAATGTGGCCAACCAAATAAACATCTCATGGATTGTTGTGGGTGATTTCGACACAGTACTATACAATCGCAAGAGAACTAATAATGGAATTTATTCTATAGATGCAGGTTTTCAATTTATGAGTTGCATTTCCAGTGCTGAATTAATGGACCCAGTTTTAAAGGTGATTTTTATATTTGGTGAGAACTTCAGCATACATAGCAAAATAGATGGATGTTTCATTAATTATAAATGCTTTGAAAAAAAATTCCGTCTTTAATTGTAGAATTCTCAAATCATTCTCTAAAGTTATCGTACCCTAATATTCATTAAGATGGTAGACAACATAGATGAAAAGAAGAACACAACATTCAAATATAACAGTGCTTGGTGTTACAATCATGACTATAAACAGATTGTTGAGCAACAATTTAATCTGCAATTTTTTGGGAATCCATTGTACAATTTTATGCAAAAGCTGCAAGCAATAAAAATTGTTGGTAACATCTCATTTGCGCAGAAATGTGACGATCAGGAAACACAATAACGAATTATATTCACAACTGTTTGAGCACCCCACGAATGAGATGGTTATTAAGCAGTTTGAAGAAAGCTGCAGTCTACTAGCTGAAATAATTGGAAAATCTTCAAAAATGAAATACAAATGGCGCACTCAAGGGGATAGATCAACACACACGAGGGAGGGAATGGTTGTTGGGGAAAGGGGGTGGCGAATAGTTCTAAACTAGGAGAGCCAAGAGCAATCATTAACTTCAAACAAATTTTTGATGACCAATGCAAAGCATTTATCTCCATGGACTCATTTCTCAAGGAAGTTACTAACTTTTTATGAAACTTTATAATAAACTAAATTCAAACGGTTACTTTCCTAACATTATTTGTAAAAAGATACTTGTATAACAAGCTCAGAGGGAATTCGCAAAACCATTTGAAATGGATGAATTAAAGTATGCTGTGTTTCAGACTGATGAAAATAGCATCCCAGGACAAAATGGAATCAACTCAACATTCTATAAATCGCACTGGGAGTTAATCGAGAATGAACTACTTGCAGCTATGCAGAGTATACAAACTTCAGGAAGATGATTTCTCACTTGAATCACACTTTCATTTACCTTGTTCCAATATATAATGTTGCAACCACAACCTCAAACAAGAACAAACTGGTTTTAATCAAGGAATCAATAACAAAAAACAGTAAGAACACAAAGCACTTAACATGGTTCAATTGAGTGTTGGCTAGACACCACTCTACTCCACGGCCAAACTAGGCACAAGGGCTATGCAATCTCTTTATTAATTCTGAATTACAATTCTGTACATTAATGAAGTCTTGCTCCAAGAATCATCTCTCAACAGGAATACATAAGTTCTCTTTAGACTCTCTCTAACATTTGCAATTTGTGAGGAATAGAATAATACAGAGTAAAGTGGTAATAAGAGCCTTATATACATAGGGATGAACAACTAATAATGCTCCCCTAGACTCGGGTACCAACTGTCATAATAGAAATTTTGTTATGAGGTCCAATAATAGCCAGCTGTGTCTTGAGCATTTTACCTATTATAACAATCATCCACCTTGGTAACATGCTTGAGATCAACACCTTGAGCTGGTTTTATTTGGCAAATCAGCAGCTAAGTATGTTGAGTAAGCTCAGACAGTGCCTAAACTTGCTATAGGGAACATACTTTGTGAACATATTTGATGCATTATCTTTTGTTCCCACCTTCTTCACTTGAACTTCATTTCTTCCAGTGACATCTCTGATAAAATGAAGTTTGATGTCTATATGTTTGGACCTCTCATGGATCATAGGATTCTTCATTAAGTGCATTGCACTTTGATTGTCACATAGCACAGTGATATCTTTTGAATTGTACCCCAATTCACCTGTGAAACCTCTCAACCATATGGCTTCTTTAATTGCCTCTGTAGCAGCCATATATTCAGCCTTTGTGCTCGACAATGCCACTACCTTTTGAAGGTTGGATTTCCAACTTATGCATCCACCCAATGCTGTAAATGCATAGTCTGTCAAAGACCTTTTTGTGTCCAAACTTGCTGCATAATCTGAGTACACTATATGAAAAATCGTAGAGATCGGAAGTAACTTCGTAACAGAGTAAACGGTTCGCAAACCGGAGTTCGAAAGTGGAAGTTATAAGTAAAAAGGTGAAGTGGGCTGAATTGACAGCGTCAGACGTCTGAGGAAAAATTCAGACGTCTGACGCTTCAGCAAATTTGCACCAGACCTATTTCAGAGAGTTAGGTCACGTCTGATTCTATGCAGAATTTCTTCCAGTGGCTTAAGTCAAACGTCTGACCAAATGGTCAGACGTTTGAGCCTGTAGAGAACTTTTTCAGATGGTTAAGTCGGACGTCTGACCAATTTGGACAGACATCCGAGGCGACTACCATCTGTTTTTCACGCGTGGACTTGGCGTAAAGATTTATGATATCTGCAAGGGAAATTTCGAAATATTGCCTTGGGTTTCTATTCTCCTATATAAGCTAGCTTCAGGTTCCAGATCTGTATGTGCGTGCAAGCAACTGCAAGAGATTAGCCTCTACAAATTAAGGTTTATCAAAACCTAATTTTCTTCAATTCTCTTCTCCACAAATCAATTTCTAATTAGAATTTTGATCATTGTATTCAATCTCTTGTACTCTTCTCATCAATATTAATAAAAGCTCTCTCTTAAGATGGATGTTCACTAACACAACGTAGTGAAACCACTATAAATCGCTGTATGATATATTTTTCATTATTGTTTTGATTTCTGAATTATTTGTTTGGGATTGTGATTACTTTTGGATTGATTGAGATTGGAATTGAGTTATTGATTGGTTGTTTTTACATTTCTTACCACGATCCTGTCTTTTGATGTGCTTGTAGAGTTTCGATTTGAGTGGTCTCTAGTTGAAATCTCTTCCCAACATACATTATGTAAATGCATACAAATCAAAGGGAAAAAAACAAAAATTACAAAATCAATAAAGTATGTCTATTAAGAATGTTTCCTAAACCTAACTTAGGAAAATACTTGTTTTGATCCTAGATTGAAGCTAGTAGAGTTGAAGTGTAGAGTGGTTGGTCTTCTCCTTGCAATTAAGCTTCTTCTTCTTTGTTTGTGAGTGAAAAGGTGAGATTTTTATCTCACATCTATGCTTATATCTATCTTTAATTGTTGGGTATGAATTCCTAACACTTGTTCATGTGCACTTGCTTTTGATTTGGATTGAATTGGTGAATATCCAAATTTTTAGTGTTTGGGTTCAATTCTTTAAAGATCCTAACTTTGATGTTTGAACATGTTTTTGGTGGCGAATCGAAGAGCCAATGGAGCTGGGGTATCGATTGGCAAAAGCTCCTTGGGTCCATTGCTCGACCGGTTGTGTTTTGGGAGTGTTTGCACTTCGATGAAATAGGGCAGAATAGTGCAAGGCATCAGGTTCGGCCGACCGAACACCTGGGCCGGTCGACCGAAGCTGTATCCGAAACTTTCTGTTTCTGGTTCGGTCAGCCGACTCAGGGAGTCCGGTCAACCGACCTGCTCCTGTTTCCCTGTTTTTCCTTATGCGCCTATTTGTTTGTGATTCCAACTTTTATCGATCTAAATTGATTCCAATTAGTTGTTTATGCATATTTGACCTTGATGATTCCTTTTTGACTTCATCCACCGGTTTTTTATAAAATAATCTTTTAAATTGTGTTAAAAGCTTGTTTCTTTAATTTATAAATTCTATTTAAAACGCACACACACAATTTCGCACTTCGAGCAGAGTGGAAAGGAGATTAAATGGTTAAGTAAAACACGGACCATGAATCCGCGCGTTTATCTTTCCGATTAATCCCCGACCTATTCGATTGATTGTTTTGACCTTTTGTTCTGGTTTACCAATGAGATAAGGTAAACTTTGTACTGCTTTGAGTGCGAAATTAACTAACGAAGAGTAAACCATTTAGTGCGAACGGGTGGTTATGGGACTAACGTTACCACTTTTCGAATTCCTTTTCGAGAGTCGTGACACATTCTGCCAGTTAGTGGTGTCCATTACTGGGCCTCCGGACCTTCACCACTATGTTTGTTGCCTTCGGGTATGTTGCCTCCGGGTATGTTGCCTTCGGGTTTGTACCTTCGGGTTTGTGCCTTTGGGTTTGTTGCCCTATTGTATCGCTTTCGGAGTTGGTCTTTATGAGCCGCTCGAGTGATATTTGGGTTTGGAGCCTTCGGGCTTATGGATCCTTGTTTATACAGTACTGAGCACGCGCAAATTTTCTGATGTTTCATTGGTACGTATATTACCTAGGTATTGCCATTCGGTATTGGTCTTTTTGAGCCGCACGATATATAGCGATTAACTTGTGGAACTTGTGTTACCTTCATTGGTATTTGTTATTGCCTTTTGGCTTGTTTGGAATATTCATATCCTTTGTTTATTTGTGTTGCCGATGATATGAGGCTTGTCTTATTTTGATTCATCTTTTGTTAGATGATTGTTGTATCTCTTTCAGAGATATTTGTTATACTATGTGACCTTGCAGGTTGTTGTTGTTCAGTTTATCTAACTGATTTGTTTAGCTAGACTGACCCATGTATTTTATACTCGGGTCAGACCGAGATGTTTCAGGTTAGATGCTTTTGGACTTAGCCTATTTTGCTTCTGCATGGACTATTCAGCTTGCTTCTTTTTGTTATAGCTTTTGTGTAGTCCTTTTTGTTGTAACTCTGATATATGTATTTTTTGGATTCGTCTGTATATTGCGGTTTGCCATACCACTTGACGTGTATCAGTTTGTATACTCTGTTATGTATCGGTATATTTGTATATGATGATCTACTGTTCTGTGATGTATATTACATTTGAGTTGTTATATTCTGTTCTGATAGATCCTCCAACCACCTATGGTTTTGTTTAAGTATTCATTGGATATGCCGATCTGGTGTGTATGACTATTGTCGATGTATTCAATAGATAGTTAGAGCAAGGCTATAGATGGTCGCTCCTAACCAGCCTTATTCTCCATGTTAGTTGACGGCATTACCCAGTAGTGTCCTTGGCTAGCGTGGGTATAGAGATGGGGCGTCACGGCGTGGTATCAAAGCAAGGTTTAGGACAAAATATGATCACATAATAGATGCACATATTACGATACGTCAAAGTGTAATAAGTGATACAAATATTTGAATTATCACATCTCTCTATTCCTTCTACCATCAAAGGTTAGATAGAAATTAGGAATACGTCTAGGAATGCATTTTGTTCCGCAGTATTCCATATTTGGATTGGTGACATCTACCTTGTGAATAATCTTGTTCTTATCTTACTCTCAGCATATGGCTGGAAGAGCCAGGGGACGACGTTCGGATGCTGGGCAATCCAGTGGCTCACATCCGGATGGCGTTTATATGTCTGTCGATCAGTTTTTGGAATTGTTTAGGAGCACTCAGCCTCCAGTTCCTCCTCGAGTATCTCCACCTCGCAAGTCTACCTTTGCACGTCTGTGCAGTGATTTTTCCCATCTGGGGGGAAAGCCGTTTAAGGGCTCCGAGTCTGTTCTTGAAGTCCGAGCTTGGCTTCGCACGTGCGAGCGTATCTTCTCTCGTATGGATCTTTCTGACCATGATAGAGTTCTTGTAACTTCTAGCTTATTGCAAGAGTGTGCTCTTGATTGGTATGAGCTTCTTGTAGCCGAAATTGATGAGTCTACTCTTTCTTGGACTCAGTTTCGGGGACGATTCGAATTCAAGTTCTTTCCTGAATCTGAAAAAGTTTTATTGACCCATCGCTTCCTTGAGTTGAACAAGGGAAATCTTCTGTTTCTGAGTATGTTGCATCATTCGAGGCCTTATCTAAGTATGGTCTTGAATTTATTAGCACTTCTTATAAGAAGAATTTGAAGTTTGTTTCTGGTCTTAAGAAATATCTTAAGAATTCTTTGTTGCTCCAGCTTAAGCTTTCTTTTGAGGAGTTGGTAGATTCGGCACTTCATCTCGAGACCGTCAAGAAGGAGTGTGATAGTGGTGATGATGTTGAGGTTTCCAAGAACCCCAACAAGAGGCAGTTTCCATTTCAGAAGTCCAGGCCTTTTCCTTCTAAGAAGAAGAAGACTAGTGGTTCTATCGCTCAGCCTCAGTCTGTTGGAACACCTTTCATTCGGAAGTGTTTCAATTGTGTTCACCTGATCATATGATTCGAGCTTGTTGCAAACCTCTTTTTTGTCGTTATTGCAAGAAGGAAGGTCATCATGTTTCCACTTGCCCTACTGTTCCGGCTGGTGCCAAGTCTAGCAAGCTTTATGCTGCTAAGGTTTCTGAAGGTCCTTCTCAACCCAATGGTATATCTCCAACTATTTTGGAAGGTTCTATTTTATTTCATGACCATGGTATTCAAGTTCTTTTAGATACGGGTGATTCACATTCTTTCGTATCGAAAAAGCTCGTTGACGATTTATCTTTGGATGTTTCTTGTATGGTTACTTCTTTAAGGATTGCGAATCCTATTGGGGGATCCGCGACCCTTAGTATGCTTTGTGATGGTGTTGAGATTGTTTTATGTTGCTTTTCTTTTCGTGCGAATCGGCACGTTATTTCTTGTCTGGGATTTGATATGATTTTGGGAATGGACTGGCCAGTGAGATACGATGCCAGGATTATTTATTTGGAGAGGATTTTATATCTTCGACATCCGGATTCGCCTACTCAGCTATCGCTTGATCTTCGGAATGTGGATAATTCCGAAATGGCTTTATATTCTCTTGATTCGCGAGATGGTGATGATATATCTCATATTCCTATTGCTTGTGACTTTTCTGATGTTTTTGAACCTGTTTTGGGTTTGCCGCCCAAACGGGCAATTGAGTTCCGCATTGATCCCATTCCAAGCACACAGCCAGTTAGTCGTCCTCCCACGAGGATGTCTACAAAGGAAAATGAGGAACTCAAGAAGTATCTCTTAGAGCTTGAGTCCAACCAGTTGATTCAGTCCAGTTTTTCACCGTGGGGATCCGCAGTCGTTTTCGTGAAGAAGTCTGATGGAACTCTTAGGCTTTGCATTGACTATCGCAAGCTTAACGAGTTAACCATCAGGAATAGGTATCCATTGCCTAGGATCGATGATATGCTCGATCTATTGAGTGGTGCTAAGGTCTTTTCTCAGCTTGACCTCGCCACAGGTTTTCATCAATTACGAGTCGTGGAGGATAGCATACCTCTTA
The DNA here is from genome assembly GCA_030765085.1 of Allium cepa. Classification (NCBI taxonomy): domain Eukaryota; kingdom Viridiplantae; phylum Streptophyta; class Magnoliopsida; order Asparagales; family Amaryllidaceae; genus Allium; species Allium cepa. The sequence continues at coordinate 962,281,165 of CM060928.1, forward strand.
CCGCTTTCCGCACTCGTTATGGTTCTTTTGAGTGGCTCGTTATGCCATTCGGTTTGACGAACGCTCATGCTTTCTTTGTCGATCTCATGAATTGAGTATTCCGGGAATATCTCGATAGGTTCGTCCTTGTGTTCATTGATGATATCCTTATTTATTCTAAGTCTGAAGCCGAGCATGCTAATCACTTGAGAATTGTCTTGAGTACCCTCCATCATCATCAGCTTAGAGCCAAATTCTCCAAATGCCACTTTTGGGAGAATTAAGGTTAAGTTCTTAGGCCATGTTGTATCTTTCGATGGCATTTCTGTCGATCCCTCAAAGATCGAAGCCATCCAGAATTGGAAGAGGCCTGAGGATGTGCATGAGATTCGTAGTTTCCTTGGATTGGCGGGTTATTACCGTCGATTCATTAAGGATTTTTCCCGTGTTGTTCTTCCTCTCACCAGCCTTACTTGGAAAGGCATTCGTTTTGTTTGGTCCGATGAGTGTGAAGCTTCCTTTCAGACATTAAAGGAACTTCTCACTAATGCTCCTATTCTTGTGGTTCCCGAGGGGAATCATGATCTAGTTGTCTACACCGTTGCTTGTGGAGTGGTCTCGGTGCCGTTCTTATGCAGAAGGATTGGGTGGTTGCTTATGCTTCTAGGCAACTGCGTCTGAATGAAGTTCGCTATGCCACTCATGATCTTGAGTTAGCCGCCATTGTCTTTGCCTTGAAGATTTGGCGACACTATCTATTGGGCGAGCGCTTCATTCTCTATACCTATCATAAATCCTTGAAGTATTTGTTCACTCAGAAGGAACTCAATATGAGGCAACATCGTTGGCTCGAGTTTCTTGCCTCCTATGACTTTGATATCCATTATACCCCTGGAAAGGGTAATCGTGTAGCTGGTGCGCTTAGTCACAAACATTCAGTTGTTGTTTCTATGATGCTTGCCGAATGGGATATTCTTGAGACTCTATCTTTTTGTAAAATTCGTGATCGAGGTTCATTTTCTGATTCTCCTATTATATTACTTAGTTTGGGAGCTCGACCCATTTTGCTGGACCGTATTGCCGAGGCTCGGCGGCGTGATCCTGATTTGTTGCATCTTATTCAGCTTTGTGAGTCTAGATCCTGTGATGAGGCATTGCGGGATTTCAACATTGATTCTCATGGGTGTCTTCATAAGAAGAACCGTCTTCTTGTGCCATCTGATTTTGCACTTAGACATGATATTCTTGATGACTATCACCGTTCGAAGTATACCATTCATCCTGGGAGTAGTAGATGTATGCCGATATGCATCGTCTTTATTATTGGAAAGGCATGAAGCGCGATGTGGCGAGTTATGTGAGTAATTTCATAACTTGTCAGCGTATTAAGGTCGAACATCAGCATACTTTGGGTCTTCTTCAGCCTCTAGAGATTCCATTGTGGAAATGGGATCAGATTTCTATGGATTTCATTGACGGGCTACCTCGTTCGAGATTGGGCCATTCTAGCATCTGGGTTATTGTTGATCACCTCACCAAGTCTACTCATTTTATCCCTGTTAAGTCTAATAGGACTGCTTCGCGTTTGGCTAAGTTGTATGTCAAGGAAATCGTGAGACTTCACGATGTTCCTAGTTCTATCGTGAGTGACCGTGATCCTTTATTCATGAGTCATTTTTGGCAGAGTCTTCAGCAAGCTTTGGGAACAAAGCTTAATTTTAGCACAGCTTATCATCCGCAGTCTAACGGACAGACTGAACAGGTGAATCGTATCTTGAAAGATCTTCTCCGTATTTGTATTTTTGATTTCGGTGGTTGTTGGGAGGATCACCTACCTCTTGTAGAGTTCTCCTACAACAATAGTTTTCAGTCAAGTATTGGTATGGCTCCTTTCGAAGCCTTATACGGAAGGCCATGTCGATCACCTTCTTGTTGGTTGGAATCTGGGGAGAAGCTTATTCTTAGCCCAGATTTTTTTCGTGATTCTTCCGAGAAGATTGATCTTATTCATCTGAGAATGAAAGAGGCACAGAGCCGCCAGAAGTCCTACGCTGACAACCATAGGAAGCCTATCGAATTCTCGGTTGGTGATCTCGTCTTTATTCGTGTTTCTCCTTTGAAAGGGGTGATGCGCTTCAGTGCGACTGGGAAATTGGCTCCTCGTTTTATAGGATCATTTTCTATTACTGAACGTATTGGCCCTGTGGCTTATAGAGTTTCACTTCCTGCTCATTTATCTGGCATTCATGACATGTTTCACGTCTTTCAACTTCGGAAGCGCTTCGGGAGTCGGATTCTGTTATCCCTTCTCCTGATTTGCAAGAGCTTGAGGTCTCAGCGGACTTATCTATTGTACAGCAACCTATTCACGTACTTGACACGGAGGTGCGACACCATCGAAACAAGGACGTACCGCTCGTTAAAGTTCAATGGTCCGCTAGCCCCAATGACTGTACTTGGGAAACCAAAGAGTTTATCGAGCAATCTTATCCGGGTTTTCTATCTTTGCTTGGCAACGGTAAGAATATCTTTTTATCTCAAGCTTATTTCCTTTTCTTTTGAATGTTGTATGTATGTAGTTGTTACAAATATCGTCTCTAGGAATTGCGAGGACGCAATTTTGTAAGGAGGGGAGATCTATAACAACCCGCATATTTAACGATTATATATTTAAATGTTTTATTTAAATATAGCGTCGTTAGTCGGATTTTTGGGTCCGAAAAGTTACTTTTTGCAAACGGCTGAATAAGGACTCGATGTTGCTTTCATTGAGTTCAAAATGGCGTTTGCGATCTTTTTGACTATAAGTTTTGATATGTTTGGAGTAAGTCAAGTTTTGCTACTTTTTCTAGTAGGGTTTTGGGTTTGGGTTCAGCCACTAGCTAACTAAATACCCTAACTCAGTCCCTCTCCTTCCATTCACTCATTTTCACTTCTAAACTCAAGCTAAAACTGAAAATGGAGGAAAGGAAGAAGAATTAGAAATTCCAAGACCTAGTTTTCTTGTTAACTTGAATTCTTGCTCCAAAATCAAAATGAAGCTATTGGTAAGCCCTCTCTTCATCTTCTCCAACTCTTTCTCCTTCAATTTCAGAATGTTTCCTAAACCTAACTTAGGAAAATACTTGTTTTGATCCTAGATTGAAGCTGGTAGAGTTGAAGTGGAGAGTGGTTGGTCTTCTCCTTGCAATTGAGCTTCTTCTTCTTTGTTTGTGAGTTAAAAGGTGAGATTTTTATCTCACATCTATGCTTATATCTATCTTTGATTGTTGGGTATGAATTCATAACACTTTTTCATGTGCACTTGCTTTTGGTTTGGATTGAATTGGTGAATATCCAAATTTTTAGTATTTGGGTTCAATTCTTTAAAGATCCTAACTTTGATGTTTGAACATGTTTTTGGTGGCGAATCGGAGAGCCAATGGAGCTGGGTTATCGATTGGCAAAAGCTCCTTAGGTCCATTGCCTGACCGGCTGCATTTTGGGAGTGTTTGCACTTCGATGAAATAGGGCAGAATAATGCAAGGCATCAGGTTCGGTCGACCGAACCCCTGGGCCGGTCGACCGAAGTTGTAGCCGAAACTTTCTGTTTCTGGTTCGGTCAGCCGACTCAGGGAGTCCAGTCAACCGACCTGCTCCTGTTTCCCTGTTTTGCCTTGTGCGCCTATTTGTTTGTAATTCCAACTTTTATCGATCTTAGTTTATTCCAATTAGTTGTTTATGCATATTTGACCGTGATGATTCCTTTTTGACTTCATCCACGGGTTTTTTATAAAATAATCTTTTAAATTGTATTAAAAGCTTGCTTCTCTAATTTATAAATTCTATTTAAAACGCACACATACAATTTCGCACATCGAGCGGAGTGGAAAGGAGATTAAATGGTTAAGTAAAACACGGACTATGAATCCGCGCGTTTATCTTTCCGATTAATCCCCGACCTATTCGATTGATTGTTTTGACCTTTTGGTCTGGTTTACCAATGAGATGAGGTAAACTTTTTACTGCTTTGAGTGTGAAATTAACTAACGGAGAGTAAACCGTTTAGTGCGAATGGGTGGTTATGGGACTCACGTTACCACTTTTCGGATTCCTATTCGAGAGTTGTGACACATTCTGCCAGTTAGTGGTGTCCAGTACTGGGCCTCCGGACCTTCATCACTACAGTTTGTTGCCTTCGGGTATGTTGCCTTCGGGTTTGTGCCTTCAGGTTTGTGCCTTCGGGTTTGTTGCCCTATTGTATCGCTTTCGGAGTTGGTCTTTATGAGCCGCTCGAGTGATATTTGGGTTTGGAGCCTTCGGGCTTATGGATCCTTGTTTATACAGTACTGAGCACGTGCAAATTTTCTGATGTTTCATTGATACGTATATTCCCTAGGTATTGCCCTTCGGTGTTGGTCTTTTTGAGTCGCACGATATATAGCGATTACCTTGTGGAACTTGTGTTACCTTCATTGGTATTTGTTATTGCCTTTTGGCTTGTTTGGAATATTCATATCCTTTGTTTATTTGTGTTGCCGATGATATGAGGCTTGTCTTATTTTGATTCATCTTTTGTTAGATGATTGTTGTATCTCTTTTAGAGATATTTGTTATACTATGTGACCTTGCAGGTTGTTGTTGTTCAGTTTATCTAACTGATTTGTTTAGCTAGACTGACCCGTGTATTTTATACTCGGGTCAGACCGAGATGTTTCAGGTTAGGTGCTTTTGGACTTAGCCTATTTTGCTTCCGCATGGACTATTCAGCTTGCTTCTTTTTGTTATAGCTTTTGTGTAGTCCTTTTTTTGTAACTCTGATATATGTATTCTTTTGGATTCATCTGTATATTGTGGTTTGCTATACCACTTGACGTGTATCAGTTTGTATACTCTGTTATGTATCGGTATATGTGTATATGATGATCTACTGTTCTGTGATGTATATTACATTTGAGTTGTTATATTTTGTTCTGATAGATCCTCCAACCACCAATGGTTTTGTTTTAAGTATTCATTGGATATGTCGATCTGGTGTGTATGACTATTGTCGATGTATTCAATAGATAGTTAGAGCAAGGCTATAGATGGTTGCTCCTAACCCGTCTTATTCTCCGTGTTAGTTGACGGCATTACCCTGTAGTGTCCTTGGCTAGCGTGGGTATAGAGGTGGGGCGTCAAATACAATCTAAAGATCCTTGACTAGTATGAACAAATTAAATGCATAAAAGGGTAAGATTATAAAATGTTTCCAATGAAACGCTTTTACAGTGATACGTAACGAAATAACAGGTTAGCATCAGTGCATCAACCCCATACCTTTTTTTTGAACAGGTCATAAGCCATGTTAAAGATGTTAAAGAATGTTGCTGGAGATTTCACAGTTTATTACTTATTACAATTTGTAGTTTTTCCTAAGTATAATATCTCCAATTATATAATTACTTGAGTTTCAAGTAATGTAGATGTAAATATGAGTCATGTATTGTTGAATTATTAATTAAGTCTTGTTTCTTCTTTTCTCTTCCCCTTTCTTCTATTTTATTTTGTTTTCTTCGTTAATTTCAACATGGTATGGGAGCTTGATTTGGTATTTCAACATGGTATCAAAGCATGTTTCGATTCTAATAAAATAATTTACGATTCAATTTCAATTTAGAAACTACAATTCACTTCATCAACAGCAATCAAAATTTATCAATGCTGTTCATAGAGTGCATCCTAACGTCGTCCCAATTTGAGGTTTGAAGATTTGAAACATGTCGGATGTATTACTCAAACCGTGCTTCTGCTACTTGCGAAACAATTTAAGGTTTTATCAGTTTTCAGATTTTGGATTTCTTTTCTTGATCGGTGTAAATACCAGTTGGAATTCCACTTCCAATCCCACGAGAATCTTCTTATTCTATTTTTTTCTTTTCTCGAATTCCGACTCCGGATTTTTGATTGGAATTACGCTTCCAATCTCATTTGAAATTTCATTTTCAGTCCCAAATAAATTACCTTATTTCCATTTTTTCTTTCCAAATTTTAACTCTGGATTTTTGATGCATTATTGTAGTCTTTTTAGATAATTATCTACCAGTTATGTATGAGCTGGTATTTAAAGATGGTCTCTCTAACAACACTTGGAATCTTTCTTTCGCAACATCGAATATTTTGGTGACAGATTTCTGATTTCATATTTTGATTGTGTTTGTTTTGACAAACTCTAGTTGCTACGCATTTTAAGTTTGACGGATGGGGTTAAAAATGTTAAAGAATATTGCATGAGATTTCACAATTTATTACTTATTTATTGTATTTTGTAGTTTTCCCTTATTATAATATTTTCAGTTATATAATTACTTGGGTTCCAAGTAATCTAGATGTAAATATGAGTCATGTATTATTGAACTATTAATTAAGTCATCAATAAAGATGTAGTTTTTAATAACTATTTGTTTCTTCTTTTCTTTTCCTCTTTCTTCTTTTCTATTTTATTTTGTTTTCTTCATTAATTTCAACAAATCCAATACTTGCAAAACAATATTTATTTGCAATCACAAGTCAGAAAATTAAGCAAGACATTTTCTAGATAAAAGAATTGAAAGAAACTTATTTCGGCCTACATGTATAACAAAGGTCAGTCTGATATTTTTAACTAGAAGCACATGGCATGGCATGGAATGTATAATGTAAAGCGAGCTAAAGACGGTTATCAGCTCATTGAAACAAGCAATAACAATCCACTTATGTTTCACAGGTTTGATTAAAAGCCAAGCATAAGTGCTAAATGTTTGAAAATATGAATATCGAATACTTGTGAAACCAAGGGACTTTGTTTGAAAGTAAAGGAGGGGTTGTTGTATACACTGGTTATTTTCAACTTAACCAATTTTGCCACATGTTCTAAGTCACAATTGCAACTTTTCACCTCTTTTTATAAGACCCATTAATAACTAATCATTGTTAACTCTTGTGAACCATGAAAACAGTTTCATCCTCTCCAATAAAAGGCGTCAGGCATGAGTATTTTATAGTAACGTTTTAATTGGACATATGATTTATAAGCCTATTTAAAATCATATTTGTAATTAAGTGTAAAATATCATCTTAGTAGTCTATTAACTAGTGTTCACATTCATCCTCACAACTGCTAACAAATGTAAACTTCGACTGGAACCTACGTCCAATTTTAACACATCAGACTTGCATACGATAGATATGGTTTAGCTGCATTCTCCACAACGTTACACAAAGGAATGACCATTTCATCTTCAAAGGCCCAAGTCCATTTAATAAGGTTGTCTGCTCATGTCCAAGTATGTTGTATCTTCCTTAGCCGCCTACCTCATCTAACTTTCATAGTGAAACCTCTGGTGGAACTAAATTTTAGAGCATTAGTGTTGTTTGAATTGGAAAATTAGTACATTTTATATCAAATACTAATGCAGCAACTTTACATTGTCAAATAGAAGTATAATAACAGCAGAAATAAGTAACAAATAATTAAATTTAAAAGCACTCAAGATGTTATATGATAGGGTAATAACAATTATAATAGCTACTGACCAACGAGTTACAAGTACAACATAGTGCATTTCCTACAACCATGTGTTCCCATTATTATTTTTCCCTTGCAACTAGCAAGTTCCATAATCTGTGGAAGAGATGAGTAATTTATGTCCGAAAACATGGCACTTAAATTATAATACTAGTCTCCGCCACTTTCGCTATATCCCTAGCATATTGCAATCCATATATCTAAAATACAAGCATGCACATTTCAATCACTTAAACAACTAAAGATGCATTTGTGTATCATCCATCCAAAGTAGGTTTCATGTTTCCAACATTTTATTTAATTTCTTTATCAGCATTTCCTCGCATAATTAAGGATAATGACACTATTTCCTTATCAAATTTCAAACAAAATCAATTGAACAGATGTTAAATCCCTAATTAACAAAATGCCAGAAAAACAAAGGCAGACCGTACCAATTCAATTCAAAAATCAAAAACATCATATAAACAAAAAAACTTACCCTGGTAGGGTCTTTTTATCATGAAAAACGTTGACAGCCTTGTGAGCTTCCTCTCTAGTCGGACATATCAGAAAACAACAACCTGCATTATGCACCAGAAAATTAAAATCTCGAGCTAAACTGAAACCATCAAATGGTATTGAACCCAAGTTAAAACCAACCTCACGACGTCTTGACTGCCTTATCCTTAATAATGCTGACCACCTCAACTCTCAAGAATTTGTCGAATATAGAAATCAGTTGATGTTCGGTCATTTGCTTCGGACTAGACCAATGAAAAGCTTTGCACCTAGAATATCCAAATTGATTAGAAAGAATCGATTAAAATAGAAAAAATGGGGAGAAATTTAGCGGAGAATAGCGTAGGATCAAAATGTATTTGAGGAAGATGAGGTTTAGTCTTAATTAAACTGCAAAAATGGGGAGAGATTCTGGAGAGAGGAGAATCATATCGAAATATAGGAGAGTAAGACATGGTTTTGTCCTGACAAAATATATATTAGATTTTATCTGCAAAAATTATTAGCAAACATCTAACAGTCGTTTTGATGATAATCAAAACATTCATTTTCAACCATGGCACCGTGCCAATGTCCCCATCAATCTTAATCTTTAATGTTAATAAATAGAATTTTTTCTGCATGATTCAACAATGCGCCTCCAATTTCAACTGTTTATGTTGTGTTAAAGATACCCTTAAACTGATTTTATCGTATAAAAAACCCAAAGAATTCATGTGATCGATTTCAATCATTTGAGAAAAGACAAAAATGATGATGAAAAACACATCAACAACAAAACTAAATAGTATAGTACCATTTCGAATGAGATGTACAACATTAATATATGAGTCATGATTAGATAAATAATCACTAAATTATCTTTCAAACACCACAATATCTCCAGAAGTACCAGCAAATTTTCGGTTGTGTCAACTGGCCCATTAGCTCAGTTGGTTAGAGCGTCGTGCTAATAACGCGAAGGTCGCAGGTTCGAGACCTGCATGGGCCATATTTTTTCTACCTTAAATGATTCCCAATAAATATATTTTTATGTTTTATTACAATCCCCATTACAATGCATGTGTTTTTCTTTCAACGTCTTTTTCGTCTTTCGATTACTCATACGCACATTCATCAATTTTGTTCGAAGTATTGTATCGCCAATGAGAATGATAATGTCAACAAACTTCGTGCTTCAAGGATCTTTGTATACATTATTCTAAACAATAATTCAACCCTATCGAGTACTTCATGCTTCAAGGATCTTTGTATAGATTATTTTAACCAATAATTCAACCTTATCAAGTACAAGCTGATTATACAATTACTAACTTTGGGAATCAATGAGGAATATTTAAAGGTAGTATCATTTTGATCCGACCAACAACATTAAGTTCATGTTAATGGTTAACGGTGAAGAAAGGGAAACAAAGTTAGAATTTAGGAAAAAGAATTGTTTTGAAATCCGAGGATCTGGTATACATTTATAGTGGTCCTGAACTGTCCATTCCCAAAATGAATAGTAAGTAATGCATGTATGTGTGCGTATTCATGTTCTTTTTCCTATTTAGATACGAATAAAAGGATATTGCCATTTATAAGACAAAATAGATTTAAAATAGTTGCATGGCATGATTATTATTAGATGTTAAAAATAATTTAAGATGGTCTAACTAAAAACTAGGGATATGAAAAAGAAATGCATATATAATTTCTTTTGAGACACTAATCAATGGACGTTGTTTTTATAAGACATAATAGTTGTAAATAGTTACTTGTCTGTATCAAGTTAAAAATAAAATATAAAATATGTATACAGAATGTTTAGCTTCAATGTAGATTTCGTCTAAGTTTAGAGATGAAATATTGTAAGTGACCTAGCTAGAATTCGACATAAGATGGCACACATAGAGAATGTGTAGCTCCAATGTAGATTTCATCTAATTTAGAGGTGAAGTATTTTAAGTGACCTAGCGAGTGCTGCATTTACAACTACAGTGCGGATTATTCGAAATGGAAAAGTATAGGTAAGTCTAAAGACCTAGAATTAAACAAGCTATTTGTACGTGTCAGCAAGTTAACAATAATAAAACATAAAAAGAAACTGATTAATGAAGATAATACCAGCAACTTGAGCAACATTACAATCAACTTCACAACCGTAGAGATATCTGTGTGCTACTTTGTATTGTGTTATAATTCTATTTGTTCAAGTAATAAGATTACCAGGTTTTTTCTAAAAATGAATACCTAGAGATCATTTTTTAGCTTCTGAAGGTGCTATGTTGGCGGTCCAGCTATTTGGCCTACCAAAATGCTACTGTTAAAGCTACAAAGAAACTGCCAACAATATAAGTTCGAATTGCCTATATTCTATGTTTTACTGGTGGGATTGGCATTGTATTGCTAGTTTAAGAAAGGATAAACTACCAGCAGCACAAGTTACCATATGAACAAAAAGAAGTATGCAAAACATGACTCACTGGTTCTTTGCAGAATAAAGCAAGGACGGCAAGATGGTCGTATCAATCTTTAAGGTAAGAGCAAGTAATGCATATATATGTTTTATTTTGAGATATAAATAAAGGATATTTCCTTTTCTAAGATAGAAAGCTTTCAAACAGCTGCATGGCATGACTTATTCAGATGTCAAACAGAATTAAGCTGCTCTTATTAAAATTAAGGATAGGAAAAAGTAATGCATATATGCTTCTTTTGAGGCATCGATCAAAGGATACCACTCTTTAGAAGATAAAAAATTGTAATGTAGTTACTCATACAAGACACTGGGTATCAAGTCAATTGAAAATTAAATAACAAATACGCATAATATAGCTTTTTTTTAGAGGTATAATAAATCCAACATGTCATGGTACACATATAGGATAGCTACCTTTAATGGTGCTTTCATATTATCTAAGTTCGTTTAGAGATTAAAAAAATCATTTGATGGCCGGATGAACACTACGGTGTAATGTGATGGTGTGCGATTTCTTTCGAGATAATGAAGATTATTTTTTACTAGAAACATATAAGAATAGATGTAAAATATTACCATACAAGACTATGGCCGTCAAGTAAATAAAAATAAAATATAACTTTGTAAAACTCCTTTCTTGTGTAATGCTACTTTTTACAGATGTCGGTGTCTTCCAGAGGATCTAACCCAAGTCACCTGCTTGGGAAATGAAAATACTCACCACTTTAATACAACTTCGTTTGTTAATCAATATAAAATGGAAATAGTTATTATATTATATAATTATTAATAGAAACAATAACTGCATATTAACATGTTACTCGTCATGAAATATTTTATAATTAAAGAACTTTAACAAACATAAAAATATGTTCATTTCCCCTGTAAATCAAAATCGGCTTGTTTGTGTAACGACCCACTTCCAAACTCCAAGAAGTTGCATCGATAATAAGAAAGAAAGGGATGGAAAAGAGAAAGAAAGAGAAGAAGAAGAAGAAACAAAACATCAGAATCTAAACAGCGGAAAGAATAAATTATATTAATAACATAAAATATTTCATAGTTTACAACCACTATCAGAGTACACAGATATACAACACATACTAGATAGTTATAAACACCTGTCTAGTATTTACAACATAATACAATCTCAAAGACAATCACAGAACACACAGCGGAAAACTAATATCTAACACAGAAGCCTCCTGCTCCATTGCTCCTCCAATATTCGTCAAAGCTAACCTGATTCCCTTGGCTACTCGTAAAAATTTGAGTACCCAAGACTTTATGAAAACAAAAGATAAACTCCGGGTCAGACATGGGTCTGGTGTGAGTAATAGGTTAAAGTTGCTTAACTTTCAAAAACCTTTTGAAAAGAAAGGTATCACGTAAGACTTCCCACACATAAACATGAAAAAGTTTTTACCTTACGCTAACCAAAACATTTGATAGGAAATCCAGTGATATTATAATTGTGTCTAGGGTTTTCAAGTAAAATACAGAAATAGCTGGAATGCTTACATCGCACGTTCCAACATAGCTGGGCACAACTAATACGTAGGGCACTTATTGGATTTTGGATTCCATCAATGGCAGGGCTACTGGGGTACCGCCCGTCACAGTACGTGGCCTAGATCAACGTACCGAGGAGTACTCCCACTCCCCTACGACACAAGGCCGGACCCGTTCCTTACTGAATAGTTCCGAACAAGACAACCCCGCAGTTGGTGCGCGATTCCAACTGCCCACACAGCCGAATAAAAAGGGACCTCTAGACAGGGGAAAATCTTGCTCTCAAGTGGGTATTACCCACGAAGCCTTGCTGCACCTCCCCTGTTTTAGCCATTCCTGGTTGATGAGGCTTGAGGTTACGATTACCTTTATAGGACATATCAAATCTTAGAATGTTCATCGTCCACCTGACGATGTTCTGAAAGCATTCAATCCATACAAGTTCGTTCCGGGTTCGAACGAAACCGAAGGCATTATCTCGTTACACTCGTATTGGAATCACCCTCAGAGTTAACGACGGTAACCCTTGCACTCTGAATCTCCATCTCGAATCTATAAGTACAATTTCGTCAAACTTATTACGGAATCACCCTCAGAGTTATACTGACGTATAGCTCTTACACCACGAGTCTTCACTCTTCACATAATATTCACGACCTATCGTTAAATGGAATCGATGTGGTTTACGGATCCTAAATATGGAAAACCGATCCCGGACTCATCGAAATCCAAAGCGTGTTTTTTTTAGGTCCACGTTGTTTTAGAGTTTGAAACAATTCAATTTAATTATCTATATACACATAAATAGATAATTCATATCATCATAATGGATAACCAACAATATCATCATAAACAGGTAATCTATATTATCATCATAACTTGATAATCTACATTATCATCACCCATAGATAACTCATATTATCATCATAATACAACCAATGCATCCATATCACACAATACTATTTATCTCATGTCTGAGATTCAAACCATTCAAGTTAAACCATATCATCCATTCATAAGCAAGGATCTATAATTACTATCTATAATTAATTTAAAATGAATTAAATTAATTACTTCTATTTTTGATTAATTTAAAATAAATTAAATTAATTACTTTATCTTTAATTAATTTAAAATGAATTAAATTAATTACTTCACCATTTAAAGCTTGCTTACTTAACCATTAATTGATTGCAAATCAATTAAATAATCATCCTCAATTAATTACTTTAATTAATCACCCTTGATTAATTATCTTTAATTGCATTCAAGTAATTATTCTTATCCAAAATCAAAATGAGTAATTAACCTTTAATTACTTCATTAATTAATTAATTATAATTAATTGCATTAATCCTTAATTAATTACATTAATTAATTACTTCATTAATCACTTATCATTGATTAATTAATTTTAATTAATTAATTAATCCTTAATTACATCATTAATTATATTAATTAATGATCCTTAATTAAATTTAATTACTTATTTAAATTAATTACGTTAAGTAATTAACCTTAATTAAACCAAAATTATAAATCACTTTTGATTTACCATATTCAGTAATTAACCAACATTAATTACTTCATTTATCACTCCTAAATTAATTACATTTAATAATTAATTATACTTATTAATCATCCCTGATTAATCTCATTAGTAATTAATTTCCTAATTAATTACATCACATAATTATTTCTCATTGACTTAATCTATCAATGCTTAAATTAATTACACTAAGTAATTAATTATTAATTACTTCATAAAGAAATTATTCTCTATTGATTACTTATCATCCCATCCAATAATCATTATAAATTAATTAAACTTAATTAATTAATTTAAACTAATCAAATTAATAAATTAATTACAATAGGTAATTAATATCTTTAATTTCTCCATAAAGTAATCTTACTTAACCAAGTTCCATAATTGATTATCTAAATTAATTAATCCAATAAATTATCAAAATTAATTACACTAATTAATTAATAAATAATCCCAAGTTAATGACCTTCATTAACTTTTCATTACTCCTTTTAATTACCTTTATTAAGTATTTAACTTAACTTATTAATTACAAATTTAATTAACCTTAATTTATTTATTTCAAATCTCTAATTAATTAAATTACTTAAATTACCTTACTAATTTAATGAAATAAAAATCATTAAATTTTATTTTACTTAAAAATAAAACTTTTCTTATTAATGATTACATTATTATTAACAAAGTAATCTTAAAACAATTTAACTTAAAATTTGATTTCAAATTACATTTTAAAATTTTAAAATTTAAAATGAAAACCAAACTTAACCTTAACAAAGTTTTATAAACAATTTAAAACCTTTTTTAAAATTTCTACTAAATAATTTCTTATTTTATAAAGAACTTTAAAGGAAATTTAAACCCAATTTCATTTCAAATACAAATCATATTTAAATTAACTTTAACATTCAAAGTTGTATTTAAACAATTTAAATTTTAGAAACTTCCCTTATTTCTAAATTATGATTCAAATCTGAATTTGAATCTAGATTTAAACTTAAGTTAAATCTTTAATTTTATTTTTAAACTTTACTTTAAACTTAAACAATTTCAACCCCTTTTCAAAATTGTTTAAACATTTTAATTAATAAAATTTAAATTACATTTTAAACTGGGATTCAAACTTAGTTTTGAATCCATACTTAAAATTTAAGCTTTAAAGTTTTATCTTAAATTCAAATATTTAAACTCTTTTGAAATTGTTTAAACATTTTAATTAATAAAATTTAAATTAGATTTTAAAACTTGGATTCATACTCAGTTTGAAAACCATAATTTAAATTTAAGATTTAAATTCTGTTTTAAAACCCTGTTCCAGATTTTAAAACAAATTTTTGAATTGGAATAATGTACAGGTTTCTTTGAAACCTGAAACCTGAAACAAATATACCCAAGTTCCCCTACTTGACTTCGAGGAAAACCCCGATCAACATCGAGTGAAATACTCGAATTACTCGAGTATGGCCCGAGTCAAAATATACTGCAGTCCCCAACCTTCCCCTGACACTATTCTTCACCGTGCATATGCACGGTGGTTTTAGCCACCTCCGGCCACCACCCAACCAACGAACAAGTCGCCGACCCTTCCTGAATCACATCGCGATCCTCCAAAGCTTATCATCTGCTCGAAATCAATTTCGAGTTACCCCAAACCAACCTGTCATCAACAGAATGGAATAACACCCCAACCTGAAAACAGCTCGCCTCCTCAACGCCGACCATCGAAGACGTTGGAACCACGTCCACCTCTTCTTCAACACCCGAGCTACCCTCTCACCAAAAATTGTTACACTCGATTGTCCTTTGACTGCGTGGTGATCAAAATTCCCCGACCAGTTGAAATTAGGTTTACAGAACAACATAACCCACCACCGTCACGTCGATGATCTTCCACCTCCATCCCTATTTTTCCCATCACCACCGATCATCCCACTATCACCAGTAACAACCCCAACCTTCAAAAAACCCGAGATCATCTGAATTTTCCATAAACCCCAAAAACAGTGCAACCTCGACATGCACTTCAATTCAATTTTAAAAATTAAGATTTAGATCTTAAAAGTCCTATTTTTGAATCAGTATTCAATTTATAATCCTAAGTATAAGAATTACTGTGTTTGGATTTTTACTAAAAACTTAAAGTTTCCTGTTGTTCTTGTTTCCAGAGCAATTTATATTATTTTTTAGTATAAATAAAATTTTAAAGCTTTCTTTATAATCAATCAATCAGATATCCTTTGAATCCTAAATCCTAACATGAATTTGTTTAAGAGAAAAAAAAGGATTTTTATTAAAGTCTTTACTTCTGAAGTTAAATACAGGAAAGAGCATATATACATCCCATACATTCAAACATTTCTATGCATATATTCAGCAATACATATAAAATCATATACACAGGCACACAAATCAACATGCAATCCAGATAATATTCACAAACATACTTATTTAAACAACCAACTTATATTTAAAATTTAAAAGGTGTTACTCGCCTAGGAATTAAAGATGAAACAGAGCATAATTTGAAAAGCTTTTGTTTTGATTTTAAAACCAGAGTGCCATGCTTTTAAAGACTTCAACTTGGATGCTTTTACTTCCTGATTATACTGAGTTGCACATTTGTTTTGAAGTTGAGTTGCAGGCTAGATGCATTTGAATTTTTAATTTGAAAATCTTGCAGTTATATGCTGATGGCTTGACCTAGTTGAAGAAGAAGGAAATGCAGGCTTATGCTTTGCTCTTGCATTACAGATTTCAGGTGTAGGGATACAGAACAGATTGAAGGAAAAGATTTTGCAGAGGACTTGTTTGCTTCAGACCTCATGTTTTTCAAAGAATGCAGTTGCTTGTCCTTGATTTACATAGTGGATTGCAGGCTAGCTTTTTGGAAATGGATTTACAGTTTGCATGTTTGAAATGGTTACTGGTTTACAGATTTATAATTGATGAGAATGTTGAAAAAAATGAATTACAGATTTGGTGATTGAGCTTTGCAAACTGGGTTACAGATAAATGAATTTAAACCAGATTTCTGGTTTCTAGAGGAAGTGTTAGAGTTGCAGATATGTTTGAATAAATTTTCAACTGAGATTTTTCTTTTATTCTTAACTTTGAAAAAAAAATGAACATTGGAAAAAATAGAGCTTGAAGAAACATGCTTATATAAGATAAAAATAATTTATTTATAAATTAAAAGAAAAATTGAAAATACATAGACACATGTAAAAAGAAACAACATTTGTCACATTAGTAATTTAATTCAACTACACTTGTCATTATACCACTTAATATGATAGCATGTGTTTGAGAATTATTTTAATTGTTTTTATTTATTTTATAAGTAAATGAAACCCTTTTCTTTATTTATTAAGTACTTATGTATATAAATCATCTTCATATCTAAATGTTTATGCATTTTTTTTTAAAGAAATGAAATAAAACAATTTACATAAAAGATGAAAGTTTACTTACAAGGTTTATATATGTTTATTTATTTGAATTCAAAATTAATTCAAGTTCAAATTCTATTCATACACTTAAAATCCAATTTTAGAACTAATTTATATTAACATATTAAATTCAAAAATAATAATATTGTCTTTTAAAACATACCTATATTTATACATTTATTATTATTTGAAAATAACTCATTTATCAATTTAAATAATTATATAAAAGAAATTATAAATTACTTATCTTATTTAACTTGTGTAAATGCATTAATATTTTATATAAATGAAATTTTAAATTTTCTATACATAATTCCAAATTATCAAAATGATTTTTAGAATTTAAAACAAGATTTTATTTGTTAATTAAACTATAATTCAAACTTATCTATTTACAGTATATATATAAATATACATTATAAATAGGAAAACATTTTATTAGTTTTTAAAAGTAAAATTCACCAATTAAACATTTATTCAATTGGACTATTAAATCAAGTTAATTTTATTAACAAAATTTATCAAATCAATTTAATTTTAAATACGGATTATTAAATTGATATTGCTAAAATTCCCGGGATATCACAGTTTGCATGACGGATGGAAATACTTATCCTATGACAACTTTATTGTTAAATGTCTGTACATATATCAATAATCAGGTAGTGGTATCATTTCCATATTAAGGGATATCAAATCTCGATGGAAGCATTATGAAAATGCACATTGCTAAAGATCACAGCTTGATAGAAACATTAAAGAAAGCCAATCATTGTCGTTGTAGTATAGTGGTGAGTAATACCGCCTGTCACGCGGGTGACCCGTGTTCGATCCCCGGCAACAGCGTTTGTTTGCTTTTTTTTTAAGAGAGTATCAGTTGAAGTTGAACTTTATCCACCTTCATGAATTGTTACTTTTCACTCATATTCATAAATTTCATCGTTACAACATTTACAAACATCTGCAATTAGCTTATTTCTCTAGAATTGTTGTCTTATCTACGCTTCAATATGTTTGAATAAATTTGATTCTCATTTTTGTACGTCATCAAGATATACAAGCACACTAGCATTCACAAATCATTTAAGCCTACTGTAGTAGTTTTTGTATTAGATGGAGTATAAACTTGTTTTCATAGCATGGTTGAATTCAACAATACAGTCCCTTATTGAATGTGTATCCAAGAAAACATTACCGAGTTTGACTGTCTACACACACACTCTAACATAATGAGAACAAACCATTGTTTAAAAACGTGATAATCATGATTAAACCAGTTCCCATTTGTGTATCTCATCTAATTATATAGCAAAATCATTTGCTTCCAAACAACTAGCTACTAAAGTTGTTTTTTATAAGACATTCGTGCTCTTTTTCTTATTTAGATACGAATAAAAGGATATTGTCATTTATAAGACAAAATAGATTTAAAATAGTTGCATGGCATGATTATTATTAGATGTTAAAACAAATTTAAGATGGTCTAACTAAAAACTAGGGATATGAAAAAGAAATGCATATATAATTTCTTTTGAGACACTAATCAATGGACGTTGTTTTTTATAAGACATAATAGTTGTAAATAGTTACTTGTCTGTATCAAGTTGAAAATAAAATATAAAATATGTATACATAATGTTTAGCTCCAATGTAGATTTCGTCTAAGTTTAGAGATGAAATATTGTAAGTGACCTAGCTAGAATTTGACATAAGATGGCACACATATAGAATGTGTAGCTCCAATGTAGATTTCATCTAAGTTTAGAGGTGAAGTATTTTAAGTGACCTAGCGAGTGCTGCATTTACAACAACAGTGCGGACTATTTGGAATGGAAAAAGTATAGATAAGTCTAAAGACCTAAAATTAAACAAGCTATTTGTACGTGTCAGCAAGTTAACAATAATAACACATAAAAAGAAACTGATTAATGAAGATAATATCAGCAACTTGAGCAACATTACAATCAACTTCACAACCGTAGAGATATCCGTGTGCCACTTTGTATTATGTTATAATTCTATTTGTTCAAGTAATAAGATTACCAGGTTTTTTCTAAAAATGAATACCTAGAGACCATTTATTAGCTTCTGAAGGTGCTCTGTTGGCAGTCCAGCTATTTGGCCTACCAAAATGCTACTGTTAAAGCTACAAAGAAACTGCCAACAATATAAGTTCGAATTGCCTATATTCTATGTTTTACTGGTGGGATTGGCATTGTATTGCTAGTTTAAGAAAGAATAAACTACAGCAGCACAAGTTACCATATGAACAAAAAGAAGTATGCACAACATGACTCACTGGTTCTTTGTAGAATAAAGCAGGGAAGGCAAGATGGTCGTATCAAACTTTAAGGTAAGAGCAAGTAATGCATATATATGTTTAATAAAGGATATTTCCCTTTCTAAGATAGAAAGTTTTCAAACAGCTGCATGGCATGACTTATTCAGATGTCAAACAGAATTAAGCTGCTCTTATTAACATTAGGGATAGGAAAAGGTAATGCATATATGCTTCTTTTGCGACATCAATCAAAGGATACCACTCTTTATAAGATAAAAAATGGTAATGTAGTTACTCATACAAGACACTGGGTATCAAGTCAATTGAAAATAAAATAACAAATTCGCATAATATGGCTTTTTTTTAGATGTATAATAAATCCAACATGTCATGGTACACATACAGGATAGCTACCTTTAATGGTGCTTTCATATTATCTAAGTTCATTTAGAGATTAAAAAATATATTTGATGGCCGGACGAACACTACCGTGTAATGTGATGGTGTGCGATTTCTTTTGAGATAATGAAGATTATTTTTTACTAGAAACATATAAGAATAGATGTAAAATATTACCATACAAGACTCTGGCCGTCAAGTAAATAAAAATAAAATATAACTTTGTAAAACTCCTTTCTTGTGTAATGCTACTTTTTACAGATGTCGGTGTCTTCCAGAGGATCTAACCCAAGTCACCTGCTTGGGAAATGAAAATACTCACCACTTTAATACAACTTCGTTTGTTAATCAAAATAAAATGGAAATAGTTATTATATTATATAATTATTAATAGAAACAATAACTGCATATTAACATGTTACTCGTCATGAAACATTTTATAATTAAAGAACTTTGACAAACATAAAAATATGTTCATTTCCCCTGTAAATCAAAATCGGCTTGTTTGCATGACGGATGGAAATACTTATCCTATGACAACTTTATTGTTAAACGTCTGTACATATATCAATAATCAGGTAGTGGAATCATTTCCATATTAAGGGATATCAAATCTCGATGGAAGCATTATGAAAATGCACATTGCTAAAGATCACAGCTTGATAGAAACATTAAAGAAAGCCAATCATTGTCGTTGTGGTATAGTGGTGAGTATTCCCGCCTGTCACGCGGGTGACCCGGGTTCGTTCCCCGGCAACGGCGTTTGTTTTTTTTTTTTTTCTGAAGAGAGTATCAGTTGAAGTTGAACTTTATCCACCTTCATGAATTGTTACTTTTCACTCATATTCATAAATTTCATCGTTACAACATTTACAAACATCTGCAATTAGCTTATTTCTCTAGAATTGTTGTCTTATCTACGTTTCATTATGTTTGAATAAATTTGATTCTCATTTTTGTACGTCATCAAGATATACAAGCACACTAGCATTCACAAATCATACAAGCCTGCTGTAGTAGTTTCTGTATTAGATAGAGTATAAACTTGTTTTCATAGCATGGCTGAATTCAACAATACAGTCCGTTATTGAATGTGTATCCAGGAAAATATTACCGAGTTTGGCTGTCTACACACACACTCTAACATAATGAGAACAAACCAGTGTTTAAAAACGTGATAATCATGATTAAACCAGTTCCAATTTGTGTATCTCATCTAATTATGTAGCAAAATCATTTGCTTCCAAGCAACTAGCTAACTAAAGTTATATCTATAGCCGCCTTTCTCATTTTCTACCAAAAAACAACAATTTTGCACTTAAGCTATTATGGACAAATATAAATATTATAATTCAGTTCCCTAAATTTATAGCAACAATGTGTGGTAGGTCTTATGAATCAGTATCAACTAACTACAAACTTCAATCAACATATTTGAACTTGCAAATTAGAAAACTAACTTTTCTAGCACCAAATGATTTCCTCACAAAACTAAATGCTTCTTGAGGCAACATCACCGATCATACAACGTTAAAAAAAACAAACCATCAAAGTCAACACGAAACCCATAACAAAATACAGAACTCACTCGCAGGAAATTAGAGATGGCCCAAGCAATTCAGCTGAATCAGCAGAAGAATCCTTGCCTTGACCTTCGCCCAGTAACTATAACAGTTTCCAAAATCCTTTGTCACAGTTTAAGACGTCGGATTGGATTAGGGATTTAGGCAGCTTTTCTCCAACGGGTACTGGCATCTTCCATTTACCTTTCCGCATCCGATTAAGGATTCGGCTTGAAGTAGGGATGAGAAATTGCTAGGGTTAGGGGTCCAGGAAAATCAGGAAGAAAATGGCGGGAATTCAGAAGTATTGGGAGAGTATGGTGATTGGAATGATGGCCCAAAAATGTTGTGAGGCCCAAAATATAATAGCATGTGTATGTGACCATTATATTCGTTACTGTAACCTTTTGGCAGTTGACGGGTTTTTGATGGCTTTGTTCACGAGGGATGTCGCACTTGCACAAAGCTTCACATACGTAAACCAAGTTAAGAAAAGAAAAGCAAGTATATAACATCCTTTGTGTCAAATAAAGATATCATTCAGATGTTCATTACGAAATAAGTGTAATGTTAGAAGAAGAGTGCGTGAAAAATGATCGGACAACCGTTAAAATTTTGTTGATCCCAACACTTTAGCTAATTTTTATGACTTGAAAACTCGTGCCATATAACTTTGTATTTTAATTTAAGCATGTATATTGCAACAACCCGCATATTTAACGATTATATATTTAAATGTTTTATTTAAATATAGGGTCGTTAGTCGGATTTAGGTCCGAAAAGCTACTTTTTGCAAACGGCCGAATTGGAACTCGAAACCATTTCTTTTGGTTCCAAAATGGCGTTTGCGATTTTTTTGAGTATAATCTTTGATAAGTTTGGAGTTTGTGAATTGTTGCAACTTTTCTATTTGGGTTTTGGGTTTGGGCTCAGCCCATTTGTTAGTTTAAACCCCTAACTCAGCCCTCTCTTCATCCATTCACCCTCACTTCATTTCTTAGCTTAAGAAAACTGAAAATGGTGGAAGGGAAAGAGAAATAGAAATTTGCAAGCCCTAATGTCTTCTTTGTAACTTGATTCTTGCTCCAATATCAAAGAGAAGACATAGGTAAGCTCCTCTTCATCTTCTCCATCTCTTTCTTTCTTCAATCTCAGAAATTCCTAAACCTAACTTAGGAAAATACTTGTTTTGATCTTAGATTAAAGCTAGTAGAGTAGAAGTGGAGATTAGTTGGTCTTCTCCTTGCAAATTGAACTCCTTCTTCTTTGTTTTTGCATAAAAGGTGAGATTTTTATCTCACATCTACTTATCTTGATTTCATTGATGTTGGGTAGGAATTCCTAACACCTTGTTCATATGCACTTGCTGTTGGTTTGGATTGAATTGGTGAATATCCAAATTTTTAGTGTTTGGGTTCAATTCTTTAAAGATCCTAACTTTGATAATTGATCATGTTTTTGGAGATGTATAGAAGAGCCAATAGTGCTGGGTTGTCGTATGGCATAAACCCATAGCATCCATCGCGCGTTCGTTTGCAATTCATTTGGATTTTTCCTTTATGGGCTTGGCTGTTTATTTTGCCTACAGGGGGATTTCAGACGTCTGAACTCTAATTTCAGACGTCTGGTTTCAAAATTCAGACGTCTGGTTTGGAAATTCAGACGTCTGGAATTGGTCCCTGGAAGACGTAAAAAGGCAGAGACAAAATCCAGACGTCTGGGAATCCATTCAGACGTCTGGTAGTGGTTCAGACGTCTGGAACGTAATTCAGACGTCTGAAATGCGCTGTTTTACCTATTTTGGCTAATTTTGAGTTCATTTCCAACTTTTATCGATTCGTGTTGATTCCAATTAGTTGTTATTGCATATTTGAATTTGATGACTTGTTTTTGACTTCATTCACGGGTTTTATAAATAATCTCTCTAAATCGTATTAAAAGCTCCCTTCTTCAAGTTATAAATTCTATTAATAATGCACACACACAATTTCGCACTTCGAGCGAAGTGGAAGGAAGATTAAATGGTAGGTAAAACACGGACCATGAATCTGTGCGTTTGTCTTCCCGATTAGTCCCCGACCTATTCGATTGATCGTTTTGACCTTCGGGTTTGGTTTATCGTTGATATGAGGTAAACTTTGTACTGCTTTGAGTGTGAAAGTGACTGACGGATAGTAAACCGTTTTGTGCGAACGAGTGGTTATGGGACATACGTTAACACTTTTTGGATTCCTTTTCGAGAGTTGTGACACATTCCGCCAGTTAGTGGTGTCCAGTACTGGGTCTCTGACCTTCACCACTACGGTTTATTGCCTTCGGGTATGTGCCTTCGGGTTTGTGCCTTCGGGTTTGTTGCCCTTTAGTATCGCTTCCGATGTTGGTCGTTATAAGCCGCATATGTGATATTGGGTTGCCCTTTAGTATCGCTTCCGATGTTGGTCGTTATGAGCCGCATGGGTGATATTGGGTTTGGAGTCTTTAGGCTCATGGATCCTTGTTTGTACAGTACTGAGTTCGAGCAAATTTTCTGATGTTTCATTCATATGTATATTCCTTAGGTATCGCCCTTCGGTGTTGGTCTTTTTGAGCCGCATGATGCGTAGCGTTTACCTTGTGGAACTTGTATACCTTATTGGTATTTGTTATTTGCCTTTTGGCTTGCTTTGGGATATTCTTATCCTTTGTTTCTATATGTTGTCGATGATATGAGGCTTATTATCATATGATTCGTCTTTTGTTAGATGATTGTGTTATCTCCTTTAGAGATATTTGTTATACTTTGTAACCTTGCAGGTTTATTGTTGTTCAGTTTATCTAACTGATTTGTTTAGCTAGACTGACCCGTGTATTATATACTCGGGTCAGACGGAGATGTTTCAGGTTAGGTGCATTTGGACTTAGCCTATTTTTCTTCCGCATGGACTACTTCGCTAGCTTCTTTTTGTCATGGCTTTTGCGTAGTCCTTTTATGTTAAACTCTGATGTGTATTCTTTTGATTTGTCTGTATATTGTGGTTGGCTATACCACTTGACATGTATTATTTTGTATACTCAGTTATGTATCAATATATGTGTATATGATGATCTACTGTTCTGTGATGTATATTACATTTGAGTTGTTATATTTTGTTCTGATAGATCCTTCAACCACCTATGGTTTTGTTTTAAATATTCATTGGATATGTTGATCTGTTTGGTGTGATTATTGTCGATGTATTCAGTAGATAGTTAGAGCAAGGCTATAGATGGTTGCTCCTAACCAGCCTTA
This sequence comes from Allium cepa, assembly GCA_030765085.1. NCBI lineage: Eukaryota > Viridiplantae > Streptophyta > Magnoliopsida > Asparagales > Amaryllidaceae > Allium > Allium cepa. The sequence continues at coordinate 962,305,651 of CM060928.1, forward strand.
TTCTCCGTGTTAGCAGACGGTATTATCTATTAATACTCTTTGCTAGCGTGGGTATAGAGGTGGGGCGTCACAGCGTGGTATCAGAGCAAGGTTCAGAACAAAGTATGATAAACACAGAATAGAAGCACATATTACGATACATCAAAGTGTATAAGTGATACAAATCTTTGAATCATCGTGTCTCTCTATTCCATCAAGGTTATATAGAATTGGGAATACGTCTAGGAATGCATTTTATTCCGTAGTATCCCCTATTGTAATATCTACCTTGTGAATAATCTTGTTCTTATCTTACCTTCAGCGTATGGATGGAAGAGGCAGGGGACGACGTTCGGATGCTGGGCAATCCAGTGGCACACATCCGGATGGCGTTTATATGTCTGCCGATCAGTTTATGGAGTTGTTTAGGAGCACTCAGCCTCCAGTTCCTCCTCAAGTGTCTCCACCTCGCAAGTCTGCCTTTGCATGTCAGTGCAGTGATTTTGTTCATCTTGGAGGAAAGCCGTTTAAAGGCTCTGAATCCGTTCTTGAAGTCCAAGCTTGGTTTCGTACATGCGAGCGTATCTTCTCTCGTATGGATCTTTCTGACCATGATAGAGTTCTTGTAACTTCTAGCTTATTACAAGAGCGTGCCCTTGATTGGTATGAGCTTCTTATAGCCGAGATTGATGAGTCTACTCTTTCTTGGACTCAGTTTCGGGAGCGATTTGAGCTCAAGTTCGTTCCTGAATCTGAAAAAGTTTTATTGACCCGTCGCTTCCTTGAGTTGAAGCAAGGGAAGTCTTCTGTTTCTGAGTATGTTGCATCATTCGAGGCTTTATCTAAGTATGGTCTTGAATTTATTAGCACTTCTTATAAGAAGAATTTGAAGTTTGTCTCTAGTCTTAAGAAATATCTTATGAAGTCTTTGTTGCTTCAGCTTAAACTTTCTTTTGAGGAGTTAGTTAATTCGGCACTTCATCTCGAAGCTGTCGAGAAGGAGTGTGATAGTGGTGAGGATGTTGAGGTTTCCAAGAACCCCAACAAGAAGCCGTTTCCAATTCAGAAGTCCAGGCCTTTTCCTTCTAATAAGAAGAAGACTGGTGGTTCTAGTTCTCAGCCTCAGTCGGTTGGAACACCTTTTATTCGGAAGTGTTTCAATTGTGGTTCTCCAGATCATATTATTCGAGCTTGTCCTGGACCTCTCTTCTGTCGCTATTGCAAGAAGGAAGGTCATCATGTTTCAGCTTGCCCTACTGTTCCGGCTGGTGCCAAATCTAGCAGGCTTTATGCTACCAAGGCTTCTAAAGGTCCTTCTCAGCCCAAAGGTATATCTCCATCTATTTTGGAAGGTTATGTTTTATTTTATGACCATAGTATTCGAGTTCTTTTCGATACGGGTGCTTCACATTCTTTCGTATCGAAAAAGCTCGTCGATGATTTATCTTTGGATGTTTCTTGTATGGTTACTTCTTTAAGGATTACGAATCCTATTGGGGGATCCGCGACCCTTAGTTTGCTTTGTGATGATGTTAAGATTGTTTTATGTGGTTTTTCTTTTCGTGTGAATCTGCACGTTATTTCTTGTCTGGAATTTAATATGGTTTTGGGTATGGACTGGCTAGTGAGATATGATGCCAGGATTATTTTTTCGGAGAGAATTTTATATCTTCGACATCCGGATTCGCCTACTCAGCTATCTCTTGTTCTACGGGATGTGGATAATTCCGAAATGGCTTTATATTCTCTTCACTCGCGAGATGATGATGATATATCTCGTATTCCCATTGCTTGTGACTTTCTTGATGTTTTTGAGCATGTATCGGGTTTGCCACCCAAGCGGGCAATTGAGTTCCGCATTGATCTCATTCCAGGCGCACAGCCAGTTAGTCGTCCTCCTACGAGGATGTCTACAGGGGAAAATGAGGAACTCAAGAAGCAGCTTTTAGAACTTGAGTCCAAGCAGTTGATTCAATCCAGTTTTTCCCCATGGGGATCCGCGGTTGTCTTCGTGAAGAAGTCCGATGGAACTCTTAGGCTTTACATTGATTATCGCAAGCTTAACGAGTTAACCATTAGAAATAGGTATCCATTGCCTAGGATGTAACGACCCGCCTTTTTGGACAGTTTAAACCGACGATCAAATACCCATGTCGATTCCAAACCATTAAAAGGGCAGATAGTTATTGGGGTAATTAAGAAAAGAAAAGGAAGGGAAATAAAGGAAATGAAACAACACAGAATCTCACAGCGGAAGGCTAAAGTATAATAATAAAATAACAGTTCATGAAGCTGTTAATTAAATGAATACATTTGAAATGAATACATTTGATTATTATTATACAACATTTATCAGAGTTACATACACAACAAATATCATACAACAATGCAGCGGAATGGAATGAATATAATAGTAGTAGATAATATACCAAATCTTTGTCTCCGTCCTCCAAGGAAATGATCTTCAACCTAAACTGAAAACTCAGGACTGACCCGAGCGTAATGAAAAGACAAAACACTCGAGTCAGGACTAAAATATCCTTATGAGAGTTAAATCAATCGTAAATAAATATGAGTGTAACGGCGTCAGAGATGTTTACGGGGTTTGACATCTCATATCCAGTGTCAACGTGCGTGCAATAACTTAAGAGATGTTACAGGATTTTCCATCTCTCAAGGATCCGTGAAACTATCTACTATGTAGTAATATACGCTAAGTAGATAATGTCTATCAGTAATATAAAGTATCAAAATAGCGTTAAGGCGTTACCATAATCCCCCTTAACACATTTTATATTCCCAAAAGCATATACAAGACCGTAGTTTCCCCAAAACCGGAAGTCACCAGAGGGCAATCCATATACTCAAGGTACAAATCAAAACGTAGTGGTCGCGAATAGGATAATCAGTATGACAAGGTACATGAGGCGATACCAACTAGGATACTAGTAGTTGCGTGATCCGGACTGATGTTGGGCATAGCCAGCAGCTACCCCAACACCGCGAAACAACACTCCCAAATCAAGGGGTGCACCCAAATCGCATCACAAATGTAATAGATATGGTATCGAAGAAGTGTGTCCGCTAGAGGTGGCGAACCTCAATGGCCCGGCGCGGCTCCTGTTTTAGTCATGTCAGGGGTCATCCAATAATCGTTCTCTTTCTTCAGTCAACGCGTTCACCAAACCATCCACTTCATTCTGGATCAACACTCCGCGTATAATAGTTATTAAAGTGGTTTTCGGTATCGACAGAGAGTATGTCCATATCCGATCCCGGTCTCTTTAATAACTACGTATTATTACACCGTTGGCTCTTTTACATTTCGAATCGATTCATGATTGATATCAAATGTCATATTCACTTCAAAATCAAATCCATTTCAAATATCGACATAGCCATTCAAAATATAAGGTTCCTTTTCAAAAATCATTTTGCGTCTCAATATCTTATTTCGGTTTCAAAATCATTCCGAATTTAAATTTTATGTTGCAACTTCATTTAACCCAATTCGTATTTAAATTCAAGATTTAAACATAAACATTCCACCTTATTAACCAGCTTGAAATTTTTAGAAAATAGTTTTAAGTAGTTTAAAAGTAGTTTAAATAATTAAAATAGTTAAAAATAATTAAAATCTTGAAATGGATTTAAAATAGATAAATTAGTTTAAAATACTTTAAATTGGGTTAAGTAGATTAAAAATAGATTAAAATAGTTTAAGTATTCAAAATGGTTTATATAACAGAGTAATTTGGAAAACAAATTAAAACAGCTTCAAAACCAATCCCTTTCAATTACAACTTCCCAATTCCAATCAATTTCAATTTCCATTTTACCGATTCAATTTCGATTTCAATTCAAAACAACGTCAACTTTAACTTCAAATCAATTCAATTCTACATTCACCTTCAATTTATTCAATTTCAATTTTTTTTATCGATTTGGAGCTGGATTTCAAAATATCCATTTATAACACTTAACAAATTTTCCATCAATATTCAAGTCTAAATTCCAATTTCAAATATGATTCAATTCCAAGCTCGATTTCAAAATATCATTTTTATATCACTTTTACTTAATAATATTCAAAGCCCGAATCAAGGTTAAACCTTCAAACAATTAATTTTCGAAATCCAATCATATCCAATTTCAAACCTCAAAGTCTCAACTTAAATTATTTAACAAAATCCCTTTAACCAAAATTTATTTCAACATTCCAACTCACATTTTCGATAAATTCGATTTTTATAAATTCGATTTCTATTTATAACTTTCACATCAAACATTTAAATAAATTTCAAATCGACGATTTAAAAATTATTATATATTATTAGTTTAGCCAATTCGGTGTCCGTATATAATTTTCTATCCTATGGCCAAGTAGTTATTTATTTCAATTAGATGTCAGGGATGAGTATATATTACTTAAATTAAATCACAGTATCATATGTATGCATAACAGGATCTATATAAGCAAATAAACATCCAAACATTCAATTATCAACCAATAGCATCCATCAAAATACATCATCCAATAAGCAATACAATTCATGGCAATTTCATAGTTATCGATGTCAGGTAAGTAAATCGCAATTCAATTTCGGTTTCAATTTAACTGTCAATTAAATTTTTCAATGGTTAATTCGAATAACAAGCTATATGACAATTAAATTTATATCAAACAACGACAAATAAAATTCATATCACTTCATAATGTCAATTTAACTAGCATAAAAATATTTAGTACGGTGTGAGCGTTATAAAACACTCACCTTGATTTTACGATTTCAAATCAAATCGAACGACGTTCGATTTAACCCAAAATTTTCTCTAGCTCCAAACGACTCCAATCCAATTCCATAGCGTAGTACTCGTCAATACGAGTCCAACGGAAGAAACGGCGTCCAAAACGGACCTCGCATGCAAAAGTTATAACCAAAATACGAAACGTCATTAGCGGGATAATTAAATAAATAATTAACTTCACTAATTACCTAATAAAAGCCACTTACGCTACTTTCTTCCCCAAGGCCGTGCTCCAGGTCGTGTTCACGAACCCATCCTCACGCACAAGGGCATAGGGCCGCACCCCCCCACGTCGCTCGAAACCCCATCACAACAGCACCACATCGAAGCTCGTCTTGAGCTCGACCCACGCCTGCCACCACGCTGCACTCGGCCCCCCCATTGCCTCGGAATTCGCGAATGAACGCGCCCACTTTGAGGCCATATTGCCGTTGATCCGTCACTCAATATACGATCTTGACCGTTGGATTCGTAGTTCGTGATGTGCTCTACGTTTTTCTAGTTGAGAGATTTGGATGAAAGTCGATGGATGAGGAGATCGGAGGGGAAGAAGGGCGCGCGATTTTGGCCATTAGAAATAGCACAGGCGGCGGCTACTGTAAAGGCTAGGGTTTGAGCAATGAAGATAAAGGGGTGTCCTTTATAGAAGTTTCAACGAACACTATTCACCTCCAAATTTTCGAACTCCGATTTACGCGCGGTGACCGGCGTTTCTAGGGTTTATCCCGCGTTCCGGACACAATGGAACAGGTTTCGAAAGCTAATTCGATCATATGTAAGAGTTACAGCGATAAACGATCAATTTAAATTAAATCGATTTAAACTAATTTCTATGCGTTTTGGCTTGCCCCGGACAAACGGTAAATCCGATTGACTTGAAATTTGAAATCTTACAATAATATCACATTACGGATCCGATGAAACTTGTTTCGTCGAAATCCGAGACTGTTTGAAAAATGACTATTTTAACTTGCCAAATTAATATTAAAACAATTTCGATGCGTTTCGAGCTGCCACGGTCAAACGACAACTCCGATTGCTACGAAAATTGAAATCCGATAATAACTAACTAATACGGATCCAATGGAACTAGTTTCGTCCAATTCTCAGACTGTTCAAAATTTGGCTATTTTCAATCGATAATTAAATATTAAATTATTCAATTTTCACAAATAAATTTTAAATTCAGTTTTAAAAGTTCTATAACATCACTATAACTCCAATATTATAAAATAAAATTTTACAAATCATTTTTAATCATATTAAACCCGTTATCCAATTTATCCAATAAATTCCAATTTTAAAATCCTATTAACTCTATTATAATCCCAATATAACTTTCATTCACTTTGGAAACCAAATTGAATTATATTAAATCAAATTTCAATTATTCACTCTATTTTCATATATTAAATTGCCATATCCAATTAATCATATCAAATTCGAAATTTAATTTATTCAAACATTCGTAATATTAAATTTAACAAATTTGATTATTCTTAAATCACTATCCTTTGAAATATTCAAACGAACTTATAAAATTTAACCTTTAAAACCAATTCACATCTCAGAACCCTATTTTCATTTTACAGTTATTCAATTGTTCAATAAGTTTTCATTATTTAACTTAAAAAAATTTACCTGTTCGATATTCGATATTTGATTTTAAATAGATTTTACTTATCAATCAATTACTCTATTATACCCAATGAATTCAACATTTATTATCCTATTCAACTATTGATTGCAAAGGCATTCACTAAGTAGCTTTTTTCATTACTTGGATAATTATCGTTGCAATTCATTCCAGTTTTATTATTCCAAACGACTTACAAATTTTTTTCTAACACTAAATCATGAAATCTTATTAAATTAACTATTTTAATTATCGAAAATTTACGGGTCGTTACACTCTCCCCCACTCAAAACTTTTCGTCCCCGAAAAGGAAAAAGAAGGGAAAAGGAACTAAGTAAAGAATTCAACATTAGATGTATTATATTCGAAATTATCTACTTATAAAATAATGAAATTCCATTTATAAAGTCATTACTACGCTTTTACTAAGTTATTCCAAACGCCTTTTAACTTTAAAAGTTAGTTATCAAAACAAGTTATAAAAAAATTTAAATCTTGAAAAATTTTCTAACACCCGGATTTACGGAAAATTTCGGCAGCACCTCCTTTGCGCGGCTAGGACCGAAAAAATTTCACAGTGGTAAAAATTGCATGATGTACATCTCATTACAAGAATGAGGCATCCCAAAACATGGGGAACACAATAATATACCAAAACATAAACCGAAATCCGAGAACGTACCTTTTATTAAGCGTTTATTAGCAATTTAACTTACATTTTGCATTTTAGCGCAGAAGCGAGCTCCACAAGCGAAGCGCAACCCCTTTGCTACCTACTAAAATGCTCAATAACCAAGTTAGAACCATGCATATAAAGATAGATCAATATACTTAGCATAAACAACATACATATAACATGTTTAGCTCCAAAACTTAAATTCCAATTCCAGGACAGCAACGAATCTCAGTTTTTTGGTCAGCAAAACGATAAAGTTTGACAATGGAATGTACACAAAGGTTGTTGCATTCGTTTCAGGCTTTCCGGAATGTCCAAAATTATCAAATTCGGACCATCCGTCCAAAAGTTACGGCCGTTTTACTAAAATGATACGCTTCAGCCCCGAGCAATTAGTGCAGGCCTGAAATGTAATTTCAGATTTTCGACCTCTTAAATGACAGAAATAAGAAAAGCTTATAAAATAAAAGTTGGAGCTTAGGTTCTAAGCTTTCCAGAAAGTGCAAGATCGTCAAAATCCGATATACCAGTAAAAAGTTATGGTGAGAATACTAAGGTGCTTTAGATTTCTACTTCGCCCAGGCCAGCGACTAATATTGGTGTTTTAAGCCTAGTGGATGAAGGTATTTATCAAAACATTCTAAACAAAAGATGTAGCACAGTTTCTAGGGTTTCCGAAAAGTCCGAGATCGTCGTATTCCGTTAAGCCATTTAAAAGTTATGGTTGTTTTCGTTTCAGCATATACTGGACAATTTTGGTTTTTTTTTTTTTTTTTTTCTTTTATTATTTCAAAGTACAAACCATCAAAACTTCAAATTTTCTAAAGAACAATCTTAACCACAAAGTCATTTATTTTCTTATTCATTCATGCAATATGTTTACATTCAATTTTTTTTTTTTCCCGATTTATTCTAGTTTGTTTCATTCACATTTTTAAATTCAAGTCAATTTGCTTCAATTTAAATTGAATTCAATCATATCTATTTCACTTTGCTTCAAATTTGAATTTAATTATTTTAAAATTTTATTTCATTTATTTAATTCCATTAACACCAATGAATTCTACTTAATCAATTACCATCCATCTAACAACCAATGCATATCAAACATTAACATCCATCCAAAATCTACACAAAATCAATTATACATATCCAAGTCAAATTTTAATTTCACACACTTCCAAGTTTATTAACATTTAGTTATATTCAAATTTAATTATTTTCCATTTAAAATTTTTATATTTCATTAATTTTAAACTTTTTTTTTTTTCATACACTTGTATATATCATTCATTTTACAGCTTAAATTTCTTTTATATTTACAACTATCAATAGATCTTCACATTTTATTATTTACTCTCTCACTGGTATATTATTCCTCTACTTATCCTTATTAGCACTTTAAACTTTTAAAATATTTGGTAAGTTATAGTTATGCAAATAGAATGTAGTTAAACAACATACAACTCTTTTTTTTTTTATATTCAGAGTTGAATTTTCAATTAATTAATTCTTTAGTCATTACCTAAATTTCACTATAATTTAATTTTACATTTACATTCACATATAGTATTTCCATTTTATATTCATCATAATTTTGAATCACCTTTAATGTCATTTAAATTCCAATTATTTACTAACAATTTTATTTATATTTGCAAACCATTAATTAAATGCATATTTCATTATTCAAACTTATTCGTGTATATTATCCAATTAACAATTCATATAACATTTTTGAACTTCTTAAATATTTTGGTAAGTTATATCTATGCTATAGAATGAAATTTAATACTATGCGAGTTTTACAGTTTCAATTTTTATTTTAAGTTCATAATTTCCTCATTCTAAGGATTTCTACTCCAATTGATATTTCACTTAGCTCTTAGGTTCATTTCTCATTTCACAATTCAGAAGTTCCTTAATGATTCAAGTCTAAATTCATTTCACTCATTTTAAAAAAATCATTAATTATTAAAGGACTTAAGAATTCCAATCCCGGTTTCATTTCAAATCAAGTTTTGAAATAATATATACTTATATAATTTATATAACCAATCATACTATAGAGAGTACAAAATAAAATAAAATTTGAATCAAAACAAAGTTTAGACGAGCTATTAAGTGGTCTCCCCCACTCGGACTCTCGAAAATAAACGCCGATGATGCGTGCACTCATCACCGAAATCATTTTCTAGCGTCAAGAGAAGGGAATATAACACTTATCATAAAAAAAAAATCCTTCGAAAACAATTTCAACTCAATTATACTATCATATAATACTCATATTAAGTTTTTCAAATTCTTGTAAGTCAATTTCAAACACCGGAATTTAAATTCCCAAATCCAAGTTAAAATTCATTTATATTCATTATCAATTGTGTTTACAAGATTTCATTTTCCTAAATCCATTGTTATTTAATCAATTGTTGTAAATATTGACTGATCAAACAATAACGATAATAATCTAATATTATCATCTCCTAACAATCAATTCAATCAAAATGAATAAATATTCGAATAATTCTTTTATATAAAATATATTCCAAAACGATATTGTGTTGGTTTGTCCTATTCGAGTGTTTAGAAATTCCTATCGACGCCTTGGCGTCCCAAGTATCAACCAGAATTCATAAATACTCAACGGAACAAATTAACACAATATAAAACCATTTTATATCAAATAACAAGTACGCTCTCTCATATACACTCAACTCATTCATATAGTTTACCTCTATTTCAATGATTTATTCCCCACTAGAGCCAAGGTTTATCGCTAAACCAAAGCTCTGATACCAACTGTAACGACCCGCCTTTTTGGACAGTTTAAACCGACGATCAAATACCCATGTCGATTCCAAACCATTAAAAGGGCAGATAGTTATTGGGGTAATTAAGAAAAGAAAAGGAAGGGAAATAAAGGAAATGAAACAACACAGAATCTCACAGCGGAAGGCTAAAGTATAATAATAAAATAACAGTTCATGAAGCTGTTAATTAAATGAATACATTTGAAATGAATACATTTGATTATTATTATACAACATTTATCAGAGTTACATACACAACAAATATCATACAACAATGCAGCGGAATGGAATGAATATAATAGTAGTAGATAATATACCAAATCTTTGTCTCCGTCCTCCAAGGAAATGATCTTCAACCTAAACTGAAAACTCAGGACTGACCCGAGCGTAATGAAAAGACAAAACACTCGAGTCAGGACTAAAATATCCTTATGAGAGTTAAATCAATCGTAAATAAATATGAGTGTAACGGCGTCAGAGATGTTTACGGGGTTTGACATCTCATATCCAGTGTCAACGTGCGTGCAATAACTTAAGAGATGTTACAGGATTTTCCATCTCTCAAGGATCCGTGAAACTATCTACTATGTAGTAATATACGCTAAGTAGATAATGTCTATCAGTAATATAAAGTATCAAAATAGCGTTAAGGCGTTACCATAATCCCCCTTAACACATTTTATATTCCCAAAAGCATATACAAGACCGTAGTTTCCCCAAAACCGGAAGTCACCAGAGGGCAATCCATATACTCAAGGTACAAATCAAAACGTAGTGGTCGCGAATAGGATAATCAGTATGACAAGGTACATGAGGCGATACCAACTAGGATACTAGTAGTTGCGTGATCCGGACTGATGTTGGGCATAGCCAGCAGCTACCCCAACACCGCGAAACAACACTCCCAAATCAAGGGGTGCACCCAAATCGCATCACAAATGTAATAGATATGGTATCGAAGAAGTGTGTCCGCTAGAGGTGGCGAACCTCAATGGCCCGGCGCGGCTCCTGTTTTAGTCATGTCAGGGGTCATCCAATAATCGTTCTCTTTCTTCAGTCAACGCGTTCACCAAACCATCCACTTCATTCTGGATCAACACTCCGCGTATAATAGTTATTAAAGTGGTTTTCGGTATCGACAGAGAGTATGTCCATATCCGATCCCGGTCTCTTTAATAACTACGTATTATTACACCGTTGGCTCTTTTACATTTCGAATCGATTCATGATTGATATCAAATGTCATATTCACTTCAAAATCAAATCCATTTCAAATATCGACATAGCCATTCAAAATATAAGGTTCCTTTTCAAAAATCATTTTGCGTCTCAATATCTTATTTCGGTTTCAAAATCATTCCGAATTTAAATTTTATGTTGCAACTTCATTTAACCCAATTCGTATTTAAATTCAAGATTTAAACATAAACATTCCACCTTATTAACCAGCTTGAAATTTTTAGAAAATAGTTTTAAGTAGTTTAAAAGTAGTTTAAATAATTAAAATAGTTAAAAATAATTAAAATCTTGAAATGGATTTAAAATAGATAAATTAGTTTAAAATACTTTAAATTGGGTTAAGTAGATTAAAAATAGATTAAAATAGTTTAAGTATTCAAAATGGTTTATATAACAGAGTAATTTGGAAAACAAATTAAAACAGCTTCAAAACCAATCCCTTTCAATTACAACTTCCCAATTCCAATCAATTTCAATTTCCATTTTACCGATTCAATTTCGATTTCAATTCAAAACAACGTCAACTTTAACTTCAAATCAATTCAATTCTACATTCACCTTCAATTTATTCAATTTCAATTTTTTTATCGATTTGGAGCTGGATTTCAAAATATCCATTTATAACACTTAACAAATTTTCCATCAATATTCAAGTCTAAATTCCAATTTCAAATATGATTCAATTCCAAGCTCGATTTCAAAATATCATTTTTATATCACTTTTACTTAATAATATTCAAAGCCCGAATCAAGGTTAAACCTTCAAACAATTAATTTTCGAAATCCAATCATATCCAATTTCAAACCTCAAAGTCTCAACTTAAATTATTTAACAAAATCCCTTTAACCAAAATTTATTTCAACATTCCAACTCACATTTTCGATAAATTCGATTTTTATAAATTCGATTTCTATTTATAACTTTCACATCAAACATTTAAATAAATTTCAAATCGACGATTTAAAAATTATTATATATTATTAGTTTAGCCAATTCGGTGTCCGTATATAATTTTCTATCCTATGGCCAAGTAGTTATTTATTTCAATTAGATGTCAGGGATGAGTATATATTACTTAAATTAAATCACAGTATCATATGTATGCATAACAGGATCTATATAAGCAAATAAACATCCAAACATTCAATTATCAACCAATAGCATCCATCAAAATACATCATCCAATAAGCAATACAATTCATGGCAATTTCATAGTTATCGATGTCAGGTAAGTAAATCGCAATTCAATTTCGGTTTCAATTTAACTGTCAATTAAATTTTTCAATGGTTAATTCGAATAACAAGCTATATGACAATTAAATTTATATCAAACAACGACAAATAAAATTCATATCACTTCATAATGTCAATTTAACTAGCATAAAAATATTTAGTACGGTGTGAGCGTTATAAAACACTCACCTTGATTTTACGATTTCAAATCAAATCGAACGACGTTCGATTTAACCCAAAATTTTCTCTAGCTCCAAACGACTCCAATCCAATTCCATAGCGTAGTACTCGTCAATACGAGTCCAACGGAAGAAACGGCGTCCAAAACGGACCTCGCATGCAAAAGTTATAACCAAAATACGAAACGTCATTAGAGGGATAATTAAATAAATAATTAACTTCACTAATTACCTAATAAAAGCCACTTACGCTACTTTCTTCCCCAAGGCCGTGCTCCAGGTCGTGTTCACGAACCCATCCTCACGCACAAGGGCATAGGGCCGCACCCCCCCACGTCGCTCGAAACCCCATCACAACAGCACCACATCGAAGCTCGTCTTGAGCTCGACCCACGCCTGCCACCACGCTGCACTCGGCCCCCCCATTGCCTCGGAATTCGCGAATGAACGCGCCCACTTTGAGGCCATATTGCCGTTGATCCGTCACTCAATATACGATCTTGACCGTTGGATTCGTAGTTCGTGATGTGCTCTACGTTTTTCTAGTTGAGAGATTTGGATGAAAGTCGATGGATGAGGAGATCGGAGGGGAAGAAGGGCGCGCGATTTTGGCCATTAGAAATAGCACAGGCGGCGGCTACTGTAAAGGCTAGGGTTTGAGCAATGAAGATAAAGGGGTGTCCTTTATAGAAGTTTCAACGAACACTATTCACCTCCAAATTTTCGAACTCCGATTTACGCGCGGTGACCGGCGTTTCTAGGGTTTATCCCGCGTTCCGGACACAATGGAACAGGTTTCGAAAGCTAATTCGATCATATGTAAGAGTTACAGCGATAAACGATCAATTTAAATTAAATCGATTTAAACTAATTTCTATGCGTTTTGGCTTGCCCCGGACAAACGGTAAATCCGATTGACTTGAAATTTGAAATCTTACAATAATATCACATTACGGATCCGATGAAACTTGTTTCGTCGAAATCCGAGACTGTTTGAAAAATGACTATTTTAACTTGCCAAATTAATATTAAAACAATTTCGATGCGTTTCGAGCTGCCACGGTCAAACGACAACTCCGATTGCTACGAAAATTGAAATCCGATAATAACTAACTAATACGGATCCAATGGAACTAGTTTCGTCCAATTCTCAGACTGTTCAAAATTTGGCTATTTTCAATCGATAATTAAATATTAAATTATTCAATTTTCACAAATAAATTTTAAATTCAGTTTTAAAAGTTCTATAACATCACTATAACTCCAATATTATAAAATAAAATTTTACAAATCATTTTTAATCATATTAAACCCGTTATCCAATTTATCCAATAAATTCCAATTTTAAAATCCTATTAACTCTATTATAATCCCAATATAACTTTCATTCACTTTGGAAACCAAATTGAATTATATTAAATCAAATTTCAATTATTCACTCTATTTTCATATATTAAATTGCCATATCCAATTAATCATATCAAATTCGAAATTTAATTTATTCAAACATTCGTAATATTAAATTTAACAAATTTGATTATTCTTAAATCACTATCCTTTGAAATATTCAAACGAACTTATAAAATTTAACCTTTAAAACCAATTCACATCTCAGAACCCTATTTTCATTTTACAGTTATTCAATTGTTCAATAAGTTTTCATTATTTAACTTAAAAAAATTTACCTGTTCGATATTCGATATTTGATTTTAAATAGATTTTACTTATCAATCAATTACTCTATTATACCCAATGAATTCAACATTTATTATCCTATTCAACTATTGATTGCAAAGGCATTCACTAAGTAGCTTTTTTCATTACTTGGATAATTATCGTTGCAATTCATTCCAGTTTTATTATTCCAAACGACTTACAAATTTTTTTCTAACACTAAATCATGAAATCTTATTAAATTAACTATTTTAATTATCGAAAATTTACGGGTCGTTACATAGGATCAATGACATGTTCGATCTATTGAGTGGTGCTAAGGTCTTTTCTTAACTCGACCTTGCCACAGGTTTTCATCAATTACGAGTCGCAGAGGATAGCATACCTCTTACCGCTTTCCGCACTCGTTATGGTTCTTTCGAGTGGCTCGTTATGCCGTTCGGTTTGACGAATGCTCCTGCTTTCTTTGTTGATCTCATGAATCGAGTATTCCGGGAATATCTCGATAAGTTCGTCCTTGTCTTCATTGATGATATCCTTGTTTATTCTAAGTCTGAAGCCGAGCATGCTAATCACTTGAGCATTGTCTTGAGCACTCTTCGTCATCATCAGCTTAGAGCCAAATTCTCCAAGTGCCATTTTTAGGAGAATAAAGTTAAGTTCTTAGGCCATGTTGTATCTTCTGACGGCATTTCAGTCGATCCCTCAAAGATCGAAGTCATCTAGAATTGGAAGAGGCCTAAGAATGTGCATGAGATCCATAGTTTCCTTGGATTGGCGGGTTATTACCGTCGGTTCGTTAAGGACTTTTCCCGTGTTGTGCTTCCTCTCACCAGCCTTACTCGGAAAGGCATTCGTTTTATTTGGTCCGACAAGTGTGAAGCTTCCTTTCAGACATTGAAGGAACTTCTCACTAATGCTCCTATTCTTGTGGTTCCGAAGGTAATCATGATCTTGTTGTCTACACTGATGCTTGTGGTAGTGGTCTCGGTGCTGTTCTTATGCAGAAGGATCGGGTAGTTGCTTATGCTTCTATGCAACTGCGTCTGAATGAAGTTCGCTATGCCACTCATGATCTTTAGTTAGCCGCCATCGTCTTCGCCTTGAAGATTTGGCGACACTACTTATTAGGCGAGCACTTCATTCTCTATATCGATTATAAATCTTTGAAGTATTTGTTTACTCAGAAGGAACTCAATATGAGACAACAACGTTGGCTCGAGTTTCTTGCCTCCTATGACTTTGATATCCAGTATACCCCTGGTAAGGGTAATCGTGTTGCAGATGCGCTTAGTCGCAAACATTCGACTGTTGTTTCTATGATGCTTGCCGAATGGGATGTTCTTGAGACTCTATCTTTTTGTGAAATTCATGATCGAGGTTCATCTTCTGATTCTCCTATTCTATTATTTAGTTTGGGAGCTCGACCTATTTTACTGGATCGTATTGCCGATGCTCAGTGGCGTGATTCTGATTTGTTACATCTTATTCAGCTTTGTGAGTCTGGATCTTGTGATGAGGCGTTGCAAGATTTTGGCATTGATTCTCTTGGGTGTCTTTGTAAGAAGAACCGTTTTTCTGTGCCTTCTGATCTTGCACTTAGGCATGACATTCTTGATGACTATCACCGTTCTAAGTATACTATTCATCCCGATAGTAGCAAGATGTATGCCGATATGCGTCGCCTTTATTATTGGGAAGGCATGAAGCGCGATGTGGCGAGTTATGTGAGTAATTGCATAACTTGTCAGCGTTTTAAGGCCGAACATCAGCGTCCTTCTGGTCTTCTTCAGCCTCTTGAGATTCCATTGTGGAAATGGGATCAGATATCTATGGATTTCATTGACGGCCTACCTCGCTCGAGATCAGGCCATTCTAGCATTTGGGTTATTGTTGATCGCCTCACTAAGTCTGCTCATTTTGTCCCTATTAAGTCTAATAGAACTGCTTCGCATTTGGCTAAGTTGTATGTCAAGGAAATCGTGAGACTTCACGGTGTTCCTAGTTCTATTGTGAGTGACCGTGATCATTTATTCACGAGTCATTTTTGGAAGAGTCTTCAGCAAGCTTTGGGGACAAAGCTTAATTTTAGCACAGCTTATCATCCGCAGTCTGATGAACAGACTGAACGGGTGAATCGTATCTTGGAAGATCTTCTCCGTATTTATATTTTTGATTTTGGTGGTAGTTGGGAGGATCACCTACGTCTTGTAGAATTCTCCTACAACAATAGTTTTCAATCTAGTATTGGTATGGCTCCTTTCGAAGCCTTATATGGAAGGCCATGTCGATCACCTTCATGTTGGTTGGAATCTGGGAAGAAGCTTATTCTTGGCCTAGATTTTTTTTGTCATTCTTCCGAGAAGATTGATCTTATTCGATTGAGAATGAAAGAGGCACAGAGTCGCCAGAAATCCTACGCGGATAGCCGTAGGAAGCCTCTCGAGTACTCGATCGGCGATCTTGTTTTTATTTGTGTTTCTCCTTTGAAGGGGGTTATGCGTTTCAGTACGACTGGGAAATTGGCTCCTCGTTTTATAGGACCATTTTCTATTACTGAACGTATTGGCCCTATGGCTTATAGAGTTTCACTTCCAGCTCATTTATCTGGTATTCATGACGTGTTTCACGTCTCGCAACTTCGGAAGTGTCTTCGGGAGTCGGATTCTGTTGTTGCTTCTCCTGATTTGCAAGAGCTTGAGATCTCACCAGACTTATCTATTGTTCAGCAGCCTATTCGCGTACTTGACACGGAGGTGCGACACCTTCGAAACAAGGACGTGCCGCTCGTTAAAGTTCAATGGTCCGCTAATCCCAATGATTGTACTTGGGAAACCAGAGAATTTATTGAGCGATCTTATCCGGGCTTTCTTTCTTCGCTTTGGAACGGTGAGTATGTCTTTTCATCTCAAGGTTATTTCCTTATCTTTTGAATGTTGTATGTTCGTAGTTGTTACAAATATCGTCTCTAGGAATTGCGGGGATGCAGTTTTGTAAGGAGGAGAGATCTGTAACAACCCGCATATTTGACGATTATATATTTAAATGTTTTATTTAAATATAGCGTCGTTAGTCGGATTTAGGTCCGAAAAGCTACTTTTTGCAAACGGCCGAAATGGAACTCGAAACCATTTCCATTGGTTCCAAAATGGCGTTTGTGATCTTTTTGAGTATAATCTTTGATATGTTTGGAGTTTGTGAATTTTTGCAACTTTTCTATTTGGGTTTTGGGTTTGGGCTCAGTCCATTTGTTAGTTTAAACCCCTAACTCAGCCCTCTCTTCATCCATTCACCCTCACTTCATTTCTTAGCTTAAGAAAACTGAAAATGGTGGAAGGGAAAGAGAAATGGAAATTTGCAAGCCCTAGTTTGTTCTTTGTAACTTGATTCTTTCTCCAATATCAAAGAGAAGACATAGGTAAGCTCCTCTTCATCTTCTCTATCTGTTTCTTTCTTCAAACTCAGAAATTCCTAAACCTAACTTAGGAAAATACTTGTTTTGATCTTATATTAAAGCTAGTAAAGTAGAAGTGGAGATTAGTTGGTCTTCTCCTTGTAAATTGAACTCCTTCTTCTTTGTTTTTGCATAAAAGGTGAGATTTTTATCTCACATCTACTTCTCTTGATTTCATTGATGTTGGGTAGGAATTCCTAACACCTTGTTCATATGCACTTGCTGTTAGTTTGGATTGAATTGGTGAATATCCAAATTTTTAGTGTTTGGGTTCAATTCTTTAAAGATCTTAACTTTGATAATTGATCATGTTTTTGGAGATGTATAGAAGAGCCAATAGTGTTGGGTTGTCGTATGGCATAAACCCATAGCATCCATCGCGCGTTTGTTTGCAATTCATATGGATTTTGCCTTTATGGGCTTGGCTGTTTATTTTGCCTACAGGGGGATTTCAGACGTCTGAACTCTAATTTCAGACGTCTGGTTTCAAAATTCAGACGTCTGCTTTGGAAATTCAGACGTCTGGAATTGGTCCCTGGAAGACGCAAAAAGGCAGAGACAAAATCCAGACGTCTGGGAATCCATTCAGACGTCTGGTAGTGGTTCAGACGTCTGGAAGGTAATTCAGACGTCTGAAATGCGCTGTTTTACCTATTTTGGCTAATTTTGAGTTCATTTCCAACTTTTATCGATTCGTGTTGATTCCAGTTAGTTGTTATTGCATATTTGACTTTGATGACTTGTTTTTGACTTCATTCACGGGTTTTATAAATAATCTCTCTAAATCGTATTAAAAGCTCCGTTCTCCAAATTATAAATTCTATTTATAATGCACACACACAATTTCGCACTTCGAGCGAAGTGGAAGGAAGATTAAATGGTTAGGTAAAACACGGACCATGAATCTGTGCGTTTGTCTTCCCGATTAGTCCCCGACCTATTCGATTGATCGTTTTGACCTTCGGGTTTGGTTTATCGATGATATGAGGTAAACTTTGTACTGCTTTGAGTGTGAAAGTGACTGACGGATAGTAAACCGTTTAGTGCGAACGAGTGGTTATGGGATATACGTTAACACTTTTCGGATTCCTTTTCGAGAGTTGTGACACATTCCGCCAGTTAGTGGTGTCCAGTACCGGGTCTCTGACCTTCACCACTACGGTTTGTTGCTTTCGGGTATGTGCCTTCGGGTTTGTTGCCCTTTAGTCTCGCTTCCGATGTTGGTCGTTATGAGCCGCATGGGTGATATTGGGTTTGGAGTCTTCGGGCTCATGGATCCTTGTTTGTACAGTACTGAGTTCGAGCAAATTTTCTGATGTTTCATTCATATGTATATTCCTTAGGTATCGCCCTTCGGTGTTGGTCTTTTTGAGCCGCATGATGCGTAGCGTTTACCTTGTGGAACTTGTATACCTTATTGGTATTTGTTATTTGCCTTTTGGCTTGCTTTGGGATATTCTTATCCTTTGTTTCTATATGTTGCCGATGATATGAGGCTTATTATCATATGATTCGTCTTTTGTTAGATGATTGTGTTATCTCCTTTAGAGATATTTGTTATACTTTGTAACCTTGCAGGTTTATTGTTGTTCAGTTTATCTAACTGATTTGTTTAGCTAGACTGACCCGTGTATTATATACTCGGGTCAGACCGAGATGTTTCAGGTTAGGTGCATTTGGACTTAGCCTATTTTTCTTCCGCATGGACTACTTCGCTAGCTTCTTTTTGTCATGGCTTTTGCGTAGTCCTTTTATGTTAAACTCTGATGTGTATTCTTTTGATTTGTCTGTATATTGTGGTTGGCTATACCACTTGACATGTATTATTTTGTATACTCAGTTATGTATCAATATATGTGTATATGATGATCTACTGTTCTGTGATGTATATTACATTTGAGTTGTTATATTCTGTTCTGATAGATCCTTCAACCACCTATGGTTTTGTTTTAAATATTCATTGGATATGTTGATATGTTTGGTGTGATTATTGTCGATGTATTCAATAGATAGTTAGAGCAAGGCTATAGATGGTCGCTCCTAGCCAGCCTTATTCTCTGTGTTAGCAGACGGTATTATCTATTAATACTCTTTGCTAGCATGGGTATAGAGGTGGGGCATCACATATATGGTATGCCAATCCAAATTTAACATTCTTCTAAAAAAAATTTGTCTAAGATAAATAACGCTAGAGTTCATCAGTTAACCGTCATAAATGAAAATACACAACATTATTTACTGAAATAAATGAATAAATAAATTGTTATGCCAATATCAACAACCTTTGTTTACTATTAAAAAAACAAAACTAAAATGTAATGAAATAACAAACCATTAAAAGAAAATTCTCAATAATTGCATTTTCCCGCCTCATTTGACTATGTTTGTTTCATGTCCGCCCTTGACGGGTTTCCTCGTCAAACTCAAATAACAAGTAATTTGCGAGGATCTATGAATGCATTGTGCAATCAAATATTCATCAATAATGTGGAAAACCCTGAAAATGGAACAGTAAAAAACGTAGAGATTTAGATTGGTTTAATCCTTGAGGGATCTATCTCCACTGTGAATTGATGTTTTACTGCTTTGGAGCTTCAAACTTTACAACGGCTCTATAGGGTGTGTAGTACTATTCAGTTTCTCATAATTTGTTTCTTTCCCAATTGAGGAGAAAGAATTTTATAGAGCGATCAATGTAACGACTTGTATTTTTAATGATAAACATTTAAATAATTGATTTAAATATAGAATCTTTAATTAATTGACAATCCAAAAAAATTGATTTTTCGCATACAGACGAATTAGGACTCGAGATCACTTCCGTCGAGTCCGGATCGACGTTGCGAATTAGGATGAACATGAACATCGCTATATTTCGAGATGAGACGATCTGATGGCCAAAACGATTTCGAAATACGCAAAATTATCATCCTAAAGCGTTGTCTAGAGTAGTTGTGAAATTTATACTATTAAGACCGGAAAAATGAGATAATATACGCAAATGAGTTTCGTTGCGATCGGATGCGTTATGTGATCGTCCGAGCTCGAAATGTACGGCAATTTATGTGAGAAATCAAATAAATCGAATATTATATTAATATATTACAAACCCTCGCTTAACCTTCTTTCTCACGTTCATTTTATTGTTCCATTAGTCCATCCAAAAAATGGTCGGCACTCTCTAATCCCATTCAAATATCAAAATTCAGCGATTCACTCCATTAAAAATCCTGAAAACAGCTCCGTTGAGCTCATATCGAAGAGAGCTCTGAACCCATATGGATATTGAAGGGTGCGACACCGACTGGGAAGATCGACCTAGTGTGGATGGTGAGTAGGGTTAGACTTCATCAGAAATTGAAGAGGAGATAGGCAAATCGGAGGGCACCGTCGTGTTTCTTTTATCGAATAGCACCTCTCTGTGTCAATGGTTCTAGCTACGGCCCTTAATTATGAAATGCAACATTTCCTATAGCCGCATGACCTCATTAGGTCGTGAATTGCATCTCTTGATCAAGCATTAAGAAGTGGATGCCATCGCGGAGAGATCGTGTAGTGTGATGCATAGGCGAAGACGGCACGACGTTTCGTCCAGAAATGAAGGAGAATGGCAGGAGAGAAGGTTATCAGGCTTGGGTGACATGCACAAACATACACTTATAGGAAATTGTCAAATTGAGGAAGAAGGATTTAGTGTTAATTAAGGTAATTTACTTTTAATTAAGTTAAATAATTATTTAGTTAATCTCAAATCTTATAAAACTCATATCTTTTACGTACAAGGTCCATTTTGGGTTCGGTTTTTTGCGTTGTACTCATGATGGAGGGCTCTACGACTTGACATTATTTTGGTCCGCTTTTGTTGAGGTGAGTCGTATTGTCTCTCAAGAAACTATGATTGTTGGAATATCACAAAAACGGTATTTTGAAATGATTTCCAATTTTAAAATGTTATTTAATTATGTATAACGCCTATTTGGTTTTTATAAAAGAGATTAAAAGTACTTTAAAATGGTTTTAAATCAAATATCACATTTTTTCATTGACATGTTATTTTAGAAAATTGCTAATTTTAGGTTGTCTTTAATATAAATCCCCCGTTGACTGAGATAGATGCATTATACACATATATTATATTGGATGTATGTATGCTTGTTGGTTGGATGTATACTTGTTCAATTGTTTTGGTTGTAAACACCGGTTCATTGGCGATCCAGCGTTGAGAATATTATGTGCGTTAGGGTTTTGTGCCTGTTGGTTGGAAACCAAAACGAAAGAGATAAGTTATAGAAGAGTACTGAAATGCGTGCTAACTGACCTGAAGATGGAAGACGATGGACTGGGACGGACTTTGGACATCTGGATGGATGCCAGATGTTTCCATTTGGTTTGTACTTATCCATTTTTGGTTATGTACATGATCAGAGTTGTTGGTGTTGACCACTGTAGAGTGGTCGGTCCCCATCACTGTTGATAATGGTAGATTTGGCCGATCTTTAGCCTAGATGGTGAAGAGGCTTGAGCGCGGTATGATTGTTTGTTCGTGCGGCCAACTCTGGGTCTGGATGCTATTGCTCTACGATGAGTGACTCCAGTGATCCCAACAAAGTGATATTTCGACATGATAGTTTCAGGACTTCAGATGGTAGCTCGTTGGTGCATGGAGTTAGATTCATAGGGTTGAGGATTAATGTCAAAAGGAGTCGTGATTGTTTTCCACATGGGCAGGTTCTTTAGGGGTGGCCCATGAATAGATGTTGAATGGTTCTATCGTGAAAATGGGTGAAGCACTGAAGAGCTTCGATACACATGCTAAGGGATCGTTGGTACTTGAAGTGTTTCTGTTGTACCCAGACAGAGCAGGGGTATTGTGGGGACACCTATAGGTACTTTGTTCGGTTACCCCGAGTCGGTTGATTGGATCCTTATAACCTAGACCGGTTAATTGGGTCTAGTATCCAACTTTGAGCTACGAGGCACGTATCTAGCTTCAGGCTACGAGATACGCGAGTACAACTGAAAATAGAGATTTACCCACCCTAGGCAGTTGAAAGGTCATACGAGTTATCGTACACCTAAAGCATGCTAAGTGATAGTTAGTATTGTTTGATGGATGCTATGTTTATTCCGGTTTCTTCACTAGCCACCTATCACTCTAGTGATGTCACATGATGTAGGTATTATGGATAGGGGTACCTAGGCACCACGACATTGTACTTAGTACGGAGTACTCCTTATGATATTAGTAGAGTAGCATATTATTAATGACCCTAATTATAACAAACATTATTTAGGAAATTTGATTAGATAAACTAAATGAAATAATGTAGAGTTAAGGGATGTATAAGCAAAAGAGAATTAAAAATAAGCAAGTAAGAGGAATATGGTAAGGATAAAATGGGAACATCCTTCATTCTAATACCATAAACCCTTCCATTTTTCATTCCTTGTTCATTTTAACATCCATAAACAAAATTAAAAAACTAAGGGAGCTCGATCGTCCACCATTAAGGAGATTCAATAAGAAGAAAAGCTAGGATTCAAGTAGAAAACATAAAAAATCAATCGAAGGGAATATCTCAAACTTCTTAACACTAAGCTAAGGTGAATATTTGATTTACATCTCACTTTTGAAAATGATCTCGGTTTCATGGTTTGATCCGAACTATTTTGCAAATAATATGTCATATTATGTTTATTTAAATGGATATATACGCTTGTTGATGACTTATCAAGGAAAATGGCTTATTTGCTTGAAAAGTTTTAAATTGTTAATTTTGAATTCGACAGCCGTTTTTGAAAGAATTGGCATCCAATCCTATTTTGACGAATTAGGCAAGTTAGATGAAAAAGAATTACACTGAAAGGCATAAAACCAGTTTTGTTTCGATTTACAACTTTGCCACTTTCATTACTTGCTTTCGTCCACATGCCCAAAAGGCCTTTCGCATCCATTCGAAACCAGTGTGTATGGTATCAAGCAATTGAAACGAAGTGTATTGGAGAAAGGTGAAAGGGGCCGTGTCGAAGGCATGCTTTCGAAGGGGTTGCTTTTAACTTGTCTTTGTTTTAAAAAATAGGCTTTCGAACAAGTTGCTGCTTGCCTTTGTTCTAGAAATGAGCTTTCGAAAGAGTTGTCGCTTACTTTTGTTTTAAAAGAAGATTTCGAAAGAATAGTCACGTTTGAACCTATTATATACCCATGCTGTCGTATTCATAGCTTACAAATTAGTTAAGATCATTTTTCTCTATAGCCTTAATAATATATTTGAAAGGGGTGCTTTCGCCTTTTTGTAACATTCTCCTACTTGGAGGCCCAAAACTAATGGTTATGGATGATGCAGTCATCCATAGTTATTAATCTTTGATGACCAAATACGGCGGTGCTAGATTCGTTGATACACTGATCATAAGACAATGGAGAAAATTTAACAATTCAAAAACATATTTTCACATTCCATTCAAAATATTTCATGTTCATTGCATTATCCCAAAACATTAACCATGTTCAGCAAAATATAATTATTACACATATACCAAGAGTGACATATGACGATGCCCCCTTGGTTGATCACAATATGCAATAAGGCTAATAAATCTACCTTTGCATCCAAATACACAGCGAAAAAAGATAACTCTAAATAACTAACTGCCTCCTGCATGCCTTCGGAAGCTTTATTCATCTAAGAAGAGAACCTGAAAACTTTAAATCTCAAACTACACAAAATCAATTGAGTACCTGAGAGTTTAAGTGGAAAACAAAAACTTCGAGTCAGACATAAAGCCTGGTATGAATGATAATCTAACATCTCAATCCTTCTAGATATCTAGTGAAAATCATTTTCCCAAATAATATCGCTATTATTTCTCCAAAACCTTTGAAAATAATTTTCAAACTCAAAAGGAATTAAATTTTCAAATTCCAAATCCTTTCAACTCATATTCAAACATTACTCTGGAATTTTATCTCATTTTAATTATAAATCACATTATAATTCACATTTCTAAATTTAATTTGTTAAATGGATTTATTTCCAAATCTTTGGTTATACCATTATTTCCTCGTTTCAATTACCATAACAACAATGATAATAATTTAATATTATCACTCCCTAACAACCAAACAACCATATATACTTATAATAATTTACAAAAAATTATTTCTTTCGTATATAAAAATAATTTTGGGTAAAATTATTTCATTTATCCACTTTTAAAAACAATACTGTGTCGGTTTTTCTAGTTTAAGAGTTTAGAAATCTCTATCGATACAGTTGTCCAGACTGCATCGACCAGAATTTATAAACACTCGATCGATAAGTCGACACAATATAAAGCAATTTAGAGTCACTAACAAATACGCGCTCATATCTACTGATACACTCAAACTCATTCTAGAGTACTACGACTCTATTTTTAATAGTAACCCACCAAAGCCAAGGTTCTCGCTTAACCTTCAGCTCTGATACCAACCGTATCGACCCAATTTTTCGATGCTTGAAAATCGACATCAATACGTCCACCGTATCAAATGCCGAACAATCGAATGCCTGAAAACCATACCATCAGGGTTAAAGAAGAAGGAGGTAGAAGAAGAAATAGAAACAATATCAGAATCTCACAATCGCAGCGGAATAATAGATAATAGATGAATAACTAATATTTAATCAAAATGAACTATATCTGTTTATACATTCAGAGTTCAGCAAAATTTATAGCACACAACTGGACAGTTATCATAACCTGTCCTCACAAAACTGACTATCCAGTTAATCATTTACAGCAGAATATTCATCAAATACGTTTGATACGTCTCTCCATCCAGCTCGTCTCCTAAGCTCCACAGCATCATTTCCTCTATCTATAATACTCAGTCTGACCCGAGCATTATAGTGAAATAACAACCGAGTCAGTCTAAAAAAAAGAGTGAGAAAACACACCCAATTGGATTATTAAAGTTTCCAAAATCCTTTGGGATCAAAGGTATCTCGTAAGACCATGCCACAAATAAACATGTTGGGTTTTTACCTTATGATAATCAAAATATGTTTATCAAATTCGTCTGATATTATAATAGTGTCTATTGAAAGTAAATTAGAATCTAGCTGAAATGCTTGTATCTCACATTTCAGCATAGTTTGGCACAATCATTACCGTACAGGCACTTATTGGAGATTGGATTCCATACAATGGCAGGGCTACCAGGGTACCGTCCGTCACAGTACGTGGTCTAGATCACCGTACCAAGGATTCACCCTAATCCCCTGCTACACAAAACCGGAGCTACCCCTTACTGCATATTCCGAATAAGATCACCCCACGGTTGGGATCAGCAACCGCCCACACAGCAGAAATAAAAGAGACATCTAGACAGGGATGACCTAACCCTAATTGGTTGCTAGCCACTTAGCCTTGCATGCACCTACCCTGTTTTAACCATTCCTGATTGATGAGGCTCGAGGCTATGCATTACCTTTTGAGCACACATTCACTTAGAATGCTCATCGTCCTCCTAACGATGTTCTAAAAGCATTCATCCATACAAATCCGTTCCGGGTTCGAACGGAACCGAAGGCACTACTCCTGCTACATCCATTTTGGAATCACCCTCAGGATTAGTAGCGATTAGCCCTTGCACTTCACTGCTCCATCTTCGAACCCAAGCTCTTGTCTTCCTCACGAAAACGTTCAAGCTGGATCGAAGTGGTTTTCGGAAATTAATCCTGATCCCGGTCTCTTCGAAACGATCAGCGCATTGGCCAGTATTGATAGTCGGTTATTTAACTATCATATAACATCCACAAACAACCATCAGACCATAATAATTTCCTAAATTATTTATTTAAAATATCTTCGCATGATATTTCTTGACACTTCAACCCTTTTAAAAAATAGTTTTCAAAACACTTTTCTCTTGCGGAATAAATTTCCACCCAATTTGTTTTATTTCCACTGAAAATCACTAAACCTTAATACTTTAGATTTTAAAATAATTTAAATCACTTTATCCAAAAATATACTTTAAAACACTTAAAATAAAAACTACTTAAAACACTGTATCCAAAATACTAGTTCTAAAATCTTATAATAACTTCTCATATAATACTTAAGCCAGAACAAATTTTAAAATAAAAGTTATTCTATAAGGTATAAATATTAAATAATTGTCTTAAATAATAATACTAGTTAAAACCTTTAAAATAATTTACTTATATAATTAACTTAATAAATATTTAATTTAAAAAAAAATTAAAAACACTAAATGAATTTTTTTTTGAAAACATTCCTTTAAAAAAAACTTTAAACCTCTAACTTATACTTGAAAATCTTACTTTGAACATACACTTGGCTTTTCAGGAAAATACACTTTCCTTTCCACACCTTTAAAAATAAACCACTATTTATTTTTAAACAAATCACCCTTTCCTTATAGATTCCCATCTTGAATTTATACTTTCAATTATCCTTTGATAAATATTTCACTTTATTTATAAACCCTGTTTATAAATTTCACAATCTCATTCTCCTTTATTCACAATTTCAATCACTTAGTTGGTTTTTGAATCGATTTCCAAAGCCAACCCCATTTTAAAATAAATTCCTTTACTTAACCAAATTTATTTCAAAATCCATTTATCCCATATTCATACCTTTATTTATGATTTAAATTCATATTTAAACCGAAAATTCCAATTTAATACTTTATTTCAACTTCTCCTTTTATTGTCCCAAATCATTTCAAATCTTAAATTTTAAAATATATTTCTTCGTTCTTTGCAAAACAATATTTCTTAAGTCCTTATTTCAAATAAAAATCCTTTTTCCCATTTATTCAAAACCCCTATTTTTTCCATTCTTGAATTTATTGTATAGGATTTAAAAAAAAATCAAACCTTTATTCCTTTTCCAAAATCATTCCTTTAAATTATTTGGATTCACTATAATTAATTTACTTAGAAATTTCCATTTTAATTTCCTTTAAAAATCCAAACTTTATATATTTTATTTTTCTCAAATACCAATATATATTCAACCAAGCCATAGCATTCAATAATTTCGGTTCCCAATATAATCAATATAGTCCATCACATAATATCACATTATTGAATATAAAATAAATTCAACTTTTGAGGAATCCAGTTGGATCCCTCCAACCTGTTTCCCTGCATCCACAGATGTTAGCACCATAATTAAATTACCAATCCCCCTTCGAGGGAGATATCACGGTATAAAGGGGCATCCACTATTATACGGGGCATATAGGGTCTCATCCGCTATATAATGCGGGAAATCAATCGCTCCAATATATATATATATATATATATAATCACATTCAGACATATAATAAATCATCAATTTAAGGAATCAATCTAATAATTTAAATTTAAACTATTTTAAATTAATAGTAATCCAAATGGATGAGATTAACTCACCTTTGATTTTGTTTTATTTGCAATCTGATCCAAACCCGACTTCTCCTTCACCATTAGACCTTGTACAACATTATATGTTTTATTAACATCTGAGATAATATACAAATAATATACTATTTATTTATTTAAATTAAACTAATAATTTGGTTTTAAGCTAATTTCCTTTTGATGAATTATTTTATAGTTACCAAAATAATTACATAAGTTAACTAAACAAATTAATCACTAAAATAAATTAGTAAATTGTATTTTTTTTTCCATTTTTCAAACTGCACATAAAAAAATAAGCTATATGGGTTTAAAAATCTTACCTTTATATAAACTCTTTTTTTCCAAAATCTTATATATATATATGTGTGTGTGTGTATGTATGTATATTTGCTGTTTTACATATATATATATATATATATTCATTTAAATTAAGATTAACTTAAAAAAATTAAAACTGCTTAAAAGATAATTTTTCTCCATACTGTAAACTTTTTATTTACTATAAATTTCTGATAATCTAAATAAACAATAAGTCAAATTAAAGTTTTACTTGATATCAATTTTAAAACATTAAATTAAGGTAGAGCAACCAATATCTTACTGTAACATGTTTTCTAATCTATATAGATATAGATAAATATATATTTAAATTAAAAATCAAATACTGAAATATACCTTACTGCTTCCGATCGAACACTCTGGCTACCCATCTTTACGCATAAAAAAATGCCACAACCCTAGCTGCTCTATCGCTAAGCACGACCATCCTCTAGATGCTCGCTCGAGCCACCGTGATTAGCTCGCGAGTTAACGATCATGACACTTCACATCGCTCACCAAACCTCCATCGACCATCACATGCCAACCTACGAGTGCAGCCTCCAGAGTTCGCCATCCTTCCCATCATCGCAGCAGCAACAGCATCGCCTCGACTCCCACACGCTAGCCGATTCCAGACCATCGCGTCTCGATGCCACCATCTTTCCCTTGCGTTCGAATTCGAATCGAACGAGAATTGATTCACTCGTTTATTAATTTTATCGATTTCGAATCGTTACTAAGTTGAAGAGGACGAGGCTTGATTTGGGTGAACGGCGAATCTGGTCGCCATTATTTTATTTTATTTGAATTTAGGTTCGGCCATTGTTTGATTTTTTATCAAGGAACGAAATCTATTTTATTCGGCCATTTCGATATGTTTGAGGGGAAAAGGACATCTGGTATGTGATTAGAGAAGGTAGTAGACACGTGTTCTAAAGGATGAAACGTGTTTAAATTTGTCGATTGTATGAGATTATATATACATTTGATTTAAATTTGAATTCAAATCGTCACGAATTTGTAGCTTAAAATCTTGACATCCTATCGAGGCGTGCCGCCAGGCGTTTACAATGTTATACCCCTAATACGATCGCAACGGAAAAGGTTTCGAGTCCTAAATCGGTCGTATGGAGAAGATAGTTTTTTGGACCCAGTTATTATATTAAATTTTAATATAAATTTCAGCGCGTTTACTTACCGTACGATCAAATGACAACTCCAAACTCTTCGAAATTTGAAATTGGATAATAATACAATATTGCAGATCCAATGGAACTGGTTTCGTCGAATTCAAAGACTGCGCCTCGGAAGGCTATTTTTAAATGTCAATTTAAACAATATTTTTATAAAACTGAACAAAACTCTTTTAAATTCACTTTTAACATTCTTATTATCTTTAGTATTATAAATATAAATTTTTCAAACCTTTGAAATATTTTTAACCATCTTAAAAACCAAGCTTCGCTATCTTAATCAATTTCCAATTATTAAATTCAATAATTTAATTGTTAAATAAACAGTGATATTTGAAATTCAAGTTAAATTAATTTTCAAATATTTAAAATCAATTAAATATTCCAATTTCAAATATTCAAAAATTATGGGTCGTCGCATTCCTTTCCCCCTTAAAAGAATTTCGTCCCCGAAATTACTGGTTTGGAAGAATGATCCAGAATCCATTAACTATTTCCTAAAGCCAAACAGTTCAAACAACTTTCCCAACACAATCTTTTTATTAAAGACACACTATCACTCTTACTAACTTTTTCCAAACTCATCCATAAGTTCCAAACAATATTACTCCCTCAACCATTCAAATTATAATTTAAAATTTAAAATTAACAAAATTTTCTCATAATTTTTCTAACTCCCTAAATTTTTGAAAAATTTCGCCAGCATCTCCTTTGCGTGAGTAGATCGGTACGACGACAAAATGCCACTACGGGCCCCCAAATTGCAAAAGAAAACAAAAAGGCCAAGTGGCTAGATCAAAAAATCATCAAAATTCATACAGAAATTTAAACACATACCTCTATGTTGGCCTATTCAAATTTATCTTCAAAAATCAAAAACATCCATTTATCCTTTGCCTTTAGATACCTGTACTTATCTTCCAATAGTGTTTACTAGTACAGTCAAATTTATTTTACTCATCTCTTTACAAAATTTTCAATATTCATTTCATTCAAGCCCGTACGATGTCCGTATATCATCCATACGCAATACCAAATCTGATTGCTCACTCAATCGTATAATTTCATTTCCGAACTACTATCGTTCACCTGGCTTCCTAGTGCAAACTCAGATCTGGTTTCTTGATCAGAAATCGTCATTCTCCTTGCATAGCCGTAAACTATGGCAGAGAATTTCCAGAATCAACCAAAAATCCATATCCAGAGTTCGCCATTGAAAATCGAGTGAAAAATTCTAACTCAGATCGATATGACTATATCGAAATCTGTCCTCGAATCTGGATCAAATCGCAATGCGAAATAAATAATAAACATACATCCTACGTATTTATCTCAATTGATTTAGCTATATCAACTCTCTTTTATTCACATTTGATTTCTATACTCATATTCTCAATTGTCCCATTTCACTCTTTATTCATTCGAAAATAAACTTGGAATATTTTTTCCAATACCAATTTTTATTTAAGAATTTCACCTTTTACCTTCCTTAAGTTTATTATAAATATTCTACATACTTTAATATTTATTTTTTACTTGTGTAACGGCCTGATATTTTCAACCATTTGCATCCAAACATGCCGAAATTGAATTGCTCAAAATACCATATTGTAAGTTTATATTTGGCAAAACTCAGCATATACAGTAATAAATAATCACATATCACAGACACGGAGTCATAAATGCAGTGGAAACGAAAGATAGTAGTTCATGAAGCTGCTATATACATAACAGAGTTAAATAAGATACAATAGAAGTCTCGAATACAATAGTCAAATACAATATCAGAATACAACACTCGAATCAACTAAAAATCTGAAAGCTGGCCAGATAGCTGGATCTCCAAGCGAAGCTCCAACTCCAAAGGTGAGTCTCGAAAAATGGTACACTCATTTTGACCCGAGCGTAAAGCAAAACACAAAACACAAAACACTCGAGTCAGGATTAACATTCTTATATCAATAAATCCAACTCAAGCTAAATAATAGTTGAAAATACAAGTAACTCAAAAAATGTTTGGGATAACCATTCTTTAAGGATCCGTTAAACTATCTACTAGGTAGTAATATACGTTAAATAAAGAATGCCTATCAGTAGTATAAAGTATCAAAATAGCGTTAAGGCCTTACCATTATCCCCCTTAACACATTTTATATAAGCATCATAGTCTATACAACACTGTAAACTCCATCGTAAACTAGTGGGCTATCAGGGAGTACTCCACAGGTATAAGACAAAACAAATCGTAGTGGTCGTGCATAGGGATACGAGTATGGCAAGGCACATGAGGCAATACCCAAAGTAGTGAAACTACCTTTTGCCTGATCCGGACTTGTGAGAATGCATCGCCGCAACGATCGCAACACCATGAAACAACATTCCCAATTCAAGGGTGCGCACCAATCAAAAACAAGTAATGAGTAGTTTACGAAGAAGTGTGTTCGCTAGAGGTAGCTGACCTCATTGGCCCGGCACGACTCCTATTTTAGTCATTTCAAATTTGACACAAGTGTCAAGGCTATCCATTATCGTTCTTTTTCTTCAAACCCAACAACGTTATCATTCCAACCACTTCATTCTGGATCACACTGCACGTATAATAGTTATTAAAGTGTATTCGGTTTAGACAGAGAGTATGTCCATAACCGATTCCGGTTTCTTTAATAACTTTCGTAATTATTACACCGATTGGTCATTTAATAAATTTCAAAAACCAAATCAATTTCAATCTCACTTAGAATTTGTAAGCCAACATTTCATTTGTCTTTCTATATCAATTTCTATGATTTACGTTTCAAAATTTCCAAATTTACCATTTCAAAACTCTATAATTCAACTTCAATTTTTATTTAAAACAATTCAAATATTAATTTAAATTCATATATAGGTTTCATTCCATAATCATTTAAATTAAGTTAATTTAACATTCAAAACAATTTAAATTCATTGATAGATTCATTCAGTAATCATTTAAATTAAGTAAATTTATCATTTCAAAATAATTTCAATTGAATTTCCAATTCATTAAATCAATCGCCGCTTGACAATTGGAAATTTTTTAATTTTTATCAATTCATAACTGATTAAATTGAAATAAAATTACGCACGAAAATAAACTTTCATATTTTCGGTTGAAATTTACCAGTTGCTATGTTTAACTAGACGCATTTCAAATATTAAATTTTTATTTCAAAATTTTATTATTTAAAATTTCACAAAAATTTAACTAATTAAATAGTAAAAAAAAAATTAAAATTATTAAAAATTATCGGGTCGTTACACTCTCCCCCACTCAAAACTTTTCGTCCCCGAAAAGGAAGGAGATAGGAGAATACAAACAACCAGAAAGAAAATAGATTGAAAACAGAGCAAAACAATTAGTTTAAACCATATAAATTTCAACTTAAATTAATTTATATTCAACAATTTACTTTAAATTCAAGATAATTCATTGAGTTGATTCGGTTTTAATTTGTTAATTAATTTCAGAACAAAATTTATTTTATTTATCTCATTTATTATTCAATTAACTTATTATTCTATTTATCTCAATTAACATTTTATAATTAAAATTAAATGTATAACATTTAATTCAACCACTCAATTTTTATTTATAAAATTATTAATCATCATTTTACATTGTAAATTATTCAATTACATTTTCAACTTCTGAATGATTAAGATAAGTTATATTGGAATGCAATTTAATATTATACAAGTAAAATTTCCTAAAAAAATATTTTAATTTTAAATATTTATTCAAAAGTTCGGCTTAATTTAAAATCATCATTTAACATAATTTCAAGGATTAAATTTCCGACTAACTTCAAACCAATTTATAGATAAATATACCTATACTATATATCAAATCAGATCTATAATATATATTATAAATCAAGACAGTCTTAAGAAGTTCAAATCAAATTCATTTTTCAAACAAAAGAGCAGCAAAGCTACTGAATGGTCTCTCCACTTTGAAACTCGAAAATGAATGGCGATGATGCGGCCGCCATCACCGAAATTATTTTCCAGCGACAAAATAGGATAATACTGATTAAAACATTTAAAATTCTTTGGAAACGGTTTCTATTCTAAAATACTTTATATAATATACATTTTAGAACTTTAAAACCAAAGTTTGAAATCACCGGGAATCAAATTTTCAAATTCTAATTTAAATTCATTTAAATTATAAATCAGTTTATAAACCATGTTTTGAAATTTCACTTATTCATATGTTGGTAACCAATGGTTTTCAAAACAATAAATGAAAATCAAGTATTATCATTTTTGACAACCAATTCAGTTAACAATTCAATTTCAGAAATTATACTTATATACGAGATAATCATACAAAATTATTTCATTTGCCAAATTTGAAAACAATATTGTGTCAGTTTGCTCTGCTCAAGCGTTTTGGAAATCCTATCGATAGCGTTGATTAGACGAATCAATCGAAAACCCAAATCAACATCAACAACTCAAACAACACAATATATATACGAGTGTAATGGCACGCGCTTCACGCGTGAATTGTTTTTCTTATAAATTGTGTATGTTTAAATCAGTTAAAAAATAATTTTTTATTTTCAAGTGATATTTTGTAAAGAAGTTTTTTGAATCTGTAAAGAAGATTTAATTTTAGATCCTATTTTTAGAAGCGTTTTGAATTTTAAAACGTGTTTAGTTATTAGATCCTACTTGTATGGGCATTTGAATTTGTAAAAGAAATTTAGTATTAGATCCTATTTTTGAGTAATTAAGATTGGATAATATAGAAAGGGGCATTTTTGGTAGTTCACGTTGATACCAAAAAAGTGTGACACCAAACCTATTACAACTATTATTAAAGATGTATGTATGTATGTATGTATGTATGTATGTATGTATGTATGTATGTATGTATGTATAACATTTTTAATATTAATACACAAATACATTTCCTCGCTCGACGATACAAGAATGGATTTCAAAGTAAGGATAGAGATTCAAATTTGATGGACTCAAATCAAAGAGAATTTTTGATTCGAAGATAGGTTCGAAACAAAGATAGGATGATTAAATAATAAAATAGGAAGATAGATAAGTTTATATAAACTACGGGCAACCTTAACCGGGTCGACCGTGACTTCAAGAATAAGATCGATGTAGAATTCCGAGGCAAATCGATATCAGATGTCAAGGGATAGAATTCAGGTATAGTAGGGGATAGATAGCATTGTAAACCGAGGATACAGAAATCTATGGTAAATCAATGACTAGTGTAAAGGAGTTTCACCCCTTGAAAAGTCATATCGTAGAGCAATGGGATGCTCCGGAATTCAGAAGAAAACGAGTAGTGAGGGACAAGAATGAAGTTTGGAACCGAAGGAACGTTCCAAAATTCAAAGGAGACCGTGTCAAAAGAGAAAATTCAAGCTTGAACGAAAGTGATTCCATAACTAAATTTACTATTTATGCTAAGTTTGCCTAGAGCCAAAGCTCTGATACCAAATTGTAACGACCTGATATTTTCAACCATTCGGATCCAAGCATGCCGGAATTGAATTGCTCAAAATACCAGATTGTAAGTTTATATTTGGAAAAACTCAGCATATACAGTAATAAATAATCACATGTCACGGACATGGAGTAATAAATGCAAGTAGTTCATGAAGCTACTATATACATAACAGAGTTAAATAAGATACAATAGAAGTCTCGAATACAATAGTCAAATACAATATCAGAATATAACACTGGAATCAACTGAATATCTGAAAGCTGGAAAGATAGCTGGATCTCCAAGCGCAGCTCTAACTCCAAAGGTGAGTCTCGAAAACTGGTACACTCAGTCTGACCCGAGCGTAAAGCAAAACACAAAACACTCGAATCAGAATTAACATTCTTATATCAACAAATCCAACTCAAGCGAAATAACAGCTGAAAATACAAGTAACTCAAAAAATGTTTGGGATAACCATCCTTTAAGGATCCGTTAAACTATCTACTATGTAGTAATATACGCTAAATAGATAATGTCTATCAACAATATAAAGTATCAAAATAGCGTTAAGGCGTTACCATTATCCCCTTAACACATTTTATATAAGCATCATAGTCTATACAGCACTGTAAACTCCACCGTAAACTAGTGGGCTATCAGGGAGTATTCCATAGGTATAACACAAAACAAATCGTAGTGGTCGCACATAGGGATATGAGTATGACAAGGCACATGAGGCAATACTCAAGGTAGTGAAACTACCGTTTGCCTGATCCGGACTAGTGAGAACGCATTGCCGCAACGATCGCAACACGGCGAAACAACACTCCCAATTCAAGGGTGCGCACCATTCAAAAACAAGTAACGGGCAGTTTACGAAGAAGTGTGTTCGCTAGATGTAGCTAACCTCATTGGCCTGGCACGTCTCCTTTTTTAGTCATTTCAAATTTGACACAAGTGTTAAGGCTATCCATTATCGTTCGCTTCCTTCAACTCCAGCAACGTCGTTATTCCAACCACCTCATTCTGGATCACACTCCGCGTATAACAGTTATTAAAATGGTATTCGGTTTAGACAGAGAGTATGTCCATAACCGATTTTGGTTTCTTTAATAACTTTCGTAATTATTACATCGATTGGTCGTTTAATAAATTTCAAAAACCAAATCAATTTCAATCTCACTTAGAATTTGAAAGTCAACATTTCATTTGTCTTTCTATATCAATTTCTATAATTTACGTTTCAAAACTTCCAAATTTCAAAACTCTATAATTCAACTTCATTTTTTATTCAAAACAAGTCAAATATTAATTTAAATTCATATATAGGTTTCATTCCATAATCATTTAAATTAAGTTAATTTAACATTCAAAACAATTTGAATTCATTGATGGATTCATTCGGTAATCATTTAAATTAAGCGAGTTTATCATTTCGAAATAATTTCAATTGAATTTCCAATTCATTAAATCAATCACTTAAGTTTACCTACATTATATCAAACTTATGAATTGAATTAAATTAAATTCGTCAAATTAAATTCTTTAAATTACAAGTCTCATAATAATTTCCATTAATCACATTTTATCTCTTATTAAAGAAATTCAATTTCACTTATTTACTTATTTAATTTAAGCAAATTTCAAAACTTAATTATTAAAGAAACTCAATTTCACTTATTAAAGAATTCAATTTCACTTATTAAAGAATTTAATTTTATTTAATTATTAAATAATTTCAAAACTTAATTTAATAATTTACTTAAATTTAAAAAACATTCTTTCATCAAACACTTTGTTAATCATAATACTTTGAAAATCAAAATTTAGAAATCATAATGTTTGGAATCATAACACTTCCCACTTAACTGTTTAAATATAAATAATAGAATATATAATAAAATAGTTTGAAATTTAAAATATAATTTATATTAAAATAGTTTATATGAAATAAATTTATAAAGTAACATATATAAATAGTTTTAATATAATTTTAAAAATACTTTATATAATAAAATAACTTCCTCAAATTTCATAAATTGATTCAAATCGATTCAGCTTCCAAAATTTTAAATTTAATCAAATCTTAAATCATCCATTTTAATTTATTTCAGTTTCTCAATAAACCATTTCACATTATATCGATTTCAAGTGCAGATTTTTAACCACAAAATAAACCATTTCAATTTCAATATTTTCAAAGCTTTAAATATTCAAACATTTCAAAACAAGATTTGATAATTCCATATATATATATATATATATATATATATATATATATATATATATCAAATTCACTTTACTATTATTTATTTGAAATATTTACTTACTAAATTCATTATCATTTAAATAAAACCCCAAATTTCAAATGATTAAATATTTCTTCAATTCATTTAAACTTGAAATATTCGTTAAATCACCTTAAACCAAATCAAGTTATAAAAATCATATCCTTTCAAATCTCAAATTCCATAAGTTTCAGATCGATTTCTAATTAAATACAATTTCAAATCAATTTCAAATCTATCTTCCTAACCTTAATTTATTAAAATCATTATCAACTCCATATTAAAATATAAATTAATAAATACATAACCATATTATATTTTAATAAAATCAAATTTTATAATTAAACTTATTTCATATTAAACAAATTATATATATAGCTTAAAATCAAGAATTTAACTATATATAAAATAACACTTATGTAATATCTAAAATCATATTTATATAAAACCATATATTCCCTTTAAAAAAACATGGTAATCATTTCAAATTATTTATATATAGACCAACGGTGTCTGTACATAATTTTCTATCTTATGGTCAAGTGATACAAATATTTATCATTTCAATCCGCGATTTAAATATATACGGGTATATCTATATCATTTCAACCGGTAATCCCAAATTCAATTCAATAAAAATCGCTTGGGTTTATCATTTCGACTCATAACGATTTTCTCCTATTCTAAAGTCCGTTCGGGTATGTATTATTTCAACCCATAGTGAATTCTATACTAATAGAGAATTTGCAGAGTGATAACAGATATGATAACAACGTAACTGGCATATAACATCAATATAAATAACAGATAAGGGTGTCAGATATCACAGATGAACATATATGGATAATAGTGTGTGTGTCTATATATAACAATGTAAACAACTAACAGCAGCATATTTAAAGCAAAGCTAGAGTGGCACGATTTGACGATCAAAGCTGATAAGATATGAATCGATGAGAATGAGTCAAATAAGCTCAATGTTATAAATGTTGACTTAATTTGATAAGATTCTTTAAGGTCCTTGCTTTTATGATATAAAATTAATTACGATGAAACAAAAGGCTCCCAAATTACAGATTAGTGGAATGTCCTTTGCAAAAGTTACACAGAAATTAATAGCGATTATAATTTTCCAAATCATGTGGCTACAATGAATGAGAACAGTGAAACATAAATGGAGTGTGAATGGCTTCCCATTATATGTCAAAATTGCAGAAGCTTTGGCCACAATGTGTTTCAAAGGAAGTACGTATACCAAAGAATAATAAGCAGTCAACAGAAATAACGGTAATATAGATATAGACTCATCCACCACAACTTAAACAAACAAACACAAACTGAAGCCAATGTCATAGTTTCAAATGAAAAGAATACAACACACCAAGTTGCCACAATCCAAGTCATACAGGAAAAGCCTTCCCCTCGGAAGCACAACAATGATCAGAATACAGCAGTTGAAACAAATATTACACAATCAAAGTCCGAGTCAAACTACAATACTGATAAATGCAATGAACAAAATAAACTCGATAAGGCATACAGCAAGGGAAATTGCGGTAATAGAAACTCTCTGAAAGTGTCATTTCAAACGTTGAGGTTGAACTAGCAGCCAAGAGTTCTCTAGCAACACAAGTCCAGAAGAAGTTCAAATAGAAGCTGAGAACTGCCTTGAAAACACAAACAATACAAGCAACAAGTCAGATGAATCAATTGCAGATAAGAACACAGGCTAAGGACAGAAAAATACAAGGAAAACCAGAATAGACGAAACTCCTTTTGAATTCAAAGCTACACAATTAGAGGATGTGGTCGGAAACCCGGCATGGAGTAATTTAGTTCATAAGATTAAGAAGGAAAGTAGAAAAGTAGAAAATCAAAGAGAACATAAGGGGGCTGTTCCTGTCCTAGAAAGTAGCAGCAAGTCTTCCTCATTTCAATCTATGGACTTGCTCATTTGGAATATAAGGGGATAAATTCCCCGTCTAAACAGTGTGAGTCTGTACAAATAATAAGACAAAGTAAATCTTCAATCATAGCAATCTAGTGATAAACTGTCGACTACAGAAAAGTAGAATCACGGTGGTCTGGGATCCATCAATTCGGACAAATAAAGTTATATAAGTCTGAACAGTGCATTATTTGTCTAGTACACAACAATGGAGATTTAAGAATGATATGTACCTTTGTATATGCTCACAATCATGAAGATAAAAGGAAACAGATCTCGGAATACATTACAAATGTGGCCAACCAAATAAACATCCCATGGATTGTTGTGGGTGATTTCGACACAGTACTATATAATCGCAAGAGAACTAATAATGGAATTTATTCTATAGATGCAGGTTTTGAATTTATGAGTTGCATTTCCAGTGCTGAATTAATGGACCCAGCTTTAAAGGTAATTTTTATATTGGTGAGAACTACAGCATACATAGCAAAATAGATGGATGTTTCATTAATTATGAATGCTTTGAAAAAAAATTCCGTCTTTAATTGTAGAATTCTCAAATCATTCTCTAAAGTGATCGTACCCTAATATTCATTAAGATGGTAGACAACATAGATGAAAAGAAGAACACAACATTCAAATATAACAGTGCTTGGTGTTACAATCATGACTATAAACAGATTAATGAGCAACAATTTAATCTGCAATGGGAATCCATTGTACAATTTTATGCAAAAGCTGCAAGCAATAAAAATTGTTAGTAACATCTCATTTGCGCAGAAATGTGACGATCAGGAAACACAATAACGAATTATATTCACAACTGTTTGAGCACCCCACGAATGAGATGGTTAATAAGCAGTTTGAAGAAAGCTGCAGTCTACTAGCTGAAGTAATTGGAAAATCTTCAAAAATGAAATATAAATGGCGCACTCAAGGGGATAGATAACCACACACGAGGGAGGGAATGGTTGTTGGGGGAAGGGGGGGGGGGGGTGGCGAATCATTCTAAACTAGGAGAGCTAAGAGCAATCATTAACTTCAAACAAATTTTTGATGACCAAGGCAAAGCATTTATCTCCATGGACTCATTTCTCAAGGAAGTTACTAACTTTTATGAAACTTTATAATAAACTAAATTCAAACGGTTACGTTGCTAACATTATTCGTAAAAAGATACTTGTATAACAAGCTCAGAGGGAATTGGCAAAACCATTTGAAATGGATGAATTAAAGTATGCTGTGTTTCAGATTGATGAAAATAGCATCCCAGGACAAAATGGCATCAACTCAACATTCTATAAATCGCACTGGGAGTTAATCGAGAATGAACTACTTGCAGCTATGCAGAGTATACAAACTTCAGGAAGATGATTTCTCACTTGAATCACACTTTCATTTACCTTGTTCCAAAATATAGTGTTGCAACCACAACCTCGAACAAGAACAAACTGGTTTTAATCAAGGAATCAATAACAAAAAAACAGTAAGAACACAAAGCACTTAACATGGTTCAAGTGAGTGTTGGCTAGACACCACTCTACTCCACGGCCAAACCAGCCACAAGGGCTATGCAATCTCTTTATTAATTCTGAATTACAATTTTGTACATCAATGAAGTCTTGCTCCAAGAATCATCTCTCAACAGGAATACATAAGTTCTCTCTAGACTCTCTCTAACATTTGCAATTTGTGAGGAATAGAATAATACAGAGTAAAGTGGTAATAAGAGCCTTATATACATAGGGGTGAACAACTAATAATACTCCCCTAGACTCGGGTACCAACTGTCATAATAGAAATTTTGTTATGAGGTCCAATAATAGCCAGTTGTGTCTTGAGCATTTTATCAATTATAACAATCATCCACCTTGGTAACATGCTTGAGATCAGCACCTTGAGCTGGTTTTATTTGGCAAATCAGCAGCTAAGTATGTTGAGTAAGCTCAGACAGTGCCTACACTTGCTATTAGGAACATACTTTGTGAACATATTTGATGCATTATCTTTTGTTCCCACCTTCTTCACTTGAACTTCATTTCTTCCAATGACATCTCTGATAAAATAGAGTTTGATGTCTATATGTTTGGACCTCTCATGGATCATAAGATTCTTCATTAAGTGCATAGCACTTTGTCATATAGCACAGTGATATCTTCTGAATTTTACCCCAATTCACCTGTGAAACCTCTCAACCATATGGCCTCTTTAATTGCCTCTGTAGCAGCCATATATTCAGCCTCTGCGCTCGACAATGCCACTACCTTTTGAAGGTTGGATTTCCAACTGGTGCATCCATCTAATGCTGTAAATGCATAGTCTGTCAAAGACCTTTTTGTGTCCAAACTTCCTGCATAATCTAAGTACACTATATGAAAAATCGTAGAGATCGGAAGTAACTTTGTAACAGAGTAAACGATTCGCAAATCGGAGTTCGGAGGTGGAAGTTATAAATGAAAAGGTGAAGTGGGATGAATTGACAGCGTCAGACGTTTGAGAAAACATTCAGACGTCTGGCGCTTCAGCAAATTTGCACCATACCTATTCCAGAAAGTTGGGTCAGACGTCTGACCAAATGGGCAGACGTCTAAGTCTGTGTAGAATTTCTCTCAGAGACTTAAATCAAACGTCTGACCAAATGATCAGACGTTTGAGCTTGTAGAGAACTTTTTTCAGAAGGTTAAGTCAGACTTCTGATCAATTTGGACAGACGTCCGAGATGACTACCGCCAGTTTTTCACGCGTGGACTTGGCTTGAAGATTTGTGATATCTGCAAGGAAAATTTCGAAATATTGCCTAGGGTTTCTATTCTCTTATATAAGCTAGCTTCAGGTTCCAGATCTGTGTGTACGTGCAAGCAACTGCAAGAGATTAGCCTCTACAAATTAGGGTTTATTAAAACCTAATTTTCTTCAATTCTCTTCTCCACAAATCAATTTCTAATTAGAATTTTGATCATTGTATTCAATCTCGTGTACTCTTCTCATCAATATTAATAAAAGCCCTATCTTAAAGTGGATGTACACTAACACAACGTAGTGAAACCACTATAAATCGCTGTATGATTTATTTTTCATTATTGTTTTGATTTCTGAATTATTTGTTTGAGATTGTAATTATTTTTGAATTCATTGAGATTTGAATTAAGTTATTGATTGGTTGTTTTTACATTTCTTACCACGATCATGTCTTCCGATGTGATTGTAGGGTTTCGATTTGAGTGGTCTCTAGTTGAAATCTCTTTCCAACATACATTATGTAAATGCATACAAATCAAAGAAAAAAACAAAAATTACAAAATCAAGAAAGTATGTCTATTAAGAGATTATCGCATCCGCATGTTTATACTTTACCTATGAGTTCTACCTTGTTTGTTGAGATCCTCTCAAATTTGCAAGTCCTTAATGTTACCATTCTTGAAAAATTGTAAAGAAACTTAATCTTCTGAATAGTTCTTAGGAAGCTTACAAATGAAATCTTGTGCTCAACATACAGTTCAACACACTGTAACTGGATACTGTACTATTATATACATACCTAACACTATTAATTTTTACGATAAATTCACGAGTACTTTCAGAACTGAGATTAAGAAAATAAAATTAGGCACCTGGCATCACTTAGAGTAGGAAAAAAAACAGGAAATAAATTGATCTGTATGACATGCTGAGCCTAACCTTTCCAACTCGCCATCTGCAAATTTCACCTATGATGGATTTGAAGCCTCGATGAAATAGGGCAAAATTTTAGAACCAAAAAGGGCTTACTGCACATTAATTATGGTTAAATAAACTACACAAAGGATGCAAGCAGTAATGACTAGTGGTTTTGTTTGATATGAATGATAATTCACTTGATTTGTTTTGATTGTATGTAATACTATTGACTGGAGCATATTACATGACTTTTAGTGAATACAAATGCTAACATTATTAAACATTAAGTATATTTAAATACTTAGTCATATAATTTAATGCTTAGTGATGTTCTTATTCTTTATCACTTTATAAAAATACTTATTAAGCATAAACTTTTGATTGTAGAATAACACGATTAAACGTAATCAACCATCAGTGGTTACAGTTTTTTTATTAACTATAGGTAGTTAATAGTTTTTATTGCAAACTAGTATTATCTAATAGAATATATCACAGCTTAATATGAGATCAAATTGATTTGGAGCTGCTTACATTTAAGTGTTTAAAGTGAACAGTAAGATGTATTAAAAATCTATGTAATGGATTTGATTATTTTAACTTTGTTTCTGCGCAATAGCTTTAATAATTTTAACTTTGTGCTTCTAAGAATCCCCTACTTAAACAGTATTTAAGATGCTCGAAGATATCATTTCAGAAAGACATGTAATTTCTGAAATCATCGGGCCTTATAGAACAGGGACTATGAAAATGAAAATAATCATAGATTTGCTATTTATTGCAAGTAATACTTTCATATGTGATATTTATTTTCTACCATATCAAGCAGCTACTCGAATAATCATCACAAAGTGAACTTGATAGGAACAAAAAAATTCTGATAACAATAATAAGAGTAATGCTTAATTTTAAACACGCTCATCTTAAAGTCTCGGGATCTAATCCAATAACTCTAGAAACACAATCTAAAGATCCACTAGTATGAACAAATTAAATTCATAAAAGGGTAAGATTATAAAATGTTTCCAATGAAACGCTTTTACAGTCATACGTAACGAAATAACGGGTTAGCATCAGTGCATCAACCCCATACCTTTTTTTTTTGAACAGGGATAAGCCATGTTAAAGACGTTAAAGAATATTGCAGGAGATTTCACAGTTTATTACTTACTACATTTTATAGTTTTTCCGAAGTATAATATCTCCAATTATATAATTACTTGAGTTTCAAGTAATGTAGATGTAAATATGAGTCATGTATTGTTGAATTATTAATTAAGTCTTGTTTCTTCTTTTCTCTTCCCCTTTCTTCTATTTTATTTTGTTTTCTTCGTTAATTTAAACATGGTATGGGAGCTTGATTTGATATATCAACATGGTATCAAAGCGTGTTTCGATTCTAATAAAATAATTTACAATTAAATTTCAATTTAGAAACTACGATTCACTTCATCAACTGCAATCAAAATTTATCAATGCTGTTCAGAGAGTGCATCCTAACGTCGTCCCAATTTGAGGTTTGAAAATTTGAAACATGTCGGATGTATTACTCAAACCGTGCTTCTGCTACTTGCGAAACAATTAAAGGTTTTATCAGTTTTCAAATTTTGGATTTCTTTCATGATCG
This sequence comes from Allium cepa, assembly GCA_030765085.1. Classification (NCBI taxonomy): domain Eukaryota; kingdom Viridiplantae; phylum Streptophyta; class Magnoliopsida; order Asparagales; family Amaryllidaceae; genus Allium; species Allium cepa. The sequence continues at coordinate 962,350,287 of CM060928.1, forward strand.
GTATAAATCCCAATTGGAATTCCACTTCCAATCCCACGAGAATCTTCTTTTTCTATTTTTTTTTCCTTTCTCGGATTCCGACTCCGGATTTCTGATTGGAATTACGCTTCCAATCTCGATTGAAATTTCATTTTCAGTCCCATAGAAATTTCCTTATTTTCATTTTTTCTTTCCAAATTTCAACTTTGGATTTTCGATTCATTATTGTAGTCTTTTCAGATAATTGTCTACCAATTATGTATAAGCTGGTATTTGAAGTTGGTCTCTCTAACAGCACTTGGAATCGTTCTTTCGCAACATCGAATATTTTGGTGACAGATTTCTGATTTCATATTTTGATTGTGTTTGTTTTGACAAACTCTAGTTGCTACGCATTTTAAGTTTGACGGGTGGGGTTAAAAATGTTAAAGAATATTGCATGAGATTTCACAATATATTACTTATTTATTGTATTTTGTAGTTTTCCCTAAATATAATATTTTCAGTTATATGATTACTTGGGTTCCAAGTAATCTAGATGTAAATATGAGTCATGTATTATTGAACTATTAATTAAGTCATCAATAAAGATGTAGTTTTTAATAGCTATTTGTTTCTTCTTTTCTTTTCCTCTTTCTTCTTTTCTATTTTATTTTGTTTTCTTCATTAATTTCGACAAATCCAATACTTGCAAAACAATATTTATTTGTAATCACAAGTCAGAAAAATTAGCAAGACATTTTCTAGATAAAAGCATTGAAAGAAACTTATTTTGGCCTACATGTATAACAGAGGTCAGTCTGATATTTTTAACTAGAAGCACATGGCATGGCATCGAATGTATAATGTAAAGCGAGCTAAAGACGGTTATCAGCTCACTGAAACAAGCAATAACAATCCACTTATGTTTCACAGGTTTGATTAAAAGCCAAGCATAAGTGCTAAAAGTTTGAAAATATGAATATCGAATACTTGTGAAACCAAGGGACTTTCTTTGAAAGTATAGGAGAGGTTGTTGTATACACTGGTTATTTTCAACTTAACCAATTTTGCCACATGTTCTAAGTCACAATTAGAAGTTTTCACCTCTTTTTATAAGACCCGTTAATAACTAATCATTATTAGCTCTTGTGAACCATGAAAACAGTTTCATCCTCTCCAATAAAAGGCATCAGGCATGAGTATTTTATAGCAACGTTTTAATTGGACATATGATTTATAAGCCTATTTAAAATCATATTTGTAATTAAGTGTAAAATATCATCTTAGTAGTCTATTAACAAGTGTTCACATTCATCCTCACAACTGCTAACAAATGTAAACTTCGACTGGAACCTACGTCCAATTTTAACACATCAGACTTGCATACGATAGATATGGTTTAGCTGCATTCTCCACAAGGTTACACAAAGGAATGACCATTTCATCTTCAGAGGCACAAGTCCATTTAATAAGGTTGTCTGCTCATGTCCAAGTACGTTGTCTCTTCCTTAGCCGCCTACACCTCTGGTGGAACTAAATTTTAGAGCATTAGTGTTGTTTGAATTGGAAAATTAGTACCTTTTATATCAAATACTAATATAGCAACTTTACATTGTCAAATAAAAGTATAATAACAGCAGAAATAAGTAACAAATAATTAAATTTAAAAGCACTCAAGATGTTATTTGATAGGGTAATAACAATTATGATAGCTACTGACCAACGAGTTACAAGTACAACAAAGTGCATTTCCTACAACCATGTGTTCCCATTATTATTTTTCCCCTGCAACTAGCAACGAGTTCCATAATCTGTGGCAGAGATGAGTAAATTATGTCCGAAAACATGGCACTTAAATTATAATACTAGTCTCTGCCACTTTCGCTATATCCCTAGCATATTGCAATCCATATCTCTAAAATACATGCATGCACATTTCAATCACTTAAACAACTAAAGTTGCATTTGTGGATCATCCATCCAAAGTAGGTTTCATGTTTCCATCATTTTATTTAATTTCTTTATCAGCATTTCCTCACATAATTAAGGATAATAACACTATTTCCTTGCTCAACTTACCAAATTTCAAACAAAATCAATTGAACAGATGTTAACTCTCTAATTAACAAAATGCCACAAAAGCAAAGGCAGACCGTACCAATTCAATTCATGAAAAACATTGACCACGAAAAACATTGACAGCCTTGTGAGCTTCCTCTCTAGTCGGACATATCAGAAAATAACAACCTGCATTATGCACCAGAAAATTAAAATCTCCAGCTAAACTGAAACCACCAAATGGTATTGAACCCAAGTTAAAACCAACCTCACGACGTCTTGATTGCCTTATCTTTAATAATGCTGACCATCTCAACTCTCAAGAATTTGTCGAATATAGAAATCAGTTGATGTTCGGTCATTTGCTTCGTACTAGACCAATGAAAAGCTTTGCACCTAGAATATCCAAATTGATTAGAAAGAATCGATTAAAATAGAAAAAATGGGGAGAAATTCAGCGGAGAATAGAGTAGGATCAAAATACATCTGAGGAAGATGAGGTTTAGTCTTAATTAAACTGCAAAAATGGGAAGAGATTCTGGAGAGAGGAGAATCATATCGAAACATAGGAGAGTAAGACATGGTTATGTCCTGACAAAATATATATTAGATTTTGTCTGCAGAAATTATTAGCAAACATCTAACAGTCGTTTTGATGATAATCAAAACATGCATTTTCAACCATGGCACCGTGTCAATGTCCCCATCAATCTTTAATCTTTAATGTTAATAAACAGATTTTTTTCTGCATGATTCACCAATGCGCCTCCAATTTCAACTGTTTATGTCGTGTTAAAGATACCCTCAAACTGATTTTATCGTATAAAAAACCCAAAGAATTCATGTGATCAATTTCAATCATTTGAGAAAAGACAAAAATGATGATGAAAAATACATCAACAACAAAACTAAATAGTATAGTATCATTTCAAATGAGATGTACAACATTAACATATGAGTCATGATTAGATAAATAATCACTAAATAATCTTTCAAACACCACAGTATCTCCAGAAGTACCAGCAAATTTTCGATTATGTCAACTGGCCCATTAGCTCAGTTGGTTAGAGCGTCGTGCTAATAACGCGAAGGTCGCAGGTTCGAGACCTGCATGGGCCATATTTTTTCTACCTTAAATGATTCCCAATAAATATAATTTTTTTGTTTTATTACAATCCCCATTACAATGCATGTGTTTTTTTTTTCAACATCTTTTCCGTCTTTCGATTACTCATACGCACATGAGAATGATAATGTCAACAAACTTCGTGCTTCAAGGATCTTTGTATACATTATTCTAAACAATAATTCAACCTTATCGAGTACTTCATGCTTCAAGGATCTTTGTATAGATTATTTTAACCAATAATTCAACCTTATCAAGTACAAGCTGATTATACAATTATTGACTTTGGGAATCAATGAGGAATATTTGAAGGTAGTATCATTTTGATCCGACCAACAACATTAAGTTCATGTTAATGGTTAACGATGAAGAAAGGGAAACAAAGTTAGAATTTAGGAAAAAGCATGTTTTGAAATCCGAGGATCTGGTATACATTTATAGTGGTCATGAACTGTCCATTCCCAAAATGAATATGTCCAAAGGCCAGATCTACAAACCCGTAATAGTTCGCTCAACGGATCTATCTGTTACCCGGCTTGTTGATTCGCTCTACAACGGTCCTAGCTTTCAAAACAGAAAGACCCCCACTCTTAGCGATGGTGTGTGCGCGCTAAATGCAAATTGTGTCCTAAAAGCACCCAATTGCACACCAAATGCTTATTCACCCACCTATGCACGTGCACGTGCAGTGCACCACGCTTTGCCTTTGCTCTCCCATGGCTTTGGTCTCTTTTTTAATCAAAGGCAACTCTTTATAACTTATTTCATATTAGCATACTCCTTTACTTTTTGCAATGTATGACAAATGCAAAATCTCAAAACTTCATATCAAAAAACCCAACCTCGTTTTGTTTTGAAAACATTCATCTTTCCCCCCTTATTTTCACATTTAGATATAGATTCATACTTGCAACCAAAAACTAATCCGATTTTTTTAGTATTTTTAATGAAAATATAATTAACATGTCTTAATCTATCATATCATGAATTAACAAGGACAAAGCAGACAAATGACGTATAAAAAAATCATCAAACAATTCAAATGAACATAATTTCACATTTTTCTAACCATAATTCATATCCTAAATGAAAATAAAATGAGCCTTTTCAACCCTGAACAAGAGAAGATATTGGACCTTTGTACTAAATTTACACCCGTAATTTTTTTATAAAAAAAATTGTATACACAACATGACACGTTGTAATAGAATAAAAGGGAGAAGATAGCTTTGTAAAAATTTAGGATAATAGTAAGTAATGCATGTGTGTGTGCGCATTCGTGCTCTTTTTCTTATTTAGATACGAATAAAAGGATATTGTCATTTATAAGACAAAATAGATTTAAAATAGTTGCATGGCATGATTATTATTAGATGTTAAAACAAATTTAAGATGGTCTAACTAAAAACTAGGGATATGAAAAAGAAATGCATATATAATTTCTTTTGAGACACTAATCAATGGACGTTGTTTTTTATAAGACATAATAGTTGTAAATAGTTACTTGTCTGTATCAAGTTGAAAATAAAATATAAAATATGTATACATAATGTTTAGCTCCAATGTAGATTTCGTCTAAGTTTAGAGATGAAATATTGTAAGTGACCTAGCTAGAATTTGACATAAGATGGCACACATATAGAATGTGTAGCTCCAATGTAGATTTCATCTAAGTTTAGAGGTGAAGTATTTTAAGTGACCTAGCGAGTGCTGCATTTACAACAACAGTGCGGACTATTTGGAATGGAAAAAGTATAGATAAGTCTAAAGACCTAAAATTAAACAAGCATTTGTACGTGTCAGCAAGTTAACAATAATAACACATAAAAAGAAACTGATTAATGAAGATAATATCAGCAACTTGAGCAACATTACAATCAACTTCACAACCGTAGAGATATCCGTGTGCCACTTTGTATTATGTTATAATTCTATTTGTTCAAGTAATAAGATTACCAGGTTTTTTCTAAAAATGAATACCTAGAGACCATTTATTAGCTTCTGAAGGTGCTCTGTTGGCAGTCCAGCTATTTGGCCTACCAAAATGCTACTGTTAAAGCTACAAAGAAACTGCCAACAATATAAGTTCGAATTGCCTATATTCTATGTTTTACTGGTGGGATTGGCATTGTATTGCTAGTTTAAGAAAGAATAAACTACAGCAGCACAAGTTACCATATGAACAAAAAGAAGTATGCACAACATGACTCACTGGTTCTTTGTAGAATAAAGCAGGGAAGGCAAGATGGTCGTATCAAACTTTAAGGTAAGAGCAAGTAATGCATATATATGTTTAATAAAGGATATTTCCCTTTCTAAGATAGAAAGTTTTCAAACAGCTGCATGGCATGACTTATTCAGATGTCAAACAGAATTAAGCTGCTCTTATTAACATTAGGGATAGGAAAAGGTAATGCATATATGCTTCTTTTGCGACATCAATCAAAGGATACCACTCTTTAGAAGATAAAAAATTGTAATGTAGTTACTCATACAAGACACTGGGTATCAAGTCAATTGAAAATAAAATAACAAATTCGCATAATATAGCTTTTTTTTAGATGTATAATAAATCCAACATGTCATGGTACACATACAGGATAGCTACCTTTAATGGTGCTTTCATATTATCTAAGTTCATTTAGAGATTAAAAAATATATTTGATGGACGGACGAACACTACCGTGTAATGTGATGGTGTGCGATTTCTTTTGAGATAATGAAGATTATTTTTTACTAGAAACATATAAGAATAGATGTAAAATATTACCATACAAGACTCTGGCCGTCAAGTAAATAAAAATAAAATATAACTTTGTAAAACTCCTTTCTTGTGTAATGCTACTTTTTACAGATGTCAGTGTCTTCCAGAGGATCTAACCCAAGTCACCTGCTTGGGAAATGAAAATACTCACCACTTTAATACAACTTCGTTTGTTAATCAAAATAAAATGGAAATAGTTATTATATTATATAATTATTAATAGAAACAATAACTACATATCAACATGTTACTCGTCATGAAACATTTTATAATTAAAGAACTTTGACAAACATAAAAATATGTTCATTTCCCCTGTAAATCAAAATCGGCTTGTTTGCATGACGGATGGAAATACTTATCCTATGACAACTTTATTGTTAAACGTCTGTACATATATCAATAATCAGGTAGTGGAATCATTTCCATATTAAGGGATATCAAATCTCGATGGAAGCATTATGAAAATGCACATTGCTAAAGATCACAGCTTGATAGAAACATTAAAGAAAGCCAATCATTGTCGTTGTGGTATAGTGGTGAGTATTCCCGCCTGTCACGCGGGTGACCCGGGTTCGTTCCCCGGCAACGGCGTTTGTTTTTTTTTTTTTTTTTGAAGAGAGTATCAGTTGAAGTTGAACTTTATCCACCTTCATGAATTGTTACTTTTCACTCATATTCATAAATTTCATCGTTACAACATTTACAAACATCTGCAATTAGCTTATTTCTCTAGAATTGTTGTCTTATCTACGCTTCATTATGTTTGAATAAATTTGATTCTCATTTTTGTACGTCATCAAGATATACAAGCACACTAGCATTCACAAATCATACAAGCCTGCTGTAGTAGTTTCTGTATTAGATAGAGTATAAACTTGTTTTCATAGCATGGCTGAATTCAACAATACAGTCCGTTATTGAATGTGTATCCAGGAAAATATTACCGAGTTTGGCTGTCTACACACACACTCTAACATAATGAGAACAAACCAGTGTTTAAAAACGTGATAATCATGATTAAACCAGTTCCAATTTGTGTATCTCATCTAATTATGTAGCAAAATCATTTGCTTCCAAGCAACTAGCTAACTAAAGTTATATCTATAGCCGCCTTTCTCATTTTCTACCAAAAAACAACAATTTTGCACTTAAGCTATTATGGACAAATATAAATATTATAATTCAATTCCCTAAGTTTATACCAACAATGTGTGGTAGGTCTTATGAATCAGTATCAACTAACTACAAACTTCAATCAACATATTTGAACTTGCAAATTAGAAAACTAACTTTTCTAGCACCAAATGATTTCCTCACAAAACTAAATGCTTCTTGAGGCAACATCACCGATCATACAACGTTAAAAAAAACAAACCATCAAAGTCAACACGAAACCCATAACAAAATACAGAACTCACTCGCAGGAAATTAGAGATGGCCCAAGCAATTCAGCTGAATCAGCAGAAGAATCCTTGCCTTGACCTTCGCCCAGTAACTATAACAGTTTCCAAAATCCTTTGTCACAGTTTAAGACGTCGGATTGGATTAGGGATTTAGGCAGCTTTTCTCCAACGGGTACTGGCATCTTCCATTTACCTTTCCGCATCCGATTAAGGATTCGGCTTGAAGTAGGGATGAGAAATTGCTAGGGTTAGGGGTCCAGGAAAATCAGGAAGAAAATGGCGGGAATTCAGAAGTATTGGGAGAGCATGGTGATTGGAATGATGGCCCAAAAATGTTGTGAGGCCCAAAATATAATAGCATGTGTATGTGACCGTTATATTCGTTACTGTAACCTTTTGGCATTTGACGGGTTTTTGATGGCTTTGTTCACAAGGGATGTCGCACTTGCACAAAGCTTCACATACGTAAACCAAGTCAAGAAAAGCAAAGCAAAGCAAGTATATCACAGCCCTTGTGTCAAATAAAGAAATCATTCAGATGTTCATTACGAAAATAAGTGTAATGTTAGAAGAAGAGTGCGTGAAAAATGATCGGACAACCGTTGAAGTTTTGTCGATCCCAACACTTCAATTAATTTTTATGACTTGAAAACTCGTTTCATATAGCTTTGTATTTTAATTTAAGCATGTATATGGATATGCCAATCCAAATCTAACATTCTTTTATATTTTTTGTCTAAGATAAATAATACTAGAGTTCATCAGTTAACCGTCATAAATGAAAATATGAAACATTATTTACTGAAATAAATGAATAAATAAATTGTTATGGCAATATCAACAGCCTTTGTTTAATATTAAAAAAACAATACTAAAAATGTAATGAAATAACAAACCATTAAAAGAAAGTTCTCAATGATTGCATTTTCCCGCCTTATTTGACTATGTTTGTTTCATGTCCGCCCTCGACGGGTTTCTTCGTCAAACTCAAATAACGAGTAATTTGCGAGGATCTATGAATGCATTGTGCAATCAAATATTCATCAATAATGTGGAAAACCCTGAAAATGGAACAGTAAAAAACATGGAGATTTAGATTGGTTCAATCCTTGAGGGATCTACGTCCACTATGAATTGATGTTTTACTGCTTGGAAGCTTCAAATTTTACAACGGTTCTATAGGGTTTGTAGTACTATTCAGTTTCTCATAATTTGTTTCTTTTCCAATTGAGGAGAAAGAATTTTAAAGGATTTTATAGAGCGGTTGATGTAACGACCTGTATTTTTAACGATAGGTATTTAAATAATTGATTTAAATATAGAATCGTTAATTAATTGACAATCCAAAAAAATGATTTTTCGCATACAGTCGAATTAGGACTCGAGACCACTTCCGTTGAGTCCGGATCGACGTTGCGAGTTAGGATGAATATAAACATCGCTATATTTCGAGATAAGACGATCTGATTGCCAAAACGATTTCGAAATGCGCAAAATTATCATCCTGAAGCGTTTTCTAGAGTAGTTGTGAAATTTATACTATTAAGATCGGAAAAATGAGATAATATACGCAAATGAGATTCGTTGCGATTGGATGCGCTATGTGATCGTCCGAGCCCGAAATGTACGGCAATTTATGTGAGAAATCAAATAAATCGAATATTATACTAATATATTACAAACCCTCACTTAACCTTCTTTCTCACGTTCATTTTATTGTTCCATTAATTCATCCAAAAAATGGTCGGCACTCTCTAATCTCATTCAAATATTAAAATTCAGCGATTCACTCCATTAAAAATCATGAAACCAACACCGTTGAGCTCGTATCGAATAGAGCTTCGAACCCATATGGATATTGAAGGGTGCGACACCGACTGGGAAGATAGACCTAGTGTGGATGGTGACTGGGGTTAGACTTCATCAGCAATTGAAGAGGCGATAGGCAAATCGGAGTACACCGTCGTGTTTCTCTTGTCGAATAGTGTAACAGCCCGCAAATCCGTACCCCTTGAGTCAACACTATTCTAGGTAAATCAACTCAAGTTGCACGGAAATACGAACCATTTGGTTAAAGAAGAAGAGAGGTAGAAGAAGAAAATAGAAGTCAACGTCAGAATCTAACCATCGCAGCGGAATAAAATATAATAGATAATAAATAATTTTACTCAAAAATCAAATATCTCTGTTTGTATGTATTACATCATCAGAGTACATCAATCACAGCTCAACATCAATATCATACAATGGATACACAACAACTCAAACAACGGAATATATGAATATAAAACAAGTACGAATGTACGTATCGTCATCCAGCTCGTCTGCTGAGCTCCACAGCATCATATCCTGTATCATATAATACTCGGTCTGACCCGAGCATTACAGTTAACAATACCCGAGTCAGTCTGGAATACCAGCGTGAGAAAATCACACTCAATTGATTATTAAAATTTCAAAAAAATCCTTTAAAAACAAAAGCATCTCGTAAGACCACGCCACAAATAAACATGTCGGGTTTTTACCTTACGATAGCTAAAACACTTTTTATAGAAATCCTCTGATATTATAATAGGGTCTATATACAAATACTTATAAAATAGCCGAAATTGTTACATGATTAAATTCCAACTACTAGCCACAGAGTGGGTAATACAAACAAAACTCGTACAAGGCTCGTAAGGAGAATGGATTTCCAACTAATGACTAGGCACTGGGGTACCACCTGTCACAGTACGGGGCCTAGATCACCGTACCGAGGAGTACGCCCGCTCCCCTGCAACATAAGGCCGGGACTACCCCTTACTGGATAATCCCGAGTGAGATCACCCCGCGGTTGGGATCAACAACCGCCCACTAAGCCGAAATAAAAAGGGACATCTAGACTATGATGACCTCACCCTGCTTGGGTGCTACCCACCTAGCCTTGCTACATAACCCCTGATTTTCAGTCATTCCCATTTGATGAGGCTTGAGTCTAAGCGTTACCTTTTTAGAACATATCTCTTAGAATGCCCATCGTCCACCTGACGATGTTTCGCAAGATGGAGATGAAGCTAGAAAGAAAACAAAAACTTCGGCCGTTACTTCGATTCCCCTTTTATATTTTATTTTTTTAGAACGAAGAACTCGGCCTCACCTTCGAACTGAAAGGAGGAATGAAAACAATCAAATTGCGATTGTTTTGGGATGAAGCTGCCATTGTTGATTTTGATTTGGAGGGGATTTGTTTGGTTATGTCTCAATTTAAATTGAAGAAAGAAAAACAAGGAGCGACCATTAATACAATTTCCTGATATTCGTTCGTTTCTAATGGAATGGGGGTTCGCGAACATAAAAGGGCTCGATTTTGGCTTCTCGAAGAAGGATGAAGAATCGTGTTTGGTAAGCCAAAGGTAGTGCGCTTTGAACGATCTTATCGCCGAAAATTTTGAACTGAAAAGGAAAGAAAGGAAGGACGTGAAAGGATTTGACTGTTTAAACAATGTCTAAATTTGATTCAAGCTTAAATTTAAATCGACCCGAATTTTCGATATAGATTTAAGCGCGTCTATATGTCGTATGCTCACATAACAACTCCAAACAGTACGACAATTGAAATCCGATAATAATTCAATATTACGGATCCAATGGAACTGGTTTCGTCGAATTCTGAGACTGTGCCTCGGAAGACTATTTTTAAATTCAATTTAAAACGATAAATTTTCAAAACTGAACAATTCAGTGTTAGATTAAATTTTAACCCTTATATTATATTCAATGCTATCAATATATAAATTTTAAAACTAAACAAACCACTGTTAAATTAAATTTTAACACCTTTAAAATTTCCAGTATTATCAATATAAGTTTCATAAGTCTTCAATTTATTTCCAACAGACTCAAAACTCCAAATTCAACGTTTTACTCGACTTCAAATTATTTTATTTAATAATTAATTCATCAAATAAATTGTGATATTCGTAATTCAAGTTAAAATTGCTCTATTGAATACTAAAATCAATTAAATATTCTGACTTTAATTGCTTGAAAATTTTGGGTCGTCACAAATAGCACCTCTCTGTGTCAACGGTTCTAGGTACGGCCCTTAATTGTGAAATGCGGCATTTCCGGTAGCCGCATGACCTCATCAGGTCGTGAATTGCATCTCTTGGTCAAGCATTAAGAAGTGGATGCCATCACGGAGAGATCGTGTAGTGTGATGCGTGGGCGAAGACGGCACGATGTTTCGTCGAGAAATGAAGGAGAATGGCAGGAGAGAAGGTTATCAGGTTTGGATTGACATGCAAACATACACGTATAGGAAATTGTCAAATTGGGGAAGAAGGATTTAGTGTTAATTAAGGTAATTTACTTTTAATTAAGTTAATTAATTATTTAGTTAATCTCAAATCTTATAAAACTCATATCTTTTACGTACAAGGTCCATTTTGGATGCGGTTTTTTGCGTTGCACTCATGGTGGAGGGCTCTACGACTTGACATTAGTTTGGTCAGCTTTGTTGAGATGAGTGATATTGTCTCTCAGTATACTGTGATTGTTGGAATATCACAAAAATGGTATTTTGAAATGATTTCCAATTTTAAAATGTGATTTAACTATGTATAACACTTATTTGGTTTTTATAAAAGAGATTAAAAGTACTTTAAAATGGTTTTAAATCAAATATCACATTTTTTCATTGACATGCTATTTTAGAAAAATGCTAATTTTAGGTTGTCTTTAATATAACTCCCCCGTTGGTTGATATGGATGCATTATACACATATATTATATGGGATGTATGTATGCTTGTTGGTTGGATGTATGCTTGTTTAATTGTTTTGGTTGTAAACACCGGTTTATTGGCGATCCAGCGTTGAGAATATTATGTGCGTTAGGGTTTTGTGCCTGTTGATTGGAAACCAAAACGAAAGAGATAAGTTATAGAAGAGTATCGAAATGCGTGCTAACTGACCTGAAGATGGAAGACGATGGACTGGGACGGACTTCGGACATCTGGATGGATGCCATATGTTTTCATTTGGTTTGTACTTTACCATTTTTGGTTATGTACATGATCAGAGTTGTTGGTGTTGACCACTGTAGAGTGGTCGGTCCCCATCATTGTTGATAATGGTCGATTTGGCCGATCTTTAGCCTGGATGGTGAAGAGGCTTGAGCACAGTATGATTGTTTGTTCGTGCGGCCAACTCTGGGTCTGGATGTTATTGCTCTACAATGAGTCTCTCCCGGCGATCCCAACAAAGTGACTTTTCGACATGATAGTTTCAAGACTTCAGATGGTAGCTCGTTGGTGCATGGAGTTAGATTCAGAGGTTGGAGGCTTAATGTCGAAAGGAGTCGTGATTGTTTTCCACATGGGCGGGTTCTTTAGGGGTGACCCATGAATAGAATGTTGAATGGTTCTATCGTGGAAATGGGTGAAGCAATGAAGAGCTTGGATACACATGTTAAGGGATTGTTGGTACTTGAAGTGTTTCTGTTGTACCCAGACAGAGCGGGCGTATTGTGGGGACACCTATAGGTACTCTTTTCGGTTACCCCGAGTCGGTTGATTGGATCCTTATAACCTAGACCGGTTAATTGGGTCTAGTATCCAACTTTGAGCTACGAGGCACGTATCTAGCTTCGGGCTATGAGATACGTGACTACAACTAAAAATAAAGATTTACCCACCCTAGGAAGTTGAAAGGTCATACGAGTTATCGTACATCTAAAGCACGCTAAGTGACAGTTAGTATTGTTTGATGGATGTTATGTTTATTCCGGCTGCTTCACTAGGCACCTATCGCTCTAGTGATGTCACATGATGTAGGTATTATGAATAAGGATACCTAGGCACCCCGACATTATACTTAGTATGGAGTACTCCTTATGATATTGGTAGAGTAGCATATTATTATAATGACGCTAATTTTAACAAACATTATTTAGGATATTTGATTAGATAAACTAAATGAAATAATGTAGAGTTAAGGGATGTATAAGCAAAATAGAATTAAAAATAAGCAAGTAGGAGGAATATGGTAAGGATAAAATGGGAACATCCTTCATTCTAATACCAAAAACCCTTCCATTTTTCACTCCTTGTTCATTTTAACATTCACAAACAAAATTAAAAATCTAAGGGAGATCGATCGGCCACCATTAAGGAGATTCAAGAAGAAGAAAAGATAGGATTCAAGTAGAAAACATAAGAAAATCAATCAAACGGAATATCTCAAACTTCTTAACACTAAGCTAAGGTGAATAATTTGATTTACATCTCACTTTTGAAAATGATCTCGGTTTCATGGTTTGATCCAAACTATTTTGCAAATAATATGTCATATTATGTTTATTTTAATGGATATATACACTTATTGATGATTTATATGAAATCATATGGATTTATGATATGTTTAAATAAGAGAACCTATTAAATGAATCCAAACGAGTTGCGTTTTTGATAAACGATCAAAAACATTATTTTAAAGTAGGTTTCAAGTTTTATGATTTCTAAGCAACTGTGGCTTTATTATGAATTTTCTATAAGAGAAAATAGTTGGTATTGGGTCTAAATTATTTAAGGTAATTATATAATGATTTTGGGTATGAAATTTATACATGATACAAAACACATTAAAAGTGAATTATTGTGATTTTGGAAAATTTTCTATGTATAAAATTATTTAAGTTAACAGACTTAAATGTTTTATATGTTTTATCAAGGAAAATGACTTATTTTCTTAAAAAGTTTTAAATTGTTGATTTTAAATTCGGCGGCCTTTTTCGAAAGAATTGGCAACCAATCCTATTTTGACGAATTACGCAAGTTAGATGAAAAAGAATTACTTTGAAAGGTAAAAAACCAGTTTTGTTTCGATTTACAACTTTGCCACTTTCATTACTTGCTTTTGTCCACATGCCCAAAAGGCCTTTCGCATCCATTCGAAACCAATGTACATGGTATCAAGCAATTGAAACGAAGTGTATTGGAAAAAGGTGAAAGGGACCGTGTCGAAGGCATGCTTTCGAAAGGGTTGCTTTTAACTTGTCTTTGTTTTTAAAAAGAGGCTTTCAAACAAGGTGTCGCTTGCCTTTGTTCTAGAAATGAGCTTTCGAAAGAGTTGTCGCTTACTTTTGTTTTAAAGGAAGATTTCGAAAGAATAGTCGCGTTTGTACCTCTTATATACCCATGCCGCCGTATTCATAGCTTTCAAATTAGTTAAGATCATTTTTCTTTATAGCCTTAACAATGTATTTGAAAAGGGTGCTTTCGCCTTTTTGTAACATTCCTCTACTTGGAGGCCCAAAACTGATGGTTATGGATGATGCAGTCATCCATAGTTATTAACCCTTGACGATCAAATACATATTTCCACATTCCATTCAAAATATTTCATGTTCATTGCATTATCCCAAAACTTTAACCACGTTCAGCAAAATATAATTATTACACATATACCAAGAGTGACATATGTCGATGCCCCCTTGGTTGATCAGAGTATATAATAAGGCTAATAAATCTGCCTTTGCATCCAAATACACAGCGAAAAAAGATAACTCTAAATAACTAACTGCCTCCTGCATTCCTTCGGAAGCTTTATTCGTCTAAGAAGAGAACCTGAAAACTTTAAATCTCAAACTACTGAAATCAATTGAGTACCCAAGAGTTTAAATGGAAAACAAAAACTTCGAGTCAGACATAAAGTCTGGTATGAATGATAATCTAACATCTCAATCCTTCTAGATATCTAGTGAAAATCATTTTTCTGAATAATATCGCTATTATTTCTCCAAAAACTTTGAAAATCATTTGCAAACTCAAAAGGAATTAAATTTTCAAATTCCAAATCCTTTCAACTCATATTCAAACATTACTCTGGAATTTTATCTCATTTTAATTATAAATCACATTATAATTCACATTTATAAATTTTATTTGTTAAAAGAATTTATTTCCAAATCTTTGGTTATACCATTATTTCCTCATTTCAATTACCATAACAACAATGATAATAATTTAATATTATCACTCCCTAACAACCAAACAACCATATATACTTATAATAATTTACGAAAAATTATTTATTCCATATATAAAAATAATTTTGGGCGAAATTATTTCATTTATCCACTTTTAAAAACAATACTTTGTCGGTTTTCCTAGTTTAAGAGTTTAGAAATCCCTATCGATACAATTATCCAGACTGCATCGACCAAAATTTATAAACACTCAACCGATAAGTCGACACAATATAAAACAATTTATATTCACTAACAAATACGCACTCATATCTACTGATACACTCAAACTCATTCTAGAGTACTACGACTCTATTTTTAATAAGTAACCCCACCAAAGCCAAGGTTCTCGCTTAACGTTCAGCTTCGACACCAACTGTATCGACCCGATTTTTCGACGCTCAAAAATCGACATCGATACGTCCACTATATCAAATGCAACAATCGAATGCCGGAAAACCGAACCATCAGGGTTAAAGAAGAAGGAGGTAGAAGAAGAAATAGAAACAATATTAGAATCCCACAATCGCAGCGGAACAATATATAACAGATGAATAATTAATCTTTAATCAAAAAGAACTATATCTGTTTATACATTACATCATCAGAGTTTAGCAAAATTCATAGCACGCAACTGGACAATTATCATAACCTGTCCTCACAAAACTGACTATCCGGTCAATCATATACAGCAGAATATTCATCAAATGCGTGTGATACGTCTCGTCATCCAGCTCGTCTCCTAAGCTCCACAGTATCCTTTCCTGTGTCTATAATACTCAGTCTGACCCGAACATTATAGTGAAATAACACCTGAGTCAGTCTGGAAAAAAAAGAGTGAGAAAACACACCCTGTAACGACCCGTAGATTTTAATAGTTTTAAATGGTTTCATTTAACGTATTTAATTGGATTTTGGTGAAATTTTAATCAAATTAATTTGCAAATAAGAAATTAATAGTTGGATTACGTATAATTAAAATAGAAAATGGTAAATTTTCAATTAATTTTATGGAAGTTTATTTATTTTGTAATTCTATTTAATTCAAGATAGCTAATAATTGTTGACAATAAATTTATTTTCCAAACCTGAATATTTTTGCATAGGAAATTCTATATCATCTTCTGACTGAGAAGTCATTTTTCGTTTTTCCAAATTCGGGCTTCTTTAGCTCCGTCGATCTTATTTTTCTGTGTTTGCTGCACCTTCTCTTAATAGAAAATTCAAAATTTTATAATTCATTCGTACCACTGATATCTATATATCGTTTTGATCGTCTCGTCGTGCTGATCTCAGCGGTATATTTATTTCTGTATTTTGAAACCCGGTGCACAACGAAACCAATAAATTGTTTGTTGTAGCGGTACCTTTAATTGTGACTTTATTTCTTTCCCGCGGTTTCAAATATTGAAGCTTGCTACACACACTAATATTTATTGCTTTAAATTTCTTACCGGATTTTAAGGAAGTGACAGTTGCGATTTTATCAACTCTTTTTATTCAAGCTTTTCCATCTTTTCTTTCCTCTCTCCGCTAAAATCAGGGGACTGGACAATTATAATTATTTTTATTTATAGGTCCGTTTAAATTTCCACCGGTTAAAAGAAAGATTTTAATTAAAACAGTAGCTTACCTTGGTTACTCCTTGATTCACGTCCAACTGCCTTCTATTCCAAATTTGATCCAATAAAACAGCCACTAATGTTTATTTCCAGCTGTTACAATGCATTTATGACTGTCTTTATTTCCATCAGTTTCGAAATTTGAAAATTTTATACGTTGCATTTATTGAATTTTTAACGGTTCTTTTGACTTTATAACTTTCCCTTTTGCTTTAATTGGTTTCCTGGATTCACGGGCTTAAATTTGCTTTAACTTCTCTACAACGCATGAAGTTGATATTATACTTATTATTACCTTTCTATTTATATATATTCGTTTGCAACTTTCTATTCCTCACGCAAAATTTGCCTTAGCCTTTGAAGTTGCATTCGAAATTTATACTGCTCCTACCTTCCTTTAGCAGTCATCCTCCTTTCTCACTCTCTCTTCCTCTTCCATTTTATCTACTTGGCCTCTCTCACCGAGACCCCATCAACCTTCCAGCCGAGAGCAACCTCAGCCTCTGCGTCATCACTTCAAGCAACATCCACCACTCCCCTCGTGTGGCAGCTACAGCCGACACATACTAAATTGAATGAAAATTTAGATGAAACGTTGAATACTTAAAATTTTGAAATATATGGAAATATAAAGGGGTATTTGTGATTATAAATCCGAATTTGAGATCGATAAAATTTAAGTGGTTATTTTAGAAATTGAGTTGAAATTAAATTGATAAATTGAGATTGAATTTAATTTGAATGGGAAGGTCGGGTTGATGTTGGAACGATTTGTTAAGTTGAGGAAATTGAAAATACTTTATTGTATAAATGATTTAATATATATAAATACTATTTTGGGAAATATAGAGATATTTGAAGTGAAAATGAGATTTGATTTTGAAGTATAAATTAAGCTGAAATGACCACGGTGTTATAGTGTATATTTCTACCTTGTAGAAAGTTCCATGGACCCTTAGAGGATGGTTATTCCAAACATCCTTTAAGTTATTTGTATTTCAGTTGATATTTCACTTGAGTTGGATTTATTGATATAAGAATGTTAATCCTGACTCGAGTGTTTTGTGTTTTGCTTTACGCTCGGGTCAGACTGAGTGATACCGCATTTGAGACTCACCTTTAGAGTTCGGAGCTTCATTTGGAAATCCAACTATCGGTTCAGATTCCAGCCTTTCCAGTTGATTGGTTCAGAGTAGTCATCTATTGCATTGGAGACTTCACTGCATTTGAACTATTCGGTTGTATTTTTCTAACTCTGATGTATATAGTAGCTTCATGAACTACTATTCTTTATCTATCTGCTGCATTATATTACTCTGTGATCTGTGATTGATTTATTTACTGTATATTTTAAGTTTTGCCAAATTTTAATTAACAATTCGGAATTTTGAATTATTCAAGTCGGATATGTATGGTTTTAATTGTCGATTTGAATGGTCCAAAATAGCGGGTCGTTACAGTTGGTATCAGAGCCAGGTTCTAGGCAAAACTTAGCATATATGGTAAACTTATGAACAGAATCACTTTCGCTCGAGTTGAATCTCTTCCTTTTGACTCGATTTCCTTCGAATTTTGGAATGTTCCTCAGTTCCGAAATTCATTAGGTCTCTCCCTATTTATATTCGTTTGATTCTGGAGTATCCCATAACTCCACTGAATGATTTGTAAAGAGGATGAAAACTCCTTTTCAATTGGCATTGTCACCGAAGATTTCTGTATCCTCGGTTTACGATGCTGCTATATCTTGTTATGCCGAATTCTATATCTCTGGCGATCGAATGTCGAATTGCCTCAGAATTCTACACCATTCTAATTTTGGAATCACGATTGACCGATAAAGGTCGCCCAAGATTTATAGAAGTATATCCATCTTCTATTTTGTAATTTAACTATCTCATCTTCGATCGAGTCTATCTTCGAATCAGGATTCTATTGATTGGAGTTCCTCTAAATTAAATCTCTATCTTTGTTTTGAAATCCATTCTTGAATTATCCTTTGAAAATCGGGTTTTGTTTGTATTTTTGAAATTGTTTATACTGAAATTTTATTTTGATAACTATGGTTTTTTTTTTTATATAAAAGTGAAAATGTTTTCGATAAGGATTATATACCTATATATATAAAGCAAATAAGCAATGTTATCCTATATAAAATGGTTTTGAAAGGATTTGAAATTTTGAAAAATTATAAGAAATTGATTTATATAAAAATGATTTATAACTGTAGAGTTAAATTTGAAATTCAAGAATTGAATTCCGGTATTTTGAAATTGGTTTTAAGATTTTGGAAAATATATAAAAATAATTCGATTTAAAGGTATTTTCCAAATAAGAAATGTTTCAAATGAGTTCAAATGAGTTCCAATAATTTTCAAGAAATTTCAAAGAAGTTTTCAAGAAAATAGAAGTCCAGAACTCACGTATGTCGCTGGAAAATAATTTCGGTGATGAGTGCACGCATCATCGACATAGATTTTCGAGCCTCAGAGTGGGGGAAAGGCCACTTTAATAGCTCACTATGCGAGTGATTTTGTAAACCGTTTTGATTTCAAATTCCGAAGTATAATTTAATATTTTAGAAAGATATAAGTATATATTTGAGACAATTTAAAATGAGACCGGTGTTCAGTCCTCGAGTTTCGGATTTGATTTGGTATAATCCTATCTATTGAAATTGATTTATGTTGATTTTCAATGCTTGAATTTGGAAATTTGATTTCTCTAACTATTTTGAAGGTTCGAACACTTCCAAATCAAGGTCTAAAATTTTCAAAGCTAAGAAATTTCGAAGAGTATAAAATGTTTGATAAAGAATATAAATTTAGTTTGAAATGTTTTGAAAAAAAAATATAGTTTTGAATAATAGTTTTAGAAAGGTAAACTGAATATTTCAACTAGAAATAGATAGTTTAAAAGTTTTAAAGGGATAATTGTAAATTTGGAAACCATTTGAGTATAATTGATTTTGAGAAAAAATTTAGTTTTGAAATTAAAAACCAGTACTCTTATGGAGATTTTGGAAATGAATTTGTTTGACTTGAATTATTTTAATTTAGAAATTGGGATAATTTTCTAAACCTATTATTTTGGGAACTTTGAAATTTAGATACTTAATTTGATGAAATCATATATGATTTGGAAACTGAATGGATATTGAATGATTTGAAATTGAGAACCTTATATTATTAAGCACTTGATTCGGGAGTGGTCGAACTTATATAAATTGGATTTGCAAAAGTATGAAATTGATTTGAAATCTATTGATTTGAAAGGTACTCAATTTTGAAAGATATTTTATATAATCGAAATCTATATAAGTATGATTTGATCTACTATTGATTTGGAAAGTATTCGATTTGGGAAAAAGGGAATCCTATATACAATGGACTTTATATAAGTATGATATTTGAAAGTGATTTGAAAAGGTACTATATGATATATATTTTCAAAGTAAAGATATGGAAAGTGCCTTCTGCTTGATATTCGCTTTGTGGCCACATCGTGGATTCATTTTATCGATAGTATTCTTTCTGATTTTTGGTTTCCGGATGTAATACTCGAGTGTTCCCACCGTGGCGTAACCCATGGTTTTTTTCTCTCGTGAATGCATAGCGCAATTGTCTGGCTGAGTCTTGCCTAGGGGTACGGATTGTTTCCTGGGGGATTCAGGCGTAACCATTGTGTATCCTGCAATCTGTGTAGGTCGCGAATAGTAGCGCAAGTGTCTGGCTGAGTCTTGCCTAGGGGTACGGATTGTTTCCTGGGGGATCCAGGCGTAACCATTGTGTATCCTGCACTCTACTAGTCATCATGGCGTAACTCGCAGGGCTGAGAAAGCTTACGGATATGGATTGTTTCCTGGGGGATCCAGGCGTAACCATTGTGTATCTGCGAACCATGGTCGGACAAAGGTTTTGGTTTGGTTGTTTGTTCGGATTGTACTTTCCATATCTGTTTTTTTAAGGTTTTCAAGTATTTTCACTGGGTGTTGAAACGGGTCTACTAAGTACTTGAAGAATTCTAGCTTTGCGCCTGATCAACGCATGGCCAGAGTCTACAAGAACGAGGATAAACTTGTTGAAACATCGAGTTATAAAAGTATTTTCGAAAGGAAAATTTGTTTGATATAAAAGTATTTTATTATAAAGGTATTTTATTATAAAAGTATTTCCAACAAGAAAACTCCGTATTAGTTTTGAAATGAAAATTTTTATGGTTTGAAATAAATTATTCGTGCCTGAACCTATTCTTTTGAATCTACCTTATCTGCTCAGTTTGTTTATTCACCTATATTCTGTTCCTGAATGTACCTTTCTTTCCTTTTGAATATAATCTTTAAAATACTGTTTATTATATACTACTTGGTTTTATAGAAGATTTTAAATATTGTAAATATTTTTGGAGTTATTAATTAAATAAAACATATTTAAAGAAAATGATTATTAATTTATTGATAATGTTTGAAAAGTATCTAAAGACAAATGTATAATTTAATGAATTATGGATTTAATGTTTTCAATAGCTTCTTTGTAAATGTAACTAATGATGCAAATAATTGTTTTCAAATAGCTTTCATATATGTATAAAGGTGTTATTTAAGCATATTAAATTCCAATGAGTTTTGAAAATTTTAAAGTATTAAAGAAAGTTTAATTTCAAATGAAGTTTTCAAATGAATATTCCATGTAAACTTTATATAGTTTTAAGTTAATTATTTACCCTTTCAATCTACTTTTATTTATGGTTGTTCTATTCTCCTACCTTCTTCCTTTTCGGGGACGAAAAGTTTTGAGTGGGGGAGAATGTAACGACCCGTAGATTTTAATAGTTTTAAATGGTTTCATTTAACGTATTTAAATGGATTTTGGTGAAATTTTAATCAAATTAATTTGCAAATAAGAAATTAATAGTTGGATTACGTATAATTAAAATAGAAAATGGTAAATTTTCAATTAATTTTATGGAAGTTTATTTATTTTGTAATTCTATTTAATTCAAGCTAGCTAATAATTGTTGACAATAAATTTATTTTCCAAACCTGAATATTTTTACATAGGAAAATTCTAAATCATCTTCCGACTGAGAAGTCATTTTTCGTTTTTCCAAATTCGGGCTTCTTTAGCTCCGTCGATCTTATTTTTCTGTGTTTGCTGCACTTTCTCTTAATAGAAAATTCAAAATTTTATAATTCATTCGTACCACTGATATCTATATACCATTTTGATCGTCTCGTCGTGCTGATCTCAGCGGTATATTTATTTCTGTATTTTGAAATCCGGTGCACAACGGAACCAATAAATTGTTCGTTGTAGCGGTACCTTTAATTGTGACTTTATTTCTTTCCCGCGGTTTCAAATATTGAAGCTTGCTGCACACACTAATATTTATTGCTTTAAATTTCTTACCGGATTTTAAGGAAGTGACCGTTGCGATTTTATCAACTCTTTTTATTCAAGCTTTTCCATCTTTTCTTTCCTCTCTCCGCTAAAATCAGGGGACTGGACAGTTATAATTATTTTTGTTTATAGGTCCATTTAAATTTCCACCGGTTAAAAGAAAGATTTTAATTAAAATAGTAGCTTACCTTGGTTACTCCTTGATTCACGTCCAACTGCCTTCTATTCCAAATTTGATCCAATAAAACAGCCACTAATGTTTATTTCCAGCTGTTACAATGCATTTATGACTGTCTTTATTTCCATCAGTTTCGAAATTTGAAAATTTTATACGTTGCATTTATTGAATTTTTAACGGTTCTTTTGACTTTATAACTTTCCCTTTTGCTTTAATTGGTTTCCTGGATTCACGGGCTTAAATTTGCTTCAACTTCTCTGCAACGCATGAAGTTGATATTATACTTATTATTACCTTTCTATTTATATATATTCGTTTGCAACTTTCTATTCCTCACGCAAATTTTGCCTTAGCCTTTGAAGTTGCATTCGAAATTTATACTGCTCCTACCTTCCTTTGGCTGTCAACCTCCTTTTTCACTCTCTCTTCCTCTTCCATTTTATCTGCTTGGCATCTCTCCCCGAGACCCCATAAACCTTCCAGCCGAGAGCAACCTCAGCCTCTGCGTCATCACTTCAAGCAACATCCACCACTCCCCTCGTGTGGCAGCTACAGCCGACACATACTCCGACATCAGAGTGGCGCAGCACCCCACAATCGAAACTCCACGTCCACCATCCACCTTCAAACTGCCGACCTACACGAACACCGCATCCACCTCGGCTAACGCCCAGGCAGGCAGCGCCTTCCATTTTCGAATTTTTCCACCAGGCTCGGCTCCTCCGTTCATGCTGCTTCCCCCTGCCGAGCGCGGCCACCATCACCAAGCTGCATAAAAAAAAGATCGACCCACTCCACCTGTTTTGCCTCATTGCCTCCATGCGTGTGAATGTATGCTTCAAACTCATACGTGGTTTTGTAAGTTTATAATCTGTTGTTATAACTTTTACATATAAGTACTTCTGTAAAACTAGTTCTTTATATATACATATATATTCGAATACAATTGTCTATGAATGGGGTCTGCACCTATTTTCGAGCATTGAGTCTGCATTGGTATATTGTTAGTTTTGGTCTGTATATAATATATATGATACGTGTAATGCAAATCTGTTAGTTATATATATTTATAAAAAGTTTATAATATAAGTTGTATATATATACAGTAAGAGCCGTTATATATAGTAAGTTTATATTAGTTTAAAATACATAGTTATTGATTTATTATATATGGTATATATAAATTATAGCCTGTTATAACAGTAGTATGCACATACAGTGATAATTTGTTTGTTTATATTTTATAGGTTAATATATGTATATACTATTTTAAATATAATAAACATACGAGTATTATATGGTATGTGGTCTATACGTTTATATGTTTTGAGTGATGATTTAAGGGCTGCATTTAATTTTGTAGTGTCTGCATGATTGTTATGTATAAAGGTAGGTATATATGAATTCACGCATGTGTTGCCTTTACATTTGAAAGAATATTTATGATATTATATGAATATTGTTTCTTAATATTATATATATAAGTTTACTTTTATATAGATTTAAATTTTTAATTGCATTGGATATTGGTTTGGAATATGGGTTAATATAATATACAAGCATTTATTTCAATCTTACGTATGTATGACGATCTATTTTATTTATTGGTTTTAAATTTAAAATTGATTTCATGGAATTTTAAATAATAATAAATAAATCTATCATTGTTTCTTCTATCAAAATTCTGACCTGTTCTCATCGATATCTTGATATCAGCCTTGTCGTGCCTGATTTCGTGCCAGTGCCTGGTACACCGTTCTTTTCCGTAGTTGCTTTTATCGTCCTCCAGCCTCGAAAGGTGAGTAATCACTCACGATTAACATTCTTTTATTCATTAAATTTGATTTCAATTGAAACGACAATTGAAATATGCTGCTGTAGTTATTTAAATTTATTATATATGCCATTATCTATAACTGTTCACCTGCGGGATATGACACCATATCCTGTTGTTTATATTATATTGTTATTGATGATATATGTCTGTTATTTTATTGTATTTTTTGTTATCACTCTGCAAGTTCCCTGTAGTTTAGAAATCACTATGGGTTGAAATGATACATACCCGAACAGACTTTAGAATAGGAGAAAATCGTTATGGGTTGAAATGATAAACCCAAGCGATTTTCATTTAATTGAATTTGGGATTACGGGTTGAAATGATATCCACCCGTATATATTTAGTACACGGAATGAAATGATAAATATCCGTAGCACTAGACTATATGATAGGAAATATATACAGACACCGTTGGTCCATATAAATATTTTGAGAATAATTTATATAATTTTGGAAAGAAATATATGATTTAATAAATTTGATTCTTAAGATATTATATAAATGAAAATTGTATGTATAAATTTAGTAGTAATATTTGATTTAAATTAGATTGATTTAATGCATATAATATGGTTAAGTATTTATGTAAATCTATATTTCAAATAGATTCTCTTGTAATAAATTGAAAATTAAGATTGGGAGATAAATTTGGGTTTATAAAAATGGTATTTAAATTAGGATTTATTTAACTAAATCGATTTGAAATTTTTGAATGGGAAATTTAAAGGGTATGATTTTATAGCTGGATTTTTGATTTAAGTTATTTAATGAATATTTCACGTTTAAATAAATTAAAGAAAATACTGAGTAAAATGTAATTTAAGGTTACTTAAATGATATCGAATCTAATAAGGGAGTATTTCAAGACTAAATAATAATGAGGTTAAATCGAGATCTATATGAAACTGTCATATATAACATTTAAATATTAAAGCCTTGAACTATATTGGAATTTAAATGGTTTATGTTGAGATTCGGATCTGTATTTGAAATCCACGTAGTTGAATTTGTTATTTAGCAACTAAATTGAATTAAATGAAAATTTAGGTTGAACTAAATTTGAATTTATTATTTAGAAAACTAAATTGAATGAAAATTTAGATGAAACGTTGAATACTTAAAATTTTGAAATATATGGAAATATAAAGGGGTATTTGTGATTATAAATCTGAATTTGAGATCGATAAAATTTAAGTGGTTATTTTAGAAATTGAGTTGAAATTAAATTGATAAATTGAGATTGAATTTAATTTGAATGGGAAGGTCGGGTTGATGTTGGAAGGATTTGTTAAGTTGAGAAAATTGAAAATACTTTATTGTATAAATGATTTAATATATATAAATACTATTTTGGGAAATATAGAGATATTTGAAGTGAAAATGAGATTTGTTTTTGAAGTATAAATTAAGCTGAAATGACCACGGTGTGATAGTGTATATTTCTACCTTGTAGAAAGTTCCATGGACCCTTAGAGGACGGTTATCCCAAACATCCTTTAAGTTATTTGTATTTTAGTTGATATTTCACTTGAGTTGGATTTATTGATATAAGAATGTTAATCCTGACTCGAGTGTTTTGTGTTTTGCTTTACGCTCGGGTCAGACTGAGTGATACCGCATTTGAGACTCACCTTTGGAGTTTGGAGCTTCATTTGGAAATCCAACTATCTGTTCAGATTCCAGCCTTTCCAGTTGATTGGTTCAGAAAAGTCATCTATTGCATTGGAGACTTCACTGCATTTGAACTATTCGGTTGTAATTTTCTAACTCTGATGTATATAGTAGCTTCATGAACTACTATTCTTTATCTATCCGCTGCATCATATTACTCTGTGATCTGTGATTGTTACTGTATATTTTAAGTTTTGCCAAATTTTAATTAACAATTCGGAATTTTGAATTATTCAAGTCGGATATGTATGGTTTTAATTGTCGATTTGAATGATCCAAAATAGCGGGTTGTTACACACCCAATTGGATTATTAAAGTTTCCAAAATCCTTTGAAATCAAAGGTATTTCCTAAGACCACGCCACAAATAAACATGTTGGGTTTTTACCTTACGATAATCAAAATATTTTTATCAAATTCGTCTGATATTGTAATAGTGTCTACTAAAAGTAAATTAGAATCTAGCTGAAATGCTTGCATCTCACGTTTCAGCATAGTTTGGCACAATCAAAACCGTACAGGCGTTTATTGGAGATTGGATTCCATACAATGGCAGGGCTACCGGGGTACCGCCTGTCACAGTACGTGGTTTATATCACCGTACCGAGGATCCACCATGATCCCTGCTACACAAGACCGGAGCTACCCTTAGTCCGAATAAGATCACCCCACGGTTGTGATCAGCAACCGCCCACACAGCAGAAATAAAAGAGACATCTAGACATGGATGGCCTAACCCTAATTGGTTGCTAGCCACTTAGCCTCGCGTGCACCTACCCTGTTTTAGCCATTCTCGATTGATGATGCTCGAGGCTATGCATTACCTTTTTAGCACACATTCACTTAGAATGCTCATCGTCCTCCTGACGATGTTCTGAAAGCATTCATCCATACAAGTCCGTTCCGGGCTCGAACGGAACCAAAAGCACTACTCCTACTACATTCATTTTGGAATCACCCTCGGGATTAGTAGCGATTAGCCCTTACACTTCACTGCTCCATCAAACACTTTGTTTGTTAATCATAATACTATGGAAATCAAAAATTTAGAAATCATAATGTTTGGAATCATAACACTTCCCACTTAACTGTTTAAATATAAATAATAGTACATATAATAAAATAGTTTATATTAAATAGTTTATATGAAATAAATTTATAAAGTAACATATATAAATAGTTTTAATATAATTTTAAAAATACTTTATATAATAAAATAGCTTCCTCAAATTTCACATATTGATTCAAATCGATTCAGATTCCAAAATTTTAAATTTAATCAAATCCCAAATCTTCCATTTTAATTTATTTCAGTTTCTCAATAAACCATTTCACATTATGTCGATTTCAAATACAGATTTTTAACTACAAAATAAACCATTTCAATTTTAATATTTTCAAAGCTTTAAATATTCAAACATTTCAAAACAAGATTTGATAATTCTATATATATATCAAATTCACTTTACTATTATTTATTTTGAAATATTTACTTACTAAATTCATTATCATTTAAATAAAACCCCAAATTTCAAATGACTAAATATTTCTTCAATTCATTTAAACTTGAAATATTCGTTAAATCACCTTAAACCAAATCAAGTTATAAAAATCGTATCTTTTCAAATCTCAAATTCCATAAGTTTCAGATCGATTTCTAATTAAATATATTTCTTAATTAAATACAATTTCAAATCAATTTCAAATCTATCTCCCAACCTTAATTTATTAAAATCATTATCAACTCCATTTTAAAATATAATTTAATAAATACATAACCAAATTATATTTTAATAAAATCAAATTTTATAATTAAACTTATTTCATATTAAACAAATTATATATATTGCTTAAAATCAAGAATTTAACTATATATAAAATAACACTTATATAATATCTAAAATCATATTTATATAGAACCATATATTTCCTTTAAAATAAACATGGTAATCATTTCAAATTGTTTATATATAGACCAACGGTGTCTGTATATAATTTTCTATCCTATGGTCAAGTAATATAGATATTTATCATTTCAATCTGCGATTTAAATATATACTGGTATATCTATATCATTTCAACCGATAATCCCAAATTCAATTCAATGAAAATCGCTTGGGTTTATCATTTCGACTCATAACGATTTTCTCATATTCTAAAGTCCGTTCGGGTATGTATCATTTCAACTCATAGTGAATTCTATACTAATAGGGAATTTGCAGAGTGATAACAGATATGATAACAACGTAACTGGCATATAACATCAATATAAATAACAGATAATGGTGTCAGATGTCACATGTGAACATACATGGATAATAGTATATATATAACATTGTAAACAACTAACAGCAGCATATTTAAATTGTCGTTTCGATTGAAATTAAATTTAATAAATAAAAGAACGTTAATCGTGAGTGATTGCTCACCTTTTGAGGCTAGAGAAATAAACATGAAATTGAGTTACGAGATGCAAGCATGACTTCCAAAGCAAAGTTAGAGGGGCACGATTTGGCGACCAAAGCTGATAAGATATGAATCTGTTGAATATGCGATTATATGATTTTTGTTTGATGATAATAAACATATATATATATATATATTCGTGTAAATGTATTTGGTAATGTACTATTTCATTTTTCACAGATTAAATAAATATTTGCTGAATAAAATTAAATAACACATAATTTGAATTCAAATAGAAATTTTATTCAAACAAATATTTATTACAATTTTGAATAGTACAAATTCAAGCTCTCACTATACACTATACAACTTTGATACAAATTCAATTACATCACAATTTTACATTTACAGTTGACCTCACTACATATCACTCGCACTCGTATTTTATCTTCAACTTCACTTCAAATTGAATCCAACATCTAAGAAATCTGCAAAAATAATTTTTGATGCAGTAAAATTGAAAAGGAAATATTTTTTGTAGTATAAAATAAAACGTGAATTTTGAAAATAATAGTTGCCTCAGTTATTTGGGTTGTTCGTCACCATTTAACTTTGAATTCATCATACACGAACAGCTTGTGACATACACTGTATATGCCACAAGGCCATGCACATCGAAATATACACTTGATTGATTTACAGGGACAGGTAAGCACAGGTCAAACCCAAATTATCGGATTCAACTCAAGTGCGATAAAATAATGTTACAACTTTCAGCACAAGGTTAAATCGGAGCTACAAGCTGGATTCAACTCAGGTGTAATCCGAAAAACAAATAAAATGCAAAGGTCAAGTCACTGCTATCATGACTCAACTCAATGCAACATTGACAATACAGTTTCAAGCTACAACACATATATACAGTAAGATGGCCAAGTGACAACATGAAGAAACCAGACCACAAAGTCAGGCAGTGCACAGTGAAACTCAAATGTGCAAGGTTAAAACAATGCAAACTCAAATCGAAGCACTTTCAAGTCAAGTATAACAGCAAACAAATGCCACCAAAAACCTAACAAGAGTCAAACTGCTCATGTACACAACAGACTCAAGTATGTATACAGGTCTGCAACAAATGAAGTATATGCACCAGCATCTCATAGAAAACACAACAACCAAAATTTAAGCAAACTGTTCAAAAATGACATGAACAATGCAACTGATCAGAGAGTATGCAACATGACAGTAAGCAGTACCACAAGACCATCAAGTGTCAACCACACATCATGATGAACCAACTATACAACTACAAGCAAGTGAAGTATAACCAGTAACCAAAGTAACCAGAGGCAAATGGACATGGGCAACAATAATATAAACCAGGCTACATGAAATACATGGAGGCAATGCCCAAACTGTCGCAAGTAACTCAATAGTTCACATTGCAGTGACAAAATACAAAAATGAATTAGTACAGTTTCAATGCTAAAAGCTCAAGTACACAACCAAGTGAATAAACACAGCAGAAACACGAGCTTCGAAAGAATCAAGTGACACAACAATGCTCAAAGACTCGACAATCAAGTGACACAAATCAAAGACTCGGCAATGCTCAGTACACAAGTAACACAGCAACAATATGAACAAAGAAACAGAATCCACCATAATGGAACAGATGGTACAGTTCGACATTACCACCAGATTTTATTTTAAGATCTCAAGCCAAGGCCGAAGCCAGTAGAAACATGAATTCACAAATCAAAATTTGATAATATCAAAAATTAAGGTGAAGCTGTGAACAACTGAAACAAGTCAAATTCGAAATCGTGATGGCCAAGATAATTGACCGAGTTAAACATCAAAGCCGTGTTTCAAATCAAAGTCAACAACGTGATGACCAAGGAGTCGAAATCAATGCCGTGCGAATTAAGTATCACAAAATATACGCATATGAAAAGGTCAGAAATCATCTCAAACATCGAAGCATAATCAAGCGGCAGAGCAAAATTTTCGACGAATTCAAATAAAAAATATACGAGGAAAATTTAGGAGTTCGATTCCTACAAATTGCAATCAACATCATCGGCAAACATCATCGAGTTCGAGTACGAAAATCATAGAAGCACAAAAAGGGAAAATTACATACCGAAGCAAACGTTGGACTCGATCAAATAGAAGCAGCAGTGAGCATCTCAAAAAAATAGTCGATCGACAAAGAAAGGACCGGAGTCAATCATATGATCGATCAATCTATCGGCAGCTTCTGATTCATAACCCTAATTTGAAACAAAGAGAACGAAGCCCTAATTTAGTTGCAAAGAGGAACAGCCGCCATCTTCGCAAAAAGGAACGGAGCAAATAAAAGTGGAACGGGTCAAATTATAAAAGCGGCCGGCCTTATTTTTTAAGAGCTTTTCTTTTTATAAAAGGCTTTTTATTTTTTAAATTAGGGTTATCTTTAATTTAAATTGTTTTTAATTGTATTTTCATTTTTAAACCGTTTAAATTTCTAATCGTGTGACTAGGGGACAAACTACGTGGCGTAGTCTGAAAATTCGCAACTCAGTGGCTGAGTTGTGGCAGGGTTTTGAGCGTAGAGTTAGGTTAGTCAGTAGCTGGTGTCGCGAGTTTACGTGTGTAGGCGTGCGACTACTTAATTTCTAGTAGAAACCTTGCGGGCAGCACGTAGGCAGGGTTTTGCCGAAGCTGGGTAAATTCGGTGTCGTTCTATTTCTGCATTTTATTATTCTGCTATTTATCTGTGCTGCTATTATTCTATGATCTGTATTGAAATAATTTTATAAGCTTTCACAATTTATTTTATAATTAATAGCATCACCCTATTAACCCCCTCTATAGGATGAAATCGATCCTACAGAATCGATGAGAATGAGTCAAATAAGCTCGATGTTATAAATGTTGACTTAATTTGATAAGATTCTTTAAGTTCCTTACTTTTATGATAGAAAATTAATTACGATGAAGCTAAAGGCTCCCAAATTACAGACTAGTGGAATGTCCTTTGCAAAAGTTACACAGAAATTAATGGCGATTATAATTTTCCAAATCACGTGGCTACAATGAATGAGAACAGTGAAACTTAAATGGAGTGAATGGCTTCCCATTATATGTCAAAATTGCAGAAGCTTTGGCCACAATGTGTTTCAAAGGAAGTATGTATTCCAAAGAATAATAAACAGTCAACAGAAATAACGGTAATATAGATACAGACTCATCCACAACAACTTAAACAAACAAACACAAACTGAAGCCAATGTCATAGTTTCAAATGAAAAGAATACAACACATCAAGTTGCTACAATCCAAGTCATACAGGAAAAGCCTGCCTCTCGGAAGTACAACAATGATCAGAATACAGCAGTTGAAACAAATATCACACAATCAAAGTCCGAGTCAAACTACAATACTGATAAATGCAATGAACAAAATAAACCCGATAAGGCATACAGCAAGGGAAATTGCGGTAATAGAAACTCTCTGAGAACTAGCAGCCAAGAGTTCTCTAGCAACACAAGTCCAGAAGAAGTTCAAATGGAAGCTGAGAACTGCATTGGAAACACAAACAATACAAGCAACAAGTCAGATGAATCAATTGCAGATAAGAACACGGGCTAAGGACAGAAAAATACAAGGAAAACCAGAATAGACGAAACTCCATTTGAATTCAAAGCTACACAATTAGAGGATGTGGTCGGAAACCCAGCATGGAGTACTTTAGTTCATAAGATTGAGAAAGAAAGTAGAAAAGTAGAAAACCAAAGAGAACTAGGCTAAATGGGGCTGCTCCTGTCCTAGAAAGTAGCAGCAAGTCTTCCTCATTTTAATCTATGGACTTGCTCATTTGGAATATAAGGGGATAAATTCCCCATCTAAACAGTGTGAGTCTGTACAAATAATAAGACAAAGTAAATCTTCAATCATAGCAATCTAGTGATAAACTGTCGACTACAAATTTTAAGAACGTAGCATATATGATTAACCCATGGAAATTCACACATGACAATGATAAACTGCAGAAAAGTAGAATCACGGTGGTCTGGGATCCATCAATTCGGACAAATAAAGTTGTATAAGTCTAAATAGTGCATTATTTGTCTAGTACACAACAATGGAGATTTAAGAATGATATGTACCTTTGTATATGCTCACAATCATGAAGATAAAAGGAAACAGATCTCGGAATACATTACAAATGTGGCCAACCAAATAAACATCCCATGGATTGTTGTGGGTGCAAGAGAACTAATAATGGAATTTATTCTATAGATGCAGGTTTTGAATTTATGAGTTGTATTTCCAGTGCTGAATTAATGGACCCAGCTTTAAAGGTAATTTTTATATTGGTGAGAACTTCAGCATACATAGCAAAATAGATGGATGTTTCATTAATTATAAATGCTTTGAAAAAAAATTCCGTCTTTAATTGTAGAATTCTCAAATCATTCTCTAAAGTGATCGTACCCTAATATTCATTAAGATGGCAGACAACATAGATGAAAAGAAGAACACAACATTCAAATATAACAGTGCTTGGTGTTACAATCATGACTATAAACAGATTGTTGAGCAACAATTTAATCTGCAATTTTTTGGGAATCCATTGTACAATTTTATGCAAAAGCTGCAAGCAATAAAAATTGTTAGTAAAATCTCATTTGCGCAGAAATGTGACGATCAGGAAACACAATAACGAATTATATTCACAACTGTTTGATCACCCCACGAATGAGATGGTTAATAAGCAGTTTGAAGAAAGCTGCAGTCTACTAGCTGAAGTAATTGGAAAATCTTCAAAAATGAAATATAAATGGCGCACTCAAGGGGATAGATAACCACACACGAGGGAGGGAATGGTTGTTGGGTGAAAGGGGGGGGGGGGGGGGATGGCGAATCATTCTAAACTAGCAGAGCCAAGATCAATCATTAACTTCAAACAAATTTTTGATGACCAAGGCAAAGCATTTATCTCCATGGACTCATTTCTCAAGGAAGTTACTAACTTTTATGAAACTTTATAATAAACTAAATTCAAACGGTTACTTTCCTAACATTATTCGTAAAAAGATACTTGTATAACAAGCTCAGAGGGAATTGGCAAAACCATTTGAAATGGATGAATTAAAGTATGTTGTGTTTCAGATTGATGAAAATAGCATCCCAGGACAAAATGGCATCAACTCAACATTCTATAAATCGCACTGGGAGTTAATCGAGAATGAACTACTTGCAGCTATGCAGAGTATACAAACTTCAGGAAGATGATTTCTCACTTGAATCACACTTTCATTTACCTTGTTCCAAAAATATAGTGTTGCAACCACAACCTCAAACAAGAACAAAATGGTTTTAATCAAGGAATCAATAACAAAAAAACAGTAAGAACACAAAGCACTTAACATGGTTCAAGTGAGTGTTGGCTAGACACCACTCTACTCCACGGCCAAACCAGCCACAAGGGCTATGCAATCTCTTTATTAATTCTGAATTACAATTCTGTACATCAATGAAGTCTTGCTCCAAGAATCATCTCTCAACAGGAATACATAAGTTCTCTCTAGACTCTCTCTAACATTTGCAATTTGTGAGGAATAGAATAATACAGAGTAAAGTGGAAATAAGAGCCTTATATACATAGGGGTGAACAACTAATAATGCTCCCCTAGACTCGGGTACCAACTGTCATAATAGAAATTTTGTTATGAGGTCCAATAATAGCTAGTTGTGTCTTGAGCATTTTACCAATTATAACAATCATCCACCTTGGTAACATGCTTGAGATCAGCACCTTGAGCTGGTTTTATTTGGCAAATCAGCAGCTAAGTATGTTGAGTAAGCTCAGACGGTGCCTAAACTTGCTATTAGGAACATACTTTGTGAACATATTTGATGCATTATCTTTTGTTCCCACCTTCTTCACTTGAACTTCATTTCTTCCAATGACATCTCTGATAAAATGGAGTTTGATGTCTATATGTTTGGACCTCTCATGGATCATAGGATTCTTCATTAAGTGCATAGCACTTTGATTGTCACATAGCACAGTGATATCTTCTGAATTTTACCCCAATTCACCTGTGAAACCTCTCAACCATATGGCCTCTTTAATTGCCTCTGTAGCAGTCATATATTCAGCCTCTGCGCTCGACAATGCCACTACCTTTTGAAGGTTGGATTTCCAACTGATGCATCCACCCAATGCTGTAAATGCATAGTCTGTCAAATACTTTTTTGTGTCCAAACTTCCTGCATAATCTAAGTACACTATATGAAAAATCGTAGAGATCGGAAGTAACTTCGTAACAGAGTAAACGATTCGTAAATCGGAGTTCGGAGGTGGAAGTTATAAATGAAAAGGTGAAGTGGGCTGAATTGACAGCGTCAGACGTTTGAGAAAACATTCAGACGTCTGGCAGCAAATTTGCACCAGACCTATTCCAGAGAGTTGGGTCAGACGTCTGACCAAATGGGCAGACGTCTGAGTCTGTGTAGAATTTCTTTCAGAGACTTAAATCAAACGTCTGACCAAATGATCAGACGTTTGAGCCTGTAGAGAACTTTTTTCAGAAGGTTAAGTCAGACGTCTGACCAATTTAGACAGACGTCCGAGATGACTACCGCCTGTTTTTCACGCGTGGACTTGGCTTGAAGATTTGTGATATCTGCAAGGAAAATTTCGAAATATTGGCTAGGGTTTCTATTCTCCTATATAAGCTAGCTTCAGGTTTCAGATCTGTGTGTGCGTGCAAGCAACTGCAAGAGATTAGCCTCTGCAAATTAGGGTTTATCAAAACCTAATTTTGTTCAATTCTCTTCTCCACAAATCAATTTTTAATTAGAATTTTGATCATTGTATTCAATCTCGTGTACTCTTCTCATCAATATTAATAAAAACCCTATCTTAAAGTGGATGTACACCAACACAACATAGTGAAACCACTATAAATCGCTGTATGATTTATTTTTCATTATTGTATTGATTTCTGAATTATTTGTTTGAGATTGTAATTATTTTTGGATTGATTGAGATTGGAATTAAGTTATTGATTGGTTGTTTTTACATTTCTTACCACGATCATGTCTTCCGATGTGCTTGTAGGGTTTCGATTTGAGTGGTCTCTAGTTGAAATCTCTTTCCAACATACATTATGTAAATGCATACAAATCAAAGAAAAAAAACAAAAATTACAAAATCAAGAAAGTATGTCTATTAAGAGATTATCGCATCCGCATGTTTATACTTTACCTATGAGTTCTACCTTGTTTGTTGAGATCCTCTCAAATTTGCAAGTCCTTCATGTTACCATTCTTGAAAAATTGTGAAGAAACTTAATCTTCTGAATATTTCTTAGGAAGCTTACAAATGAAATCTTGTGCTCAATATACAGTTCAACACGCTGTAACTGGATACTGTACTATTATATACATACCTAACACTATTAATTTTTACGATAAATTCACGAGTACTTTCAGAACTGAGATTAAGAAAATAAAATTAGGCACCTGGCATCACTTAGTGTAGGAAAAAAACAGAAAATAAATTGATCTGTATGACATGCTAAGCCTAACCTTTCCAACTCGCCATCTGCAAATTTCACCTATGATGGATTTGAAGCCTCGATGAAATAGGGCAAATTTTTAAAACCAAAAAGGGCTTACTGCACATTAATTATGGTTAAAGAAACTACACAAAGGATGCAAGCAGTAATGACTAGTGGTTTTGTTTGATATGAATGATAATTCACTTGATTTGTTTTGATTGTATGTAATACTATTGACTGGAGCATATTACATGACTTTTACTGAATACAAATGCTAACATTATTAAACATTAAGTATATTTAAATACTTAGTCATATAATTTAATGCTTAGTGATGTTCTTATTCTTTATCACTTTATAAAAATACTTATTAAGCATAAACTTTTGATTGTAGAATAACACGATTAAACGTAATCAACCATCAGTGGTTACAGTTTTTTTATTAACTATAGGTCGTTAATAGTTTTTATTGCAAACAAGTATTATCTAATAGAATATATCACAGCTTAATATGAGATCAAATTGATTTGGAGCTGCTTGCATTTAAGTGTTTAAAGTGAACAGTAAGATGTATTAAAAATCTGTGTAATGGATTAGATTATTTTAACTTTGTTTCTGCGCAATAGCTTTAATATTTTTAACTTTGTGCTTCTAAGAATCCCCTACTTAAACAGTACTTAAGATGCTCGAAGATATCATTTCAGAATGACATGTAAATTTCTGAAATCATTGGGCCTTATAGAACAGGGACTATGAAAATGAAAATAATCATAGATTTGCTAGTTATTGCAAGTAATACTTTCATATGTGATATTTATTTTCTACCATATCAAGCAGCTACTCGAATAATCACCACAAAGTGAACTTGATAGGAACAAAAAAATTCTGATAACAATAATAAGAGTAATGCTTAATTTTAAACACGCTCATCTTAAAGTCTCGGGATCTAATCCAATAACTCTAGAAACACAATCTAAAGATCCACTAGTATGAACAAATTAAATTCATAAAAGGGTAAGATTATAAAATGTTTCCAATGAAACGCTTTTACAGTCATACGTAACGAAATAACGGGTTAGCATCAGTGCATCAACCTCATACCTTTTTTTTTGAACAGGGCATAAGCCATGTTAAAGATGTTAAAAGAATATTGCAGGAGATTTCACAGTTTATTACTTACTACATTTTGTAGTTTTTCCTAAGTATAATATCTCCAATTATATAATTACTTGAGTTTCAAGTAATGTAGATGTAAATATGAGTCATGTATTGTTGAATTATTAATTAAGTCTTGTTTCTTCTTTTCTCTTCCCTTTTCTTCTATTTTATTTTGTTTTCTTCGTTAATTTAAACATGGCATGGGAGCTTGATTTGATATATCAACATGGTATCAAAGCGTGTTTCGATTCTAATAAAATAATTTACGATTCAATTTCAATTTAGAAACTACAATTCACTTCATCAACTGCAATCAAAATTTATCAATGTTGTTCAGATAGTGCATCATAACGTCGTCCCAATTTGA
Source organism: Allium cepa (assembly GCA_030765085.1). Lineage (NCBI taxonomy): Eukaryota > Viridiplantae > Streptophyta > Magnoliopsida > Asparagales > Amaryllidaceae > Allium > Allium cepa. Next base: position 962,387,805 of record CM060928.1, read on the forward strand.
GGTTTGAAAATTTGAAACATGTCGGATGTATTACTCAAACCGTGCTTCTACTACTTGCGAAACAATTAAAGGTTTTATCAGTTTTCAAATTTTGGATTTCTTTCATGATCGGTATAAATCCCAATTGGAATTCCACTTCCAATCCCACGAGAATCTTCTTATTCTATTTTTTTTCCTTTCTCGGATTCCGACTCCGGATTTCTGATTGGAATTATGCTTCCAATCTCGATTGAAATTTCATTTTCAGTCCCATAGAAATTTCCTTATTTTCATTTTTTCTTTCCAAATTTTAACTTTGGATTTTCGATTCATTATTGTAGTCTTTTTAGATAATTATCTACCAATTATGTATAAGCTGGTATTTGAAGATGGTCTCTCTAACAGCACTTGGAATCGTTCTTTCGCAACATCGAATATTTTGGTGACAAATTTCTGATTTCATATTTTGATTGTGTTTGTTTTGACAAACTCTAGTTGCTACGCATTTTAAGTTTGACGGGTGGGGTTAAAAATGTTAAAGAATATTGCATGAGATTTCACAATATATTACTTATTTATTGTATTTTGTAGTTTTCCCTTAATATAATATTTTCAGTTATATGATTACTTAGGTTCCAAGTAATCTAGATGTAAATATGAGTCATGTATTATTGAACTATTAATTAAGTCATCAATAAAGATGTAGTTGTTATAAACAAATAAGAATATGTTATAAAGAAATAAAAGCAGAAACCATTAGAGTAAAAGAATGGAGATATTTTATTCATTCAGAGAATGGTTATATCAGATTGATTCATACAATTACATTACACAGGCTCCTTTATATATAGGCATTGGAGCATGAGATGGAACATATTCCATGATGTGGGACTAATAGAAAAACACAAAAGCATATTCACTTATATATTTACATATATTATAACACTCCCGCTTGAATATGCGTCTTCAAAATCTTGGATGCTCATATGGTTGCTAGAAATTGTTTCTTTTAAAACGTCCATAACAATTGCTCCCCATCATTATTATCTTGCTTTCATACATCCATTCAGTTGATATAGATATTGTCTGTTGCCTCATTAAAAACCTCTATTAGAAAAACTCAGTGGGAAAAAACCTTGAACGAGGAAAAGAGTGCAACTTGTGAAATCATAAATATCATACTAAAAATGATATTCCTTATAAGAGTTTGATACTTCAGGATCAAAATAATGTCTCATTAAAACCTTACTAAGAAAAACCCAATGGGAAAAATCTTAGTGAAGAAAAAAGAGTATAATGACATAATTTATTTTCTTAATATTTCAATAATTTACTGCATCAGATAGAGTTTGATACTTCTGGATCAATTTAATACTTCAGTAAAAACCTTACAAAGGAAAACCCGATGGGAAAAACCTTAGTCAAGGATAAAAATATAATTTAACTTAAATAACATATTTGAGATGTTATTTCTTGAAAATACGTTTGATTCTTCTAGATCAAGATAATGCCTCATTAAAACCTTAATAAGAAAAACCCAGTGGGAAAAATCTTAAATAAGGAAAAAGAGTACATTATAGCTTATTTCAAATGTTACAGGGAGTTGATACTTCTGGATCAAGATAATGTCTCGTTAAAACCTTACTAATAAAAACCCAGTGGGAAAAATCTTAGTTAAGGAAAAATAGTGCATTATAAAATACTTATGGATGCTCCCCCTGATTTAACATTTTCCTCTGAATTCATATTCGCCTTTCGATAACTCAAATTGGTTATAGATACTTCTGCATCTATAAATATGAATCTCATTAATAATACAATTTATTAATAGTTTGCTTCAATACAATCAAATTTTCTAAGATTGTTTCTTCCAAGTATGTTTTGCATTTTATGCATTTGTATGCTACTTTTATGAAAAACACTTCATGTGCTTTCATTTTTGTGCCTCAAATTAGTTTTGCGCATTGCAACTATACATCTTTCATGAATATTAAAAATTTCATTACAACATTACTAGAAAGCAGGAAGTAATCTACTCATCTTGATGTATCAAGATTTTCATTACAACAATACTTAGAAGAAATTTGTAATCTACACTTCATGTCTTTTTCATTCTTTATAACTACAAAAGTTATATATATTCTTCAGGAATTTGTATACTTTAATAAGTATTTGCATATTGCAACTACCACTTCAATGGATATTAAGAGCTTCATTACAACGATACTTAAAAATAAGTTGAAATTTACTCTCCTTGTTCTTTGCATTCTTTATAACAATGAAAGTTATTTTTATTCTTCAGGAATTTATATACTTTCATTGTTTAATATGATTTTAAACCACATTTATACCTTCAGGGTATATTAAGCATTTCAAGTACTTTCGGTACTTTGTGGACTACATGTCCATATTTCTCTACTATTAAAGGATTCATGATGGTCAGTCATGTTTTCCCTTAATTCAAGATTCTTAATTTATTTATAAATATAAGCGCTTTATTATTTACAAATTTATCATCGATGATTATTTCTTGTCAGTTCTAGACATGAATTATTGAGATCTCTTTAATTATGTTTTAGGTAGCTAATCCACTTTTAGGGTTATTTGAGAATCATGTCATGGATCTCTTTCAGAGCATCCTTAAGTGTTTCTTCAAGAACACCCACCTCCTTTATTTGGCATCTTTATTGCTAACTCCAAAAATATTTTGAACTGACTTTTGAACCATATTTCTGATGTGGTTTACAAATTTTGATCCTTCAGGGATTCAAATCTATATTGGAGAAAGTCTACTAGGGATAATATTGCTAATATTTTGCATCATTGTATATTTTAATAAATATTTAACGCTGATGATCAAAATGAACTTGTATCCTTTTATCCTCCCCCTCAATATTGACAAACATTGTCACATTAAATAATAATCATCTTTGGATTCTTATTTTGATCCATTATGATATTGCTACTAGCAAATACATCATACATATTAATAATAGGAGGATAATTCTTTTGTAAGATGCATTCAATTGATATTGATTATTAGAGTTTGTTCTCATTCATTGATCTAAGCAATTGGAGGAATTTACTTATTGTGTAGATCATTTGAATACATACATGACTTCATGTCATTCAACATTTATGTTGATTGAATTTTAAATCACTAAATAATATCTATGCATAATCACTAAATAATAGCTTATAACAAACTTCAGGTTGTTAGCTAAATATTTACATATATGGATGTATACGTGCGTCCACGTATCACATATATATTATAAAATTTTCATATTCTTTCTCATTTGAATTAGTGATTTTTAGAACAAACTATTACAAGGATCAAAACTATTAATTTCTATTTATAAATCAATGTCAATGCAAACCTGTCAAAACCGCATGATAATGTTCAAAACATTTGGTTTGAAATCATATCGAACTTCTGGTTCGAACAAAATATACACACAACTTCAAGTTGTTAAGTTTTATTCCTCAATTATATCTCAAATATCAATTTTGAACAATAATTATGATTACTTATCAAGGAGTAATTTTTAATTGCATATAGAAATTTCTACACATCTCTATTGAGAGTTCTGTAAAAAAAAAATTACAGCAAAAATAATAATAGTATCTTCTAGATACTTGGAATGTTACAGATACAGATTTCCTCTTAGCTCTTCAAACTTTTAGAATCTATTCTAAGCTAAATTAGGATCCTTTATAATCAAATTTATGTACACTTATTTGGTTTAATAAAACTACCAAATATATAAATAAATCTCTTCTAGAGATATGTTATCATTTTCAAATTTATAAATCTCTTCTAGAGATATATTAGTATCACCACTTCTGGAGTGAACTTTCTCTTCTATATATATATATATATATATATATATATATGCACTATTTGAATGCCATATCAATATACATTGTTTATTTTATACATATTACATAATTACTACTTTTACAGTAGCATAAAATATCCATGCTGGAGATTTTTGTTGTAATTGCTTTTAAAATGGCATATCAAACTTTAAGTACAGTGACAAAATTAGATTCACCAACTGAAAGTAAGATGCAAGAGATAAAACCACTACTTCTGGAGTGTAACATTGGTATACAATATCGTTATTCTTTTTTATTTTGAATAAATTATTGTTATTACAAAAAAAAAAATTATATCATTATTCCTTGATTATATCTCTAGTATTACTAGTGAACATTAATTATGATTGTTTATTAGAAAATATATACTAACTTATAATTATATATAAACATCTCCTCTAGAGAGTTCAGTAAAATAGATATATTTACAACATAAATAAGAGTATCTTCTGGACCCTTGAAATGTTATAAAAATAAGAAATTATAATGGTTGCACATACCGATTTGTTCAAGACCGTATTTATATAGCTTTAGTGAAAATTATGATACGACATATAGATTATCTCTTCAGGAGCATATCTAAAGATATTTCTTCAAGAATAGTTGTGCATATAATATTTGATTCATCGTAAGTTCTGAAAAGTAAAAGGTTACATATCACTATTTGTCTAATGGAGCTACGGGTCCATGACAATAGACGATTGAATTTTGGATAATTTATTATCACATTTGACAATATTTTATAGGCAATTCTTTTATAGTGCTATACGATGATATAATATCACTTCTGGGGATATTTCATAAACACCGCTTCTAGAGTGGTACATATCACTTCTAAAGATACTTTATATGCATTGTTTTTGGCATGTCATCAATAATCAATATCTTTTTCTACATAATTGACATAATTCTACAACATCTCTTCTAGGATGTTTGGATTTTGAAATATAAAAATCATAATACATCTCTTCAAGAGTATGTCATATGGATTATCTCTTCTGGAGAATATTAAAATGTACTTCTTCAAATATATAGTTTGGCAAACACACCCAAAGATTATCAAAACTTGGGTTTTACCAACTTTAAACTGATTTACTGAACTGAAATAAAATAAAATCCACATAGCAGACTTCAGACTGCTATTATTGGTCAATTCGACCATATCATTTATTACTGCACTTAGATTTTCATCATTAATGAAGTTTCCTTCATCTTCGAAGAAATAATCTAACTTCAGGTTAGTATTACTAGACAATCCTTTCACATAATTTTAAAATAAAATTCCTATAACATCTCTTCTGGGATGTTAGATTTTGCAATATAAATATAAATAAATCTCTAAAACATTATCAGAAAATCTTTTCATAATTCAAGACTTCAGGTCTTGGACTTTGAGTTATACAACTTCTGGTTGGAAAAAAAAATCTTTGCACAACTTCAGGTTGTTCAAACTTATTTTTTTTTTTATGATTAAATTTTCTGATCCTCTTTTTTTTTTTTTAGTTAGAACTTATGGTTCTTTATTTTGAGGAAACTTGTAATTCATTGATTTATGGAAACTCAACCTTTTATCTACAGGTTCTCAAATTTTATTTTTCTTTTCCCTTTTTTTTTTAAAAGGAAATATCGAAAGATATTAAGCTTATCATGTAAGCTTTTACTCACGTTTCCATTCACTTAATACGATCTTCTAGATACGTATTATATTTATATTTATTTCTCTTAGAAACAATAAAATATTTCTTCTGGAAATATAAATCGTATATCAAAATAATTTCCAAAGTCTTCATTTAAATCTAAATCAAATCAAAATGTTTTCAAAATGAAAACTTCATTTACCAACCGTGATTGATTTCTCAAATCCATATCCAAACTAAATGCAATCAAATTCAATAAATTTGTTGAAGCAACAATATCAAATTTTGTCAAGTTCAAACTTGCATTCCAAAATAAATGAACTCAAAAGCATAAAAATAAGTATGATATTGAGATCTGCAATATAATATTATCAGAAAAATAACAACAACAAACAAATTAGATCTGAAATATAATAACAACAAAATAAGAATTAGATCTCAAAGTTTAGATCTATATAAGATATAAAATTATAAGACTAGTATAATAAAATCTAAAAAATAATACAATAGATTTAGATCTGAAGAAGTAGATCTAGAATGGAATGAGATATATAAAAAAAAAAATTTGGAAGATTAGATCAATCATAATAGAAAAATAACTTACCGTTTTGAGATCTATAATTAGATCTGGAGAAGAATAGATCTGATTTCATAATAAATTATCACAATTGTAGATCGTGCTGATAACGTGTTATAAACAAATAAGAATATGTTATAAAGAAATAAGAGCAGAAACCATTAGAGTAAAAGAATGGAGATATTTTATTCATTCAGAGAATGGTTATATCAGATTGATTCATACAATTACATTACACATGCTCCTTTATATATAGGCATTGGAGCATGAGATGGAACATATTCCATGATGTGGGACTAATAGAAAAACACAAAAGCATATTCACTTATATATTTACATATATTATAACAGTAGTTTTTAATAGCTATTTGTTTCTTCTTTTCTTTTCCTCTTTCTTCTTTTCTATTTTATTTTGTTTTTTTCATTAATTTCGACAAATCCAATACTTGCAAAACAATATTTATTTGTAATCACAAGTCAGAAAAATTAGCAAGACATTTTCTAGATAAAAGCATTGAAAGAAACTTATTTTGGCCTACATGTATAACAGAGGTCAGTCTGATATTTTTAACTAGAAGCACATGGCATGGCATCGAATGTATAATGTAAAGCGAGCTAAAGACGGTTATCAGCTCACTGAAACAAGCAATAACAATCCACTTATGTTTCACAGGTTTGATTAAAAGCCAAGCATAAGTGCTAAAAGTTTGAAAATATGAATATCGAATACTTGTGAAACCAAGGGACTTTCTTTGAAAGTAAATGAGAGGTTGTTGTATACACTGGTTGTTTTCAACTTAACCGATTTTGCCACGTGTTCTAAGTCACAATTAGAAGTTTTCACCTCTTTTTATAAGACCCGTCAACAACTAATCATTGTTAGCTCTTGTGAACCATGAAAACAGTTTCATCCTCTCCAATAAAAGGCATCAGGCACGAGTATTTTATAGCAACGTTTTAATTGGACATATGATTTATAAGCCTACTTAAAACCATATTTGTAATTAAGTGTAAAATATCATCTTAGTAGTCTATTAACAAGTGTTCACATTCATCCTCACAACTGCTAACAAATGTAAACTTCGACTGGAACCTACGTCCAATTTTAACACATCAGACTTGCATACGATAGATATGGTTTAGCTGCATTCTCCACAAGGTTACACAAAGGAATGACCATTTCATCTTCAGAGGCACAAGTCCATTTAATAAGGTTGTCTGCTCATGTCCAAGTACGTTGTCTCTTCCTTAGCCGCCTACCTCATCTAACTTTCATAGTGAAACCTCTGGTGGAACTAAATTTTAGAGCATTAGTGTTGTTTGAATTGGAAAATTAGTACCTTTTATATCAAATACTAATATAGCAACTTTACATTGTCAAATAAAAGTATAATAACAGCAGAAATAAGTAACAAATAATTAAATTTAAAAGCATTCAAGATGTTATTTGATAGGGTAATAACAATTATGATAGCTACTGACCAATGAGTTACAAGTACAACAAAGTGCATTTCCTACAACCATGCGTTCCCATTATTATTTTTCCCTTGCAACTAGCGACGAGTTCCATAATCTGTGGCAGAGATGAGTAAATTATGTCCGAAAACATGGCACTTAAATTATAATACTAGTCTCTGCCACTTTCGCTATCTCCCTAGCATATTGCAATCCATATCTCTAAAATACATGCATGCACATTTCAATCACTTAAACAACTAAAGATGCATTTGTGTATCATCCATCCAAAGTAGGTTTCATGTTTCCATCATTTTATTTAATTTCTTTATCAACATTTCCTCACATAATTAAGGATAATGACATTATTTCCTTGCTCAACTTACCAAATTTCAAACAAAATCAATTGAACAGATGTTAACTCCCTAATTAACAAAATGCCACAAAAGCAAAGGCAGACCATACCAATTCAATTCAAAAATCAAAGCATCATATAAACAAAAAACTTACCCCTGACAGGGTCTTTTTACCATGAAAAACATTGACAACCTTGTGAGCTTCCTCTCTAGTCGGACATATCGGAAAATAACAACCTGCATTGTGCACCAGAAAACTAAAATCTCCAGCTAAACTGAAACCACCAAATGGTATTGAACCCAAGTTAAAACCAACCTCATGACGTCTTGATTGCCTTATCTTTAATAATGCTGACCATCTCAACTCTCAAGAATTTGTCGAATATAGAAATCAGTTGATGTTCGGTCATTTGCTTCGGACTAGACTAATGAAAAGCTTTGCACCTAGAATATCCAAATTGATTAGAAAGAATCGATTAAAATAGAAAAAATGGGGAGAAATTCAGCGGAGAATAGAGTAGGATCAAAATACATCTGAGGAAGATGAGGTTTAGTCTTAATTAAACTGCAAAAATGGGGAGATTCTGGAGAGAGGAGAATCATATCGAAATATAGGAGAGTAAGACATGGTTTTGTCCTGACAAAATATATATTAGATTTTGTCTGCAGAAATTATTAGCAAACATCTAACAGTCGTTTTGATGATAATCAAAACATGCATTTTAAACCATGGCACCGTGTCAATGTCCCCATCAATCTTTAATCTTTAATGTTAATAAACAGAATTTTTTCTGCATGATTCACCAATGCGCCTCCAATTTCAACTGTTTATGTTGTGTTAAAGATACCCTCAAACTGATTTTATCGTATAAAAAACCCAAAGAATTCATGTGATCAATTTCAATCATTTGAGAAAAGACAAAAATGATGATGAAAAACACATCAACAACAAAACTAAATAGTATAGTATCATTTCGAATGAGATGTACAACATTAACATATGAGCCATGATTAGATAAATAATCACTAAATTATCTTTCAAACACCACAGTATTTCCAGAAGTACCAGCAAATTTTTGATTATGTCAACTGGCCCATTAGCTCAGTTGGTTAGAGCGTCGTGCTAATAACGCGAAGGTCGCAGGTTCGAGACCTGCATGGGCCATATTTTTTCTACTTTAAATGATTCCCAATAAATATATTTTTATGTTTTATTACAATCCCCATTACAATGCATGTGTTTTTTTTCAACATCTTTTCCGTCTTTTGATTACCCATACGCACATTCATCAATTTTGTTCGAAGTATTGTATCGCCAATGAGAATGATAATGTCAACAAACTTCGTGCTTCAAGGATCTTTGTATACATTATTTTAAACAATAATTCAACCTTATCGAGTACTTCATGCTTCAAGGATCTTTGTGTAGATTATTTTAACCAATAATTCGACCTTATCAAGTACAAGCTGATTATACAATTACTGACTTTGGGAATCAATGAGGAATATTTAAAGGTAGTATCATTTTGATCCGACCAACAACATTAAGTTCATGTTAATGGTTAACGATGAAGAAAGGGAAACAAAGTTAGAATTTAGGAAAAAGCATGTTTTGAAATCCGAGGATCTGGTATACATTTATAGTGGTCCTGAACTGTCCATTCCCAAAATGAATATGTCCAAAGGCCAGATCTACAAACCCGTAATAGTTCGCCCAACGGATCTATCTGTTACCCGGCTTGTTGATTCGCTCTACAACGGTCCTAGCTTTCAAAACAGAAGGACCCCCACTCTTAGCGATGGTGTGTATGTGCTAAATGCAAATTGTGTCCTAAAAGCACCAAATTGCACCCCAAATGCTTATTCACCCACCTATGCATGTGCATGTGCATGCGCAGTTTGCCTTTGCTCTCCCATGGCTTTGGTCTCTTTTTTAATCAAAGACAACTCTTTATAACTTATTTTATATTAGCATACTCCTTTACTTTTTGCAATGTATGACAAATGCAAAATCTCAAAACTTCATATCAAAAAACCCAACCTCGTTTTGTTTTGAAAACATTCATCTTTCCCCCCTTATTTTCACATTTAGATATAGATTCATACTTGCAATCAAAAACTGATCCGAATTTTTTAGTATTTTTAATGAAAATATAATTAACGTGTCTTAATCTATCATATCATGAATTAACAAGGACAAACCAGACAAATGACATATAAAAAAATCATCAAACAATTCAAATGAACATAATTTCACATTTTTCTAACCATAATTCATATCCTAAATGAAAATAAAATGAGCCTTTTCAACCATGAACAAGAGAAGATATTGGACCTTTGTACTAAATTTACACCCCTAATTTTTTTATAAAAAAAATTGTATACACAACATGACACGTTGTAATAGAATAAAAGGGAGAAGATAGCTTTGTAAAAATTTAGGATAATAGTAAGTAATGCATGTGTGTGTGCGCATTCGTGTTCTTTTTCTTATTTAGATACGAATAAAAGGACATTGTCATTTATAAGACAAAATAGATTTAAAATTGTTGCATGGCATGATTATTATTAGATGTTAAAACAAATTTAAGATGGTCTAACTAAAAACTAGGGATATGAAAAAGAAATGCATATATAATTTCTTTCGAGACACTAATCAATGGACGTTGTTTTTTATAAGACATAATAGTTGTAAATAGTTACTTGTCTGTATCAAGTTGAAAATAAAATATAAAATATGTATACAGAATGTTTAGCTCCAATGTAGATTTTGTCTAAGTTTAGAGATGAAATATTGTAAGTGACCTAGCTAGAATTTGACATAAGATGGCACACATATAGAATGTGTAGCTCCAATGTAGATTTCATCTAAGTTTAGAGGTGAAGTATTTTAAGTGACCTAGCGAGTGCTGCATTTACAACAACAGTGCGGACTATTTGGAATGGAAAAAGTAAAGGTAAGTCTAAAGACCTAAAATTAAACAAGCTATTTGTACGTGTTAGCAAGTTAACAATAATAACACAAAAAGAAACTGATTAATGAAGATAATATCAACAACTTGAGCAACATTACAATCAACTTCACAACCGTAGAGATATCCGTGTGCCACTTTGTATTATGTTATAATTCTATTTGTTCAAGTAATAAGATTACCAGGTTTTTTCTAAAAATGAATACCTAGAGACCATTTATTAGCTTCTGAAGGTGCTCTGTTGGCAGTCCAGCTATTTGGCCTACCAAAATGCTACTGTTAAAGCTACAAAGAAACTGCCAACAATATAAGTTCGAATTGCCTATATTCTATATTTTACTGGTGGGATTGGCATTGTATTGCTAGTTTAAGAAAGAATAAACTACCAGCAGCACAAGTTACCATATGAACAAAAAGAAGTATGCACAACATGACTCACTGGTTCTTTGTAGAATAAAGCAGGGAAGGCAAGATGGTCGTATCAAACTTTAAGGTAAGAGCAAGTAATGCATATATATGTTTAATAAAGGATATTTCCTTTTCTAAGATAGAAGGTTTTCAAACAGCTGCATGGCATGACTTATTCAGATGTCAAACAGAATTAAGCTGCTCTTATTAACATTAGGGATAGGAAAAAGTAATGCCTATATGCTTCTTTTGCGACATCAATCAAAGGATACCACTCTTTAGAAGATAAAAAATTGTAATGTAGTTACTCATACAAGACACTGGGTATCAAGTCAATTGAAAATAAAATAACAAATTCGCATAATATAGCTTTTTTTTAGATGTATAATAAATCCAACATGTCATGGTACACATACAGGATAGCTATCTTTAATGGTGCTCTCATATTATCTAAGTTCATTTAGAGATTAAAAAATATATTTGATGGCCGGACGAACACTACCGTGTAATGTGATGGTGTGCGATTTCTTTTGAGATAATGAAGATTATTTTTTACTAGAAACATATAAGAATAGATGTAAAATATTACCATACAAGACTCTGGCCGTCAAGTAAATAAAAATAAAATATAACTTTGTAAAACTCCTTTCTTGTGTAATGCTACTTTTTACAGATGTCGGTGTCTTCCAGAGGATCTAACCCAAGTCACCTGCTTGGGAAATGAAAATACTCACCACTTTAATACAACTTCGTTTGTTAATCAAAATAAAATGGAAATGGTTATTATATTATATAATTATTAATAGAAACAATAACTGCATATTAACATGTTACTCGTCATGAAACATTTTATAATTAAATAACTTTGACAAACATAAAAATATGTTCATTTCCCCTGTAAATCAAAATCGGCTTGTTTGCATGACGGATGGAAATACTTATCCTATGACAACTTTATTGTTAAATGTCTATACATATATCAATAATCAGGTAGTGGAATCATTTCCATATTAAGGGATATCAAATCTCGATGGAAGCATTATGAAAATGCACATTGCTAAAGATCACAGCTTGATAGAAACATTAAAGAAAGCCAATCATTGTCGTTGTAGTATAGTGGTGAGTATTCCCGGCTGTCACACGGGTGACCCGGGTTCGTTCCCCGGCAACGGCGTTTGTTTGTTTTTTTTTTTTTTTTTTGAAGAGAGTATTAGTTGAAGTTGAACTTTATCCACCTTCATGAATTGTTACTTTTCACTCATATTCATAAATTTCATCGTTACAACATTTACAAACATCTGCAATTAGCTTATTTCTCTAGAATTGTTGTCTTATCTACGCTTCAATATGTTTGAATAAATTTGATTCTCATTTTTGTACGTCATCAAGATATACAAGCACACTAGCATTCACAAATCATACAAGCCTGCTGTAGTAGTTTCTGTATTAGATAGAGTATAAACTTGTTTTCATAGCATGGTTGAATTCAACAATACAGTCCGTTATTGAATGTGTATCCAGGAAAATATTACCGAGTTTGGCTGTCTACACACACACTCTAACATAATGAGAACAAACCAGTGTTTAAAAACGTGATAATCATGATTAAACCAGTTCCAATTTGTGTATCTCATCTAATTATGTAGCAAAATCATTTGCTTCCAAGCAACTAGCTAACTAAAGTTATATCTATAGCCGCCTTTCTCATTTTCTACCAAAAAACAACAATTTTGCACTTAAGCTATTATGGACAAATATAAATATTATAATTCAATTCCCTAAATTTATAACAACAATGTGTGGTAGGTCTTATGAATCACTATCAACTGACTACAAACTTCAATCAACATATTTGAACTTGCAAATTAGAAAACTAACTTTTCTAGCACCAAATGATTTCCTCACAAAACTAAATGCTTCTTGAGGCAACATCACCGATCATAGAACGTTAAAAAAAACAAACCATCAAAGTCAACACGAAACCCATAACAAAATACAGAACTCACTCGCAGGAAATTAGAGATGGCCCAAACAATTCAGCTGAATCAGCAGAAGAATCCTTGCCTTGACCTTCACCCAGTAACTATAACAGTTTCCAAAATCCTTTGTCACAGTTTAAGACGTCGGATTGGATTAGGGATTTAGGCAGCTTTTCTCCAACGGGTACTAGCATCTTCCATTTACCTTTCCGCATCCGATTAAGGATTCGGCTTGAAGTAGGGATGAGAAATTGCTAGGGTAGGGGTCCAGGAAAATCAGGAAGAAAATGGCGGGAATTCAGAAGTATTGGGAAAGTATGGTGATTGGATGATGGCCCAAAAATGTTGTGAGGCCCAAAATATAATAGCATGTGTATGTGACCGTTATATTCGTTACTGTAACCTTTTGGCATTTGACGGGTTTTTGATGGCTTTGTTCACGAGGGATGTCGCACTTGCACAAAGCTTCACATACGTAAACCAAGTCAAGAAAAGCAAAGCAAAGCAAGTATATCACAGCCCTTGTGTCAAATAAAGAAATCATTCAGATGTTCATTACGAAATAAGTGTAATGTTAGAAGAAGAGTGCGTGAAAAATGATCGGACAACCGTTGAAGTTTTGTCGATCCCAACACTTTAGTTAATTTTTATGACTTGAAAACTCGTCCCATATAGCTTTGTATTTTAATTTAAGCATGTATATGGATATGCCAATCCAAATCTAAGATTCTTCTAAATTTTTTCTGTCTAAGATAAATAATGCTAGAGTTCATCAGTTAACCGTCATAAATGAAAATACGAAACATTATTTACTGAAATAAATGAATAAATAAATTGTTATGGCAATATCAACTGCCTTTGTTTACTATTAAAAAAACAATACTAAAAATGTAATGAAATAACAAACCATTAAAAGAAAATTCTCAATGATTGCATTTTCCCGCCTTATTTGACTATGTTTGTTTCATGTCCGCCTTCGACGGGTTTCTTCGTCAAACTCAAATAACGAGTAATTTGCGAGGATCTATGAATGCATTGTGCAATCAAATATTCATCAATAATGTGGAAAACCCTGAAAATGGAACAGTAAAAAACGTGGAGATTTAGATTGGTTCAATCCTTGAGGGATCTACGTCCACTATGAATTGATGTTTTACTGCTTAGGAGCTTCAAATTTTACAACGGCTCTATAGGGTTTGTAGTACTATTCAGTTTCTCATAATTTGTTTCTTTTCCAATTGAGGAGAAAGAATTTTAAAGAATTTTATAGAGCGGTTAATGTAACGACCTGTATTTTTAACGATAGGTATTTAAATAATTGATTTAAATATAGAAGCATTGATTAATTGACAATCCAAAAAAATGATTTTTCGCATACAGTCGAATTAGGACTCGAGACCACTTCCGTTGAGTCCGGATCGACGTTGCGAGTTAGGATGAATATAAACATCGCTATATTTCGAGACAAGACGATCTGATTGCCAAAACGATTTCGAAATGCGCAAAATTATCATCCTGAAGCGTTGTCTAGAGTAGTTGTGAAATTTATACTATAAAGATCGGAAAAATGAGATAATATACGCAAATGAGATTCGTTGCGATCGGATGCGCTATGTGATCGTCCGAGCTCGAAATGTACGGCAATTTATGTGAGAAATCAAATAAATCGAATATTATACTAATATATTACAAACCCTCACTTAACCTTCTTTCTCACGTTCATTTTATTGTTCCATTAATTCATCCAAAAAATGGTCGGCACTCTCTAATCCCATTCAAATATCAAAATTCAGCGATTCACTCCATTAAAAATCATGTAACCAACTCCGTTGAGCTCGTATTGAAGAGAGCTTCGAACCCATATGGATATTGAAGGGTGCGACACCGACTGGGAAGATAGACCTAGTGTGGATGGTGACTGGGGTTAGACTTCATCAGCAATTGAAGAGGCGATAGGCAAATCGGAGTACACCGTCGTGTTTCTCTTGTCAAATAGTGTAACAGCCCGCAAATCCGTGCCACTTGAGTCAACACTATTCTACGTAAATCAACTCAAGTTGCACGGAAATACGAACCACTTGGTTAAAGAAGAAGAGAGGTAGAAGAAGAAAATAGAAATCAACATCAGAATCTAACCATCGCAGTGGAATAAAATATAATAGATAATAAATAATTTTAATCAAAAATCAAATATCTCTGTTTGTATATATTACATCATCAGAGTACATCAATCACAGCTCAACATCAATATCATACAATGGATACACAACAACTCAAGATACACAACAACTCAAACAACGAAATATATGAATATAAAACAAGTACGAATGTACGTATCGTCATCCAGCTCGTCTGCTGAGCTCCACAGCATCATATCCTGTATCCTATAATACTCGGTCTGACCCGAGCATTACAGTTAATAATACCCGAGTCAGTCTGGAATACCAGCGTGAGAAAATCACACTCAATTGATTATTAAAGTTTCAAAAAAATCCTTTGAAAACAAAAGCATCTCGTAAGACCACGCCACAAATAAACATGTCGGGTTTTTACCTTACGATAGCTAAAACAATTTTTATAGAAATCCTCTGATATTATAATAGGGTCTATATACAAATACTTATAAAATAGCCGAAATTGTTACATGATTAAATTCCAGCTACTAGCCACAGAGTGGGTAATACAAACAAAACTCGTACAAGGCTCGTAGGGAGAATGGATTTTCAACTAATGACTAGGCACTGGGGTACCACCTGTCACAGTACGGGGCCTAGATCACCGTACTGAGGAGTACGCCTGATCCCCTGCAACACAAGGCTGGGACTACCCCTTACTGGATAATCCCGAGTGAGATCACCCCGCGGTTGGGATCAGCAACCGCCCACTAAGCCGAAATAAAAAGGGACATCTAGACTAGGATGACCTCACCCTGCTTGGGTGCTACCCACCTAGCCTTGCTGCATAACCCCTGATTTTCAGTCATTCCCATTTGATGAGGCTTGAGGCTAAGCGTTACCTTTTTAGAACATATCTCTTAGAATGCCCATCGTCCACCTGACGATGTTTCGCAAGCATTCATCCATACAAGTCCGTCCCGTGTTCGAACGGAGCCGAAGGCACTATTCCTACTACATCCATTTGGAAATATCCTCAGGATTAGTAGCGACTAGCCCTTGTACTTCACTGCTCCATCTTCGAATCCAAACTCGTTTCACGAAACGTACAAACCGGATCGAAGTGGTTTTCGAGAAATAAATCTCGATCCCGGTCTCTTCGAAACGATCAACATATTTGGTCAATATTGATAGTCGGTTATTTAACTATCAATCAATATTCACAAACAACCATCAACCCATAAATAATTTCCCAAATTATTCATTTATCTCAAAAATATCTTCACAAGATATATTTTCACTTTTCAAATTCCCTTGAAAACAGTTTTCAAAACTATCTGCCTTTTTCTCAGAATAAATTCCGAGTATTTCATTCCCACTAGAATCACCAAGCACAAGATTTTAGATTTTTTTAAAATAATTTCAAAACACTTTAATTGTAAAGTATGGCTAATATTTAATTTAGAAAATCTTTCTTTAGTACTTAATTTAAAATAATGCTTTAAACAAAATACCAAGTCATTCTTTATATAATTATTACGATAATAAAACAAAAATACTTACTTTGGAATTTACCGTTAAACACTTAAGTTAAAACTACTCTAACAATTTACTAAAATACATACTATATAAACATTTGAAAATAAAGTTACTTAATAAAATGTAAAACTAGATTTCTACTTTTAAAACCGAAATACTAAGTTACTTCTTAATAATTACTGCTAGAATAGATTAAAGAAAATACTTACTTTAAATATTAGAAATAATAAATTTTACAAAACTTGCTTCTTTAAAAACAACTTTAAAACATTTAATTTATATTTGCAAATTTACTTTTAAAAACATGTACTTGGCCATCCAGAGAAAATTCCAACTTCAATCACTTAAATCAATTTCCCCAAATTGATTTCCAATTTATTTTATTTGGAATAAATTCTTTTACTTATCAGTTCATTTCCAAATTCAGTAGTTATGGTCTTTATTATTATTATTATTTTTCTTCAATTTCTTCTTTACTCTTTCAATAATTCAAATCTTAAATTCTAAATAAATGTTTGTTCTTTTAAAATTAATAATACTGCATTTTAAACTTCATTAATTTTCTGTTTATTCAAATTTTCCTTTCCATTCTCAGAATTCATTTATTAAAATTTAAAGTCACTTTATTTTTTCAAGTTATTCTTGAATTTACTCTATAATTATTTTACTTGCAATTTTACTTCTTTTATTTTCATTTCCAAAAATCAAATTTATATTTTTAATAATTCATTATACCCAATTATATCAATCAAGCCATGGCATTCAATACTTCCACATAATTCATTATAGAATATCAAATAATCAGAACAGAGAATATTAAATAATTTAAATAAAAGTTAAGGGGTCCAGTTGGATCCCTCCAACCTGTTTTTCCTGCATCCACAGATGTTAGCACAATATAGTATACCAATTACAAAATATCATACTATATCACATCGATCAATTCAACCATCCAAACAATTATTTAAATTTAAATTGAGTGAGATTAACTCACCTTTTCCTTTAAATTCGCAATCCACCTCATTCTCGGTTTGATTCCACGATTTCAGACCTTGTAAAAATATTAGATGGTTTTTATTAACATTCGAATAAATCACCACTAAATTTTCGTATATAAATTTAATTATCCAATGCTTTAATCTCAGGCTAATAATTTAATTTTTAAGCTGATTCCCTTTTATAAAATATTTTTAGTACCTAGTACCTAAAGGATTCAATAAGTTAATAGCTTCATCATACATTATTAACAATAAACCAGTTAGTGAAGACATGTGTATATATATATATTTTAAATAGATAAGTTTATATATATCTTTAATCTCATACATTTAAAAACTCGTTTATATGAATCTAAAATCTAATTTATATAACTTCTTTTCAATATTCAAAATTCCTATTTATTTTAAAACTTTACCTGTTGTAATACATATTCAAATTTATTTTCAAATTTAAATTAAATATAAATAAGTCGTATACCTTCGAGTTGATCGTACTTCCATCAATCCCAGTCCCAAACCCATCACGTAAGCCCACCCTGCCTCGACCGAGCACTAGGCTTTACTGCCGTACACGAACCATACTGCTCGATTACGAGCCTCCACCTATCTTCACCTGGCACCGCGCGCTCCCACAGCGACGTCAGCCAATCGCATAAACAGGATCCACCACCTGCGGTAGCCCTAATCCCCAAAGCTTTGAACCCTAACCACGACCGCCTCGAGCTCGCGTCACGGTCGCGCCCACCCCCCCTCCCCAAACTCGAAACCACCACCAGGCCCCACAACAGCCGCGACGAACGCAACATCCAACACAGATCGGCATACAATTAGGGTACGAGCTCGGCTCGATTTGATTTCGCCCCGACGATGGAGATGAAGCTAGAAAGAAAACAAAAACTTCGACCATTACTTCGATTCCCCTTTTATATTATTTTTTTAGAACGAAGAACTCGGCCTCGCCTTCGAACTGAAAGGAGGAATGAAAACAATCAAGTCGCGATTGTTTTGGGATGAAGCTGCCATTGTTGATTTTGATTTGGAAGAGATTCGTTCGGTTATGTCTCAATTTAAATTGAAGGAAGAAAAACAAGGAGCGACCATTAATACAATTTCCTGATATTCGTTCGTTTCTAATAGAATGGGGGTTCGCGAACATATAAGGGCTCGATTTTGGCTTCGAAGAAGGATGAAGAATCGTGTTTGGTAAGCCAAAGGTAGTGTGCTTTGCACGATCTTATCGCCGAAATTTTTGAACTGAAAAGGAAAGAAAGGAAGGACGTGAAAGGATTTGACTGTTTAAACAATGTCTAAATTTGATTCAAGCTTAAATTTAAATCGACCCGAATTTTCGATATAGATTTAAGCGCGTCTATATGTCGTATGCTCACACAACAACTCCAAACAGTACGAAAATTGAAATCCGATAACAATTCAATATTACGGATCCAATAGAACTGGTTTCGTCGAATTCCGAGACTGTGCCTCGGAAGACTATTTTTAAATTCAATTTAAAACGATAAATTTTCAAAACTGAACAATTCAGTGTTAGATTAAATTTTAACCCTTATATTGTATTCAATGTTATCAGTATATAAATTTTAAAACTAAACAAACCACTGTTAAATTAAATTTTAACACCTTTAAAATTTCCAGTATTATCAATATAAGTTTCATAAGTCTTCAATTTATTTGCAACAGACTCAAAACTCCAAATTCAACGTTTTACTCGACTTCAAATTATTTAATTTAATAATTAAATCATCAAATAAATTTTGATATTCGTAATTCAAGTTAAAAATGCTCTATTGAATACTTAAAATCAATTAAATATTCCGACTTTAATTGCTTGAAAATTTCGGGTCGTCACAAATAGCACCTCTCTGTGTCAACGGTTCTAGGTACGGCCCTTAATTGTGAAATGCGGCATTTCCGGTAGCTGCATGACCTCATCAGGTCGTGAATTGCATCTCTTGGTCAAGCATTAAGAAGTGGATGCCATCATGGAGAGATCGTGTAGTGTGATGCGTGGGCGAAGACGGCACGACGTTTCGTCGAGAAATGAAGGAGAATGGCAGGAGAGAAGGTTATCAGGTTTGGGTTGACATGCACAAACATACACGTATAGGAAATTGTCAAATTGGGGAAGAAGGATTTAATGTTAATTAAGGTAATTTACTTTTAATTAAGTTAATTAATTATTTAGTTAATCTCAAATCTTATAAAACTCATATCTTTTACGTACAAGGTCCATTTTGGATGCGGTTTTTTTGCGTTGCACTCATGGTGGAGGGCTCTACTACTTGACATTAGTTTGGTCAGCTTTGTTGAGGTGAGTGATATTGTCTCTCAGGATACTGTGATTGTTGGAATATCACAAAAATGGTATTTTGAAATGATTTCCAATTTTAAAATGTGATTTAACTATGTATAACACTTATTCGGTTTTATAAAAGAGATTAAAAGTACTTTAAAATGGTTTTAAATCAAATATCACATTTTTTCATTGACATGCTATTTTAGAAAAATGCTAATTTTAGGTTATCTTTAATTTAATTCCCCCGTTGGTTGATATAGATGCATTATACACATATATTATATTGGATGTATGTATGCTTGTTGGTTGGATGTATGCTTGTTTAATTGTTTTGGTTGTAAACACCGGTTTATTGGCGATCCAGCGTTGAGAATATTATGTGCGTTAGGGTTTTGTGCCTGTTGATTGGAAACCAAAACGAAAGAGATAAGTTATAGAAGAGTACCGAAATGCGTGCTAACTGACCTGAAGATGGAAGACGATGGACTGGGACGGACTTCAGACATCTGGATGGATGCCAGATGTTTTCATTTGGTTTGTACTGGACCATTTTTGGTTATGTACATGATCAGAGTTGTTGGTGTTGACCACTGTAGAGTGGTCGGTCCCCATCACTGTTGATAATGGTCGATTTGGCCGATCTTTAGCCTGGATGGTGAAGAGGCTTGAGCGCGGTATGATTGTTTGTTCGTGCGGCCAACTCTGGGTCTGGATGTTATTGCTCTACAATGAGTGTCTCCCGACGATCCCAACAAAGTGACATTTCGACATGATAGTTTCAAGACTTCAGGTGGTAGCTCGTTGGTGCATGGAGTTAGATTCAGAGGTTGGAGGCTTAATGTCGAAAGGAGTCGTGATTGTTTTCCACATGGGCAGGTTCTTTAGGGGTGACCCATGAATAGAATGCTGAATGGTTCTATCGTGGAAATGGGTGAAGCAATGAAGAGCTTGGATACACATGTTAAGGGATTGTTGGTACTTGAAGTGTTTCTGTTGTACCCAGACAGAGCGGGGGTATTGTAAGGACACCTATAGGTACTCTTTTCGGTTACCCCGAGTCGGTTGATTGGATCCTTATAACCTAGACCGGTTAATTGGGTCTAGTATCCAACTTTGAGCTACGAGGCACGTATCTAGCTTCGGGCTATGAGATACGCGAGTACAACTAAAAATAGAGATTTACCCACCCTAGGAAGTTGAAAGGTCATACGAGTTATCGTACATCTAAAGCACGCTAAGTGACAGTTAGTGTTGTTTGATGGATGTTATGTTTATTCCGGTTGCTTCACTAGGCACCTATCACTCTAGTGATGTCACATGATGTAGGTATTATGAATAGGGATACCTAGGCACCCCGACATTATACTTAGTATGGAGTACTCCTTATTATATTGGTAAAGTAGCATATTATTATAATGACCCTAATTTTAACAAACATTATTTAGGATATTTGATTAGATAAACTAAATGAAATAATGTAGAGTTAAGGGATGTATAAGCAAAATAGAATTAAAAATAAACAAGTGTAACGACCCAGAATTTTTATAAATTAAAATTTGGATATTTAATTAATTTAAATATTAATAAGTGAATTTATAAGTCAAATAAATTTTATTTTGATTTATTGGATTTAATTGAATTATTAAATCGATAATTTAATATGTTAAATTATGGAAATAATTGAAAATTGAGTTAAATATGATAGAAAATGATTTGTAAAATTTTATTTTATCATGTTGAAGTTAGAACGATATTTTAGAACTTTTAAAATCGAATTAAAAGTTAATTTGTGAAAATTGAATATTTTAATATTTAATAATCGACTGTAAAATAGTCAATTTTTGAACAGTCTCAGAATTGAACGAAACCAGTTCCATTGGATCCGTAATAGTTAGTTATTATCGGATTTCAAATTTCGTGTCAATCGGAGTTATCGTTTGATCGTGGCAGCTCGAAACGCATCGAATTATTTTTAATTTAAATTTGGCGAGTCAAAATAGCCATTTTTCAAAAAGTCTCGGATTTCAACGAAACCAGTTTCATCGGATCCGTAATGTGATATTATTGTAAGTTTTCAAATTTCCAGTCAATTGGATTTACCGTTTGTCCGGTACAAATTAAAACGCCTAGAAATCGATTTAAATCGGTTTAATTTAAATTGAACGTTTTCAGCCATAACTCGCACATACTTCCGAATTAGCTTCCGAAACCTGTTCCATTGTGTCCGGAACGTGGGATAAACCCTAGGTACGCTGGTTACGGCGCCTAAATCGGAGTTCGGAATTCCCGGGATGAATAGTGTTTACGCTAGCTTTTTCTATAAATACACCACAACCCTCACAAATAAAAAAATAAAAAAAATATCTCTAAATTTTAAACCCTAGCCGGCCCTAACTATTGAATGGCCAGAATGAATTTCCTTTCCCCCTCAATCTCTCTCAATCTACAATGAATTAGCTAAGGTGTTTAACATGAAAGTTGTTGAGAATCTCGAGGGCTTCACATCCATACGGATTTGATGGAGTTTGGAGCGTCGAAGGGGGAGGAGCTTGGGGCCGTTCGTGGGCTGTTTAGGGCCGTGCGCGCGCGTCATAGGGTGGCCGAGCTTCATGGTGGAGGAGGTGGAGATAGCTCTCGTCAAGGGCTTCGTGTTGGTGGTAGTGTGATGAGGTATCGTCGAGTATTCGCGATGCAAAATGAAACCCTAGTTGATCTATATGGGTTCGGCCTCTATTCTAATTGCCTGGAGATGGTTACGTGATTTGGGAAGATGAAGGAGAGGCATAGGATTTGGATCCAAGGGCTAGGAATTGGTGTAGGTTTAAATTATAAAGAAAATGTTGTTTTAAATATAGTTTAAATCGTGTAATCTTGTAAAATTCATAACTTTTTCATACGAGGTCGAAAAAATGCAAACTCAGTTGCGTTGGAATCGTATGGACGAGCACTACGCGATGGAGTTGGTTTGGAGTCGTTTGGAGTTAGTGAGAATTTCGGGTAAAATTAAACGCGCGTTTAATTTTATTCGAAATAAATCGCTAAAACGGAAATTAAAATCAAGGTGAGAACTTCTCACTTAATCGAATAGATTTCGATTTTATTTTAAATAGTTAGATTTAAAATATTTGAATGCATGTTTGAATGATGACTGTAAATTATTGATTGTTAAAATAGACATTAGACGCCGTTAGTAAGCGGATGTTATTTATTAAAAACATATACCGCGAATATTTCATAAACAGTGAAATTGGTATTATATATATTATCAATATATATATATTGGCATATGTATATATTGGAGTTGTTGATTTCCCGCATTTTTTTGTTTAGCGGATGAGACCCTATTACGCCGTTATTAAGCGGATAATATTTAATAAAAACATGTACCGCGATAATTTCGTACTGGAGCGAAATTGGTATTGTGCTAATGTTTTTGGATGCAGGAAAACAGGTTGGAGGGATCCAACTGGATTCCTCAACAGTTTTTATTTGATTTCAGATATTTTCATATTTGATGGATTATCATATCGATATATGATATCGTTGTTAGTCGTGATTGACTATTTGGTGTGTAGCATCATTGGACCAAATTTCTGGTATTTTAAAAATGTTTTTATACTAATTTTTGAAAAGATAAAATATTTTGGAATTGATCCATTTTAAATAAATGAACGTTATAATTCTTAAAGTTATAAAAATTATAATTTTTGAGAAATACGGTTAAAAGCTGATTTTTGAGAAATAGGAATTAATGACTTTATAAAATAGTTTAAACTGGATTTTTGAATTTATTATCAAAAGTTTAAATATAGGATTTATAAAATTTGATTATTTTATAAATCAAAATGGTGAAATTATAAAGGGAATTAAAGACGTTTCAGAATAATAATATAAACTGATTTATATTAAGAGATTTATAAATGGATATTTATAAATTGAAATATAGACATTATAAAACGAGTTTTTATAAGTGTTTGAATTAAGTGAAAATGAATTTCATTAAAGAATGAAATTTATAGAATTATAAACCGTGAAGTTATAAATGAAATTTATAAATAGTAAGATTTATAAATTTGGTGAAATTATTTGAAGAATAGATTGGATAAATCATTAAATCTTATAAGTTATAAGATTTATAAATTGGAAAGTCTTTAAAAGAACGATCTTATAAAATAATCGTTTTATAAGTATTTAACTTATAATATGAACGTTTAGTTTATAATTTAGTTATAAACTGGAATAGGTTAATAAAGGAATTTATTAAAGGAAGTTTTTATAAATAAATAGAAGAGGAATTTATAAACGTTGTTTTATAAATTCGCAGACGACTTATTTTGATAAGTTAATTGTTATAACCTATTAATGGAGTTATATTCACATTTTTGAATAGTGAATAATCCTTTAAAATAAATTGAATAAAAGGATGAAATTTGTTAACGAAGTATGTTCACGATTTTTGAATAGTGAATAACACGTTAAAGAAAATGTTTTAGAATGTGATATTTTAAACAGAATTAAAACGATCTAACGATGTTTTAAATGTGTTGAGATTCGAAACCATAGATTTCAACATTTATTGTTGAAATAGACGTTTTCGAGAAATAAAAGGAAATAGTGGACTATAACACTGTTGTTATAGTAAATGATTTCCGAAAGGAAATGTTTTGTATAGTATTAAGATTTATATATCTATTTTAATTTCGAATCCCTATACTAATAATTTTGGGTTGTCGTAACGATGTTTTACGCAACATTCGTTTTGGCCCAAATAAATATGTTTAAGTGAATGATTTCCTTAAAGAATGAATTATATACTTAATTCGATTTAAGTATATTGAATATTTTCCAAGGTTGAAAATAAAAAGTTTTGTGAATTACTTATGAATAATAAGTATGGAAATGTTTTCCAATATGAAGTGAATAATTAGAATTTATGTTTTTGAAGATAAATTGAAATGGATAATTGAAATCGTATATGCATGAATATTTTGGAATATAAATTCACTAAGGAATTTATATGTGAAAGTGAAACTTGTTAAAAATAAATATTGATTTATTTTTGAAGTGTTGAAATTATATATCTTGTAAAGATATTTTGGAAAATAAATAATTTGGAAAATTATTTGGAATCTGGTAATGTGTGCATATCAATTGATAGTTCAATAACCGACTATCAGTATTTCCCTTTGAATGGGTATTTGATGTGAATGGATTGAATTTGAATGCACACTTATTTTTGAATAAGCGCTCACTATTCGGGTTAACCGGGAAAGGACCATGGGGTCGTATAACCCATTCCGAATACGTGATACGTCGTTGTGAATTGCATTGAAGATCGGTGTTGAAGACCGGATATTTGCGAAAGCGATAGGATGAACTATCGATTGACTCTGCACCGAGTTGCTCCGGTATTGAGTTCTCCATATGTGATGGTGAATCCGATCAGGATTGTGGATATCCGAATTGCAAGGACTTCTTTGTAAGTGCCTTCGGTTATGTTCGAGCCCGGAACAGACTTGTAAGGATTGTATGCCTGACATTACAAGTTGAGATATAAAGCCGATTTCTTTCAAATATATTTCTGTTGGTGGCGGAGAATTTATTCTTTGCTTAACACCCTTCTTTGAGACGTACGAGCTCAAAGGTTATATAGTTGAAGTTATCAGCGATATATTCCCAGTTTGGTAATGTGACATGCTGAGTGATGCTGAAATGATCATTGTGTTGATTATTTGTGATAGGATCGTTTATTTGATCGTCTATCCTTGTGATCATTGTGTTGATCATTTGTTGACCCAAAGCATGGCTTTTGTATAAAGTATGTTTTTGTGGACGTGACTTCGTCGAGCCTCACACCCCGTGAATGGTCAAAACAGGAAAGAAGCAGCAAGGTTATGAGGGGTAGCACCCTTTAGGATGTGTCCATTTCCTTCTGGAAAAGGGTGGTATCATGGTATGGAGCCCAGATACTTACTCATGTTGAAAACACTTTATGATTGTGTGAATTGATTACGAGCGCTCGGTGATAAAGGTCCCAAAGGACCGGGGGATGGCATATTCGGTCAGTTGTTACTCAGTTAGGGGTAACCCGGCCTTGTGTTGGTAGAGATCCGGTTTGGTTCTCGGGGATGTCCATCCAGAGGCATTCTCATGTGGCAATGGGAAGTTCCTTGGCCTGACCATTTGTTGGAAATCCAATTCCCAATACGAAACTTTTACGGTATTAGTTGTAGAACCTGCTATTCACTTATGGTGGTCACCACTGTTTGGATAGTAGCTATAGTAGGCATACGATAATGGTCGTATGTTGGCTAAGATTTATATCTTTATTTTCGAAATGATTTGTTATACACTATGCACTAGTAATAATATCAAATGTTATTTCAAATGCGTATCAAGCATCTTTGACTATCATAAGGAGAAATCTCCTCCGATTCTGCGTTTGCATGTGTGTGTGTGCGGGAGGCCTTATGGTAGTCTCATTTTTAAAAGCATTGCGAATTGAATTTAAAAATATTCCTCTATTTGATTTTAAAGATAAATAAACTGTTTTGAGTTCTCACACCAGTCACATGACTGACTCGGAGTTTATTGTTTTCCTTCCTAAACTCTGGGTGCCCACCAATTTCCACACGGGCAGTTAAGAGTTAGGTTTATCAGGATATTCTGGATATTCTGGAGTTGCTGGAGGCAAGCTGGATGGCATGGCGTATTACTAGTTTATATAGTATTTCTTTTTCCGCTGTATTGTTGTTGTTGTATGTTGTTGTACACTCTGATGATATGATGTAATGAAATGTGATGTAATGTAATAACTGATATAGTTCTTTGTTTAAAGATTATTCATTCATTATTATATGTTGTTCCGCTGCGAATTGTGAGATTCTGATGTTGTTCTGTTGTTTTCTGTCCCGTCCTATTTTCTTCTGTTTTTCTCCTTTTTCTCTATTCTCTTTTTCTTTCTATTTCTAAATTTTCTATCTTCTTTTCCCTCTATCTTCTACCTTTTTCTCTCTTCTTTCTTTTCTTAAATTCTTTTTAAAACCCATAACATTCCGTGTTTTCGGCCTTCGATTTCTCGGCAGTCGATAAAGTGAGTATCGATGTTGAATTTTCGAAGAACGAAAATCCCTGTTTGTTACAACAAGTAGGAGGAATATGGTAAGGATAAAATGGGAACATCCTTCATTCTAATACCATAAACCCTTCCATTTTTCATTCCTTGTTCATTTTAACATTCACAAACAAAATTAAAAATCTAAGGGAGCTCGATCGGCCACCATTAAGGAGATTAAAGAAGAAGAAAAGATAGGATTCAAGTAGAAAACATAAGAAAATCAATCAAACGGAATATCTCAAACTTCTTAATACTAAGCTAAGGTGAATAATTTGATTTAAATCTCACTTTTGAAAATGATCTCGGTTTCATGGTTTGATC
The DNA here is from genome assembly GCA_030765085.1 of Allium cepa. Classification (NCBI taxonomy): domain Eukaryota; kingdom Viridiplantae; phylum Streptophyta; class Magnoliopsida; order Asparagales; family Amaryllidaceae; genus Allium; species Allium cepa. The sequence goes on from CM060928.1 coordinate 962,415,453, forward strand.
CGAACTATTTTGCAAATAATATGTCATATTATGTTTATTTAAATGGATATATACGCTTATTGATGATTTATATGAAATCATATGGATTTATGATATGTTTAAATAAGAGAACCTATTAAATGAATCCAAATGAGTTGCGTTTTTGACATATGATCAAAAACATTATTTTAAAGTAGGTTTCAAGTTTCATGATTTCTAAGCAACTGTGGCTTTATTATGAATTTTCTATAAGAGAAAATAGTTGGTATTGGGTCTAAATTATTTAAGGTAATTATATAATGATTTTGGATATGAAATTTATACATGACACAAAACACATTAAAAGTGAATTATTGTGATTTTGGAAAATTTTCTATGTATAAAATTATTTAAGTTAATGGACTTAAATGTTTTATATGTTTTATCAAGGAAAATGGCTTATTTGCTTAAAAAGTTTTAAATTGTTAATTTTGAATTCGGCAGCCTTTTTCGAAAGAATTGGCAACCAATCCTATTTTGACGAATTAGGCAAGTTAGATGAAAAAGAATTACTTTGAAAGGCAAAAAACTAGTTTTGTTTCGATTTACAACTTTGCCACTTTCATTACTTGCTTTTGTCCACATGCCCAAAAGGCCTTTCGCATCCATTCGAAACCAATGTACATGGTATCAAGCGATTGAAACGAAGTGTATTAGAGAAAGGTGAAAGGGATCGTCTCGAAGGCATGCTTTCGAAAGGGTTGCTTTTAACTTGTCTTTGTTTTTAAAAAGAGGCTTTCGAACAAGGTGCCGCTTGCCTTTGTTCTAGAAATGAGCTTTCGAAAGAGTTGTCGCTTATTTTTGTTTTAAAGGAAGATTTCGAAAGAATAGTCGCGTTTGAACCTATGATATACCCATGCCGCCGTATTCATAGCTTTCAAATTAGTTAAGATCATTTTTCTTTATAGCCTTAACAATGTATTTGAAAAGGGTGCTTTCGCCTTTTTGTAACATTCCTCTACTTGGAGGCCCAAAACTAATGGTTATGGATGATGCAGTTATCCATAATTATTAATCCTTGACGATCAAATACGGCGGTGCTAGATTCATTGATACACTGATCATAAGACAATGAAGAAAATTTAACAATTCAAAAACATATTTCCACATTCCATTCAAAATATTTCATGTTCATTGCATTATCCCAAAACATTAACCACGTTCAGCAAAATATAATTATTACACATATACCAAGAGTGACATATGCCGATGCCCCCTTGGTTGATCAGACTATATAATAAGGCTAATAAATCTGCCTTTGCATCCAAATACACAGCGAAAAAAGATAACTCTAAATAACTAACTGCCTCCTGCATGCCTTCGGAAGCTTTATTCGTCTAAGAAGAGAACCTGGAAAGTTTAAATCTCAAACTACTCAAAATCAATTGAGTACCCAAGAGTTTAAGTGAAAAACAAAAACTTCGAGTCAGACATAAAGCCTGGTATGAATGATAATCTAACATCTCAATCCTTCTAGATATCTAGTGAAAATCATTTTTCTGAATAATATCGCTATTATTTCTCCAAAAACTTTGAAAATCATTTGCAAACTCAAAAGGAATTAAATTTTCAAATTCCAAATCCTTTCAACTCATATTCAAACATTACTCTGGAATTTTATCTCATTTTAATTATAAATCACATTATAATTCACATTTATAAATTTCATTTGTTAAATGAATTTATTTCCAAATCTTTGGTTATACCATTATTTCCTCATTTCAATTACCATAACAACAATGATAATAATTTAATATTATCACTCCCTAACAACCAAACAACCACATAAACTTATAATAATTTACGAAAAATTATTTATTCCATATATAAAAATAATTTTGGGCAAAATTATTTCATTTATCCACTTTTAAAAACAATACTTTGTCGGTTTTCCTAGTTTAAGAGTTTAGAAATCCCTATCGATACAGTTATCCAGACTGCATCGACCAAAATTTATAAACACTCAACCGATAAGTCGACACAATATAAAACAATTTATATTCACTAACAAATACGCGCTTATATCTACTGATACGCTCAAACTCATTCTAGAGTACTACGACTCTATTTTTAATAAGTAACCCCACCAAAGCCAAGGTTCTTGCTTAACCTTCAGCTCCGATACCAACTGTATCGACCTGATTTTTCGAGCTTGAAAATCGACATCAATACGTCCACTATATCAAATGCAACAATCGAATGCCGGAAAACCGAACCATCAGGGTTAAAGAAGAAAGAGGTAGAAGAAGAAATAGAAACAATATCACAATCCCACAATCGCAGCGGAACAATATATAATAGATGAATAACTAATCTTTAATCAAAAAGAACTATATCTGTTTATACATTACATCATCACAGTTTAGCAAAATTCATAGCACGCAACTGGACAATTATCATAACCTGTCCTCACAAAACTGACTATCCGGTTAATCATATACAGCAGAATATTCATCAAATGCGTGTGATACGTCTCGTCATCCAGCTCGTCTCCTAAGCTCCACAACATCCTTTCGTGTGTCTATAATACTCAGTCTGACCCGAGCATTATAGCGAAATAACACCTGAGTCAGTCTGGAAAAAAAAGAGTGAGAAAACACACCCAATTGGATTATTAAAGTTTCCAAAATCCTTTGAAATCAAATGTATTTCCTAAGACCACGCCACAAATAAACATGTTGGGTTTTTACTTTACGATAATCAAAATATTTTTATCAAATTCGTCTGATATTGTAATAGTGTCTATTGAAAGTAAATTAGAATCTAGCTGAAATGCTTGCATCTCACGTTTCAGCATAGTTTGGCACAATCAAAACCGTACAGGCACTTATTGGAGATTGGATTCCATACAATGGCAGGGCTACCGGGGTACCGTCCGTCACAGTACGTGGTTTATATCACCGTACCGAGGATCCACCATGATCCCCTGCTACACAAGACCGGAGCTACCCATTACCGGATAGTCCGAATAAGATCACCCCACGGTTGGGATCAGCAACCGCCCACACAGCCGAAATAAAAGAGACATCTAGACAGGGATGGCCTAACCCTAATTGGTTGCTAGCCACTTAGCCTCGCGTGCACCTACCCTGTTTTAGCCATTCTCGATTGATGATGCTCGAGGCTATGCATTACCTTTTTAGCACACGTTCACTTAGAATGCTCATCGTCCTCCTGACGATGTTCTGAAAGCATTCATCCATACAAGTCCGTTCCGGGCTCGAACGGAACCAAAGGCACTACTCCTACTACATCCATTTTGGAGTCACCCTCAGGATTAGTAGCGATTAGCCCTTACACTTCACTGCTCCATCAAACACTTTGTTTTTTAATCATAATACTATGGAAATCAAAAATTTAGAAATCATAATGTTTGAAATCATAACACTTCCCACTTAACTGTTTAAATATAAATAATAATACATATAATAAAATAGTTTATAATTTAAAATAGTTTATATAAAAATAATTTATATTAAATAGTTTATATGAAATAAATTTATGAAGTAACATATATAAATAGTTTTAATATAATTTTAAAAATACTTTATATAATAAAATAGTTTCCTCAAATTTCACATATTGATTCAAATCGATTCAGATTCCAAAATTTTAAATTTAATCAAATCTCAAATCATCCATTTTAATTTATTTCAGTTTCTCAATAAACCATTTCACATTATGCCGATTTCAAATACAGTTTTTTAACTACAAAATAAACCATTTCAATTCCAATATTTTCAAAGCTTTAAATATTCAAACATTTCAAAACAAGATTTGATAATTCCATATATATATATCAAATTCACTTTACTATTATTTATTTTGAAATATTTACTTACTAAATTCATTATCATTTAAATAAAACCCCAAATTTCAAATGACTAAATATTTCTTCAATTCATTTAAACTTGAAATATTCGTTAAATCACCTTAAACCAAATCAAGTTATAAAAATCATATCCTTTCAAATCTCAAATTCCATAAGTTTCAGATCGATTTCTAATTAAATATATTTCTTAATTAAATACAATTTCAAATCAATTTCAAATCTATCTCCCAACCTTAATTTATTAAAATCATTATCAACTCCATTTTAAAATATAATTTAATAAATACATAACCAAATTATATTTTAATAAAATCAAATTTTATAATTAAACTTATTTCATATTAAACAAATTATATATATTGCTTAAAATCAAGAATTTAGCTATATATAAAATAACACTTATATAATATCTAAAATCATATTTATATAAAACCATATATTTCCTTTAAAATAAACATGGTAATCATTTCAAATTATTTATATATAGACCAACGGTGTCTGTATATAATTTTCTATCCTATGGTCAAGTGATATAGATATTTATCATTTCAATCTGAGATTTAAATATATACTGGTATATCTATATCATTTCAACCGATAATCCCAAATTCAATTCAATGAAAATCGCTTGGGTTTATCATTTCGACTCATAACGATTTTCTCCTATTCTAAAGTCCGTTCGGGTATGTATCATTTCAACCCATAGTGAATTCTATACTAATAGGGAATTTGCAGAGTGATAACAGATATGATAATAACGTAACTGGCATATAAGATGAATATAAATAACAGATAATGGTGTTAGATGTCACATGTGAACATACATGGATAATAGTATATATATAACAATGTAAACAACTAACAGCAGCATATTTAGATTGTCGTTTCAATTGAAATTAAATTTAATAAATAAAAGATCGTTAATCGTGAGTGATTGCTCACTTTTTGAGGCTAGAGAAATAAACATGAAATTGAGTTACGAGATGCAACCATGACTTCCAAAGCAAAGCTAGAGTGGCACGATTTGACGATCAAAGCTGATAAGATATGAATTTGTTGAATATGCGATTATATGATTTTTGTTTGATGATAATAAACATATATATATATATATATATATATATATATATTCGTGTAAATGTATTTGGTAATGTACTATTTCATTTTTCACAGATTAAATAAATATTTGCTGAATAAAATTAAATAACACAGAATTTGAATTCAAATAGAAATTTTATTCAAACAAATATTTATGACAATTTTGAATAGTACAAATTCAAGCTCTCACTATACACTATACAACTTTGATACAAATTCAATTACATCACAATTTTACATTTATAGTTGACCTCACTACATATCACTCGTATTTTATCTTCAACTTCACTTCAAATTGAATCCAGCATCTAAGAAATCTGCAAAAATAATTTTTGATGCAGTAAAATTGAAAAGGAAATATTTTTTGTAGTATAAAATAAAACGTGAATTTTGAAAATAATAATTGCCTCAGTTATTTGGGTTGTTCGTCATCATTTAACTTTGAATTCATCATACACGAATAGCTTGTGACATACACAGTGTATCACTGTATATGTCACAAGGTCATGCACATCGAAATATACACTTGATTGATTTACAGGGACAGGTAAGCACAGGTCAAACCCAAATTATTGGATTCAACTCAAGTGCGATAAAATAATGTTACAACTTTCAGCACAAGGTCAAATCGGAGCTACAAGCTGGATTCAACTCAGGTGTAATCCGAAAAACAAATAAAATGCAAAGGTCAAGTCACTGCTATCATGACTCAACTCAATGCAACATTGACAATACAGTTTCAAGCTACAACACATATATACAGTAAGATGGCCAAGTGACAACATGAAGAAACCAGACCACAAAGTCAGGCAGTGCACAGTGAAACTCAAATGTGCAAGGTTAAAACAATGCAAACTCAAATCGAAGCAGTTTCAAGTCAAGTATAACAGCAAACAAATGCCACCAAAAACCTAACAAGAGTCAAACTGCTCATGTAAACAACAGACTCAAGTATGTATACAGGTCTGCAACAAATGAAGTATATGCACCAGCATCTCATAGAAAACACAGCAACCAAAATTTAAGCAAACTGTTCAAAAATGACATGAACAATGCAACTGATCAGAGAGTATGCAACATGACAGTAAGCAGTACCCCAAGACCATCAAGTGTCAACCACACATCATGATGAACCAACTATACAACTACAAGCAAGTGAAGTATAACCAGTAACCAAAGTAACCAGAGGCAAATGGACAGGGGCAATAACAATATAAACCAGACTACATGAAATACATGGAGGCAATGCCCAAACTATCACAAGTAACTCAATAGTTCACATTGCAGTGACAAAATACAAAAATGAATTAGTACAGTTTCAATGCTAAAAGCTCAAGTACACAACCAAGTGAATAAACACAGCAGTGTGCAACTCGAGCTTCAAAAGAATCAAGTGACACAACAATGCTCAAAGACTCGGCAATCAAGTGACACAAATCAAAGACACGGCAATGCTCAGTACACAAGTAACACAGCAACAATATGAACAAAGAAACAGAATCCATCATAATGGAACAGATGGTACAGTTCGACATTACCACCAAATTTTATTTTAAGATCTCAAGCCAAGGCCGAAGCCAGTAGAAACATGAATTCACAAATCAAAATTTGATAATATCAAAAATTAAGTTGAAGCCGTGAACAACTGAAACAAGTCAAATTCGAAATCGTGATGGCCAAGATAATTGACCGAGTTAAACATCAAAGCCGTGTTTCAAATCAAAGTCAACAACGTGATGACCAAGGAGTCGAAATCAATGCCGTGCGAATTAAGTATCACAAAATATACGCATATGAAAAGGTCAGAAATCATCTCAAACATCGAAGCATAATCAAGCGGCAGAGCAAAATTTTCGACGAATTCAAATAAAAAATATACGAGGAAAATTTAGTCGTTCGATTCCTACAAATTGCAATCAACATCATCGGCAAACATCATCGAGTTCGAGTACGAAAATCATAGAAGCACAAAAAGGGAAAATTACATACCGAAGCAAACGTTGGACTCGATCAAATAGAAGCAGCAGTGAGCATCTCAAAAAAATAGTCGATCGACAAAGAAAGGACCGGAGTCAATCATATGATCGATCAATCTATCGGCAGCTTCTGATTCATAACCCTAATTTGAAACAAAGAGAACGAAGCCCTAATTTAGTTGCAAAGAGGAACAGCCGCCATCTTCGCAAAAAGGAACGGAGCAAATAAAAGTGGAACGGGTCAAATTATAAAAGCGGCCGGCCTTATTTTTTAAGAGCTTTTCTTTTTATAAAAGGCTTTTTATTTTTTAAATTAGGGTTATCTTTAATTTAAATTGTTTTTAATTGTATTTTCATTTTTAAACCGTTTAAATTTCTAATCGTGTGACTAGGGGACAAACTACGTGGCGTAGTCTGAAAATTCGCAACTCAGTGGCTGAGTTGTGGCAGGGTTTTGAGCGTAGAGTTAGGTTAGTCAGTAGCTGGTGTCGCGAGTTTACGTGTGTAGGCGTGCGACTACTTAATTTCTAGTAGAAACCTTGCGGGCAGCACGTAGGCAGGGTTCTGCTTTATCAGATGCATGGAATCAGGTTTGTGCAGCGCCAGGAGGTGGAACCATATTAATTCCATTAGGTGATTTCCTAGTCGGACCTGTACTATTCAGCGGCATAGCCGGACAGCAGAAATGCAACGGACCTGTTACAATCCAACTAGACAGCAATCTGCTAGGTGACACCGACCTCAGCAAATACACAAAAAACTGGCTCGACTTCCACTACATAGACGGACTCACCATCCAAGGAAAAGGCATAATCAATGGTCAAGGTGCTGCCACCTGGCCGAAAAGCAACTGTCAGAAACAATGGAACTGCAAGATACCTCCAATGAGTCTCAACTTTGCCTTTGTGAAGAACGTACGTTTGTCGGGCTTCACATCCAAAGACAGCAAGTACTTCCATTTAGATTTCTTCCAGTGTGACACTGTCGACATTCAAAACCTTATCGTAACTGCCCCAGGGAACAGCCCTAACACTGATGGCATCCACTTCGGGCAGTCCAAGAACATCAACATCGCACACACTAAAGTCGGGTCAGGCGACGATTGTATATCTATTGGCTCAGGTGTTACTAACATCACTGTACTCGATGTTCAGTGTGGGCCAGGTCATGGCATTAGCGTAGGCAGCCTAGGGAAAGATGGTGACAAGGGTGATGTCACTGGTCTTACGGTGAAGGACAGTACCCTAACTGAAACCATGTTTGGGCTCAGGATCAAGTCGTGGCAGGCCAAGGAAGGTGCAGATGGTGGTGTAACCATAACCGTATCCGACTTCACATATGATAACATTACCATGGTTAACGTATCGTATCCTATTCTAATCGACCAAGAGTACTGTCCTTTTACTTCATGCACTGAATCTGAACCTTCTACTGTGAAGATTCAAGGAGTTAAGTACTCGAACATAAAAGGCACGTCTTCGACTCCAGAGATGATCAAATTCGTCTGTAGTGCTGCGAATCCATGCGAAGGGGTGCAGTTGAGCAATATCGACTTGACTTATTCTGGAACTAATCCCAATGCCAATCAACTGCTATATGTACTAATGCTGTTGGTACGATGAGCAATGTCAAGCCCGTTACTTGCTTTGCATAAAAAAAGCAAAAGAAAAGCTGCTAATACAGCTGTAATCGGTCCAAATTTCAGAACGACAGACTCTGAGATAACCTTAAGAGCCTTATGTTTCATTTGAATGATGACGTTCAGATTGTATAAATTATGTTATCAGGGCACGTATGTAAATCATTGATCATTGTATATTGCTTTTTTTTTTTTACGCATAGTAATACTGTTTTTATATGAGGTTTCACCTCTGGATGTCTGGGGATAGAAGCATGAACAGAATAATTCAGTGTGATAAATGAAAATAGTTGTAAAATACCTGAAGTGCATGCTTTATTTTATTTTATTTCTGCCCTTCACCCCCATTTGTCCTCTCAAGCTGGAAAGAGAAAAGGCAGATAAGCAACAATGTTGACAAAATATATTAATGTCTCTCAATAAAAACAGTTATTTCTGTCAGCGTGAATTAGAAAAATTGAGCAGATTGAACAAAGAATGAATTGATGAAGAACTTAAACAAATAAACACAAACTGAAGCCATTCGCTCTCCATCTTCTACTGTTATCATTTTCTAAACACAAACTGAAGCCAATGTCATAGTTTCAAATGAAAAGAATACAACACACCAAGTTGCCTGCCTCTCGGAAGCACAACAATGATCAGAATACAGCAGTTGAAACAAATATTACACAATCAAAGTCCGAGTCAAACTACAATACTGATAAATGCAATGAACAAAATAAACTCGATAAGGCATACAGCAAGGGAAATTGCGGTAATAGAAACTCTCTGAAAGTGTCATTTCAAACGTTGAGGTTGAACTAGCAGCCAAGAGTTCTCTAGCAACACAAGTCCAGAAGAAGTTCAAATAGAAGCTGAGAACTGCCTTGAAAACACAAACAATACAAGCAACAAGTCAGATGAATCAATTGCAGATAAGAACACAGGCTAAGGACAGAAAAATACAAGGAAAACCAGAATAGACGAAACTCCTTTTGAATTCAAAGCTACACAATTAGAGGATGTGGTCGGAAACCCGGCATGGAGTAATTTAGTTCATAAGATTAAGAAGGAAAGTAGAAAAGTAGAAAATCAAAGAGAACTAGGCTAAATGGGGCTGTTCCTGTCCTAGAAAGTAGCAGCAAGTCTTCCTCATTTCAATCTATGGACTTGCTCATTTGGAATATAAGGGGGTAAATTCCACATCTAAACAGTGTGAGCCTGCACAAATAATAAGACAAAGTAAATCTTCAATCATTGCAATCTAGTGATAAACTGTCGACTACAAATATTAAGAAAGTAGCCTATGTGATTAACCCGCATGACAATGATAAACTGCAGAAAAGCAGAATCATGGTGGTCTGGGATCCATCAATTTGGACAAATAAAGTTATATAAGTCTGATCAGTGCATTATTTGTCTAGTACACAACAATGGAGGTTTAAGATGATATGTACCTTTGTATATGCTCACAATCATGCGGATAAAAGAAACAGATCTGGGAATACATTACAAATGTGGCCAACCAAATCAACATCCCATGGATTGTTGTGGGTGATTTCGACACAGTGCTATACAATCACAAGAGAATTAATAATGGAATTTATTCTATAGATGCAGGTTTTGAATTTATGAGTTGTATTTCCAGTGCTGAATTAATGGACCCAGCTTTAAAGGTAATTTTTATATTTGGTGAGAACTTCAGCATACATAGCAAAATAGATAGATGTTTCATTAATTATAAATGCTTTGAAAAGTTTCCGTCTTTAATTGTAGAATTCTCAAATCATTCTCTAAGTTATCATACCCTAATATTCATTAAGATGGTAGACAACATAGATGAAAAGAAGAACACAACATTCAAATATAACAGTGCTTGGTTTTACAATCATGACTATAAACAGATTGTTGAGCAAAAATTTAATCTGCAATTTTTTGGGAATCCATTGTACAATTTTATGCAAAAGCTGCAAGCAATAAAAATTGTTAGTAAGAAACACAATAACGAATTATATTCACAACTGTTTGAGCACCCCACGAATGAGATGGTTATTAAGCAGTATAAAGAAAGCTGCAGTCTACTAGCTGAAGTAGTTGGAAAATCTTCAAAAATGAAATATAAATGGGGCACTCAAGGGGATAGATCAACACACACGAGGGAGGGAATGGTTGTTTTTTTTTTGGGGGGGGGGGGGGGGGGGAGGGTGGTTGGCGAATCATTCTAAACTAGGAGAGCCAAGATCAATCATTAACTTCAAACAAATTTTTGATGACCAAGGCAAATCATTTATCTCTATGGACTCATTTGTCAAGGAAGTTACTAACTTTTATGAAACTTTATAATAAACTAAATTCAAACGGTTACTTTCCTAACATTATTCGTAAAAAGATACCTGTATAACAAGCTCAGAGGGAATTGGCAAAACCATTTGAAATGGATGAATTAAAGTATGCTGTGTTTCAGATTGATGAAAATAGCATCCCAGGACAAAATGGCATCAACTCAACATTCTATAAATCGCATTGGGAGTTAATCGAGAATGAACTACTTGCAGCTATGCAGAGTATACAAACTTCAGGAAGATGATTTCTCACTTGAATCACACTTTCATTTACCTTGTTCCAAAAATATAGTGTTGTAACCACAACCTCAAACAAGAACAAACCGGTTTTAATCAAGGAATCAATAACAAAAAAACAGTAAGAACACAAAGCACTTAACATGGTTCAAGTGAGTGTTGGCTAGACACCACTCTACTCCACGGCCAAACCAGCCACAAGGGCTATGCAGTCTCTTTATTAATTCCGAATTACAATTCTGTACATCAATGAAGTCTTGCTCCAAGGATCATCTCTCAACAGGAATACATAAGTTCTCTCTGGACTCTCTCTAACATTTAGAATTTGTGAGGAATATAATAAAACAGAGTAAAGTGGTAATAAGAGCCTTGAGGTCTTAATTTGACATGCGCATTGAAAATGCAAAACACAAAATAATAGCCTTGAGGTCTTATGTTGTTTTAATCATTTCATCATCATCATTACCTCCATTATTGTAGAGACTTTTTTTGAATCTTGCCTGTTAAACCACGCTTCCACAAAATCTGAATCCAACAACATGTGACATAAAACTCACAACAGGATTCAATATTTAAAGCAAAGTGTACCACACATAACATGTCTCTTACCCAGGACTGATTTTTGGAGGTAGACGGGATAGACAATCGAATATGGCAACTCACCCTAAAGGGCAACAATTGGGGTAGCAACAATAAAAGAATATTTGAAATTACGAGATTACTAAATATTTTAAAATTGAAGCAATTTGCAGTACTACGGTGAAGGTGACTTACTAGTGTAAAGCTGGTAGATTGTGACACTTTTATTTTTGACATTAAAGGTAAAAAATAAAATTTTGCCAATGGCAACCCATAAATTGGAGCCAGCCCTGCTCTTACCATCCATTGATTATATATTTAACTCCTTTTTTTTGTTAAAACCAGACTCTTGCAAAATCTGAATCCAATGACGCAGACCTAAAACTCAACATGATATATGTGGTCGCTAAACCATAAAAACTAGAACCAACAGCAAAATCATATATTCAAAGCAAACTCTAATGCATATAATATGTCTGATACTCCCAATTGATTAATGTTTCAAACCAAATTTAAACAGGTAAACAGCTTATTCACCTTCCTTGTAAACTCCGACTTCCTAGAAAACGACATACGGGTGAAACCAGACCTAGACGCCCTGGGCGCCCTAGGGGACATTGGCTGGTACTGCATTCGCTTCGTCCTTTTGGCATCAAACTTCCAGCTTCCCAAGCAAGCGGTAGCCCTCCGCAGTCCTGTCCTCAACACGGCTGGAGTCATCCTATCATGCGGCGCCTCCCTTGTCTGGGACGATGGCAAGGTCGCCACCTTCCACTACTCCTTCCTATCCCACCTCACCATGCAACTCACCGCCATCGGCACCAAAGGCACTCTTACCGCTAACGATTTCGTAATCCCATTCGAGGAGAAACGTGCAGAGTTCACCTTTTTATCGGAAGGTGGGTTTAATGAGTTGGTTAGTGGGTGAAGGAAGGTGCCGAGTAACCATGTCGTGAACACCGAACTGCCTCAGGAAGCTAGGATGGTTGCTGAGATTTCGAGGTTGGTGGGAGGTGTTAAGAGCAATGGAATGGCACCGGAGGTTAAGTGGCCTGAGGTGACGAGGAAGACGCAGTTGGTGCTTGATGCTGTCAAGGCTTCTATTCATAATGGCTTTGTCCCTGTTGATATTGCAGTCTGATTTTCAAGTTTTATCTTTGTGTAAGCTGCATCTGCTGTTGAGAATAAAATTGTTTATCATATGATGGATTATATGATTATGTTGTTGTTATGTGTTGATACAGAAGCATGTAGGGCAGGTTGATTATACCTATACAATCTGAATTTCATTGCACGTGAAACCGTTTACTCATTCTATAACTTTTTAAACAATGACTGTATGTGTTCAGCGTGTTTTCTGAAATGAGCATTACACTGATTTTTCAAGCTAATCTATGCTTGGTTGAAGTAGAAGACATTATTAGTTGACCGTGAAATGTTTGCTTGTATAAAAATCCCTTTTAATGCTACTGTTAATGGATCTGTGGCGCAATGGTAGCGCGTCTGACTCCAGATCAGAAGGTTGCGTGTGATTTTTTTACAGTTGGGCCGGGTTCCTTACAAATCTGCTTTAACGCCTTGCAACCTTCATGAGTAAAATCACAAGGTCTTCGATCTTCCTCCTGCTTTCGGTAGTTGCGCTCGGTTTCTCACAAATCTGCTTTATACGCCCGCAAGCTAAACCAATTTTCATGCACAAAATTTGACGGTCTTCCTCCAGCTAACTCAACTAATAATAGTAAGATTCTGAAACTTTTTCCTTTTTTCCTACCGTTTGAATTAGCTTAAATTGTAGTGTAATATTGTAAAATTAATCTGTTGTTTGACGGAAAAAATTATAGTAAGCTGTTTCTGTTACAAAAAAGCATTGGGTGACCAACTAATAATGCTCCCCTAGACTCGAGTACCAACTGTCATAATAGAAATTTTGTTATGAGGTCCAATAATAGCCAGCTGTGTCTTGAGCATTTTACCAATTATAACAATCATCCACCTTGGTAACATGCTTGAGATCAGCACCTTGAGCTGGTTTTATTTGACAAATCAACAGCTAAGTATGTTGAGTAAGCTCAGACAGTGCCTAAACTTGCTATAGGGAACATACTTTGTGAACATATTTGATGCATCATCTTTTGTTCCCACCTTCTGCACTTGAACTTCATTTCTTCCAATGACATCTCTGATAAAATGAAGTTTGATATGTTTGGACCTCTCATGGATCATAGGATTCTTCATTAAGTGCATAGCACTTTGATTGTCACATAGCACAGTGATATCTTCTGAATTGTACCCCAATTCACCTGTGAAACCTCTCAACCATATGGCCTCTTTAATTGCCTCTGTATCAGCCACATATTCAGCCTCTGTGCTCAACAATGCCACCTTTTGAAGGTTGGATTTCCAACTGATGCATCCACCCAATGCTGTAAATGCATAGTCTGTCAAAGACCTTTTTGTGTCCAAACTTCCTGCATAATCTGAGTACACTATATGAAAAATCATTGAGATCAGAAGTAACTTCCTAACAGAGTTAAACGGTTCGCAAATCGGAGTTCGGAGGTGAAAGTTATAAGTGAAAAGGTGAAGCCGGCTGAATTGACAGCGTCAGACGTCTGAGGAAAAATTCAGACGTCTGGTGCTTCAGCAAATTTGCACCAGACCTATTCCATAGAGTTAGGTCAGACGTCTGAGTCTGTGCAGAATTTCTTCCGGTTCATTTTGCCTAGCGACCTTTTTACACTTGGGCCGGGTTCCTTACAAATCTGCTTTAAAGCCCTGCAACCTTCATGAGTAAAATCAAAAGGTCTTCGGTCTTCCTCCTGCTTTCGGTAGTTGAGCTGGGTTTCTCACAAATCTGCTTTATACGCCCGCTAGCAAAACCAATTTTCATACACAAAATTCGACGGTCTTCCTCCAGCTAACTCAACTAATAATAGTAAGATTCTGAAACTTTTTCCTTTTTTCCTACCGTTTGAATTAGCTTAAATTGTAGTGTAATATTGTAAAATTAATCTGTTGTTTGACGGGAAAAATTATAGTAAGCTATTTCGGTTACAAAACAGCATTGGGTGACCAACTAATAATGCTCCCCTAGACTCGAGTACCAACTGTCATAATAGAAATTTTGTTATGAGGTCCAATAATAGCCAGCTGTGTCTTGAGCATTTTACCAATTATAACAATCATCCACCTTGATAACATGCTTGAGATCAGCACCTTGAGCTGGTTTTATTTGGCAAATCAGCAGCTAAGTATGTTGAGTAAGCTCAGACAGTGCCTAAACTTGCTATAGGGAACATACTTTGTGAACATATTTGATGCATTATCTTTTGTTCCCACGTTCTTCACTTGAACTTCATTTCTTCCAATGACATCTATGATAAAATGGAGTTTGACGTCTATATGTTTGGACCTCTCATGGATCACAGGATTCTTCATTAAGTGCATAGCACTTTATTGTCACATAACACAGTGATATCTTCTGAATTGTACCCCAATTCACCTGTGAAACCTCTCAACCATATGGCCTCTTTAATTGCCTCTGTATCAGCCACATATTCAGCCTCTGTGCTCAACAATGCCACCTTTTGAAGGTTGGATTTCCAATTGATGCATCCACCCAATGCTGTAAATGCATAGTCTGTCAAAGACCTTTTTGTGTCCAAACTTCCTGCATAATCTGAGTACACTATATGAAAAATCGTTGAGATCAGAAGTAACTTCCTAACAGAGTTAAACGGTTCGCAAATCGGAGTTCGGAGGTGGAAGTTATAAGTGAAAAGGTGAAGCGGGCTGAATTGACAGCGTCAGACGTCTGAGGAAAAATTCAGACGTCTGGTGCTTCAGCAAATTTGCACCAGACATATTCCATAGAGTTAGGTCAGACGTCTGAGTCTGTGCAGAATTTCTTCCAGATGCTTAAGTCAAACGTCTGACCAAATGGTCAGACGTTTGAGCCTGTAGAGAACTTTTTTCAGAAGGTTAAGTCAGACGTCTGACCAATATGGGCAAACGTCCGAGGCGACTACAACATGTTTTTCACATGTGGACTTGGCGTGAAGATTTGCGATATCTGCAAGGAAAATTTTGAAATATCGCATAGAGTTTCTATTCTCCTATATAAGCTAGCTTCAGGTTCCAGATCTGTGTGTGCGTGCAAGCAACTGCAAGTGATTAGCCTCTACAAATTAGAGTTTATCAAAACCTAATTTTCTTCAATTCTCTTCTCCACAAATCAATTTCTAATTAGAATTTTGAGCATTGTATTCAATCTCTTGTACTCTTCTCATCAATATTAATAAAAGTTCTCTCTTAAAGTGGATGTACACTAACACAACGTAGTAAAACCACTATAAATCGTTGTATGATTTATTTTTCATTATTGTTTGATTTCTGAATTATTTGTTTGGGATTGTAATTACTTTTGAATTGATTGAGATTGGAATTGAGTTATTGATTGGTTCTTTTTACATTTCTTACCACGATCCTGTCTTTCGATGTGCTTGCAGAGTTTCAATTTGAGTGGTCTCTAGTTGAAATTTCTTCCCAACATACATTATGTAAATGCATACAAATCAAAGAAAAAAAACAAAAATTACAAAATCAAGAAAGTATGTCTATTAAGAGATTATCGCATCCACATATTTATACTTTACCTATGAGTTCTACCTTGTTTGCTGAGATCCTCTCAAATTTGCAAGTCCTTAATGTTACCATTCTTGGAAAATTGTGAAGAAACTTAATCTTCTGAATAGTTCTTAGAAAGCTTACAAATGAAATCTTGTGCTCAACATACAGTTCAACACACTGTAACTGGATACTGTATTATTATATACATACCTAACACTATTAATTTTTACGATAAATTCACGAGTACTTTCAGAACTCAGATTAAGAAAATAAAATCAGGCACCTGGCATCACTTAGTGTAGGAAAAAAACATGAAATAAATTGATCTGTATGACATATGCTGAACCTAACCTTTCCAACTCGCCATTTGCAAATTTCACCTATGATGGATTTGAAGCCTCGATGAAATATGGCAAATGTTAGAACCAAAAAGGGCTTACTGCACATTAATTATGGTTAAAGAAACTACACAAAGGATGCAAGTAGTAATGACTAGTGGTTTTGTTTGATATGAATGATAATTCACTTGATTTGTTTTGATTGTATGTAATACTATTGACTGGAGCATATCACATGACTTTTACTTAATACAAATGCTAACATTATTAAACATTAAGTATATTTAAATACTTGGTCATATAATTTAATGCTTAGTGACGTTCTTATTCTTTATCATTTTATAAAAATACTTATTAAGCATAAACTTTTGATTGTAGAATAACACGATTAAACGTAATCAACTATCAGTAGTTACAGTTTTTTTATTAAGCATCGGTAGTTAATAGTTTTTATTGCAAACAAGTATTATCTAATAGAATATATCACAACTTAATATGAGATCAAATTGATTTGGAGCTGCTTACATTTAACTGTTTAAAGTGAACAGTAAGATGTATTATAAATCTGTGTAATGGATTTGATAATTTTAACTTTGTTTCTGCGCAATAGCTTTAATATTTTTAACTTTGTGCTTCTAAGAATCCCCTACTTAAACAGTATTTAAGATGCTCGAAGATATCATTTCAGAATGACATGTAATTTCTGAAATCATCAGGCCTTATAGAATAGGGACTATGAAAATGAAAATAATCATAGATTTGCTAGTTATTGCAAGTAATACTTTCATATGTGGTATTTATTTTCTACCATATCAAGAAGCTACTCGAATAATCATCACAAAGTGAACTTAATAGGAATAAAAAAAATTCTGATAAAAATAATAAGAGTAATGCTTAATTTTAAACACGCTTATCTTAATGTCTTGGGATCTAACCTAATAACTCTAGAAACACAATCTAAAGATCCTTGACTAGTATGAACAAATTTAATTCATAAAAGGGTAAGATTATAAAATGTTTCCAACGAAATGCTTTTACAGTCATATGTAACGAAATAACGGGTTAGCATCAGTGCATCAACCCCATACCCTTTTTTTTGAATAAGGCATAAACCATGTTAAAGATGTTAAAGAATATTGCAGGAGATTTCACAGTTTATTACTTATTATATTTTATAACTTTCCCTAAGTATGATATCTCCAATTATATAATTACTTGGCTTTCAAGTAATATAGATATAAATATGAGTCATGTATTGTTGAATTATTAATTAAGTCTTGTTTCTTCTTTTCTCTTCCCCTTTCTTCTATTTTATTTTGTTTTCTTCGTTAATTTCAACATGGTATGGGAGCTTGATTTGGTATTTCAACATGGTATCAAAGCGTGTTTCGATTCTAATAAAATAATTTACGATTCAATTTCAATTTAGAAACTACAATTCACTTCATCAACTACAATCAAAATTTATCAATGCTGTTCAGAGAGTGCGTCCTAACATCGTCCCAATTTGAGGTTTGAAGATTTGAAACATGTCGGATGTATTACTCAAACCGTGCTTCCGCTACTTGCGAAACAATTTAAGGTTTTATCAATTTTCAGATTTTGGATTTCTTTTCCTGATCGGTGTAAATCCCAATTGGAATTCCACTTTCAATCCCACGAGAATCTTCTTATTCTATTCAAACAAAATCAATTGAATAGATGTTAAAAATCCCTAATTAACAAAATGCCACAAAAGCATAGGCAGACCGTACCAATTCAATTCAAAAATAAAAAACATCATATAAACAAAAAAATTACCCCTGGCAGGATCTTTTTATCATAAAAAACATTGACAGCTTTGTGAGCTTCCTCTCTAGTCGGACGTATCAGAAAATAACAACCTGCATCATGCACCAGAAAATTAAAATCTCGAGCTAAACTGAAACCACCAAACGGTATTGAACCCAAGTTAAAACCAACCTCACAACGTCTTGGTTGCCTTATCTTTAATAATGCTGACCACCTCAACTCTCAAGAATTTTTCGAATGTAGAAATCAGTTGATGTTCGGTCATTTGCTTCGTACTAGACCAATGAAAAGCTTTGCACCTAGAATATCCAAATTGATTAGAAAGAATCGATTAAAATAGAAAAAATGGGGAGAAATTCAACGGAGAATAGAGTAGGATCAAAATATATCTGAGGAAGATGAGGTTTAGTTTTAAATAAACTGCAAAAATAGGGAGAGATTCTGGAGAGAGGAGAATCATATCGAAATATAGGAGAGTAAGACATGGTTTTGTCCTGAAAAAATATATATTAGATTTTGTGTACATAAATTATTAGCAAACATCTAACAGTCGTTTTGATGATAATCAAAACATGCATTTTCAACCATGGCACCGTGTCAATGTCCCAATCCATCTTTAATCTTTAATGTTAATAAACAGAATTTTTTCTGCATTATTCACCAATGCGCCTCCAATTTCAACTGTTTATGCTGTGTTAAAGATACCCTCAAACTGATTTTATCATATAAAAAACCCAAAGAATTCATGTGATCATTTCAATCATTTGAGAAAAGACAAAAATGATGATGAAAAACACATCAACAACAAAACTAAATAGTATGGTATCATTTCGAATGAGATGTACAACATTAACATATGAGTCATGATTAGATAAATAATCGCTAATTTATCTTTCAAACACCCAATATCTCCAGAAGTACCAACAATTTTTCAATTTTTTCAATTGGCCCATTAGCTCAGTTGGTTAGAGCGTCGTGCTAATAACGCGAAGGTCGCAGGTTCGAGACCTGCATGGGCCATATTTTTTCTACCTTAAATGATTCCCAATAAATTTTTTTGTTTTTTGTTTTATTACAATCCTCATTACAATGCATGTGTTTTTTTTAAACATCTTTTCCGTCTTTTGATTACTCATACGCACATTCATCAATTTTTTTCTAAGTATTGTATCGCCAATGAGAATGATAATGTCAACAAACTTCGTGCTTCAAGGATCTTTGTATACATTATTTTAAACAATAATTCAACCCTATCGAGTACTTCATGCTTCAAGGATCTTTGTATAGATTATTTTAACCAATAATTCAACCTTATCAAGTACAAACTGATTATACAATTACTGACTTTGGGAATCAATGAGGAATATTTAAAGGTAGTATCATTTTGATCCGACCAACAACATTAAGTTCATGTTAATGGTTAACGATGAAGAAAGGGAAACAAAGTTAGAATTTAGGAAAAAGAATTGTTTTGAAATCCGAGGATCTAGTATACATTTATAGTGGTCCTGAGCTGTCCATTTCCAAAATGAATATGTCCAAAGGCCATATCTACTAACCCATAATAGTTCGCTCAACGGATCTATCTGTTACTCGGCTTGTTGATTCGCTCCACAACGGTCCTAGCTTTCAAAACAGAAGGACCCCCACTCTTAGCGATGGTGTGTATGTGCTAAATGCAAATTGTGTCCTAAAAGCACCCAATTGCACCCCAAACGCTTATTCACCCACCTATGCACGTGCTTGTGCAGTGCACCACGCTCTGCCTTTGCTCTCCCATGGCTTTGGTCTCTTTTTTAATCAAAGACAACTCTTTATAACTTATTTTATATTAGCATATACTCCTTTACTATTTGCAATGTATGACAAATGCAAAATCTCATAACTTCATATCAAAAAACCCAACGCCGTTCTGTTTTGAAAACATTCATCTTTCCCCCCTTATTTTCACATTTAGATATAGTTTCATACTTGCAATAAAAAACTAATCCGAATTTTTTAGTATTTTTAATGAAAATATAATTAACATGTCTTAATCTATCATGTCATGAATTAACAAGGAAAAACCAGACAATTGACGTATAAAAAAATCATCAAACAATTCAAATGAAAATAATTTCACATTTTTCTAACCATAATTCATATCCTAAATGAAAATCAAATGAACCTTTCCAACCCTGAACAAGAGAAGATATTGGACCTTTGTACTAAATTTACACCCATAATTTTTTTTATAAAAAAGATTGTATACACAACATGACACGTTGTAATCGAATAAAAGGGAGAAGATAGCTTTGTAAAATTTAGGATAATAGTAAGTAATGCATGTGTGTGTGCACATTCGTGTTCTTTTTCCTATTTAGATACGAATAAAAGGACATTGCCATTTATAAGACAAAATAGATTTAAAATAGTTGCATGGCATGATCATTATTAGATGTTAAAACAAATTTAAGATGGTCTAACTAAAAACTAGGGATATGAAAAATAAATGCATATATGATTTCTTTTGAGACACTAATCAATGGACGTTGTTTTTTATAAGACATAATAGTTGTAAATAGCTACTTGTCTCTATCAAGTTGAAAATAAAATATAAAATATGTATACAGAATGTTTAGCTCCAATGTATATTTCGTCTAAGTTTAGAGATGAAATATTGTAAGTGATGTAGCTAATTTGACATAAGATGGCACACATATAGAATGTGTAGCTCCAATGTAGATTTCATCTAAGTTTAGAGGTGAAGTATTTTAAGTGACCTAGCGAGTGCTGCATTTACAACTATGGTGCGGACTATTTGGAATGGAAAAAGTATAGGTAAGTCTAAAGACCTAGAATTAAACAAGCTATTTGTACATGTCAGCAAGTTAACAATAATAACACATAAAAAGAAACCGATTAATGAAGATAATATCGGCAACTTGAGCAACATTACAATCAACTTCACAACCGTAGAGATATCCGTGTGCTACTTTGTATTATGTTATAATTCTATTTGTTCAAGTAATAAGATTACCAGGTTTTTTCTGAAAATGAATACCTAGAGATCATTTATTAGCTTCTAAAGGTGCTCTGTTGGCAATCCAGCTATTTGGCCTACCAAAATGCTATTGTTAAAGCTACAAAGAAACTGCCAACAATATAAGTTCGAATTGCCTATATTCTATGTTTTATTGGTGGGATTAGCATTGTATTGCTAGTTTAAGAAAGAATAAACTACCAGCAGCACAAGTTACCATATGAACAAAAAGAAGTATGCACAACATGGCTCGCTGGTTCTTTGTAGAATAAAGCAGGGAAGGCAAGATGGTCCTATCAAACTTTAAGGTAAGAGCAAGTAATGCATATGTTTTATTTTGAGATACAAATAAAGGATATTTCCTTTTCTAAGATAGAAAGCTTTCAAACAGCTGCATGGAATGACTTATTCAGATGTCAAACAGAATTAAGCTGCTCTTATTAAAATTAGGGATAGGAAAAAGTAATGCATATATGCTTCTTTTGAGACATCAATCAAAGGATACCACTCTTTAGAAGATAAAAAATTGTAATGTAGTTACTCATACAAGACACTAGGTATCAAGTCAATTGAAAATAAAATAACAAATACGCATAATATAGCTTTTTTTTAGATGTATAATAAATCCAACATGTCATGGTAGACATACAGGATAGCTACCTTTAATGGTGCTTTCATATTATCTAAGTTCATTTAGAGATTAAAAAAAACATTTGATGGCCGGACGAACACTACCGTGTAATGTGATGGTGTGCGATTTCTTTTGAGATAATAAAGATTATTTTTTACTACAAACATATAAGAATAAATGTAAAATATTACCATACAAGACTCTTGCCGTCAAGTAAATAAAAATAAAATATAACTTTGTAAAACCCCTTTCTTGTGTAATGCTACTTTTTACAGATGTCGGTGTCTTCCAGATGATCTAACCCAAGTCACCTGCTTGGGAAATGAAAATACTCACCACTTTAATACAACTTCGTTTGTTAATCAAAATAAAATGGAAATAGTGATTATTTTATATAATTATTAATAGAAACAATAACTGCATATTAACATGTTACTCGTCATGAAACATTTTATAATTAAATAACTTTGACAAACATAAAAATATGTTCATTTCCCCTGTAAATCAAAATCGGCTTGTTTGCATGACGGATGGAAATACTTATCCTATGACAACTTTATTGTTAAATGTCTATACATATATCAACAATCAGGTAGTGGAATCATTTCCATATTAAGGGATATCAAATCTTCACATGGCTAAGGATCAAAACTTGAAAGAAACATTAAAGAAAGCCAATCATTGTCGTTGTAGTATAGTGGTGAGTATTCCCGCCTGTCACGCGGGTGACCCGGGTTCGATCCCCGGCAACGGCGTTTGTTTTTTTTTGGTCGAAGAGAGTATCAGTTGAAGTTGAACTTTATCCACCTTCATAAATTTCATCGTTACAACATTTACAAACATCTGCAATTAGCTTATTTCTCTAGGATTGTTGTCTTATCCGCGCTTCATTATGTTTGAATAAATTTGATTCTCGTTTTTGTGCGTCATCAAGATATACAACCACACTAGCATTCACAAATCATACAAGCCTGCTGTAGTAGTTTCTGTATTAGATGGAGTATAAACTTGTTTTCATAGCATGGTTGAATTCAACAATACAGTCCCTTATTGAATGTGTATCCAGGAAAATATTACCGAGTTTGACTGTCTACACACACACACTCTAACATAATGAGAACAAACCAGTGTTTAAAAAACGTGATAATCATGATTAAACCAGTTTCAACTTGTGTATCTCATCTAATTATGTAGCAAAATCATTTGCTTCCAAGCAACTAGCTAACTAAAGTTATATCTATAGTTGCCTTTCTCAATTTCTACCAAAAAACAACAATTTTGCACTTAAGCTATTATGGACAAATATAAATATTATAATTCAATTCCCTAAATTTATACCAACATTGCGTGGTAGGTCTTATGAATCAGTATCAACTAACTACAAACTTCAATCAACATATTTGAACTTGCAAATTAGAAAACTAACCTTTCTAGCACCAAATGATTTCCTCACAAAACTAAATGCTTCTTGAGGCAACATCACCGATCATACAACGTTAAAAAAAACAAACCATCAAAGTCAACACGAAACCCATAACAAAATACAGAACTCACTCGCAGGAAATTAGAGATGGGCCAAGCAATTCAGCTGAATCAGCAGAAGAATCCTTGCCTTGACCTTCGCCCAGTAACTATAACAGTTTCCAAAATCCTTTGTCCGGATTGGATTAGGGATTTCGGCAGCTTTTCTCCAATGCGTACTGGCCTCTTCCATTTACCTTTCCGCATCCGATTAACGATTCGGCTTGAAGTGTGGATGAGAAATTGCTAGGGTTAGGGGTCCAGGAAAATCAGGATGAAAATGGCGGGAATTCAGAAGTATTGGGGAAGTGCGGCGATTGGATGATGGCCCAAAAATGTTGTGAGGCCCAAAATATAATAGCATGTGTATATTCGTTACTGTAACCTTTTGGCATTTGACGGGTTTTTTATGGTTTTGTTCACGAGGGATGTCGCACTTGCACAAAGCTTCACATAGGTAAACCAAGTCAAGAAATCATTCAAATGTTCGTCATGAAATAAGTGTAATGTTATAAGAAGAGTGCGTGAAAAATGATCGGACAACCGTTAAAGTTTTGTCGATCCCAACACTTTAGTTAATTTTTATGACTTGAAAACTCGTGTCATATAGCTTTGTATTTAAATTTAAGCATGTATATGGATATGCCAATCCAAATCTAACGTTCTTCTATTTTTTTTGTCTAAGATAAATAATGCTAGAGTTCATCAGTTAACCGTCATAAATGAAAATACAAAACATTATTTACTGAAATAAATGAATAAATAAATTGTTATGGCAATATCAACAACCTTTGTTTACTATTAAAAAAAACAAAACTAAAAATGTAATGAAATAACAAACCATTAAAAGAAAATTCTCAATGATTGCATTTTCCCGCCTCATTTGACTATGTTTGTTTCATGTCCGCCCTTGACGGGTTTCTTCATCAACCTCAAATAACGAGTAATTTGCGAGGATCTATGAATGCATTGTGCAATCAAATATTCATCAATAATGTGGAAAACTCTGAAAATGGAACAGTAAAAAACGTAGAGATTTAGATTGTTCAACCCTTGAGGGATCTACGTCCACTATGAATTGATATTTTACTGCTTTAGAGCTTCGAATTTTACAACGGCTCTACAGGGTTTGTAGTACTATTCAGTTTCTCATAATTTGTTTCTTTCCCAATTGAGAAGAAAGAATTTTATAGAGCGGTTAATGTAACGACCTGTATTTTTAACGATGGATATTTAAATAATTGATCTAAATATAGAATCGTTAATTAATTGACAATCCAAAAAAAAAAAATGATTTTTCGCGTACAGTTGAATTAGGACTCGAGACCACTTCCGCTGAGTCCGGATCGACGTTGCAAATTTGGATGAATACAAACATCGCTATATTTCGAGATAAGACGATCTGATGGCCAAAACGATTTCGAAATGCGCAAAATTGTCATCCTGAAGCGTTGTCTAGAGTAGTTGTGAAATTTATACCATTAAGACCGGAAAAATGAGATAATGTACGCAAATGAGTTTCGTTGTGATCGGATGCGCCATGTGATCGTCCGAGCTCGAAACGTACGGCAATTTATGTGAGAAATCAAATAAATCGAATATTATATTAATATATTACAAATCCTCACTTAACCGTCTTTCTCACGTTCATTTTATTGTTCGATTAATTCATCCAAAAAATGGTCGGTACTCTCTAATCCCATTCAAATATCAAAATTCAGCGATTCACTCCATTATAAATCATGAAACCAACTCCATTGAGCTCGTATCGAAGAGAGCTTCGAACCCATATGGATATTGAAGGGTGCGACACCGACTGGGAAGATCGACCTAGTGTGGATGGTGACTAGGGTTAGACTTCATCAGCAATTGAAGAGGCGATAGGCAAATCGGAGGACACCGTCATGTTTCTCTTATCGATAGCACCTCTCTGTGTCAACTGCTCTTGGTACGAACCTTAATTGTGAAATGCGACATTTCCTGTAGCCGCATGACCTCATCAGGTCGTGAATTGCATCTCTTAGTCAAGCATTAAGAAGTGGATGCCATCGCGGAGAGATCGTGCAGTGTGATGCGTGGCCGAAGACGGCACGACGTTTCGTCGAGAAATGAAGGAGAATGGCAGGAGAGAAGATTATCAGGGTTGGGTTGACATGCACAAACATATACGTATAGGAAATTGTCAAATTGGGGAAGAAGGATTTAGTGTTAATTAAGGTAATTTACTTTTAATTAAGTTAACTAATTATTTTGTTAATCTCAAATCTTATAAAACTCATATCTTTTACGTACAAGGTCCATTTTGGATGCGGTTTTTTGCGCTGCACTCATGATGGAGGGCTCTACGACTTGACATTAGTTTGGTCAGCTTTTGTTGAGGTGAGTGATATTGTCTCTCATGATACTATGATTGTTGGAATATCATAAAAACGGTATTTTGAAATGATTTCCAATTTTAAAATGTGATTTAATTATGTATGACACCTATTTGGTTTTTACAAAAGAGATTAAAAGTACTTTAAAATGGTTTTAAATCAAATATCACATTTTTTCATTGACATGCTATTTTAGAAAATTGCTAATTTTAGGCTGTCTTTAATATAAATCCCCCGTTGGTTGATATAGATGCATTATACACGTATATTATATTAAATGTATGTATGCTTGTTGGTTGGATGTATGCTTGTTCAATTGTGTTGGTTGTAAACATTGGTTTATTGGCGATCCAGCGTTGAGAATATTATGTGCGCTAGGGTTTTGTACCTGTTGATTGGAAACCAAAACGAAAGAGATAAGTTATAGAAGAGTACTGAAATGCATGCTAACGACCTGAAGATGGATGACGATGGACTGGGACGGACTTCGGACATCTGGATGGATGCCAGATGTTTTCATTTGGTTTGTACTTATCCATTTTTGGTTACGTACATGATCAAAGTGGTTGGTGTGGGCCACTATAGAGTGGTCTGTCCCCATCACTGTTGATAATGGTCGATTTGGCCGATCTTTAGCCTGGATGGTGAAGTGGCTTCGAGGAGCGCGGTATGGTTGTTTGTTCGTGCGGCCAACTTTGGGTCTGGATGTTATTGCTTTACGATGAGTGACTCCAGTAATCCCAACAAAGTGACATTTCGACATGATAGTTTCAAGCCTTAAGATGGTAGCTCATTGGTGCATGGAGTTAGATTCAGAGGTCGGAGGCTTAATGTCGAAAGGAGTCATGATTGTTTTCCGCATGGGCAGGTTCTTTAGGTGTGGCCCATGAATAGAATGTTGAATGGTTCTATCGTGGAAATGGGTGAAGCAATGAAGAGCTTGGATACACATGTCAAGGGATCGTTGGTACTTGAAATGTTTCTGTTGTACCCAGACAGAGCAGGGGTATTGTGGGGACACCTATAGGTACTTTGTTCGGTTACACCGAGTCGGTTGATTGGATCCTTATAACCTAAGCCGGTTGATTGGGTCTAGTATCCAACTTTGAGCAGCGATGCACGTATCTAGCTTCGGGCTACGAGATACGCGAGTACAACTGAAAATAGAGATTTACCCACCCTAGGCAGTTGAAAGGTCATACAAGTTATCGTACATCTAAAGCACGCTAAGTGACAGTTAGTATTGTTTGATTGATGCTATATTAATTCCGGTTGCTTCACTAGCCACCTATCACTCTAGTGATGTCACATGACGTAGGTTTATGGATAGGGATACCTAGGCACCCCGACATTGTACTTAGTATAGAGTACCCCTTATGATATTGGTAGAGTAGCATATTATTATAATGACCCTAATTTTAACAAACATTATTTAGGACATTTGATTAGATAAACTAAATGAAATAATGTAGATAGTTAAGGGATGTATAAGCAAAAGAGAATTAAAAATAAGCAAGTAGGAGGAATATGGTAAGGATAAAATGGGAACATCCTTCATTCTAATACCATAAACCCTTCCATTTTTCATTCCCTGTTCATTTTAACATTCACAAACAAAACTAAAAATCTAAGGGAACTCGATCGGCCACCATTAAGGAGATTCAAGAAGAAGAAAAGCTAGGAATCAAGTAGAAAACATAAGAAAATCAATCAAAGGGAATATCTCAAACACTAAGCTAAGGTGAATAATTTGATTTACATCTCACTTTTGAAAATGATCTCGGTTTCATGGTTTGATCCGAACTATTTTGCAAATATATGTCATATTATGTTTATTTAAATGGATATATACGCTTGTTGATGATTTTTATGAAATCATATGGATTTATGATATGTTTAAATAAGAGAACCTATTAAATGAATCCAAATGAGTTGCGTTTTTGATATATGATCAAAAACATTATTTTAAAGTAGGTTTCAAGTTTCATGATTTTCTAAGCAATTGTGGATTTATTATGAATTTTCTATAAGAGAAAATAGTTGGTATTGGGTTTAAATTATTTAAGGTAATTATGTAATGATTTTGGGTATGAAATTTATACATGATACAAAACACATTAAAAGTGAATTATTGTGATTTTTGGAAAATTTTCCTATGTATTTTACTATGTATAAAATTATTTAAGTTAACGGACTTAAACGTTTTATATGTTTTATCAAGGAAAGTGGCTTATTTGCTCAAAAAAGTTTTAAATTGTTAATTTTGAATTCGGCAGCCTTTTTCGAAAGAATTGGCAACCAATCCTATTTTGACGAATTAGGCAAGTTAGATGAAAAAGAATTACTTTGAAAGGCATAAAACCAGTTTTGTTTCGATTTACAACTTTGCCACTTTCATTACTTGCTTTCGTCCACATGCCCAAAAGGCCTTTCACATCCATTCGAAACCAATGTACATGGTATCAAGCAATTGAAACGAAGTGTATTGGAGAAAGGTGAAAGGGACCGTGTCGAAGGCATGCTTTCGAAGGGGTTGCTTTTAACTTGTCTTTGTTTTTAAAAAGAGGCTTCCGAACAAGTTGCGGCTTGCCTTTGTTCTTGAAATGAGCTTTCGAAAGAGTTGCCGCTTACTTTTGTTTTAAAAGAAGATTTTGAAAGAATAGTCGCGTTTGAACCTATTATATACCCATGCTGTCGTATTCATACCTTTCAAATTAGTTAAGATCATTTTACTTTACAGCCTTAACAATGTATTCGAAAGGGGTGCTTTTGCCTTTTTGTAACATTCCCCTACTTGGAGGCCCAAAACTAATGGTTATGGATGATGCAGTCATCCATAGTTATTAATCTTTGACGATCAAATACGACGGTGCTAGATTCATTGATACACTGATCATAAGACAATAGAGAAAATTTAACAATTCAAAAACATATTTCCACATTCCATTCAAAACATTCCATGTTCATTGCATAATCCCAAAACATTAACCACATTCAGCAAAATATAATTATTACACATATACCAAGAGTGACATATGACAATGCCCCCTTGGTTGATCAGATTATATAATAAGGCTAATAAATCTGCCTTTGCATCCAAATACACAGCGAAAAAAGATAACTCTAAATAACTAACTGCCTCATGCATGCCTTCGGAAGCTTTACTCGTCTAAGAAGGGAACCCGAAAACTTTAAATCTCAAACTACTCAAAATCAATTAAGTACCCGAGAGTTTAAGTGGAAAACAAAAACTTCGAGTCAGACATAAAGCCTGGTATGAATGATAATCTAACATCTCAATCCTTCTAGATATCTAGTGAAAATCATTTTCCCAAATAATATCACTATTATTTCTCCAAAACCATTGAAAATCATTTTTAAACTCAAAAGGAATTAAATTTTCAAATTCCAAATCCTTTCAACTCATATTCAAACATTACTCTGGAATTTTACCTCATTTTAATTATAAATCACATTATAATTCATATTTATAAATTTCATTTATTAAATGAATTTATTTCCAAATCTTTGGTTATACCATTATTTCCTCATTTCAATTACCATAACAACAATGATAATAATTTAATATTATCACTTTCTAACAACCAAACAACCATATGTACTTATAATAATTTACGAAAAATTATTTCTTTCATATATAAAAATAATTTTGGGCAAAATTATTTCATTTATCCACTTTTAAAAACAATACTGTGTCGGTTTTACTAGTTTAAGAGTTTAGAAATCCTTATCGATATAATTGTCCAGACTACATCGACCAGAATTTATAAACACTCAACCGATAAGTCAACACAATATAAAACAATTTATATTCACTAACAAATATGTGCTCATATCTACTGACACACTCAAACTCATTCTAGAGCACGGAATAAGATAATAATGACGGTGTTGGTAAAAATAGTGCTGATTTTTTTTTAAAATTTTCAATCTGCTGATTTCAACCATCAAAATTTGGACTATATCAGATAAAGATGGTGTTGGTGTTGAAAGAAATGGTTATACTAAAATTGGATTCAATATACTAAAATGAAATTGGTAGGTGCTATATAAAATGAATAGCGAACTGTTCATTTAAGCATTTATACATTTATTTATATTGAAAGTTTATCATTCAATTATCAAGCATTTCAATCTCCAATGAAAACAACATTACGACAAGGAAGAGAAAAATGAACACTAATTCGTCGTTTGGATAATGATTGCAATTTCATCTATATATTTAACTGTAATTGAAATGATGCATTTATATTCTCAGTTAAATGCATGGATATGCAAATCAAACCCATAAAACCCCAACTTATGATTCATGTAAATTCGACAAACAATAAATTCCAATTATCGATGCAAATTATAAACATCTAAAGCATGCTGTTAAATTTGTTAAAATAACCTCTTTCTTGCATTCAAAATTGTTGCAAGCAGCATCAACAATTGAAAACAATGGGCTCAAATTGAGAGCACTAATTAGGAGGAACAACATCCAACCGAGAGCCACAGGTAATAGTGAGAACGATTTGACAACGAGCAAGAAGGCATCCGAAGTGGCAGGCTCAGTAGGGTAGAATGAAGAGAGGCAAACAATTTGGGGAAGAAGATCGGTCGCGGTTCAATAGCACTAGGGCTTTGATGGAAGAAAATTGCGTTTGTTTGGGTTTTGGGTAAAATGATACGTTGGAGTGATCTGTTAAGTCCGCAGGTGGGTTTTGATATTTTTAGGGAAAAAGCATTTGGTAACCGATTGTTAATCAATAGCAAAGCGAAAATTGTTGATTAAATAGTTTGTGTTATCTTATGCAAAATTAGGTTAGATAAAACAAATAAAATGTATTTATTACCCTCGTAGTATGGGTATTTCTATTATTTATTTTGGTTTTATCCAAAACAATATGAGGTTTTAAAATAATCAATTTTATATTTTAAAATTATTAACTCTAAATAAAATTATCAAAATATCAAAAGTCGTTAAAATTTATAATATATATAGTACGTAACAATGATATAAATTTGATTAAAACTGACAACTAGTTATGTGTTAAAGATAAACAATACTAATTTATTTCCTCAACTTTTATACTATAAATGCATTTTATAAAACAATTTTGGTCACAAATCTCTATCAAATTTGCTATAGAATAATGATGAAAATGATTATTTTTATATTAATTTCCTTAAATTCCTTAAATTGTAGGATTAAGCAATATACCTAAAATATTTAATAGAGTACTGAAAACAAAATGTAAAAAATAAAGAACACAAGATATGTCCAACTTGGTTATAATATCTATTGCCCATTCATGCCCCTAAAACTATTATTAGAATTAAATATTAAAATGCTTACAGGTAGTAAACTCGGAGACACTGCTACTCTAATTCTATTCATAATAATTCTACTTGAACTCAATTCCCTCGTATTAGATCCCCAAAATACAACAAGTAGCTAAAAAATTTCTAGTGTTCAA
This sequence comes from Allium cepa, assembly GCA_030765085.1. Lineage (NCBI taxonomy): Eukaryota > Viridiplantae > Streptophyta > Magnoliopsida > Asparagales > Amaryllidaceae > Allium > Allium cepa. The sequence goes on from CM060928.1 coordinate 962,446,946, forward strand.
AGAAAATGAAAAAAAAAAATATAATTAAAAAGTTAAATAGAAACTCCCTCAAGTATCACGTGCACATGCCCACTTCATCCCACACTCTCTCCTCTTTATATTTCTTTTTAATTTCCTTCTTCAAAAAGAAAGCGATTCTCCCCAAAAGCTTCACAAAAAATTTCAATGCAAACCAGAAAGTGCTGCCTTCAATCTAAACTTGCTGCCGTCTAAAATTTGATGTTGGTGTTTGAAGTTTTGGGTGTTGATGGGTGAAGTTTTGCATGTTGATGGGTGAAGGAGGCAAGCTTGCTTATGAATTGATTGTAAATAGGAGGAGTTCTATGATTCGGGACTGATCAATAGTTGATAGAAATAAAATTGATTTTGATTTGCTGATGATAATGAAGATGTATTGAGTAATGGTGATTTTGACGTGTAATGAAGCATTGTTTATGTAGGCCAGTGGAGGAATTGTATGTGTATAGAAAAATATATGTGAGAGGATATATAGGGAAAGAAGATAATTTGTTTCCCTACATAGAAAATAGAATCCATATAATGGAAAATAAATTTTGTAATATCTTACAGAATATATCATCTAATTGTGTGTGTATTTCTTTGCTTTCATTTCTATTTATTTTCCTTTCTTTATATATACAGCATTTGACTGTGTGTGTATTACCTTTCTTTATATATTCACTTTATTGTTAAATGTCTATACATATATCAATAATCAGGTAGTGGAATCATTTCCATATTAAGGGATATCAAATCTTCACATGGCTAAGGATCAAAACTTGAAAGAAACATTAAAGAAAGCCAATCATTGTCGTTGTAGTATAGTGGTGAGTATTCCCGCCTGTCACGCGGGTGACTCGGGTTCGATCCCCGGCAACGGCGTTTGTTTTTATTTGGTCGAAGAGAGTATCAGTTGAAGTTGAACTTTATCCACCTTCATAAATTTCATCGTTACAACATTTACAAACATCTGCAATTAGCTTATTTCTCTAGGATTGTTGTCTTATCCGCGCTTCATTATGTTTGAATAAATTTGATTCTCGTTTTTGTGCGTCATCAAGATATACAACCACACTAGCATTCACAAATCATACAAGCCTGCTGTAGTAGTTTCTGTATTAGATGGAGTATAAACTTGTTTTCATAGCATGGTTGAATTCAACAATACAGTCCCTTATTGAATGTGTATCCAGGAAAATATTACAGAGTTTGACTGTCTACACACACACACTCTAACATAATGAGAACAAACCAGTGTTTAAAAAACGTGATAATCATGATTAAACCAGTTTCAACTTGTGTATCTCATCTAATTATGTAGCAAAATCATTTGCTTCCAAGCAACTAGCTAACTAAAGCTATATCTATAGTTGCCTTTCTCAATTTCTACCAAAAAACAACAATTTTGCAATTAAGCTATTATGGACAAATATAAATATTATAATTCAATTCCCTAAATTTATACCAACATTGCGTGGTAGGTCTTATGAATCAGTATCAACTAACTACAAACTTCAATCAACATATTTGAACTTGCAAATTAGAAAACTAACTTTTCTAGCACCAAATGATTTCCTCACAAAACTAAATGCTTCTTGAGGCAACATCACCGATCATACAGCGTTAAAAAAAAAAAACCATCAAAGTCAACACGAAACCCATAACAAAATACAGAACTCACTCGCAGGAAATTAGAGATGGGCCAAGCAATTCAGCTGAATCAGCAGAAGAATCCTTGCCTTGACCTTCGCCCAGTAACTATAACAGTTTCCAAAATCCTTTGTCCGGATTGGATTAGGGATTTCGGCAGCTTTTCTCCAACGCGTACTGGCATCTTCCATTTACCTTTCCGCATCCGATTAACGATTCGGCTTGAAGTGTGGATGAGAAATTGCTAGGGTTAGGGGTCCAGGAAAATCAGGATGAAAATGGCGGGAATTCAGAAGTATTGGGGAAGTGCGGCGATTGGATGATGGCCCAAAAATGTTGTGAGGCCCAAAATATAATAGCATGTGTATATTCGTTACTGTAACCTTTTGGCATTTGACGGGTTTTTTATGGTTTTGTTCACGAGGGATGTCGCACTTGCACAAAGCTTCACATAGGTAAACCAAGTCAAGAAATCATTCAAATGTTCGTCACGAAATAAGTGTAATGTTATAAGAAGAGTGCGTGAAAAATGATCGGACAACCGTTAAAGTTTTGTCGATCCCAACACTTTAGTTAATTTTTATGACTTGAAAACTCATGTCATATAGCTTTGTATTTAAATTTAAGCATGTATATGGATATGCCAATCCAAATCTAACGTTCTTCTATTTTTTTTGTCTAAGATAAATAACGCTAGAGTTCATCGGTTAACCGTCATAAATGAAAATACAAAACATTATTTATTGAAATAAATGAATAAATAAATTGTTATGGCAATATCAACAACCTTTGTTTACTATTAAAAAAAAACAAAACTAAAAATGTAATGAAATAACAAACCATTAAAAGAAAATTCTCAATGATTGCATTTTCCCGCCTCATTTGACTATGTTTGTTTCATGTCCGCCCTTGACGGGTTTCTTCATCAACCTCAAATAACGAGTAATTTGCGAGGATCTATGAATGCATTGTGCAATCAAATATTCATCAATAATGTGGAAAACTCTAAAAATGGAACAGTAAAAAACGTAGAGATTTAGATTGTTCAACCCTTGAGGATCTACGTCCACTATGAATTGATATTTTACTGCTTTAGAGCTTCAAATTTTACAACGGCTCTACAGGGTTTGTAGTACTATTCAGTTTCTCATAATTTGTTTCTTTCCCAATTGAGAAGAAAGAATTTTATAGAGCGGTTAATGTAACGACCTGTATTTTTAACGATGGATATTTAAATAATTGATCTAAATATAGAATCGTTAATTAATTGACAATCCAAAAAAAAAAAATGATTTTTCGCGTACAGTTGAATTAGGACTCGAGACCACTTCCGCTGAGTCCGGATCGACGTTGCAAATTTGGATGAATACAAACATCGCTATATTTCGAGATAAGACGATCTGATGGCCAAAACGATTTCGAAATGCGCAAAATTGTCATCCTGAAGCGTTGTCTAGAGTAGTTGTGAAATTTATACCATTAAGACCGGAAAAATGAGATAATGTACGCAAATGAGTTTCGTTGTGATCGGATGCGCCATGTGATCGTCCGAGCTCGAAACGTACGGCAATTTATGTGAGAAATCAAATAAATCGAATATTATATTAATATATTACAAATCCTCACTTAACCGTCTTTCTCACGTTCATTTTATTGTTCGATTAATTCATCCAAAAAATGGTCGGTACTCTCTAATCCCATTCAAATATCAAAACTCAGCGATTCACTCCATTATAAATCATGAAACCAACTCCGTTGAGCTCGTATCGAAGAGAGCTTCGAACCCATATGGATATTGAAAGGTGCTACACCGACTGGGAAGATCGACCTAGTGTGGATGGTGACTAGGGTTAGACTTCATCAGCAATTGAAGAGGCGATAGGCAAATCGGAGGACACCGTCGTGTTTTTCTTGTCGAATAGCACCTCTCTGTGTCAACGGTTCTTGGTACGACCCTTAATTGTGAAATGCGACATTTCCTGTAGCCGCATGACCTCATCAGGTCGTGAGTTGCATCTCTTAGTCAAGCATTAAGAAGTGGATGCCATCGCGGAGAGATCGTGCAGTGTGACGCGTGGCCGAAGACGGCACGACGTTTCGTCGAGAAATGAAGGAGAATGGTAGGAGAGAAGATTATCAGGGTTGGGTTGACATGCACAAACATATACGTATAGGAAATTGTCAAATTGGGGAAGAAGGATTTAGTGTTAATTAAGGTAATTTACTTTTAATTAAGTTAACTAATTATTTTGTTAATCTCAAATCTTATAAAACTCATATCTTTTACGTACAAGGTCCATTTTGGATGCGGTTTTTTGCGCTGCACTCATGATGGAGGGCTCTACGACTTGACATTAGTTTGGTCAGCTTTTGTTGAGGTGAGTGATATTGTCTCTCATGATACTGTGATTGTTGGAATATCATAAAAACGGTATTTTGAAATGATTTCCAATTTTAAAATGTGATTTAATTATGTATGACACCTATTTGGTTTTTACAAAAGAGATTAAAAGTACTTTAAAATGGTTTTAAATCAAATATCACATTTTTTCATTGACATGCTATTTTAGAAAATTACTAATTTTAGGTTGTCTTTAATATAAATCCCCCGTTGGTTGATATAGATGCATTATACACGTATATTATATTGGATGTATGTATGCTTGTTGGTTGGATGTATGCTTGTTCAATTGTTTTGGTTGTAAACATTGGTTTATTGTCGATCCAGCGTTGAGAATATTATGTGCGTTAGGGTTTTGTACCTGTTGATTGGAAACCAAAACGAAAGAGATAAGTTATAGAAGAGTACTGAAATGCATGCTAACGACCTGAAGATGGATGACGATGGACTGGGACGGACTTCGGACATCTGGATGGATGCCAGATGTTTTCATTTGGTTTGTACTTATCCATTTTTGGTTACGTACATGATCAAAGCGGTTGGTGTTGGCCACTATAGAGTGGTCTGTCCCCATCACTGTTGATAATGGTCGATTTGGCCGATCTTTAGCCTGGATGGTGAAGTGGCTTCGAGGAGCGCGGTATGGTTGTTTGTTCGTGCGGCCAACTTTGGGTCTGGATGTTATTGCTTTACGATGAGTGACTCCAGTAATCCCAACAAAGTGACATTTCGACATGATAGTTTCAAGCCTTAAGATGGTAGCTCGTTGGTGCATGGAGTTAGATTCAGAGGTCGGAGGCTTAATGTCGAAAGGAGTCATGATTGTTTTCCGCATGGGCAGGTTCTTTAGGTGTGGCCCATGAATAGAATGTTGAATGGTTCTATCGTGGAAATGGGTGAAGCAATGAAGAGCTTGGATACACATGCCAAGGGATCGTTGGTACTTGAAATGTTTCTGTTGTACCAAGACAGAGCAGGGGTATTGTGGGGACACCTATGGGTACTTTGTTCGGTTACCCCGAGTCGGTTGATTGGATCCTTATAACCTAGGCCGGTTGATTGGGTCTAGTATCCAACTTTGAGCAGCGATGCACGTATCTAGCTTCGGGCTACGAGATACGCGAGTACAACTGAAAATAGAGATTTACCCACCCTAGGCAGTTGAAAGGTCATACAAGTTATCGTACATCTAAAGCACGCTAAGTGACAGTTAGTATTGTTTGATTGATGCTATATTAATTCCGGTTGCTTCACTAGCCACCTATCACTCTAGTGATGTCACATGATGTAGGTTTATGGATAGGTATACCTAGGCACCCCAACATTGTACTTAGTATAGAGTACCCCTTATGATATTGGTAGAGTAGCATATTATTATAATGACCCTAATTTTAACAAACATTATTTAGGACATTTGATTAGATAAACTAAATGAAATAATGTAGATAGTTAAGGGATGTATAAGCAAAAGAGAATTAAAAATAAGCAAGTAGGAGGAATATGGTAAGGATAAAATGGGAACATCCTTCATTCTAATACCATAAACCCTTCCATTTTTCATTCCCTGTTCATTTTAACATTCACAAACAAAACTAAAAATCTAAGGGGAGCTTGATCGGCCACCATTAAGGAGATTCAAGAAGAAGAAAAGCTAGGATTCAAGTAGAAAACATAAGAAAATCAATCAAAGGGAATATCTCAAACACTAAGCTAAGGTGAATAATTTGATTTACATCTCACTTTTGAAAATGATCTCGGTTTCATGGTTTGATCCGAACTATTTTGCAAATATATGTCATATTATGTTTATTTAAATGGATATATACGCTTGTTGATGATTTTTATGAAATCATATGGATTTATGATATGTTTAAATAAGAGAACCTATTAAATGAATCCAAATGAGTTGCGTTTTTGATATATGATCAAAAAAATTATTTTAAAGTAGGTTTCAAGTTTCATGATTTTCTAAGCAATTGTGGATTTATTATGAATTTTCTATAAGAGAAAATAGTTGGTATTGGGTTTAAATTATTTAAGGTAATTATATAATGATTTTGGGTATGAAATTTATACATGATACAAAACACATTAAAAGTGAATTATTGTGATTTTTGGAAAATTTTCCTATGTATTTTACTGTGTATAAAATTATTTAAGTTAACGGACTTAAACGTTTTATATGTTTTATCAAGGAAAGTGGCTTATTTGCTCAAAAAAGTTTTAAATTGTTAATTTTGAATTCGGCAGCCTTTTTCGAAAGAATTGGCAACCAATCCTATTTTGATGAATTAGGCAAGTTAGATGAAAAAGAATTACTTTGAAAGGCATAAAACCAGTTTTGTTTCGATTTACAACTTTGCCACTTTCATTACTTGCTTTCGTCCACATGCCCAAAAGGCCTTTCGCATCCATTCGAAACCAATGTACATGGTATCAAGCAATTGAAACGAAGTGTATTGGAGAAAGGTGAAAGGGACCGTGTCGAAGGCATGCTTTCGAAGGGGTTGCTTTTAACTTGTCTTTGTTTTTAAAAAGAGGCTTTCGAACAAGTTGCGGCTTGCCTTTGTTCTTGAAATGAGCTTTCGAAAGAGTTGCCGCTTACTTCTGTTTTAAAAGAAGATTTTGAAAGAATAGTCGCGTTTGAACCTATTATGTACCCATGCTGTCGTATTCATACCTTTCAAATTAGTTAAGATTATTTTTCTTTACAGCCTTAACAATGTATTCGAAAGGGGTGCTTTTGCCTTTTTGTAACATTCCCCTACTTGGAGGCCCAAAACTAATGGTTATGGATGATGCAGTCATCCAAAGTTATTAATCTTTGACGATCAAATACGGTGGTGCTAGATTCATTGATACACGGATCATAAGACAATAGAGAAAATTTAACAATTCAAAAACATATTTCCACATTCCATTCAAAACATTCCATGTTCATTGCATAATCCCAAAACATTAACCACATTCAGCAAAATATAATTATTACACATATACCAAGAGTGACATATGACAATGCCCCCTTGGTTGATCAGATTATATAATAAGGCTAATAAATCTGCCTTTGCATCCAAATACACAGCGAAAAAAGATAACTCTAAATAACTAACCGCCTCATGCATGCCTTCGGAAGCTTTATTCGTCTAAGAAGAGTACCCGAAAACTTTAAATCTCAAACTACTCAAAATCAATTAAGTACCCGAGAGTTTAAGTGGAAAACAAAAACTTCGAGTCAGACATAAAGCCTGGTATGAATGATAATCTAACATCTCAATCCTTCTAGATATCTAGTGAAAATCATTTTCCCAAATAATATCACTATTATTTCTCCAAAACCATTGAAAATCATTTTCAAACTCAAAAGGAATTAAATTTTCAAATTCCAAATCCTTTCAACTCATATTCAAACATTACTCTGGAATTTTACCTCATTTTAATTATAAATCACATTATAATTCATATTTATAAATTTCATTTATTAAATGAATTTATTTCCAAATCTTTGGTTATACCATTATTTCCTCATTTCAATTACCATAACAACAATGATAATAATTTAATATTATCACTTTCTAACAACCGAATAACCATATGTACTTATAATAATTTACGAAAAATTATTTCTTTCATATATAAAAATAATTTTGGGAAAAATTATTTCATTTATCCACTTTTAAAAACAATACTGTGTCGGTTTTACTAGTTTAAGAGTTTAGAAATCCTTATCGATATAATTGTCCTGACTACATCGACTAGAATTTATAAACACTCAACCGATAAGTCAACACAATATAAAACAATTTATATTCACTAACAAATATGTGCTCATATCTACTGATACACTCAAACTCATTCTAGAGTACCACGACTCTATTATTAATAAGTAACCTCCACCAAAGCCAAGGTTCTCCTTAACCTTTAGCTCTGATACCAACCATAACGATCCGATTTTTCGACGCTCGAAAATCGACATCAATACGTCCGCTGTATCAAATGCTGAACAATTGAATGCCGGAAAACCGAACCATTAGGGTTAAAGATTAAGGAGGTAGAAGAAGAGATAGAAAAAATATCAGAATCTCACAATCGCAACAGAACAATATATAATAGGTGAATAACTAATCTTTAATCAAAAAGAACTATATCTGTTTATACATTACATCATCAGAGTTTAGCAAAATTCATAACATCATCAGAGTTTAGCAAAATTCATAACACGCAACTGGATAGTTATCATGACCTGTCCTCACAAAACTGACTATCCAGTTAATCATATACAGCAGAATATTCATCAAATACATGTGATACATGCCATCCAGCTCATCTCCTAAGCTCCACAACATCCTTTCCTCTGTCTATAATAATCAGTCTGACCCAAGCATTATAGCGAAATAACACCAGAGTCAGTCTGGAAAAAAAAAGAGTGAGAAAACACACCCAATTGGATTATTAAAGTTTCCAAAACCCTTTGAAATCAAAGGTATCTCGTAAGACCACGCCAAAAATAAACTTGCCGGGTTTTCACCTTACGATAATCAAAACATTTTTATCAAATTAGTCTGATATTATAACAGTGTCTATTGAAAGTAAATTAGAATCTAGCTGAAATGCTTGCATCTCACGTTTCAGCATAGTTTGACACAATCAAAACCGTACAGACACTTATTGAAGATTGGATTCCATACAATGGCAGGGCTACTGGGGTACCGTCCATCACACTACGTGGTTTAGATCACCGTACCGAGGATCCACCCTGATCCCCTGCTACACAAGACCAGAGCTTCCCCTTACTGGATAGTCCGAATAAGATCACCCCACGGTTGGGATCAGCAATCGCCCACACAGCAGAAATAAAAGAGACATCTAGACAGGGAATGACCTAACCCTACTTGGTTGCTAGCCACTTAGCCTTGCGTGCACCTGCCCTGTTTTATCCATTCCTGATTGATGAGGCTCGAGGCTATGCATTATCTTTTTAGCACACATTCACTTAGAATGCTCATCGTCCTCCTGACGATGTTCTAAAAGCATTCATCCATACAAGTCCGTTCCGGGTTCGAACGAAATCGAAGACACTACTCCTAGTACATCCATTTTGGAATCACCCACAGGATTAGTAGCGATTAGGCCTTGCACTTCACTGCTCCATCTTCGACTCCAAGCTCTTATCTTCCTCACGAAAACTTTCAAGCCGGATCGAAGTGGTTTTCGAAAAATTAATCCTGGTCTCTTTGAAACGATCAGCGCATTGGCCAATATTGATAGTCGGTTATTTAACTATCATATAACATCCACAAATAATCATCAGACCTTAATAATTTCTTGAATTATTTATTTAAAATATCTTTGCATGATATTTCTCTACACTTCAACCCTTTTGAAAAATAGTTTTCAAAACACTTTTCTCTTGCGGAATAAATTTCCACCCAATTTGTTTTATTTCCACTGAAAATCACCAAACCTTAATACTTCAGATTTTAAAATAATTTAAATCACTTTATCCAAAAATATACTTTAAAACACTTAAAATAAAAACTACTTAAAACACTGTATTTAAAATACTAGTTCTAAAATCTTGTAATAACTTCTCATGTAATACTTAAGCCAAAACAAATTTTAAAATAAAAGTTATTCTATAAGGTATAAATATTAAATAATTGTCTTTAAATAATAATACTATTTAAAACCTTTAAAATAATTTACTTATATAATTAACTTAATAAATATTTAATTTTAAAAAAAATAAAAAACACTAAATAATTTTTTTTTGAAAACATTCCTTTATAAAAACTTTAAACCTCTAACTTATAGTTGAAAATCTTACATTGAACATACACTTGGCTTTTCAGGAAAATACACTTTCCCTTCCACACCTTTAAAAATAAACCGCTATTTATTTTTAAACAAATCACCCTTTCCTTATAGATTCCCATCCTGAACTTATACTTCCAAATTATCCTCTGATAAATATTTCACTTTATTTATAAACCCTGTTTATAATTTTCACAATCTCATTCTCCTTTATTCACAATTTCAATCACTTAGTCGGTTTTTAAATCGATTTTCAAAACCAACTCCATTTTAAAATAATTCCTTTACTTAACGAAATTTATTTCAAAATCCATTTATCCCATATTCATACCTTTATTTATGATTTAAATTCTTATTTAAATCGGAAATTCCAAGTTAATACTTTATTTCAACTTCTCCTTTTATTTTCCCAAAATCATTTTAAATCTTAAATTTTAAAATATATTTCTTCATTCTTTGCAAAAAAATATTGCTTAAGTCCTTATTTCAAATAAATATCCTTTTTTCCATTTATTCAAAACCCCTATTTTTTCCATTCTTGAATTTGTTATATAGGATTAAGAAAAATCAAACCTTTATTCCTTTTCCAAAATCATTCCTTTAAATTATTTGGATTCACTATAATTAATTTACTTAGAAATTTCCCTTTTAATTTCCTTTAAAAATCCAAACTTTATATGTGTTTCATTTTTCTCAAATACCAATATATATTCAACCAAGCCATAACATTCAATAATTTCGATTTCCAATATAATCAATATAATCTATCACATAAATCACATTATTGAGTATAAAATAAATTCAACTTTTGAGGAATCCAATTGGATCCCTCCAACCTGTTTCCCTGCATCCACAGATATTAGCAAAATAATTAAATTACCAACCCCCCTTCGAGGGAGATATCACGGTATAAAGGGTCATTCGCTATTATGCGGGGCGTATAGGGTCTCATCCGCTATATGATGCGAAAAATCAATCGCTCCAATATATATATATATATATATATATATATATATATATATAAAATCACATTCAGACAGATAATAAATCATCAATTTAAGGAATCAATCTAATAATTTAAATTTAAACTATTTTAAATTAACGATAATCCAAATGAGTGAGATTAACTCACCTTTGATTTTGTTTTATTTGCAATCTGATCCAAACCCGACTTTTCCTACACCATTAGACCTTTTACAACATTATATGATTCATTAACATCTGAGATAATATATAAATAATCTACTATTTATTTATTTAAATTAAACTAATAATTTGGTTTTAAGCTAATTTCTTTTTGATGAATTATTTTATAGTTACCAAAATAATTATATAAGTTAACTAAACAAATTAATCACTAAAATAAATTAGTAAATTGTATTTTGTTTTTATTTTCCATTTTTCAAACTGCACATAAAAAATAAGCTATATGGGTTTAAAAATCTTATCTTTATATAAACTCTTTTTTTTTCTAAAATCTTATATATGTATACGTATATTTACTGTTTTACATACATATACATATATATACATATATATATATATTTTAATTTAAATTAAGATTAACTTAAAAAAAATTAAACTGCTTAAAAGATAATTTTTCTCTTTACCGTGAACTTTTTCTTTATTGTAAATTTCTGATAATCTAAATAAACAATAAGTCAAATTAAAGTTTTACTTAATATCAATTTTAAAATATTAAATTAAGGTAGAATAGCCAATATCTTACTGTAACATGTTTTCTAATCTATATAGATATATATTTAAATTAAAAATCAAATACTGAAATATACCTTACTGCTTTCGATCGAACACTCTGGCTACCCATCTTTATGCATAAAAAAATGCCACAACCCTAACTGCTCTATCACTAAGCACGACTATCCTCCAGATGCTCGCTCGAGCCACCATGATTAGCTCGTGAGTTAACGATCACGACACTTCACATCGCTCGCCAAACCTCCATCGACCATCACACGCTAACCTATGAACGCAGCCTCCAGAGTTCGCCCTCCTTTCCATCGTCGTAGCAGCAATAGCATCGCCTCGACCCCCACACGCTAGCCGATTTGAGGCCATCGCGTCTCGATGCCACCATCTTTTCCTTGCGTTCAAATTCGAATCGAACGAGAATTGATTCGCTCGTTTATTAATTTTATCGATTTCGAATTGTTACTAGGTTGAAGAGGACGAGGCTTGATTTGGGTGAACGGCGAATCTGGTCGCCATTATTTTATTTGTTTTGAATTTAGGTTCGGCCATTGTTTGATTTTCATCAAGGAACGAAATCTATTTTATTCGGCCATTTTGATAAGTTTGAGGGGAAAAGGACATTTGGTATGTGATTAGAGAAGGTAGTAGACACGTGTTCTAAAGGATGAAAGGTGTTTAAATTTTTCGATTGTATGAGATTATATATACATTTAATTTAAATTCGAATTCAAATCGTCACGAATTTGTAACTTAAAATCTTGACATCCTATCGAGGTGTGCCGCCAGGCGTTTATAATGTTATACCCCTAATACGAACGCAACGGAAAAGGTTTCGAGTCCTAAATCGATCGTATGGAGAAGATAGCTTTTTGGACCCAGTTATTATATTAAATTTCAATATAGATTTCAGCGCGTTTACTTACCGTACGATCAAATGACAACTCCAAACTCTTCAAAATTTGAAATCCGATAATAAAACAATATTGCAGATCCAATGGAACTGCTTTCGTCGAATTCAAAGACTATGCCTCAGAAGGCTATTTTTAACTGTCAATTTAAACAATATATTTATAAAACTGAACAAACTCTTTTAAATTCACTTTTAACATTCTTATTATCTTTAGTATTGTAAATATAAATTTTCCAAACCTTTGAAATATTTTTAACCAGCTTAAAAATCAAGCTTCACTATCTTAATCAATTTCCAATTATTAAATTCAATAGTTTAATTGCCAAATAAACAGTGATATTTGAAATTCAAGTTAAATTAATTTTCAAAAATTTAAAATCAATTAAATATTCCAATTTCAAATATCTAAAAATTCTGGATCGTCACATTCCTCCCTCCTTAAAAGAATTTCGTCCTCGAAATTACTGGTTAAGAAGAATGATTCAGAATCCGTTAACTATTTCCTAAAGCCAAACAGTTCAAACAACTTTCCCAACGCAATCTTTTTATTAAAGACACACAATAACTCTTACTAACTTTTTCCAAACTCATCCATAAGTTCCAAACAATATTACTCCCTCAACCATTCAAATTATAATTCAAATTTAAATTTAAAACCAAAATTAAAATAACAAAATTTTCTCACAATTTTTCCAACTTCCTAAATTTTTGAAAAATTTCGCTAGTATCTCCTTTGCATGACTAGATCGGTACAACTACAAATGCCACCATGCGCCCCCAAATTTCAAAAGAAAACAAAAACGCCAGGTGGCTAGATCAGAAAATCATCAAATTTCATACAGAAATTTATTACTCATCTCTTTACAAAATTTTCAATATTCATTTCATTCAAGCTCGTACGATGTTCGTATATCATCCATACGCAATACCAAATTTGCTCGCTCACTCAATCACATAATTTCATTTCCGAACTAGTATTGTTCACCCGACTCCCTAGTGCGGACTCAGATCTGGTTTCTTGATCAGAAACCGTCATTCTCCTTGCATAGCCGTAAACTATGATAGAGAATTTCCAGAATCAACCAAAAATCCATATCCAGAGTTCGCCGTTGAAAATCGAGTGAAAAATCCTAACTCGGATAGATATGACCATCTCGAAATCTGTCCTCGTATCTGGATCAAATCGCAATGTGAAATAAATAATATACATACATCCTGTATATTTATCTCAATTGATTTATGTAACGACCCAGAAATTTTGATCCAGAAAATTACAGATAGTTAGTGAAAAGAAGAAAGAGAAAGAAAAAGAAATAGAAAACTCAAACTCAGAATCTCACATTCGCAGCGGATAAAATATAATATCAAATAAATAATAGTTTTACAAAGAAGAACTGTATCATTACACTTATATTTTATACATCAGAGTTACAACCATTTGACAATACTGGACAGTTTGTAAACAACATGTCCAAGACAACAATAATATAAACAGCGGTATGCTCCATATGTTCCTGCCACCTAGCTCGCCTCCTGAGCTCCAAAACGTCCTTACCTGAAAATATGTAATACTCGGTCTGACCCTAGTATTACATCAAAGTAACACCTGGGTCAGGCTGGAAACCAGCGTGAGTAAACTCATCTAACATGGAATACAAAAGCATACAACATATATAAACCCGGGTATCTGGTATCAATTTACAACTTCATAAGTCGTTAAAGACATCTCTTATTTTCACATATCAATTTCCGAGTACCAAAACTTAGATTAAATAGTCCAATTCATTTAAATCATTCAATTTCAGCTAATTGATTTCACCTATCAATCTATAAAGAATCGAAGTGGTTTCGGGTATTTACTAATACCCGAATCCGGTATCTTCAAATTCAATGTAATCTTAACCCAATTTATTTAAGTGATTAATTTTAAATACTGGATGTCACTTTTACACAATAATTCATCCTGGATAACTACATTATCTCTGTTCAGCCCAACATATCATATTACAAAAACATTTCATTTCACAAAGCATCACAGTCACATATCAGGGATAACAAATCATTCAAATACCATTCAATCATTCATAAGCAAGATAAATTAGTCATGTCATTTCTGATTTATTTAATTATCCATCAATGAATTAAATTAATTACTCTATTACTTATTTAACCTTAATTATATTCAATTAATTAATTATCCCTTAATTACTTCATCAATTATATTAATTAATTATCCTTAATTACATTACTTAATTTACTTCTAATAAATTTTATTCATTAATTAAGTTTTAGATTAGTTACACTAAGTAATTAATTCTTAGTTACTTTCACAAAGTGGTTATCCTTCATATTAATTACACAAAGTAATTAAATCCAAACCCATTACCATTCTTCAATTAATTATATCCAGTAATTGTCCATCAATTACTTCTCTAAGCATCGATACTTAATTAATTCATAACTAAGTGATTACCATTAATTAATTAGACTGATTAACTAAAATTGATTTCTTTAATTAATTTATTAAATACTCAAACTCTAATTAATGATTCATTTTCTTAATCACAATAAGTAAATAATAGTTTTAAATACTTAAAACTTGTTTATACATTGATTAATTGTCCTTCAATTTATCGACCTTTGATTTACTACCCTTAAATAAATCTTTAATTAATCATCAAC
The DNA here is from genome assembly GCA_030765085.1 of Allium cepa. Classification (NCBI taxonomy): domain Eukaryota; kingdom Viridiplantae; phylum Streptophyta; class Magnoliopsida; order Asparagales; family Amaryllidaceae; genus Allium; species Allium cepa. The sequence goes on from CM060928.1 coordinate 962,462,113, forward strand.
TTATTAACTAATTAATAAATCCTAATCACCCATCCTTAATTAATTTAAGATAATTCACCTATCTTAATACTGAGTTAACCATCATTAGAATATAATAGACTTCGGAATTAATTATTATTAACTAGAGAATTTACATAATTCCTTAAATTTAATTAACTATAATCATTTCATTATTTAATTTCTACTGAATTACATTATAAATCAAGCTTAAAATAAAATTAAAATTTTACCAAGTCTAAATCAAAATAGACTATATATCTTTACTCAACCAAGCTTTTAAAATAATTTTTTATTTGAAAGAATAGTTTAAGAAATAAATTTTTAAAACTTGATTTTTGTTAAGCTTAAACTTGTTAACATCTTATCTTTTATCAAAGGCAACTCACGATTAACTTTGAACTGCTACTGAGTTATTTTCTCCCGAGCTTCCTTCCCTCCTTTCTCATTTCTTTTGTTTTTTTAACTTTTATAAATTTTAAAACAGTTATTTCTAGAACATCTAGTACTCGAATCCATCACCGAGCAAATTCCACTTCTACCCGATTCAAAATTCGAGACAACAATCGTCTCCTATTTCTAGATTCAACATCGACAACAACCGTGCACCTATGCACGATGCACGGCGAACTACGCAACGCCGTCCAACTCCCTGGCCCCCAGCATGTCGAACATGACTTCACCATCCTTCCTGACACCCTAGTTCAAAGATCCAGTCAACACATAAAAATCGAGTGTAAAGCCCCAAATTGGAACCCAAAGTACTATGATCGGAACCTTCCTCGCTGTTGATCTTGACCACGAGATCCACTACCGACACCACTAAAATATTCGTCTCGACTTCCAACACCTTACTTCACCCTCGCGATCATGTTCGGTTCCCCATTGTCACCTCAATCGTATCGAAAATAACGGGGACCAGAAACTGTAATCTAAAACCCTAAATTGACTCCAGCGATCATCACGATGGTCAGAAAATTCAGTGACCAATTTTCCTAAATGCCTCGTCCCCATACTTGCCTCCACTCTGACTTCAACCCCCAAAAATTCGCCGATCATCAAGAAACGGCCCAAACCCAATTGTCGTTCAACAAGCAATTCCTTACAATTTACTTATCTAAAAACCATAATTTTCCTACCTAAATTCATCATTCACGAATACAAACCTGGTTATGGATTCAAATCACAAAATCAAGATATTTGATTTTTCTCAAATTTCAAAAATCCACTGTAAATTCTATCTAGGAGATGAATTCTCCACCATTAAGCTCGATTCATTTTTTTATAAGTGAGACTACTTCCTTTTAAACATTTACTCTTCAGAAATCAAAGCCTAAAATGGTTCCGAATGTCAGATAGGAATTTTTATAATAAGATTTTCAAACTTTGGAAAACAAAACTGGAAGAATGAATATGTACAGATATACATACATTGACATGCAGGCATATTTTCATAATCTATTAATCATTTCCACAACAACTTCATTTTTTTTGCCACAAACATCAAGATGTAAACCAAATCCAAGCTTTGTTCTACTTAAAAAAAATAAAGTTCACTCACTGATTTTAGAAATGCAGAGGCTTCAGGTCAGAGTTTAATCCTTTGATTATTTCAGTTTTGAGTCTGAATTACTATATTTACCATTGCTTCCAAGATTGAAACTCCCGGTTTAAAATTGCTTTGAATGTTTGCTTTGACCTGCCCAGGTTTTGTGAATTTGTTTATTGATTTGTATTTTTTCTTCAAATTTTTGTTTTCTTTGTTTTAAAAGATGAAAAATAAAAAGAATTGAAAGTGGATGTATAGATAAAATTATAGCTTTTGTTTATGATTTTAAAAACAAAAGAAATATTAAGAAAATTGTGACACTTGTTGATTGTATAAATCCTTTGGCTTACATTTGTTAAATTATGTGTTACTATTCCAATACTTGTATTTTGCGTGGATAATTATATTTTAAAATGTTTTATAAATCTTTATATATTTATCTCATGTATACTTTAAAGAAATATAATAAAACCTTTATTTATTCTTATTTAAATTTTAAACTTAAATTATTTATACTTTATTGATAACTATATATAAATACAAGTTGTAGAGTTTTTAAATCAATTTATTTTTAAGATATGTATATAGAATTCCAAATCATAGTTTTATTTACAACTATGTTTATATATATACATGAAAAATAGCAATTAACAAGCATATCTAATTTATTTGAAAATATAGGTTTTCTTTTGTAAAATTTTAAATTATATAAAAAGATTATTAAATAAATACTTATATATATATATAATTAAAGATTTTTCTATACAATCTACAAACTAAATAATTATCCAATTATTTAGATGTTCAAAAAAATCCGGGTTATCACATTCCTTCCCCCTTAGAATCTTTTCGTCCCCGGAATGAAACGAAGCCAGAAATTATTCAATACATAAAATCTGATTAATCATTCTTCGATCATTTTAAAACACTTTAAAACCTATATAGTATTACAAAAATAGTTTTATAAAAATACTTTTTTATAACTCGATGTTTCAACAAGTCCATCCTCGTTCTCACAGAAATTCGGTCATATGTTGATCAGGCGTAGGACTGAAAATCTACAAGTACTTAGCAGATCCATTTCAACACCCAGTGAAAATACTTTTGGAAAATAATTTTATTGAAAATATAGAAACCATTTATTTTGAAAATAGAGGAAATATCTTTGGTGAGAATGCTCTGGAAATCATCACCCCCATCCATGGTCGCAGTTACATCCTGGGTTACGTTGCCATCGCAGCAAAAGTCCATGTATGTGTAGGCTCTCCGCGGCCTCTCGATTACGTCATGGAACCCACGACAGATCGCAGTTACATTCCAGGGTTACGTTGCCATTACAGCAAAAGTCCATGTAACTGCAGGCTCTCTGCGGCCTCTGATTTTTGCTATCGAAATGAAACATCTCTACTCTTATGTAGGTCGCAGTCTACCGATATAAAATCAAACGCAGACTGTTGGCTCTCAACGACACACACGACTTCCGCTATGTTACCATAGGTCGCAGTGTATCGATATAAAATCAAACGCAGACTGTTGGCTCTTAGTGGCACACACGACTTTCGCTATGGTATACTCTACTCATAATCCCCAGGAACTAGTTTTGTCCGGACTCCTCACAGTATCAACTTTAGAACCCCCCTTGGGGCTCAAGGCAGCACCACCCGGTGGCTTTCTTGAGAAGTTCATTTCAAGGAGCGCCTTTTTCCCAAGAGTCATCATCAAAACATTTTATACTATACACATATAGTATCTTCAAATCATACACCTAGTATGATCTCATACAAAGCTCCTTTACACAAAATCGATTATTCCAAAATCGATAATTCTCAAACTATGCTTTCCAAATTCTCATATTGATTTTACCCAAAAATCAAGAGCCTTTCCAAATCCAAAGGTTCCTAAAACCTTTCCTAAAATCCTCATAAGATCCTTTATATATATATATATATATATATAGATATATATATAATTTTAAAACTTTAGATCATTTCAAAGTTGTATAAAACTCCTTTTATATTTCAATTATTTCCAAAAATCCATTTTCTTCTGGCAATAGATTCAACAAGGGAAGATTTATCTTATATATAACAAAGATAAATAACGTTGTTTATCCCAAATCAAATATTCAAATTTAATTACTCTATAAAGTCATTAACCATATTACTTACTTCCATAAAGTAAATTTCTACCATTGAAATATCCAATTTCTATTTTATTCCCTCATATATTTCACAAAATATATTTTCACTTCAAAAACCATTTCACATTTCTTATCCACAAACTTCAATATCAATTTCATTCCAATCCATATACGATGTACACATATCATCCGTACGCAATATCAATCTGATCGCTTACTCGATCACACAACTTCCCTTTCGAACTAGTATCGTCCATCCGACTTCCTAGTGCGGACACAGATCTGGTTTCTTGATCAGAAACCATCATTCTCCTTGCATAGCCATAACTATGATAGAGAATATCCAGAACCAATCAACAATCCATATCCAGGTTCGACGTCAAAAATCGAGTGAAAAATCCCACTCGGATCGATAAACTATCTCAAAATTTTGTGCTCGAATCTGGATCAAATTACTATGCGAATAGAATAATATACGTACATCCTACGTATTTAACTTCATTGATTATTATCTAAATCAATTTCCTTTTCTATTCACATTTACTTTTGATTTCTATCCATTTATCCACAATTGCTTAAATCCTCATTTGGATTATCACCACAATTCTTATCTCAAATGGATATTTAATCATAAACAATTTAAACTCTGTCCAACTTAATTTTAGAAAATAGCTTAAAAAGTTAAAAATAGATAAGTGGTTGAAAAATTATTGTTAGTTTGTAAAATATTGTAAAATAGTTAAGTAATTGTAAAATAGTTGGAAAATAGTCAAATAGATATAGAAATTTTAAATAATTGCAAAATAGTTGTAAAATAGTAATTAATTTGTAAAATAGTTGAAAAATAGTAATTAGTTTATAAATAGTTGAAAATTTATTAAATAGTTCCAAAAATAATTGTGTATGTATAAGATAGTTTTAGGTTTTAAAAGAAAAGTTGTAAATAGTTTGGAAAAAATAGATTTGTACCAAAACAATTTATTTTGAAAATAATCCAGAGTCAAACTATTCAATTCCCAACCTCCCTTTCCAATCAATTTAATTTAAATTCCCACTTCCATTTAAATTGACTTAACTCCAATTTAAATAACTTCAATTTTCCATTGAAATTCATTCAACCCCACTTCAAGTTGAATTAACCTCAGTTTCTTCCCAAATTTAATCTTATTCAACTTTGATCTCAAATTCTACTAATTCAAATAAATTTCAATTCAACTAGTTCTAATTTCAATTCATTTCAACTCCAGTTTGAATTAATCCCAATTTCAAACTCCATTTCCAAATCAAGTTGAATTATTCTTGATTTCCTCCTAAATTCAATTCAAATTCCATTTGCATTTAAAACTATTCAACTTTAATTACAATTCCAAATTATTCAAATCAATTCGGACTAATTTCAAATGAACCCACTTCAATTTCAAATCGTTTCAAATTAATCCAATTCAAATTTTCCATTTGAATTTTATACTTATACATCTTCAATCACAATTTCTATTAATTCAAATCAAATTCAATTTGAACTATTTTCAATTCAATTTTTTTTGAGTCCATATTCCAGAATTTCATTTTAAATCAATTTCATCTTTCAAAAACCAATTTATTAACCAAATTCAACCTTAAAACCAATTTTCAACAATTTCAGTTGAAACTCTATTTTAAACACCCAAATCTCAAGTCCAAAGTGATTCCATTTCTCTATTTTCAAACTAAAGTTAAATTTTCTTTTTATCTCAATAATAGATATATTACTACAGTCCATTTCTTCGTTCATCAAATCCAATTTCAGCTTAAAGATTATTAATAACAACGGAATGATATCATTTAAATTAGTTTAAAACATCCATCCATTTTCAATTTCGAGATCTCAACCCCATTTTGAGATCACACAAACTCCCAATTCAAATTTACCATTTAACTTACCAAGTTAAATTCCAATTTCACCTTGAAATTTCCAACTCAGGTTGCTTGTTAAATTATTTAACTTCTCCAAAGTTAAATTCAATTTACTTAATCCAGCCAACCCTCATTTATACATATTTACCTCCTTTACATACCAAGTTATCCTTAAATTTTAAACCACTTTTGGTTTTTAATTCAAAACAATTTCCTTTAAATTTCGAATAACTCTTGTTTTGAAACAGACCTTTCATTCAAATATATTAAATAACATCTCTTATTTTAAAATAAGATCATATTCAAAATAGTTTTGAATAATATTATTTCCTTTAACATTTGGAAACCAATTCAAATGTTTAAATTTTGAATTCAGAACTTCACAATTTGAAACCCACTTTAATTTACATCCTTTCAAATTTACAAGTTACTCTTTTTAAATGGTTACTTCCTTAAAACATTTTATTTTTTATTAGAAACCAATCATCTCATTATTAAACACAATAACCATTCTATTTCTCTGGTTTGAACCCAATTCTAACTAATCTTATTTTGAAATTCTTCCCCAACTTCAAGATTTAATTTCAGTTTGAATCCATTTTAAACTTATCTTTGATTTAATTTGGTTGTATTTCTATTACCACTTAATTTAATTTCAATAATTTAACAACCAATTACCTTAATGTTTATTAGAAAGAAATATTGCTATATATATCAAAATATATTCTTATAAAATCATTTAAAATCTTTATATAGGAAAATAACAAGTACGCACTCATATATATATATATATATACACACACACACACACATACTCAACTCATTATAGGATACCATTGACCCTAACTTTAATGAGTAATCCCACTAGAGCCAAGGTTCTCACTTAACCTTTAGCTCTGATACCAATGTAACGACCCAGAAATTTTGATCCAGAAAATTCCAGATAGTTAGTGAAAAGAAGAAAGAGAAAGAAGAAGAAACAGAAAACTCAAACTCAGAATCTCACATTCGCAGCGGATAAAATATAATATCATACAAATAATAGTTTTACAAAGAAGAACTGTATCATTACACTTATATTTTATACATCAGAGTTACAACCATTTGACAATACTGGACAGCTTATAAACAACATGTCCAAGACATCAATAATATAAACAGCGGCATGCTCCATACGTTCCTGCCACCTAGCTCGCCTCTTGAGCTCCAGAACGTCCTTACCTAAAAATCTGTAATACTCGGTCCGACCCGAGCATTATATCAAAGTAACACCTAGGTCAGGCTGGAAACCAGCGTGAGTAAACTCATCTAACATGGAATACAAAAGCATACAACATATATGAACCCGGGTATCTGTTATCAATTTACAACTTCACAAGTTGTTATAGACATCTCTTATTTTCACATATCAATTTCTGAGTACCAAAACTTAGATTAAATAGTCCAATTCATTTAAATCATTCAATTTCAGCTAATTGATTTCACCTATCAATCTATAAAGAATCGAAGTGGTTTCGGGTATTTACTAATACCCGAATTCGGTATCTTCGAATTCAATGTAATCTTAACCCAAGTTATTTAAGTGATTAATTTTAAATACTGGATGTCACTTTTACACAATAATTCATCCTGGATAACCACATTATCTCTGTTCAGCCCAACATATCATATTACAAAAACATTTCATTTGACAAAGCATCACAGTCACATATCAAGGATAACAAATCATTCAAATACCATTCAATCATTCATAAGCAAGATAAATTAGTCATGCCATTTCTGATTTATTTAATTATCCATCAATGAATTAAATTAATTACTTTATTACTTATTTAACCTTAATTATATTTAATTAATCAATCATCCCTTAATTACTTCATCAATTATATTAATTAATTATCCTTAATTACATTACTTAATTAACTTCTAATAAATTTTATTCATTGATTAAGTTTTAAATTAGTTACACTAAGTAATTAATTCTTAATTACTTTCACAAAGTGATTATCCTTCATATTAATTACACAAAATAATTAAATCCAAACCCATTACCATTCTTCAATTAATTATATCCAGTAATTGTCCATCAATTACTTCTCTAAGCATCTATACTTAATTAATTCATAATTAAGCGATTACCAATAATTAATTAGACTGATTAATAAAATTGATTTCTTTAATTAATTTATTAAATACTCAAACTCTAATTAATGATTCATTTTCTTAATCATAATAAGTAAATAATAATTTTAAATACTTAAAACTTGTTTATACATTGATTAATTGTCCTTCAATTTATCGACCTTTGATTTACTACCCTTAAATAAATCTTTAATTAATCATCAACTTATTAACCAATTAATAAATCCTAATCACCCATCCTTAATTAATTTTAGATAATTCACCTATCTTAATAACTCAGTTAACCGTCATCAGAATTTAATAAACTTCGAAATTAATTATTCTTAACTATAGAATTCACATAATTCCTTAAATTTAATTAACTATAATCATTTCATTATTTAATTTCTACTAAATTACGTTATAAATTAAGCTTAAAATAAACTTAAAATTTTACTAAGTCTAAATCAAAATAGACTACATATCTTTACTTAACCAAGCTTTTAAAATAATTTTTTATTTGAAAGAATAGTTTAAGAAATAAATTTTTAAAACTTGATTTTTGTTAAGCTTAAACTTGTTAACATCTTATCTTTTATCCAAGGCAACTCAGGATTAACTTTGAACTGCTACCGAGTTATTTTCCCTAATTCCCAAGCTTCCTTCCCTCCTTTCTCACCTCTTTTGTTTTCATAACTTGTATAAATTTTAAAATAGTTATTTCTAGAACATCTCGTACTCGAATCCATCACCGAGCAAATTCCACTTCTACCCGAGTCAAAATTCGAGACAACAATCGTCTCCTATTTCCAGATTCAACATCGACAACAACCGTGCACGTATGCACGATGCAGGCGAACTACGCGACGCCGTCCAACTCCCTGGCCCCCAGCATGTCGAACAGGACTTCACCGTCCTTCCTGACACCCTAGTTCAAAGATCCAATCAATACATCAAAATCGAGTGTAAAGCCCCAAATTGGAACCCAAAGTACTATGATCGAAACCTTCCTCGCCGTTGATCTCGACCACGAGATCCACCGCCGACACCACTAAAATATTCGTCTTGACTTCCAACACCTTACTTCACCCTCGCGATTATGTCTGGTTCGCCATTGTCACCTTAATCGTATCGAAAATAACGGCGACCAAAAACTGTAATCTAAAACCCTATATTGACTCCAACAACCATCACGATGGTTAGAAAATTAAGTGACCAATTTTCCTAAATGCCACGTCCCCCAAACTTGCCTCCACTCTGACTTCAACCCCCAAAAATTCGCCGATCATCAAGAAACAGCCAAAACCCAATTGTCGTTCAACAAGCAATTCCTTACAATTTACTTATCTAAAAATCATAATTTTCCTACCTAAATTCACCACTCACGAACACAAACCTGGTTATGGATTCAAATCACAAAATTAAGATATTTGATTTTTCTCAAATTTCAAAAATCCACTGTAAATTCTATCTTGGAGATGAATTCTCCACCATTAAGCTCGATTCATTTTTTTATAAGTGAGACTACCTCCTTTTAAGCATTTACTCTTCAGAAATCAAAGCCTAAAATGGTTCCTAATGTCAGATAGGAATTTTATAATAAAAATTTCAATCCTGGAAAACAAAACTGGAAGAATGAATAAGTACAGATATACATACATTGACATGCAGGCATATTTTCATAATCTATTAATCATTTCCACAACAATTTCATTTTTTTGCCACAAACATCAAGATGTAAACTAGATCCAAGCTTTGTTCTACTTGAAAAATAAAATAAAGTTCACTCACTGATTTTAGAAATGCCGAGGCTTCAGGTCAGAGTTTAATCCTTTGATTATTTCAGTTTTGAGTCTGAATTACTATATTTACCATTGCTTCCAAGATTGAAACTCCCAGTTTAAAATTGCTTTGAATTTTTGCTTTGATCTGCCCATGTTTTGTGAATTTGTTTACCGATTTGTATTTTTTTCCCAAATTTTTGTTTTCTTAGTTTTAAAAGATGAAAAATAAAAAGAATTGAAAGAGGATGTATAGATAAAATTATAGATTTTGTTTATGATTTTAAAAATAAAAGAAATATTAAGAAAATTGTGACACTTGTTGATTGCATAAATCCTTTGGCTTACATTTGTTAAATTATGTGTTACTATTCCAACACTTGTATTTTGCGTGTATAATTATATTTTAAAATGTTTTATAAATCTTTATATATTTATCTCATGTATACTTTAAAGAAACATAATAGAACCTTTATTTATTCTTATTTAAATTTTAAACTTAAATTATTTATACTTTAATTGATAACTATATATAAATACAAGTTGTAGAGTTTTTAAATCAATTTATTTTTAAGATATGTATATAGAATTCCAAATCATAGTTTTATTTACAACTATGTATATATATACATGAACAATAGCAATTAACAAGCATACCTAATTTATTTGAAAATATCGGTTTTCTTTTGTAAATTTTTAAATTATATAAAAAGATTATTAAATAAATACTTATATCTAGTTATATATATAATTAAAGATTTTTCTATACAATCTACGAACTAAATAATTATCCAATTATTTAGATGTTCAAAAAAAATCCGGGTTATCACATTCCTCCCCCCTTAGAATCTTTTCGTTCCCGAAATGAAACAAAGCCAGAAATTATTCAATACATAAAATCTGATTAATCATTCTTCGATCATTTTTAAAACACTTTAAAACCTATATAGTATTACAAAAATAGTTTTATAAAAATACTTTATTTATAACTCGATGTTTCAACAAGTCCATCCTCGTTCTCACAGCAATTCGGTCATACGTTTTATAAAAGCACTTTAAAAATACTTTTTTTATAATTCGGTCATAGAGTGATAACAGATATGATAACAAGGTAACTGGGATATAACATCAATATAAATAACAGATAATGGTGTCAGATATCACATGTGAACAGATATGGATAATAGCACATATATAACTATGTAAATAACTAATAGCAGCATATTTAAATTGTCGTTTCAATTGAAACTAAATTTAATAAATAAAAGAACGTTAATCATGAGTGATTGCTCACCTTTCGAGGCTAGAGAAATAGACAATGAAATTGAGTTATGAGATGCAAGCATGACTTCCAAAGCAAAGCTAGAGTGGCATGATTTGGCGATCAAAGCTGATAAGATATGAATCGTTGAGAATGAGTCAAATAAGCTTGATGTAGATGGAATATATATATATATATATATATATATATATATATATATAAACTATTATTATTATAATTATTATTTTTCCAGAATCAAACATTCAATTTAAATTACATATTTAAAATGACATACATATATCCCATGTAAAAATAAATAAATCATATCCTTCCAAAGAAAAACTAATGTAAAACTTACTATGGATTAAACGTATTATAACATTTAACCATGTAAATACTAGTACATAAAGCTTACCCACTTATTTTTTTTTAAGAAACAGAGTAGTACAACTTTTATAAAAATATACATATCAACCAAAGCATATATAGTACTGTATCTTAAAAGTACACTTATAAAATATGCATACTCTTATATAAAATACTGACATATAAAAGACTTTGATTCTATATGTACATACCTTTTAAACATCACTATTATATAAACAGTATATAATATCCACCTTTCCAAATATAACAATGTTGGACAGGCTGGCCAAAACTTAGTAATATAGGATACATATTATAAATTTATACATTAATATTTAATAAACAAATAAAATACCCCTCAGCAAACACCAAATATCACTTAACATTGATATGATGCGTACAGTTGTATGTAGGCTACTATTATAATGCAGGTTACTCTATGAATGCATACATTATATTTAATTAATTTCATAAACAAATGACTGAGTTAAAATACACACACGCGGCCAATTATATATAGATTCATATGCACGAAGCTCCGCACGCAGCCGGTTACAAAAACTAATACATGACAAGAAATCTATACATAACAAACGTAATATATAAATCTTTATGAATATAGATATAACTAATATTCTATTTAAACTACAACATATAAATGCTCACATACCTAACAGAAGAGCTCGGCAAGGAAGAAACAGGAGGAAGGCGGGTTATAGCCGAAATGAAGAGAGGTGGAAGCACGGTGGTCTTGGGCCGCCGAACAAAGTAGTAGGGTGAACAGGGTTTTCTGGTGCAAGGCGGAGGTGGTCTGGGTGCACGGTGTAGACTGGAGAGGCTTCGGCACGGGAAAGGTCGGCACGGGAAGAAAAATAAGATCGATAGAGCTAAATAAGCCCGAATTTGGAAAACCAAAAAATAACGTCTCAGTCAGAAGATGATTTAGAATTTTTCTATATAAAAATATTTAGGTTTCGAAAACATTTTATTTTCATCAATTTCTAACTGATTAAATTGAAATAAAATTACACACGGAAATAAACTTTCATATTTTCAAACGAAAATTTACCAGTTGCTATGTTTAACTAGACGCATTTCAAATATTAAATTTTTATTTCAAAATTTTATTATTTAAAATTTCACAAAAATTTGACTAATTAAATAATAAAACAAATAAAATTATTAAAAATTATCGGGTCGTTACAGCTTCACTACTTAAGCTTTCACATCTATTCTCATTTAACTTAAATTTCCAATTACTTTAGAACTCAATTTATCCTCAAATTTTACAATTGAATTCTATTAACCACCTCTTAATCTATATTTACTTTCCTGGTTATTATAATTAGCTCCATCCACTAATTCGTTTCCAATCATCATTAGTTTCAAATCTGTTCAACTTATTAATTTAATTTATCACTTCATTTCTAATTTAAATTTCAAATATCAATAAAAATTTTATTTTCAAACTTTTATTTTTATAATTCACTTACAAATTAATTTTACAACTTCACTTTACTTTACACAATATCATCCTAATATTCAATTTCAATTCCATTTACTTACAATTCATATTGATTCGTTCATTCACCAATTATTTTCAACCTTATGAATTTTATTTCATTTTAGCCCGCTTAGGCTTACTTTCCACAAAGTTCCCTTTTATTTAACATAATCCACTTAAATTCCAGTTCAATTCAAAATTTTAAACTTTTATAAGTTCTCCAACTTATTTTCACTCCATTTACTAACCTTCTTTAATTTACTTCATTTAATTAGCTTACCCTTCTAACTTATTTCGTTTCCACACTTATTTTAATTTAACTCTTCTTCAAGATAAATTTTATCCCAAATAATTCCTTTCAAATTTTTATAAGTTATCAAACCCATTTATATTTCCATAAACATTTTTAAATAAACTTCCAGAGTTTAAACAATTTCTCAACATTTCAAAATCATTTTTGATTTAAATTATACACACACAATTCATTTGCATATCAAATTACCCTTTGAATTTTAAAACCAAACCCAGTTTTGCAAACAACTCCAATTTAAAAAAATGTGACAGCAATTCCTCTCCTGGAAACTCGAAAATGAATATTGATGATGCTGCAGTCATCACCAAAGTTATTTTCCAACGACCAAAGTGAGTTCAATGCTTAAAAACCCTTTCCAAATATTTTAAAATTCCAAATCTCATCAGATCTCATATCCAATTCAAAAATATTTTCCAAATAATATCACTATTATTTCTCCAAAACCTTTGAAAATCATTTTCAAACTCAAAAGGAATTAAAATTTCAAATTCTAAATCCTTTCAAATCATATTCAAATATTACTCTGGAATTTGATCTCATTTTAATTATAAATCACATTATAATTCACATTTATAAATTTCATTTGTTAAATGAATTTATTTCCAAATCTTTGGTTATACCATTATTTCATCATTTCAATTACCATAACAACAATGATAATAATTTAATATTATCACTTCCTAACAACCAAGCAACCATACGTACTTATAATAATTTACGAAAAATTATTTCTTTCAAATATAAGAATAATTTTGGGAAAAATTATTTCATTTACCCACTTTTAAAAACAATATTTTGTCGATTTGCCTAGTTTAAGAGTTAGAAATCCCTATCGATACAGTTGTCCAGACTGCACCGACCAGAATTTATAAACGCTCAACCGATAAGTCGACACAATATAAAACAATTTATATTCACTAAAAATACGCGCTCATATCTATTAATACACCCAAACTCATTCTAGAGTACTACGACTCTATTTTTAATGAGTAGCCCCCACTAGAGCCAAGGTTCTCGCTTAACCTTCAGCTCTGATACCAACTGCAACGATTCGATTTTTCAACGTCCGAAAATCAACATCAATACATCCATTGTATCAAATGCCGAACAATCGAATGCTGAAAAACTGAACCATTAGGGTTAAAGAAGAAGGAAGCAGAAGAAGAAATAGAAACAATATCAGAATCTCACAATCGCAGTGGAACAATATATAATAGATAAATGACTAATTTTTAATCAACAAGAACTTTTTATGTTTATACATTACATTATCAAAGTTCAAAAAAATTCATAGCACTCAACTGGACTGTTATCATAACCTGTCCTCACAAAACTGACCATGCAGTTAATCATGCAGCAGAACATTCATCAAATAAGTGTGATACGTCTCGCCATCCAGCTCGTCTCCTAAGCTCCACAACATCCTTTCCCGTATCTCTAATACTTGGTCCGACCTGAGCATTATAGTGAAATAACACCCAAGTCAGTCAGGAAAACAGAGTGAGAAAAAACACCCAACTGGATTATTAAAGTTTCCAAAATCCTTTGAAATCAAAGATATCTCGTAAGACCACGCCACAAATAAACATGCCGGGTTTTTACCTTACGATAACCAAAACATTTTTATCAAATCCATCTGATATTTTAATAGTGTCCATTGAAAGTAAATTAGAATCTAGATGAAATGCTTGCATCTCATGTTTCAACATAGTTAGGCACAATCAAAACAGTACAGCCGCTTATTGGAGATTGGATTCCATATAATGGCAGGGCTACTGGACCGGCCGTCATAGTACGTGATCTAGATCACCTTATCGAGGATCCACCCTGATCCCTTGCTACACAAGACCGGAGCTACCCCTTACTGGATAGTCTGAATAAGATCACCCCGCGGTTGGGATCAGCGACCGCCCACATAGCCGAAATAAAAGGGACATCTAGATAGTGATGACCTTACCCTAATTGGTTGTTAGCCACTTAGCCTCACGTGCACCTCCCTTGTTTTAGCCATTCCCGGTTAACGATGCTCGAGGCTGTGCGTTACCTTTTTAGCACACATTCACTTAGAATGCTTATCGTCCTCCTGATGATGTTTCGAAAGCATTCATCCATACAAGTCCTTTCCGGGTTCGAACGGAACCAAAGGCACTACTCCTCTTACATCATTTTGGAATCACACTCAGGATTAGTAGCGATTAGCCCTTGCACTTCACTACTCCATGTTCGACTCCAAGCCATTGTCTTCCTCACGAAAACGTTCAAACTGGATCGAAGTGGTTTTCGAAAAATTAATCCCGATCCCGGTCACTTCGAAACGATCAACGCATTGGCCAATATTGATAGTCGGTTATTTAATTATCATATAACATCCACAAAAAATCATCAGAATTAATAATTTCCCAAATTATTTATTTAAAATATCTTCGCACGATATTTCTCTACACTTCAACCCTTTTGAAAAATAGTTTTCAAAACACTTTTGTCTTGCGGAATAAATTTCCCCAATTTGTTTTATTTCCTCTAAAAATAACCAAGCCTTAATGCTTTAGATTTTAAAATAATTTAAATCACTTTTTCCAAAAATATATTTTAAAACATTTAAAATAAAAACTACTTAAAATACTGTATTCAAAATACTCGTTCTAAAATCTTATAATAATTTCTCATGTAAAACTTAAGCCAAAACAAATTTTAAAGTAAAAGTTATTCTATAAGGCATAAATATTAAATAATTATCTTTAAATAATAATACTAGTTAAAACCTTTAAAATAATTTACTTATATAATTAACTTAATAAATATTTACTTTTACAAAAAAAATTAAAAACACTAAATAATTTTTTTTTTAAAAAACATTCCTTAAAATAAAACTTTAAACCTCTAATTTATACTTGAAAATCTTACTTTGAAAATATACTTGGCTTTTCAAGAAAATACACTTTCCTTTCCGCACCTTTAAAAATAAACCACTATTTATTTTTAAACAAGTCCCTTTCCTTATAGATTCCCATCCTGAACTTATACTTCCAAATTATCCTCTGATAAATATTTCACTTTATTTATAAACCCTGTTTATAATTTTCACAATCTCATTCTCCTTTATTCACAGTTTCAATCACTTAGTCGGTTTTTAAATCGATTTTCAAAACCAACTCCATTTTAAAACAAATTCCTTTACTTAACCAAATTTATTTCAAAACCCATTTATCCCATATTCATACCTTTATTTATTATTTAAATTCTTATTTAACTCGGAAATTCAAATTTAATACTTTATTTCAACTTCTCCTTTTATTTTCCTAAACTCATTTCATATCTTAAAATTTAAAATATATTTCTTCGTTTTTTGCAAAACAATATTGCTTAGGTCCTTATTTCAAATAAAAATCCTTTTTCTCATTTATTCAAAACCCCTATTTTTTTCCATCCTTGAATTTATTATATAAGATTTAAAAAAAAATCAAACCTTTATTCCTTTCCCAAAATCATGCCTTTAAATTATTTGGATTCACTATAATTAATTTACTTAGAAATTTCCCTTTTAATTTCCTTTAGAAATCCAAACTTTATATATATTTCATTTTTCTCAAATACCAATATATATTCAACCAAGCCATAGCATTCAATAATTTCGATTCCCAATATAAACAATATAATCCATCACAGATTATCACATAAATCACATTACTGAATGTAAAATAAATTCAACTTTTGAGGAATCCAGTTGGATCCCCCTAACCTATTTCCCTGTATCCACAGATGTTAGCACAACAATTAAAATACTAATCACACTTCGAGGGGGATATCGAGGTATAAAGGGTCATCTGCTATTATGCGGGGCGCATAGGGTCTCATCCGCTATATAATGCAGGAAATCAATCACTCCAATACACACACACACACACTATCATATATAATATCACATCCAGAAAGATAACAAATCATCAATTCAAGCATCAATCTAATAATTTAAATTTAAACTATTTAAATTAATGGTAATTCAAATGAATGATACTAAATCACCTTTGATTTTGTTTTATTTGCCATATGATCCAAACTCAACTTTTCCTTCACCGTTAAAGAAGAAATAGATAGAAGAAGAAAACAAAAACAATATCAGAATCTCACATTCGCAGCTGAACAATATATAATAGATAAATGAATAATCTTTAAACAAAAGAACTATATCGGTTTATACATTACATTATCAGAGTAATACAATAATAAAACAGCGGAATAATAACATAACATACGTGATACGACTTGCCATCCAGCTTATCTCCTGATCTCCATAGCATACTTCCTGACTACGCTTCAGAACAACTGATTACCTGACTCTAGGCTGCCCGTGTGGAAAATTATGGGCACCCAGAGTTTAGAAAGGGAACAATAAACTCCATGTCAGTCATGTGACTGGTGTGAGATCCAAAATAGTTATTTACACAAAATAAAAGGAAAAGAAATCCGTTATGCTTTTGGAAAATGAAACTACCATAAGGCCTCCCTCCACACACACAATGCAATCGCACAATTGGAGGAGATTTCTCCTTATGATAGTCAAACATGCTTGATACGTAAATTCTTTTTGATATTATTATAAATGCATAATGTGGAAAACATTTCAAAAGTATAATATTAATCTTAGGCAGCATACTACCATTATAGTATACCTACTATAGCTACCCCTGTTTTATGGCAGGTTACCGCCACGCTGCATGGCAGGTTATATAACTAAAACCGTATAGGGCTCGTATTATTTTGTTTGGATTTCCAACAAATGGACAAGGCTAAGGAACTTTCTTCACCGAATGGGTACGCCTTTGGAGGGACTCCCTGAGAACCTAACCGGCTCTCTGCCAATGCAAGGTCGGGTTACCTCTGTAACTAGGTAATTAACTATCACGAGTATGCCACCCCCCGGTCTAGACTGACCTTTTCCGAGGTGCCTCAAAAACCAACAACCACATAAGTAAATAATCTGGGCTCCATACAGGAATCCCACTTCTTTTATCCACACAAGTTAAATATCTAGGCTCTATACCAGATACAACTTTTTATCCAGAAGGAAATGCACATACCCTAAGAGGCGTGACCCCCATAACCTTGCTGCATCTTTTCCTATTTCAACCATTTCCGGGGTGTAAGGTTCGACGAAGTCTCGTCCACAAAGCTACGCTTTTCACAAAAGCTGTAACAACCCGGAATTTTTGACATCATATTTTAATGAATATTTAATCTAATTTAAATTAAATGCAAACTTTTAAATGTTTAAAATGATGAGATCTTGGATATTTAACAATTATATATGTATTTATAAAAGAAAGTTTGATTTGAAAATTTAAATAGAACACTTCAAAACCATTTAAAACAAAATCGGTCTTATCTAATAAAATCAAATCAAAGATTCAGTATTTTATTTTTGATAATTTATATGAATACAATGTTAGTTTTGTTTTTTTAAAATGATAAAGTTTAAAAATTAACAAACATAGTAATATTAACATAAACATGGAAATCTAACACATAAGTTTAAAACAATATAATTGATTAGAAACATAAACATCCAAACAAGTTTGAATCATAATTATAGACATAAGTATAAACCATAAATTATAAAATATAAAATATAATTAAGATATAAATATACAAATATAAGTTATAACTAGGAATATAAATTTACATATAAAATATAATGAATCAAATTCTTGGAAAACTAAAGTGCAAATAAATTACAATCAATAAAGTCAAAACAATAATCTGTAAATTTTATTTGTACAACATAGAACTTTTAAATATCATGCGAACATGTCAATGCATAAGAAGGAGGGGATAACTTGTAACATATTCTGTACTAAACATATATGCTGCTGAGATTTATGTGTATAAGAAAACAAAAGTTTTACTTCAATATAAATGGAACAGATCATATTCTTGTACAAGTTACAACTATCTGCATATCAAATCCGAGTCTTACAAAAACATATTGGCCGAACTAATAAAACAAAGTGTTCACTTTAAATATAATAAAAACAAAACCTGAAATATCTTGTACAAAATGTTTATGTCAGTAAATACTAATTGGTGTGAACACATATGAAACATACAAGTACAAACAAAGCCTGCAATATCTTTGTACCTAATATTTGTGTCAACCAATATTAATTAGTGCATACTAATTCAAAGACACAAACATTAATTAGCATACATTCAGTCAAATACTATCTTCCAGCCGAAATATTTGGTTTGTCTCAGTACCTTAGTACATAATAAAAACAAAGCAAGATATTTTGTCAACAAAGCTTGTTCAAGAAGGCATAACTGTTGAAGGTTATATATATATGTATTCATTATGTCTTATTTTATTTAGTTTAGTTCAGTCTTTAACTGATCATGTTTGAGCAATGCATAAACTTGTCCTTAAGAAGTGACTTTGTCATCATATCTGAAAGATTGTCCATAGTACTCAACTTTACCAACTTGATCTTGCTTCGTTCTTCTTTAAGCATAAGAAATAATTATCTAATATCAATATGCTTCATCTGAGAACTATAAGCTTGATTCTCTACAAGATGAATCTCACTCTGACTGTCTAAATATAGCTCGACTGTCTGCTGCACTATAGAAAGATCATCTAATAGCGAAAGTAGATTTAATCCCTACTTAAACGCTTTCAAAACCAATATCAACTCGGCATTAGTAGTCGACAAAGCTATTATAGACTACAACTTTGATCTCTACGAAATCGAACCTATGCTAAGTGTAAAAACATTGCCGACACCGACTTTCGTGCATTTCTATCCCCAACATAATCTGAATTACAGCAACGTCTAAAAGAGATGTCGTCACCCGCTCCACTATGTAACAAGCCAACTGAAGAAGTGCCACGAAGATATCTGAGTATCAACTTCATTGATTTCCAATGCTCTTTGCCTGGTTAGATATATATCGACTCACAACACCCGCTGCATGGTCCAAATCAGGTCTTGTGCACACCATAGCATACATGAGACTACCAATAGTAATAGAATAAGGTATATCAGCCATATACCTCTTGTCTTTATCTGATGTAGGAGATAAGTCTTTCGACAACTAGAAATGATAGTCTAATGGAGTGCCAACCGGTTTAGCTTTCTCCATACCAAATCGAGCGAGGACCTTCTCGATGTACTGCACTTGAGTAGCCTCAACTCTCTCCGCTTCCTATCTTTGAATATCTACATTCCCAAAATTATTTGTTATTTTCCCAAATCCTTCATATCAAACTCCTTGCCGAGCTCTTCTTCTCTGAACTCATCATGGACAACATTAATGCATATGTTGTCATATCATTAAAGTCAATGTCTTTGATGCTCAATCCAACAAGGTCCTTAAGCCACTTAGGCTTCTTCCTCTGTCTAATAGGCCTAGTCTCTAAATGAGCTCCACCTTGAGTCTAATCCTTTGTGCCAACCGTACTACCATAATCTACCATGGTGTCACTAGAAACACCATTTGAACCTCTATGGAAAGAATTTAAAGATGATTTGCCACATATTTAGTATTCTGAATCCGTCATCATACTGTCATCAGATGAGGAAGGCTCCACCTTCAACATAGCCTTCTCATCAATAGTCACATGCCTACTGATAATGATCTCCTTGCTAATAGGACACCACAACATATATTCCTTCACTCCTCTCTTATAATCTATAAAGATACACTTGCGAGCTCTAGGTTTCATCTTTTCTCTACTCTCATGTACATAAGCTGGACATCCAAACACTCTAAGAAACGAATAACTAGCGGGTGCTCCTTTCGGTACTTCTTTAGGGATCTTCATCTCTATGGTAGTGGAAGGTGTGCGGTTAATGAGGAAAGATACCGTAGATGAAGTTTCTTCCCAAAATCCCTTCTTCAACTTAGCAGTAAATCTAAGGCAACGAATTCTCTCCATTTCTGATTCATTCTTTCGGCAACTCTATTTGACTGAGGGTCGCTAGGTGTGGTGCAATGTCTCTTAATGCCTATGGACACACAAAAATTGATGAATTCCTGTGATACAAATCCACCGCCGTTATCTGGATGGAGAACTTTCAACTTCTTTCCTGATTGCTTTTCAACCATAGATTTCCCCTTTTGAAACCGTGCAAAGGTTTCACTCTTAGACTATAGGATGTATACCCATATATTTTATGAGATAAATCATCTAAAAATGAAATGAAGTACTTGGCTCCACCTAAGGATGGGAAAGGAGAGGGACTCCAAACATCTGTATGAACATACTTCAAGACAGCTTTTGCTTTATGCTCACTAGTGCCAAAAAATCTTTGTTTGCTTTCCAAGAACACGCTCTTCACAAAAGTCAAACTTTGAATGCTAACACCATCAATCAAACATTTCTTTCTCAACTCATCCAAACCGCGTTCACCAATATGTCTCATCCGCAAGTGCCACAATCTGGAAGAATCTGGATCAGCAAAAGTAGCAGAAGTTGATTCACTAACTATAGTAGCACCCTTCAATAAATAAAGATTTCCTGCCCTCACACCTTTCATAACAATCATGGAGCCCTATGATATCTTCATCTTCTCTCCCTCAACTATAATCATTAATCCAAGCCTACTCAAAGCCCTAATAGAAATCAAGATCCTTCTCAAATTAGGTACATGACTAACATCAGTAATAGTATGAATGACACCGTTAAACATCCTGATCTTCACACTACCAGTACCAACTATATGGCAAGAATCATCATTTCCCATTAGAACCTCTCCTCCATTAATCTCATGGTATGTAGAGAAGCAGTTCCAATCGGGTGTCATATGATAGGATATGCTAGAATCAATAAGCCATAAGTTGCTCTTCCAAGAAAAGCCAAAAGCTGCAAACACATTGGTATCACTCTCTGTACTTGATTTTTCTACAGTAGATGCTGAAGCTTTCTTTGGGTCTTTTCTTCTTCCATCGAGCTTAGGAGATTGAGATATAAAATGCCCCAATTTCTTACAATAATGGCCAGTTACTCGCTTAGGCCCTAGACCGAGACCTTGAATACTTCGACCTCCACCATTCTTTGACTTGCTTTGGTTTCTACCTCTCAGAACAGATAAGCCATATGTATCACTATCCAAACTAGTGCTTTTTCTCAACACTTTATTATAAAGACCAGCCTTTACATCTAATAGACTAATCTTACTGCGATCATGTATCACGCAATCAACAAAAGCGGTATACTCCTTAAGCAAGCAACACAAGAGAATCACTACTTAAGCCTCATCAGTATTATCAACATCCGCTGCCTTTAGGTTCATAATCAAAGTGGTCAAAGCATCTACATGCTCCATAAGATCAGCTTCAAGCTTCATCTTAAACGAATAAAGTTGTTATCGAAAAATAATTCAATTGGTGAAAGACTTGTCATGATATGCATCAGATAATGCATCCGATAATTCCTTCGTCATCATCTTTTGAGAGAATTCTCTAAGAACTTCATCTGAAAGACTCGGCTAAATTATTGTAAGAGCTTCAACTTCCATCTCTTCCCAATCAGCTACCTCAATATCTTTCAATTTCTCAGGCGTAGAAACAATCTTAAAAGTCATCTCATTCTTCAACATTTTCACCGTCTTCATCTCCCAAGTTCCAAAATCTCCATTTCCATCAAAATGTGTAACGGCATAATTGACACCAGATCTACCAATAGACTTTCCAAAAGTAGCCATTAATACCCAAACAGAATAATAACACTAGCTCCATTACCAAACTGTTGTGAAAAAATTTGAATGAGCAAAATCATATTTGATCAGGATCTAGTACTGTTTATTTGAATACCAATGCAACTTAAGATTAATTATGAAATCACGAGAACAAAGAATGGAAAGAAAAGATAACAAAGAAGATTTAACGTGATTCGGATATAAGTATCCTATATCCATGGAGATCTAACAACCCTTTATCATTTCTTCACTTCGAGAGAGTGTACAACATGAGAAGATTATGAATCACTCAATAAATTTCACTCACCTTAAAAGCTACAGAAATAAGGATCTTATTGAGGTTATTTTGATGGAGTACACTCTTGTTGGTTTATTATTGAAAAGATGAGCAAATGTCTTCATATTTATAGGTGCAATGATGAAGACTGACTTAGAGATAAGGATGAAATGTTTTCGGATTTGATTTCAATACAAATTTAGCATCTTTGTGTATGTTTCCACATACATGCTTATTTGATTGATTCCTCACATCAATTAATATCTTTTTGATACTAACTGATTATTTTTCCAATTTGTATTCCATATTTGATTGATTATGGAAATCAGTTAATATCTTCTCTCTTATACATTTGGAATAAATTTAAATTGTCCAAATTTAACATTGGGTATTGGTTTTTCCACGTTTAACAAAATTTGACATAAGATGGTGCATATATAGAATGTTTAGCTCCACTGTAGATTTATATATCTAAGTTTAGAGATAATTATTTTAAGGGAAATAGAAAGTACTACATTTACAATTTAATGTGAAACATTTGGAATGCAAAAAGTAGGTAAGTTTAAATGCCTAGATTTAAATAAGCTAATACTTGTTAGCAAGATAACGACAATAACACTAAAAAAGAAAGTGATCAATGAATATAATATCGGCAATTTAAGCAGTATTACAATCAACTTCATAACTATTGAGATATCTGTATGTTACTTTACATTACATCATACAATTTTATTCTTTCAAATAATAAGATTGTTTCTAAAAAATTAAGTATGAAGCTAAGGGCATCCATAAAAGTGTTTATGAATACGATAGAAAAATAATAAGCATAATAAAATTTGTATGATTCCTAATACCAAAAAAAATTTCACATGGTAATTAACCACCACTCAAACTCATTTTGCACGACGAATAACCGCTAACCAACACCATTTTCCACGACCATCAACCACTAAATTATTGTAATTCAGCGGTTGATGGTTGTGGAAAAAAGTGTTGATCAGCTGTTGTTCACCGTAAAAAAGTCGAAATGATGTCTTTGATATCCCCTTAAAAAATATGTATTAGAAAAAAAATATAGTAAAATTGTATGGAAATTTTTAGCAATGGTATTCGTAAGCACTTTTTGAGGCGTCATTCGCGTCACACAAAATAAATACCTAGACATCACTTATTAGCTTTTAAAGGCGCTCTACTGGCAATCCAACAATTGGGCATATAAAAAATGTTATTGCTAAAGCAAAAAAGGAAGAAACTACCAACAATATAAGTTATGAATTGCATAATATACTATTTTTTACTGGTGTGGTTAGTATTTCATTACAAGATTAAGAATAAACTACCAACAACAAATGTTACAACATTATAAGGTAGCGTTCGCAGTTAATTTTTAACCCGTTACCATTAGTGACGCGTCCGACGCCCCAACATTACTTTCTCCTTCCCCCACCTCATTTGCCAAACGTTGGGAAGAGATACGATGGTGTCTGATGCATGACGCCAACGTATTAATGGTCCAACGTACCCTTTACCTCCTCGTCCTCTTTCCCTATAAACCTCTCTCATACTCATTTGTCTTCTACACACCATATTCATATCTATTCTATTCTCTAATTTAATATTTAATCCAATCTAAACAATGTCTAATTCGAAAATAGATTCTGATTACGAAGATGCACAGGATTTGATCTTTATATCAGAATATCTATGTAGAAGGAGCCTTATCACTCGAATGCACACGTCATAATATATCGGTTTAATACGATAGAATATATATTAAATGGAAACATTGTCAATGAAATTTTTGAATGAAAAGGTTTTGTTTTCTCTCGTTATGTGATAGGCTGCAAAATTATAGTCTGACAATGGAACGAATTAGTAGCAGAGAAACAGTTGTCATATTCATATACAACATAGCTGCAGCACTCTCAAATCGACAAATAAGCAAAAGATTTCAAAGGTCAAGTAGCACAATTTCAGTTTGTTTTCATATTATTTTAGATGTTGTACAATTACTGGCTACAGATATTGTCAAGCTAGATGATCCTCAGTTTAATAACATCCCAGATCATATTAGAACTTCAAACCGGTACTACCTATATTTTAGAAACTATGTTGGTGATATAGAGATACACACGTAATAGAGACACTTACCTATAGATCGAGTTGTTCCATATATAGGACGAAAATGTTGTAACGACCCGATATTTTCAACCATTCGCATCCGCACATGTCGGACTTGAATTGTTCAAAATACCGCGTTGTAAATAAAATTTGGCAAATCTCAAAATATACAGTAAATAATTAATCACAGAATCACAGACACAGAATCAGAATACTCGCAGCGGGATTTAAAAATACTTAGTGGTTCATGAAGCCACTATAAATAGTCTCAATCAAATAAAATTTACATAGTCTTTAATCCAAATATAGTTTTAAATCATCAGTAGAACGATCCAAATGTCCACTAGTCTTGATTTCATAAATTTAGATAAAGAACTGGAAGGGAAGTTTGCCAGCAGCTTGAAAGTGATCTACAGAAATCCTAGCTCCGGGATGAAAACTGAACTGCAACTCAGGCTGACCCGAGCGTAACATAAAACATAAACACTCGAGTCAGGACATACATATTTATACAGTGTAAGCTAATTCAAGTGTACTGTAATATAGAGCAAGTAACTTAAAGGATGCTTGGGACCGTCCATCCTCTAAGGATCCGTTAAACTATTTACTATGTAGTAATATTTTCGCTATTATAATAGTGTCTATATTAAAATAAACTTACTTTTAAATAGCGTTAAGGAGTGACCCAATATTCCCCTTAACACGTAATAGTCCCAGTAGTCCATCCAATATCACGGTCCCTCCTGATCGGGAAGCCACCAGAGGATACCACACGGGCTACGGGAGAAAAACAAAATCGTACAAGGCTCGCTATGGTAGGTGACACGGCACAACTAGGCAATGCCAGGGTAGATATACCAATTACGCTTCCGGACCGATGGTAACGCGTAGCGCACAGCTACCGCCCACCTCGAACAACACTCCCAAATCAAAGGTGCGCACCAATACAATTACATAAGTAATAGAATGACATACGAGGAAGTGCGTCCGATCAGAGGTGCTACCTCATTAATCCGTCAATCGCTCCTGTTTTAGCCACCTTATGCCAACTCACGGGAGTCGGATCCCCGTATTTACCTCATAGAAAACGCCACCACCATCCTACTTCATTCTGGAATCTCCACCGCGTACACGGTTGTCAAAGTGGTTTTCGGTATCGACAGAGAGTATGCCAGACATCCGATCCCGGTCTCTTTAACAACCAAGCGTTATTATAACCCGTGGTTACAACTTTTAAAAAAAATGGTATTTATAATTTAAAAATCAAAATAAATTTCAAATACATTTCAATATCATAATATCATTTTTAAACATCAGTCATTTTTTTTTAAAAAAAATACCATTTAAATCTATTCAATTTATTTAGGAATTAATTGCCTTTCAACTCACATTTAAAAGTTAAATTCTTCCATTTAAAACCATTTAAAGTCAATTCCTTATTTTTATTAATTACATATTAAATTCCAAAATTTAAGCTTTTTCCCAAAGATTATTTCCATTAAATTCTTTTATTAAAACAATCAAAATTCAGTTTCCGTAGCACTTATAAAATGCTACCTAAAGTCATAGGTTAAAACAGTTCATTTACAAAAGACGGCATATTTAAGTGCTGAAATAAATTATTAACTTAACAATTAATTTTGAATTCCTAAATATAAATTATTATCAATTATTTTACTTAACTAAAATCTCACTTTTAACAAAAATCAGAATTTCCCAAAATAAGTTATATTCCAAAATTTTACTTAAACATTCATTTATTTAACATTTTGACTTATTCAAAAATCATTGTAAATTTTATAAAATCCTTTAAATACATTTAAACCAAAATATTATAAACTTCCATTTAAAATATTTTTAAAAAATTTCAGAAAAATATTATATTAACCACGGGTTTTATATATTTTCTAGCCTAGGTCAAGTGATACGGATATATATCATTTCAATCTGCAATTTACAAAAAAACCGGGTTCTATCATTTCAAACCCGCAATCCCAAGTTAAAAATAAATAATTAAACAATTAAATAAATAAATGAAATTTTTTATCGTTCAGGCCTATCATTTCAGCCTATAACGATCTCAAATTTACAGGGAACTTGCAGTGATTAACAGTAAATAAGCATTAAATAGTATAACTGCAATAATATTAAAATAAATAAACAACTGATGATGTGTCAATTAATAATGGGGTTTAACATCATACGCTTATATCACAGGCAGATAAAATTTAAATAAAAGTTTACAATTACACTTGTGATAAATTCACAGATATATAGGTATGTTTGTCTGGTGAGAAATACTCACCTGAATGCTGCAGAAAGTTTGATTTCCAACGATGGTAACACTTGGAAAAAAGAAAACGCACAGAAGCACGATCAAACTGATGTAGAGGCTGCGACCAGATTTATATTTTGAAAAGGGAACGAATCAAAACTAAGAAAATTTTTAACCCGAAATTCTCAAAACAAATGGGAACGAATGGAAATAAATTCGTCCCATAGGCTCGACTACAGCACCACACGGTTAGACTACGTTCTCAAAGCTTGGTTCAAAAATTTGCCCGTTACTTACTTTCACCCCTTTTTATTTCTACAAGTGGCGGAAACACTAATAATGTAAATCTAATTCTTGGCATCATAAAAGAATTTTATGCGCATAACGTTAATAATACATATACACTCACAATACTAATTATATGAACACTTCTTCACTAGTACAAAAACCCTCCTACAGCCGATTCTTATATTTGCTTATTCAATTATTATTATTAATTATTTTCCTTCTCTAACTACTGTTGCAACCTAGTTCGGACACTTATGACCCACACGCATACTTTCTCCTCCATTCATATTTTTTTTTTATATTCTACTCTATTATATTTTGGGTAAAGTTTAAATTTTATTTCTAAAATAAATTGGTCAAATTCACTACTGAAAATCTTGAAGGATGGCTAGGTGACATAAAACCTTAGTTATCAGTTTATGA
Organism: Allium cepa; assembly: GCA_030765085.1. NCBI lineage: Eukaryota > Viridiplantae > Streptophyta > Magnoliopsida > Asparagales > Amaryllidaceae > Allium > Allium cepa. The sequence continues at coordinate 962,490,117 of CM060928.1, forward strand.
AAAATTTTCATGCAATTTTATTTGGAGGAGAGGCTGACATCAGTGGTAAAGGAGGAGGGCAGGGATATAGTGGTGAAGGAGGAGTCATAGCCTAAGGTGGTGGAGTTTCAAGCCTTTGCGTGAACAAAAAAAAAAGAGAAAAAAATGGAAATAAAGAAGAAGAAAGCAAAGGAGGAAGAAGGAAAAATATAAACATAGGCCATACCTGAAGCTTGCTCGAATATGAATGAGGATAAGATGTTATGCAACAGAGGTTGTGAACGAATTTATAAAGGCAGGGGTGCATGATATTTTGAATGAATATAGGGAAACTTGCGTGATTTATTTCCAGTTATACGAAAAAAATTGATTGCAAACGTTTTTTTTCTTCAATTAATAGGTTGCGTGCGTTATTTATAGGCTGAGTGATTTTTTTATACAAAACAACAGCAAGGATTTAAAATTGCTATAAAATAAAAAGCTGCATGATTTAATGTGAATGATTATAGGAAGGAAATAAATTTAAATTAACTTTAACGGTTGCTTTGATTTACACAAAGAATAGACAGGAATACTAGGCAACACTTGAACACGTTTAAAGTTTTAAATAAGAAGTAAATGACTCTAAAGGAGGCAATGCTGATAAAAGAAAAGAATTTACTGCGTACGTAACATTCGCATTGGTGATTGATTTTGTTGATTGAATTATAGATACGACAAGAAATAAGATTTTCAAATTCTCGTGTTTTATTAAAAAGGAAAAACTAGCGAAATTAAAGGTGAAGAAAACGGTAGGTAATTGAAAAGAAACGGCAATGATATTAGCTTTGGATGCCACTTCATTAAAAGATTTTATACTAAATATAATAGCTGCGTGTTAAAAATTTGTTAGGCTAAAAGATGTATACATATACAGAGAATTTCGAAATCTGGGTAAGAAATAAATGCAGACAAGAAAGAAACGACAACTAGAAAATTTGAAATTTTCGTGCGTTGATAAAGAGGGATGAGTGAAATTTATGGTGAAGAAAGAGCAAGTGATTAATAGATTGGTTCATTTTAAACCTTTTCTTCAATTAATGATTGCGTGCGTTTCTTTCTTTATATAGGCTGAGTGATTTTTAGCAAGGATTTTACGCCAATTTAAAACCAATGAAAGCTGTGGAAAAAGTAACGTTTTGGTATAAAAATCTACTAACTGATTTATTAATCCTTATAGATATTGCAGTATGCATTTTAAAATACGCCAAACCGACGCAATACAATACGCCCAAAATTTATGCAAAAGTAATATTTTTGATTTATACGTTTATAGGTTACTTATACCATTACAATGCGTGCCCTTTTTAAATGCGAAATTTAACAGTCTGTAAAACACTGAATTTTACAAAGTTATTACTTAACTAAAATTTTAACTTGTTTACATTCTTCGTATTTACTTATTTTAAATATAGAAAATTCATTTTTATTAAAATTCCAAATGGAGTTGTCTTTAACAAAGTTAAAATTTCAAAACTTCCAATTTTATATTTAGACTTTTGGGAAATGATTTAATCAATATTAATATATATATATACGGTATTTATTCCCTAAATTTACGCGCTCTTTAAACGCGTAATTACCCAGTTCATTTATACACTAAAAAAAATTTAAAATTTACTACTTAAATGGAATAAAATTTATTTAAATTTTTTTCTTCTGATCTATTTACCATTGACAAAGAAATGTATTATTCAAAATATTACTTAACTTTAAAAGGTAGATAATCCATTTTATAGCTAAGGTAAAAATTATTGTGTTGTTTTAACAGTCCAGAAAAATAGAAAATTGGCGAACGTTTATAAAATTGAAAAAGAAAAGTGTTGATTCTTAGAGTATAGAAACGGAAAAGAATATTTGATTTGAACATTATTGAAAAATCAATGAATTTTATTTATTAAATATGTGGAGTCAACAGAAAGAAAATTTATTCCTTTCCCACTTAAAATGCATGTATACTGATTTATTTGATTATTTATATCCAAGGTAATAAATTTAGACGCGTGAAAAACCGATGCAAAACACGCGTCCAGTTTCATAATAAAAGTGACGCTTTTTAAATTTACGCGTTCTCTTATGTAGTAAATATACGTTAAAAATATTTCATCAATAACACGCATTTTAAACGCGTAATTAAATAGTTTATTTATACACTAATTTTTTTTTCAAATCTTATTTCTTAATCAAAACTTGATTTTGCTAGAAATTAAGTTATTTACCATCTTTGACAAAAAAACCCAAATTTCCAATTAAAGTTAATTCTTAACCACGTCAAAATTCCAGAGATCTTATTATTTAATTAAAAATTTGGTCAATTGTTTTTTTATTTTTATAATCACTTTAAAATTTAGATTTTTATATAATAAACCCCAAAGTTTTAAAAATAAAAGTGAAAAATACTTGTTAAAATTTTGGGCTGTTACACTCTCCCCCACTCAGAACTTTTCGTCCTTGAAAAGGAAGAAGGTAGGGGAATAAAAACAACCTGAAAGAAAACTAAATCGAAACTTAAATTAGAATCATTAATCTAAACAATAAAAATTCAATTTTAAATTAATCATTGATTTCATCTATTTATACTTAAAATTTTAACATTTTTTTATTTACATATTTACTTGTATAATATCCCTACACTAAAAAAATCATTTTTTTTATCCAAATTTTACACAAGGTGTTATAACATTCTAATTTAAAATGTTTAATTTTAATCCAAATTTGAAATGGTAATTTAACTTAATTGTTAAAGTAAATTTACCATTTCCCAAAATAAACTAAATTCCCCATTTAGTTTCTTCTATATTAAATTTATTTCTCTCAATATATTTTTCTCATCTATGTCAAATATGTTTACACTTATTACAACTGTTTAAATTTATTCTTAGTTCCTTAACATCATTTTATATTGAAAATTATTCCATTACCCTTTTATTTTATTTACCTCTGTTAATCTTTTTATAACTAGAATTTAAGTGTATAACATTTATTATAACCACTCAAATTTTATTTATAAATCTTTTTATATTGTATATTATCCAATTACATTGTTAACTTCTGAAAATCAAGGTAGGTTATATTGAAATGAAATTGAGTATTATACAAATAAAACTTTCAAATTCAATTATCTCAAGTTGGAATCATTTATTCAAAATTTTGATTTTTTTTTTGAAATTATTCCTCAAGATAAAATTTAAGAATTAAATTTCTAATTTCCTTCAACCCAAATAAATATATGTACATAATATGTCAAATCAAATTTAAATCATATATCTATATATTATAAATCAAGTCATATTTTAGAGATTCAAATCAATTAAATTCTCAAGGTAACACTGTAGCCAGACTACAGAATGGTCTTTTTACTTCAAAACTCGAAAATGAATGCCGATGATGTTGCTGTCATCACCGAAATTATTTCCTAGCGACAAGGAGAAGAGCACTGATTTTTAAACCTTTAAAATTCTTTGGAAACAAATTTTTATTCGAAAATAATTTAAATAATATCTCCCTTTAAAATTTTAAACACAAGGTTTGAAACCATCGAAAATTGAATTCTCAAGTTCTGGTTTTAAATTCATTTCTGTTTCCGATTTAGTTTACAACCATTTGTTTATATTCAATTATTTATATTAGACAAAACACATGGTCTATAAAACCATAAATAAAATCAAAACTATTATCTCTTGACAACTAGTTAAATTAATTATAAAATTCTGAAAATTATACTTATATATAATATTAGATTTTTCCCAAATATAGGAATAAATTTTTCAAACAAGGATAGAGATTCAAATTTGATGGATTCAAATCAAAGAGAATTTTGATTTAAAGATAAATTGGAATCAGAAGATCCGATGATTAAATAACAGAACAAGGAACTAGATAAGTTTATATAAATCGCGGGCAACCTTAACCTGGTCAACCGTGACTTAAAGAGTCAGATCGAATGTAGATTTACCATTCGATCCGAAGAGATAGAGTTCAGAATAACCAAAGATACTAGCATCTAAACCGAGGTTAAATATAAATCTCTGGTGAATCAATGCTATTTGCAAAGGAGTTTCACCCCTTTATTAGAATATTGGCGAGACCGCCAATTCACTATAAAGATCATCCGAAGTGGAGTTATGGGATACTTTAGAATCGAAAGAAAATGAATAGTGAGGGACACGAATGAACTTTGGAACCGCAGGGAACGTTCCAAAATTCGAAATGGAAGAGATTCAAGCTCAAATGAAAGTGATTCTGTAAATCAAATTTACCATACATTCTAAGTTTTGCCTAGAGCCAAAGCTCTGATACCAAATGTAACGACCCGATATTTTCAACCATTCGCATCCGCACATGTCGGACTTGAATTGTTCAAAATACCGCGTTGTAAATAAAATTTGGCAAATCTCAAAATATACAGTAAATAATTAATCACAGAATCACAGACACAGAACCAGAATACTCGCAGCGGGATTTAAAAATACTTAGTGGTTCATGAAGCCACTATAAATAGTCTCAATCAAATAAAATTTACATAGTCTTTAATCCAAATATAGTTTTAAATCATCAGTAGAACAATCCAAATGTCCACTAGTCTTGATTTCATAAATTTAGATAAAGAACTGGAAGGGAAGTTTGCCAGCAGCTTGAAAGTGATCTACAGAAATCCTAGCTCCGGGATGAAAACTGAACTGCAACTCAGGCTGACCCGAGCGTAACATAAAACATAAACACTCAAGTCAGGACATACATACTTATATAGTGTAAGCTAATTCAAGTGTACTGTAATATAGAGCAAGTAACTTAAAGGATGCTTGGGACCGCCCATCCTCTAAGGATCCGTTAAACTATTTACTATGTAGTAATATTTTCGCTATTATAATAGTGTCTATATTAAAATAAACTTACTTTTAAATAGCGTTAAGGAGTGACCCAATATTCTCCTTAACACGTAATAGTCCCAGTAGTCCATCCAATATCATGGCCCCTCATGATCGGGAAGCCACCAGAGGATACCACACGGGCTACAGGAGAAAAACAAAATCGTACAAGGCTCGCTATGGTAGGTGACACAACACAACTAGGCAATGCCAGGGTAGATATACCAATTACGCTTCCGGACCGATCGTAACGCATAGCGCACAGCTACCGCCCACCTCGAACAACACTCCCAAATCAAAGGTGCGCACCAATACAATCACATAAGTAATAGAATGGCATACGAAGAAGTGCGTCCGATCAAAGGTGCTACCTCATTAATCCGTCAATCGCTCCTGTTTTAGCCACCTTATGCCAACTCACGGGAGTTGGATCCCCGTATTTACCTCATAGAAAACGCCACCACCATCCTACTTCATTCTGGAATCTCCACTGCGTACACGGTTGTCAAAGTGGTTTTTGATATCGACAGAGAGTATGCCAGACATCTGATCCCGGTCTCTTTAACAACCAAGCGTTATTATAACCCGTGGTTACAACTTTTAAAAAAAAAATGGTATTTATACTTTAAAAATCAAAATAAATTTCAAATACATTTCAATATAATAAGATCATTTTTAAACATCAGTCGTTTTTTTTTAAAAAATACCATTTAAATCTATTCAATTTATTTAGGAATTAATTGCCTTTCAACTCACATTTAAAAGTTAAATTCTTCCATTTAAAACCATTTAAAATCAATTCCTTATTTTTATTAACTACATATTAAATTCCAAAATTTAATCTTTTTCCCAAAGATTATTTCCATTAAATTATTTTATTAAAACAATCAAAATTCAGTTTCCGTAGCACTTATAAAATGCTACCTAAAGTCATAGGTTAAAACAGTTCATTTACAAAAGACAGCATATTTAAGTGCTGAAATAAATTATTAACTTAACAATTAATTTTGAATTCCCAAATATAACTTATTATCAATTATTTTACTTAACAAAAATCTCACTTTTAACAAAAATCAGAATTTCCCAAAATAAGTTATATTCCAAAATTTTACTTAAACATTCATTTATTTAACATTTTGACTTATTCAAAAATCATTATAAATTTTATAAAATCCTTTAAATACATTTAAACCAGAATATTATAAACTTCCATTTAAAATATTTTTAAAACATTTCAGAAAAATATTATATAAACCACGGGTTTGTATATAGTTTCTAGTCTAGGTCAAGTGATACGGATATATATCATTTCAATCCGCAATTTACAAAAAAACCGGGTTCTATCATTTCAAACCTGCAATCCCAAGTTAAAAATAAATAATTAATCAATTAGATAAATAAATGAAAAAATTTATCATTCAGGTCTATCATTTCAGCCAATAACGATCTCAAATTTACAGAGAACTTGCAGTGATTAATAGTAAATAAGCATTAAATAGTATAACTGCAATAATATTAAAATAAATAAACAACTGATGATGTGTCAATTAATAATGGGGTTTAACATCATACGCTTATATCACAGGCAGATAAAATTTAAATAAAAGTTTACAATTACTCTTGTGATAAATTTACAGATATATAGGCATGTATGTCTGGTGTGAAATACTCACCTGAATGCTGCAGAAAGTTTGATTTCCAACGATGGTAACACTTGGAAAAAAGAAAACGCACAGAAGCACGATCAAACTGATGCAGAGGCTGCGACCAGATTTATATTTTGAAAAGGGAACGAATCAAAACTAAGAAAATTTTTAACCCGAAATTCTCAAAACAAAAGGGAACGAATGGTAATAAATTCGCCCCATAGGCTCGACTACTCCACCACACGGTTAGACTACGTTCTCAAAGCTTGGTTCAAAAATTTGCCCGTTACTTACTTTCACCCCTTTTTATTTCTACAAGTGGCGGAAACACTAATAATTTAAATCTAATTCTCGGCATCATAAAAGAATTTTATGCGCATAACGTTGATAATACATATACACTCACAATACTAATTATATGAACACTTCTTCACTAGTACAAAAACCCTCCTACAGCCGATTCTTATATTTGCTTATTCAATTATTATTATTAATTATTTTCCTTCTCTAACTACTGTTGCAACCTAGTTTGGAAACTTATGACCCACACGCATACTTTCTCCTCCATTCATATTTTTTTTCTTTTTTTTTCTTTTCTTTTTATATTCTACTCTATTATATTTTGGGTAAAGTTTAAATTTTATTTCTAAAATAAATTGGTCAAATTCACTACTGAAAATCTTGAAGGATGGCTAGGTGACATAAAACCTTAGTTATCAGTTTATGAAAAATTTTCATGCAATTTTATTTGGAGGAGAGGCTAACATCAGTGGTAAAGGAGGAGGGCAGGGATATAGTGGTGAAGGAGGAGTCATAGCCTAAGGTGGTGGAGTTTCAAGCCCTTGCGTGAACAAAAAAAAAGAGAAAAAAATGGAAATAAAGAAGAAGAAAGTAAAGGAGGAAGAAGGAAAAATATAAACATAGGCCATACCTGAAGCTTGCTCGAATATGAATGAGGATAAGATGTTATGCAACAAAGATTGTGAATGAATTTATAAAGGCAGGGGTGCGTGATATTTTGAATGAATATAGGGAAACTTGCGTGATTTATTTCCAGTTATACGAAAAAAATTGATTGCAAACGTTTTTTTCTTCAATTAATAGGTTGCGTGCGTTATTTATAGGCTGAGTGATTTTTTTATACAAAACAACAGCAAGGATTTAAAATTGCTATAAAATAAAAAGCTGCATGATTTAATGTGAATGATTATAGTAAAGAAATAAATTTAAATTAACTTTAACGGTTGCTTTGATTTACACAAAGAATAAAAAGGAATACTAGGCAACACTTGAACATGTTTAAAGTTTTAAATAAGAAGTAAATGACTCTAAAGGAGGCAATGCTGATAAAAGAAAAGAATTTACTGCGTACGTAACACTCGCATTGGTGATTGATTTTGTTGATTGAATTATAGATACGGCAAGAAATAAGATTTTCAAATTCTCGTGTTTTATTAAAAAGGAAAAACTAGCGAAATTAAAGGTGAAGAAAACGGCAGGTAATTGAAAAGAAACGGCATTGATATTAGCTTTGGATGCCACTTCATTAAAAGATTTTATACTAAATATAATAGCTGCGTGTTAAAAATTTGTTAGGCTAAAAGATGTATACATATACAGAGAATTTCGAAATCTGGGTAAGAAATAAATGCAGACAAGAAAGAAACGGCAACTAGAAAATTTGAAATTTCCGTGCGTTGATAAAGAGGGATGAGTGAAATTTATGGTGAAGAAACGGCAAGTGATTAATAGATTGGTTCATTTTAAACTTTTTCTTCAATTAATGATTGCGTGCGTTTCTTTCTTTATATAAGCTGAGTGATTTTTAGCAATGATTTTACGCCAATTTAAAACCAATGAAAGCTGTGGAAAAAGTAACGTTTTGGTATAAAAATCTACTAACTGATTTATTAATCCTTATAGATATTGCAGTATGCATTTTAAAATACGCCAAACCGACGCAATACAATACGCCCAAAATTTATGCAAAAGTAATATTTTTAATTTATACGTTACTTATACCATTACAATGCGTGCCCTTTTTAAATGCGAAATTTAACAGTCTGTAAAACACTGAATTTTACAAAGTTATTACTTAACTAAAATTTTAACTTGATTACTTTCTTCGTATTTACTTATTTTAAATATACAAAATTCATTTTTATTAAAATTCCAAATGGAGTTGTCTTTAACAAAGTTAAAATTTCAAAACTTCCAATTTTATATTTAGACTTTTGGGAAATGATTTAATCAATATATATATATATATATATATATATATATATATATATACGGTATTTATTCCCTAAATTTACGCGCTCTTTAAACGCGTAATTACCCAGTTCATTTATACACTAAAAAAAAATTTAAAATTTACTACTTAAATGGAATAAAATTTATTTAAATTTTTTTGTTCTGATCTATTTACCATTGACAAAGAAATGTATTATTCCAAATATTACTTAACTTTAAAAGGTAGGTAATCCATTTTATAGCTAAGGTAAAATTTATTGTGTTGTTTTAACAGTCTAGAAAAATAGAAAATTGGCGAACGTTTATAAAATTGAACAAAGAAAAGTGTTGATTCTTAGAGTAAAGTAACGGAAAAGAATATTTGATTTGAACGTTATTGAAAAATCAATGGGTTTTTTTTATTAAATATGTGGAGTCAACGGAAGGAAAATTTATTCCTTTCCCACTTAAAATGCATGTATACTGATTTATTTGATTATTTATATCCAAGGTAATAAATTTAGACGCATGAAAAACCGATGCAAAACACGCACCCAGTTTCATAATAAAAGTGACGCTTTTTAAATTTACGCGTTCTCTTATGTAGTAAATATACGTTAAAAATATTCCATCAATAACACGCATTTTAAACGCGTAATTAAATAGTTTATTTATACACTAATTTTTTTTTTCAAATCTTATTTCTTAATCAAAACTTGATTTTGCTAGAAATTAAGTTATTTACCATCTTTGACAAAAAAACCCAAATTTCCAATTAAAGTTAATTCTTAACCACGTCAAAATTCCAGAGATCTTATTATTTAATTAAAAATTTGGTCAATTTTTTATTTATTTATTTTATAATCACTTTAAAATTTAGATTTTTATATAATAAACCCCAAAGTTTTAAAAATACAAGTGAAAAATACTTGTTAAAAATTTAGGCTGTTACAAATGTTATGCTACACATAATATCTTAGCAGCATACTAATTTGACTTACAGTTGCTTATTTTATGATTGGTTGGGAAGGTGCTGCGCATGGTAGTAGAATTTTTAATTTAGTTATATGTGATAGAAACTCTAACTTCCCCCACCCACTACCTGGACAGTATTATTAAGTTGATTCGAGATATCCACTTCAGCCTGATTATTTACCAGACTATCAACCACCTTATCATAATATTAAATATCATATTCTTCATTTTCGTGAAACCGCAAATCAACCAAAGTCAATCAATGAAAATTTTAATTTCTATCATTCAAGTTTATATATGGCAATGGAAAAACCATTTGAAATATGAAAGAAAAAAGTTTGTCGTTTTGAAGAATATGCTAACATACTCATTTGAGACTCAAGTAAAAGTTGTCATATTTACAATGGCTTTACACAATTTCATATGAAAATACAATAGCGGTGATCTAGATTTTATGGCTTATGATGACGATCTCGATCTTATTGTAGAGGAATACCAAAACGAATATTATAGTATGAGAACTCGAGATAGCATAAGAGTTGAAATTGTTGTAGCAGGACTGCATTGAAACACTGTATGATTTTATATGTACTGTCTACTATCGTATTATTAATTTCCGTTTATTTAGCCTTTCGTACTGTTTTGACATTTTAATTAAACACATATTACACATCAAAATAAATAACTAGTTAACTACGGATCGATTAAATTAAAAATCACAACTTAAATACCCCGCTCAAATACCTCGTTCATAGCCTCAAACGCATACCACGTTCACTCAAATGGTCCACTTAAATGCCCCACTCATGTTTGTTCCAGACCCTAATTATACCACAAACAGAAAGGGTATACAACGCGACTCCTGGTTCTTTACAGAACAATGCTATGAAGGTAAGATGGTCATATCAAATTTTGAGCTAAGAATGAGTAAATAAGTAACGCATATATATGGTTTATTTTGAGATACAAATAAAGGATATTTCCTTTTATAAGATAATATTTTTCAAACAGTTGGATGGCATGGCTTGTTTAGATGTGTAATAGAATTAAGATACTCTAATTAAAATTAGGGATAGGAAAAAGTAATATATGTGTCCAACCCAGGGGAGGATGTACATTATAGTGAGCTGGCGCTACTGCCCTACCTAAGATTACAACTTTTTTTTACAGTAAACCTGTATTTTCACTTAAGCCTTATCTAAAATTTATGATTTTCCCTATCTAAAAATATCATAGCTCAATCTTAGCCCATCCTAACTTATGTGTAAATAATAAATCTGATCTTCTCATTACCATCGTACTTCGAACACTCATATTCCGATTTATAGCGATGACCATTGTTCAAAGACTGGTACCATATTAACAGAAAGTTGTACACACACGCACGGACACACACACACACATACAGACACACCTCAAATTATATGCTGGCTCCGCCACTGCATTAACCAAAGGATACTGCTCTTTATAAGATATAAAAATGGTAAAGTGGTTACTTATACAAGACACTGGGCGCATCAAGTAAATAGAAAATAAAATAACAAATATTCATGATGTAGCTTTTGTTTAGATGCAAAACAAAATCTAACATGACATGGTACACCTATAGGATAACTACCTTTAATGATGCTTTCATATTATCCAACTTCAAAGATAAAAATATTTTAATTGACATAGAAAGAATTGTATTTAGGACAACCATGTGGTGCGTATTTTGAATGAAAAAGCATATGTTGGTTCGAATACCTACATACAGATGAACAAACTATGTCTACGCATCTGCAAATTAGCAATAATAATACATAAAAAGGTTATTAATGATATACTCTTGAGCAAATTATTACCATATTATTTGGATTAAACAATACAAACAAAGGACATAACAGATTAGGCCTTTCTAGAAGTTAAGTGGTCTCATCAAAATTTGGGATACAAATAAGTAGTCCATACATACGTTTTCTTTTGAGATACAAGTCTAAGGATATTGCCTTTTATAAGACATAATAGCGTAAAAATAGTTGCATGGCATGTAACATAATTGAGATGGTCTGATTAAAATTAAGTGCAGGAAAAATAATGTACATATACTTCTTTTGGGGACACTAATCAAAGGATCTTACTTTTATAACATATAAAAATAGTTACTTGTATAAGGCACTGAGTATCAATTAAATTAAAAATAAAATATCAAATACGCCACATGCTTTTTTGGGTGTAAAACAAAAACCAACATACTATTGTACACATAGGATAGTGTTTAACTCCATTGATGATTTTATGTTATCTAACCAATACTTAAAGGAGAAAAGGTGACCTAGCAAGTAATGCATTCACAACTACCATTAGGTACATTTGGAATGAAAAAGGTACATTAAAGTTTAAATACCGAGATAACGAATAACCTATGTTGAAGTGCTTTGAATATAGAAATCTGCAAGGTTATCAAAACGAGATTCAAATCGTAAATCGTAAAGTTTAAATTTTAAATCGAAATGGAATTTAAATCGTAAATAGTAGACTTAAAATATTCATGTTTCTAAGGTTCGTATGCTCTTTTAAATTGATTTTTTTTGAGAAAAAAAGATGGGATAAATCCCTGCCTATAAATATCATAGATACCACAAAAATTTATATACAGTTCATAGTAGCATACATACATCATTTTCCATCAACAATAGACACCCAAACTGACACCAACAAAAAGATATAACAAAAAGTGACATCAAAACAAATAGCGAGTTTTTAAATTTATTTTGATGTTTTAATTTCTACATCAAAGCCTAAAACTCAATATTTTCTTCCGTTCCATTTTTATTTTGTTTAGAAAATCTTAGAATTGAAGTTGTAGACTCAAATAAGTATATTGAATATATCAATATATATTGAATGAATTTTCTCTATTGTGGTTTTAACTAATTTGAATCGGGATGTAAATCGAATCGTAAAGGGAGAAATTCAATCTGAAATGAGATTTGAATCGTAGGATTTTAATATTTTTAACGACAATGCAAGTATGTAAGTAAATGATGATAACACAGAAAGAAGATGGTTAATGAATATAGTATAGGCAACTTGAGCAACTTAAGGAGAAGAAGAAGAACTTCATAATTGTAGATACATTAGTGTACTGCATTGTATTATTTTTGAACATTATTTTTGTTTTAAGTAATAAGATCACTAACTTTTCCCAAAAAAGAATAAATACATGGGTATTACTTTTAGCTTTTTGAAGTGCTATGTTGGCAGTCCAACCCATTGGCATACCATATACGACATTTTTAAAGAAGAAAAACAATGATATAAGCTGCAGATTGCTTAAATTTCTACTTTTCATTGGTGGAGATAGTATTATATTATTGGTTTAAGAAAGGAGAAAATGAACCATGGATGTACTAGTACGTGACCGAATCTTCCAATGACCAGACTAACACTACCGTGTTGATTGCAATCTGCACTGTATCTTAAAAAAATGAATGACTCAAGGGTGTCTTTTATGTCACTCGTGCAGTACAAACCCTACACTTTTCTCTCAATAATTGATTCATAACCATCCAACTGGCCTTGGAGGTTAATTTTTAATTTTACTAGTGTAAGGTAAAATTATTCCATCCATGGTTAGCATTTAACTTATTAAAACTAAAGTATTATTAGAAGAACCTTTTTAAAAAAATATATAATAGGAATACAGATAATATTATTCAATTATTTTAGTATAAAATGGTTAGATATTTTTATATATTTTAACGTCATTGACCACTAGCTCAAGTGGTATGGCGTTGTAGGTTGAGATCTTAAAGGTGACAACAAAATGGGTGCTAAGCTTAACAAAAGTATCACCCTATTAATCCAAAAAAATTATGAAACATTTTAAAAGCAAACAAAAGAAACATATAAGAACAATTGTAAAATATTTTCCATATCGGACACTTTCCAACAAAGTAAATAATAAGAAAATACTAATTTTGTAATACTATTTTCTTGTATTATGCTACTTTCTATAGAAGTCGGTGTCATCCCAAGGATCTAATCGAAAAATAATATACAACAAGTTAGTTGTTAATAAAAATAAAATGGATATAGTTCTTATATTATATAATTATTAATAGAAATTATAAGTGCATATGCACTTGTTAGTAATCATGAAACATTTGTTTCTTTTTGAAAATGTATTGAAAATGCCCAAGGCCTAAAAGTTAACGGGTGAAACCCGATACAACATATTACATCTCATTACTTTAACCTTAAACAAACTAGGGTATCATATGCGCCTCCACTCCGAAACACATAGAAAGCCAAATAATGGCAGAACATCAACCACCGCGATAGAAAATGATGAGAATTGATTTCAGGGAGGCTTCCACTCCTTTATTTCTTTTGTGTGAAGTCTAGAAAGCTCAAGAGCTAGACTAAAATGGCTATGTCTTGTTGTTTTAGTTTATTGTACTTTCTTATGAATTTATATGAACTGAAGTAAATACTAGTTTTCATAACATAGTATAGCACAAAGATTGTAGTTGATTGGTAATCGTCATGAGACCATCAAACGTGGTTAAACTAAATTGAATATATAATAGTTCAAATACAAAATTACTGTTTTTGAAGAAACTAAAAAAGATGATGATATATAGTTGAGAATTTAGGATAGCCATTCATCGAATTTTTTTTAAAGAACTTTACTCTAATATTCCAATAAGAATAAAAAGTTACATTTTTTGACTAGTAACAAATATACATTTAGGCTCTGCTTGGGAGTTTTCTTCCGGTTTTGGATAGCATTGTATTTCAGGTGTTATTATAACCCTTGCTTGTAAGATTTTTTCACACCAGTTGTACTTGGTTATAAAACCAGTGTAGTGTAGTTTTGATGGAAGTTCTCAACCCATCAAATTGAGGTGTATTGAAGTGTTATAACTTTTTTTTCACTACACATGTACTAGTTATATTGCAGGATCAATTTTCACAAAACTAGAGAATAAATATAAGGATATATATATATAATATTACTTTAATGAAAAACTCTCAAAACCAGTGTATGTTAAACTCTCAAGTATGTATTGATCGGTTATAACAACACTTCTTGTAAACCAATCAAAACAACTACAATCATTTACGGTCAAAATTGGCACTCCCAAAACCTATTATAACTACTAAACTCCCAAGCAGAGCCTTATTTGATTCATACAACTATGTGATAAATGCTACAAATGTCTCAATTTAAATAACATTAAGGTCGTTGTAGTATAGTGGTGAGTATTCCCGCCTATCACTAGCATTAAGGTCATTGTAGTATAGTGGTGAGTATTCCCGCCTATCACATGGGTGACTTGGGTTTGATCCCTGGCAACGGCGTTATGTATCTTTTTTTCCTGTATTTGTTGAAGTTGAACTTTTCTACCTTCATGGAAATTTACATTCCGCTCATATTCATACACTTCATCAAAATGTATCTCCACGAAAATATTACCCATTATAATAATGAGAACAAAACCGAGTTTACAAAGCAATAACTACGATTAAAATAGACTCAATTTGTACACCTTGGTAATTATGTGGCAAAATCATTTTCTTCCAACCAACCAGCTAACTAAAGTTAAAACTATAATCACCTATCTCAATTTCTACAAAAACAAGTTTTGTAATAAAGCTATTATGGTCAAATATAAATATTCATAACTAAATTTCGAAAATTTACCCCAAAAATGTTTGGTAGGTGTTATAAATCATTATCAACTAAATACAAACTTCAATCTACAGATTTGAATTTGCAAATAAAAAAAACTAACCTTTCCGGCATCTAATAATTTCCACGACATCACTCATATAATGTAAAAAATTAACAAATCATTAAAGTCAAAAAAACCAAATACATAACTCACTCGCGAGAAATCAGAGATGGCCGGAGTAATTTATTCGAATCAATAGAAGAATCCCTACCTTGATTTTCACCCAATAAATGCGCATCTATAATTATATATCTATATATCACTTGAACTGCATATTTAATATCCCTATAATGTATTTTGTCCACTATTCGATAACCCTAAGTCAGGCATACCAAACTATACATACGCTTAAATTGTGTATTGGAAGATCATGTTAAATTTCCATTACTACCAAAGTTATCGAGAGTCACAACTATATTGTGGACTCCCCTCAAAAACAAAACCTCAGAGAAGTTGGCTTGTAGCTACTGTTACAACGCCCAAGAGTACTATGGAACAGGTATGACCTACTCTAGATTGGCATCCCAATCTCTCTTAGCCCCTACTGTGGGATCATGTCTATAGGTCATGCACCTTAATGGTATAGTGGTTTCCATGCACCAACCGACAACCCTAATTCGAACAGACCATATCAACAAATATGTATATAATATATAACATCCCACCTCTGGAGGCTCAAAACTAACTGCTATGGAAGCTGCAGTCATCCATAGGTGTTATTTCTGAGCGACTAAAATCGGAATCTTGAAACTATGGTAACGAGGAAACACAAGAATATGAAAAAAAAATTAAACTTCAATAAAACATAATTACTCATTTCTTATGAATTTCAATTTAAGATTCAATTACATAATCCCATATGTTAACCACCTTCATATCACATATACATGTACAAAATACGATAAGAGCGACATTTGAAGATATCCCCTTATGATGATCAGAGAACTAATAAATATGAACTTTACAGTTCTTAGTACATCATAGCGAAAAACACAAAATAGCTCCTATATAGCTAACACCGCCTCCTGCACGTCTCTGGAAGCTTATTTGTCCAGAAACCTGAAAGTCTCCCACTCTCAGACTATTCAAATAAATTTTGAGTACCCGAGAGTTTGTGGAGAAACACAAACTTCGAGTCGGACAATAAGTCTGGTATGAATAATCCCTATCATCTCTTATCATAAATAGATAGCTAGTGAGACCACGCCGCTTAGCGTAATGGGTTTTCCCCTCACTAGTATCCAAAACAAAACATGCAAATCATTTACTATGCCCCTGCACCCAAAATGATTGTCTTAACATGATATGGAATAAAACTATAAATCATATGTATTGGACATCCCATCCATCCATTTATTAGATATCCCATCTAAAAGCAATTTATTAGATTTTCGATCTAAAATTCAGTTTATTAGAGTTCCCTCTAAAATCTTTAAAATGACTATCCATCGTAGTTTAATAGGACTATCCATCCCAAATCCATTCAAAATAAATGCAGTATCCATCATACATTGTTTTATAAAAGATGGTGTAGGCTATCCACCGCACACTCCATAGTTTTCCTAGGATAACTATGAACCCATGGGTACCAAAATCCTGAGGCTAACCACCTCTGGCAAAACATTCTTTGCTTTAGAAATTTGATGTGGGCTATCCACCGCACATTCCATGGTTTTCCTATGTTAACCATGAACCCATCACTTGGCGAATTAAAACATCATGATCCCAATGATTATTTATAAAAATTCATGATCCCCATGATTACTTATTTTTCCCAGGTATACCACATGTTTAACCTATTCCAATTAGTAGCCCCCACTAGGTTAAATTAAATAAAAACACGTTGATAGCCCAATATATATTATCGAAAGCATATTATTGTTTGTAACCCCAAACTATGTATTGAAAACATTAAACCCACCCCGGTGTCCCCAAGGTTTTATAAAATTCAATTTAAATAAGGACCCCCTTATATATTCAACCAAAGATAAGTATTTTATGCTACAACCCTTCGAAGTGTCCCCTTCGAATTAGCAAAACTTAACTCAAGAAAAATGGCCAAAACAACCCTTTAAAACCCTTCGAATGAACTCCCTTTCGAAAGCAAATAACCCTCCGAAGTTAGCCCCTTCGGAAGCCTTCCTTTTGAAAGCATCAGAAAATCATACCTTTCGACCTTGTCGGAAGGTTTCTTTTCGACCTAGTCGAAAGGTTCTACCCTTCGACCTTGCCGACGGTCTGGGGTGTCCTCCCTTATAAAACAATTTATAAACCTTTCGAAAGTAATCAAACTCAAAACCTTTCACAATCTTTGAAGATAACCCCTTTAAAACCTTTCGAAATCAAAACCTTTTGCAATCATTAAAGATAACCCCTTCAACCTTTCAAAATCAAACGTTTCGAAACCATTCAAAACAATTAAGTGTTGGTATTGGAGCCAACCCTTCGAAAGTATAATTCTGACCATGTCGGAAGGTTAACCGTTGGACTTTTTTGAAAGGTATTAATACACCTTTTAAGAAAGCATTTTAAAATAATACTCTCGAAGGTTTACGCTTTTGAAAAAAAATCAGTCTTTTGTAAAATGATAGAGTCAAAGGATCCTCCTTCAACTTATTCGAAAGCAATTATATTTTAAAAGAAAAGGAAGCAGCATCCCCATCCCTTCGCCCCTCTCCCCTTTAACACCGTGCCTACCTTTCGACTTAGGAAGAGGGTAATTATTTACCTTCCGTCTTAGATGAAAGGTACCTTTTAAATTCGTCAGAAGGCTAAAAGCGGGCTTGTTGGAGTCGAAGGCACAACTGAGCCTACTGAAGTGATGTTCTATCTTGCTTTTGTCTAATTTTGATTGGCTGATGAGCCTTCTCCTGTACTTCCATATAGTAAAAAGTATAAAATAGTCATGCTTTTTTCTCAAAACACTATACTTCTTTCCCAAATCAATTTTCGAAAGCAATATCCCTCCGGCTGTGACCAAGACGGAAGCAATATTGCAGTTTAGCCCTTAGGCTTAATTAGTTAATTACTTAGTTAACCAATAAGGAAAAATACCTAAAAATGGCCAAAAATCTTATAAATCATATACATCAACATATTAAAATTTCAAAGCATTTGAAGATCAAAACAACTCAGAATTTAACCAAAACGGAATAAAACGTATTAATTAGCCCATTAACATTTTAAAACACTTAAGACTTATCCAAACAAAGGTTTAAATGGTTGTATCCTAACCAAAATCACAAACATGAATTGGGTATAACCTATAACCGATCCAAACATAGAAAAATGAGATCATAAACATGATTATTCACATTGATTAGTTAATTGGAGAATGAGAAAACTTCCTAGTTTAAATTCCTTAGCTTTTTCTTCAATTTATTGCTCTTCCTGGAGCTTTTAATGGCCGGCCGAAGTTGGTGATGAGTTAAGAATGAGAAAGTGAAAATTTATTAAAGCGGAGGAAGAGATATATACTAAGAAATGTATCCCCATTTCCAAGTTTGCCCTTTAGGAAAATTCCTCCTTCTAAATTTTAGTTCATTCATTATGACATGGCCATTAGATTTCTCACCTCCCTAATTATTCTATTAATTTATCCAACTAAATATCCTGAATAATGTTAATTAAAATTCAGGGGAATTGCATAATATTTTGTGCATCTCCAGTAGCCCCAAGTCAGACATATCAGAGCTATATCTATACATATAGACATATATAAATCACATACTGTATGTCGTATATGTATACTCATCTATGTATATGTGTGTGTGTGAATAAAAAATGCAAATATATGAAACTAATAAACATATATCATTCACATTTACATATAAAAAGGCAATGCACAACCAAAGTAACAAATCTATCATCTTAGTATCAATAACAATTCACACATACAATAAATAATTTAATAAAAATGCATCTTGCTTATGCACTCAATCTAACAATTAAATCTTCTTCGTATTATTCTATAGAAGACTCAAACTTATTTTATAAAGTAATATGCTTGCATATCAATCATACTATAGTTTATTTTTACTTAATTCTTCTATTTAAATTAATGTCAGCTATCAATAAAGCCCTCAAATGTTATATATCTCATCTACATAATTTATATATGTATGTATGTATGCACATATATCTAAAAACATTTCTTATAGCTTGAAGTTAATAAATCACATTATTACAATATTCGGGATTTTATAACCTTATCAAAGCTCAATAAACAATACAATATTTCTATGTAATTTTTAACTTCTCAAATCACATTTATATAAGTTTACTGGTTTGATAATTATTGTTTTACACTATAACAAACCAATATCAAGGCCAAATAAACTTCAGAGCCCTTTTAATACAATGTAACTACCTAAATTATTATTTTAGCCTTATGGCTTATTTTAAAGGTCATACTTCTAATTTTCGATTAGTAATAAAATATATAATAGTATTTATATCACTAATATAACTACAAATTAGGGTTCTAATTAATTTATAACCGTTATAAATTAATATCAACTCCATCTATTTCTATTGAATACGAATAGAACACGGTATCTAAATACACAAGATCTTAGTCAATTATCCTTAATATCCACTCTAACCAATCCAAGCAAATGGAGAAATAATTACTAGTGTATATTTTTATATCTCTCTGGGGAATTTTTTTTTCAATATATATAATTACATGAATTTATACTGAAATATAAACTCAGAGTTATAGTTTCGCTTACATAAGCTGTAATTTCTAAAGTGTCCAAATCCAATGCCATAGCATAGGTAATCTCGCTATGAGTGCAATAGTGAAGACCACACCTCGATTGGACCTCTTATGGAAAAGATACGAAATATATAAAAATATGAATTAAATTAGTGAATTAACCTTAACTTAATCAAATTCACTTAAACTTCTCCTAAAAATTCTTTTAATGCTTCATCACCTACAACCAACTTCTCACTACTGCCATTGCCGCGCCACACCACCAGTCCTCCACCAACATGCACCTTTCTCCACCGCAAATCTAAAGGGACCTACATTGTGGCCTCCGACCCTTAAAACCAAAACTTACCCTCGTAATCCTTGATTGTGCATTAACCACGCCTCCACTATGTTATGGCCAATTCTGGCCATCGACACCCCCATCGCTCTTCTCCTCAGGTCGTGCCACACACGACTATGGTCACGCTTCCCCTCCAGTTCACCTCTATGAAACCCGACTTCAAGCCCCTCATTCCTCCATTGTTGCAACCCAATGTCCTTGTCACCTCTACCAAACATCGGCTTCTGGTCGTGAATGGTGGGGAGAGCATAATATTCATTTGAGGAGTAGAGATGGGCACAGATGTCGGAGGGGGTAGTGTGCAGTAGTGAGGGGGAGATATTCCAGGGGGAGATATTCTAAGGAAAAATGAGAGAAAAGTCTCCTCTAGGGTGTACACATGCAAATATATATATATATATATATATATATATAATTTTATTTCTTGAATAAATTGCCATATATTTTGAGCGTGTACGATCATAATCATATCGGATCACTACAAAACTCATCGGTGCATATTACCTCGTTTTATGGTCCCAATGTTATAAATTTCTTCGCCATCCGAGACGGAGCTTCGGGATGATAACTGCATGTATTTCAAGGTTGTTTTGACCATCGAATCACCTGATTCTAAAATTTCTTCAACCGTACGTCTCATAATGAATTCTTCACCCAAAATCACATGTCATCGGTGAAGATCCCTTGGAATCGACTACGCACATATTTTTACAAAATGCATATTACAATATGTAAATCATAAAAATACCATGATTTTAAATATAGAAATATTTATACTCATTTTAGTTCACTATATTGATCCGGACTCAAATGAAGTAGCCGCGAATTCAAATTCGCTGCACGTGAAAAGCTAGATTTTGGGACTTCAATAAATAACGATCCAATATTTAAATTAATTACTTAAATATCCATTTATTAAAAATAAACACTGTTGTATTCTCCCCTTCTTAGAAAATTTTTTTCCCTAAATTCCTATGGGTATGACAATACAACTCGACTGACCAAAATTTCCAAAGCACAAAATATACTTCCTAACCCTTGGGCTTAAAAAAACTCCTTTTATTTCTAAAAAATTCGGCGACACATCCTTTGTGCGGCTAGCTTCGAAATCCCAAAACAATACACACATACATATCTCACATCTGAGGCAACCCATACCTAAGGCATCTCATCTTCGAGGACGTACAAGTATGTATGTATGTGTATACACACACACACACCATCTACACTACAGATCTTACATACTTCTTTCACAGCTAGAGCATGTCATTTAGATTCGAACCCAAGTGAATAAGCATCCCAATAGCACATAACTGCTTCCATGTACCTAATCATGTACTCAATTAGGAGGACTAGACACACCTACAACATTAAACTTTGGATTTAAACATGCTAAATCATATATAGCAATCATTTCAAATAAATATTATACAACTAACTATGCAGCAAACACATCTTATGAAACAAGCATCTCAATAATACTAAAGCATCACAATGGTGCACAATTGCGTCCATCTATCTAACCATGTACTCAACTAGGAAGATTAAACACACTTGCAACAATAAATTGTGGGCTTAAACTTTTAAATCATATATAGGAATGAATCGTCTCAAGCACATACGCTATATCAAACCATGCAACAAACATCTCAAATAAATATGTGAAAACTAACTATGTAACAAACACATCTAATGCAACAAGTATCTAAAACAAACATGTTATAACAACTATGCAACAAGCACATCTAATGAAACTAGGATCTTGAATAAACATGTTACAACAAACTATGTTTTCTTACATTTTAACAAAATAAAAAGGAAAACAAAAATTTCCTTAAGTAACTAGTGGTAAATCAATACAAAGCTCCATCGAACATGGACACGCTTAACCCCACCATTCTGAAGCCACATAGCCCTATTCTCAAAAGTATGAGTTGTCCTTCAAGGTCTAAAGCCACATTCGATTCACATTCACTTTTTTTAGTCGACTCATCATAATGATATTACTAGAATTACACATTTATACAAACAAAATTCACAAAATATACACCAGCAATAACAATCAACAAGCAATAAGAACCAACGAAAAGAAATCAATAAGCAATAAGAAAATCAACGATCAACCAACAAAAATAAACAATCAATTAATAATTAATTAACAAAAATAAAAAAACAATCAAAATTAAGCAACAAGAAGCAATCAATAAGCAACAAAAATCAATCAGCAATCAATCAACAAAAATAAACAATCAATAAAAATCAAGCAATCAACAATGATTACCAAATAAACTTTAATCGTTTAAAAGGAGTCTATAACATCATGCATGATAATCCATAATAGTTATAATATGCGTAAATCTAAAAACTCACATAAGTTTATTTGACATTCAAGATAAACCAAATGCCTAAGTGGTGCTACTTCTTCTTTCATGAATACAATACATGAAAGGCAATTACACGTCTTGCTCTGAAAAGGAAAACTTATATGATATGATGGATCCTCGATCTTCAAGACTCTCAAATAAATCTAGCAATACAACTATCAACTTTCCTTTTCCGTTCGAGCAGAACCCATTTGCCCAATGATAAAACTTTACAGATTGTTATCACTAAATGATGATCAACTAACACTAAGGTTCTATAACGACCCAGAATTTCAGACACTTCATATTTAAATATTTGAATCTTGGATTAAATGTTATTAAATGAATTTAATAACCTTGCTAACCCCTTTTAAGTAATAACAAATGATTGTAAACTTTTTTAAGAAAAATGATTACAAAAATAAATACTTTGAACAAACATCGATAATGTGATCGAATATCGTTTTATCGATAAACAGCTTTTTACTCATTAAATGTTGTTCAAACATTTTTACATACATTATTTGTTTAATAAATCATTAATATGAAATCAAAATATTTTTCCATTTGTGAAAAATAAAATATGATGATGTCATGGGTGATGTCATGGAAAGATATTTTGAAAATATGCATTTATGGAAAGTCTTAAATGTTAAGTAAAATATGTAAAAGTGTAAAGTAAAATAAACATGCAAGGCACATGGAAAAGGGTCTTGGCCATTTAAAAGAGGGGATAAGTCACGTATACTCACATCGAATTCATTAAAGCTTCAAATGTAATAAAAAATCAAAAATATTGGAAGTGGATTAGCACTAATCCACTTTGTTCTTCACTAATATTTCTCTAATTAACTCAAATCTTCTCCGAACTCCACCAAATTTTCACCAATACCTTAGAACACCTTAGCAAGCATGAATCTAAATTCAAAATTGGAAGAAGAAAAGAGGATATTGGGTTTCCATGAAGGGTCATAAGCATTAGGAACGAGGAGGAGGATTTGCTTTGTGATTTTGGTGCTAAAGGCTGGATCTTTATGCTTTTGGAGATGGTAGGAAGTGGTACTTTGATTCTTAGAGGTTTGATCTTATTGTTGGCTTGGATTTGGATGAGTTATCTCACTATCTTGTATATATATATATATAGTATGTCTATATACATATGTATGTGCAAATATAAAGTTAAACTGATATTATCTAAGTAAAGTTAGAAACCCTCTTTCTTTTGAAAGAAAATGGCAACTTTATATTGTATAACATCACTCCGTTACTTCTATAATATTTGGTGTAGCCTAGACTTTGTTTTTACATGTTTGGTTGGCTTGTTTGTTGAATTGAAGTATGTTTGGAAGTGGTTTAAGCGAGAATTAATAGTTGCTATAAGTGCACTTCGATATCCCTTAACTTTAACTTGTGTAAATGGAAGATTTATAAACCTTTTATTTGGTTATTCTCTACACAAATTTTGGTGTTTGGTATAGTAAATAAATGGATTGAAAAGTTATATAAGCCGTGAATCAAAATTGTGAAAGTTAAAAGCAAAAAGGTCGCTATGGATGCACTTTGAAAATGTATCGTATTCAACGATTTTCAAAGTTAACTTTGAGAGACATCCTAGGGCTTCATTTCATTTTTGATAAGTATTATAAGTGTACTTATTAATAGAATAATAATAAAGTTTAAATCGTTCATTAACCCAATAGAAAAAAGTTGCAAAGTGTTATGGCAAGAAGAAGGTCGCTATATGAGCACTTTGAAATACCTTATTTTTGAGAATTTTTACAAATAAATTGAAAGATATCCATAAGGATTACTTCCCATTGATTTTAAATACCCTAATGGTAGTACTTATTGGAAAATTTTCAATTTTTATGTCATTTGTTTTAGGGCTGTTATGGTAACGGTAAATTTACCGTTACTACACTGTTACCAATAAATTGGTTACCGATTACGAAATAAAACAGTATATCAATACATTCGGTATGGTAATGGTAATTTTACCGTTATAAGCGGTAAATTATTGGTAAAAAAAATTTTGAACCATCAATATCGGTAATTTACCGATAAATTGATTTGTTTCAAACTTTCTCATATTTTGGCCCATTGGATTATGGACTTTCAACATCAGTCGCTGCTAAGTGCTAGGGTTTCATCTGTCTAAGAGAGAAAATAACATAGCCGCTCTTTTAATCTTTTTTATCTTCTTCGTTCTTTTCATTTCTCGTCTGTCGATTAGGCGATTATCGACTTATCATGGCTATCGTGACTCATCCTCTCCTTTCTCCTTCTTTCAATTGCCGACTAGATGTTTTGAGCTTTGATGTGCTTTAATTGAACCAAATTAATTGAATTGGTACGTTTTTAAGTTTCTTTTGTGCTTTAAAAGTTTTAGTCATGCCGTTTAGGGAGTTTTAATTCAGTCTTTGGTTAGTGGAAGATTGACTGTTATATGTAAAAATTTGGCTAGTTCAGTTCATATTTATGGACGTGTTTTATGAATGAAATTTCAATGTTCTATTTTTTGATCATATTTCTTGCCATGGAATTAAATCCTTACGTATTGTGTTTCTAACAAAGTGCTATGTTTTACGCCGTTCATTTCTCCAAAATATGATAATTGGTGGAGCGGAAAACGTAAGGATTTGGCTAGTCCTCTCCTTTCTCCAAAATATTATAACGTGTCCATAATTTTCTAACTATATCTTCTTTGCTAATCAGATAGCTTGGCTATATATGGTTGTTATTTGTATGTCTTGTGTTTCTAACCGAGTGCTGTGTTTTTTTTATGCAATCCACTGCTGAATATTTAAACCAAAAAACAGAAGAAAAAGGAACAATTCATAAAGAATGATTTGTCTTGTAAATGGTATAAGTAACATTTTCCAGGTTGAACCTCTGCATACATTACACATATATGGAAATAGAATGATTTTACCATCTAATTTGATGATACCAGAGTAACACCTGGATCATTCATTGTTACCTTACTCCTAAAAACCATAGAGCTTATTACTCCTTGAATGTTGTTATTGACATAAATATATATACAACAACAATCGCTTGCCACTTTACGATGAAAAATTGACATAGATGCTCCAACATTTAATTCATTCCATGCAATATCAGGAGCCACGGAATTTAAATTACAACAAATGGAAAAATACACGAACAGATCCTTGGTTATAATTCTAGTAAGTTTCTTAGTTGCGTAATAAATATATTCTTCACCTCATAATTGCTTTCACCCGTTTTCTTCACCGTTGTGCCTCCCAAACAATATTACTCACAAATACCTTGATTTCTACGCATTCCTTATATTAACTAGTTTGCTTTTCAAAGAAAAGAAATACTAATCTACACTTCACATACATGAAGTTTAGAACCACGCCTTCTTTAACATTTACATTTCAACAAAGGGTCTTGTTGTCATCTTCTTTGTTTTATCAAGCAAGGTGTGGAGCATTCAGCTTAATCTAAGTTGTTTATTTAAAAATCAGTTCTCTTTACACTTTATTTTTGTTTATTTATTTTTGACTATATCTATTAACTTTCTGTACAGGCAATATATCTACAATAGATTCAGCTCCCAGGCTGTTTAATACCTAAACTGCATAAAATGTTTGACTTGTCTTACATATATGTTCTATAATTCTATAGAGGAAGTGTGATGACCCGGAATTTTTGTATATTTGGAATTGGAATATTTAAATAATTTTAAATATTCAAAGGTTAATTTTTCACTTGAATTTCAAATATCAATATTTATTGGATAATTAATGGTTGAATTTAATTATCGGAATTGGATAAATTATTGAATCTGGAATTTTAGGCCTGATAAAAATAATTTGAAGGCCTGTAAAATTTATATTGATAACACGGAAGGTGATAGAACTTTAAAAACTGAATTTAAAAATGTTTGTTCATTTTTAAAAATATATCGTTTAAATTGAATTTTAAAATAGCCTTCCGAGGCACAGTCTCGGAATTCGACGAAACCAGTTCCATTGGATCCGCGATATTGAATTATTTTCGAGTTTCAATTTTTGTAGCATTTGGAGTTGCTGTGTGAGCACACGGTAAGTAAACGCGCTGAACTATATCGAAATTCAATATTAAGTAGAAGAAAAATAAATTATATAATGGTTAAATCAGGTGAACAGTTGGGTACCTTTTCAATCACGTCCCTTTCACTTCTGTTACAGGCGAATTTTCTTTTGTAGCCGACCTACTCTCCTCGTTTTAGTTAAATCAGAAACATTGTCAAAAAAGAAATCATGGCCGAAATAAGATTTTCTTCCTCCAGTTATCATTCTCGAAAATTTTCCCCCTTTCTATTTTAAAAATCAAAAAGGGCCGAAGCCTTTCTTCCTCAGAAAAATTTAAGTTTGAGCGTATTAATAAATAAATATGAGCGCGTATTTGTTAGTGAATATAAAATGATTTTATATTGTGTTGATTGGTTTATTGAGTAGTTTATGGATTCTGGTCAATACGAGTAATTAACGTTATTGATAGGGATCTCTAAACACTTGGATAGAATAATTTGACACAGTATTGTTTCAAAGTAGGGTAAATGAAATAATCTTACCCAAATTATTTTTATATATAAGGATATAATTTTTGTAAAGTATTATAATATTTGGATGCCTGATTGTTAAGGAATGGTAATATCAAATTATTAACACTATTGTGTAGAAATTAAATAAGAAATTGAAAACTTATAACCGAAGTTGAAGAATAAATTTATACAACAAAATGGAATGTAAAATATTGGTTATAAATGAAATTTATAATTGAAATGAACCCCATATACAAATGAGACTTGTAAATGTAAATTGTAAAGTTGATTATAATTTTGGAATAGAATTCCAGAGAACCATTTGAAATTGAAATGAGATAAAATTCCAGAGAATGTTTGAATATAGATTTAAAGGAATTGCAATTTGGAATTTTTGGGAAAATTTTAAATCCTTTTGAGTTGGAAAAACAGTTTCCAAAAGGTTTGAAGGAATAATATTGATATGTTGGAAATATTTTTGTGTTGTATTTGAAATTTGTGAGATTTGGAAATTAAAAATATTTGAAATGTTGTTAAAGAGATAAAAGCATCTAGTTCTCTTTCGATCGCTGGAAAATAATTTCGGTGATGACCGCAGCATCATCGATGTTCATTTTCGAGTTTCTAGAAGAGAAATTGCTACCAAATTGTTTTAAAATTGGAATTGTCTGTGAACTGGGTTTGGTTTTTAAATTAAGGAATAAATTAATTTGCCAAAGAATTTTGGATATAGTTGAATTCTAAGGTGATATTGAAATTTTGGAAAATTGTTTAAACTCTGGAATCTTGTTTAAAATGTTTGTGGGATAATAGAAAATATATTGGCCAAGAAAAAGGTATAATTCTGAGTTAATAAGTAAAATGTGAATGAGAATTGATTGTAAATAGATGAAATATGAATATAAATAAGTTGTGATTTATAAAATTTGAAAGTAAAATAAATAAACTGAACGAATTGATAATTAATTGGTAAATGAAATATGGAGATGGAACTTGAATTAGTTAAATGCAGGTTGAATACAATTTGTTGTGATAAATGTTTGGTTTGTAAATAATTTAGGTAATGAGTAATTGATGTAATCAATATGGATTGTTCCAAAATTTATAAATGGATTCAAATAAAATGAAACAGAGTAAAGTATAAATTGAATTGGTATCAACTTTAAGTAGTTATAAAATAATCCTAGTAAATCGGAATAAATTAAAATGAATTGAATTTAAGAAATTGAGTTATAAACTATGTAAATTAAATGAAACAATATACGGGTTGATTGAAACAATTGAATATTGTATGAATTGGTTGTCAACAATTAAAATTTATGTTGGAACATTGGAAATGGCTTATGAAAAATTTATATAACCTACATTTTTATAGAATCCATGTTTTAGCTATTTATATTTAAGTGAAATGTTAATCAACTTTGTATATTTCTCACTTACCTGCTTAAATTGAGTAAGTACAGGTTGTTGGAAGCCGTATGACTGGTTTTGACTGCGCTAAATGCTAAAGTAAATAGCCGCTTGCTTAAAAATGCTAAATAAGGTACGCCTACGCAATACAAATAGGAAATATGAACTATTTTTCTGTTTTCCAACTGGGTGGGTCGATGTATATATATTTATATCTCTTGTCAAATTGCAAAAGCTCCTCCGTACAAGGGAGACTCTGCCAAAAATTTTCGAAAATTTTGGGAGTTAGAAACTTTTTGAAGCTTTTGAAAATTTTCACTAACAACAAATGATTTAAATTTGTTAAGCAAATAGAATTGAAACTGGATATTGAAATCTAATTCAAATGTGAAGTAAGGTAAAGTGAAATCGAAGGAACTAAAGAAAGTGAAGTTTGCAAATAAATTTTAATTGAGATTTAAATTAATTGGTAAGTGCAACTAATTCAATATTCAAAATGAAAGCCGAATTGAAATCAAATGGAATTGTAAAGGCAAAAGTGATTAGAAATGAATGTGAACTTCAATAGTGAAGTGAAAATAAATATAAGAAGTATGTAAAATATTTATATTGAACTTAAGAAATATGGTGAGATTCTTAAGTAATTTGGTATTGGGGGAAATTATGCTAAGTGAATAATTTAATGAAGGTTGAAACTGATAGTTGTGAATGTGAGGATTGTGGGAAAAGTGGATAACAATCAAAATGAATGTGAATTAAAGAGAACTGGTATAGCTAAAAACTCAATTGGGCTAATTACGTAAGGTGTACGTATATTATTTATCCGCATAGCTATTTGATCCACAATTTGAGCACAGAATTTCAAGGTAAATTATACCGATCCGAGAGAGGATTTTTCACTCGATTTTCGACGGCGAACCTGGATATGGAGTTTTGATTGATTCTGGAAATTCTCTATCATAGTAATGACTATGCAAGGAGAAGGACGGTTTCTAATCAGGAAAACGGATCTGAGTCCGCACTAGAAATTCGGGTGGACGATACTAGTTCGGAAGTGAGATTGTGTGATCGAGTAAGCGATCAGATTCGGTATTGCGTACAAATGATATAGGTACATCGTACGGGCTTAAGTAAAACAAATATTGAAAATGTGTAAAAGAAGTCAATGAAATGTTTTTGAATGTTGTGATTGGATATTATTGCTAAAAAGGTTATGCAGGTATGAAATGGGAAATGAAAGTGGTTTTGATTTCAGATAATAAATTAGAATTGCTCGACAAAAAGGTATGTGTTTAAAATTCTATATGAAATTTGATTTGGATTTTGGATCTAGCCACTTGGCCTTTTGTTTTCTTTTTGAGATTTGGGGGCCGTGGAGCCATTTTGTAGTTGTACCGAGCTAGCCGCGCAAAGGATTCGCTGGCGAAATTTTTCGAAAATTTAGAGAGTTAGAAAAATGTTAAGAAAATTCTGATAATTTCAAATTTGACTTAAAATTTAAATTTGAATGATTGAGTAAGTAATATTGTTTGAAACTATGGGAAAGTTGGGGAAGTTAGTAAGTATGGTAATGTGTCTTTATAAATGACAATTGGTAGGATGTTGAATTGTTTGGTTTTAGGATAAATAAATGGGCATTGGACCATTCTTCCTAACTAGTAATTTTGGGGACGAAATTCTTTTAAGAGGGGAGGAATGTGACGACCCGGAATTTTTGTATATTTGGAATTGGAATATTTAAATAATTTTAAATATTCAAAGGTTAATTTTTAACTTGAATTTCAAATATCAATATTTATTGGTTAATTAATGGTTGAATTTAATTATCAGAATTAGGTAAATTATTGAATCTGGAATTTTAAGTCTGATAAAAATAATTTGAAGGCTTGTAAAATTTATATTGATAATACTGAAGGTGATAGAACTTTGAAAATTAAATTTAAAAATGTTTGTTCAGTTTTAAAAATATATCATTTAAATTGAATTTTAAAATAGCCTTTCGAGGCACAGTCTCGGAATTCGACGAAACCAGTTCCATTGGATCCGTAATATTGAATTATTTCGAGTTTCAATTTTCGTAGCATTTGGAGTTGCTCTGTGAGCACACGGTAAGTAAACATGCTGAACTATATCGAAATTCAATATTAAGTAGAAGACAAATAAATTATATAATGGTTAAATCAGGTGAACAGTTGGGTACCTTTTCAATCACGTCCCTTTCACTTCTGTTACACGCGAATTTTCTTTTGTAGCCGACCTACCCTCCTCGTTTTAGTTAAATCGAAAACATTGTCAAAGAAGAAATCATGGCCGAAATAAGATTTTCTTCCTCCAGTTATCATTCTCGAAATTTCCCCCCTTTCTATTTTAAAAATCAAAGAGGGCCGAAGCCTCTCTTCCTCAGAAAAATTTAAATGGGAATCAGAGTTGATTTTGTTCGTTCAAGGAGAGGGGTCTCGTCGTTAGCGCGCCGTTCTTCTCAAAACCCTGTCGTCGTTCGGCTCGAAGCTTTGAGGGAGGCGGCGCATCTCCTCGTTGAGGGCCGCAACTCGAACTTAGGCTAGGGCTTCTCGTTCGTTGGCGGTAGATCGGAGGCGTTAGTGCAGAATGCAAGTGAAGGCGATGGAACGCTGGCTATTGGAAGCCGCGATTGTTTGGACGTTCATCGGCGATCTAAGTTCGACCAAGATGGCGACAAATTTAGAAGGTCGATATCTGGGTGCTTGTCGCGTGTGTGCGCGCGCGGTTCGGAGAGATGGAGGCACGTTCAAGTGGAGGCCACGTTAGACCTTGTTGGATTTCGCGTTGTGGTTGCAGGCTGAGCTTAGGAGTTTCGCTGTCAGGTATAAACAATTTATTCACTTCAACTTAAAATCCGGAAATGGTTAAAGATGCACAGGAAGAAAATATATGACGATGTAGTTTGAAACATTTCTATTTTTACAAGTTAACAGGGAAGAAAAAGAAAATAAAAATAAAATAAGTGTACAAATAGATTGTAATCTACTAAATTTATTTTAAAATAATAAATTGTGGTGGATAATTAATTTAATTTATTCATTTGATTTTAGTTACCAAAGGAATTTAGTTTTGAAATTTATTAAAAGGGATTTTAAATATTGAGGGAATTTATATAAGTGAAAATTTTGAAATCTATTGTTTTTAAGTGTATAGGTATTTTAAAAGGGGAAAATTTTCAGTAAAAAATTAAATTACTAGTTTAGAATTAAAGTATTAGTTGAATTTAAATTTTAAAATGGGAATTGAATTGTTCGTTTGTTAGGGTATTAATTAAGTTAATTTATCAAATGGAGATTAATTATTCAAATTTCTCGGGTATTAATAGAATCATCTAATGTTTATACAAGGTATAAATTATGAAGAAATAAGTCGAGATGGATTGAATTTGCGAACAGACCAAAGGTGAGTTAATCTCACTCATCTGGTCCTTATTTAAATTTAAATAGTTAAATTTAAAATAATTGGTTGAATGATTGAATTGATTGGATATGATATATTATATAGTAGTAGATAGAATATATTGGAGTGATTGATTTCCCGCAATATTTATAGCGGATGAGACCCTATGCGCCGCATAATAGCGGATGATATTTTATAAATACCATATACCGTGATATTCCACCTTGAAGTGGAATTTGTATTTCATATTGTGCTAACGTTTGTGAATGCAGGGAAACAGGTTGGAGGGATCCAACTGGATTCCTCAAATTTATTTAGATTATTTAATATTCTGTGTTATGAATATTTGATATCCTGTGATGATTTTATTGATAATTGAAATATTGGATGGTATGGTTGGACTGAATATCTCAGTATAATGAGTTATCAAAATCTATAGAATTGGATTTTTGAAAAGAAATAAAAGAGTAAAATTTTAAGTAAAATAAAATAAAAAAATAAAAGCAAATTTCAAAATTCTAACAAATATGGAAAAAGGGTATTTTTAATTAACAGGGAAATAATAAATTTTAAACTAAAGTGATATTAGTTTAAAGGATAAAGAAATTATTTTTAAACTTAAGGATTAAATTTTATTAAAGGATAAGAAGGAATTTTGGAAAGCTGAAATTGGTATTTTTTTTAAAGGGTTTTAACTCATAATAAATAAGTAAATATCTGGAAGTTAGTGGACTTGAAAATAGATGAAGTAAGTGAAGGAAGTTATTTCAAGTGAAGTAAAATTAGAAATCAATTGTAAATTTATTTAAGTATGCAGAATTAAAATTTAAAGAAAAGGGAGATTTTGGAATTTATAGACTGAGTTTATAAGAATAAAGTGGATTTGGGAAAATAAATACAAGGTGAGAATTTATTTATGGAATGGTAAATGTGTTTAAAAATAAATGGTGGTTTATTTTTTAAGGATGCGAAAGAGAAGTATATTTCCCTGGATAACCAAGTATGGTTTTCAAAGAAATTTTAAATAATAAGCTAAAAGTTTTAAAATTGTTTTAAAAAGCATGTTTTGGAAAATTTATTAATTCTAAAATATGTAAATTCTAAAGTAAGTATTTTCTTTTAATCTATTATAGTAGTAATTATTTAAAAGTGACTTGCATTTGTTTAAAAGTGAAAACCTAGTTTTATATTTTATAAAGTAACCTTATTTTCAAATATTCATATAGTATGTATTTTTAATAAATTATTGAAGTAGTTTTAATTTAAATATTTGAAGTAAATTCTAAAGCAAGTAATTTGTTAATCTATTATCGTAATAATTATTTAAAGAATAATTTGGTATTTTGTTTAAAGAAGAAATCTAATGTATAGTTATAAGGTAACCTTATTTTAGTTATTTCTAGAGTATTATTTTAAATTAAGTACTAAAGTAATTATTCTATATTAAATGTTAAATATATTTTTCAATAAAGTGGTTTTGAATTATTTTAAAAATCTAAGGTTTTGTGCTTGGTGATCCTAGTGGAAATAGAAATACTTGGAATCTATTCTGAGAAAGGCAGATAGTTCTGGAAAACTGTTTCAAAGGAATTTGAAAAGTGAAAATATATCTTGTGAAGATATTTGAGAAAAATAAATAATTTGGGAAACTATTTATTGTTGATGGATGTTTGTGTGAATTGATAGTTAAATCACCGACTATCAATATTGGCCAAATGCGTTGATCGTTTCGAAGAGACCGGAATGGAGATTTATTTCTCGAAAACCACTTCGATCCGGTTTGTACATTTCGTGGAAAAGAGTTTGGATTCAAAGATGGAGCAGTGAAGTGCAAGGGCTAGTCGCTACTAATCCTGAGGATATTTCCAAAATGGATGTAGTAGGGATAGTGCCTTCGGTTCCGTTCGAACCCGGGACGAACTTGTATGGATGAATGCTTGCGAAACATCGTCAGGTGGACAATGGACATTCTAAGAGATATGTTCTGAAAAGGTAACGTTTAGCCTCAAGCCTCATCAAATGGGAATGACTGAAAATCAGGGGTTATGCAGCAAGGCTAGGTAGGTAGCACCCAAGCAGGGTGAGGTCATTCCTGTCTAGATGTCCCTTTTTATTTCGGCTAAGTGGGCGGTTGCTGATCCTAACCGTGGGGTGATCTCACTCGGGATTATCCAGTAAGGGGTAGTCCCGGTCTTGTGTTGCAGGGGAGCGGACGTACTACTCGGTACGGTGATCTAGGCCTTGTACTGGGACAGGTGGTACCCCAGTGCCTAGTCATTAGTTGGAAATCCATTCTCCCTACGAGCCTTGTACGAGTTTTGTTTGTATTACCCACTCTGTGGCTAGTAGCTGGAGTTTAATAATGTAACAATTTTATAAGTATTTGTATATAGGCCCTATTATAATATCAGAGGATTTCTATAAAAATGTTTTAGCTATCGTATGGTAAAAACCCGACATGTTTATTTGTGGCGTGGTCTTACGAGATGCTTTTGTCTTCAAAGGGATTTTTGAAACTTTAATAATCAATTGAGTGTGATTTTCTCACGCTGGTATTCCGGACTGACTCGGGTGTTATGTAACTGTAATACTCGGGTCAGACCGAGTATTATAGGATATAGGTTATGATGCTGTGGAGCTCAGGAGACGAGCTGGATGGCGATACATACTTCCGTATTTGATTATTGTTCCGCTGTGTATCTAGTTGTATGTTATTGATGTTGTTGTCTCTGATGAATGTTATGTATAAACAGATATATTTTTCTGTTGAGTAAAGATTAGTTATTATCTATTATATTTTATTCCGCTGCGGTGGTTAGATTCTGATGTTGTTTTCTATTCACTTCTTCTACCTCTTCTTCTTTAATCAAAAATGGTTCGCATTTCTGTTCGTCTTGAGTTGCTTGATGTAGAATAGTGTTGACTCAAGGGTACGGAACTGCGGGTCGTTACAGGAAGTATGGGTAAGGATGCATTCAACATATTTTAGAACAATGCAAACAAGTTAAAGGGAGATTTATTGTGCAATAACAAAGAAATAACACATGAAAATAGCCAAATGTCTTTTCTCGAGAAAAATAGAGCTGAGACTAAAACGAACATTTTAAGCAATATCAATTATTTTGGATGTTATTAGTTAGACTATGATTAATTGAAGTTAGACTCTTATTAAATGAATTGTTTGGAATTTGATTAGCCTATAGAAATACAGATTATATATGTTATGATAGAATTAAGATGATCTTTAAAATTGTCAGACTTAGCATTCTTATATATGTTTTTGTACTAAGAACTTATGTGTATGCAATACCTTATCACAGACTTAGCATTCTTTTCTCTATAATAGTATAATATAAGCTTCATTTGGTTAATTTTAAACTATGTAAAATGCCTAAACAGACATTCTTCCGTACATACCTAATTACAACCATAAAGTAAAAGATGGAGATATTGAATCATGAATGTCTGTTGCCTACCATATTCTTGTCTTAACTATGAATGTCTATACAATATATTATGATGTATTTTTGTATTGTGCTTTAGACATACAGAATGGGTCACCATTTTTTTATAGTTAGCCACTTAGCAGTAAAAGAAATGACATCAACATAGTCAAATCTAGGTGATAATGTTGAGGGCGTGAAGGAACATACATCAGATTCTATACCTAAAAATCAAATTAAATCATCTCGCTCCATTGTTAGTGCAACAGTAATATATATTTATCAAAATAATAATGTTTGTAATATTGCTTCATGAGCAATAATAAAAAGATCATTTCAGCACCTATGTCAGTTTTAGGCACTTATGTCCTATGTCAGTAATAACTAATCTTGTGAAAATTGTACATACACCTGCACACTTACTTAGATTACTTTTTTAATAAACTTGAACACATATAACCATAAATAATTAAAACACCACTTTAAAATAGATTATGAAATGTTCACTTTCTCACTTTCAAAGATTTCATTATTTATTTAACTTAGGTAAGAAAAAAACTTCATGAGTATGGAAATATGCTGACAAAGAAATAAGAAAAGATGCAAATGGTAAAGAATACCATGTCGGCGTTTACAGAACATGCAAAAAAGAAGTGAAAGCAGACAGCAAGGCATATGGAACTATCAGACTTGCTAATCATTTGTCAAAACAATGCCCAAATTGTCTTGCTTTTGGACATAATGCCAGTGCAAAAGATCAACCTACTCTTTCATTAGATAGCGGCATGGTCGAGACTTCAGTCCTGCATACTTTTAATCTAAAAAATGTGAAGAGAGGTTAATTAGGTATATTATCATGGATGAAATTCCTTTTTGGGTGGTCAAGGGTAAGGGGTTTAGAGAATTATTAAAGGAGTTATGTCCTCGTTTTTCGTATCTACGAGACCAGAAAATTGCGAGTTTAGTATAGGAAATGTATACTTTGGAGAAGGGTATGATAATGAGTGTGATAGGGGAAAAAAGAGTGAGCATCACTACCGATACTTGGACATCCGTTCAAAACATAAATTTAATGGTTGTTACCACTCATTTCATGGATAGTGAATGGAAGTTGCATAAAAGAATAATTAATTTTACAAAAATAACGAGTCATAAAGGTGACGATATAAGAAGATTTTGGAGATGTGCTTGAGAAGTGGGGGAATTGAAAAAATCTTTAGTATTACGGTCGATAATGCATCCGCTAATGATGGGGCTATTGGATACATGAAAAATAGATTGGGTGATATGAATACTTTATTATTCAATGGCGAATACTTACATATGAGTTGTGCATGTCACATAATTAACTTGATTGCTAAGGATGATTTGAAAGATCTATATAGCTCAATTGAATGTATAAGGAATTGTGTAAAATTTATTCATTCATCCCCCACAAGATTGGACAAGTTTAGGGTATATGCTATTATGTTTAAAATGGATCAAATGTCAAACATACCCATGGACGTTCCAACTAGATGGAATTCAACTTATAAAACACTTGAATGTTTTGGAAATTATAAGAAGGCGTTTGATAGAATGGCCGACGAAAGTGCTCCTTTTGTAAGTTATTTCAACGAAAAAGATAAAGATGGGTTAAAAGAGTTGGACCACCAAATGATAATGATTGGGAGAAGTCTAAGGCCTTTGTTCACTATTTAAAAAAATTATGATGCCACTTTATCATTAAGTGTAACTAAATCTTGCACATCTTCTTCAACGTTTGTGGTTGTGTCTGACCTACTTATTGACATTGAAATTAAAATTAATGATGATGGTAATCCGATTTTGCAAAATGTTGGGAAATCTATGAAAGTTAAGTGGGATAAACATTGGGGAAATTTTGAGAGTGTGAACAACATGATTTATGTAGCTCATGTTCTCAATCCAAGATATAAACTTGAATTGCTACAAATTTCCTTTGAAGATAGCAGAAAAGATAGTTATGAAATTAAAAACATTGTTCATGAAATAAAAGAATGTGTTCTAAAGGTATATAATGAATATAAAGGGGTTAATGAGCAAGCACGAATATCTATCATAAAGGAAAATACCTCTAAGGACCATGTAAATATTAATTCTCAATCAAGTGGACTTTATCATATTGAGATGTGACTCAAGAGAAAGAGAGAACAAATGGAAATTAGAGAAATTAACAATGAAG
This sequence comes from Allium cepa, assembly GCA_030765085.1. NCBI lineage: Eukaryota > Viridiplantae > Streptophyta > Magnoliopsida > Asparagales > Amaryllidaceae > Allium > Allium cepa. Next base: position 962,528,033 of record CM060928.1, read on the forward strand.
TAGACAAATACTTTTCGGATCCTTATGAGAAACTCGATGGTGAATCTTTTGATCTTTTGAATTGGTGGAAGGTGAATCAAGCGTGGTATCCAATTCTTTCGTTAGTTGCCAAAGATTTATTTTCAATTCCAAGTTCAACCGTGGCTATTGAGAATGCTTTTAGTTTGGGAAGGAGAATTGTTGATCCTTTTAGAGCTTCATTAACTCCAAAGATGGTTGAGACGTTGGTTTGTACAAATGATTGGCTTAGGGGAGATGAATTCAATTTCTATAAGGAGCCAAGCGAAGATGATGTCTCTTTCTACAAGGAACTTGAAGAATTTGAAACAAGTAGGCGTTTGTTAAATTTTATCAAAAAAAATATGGTACAACATCTATTTTCTAATAACAACCAAGGTGGTCAAAACAGAAAAGATGACATTGACTGAGCCATAAAAGAATATATGTGTGTCTTACTAAATTGTAGAGCATTGAAAAGCATTTATCAACATTTAAAATAAACTGCCAAATGATAATAAGGAGAGTCTTCACCACTTCAAATTCTTTTGTACATATTGCAACTTACAACAGCGAACGATATGTTTAGATTGACTTTGAGGTTTGAATTTGAAGCTACTTTACAATTCATTTCTTTCTACGTTTCAGCATGTATCATTATTGCCAAATGAATTGTAGCTACTTTGCAATTTAGTTCATATCGAAAACTATATATTTATCAGCATTTAAATTGCCAAATGAATGAATGATGATAAGGAAAGTATTCACTACTTTACTGTTCAAATTCTTTTCTATAGTTTAATATTATGATACTTACAAAAGTTAATTTGAAGCTGCTTTACAATAAAAGTTAATTCTTTTCTACCATTCATATTTACAGTTCAAATTCTTTTCTTCTTCTATAAATTACTTACATGATAAAATTTGAACACCTCAAAATCATTTATGGAATCCATAAAATGTTTTTCATATTTTTACCTTCACATGCTTGAATGATAAAGCTCCACCTTCAGATCGACCATCTTCCTCCAATTCACCTAGTTAACTACACTGTTGGGAGATACATCATATGATCATACAATAGATGAGAAAACTGGGACATCCATGATGGCTCATTGGATTCATTAACTCTATTCAAAACTGGTTTTCTAGTTTTTTTTGCTACAAAAATGATGTGTAATCCTAAATTTATGTAACGACCCGCAAATCTGTACCCTTTGAATCAACACTATTCTACAACAATCAACTCAAGTTGTACAGAAATATGAACCTTTTGGGTTTAAGAAGAAGAGGTAGAAGAAGAGAAAACAAAATAACATCAAAATCTAACCATCGCAGCGGAATAAAATATAATAGATAATAAATAATCTTTACTCAATCAAATATATCTCTATTTATATATTACATCAATCAGAGTACATCAATCACAGCTCAACATCAATATCATACAAATGGGTACACAACAACTCAACACAGCGGAATATGTATATATATATATATATACAAGTACGGGAGTACGTATCGCCATCCTGCTCGTCACCTGAGCTCCACAGCACCTCCTGTATCCTATAATACTCGGTCTGACCCGAGCATTACAGTTAAATAACACCCGAGTCAGTCTGGAGTACCAGCGTGAGAAAATCACACCTAATTTGATTATTAAAGTTTCAAAAATCCTTTGAAAACAAAAGGCATCTCGTAAGACCACGCCACAAAGAAACATGTCGGGTTTTTACCTTACGATAGCTAAAACAATTTTTATAGAAATCCTTTGATATTATAATAGGGTCTATATACAAATACTTATAAAATAGCCGAAATTGTTACATGATTAAATTCTAGCTACTAGCCACAGAGTGGGTAATACAAACAAAACTCGTACAGGGCTCGTAGGGAGTATGGATTTCCAACTAATGACTAGGCATTGAGGTACCACCTATCATAGTACGGGGCCAAGATCACCGTACTGAGGAGTACGCCCGCTTCCCTGCAGCACAAGGCCGAGACTACCCCTTACTGGATAATCCCGAGTGAGATCACCCCGCGGTTGGGATCAGCAACCGCCCACTAAGCCGAAATAAAAAGGGACATCTAGACTGGAATGACCTCACCCTGCTTGGGTGCTACCCACCTAGCCTTGCTGCATAACCCCTGATTTTCAGTCATTCTCATTTAATGAGGCTTGAGGCTAAGCGTTACCTTTTATAGAACATATCCCTTAGAATGCCCATCGTCCACCTGACGATGTTTCGCAAGCATTCATCGATACAAGTCCGTCCCGGGTTCGAACGGATCCGAAGGCACTATTCCTACTACATCCATTTTGGAAATATCCTCAGGATTAGTAGCGATTATCCCTTGCACTTCACTACTCCAACTTCGACTCCAACTCGTTTACGCAAACGTACAAACCGGATCGAAGTGGTTTTCGAGAAATAAATCTCAATCCCGGTCTCTTCGAAACGATCAACGTATTTTTGTCCAATATTGATGGTCGGTGATTTAACTATCAATTAACATTCACAAACAACCATCCAACATAAATAATTTCATCAAATTATTTATTTACTTCAAAATATCTTCACAAGATATATTTTCCATTTTCAAAACCCTTAGAAAAAAAACACAGTTTCAAATATATTCCTTTCCCGGAATAATTTCCCAATATTTTTTTCTTTTTTCACTGAAACGCCTAGTATAAAATACTTCTAGCTTTAAAATAATTTAAAAGCACTTATTTATAAAATATATTTCATAGTCTTAAAAATTTAAAACTACTTTAATACGTAATTAAATTATATACTTAGGGAATATTTAATAAATAAGGCTACTGTTATTAAAATATAAAACTAGATTTTCTTTAAAAACAAAAACCAAGTCAGATAATAATTACTACGATAATAGTTTTGAAAAATATTTACTTTAGAATTTAAACGTTTAAAATTAATAAGTTTTCTAAGATTTGCTTTTAAAATAACATTAAAACCTTTAACTTATATTTAAAATTGCTTGAAACCGTACTTGGCTATCCAGGGAAACACTCTTCTCTTGCACATCTTTAAAAATGAATCACTATCTATTTTTAAACGAATTTCCATTCCTTTATAAATTTCCACTTGAATTCATATTTAAAATATCCACCAATATTTTATTTTATTCGGTATCCCAGTTTAAAAGTTCCAAATCTCATTTAAAATAAATTCTTTATTCATTCAAATAATATCACTTAAGCTTTACAATTTATTATTACCCCTAATAATTCAAAATTTTCTTATTCCAAATTTGTTAGCGTTTTACAATCTCTTTTGTTTTATTTTATTTTCAATTCATTTTTAATTTATTCCAATTCACTAGAATTATTTTACTCAGAAATTTACTCTTTTATTTCTTTCGAAAATACAATTCTAGAGATTTGATAATTTATTTTACTGAGATATTCAATCCAACCATACCATTCATGTGACGACCCGACTTTCCACTCTCGGAAAATCGCATCATCTTTAAGAAAGAATGGGATAGAAAAGAGAAAAGAAAGAAGAGAAAGAAGAAACAACACTAGAATCTCAACAGCGGAACGAATAAATTATATTAATAACAAAGTATTACATAGTATACATCAAATATCAGAGTACACAAACAATACAACACATACTAGACAGTTATAAACACCTGTCTAGTTATTACAACTCAATACATACAGAAAACACTCAGAGATACCAACACAGCGGAAAAACTATATAACTATACGCAGAAGCCTCCTGTTCCATATGCTCCTCCACAATACGTCAAAGCTATCCTGAATCCTAACATGAATTCCCTTGGCTACTTGTAAAAATTTGAGTACCCAAGAGTTATAGAAAAACAACAGAAATAACTCCGGGTCAGACATGGGTCTGGTGTGAGTAACAGGTTAAAGTTGCTTAACTTTGAAAAACCTTTGAAAAGAAAAAGCTATCATGTAAGACTTCCCACACATAAACAAGGAAAAGTTTTTACCTTACGCTAACCAAAACATTTGATAGGAAATCCGATGATATTATAATAGTGTCTAGGGTTTTCAAGTAAAATACAGAAATAGCTGAAATGCTTACATCTCACATTTCAACATAGTTGGGCACAACTAATACGTATGGCACTTATTGGATTTTGGATTCCATCAATGGCTGGGCTACTGGGGTACCGCCCGTCATAGTACGTGGCCTAGATCACCGTACCGAGGATTACTCCCTTCATCCACTGCAACACAAAGCCGGACCCGTTCCTTACTGAACAGTTCCAAACAAGACAACCCCGCAGTTGTGATCAGCAACCGCACCACTAAGCCGAAAAATAATGGGACCTCTAGACAGGGATAAATCTTGCTCTCAAGTGGGTGCTACCCACGAAGCTTTGCTGCACCTCCCCTGTTTTAGCCATTCCCGGTTGATGAGGCTTGAGGCTACGATTACCTTTATATGACATATCACTTAGAATGCTCATCGTCCACCTGACGATGTTCTGAAAGCATTCAATCCATACAAGTTCGTTCCGGGTTCGAACGAAACCGAAGGCATTATCTCGTTACACTCGTATTGGTATCACCCTCAGAGTTAACGACAATAACCCTTGCACTCTGAATCACCATCTCGAATCTATAAGCACTATTCCGTCAAACTCATTACGGAATCACCCACAGAGTTATACTGACGTATAGCCCTTACACCTCGAGTCTTCACTCGCTCCATTTGGGTTAACGACCTAACGTTATTTGGAATCGATGTGGTTTTCGGATCCAAATATGGAAACCCGATCCCGGTCTCATCGAAATCCAAAGCGTGTCTTTTAAGGTCCAAGTTGTTTTAAGTTTAAAACAATTCAATTTATTATCTAAATATACACAGATAGATAATTCACAACACAATAGATAATTCAACATTATCATTATCAACAGATAATTCATATCAAAATCAAATAATCCATATTATCATCCAAAAGAAACCAATGCATCCATATCACATACACAACTCATCTCATAACTGAGATTACAAACCATACCAAACAACCAATACCATTCATCAAACATAAGCAATGATCTAATGATCTCACCATTTATAATTAATTTAAAATGAATTAAATTAATTACTAAATCTCTAATTAATTTAAAATAAATTAAATTAATTACTTCATCATCAAAATCCTGCTTATCTTAATCTTCAATTGATTATAAATAAATTTTATAAATCATCATCTCATTATCCATTTCACTTAATCATTATTGATTAACTATCTCTAATTACAATAAGTAATTAACATTTAATATTAATCATACCTTAATTAATCAATTCGAAATTACATCATTAATTAATTAATTAATGATTACATTTAATCAATCTCCCAATATAAATTAATTACATAAGTAATTAATCTTCAATTTAAACAACATATATATTCACCCTTGACTAATAACCATTCAGTAATTAACTACTTTAGTTACTCATCTCATAAATTAATTACTCTTAATTAATTATTTAAATTAATCCCATGATTAATTTCAAAGTAATTTAAATCCAAATTACTTCTACAATAAATATCTTTAATTACATCCTGTAATTATTAATTAATTACTTCTCTAAGTAATTAAAAATTTATTAATTACATAAGTAATTATTAATAATCCAAAAATGTTTAAATTAATTAAACTTAATTAATCTAAACTAATCACCTTAATCAAATTAATTACACCAAGTAATTAATTCATTAATTACTTCATTAAGTAATTAAAACTTAAACAGTTGATTATTATTAATTAATTAATCTAATTAATTATCAAAAATTAATCACATTAATTAATTGTTAAAATAATCTTAAGTTAATGACCTTCATTAACATTTCTTAATTATTAAATTAAGAAATTGACTTATATTTAATCATTATTAATTATCAATTAATTAATCTTTAATTATCATTTAAATTAATCTCTAATTATTGATTAATTAAGTGTTAATTAAAAATCTTAATTATCATTAATCACTTGATTAAGTAAATCTTAATCATAAATTAAAATTTAATTAACCATTCTTAACTATAGATTAATTAACCTTAATTAATTAATCTCAAATCTTAATTAATTAACTTAAAAGTTATTAATTACCTAATTAATCATCCACATTATTAATTAATTAAATAATTAATATTCCATTTAAATTAACTTAATAATTTAAATGAAATCAATTTCTTAAATTCAAAATTAAGAAACATTCTTCTTTAACAAAGTATTTTAAACACTTTATTTCAAAACAAAATTCAAATTTTAAAATTTTCTTTTTAAATTCAAACTGAAACACAATTTAAATTTTAATTCTAGATTCAAACTTAAAATTTAAAACTTATTTCACACTTCCATCTTCATTTTTAAATTCAAATTATTTAACCTTTTCCAAAAAATGGTTAAAACAAATTTAAATTTAAATTTAAAAACTTATTGAATTTTAAAAACTATCATAAAAATCAAATTCCAGGTTTAAAACTGAATTTAACCTTATTTTAAACCTTATTTCAAAAATTTAAAACTTATTGTTTTAAATTCAAATCAATGTTCTTTTATACTTTTAAAAGTTTAAAATCTAAATTTAAATTCCAAATTTTAAATTCTAGATTTAAATTCAAACTCAAGTTCCATATTTCTGTTTTTTTTTCAAATTTTAAACTTGTTTTTAAATTCCAGTTGCATTTTAAAGTTTACTTTTAAACTAAAACAGAAAAACAGTAAACAATTTGCTGTTTTAATTTAACATCTTAATTTTGAATTCAAAAATGATTCAAAACTTCAGATTTAAATTATTGAATCATATTTAAGTTTCAGGTTAAAATTTCAAATTGAACTTCATTTGACAAATTTTGAAATTTTACTTTTAAATCTAAAAACAGAAAACAGTTTCTGTGTTTAAGTTTTAAACAAATCTTGATTTTAAAAGCATTTCAAAATTTAATTCAAAGATTTAAAACCTAAAACTTAATTGAATTTCAAATTAAATTTCCAGTTTCCAACTTATTTTCAGATTTGTTTGAAATTTCCTTTTACTTCAAATTTTTGAAAACTGGAAAAATAGGTTGCTGGTCAAACCTTAAAACAGAAATACTTACATTTTTTAAAAAAAAAAAATTCAAATTATTAAAACAAATAGAATTCAAAGTTTTGAATCCACATTTAAATTCAGTTTAAATTACATACTTATTCAGGTTTTAAGTTTACATTTTTAAAGACTTTTAAAATTTTAAAATCTGAAAAACAGGTTCTGTTAAAACCTGAACACATTTCAACCCGAGCAACTAAACTTTTACTTCGGGTCAGAAGGCATACTACTTCGAGTCCCATGCTTCCCATCTTCGAGTCAATTCTCAATATACCCGAGACCCTTACGGGTATAAAATCCTGAAACCCACTTCAACAAATTCTCATCACCACTGCACCAGCCCATCCACTCCGCCCACCACCGGCCCAACCCACGACCATCCCACGGTCAATAATCCTTCCCTCAGGCCAACTCGACACCCACTTCTACAACATATGCTCGAATTCAAATTCGAGATCCAGATTCCAAACCTGGAACTGCAGATAACAAAACACCTCCCAACCTGTCAACATCAATGCCTCCCATCACTGACCACCATCTCCTTCCATACTCCGGCGAAGACCTCACCAAACCACCATCTTTCATCATGCAAAACGTGGTTGAACTCGATCAACCGAGGAGACCACAATCTGACCAAACACGGTGACCAAAATAACTAGGGTTCCTAACTGGAAATATCCCAAATTCAACAAAAATATTGAATTTTAATCCAATACAATATTTTTCCTATAATACTTGATAGTTAAACTATCCTAAGAATCAAATTCATCCAGATCCAATGCAAGTTTCAACTGTGCTCAACCTAATTGTAAAATACAGTAATCCCAAATCTGCATTTATTTTACAGCACTATAAATTATCGTTTTACTTTTAAAAATCTTATTTTTGCATGATGGTTTGATATACAAACCTAAATCATTGTTTTATAATGTTTGGATTTTCACCATAAACAATTTCTTACTCTGTTATATTTACTTCAAGTAAACAGAATTTTATCTATAACTTATCCTATACTAAACAAGCTTCATTCAAAATTGAAATCATATCAGCAAACATCCCAAAAGAAAATATTTCTAGAATAAATCAAGAGTAGGAATTTGAAGAACAGCAAGACACAGTAAATAACATATACACATAAATATTTTCACATGTATATATGTTCACAGAAAATTCAAATCTTAATTTCATTCTTATTTAAAAGCAAGAAATCAATATTTTCCTATTAATAAATTTTATAAATTAGAGTTACTCACCTGAACCAAAATGCAGAGCAAACTTTCAAATTGCAGGCTCCAGATTTGTGAAAATAGATGAATGCAGTCATGAAAAATTGCGTGCAGACCCTTCTTGCTTAAATTTGTAATGCAGGCCTTTGTTTCAGCAAGAACATGCAGATAGCAAATTCCTCCAAGTTGTAGATTGCAGGAAACAAAAATGCAGGCTTGTTTTATTTCCAGAGTTTTGAAAGATGAATGCATGCCTCAGTTTACACATATGCAGGTTGCAGATGTATGCAAACTTGAATTTTTCATTTTGAGGAGCTATAGGCTTGTTAGAGGATGCAGACTTGTTTTTAGAGGAATTGAATGCAAGTGTTTACAAGTTTGAGGAAATGAATTTGCAGATTTCCATTGAAGTTGATATGCAATTGAATTTTTTTTCTTCTTTCATAAAATGGAAATGAAGAAAAGAAAAGAGAATGGGAAGAGTGCAAATTATATAACAATGTTTAGATTTAAATTAAAATTAAAGAAAACAAAATTAAACAAATGACACATGGCTTGTGTTGTTAACACTTGTCAACTTAAATCTTAAATTAACTTACATATGTAAATTAAGCTTACATATGTCTTTGTAAATGTTTTTGTTATTTTAATTAAGTGTTAAAGAAAGTTAAACTTAGTTAATTAGTTCTTATATCCTTTAAACAATTTATGAAAGATGTTACAACTTATATGAATACATGTTTCATATTTAAATTGTATTTTAAATTTCAAATTAAATTTACAAATCAAATTATCAATCAACTTTTAAAAACAATTAACACAAACACTTTATAACTTATTTTAATATTAATATTTAAGTCAAAAATGAATTTTAAACCAATTAAAACATTTTTCTTATATTAAAAATCATATAGTATCTTATTAAATATTTTTGAAAAGATTAAATTAAAAATAAATCTCAATTCCTATTTTCAAAACATTAAAACTAATTTAACAACTTATCTATTTAAAATATATACAAATACATATATATTATTAAATAGAAAACAATTTATCAGTTTATTAAAAATAAATTCATAAATTAAATATTTAAATAAAGAAAATTATTAAATCAAATCAAATTTATTAACAAAATTCATCAATTCAATTTAAATTTAAACTCAGATTATTAAATTTAAATTGTCCAAAATTCCGGGATATTACAATTCAATACTTCAATTATTCATAAAATCATCACAGAATATCAAATATTCAGACCACAGAATATTAAACAATCTAAATAATTTCGAGGGGTCCAGTTGGATCCCTCCAACCTGTTTTCCCTGCATCCAAAGATGTTAGCACAATAATATGCCAATTCCAGAATATAACATACTATAACACATCCATCAATTTCAACCATTCAAACAATTATTTAAATTTAAACATTTAAATTTAAATTTAAATTCACTGAGTGAGATTAACTCACCTTTGCTTTTTGTTTAGCAATCCCATTCCATCTCGACCATTAACTCCCAATTTTGGACCTTGTATAAATATATTATGGTTTATTAATACTTGAACAATCAATTTCTTTCAATAGATTTAATTAATTAACATTTTTAATTTGAACTAGCCCAATGGTCAATCTCCTATTAGATAGATTTAATTAGCCAAATTATTCTATTAATTAATTTTCCTCAAAATAAATAAAAAAATTTGTTACAAAAATAATTAATTTAGCTAATCTACCTAATGACTATTTTTAAAATAATCAAGTAAATTTTAAGACGTATTGATGTATATACATATATATATTTATTTATTTTGAAACTATATATATATATATAAACATATACTTATAAAAATAGTCTGTATAGGGTTTAAAATTGATTTTTAGATAAACATTCAATCGATATTAATTTGGATTAAAGGTAAAATCGATATACCTAACTCTTCGATCCCAAGAGAATCCAATCACAACCAACCCAATATGCGAAGAAACTGAAGCCACAACAGCTCGCTGCCGACCCCCGGTGCAACCCAAAACCCACGCTCATCCACTTCACGATGACTTCAAATCGCATATGGCTAAGAATACTTCGACTACGAGGATCCACTGCCGTGAACTAAAACTCACTTTCAAGTTCACTGCTCTACTCCAGGCATTGCCGATCCCACGAGATTCACCCATCCTGCCTCGCGACTTCGTGCAACCCTACTTCCAGTTGAAACCCTAGCCTTGTGATGCCCTAGCTCGCATCCATCACCAAAGTGTCGCGACCGTCCCAGATAACCCAAACCCTAGTTAATAGCCGCCGCTCGACTACCGTCGATTCTGAGAACACGAGCACACTCCCTCCCAGACTCGAGAATCTCTTCAGCATCCAATCTCCACGTGCGTGATTCGCCGCACTTCCCCCAGCACTCGCGATTCTCGATTTTAGGAATAGTATAAATTTCGATTTCATAGGGTACGTGATTTAGAACAAGGTCGTATATTTAATTTTGAAGAATAGAAGGAGATGAGGGATTAAGAATTTATGTTCGGCCATTACTTTGCTTCTGAAATTCGTTCCAATTACAGAGGATAAGGGTGCGCGAATCTATTTACAAAGGCTTGATTTTGGCTTCCAGGAGAAGGAAGGAGGGAGCAAGAATAGATGTTGTCGTACTGAGAGCTGAGAAAGGGAGACAAGATTTGAAAGAAGGCAGTTGATAGGGATAGTACGTGAATATTTAAATAGAATTTCAAATAGAATTTTCATCGCGTTTTTATATCGTACACTCACACAACTGCTCCAATTACTACGAAAATTGAAACCTGATAATAATTTAATATTATGGATCCAATGAAACTGGTTTCATTGAATTCCGAGACTGCGCCTCGGAAGGCTATTTTTAAATTCAAATTAAACTATAAATTTTAAAACCGAACAAATCAGTGTTAAATTTAATTTTAACACTTTTATTATCTTTAGTATTATCAATATAAATTTTATAAGCCTTCAAATTATATTTTTAATAGGCTTAAAACTCTAGATACAACAATTTTCCCAACTTCACTTATTTAATTTAATTGTTTGATTTTCAAAAAAATTTATGATATCCGTAATTCAAGTTAAAATTATACTACTGAATATCTAAAATCAATCGAATATTCCCGATTTTAAATGCTTAAAAATTCCGGGTCGTCACATCCCTCCTCCCTTAAAAGAATTTCGTCCCCGAAATTACTAGTTAAGAAGAATGATCCAATACCCGTTTACTTATTCCCAAAACCAAACAATTTAACATTCTACCAACTACTTTTATAAAAGACCATTATCATTCTTATTAATTTTCCAAATCTTTCCCTAGTTTCAGACTATACCATTTGTTTAACCATTTAAGTTTCAATTTTAAACCAAATTTTGAATTCTCAACATTTTCTCAAAAATTTTCTAACTCTCTAAATTCCCGAAAAATTTCGCCAGCGTCTCCTTTGCGCGGCTGACTCGGTACAACTACAAAATGGCTCTACGGCCTTCCAATCCAAAAAGAAAACAAAAGCCAAGTGGCTCGATCCAAATCCCAATCCAATTTCATATCAAAATTTAAATACATACCTTTTGACGGGCAACTCATATTTATCTTCTGAAATCAAAATCAATTATCTTTTCCCCTTATATTACCTGCATATCCTGCTTAGCACTAATATCCAATCACAATATTCCCAAAACATTTTATCGAATCCCTTACCAAATGCCAATATTCATCCAAATATCAACTTAGAATATATTTGAAATATTAAATTTCCAATCAAGAATTGACCATTCCTTACTTAAGTTAACATAAGCATTTTGTATGTTTCTTTATTTATTTCCGTCTTACCACTTCAATTATATCCATTTCTATCCACATTGGTTTATCTCTATTTCTATATGAATTCAATTTATTTGTCCACTCTGCATATATAAATTTTATTTGTCATTTATTACTAATTCATATCATTATTTTAATTAGTTTCATTTATAACTAATTTTAGTATCCAATTTAAATTCGCTTTGTCTTTAACAAAAATTTCTTAAAAAAAATATCTAAATTTTTCTAACTCCCAAAATTTTCGAATTTTTTTGGCAGAGTCTCCCTTGTACGGAGGAGCTTTTGCAATTTGACAAAAGATATAAATATATATACATCGACCCACACGGTCGGAAAAACCAAAAATAGTTCATATTTCCTATTTTTAATCGCATAGGCGTACCTTATTTAGCATTTTTAAGCAAGCGACTTATTATTTTTAGCAAATAGCACAACCAAATCCAGCCACACGACTTCCAGGTACCTGTACTTACTCAATTTAAACATGTAAGTGCCAAATATATGTAGTTTAACTATATTTCACTTAGTCACAATGGTTAAAACATATGAATTCTAAAAGAAATGCACATCAACATTTTCCATAAGCAATTTATACAATTCCATACTAATTCAACTATTTCAATTAATTTACAAACCATTTCCTTTCAAATTGAATGGTTTAAAACTCAATCGCTTACATTCAATTTATTTTCAAGTAACCCAAACTCATACTTAATCCAATTATCCTCAAAATCAATTTATTTTACTCCTACCCATCCAAGGCATTGTAATAACTTCTATTTACATTCAATAACAATTTATTCTTGCAATTTGACGAGAGTTATGTGAATAAATTAGTATTTATGTTTTATAACCATTTTAAATGGATTTCAACTCAATTTATACTTAATTCTATTCCATTTTCAATTTATTCACATTCCATATATTCTCATTTTCTTTGCATTTCAGATTTGAATCCATTCACTTGCATTTCATTCCATATTTGTTTATTTCAAACTATTTTATTTAGCTCAAAGACAATCTAAGCTATTTCATTCAATAACCATTTCTCAACTTATTTAAACCATACTTCATTTGGTTCTTATTTATCCCATCCATTCACTTATTCAATATAATTAGTTTATTCACTCAATCCATTTTGAATTTTCATTTTCTTAAATGTTATTTACAACCCACCAAATTTTATTTCGATCCAAATTCATTTTTACTTGATTCAAATTCAATCCAATATCATTAAACTTGATTTCAAGTAGAATTCAATTCAATTCTCCCCCTTATATTCAGCTTAAGTCAACTTATTTTGATTTATTCAATTTTTTTTTCTATACTTAAACTCATTTCATTTTGCAAATAAATTTCTCTTTTCAATTTAACTTGATCCTATTTTAATCCAATCCCATTTCAAACTACAAATTTATTTGATCATTTATTATACATCTTAACTTTTAGATTCGGCTCATTCAATTTATTACAAGGTCATTTCCAATTTATTTCCACTTTGTTAGAATTTATTTTCAATTCAAACCATTACTATTTTAATCCATTTCCATTTTTATTCGATACATTTCCAATTATATTAATTTATTAACACTTCACGTTAAATTTTAATTTATAACTCAAGTTTTGAATCCACTATCCATTTCAATTTACCACCCAATTTTATGAACTCACAGTTCAATTTCATTTACTTCACCAACAATTTAAGTCGAATTTAATTTATAACTTGAGTTTTATTTCCAAACTCCATCATAAACTCTCAATTCAATTTCATTAACTAATTTATTATCTAATTAGTTCTTCCCTTATTCATAATCCAACACTTGAATTTTTATTCCAAATATCACTTCATTTTATTTTCTTAAGTTCAATATACTTTATAATTCAAGTTTGGATTTTCTTTTCATTTTCCAATTCATCAAAATATTAAATTTGGGCTTTGTATTCCATTTCCAATTTTATAAGTCACAACTTATTATTTTCACACATTTCCATTCATTTTAGGCTTAAATATGTTCATCTTTTATTTTTAACTCAAGCCTTCTATTTATTTTATAGCCCAAGCATATTTTATTGCTATGGATTTTTAGTTCCCTTACTCATTATTCTTATTTATTTATTTCAGTTCCAATCCTTATCCAATTTATTTTCCCTTGTTCAGGTAAGAATAGAATTTCATTCATTAATTCAATTAATTCTTATTCCAATTCAGTTTTACTTTAACTCAATTCGATTTTTAACTTAATTCGAATACAACTAGATATTATTTCCAACGTATTCAATTTATTCCAACCCAGTTAGATTATCTTATTTCCCCTTTAAATTTAAATTCCAACATTCAAAGCTTATATTCCCTTCCTTGTTTAAAAATCATCTTAATTTATAAGTTTCAACTATCTCATCAGGATTTTTAAATTCCCGGCTTTGGTTTCAAATCATTTTGAAATCTCCAACATTTCAAATCTCATTTCTCAAAAACTTTAAACCAATCCTGGCTTTTATTTTCAACAAATTCCCTTTGGAAATTTTCAAAAACAACCAGCTTTCTAAACAAATCAGTTTTATTTTGGCAGCAATCCGTCACTTAGGAATTCAAAAATGAATACTGATGATGTGGCCGTCATCATCAAAATTATTTTCCAATGATCCAAGTGATTTCAATGCTATATCACTTTCAAATCCTTTTAAAACAGATTTTCATTCAGAAATATCTCCGAAACAATAGCACTATCATTTATCTTCAAAACCCTCCGACAAACACTACCAAAATATTCGAGATTTTAAATTTCCAAAGCCTGCTTAAATAAATTCTAACTATAATTCATTTGTATAGTTTATGCTTACATAAATTCTCATTTGATTGTATTTCAATTCATAAATTATATTTATAATGCATATTTACAAATTTCATTTTATAATGAAATTATTCCCTTAAACTTTTGTTATATTTTCAATTTCTAGTCAAATTTTCACTTAACAATGGTAATGCTTTAATATTGTTCTTTCTAACATCCAAGCAACCATACACTAGTTAAAATAGTTTACAAAAAACTTTTCTTTATATAAAAATATATTTTTGGGTAAAATTATTTCATTCACCCATATTTAAAACAATACCGTGTTGATTGTTCTATCCAAGTGTTTAGAAACCCTTTCAATACAGTTTTCCAGACTGTGCCGACGAAGGTTCATATGCCACTCAATAAACCAATCAACACAATATTAAAACAATTTATATTCACTAACAAATACGCATTCATATCTATTAATACGCTCAGACTCATTATAGAGTACTACGGACTCTATTTTAAATGAGTAATTCCCACCAGAGCCAAGGTTATCTC
Organism: Allium cepa; assembly: GCA_030765085.1. Lineage (NCBI taxonomy): Eukaryota > Viridiplantae > Streptophyta > Magnoliopsida > Asparagales > Amaryllidaceae > Allium > Allium cepa. The sequence continues at coordinate 962,543,552 of CM060928.1, forward strand.
CAACCTAAGCTCTGATACCAAGTGTAACAACCCGCAAATCTGTACCCTTTGAGTCAACACTATTCTACAACAATAAACTCAAGTTGTACAGAAATACGAACCATTTGGGTTTAAGAAGAAGAGGTAGAAGAAGAGAAAACAAAATCAACATCAGAATCTAACCATCGCAGCGGAATAAAATATAATAGATAATAAATAATCTTTACTCAATCAAATATATCTCTGTTTATATATTACATCAATCAGAGTACATCAATCACAGCTCAACATCAATATCATACAAATGGGTACACAACAACTCAACACAGCGGAATATGTATATGTATATATATATATATATATATATATACAAGTACGGGAGTACGTATCGCCATCCTGCTCGTCACCTGAGCTCCACAGGACCTCATGTATCCTATAATACTCGGTCTGACCCGAGCATTACAGTTAAATAACACCCAAGTCAGTTTGGAATACCAGCGTGAGAAAATCACACCCAATTTGATTATTAAAGTTTCAAAAATCCTTCGAAAACAAAAGGCATCTCGTAAGACCACGCCATAAAGAAACATGTCGGGTTTTTACCTTACGATAGCTAAAACAATTTTTATAGAAATCCTCTGATATTATAATAGGGTCTATATACAAATACTTATAAAATAGCCGAAATTGTTACATGATTAAATTCCAGCTACTAGCCACAGAGTGGGTAATACAAACAAAACTCGTACAGGGCTCGTAGGGAGTATGGATTTCCAACTAATGACTAGGCACCGGGGTACCACCTGTCACAGTACGGGGCCTAGATCACCATACCAAGGAGTACGCCCGCTCCTCTGCATCACAAGGCCGGGACTACCCCTTACTGGATAATCCCGAGTGAGATCACCCCGCGGTTGGGATCAGCAACCGCCCACTAAGCCGAAATAAAAAGGGACATCGAGACTGGAATGACCTCACCCTGCTTGGGTGCTACCCACCTAGCCTTGCTGCATAACCCCTGATTTTCAGTCATTCCCATTTGATGAGGCTTGAGGCTAAGCGTTACCTTTTATAGAGCATATCCCTTAGAATTCCCATCGTCCACCTGACGATGTTTCGCAAGCATTCATCCATACAAGTCCGTCCCGGGTTCGAACGGATCCGAAGGCACTATTCCTACTACATCCATTTTGGAAATATCCTCAGGATTAGTAGCGATTATCCCTTGCACTTCACTGCTCCAACTTCGACTCCAACTCGTTTACGCGAACGTACAAACCGGATCGAAGTGGTTTTCGAGAAATAAATCTCGATCCCGTTCTCTTCGAAATGATCAACGTATTTTTGTCCAATATTGATAGTCTGTGATTGAACTATCAATTAACATTCACAAACAACCATCCAACATAAATAATTTCATCAAATTATTTATTTACTTCAAAATATCTTCACAAGATATATTTTCCATTTTCAAAACCCTTGGAAAAAAAACACAGTTTCAAATATATTCCTTTCCCGGAATAATTTCCAATATTTTTTCTTTTTTCACTGAAACGCCAGGTATAAAATACTTTTAGCTTTAAAATAATTTAAAAGCACTTATTTATAAAATATATTTCATATCCTTAAAAATTTAAAACTACTTTAATACTTAATTAAATTATATACTTAAAGGAATATTTAATAAATAAGGCTACTGTTATTAAAATATAAAACTAGATTTTCTTTAGAAACAAATACCAAGTCAGATAATAATTACTACGATAATAGTTTTGAAAAATATTTACTTTATAATTTAAACGTTTAAAATTAATAAGTTTTCTAAGATATGCTTTTAAAATAACATTAAAACCTTTAACTTATATTCAAAATTGCTTGAAACCGTACTTGGCTATTCAGGGAAACACTCTTCTCTTGCACATCTTTAAAAATGAATCACTATTTATTTTTAAACGAATTTCCATTCCTTTATAAATTTCCACTTGAATTCATATTTAATATATCCACCGTTATTTTATTTTATTCGATATCCCAGTTTAAAAGTCCCAAATCTCATTTAAAATAAATTCTTTATTCATTCAAATAATATCACTTAAGCTTTACAATTTATTATTACCCCCATTAATTCAAATTTCTCTTATTCCAAATTTGTTAGCGTTTTACAATCTCTTTTATTTTATTTTATTTTTAATTCATTTTTAATTTATTCCAATTCACTAGAATTATTTTACTCAAAAATTTACTCTTTTATTTCTTTCGAAAATACAATTCTAGAGATTTGATAATTTATTTTACTGAGATATTCAATCCAACCATACCATTCAATACTTCAATTATTCATAAAATCATCACAGAATATCAAATATTCAGACCACAGAATATTAAACAATCTAAATAATTTCGAGGGGTCCAGTTGGATCCCTCCAACCTGTTTTCCCTGCATCCAAAGATGTTAGCACAATAATATGCCAATTCCAGAATATAACATACTATAACACATCCATCAATTTCAACCATTCAAACAATTATTTAAATTTAATCATTTAAATTTAAATTTAAGTCCACTGAGTGAGATCAACTCACCTTTGCTTTTTGTTTGGCAATCCCATTCCATCTCGACCATTAACTCCCAATTTTGGACCTTGTATAAATATATTATGGTTTATTAATACTTGAACAATCAATTTCTTTCAATAGATTTAATTAATTAACATTTTTAATTTGAACTAGCCCAATGGTAAATCTCCTATTAGATAGATTTAATTAGCCAAATTATTCTATTAATTAATTTTCCTCACAATAAATAAAAAATTTCGTTACAAAAATAATTAATATAGCTAATCTACCTAATGATTATTTTTAAAATAATCAAGTAAATTTTAAGATGTATTGATGTATATACATATATATTTATTTATTTTGAAACTATATATATATATATATAAACATATACTTATAAAAATAGTCTGTATAGGGTTTAAAATTGATTTTTATATAAACATTCAATCGATATTAATTTGGATTAAAGGTAAAACCAATATACCTAACTCTTCGATCCCAGGAGAATCCAATCGCAACCAACCCAATATGCGAAGAAACTGAAGCCACAACAGCTCGCTGCCGACCCCCGCTGCAACCCAAAACCCACGCTCATCCACTTCATGATGACTTCAAATCGCAGATGGCTAAGAATACTTCGACTACGAGGATCCGCTGCCGTGAACTAAAACTCACTTTCAAGTTCACTGCTCTACTCCAGGCATTGTCGATCCCACGAGATTCACCCATCCAGCCTCGCGACTTCGAGCAACCCTACTTCCAGTTGAAACCCTAGCCTTGCGATGCCCTATCTCGCATCCATCACCAAAGCGTCGCGACCGACCCAGATAACCCAAACCCTAGTTAATAGCCGTCGCTCCACTACCGTCGATTCTGAGAACACGAGCACACTCCCTCCCAGACTCGAGAATCTCTTTAGCATCCAATCTCCACGTGCGTGATTCGCCGCACTTCCCCCAGCACTCGCGATTCTCGATTTTAGGAAGAGTATAAATTTCGATTTCATAGGGTACGTGATTTAGAACAAGGTCGTATATTTAATTTCGAAGAATAGAAGGAGATGAGGGATTAAGAATTTATGTTCGGCCATTACTTTGCTTCTGAAATTCGTTCCAATTACAGAGGATAAGGGTGCGCGAATCTATTTACAAAGGCTTGATTTTGGCTTCCAGGAGAAGGAAGGAGGGAACAAGAATAGATGTTGTCGTACTGAAAGCTGAGAAAGGGAGACAAGATTTGAAAGAAGGCAGTTGATAGGGATAGTACGTGAATATTTAAATAGAATTTCAAATAGAATTTTCAACGCGTTTTTATATCGTACACTCACACAACTGCTCCAATTACTACGAAAATTGAAACCCTATAATAATTTAATATTACCGATCCAATGAAACTGGTTTTATTGAATTCCGAGACTGCGCCTTGGAAGGCTATTTTAAATTCAAATTAAACTATAAAATTTTAAAACTGAACAAATCAGTGTTAAATTTAATTTTAACACTTTTATTATCTTCAGTATTATCAATATAAATTTTATAAGCCTTCAAATTATATTTTTAATAGGCTTAAAACTCTAGATACAACAATTTTCCCAACTTCACTTATTTAATTTAATTGTTTGATTTTCAAAAAATTTATGATATCCGTAATTCAAGTTAAAATTATACTACTAAATATCTAAAATCAATCGAATATTTCTGATTTTAAATGCTTAAAAATTCCGGGTCGTCATAATTTATGTACCATATATATGCTTATTGTTTCACTTAAATTATTGACAACTTGACAAACATGATGTTTTCAACCTGTGGAGGTTTATTTCCATTTTACATATGTTTTTATTTCACTTAAACTGTTCATTATTGTTCAAATTGGATGTTTCACTTTGTTGTTTTCTGTCATTGAGATTTAAAACAGATATGATATAGCATGTATGTGATGTATTTACTATTTAATATGTTTATTGATTTATTATGCATGATTTGGTACATATTTGGACCGTTGGTATATGATCTGGTACAACTACAGAAGTATAGTATTTAATTATTTACTATTTTCAGGAAAGATAATTTACTGTTACCGACAAAACAGTTACCGACATATCGGTATACCGACAAAATGGTTACCGATGTACCGACAACGGTAATGGTAAGCGTTTTTTATTTACCGAAGAAAATGGTATGGTAATGATACTTGTATAATGGTAAAGGTAACCGTTACCATAACAGCCCTATTTTATTTTAATGGTGGGAACTTATTGCAAAGATCGTGTTTTTCTACATTGTTCTTTAACATGGACTTTTAATAAAATTTCCAAATCCTGTATTAGATTGTTCGAGGTTTTAAGTGTTTGAAAATGATATTTAAATTTGGTATTTTTATATAATAATTTTAGGGATCTTTTCTAACATATTTTTCAGTATTTTAAAGTTGGTTGAAGTTTGAATATATTTTTATTAATTATTTATGAATTTTCAAAGTAAAGAGGTTTTATAATATAAAACATGTTTTCAATTATTTTTGTCAAATTCTAAATGAGTTATTTTTAAGTAATATTTTACACAGATATTTAAAACATATTTACAAGTACTTTTGAAGTATATCTATAAGTTTGGAAAAGTGAGTTAAGTGTTTTATAAAAGAACAAAGAAAGTTTTGAATAATATCGGTTATGTTGTAATAAACGTTTTTGCGAAGTTATGTAAAAGTATATTATCTTATTAATAAGTATACTTTGATCTTTAAAAAGAATAAAGATTATGACAAGTATGGAATGGTTTTTGGTTTGTTGTGACAATATGTTAACAACATTTGTCTTTAATCCTTTTTATTATTCTTATGAACGTAGATAAAAAGAATGTTTTAAAGATAAGCATAATGAAATGGTTTTGGGTTTGTACTAACAATATTTAAGTAACATTAGTCTTAAACCTTTTGAAGTAGATTGGTGAATATACTTAGATCCTTAAAATGGATATTTCAAAGGTAATATCAAGTATAGATTCTTTTGAAAAGGATAGAAAAATTAAAAGTTTAAAGTAGGAAATCTTGTTAATGGTTTGTAAATATACTTATTCCATTTGAGATAAGCATATGAATACTTTTTGAAGTATTGGAAGAGTACAAATGAATGGTAGAAATTGGTAAACGAAGTTTTATTATATAAAAGGATTTTTACTAATAAAAGAGGTTTTTATTAATAAAAAATATTAATTGAATAAAAAAAGGGATTAGAAGTTGCTTTTGTGACTTAATCGTGCTTTTTGTGACTTAATCATGCTTTGGGTGTTTATTTATTTATAAAAGTATTTAGTCGTATACTTAGTACTAAAAGCCGATGAAGTTGGTGTTAACCGCATTTTAACCAAGCGAATTTCAACTAGAATTATAAGGTCGGAATGAAGAAGGAAACAAATTACGAACTTGGAAGCATGATTAGAAGAGCCAGAAGAGGTTACTCAAGAAATTCCATGAAGTATTGGAAAAGTTGGACCTCTCGGTACTAAGAGAAACCACTTGGGATCGAGAGCTTTTTCTTGTGATTTAACTTCTCGGTACCGATACTTCGAGCACTATGTTAAGCAATCATCATCGAATGCTTTTTTCAAAGAATAGATGAGCAACTCTAAGGATATATGAGAAGAAAGCTAGATAAGATAAGCAGTATTAGGGAAGTTATCAGAAGAAACTTGATCTTCATTGAAAAGACTTTGGAATGCATCAAGTCAGGGATAGGAGGACAAAACTAGTAAAGGAGAAGGGCTTTCACCATAAAGAGACCACTCGGTACCAAGGGTTTTATTGGAGTTCGGGTTGGCCTGTTCACACTTCAACCTATGGGCATGTATCTGGACCTCGAACTACATAGGCACCTGGATCTGCATAACGATTTCTCTATGAATATCGACCCTATGAAAACTAAATAATGATCTTTTCTCCACTTTTGGGCACTTCTCCTTCTTCGTCCTCTTCTTCCTCAACTGCTCCAATAACTATTAAATCTGAGATCCACTAGATTGTGGTCGGATCTAACTGAATTCATTGTAATCTGCAGAGAAAATAATAAATCATAAGGTTAAAGTAGACGTAGGCCAGAGCATTTGCTGAACCACTATAAAAATTGTGTCTACTGCTTTTACGTTTATTTTATTGGATCTACACATCTATTTGTGCTTTCACCTGATATTTGGGTGTTAGCGTCATTTTTAGGTCAATAGTAGACTTGTTTATCTGTAAGGGTTAAGATTGTTGTTTAAGTAGGGTGTAGAAGCAATAATGCTCTAATCTTTCAAATTCGCTCTTAACCGAGGGATAGTGTGAGATGAAAAGGTCGAATACGTGTTAATATACAAGACTTGGTTTCCATATGCGATCGTCTGTTTTGAACTTGATAATCGATTGGTCGACTATCGAACTTGACCAGAAATCCATCGATTTGGTTTTGAAGAGATCGGGATCAGTATGTTTTTTTTACTCATCGAAAACGCTTCAAAACTAATATGTGATTTCTATGTTTTGGAAGCGGTTATGAAGTAGAAGCTATAGAGTTAAACCGTCTATCCTAAGGTTAAGTCTAAGAAGGAGGTTAACTTTAGCATTTATCGGAGGACTTATACTGGAATCCATTTGGGGATTCGTGTCCTGTGTGAATGATGAAGACTCGTGTGAGAGATGTTGAATGTACCCTCGACATCAAAAATGATATAAATAGAGTAAGAGCATAGTTTGGGGTTTAGCTAACCCACAACATGGTATCTTAACTCCATATCTAGGGTATGCCTATCGATGTCGCGCACAGAAGTTGATGGTATTTGGTATCACATGTTTTAGACGTGGGCCAGCTATGTTTACATTATGTATATTCTATCTAGAGATATATGACACTCGGAGGTAGTTTCTAACACTTGTGCATGGACATCCACTTTAGTTTACTGGATGCATTTCCATAGAAAATCCAAACATAGCTTAGCATTTTGGATTGTACTTCAATATTATTATGTCGTGAGATGCAAGCAGCACAACTATTTTTAGATTTACATTATTCACCCTAGACATTATTTATTATATCACCTTATGTACTTATTGGATGTGGTTATTTTGAGGAAATAATCGTTATGGCATTCCATGTGGTCTCAAAAGTACTTTTATATATTGTACACGTAATTTTTTAAGTTTCTCACACCAGACTTAGGTCTTACATGTAGTTTTTTCTCTAAATTCCTCATGTGCTCTTTCAAGTAGTCCAAAAAGGTAGGTTTTAGTTGGATGTTCTAGAACTTAAGGAGACAATGGATGTTTCATCTACCGTAGTATTCTTATTGTCACTGCAATATTACTATGCATATATCAGCATTAATGAGGACATGCTGCTTGACTGTCCAGGCTTATGATGGTATTTAGAATCGTAACTTTAAAATGCTGTACACTTATAGTGATAGTTTCATATTGTCTTTTGATATTATATGTTATCATTCCGTTGGGAGATTCTAATATTTTGTTCTTCATTTCTTTTTTTGTTTCTTTTTCTTTTTATTTTAGCATAACAATCTATCTTTCTAGCACTTGGATAATCGATACACGAATACGTATTACTATCGACATTTGGGGGTCGAAAAAGCAGATTGTTACATTTGGTATCAGAGCTTAAGTTATGTAAGAACCTTGGTTTTGGTGGGGTATGACTCATTAAGAGATAGGGTAATGGAATCCCCCAGCATGAGTAGAGTGTATTATACACATGAGAGTGTATTTGTATTTATTATAAATGTATGCCTTAAAGGTAATACGAACAACAAAAATTAAAGATCTTACATAAGGTAAATTGTATAAGTATGAATCGTGATAGTGTAGTTTCAATTAATGTAGATATTAATGATGTTCATTCATTACCCCATATTAATTAGTTTAGTCGTGCTCGATAGTTTATGAGCATTGTTATTCTTTATAGATGATTTGACATGCTCGAACAGTTTATGAGCATTATTATCATTTATAGATTTATTAGATTAGTCATGCTCGGCTAGTTTGTGAGCATTGACTATTGTTTATTGTTTACTGATTTATGTTGGACCATTTTATGAGCAGTTTTACCTTTCTACTTAATGGGTTAGATAGACGATATTTGTAGATGCATTGAAATGAACACCATGTGAACTGAGTTTCTCAGTTTGACTATAAGGCGTTCGATGAAAAGGTTGGGTTGGAAGTTAAGTTTAGTAAAAGATATTTACTATAATATAAAAGGATGGATAAGATATTTTAGGAATAAACATTGTTGAATATGCGCTTTGCGCTATATGATTTTTGTTTGATGATAATAAACATATATACATTCATATAAATGTATTTGGTAATGTACTATTTTGTTTTTCATAGTTTAAATAAATATTTGTTGAATAAAATTAAATTACACAGAATTCGAATTTGAATTCAAACAGAACAAGTTAAACAGATTTTGAATTCAAACAGAAATTTTATTCAAACAAATATTTTGAATAGTATGTATTTGGTTAGATAAATATCTGTTGAATAAAATTAAATTACACAGAATTCGAATTTGAATTCAAACAGAACAAGTTAAACAGATTTTGAATTCAAACAGAAATTTTTATTCAAACAAATATTTATTACAATTTTAAATAGTACAATTTCATGCTCTCACTATACATATACATTTTTGATTACATCACGATTATTTTTACATTGATAACCTCACTACATATCACTCACACTCGTATTTTGTCTTCAACTGCATGCCAGTTTGAATTCAGCATCTGAGTAATCTGCAAAAATATTTTCTAACGCAGTAAAATTGAAAAAGAAATATTTTTGCAATATAAAATGAAATACGATTTTTGAAAATATCGTTTGCCTCAGTTATTTGGGTTGTTCGTCATCATTCACACTTGATTTCATCACAAAGTCGTGCATATAGATATTACAGGGACATGTAACCATAAGTGGCTGCAATACACACGTGTACATTCATACACGTGTGCACTGCCTCGCCAACTCGTGTGCGCAGCCAAAAATAGCAAGCGTGCAAGCACAACATGAAAGGAATCGAGACAGTAAGGCAATGCGCAAAATCAAGACAGCATCAAACAGCAACAGTGAAGACTGCATAAGTGCTACAAGCCAAATCATCACAATAAGCACCACTGACCAGAATACATAGGCAACATGAAGCAATGCACATGTCATCAGAACATAATGAAGGCTGCAGTGAAGCATGTACATGAGTGGACTGGACTACAACTCGACCAAATGGCCAACATAACATGCAGTGCTGTGCACAAAAGCTACAATGGACTGCACAGATGTATTCAAGTCCAGCAACATGAACACATGAGAATGGACAAGGCACAAATCAAGTTGCAGACTCCAAGTTACAAACTCAAACAGGAATAAAATATGACAATACAATATGGTGCAGAACCAAATGCCACCAAGAATCGGTGCAATGACCAAGAAATGATACAAGACTTCAAATATGCAATGCTCAATATCACTACAAACTGCAGTGGACAGCAAAAATGATCAAATATAAACAAATGCAGTCCAATAGACCAAAGTACAACATCAAAGACAGCACTGACTTAAGTATATAAGTGAAACTGCAATAACTCAGTGGACAGAAATGCACAAAAGCTACAATGGATGATCAAACTCAATGGATCAGACTACAAGCACGACAAACATGAACACAGTATCCACAGCAAACAACATGGTGCAGCAACCTACATATATAGTGAAGCAGTGCAAACTCAACAAAACCAAGTGCAACTGTAAAACCAAAGTTTCAAGCATACAAAATGCCCAATGCAAACCACAATGTCACCGCAAACAAGTGATGACACAAGCACTTACACAAGTTTGCCACCAACATTCAATGGTACAAAGTTAAACCAAAACCATGGAATCGCATAAACAAACACGATGAAGCATACAGAATAAAATACAATGGCATAGCAAGAGTCACAAGACCATCAAGCAGTAAGCAAGTGCAAATCGAGCTCCAGAAATAACTAATGCAGACACAAATTTCAACAGTGCAGTGAAAAGCAGTGGTATGCAGCAGAGAAAATTTAAAAGCAACGGTGATGATCGAAGCTAATACAGAGTAGTGGATTCACATACCCAAAATCAACAGTCGAAGATATACGAAATTGACAAAGTCAAATATCTCAAATCTCGAAATCAATTCAAAGCCGTGTGAATCAAGTTACTAGAAATACGAAATTGACAAAGTCAGATTAATCCTCAGCATCAAAGCGTAATCGAACGGCAAAAAAAGAATTTTTGCAGCAATCAGTCGAACGCAAAAATAGGAAATCAAATCCTATTAAAACCCTAATCATTGTCGGCATTTATCTCGATCGAGTTCAAGTATCAATTTAGAAAAGCAAAAGGAGACAGTACATACCGAATTCACAAGCATCGAACTCGATCGAGCAACTGTAAACAAGCAAAAGTCAACCATCAGAGAAGCAGCGAGCTAGGGCAACAAATCACAGATCAATAGAAGAAACCGAAGCCCTAATTGGAACAAAGAGCCGAAGCCCTAACTGGAACAAAAGGGAACGAAGCCCTAATCAGAACAAAGCCGCCATTATTTCTCACGAACGAGACAAGAGAGGATCAGGTGAAATAAGGAAGTGGGTCGGTCTTAAAATCAAAAGGGGGTTTTTGTTTCTATAGGCTTTTATTAATATTGTTAATTAGTTTAGGGTTATTTTATATTGTTCTTAATTATTGTTTTTATTTTACGAACCAAAGAATCTTGGTAAATCACCACCTAGGTTTAGGTAGTGTCAGATTGTCTATTTTGAATTAGTTCAGTGAGCAGGGTGTGCGAGTTTGCAAAGCTCTATAGGCGGGAGCAGTGTTTGCGAGTGAGCGAAACTCTATAGGCGGGAGCAGGGTGTGCGAGTCTAGTAGAGTGTTTGTGAGCGGGAGCAAAAGGGTCTGCGAGTCTAGTAGAGTGTTTGTAAGCGTGATACTGTTTAATTCTAATAGAAATCTGTGAATGCAGCAGTAGGCAGGGGTTGCCGAAGCTAGGTAAATTTTGTGTGTGATTTACTTTTCAGCATATTTATTTCTGCTATTATATTTCTGTGTTTAATTCGAGAAAATTTGCTATAACCCTATTCACCCCCCCTCTAGGGTTAATCTAGATCCTACAAGTGGTATCAGAGCCCGGTATATATTTCTATTTAACTCTAGAGTCATGAATCCATCAAATAATGCTTTCTCTGAGGGGCAATCTATTGTTAGGCCACCCATGTTTAACGGGAATGATTATGCTTATTGGAAAGTTAGGATGAGTATTTATCTTAGTTCCGTTGATTATGATGTTTGGGATATTATTGAAACAGGCTATAAACCTCCCACTATAATCGTTGGTGGTACTGAGATTCCTAAACCTAAGGATAGGTGGGATGCTAACGTTAAGAAATTGAAAACGACAAATGCTAAAGCCATGAATGCTTTGATATGTGCTCTTGATAAAAATGAATTTAATAGAATTTCTCATTGTACAACAGCACAGGAAATATGGCATACTTTGGAGGTGACACACGAAGGAACTTCTCAAGTCAAGGAGTCTCGGCTAGCCCTATTCAGCAATGAATACGAAAACTTTGTGATGGACAAAGGCGAGAGCATAAAGGATATGTTTGGACGCTTTTCAACCTTGGTATACAATGCTAGAGCACTTGGGAAGGTATTCAGTGAGGTAGAGCTTGTGCGGAAGATACTACGAGTTTTACCAATGAACTTTGAGGCAAAAGTCACAGCAATCCAAGAATCGAAAGATCTGAGCAAACTAAGCATGGAGGAGTTGATTGGCAACTTGATGACATATGAGCTTGAGTTAAAAGCAAAGGAAGAACGCAACAACTCCGAACCAAAGAAGAAGACGATTGCCTTAAAAAGTAAAGAAGAAAGCGATGAAGAAGATCCAATTGAAGAGCTTGCAATGGCTGTCAATAATCTTAGAAGATGGTCTAGATTCAAGCCACGCAAGAAAAAAACAAAGGGCAATAGGTCAAAAGATTCCGAAAATTCCGATAATGAACTGACATGTTATAACTGCAACAAGCCTGGCCACATCAAACCAAAATGCCCACTTCTCAAAAACAACAAAGAAAAGAAAAAGTCGAAGAAGGTATTTGCAGCGACTTGGGATGATGAAGAAGGAGAGGAAGCTTCGGATAGCAGCCCAGAGGAGGCTAACTTGTGTTGCATGGCAAAATCAGAATCAGAAGCAACCTCCGACGAATCTAGTGAGGCAGGTGAGTTTTCTTATAAGGAACTTGTTTTTATGTGTTCTGATCTTACTAAGGTAGTGGATACTCTTGAATCTAAAATTGAAAAACTGAAATCTGATAGGAGAGAATTTACTCGTGAAAATTTTAGGTTAAAAACTGAACTTGAAAATATTCAAAACCTAGAATGTAAAAAATGTAAGATTTTAGATTCAGAATTATCAAAACTGAGGAATAACTTTGAAAGTCTTGAAAATGAAAACTTGAATCTTAAGGAAACCATCGACACTAGGAGAAAGGATTTTATTAATCGATGCACCTCACTTGTTACTGAAAACTCAACATTAAAAACCAAAGTCCAAAATCTTGAGAAATCTTTGAATAACTTTTCAAGAGGCGAAAAATCTTTCAAAATGTTATTTGGAAATCAAATTTTTGCTAACAATAGAAAAGGACTAGGTTATGGAAAATCACAAAATAATGATAATGCAAAAAGTAAAAGTGTTTTTGCTCGATCTGAAATAATTGGAAATCATGTTGAAAATCGTAGTCATAGAAACACAAAATTTAATCAAGTCAATTTAATGTGCACGTTTTGTGGAGAATTTGGACATAATCGAAATAATTGTTGGTATAGACCCAAACACTTGAAAACTATACCAATTTGGGTTCCAAAAGGCACAAATATAAAATCTTTGAAAGTCAAACAAATTTGGGTGCCAAAAGGAACATATATAAATAGTTTTGAGTCTCCAAAAACATATTTTTCATATTCTGCCACTAACAACAATGGACCTATAAAAACAAATAGGTCACACAAATCTTTTATCGTGTAGGTGTGGTGGCAGGCTAAGGAACAACAACAGTGTTCTCTGGATTTCGGTTGTTCCAGAAACACAACGGGCGACAAAGCAAAGTTCCTTAGCCTAGTATAAAGGTGACAGAATCACAATGGGCAATCACGAAAAATTATCGTAAAGGTAAAACAGGTAATTGTTTTTAAATGTGATTATCTGCACCATACTCTAAATTAAAATCAGCCAATATTGAGATGAACAAAAGATGATGATTTTGATGCTATGATTTTTTTTAAAATATTGACTAACCATCTTTAAAGAGAATTACTTGGAGTAATTATGATGGTTGACTGATTCGGACTTAATTGATATGATTTTTGACTTGTTCTTATTTATGACATTAATTTGTGCTTAATTGATGACCAATCAGATTTTCAATTTTTGAACTAATTTATATAAATTTGTTCGGTCAAATGCTGGTTACTCATGCTACACGTAGATATATTGGTTCGGACATTTTGATCACTGCTTGTAAATTTGCACGATTTCAAATTCATGAGAAAAAGGATTTTAAGAAATTGTTTTTGAAATAATTATGATGTTGATTGACTATTGATTACTCATGAAAATAATTGTTTATCCTCTGGTTTCTGAAATTAACATCATGATATTTGTTTGAGTGTTAACACGGCTTAAATTCAAATTCAAAAGAATGATGTTTTGAAATTTTTGGTGCACATCTCATGGTTTGATTCAACAAGTGAATATTGAGTTAAATTTAAATTCAGATGCGGATTACACTGGTAATATAGTTGATAGAAAAATTATTAGTGTAACGTGATTAATTTTCGAAACATTCATTTGCTGCATCGTTTTTTTTCAAAGAAAATATCTGCATATTTTTCACTTGAAATAATTTTCAAATAGCAGAAAATTTTCTTATAAAACTCCCCTCAAGAAAATCATGTTTGACCATATTTACAGCTTAATCATTTTTGAAAAATTGATTTTATAATTTTTAATTTGATTTTAAATGACAAATTTGACTAATCTGACTCCCTTTGATTATCGAAAAGATAAATAGTGATTGAAAAAGAGATGAGTGTTGATATTTATCATATATTATGACTTGAGAAAGTATAATTAGAAAATTTTCTTTAGAATTTCATAACAAGAGTTATAAAAACTTTTTGTTGGGTCATAATTCCATGACCATTTCTATTTCTATCATCTTTCTATCGAACATCACTCATCAAGATCATATTTAGTATGTAAATTTGTGGTAGTTTACAAAGGAAATCATTTGTTCTTCAATATCTTTAAATCGGTGAAGGAAATTATTTGTACTTCAATTTATTATATTCAGCAATTAAAAATAAATATCCAAAGTATTCACTCTCATTTAAAAGTCCTCACGGTCATGCATGGGTGAATTACTTGGATTTTTGATTATGTGCTTCCATGCTCATTTAAAAGTCCTCACGGTTATGCATGTATGGAAGGCATATTAAAAATAATTGATTTAATAGACAAGTTGATTCTAATCCCATTTAAAAGTCCTCACGGTCATGCGTGGTTAGAAGATACTTGATTTCATTTTTTAAATTAAATTGGAATACTACTAATCTCATTTAAAAGTCCTAACGGTTATGCATGGTTAGTAGATATTCAAATTTCCAGAAATAAATATACCATAAATAGACATATCTATACGAATTTTTGATGATTCTATTTCCATCACTTCTGAAAGTGGAATATGCGCTTGACAAGGGTAATTATGATTTTTGTTTGAGTTTTATTGAAATTTGATATTTATATTTAATTGAGTTAAATGTTTGATTCATGTCTATCACTTCATCCCTATTTTTATAACACTGTTATTCTTTTGCCGATAACAAAAGGGGGAGAGAAAAGTTAAGATTTTGTCAAATAGAATCAAGCAAAGGACAAATAACTTTCAATTTGCATATAGGCTCATTTACATATTTTTTGCATGCATATATGTAGGGGGAGCCATATATGTAGGGGGAGTATCACATAAAAAGGAAGCATTCAAATAGGGGGAGCAAATGAAATTATCAAATACATTTAATATATTCAAAATCTTAAATATATGTTTGTTATCATCAAAAGGGGGAGATTGTTGAATATGCGCTTTGCGCTATATGATTTTTGTTTGATGATAATAAACATACATACATTCATATAAATGTATTTGGTAATGTACTATTTTGTTTTTCATAGTTTAAATAAATATTTGTTGAATAAAATTAAATTACACAGAATTCGAATTTGAATTCAAACAGAACAAGTTAAACAGATTTTGAATTCAAACAGAAATTTTATTCAAACAAATATTTTGAATAGTATGTATTTGGTTAGATAAATATCTGTTGAATAAAATTAAATTACACAGAATTCGAATTTGAATTCAAACAGAACAAGTTAAACAGATTTTGAATTCAAACAGAAATTTTTATTCAAACAAATATTTATTACAATTTTAAATAGTACAATTTCATGCTCTCACTATACATATACATTTTTGATTACATCACGATTATTTTTACATTGATAACCTCACTACATATCACTCACACTCGTATTTTGTCTTCAACTGCATGCCAGTTTGAATTCAGCATCTGAGTAATCTGCAAAAATATTTTCTAACGCAGTAAAATTGAAAAAGAAATATTTTTGCAATATAAAATGAAATACGATTTTTGAAAATATCGTTTGCCTCAGTTATTTGGGTTGTTCGTCATCATTCACACTTGATTTCATCACAAAGTCGTGCATATAGATATTACAGGGACATGTAACCATAAGTGGCTGCAATACACACGTGTACATTCATACACGTGTGCACTGCCTCGCCAACTCGTGTGCGCAGCCAAAAATAGCAAGCGTGCAAGCACAACATGAAAGGAATCGAGACAGTAAGGCAATGCGCAAAATCAAGACAGCATCAAACAGCAACAGTGAAGACTGCATAAGTGCTACAAGCCAAATCATCACAATAAGCACCACTGACCAGAATACATAGGCAACATGAAGCAATGCACATGTCATCAGAACATAATGAAGGCTGCAGTGAAGCATGTACATGAGTGAACTGGACTACAACTCGACCAAATGGCCAACATAACATGCAGTGCTGTGCACAAAAGCTACAATGGACTGCACAGATGTATTCAAGTCCAGCAACATGAACACATGAGAATGGACAAGGCACAAATCAAGTTGCAGACTCCAAGTTACAAACTCAAACAGGAATAAAATATGACAATACAATATGGTGCAGAACCAAATGCCACCAAGAATCGGTGCAATGACCAAGAAATGATACAAGACTTCAAATATGCAATGCTCAATATCACTACAAACTGCAGTAGACAGCAAAAATGATCAAATATACACAAATGCAGTCCAATAGACCAAAGTACAACATCAAAGACAGCACTGACTTAAGTATATAAGTGAAACTGCAATAACTCAGTGGACAGAAATGCACAAAAGCTACAATGGATGATCAAACTCAATGGATCAGACTACAAGCACGACAAACATGAACACAGTATCCACAGCAAACAACATGGTGCATCAACCTACATATATAGTGAAGCAGTGCAAACTCAACAAAACCAAGTGCAACTGTAAAACCAAAGTTTCAAGCATACAAAATGCCCATTGCAAACCACAATGTCACCGCAAACAAGTGATGACACAAGCACTTACACAAGTTTGCCACCAACATTCAATGGTACAAAGTTAAACCAAAACCATGGAATCGCATAAACAAACACGATGAAGCATACAGAATAAAATACAATGGCATAGCAAGAGTCACAAGACCATCAAGCAGTAAGCAAGTGCAAATCGAGCTCCAGAAATAACAAATGCAGGCACAAATTTCAACAGTGCAGTGAAATACAGTGGTATGCAGCAGAGAAAATTTAAAAGCAATGGTGAGATCGAAGCTAATACAGAGTAGTGGATTCACATACCCAAAATCAACAGTCGAAGATATACGAAATTGACAAAGTCAAATATCTCAAATCACGAAATCAATTCAAAGCCGTGTGAATCAAGTTACTAGAAATACGAAATTGACAAAGTCAGATTAATCCTCAGCATCAAAGCGTAATCGAACGGCAAAACAAGAATTTTTGCAGCAATCAGTCGAACGCAAAAATAGGAAATCAAATCCTATTAAAACCCTAATCATCATCAGCATTTATCTCGATCGAGTTAAAGTATCAATTTAGAAAAGCAAAAGGAGACAGTACATACCGAATTCACAAGCATCGAACTCGATCGAGCAACTGCAAACAAGCAAAAGTCAACCATCAGAGAAGCAGCGAGCTAGGGCAACAAATCACAGATCAATAGAAGAAACCGAAGCCCTAATTGGAACAAAGAGCCGAAGCCCTAACTGGAACAAAAGGGAACGAAGCCCTAATCAGAACAAAGCCGCCATTATTTCTCACGAACGAGACAAGAGAGGATCGGGTGAAATAAGGAAGTGGGCCGGTCTTAAAATCAGAAGGGGGTTTTGTTTCTATAGGCTTTTATTAATATTGTTAATTAGTTTAGGGTTATTTTATATTGTTCTTAATTATTGTTTTTATTTTACGAACCAAAGAATCTTGGTAAATCACCACCTAGGTTAAGGTAGTGTCAGATTGTCTATTTGAATTAGTTCAGTGAGCAGGGTGTGTGAGTTTGCAAAGCTCTATAGGCGGGAGCAGTGTTTGCGAGTGAGCGAAACTCTATAGGCGAGAGCAGGGTGTGCGAGTCTAGTAGAGTGTTTGTGAGCGGGAGCAAAAGGGTCTGCGAGTCTAGTAGAGTGTTTGTAAGCGTGATACTGTTTAATTCTAATAGAAATCTGTGAATGCAGCAGTAGGCAGGGGTTGCCGAAGCTGGGTAAATTTTGTGTGTGATTTACTTTTCAGCATATTTATTTCTGCTATTATATTTCTGTGTTTAATTCGAGAAAATTTGCTATAACCCTATTCACCCCCCTCTAGGGTTAATCTAGATCCTACAAACATTTGTGAAAAGATTTTACATAAGAAAGTGATTTTATATAAGTGTGATTTATTAAATATGATTTGTAAGTAAAAGAAGGATTTAAATTGATATTTTGAGAACTTAAGTGCTGGTGTTTTGGAAATGTTTTTTAAGACTTTGAAGAAAATAATAATAGTATTATTTGAAAACAAATATTTAGGAAATTGGTTTATGAGATCGAGATCAACGTACTTAGTAATATTTATGAAGTATTTGATACCGTTTTGAACTTATTTTTTGATTAATCCGGAAGGCTTGATTTGAATGTACCAAACTTACTTCTGTCACTTGAAAATAATTCTAAAGGTAACTGCAGCACCATCGACATTTATTTTTGGGTTTTAAAGTATGAGATGCTACAGGAGTAGTTTGCTACAAAGTTGTTTTAGTAACACAGGTTTCGATTTAATCCCAAAAGTATGATTTAATGTACAAAAGATATATGTATATATTGTTATTTCAAACGATTTGAAATAAAACCCAGTGTTTAGTTCTAAAGTATTCTTTAAAGAGATTTGATATAAAATATAGAGTAGTTTAATAGACGTTTTAAACTTTCTTTATGGAAAATATTTGCATGTATGTATGTTTTGTAGGTGGCCTAAGTGGTAGTGACATAGTCCAAAATAAATGTTGGAGCTTTTCGTGTTTTCTCTTTTTGGGTAAAGTGTGTTTAATAAATAAGTGAAACTTTGTTAAGTTATTTTATGGACACATGTATCATATGTATTTGGATAGTATGGTATGTGTGTCATGTTATGATATGCTATTTAATAGTTTTCAATTGTTAAAACGAAATGGATTTTTTTTTGGACAGTCGAAAACTTCCAAATCGTTATAAAACTTGAAACTAAGTATTTTGTGAAAATATAAAGTTGATTTTTTGTAACTCTTGAATAGAGAAGATAGTAAGTTAAAAAAGTTTTAAATTTGCTGAACATCCTTATTACGTGAAACGAAATTGATGTTTGGTATATATTCTTAGGAGGTAGTGGAGTATTATATGAGTATGAACTTAAGTTATAAAATGTTTATAAACTTGAAGTTATGTTTTTATGAAATGATTCAACAATGGTTTTAGTATTGAGTGATATACTATTTGTTTAAAGGAATGTGATAAAAAGAAATTGGTATAGTTAAGAAACCGATAGAATAAAAAAAAGTAAGTTGTACATAGATCTTTTTATTCACATGATCGTTCTTAATCTAGGATTCTAGTACATAATTTCGAGGTGATTTACACTAGTTCGAATAAGGGTTTTCACTCAATTACTGATGCCGAATATTTGATATGGTTTATTGATACGATCCCAAAGTTTTCTATCATAGTATATGGCTATGTAAAGAGAACAGGGGTTTCTAATATAGGAATCTGATCAGAGTCCATCCTAGAGAGTTAAATTGATATATACTAGTTTGAAAGTGAAATTTATGTAATCGAGCAAGTGATCTAATCAAATTTTGCATATGGATGGTCCATGCACATTGTATGGGCTTTAGTATATGCATACTATGTTTTGTTGGCTTATGGAGAGTATATATGATGACTCTTCGATTTTTTATGAGGTAGCATGGATAATCGACTAATTAATAACCTGATGCTATTGAGCGTAAGGTGTGCTTAGTAGATTGTTTATCGTCCTTGTGCGATAAGGGGATTTTTGAACTTGAGCAAACTATGGGCTTTGTTTGCTAGTCATTTTGGATACTGTTAAGTAGTGCTATGTGACTGTTTCTTTTGGTGTCATGTTAGAATTTCAAGGATGAAATATTCTAAGTAGAGGAGAATGTAACGATCTGGAATTTCACAAACTTCGTATTTAAATATCTGAATTATTTAATTATTTGAATCTTGGATTAAATGCTATTGAATTGATTTAATAACATTGTTAACCTCCTTTTAAGTAATAACTAATCACGGTGAGCTTATTTTAGAAAAATGTTTATAAAAATAAATACTTTGAAGAAATATCGATAATGTGATCGAAAATCGTTTTATCGCTAAACAGTTTTTTACTGTTCAGAAGTTGTTCAAAATTATTTACAAATATTTATTTGTTTAGAAAATCTTTAACATGAAATAAAAATATTTTACTATGTATGGAAAATAAAATATTGATGATGTCGTTGGTGATGTCATGGGAAGATATTTTGAAAATGTGCTTTTATGGAAAGTCTTTAGTGTTAAATAATAGATGTAAAAGTGTAAAGTAAAATAAGCATGCAAGGCACATTGGAGGGGGTCTTAGCCATGTAGAGGAGGGGCTAAGGCGTGTATTCACTTCATAATTCATCAAAGCTTCAAATGTAATAAACACTCAAAAATAGTGGAAGTGGATTAGCACTAATCCACTTTGTTCTTCACTAATCTTTCTATAGTCAAATCAAATCTTTTCCAAACTCCATCCAACATCCACCAATACCTTAGAACACCTTATGAAGCATGGATATAAAGTAAAAAGTTGAAGAATCAAAAGAGGAGATGGGGTTTCCATGATGTGTGAAAATATAGAGTTAAAATGTAATTAACTAAGTAAAGTTATAAACTTTAGACCATTTTTGCTTTTGAAAGCAAATGACAACTTTATTTGTATAACATCACTCATATTACCTTCTATAACATGTGACACAGCCTAGACTTGTGTACCTTCTATAACATATAGCATGACCTAGACTTTGTATTTACATGTTTACTGGGCTTGTATGTTGAATTGAAGTATGTTTGAAAGTGTTTAAAGCGAGAATAGTCGCTATAAGTGCACTTTGATATCCTTTAATTTTAACTTGTCTAAATGAAAGATTTATAAAATTAACTTAGGATAATTTGATATGGTTTTTCTCCACACATATTTTAGTATATGGAACAGTAAGGAAATGGATTGGAAAGCTATAGAAATTGTGAGCCAAAGTTGTGAAAGTAAGAAGCGAAAAGGTCGTTATGGATGCACTTTGAAAATGCCTTGTTTTTGGTGATTTTCGAAATTAACTTTGAGAAACATCATAGGGGATTCTTTGCATTTAAGATAAGTATTATAAGTGTACTTATTACTGAAAATATTTTGAAGTTTAAATCATTCATTAACTTGTAGAAAAAAGTTGCAAAAGTTTATGGCGAGAAGAAGGTATCTATATGAGCACTTTAAAATGCATTATTTTCGAAAATATTTATAAATAAATTGAAATATATCCTCAAGGGGTCCTTCCCATGTATTTTAAGTACCTAGGATTATACTCGCTATAAAATTTTCAAAACTTAAATCATTTGTTTAATTGGTGAAAACTAGTTGCAAAGATTGTAATTTTCTATGTTGTTCTTTAATAAGGACTTTTAACACATTAACAATGCTGCAATAGATTGTTTGAGGTTTCAAGTGTTTAAAAATGATATTTAAATTTGGTATTATTTTCTAATTATTTTAGGGATATTTTCTAACATATTTCTCAGTTATTCTAAAATTGGTTTGGAGTTTAAATATATTTTAGTAATATTTATGAATTTTTAAAGTAAAGTGGTTTTATAATATAAAACATGTTTTTAATTATTTTTGTCAAATTCTAAATTAGTTATTTTTAAGTAATATTTTTGATGTATATTTAAAACCTATTTATAAATATTTTTAAAGCATATAAGTTTAGAAAAGTGAGTTAACTTTTTTATAGAAGAACAAAGAAAGTTTTGAATTATAACAGTTATGTTGTAATAAATGATTTAGGGAGTTATATAAAAGTATATTATCATGTTAATAAGTATACTTAGATCTTTAAAAAGAACTTTTTAAAGATAATGAAAAGTATTGAAAGTTTTTGGGTTTGATCTGGCCATATGTTAACAACATTCAACTTTAATTTGATTACACATACGAATGCAGATAGATTTTTAATAAAAATGTTTTAAAGATAAAAATGAGTGAAATGGTTTTGGGTTTGTACTGACAATGTTTAAGTAAAATTACTCTTAAACCCTTTGAAGTAGATTTGTGAACATGCTTGGATCCTTAAAATGGATATTTCAAGGCTAATAATAAGTTTGAATTCTTTGAAAAAGATAGAAAAAGTAAAGGTTTAAAGTAAGAAATCTTGTTAATGATTTGTGAATATACTTAAACCATTTGAGATAAGTATATGAATACTTTTTGAAGTATTGAAAGAGTATAAATGAATGGTGGAAATTGATAAATGAAGTTTTATTAAATAAATGAAGTTTTATTAAATAAGTAAGTTTTACCAATAAAAGAGGCTATAATTAATAAAAAGTATTGATTAAATAAAAAGAAGTTAGCGGTCTCTTATGTGACTTAATCGTGCTTTGTGTGTCTTAATCGTGCTTTGTGTGTTTATTCGTTTATGGAAAGTATTTAGTCATATACTTAACACTAAAAGAAGATGAAATAGCTTGTCAATCAGTGAGAGTTAAGATAGTTGCTTGAGTAAGGTGTAGAAGCAATAGTACTCTAACCTACCAGCTTCACTCTAAACCAATGGATATGTGAGATGAAAAGGTTCAAAACGTGTTAAATATACATGACTTGGTTTCCATATGTGATCATCTATATTGAACTTGATAATAGATTAGTCGACTATCGAACTTGGTTGGAAATCCATCGATTTGGTTTTGAAGAGACCGAGATCGGTTAGCGTTTAGAACTTCAAAAGCAACATACAAGTTCTAGTTTTTGGAAGCGGTTGTGAAGTGGAATGCTATAGAGTTCAATTGTCTATCCTAAGGTCAAGTCCAAGAGAGAGGTCAATGTTAGCATTCGTCGAAGGATTTATGTTGGAATCCATTTGGGGATTTGTGATCTATTCGAGATGCTGGAATCAATTTGGGAATTTGTGTTCTATGCTAGTGATGAAGATTCATGCATATTCCCTAAAATCATGAAAATCGATATCGAATCCATCAAATGGATATTCCCTAAAATCCAAAAAAGAAGTCATCAAAGTCAATAATAAATGAAAAGAACTAACCAGATCAACCAAAAATCGATAAAACGGAAACCCATATAAAAATAGGCAAATTGACTGAATTTAACAGCGCCAAACGTTTGGTGGTTTTCCTAGACGTCTAAGCTGAAGATTCGGAAATTTTCTTCCAGATCGCCTAAATGTCTGGGAATAACCTCAGACGTCTAAGTAGTAGGTCTGGAATTTTTATTCCTTTGCATTAGATGTATGAGTGTTTTCCGAGACGTCTAAGCTAAAGCTCGGGCAAAATTTGCCTAGGCCAATGATGGCAAAATCAACTCGTAAGTGATCGAATGAGCGATGGTGGTTAGGGATTTATGCCAAGCGACAACCGAGCCTTATAGGCTCTTCAATACACTCCATACAACATGTCCAAATATACATAGTAGGATTTTCATAGATTTTGACTTCAAAATACCAAAAATTGGAAAATTCACCAAACTAATTCATTCAAAAGCAATTGAACATGAATAGATGTTAGGAATTCACACCTAACAACATTAAAATCTATAGACATAGATATGAGTTCAAGAACTCACCTTTAAACACAAAATCAAGGAATGAGAAGCTCTAAAAGAAAGCAAGATCAATTCCTCTTCACTACATCTCTACAGTCTTCAATCTATTATCAAAGGTAAAGTTTTCCTAAGTTGAGTTATAGGAAATTCCAAAATTTGAAGAGAGATTGAGATGGAGAAGATGGAGAGGATGCTTACCTAAGCTTCTCTTTAATTCTAGAACTAGAACTTTAATTTCCTAAGAGAACCAGGGCTTAGGATTTTAATTTCCTTTCTTTTCCCACATATTTCCTTTTGCTTGAATGTTAGGAAATTATGAGTAGAATGAATGAAGAATATAGGAGTTAGGGTATTTGGTAGAGGAGTTTAGGTTATCTTATTGGGTTGGTGGGCTAAAATCAAACCCAAAGCCCAAATGAAAATACCAAAATCCTAATCAACTTCAAACATATTGATGTTTATGCTCAAACAAGTTGTAAATGCCATTTGGAACTCAATGAAAGTGGTCTCGAGTCCAGATTTGACTGTTTACAAGATGTCACGTTTTGGACTTTAAATTAAATCAAGGACGCGATATTTAAATAAAATATTTAAATACGAAATCGTAAAATATGCAAATTATTACAGACTCCTCTCCTTAAAAAATGTATCCTCGCAATATTTAAGAAGGAAATAAGGTGTAACAACCCTTTTTGTGACATAACAACACAAAAGCAAAAATTGAAATGAGAATTTCACCTTAAGGAGCACGAGAGAGTAAGTCCAGATGTGTTCGCTCGATGAATTCTTTGGATTCCTAATAACAATCCTTAGGATTTGCGGACCATTAAACTTTCACAAGCAGAACATCTTTATTATGAAGGTGCTTAACCTCCATAGCAATGATACGAATAGGATGTTGCTCATAAGTCAAATTAGGTGAAACTTCAATTTATTTAATAACACCTGTAACGACCCGTGAATTTCGGTAATTAAATTTCCATATTTATAAGATTTTGGAAAGAAATTTATAAAGAAATATAATTGTTATAATTTGTAATGTAGTAAATGTTAAGAATTAACCTATTAAATATTATATTGCTTAAAATGGACTTAATTAAAAAGGTTGAATTAAATGAAATCCTATTTATTGGAACCTCATTTATTGCTAATGAAAAAGTATAATAAATGAGTTATTGCAAGAAATGGAAAGTTGAATAGAATTCTAACGAATGATAATAATGGAAAAGATTTTTACCTGTGTATAAATTGAATATGAGAGAGGAAAGTATTTAATTGATTTATGTAATAAACCATTGTTAACGGTAATTAGAATAAATTAAGGAAATATGTTAAAATAAATTAATTATTAATAATTTAAAAGGAATTCCAACCAATTCAAGTTAAATGTTACACTTGGTTATAAATTGAATATAAGAAAACTAATATAAATATTGAATAAATTTTTGAAATAGTTTGTAATAAATGGTAATTAAGTAAAACCAGTGTTATGCGAGTAATTATAATATTGGGGTGTAAATAATGAACCTATAAAAGTGTGATTTAGAGTTAATGACAATATTTATTGTACTTTACTTATTTTACTTGGTTGTTAAGTTTAATTTGTAATCAGTTTCAATTAATTCACTAAATTATTGCAGTTAATGTGGAATAAATTGGTAAGTGAGACATGTTGGATTCAATAAGATGTAACCAAGGTTCATAATAGGATGATTGATGTAATAAAAAGGCATGAAACTAAGTGAATCAATTTATTTAGAATAGTTAATCGTAAGTAATGGATATAATTTGCTAAGATATAATAAATGGAAATAGGAAGGTTTAACTAAGGAAGAAATATGTAATAATTGCATATATTTGTAAGTGGATGAAATTTATTTCTATATTAATTGAATAGTGGGATAAGATGATAATTGTTAATGTGATAAGAGTAGGCCAATAGAAATTCTTCCCACAAATTGATAATCGATTCAATAATGTAATATTATCCATGATAGGGCAATTAGATTTATGATAGAATAGAAAGTCTATTAAATGGAAATATTGAAAATAAAATTTGTAATATCTAAATTTTGAAAATTTGAAGCAAGGGTACCTTATACGATTTTGTTTTGTACCACACCTATGAAGTGCCCTCTGACGACGCCCAGTACGGGGGAGATTACGGTACTGTATAGACTATGGGAATATATTTTGTGTTAAGGGCTATATGCGTAACCCCTTAACGCTATTTAAAAGTAAGTTTATTTTACAAATAGACACTATTATAATAGCGAAATATACTACATAGTAAATAGTTTAACGGATCCTTAAGAGATGTGAATCCCGAGCATCTTTTAAGTTACTGCACTCATATTTATTCATGTTGATTTAACTTACATAAGATATTTTAGTCCTGACTCGAGTGTTTTGTCTTTTCAATTCGCTCGGGTCAGTCCGAGTGTTTCAGGATTTGAAGATTTCGCCCTGGAGGACGGAGACGAAGATTTGTATTATTATTATTATTTATATTATTGCACTACACTCATACTGTTCTGCTGCATTATTATTAGTGTGTGTAACTGTGATATGTATTATATGAATATAATCAAATGTTTTGTAAACAGCTTTATAAACTGTATATTTGATTATTATATTTTATCCTTCCGCCGTGAGATTCCGTTTTGTTTTTATTTCTTTCTTGTTTTTTTATTTACCCCATAACAATCCGCCTTTCCGTATGGTTTGTATTGGCATGTGTGTCGATTTAAAGCGTGCGAAAAGGCGAGATGTTACAAGTTGGTGTCAGAGCTATGGTTTAGCGATAAACCTTATCTTTGTGGGGTTTGACTCTTTACTAATAAGGTAGTAATACCCTAT
Source organism: Allium cepa (assembly GCA_030765085.1). Classification (NCBI taxonomy): domain Eukaryota; kingdom Viridiplantae; phylum Streptophyta; class Magnoliopsida; order Asparagales; family Amaryllidaceae; genus Allium; species Allium cepa. The sequence continues at coordinate 962,570,570 of CM060928.1, forward strand.
GGGAGTCACTGAGCGTATATATGAGAGAGCGTATTTGTTAGTGTTATAAAAAGCTTTTAATATTGTGTTAATCTGTTCTGTTTTGTATTTATAAATTCTGGTTGATGCATAGGACGCTGTGACATCAGTAGGGATTTCTAAACACTTAATAGGACAGACATAATATTTGTTTTAATATAGGTGAATGAAATAATTTTGCCTATTATAATTTTTTTTAATGATATATATATATATATATATATATATATTTGGTTGCAATATTTTGGTTCTTAGGTAATGAAATTTATAAATAACGATGAAATAAGATTGGAAATAAAATAAATCAAGTTGGAAATTTTAGAACTTAAGTTCTGGGGTTTTGAAAATTTCTTTCAAATGATTTCGGAATATAATAATAATATTTTTAGAAATATTATCTAATATAGAATATTTCAATATAAATTTGAAAGTATGGTTTTAAAGAAATTCTAGAAAGAAAAAAGTTGTACTCCCCTCTCTGTCGCTGGAAAATAATTTCGACGATGAGTGCACGCATCATGGATGTTCATTTTCGAGTTTCGAAGTGGGAAGGCCACTGCAGTAATGTAACAACCCGGTAATTGCATCAATTCATAATCGACATTTAAACGATTAATACTGTTGCATATTGCTGATTGAGGTTTCTAAATTGAATTAAAATTCTTTTATAAAGTGTTAAAAAGATTGATGAGCTTTGAAAAAATTAAATAGTGATCCATTTTTTTTATTTTGGGCCGTGAAAATTAACAAAAGAAATTCCTCCATCTTTATTACTTCGGCCCATCCCCTTTTATTTCATTTTTTATTTTCGTTCGTAACCCTACACAAAAAAACCCGTCCCCTTTATTATTTTCAAGCCCTAGGTTAAAAATCGAACGAAAGAAGATTAATGGCGGCCTCATCTTGCTGTTCGCTCGTCTTCCCTCGGTTGCTCTGGTGTCGCGCGTCTCTGTGATGCTTCATTCGTCGACAAGGTGAGTGATAATTCGCTCACATCTAATTCATCTCGTGTTCGACTGATTATTTTTTGTTTGAATGTCGAAATTGTTGTGATGATTCCAATTCACCCACGGCTTCAGTTTTTGTGACTTCAATCACTTGATTTTGGGCACTGACTTGTGTAAGGTCGGCCTTGGCATTTTTGTGACAGTTGATTATGATTTCGTCCTCGATTTTTTTTTTCGAATTCTTTTGCATTTGATGATGTTTGATCTATTCGATCTTCATGGTCATTACAGTGTTGATTTTGGGTAGTTCGATTTTTACCATTTCTTTGGCATTGATCTGATTGACTTTGGCCACTTGAATTTGTTTAAACTTGTTCTCTGGTTATCTCATTTCTCTGATGCATTCATTGGTTGTTAAATACTTAAACAACTGCTATTATTATTGTTGGCACTGCTAACATATTTACAGTGCATACATGTTTTATCTGTGTTCATATCACCATGTTGGCTTGTGATTTCATCGCGGCCTTGCTGTTTGAGTACATGCTGGGTTTGATGCATTTGTGCTCCTTCATGATATTTCCAGATGTATGTTGCAGTCTTTAATGCTTTTGAAAAGCATGTTTCCAGGCTGCTATGGGAATTATGTCTCATGTTGTCTGTACTTAGGTTTTGTCTCAATGATGCAAAATGTTGTTTCATTTATTGATGTTAGTGTTGCATTGCTTCACTGCTCGATCCTGTATCACTATATGGTTTGTTGTTACACATGCTTATATGGGTACTGCCCATGTATTTTTCACTGTGTTCACATACTTGTTTGTTCATATAGCTCATTTTGCATTCATTGTCTTGCCACCTCTGTTTGCATTACTGTTGAGTTGCATTTTTACCACTAATGTGCATATAGCTCATTTTGCATTCCTTGTGCTCAAGTCTGATATTTTTGGAGGTGGCTCTGTTCTCTTTCATGTTGCATATCCTTTGTTGCCTTGGGTAGTTGTTTGCATCACCATATATATGTTTTTACTTTGTGCATTCACTGGGTTCAATTGGGTTGGGTATTTAGGTGAACTGTGTTGCACTTGTTCCCCTTGTTTCTGTTTTAGGTCGAGATGCTTGTGCACTTTGTTTCAACTTGTTCTGCTGGTGCACTTGTTGCTTGCATCTCTTGTTTACTACATTTGCTAGTCCAGTCATTGTACTACACTTGTTTATGTGCAATTGTATATGCACAGTACTTGTTCATGTGCATTTATATGTTTTTTGGTTTTGTTTTCGTGTACATGACTTGCTACTTTGCTCATCGCCTTGTGTTGAGCCTAAATTTATTAGGCTTGACCTCGCATTTGTCTCTGCAATTTAATCGACACTCGGCCTTATGACATTCGCGGCGATGCTTGTGAATTTTCAATGGGTACATCATCACTATAGTGGCAAGGCAGTGCACGCAAGCGTGAACTGCAGCCACACGATATTCAATGGGTACATCATCACTGTAGTGGCACGGCAGTGCACGCAGGCGTGAACTGCAGCCACACGGTACTGCTTTTATTGTTATTTCTTTTGCTTTTGATTATGGATTTATTTCGTATTCCATATGTTGTAGTGGCGAGGCAGTATACGCGTGCGTATACTGCAGCCCTACTCGTGTTGACCTTTTAATTGATGTTCCAATTGATTTGAATTGGTTCGCGTTATATTTACCGTTATCCGATTTCTTATTTAAGAATCGGATAGGTAAATTTATTTCTGTGACTGTCGTCTATTCATTATTTAATTATTATTGCTTCTGTGCATTAATAACTGAGTTTGAATCAGACTGACCCGAGTATTATTTTCTTTTGAAATTTAATACTCGGGTCAGACCGAGTATTTTCAGGTTGTAGATATTCTGCTTTGGGATGCTGCTTGAGCTATGAAGACTTTTCATATCTTTTGGAGTTGTCGAGTCATAGTATAGGTTGATATGTATTCATGTATATTAGTCGTTAATGTACTTATATATATAACTTCCTGAGTTGACTGTTGTAGTTGTATCACATGTACCGTGTCAAATGTATTGTAACTGACATCAGTTATTATATATGTATATGAGATTTTCTGTTTCATCTGCGTTCCGCATTCATATTATCTGTGTTATTAGTTTATATTTTGTCCTAGACTATTATAGCCACTGTGTAGTAGCTTTGAGTTTGCATCGGCATGTCCGATTTCCTTCTGAAATGAAATGTTTTGTTTTTACTATCTGGCATATTGGTGCTCGCACAAGGCAATTACATGGATGGTCGCTCCTCAACAGCCTCATTCTCCGTGCTAGTTGACAGCACTACACCGTAGTGTTCTTGGCTAGCGTGGGTATAGAGGTGGGGCGTCACAGCTTGGTATCAGAGCCTGGAGTTTAGAACAAATATAAAACATAACTTAGATAGTACTTGTGTTACAACTATTTGTCGATGTTTTATTTTACATCTTTGTCTTAAGATCATCTTTGATTGTTAGGAATGAATTCCTAACGCTTATTCGTGAGCATTGCTGCTATTCTCTGTCGCACTTGCTCACTTGAGTTTACACTTCTAAGTATCAGTGTATATATGCTCTACCAAGTTGCATATTGCTGCTACTCGTACCACTTCAATTTGAACTCGCGTTGTTTATTCGAACTGCTGTATATATGCATTCTTATCTCTGATTCGTGTACTTAATGCAGTCTCCATGCAATTGGGTTTTGGGTATCAATCTTTGAGACAAATTGAGTTTCAATTGTCGACTCTGTCTGCTTATCCATGGTTTGTTGGCTTTCATGTGCCTCTCTCTGATAGTTTTAAAATTTCTTTGGTATAAAAGAAATTGTCTTGGACTTTGCCTTGTCGATATCGACATTGACTTGACTTTTATTTTGCTAAAGTCATTCAAGCATTTATGCTCGTTCTGCTTTGTTTTAACAATTGTTGATCGATTCTTCTTTTTGGATTAGTTGTTATCACTTTTGTCGACTTTGATAACTTCTATTTCAGGAATTTTTGGGTATTCCTACCTTGATGGATTGGAATCGAATCCTTCGGATTTTATTCACGTCTTCGAATGTGAATCTTAGTGAATTGGTTTGGTTTTCGAATTTAACCGATTCTTAATTATTTCCCGATTTGTTGCTATTATTTATTAGCAACTTTGATGACCTTTTCTTCGGGATTTTTGTGAACATACCTTTCGATGAATTCGGTATCGATTTCTTTGGATTCTATTTACGTCTTCGTATGTGAAATTCTTGTGATTGATTGTTTCTACAATCATTTCTGTGTTTTGTCACTTTATAATATAAAGGTTTCAATACTAATAGTAAATATCAAAACTCTTTTATCAAAATGTTTTCAACTCTACTTTCAATACAAAACTCTTTTTCTCAAACCGTTTTCTAATCTACTAGTATATATAAGCCTTTACCTCACTCGGATGAGAAATCTAATTAAACGGCTTAGTAAAACAAGTGGTATGAAACGCTTGCGTTTGCTTCGTCGGTTAATTCTTGGACTTGTTCGATTGAACCTCATGTGACAATTTTCTAGTGAAGATTTACAATTTGTTCGTAAATATTTAAGTTAAGCAAGTGGTTATGGGACATGAAGCTAAACTTTTATATTTACTAACTTAGTGTAATTGACACTTCTCGTTGATCATGACGATCATTTTTACGGTTAGACTAGGCCTCATCGGTGTGATTTCGTCTCACACATATCTCTTGGGCTTTGAGGATTGTCTAGACACCGTTTGTGTGATTTCGCTCACACATACCTTTTCGGTTAGACTAGGCCTCATCGGTGTGATTTCGTCTCACACATATCTCTTGGGCTTTGAGGATTGTCTAGACACCATTTGTGTGATTTCATTCACACATACTTTCCTTTTGTTTGCGAGGTTAGACTAGACACCATTTGTGTGATTCCACTCACACATACCTTTTTGAATTTTGGTTAGTCTAGACCTCAATCTGTGTGATTCCGACTCACACATGTGGGGTAGCGTCCCACGGTCTTCGGGCCATTTGTGTGTCAAAAATTAATGGCTTGCAACCATGAGATAGCGTCTCGTTATGCGTTGCACGTGTTGATGATTTTCATGCTCATGTGTAGGTGAGATTCCATGCTCCCGTTCTCGCTTTGCGTTGCACGTGTTGATGGTTTTTCATGCTCGCGTGTAGGTGAGATTCCGTGCTCCCGTTCTCGCTTTGCGTTGCACGTGTTGATGATTTTTCATGCTCGCGTGTAGGTGAGATTCCGTGCTCCCGTTCTCGCTTTGCATTGCACGTGTTGGTGAGTTTTCATGCTCGCATGTAGGTGAGTTTTCGTGCTCCCGTTCTCGTTATGCGTTGCACGTGCTGATGAATTTTCATGCTCGCATGTAGGTGAGTTTTCGTGCTCCCGTTCTCGCTTTGCGTTACATGTGCTGATGAGTTTTCATGCTCGCGTGTAGGTGAGTTTTCGTGCTCCCGTTCTCGTTATGCGTTACATGTGTTGATGAGTTTTCATGCTCGCGTGTAGGTGAGTTTTCATACTCTCCTTCGAGTTTTCATACTCTGTTTGAGTTTTCATACTCTCCTTCGAGTTTTCTTACTCCGTTTGAGTTTTCATACTCTCCTTCGAGTTTTCATACTCCGTTTGAGTTTTCATACTCTACTTCGAGTTTTCATACTCTACTTCGAGTTTTCATACTCCGTTCGAGTTTTCATACTCTCCGTTCGAGTTTTCATACTCTCATTCGAGTTTTCATACTCCCGTTCGAGTTTTCATACTCTTATCTTGTGATTTCTGGATTTCTTGTGTAGTCTTCTAGAATTTGTGCTTCACCCATTTTCGTGATTTCTATTGATAAGTTTTATCAACTCTTGTGCATTGTGGAATTCGTGTGTCATTGACTTGTTATGAATACAAGTTTAGGGTATGATATCCCTTTCTATCTTTGAGAAGATTCTTGTGACACTTTTGATGAATGAAAACCCACTTATCGAAGTTGCTACAGATATCGCTGTTTTAATCACGTGTTTTAAAAATTGTTTCAAAATAAAAATCGTTTCAAATTTTTTATAGTTTACGCTTTCAAAAGAATGAGGAAGCGATTTAAACGTTTCAGCAAAATCGAGGACTATGACCCCTTTCTTTTACTGGTTCGTTTAATTCCGGACTTGTCCGTTTGAGGGTGAAAATTTGTAAATTCCTTTTATAAAATTAAAAGAATGTTTTGTGATTGTATTGCCCATTGAGTGCTTTAAGAATTCTGGTCGATGCGCTTGATCAACGTTATCGATAGGAATCTCCTAGACGCTTTGATGAGACAATCAGACACAATAAATTAAATTATAAAATGTAAATTTTTATGAAAAGATAATTACATAAAGTAAATTGTAAATTTCGAAAGCTTTAGCTTTTCGGGTAATAATATTATTTAAAACAACTCTTTTTCGATACCTCTATTCTTGTGATTCCAGAGGGAACCAAGACTCTATCGTTTGTACCAATGCTAATCGTGTTGGTTTGCATGCCATTCTCTTGCAAAAGAGAACGTGCTGTCTCTTGTGTTTCTAAATCATTAATGCCTATTGAGACTAGATATGTCACTCATGATTTAGTGCTCTTGGCTATTGATTTCGTTCTTCAAAATTTGGCATCATTATTTTTGGGTGAGAAATTTGTTCTCTACCCTGATCTTGTATCTTGGGAATATTTATTTTCTCATAAGAAACTTAATTTGCGTCAACCACGTTGACTCGAGCTCCTTACATCTTATGATCTTGATATTATTTACCACTCCCGGATGGGAAATCGTGTTGCCGATGCACTTAGTCGTAGGCAACAAGTGGTCGTTTCTTTGATGATGTCCGTATGGAATCATCTTTTTACCAAGTTCATCAGACGTTTCGATGTACTTCGTTTTATTGAGCTTCGTCTCATTCCTTTTAGGGACTTACGTCTGATGTTCTTTTATGTTGATCGGTTCATTGGACGTACCGTTTTTGTACTACGCTGTTGTTCCAAATTGTTCGTGTTTCACCTATGGTAGGTGTTGTGCATTTCAATTGGTCGGGAAAGATAGTGCCTCGATTTATTGGGCCATTTCCTATCACTAAACGTATTGGTTTCTTGGCTTATCACCTCTTATTATCGGCTCAATTTTCTGTTATTCATGACGTGTTTCACGCGTCTTCCTTCTACGGAAATGCCTTAGGGATTCCGGTTTTTATTCTTGAGCCCGGTATTATTGAAGAAATTAAAGTTTCATCAGATTTGACTTTGAGCAAACACGTTCCAGCTTGCTCCTTCATGCTCTTTATGGTGAACTTCCTATTTCGAATTTCTTCATCTCGTGATGACATGCTTTTATGGTTGTTACCTTTTGTCCATTTATCTCTTATGATTGCGACGACGCAATTTCTTTAAGGAGGGGAGTCTGTAACAACCCGGTAATTGCATCAATTCATAATCGACATTTAAACGATTAATACTGTTGCATATTGCTGATTGAGGTTTCTAAATTGAATTAAAATTCTTTTATAAAGTGTTAAAAAGATTGATGAGCTTTGAAAAAATTAAATAGTGATCCATTTTTTTTATTTTGGGCCGTGAAAATTAACAAAAGAAATTCCTCCATCTTTATTACTTCGGCCCATCCCCTTTTATTTCATTTTTTATTTTCGTTCGTAACCCTACACAAAAAAACCCGTCCCCTTTATTATTTTCAAGCCCTAGGTTAAAAATCGAACGAAAGAAGATTAATGGCGGCCTCATCTTGCTGTTCGCTCGTCTTCCCTCGGTTGCTCTGGCGTCGTGCGTCTCTGTGATGCTTCATTCGTCGACAAGGTGAGTGATAATTCGCTCACATCTAATTCATCTCGTGTTCGACTGATTATTTTTTGTTTGAATGTCGAAATTGTTGTGATGATTCCAATTCACCCACGGCTTCAGTTTTTGTGACTTCAATCACTTGATTTTGGGCACTGACTTGTGTAAGGTCGGCCTTGGCATTTTTGTGACAGTTGATTATGATTTCGTCCTCGATTTTTTTTTTGAATTCTTTTGCATTTGATGATGTTTGATCTATTCGATCTTCATGGTCATTACAGTGTTGATTTGGGTAGTTCGATTTTTACCATTTCTTTGGCATTGATCTGATTGACTTTGGCCACTTGAATTTGTTTAAACTTGTTCTCTGGTTATCTCATTTCTCTGATGCATTCATTGGTTGTTAAATACTTAAACAACTGCTATTATTATTGTTGGCACTGCTAACATATTTACAGTGCATACATGTTTTATCTGTGTTCATATCACCATGTTGGCTTGTGATTTCATCGCGGCCTTGCTGTTTGAGTACATGCTGGGTTTGATGCATTTGTGCTCCTTCATGATATTTCCAGATGTATGTTGCAGTCTTTAATGCTTTTGAAAAGCATGTTTCCAGGCTGCTATGGGAATTATGTCTCATGTTGTCTGTACTTAGGTTTTGTCTCAATGATGCAAAATGTTGTTTCATTTATTGATGTTAGTGTTGCATTGCTTCACTGCTCGATCCTGTATCACTATATGGTTTGTTGTTACACATGCTTATATGGGTACTGCCCATGTATTTTTCACTGTGTTCACATACTTGTTTGTTCATATAGCTCATTTTGCATTCATTGTCTTGCCACCTCTGTTTGCATTACTGTTGAGTTGCATTTTTACCACTAATGTGCATATAGCTCATTTTGCATTCCTTGTGCTCAAGTCTGATATTTTTGGAGGTGGCTCTGTCCTCTTTCATGTTGCATATCCTCTGTTGCCTTGGGTAGTTGTTTGCATCACCATATATATGTTTTTACTTTGTGCATTCACTGGGTTCAATTGGGTTGGGTATTTAGGTGAACTGTGTTGCACTTGTTCCCCTTGTTTCTGTTTTAGGTCGAGATGCTTGTGCACTTTGTTTCAACTTGTTCTGCTAGTGCACTTGTTGCTTGCATCTCTTGTTTACTACATTTGCTAGTCCAGTCATTGTACTACACTTGTTTATGTGCAATTGTATATGCACAGTACTTGTTCATGTGCATTTATATGTTTTTTGGTTTTGTTTTCGTATACATGACTTGCTACTTTGCTCATCGCCTTGTGTTGAGCCTAAATTTATTAGGCTTGACCTCGCATTTGTCTCTGCAATTTAATCGACACTCGGCCTTATGACATTCGCGGCGATGCTTGTGAATTTTCATTGGGTACATCATCACTATAGTGGCAAGGCAGTGCACGCAAGCGTGAACTGCAGCCACACGGTATTTAATGGGTGCATCATCACTGTAGTGGCACGGCAGTGCACGCAGGCGTGAACTGCAGCCACACGGTACTGCTTTTATTGTTATTTCTTTTGCTTTTGATTATGGATCTATTTCGTATTCCATATGTTGTAGTGGCGAGGCAGTATACGCGTGCGTATACTGCAGCCCTACTCGTGTTGACCTTTTAATTGATGTTCCAATTGATTTGAATTGGTTCGCGTTATATTTACCGTTATCCGATTTCTTATTTAAGAATCGGATAGGTAAATTTATTTCTGTGACTGTCGTCTATTCATTATTTAATTATTATTGCTTTTGTGCATTAATAACTGAGTTTGAATTAGACTGACCCGAGTATTATTTTCTTTTGAAATTTAATACTCGGGTCAGACCGAGTATTTTCAGGTTGTAGATATTCTGCTTTGGGACGCTGCTTGAGCTATGAAGACTTTTCATATCTTTTGGAGTTGTCGAGTCATAGTATAGGTTGATATGTATTCATGTATATTAGTCGTTAATGTACTTATATATATAACTTCCTGAGTTGACTGTTGTAGTTGTATCACATGTACCGTGTCAAATGTATTGTAACTGACATCAGTTATTATATATGTATATGAGGTTTTCTGTTTCATCTGTGTTCCGCATTCATATTATCTGTGTTATTAGTTTATATTTTGTCCTAGACTATTATAGCCACTGTGTAGTAGCTTTGAGTTTGCATCGGCATGTCGGATTTCCTTCTGAAATGAAATGTTTTGTTTTTACTATCTGGCATATCGGTGCTCGCACAAGGCAATTACACGGATGGTCGCTCCTCAACAGCCTCATTCTCCGTGCTAGTTGACAGCACTACACCATAGTGTTCTTGGCTAGCGTGGGTATAGAGGTGGGGCGTCACAAGTAATGTTACTGAAGATTGATGTTGATAAACAAATATAAAATTTTAAATTGTTCTAAATACAATTTGATATATAAAGTGTAAGTATATACATTTATCCGTTATTTTAAAATGATTTTTGAATAAAACCCGGTATTTAAATTCTTAAGTTTCCATTAATTAATAGCTCAATTACTGTAGTGAATTGTAACGTAGGTAATTAATAAATTGAAACCTCTAATGGAAATAGTTTAAGAAGGATTGAAGTTATTTATTATAAAATGAATGGAAAGATGAATACAATAAATAAATAATATTAAGAGTGGAAAAAATTGAATCACCTTAATATATAAGAAATTGATGTTATAGAGTTATAAACTTAAGTTGAAATTGAAGTATTTCTAAAATTTAGTATAATAGAAATGTAAACACTAAATAAGTAAATCAAATTTGAGAAATGAATGTAATGCAAATAAATGAATGAATGAAATGAAACTAAAAGTTTGTTAGAAATAAATGTAAATTAAAAAGATAAATCCTTGTGTAAATAAAAAAGGAAATCAAACAACAAATGTATGAAAATAAAATTAATAAAAAGTTAATTTGATTTGTTGGTTGGAATTGTTATTGTTTGGTTTATGGTTGGTTGGGTAAGGAAATTTAAAATTGTTTGGATGAATGTTCCATCTAAGACTGAAGAGTAAATGATGCACTTGATAGTTTATTTTTCATTCTGTACAATTTAAAGTTTTGAACACGAACAACTATTTTTTGTTTGATATGAATGAATGATTGATTTTACGACTGTATGTCTTGTTACAAGTGTTTGATGTTGTATTAATTTGTTTATTAATGGATGTTTGTGGTTGAAATCATTTTAATATTTCATTTTATATAATTGTAACTTTAATTGGATTATATAAGTCAAGTGCAGGTTATGGAAGAAATTGCTATTGCAGTTGGTTCCGTAATATAAGCGTAAACTGCCCGACAAATAGGTATGTTTTCGTGTTACGGTTTATAGCGCTATTTTATATATTTTCCCGTGTTGGGATATTATATTTTGGATAATATATATGATATTTTGTTATATTTGATATTATATTTTCTCTTGAGCCTCTCCGTACAAAGGAGACTCTGCCAAAATTTTCCATATATTTTGGGCTTAGAAATGTTTTGAAAATGTTTCCAAACTTTATTAATTTAAGTATAAAAAGGTTTAATGGTTATAAATTTGTATATTTTATCTAAATCAATTAATTTTGAAAAATATAATTGTTTATAAAGTTAATGTTTTGAATAAGAAATATTGATTTCATAATTCTTCTTTTCCATCCATTTTCCTTTTCGGGGACGAAAAGTTTTGAGTGGGGGCAAGTGTAACGACCCGTGAATTTCGGTAATTAAATTTGCCATATTTATAAGATTTTGGAAAGAAATTTAAAAGAAATATAATTGTTATAATTTGTAATGCAGTAAATGTTAAGAATTAACCAATTAAATATTTTATTGCTTAAAATGGACTTAATTAAAAATGTTGAATTAAATGAAATCCTATTTATTGGAACCTCATTTATTGCTAATGGAAAAGTATAATAAATGAGTTATTGCAAGAAATGGAAAGTTGAATAGAATTCTAATGAATGATAATAATGGAAAAGATTTTTACCTGTGTATAAATTGAATATGAGAGAGGAAAGTATTTAATCGATTTATGTAATAAACCATTGTTAACGGTAATTAGAATAAATTAAGGAAGTATGTTAACATAAATTAATTATTAATAACTTAAAAGGAATTCCAACCAATTCAAGTTAAATGTTACACTTGGTTATAAATTGAATATAAGAGAACTAATATAAATATTGAATAAATTTATGGAATAGTTTGTAATAAATGGCAATTAAGTAAAACCAGTGTGATGTGAGTAATTATAATATTGGGGTGTAAATAATGAACCTATAAAAGTGTGATTTAGAGTTAATGACAATTTTTGTCGTACGTTACTTATTTTATTTGGTTGTTAAGTTTAATTTGTAATCAATTTCAATTAATTCACTAAATTATTGCAGTTAATGTGGAATAAATTGGTAAGTGAGAAATGTTGGATTCAATAAGATGTAACCAAGGTTCATAATAGGATTATTGATGTAATAAAAAGGCGTGAAACCAAGTGAATCAATTTATTTAGAATAGTTAATCGTAATTAATGGATATAATTTGCTAAGATATAATAAATGGAAATAGGAAGGTTATTAACTAAGGAAGAAATATGTAATAATTGCATTTATTTGTAAGTGGATGAAATTTATTTCTATATTAATTGAATAGTGGGATAAGATGATAATTGTTAATGTGATAGAGTAGGCCAATAAAAATTCTTCCCATAAATTGATAATCGATTCAATAATGTAATATTATCCATGATAGGGCAATTAGATTTATGATAGAATGGGAAGTCTATTAAATGGAAATATTGAAAATAAAATTTGTAATTTCTAAATTTTGAAAATTTGAAGCAAGGGTAGTAATTATTGTAATATTTAGATGAGAGTCAATTAGAACTTAATAAACCTTAATGTATATTAATGAGAACTGTGGCAATAGTGCAAAACTTTAATCATTTACTCATTCATTAATGCATTGAATTAAGTCTCAATCAAATAGCAACATTTGGCTTGTTATTAATAGCTTTTGAGTGGAAATAAAACGTTAATAATAACAAGTATTTTAAGATTAACCATCTATTTAGTATATTAAATTATAACTGATAATCAATTGCAATAAATAAAAATAATTATTCCATTAACGTTAATTGAAGTAATATTTGAAATTTATGTCAATTCCGTTTATAATATAACTATGGATTGATGTAGCATTGTAAATCAAGATATATTAATTTATTTGAATATAAAGAATTAAGGTAATTGAGTTTTGCAATTAAGTAAAATTAAACATTTATTATTATGTTAATTGAAAATTTAGTTGCAATTGAAATTTTTTACGTATGTTAATTTCATCCATTTGGCAATAATGGATTGAATAATAAGAACGAAGATTTAATTCAATGAAATTTTTGGAAACTTAATTGATAATTGCTAAATTTAATAAAATTGAAAATTTGACACCGAAATGGGAAGTTAATCAACTTTGAATTGGCTTATAATTGGTTTGAAACATTTTAAATGATTGAGACATAATAAAGGTGAGAAAATTTGTCAAAATTAAGATTTAAAAAAAATTATGAATTTTAATTTATTTAATTAATATAAAAGTAGCCATTTTGGCCACTGACTCGGATTTCGACAAAACCAGTTTCATCGGATCCGTAACAGTGAATTATAATAGTGTTTCAAGTTTCGTAGCGATCGGACTTGTCGTTTGATCGTACGGCCTCGAAACGCCTTGAAATTTATGCAATTGAAATTAATTGAAATCAATTTTGAATATATTGATTTCAGCATAACTTTTTCATACGATGAAATTTGGAGGCGAAACTGTTTTCCATCACATTTAAAATATTTTTAAACACCTATTTTGATATATGGGTTTACCCAATTTCATTCCGGGGTCAGAACGGGCTTTTTGGCCATGTTAGCGTTAGCACGTACATCTATCAACCCAATCCATATATTTATTTCAATTTGCCTATAAATACCATGCTAAACCCTAGCCTCCGTCTATTTTCATGTATCTACACGAAAAATATTCATGAACCCTTCCTCAATGGATGCAAACCCTAGATCCAAATACAATTGCAAATCAAATCAAAAGCTAAAATTTCATAGTCCTTAGAAAAATCTAAAAAAAAATATGTTGAAGCTCTCGACGAGCATAATTCAATGGTGTGATTCGTTTTTCAATTTGAGTTATCATTTGCTCACAAATTTAAGGTTTATCCACGGTCGCTCATCATCGCCGCGATAAAATTCGTCGGATCGAGAAACCCTTTATAGGTTTTGGAGAGGAAGCCGAGGGGATTTCATCTATATGGTTTGTGTTGTGAATTAACGGCTGGATCGAGCTATTTAATTCGATTAGGGTTTCAATTCTCAGTGGCGGCTACTGACTCTTGGTGGGGGTCGGACTTCGGCGGTAGGTAGAAGAGGCATTGGCGAGCTTGGAGGCGACGTCGGCGGGGCGTATTGAGGTCGAAGGCGTTGGATTTAGCAAGGCGTTGGCGGTCGTTCTACAGTGTTCGCGTGTGCTTCAGTGGGTTCTGGGAATCTTTTGCATGACTTACGTGGGGATATAAGGAAGGGATGACGTGGCATATAAGGGGTGAGATGTGTCCACTTTTTTTTTAAAAAATTTGTAATTCAATTGCAATTTTCGCTACATATTTCGCATACGAACTCCATTTTACGTGCGGTTTCTTTTGTTAGGATCGTATTGAAATACCGGACTTGGTGACGCTGGTTTGGACGAATTCTGAGATGGTCAAATTTTTGGGTTTAAATTGGATTTAAATTCAATCTAAATTCAAAAAGGTGAGTGTTTTAACCCACTCACAACTTCTAAGATTTCTTATGTTTGTTAAATTGATTTATGATGTGTTTAGAAATTTATTTATAGCTGTTTGGCATATATTTCATCATTATCTCACTAAATTTGAATTCATATAATTTACTTGTTATGTAATTCATTTTTGCATATAAACTACCAGTTAAAATTTTAGTTAAATTTATTATTGCATATAAACTGCTGGTTAAATTTATTTATTTTTGCATATAAACTACAGTTAAACAGTTATTTAATTCATTATTGAAAAATTAACTGTCAGTAATTAATTATTATTTATTGATGTGATTGTTTGAATTGGATGATAAATGGATGAATGTTTGATGATTGATATGATGGATGAATGGATGCTGTATTTATATTGTATAAACTGTAAGTTATTATGCATTTTCATTTTATTTGGGATTGCGGTTTGAAATGATATACAACCGCATTTTTATTTTTAAATTGCGGATTGAAATGATAAATATCTGTATCACTTGACCATAGGATAGAAAATTATATATAGACACCGCGGTATATATATAATTATTTTTGAAATGATTTTCTATGGTTTTGGAAAGAATATGGTTTAATAAATATTATATTTTGATATATATAGTAAAAATTCTTGGATTTAGCTATGTATAAATTTGTTTCAAATTTTAAAATAAGCTAAATAATGAAGTTGATTTCGTTTATATAATATGGTTAAGAATATTTTTGAAATTCTATTGTATATAGAGTTTATAATGACTCAAATAAAAGTAAGGTTGAAGATAAATGTGAATATGATTTGAATTAAAGTATTTAAGAATTTTTCTCGAAAATTTGTTTTGAAGTGTAATAAATTAAGATTTGAACGGGTATGATCTTATAACTTGATTTTTTTTTATTTGAGGATTTAAACGAATATCAAATTTATTTAAAGAATATTATCAAGTAAATTTAATTAAAAGAATACCCTATTATTGAAGTTAAAGGGTTTTACCTGAATAATATTTATTTAGTAAGTAAATATTTCAAATTTAAATAATAGGAATTGGATTTGATATATATTAAATTATCAAAGAATCCATTTTGAAATAGTGGAATATTTAAAGATTGAAATAGATGAACTATAAAGTTTTGAAATATAAAATATTTAAGCTTTGAAATATATGGGAATTAAAATGGTTTATTTCGAGGTTCAAAATTGATATTGGGATTTTATTGTGAAACTTAAAGAAGCTGTTTTATTTTATAATGTAACATAGTATTTGAACCATTAAGTATTAAATTTATGTTTTAAAGCTATGGTTTCAAGGTATATAGATTTGAAAAGGCTATGATTTTTTGGAAAGATATATTTGATATCATATGGATTTGGGTCTTTAAAATATAAAATCGTATTTATATGGTTTGAAAGAGATATTATATTCTGGTTTTAAAGTATAAATTATTTTGAAATGACCGCGGTGTTATAATAATGATTGGTTGTTGAAGAGACTGGGATCAGAAGTTGTCGTACTCTCTACCAACCCCAAAAACCACTTTAACAACCGTATACGCGGTGGAGATTCCAGAATGAAGTAGGTTGGTGGCGGCGTTTCCTATAAGGTAAATACATGGACCCAACTCCTGTGAGTTGGCATAAGGTGGCTAAAACAGGAGCGATTCTCGGGCCAAGGGGGTTAGCGCCCTTTATCGGACACTCCTCTTCGATACTATACTCTGACTTTGGATTGATTCGATGGCCATCCTTATTTTTCTTGATTTTAGGGGAGTTTGTTCGAAGTGGGCGTTAGCTGCGGCTATGCGTTTCCACCAGCCCGGATAGCAATTGGTATATCTACCCTGGCATTGCCTAGCTGTGCCGTGTCACCTACCCTAGCGCGCCTTATACGATTTTGTTTTGTACCATGGGAATATATTTTGTGTTAAGGGCTATATGGGTAACCCCTTAACGCTATTTAAAAGTAAGTTTATTTTACAAATAAACACTATTATAATAGCGAAATATACTACA
The DNA here is from genome assembly GCA_030765085.1 of Allium cepa. Lineage (NCBI taxonomy): Eukaryota > Viridiplantae > Streptophyta > Magnoliopsida > Asparagales > Amaryllidaceae > Allium > Allium cepa. Next base: position 962,587,222 of record CM060928.1, read on the forward strand.
TAGTAAATAGTTTAACGGATCCTTAAGAGATGTGAATCCCGAGCATCTTTTAAGTTACTGCACTCATATTTATTCCTGTTGATTTAACTTACATAAGATATTTTAGTCCTGACTCGAGTGTTTTGTCTTTTCAATTCGCTCGGGTCAGTCCGAGCGTTTCAGGATTTGAAGATTTGGCTCTAAAGGACGGAGACAAAGATATGTATTATTATTATTTATATTATTGCACTACACTCATACTGTTCCGCTGCATTATTATTGGTATGTGTAACTCTGATATGTATTATATGAATATAATCAAATGTTTTGTAAACAGCTTTATAAACTTTATATTTGATTATTATATTTTATCCTTCTGCCTTGAGATTCTGTTTTGTTTTTATTTCTTTCTTGTTTTTTATTTACCACATAACAATCCGCCTTTCTGTATGGTTTTTATTGGCACGTATGTCGATTTAAAGCGTGCGAAAAGGCGGGATGTTACAAGTTGGTATCAGAGCTTTGGTTTAGCGATAAACCTAAGCTTTGTGGGGTTTGACTCTTTACTAATAGGGTAGTAATACCCTATGGGAGTCGCTGAGCGTATATATGAGAGAGCGTACTTGTTAGTGTTATAAAAAGCTTTTAATATTGTGTTAATCTGTTCCGTTTTGTATTTATAAATTCTGGTTGATGCATGGGACGCTGTGACATCAATAGGGATTTCTAAACACTTAATAGGACAGACCGACATAATATTTGTTTAAACATAGGTGAATGAAATAATTTTGCCTATTATAATTTTTTTAATGATATATATATATATATATATATATTTGGTTGCAATATTTTTTTGGTTGTTAGGTAATGAAATTTATAAATAACGATGAAATAAGATTGGAAATAAAATAAATCAAATTGGAAATTTTAGAACTTAAGTTCCGGGGTTTTGAAAATTTCTTTCAAATGATTTTGGAATATAATAATAATATTTTAGAAATATTTTCTGATATAGAATATTTCAATATAAATTTGAAAGTATGGTTTTAAAGAAATTCTGGAAAGAAAAAAGTTGTACTCCCCTCTCTGTCGCTGGAAAATAATTTCGGCGATGAGTGCATGCATCATCGATGTTCATTTTCGAGTTTCGAAGTGGGAAGGCTACTGCAGTAATGTTACTGCAGATTAATGTTGATAAACAAATATAAAATTTTAAATTGTTCTAAATACAATTTGATATATAAAGTGTAAGTATATACATTTATCCGTTATTTTAAAATGATTTTTGAATAAAACCCGGTATTTAAATTCTTAAGTTTCCATTAATTAATAGCTCAATTACTGTAGTGAATTGGAACGTAGGTAATTAATAAATTGAAACCTCTAATGGAAATAAGTTTAAGAAGGATTGAAGTTATTTATTATAAAATGAATGGAAAGATGAATACAATAAACAAATAATATTAAGAGTGGAAAAAATTGAATCACCTTAATATATAAGAAATTGATGTTATAGAGTTATAAACTTAAGTTGAAATTGAAGTATTTCTAAAATTTAGTATAATACAAATGTAAACACTAAATAAGTAAATCAAATTTGAGAAATGAATGTAAGGCAAATAAATAAATGAATGAAATGAAACTAAAAGTTTGTTAGAAATAAATGTAAATTAAAAAGATAAATCCTTGTGTAAATAAAAAAGGAAATCAAACAACAAATGTATGAAAATAAAATTAATAATAAGTTAATTTGATTTGTTGGTTGGAATTGTTATTGTTTGGTTTATGGTTGGTTGGGTAAGGAAATTTAAAATTGTTTGGATGAATGTTCCATCTAAGACTGTTGAGTAAATGATGCACTTGATAGTTTATTTTTCATTTTGTACAATTTAAAGTTTTGAACACGAACAACTATTTGTTGTTTGATATGAATGAATGATTGATTTTACGATTGTATGTCTTGTTGCAAGTGTTTGATGTTGTCTTAATTTGTTTATTGATGGATGTTTGTGGTTGAAATCATTTTAATATTTCATTTTATATAATTGTAACTTTAATTGGATTATATAAGTGAAGTGCAGGTTATGGAAGAAATTGCTATTGCAGTTGGTTCTGTAATATAAGCGTAAACCGCCCGACAAATAGGTACGTTTTCGTGTTACGGTTTATAGCGCTATTTTATATATTTTTCCATGTTAGGATATTATATTTTGGATAATATATATGATATTTTGTTATATTTGATATTATATTTTCTCCCGAGCCTCTCCGTACAAAGGAGACTCTGCCAAAAAAATTCGTATATTTTGGGCTTAGAAAATTTTTGAAAATGTTTCCAAACTTTATTAGTTTAAGTATAAAAAGATTTAATGGCTATAAATTGGTATATTTTATCTAAATCAATTAATTTTGAAAAATATAATTGTTTATAAAGTTAATGTTTTGAATAAGAAATATTGATTTCATAATTCTTCTTTTCCATTCTTTCTCATTTTCGGGGACGAAAAGTTTTGAGTAGGGGAAAGTGTAACGACCCGCGAATTTCGATAATTAAATTTGCCGTATTTATAATATTTTGGGAAGAAATTTATAAAGAAATATAATTGTTATAATTTGTAATGCAGTAAATGTTAAGAATTAACCTATTAAATATTATATTGCTTAAAATGGACTTAATTAAAAAGGTTGAATTAAATGAAATCCTATTTATTGGAACCTCATTTATTGCTAATGAAAAAGTATAATAAATGAGTTATTGCAAGAAATGGAAAGTTGAATAGAATTCTAATGAATGATAATAATGGAAAAGATTTTTACATGTGTATAAATTGAATATGAGAGAGGAAAGTATTTAATTGATTTATGTAATAAACCATTGCTAACGGTAATTAGAATAAATTAAGGAAGTATGTTAAGATAAATTAATTATTAATAACTTAAAAGGAATTCCAACCAATTCAAGTTAAATGTTACACTTGGTTATAAATTGAATATAAGAGAACTAATATAAATATTGAATAAATTTATGGAATAGTTTGTAATAAATGGTAATTAAGTAAAACCAATGTTATGTGAGTAATTATAATATTGGGGTGTAAATAATGAACCTATAAAAGTGTGCTTTAGAGTTAATGACAATATTTATTATACGTTACTTATTTTATTTGGTTGTTAAGTTTAATTTGTAATCAATTTCAATTAATTCACTAAATTATTGCAGTTAATGTGGAATAAATCGGTAAGTGAGAAATGTTGGATTCAATAAGATGTAACCAAGGTTCATAATAGGATAATTGATGTAATAAAAAGGCGTGAAACCAAGTGAATCAATTTATTTAGAATAGTTAATCGAAATTAATGGATATAATTTGCTAAGATATAATAAATGGAAATAGGAAGGTTATTAACTAAGGAAGAAATATGTAATAATCGCATTTATTTGTAAGTGGATGAAATTTATTTCTATATTAATTGAATAGTGGGATAAGATGATAATTGTTAATGTGACAAGAATAGGCCAATAAAAATTCTTCCCATAAATTGATAATCGATTCAATAATGTAATATTATCCATGATAGGGCAATTAGATTTATGATAGAATGGAAAGTCTATTAAATGGAAATATTGAAAATAAAATTTGTAATTTCTAAATTTTGAAAATTTGAAGCAGGGGTAGTAATTATTGTAATAATTAAATGAGAGTTAGTTAGAACTTAATAAACCTTAATGTATATTAATGAGAACTGTGGCAATAGTGCAAAACTTTAATCATTTACCTATTCATTAATGCATTGAATTAAGTCTCAATCAAATAGCAACATTTGGCTTGTTATTAATAGTTTTTGAGTGGAAATAAAACGTTAATGATAACAAGTATTTTAAGATTAACCATCTATTTAGTATATTAAATTATAACTGATAATCAATTGCAATAAATAAAAATAATTATTACATTAACGTTAATTGAAGTAATATTTGAAATTTATGTCAATTCCATTTATAATATAACTATGGGTTGATGTAGCATTGTAAATCAAGATTTATTAATTTATTTGAATATAAAGAATTAAGGTAATTGAGTTTTGCAATGAAGTAAAATTAAACATTTATTATTACGTTAATTGAAAATTTAGTTGAAATTGAATTTTTTTTCGTATGTTAATTTCATCCATTTGGCTATAATGGATTGAATAATAAGAACGAAGATTTAATTCAACGAAATTTTTGGAAACTTAATCGATAATTGCTAAATTTAATAAAATTGAAAATTTGACATTGAAATGGGAAGTTAATCAACTTTAAATTGGCTTTTGATTGGTTTGAAACATTTTAAATGATTGAAACATAATAAAGGTGAGAAAATTTGTCAAATTTAAGATTTAAAAAAAAATTATGAGTTTTAATTTATTTAATTAATATAAAAATAGCCATTTTGGCCACTGACTCGGATTCCGACGAAACCAGTTTCATCGGATCCGGTGAATTATAATAGTATTTCAAGTTTCGTAGCGATCGAACTTGTCGTTTGATCGTACGGCCTCGAAACGCGTTGAAATTTATGCAATTGAAATTAATTGAAATCAATTTTGAAAATATTGATTTCAGCTTAACTTTTTCATACGATGAAATTTGGTGGTGAAACTTTTTCCATCGCGTTTAAAATATTTTTAAACACCTATTTTGATATATGGGTTTACCCAATTTCGTTCCAGGGTCAGAACGGACTTTTTAGGCCACGTTAGCGTTAGCACGTACATCTATCAACCCGATCCATATATTTATTTTAATTTGCCTATAAATACCATGCTAAACCCTAGCCTCCGTCTATTCTCATTTATCTGCGCGAAAAAAATTCATCAACCCTTCCTCAATGGATGCAAAACCTAGATCCAAACACAATTGCAAATCAAATCAAAAGCTAAAATTTCATAGTCCTCAGAAAAATCTAAAAAAATATATGTTGAAGTTCTCGACGAGCGTAATTCAATGGTGTAATTCGTTTTTCAATTCGAATTATCGTTTGCTCACAAATTTAAGGTTTATCCACGGCCGCTCATCATCGCCGCGATAAAATTCGTTGGATCGAGAAACCTTTTCTAGGTTTTGGAGAGGAAGCCGAGGGGATTTCATCTATATGGTTTGTGTCGCGAATTAACGGCTGCATCGAGCTATTTAATTCGATTAGGGTTTCAATTCTCGGTGGCGGCTACTGACTCCTGGTGGGGGTCGGACTTCGGCGGCAGGTCGAAGAGGCATTGGGGAGCTTGGAGGCGACGTCGACGGAGCGTATGGAGGTCGAAGGCGTTGGATTTAGCAAGGCGTTGGCGGTCGTTCTACACTGTTCGCATGTGCTTCAGTGGGTTCTGGAAATCTTTTGCGTGACTTGCGTGGGGAGATAAGGAAGGGATGGCGTGCCATATAAGGGGTGAGATGTGTCCACTTTTTTTTTAAATTTGTAATTCAATCGCAATTTTCGCTACATATTTCACATACGAACTCCATTTTACATGCGGTTTCTTTTGTTGGGATCGTATTGAAATTCCAGACTTGATGACGCTGGTTTGGACGAATTTTGAGACGGTTAAATTTTTGGGTTTAAATTGGATTTAAATTCAATCTAAATTCAAAAAGGTGAGTGTTTTAACCCACTCACAACTTCTAAGATTTCTTATGTTTGTTAAATTGATTTATGATGTGTTTAGAAATTTATTTATAGTTGTTTGGCATATATTTCATCATTATCTCACTAAATTTGCATGCATACAATTTACTTGTTATTTAATTCATTTTTGGATATAAACTGCCAGTTAAAATTTTAGTTAAATTTATTATTGCATATAAACTGCTAGTTAAATTTATTTATTTTTGCATATAAACTACAGTTAAATAGTTATTTAATTCATTATTGAAAAATTAACTGTCAGTAATTAATTATTATTTATTGATGTGATTGTTTGAATTGGATGATAACTTGATGAATGTTTGATGATTGATATGATGGATGAGTGGATGCTGTATTTATATTGCATAAACTGCAAGTTATTATGCATTTTCATTTTATTCGGTATTGCGGTTTGAAATGATATACAACCGCATTTTTATTTTTAAATCGCGGATTGAAGTGATAAATATCTATATCACTTGACCATAGGATAGAAAATTATATACAGACACCGCGGTATATATATAATTATTTTTGAAATGATTTTCTATGGTTTTGGAAAGAATACGGTTTAATAAATATTAAATTTTGATATATGTAGTAAAAATCCTTGGATTTAGCTATGTACAATTTTTTCGAATTTTAAAATAAGCTAAATAATGAAGTTGATTTCGTTTATATAATATGGTTAAGAATATATTTGAAATTCTATTATTAGAGTTTATAATGACTCAAATAAAAGTAAGGTTGAAGATAAATGTGAATATGATTTGAATTAAAGTATTTAAGAATTTTTCTCGAAAATTTGTTTTAAAGTGTAATAAATTAAGATTTGAACAGGTAGGATCTTGTAACTTGATTTTTTTTATTTGAGGATTTAAACGAATATCAAATTTATTTAAAGAATATTATCAAGTAAATTTAATTAAAAAATACCCTTTATTGAAGTTAAAGGGTTTTACCTGAATAATATTTGTTTAGTAAGTAAATATTTCAAATTTAAATAATAGGAATTGGATTTGATATATATTAAATTATCAAAGTATCCATTTTGAAATTGTGGAATATTTAAAGATTGAAATAGATGAAATATAAAGTTTTGAAATATAAAATATTTAAGCTTTGAAATATATGGGAATTAAAATGGTTTATTTGGAGGTTCAAAATTGATATTCGGATTTATTGTGAAACTTAAAGAAGCTGTTTTATTTTATAAAGTAATATAGTATTTGAACCATCAAGTATTAATTTGATGTTTCAAAGCTATGGTTTCAAGGTATATAGATTTGAAAGGCTATGATTTTTGGAAAGATATATTTGATATCATATGGATTTGGGTCTTTAAAATATAAAATCGTATTTATATGGTTTGAAAGCGATATTATATTCTGGTTTTAAAGTATAAATTATTTTGAAATGACCGCGGTGTTATAATAATGATTGGTTGTTGAAGAGACCGGGATCGGAAGTTGTCATACTCTCCGCCAACCCCGAAAACCACTTTAACAACCGTGTACGCGGTGGAGATTCCAGAATGAAGTAGGTTGGTGGCGGCGTTTCCTATAAGGTAAATACGTGGACCCAACTCCCATGAGTTGGCATAAGGTGGCTAAAACATGAGCAATTCTCGGGCCAAGGGGGTTAGCGCCCTTTATCGGACACTCCTCTTCGATACTGTACTCTGACTTTGGATTGATTCGATGGCCATCCTTATTTTTCTTGATTTTGGGGGAGTTTGTTTGAGGTGGGCGTTAGCTGCGGCTATGCATTACCACCAGCCCGGATAGCAATTGGTATATCTACCCTGGCATTACCTAGTTGTGCCGTGTCACCTACCCTAGCGCGCCTTATACGATTTTTTTTGTACCATACCTATGGAGTGCCCTCTGACAACGCCCAGTACGGGGAAGATTACGGTACTGTATAGACTATGGGAATTTATTTTGTGTTAAGGGCTATATGGGTAACCCCTTAACGCTATTTAAAAGTAAGTTTATTTTACAAATAAACACTATTATAATAGCGAAATATACTACATAGTAAATAGTTTAACGGATCCTTAAGAGATGTGAATCCCGAGCATCTTTTAAGTTACTGCACTCATATTTATTCCTGTTGATTTAACTTACATAAGATATTTTAGTCCTGACTCGAGTGTTTTGTCTTTTCAATTCGCTCGGGTCAGTCCGAGCGTTTCAGGATTTGAAGATTTGGCTCTGGAGGACGGAGACGAAGATTTGTATTATTATTATTTATATTATTGCAATACACTCATACTGTTCTGCTGCATTATTATTGGTATGTGTAACTCTGATATGTATTATATGAATATAATCAAATGTTTTGTAAACAGCTTTATAAACTGTATATTTGATTATTATATTTTATCCTTCCGTTGTGAGATTCTATTTTGTTTTTATTTCTTTCTTGTTTTTTTATTTACCCCATAACAATCCGCCTTTCCGTATGGTTTGTATTGGCACGTGTGTCGATTTAAAGCGTGCGAAAAGGCGGGATGTTACAACACTGGTGTCAAGAATAGAATCAGAATCTCTAAAGCATTTCCATAGTTGAGAATGATGGAATACGTCATGAATAGCGGAAAATTGAGCCGGTAATAAAAGATGATAAGCCACGGAACCAATGCGTTCGGTGATGGAAAATGGGCCAATATATCGAGGTGCTAATTTTCCCGAATGACTGAAACGCACGACACCCTTCATCGGTGATACATGAGTAAATACCAAATCAGACAATTCTATTCCTTCTTCGGTTATAGGCATAAGATTTTTGTCCACTTTGAGTTTCTTTCATCCTATAACGAATAAGGTCAATCTTTTCTATAGAATTACGAATAAAATCTAGACATAAAACTAGCTTCTCACCGGCTTCAAGCCAACATGAAGGAGATCGGCATGGTCTTCCGTAGAGTGCCTCGAAAGCTTCCATACCAATGCTACATTGGAAGCTATTATTATAATAAAACTCAATAAGAGAAATATGATCTTTCCAACTTCCACCAAAATCAAGAACACATGCACGAAGAAGATCATGAAGAGTTTGACTCACACGCTCGGTTTGTATACCAGATTAAAGATGATAAGCGGTGCCAAAATTAAGCTTCATTCCCAAAGCTTTTTGAAAACCTTTTTAAAAACCACTAGTAAACAATGGTTCACGATCGCTAACAAAAGAGTAGGAACTCCATGCAATTTAACAATTTCTTTAACATAGAGTTTAGCTAAAAGAGGTATGGTCCAGAACATAGAGTTTAGCCAAAAGAGGTACGGTCCAGTTGGACCGAATGGGAAGAAAACGGGCGGATTTTATAAGTCTATCTACTATCATCCATAAACTGTCATGACCCGAAAGAGAACAGGGAAGACCGTCAATAAAGTCCATGGAGACTTGATCCCACTTCCAAACCGGAATGTCCAAAGGTTGCAATAACCCACCGGACTTTTGATGCCCGGCCTTTGCGAGTTGGCAAGTCATGCAACACTTAATAAAGTTAGCAATATCATATTTCATTCCATCCCAATAATAAAGTTGTTTCATGTCCACATACATTTTACTACTACTGAGATGAATGGTAAATTTAGAACGACGAGAATCTTCTAAAATGTCTTAATGAAGATCACTAATATTAGGCACAATAAGTCTACCAAATTTTTGAACGCCTCCACGAGCATCAATATCAAAGTCTCTCAAACCATCAACCTTATTTTTATCCCTACAACCTTGGCTAAGATGAGCCAATTCGGGGTCGTGCTTTTGAGCTTCAAGAATGTGGACAAAGTCTCGAGATCATTCCATTTGGATATCATCATGGAAACAACCGCTTGTTGCTTACAACTAAGGGCATCGGTAACACGATTTCCCTTTCCGGGAGTATAAAGAATATCAAGATCATAAGATGCAAGGAATTCAAGCCCACGTTTTTAACACAAATTAAGTTCCTTTCGAGAGAACAAATACTTCAAAGATTTATGATCGGTGTAGGGAACAAATTTTTCTCCCAAAAGATAATGATGCCAAATTCTAAGTGCGAAAACGATAGTCGCGAGCTCTAAATCATGAGTGGTATATATGGCTCGACCGGCTTTAATTGCCTAGAAGCTTAAGCGATAACATTTTCCCTTTGCATGAGAACGACTCCCAAACCAACACGGCTAGCATAGGTATAAACAATGAAGTCTTGGTTTCCTTTGTGAATCACAAGAATAGGAGCATCGGGAAGGAGTTCTTTTAATTTCTTAAAAGAAGCTTCACATCTGTCTGACCAAATATATTTAACTCCCTTCTTTATCAAACTAGTAAGAGGTATGGAAATTTTAGAAAAGTCTTTTATAAAACGACCGTAATAGCCCACCAATCCAAGAAAACTATGGATTTCTGTCACACTCTCCAGCCTCTTTCAATTTTGAATCGCTTCAATCTTCGAAGGATCCACGTAAATTATGGATTCAGAAATAATCTGTCCTAAAAATTTCACATGGGATTGCCAAAAGTGGCACTTAGAAAATTTTGCTTTTAATTGATTGCTCCTAAGGGTTTTCAACACAATTCGAAAATGTTTTTCATGCTCTTCCTCGATTTTAGAATATACAAGAATACCATCTATAAAGATTAGAACAAATCGATCGAGGAAGTCTTTGAAAACTCGATTCATAAGGTCAACGAAATAAGTTGGGGCATTCGTTAAATCAAATGGCATAATAAGCCGTTTATAAGATCCGCAACGAGTACGGAATGACGTCAAAGGAATACTATCCTCTGCAATACAAAGCTGATGAAAACCGATTGTTAAGTCTAATTGTGAAAAGACTCTAGCACCGCTAAGTTGATCGAATAGATCATCAATCTGAGGCAAGGGATATTTATTCTTGATGGTGAGATCATTAAGCTTGCGGTAGTCAACGCAAAGCCTAAGTGTACCATCGGATTTCTTCACGAAGATAACTGAAGCTCCCCAAGGAGAGGAACTAGAATGAATAAACTGTTTCTGCTTCATGTTAGGATAATTGTTTACGCATCTCCTTATTTTCCTTATTGGACATACGATAAGGAGGACGAGTCATAGGTAGAGCTCCAGGGATTAGATTAATTCTGTACTCAATTGCTCGCTTAGGTGATAATCCTAAAACGGGCTCAAATATATTGGAAAATTCACAAACAACGTGAATGGGGGAAATTACATCTTCCTCATCATCACTACCGTCATCATTTGGATTTTGAAAATATAAGGATGCCACCGAATTGGAATCTGAATCTTTAAGAACAACTGAAATCTGCTTAGCAGATTGGGGATGTCGAAGATGGATAGTCCTCTCGAGACATAGGATGTGGGCTTCATAACGATTAAGCTGTAACGACCCCACCGCTATGCCCAGTTTAGCAAAGAACACTACAAGTAATGTCTTCTGCTAATCTGAAGAATTCGGCTAGTTAAGGGCGATCAAATGTGAATATATCTTTATATTAACACTGACACGTCTTATTACCACTTTGAGATCCAAACTGAAAATTTTACATATGCAGTATTAATACAAAGTAATAAACACACCGATTAAAATATTCGGAACAATATATAATATAGACAAATCAGAATCAGAGTCACAGATCACAGTGGAATAATATACATCATCATATATATGCTAGAGTATATGTCTACAAAATATCAGTACTAGAACACACAAATATACAAGATCAATCCAAATCATTTCCATAATCATTCGAAACCTAAGTAACGCAGAACATGAAAATCGACACGGAAAGCATAATCACATAAAATAATTTCAACGTCTTCACAAAATAAACCGTGCATTGCGGATCCACCAACCGGATTCGCAATTCTCAGTGAAGTCATCAAGCCTATAACATTTAAAGACAAAGTATCAACAAGTTCTTCAAATATAAAAGAGTGAGATGAACCTGTATCAAAAAGAACTCGAATAGGATGATCACAAACATAATAATGTCATCAAGGATAGAATGAGAATTACCTTGACCAAGAGAAGTGTTACTAGAGGCTTGCACAACATTCAGCTTTCCCTCTTTCTTGCTTTGAAGTTTGGGACATGAAGATTTAAGATGATCCGAACTTTTGCAATAGCGACAATAAAGGGGCTTCGGATACCTATTTGCATAATGGTCCTTAAAACCATAATTGTAGCATTGTCCACGACTAAAGGTAGTCTTTGCTATCGAAGTTGCATGCTTCCCATTCTTGTTGGGATTAGGACCTTCGAACTTAATATGCCTCTTCTTGTTATTGATTAAGTTCTTCTTGGCACCCACAACTTCAACATCAATTTCTTTATCGGCCTCTTCAAGTCGAAGAGCGGTATGTACAAGCTGACCGAAAGGAACTTCTAATTGCAAAAGTAAAGCCTTTTTGAGATTCTTATTTAACGTGTAGATAAACCTCTGATTTTTCTTCAATGGGGTATTAGTATACTTGACCCTATATTTGGAGAGGGATTCAAACAATGCGACATAATCTGTCACAGAAGATTCACCTCGAACAAGGTCAATTAAGCGTCGAGCTAAAGTTACTTTTTGTGCTTCCGGCACAAACTTCAACTCGAACCTTTCCCGGAATTACTCTCACGTAAGATCTGCTTCAATAATTTCAGAAGCCAAAAGCTAATACCAATCTAATGTTCTCTCCTGAAGCATGCTAGAATCCACTTGGACTCGATGTAGATCCACAAGATTCATGCGAGAAAAGATGCGGTCGCATGTTCTAAGCCATATAAGACTTCTATAACGCTTTTAGAACCCTTGAATGGCGTTCCACCCAAATTGATATAATCACAGCACAAGCATGCAAACCCAGATTTAGGATGAGTAGGCTTTGGAATGGGTCGGACAGCTTGGGCACTCTTTACAAGATCCAAAAGCTATTAGGCAGACATGAATATGCCATCCTAAGGTGTAGTACTGGTTTGACCAGCGCTGGGATAGCCAGGTCTGACCATTTCTCTTCTTTAAGAAAAAAGAAAGAAGAGGAAAAAGGTTATTTTCAGAATGAATATCAAACAAACTTGATTGATAAAACAATGCATCATAAAAGAAAATAGGATAGAACGGGTCCTAAGACTCGAATTAAATCCTAATGCCTGATTCCTAAGGGAGACTTAGGACAATGATCCTTGCTAGATTATTCTACATTGTTATGAAGTTTGGCTTCGATACCAAGATATGACGCCCCATCTCTATACTCACACTAACCAAGACACTACTAGGTAATGCCGTCAATTAGTACGAAGAATAAGGCTGTTAAGGAGCGACCATCTGTGTAATTGCTTTGTGCGAGTACCGATATGTCAAATAGTATGTCATGCATTTCATTTCAAGAGGAAATCTGACTATCAATTACAAACTCAAAGCTACTACACAGTGGCTAAGTGGCCTTCGGAAACAAATATAATATAAGCATAACATAAATCAGTCAAATAAATTCATATCACTAAGGTGGAAACAGATATGGATATAACAAATAGAAGTGAACATCAAATTAATAGTCATACAAGATACACTACATCAACAAAAGAATAGGTACAAGTACTAGACAAAATAATAAGTATACATCAAGGAGTCTATATCTCGAATGTATAAAAACTAAAAGTACTGAGCTAAAGTAGTTAGCCAAAAGTTAGAAGCTAGTCCCTGCTAAGAAGTCAAGTATAAGCACCTGAAACACCTCGGTCTGACCCGAGTACTATTTAATAAAAAAATAATAAACGGATCAGTCTAGCTATAAATATCATATAAGATGAGATAGGATAAGAAATATGACAAAAATATATGATAACAATAATGTCATATCGTGACAAGTATATATTTGATAACAAAGAAAATCATACAATATATCAAATCTCCACTAATATCCAAAAAGAATATCATATTCTTTAGCTTATTCACCAAACCTCAAATATTAACAAAATATATCAATGCGAATCACAAAAATTGGTGAAACACAAATTCCAAAAATCAATAATTAGAAATCCAGAAAACACAAAGGGAGAGGCCTATCACAAACGGGAGCATGAGAACTCACCGACACATGTATCACAAACGGAACGCTATTCCATGGTCGCTAACCCATCAAATTTGAGCTGAAGCTCCACAAACGGCCCAAAGACCTTGGGTCGCTACTCCACCAATTTGATTTGAAACTCCACAAACGGGTTTTAGTCCCACACGTAGAAAAAGAGACATCACACATCGCTAGTCTAAATCACAATATGATCATCATTGATCGCTAAGTGTAAATTACACTAAGCTATTAAATAAATGAGTTTAGCTTCATGCCCCATAACCACTGGCTTAACTTTAATATTTACGAATAAATTGTAGATTTCCACTCTAAAATTGTCACGAGTTTCAATCAAACAAGTCTAAGAACTAACCGATGAAGTAAACGCAAGCATTTCATACCACTTGTTTTGCTAAGTCGTTTAACTGGATTTCTCATACGAATGAGATAAAGGTTTGTATATGCTAATAGATTGAAAAAAGGTTTTCAAAACAAGCTTTGTATTAAAAGTAATGTTGAAATCATTTTTTATGAAAGAATTTGAGTATTTACTATTAGTATAGAAACTTTTGTATTTTAAAGTGATAAATCATAGAAACGATTGTAAAAACAATCTAACATCAAAAATTCACATTCGACGACATGAATTAAAACCGTGAAAATCGATATCGAATCCTCAAATGGATATTCCCAAAAATTCAGAAAAGACGTCATCAAAGTCAATAATAAATGACAACAACTAACCGGATCAACCAAAAATCGATAAAATGGAAACCTATGTAAAAATAGGCAAATTGGCTGAATTTAATAGCGACGTCTAGTGGTTTTCCCAGACGTCTGAGCCGAAAGTTTGGAAATTTTCTTCCAGATCGCCCAGATGTCTGGGAATAACCTCAGATGTCAGAGCAGTGGGTCTAGAATTTTTATTCCTTTGCATCAGACGTCTAACTATTTTCCCAATCGTCTGAGCTGAAGCTCGAGGCAAATTTTGCCTCGGCCAACAATGGCATATCAACTTGGAAGCGATCGAATGAGCGATGGTGATCAGAGATTTATGCCAAGCGACAGCCTAGCCTTATAGGCTCTTCAATACACTCCATACAACATGTCCAAACATCCATACGATTTTCATAAATTTTTACTTCAAAATACCACCAAACCTTCAATTCCAAAGCAATTGAACATGAACAGATATTAGGAATTCATACCTAACAACAATAAAAGCTATAGACATAGATGTGAATTCAAAAACTCACCTTTAAACTCAAAAACAAGGAATGAGAATCTCTAAAACAAAGCAAGATCAATTCCTCTTCACTATACCTCTGTAATCTTCAATCTATTATCAAAGGCAAAGTTTTTCCTATGTTGGGTTATAGGAAATTCTAAAAATTGAAGAGAGATTGAGATGGAGAAGATGGAGAGAATGCTTACCTAAGCTTCTCTTTGATTTTAGAACTAGAACTTGAATTTCCTAAGAGAACTAGGGCTTAGGAAATTTTATTTCCTTTCTTTTTCCCCATTTTTTCCTTTTGCTTGAGTGTTAGTAAATAATGAGTAGAATGAATGAAGAGTAGAGGAATTAGGGTATTTGGTAGAGGGGTTTGGGTTATCTCATTGGGTTGGTGGGCTAGAATCAAACCCATAGCCCAAATGAAAGTACCAAAATCCTAATCAACTCCAAACATATCGATGTTTATACTCAAACAAGTTATAAATGATGTTTTGAGCTCAATGAAAGTGGTCTCGAGTCTGGATTCGACTATTTACAAAAAAGTCACGTTTTGAACTTTAAATTAAGTCAATGATGCGATATTTAAATATGAAATCATAAAATTTGTGGGTTGTTACAAGAATAGTCTTAGATTTAGCTACCCAGCAACAAGGTATCTCAACTCCATATCTAGTGTATGCTTATCATTGTTGCACGTGGGAGTTGATGGTATTTGGAATCACGTGTTCTAGATGTGGACTGGCTAATTTTACCTTATGGTATATTCTATTTGGAGATATACGATGCTCAGAAGTATTTTCTGACCCATGTGCATGGAAATCTGCTTCAGTTTACTGGAAAGTATCATTAGAAAATTCATTATATGAACGTACCTTAAAGGTTTTGACTGTACTTCAATATTGTTGTGTCATGTTATATGTTATTGGCATTATTACCATGTATATATATATATCAGCATTTGTAAGGACAAGTTGTTATAACTGTCCAGACCGATGATGGAATTTAGAACTGTAATTCTGAAATGTTAAGTATCTTAGAGTGACAGTTTTGTACTATTTTTTGATATTATATTTTATCATGCTGATGTGAGATTCTGATATTGTATTTCTTCTTTCTTATTTTGTTTATTTTAATTTTATAACAATATGTCTTTTCGATTTTTGGATGCTTGACTCAGAAATACCGTTGATGTACTAGTATCGACATTTAAAGGTTGAAAAGGCAAATCATTACAGTTTCGCTCAGGTCCAAACTCACCTCAACTTCCCAATGATAATAAGGATAATATACCAAGCGTCCTGCGACGCTTGCCCAAACGAGTATCATCGTCACTTGGAAAATTATCCAAATGATCACAAAACTAGTTGAGAAGCACTTCCCCAAATTATCGCGAGATCTTAACTAAATTATTTAATTTTTTACAATAATAAAAATCATCCAAAATAAAATACGATGTTCAATCCAATCCTTTTTTCACTCGCATGATTTTCATATTAAACTAAGTCGACCACTTGACTCCTCTTATGCGAACTCCAATCTGATTTCTTGGTTCGACCACTGAAACTTCCTCGCATGACTATAGTTGCATTTTGGAAATTTCCTAGTCCCCCAAAAATCCGACCTGAATGCTCGCCTTTAAGAATCAAGCAAAAAACCCTTGCCTAACTAGTGAAGATCACATAGAAACCCCTCGCTCGAACTACAAATTAAGAATGGGTACGTGAATGGACCGATCACATGAAAACAATAATGAAGTTCATGGGATTAATCCCATCATTTAAGGTGTGTGGGTTAAACATTTCTAACATAAATAAACCGATGCAAAACGTACAATTCATCCACTCGGTCCTTGCTCATTTCTGGGCAACCATCGAATCCTACTTGGTCATAGAATCTAAGTCACACTTCACCGAACAGCTCCACTCCACTCGAAAGCTTGTGCATCAAGTTCAAATGGCAATACTCTCGATCATTGTTCCTTAGCTTAACAATCAAGATTCCCTGCAAAAGATTAATCAATACAAAAGAATTTACATATAATACGAGGGGTCAAGATTGAGATATGACTGAGCAATAAATCCCAAATTCATGCATAAAAACCCTAGACAAGATTCCTTGTCTACTTCAAAGGAGTAATAACCATTTCCACTCTGCATTTAACAAAAAAGTTAAATTGGCTAAGTTATCCCTTCATTGACAAGATACCCTGCTGCAAACGGATGAAACATTTAAGGTGAACGTCCCTTTCGATCTTAGAAATAAACCCAGATGCAAAGCGACGTCTAGAATCAATTCAAGTCATGACCTACTCGTCAACCCTTTCAACTAATAGGCCCCAAGTGATACACCTCCTCCAACGCCTACCGTAGTGGCCCAGTACAACAAAAACAGTCATCAACAATGGCCTAAAACCGCTATAAATGATAACTATAGCAGTTCGTTGTTCTATAAAAAGCAATGGCTTATTTATAACAAAAAAAAATACTTCCATAAAAAAAATCATCTTTTGTAGCTTTTTTTCCGCTATTGTAATTATTTTATAGCGGTTTAATAAACGTTGTATATCAACATGCTGTAAAAAACAATGCCTTATTTATAGCACAAAACGACCATTATAAAAAATAATCTTTTATAGCGCTTTTTTCCGATATTGTAAATATTTTATAATGGTTTACTAAACGCAATATATCAACATGTTATAATAGAAACTGAATTATTCATAACATAAAAAACGTCCTAATTTTTTTTTCTTTCAATAACGCTTTTATTGTAAGCTTTCTATAAAGTTTTCTAAATGCTATGGTTTATTTCTTGCATTTTTAAAATATATTGCATCCTTATAAATACGATAGTCAATACATATCAAAATGCAACATTGAGAATATTTCTAAAACATAAATCCATTCAGATAATTAAAAATCATAGAAAATATTAAATATAAAAATATAACATATTGTATCAATAGAACAAAATGTTCACACACATAAGATCCCACGGTGCTAACTACATAATATTCAATAATACGCGTACACCAAAAACAAGTGGCTGATTGTTTGCAATAAAAAGAAGAAATATCATAAATCTTTCATTCTCTCACCTGCAAGTGAAACCAATATCTCCATTAGAAATGAATATAAATATGAATATGAATAAAATTGAAAAATGAAGTATCTACATTATAAAAAACCTTCTGCTAAATATCTTATCAAAAATATTCTAAGTGTCTAAATTTCTTATATGCATATGCTTTTATGTCTATATTTGTAATTAATTAGGTCGATGTGGAAGAGCTGGAAGAAACGGTGAGGCAATAACGTTATATACAGAAGAGGATAAGCCATTCTTAAGAAACATAGCTAGCATAATGGCGGAATCAGGATGTGAAGTTCCAGCATGGATGCTCAAACTACCCAAACTCAGGAAGAAGAAATACAGGCCCAAAAGAGAAACCGTAGCAACTTAGGCAGAAGATGTTTCAGATTAAATTCATTTGCAATTTTGTTCTTGTTATATCATACTTTTAGCTTGACATGTATCATTTTTTATCATCTTTGTCATTTTTATGAAGATTGCTGCTTATTTTTTTGGGAAAAGATTAAGATTTAATGCATTGTTATGTGAATGCTGCTTGTTTTATACTTTGTACTCCAAGAACTAAACTTGGCTGCACATTTTGGCATTGAATGGAATATACTAAAATTGTAATTTTACTTACTGCTTGTTTCATATAAGAAGATATGTTCAGTTACGTTGACAACAGGCTAACGAAATCTTTACTTTCAAAAAAATTCGTATAACGTGGAAAATTAAATGCCAATGTGTTAATCCTACACTTTACTTTGTGCATAAAAGTGTTTTTTTTTAAAGATGGATACTTATATTCTTTTGGATTTTTTTACTAGTAGACTATTTTTATTTATCTTTTTGTATAAATTTGTTCATTAATAATGGTTTGACAATTTTTCATTTGCATCATGCTAAAGTTGATGAAACAACATGGTTTTCTTTATACCTAAATGTTATCTTTTTGTTAAAATATCAGTCCATTTTCCTTTTGTAAAAAATACAAAGACAATTACCTATATGTTCAAATTTAATTTTTGTGATTGTACCTGTTATAGTCTACAAATCACATTATATAATGGTAATTACTTAATAACCATTAAACTGCCTGTCGTTGTTCAAACTCTTTAAGAAAAAGGGGAAAAAGTAGATTGAAGATCCGAATTTAAATAGAAAATAAAACAAATGCAAGTAAAAAATCAATCTGGTTTTTGAATTGTTTATTTGTATGATTTGGGTTGGATCAATTATGGTATTTGGGCAGTTTGAAAATCAAGTTTAAGCAAGAATGGAGTATCATAAGATCTTAATGAAGAAAAATTGGACATATAATCTCTAATAATTCCCCAAGTTACTATTTGTATATCAACATATTATGACTCATGACAATGGTAAGTACATGCGTTATAACACTAGTAGATTCCTGTGTTTAATATTCCCCCGAGTCAAATATATGCAGATCCATGCCATAACACTGCTAAATTACTATGTATTAATTTATAACAATATTATTTTGAAACACAAATCTGTCTTGTAATACTAGAAAATTCCTATGAGATGATGGATTACAATTCATAACATATTTACCAACTTTTCATATCCTTGAAAGCTATCAATTTTTTACTATCTACATTATAGATCATTTAGATTTTCACAACATAGAACATACATTATAATAGATCCATAAATCGCACGCATATTAGATCCATATATTACAAGACTGTTTTATCCTAATGTTATTTTAGACTGTTTTGATATGATAAATTTCTATGTTATAATGAAAGATTATATTGTTAGTTGTGTTAATATCTAAAATTTCAAGAATCAATTATTCTATTAAAAAAATGTGGATGTGCGGTCGATTACATTAATTGCAGGTTTGGATGAGTCACCAAGCACCTGGATTATGATCCTATCAGTCTGCCATTTTAGTCTGCATGCTGCCCCAATCGACAACTTATACACCTAGCATCAAGAAATTCATGGTAGATTATCAATTCATGACATATTTACGAACATCTTCCTAAAAAGCTATTAATTCTATATAATTTACCTGTCAGGATCACATCTATATGGAAATTTTCAAGCTACAATTCCAGCTGTATTAATTCTAAAATTATAAACTTAATTCATAATTAATATGAACCTTTAATAATAATAATAATTTATTATTAATAATAATACAATTAATTAACCATTTGAATTAGTTTCAAATTAATTTGAATTTCATCTTTAATTAATTTGAATTATCTTTAACTCCATCTTTAAACATTTATTACATTAAAACAACATTACTGAAAATGAATGGGCATCAGTCAGAAACATGAATTTGTCAGAGGGTATCTATCATAATAGGAGGAAAAAAACACTTGCTTTTCATTTTGTAAACCAAGTTCCTGAATTTAACAAAATTCAAAACAACATCTTCTGTTTTTAGCCATTTTTATAATGATTTTAGATCATGTTCACTTTTCTTTGGATTAGTTCATATATCTGAAAAATAATGAATTGGAGTAAGAATACCTGAACTGCAACTGCCTCTGGGGAACTAGACTCCACTTTTAGAGTCCAAAAGGACCTGGCTGCAGTATAGGAGGGGATGGGATAAATGTTGTATACTCAGCTACCGTAGAAAACAGAACAGCTTGTTGGGACAATGAATAAAAGGATGGATAAGCACTATGCCCTACAACCTGCCTGACAGGAGAAGGCAATGTGGACCTGTAAGTGGCATGTCCTACAGGGTACCCCATGCCCATAGCATGATATCCCATGCCCATGGGCAAAAAAGGAGACATGTGTGGCATGCGATAGCATGCATTGGGCGAAGGCAGCATACAAACTCCCCCGCCTGTAATTTGTAGGGCATTTGCATGCATTTGGAGGGCCTTTACATACGAAACTGATTCGTCTAGTAGTGATGCTCGGTCTAGCTGAAACAAAAATACACAGGTTCAGATTTATAACTGACTTGCTAGTCGCTGTATGTATGTTCTTATGCTTTTATATTTCAGCTTATGAGAATTGGGCATGGGTTCTTACAAGGCCTTTAATTTTCCTTTTATCTTATCCTGTCGTTTCTGTTTATGAATCATACAATGTAATTAACCTTGTCAGTGTATGAAATTAAAATAGCCAGCTGTGTCATAAGAGCAATGACTTAGAATGTATTTGGATCCTCACCCTCTCAGTCATACTGTACATCTCCAAAGTTCGATTTCGCTTTCTTTTCGGTTGTGACTCATAGCTCCCTCCGTCACCTAAATTTCAACCCATGGAATTAATTATTGTGAACTTATTCATATTTCTTAACTAGCAGATCAAATAGTGCTAGCTGATCATGTCTAATGATCCTACTACCTAAAATGACAATCAAAGATTGAAGGGAAATTATTATGATCGATCTACTATCGCATTTGAAAGCTTTGTAAGGTTCAAATCCATAACCTTGCAAACCATTTTAACTAGTACTAGAACTTTTACGGTACGAGTCTAATTATTTGTGACATAAACTTACATATATCAAGGATATTTGACAAATAAAAAAAAATCAAAACTAAACATGCAAGTGAAATTTCACATTGACAGTTAATAACTTCATGATAAAAAATGGAATATGCATGCTCAACACTGCTCCCAACCTCCTCCTGAGAAAAAGAAAACATATACTTTTAAATTTTTATAAAAATTATAGTCAATTACGAATAATATTAGTTCTATATAATTTATTATTGTTCTTATTATAAACTTAGATAATTTTTATGAAACTTATAGTTAATTTATTATTATTATTATTATTATTATTATTATTATTATTATTATTATTATTATTATTATTATTATTATGAACTTAGTTAATTTACTTGTAGTTAATTTATTATTGTGATTTTTTTGTTATTGTTTTTAGGATTATTATTATTAAAACTTAGTTAATTTTCATAAACAGTAGTTAAATTATTATTATGACTATCAACTTAGTTAATTTTTATAAATTTATTTAACTTTTATAAAACTTAGTTAACGGAGTTAATTTTTTATAATTTTAGTTAATTTTTTTATTTGTATAAACTTATTTAATTTTTATAAAACTTTAATAACGAAATTAATTTTTATAAATTTACTTAATTTATTATTAGTAGTAGTATTATCGTTATAAACTTATTTAATTTTATAAAACTTAATTGACGAAGTCAATTTTTATAATTTAGTTAATTTATTATTAGTAGATTACTATTATAAACTTATTTAATTTTATAAAACTTAATTAACGAAGTTAATTTTAATAATTTTAGTTAATTTATTATTATTAGTATAAACTCGGTTAATTCTTATAAAACTTACAATTAATTACTACTACTACTATTATTATTATATGATAACTTGGTTAATATTTTATAAATTTTTATTATTGTTGTTATTATAATTATAAAGTTTATAGCTTAATTAACTTAGTTAATTCTCAAAACATACTATTTATTTAGACTAGATTTAACTAGTTAATTTGTTATTTTTATTATTTTATATAAATGTAGTTAATTTTGGTAAAACTTGGTTAATTTGGTTAATATATGTTAAATTTTTGTGATACAAAATCACAAATAAAGGGAAATAAATATGCAAAAGAAAGAAAGAGAAGATTTTGTTTCCTCTAATTAATAGGCATACTTGAGTATACTTATTTCTCTCTCTAATTAGCTAATCAAATTATTTTTTGCCATCTAATGTTAACTTGGGCAGTAAGTAACTGATTATATAAATAGAGAATAGATGAGAGGGTAAAAGTGTGGTGGAAAATCTATTTGCCAATTTTCTCTTCTTCATCTTTATTCTTTTTCTCCAACAATTTTAACCATATAGATATTTGCACTCTTTCTCAATTTGGTTATTGATTCAATGGTATTTTATTTACTTTAGCTTTGTTCTACTAATTGTAAACAAAATTTTGGTGAATCAATAAAGTGGATGGTTGGATGGAATATTTTGTGTTATTGCGTTTTGATTTCAATTCTGTCATGTTTTCAATGTAGGTTGTCTCTTTGTGATTTGGGTGACAAAGATCCGTTGATAAAAGCTTCCGCAAAGCGCTACTATTTTCATAACAATATATTATAATTTATTATAAGTATTAGTATTATTATTGTTGTTGTTTTAAACCTAGTTAATTTTTATAAAATTTAGTTTATTTATTGTTATTATGGCTACTATGATTTTTGTTGTTATATAAACTCGGCTAATGTTCATAAACATTAGTTAAATTATTATCACTACCAACTTAGTTAATTTTCATAAATATTACAAAAAAAGCTGGATTGGCTATATCCGCTAAAAAGATAAAAGTTTTTCAAACAGAAATTAGATTTCTTGAACATATTATAAAAGATGGAACAATATTTCCTATTGATAAAACCATTGTATTTGCAGAAAAAATTTCAAATGAAATTAAAGATAAAAATCAATTACAAAGATTTTTAGGAAGCCTGGACTATGTTTCTGAATTCTATAAAGACTTAGCTTATGACGATAAACCATTATTTGAAAGACTAAGAAAAAATCCACTCGCCTAGACAGAAGAACACACTAAGGCAGCAACAAAAATAGAAGCCAAAACAAAGGAAATTCCTTGTCTTGCTATCCTCAAGCCTGATGCATTTAAAATAGTCGAAGCAGATGCATCGGATAAAGGTTATGATGGCATTCTTAAACAAATAATTGGCAATAAAGAATCTTTAGTCGGATTTACTTCGAGAATATAGCAATGATCTAGAGTTAATTGCTCTACTATCAAAAAAGAAGTATTAGAAATAGTGTTATGAAATTCAGACAACGATGATGAGTTTATGAGCATGTCTACAGATCAAAGCACATGAAAAGATCTAAAAGGAATGAAAGATTATATGCTAAAAGCAAAAGACATAATGTTAGATGTTTCAAGAAAAAGGTTAATGGTGTTTGGATTCTATATGTATATTTCCATCAACCTGGTAATGCAACTTTTATTATAAATGAAATGCCATTATCACCTCCTCCGCGTTGTCCTCCTCTAATATCTCCACCAGAAGCTTCTCCACCAACAAGATAAAATCCAAAGCAAAAATATCTAACAGATGATACTGTATGTAATATCATGTAGTGCAGAATTCTCTAAAAGATAAGGAAATAATTGAAGAAGTGGACCAACAAAAGTTTGCTTTAAAGATGTTGATAAGTGAATTACATTCCTCCAAATGCAAAAGTAAAATCTCCTTATCAGGCCAGAAACAAAGAGAAGCCTCATCATGCTATGGAGACAAAAGAAAGATACATTATTGAGTATGCTAACAAAAAAGATAAGAAAAATGCATTATTGAGCAATTCAGTTTACACCTGTCGGTTTATATTTACCCATCAACCGAATAAATCCTACTATATATATATGTGTACTCTATGTTAGAAAGGACATAAATTTTAAGAAAAATAAAAGCTTGCAAAATGTTTTTAATGGTGGAAAGCCACCCTCTGTGTTATAGTCTGCTGTAATAAAATTTAGTTTGTGAGAATAAAACCCCCTCTAATATTATTATATCTCTAGGTGTTTGATTATCACCATCATCTACACTCATTACAAACAAGGAGAAAATGAAGGTCCAAAGTCGCTCGGTATCAAAGCCCAGTGGGAGTAGGAGATAAGTTTGCTTGGGCTTAATAGCCCTAGAGAGAAAATACTATTTCGTACTATTCATTGTAGGCACTATTCACCATATTATTCATCGTAGTTTATTAACAATTACTGTAGAAATTGTTCAGTACTAGATTTTATCAATAATTTTAGTTAATTTATTATTATTAGTATTATTAGTATAAACTTAATTAATTTTTATAAAAATCACAATTAATTATTATTATTATTATATGAACTTAGTTGACTTGGTTAAAATTTTATAAATTTCTACTGCTGTTGTTATTATAATTATAAAATTTTATAACTTAGTTAACTTAGTTAATTCTCAAGACATACTGTTTATCTAGACTAGATTGAATTAGTTAATTTATTATTTTTATTATTATATAAATTTAACTAATTTTTATAAAACTTAGTTAATTTGGTTAATATATTATAATTTATTATAAGTATTAGTATTATTACTATTATTTTAAACCTAGTTAGCTTTTATAAATTTTAGTTTATTTATTGTTATTATTGCTACTATGATCGTTGTTGTTGCTGTTATATAAACTCGGTTAATTTTCATAAATATTAGTTAAATTATTATTATTATAAACTTAGTTAATTTTTATATGCTTATTTATTTTTATATATCTTAATACATGAAGTTAATATTTATAATCTTATTTGATTTATTGTTATTATAATATATATATATATATATATAGTTAATTTTTATAAAACTTAGTTAATTTCATTAATGTTATATAATTTATTATTATAAACTTAGTTAATTTTCATAAAAACTATAAATAATTCTGTAGTTGGCCCAGCAAAAATGCAAGTACACAAGATTTTGGCTTGAATAGCAATATTTCTTTATTTCAGTAGTTACCTGCGTGATCTTTTCTAGACTCTTATAATACATTATACATACATGATGTAATAATATTTACGCTCAACTACTTACAGAGATTTAATTACATCATGCACATTTCACAGGAACAAAATTCTTTGTAATGTGCAAGCCTGAAACACCACAAATGGAAAACTTGTTGAAGCTTATATAAGAGTTGTATGCGGAAGATAACTTATAGACTATGTGCAGAAAACAGTATAAACAAAACATACAAATTTAATGGAGAGCATCCAAGGCAATTGGCTAGTGTGGGTCATGGATCAAACATTAGTAAATTCACATGTTTGTCTTAACTGGCACTGGAGACTATTCTACTTGCCCAGATAGTATGCTACATCCCATGTACTTTTTCAAGCAACCAGTAAACACCACTAAGCAACTGACAAAAAATTACAAGGCTTTAGTTTTGTGCATGACTAAAGTATGGATTTGGATCACAAGTTATCATTAAGAATCAAATGAGAAGTTCATCAAGTTGATCTAAACCTATAGATCAGAAGATTTAATGACCTTGGTCAATAGAGGTATTTTAGTAATCTTTAGGCCATTGAACGTGTTAAAATGCAAAAGTTAATATATAAATCATTATAAATTTAGTTCAACTCCACTATCTTTGAATAATTTCAACAAATCTAGATTATTATTTTTTTGTTCTTGTAAAATCACAGACCAACAAAACTTGGAATACAAACGAAAAAAGAAAAGCACAAAAGCAAAAGATGACATCAAAATCAAAAGCTGGAAGAGTATAAACACAAAAAAGAAGACAAATAGTAAGAAAGTTTCAAGCAAAACCACAACATGAAGGCCAAGGTTCCATTGTCAGAAGAAGCTATGGCATGTCATTTATTAACAAGGCAAATTATTAAAAAAATCATCATCATTGCTTCATAAAGTTATACGATCTATATTATTCTTCATATAGCCTTTTATTTCATTAAAAGGCTTACAATATTTGTTTCAATTTACAGATTTGAGGTGAAGTATTTTGATCCATTTCTTCTTCTAGATGAGTTTTCAGGTATTGTATTAATTACCACGAGAGTTACGACACACGTTTTTTTTTTTGCAAATTATATATGTTTAGCACATTTAAGAGAAAATGATTTGTAAAAATATTTAATCATGTTTTTGCGTTGAAATCAGTTTAAAATTTATTTCTAAGTTCCTACATCTAATTTTTTTTAAGTTCTAATTTTTATTTATGTCGTTAATTAAAAATTTATTTGTTAGATCTTATTTTAATAATTTGTAGAAACATTTAACCATGTTTTTGCGTTGAAATCATTTTTTAGTTTAAATTTTATTTCTAAGCTGCAACATCAAATTTTTAAATTTTTTTTGAATTTTTATCTATATTATTAATTAATAATTTATTTGTTAGATCTTATTTTTAAGTGATATTAAGATTCTATGTTATTTGTAGATGAACTTTTTGAATTTGTAAAAGAACTTTATTTGTTAGATCCTAATTTTAAATAATATTAATTAATAATATAGATAAAAGAAATTTAATACCTTTGTAGATAATACCTTTGTAGATGGACATTTTAAATTTGTAAAAGAAATTTAATAGTTAGATCCTAGTTTCAAATAATATTAAGATTTGGCATTAAAGGCGTTTTTGATAGTTCACGTTGATACCCAAAAAATGTAATACAAAGGTATTACAATTATTATTGAAGATTTGAATTTTTATTTGTATTATTAATTAATAATTTATTTGTTAGATCCTATTTTTAAGTGATGTTAGATTCAATGATATTTGTAGATGAATGTTTTGAATTTGTAAAAGAACTTTATTTGTTAGAACCTAATTTTAAGTAATATTAAGGTATGATAGTATAGGTAGACGAACATTTTGAATTTTTAAAAGAAATCTATTTGTTAGATCCTAATTTCAAGTAATATTATGATTTGGTATTAGAAGTGTTTTTGATAGTTTACGTTGATACCAAAAAATATAACATCAACGGTATTACAACTATTATTAAAGATGCAGAAGTGATTAACTAAATTATCTCGAATTAAATGTTGATCAAAATTTTATTATTCAAAAATTTTAGTTACTGCCCCTGCAGAAGGATTCCCTCTATGGAAGGATTCCCTGATCATCCTCATAGATATAACTAATCTTACATTTTCTTTCCTTGTCAGCAAAAAGTTTTGACTCGGTTGTCCTACTTTGATTTTCAGGTTTTGAAACTATCACTTATATAGTAGAGGTAAGCACATTTCCTTTTCTCCCGTCCATTGGCCAAAATGAAGTACTAAAATCAATACATGGTTGATTTCTTATCAGATTGTAAAAACATATATAAGGTGCAGTAACACATGAAGACTTCCAAGGACACAGAGGCACAATAAGAGGCGGTGACTTACAATAGATGACTGCAGGCAAGGGCATGGTGCATTCAGAAATGCCCTCTGGACCTGGACCTGCAAAAGGCCTGTAGCTTTGGATCAACCTTTCTGCCAAAAATAAAATGTAAGATTATTACATGGTTCCGTATTTAACTAACCGCTCATAGAATAAAATCATATAATATACAAAACGGTCCTTATAAAATGCAATCACATTAACTTATATAAATGGCAACATGATATGTATTATTAGTCAATATATTGATATCATATATAATACATAAAATTATAGGATGAAGCCAATATACCAAGAAATAGAAAGCAAGGAAATAAAACTACAAAATCCTAAAAAGGCAATACCAGCATCAGAGCCAAAGCAGGAAAATGCATTAAAGTCAGTCTACAGTCCACACAAAGACTCCCACATTATGAGACCATTGGTTGCTTATTCACTTCACAGAAGTTATCGCTAACTTATTCACTTAACGATTATAAAAAATTCTTTAATACTCGCATGATTACCGCTAACTTATTCACTTCACAGAAGTTATAAAGCGATTTAATTAGTGAATTAATTATCGCTGACTTATTCAAACAGAAATGCTTACATGATTAATACTTACATGATTTTGATAGTGAACTTACTGGCCAGATCTAAGCATGCTTCCAGGCATTGCAAGTGTCTGCATCCATCATTTCAAGCTAGAATCTACACAATGACGACATATACAGATCTCAGGCATGTAAACAAACCAGCTCTAGTTCAGACCATTGACGTGGAACCAGATGCGAACCATTGAATCACCTCCAACATCAGCGGTATTAACATCACTTAATAGGAGTCTCGTTTAAATCTCAGCCACATCTCTATCTCTCCTAAATCCAGGCTATTTATCTCCAAGCAGCGCAGATCTATTATCAAAGTAGTGAGATTTTTTTTTACTAGAGAAATGTTTTTTTGGCAACGGGATTTTGAGAAGCTCGAGGAAGGAGAATGGGAGATACATATGAATTGTTCCAGTTAAACGAATATTGGAGGGAATGGGAGAATCTGGATTTAACCCTCTTAATTTAATACAGCATTGCTACAGTACCCGCATTGGGGTAGTGCGATTTGAAGAAGAATAAGCGTAAGGAGGGGGCAGCAGGGGATGGTGGTCGAGGGGCGGTTGATTTGCCGGTCGAGGATCTGCGTTGCAATGGAGAGTTGCGAAAGAAAGTGAGAATGTAAGTGAAAATTTTGGAACGAAAAAGAAGGAAGAAGGAAATAATTTAGAGAAGAGACGGGCCAACTATTGGGAAACTCCTTTGTGGAACTGCCTATCCCAAACAGCGTCTCCGCAGTCGCTCATGCACCCTGTTACAGATACGTTGAGAAGAGACAGGTGGTATCCGACCACTGGTTTGCCTAACTCAAACTGGTTTTCATGTACCTGTGTGTTTAACCGACTCTAATGCTACCTATGATTCATCCTTCCTAATAATCCTAAATCGATGTTGAATTAAAAGTCTAACTTTCGAATTTCACAAAAGACAACTTGTTGGGATAAATTAAAAAAATGAAACACCAAAACAAGACGCACAGTCAAAATCTAACAGCGGAAAGGTAATATATAATATACTAAATATACATAAACATAACATGATAAACAATCTATAAGAGAATATATTGATGGAAGTAACTGATAAATAAATATCAATATAGAAAGTCAAAATACAATATCTGATGCAACAAGTCTCGTATATAAATAGCATACCTGGCATATACTACAATAGTATCAAGTACATATCCAAAGTATAAACTTCACCTCCAAAGTGCTTCGATCGTCCTGAAAGTGTGTCCCAAAACCATATGCCTTCCAAACTACTCAATTGAACAGCCAAGTGTTGTCATGACACAAATAAACAAGACAAAAAAAGACGGTTCACACATAAAGCCTAGTGTAAAAGAAACTATCTCAAAATACTATATATCAAAATCACATGCAAATAAAAAGAAACCACAGAAGAATCAACGGTCCTCTCCACAAATGTGGCTCGGGGATAATACGGACTGTCCATAAAAAAGTGAGGTAAACTCAACCCAAAGGTAAGGAATCATGCCATATTTTCTCTTCTCATGCCATCAACAAGTTGGCACACTAATATAGTGTGACTAATACATAACAGTATACCATGATAAAGATAACCCAATATACGAATGCAAAGATGATATAGATATCATAGTAATACTAACAACCAACTAGTATGCTATACACAACACAACGGTAAATGACAAATAGAAAATAATTTGATACCCCTCATTACTGATATGTGGAGTCTGCTTCGAACACCAATCGATCAATGATCCCTATTGAAGCATCTGAAATGCAAAACAAATAGAATGGTATAACAATGCTATTAACATAGCATCCGTATACCCAAAACTGAAAAACGAATATCAATAACTAATACCCATCTCAAATTACCACTAGCTACCAAAGAGACCTGTTGAGACCATAACTATATTGTGGACTCTCCTAAAAATCAATACCTCAAAAGAAGTTGGTTTGTAGGTCTTATCACATCACCCAAAGTAAAAAAAAAAAATCTACCATCTATATATCAATAACAATTCACACATATAATCGTACAATTTATTTAATAAAACTACATCTTACTTATGTAATCGATCTAACAATTATATCGTTTTTGTATTATTTTATAAAAGTCTCACACTTATTTTATAGAGTAATACGATTTCCTGTCGATCATATTATAGCTTATTTTCACTAAATACTTCTATATAAATTAAGTTTAGTTATCAATAAGGCCTTAAAATATTATACAGCTCATGTTTATAATGTATGTATGTATGTATGTATACACGTATATCTCAAACCATTTCTTAGGGTCTAATGTTAATAAATGATGTACTCAACTAGGAGGATTAAGCATACTTGCAACATTAAACCATGGATTTAAACATGTTAAATCATATATATCAATCATCTCAAATAATTATGCTATATCAAACCATGCAACAGACATCCCAAGTAAATATGTTACAACTTACTATGAAAAAACGCATCAAATACAATAAGCATCTCAAACAACACGTCATAACAATTGTGCAACAAGCACATCTAATGCAACCAATATCTCAAATAAACATGTTGCAACAAATTTTACTTTCATACATTTTAACAAAATAAAAGGGAAATAAAATTTTCCTTAAGTAATTGGAGACATATAAATATAGAGCTCCATCGATTATGG
Organism: Allium cepa; assembly: GCA_030765085.1. NCBI lineage: Eukaryota > Viridiplantae > Streptophyta > Magnoliopsida > Asparagales > Amaryllidaceae > Allium > Allium cepa. The sequence continues at coordinate 962,618,389 of CM060928.1, forward strand.
ACAAGCTTTACCTATCCTTTAGAAGCTTCATAACCTATTCTAAAAAATATGAACATGTCTTCCAGGTTTAAAGTGTAACGACCCGGTGTTTTCAACCATTCGCATCCGCACATGTCGGACTTGAATTGTTCAAAATACCGTGTCGTAAATAAATTTTTGGCAAAACTCAGAATATGCAGTAAATAAATCACAGAATCACAGACACAGAATCAGAATACTCGCAGCGGAATTTAAAAATACTTAGTGGTTCATGAAGCCACTATAAATAGTCTCAACAAATACAAATTACAAAGTCTTCCATCCCAAATATAGTTTAAATCATCAAATAGGAAATCCAAAAATCCCAAAGTCTTGATTTCATAAATAAGATAACGGACAGAAAGAAGCCAGCAACTTGAAAGGATCTACAGAAGTTCTAGCTCTGGGATGATGACTGAACTGCAACTCAGGCTGACCCGAGCGTAAAATAAAACATAAACACTCGAGTCGGGACATACATACTTATATAGTGTAAGCTAATTCAAGTGTACTGTAATATAAAGCAAGTAACTTAAAGAATGCTTGGGACCGCCCATTCTCTAAGGATCCGTTAAACTATTTACTATGTAGTAATATTTCGCTATTATAATAATGTCTATTAGTAAAAGAAACTTACTTTTAAATACCGTTAAGGCTTTACATTTTTCCACCTTAACACGTAATAGTCCCAGTAGTCCATCCAATATCATAGTCCCTCCTGATCGGGAAGCCACCAGAGGATATCACACGGGCTACGGGAGAAAACCAAACTCGTACAGGGCTCGCTAAGGTAGGTGACACGGCACAACTAGGCAATGCCAGGGTAGATATACCAATTGCTATCAGGACCGATGGAAACGCGTAGCCGCAGTTACCGCCCACCTCGAACAACACTCCCAAATCAAAGGTGCGCACCAAAACAATCACAAGAGTAATAGAATGGCATACGGAGAAGTACGTTCGATCAGAGGTGCTACCTCATTAATCCGAGAATCGCTTCTGTTTTAGCCACCTTATGCCAACTCATGGGAGTCGGGTCCACGTATTTACCTCATAGAAAACGCCACCACCATCCTACTTCATTCTGGAATCTCCACCGCGTACACGGTTGTCAAAGTGGTTTTCGGTATCGACAGAGAGTATGCCAGACATCCGATCCCGGTCTCTTTAACAACCAAGCGTTATTATAACCCGTGGCTACAACTTTAAAAAAAATGGTATTTATACTTTAAAAATCAAAATAAATTTCAAATACATTTCAATATCATAATATCCTTTCAAACATCATTTATTTAAACATCAGTCATTTCATTTAATATAAAATACCATTTAAATCTATTCAATTTATTTAGGAATTAATTGCCTTTCAACTCACATTTAAAAGTTAAATTCTTCCATTTAAAACCATTTAAAGTCAATTCCTTATTCTTATTTATTCATATTATATTCCAAAATTTAAGCTTTTTTCCAAAGATTATTTCCATAAATTTTATTAAAATAATCAAAATTCAGTTTCCGTAGCACTTATAAAATGCTACCTAAAGTTATAGGTTAAAACAGTCTATTTACAAAAGACAGCATTTAAGTGCTGTAATTTATTAACTTAACCATTAAGTTTTAAATTCCCAAAATAAAACTTAATATCAATTATTTTACTTAACTAAAATCTCACTTTTAACAAAAATTCATAATTTTCCAAAATAAGTTATACTCCAAAATTTTACATAAACATTCATTTATTTAACATTTGACTCATTCAAAAATCATTATAAATAAATAAAAAATAAAATCCTTCAAATACATTTAAACCAGAAAATTATAAACTTTCTATTTAAAAATATTTTTTAAAACATTTCATAAAAATATTATATAAACCACGGGTCTGTATATAGTTTTCTAGCCTAGGTCAAGTGATACAGATATATATCATTTCAATCCGCAATTTACAAAAACCCCGGGTTCTATCATTTCAAACCCGCAATCCCAAGTTAAATATTTAAAATTAAACAATTAAATAAATAAATGAATAAATAATTATCGTATAGGCCTATCATTTCAGCCTATAACGATCTAAATTTACAGGGAACTTGCAGTGATGATTTAACAGTAAATAAGCATTAAATAATATAACTGCAACTATATTACAACAGATAAACAACTGATGAGGTGTCAATTTAAAATGGGTTTAACACCATACGTTATATTACAGACAGATGACATTTAATAAATAATTTACAAATACACTTGCGATAATTCACATAAATATAGGTATGTTTGTCTGGTGAGAAATACTCACCTTAAACTGCAGATAATCAGATTCAAACGATTTTACCACTTGATAAAGGATCGTACAAATGGCACGATTAGGTTTTCGCGGATGCCACGCCTTGATTCAAATCTAAAATAAGATCCAAATACCAAATACGCGACTTTTAAAATTACGGTCAAAGCAAAATTTTCGAACAACTGGAACGAATAGAATAAAAGAAATTTTGGTTCAGCTTTTGCTCGACTGCCTCACCCCACATCCCGACCCCAACTTCATAGGCTTGGCAATACTATTTATTATTAATATACATTTTATTATTATTATTATTATTATTTTTTCCACCGGCATACCCTAACTTATCTAGTTTTGAAAAATATGTATTTACACTAACTTGCGTCTCTGCCTAAACTATTCTTCAATGCAAACTCTCTCCGTTTCTTAATTACAACACGTCTCTGCCACTTCAATTTCAAAACATTGTCGAATTCAGAAACATTAAAATTTAAATTTTTAACCATTTTTAACTTTAAAAATCATATTCCTACTTCAGAAAAATATTCATTTGGATACCATTTATCTTATGATTAAATAAAATAAATTTTATAAATAAAATATCCAAATTTACTATGAATCATTTGTAAGTCAGAATTTCCCAATTTTACTTAACTTGTATATATATTTTTCTAAATAACTTTACCCTTAATTTAAAAATACCCACTTCCTAAATAAAACTAAATTCTCATTTATTTACTTAACTTAACAATTTTATTTAAAACCCAATTTCAAATTTTCAAGTTAAGTCATAAATTGAAATTTCACCTTTCCATTTGAAAACAACATTTTCAATTATTTACTTACAAAACACATCCGTTCCATAATTTTTTTTTCCTTTTATAGTTAATATACACTAAATTTTCTTCACAACTTTATTCATTTAGACATCAATTCAACTATGATTCAAGTTAAATAAAAGTTATTCCAAAATGTTCCATTTCAACCGTCTTTGATTTTATCAATTCAAAGTACATTATTTATTATACCAAACATATCCATTTTCGGGAATAACTTTTATTAAAATTTCTAGGTTAGATTTCAACTCCATATTAAATCAAATTTAATTATTATGTCATTTATCGTAAATAAAATCTTTAAATTCACTTTAAAACCAATCATTAACTTACAAAAATTTAACTTATAGAAAACAAAGCACCTTTAAAATTTTAAAGCCTTAAGTCAAATTTTTAGTTAAATTACATAAATTTTATTTCAAAAATACTTAAAAAAATTTAGAAAAATATTATAATATATTAACCATGGGCTTGTTCGGGATATAAGCTCGGTTATGAAACTTAGAGGGACGTGACGTGGTGGAGAAGTAGCCGAGCAAGGCAAAAGGGAAACAGAGAACAACAAGAAGTAGAAAGTAAAACTGGAAGAAGAAAAGAAAAGGACAAAGAAAAAAAACCATTACCTGATTTGAAGCTCTGTACGCAAGAAGGAGATAATACAAGATATAGGAGATGCAAAGGTATTTGGAATAGCTGGTCTATATAAATGAGCTTCAGGTTTTAAAGTGGTCACGGCAGGGGAAAAATTTATAAAGTGGCAACATATCTTGATTGAGAAGCAATAAATTTCGTATTAAAACAAAGGAAGGCAGAGAGATTTATTTCCAGTTTCTTCATGTTTGAACGTTACACGAAAATTGTGATAAATGCATGCGTGATTAGAGTGGATAACAGTAAGCAATTATAATTTGCTTTGCACTGAATAGGCAACGAAATAATGTTTACAAAAATTGCTTGATCAGTTACCAGATTGGTTGCAAGATTTCTTTTTGTTGAATGGATAAGACTGCGTGATTTATGTTTCCCCTTGATAAAAGATATTGGCAAGAACAAATTTGCAGAGAGATATATATAGTAGGCAGGTTTGAAATTATATTGTAGACCAGAAAACGTAAGAGATAAATTGATAAAGGAAACGAATATAAGGAGGCAAGTGATAAATGATTGTGATTTCTTTCCAGTTTCTTTAGCTTGAACGGATAAGTCTGCGTGAATTTATACTGCCCATTTATGAAAATTTGATTTCAACATTTGATACCATTTAATAGTGGCGTGATTTTGAATGCAGACCATCAAGATGATATTTAGGCAAGAGATTTGATTGTAGATTGAAGAAACGACATCACATTTCTTTTTCTTTTTTTATATATATTTATTTGAAATAGATAGGCAAATAAGATTTGCGTGATTATAGGAACCAGAGAGATATAATGGGTATGCGAGAATTTGAAAAGATAGGCAAGGTTAAATTTCAACTAAATAGTCAGAACATACAAGGCAACACTAAAATATGTTTTAAAGTTATATGGAAAAAGTAACATTTGCTATAAACTACTGACTGATATTTTAATTCATATAGATGTTGAAATATGATTTTTAAAATACGCCAAACTGACGCAATACAAAGCACCCAAGATTTATATAAAAATAACGTTTTAAATTTATACGTTTATTACGTTACTTATACCATAAATTTTACGCGTCCTATAAACGCGAAATCCAACAGTTCATTAATACACTAAATTCTTCAAAATTATTACTTAACAAACTTAATTGGTTTTCACATATTATATGTATATATACAAAATTCCTTTTATTAAAATTCAAATGGAGTTGTCTTTTAACAAAATTAACCGTTTCACAACTTTAAATTTCCATATTTAGTATTTTAAGGAAATGATTTAAATCAAATTATATATGTATATAATTTGGGAAGTAAATTTTACTGGAAAGAGAAAAATAACGGATTAAAATTCTATACGTTTTCTTATATATAATCTTATATATATATACACGGTATTTATTCCCTAAATTTACGCGTCCTTTTTAACGCGTAATTACCCAGTTCATTTATACACAAAAAAAAAATTCGAAATTCTGACCATGCTGAGACTCGAACTCATGACATGTCGTGAATATCCCAGATGTCTTAACCACCTAAGTTATTAATGTTTTCTTAATTAAAACTTGATTTTGCTAGAAATTAAGTTATTTACCATCTTCGACAAAACCCCAAATTTCCAAATTAAAGTTAATTCTTAACCACGTCAAAATTTCAGAGATCTTATTATTTAATTAAAAATTTGGTCAATTGTTTTTTTTAATATTTTTAATCACTTTAAATAAACCCCAAAGTTTTTTTTTTAAATACAAGTGAAAAATACTTGTAAAAAAATTGGGCTGTTACATAAAGCCACAACGGGTTCACATCCACTTTCTCTAGTCGACTCATCACGACAACATGACTAAAATTACATACTTATACAAATAGAATTCACACAATATGTTGGCAATAACAATCAACAAGCAACAATAAGCAATGACAACCAACAATGAGCAATTAACAAGCAACAAAAAAATCAATCAACAATCAACTAATAAAAATAAACAATTAATCAATAATTACTCAACAAAAATAAACGATCAATCGGAATCGAGCAACAACAATCAATTAATAAGCAACCAAAATCAATCAACAATTAATTAACAAAAATAAACGATCGATTAAAATCATGCAATATTCAAGCAATCAACAACGATTACCATATAAACTTCCAACCATTTAAGAGTCTATAACAACACACACGATAACCTATAATAGTCATAACGCGCGTAAGGGTATAAACTCATATGAGTCTGTTCTACATCCAAGATGAACCAAATGTCTAAGTGCTACCACCGCTGACATCGCTCATGTGAACTCTAATATGGTTCTTGGACCGACCATTCAAATTCCATTGCATGACTATAGTCACCTTTTTGAAATCTCCTAGTCACCCTAAGAATCTGACTTAGGTGCTCGTCTTTAAAGATCAAGTGAAAAACCCTTGCCTAACTAGTGAAAGTTACAAAGAAACTCCACATTCGAACTAAGGATTAAAAATGGGTAGGTGAACAAAGCGGTCCCATAAAAACACTAATATAGTTCATGGGATTAATCCCATCATTTAAGGTGTGCTAACACAAGGTTAAACCCTTTTAACATAAATGACTTAATGTAAAACGAACAAGTCATCCGTTCAATCCTTGCTTATTTATTGACAACCATCGAAATCCTACTCGGATATAGAATCCAAGTCACACTTCACTAACCCAATCCACTATACTTGAAAGCTCATGCATCAAGTTCAAATGGTAGTAGTCTTGTTTATCATTCCTTATCTTAGTAACTAAGGTTCCCTATGGAAGATTAATCAATACAAAATAATTTACCAAAAATACGAGGGGTCAAGAATGAGATATGACTCAGTAATAAATCCAAATCCATGTATAAAGACCCTAGGAAAGCTTCCTTTTTAACTTTGAAGAAGTAATAACCATTTCCACTCTACATTTAGCTAAAAGGTTAATTGGATAACATACCCCTCCACGGATAGTGTGACGCCCCACCTCTATACCCACGCTAGCCAAGAACACTACGGTGTAGTGCTGTCAACTAGCACGGAGAATAAGGCTGTTGAGGAGCGACCATCCGTGTAATTGCTTTGTGCGAACACCGATATGTCAGATAGTAAAAACATGCTTTAATTTCAGGAGGAAATCCGACATGCCGATGCAAACTCAAAGCTACCACACGGTGGCTATAATAGTCTAGGACAAATATAAACTAATAACACAGATAAATATAAATGCGGAACACAGATAAAACAGAAAATCTCATATATATATATAACTGATGTCAGTTACAATACATTTGACACGGTACATGTGATACAACTGCAATAGTCAACTCAGGAAGTTACATATACAAGTACATTAACGTATATAATATACATGAATACATATCTTCCTATACAATAATATAGACTACTACAAAAGACGACTACTCCAAAAGATATGAAAGAACTTCATAGCTCTAGCAGCAACCCAAAGCAGAATATCTACAACCTGTAAATACTCGGTCTGACCCGAGTATTAGATTCAAAAGAAAATAATACTCGGGTCAGTCTAATTCAAACTCAGTTATTAGTGCACAGAAGCAATAATAATTAAATAATGAATAGACGACAGTAATTAAACCAAATCAGTATGCAATTCATAATATTGAATTGAAACGAACAAAACAGTTCAAAACATTTAAATATCAGTTAAAATATTAAGTCGAGTAGGGCTGCAGTACACGCACGCGTGCACTGCCTCGCCACTACGGAATATGGAATACGCAAAAAGATCCATAAGTCAAAACAAATAGAATATTTTAAAAGCCGCACCGTGTGGCTGCAGTTCACGCTTGCGTGCACTGCCTTGCCACTACAGTGATAATGTACCCAATGAATACCGTGTGGCTGCAGTTCACGCTTGCGTGCACTGCCTTGCCACTATAGTGATGTCGTGCCCAAAAACTCAATACCGTGTGGCTGCAGTTCACGCTTGCGTGCACTGCCGTGCCACTATAGTGCCGTTGTACAACAAGAAAACCAGTTCAATATGATGATAACACAGCAATCCCCAAAAACCAAAGACACAACAGTGATGCAAATGCATGTACAAACTGTAGCGTATACATGAAGGTCACAATGCATTAAGCAATTCATATATACAACATAACAGCCCATACATGCAAACAGCCTCAAAAATGAATCATATGCAATCAAGTGCATCACTACAAAACAAGCTTAAATGTCTGCATATTAAATATGCAAAAACAAAAGTGGCAGTGAACAACAAGATATGCTCAAGTTCAAAACAGTAGTGTACAAAAATGCATCAATAAATCAAACTGCAAGACCTCAAGTGACATGGTGAAGCAGTTTAAGACCGAAGTGACAAGCATACAAAATACTCAATGCATGCAACAATGTGCGTAGGCCAGAACCAACAGCTCAATGCACATGAAACCAAAGGCCGAGCAATTGATATATGGTGATGTAGTCAACGACTACACAACTGCAAGTATAGGTTTCAAAATCAAAGAAACAATTCCAGATTTTACTTAAGACGAGTTCAAAGTCATGGTACAACAGTAATTTAAGGGAGAAGGCATCGAGACAACATGGTGATGAATACAACATGAAGACACTGCATCAAGAGGGTAAATGCAGACTGTCTCGAATGAAAACTCAAAAAAACAAAGATGAACCAAATGTGGCAGCATGGAGCTACAGAATGAAACAAAACACCCAAAACAAACGTACACAAAAATACATATGTGTACAACTCGACACAGTGAAGCCACAGTTCAATTCATGTACAAGGAGAAACACAGTGAACACAGTGAAGCCACAATTCAATTCATGTACAAGGAGCAACACAGTGAACCAATATACTATGCAGTGGTGTATGTATGTATATAACAAGTCTACTGCACAGGTGAACAAGACTCAACAATGCCAAGACCAGCAGTCGAAATGCAACCAAACAGGGATACAAGGAAAACCAGATAACAATGAATCATGAAGCAAAAACTTAGTTCAGTTTGAAGGCAAAAAGGGGAGGCTACAAGATGCAAGACCAGAGGTATACACAAATGTGGCCTCGAACCAGAACATCGAGATTCAGTGACCTCAACAAGTTGATATGCCAGATTCTTACTTGCAAACAAGCTCAGGGAACATTAGCAAGTGTAACTAACACATTTGAATATGAAGACCACAAGACAGTGCAACAGTAAAAAGAAAAAAAAATCATCAGCAGAGAATACAGAGACCAAGACCGTAAGCATCTGTGTGAAGCCGAGAAACAATACAACAGAGACAAGAATGCAAGTTCGAAGTCAAAGCAGAAGTAAACAAGAAATCGATCCAAATCAAAAATCAGGTCAGAAACAATCAGCGATGAAACCAAATCAAACGCAAAGTAAATTCCTAAGTTTGAACTAGATGTGAGTGACGATAAAAATCACTCACCTTTGCTATCGGAGCAAGCGACGACCCCTCGAGCTCGATCAAAAATCGAAGCAATCGAAAGCCCTAGCTTCTGAAGATTGATTCGAGCGGAGTTCGAACCCCTGAAGCCATAGCCTTCGATCTCCATGCCCTAATTTTGGAGACGAACGATCGAACGAAGGAGCGAACTAACGTGGCCGCCATTTATATTCTTTCTTCGCGTGTTTAGTTTTAGGGTTATCAAATAATAAAAGGGGAACGGGTTAAAGAACGAAGAGAGGGGGATGGGTCGAACGACATTCAAAAGTAAATGGCCGGTAATCACAAATTTCAAAGCTCACAACACATAACAAATTTTATTTTATTTTATTTTTAAGAATTTCTTTTAACAATTTATAAATCAATTTAAAATTAAAAATTTAAAACTTCAAATGGAAATTTGCAATAATATTAATCATTTAAGTCGATTATAAATCGATGCGAAATACCGGGTTGTTACAGACTCCCCTCCTTAAAGAAATTGCGTCCTCGCAATCATAAGGAACAAACGGGTAAAAGGTAACAACCATAAAAGCATGTCATCACATGATGAAGAAATTCAAAGTAGGAAGTTCACCATAAAGAGCATGATAGAGAAAGCCTGATCGTGATTGCTCGATGAATTCTCTGGATTCCAAAGTGAAATTCATAGGATTTGAGAACCAATAAACTTTCACGAGAAAACATCTTTATTTCGAAGGTGCCGAACCCCCGAAACATTGATGTGAATAGAATGTTGCTCAACGTCAAATCTGGTGAAACTTCAATTTCTTCAATAATACCGGGCTCAAAAATAGAAATCGGAAATTCCTAAGGCATTTCCGTAATTGGAAGACGTAGAAAACGTCATGAATAGTAGAAAATTGAGCCGGTACACTGGCGTAGTACAATATAAACGCCAAAGAAATCTTTTAATTTCATAAAGGAAATTCACAAATTATCAACAAAATCTAATTATCAATAGATAATTCAGAAATCTCAAATTACAAATATTCGATTATCAAAAACGATAATCAAATCAACAAGTATTCGATTATCAAAATCGAAAATCAATCTTAAATCTCAAATATTTAATTATCACAAACGACAATTAAATCTCAAATATCTAATTATCAATAGATAATTAGAAACAATAAATATCTGATTATCAAAAACGATAAATCAGAAATCACGAATCAACGATTATTTAATTATCACAATTGATAATCAAATCACAAATATCTAATTATCACAAACGATAATTAGATCTCAAATATCTGATTATCACAAGCGATAATCAGAAACAATAAATATCTGATTATCAAAAACGATAAATCAGAAATCATAAACATCCAATTATCAAAACGATAATCAGAAATTACCACAACGGTAATCAAATTTCAAATTACAAATTTTTCAATTAACGAGTCCGAAATTAACCGAAATAGCAAACGCACATGACTCATAACCACGAGTTTTACTAAATCGTTTAATTCACTTCATCGTTTCCTTGAAAGTGTTAAATTGTGTATTTTAAATAAATAACATTTTACGTTCTCAAACGGACAAGTCCGGAATTAAGCGAATCAGTAAAAGAAAGGGGTCATAGTCCTCGATTTTTTCTGAAACGTTTACATCGCTTCCACATTCTTTTGAAAGCGTAAAGTGTAAAAAAATTTTGAAAACCATTTTTATTTATAAAATTACAATTTACATTCTCAAACGAACAAGTCCGGAATTAAGCGAATCAGCAAAAGAAAGGGATCATAGTCCTCGATTTTACTGAAACGTTTAATTCGCTTCCTTATTCTTTTGAAAGCGCAAATCGTAAAAATTTTGAAAACAATTTTGATTTATATTTTGAAACAATTTTTAAAATATGTGATTAAAACAACGACATCAGAAGCAACTTCGATAAGTGGATTTTCATTCATCCAAAGAGTCACAAGAATCTTCTCAAAGATAGAAAGGGGTATCATACCCTAAACTTGTATTCATAACAAGTCAATAACACACGAATTCACCAATGCACAAGAATTGATAAAACTTATCAATAGAAATCACGAAAATTGGTGAAGCACAAATTCTAGAAATCCTCACAAGAAATCCAGAAAACACAAGCTAAGAGTATGAGAACTCGAACGCGAGTATGAAAACTCGAACCGGAGTATGAAAACTCGAACGCGAGTATGAAAACTCGAACCGGAGTATGAAAACTCGAACGCGAGTATGAAAACTCGAACGGAGTATGAAAACTCGAAGGAGAGTATGGAAACTCAAACGGAGTATGAAAACTCAAACGGAGTATGAAAACTCGAACAGAGTATGAAAACTCAAACGGAGTATGAAAACTCAAACGGAGTATGAAAACTCGAACAGAGTATGAAAACTCAAACGGAGTATGAAAACTCGAACAGAGTATGAAAACTCAAACGGAGTATGTAAACTCGAACAGAGTATGAAAACTCAAACGGAGTATGAAAACTCGAACGGAGTATGAAAACTCGAACAGAGTACGAAAACTCAAAGGAGAGTATGGAAACTCACCAACACGTGCAATGCAAAGCGAGAACGGGAGCACAGAATCTCACCTACACGTGAGCATGAAAATCACCAACACGGGCAACGCAAAGCGAGAACGGGAGCACGGAATCTCACCTACACGCGAGCATGAAAAATCATCACCACGTGCAACGCAAAGCGAGAACGGAAGCACGGAATCTCACCTACCCGCGAGCATGAGAAATCATCAACACGTGCAACGCAAAGCGAGAACGGGAGCACGGAATCTCACCTACACGTGAGCATGAAAATCACCAACACGGGCAACGCAAAGCGAGAACGGGAGCACGGAATCTCACCTACACGCGAGCATGAAAAATCATCAACACGTGCAACGCAAAGCGAGAACGGGAGCACGGAATCTCACCTACACGCGAGCATGAAAAATCATCAACACGTGCAACGCAAAGCGAGAACGGGAGCACGGAATCTCACCTACCCGCGAGCATGAAAAATCATCAACACGTGCAACGCATAACGAGACGCTATCTCATGGTTGCAAGCCATTAATTTTAACACACGAATGGCCCGAAGACCGTGGGGCGCTACCCCACATGTGTGAGTCGAAATCACACAGATTGAGGTCCAGACTAACCAAAAAAATCAAAAGAGGTATGTGTGAGTGGAATCACACAAGTGGTGTCTAGTCTAACCTCACAATCAAAAGAAAAGTATGTGTGAATGAAATCACACAAGTGGTGTCTAGACAATCCTCAAAGCCCAAGAGATATGTGTAAGACGAAATCACACCGATGAGGCCTAGTCTAACCGTAAAAATGATCGTCATGATCAACGAGAAGTGTCAATTACACTAAGTCAGTAAATGTAAAAGTTTAGCATCATGTCCCATAACCACTTACTTAACTTAAATATTTACGAACAAACTGTAAATCTTCACTAATAAAATTTGTCACTAGAGGTTCAATCGAACAAGTCCAACAATTAACCGACGAAGTAAACGCAAGCGTTTCATACCACTTGTTTTACTAAGCCGTTTAATTAGATTTCTCATACGAGTGAAATAAAGATTTGTATATACTAATAGATTGGAAAACAGTTTCAAAAACGAGTTTGGTATTGAAAATAGAGTTGAAAACATTTTGATAAAAGAGTTTTTGATATTTACTACTAGTATTGAAACCTTTATATTTTTAAAGTGACAAATCACAAAAATGATTGTAGAAACAATCAATCACAAGAATTCACATACGAAGACGTGAATAGAATCCAAAGAAATCGATACCGAATTCATCGAAAGGTATGTTCACAAAAATCCCGAAGAAAAGGTCATCAAAGTTGCTAATAAATGATAGCAACAAATCGGGAAATAATCAAGAATCGATTAAATTCGAAAACCAAATCAATTCACTAAGATTCACATTCGAAGACGTGAATAAAATACAAAGAATTCGATTCCAAATCCATCAAAGTAGGAATACCCAAAATTCCTGAAATAGAAGTTATCAAAGTCGACAAAGGTAATAACAACTAACCGGAAAAGAAGAACCGATCAACAATTGGAAAAACAAAGCAGAACGAGTATAAATGCTTGAATGACTTTAGCAAAAGTAAAAGTCAAGTCAACGTCGATATCGACAAGGCAAAGACCAAGACAATTTCTTTTATACCAAAGAAATTTTAAAACTATCAGAGAGAGGCACATGATAACCAACAAACCATGGATAAACAGACAGAGTCGACAATTGGAATGCAATTTGTCTCAAAGATTGATACCCAAAACCCAATTGTATGGAAACTGCATTAAGTACACGAATCAGAGATAAGAATGCATATATATAGCAGTTCGAATAAACAATGCGAGTTCAAATCGAAGTGGGTACTAGTTGCAGCAATATGCAACTTGGTAGAGCATATATACACTGATACTTAGAAGTGTAAACTCAAGTGAGCAAGTGCGATAGAGAATAGCAGAAATGCTCACGAATAAGCGTTAGGAATTCATTCCTAACAATCAAAGATGATCTTAAGACAAAGATGTGAAATAAAACATCGACAAATAGTTGTAACACATGTACTATCTAAGTTATGTTTTATATTTGTTCTAAACCCCAGGCTCCGATACCAAGCTGTGACGCCCCACCTCTATACCCACGCTAGCCAAGAACACTACGGTGTAGTGCTGTCAACTAGCACGGAGAATAAGGCTGTTGAGGAGCGACCATCCGTGTAATTGCTTTGTGCGAACACCGATATGTCAGATAGTAAAAACATGCTTTTAATTTCAGGAGGAAATCCGACATGCCGATGCAAACTCAAAGCTACCACACGGTGGCTATAATAGTCTAGGACAAATATAAACTAATAACACAGATAAATATAAATGCGGAACACAGATAAAACAGAAAATCTCATATATATATATAACCGATGTCAGTTACAATACATTTGACACGGTACATGTGATACAACTGCAATAGTCAACTCAGGAAGTTACATATACAAGTACATTAACGTATATAATATACATGAATACATATCTTCCTATACAATAATATAGACTACTACAAAAGACGACTACTCCAAAAGATATGAAAGAACTTCATAGCTCTAGCAGCAACCCAAAGCAGAATATCTACAACCTGTAAATACTCGGTCTGACCCGAGTATTAGATTCAAAAGAAAATAATACTCGGGTCAGTCTAATTCAAACTCAGTTATTAGTGCACAGAAGCAATAATAATTAAATAATGAATAGACGACAGTAATTAAACCAAATCAGTATGCAATTCATAATATTGAATTGAAACGAACAAAACAGTTCAAAACATTTAAATATCAGTTAAAATATTAAGTCGAGTAGGGCTGCAGTACACGCACGCGTGCACTGCCTCGCCACTACGGAATATGGAATACGCAAAAAGATCCATAAGTCAAAACAAATAGAATATTTTAAAAGCCGCACCGTGTGGCTGCAGTTCACGCTTGCGTGCACTGCCTTGCCACTACAGTGATAATGTACCAATGAATACCGTGTGGCTGCAGTTCACGCTTGCGTGCACTGCCTTGCCACTATAGTGATGTCGTGCCCAAAAACTCAATACCGTGTGGCTGCAGTTCACGCTTGCGTGCACTGCCGTGCCACTATAGTGCCGTTGTACAACAAGAAAACCAGTTCAATATGATGATAACACAGCAATCCCCAAAAACCAAAGACACAACAGTGATGCAAATGCATGTACAAACTGTAGCGTATACATGAAGGTCACAATGCATTAAGCAATTCATATATACAACATAACAGCCCATACATGCAAACAGCCTCAAAAATGAATCATATGCAATCAAGTGCATCACTACAAAACAAGCTTAAATGTCTGCATATTAAATATGCAAAAACAAAGTGGCAGTGAACAACAAGATATGCTCAAGTTCAAAACAGTAGTGTACAAAAATGCATCAATAAATCAAACTGCAAGACCTCAAGTGACATGGTGAAGCAGTTTAAGACCGAAGTGACAAGCATACAAAATACTCAATGCATGCAACAATGTGCGCAGGCCAGAACCAACAGCTCAATGCACATGAAACCAAAGGCCGAGCAATTGATATATGGTGATGTAGTCAACGACTACACAACTGCAAGTATAGGTTTCAAAATCAAAGAAACAATTCCAGATTTTACTTAAGACGAGTTCAAAATCATGGTACAACAGTAATTTAAAGGAGAAGGCATCGAGACAACATGGTGATGAATACAACATGAAGACACTGCATCAAGAGGGTAAATGCAGACTGTCTCGAATGAAAACTCAAAAAAACAAAGATGAACCAAATGTGGCAGCATGGAGCTACAGAATGAAACAAAACACCCAAAACAAACGTACACAAAAATACATATGTGTACAACTCGACACAGTGAAGCCACAGTTCAATTCATGTACAAGGAGCAACACAGTGAACACAGTGAAGCCACAATTCAATTCATGTACAAGGAGCAACACAGTGAACCAATATACTATGCAGTGGTGTATGTATGTATATAACAAGTCTACTGCACAGGTGAACAAGACTCAACAATGCCAAGACCAGCAGTCGAAATGCAACCAAACAGGGATACAAGGAAAACCAGATAACAATGAATCATGAAGCAAAAACTTAGTTCAGTTTGAAGGCAAAAAGGGGAGGCTACAAGATGCAAGACCAGAGGTATACACAAATGTGGCCTCGAACCAGAACATCGAGATTCAGTAACCTCAACAAGTTGATATGCCAGATTCTCACTTGCAAACAAGCTCAGGGAACATTAGCAAGTGCAACTAACACATTTGAATATGAAGACCACAAGACAGTGCAACAGTAAAAAGAAAAAAAAAATCATCAGCAGAGAATACAGAGACCAAGACCGTAAGCATCTGTGTGAAGCCGAGAAACAATACAACAGAGACAAGAATGCAAGTTCGAAGTCAAAGCAGAAGTAAACAAGAAATCGATCCAAATCAAAAATCAGGTCAGAAACAATCAGCGATGAAACCAAATCAAACGCAAAGTAAATTCCTAAGTTTGAACTAGATGTGAGTGACGATAAAAATCACTCACCTTTGCTATCGGAGCAAGCGACGACCCCTCGAGCTCGATCAAAAATCGAAGCAATCGGAAGCCCTAGCTTCTGAAGATTGATTCGAGCGGAGTTCGAACCCCTGAAGCCATAGCCTTCGATCTCCATGCCCTAATTTTGGAGACGAACGATCGAACGAAGGAGCGAACTAACGTGGCCGCCATTTATATTCTTTCTTCGCGTGTTTAGTTTTAGGGTTATCAAATAATAAAAGGGGAACGGGTTAAAGAACGAAGAGAGGGGGATGGGTCGAACGACATTCAAAAGTAAATGGCCGGTAATCACAAATTTCAAAGCTCACAACACATAACAAATTTTATTTTATTTTATTTTTAAGAATTTCTTTTAACAATATATAAATCAATTTAAAATTAAAAATTTAAAACTTCAAAAGGAAATTTGCAATAATATTAATCATTTAAGTCGATTATAAATCGATGCGAAATACCGGGTTGTTACAGATAGGCTACCCCGCTGCAAATGGATGACACACTCGAATGCACGTCCCTTTTGATCTTAAAGATAAATCGAGACTCACAGCGATGCTTAGAATCAATCCAAGTCATGGCCTTCTCATTAATCCCTTCAACTATTGTACTTCAACGTCTATACAATCTCCAATACTTGTCGTAGATACCACAATATTCGTGGATGGCGAAACATCCGTTGCGATATTTCAATAGTCTCTAAATCAATTGGGCATTTCAAACTGCCCATTCGCAGTCACTCGTGTGCCCCGTCGACTTATAAAGATAGCCTTAACGAAGATACCTCAGTCATCTTCGACTATCAGATTTCAAGAGAAATGTGTCGTATGCAATATTATACAATAGGAAAATACAAGTATGCTCCCTTAACGTATCTCCATCTTCTAGGTTGCCTAACTTAAGCTGGTTTACATGATCTGGGAACCTAGCCCTAGAACCAATTTTGATGACCTGCCCTTTATAATACCATGAATCAATGTCGATGACAACGTTTAAGTTTCAAATAGCATAAAGTTAACTTATCAAGGTGAAATAAAAAAACGAAACTTTAAACCATGGCGCATCGATAGAATCTCATAGTGGAACGATAATCTAAAATATACTAAATACACATAAACATAACAGGACAAACAATATGTAAGTTGGCTCAAAACATCCTAGAAATTTGTGTAAGATAATAAAATGAAGAAATCAAACGAAAACGAGCAAGAACAACACATAACAATTTATAATGATTCGGCTAAACACTCACATATGTCCATAAGATTCATTAATAATGCTGCAAAGTTTTTACACGAGAGATATTATGGATTAATGGTCTATGGATTGATGATGATCCAAGAAATTATCATAACTGTACAAAAATTTAGAACGTATAAAAATGTTCTCGAAATGTTGCCTCTCATTCCTATTCATAGAAGAAGATCAATAAATTTGTCTCTACTCTAATCTTCCTACATTCTCCATATCCTAAAGAAAATGGCCTAAAAAACGTAGACAAATCAGCAGTTTCTCCATGGTTCGGTATCGACCTAAGGGCTTTGGATCGGTGGTGACCCACAGTGATAGTTCACTACGCTTTAATTGATTCCTTGATGGTTTGATGTTGGTTCATGGCTCTTGGTTACTTGGCTTCACATTTTCCTTTTCCTTAGACTAGTTTGGAAAGGGTTCGAACTTGTTACGCGCCCTTGATTCGGTGATGGTCCCAAAGTGTTTAATTCAATTGCTATGAAGTTCACAATTGCCAATTGAGGTTCGACTCATAGATCGTTTGCGATCCATGCCAAATTGCATGTTTTGACTAACATTTGCCTTAGCTTCACAATGGCATGAAGTAGGTTATAATATTAATGAGGGGAGATAGATCGGTACCGATCTGAGATCTTCAGCTTTTCATCAATCCAAGACTTGTTCTTATATTCTGCTTCTTTGACTTTGGCTACTTGAATTGCTTTGATGTGTATAGTATTCCTCTAAGTATCTAGAAATTGGTGGACATATCTTTGAGCTTAAATTTGGGTTTGAATTTTGAAGTTCCTATCTAACCATTCAATCGTTCTGACTTATCCAAATATGGCTTGGTCGCAAAGTTGGATAACATTTGTCCTTTAAAATATATTGTTAACAAGATACGCTTCGAATCAAGACAGTTGTCGACTTTGAAATTTATTTTAAACTGAAGTCTTCTATTTTCTTTCAATTTCTTTTGCAAAGCAGTACGTCCTTTTTAGATTTCTATGTTATTTTGAATAGCTTTGGATTCACATCTCTTGGATAGTATAAGAGTTGATGTACGTTGTTTGAGTTTGTCGTTTAGATTCTCGAAGGTTTTCAATAATTTTTGTTTTGAATTTTTCAAGTAGGGTATTGTTGTTCGAAACATCATTTGATTTTTTATTATGCTCCTCACCATTGTTTATATTCACACATTCATTTCATTTTTTTTTATTTTGTTGATCGGTATCAATCCGAGTGGTCTGGATCGGTACTTTCATCTTAGCCTGTTTTGACATGTGATCTAATGCTTAAGGTTTTTGGCCCATTTCTATTCTTCAATTTTCCGCTTTCATTACTTTGAGTCTTTCGAACATTTTGTCTTCCATCATGTAAAAACCTGCACTTCAGTGGGCTTGAATTTGTCTAAATTGAAACTCTAAGTCCACCAAAATACGGATCGTTGGTTTGGTATCCTGCAAATAAACAAATAATCGCATATCAGACCACTGTCGATATATCCCACAAAGGAATAGTTACTGACCAAGTTGGACACTTCCAATATCTAGTGTCCTTGTCAGTGCAAAGCATGATTAAGGAAGCCTATCTTTCTAGTGTTCTCGCCTTGCACCAGTACCCCTACGTCTAAATCTATTATGTGGGTTGTAATGAGGAGGCGGTTTGAACAATATTCTAGTGACTGCCGAATTATACATTTTAAACATAACACTAGTTTATATTGATTTGTCTTCCATTAAATGCCTTTTAATTTTTTTAGTTGCCTCGACTGCATGGAAGCGTACGACTTGCCTCACCTACCCAAAGTAGACTATAATTATGTACGTATACATGTATAAGCATCATAGTCCCCCTTTGGACTAAGATGTTATCCCCGCTGGTATCTGTATTCTGGCACCACTTGAAAATCAACCACAAATACAATATCATGTTCTATGGAACTACATCTCATATTACGACTATCCATACAACTACGCATTCGGGAGGGAAACCCAAAATGCCGAATCGCCGGTGTGTCATCATCTCCATTTGTGCCCATCTCTTAATAGTAGTTTACGCACTGCGATGTGTCTCATGGTGCCTAATAACGGTGTCACGATAGTTTGGCTATGTTCTATCCTGCCTTGGGGATTTACTATTTTTCTGCTTCTTATTATGGACTTAGCTCCACTAACTATAAAGGACTTAGCTCCACCAACTGGCCCGTTCGTTTTTGAAAAAACTCTTTGATGGGTTAATAAGCCTTGCCCTTACAGACAAACTAGCAAACAACTATGGTGGTGCATTTCCTAGTATGACCTACTCTAGTAGGAGGCGTAGTCCGTTGGGTATAACCCTTTCTTTTGCATTGACCGTGCAAGACCGATGATGCATTCAACTTATGTATAGTTCCTATTCCTGATTTCGTACTAACATATACCAACATAGCGTCGAGCCATCCACCATCCTATTTAGATTGCCTAACACAATCAAAGTAATACCCTCCCTTAATTCGTTGAAGCAAACTCTACTACGGGTATTCTTTCACCTATATACAAGCGTATATACTCCACGGGTCCTATAATTAGATATATGTCTTACATCAGTACAATGTACACACAACTATTAGTGGCCCTTTGCGGTGGGCAGACTTCTATTGTGTAACATTACTAACTTGTGTTCCAACCTATTCCAATAACCATGTCATTCTTATTCATTTAAATTATTTGTATACTTCTATAATTCACATAAACGCATACTTAAGGCTACGTGTACGTGTGTTTGTATCTTCGTTCATCCTTGTTTATTTATTGTGCCTCTAATGTTCACTGTTTATAATTTTTATTTACTTTTTTAAGCATGTACGTCTTATTTAATTTAAGGTCATTTACCGCTTTCTTTTAAATATCTTTTCTCGTTTACTTTTCCTTACCTTCGTTATTTAACTTCCTGTTTCTATTTCTTTTTTTTTAAATTCCCTGCCTTATTTTAGTGAATTGTCCATACCACTTTTATTTTAAATTATGACTTGTCTATCTTTTCATTTCCCTTTATTTTAACTTTCATTTTACTTATATTGCACCTGTTCTTTTCTTAGACTTTTTTATAGCATTTATAATTCTTCTAATTTATAGAGATTTTCTATATTTTAATGCATTGAAATTACATTTCTTCCAAATGAAATGGTTAACACTGTAAATTTTTATATCTAGTCCAAAAAAGGAATTTGTGTTTACGTTTGGAATTACAAGAAATTATTTTTTATAATTGTTTAAATAGATAGTAAAAAATATGGTAAATACCCCTATTTCATACATCTCTTTTTTAGGTGTTTTCCTTGTTATTTCAACCTCTACACTTTTATTTATAAACCAGAAACTTGACATTGTATACAAATTCATATTACAACATGCTATATAATGCAATAAATTAGAATACTACTAAAATCCCTACATCTAGCCGTGATGACTCAACTTACCATTTTATTTGCATAAGTCATATTAAATTCAGAAATCTAGACTTATTTCATATTCTATAAATTTCAAAGGCTAAATTAAGCGACTATCAAGGTCTAATATTTTATAGATACGTGCAGTATACAATTTCAGGTTATCAATCACAGAATATGTAGGCAGGGTTTAACATTTTATTTCACTTATACAATTATAATCCTACACTCCAATCTACATTTCAAACATAAAGGAATAGATTTACAGTGGTATGAATCTAATATTATATAAAAATATATAATTTTCCACTCACCTTTTTTTGCTTTCCAAATCTCCAAATAATCCCTATTATTCAAGTTTGACTCGTATTTCTCCCTATTTAGATTCATAAGCCACAAGTGCATACAAATTTATCGATGACCAAGATTAGAAAATAGATTTGAAATTTGATTATTATTTTAGATTCATATTTACAATTTACCTTGGCTTTGGCGATTTAATTTGAACCTATTCTCTTTCTCGATCATCTTCTGAGATTCTCCGATTGTGTGTACACATAATCTACTACCGTTTCTAAGAATTAAGAATTTGGAGAAGAAGAGAAAAGGGCTGATCTCTAGTATCGCTATGAAAATACGAGTTTAAAAGTGAGGGTCTGCATCTATATTTGTAGAGGTTTAAAGCAATGCCAGCGGTTAGATAAAACTATATTAAATGCGGGCCGTCCAGCCACATGTTACTGACGTTTTGACACAACCAACAGTTGACATGGTGCATCAAGGGTCGACCTATTGTTTGTTTCAATGGTGATTAATTTAGCATGTGGTGATTTGTTTAGTTTTATTCCTTATTTAGCTAACCAATATAATTTCTTTCTGCTTGTATTTATTCTCTTAGGTTTGATTTAACATTAACATTTCTTAATATCTAAATTTCCACAGTGTAATTAATTAATGTCTTCAACTTTTATTCCAGAAATTACGTGTATAATTATTTCCAGAAATTTCTAATTAGATTTTGTCTGTAGAAATTATTACCAAACATCTAACAGCCATTTTGATGATAATCAAAACATGCATTGTCAACATGGCACCATGTCAATGTCCCCATCCATCTTTAATCTTTAATGTTAATAAACAGAAATGTATTTGCAAGATTCACTAATGTGCTTCCAATTTCAATTGTTTGTGCTATGTTAAAGATACCCTTAAACCGATTTTATCGTATAAAAAACCTAAAGAATTCATGTGATCAATTCAATCATTTGAGAAAAGACAAAAATGATGATGAAAAACACATCAACAACAACAAAATAAATAATATACTATCATTTTGAATGAGATGTACAACATTTATATATGAGTCATAATTAGATAAATAATTAATAAGTTATCTTTCAAACACCCAATATCTCCAAAAGTACTTGCAAATTTTCTATTGTGTCAACTGGCCCGTTAGCTCAGTTAGTTAGAGCATCATGCTGATAATGCGAAGGTCGTAGGTTTGACACCTGAATGGGCCATGTTTTTCCTATATTTCCATATATTTTAATGTTTTATTATATTCCCAATTACAATGCATTTTTCCTCATCTTCTTCGTCGTTCGATTACTCATACGCGTTTTCATAAATTTTGTTGGAAATATTGTATCGGCAATAAGAATGATAATGCCGACAAACTTCATGGTTAGAGGATCTTTGTATATATTATTTTAAACAATAATTCAACCTTGTCATGTACAAATGGATTATATATTTATTGACTTGGGGAATCAATGAGGATTTAGAGGTAGTATTACTTTGATCGGTTGGTTAGACCATCGTGTTAGTAACGCGAATGTCGTAGGTTTGAGACCTGCATGGGCCATGTTTTGTCCATATTTCAAATAGATTTTGATGTTTTATTATATTCCCAATTACAATGCATGTATTTTTTCCACATCTTCTTCGTCGTTCGATTACTCATACACATTTTCACAAATTTTGTTGGAAATATTGTATAGGCAATAAGAATGATAATACCAACAAACTTCATGGTTAAAGGATCTTTGTATAGATTATTTTAAACAATAATTCAACCTTGTCAAGTACAAAAGGGTTATGCAATTACAGACTTGGGAATCAATGAGGATTTAGAGGTAGTATTATTTTGATCTGACCAAGAACATTAAGTTCATGTAAATGGTTGGTGATGAAGAAAAGGGAAACAAAATTATAATTTATAAAAAATAATTATTCTCAAATCCGAGGATTTAGTATACATTTAAGCTGGTCATGAAGTGTCCATTCCCAAAACGAATATTCCCAAAGGCCAAATCTACTAACCCATAATAGTTCGCTCAATAGGTCTATCTGTTACTCGACTTGTTGATTCCCAACTTTCAAAACAGAAGCTAGCGACGTTTTGTATGTGCTAAATACAAATTGCATCATAAAAGCATCCAGTTGCACCCTAAACGCTTACTCACCCACGTATGCACGTGCATATGCAGTGCACCACACTCTGTCTTTGCTCTCTCATGGCTTTAGTCTCTCTTTTTAACCAAAGGCAACTCTTTATGACTTATTTTATATTAGCATACTC
The DNA here is from genome assembly GCA_030765085.1 of Allium cepa. NCBI lineage: Eukaryota > Viridiplantae > Streptophyta > Magnoliopsida > Asparagales > Amaryllidaceae > Allium > Allium cepa. The sequence goes on from CM060928.1 coordinate 962,641,958, forward strand.
CTTTATTTTCGGCGATGTATGGAAAATGCAAAATCTCAAAACTTCATATCAAAAAACCCAACCCCGCTTTGTTTTGGAACCATTTGACTTTCTCCCCTTATTTTCACATGTAGATATAGATTCAAACTTGTAATCGAAAATTAATCCAAACTTTTTTATATTTTTAATTAAACTATAGTTAACATGTCTGAATCTACCATGTCATAAACTAACAAGGACAAACTAGACAACCTACAAATAGAAATATCATCAAACAATCCAAATGAACATAATTTCACATGTTTATAACCATAATTCATATCCTAAATGAAAATCAAATGGACCTTTTCAACCCTGATCAAGAGAAGACATTGGACCTTTGTATTAAATTTACAACCCTAGTTTTTCTATATAAAAAAATTTATACACAGCATGCCACATTGTAATAGAATAAAGGGAGAAAATAGTCTTGCAAAAATTTAGGATAATAGTAAGTAATGCATGTGTGTGTGTGTGTGTGTGTGTGTGTGTGTTCGTGTTCTTTTTCCTATTTAGATACGAATAAAAGGATATTGCCATTTATAAGACAAAATACATTTAAAATAGTTGCAAGGCATGACTACTATTAGACATTACAACAAATTTAAGATGGTCTAATTAAAAACTAGGGATATGAAAAGGAAATGGATATATCATTTCTTTTGAGACGCTAATTAATGGACATTGTTCTTTATAAGACATAATAGTTGTAAATAGTTACTTGTCTGTATCAAGTTGAAAATACAATATCAAATATGTGTACGATTTTTTTATGTCGAACAAAATTTGACATAAGGTGGCGCACATATAGACTGTTTAGCTCCAATGAAGATTTCATCTAAGTTTAGAGATGACATATTTTAAGTGACCTAGCAAGTATTGCATTTACTACTACAATGTGGACCATTTGGAGTGGAAAAAGTATAGGTAAGTTTAAAGACCTAGAATTAAAGAAGCTATTAATAAATGTCAGCATGTTAACAATAATAACACATAAAACGATGCTAATTAATGAATATAATATCATCAACTTGAGAAACATTACAATCAACTTCACAACCGTAGAGATATCCATGTGCTACTTTGTATTATGTTATAATTCTAATTGTTCAAGTAATAAGATTACATGTTTTTTCTAAAAATGAATACCTAGCGATTGACAAGCACTATTGTCCAAGTGATTAAGTGATTCGGCTTTGGTGCGAGAGGTCACGAGTTCATAACATGCGTAGCTCGATTCGAATGTTTATTGACATGTGATATGTTGTCCTAGTGACATGTTGTATATAAATTACGATTTCAAAAAAAAACCTACGATCATTTATTAGCTTCTGAAGGTGCTCTATTGGCAGGCCAGCTATTTGGCCTACCAAAATGTTACTGTTAAAGCTACAAAGAAACCGCCAACAATATAAGTTCGAATTGCCTATATTCTATGTTTTACTGGTGGGATTAGCATTTTATTGCTAGTTTAAGAAAGAATAAACTACCAACATCACGAGTTACCATATGAGCAAAACGTAGTATACACAACATGACTCGCTGGTTCTTTGTAGAATAAAGCAGGAAAGGCAAGATGGTCGTATCAAACTTTAAGGTAAGAACTAGTAATGCATATATATGTTTTATTTTGAGAAACAAATAAAGGATATTTCATTTTCTAAGATAGAAAGCTTTCAAACGGCTGCATGGCACGACTTATTCAGATGTCAGCAGAATTAAGCTGCTCTTATTAAAATTAGGGATAGGAAAAAGCAATGCATATATGCTTCTTTTGAGGCATCAACCAAAGGATAACACTCTTTATAAGATAAAAAATTGTAATGTAGTTACTCATACAAGACACTGGGTATCAAGTCAATTAAAGATAAAACAACAAATACGCATAATATAGCTTTCTTTAGATGTATAATAAATCCAACATGACATGATACACATATAGGATAGCTAATGTTACGGGGACTCTAACTCAACACCACTCAAATCACAACTCCAAAGCACGACAAAAAAGTGAGATCGTGGTAAGAAGCGCGAAAATAACCGATCAATATCTCAAATCCAATCTCAACCAATTCAAAAAAATCACAATAGCCATACAAGTAATATAAAATAAAGCAACAATGATAGTTCCACTAAATCTTATTACTGTACATCCACTTTGAGAGAGAAGTTTTGTTAATACCAATGAGAAGTGTACAAAAGATTGATTATAATAATCACAATATGCACTCTAGAATATGATTTTGTGAAGATTGGAATTGAAGAAAACTAGGATTTTTATTAAACCCTATTTAATGGAGAATAAAATGCTTGATTAAACCATTGGATTGATCCCCATCTTTGAATTTGAAATAGCTTATACAGGGAAAGTTTGAACCTAGGAAAATACCCAATTTGCCCCTTGAAACCTTCACAAACCAATGCAATCACCTAGGGAAATTTTGAGACAACGCAGCCGATCGGACGTTTGATTCCTAGACTCAGACGTCTGACACGAGGACAAAATTTCTTCATTTCAACCACTTAGACATTTGGTCCCCATAACCAGATGATTTGAGCAAAATCTCGAGATGCCAAATCCAACTTTCAAAGACGTCTGACTCCAAACAGATGCTTGTACCAGGTGACCAAATGTTTGATTACCATAACCAGACATCTAAAACAAGTTTAGGGATGCAACATACACAAAAATGTTTGGGCATCATTCAGATGCCTCACAACTGCAGTCTAGAAGTCTAAGGACCTCGGTCAGACGTCTGACATGCTTCTCACTGTGTATCTCCAGCATTCAACATGCCATAATTCCTACGTCCAAGCACCAAGCTACTTCCAACCACTTCTATTCTCCATATAGTGTCGCCAAAATTCGACAGCTAACTTCAATGACGCTTTCATATTATTTAAGTTCATTCAGAGATAAAAAAACATTTTAATTAACCTAGTAAAATTGCATTTACATCTACTATGTGGCACACATTATCTAAGTTCGAATTTTGTGTCATTAAATTATGTCCAAATAGAAATTCCTATTACTATTTTTAATATATTAAAATTGCAAAATAATTACTTATATAAAATATTGCGTATCACTTAAATTGAAAATAAAATATCACATGTATGGCATGGGCTATTTTGATGTAAAACCAAAACCAACACAACATGGTACACATAGGATGTTGAACTCCACTAATGATTTTTATTATCTAGAAGAAATTTAATGAGAAAAAATAATCTATGGTAATGTATTTACAACTACCGTGTGGTACACTCGAAATGGAAAAGTACAGAAAGGTTTAAACACATAAAAACAAAAAAGTTATGTAGAAGTGTTTTGATTATACGAGACTGCAAACTAATAATGATAACACACAGAAAGAAAACAACCGATGAATATATATATATATAGGTAATTTGCACAACTTCATTTCCCAAGAGAATAAGAACTTAGCCAATTTCATAATTATAGAAACATCGGTATACTACATCGTATTTTTTTTTTTTGCAGTATTATTGTTTAAGAATAAGATTGCAAACTTTCTTGAAAAATGTAATAAATACATGAAATTATTCATTAGCTTTTCAATGTGCTACGTGGTCTTAACAAATATGACATTATTAAAGTCAAACTTGCCATGACCATATGATCTAAGGGTCAGATAAACACTACTGTCTTGATTGCAAATCTCCTTTTCTTTAGTGATTTAAAAAAAAATGAATTAAGCGTGTGTTTTATGCAAGGTTTGAAAACTCAATTTCATGTTGAATATAGAAAGCGTAAATACAGATAATTTGCAATTATGAAGAAATATGCATTTATATAGAAAGACTAAATATAGAATATCTGCAATTATGAAGAATAAATATGGAATATCTGCAATTATGAAGAAATCTGCATTTACAGAAAATAGGATTTAAAAAATATAGACTTTCCATATATACAAAATTAGGTTCATTTTCTTCCAAGTATTTTGCAATTATGGAAATGATGATGTATTCCATCATTGAAAATTATCTCTGTGAATAAAACAAAAATCATCTTCTCTCCTCAGATCTCTTATTCTTGATTTAATTTCTACATGAGATCAGAGCAGGTTCAAAATTTGAATCTAATCAAATGACAAAGGCAGAGCACGCTGAAGCTGTTAATGGAGAGGGTGAAATGGCGGGGGAGATCATGCTGAAGTTGTTGAAATACTGGGAGAAGATCATGCTAACACTTTCAAAATCAATGATGAATCAAATGTTATAGTGCCATCTGCCGAAGAAATGTTGTTTGATCATGTACCACGAGTGAATAATGAACTATAGACTATTATTGATATTGAACCTAGACGATCAGAAAGGATTAACATAGGCATTCCAAAACTCATGTATGAACCAAATTTTAAGTCTAAAGCCAAATATCCAAATTCTTAGTATGTATATACACATAGGTTGTCTGAGTCATATACATCCACAATTAGTCAGTTATCATCTGTTTTCATCTCTAGCAATTTGCAATAAGCATTATTGGATCCACAATGGAAGATGGCCATGAATGAAGAGATGAATGCATTACCAAAATTTCCACTTGGAGTTGATAAACCCCAAGGATGTTGAACTATTGGATGTCGATGGATATTCACTATTAAAATAAATTCAGATGGAAGTATTGATAGTGATAAGGCCATACTAATGGCGAAGGGGTATACAAAGACATATTTCGTGGATTATGAGGAGACATTTGCTTCAGTAGCAAAGATTCAATCCTTTTAGCAAGATTCAATTGAAGTTGACGATGTAAACGAAAATTTTAATTTTCCAGTGAAGCTCATAGTTTTAGGTATATAATTTTCGACCCAAATTTTCAAATTTTTCCCCCTTTCCAATGGAAACTAGATTTTTGTTAGGGTTTCATCTTGGAATCCATCAAAACCGAACTATGGTGACCAAAATTTCCAAATTCCTTCCAAGATCTCAAACTATGGTTTTATGCCACTCGTGTAAGCAAACCCTACACTTTTCTCTCAGCAGTCGATGCATAACCATCTAGCCAACCGTGGAGATTATCTTTTAATTTTACTAGTGTAAGTAATGTTGTTAGAGTAATTGTTAATTTATCATTATCATACCAACACCAAAAAATTTGTAACTAATATTGGGCTACACCAGTAAACCAGCACTATTGGTACGGTAACAGTAAATTTACCATTATTAACAGTACATTTAATAGTAAATAAATGTCAAACCAGTGGTAACAATAATTTTTCTACCCATATGAATTTTGTTTTTTTTCACTATTTTAATTAATCTCAACCGTGAACAATTTTGAAGAAATGTCAGATTTAAGAAGGTATTTCTACTCATATGAATTAGGTATGATTCACATTTTTATACCAGATCTGTTAATCTGGGATATATCCATATGTTTTTATTTTCATGTTAATTATAAAAATGTGGGTTAGACCTATTTGCTGTGTTTCCTTCAGATCTATAGAGTTTTATGTTTTTCTACTTCCCCTTGAGTTGTCGTTACAGATCTGAGTCATAGATGAAGAATATGAAATTTATCTTATTTGTAATTAAATAATTGATCTTTATATATGTAATAGAAAATATATTTTTCCATTACAACATATATAAAGATCAATTATTTAATTCCAAATCAGATAAATTCTTCATTTACAACTTAGCTCTGTAACAACAACTCAAGAGGAAGTAGAAAAACGTAAAACGGTATAGATTTGAAGGAAAATACAGAAAATAGGTCTAATCCACATTTTTGTAATTAACAAAAAAATAAAACTATATGGATCTATCCTAGATTAAAAGATCTAGTATAAAAATGTGAATCATACCTAGATTCAATACGGATCCAAAGGGAAATGGAAGTATAAACTAAATCTGGTGTAAATTAAATTAAAACACCATTTTTAATCAAAATTAGAATATATACACACGTATCTGAAAGTTAAATAACCAAATTTCTAAATTAGATTATATTTCACTCACCTGAATCCTTGCAACACAAATAAGCGTACCTAACTCCTCCTTGTCAAGCCTTCTTGCTATTCACTAATCTTTTTATAACTTTATTTTATTTTGTATATAATTTATTTTATGAAGAAGATGAAAATTTAGAAGAGGAAGAGAAACTACAATAGGGAATAGAATAAAGAATAGTTTTTAGGATGAGAATTATGTTAGGTTTAAGCTGAATTTATAGGATTTTTAAATTTATATACGTCGTTAGATAATTGCTTCAGGTGGAGGGAATTAGTTAGGGGCGTTGAATAAGATACATTGAATTTAGACATTTTTTAATAAAATATGTACATAGTTAAGCTTTTAATTTAGTCTATTAATAAATCAATCAATTGGTATCAAACAAACACATATGTATATAATTGACCATATTCTTTACTATCCAACTGCGCAATCAATTTGGAAATTGATTGGTATTAATTAACTTCCCTAATTCACATAAATGTTACCCTTTTAACCGATATTAAATCCTCCTTAATTTAATTAGTCAATTACGTCTTGATCTATATCTTCCTAACCAATTAACTTATATATTTACGTACATATGTTGCTAACCATTTAAGCATAAATAAATACATATATACACACAAATATATGTATTTACATTTAATTTTCTCTTTTTTACCCTTAATCAGTATTACATAATCACATTTGAATTATTAAACATGGAAGAGAACCCTAAACAAACACATATGTGAATAAGATGACACATATCCCTTCTTCTTTTTTTAATTAACGTTTCATAAACATATGAACTTTCTATATTTGGTAATAAATACCTCTGTTAATTAATATATTCATTTACACACTTATTTTATGTTTGTCTTTTACCTTCTCATACATTTATTTATGGTTGAAACGTGCTCATAAAAAAATATACTCTACAAGACTCAAACTCATGTCACTTGGTTGGAATGCACATATCATACCACTGTGCCAACCATGCTTTTGTCTTATATTATTTTCTTTTTAAATGTATAATCGTCATTATACTTTTTTTTCTTTTCTTATAGTCAACCTACACATATTCAGCTTATTTATTAACAAATAAGTCTTCTTAACCCTTTCCTTGATCTTTATTCTTACTTCCAAAACATGCATAAAATGCAAAATGTGCACTACAAAAACATTCCGTATCTTTTTCGTACGGCGTCTGTTTCTAATAAATTATATACGAACTTAGGCTAGAAAAATCTACTTAACACAACGTAAAAGTCAAAATTTTCAAATTCCTTCATTTGTAAAAATTTACGATTTTATCCTTTTATGTAAATTTACATTTTTATTCTTGTTAGCATTTTAATTTATTATTAAAATTTAGGGGGTGTGACATTCTCCCCTCCTTAAAGTATTTCGTCCCCGAAATCTCCAAGAATGGGAGAACATAAATTGCAACAATCATCCAAATCTACAATCATCTACTCAGACATCAAACACCGCAACCATTATCCTTAGGTTTATCTAATGCAAATGATGACTTTATGCAATGTGAAATGCATATGAATGTACTAATTCGAAAAGATAGTCGATCTATTGATACAGCCGACCTACTGTCATGCGAATATTCTTATGCCATGCAACCTATGTATGCAAAACCCTAATAAAACTGTTAGTTCTTCATGCATGCTTCAACCATCATCCAAATGGAATCATCCATATGTCCAATGTAACCACACTCAACCTCTTATCGTCATAGCATGTTTCAGTGATTTATATGGTTCATTGATTAAGAAATATTGATCTTTTTTTATCAATTTTCAAATAAGTTTGCATTTTGTCTAAAACTTGTGTATAAATCTTTGAAAATAGTAATGTAAATAATACTGGTGCTTGATAAACAATCACAAAATATCAAGCAAAAATGATTTCAAAGATAAAATTTCCACATAATACACATATAAATTTATTGTGTGCATCAGTTGTTGCTCCATGCATCAGCTGTATTATATGTAACTTCATTTGGTGAGATACCTTTATCAATCATTTTCTTTAATACTTGATGTCGTTGATTCCATTTGCTGCTTCGATAATAACTAACTATAAAAGCAGTGCATGTAACAACATTTGGTTTACACTTGACCACTGATCCAAAAATGCCAAAAGCAACGTTGACGTGATTCATAAGAACGCAAGTGTTGATGATGATCCAATTACTGACTATGTCTAGGAATACATTATGCAACATTATATTATTGTAGAATGTAAGATTAGAGGCTAAAGAGATTTCTTTCTGTTTTGAACGATTCTTGTGAAAAATATGCTAAATATAAAGCATACATATTTTATGTCTGAAGTACTGGAACTAAGAAACATTATTCAACAATATTTATTTTAAGGTCAAAAATATCATTGTATTTCTTTTACAGTCAAAGAAAATTCAATATAATAAGAAGCATATAATTGTCTTTAATGCTTTTGAGCTTTCTGGTTCCATTTCTAATTCCATCTAACATTGTTGCTGTATTTTGGTAATGTTGGATTTCACCGGACTTGACTGCAATTTGTGAAAGTAGAATCAGAGGTTGGAAATTTTCAAAACAATCAACGACATAAATTAGTTAAAATGAATAAAGTCAAACAGATTTAATAACTTTAATAATATGAATAATCCGAAAAAAATTTAAAAAAATTATTTTTAGCTATCAACAATGGATATCATTGGAAAGCTATTAAATTTGAGATTTAATAGTGAAATCGATTCTTAAATCCAATTAATGTAGAAAAAGTTATCATATTTCAAAGCTTGAAATAAAAAGAAATTAAAAACGTGACTGTTCATTTTTCAAAATTTGAAGGAGGCCTGTGTTCTTTTGAAATCTAACTCAATAATAATTATAGTATAGATAAGTAATATTAATAAATGCATAATGAATGCATATATATATATATATATATATATATATATATATATATATAGCACACATCTATATGCATATGCAAGTGCACTCCTAGGTGGTCGATCTAAAATAAGATCAAAAAGATAGAACGAGTGCCTAGTGTGTGTAAATGCATCCTTCCGCAACCACTAGCATTCATTTGCAACCACATGCAACCACCAAACATCACATGTCATAATGGAATGTTTACAAACATCCCTACCAACACAAAGTGTAATCTAAAAAGATCTACCATAGGATCCTAATTAGGAAAAGATTAAAGATAGGATATTCAAAAGAGAACTTACCAACAAAAAGATGTGGACAGGAAATCCTAAGTTCAAAGATATTATGGGCTTTTCTAGCTAAAGTTGATAAACTAGGGTAACCACACCATATAGACACTTCTCCAATTGTCGAAAATTGAATAGAGTCATCTTCTAGTACCATTCTAGATTCTCAAAAATCTCTTCTTCTTCCTTATCAACCATTCCAATTTATAGTTAGGGCCTTTCACATTTTAATGCATTGGAACTACATCTTTTTACCCAGAAGAAATATGTCTCCAGTATTACAGAAATCATTAAAAGATGGTTTGTGCTACGCTTGAAATTACAAGGAATTATCTCTTTTATTTACTTTCTTGAAATAGATTGTACAAAATACGGTAACCATCCTTACTTTTCACATCTCTTTCTTTGGAGTGTATTCCTTGTTATTTCAAACGATATACTTTTATATTGAAGCTGGAAAATTTATGGAAAAATTCATTACTACATATTTCATTTCAATGAATTAAAATGCTATTCAAATCCCATCCATTTTATAATCCTTCAGATTTGGTTTTTTTATCCGTGTCACCTCAATTGTCCAAATATTTACTAGAATGATTCATTCTATATTTTTATCTCATCCAAATAGGTAGGTTAACAAATATGAGATTTATCATATTTCCTTTATGAATTTTTCCATTTTAGGGACTGCTTCTTTACTTATTTTCCATATCTCAATATATGATACTTAACTATAAATTTTCAAGACCTTCGTTAGGCATACATGGATTACACCTAAACCGATATAAACCAACAACAAAAACAAAAAGTTATACTTTCCCATTCGGTCAGCCCAAAGTCTTCAAGGGAGTAACATAATACCTGCACTGCCTATGGTTTATAGGTACGCTACCCTTACCTATGTGGTATCAAACTCGCAGTCAAAGTGTCAAGCCCACAATTCCTGTTCCTAATTAGACTGCCTACAGTAATCAAGAAAATATCTATTTATGCAACGACCCGTAAATCTTATTGGTTTTATAACATAATTAACTAAATTTTTATGAAATTTTAAATAATTGAATTTTGAAATAAAAATTTGATATTTGAAATACGTCTATTTTAACATAGAAACTGGTAAAATTTTATTGGAAAATATGAAAGTAAATTTTGTTGTGTAATTTCAGTTTCAATTTAAATCAGTTAATAATTGATGATAATAAAATATTTCCAAACCTAAATATTTTTATACAATAAATTTGTAATCTATTTTCTGAGTGAGATGTCATATTTCGTTTCGCCAAATTTGGACTTCTCTAGCCCCGTTTATCTCATTTTCAACAGATTTGCAGCATTTTGGGCACCGAATATCGAGTTTTGAGAGGATGGTCATATTGCTGATATATGTGTATCATTTTGTTCGTCTCTCTATGCTAATATACATGGTATATTCATTTGTCTGTGTATCCGGTACGCGGTGAAACACCCGAAACGGTTAACCGTAACGGTACGCCTATTGATTTCAATCTGTTATCCTTCTTTTCAGCAATAATAATAATAATATATGTATGCTTACATTATAACATGACACTCATTTTAGAAACAGCCCCTTTTGCTAACTCACCCATCTTCTATTCATTGCTTAAACCCAATTGCCTCCTTCTCTATGTATAACAAAAATAAGCTGCCTTTATTTTTTTGTTGCCGTTTGATTCTCCCTCTCGTCGTTCTCCCGCTATCTCTCCCCTCTTCATATCGAACTTCCTTGAACCCAGCTCATGCACATCCCACCACCCGCCTTCGCCTGACCCGCCATCACACTGAGAACCACCACAACTGGCACCTTCAACTGGCCCTCCCTAGATCCACCATTCGCATATGCTCGGCCCACCAGAAAAACCGAACTCACCACCTCCCCAGTCGACCGGACCCGCTTCGTCACCCTCCTTCACAGTCTTCTGTTCGAGCCTAGCTTCCATGCCATCCTTCACTTTTTTTTATAAGATACAAGTATATATGCACGTCCAGTTGGACCTGCATCTAATCAATGTGCATGCAATACTTCAACAATGCGCTTGTGTATCATTACCACATACTATATAAAATACGACACAAAAGAACATCAATTTACATACATGCACATCTCAAAACTATGTAATCAAATCTCCACCCGTCGAAAGACAGAACCATAAATAACTTAAATTTCCATATATCGGTTAACCAAAATAAATTTACTTTGACATACACTCCATCCATTTGACCTCTTTCATCTCGACTCAATTAGATAATACTTATTAATAAAACTACAAAATATAACTGAAATATTACATATTCAGTAGCAGATCTAGCCTATGATTTCAGATAGAGCAACATATTTTCCATATAAAGTAACATACTTGAGCGGTGAACAAAAGAGTAGAAAATATAGTTACATGTGTCTTACTTACATAAGATAACCAAATATAGTTACATGTGTCTTACTTACATGTGCCTTGTAATCAACACTAACTCATTGCAAATATGGCAAGTTTCTAGTTTCAGATAGCCAAAAACTAAAAAGAAAAATGTTTTTTTATGGAAGGTTTGGAAAATATCAAATAGGGCACTACCCAGAGCTGGCTTCATTTGCCTCTTACCCTGACTATTTTTATTAGTAAAATTATTGACCAACATTGCATGAACCTAACAAAGGTATAGTTGTCCATTGTTACCTCTCCTTTCAATCGAGGATACTTCAATGTCAGTTGCAATAAAAATATGAAATAAGTAACTAATTAAGTGTAAAAAATATATATCATATACAACTTGTATGGCCAAACAATCAGATCTTTCTTTGATTTCTCAAGAGTATTCTTGTATTGAACAAATTTATAAAAGAATGCAAAATGTGTAGTACACTATCCTTGTACAGTATACAATATGCACACACACATTAATCCCAAAGAAAAATGTAATTATCAATAATAAAGCCATTATATGTTGATTAGTGCATTGTGCAATAAAATTTCACTACAAATGCAGATTTAATCTATGCATATACAACTTAACAACATTATTTATGAAGGTACATTGGGTATAAAGATGGGAAAATAGAAACTGTGAGATTAATACATATCACCCCAATTGTAATAGTAAAACCCAAGAATTTTAAATACTGCATTAACCGATTAGTCTTCCTCTGTGTGTCATGCATGCAGCTCATCGAAAATGCCTTGCTGTTGTGACTTATATATTGTGACCTGCTTGAAATTCAACTATAATGTTGCAAGTTCATCCTGATTGCTCCAGCATGATGGTATCCACACAATAGGTTGTAGGCTACACACATAGCTCACTCCCTCCTTTCAATCACAGCAGCTTCTAGCTATCATAGCCGCTCATTCAATCTCAAATCCTCTCCATTTCAAGCATCTGGCTTGGCATCAATTAGCCATGACTTATGCATGTATATCACGTCAATTTGCATTAGCTATCTTTAGTGTAGTGAGCACCATGTCTTATGGGCTTCAGATTCAGCTATCATCGTCATGTAATATGTAACGAAAAATTTGCATCACTTTTAGCATTCAGATTCAGCATATTACCACTTGATGATGTAATAATGTGGGCTAAGTTGCAAGCAATGAGCATATTTATCCTTCCATTATAAACAAATAATACGGTTCTGATCATATTTATCCTTCCATCTTAAAAAAATATTTCGATTTTGGATAAAATATTCCCAAACAACCATTGTAAAACTTTCATTATAAGATATTGTAAGGACTCAAGTTGATGTCTCAAAACTTAGTATATACTTATGCAAATATTTAATAAAATTACCATTTATATATATAATAGAAGCCAAAAAGAAACTGTAAAATTTAAGTTTCCAAACTACCATCTTCAAATCCAGAAACCTATTTTCCGACTAACAAATATCAACAACTTAATCCTTTGCTTCAAATACATAATAACCTAACAACGTCTGAAATCTTAGTATATGTTCCTCATACTGATCGTACACTAAGAACAACTAAATTGACTAAATATATTCTCACTACCTTCAGATTAACACTTGTAAAAAAATGTGAACATGAACTTGAAGCCATAAAATGATTACTTCATGATTTAACAAGCCAAATTTAAAGGGAAGTTTCAAGATAAAAGATTGAATTTTATTTTTAAAACATTCGTATTCATTCATTGTCTGGATCAATACCATTAGATTTTATGATAGTGCATAAATTACTTAACCATATTGTTTTGTAAGATAAACATAGAAGTAATAGGGAACAAAAACAATTGGATCATTAACAAAAAAAAGCAATAAGAAAACCCCAGTATCCAGTCCAAATTCATTGCTAAAATTGTGAAGAGAAAGATACCTTCGGCAAAAACTGAAATTGGTTATTAAGCAGATTGTGCCTGAGAAGTGCAGGTAACAAGCACTTTCCACAAAAACTAAAATTCGTCTCTTCAAAGCTGAGACCAACTACAGTACGAATGGATCAAATTGACTGCATCATATAGATACTAAAAATAGTATATTGCAACAGAATATCAGTAGAGTCTTGGTACTTCAGCAAACAAATAAATATGTACTCTTAAACGCTACTGATTTACATGCATTATAATTACTTTGTAATTGATTTAGTCAAGTTCAAATGCAGAAAATAACAATTGCCAATTGGTTCTCTCATTTTCACATATCCACAAACTAAAAAGTCAAGCATACATAAATTACATTTACCTGCAAGTTCAGTATACATGAGTGGTAAGACCAAAGAACAGAGAATATAGGATATTGAGTGTAGTATGATCCCAAATTTTATTGTCAGAAATTTTAGCATATAGCAGCTGTAAGTTGTAATCTGGAAAGGCAAAGAAAAATTATTTTATATGCAAAATGAAATATGTTCAAAAATCTACCATTGCCTTTCATTCTCTCCTTAATGTCTTTGCATATTTCACATATTTATCCCATATATCCCAATGGTAAATCAAAGCTGCAAAATAAAATAATAGCTTTTATTAACAACTAATAGTTATCAGCAGTTTAAGCATGAGAGCACCTAAAATATGCTGATGGGTTGTGCCTTATGGAGCCATATCTTTCCAGGATTCTGACCAAAGAACATGTACTTTTGGTATAACATAATACAACTTTTGGAACCGCCCTATGATCATTTTTTAATGAAATTGAGTGTTGATAATGTTGCTAATGTTTCAAATTAAACAGTCAAAAACTTCATCCGTAACATACATATGATGTAGGAATAGCATTGCTACCATACATACAACACTACACAAATGTTTTAACATGAAATGTTGCTTTTTTCCAAAATCAAAGCATCTTTCTAAATTATTAAAGAACTGGATAAGAGATGAACAAAGTTATGGTACCGAATCAACTAACCACATCTGTGTTTGTATCAAGCCAAATGAAAACCATATTTTAATTTAAATTGAAATCATACAGCTTAGTTTACATGTAAATTTTCAAGTATATGCCTAATGAGATCGTGGATATCAAGACTTTCACTGAGTTTGGCATAATATAATGTATTTGTGACATAAATAAAATTAACACACAACATAATAAACTGAAAATGCATTGCATACTTAAATCTAGATCATATAATTTCTTTGCTCAACCAGTTAGTTTTTTGAGGAATATCTCTCTTCTAATATAATTTGCACTTCACTAATAAAGCATGCAATTAGGAAAACAATCAAAAAAATCATTTCAGAAAACCTTACTGGAAATTGAAGGCTATAAAATGATGTATGATTATATTATGATCTTGAAGTAAGTTAATAATAGTTTTTTCTTAATTATTTAGACTTGCTTTCTTATCACTTGGCGAGGAAGAAATGTTGTCCACTATTTTACTTTGGGAAGAATTTAAAATAAGAATAATTATCAATTATCAATGATGGCCAGCTGATATAATATTTGTTTCAGGCACACATTTAGTAATAACAGAGCGGGGGATGGGGAGTAAATTTTATGTATTTAACAAATTGTTATTTTTTTCATTGAAAAAAATATAAGAGCAATCCACATTGTTTATATAATGTTTACTCCTGACCATGCCAAAGATGTTTTGATACAATAAACATTGTTTTAATATAGCATATTGAATGTTTTTCAGCTATAGTCCTGGACCCACTATATAAATGCAAAATCAGTAATAGCAACACATGTAATTATGACAAACAGGGTGCAAGTAGTGGTAATGGTCTAAAAAATATTCAATCACAAAATGTACTGATGGTGCAATTTTTTTTTATCCATATCCATTAGAGAAAATATACAAATGATTTAACAAAGTAGAATATGTGAAAACTTGTTCTTTGTTAAATAAAAAAATAAACTTATCATTGCTTCAAAATCCAAAAAAGGATCAAATAAATAAAATCATATAATCCACATATTATCTCATTATTGATTGTCCTTTTTTGTAAATGGCATATCTGCACATACATGTACGGAACTTAGAGAAACATGTAAATACCGACATTTGCAGGGAATGGCTGTAGGTAAAAGAAAAAGAAAAATGACAGTGGTAAGATATTTATAATTAAGATCTACCCATTGGTAAGATAATGCATTTGAGGAAGGAGAGGTAATAAATTACATTTACTTACCTTTTAAGATAGAAAAATTATCATATTGCATAAAAATTCTTATAACAAAATGAACAAATTTGCGTTAAAAAAATGAATAGAAGTACGAAATCAATTATTTACTGTAAAAAAAATGAATCTTTTACTTGAATATAAGTTTATTCTAGTTTAGATGAAATAATGCATTTGAGGAGGGAGAAGTAATCGATTACTGTTACTTACAGTTTAACATGGACACTTATAACACACATGAAACAAATTTACAGTAAAAAATTAGCATAGGTACCAAACGGATTCTGTAATCAGCATTGCCATTGAAAGTGCTGACAAACTGAGAGCAAAAAAAAAACTGTGAGTAATATTACTTAATTCACAACATATGAGTTAGGGTTTGAAAGTAAGTTGGATGGCATTGTTAATTACATGTGATAAGAATGGGCAAAACCTAGAAAGCATTTTCAAAAAACCATTTCAACAGATCTAACTTACAAAGATGGAGTGAAGAAGACAATCGCTTAGATCAATTTCAAGTTATAAATTTGATTCGTAGAGTGGTAACTCATCGTTGGATCGACAATTAAGTTACTTAATCTTATTTCGTGAATCACAAATCATATTGAAAAATTGAAAAACCATCTTTGACATTATAGATTCAGAAATCAAATCAGAACCAATGAGTAACAATGTCAAAAGTTGTATGGATTCAGTGGTTTTGTTTATAACAATATTTCTTCAAGAATCAAAAATTAGATTGGAAAAATTATATTTAACATTCACAAATCAGATCAATCGGAAAAAAAATGATTAACGATGCCAAAAATTAAAGGAAATCGAAACATGTTAACATTTTAATAGAATATATGAATTATGAAGAACTGTAACTTCAAGAGAAAGAAGGCGGTAACACCTAAGCTATCTCTGGCGACCTATGCAATCGCATGCCGTGGACGCTACATCTCTGGTTGCGCTTTCAGTGTTGATTCTGAAGTGAAAGAAATCAATTTCTTGGGATTGGATTGGATGATGGTGATAAATGAAATCTAGGTTTTGAGTTATTGAATTTAGGAACGGGGATGAATCTGGGAAGAGACACAGTTAGAATTTACGAACGGATAAAAGAATTGGGAGCGCATGCGAAAATAAGGGCATTTTGGGTATTTCAGAAAGACGCGGTTGAAGTTAGTTCATTGAAATTTCATTATTAGTAGTAAAGATGTACAATATATATGTTTATATATATATATATATATATATATATGTATGTATGTATTATAAAAGTAGTATTAGATATTTCTATAGTTATATACCTTTACAGTAAATTGCTTATTATGAAAGCTGTAGCATATAGGAGTAGCATACACATATATTTTATAGTGTGTGTGTGTATATATACATATACAAAGTTTATGTTGCACCAGGTTTATTGTTCATTTCGGTTATGTTTTATAAATCAAACATTTTTATATTTTTATATACTATATTGGTATACATCTGATCTGTCGAGTTCATATATAAGTCATATATATGGTGTTGTAAAGTATAAGTTATTTACATACTCTAATATATATAGGTTTATATAAGATTTGTATGATATGCTAGTTATGATATGTATATATAAGCTTATAGAAGTTTGTACAATCTGTTTAGTTATATATGTAAATTATATAAGTATATATATAGTTGTCCAATGTATGGATATGTTTCTATTAGTTTTATATGACTGGTCGAGTTAATTTCTAGCAAGTGCAATTATATATATAAGTTTTATATGTCTGGAATGAAAAATTAGCCAAAAGGGCCTCTTTAGCAAGTGCAATTAATTTCTAGGACACACAACAGAAATAATTAATTTTGAAGACAAAATGCAAAATAATTAGTTTCTTAGGACTAAAAACCTATGAAATTATATCCTTGAAAGTAATTGGACTGCTGACTTTTTCCTTAAAAGTAATCATTCTGCTGACTTTGGCCTTGAAATTAATTTATGTGGATGTGTGTCTTAGAAACTAATTGGACTGAAGTTTTTCCTTCTAGTGAAATGCCCCTTGATTATATTTGTGGAATTCCAATTTGAATGTTTGCAGTAAACATGATATGTTAGGTTAATATTTTGAAATGAATATAATATATATATAAATATTTATATGAAATATATCTTGTTCATCGATCTCTTGTCTATCTTGACTGACATTCTCAATATCAAATTTATCGCAGCAAATTCCTAACGTGTCGTTGTCCCGCTAATTCGTGTCTGTATCCCTATGCTTGTCCGGTTATTTCTCAAGCCTCGAAAGGTGAGCAATCACTCATGATTAACATTCTCACATTTATTAAGTTTGATTTACTTGAAACAAAAATTGAAATACGCTGCCAATTTGAACTGTTAATTATTTAATAGTTATATATGAGATGCTACTATCTGTAGTTGTTCACCTATGGGATATGACACCATATCTTGTTGTTTATATTATATTTTATTGTTATTGATGTTATATGCCCATTGTTGATATATTAAATTATTATCAAATCTATTCTCACTCTGCAAGTTCCCTGTTAGCAAAAAATTCCATATGGGTTGAAATGATATACACGAACGATCTTGTAGAATAGGGGAAAATCGTTATGGGTTGAAATGATAAACCTAAACGATTTGATTTTTAATTTGGGACTGCGGGTTGAAATGATATATACCCATAGATATGTAAATTAAGGATTGAAATGATAAATACCTGTATCACTTAACCGTAGGATAAAAAATTATATACGGACATCGTGGTCTATAATTTGAAAAATGATTTCCAAAGTTTGAAAGGAAATATATGTTTTAATGAATATTGATTTTCCAAATATAATAAGTATAGGCTATTTTTATATATGTATAAAAATCTAGATTTTAAAATAATATGTTTTGGAAATTTTAATTTATAGGTTAATTTTGAAAATATAATTTTTAAGATTTTCTTATAATTTTATTATTTTTAAATTATATAAAAATAGAATTAATACAATATACATTTAATTACGAGATTTAATTTAGTAAAAATTTAGTTTAATTAGTATATAATATGTTTTAAATTATTTATTTAAAAATTTATATTAATATTTTAAAATCGATTTATAACTTTAATAATAAAGGGTGGAAAGATAAATTAATGTTGACTTGGAATTTAAATTGGTTAATAATTGAATTTAAGAAAGAATTGATTTAATTTTGAGATTTTGAAAAGATATGATTATAACTTGATTTGACAAAAATAGATTAAATGAATATTCTCAATTTTGAATCAAACTGAGATTAAATATTCAATATTGATTTAAATATATGAATTGGGATTTAAATAAATTGCTTCAAAAATGATTAAGGGAACAATTTCAATTTGAATAAATTTAAAGTTAAATGTCGAAATATAAATGAAATTTATATGGTAAATGTTTGAATATTTAAAACTTGAATCTTTGAACTTTAAATTGAAATGGTTAAACTGGAATTGAATGGTGGAATTTATGATGATTTGAATCGATTTACGGAATCAGAGGAAACTATTTTTATTATGTAAAGTATTTTTAATATATAAAGTATTTTTATTATATAAACTATTTTAATATATATACTATTTTCAACATCTAAACTGTTAGGAGGAACTGTTATGATTGTGGAAGTGCTATGATTTCAAAGTGTTATGATTTCAAAGTATTCTGATTTCAAAAGTGTTATGATTTCTAAAGTGTTACAATCTTTGAAGAGTGTTATAATTCGGAAATGGATATTATTTAAAGTGTATAATAATATTGAATTTATATGATTTTGAAATGAATATAATATTTTAATAGGTAGTATGGACTATTTGAAATGAGATAACCATGGTGTGAAATAAGCATTTGGTTGTTAAAGAGACCAGGATCGGATATTGTTATACTCTCTATGTAACGACCCTGACTCGACCTTCGAAAATCGGCACCGAATACATCATTCGTATTCCAATGCCGTGGATTCAAACATCAACTCTGGTTTGCCGGAGCTTATAACACATTAAGTATAACAACACAATGGAAGAAAACGAATAATATCATTGATATACAATAGTTGATACAACAAAGATACAACGAATATCAATGCATATATCAGAGCAAGAATACAACAGCGAAAAAAAACAATAGGAAAGCACAAAACTCAACAATGGAAAGATAATGTCTTCAATGCCAAATCCTAAAACTCGAATCACCCTCAATGCTTAACTAAGCAAACTCGATCCACAAAGCGATTTCCAAAATCCAAATGGATTCAAAGACCAAAAGACTTCAAGGATTTCCAAAGCTACATCTACTATTTGATTATCTGAAAATCCCAACTCTAGACCGCCCGTGTGGAAAATTATGGGCACCCAGAGTTTATGAAGGGAACAATACCAGGTCAGTCATGGGGCTGGTATGAGCAAAAAAAAACAGTTTTATCTTTTAAAACAAACAATAGAAGAAGTAGGAGAAATTCGCTATGCTTTTGGAAAATGAAACTGCCATAAGGTGTGACGACCCGGAAATTTTTAACATTTGAAATGGAATATTTAATCGATTTTAAATATTTGGAGGTTAGTGCAACTTGAATTTCGAATATAAATATGAATTTGACAATTAAATTATTAAATTAAATTAATTTATTGAAGTTGGATAAAAATTTGAATTTTTCAGTTTCCCGCTGATTAAAAATATTTCAAAGGGTTGTAAAATTTATATTGATAATACTGAAGATAATAGAAGCTTCAGAATTGAAATTAAAACTACTTTGCTCAGTTTTGAAATTTTATCGTTTTAATCGATATTTAAAAATAGCCTTCTGAGGCACAGTCTCGGAATTCAACGAAACCAATTCCATTGGATCCGTCATATTTAGTTATTATCGGATTTCAATTTTCGTAATGTTTGGATTTGTCGTTTGGCCGTATGATAAGAAAATGCATTGAAAATTAAATCGAAATTTAATTTAATAACTGGTTCAAAAAGCTATCTTCTCCATACGATCGAATTAAGACTCGGAAAATTTTCCTTTGCGTTCGGAATGGTGGTATAACACTATAAATGTCTGGCGGCACGCCTCAATAGGAAGTCAAAAATTTCGTGTTGTGTTTGTCGAGATAATTTAAATTTGAATTTAAATTAGAATATATTATACCGTAAGTCAACACAGCAACCTATTTTCTTTCAGTATCAAAACTTTTCTCTGAAGCACTACAGCCTTCCTCCATACGCCAACGTCTTGTCCTTGTCTCCCCATTTCTTTACAAATCTCACGCGAATTCTTTCAAAAGCAGAAACAAAGAAATAAACTTTAATGGCCACACCTTCAAAAGAGAAAACATCTCGTTCCCCCTTTCCAAAATCAATAGGATTCGAGCTGGCCTCGTTCAAAAGGAAAAAATTCACAATAAGAATCGAAATCGATTCAATCTAAAAGAAAAAAAATATTGAAAGCAAAATCGAATTGAAATCGGCTCGATTCCAGGAAGGTATCGAACACGATTCATTCGATTGAATTCAAGACTTCAAGAAGGGAGTTCGAGCTCGCGATTGGGGAAGCAACTGGAAAGGAAATCGAGGCCGCGATGGTGAGGCGGAGTTCGCGACCTTGTCGCGATGGTTGTTTCCAGGCGGTGGCTCGTGTAAGGTATCGCGAAGGGTCGCGAGTCACTGGGTAGGTTCGCGTTCGAACGAAGGCATCTTAGGGTTGGACAATGAGAAATCGAACAACATCGAGGTCGCGAATTCAAGCTTAGTGGTGGGGTGCCGCGGCATGTTCGTCGAGCAGTGGCGATCTTGCGGTCGTGTTGTTGGTGGCTGATGTTCATTTGGGGCAGTAAGGTATACAGTTTTTTTTATTGAATTTTATAAATATATATATATATATATATATATATATATATATATATATATATATATACACAAACTTAGAGGAAAAAGATTATATATTTTGGCATACTGTTAAAATCTTACTGTAAGGTTAATTCCTGTAATCAACTAAGTGTTAATGGAGATAGATAAATAATGATATCCAGAATGTTTTTTTTGTAGGTTAAGGATAAAGGAAAGAAAATATTTTGTTAAAAAGAAATTAGTTTTTAATAAAAACAAACAACGAACAAATTTTTAATTTTGAAAATAAAATCAGTGGTTAATTTAAATTATCAAATAGAAATTTAATTATTCGATTGGTTTGAACATTAATAAATTTATATAATGTTATTCAAGGTTAAAATTATGAAGGAAACAAGCCGAAAATGGAAATGGACTACAAAATAAAAGCAAAGGTGAGATCTTCTCACTCAAGTTTAAATTGGAATTTCCAGATTGATTTTTAATAGTTAAATTTAAAATTGTTGATCGTGTGCTTGGATGATGGTTGCTATTATTTGTTTTGAAATAGACCCTATACGCCGCATAATAGCGGATGATATTTTTATAAATCCCATATACCGCGATATTCCACCTCGAAGTGGAATTGGTATTTAATTGTCGTGCTAACATCTGTGGATGCAAGGAAACATGTTGGAGGGATCCAACTGGATTCATCAAACATTTGAATTTGTTTCATTTGTTGTGTGTTAAATTATTTATAATCTCTGTGTGATTATATTGTAATTGGAATCATTGTAGGCTAAAATTTAGCCGAATATATTTTTGGTATTGTAGGATACCAGAAATATGAAATTGGAGTTTTGGAAATTAAAGTAGAAAAGTCTAGGCCGTTACAATAAAATATGAAAGTTGATTTTTTTATAATCCGATCGAATTAATTCCAAAATATGGGAAAAGATTTTAATAAATGGATTTTGAGAAATGTTGTTGAGAAGTTGAAGGATTTATTTAAAAATATGGATTTTAAATAGTTTGGGAAATAAAAATAAAGGATTTATTTTAAAAGAAAATAAATTTGGAACTCCATTTGAAATTTGGTTTGGTGCCTGAAAATAAATTTTTGGAAATCAAATTGAAATTTGATTCGATGTTTGAAACAAAAATTTAGAAATCAATTTGGAAATTGATTTTTGTGTTCGAAAATAAACTTTTGGGAAATCCATTTGGAGATTGATTTGGGTGTTTGAAATAAATTTGGAAATCAATCTGAAAATTGATTTGGTGTTGAAAGTGAATATTTGCGAAACGATTTGAAAACCGTATATCAATGGATATTTCGAAATTTGAATTCACAATGGAATTTATAAAGGAAAGGGAAATTGTTTTAAAAAAAATATTGGTTTATTTTTAAAGTGTGAAAAAGGATTTGTGGATTTGGAATGTAAATCTAAAATAAATCAAGAAGGGTTTATTAAATTTATCTAAGTGAACCATTTTGAAATGAAAGTGCATTTTCCCTGGAAAGCCGAGTATGTTTTGAAAGTAGCTTTTAAAATATAAATTAAAAGTCCAAAGTTGGTTTTAAAAGAATGTTTGGAAAAAAATTATTCACTTAGGTTATTTGAAAACCTTTAAAGTAAAGATTTATTTAATTAATTATAGAAGTGATTATTTAAAGATTTAGTTGATGTATTTTTTAGAAAGTGGTTATTTAAATAGGTATACCCGATCTACTACCTTTATTTTAAATTTAATTTGGATTTGAAGTTTTATATAAGATATTAGTATAATAGTTTCTTAACAAATATTTAAACAAATGTTTTAAAATAGTTTTATCTAAATATTTCCAAGTATATTATTTGGACAAGTGATTTGAATTATTTAAATTACTTGAACTCGGCAGACTTTCAGTGGAAATAAATAATATCGGGAATTTTATTCCGGGAGTGAAAAGTGATTTGAAATTTGTTTTCAAACAGTTGAAGTGTGAAAACATATCTTGCAAAGATATTTTGACAATAAACAACTGGGGGAAAATTATTTGAAATCCAGTCATTGTTGTGAATGTTGATTGATAGTTAAATAATCGACTATCAATATTTGCCTTTAAATGGCGTTTGAATTTCGACGCGACCGGGGGTCGGATTCCAAGTGGATATCCGAAAACCACGTCGAACCTTTGTGATTGTGATAGATCTTTTATTTAAAAGATCGAAGTAGAAAATGTTGTGATTTGTTTGAAACCTGAATGAACACTTATTTTTAAAAATAAGCGCTCATTATTCGGATTAGCCGGGAGAGGACCTTTGTGTCATATAACCCATTCAGAATAATGATAAGCGAAATGGGATTGCATTTGAAGACCGGTGGTGAAGACCGGATATTTGCGAGAATGATAGGATGACCTATCGATTGCCTCTGCAGTGAGTAGTTATGGTATAGAGATTCCCTAAGTGATGGGAAGTCCGATACGGATTGTGAATACCCGGATTGCAAGGGCTTCTTCGGAAGTGCCTTCGGTTCTGTTCGAACCCGGAACAGACTTGTATAGATGTGTGTCTGACGTTACAAATTGAGATGTAAAGCTGGTTTCTATCAAATACATTTCTGTTGGTGGCGGAGAATTTATTCTCTTAGCTTAACACCCTTCTCTGAGACGTACGAGCTCAGAGGTTATGTAGTTGATGGTTACTAGTGATACATTCCTAATTTGGTAATGTGGCATACGAAGTGCTGCTGATCATTTGTTTATCGAAGCATGGCATTGTGAAAAAGCGTAGCTTTGTGGACGAGATTTCGTCGAGCCTCACAACCCGGGAATGGTCGAAACAGGAATGTTGCGACAAGTTTTTAGGGGTCGCGCCCCTAGGGTATGTCCATTTTCTTCTGGATAAAGGGTGGTATCATGGTATAGAGCCTAGATATTTAACTCATGTGGACACTGTAAATTTATTACTGTGTGATGTTGCTTTGTGGTTGAGGATCCTCAGATAAAGGTCGATAACGACCGGGGATGGCATACTCATATGTGGAGTTATCTATGTTACAGCTTCATTGCATCGGAAGCATGAGGTAACTCGGCCTTGTGTTAGCATAGATCCGGTTAGGTTCTCGGGGCGTCCTTCCAGAGGCGTACCCATTTTTGTGTAGGAAGTTCCTTTGCCTGACCATTTGTTGGAAATCTAAAGAAATAATACCCGTCCTGTTCGGTTTTAGTTGTATAACCTGCCATGGAATGTGGCGGTAACCTGCTATTGAACATGGTAGCTATAGTAGGCATACGACGAAATGCTGTATGCTGGCTAAGATTAATACTAAACTTTCGAAAGGTTTTCTGCACTATGCACTAATACTAATATCAAAAAAAAATTCGTATTAAGCATTTTTAACTATCATAAGACGAAATCTCCTCCAAGTGTGCGTTTGCATTGTGTGTGTGGGGGGGGGAGGCCTTATGGCAGTTTCATTTTTCAAAAGCATAGCGGATTTCTTTTATTTTCTTTGTGAAAATAAATGTTTTTAAGATCTCACACCAGTTCCATGACTGATCTGGAGTTTATTGTTCCCTTTCTAAACTCTGGGCGACCACCAATTTCTATACGGGCAGCCTAGAATCAGGTTATCAGGTCATTCTGGAATTCAGGAGTTGCTGTGGAGATCAGGAGCAAGCTGGATGGCGGAGCGTATCACTAGTATTCTATATTTTCATCCGCTGTTTATTGTTGTAACACTCTGATAGTGTAATGTGATGTAATGTAATAACTGATATAATAATTCTGTTTAAAGATATTTATTTATCTATTATATTTGTTCCGCTGCGATGTGTGAGATTCTATTATTGTTTTTGTTTCTTCTTCTACCTCTTCTTCTTTAAACCCTAACGGTTCGGTTTTTCGGCATTCGACCGTGCGACATTTGACACAGTGGACGTATCGATGTCGACTTTCGGAAGTCGAAAAATTGGATCGTTACAATGTGGTATCAGAGCAATTGGTTAAGCGAAAACCTTGGCTCTGTTGGGTGTTACTCATTAGAGATAGAGTTAGCAGTACTCTAGAATGAGTTTAAGTGTAATAATAGATATGAGCATGTATTTCTAAGTGAGTATGAAATTGTTTTATATTGTTTTGACTTATCTGTTGATTGTTTATAGATTCTGGTCGGTGCAGTTTGGCCAACTGTATTGATAGGGGTTTCTAAACTCTTAAACAAGACAAATTGACATGATATTGTTTTAAAATCGGGTAAATGAAATAATTTTACCCAAAACTATTTTTGTATATAAAAGAAATGATTTTCTGTAAATTTTCATGGTATATTGTTGCTTGGTTGTTAGGAAGTGATGATATTGAATTATCATCATTATTGTATGGAAATTTAATAAGAACTAATGGTATAACCAAAGACTTGGAGATAAATTCA
Source organism: Allium cepa (assembly GCA_030765085.1). NCBI lineage: Eukaryota > Viridiplantae > Streptophyta > Magnoliopsida > Asparagales > Amaryllidaceae > Allium > Allium cepa. The sequence continues at coordinate 962,668,029 of CM060928.1, forward strand.
TTTAACAAATGAAATTTATAAATATGAATTGAAAGGATAAGGGAATGAATTCATATACGAATGGGAATTGTAAATGTAAATTGTAAATGTGATTTATAATTTGGAATAAAATTCATTAATGGAATGAAATTGGTAATATGAGTTTATAAATGAGTTTTATAAATTGAAATGAGATTTGACTGGGATCAAGTTGAATAAAAAATCCAAATTTGGAAAAATAAAAATAAAATGGATTGAATTCAAGTAAACTAATATGATAATTAATTAATTCATGAAATAGGAAAGTTGAATTAGTTAAATTAAAACTTGAATTGTGAGTTAAATAAAAAAAATGGTTTGAATTTGCAGATAAATTCAAGTAAGTAGGAATAAATTGAAAATTTTCTTGTTATTGATAAAATTAATTCGAGATGAACTGAGAAAGGAAATTTGAAATAAAAAAATGGATAAGTGAATAAAACTAATTTAATTTAATTAGTAGATGGAATGGATTTGATAAATGAAAAATCAAATCAAGGATTTAAAATTGGAAATTGTTAACGAGGAAAATGAACTCGAGTTTTGAATAGAAATGATACAAAATGTAGTTATAAGCAATTAAATTTGTATTAAAACCTTATAAATTGCTTGTGGGAATTATTTTGAGTGCATTGCTTATGAAAACTATGTGTTCACTATTGAAAATAAGTGAAATGTAAATAAATTTCCTATATATGTCACTTATGTGTTTAAATTGAGTAAATACAGGTACAGGAGGGCCGTTTGGCTGGATTTGGTCGTGCTAAAATGCTAATAATAAACCGCTTTGCTTAAAAATGCTAAATGAGATACGCCTACGGAATAAAAATAGGAAATATGAACTGTTTTTCTTTTTTCCGACCGAGTGGGTCGATGTATATATATTTATATCTCTTGTCAAATTGCAAAAGCTCCTCCGTACAAGGGAGACTCTGCCAAAATTTTCCAGAAATTTTGGGAGTTAGAAATTTTTTGAAATTTTTTTTATTAGCGACAAACGATTTCAAATTGGAAATTGAAGTAAATTAATGAATGAAACCAATTTAAAATAATAATATGAATCAGTTATAATTGAAAAATAAAATTCAATATTCAGAGTTGAAGACAAATTGAATTCATATGGTAGTGGGAAAACTAATTTGAATGGAAGGAGATATGAAACTTCTGTAGGAAAATGTATAAAATGATTTTGGAATCTGTAGTTGGATATGGTTAAATTGGATATACAGGTGTATTAAAGGAAATGGAATTGGGATTTTGATTTCGAAGATAAATTTGAATTGCTCGACAAAAGGTATGTATTTAAATTTCAGTATGAAATTTGGTGATTTTCTTGTCTAGCCACTTGGCCTTTTGTTTTACTTTGGAATCTGGAGGCCTGTGGTGCCATTTTGTAGTCATACCGAGCTAGCCATGCAAAGGAGATGCTGGCGAATTTTTTTGGAAATTTAGGGTGTTAGAAAAATTCTGAGAAAATTTTGGAAATTTGGAATTTGAATTTAAATTTAAATTTAAATTGTTAAGAAAACAATGTTGTTTGGAACTCATAATTGAAGTTGGAAAGTTAGTTGAATTAATAATGGGACTTTGATAAAAAGGATTTGTTGGGTGAGTTGATAAAACTGTTTGGTTTTGGATAAATGGTAAACGGGTTAAGGTCCATTCTTCTTAACTAGTAATTTCGGGACGAAATTCTTTTAAGGGGGAAAGATGTGACGACCCAGAAATTTTTAACATTTGAAATGGAATATTTAATCGATTTTAAATATTTGGAGGTTAGTGTAACTTGAATTTCGAATACACACACACACACACACACATATGAATTTGGCAATTAAATTAATTTATTGAAGTTGGATAAAAATTTGAATTTTTCAGTTTCACGCTGATTAAAAATATTTCAAAGGCTTGTAAAATTGATATTGATAATACTGAAGATAATGGAAGCTTTAGAATTGAAATTGGAACTACTTTGCTCAGTTTTGAAATTTAATCATTTTAATCGATATTTAAAAATAGCCTTCCGAGGCACAGTCTCGGAATTCAACGAAACCAATTCCATTGGATCTGTAATAGTTAGTTATTATCAGATTTCAATTTTCGTGATGTTTGGAGTTGTCGTTTGGCCGTGCATAAGCAAATGCATTGAAAATTAAATCGAAATTTAATTTAATAACTGGTTCAAAAGGCTATCTTCTCCTTACGATCGAATTAGGACAAGGAACATTTTCCATTGCGTTCGGAATGGTGGTATAACACTATAAACGTCTGGCGGCACGCCTCGATAGGAAGTCAAAAATTTCATGTTGTGTTTGTCGAGATAATTTGAATTTGATTTAAATTAAAATATATTATACCCTAAGTCAACACAGCAGCCTATTTTCTTTCAGTATCAAAACTTTTCTCTGAAGCATTACAGCCTTCCTCCATACGCCAACGTCTCGTCCTTGTCTCCCCACTTCTTTACAAATCTCACGCGAATTCTTTCAAAAGCAGAAACAAAGAAATAAACTTTAATGGCCACACCTTCAAAAGAGAAAACATCTCGTTCCCCCTTTTCAAAATCAATAGGATTCGAGCCGGCCTCGTTCAAAAGAAAAAAAATTCACAATAAGAATCGAAATCGATTTAATCTAAAAGAAAAAAAATATTGAAAGCAAAATCGAATTGAAATCGGCTCGATTCCAGGAAGATATCGAACACGATTCGTTCGCTTGAATTCAAGACTTCAAGAAGGGAGTTCGAGCTCTTAATTGGGGAAGCAACTGGAAAGGAAATCGAGGCCGCGATGGTGAGGCGGAGTTCGTGACCTTGTCGCAATGGTTGTTTCTAGGCGGCGGCTCGTGTGAGGTATCGCGAAGGGTCGCGAGTCACTGGGTAGGTTCCCGTTCGAACGAAGGCATCCTAGGGTTCGACAATGCGAAATCGAACTGCATCGAGGTAGCGAATTTGAGCTTAGTAGTGGGGTGCGGCGGCATGTTCGTCGAGCAGTGGCGATCTTGCGGTTGTGTTGTTGGTGGCTGATGTTCGTTTGGGGCACTAAGGTATACAGTTTTTTTATTGAATTTTATAAATATATGTATATACAAACTTAGAGGGAAAAATTATATATTTTGGCATACTATTAAAATCTTACTGTAAGGTTAATTCCTATAATCAACTAAGTGTTAAAGGAGATAGATAAATAATGTTATCCAGAATGTTTTTTTTTGTAGGTTAAGGATAAAGGAAAGAAAATATTTTGTTAAAAAGAAATTAGTTTTTAATAAAAACAAACAACGAGCAAATTTTTAATTTTGAAAATAAAATCAGCAGTTAATTTAAATTATCAAATAAAAATTTAATTATTCGATTGGTTCGAATATTAATAAATTTATATAATGTTATTCAAGGTTAAAATTATGAAGGAAACAAGCCGAAAATGGAAATGGACTACAAAATAAAAGCAAAGGTGAGATCTTCTCACTCAAGTTTAAATTGGAATTTCCGGTTTGATTTTTAATAATTAAATTTAAAATTGTTGATCGTGTGCTTGGATGATGGTTGCTATTATTTGTTTTGAAATAGACCCTATACGCCGCATAATAGCGGATGATATTTTTATAAATCCCATATACCGCGATATTCCACCTCGAAGTGGAATTGGTATTTAATTGTCGTGCTAACGTCTGTGGATGCAAGGAAACATGTTGGAGGGATCCAACTGGATTCCTCCAATATTTGAATTTGTTTCATTTGTTGTGCGTTAAATTATTTATAATCTCTGTGTGATTATATTGTAATTGGAATCGTTGTAGGCTAAAATTTAGCCGAATATATTTTTGGTATCGTAGGATACCACAAATATGAAATTGGAGTTTTGGAAATTAAAGTAGAAAAGTCTAGACCGTTACATTAAAATATCAAAGTTGATTTTTTTATAATCCGATCGAATTAATTCCAAAATATGGGAAAATTTTTTAATAAATAGATTTTGAGAAATGTTGTTGAGAAGTTGAAGGATTTATTTAAAAATATGGATTTTAAATAGTTTAGGAAAGAAAAATAAAGGGATTTATTTTAAAAGAAAATAAATTAGAACTCCATTTGAAATTTGATTTGGTGCCTGAAAATAAATTTTTGGAAATCCAATTGAAATTTGATTCGATGTTTGAAATAAAATTTTAGAAATCAATTTGGAAATTGATTTTTGTGATCGAAAATAAACCTTTGGGAAATCCATTTGGACATTGATTTGGGTGTTTGAAATAAATTTGGAAATCAATTTTAAAATTGATTAGGTTTTGAAAGTGAATATTTGGGAAACGATTTGAAAATCGTATATCAATGGATATTTGGAAATTTGAATTCACAATGGAATTTATAAAGGAAAGGGAAATTGTTTTAAAAATAAATATTGGTTAATTTTTAAAGTGTGAAAAGGGATTTACGGATTTGGAATGTAAATCTAAAATAAATCAAGAAGGTTTTATTAAATTGGTGTAAGTGAACCAATTTGAAATGAAAGTGTATTTTCCCTGGAAAGCCGAGTATGTTTTGAAAGCACCTGATAAAATATAAATTAAAAGTCCAAAGTTTGTTTTAAAAGAATGTTGGAAAAAAAATTATTTACTTGGGTTATTTGAGAAACTTTAAAGTAAAGATTTAATTAATTAATTATAGAAGTGATTATTTAAAGATTTAGTTGATATTTGCTTTAGAAAGTGGTTATTTAAATAGGTATACCCAATCTACTACCTTTATTTTAAAGTTAATTTGGATTTGAAGTTTTATATAAGATATTAGTATAATAGTTTCTTAACAAATATTTAAACAAATGTTTTAAAATAGTTTTATCTAAATGTTTCCAAGTATACATTTTGGACAAGTGATTTGAATTATTTAAAGTACTTGAACTCGACAGACTTTTAGTGATAATAAATAATATCGGGAATTTTATTCCGGGAGTGAAAAGCGATTTGAAATTTGTTTTCAAATGGTTGAAGTGTGAAAATATATCTTGCAAAGATATTTTTAAAATAAATAAATGGGGGAAAATTATTTGAAATCCAGTAATTGTTGTGAATGTTGATTGATAGTTAAATAACCGACTATCAATATTTGCCTTTACATGGCGTTCGAATTTCGATGCGACTGGGGTCGGATTCCAAGTGGATATCCGGAAACCACGACGAACCTTTCTGATTGTGATAGATCTTTTATTTAAAAGATCGAAGTAGAAATTGTTGTGATTTGTTTGAAATCTGAATTAACACTTATTTTTAAAAATAAGCACTTGTTATTCGGATTAGCCGGGAGAGGACCTTTGTGTCATATAACCCATTACGAATAGTGATACGTTGAAATGGGGTTGCATTTGAAGACCGGTGGTGAAGATCGGGTATTTGCGAGAATGATAGGATGACCTATTGACTGTCTCTGCATTGAGTAGCTATGGTATAGAAGCATTTGTTGATCGAAGCATGGCATTGTGAAAAAGTGTAACTTTGTGTACGAGACTTTGTCGAGCCTCACAAGCCGGGAATGGTCGAAACAGAAATGTTGCGGCAAGGTTTTTAGGGGTCGCGCCCCTAGGGTATGTTCATTTTCTTCTGGATAAAGGGTCGTATCATGGTATGGAGCCTAGATACTTAACGCATGTGGACACTGTAAATTTATTACTGTGTGATGTTGCTTTGTGGTTGAGGATCCTCGGATAAAGGTCGGTAACGATCGGGAATGGCATACTCATGTGTCGAGTTATCTATGTTACAACTTCATTGCACCGGAAGCGTGAGGTAACTCGGCCTTTTGTTAGCAGAGATCCGGTTAGGTTCTCGGGGCGTCCTTCCAGAGGTGTACCCATTTCGGTGTAGGAAGTTCCTTTGCCTGACCATTTGTTGGAAATTCAAAGAAACAATACGTGCCTTGTACGGTTTTAGTTGTATGACCTGTCATGGAATGTGGCGGTAACCTGCTATTGAACATAGTAGCTATAGTAGGCATACGACGAAATGTTGTATGCTGGCTAAGATTAATACTAAACTTTCGAAATGTTTTCTGCACTATGCACTAATAACAATATCGAAAGAATTTTGCGTATTAAGCATTTTTGACTATCATAAGGAGAAATCTCCTCCAAGTGTGCGTTTGCATTGTGTGTGTGGCAGGAGGCCTTATGGCAGTTTCATTTTTCAAAAACAAAGCGGATTTCTTTTATTTATTTTTGTGAAAATAACTGTTTTTAAGATCTCACACCAGTCCCATGACTGACTTGGAGTTTATTGTTCCCTTTCTAAACTCTGGGTGCCCACCAATTTCCACACGGGTAGCCTAGAGTCAGGTTATCGGGTCATTCTGGAATTCAGGAGTTGCTGTGGAAATCAGGAGCAAGCTGGATGGCGGAGCGTATCACTAGTATATGTTATATTTTCTTCTGCTGTTTGTTGTTGTAACACTTTGATAGTGTAATGTGACGAAATGTAATAACTGATATAATAATTCAGTTTAAAGATATTTATTTATCTATTATATTTGTTCCGCTGTGATATGTGAGATTCTGTTATTGTTTCTGTTTCTTCTTCTACCTCTTCTTCTTTAAACCCTAACGATTCGGTTTTTGGGCATTCGACTGTGCGGCATTTGATACAGTGGACGTATCGATGTCGACTTTCGAAAGTCGAAAAATCGGGTCGTTACATAAGGCCTCCCGCTACACACACAATGCAAGCGTAAACTTTGAGGAGATCTCCTTATGACAGTCAAAAATGCTTGATACGCGAAAACTGTTTGATATTATTATTAGTGCATAGTGCAGAAAACATTTGCAAGCATAATATTAATCTTAGTTAGCATACGTACCATTACAGTATGCTTACTATAGCTGCCATGTTAAATGGAAGGTTCTACAACTAAAACCGTATAAGGCACGTATTGGATGATTGGGTTTCCAACAATGGTCAGGCAAAGGAATTTCCTACACAAAATGGAACGCCTCTGGAGGGACGTGCCCGAGAACCTAACTAGATCTCTGCCAACACAAGGCCGACTTACCTCTATAACTAGGTAACTACTGACACGAGCATGCCATCCCCCCATCGTTAACAACCTTTATCCGAGGTACCTCTCAACCGACAACCACAAAGCAATAAGTTTGCAACAACCATAAAGTTAAGCATCTGGGCTCCATACGATGATACCATTCATAATCCAGAAGGAAATGGACATACCCTCAGGGAGCGCTACCTCCAAATAACCTTGCTGCAACGATACCTGTTTCGACCATAACCGGGTTATGAGGCTTGACAAAGTTTTGTCCATAAAGCTACGCTTTATACAAAAGTCATGCTTCGATCAACAAATGATTAGCAGCACTTCGTATGCCACATTACCAAATTGGGAATGTATCACTTGTAACCATCAACTACATAACCTCTGAGCTCGTACGTCTCAGAGAAGGTGTTAAGCCAAGTGAATAAATTCTCCGCCATCAAACAGAAATTTATTTGATAGAAACTGGTTTTACATCTCAAAGTGTAATGTCAGACGCACATCCATACAAGTCTGTTCTGGGTTCGAACAGAATCGAAGGCACTTCACAAAGATGCACTTGCAATTCCTGGCATCCTCAATCCCGATCGGACACCCCATCACATATGAAGATCTCTATACCAGAGCAACTCAGTGCAGAGTCATTCGACAGGTTATCCTATCGTTCTCGAAGACACCCGGTCTTCACTACCGGTCTTCAAATGCTATCCATTTCGTCATATCACTATTCTGAATGGGTTATATGACATTAGGTCCTCTCCCGGTTAAACCGAATAGTGAGCACAATATTTTAAAACATATGGATAATGAGATCTCAGTTAAGTCACAACTTAAAACCCAAAACCTTCCTTCAAATGTTTTAAATAAATTACCATTTTCAAATCTTTAAACAAAAAGATTCATTTCACAAAGTTCACCCATCTTTCATGGAGATTCATTCACAATATTTAAACAAAAGTTCTATCTTTGAGATCCCCTTTTATTTGAAAATAAAGTTCACCATATATTTCACAAAGATTCCTTTATAGCTTTCAAAACAATTCCATATCAAATCTTTTATACAAAAGATACACCTTTAAGATCTCTTCAATTTCAAAACAAGGTTCACAATTTTTCACAAATATTAATTCATAGTTTTCAAAACTATTTCAATTCCATTTCAAACTTGAAATCTTTCACAAATTTGGAAATCCTTCCTTCATATGAAAGCTATTATTATTTGAAAAAAAATAGTTTTCGTTTCGAAAGAATCCGAATACATTTGCTCAAGTTAAAGCCTTTCAAACTTAGGGTAAATTCAAATTCTCAAAATAATACTTTTTAAAATGGTTTAAAACCCATGTAAACACATTTATAACTTGTATAACCTTTTTAAACCATAATTTTCCAAATACAAAATATAATTTCAAATCTTGAGTTTAAATTCAAATCAATTTATTTAAATTTCAGAACTTTATTTATTCAAAATAACCTTTATCTTCAAAACTCCTTTTCAAAAGATTTTCATATTTAATCCAATTCCATTTCCAAAATCATTTGGATTCAAAATTCAACATTAAAATTAGTTCAAAAATATGAGACTTAACTGATTTTCTCGTGAAACCCATATTTGTGTGTGTATAGTGTAGTCTAAGGGTTTTCGCAATAGTGCAACATCATCAATCGTCACAGATTCAAGCACATCAATATCGATAAGCGGTATAATCCAATAACGCTTGTCCCCATTCACTGATTCGTAGATAAATAATATAGATTTATCACAGATAAATAAATTACATTCATAACAGATCACACCAAAACAATTCATAGCACAAAGCATAACATATCTGGGATATCAAACAATTCAACAATCAATAGAGTTCAAACATCCATAAATAAGATTTACTAAACATCTAATTAATTTAAACCAGATTAATTACTAATCCTGATTAATTAATATTAATTTATTACAAATCATGTTAATTAATTATCCTTTAATCATTTAGTAATTTACCTTTATAATAAATTAATAAACCTTTAATTATTAATTAATTAATCTTAATTAATAAATAAATCAACCTTTAATCATTTAATAATTAACCTCTAATTATTTAACTATTCTTTAATTTCCCTTAATTAATTAATTAATAAATCAATTAACCTTTAATTAATTACCATTAAATTAATTATCCTTAATTAATTACAATAATTAATTAACCTTAAGTTAATTACAAAATTGATTAGCCCTTAATTAATTGTCATTTAATAAATAAAATTATAATAAATGATTATCCTTAATCACTTTCATTAATTAATCAATTATCCTCAATTACTTTTATTAAGCACTTATTTTTAAATAATTAAATACCCTTAATTAATTACCTTTAATTAATTATTCTTAATTAATTACAATAAGTGATTATCCCTAATCACTTACTCAACTTTAATTAATTAATTACTTTTTAATCAATACTAAATTGACCCTAATTAAGTAATTAATTAACCTTAATCATGAAATTGATTATCCTTAATTATCCAAATACCCATAAGTAATTATCTTTTCATTAATCACTAACTTATCATTAAAAATCTTTAATTAACCATCTTTGTAATTAATTATCATTAACACAAAATTTAAGTCAATTAATGGTTCAAAAACATTTCTTTCAATTAACTCTTTAACTTCATTATTGATTTAAAGTAATCTTAAGAATTAATTTATAAATAGTGATCATATAATTAAATAAGACTTAATTACTTCTTTATTAACTTTGAGATTGAATCAAGACAATTATTTAAAATCTATTAACTTTAAATATATTTTAAACTTTGTTAAATATTAATTTGTGAACTAATTATTTTCAAAACTCTAAAACTTTATTTTACTTTGCATTTAAACTTAGAAACATTTTAAAACACAAGTTCTTTAATTCAAAACCTGAAAATATTATTTCTTAAATTTTGAAAACTGTTACTTGAACAAAATATAACCTAAGATAACACTCAAAATTCCTGAGCAAAGACATACTAGCCTTCTATCTGCTTCGAGACAAACTCATGAACGCTTTAGGATTGACCCGAGTAATCTTCATCTTCTCTGACATCACAAATAATCCAGATCTAAAAACGTACGTATGCACATGCACGGCCAGGTGATCAACTTTTGATCATCGCTAATCCTTCTCATGCGTCGATGATCACCTTTACATCCATCGCAAACACCCATAATTTCCCAGTTGACCACGAAATCGAAAAGAGCTATCGAGCTCCACCTGGAAATTTGACTTCGATCACTAATTCACCTTGCGCCTCTACTACACTTCGACAGACTTCTCGCCACTTCACCAGGACCTTCGCCTGAGTCCCTAGCTCCTGCTCCCCTTTGACCGATCGACTAAAAAGCCTTGACGATGTTGCAATTCCCTCAAGAAACAGTTCAATGGAAAGATGAGTTTAAACCCTAAATCGGTATCGTACGCCATCCACGGTTGCTTGGAATTTCATCGGACATTTTTCCCAAATTCTCCGACCCCCAGCGAGCTATGACATCAACTTCGACGCCCAATGCTTCGTTGATCACCAGAATTTGGTGAAAAAGGCGATTCCGTTCAACTTCGAACTCCTCGCTCATTTCTTTATTAAAAATTCCGTAATTTTTAAAATCATGATTCTCAAATACGAAATGAATTGTATAAGTGAATCAAACAATTATTTCATTCGATTTAATCATGTTTTCTGTGATTTCACTGTATATTAATATTTCCAGTCAAACTCAATTGTATTCTTCTTAAAAACATTTTTAAGGTCTAATTCTTGATCAAAAAAACAAGCCTCATACAGATCCTAAAGCCTACAAAGGATTTTAGAAGGAGATTTTGATTTATGAAATAGGGTTTGAAAGCCTATCATCCAACAGAGTTGTGTAAACATATATTAACAGACATAAACAGACATACACACACACACACACACACACACACACACATATGCAAGCAGATACTTCATCAAATCTCAAGGACGTTTACATGCATTAAGATATCAAACAGCTTAAGCTTAAAAATAAGAATTTTCTCACCTTGAATTGAAGACAGAGAGGAGCAGAGAAAGATTTTTAGGCCAGGAATTTGCATGCTTGATTTGTTTTAAAGCTTCCGATTTGGAGTTTGCTGGATTGTATTTGTTTCCCATTTTGCTTTGAGTTAATGCTGAATTTGATTTTCTTCTTTGAACTGCCATTGATTCAAAACTGGAAAATGTTTTTGCTTTAAGCTTGCTTCCCGGTTCCAAAATCTAAAGAGGTTTGTTAGCTTAATTTTTTTTTCTTTTTCCAGGCTTTAGATTGAGATGCTTTACTGGTTTATCTCGAATTCTTTGAAAACTAAAGAGATCATTTCTCAGATTTGCTTGAATACAGGCTTTGAATTTTCTGAGATGATTTCTTTTTTACTTGGTTTGTTTTGTTTCAACTTAAAAGCTTCCAGGCTTTTGCTTGCTTGATTTTTGAATATGTTTTGATTCAACTTGATTTTGTTTTTCATTTTAAACCATACTTTGTTTTTTTATCTTCTTTTTAGATTTGAAGTTTTTCTTTTTTTTTTTGAATGCTTGAAATAAAATTGAAAAGAGTATGATAATTTTCTCCTTATTAATTAAATTCAAAGATGATAAGAATATTAAAAAAAAATGACACTTGTTAAGGTAAATGAACACTTGTAACAAGAATGAGATTATTAATTTGCAAATGTCATTTTTGGTTAAATTTTGTTTAAATCCTCTATTAAACTTTTATTTAATTTATATTTTAAACCCTTTCTTTTATAAATTACTTAATTTTTATATTTACGTATGTTTTAAACTTACAAACTATTTTTATTTGTTTTAAAAGAAAATAAAATTTAAATCTTGAATTAAATCTCACTTTATATTTTCAAACCAATCTTACCTTGATATTCATACATTTTATATTACTTATATTTTACACAATTTTTTTGCTAAAGAAAAAAAATTTGGAATCAAATTATCCATTACTAATAAATAATCATATATATATATATATATTTGTTTCTTCAAAATATAGAATTCTAAATCCAATTTTTATTTCCAATATTCAAATTATTTCTTAAATAAATTCACAAATAAATCCAAACCCAATTTATTTGTAAATATTTATAATTGAATTCCCCAAATTAAATTCAATTTATTTTCTAAAATATTTATTTTAGAGTTTTAAATTCAAAATGAAATTCAAAATAAATTTATGTACATGTAAATAAACACACATATATATTTGATAACAAATTTCTATTAGTATAAAATTATATAGTTTTCAAATCTAATTTTTATTTATTTATAAGATATTTAATTTAGAATTTTAAAGCCCCAATTAAATTTAAAATCAATACCCAAATAAACAAATATCTTATTAAGTTTGAAAAATTCAAATTAATTCACAATTTTGTTCAAAAATTTATTTTAATTACCAATTTAAATTTGATTAAAAATCGAAACCGTTACAGACTCCTCTCTTAAGAAAATTTCATCCTCGAAATTTGCTAGGGAGACAACAAAAGATGGATATAAAGATAGAGAATCGACACATTAATTAAGTTGATTATCTATTCTGTATTTGGCTTACCAATTCAGAATATCATCAATAAATATGAGAACGAACTCATACGATACTTTATCAAATACCCGGGTCACCCAGATCTACGAATATATAGGGGTATTGATTAGTCCGAAGGGTAACTAACCATTCGTAGAATATATCTAGACCTAATAGAACAAACAATGTATTCAATCTTTCACAACTTTCAAATGTTGGGTATCGATTCCAAACTCAAGTCGGAATATCCCAAAGTATGCACTATCTTGTCCCTCCTCGGACTTGAATTCCCACAAGAAATTACAACAGAATTCTTAAATTTGGTTCTAATCGAAATCGTTTTATCGATACAAATCTTTATATTTTATTCATCAATTCATTTAAAATAGAATTTAAATTCATTAAAGTTTAAAACGAAAATATTATAGGGAATTGATGAAGAAAATATGAATTAAGAACCTTCTCTACAATGATTTGCAGGGCCACCACCATACCAAAGCTTCTCCCTCAAGCTGCCGCGAAGCAATCAAAGAATCAGAATTGAGTAGTGATCAAAAGAGATTTGATAGGAAAAGATTGTTTTCGTTGTTGCTAGGTATTGACCATTTGTAGAGGTACTTCCCCGTCCCCTACCTCGTCCTCTTCTTGCACTCATACTCACTATCAGTGGATAGTAAGAGAATGTACCGAGGCACACGAACGGATATCTTAGGGATATACTCATTCTAGGGTATACTTTACCCTATCTCTAATGAGTTACCTAATGTGTTATACTCCTGAGCTAAAGTTCAACCTTCAGCTCTGATACCACTGTAATGACCCTGACTCGACCTTCGAAAATCGGCACCGAATACATCATTCATATTCCAATGCCGCAGATTCAAACGTCTACTCTGGTTCGTCGGAGCTTATACCACATTAAGTATAACAACACAACGGAAGAAAATGAATAAAACATTGATATACAACAGTTGATACAACAAAGATACAGCGAATATCAATGCATATATCAGAGCTAGAATACAACAGCGGAAAAAAACAACAGCAAAGCACAAAACTCAGCAACGGAAAGGCAATGTCTTCAATGCCAAATTCTAAAACTCGAATCACCCTTAATGCTAAACTAAGCAAACTCGATCCACAAAGCGATTTCCACAATCCAAACGGCTTCAAAGACCAAAAGACTTCAAGGATTTCCAAAGCTACATCTACTATTTGATTATCTGAAAAACCCAACTCTAGACTGCCCATGTGGAAAATTGTGGGCACTTAGAGTTTAGGAAGGGAACAATAAACTCCAGGTCAGTCATGTGACTAGTATGAGCAAACAAAAACAGTTTTATCTTTTAAAAAAAACAACAGAAGAAGCAGGAGAAATTCGCTATGCTTTTGGAAAATGAAACTGCTATAAGGCCTCCCTCCACACACACAATGCAAGCCCAAACTTGGAGGAGATTTCTCCTTATGAGTTAAAAATGCTTGATACGTGAAAACTATTTGATATTATTATTAGTGCATAGTGATGAAAACATTTGCAAGTATAATATAAATCTTAACCAGCATACGTACCATTATAGTATGCCTACTATAGCTACCATGTTAAATGGAAGGTTCTACAACTAAAACCGTACAAGGCGCGTATTTGATGATTGGGTTTCCAACAATGGTCAGGCAAAGGAACTTCCTACACAAAATGGAACGCCTATGGAGGGACGTCCTCGAGAACCTAACCGGATCTCTGCCAACACAAGGCCGGGTCATCTCTGTAACTAGGTAACTACTGACACGAGCATGCCATCCCCCGGTCGTTACCAACCTTTATCCGAGGTACCTCTCAACTCACAACCACAAAGCAATAAGTTTGCAGCAACCACAAAGCTAAGTATTTGGGCTCCATACCATGATACCACTCATAATCCAGAAGGAAATGGACATACCCTCAGGGGGAGCTACCCCCAAATTACCTTGCTGTAACGATTCCTGTTTCAACCATAACTGGGTTGTGAGGCTTGATAAAGTTTGTCTATAAAGCTACGCTTTACACAAAAGCCATACTTCGATCAACAAATGATCTCACTTCGTATGCCACATTACCAAATTGGGAATGTATCACTAGTAACCATCAACTACATAACCTCTGAGCTCGTACGTCTCAGAGAAGGGTGTTAAGCTAAGAGAATAAATTCTCCGCCACCAAACAGAAATGTATTTGATAGAAACTGGTTTTACATCTCAAAGTGTAATGTCAGAGACACATCCATACAAGTATGTTCTGGGTTCGAGTAGAACCGAAGGCACTTCACAAAGAAGCTCTTGCAATTCTGGGCATCCTCAATCCCGATCGGACTCCCCATCACATATGGAGATCTCTATACTGGAGCAATTCAGTGCAAAGTCATTCGACAGGTTATCCTATCGTCCTCGAAGACACCCGGTCTTCACCACCGGTCTTCAAATGCTATCCATTTCTTTGTATCACTATTCAGAATGGGTTATATGACACAAGGTCCTCTCCCAGCTAAACCGAATAGTGAGCGCAATATTTTAAAACATATGGATAATGGGATCTCAGTTAAGTCACAACTTAAAACCCAAAACCTTCCTTCAAATGTTTTAAACAAATTACCATTTTCAAATCTTTAAACAAAAAGATTCATTTCACAAAGTTCACCCATCTTTCACAAAGGTTCATTCACAACATTTAAATAAAAGTTCTATCTTAGAGATCCTCTTTTGTTTGAAAACAAAGTTCACCTAATATTTCACAAAGATTCCTTTATAGCTTTCGAAACAATTCCATTTCAAATCTTTTACACAAAAGATACACCTTTAAGATCCTCTTCAATTTCAAAACAAGGTTCACAATTTTTCACAAAGATTAATTCATAGTTTTAAAAAACTATTTCAATTCCATTTCAAACTCGAAATCTTTCAACGCAAATTGGAAATCCTTCCTTTATATGAAAGCTATTATTATTTGAAAACAAATAGTTTTCATTTTGGAAGAATCCGATTACATTTGCTCAAGTTAAAGCCTTTCAAACTTAGGGTAAATTCAAATTCTCAAAATAATACTTTTTAAAATGTTTTAAAACCCATATAAACACATTTATAACTTGTATAACCTTTTTAAACCATAATTTTCCAAACATAGAAGTCAATTTCAAATCTTGAATTTAGATTAAAATCAAACTATTTAAATTTCAGAACTTTATTTATTCAAAATAACCTTTATCTTTAAAACTTCTTTTCAAAAGGTTTTCATATTTAATCCAATTCCATTTCCAAAATCATTTGTATTAAAAATTAAACTTTAAAATTAATTCAAAAATATGTGACTTAACCAATTTCCTCGTGAAATCCATATTTGTGTGTGTATAGTGTAGTCCAGTGGTTTTACACAATAGTGCAACATCATCAATCGTCACAGATTCAAGCATATCAATATCGATAAGCGGTGTAATCCAATAATGCTTATCTCCATTCACATATTCATAGATAAATAATATAGATTTATCACAGATGAATAAATTACATTCGTCACAAATCACACTAAAACAATTCCTAGCACAAAGCATAACATATCAGGGATATCAAACAATTCAACAATCAATAGAGTTCGAACATCTATAAATAAGATTTACTAAACATCTAATTAATTTAAACCAGATTAATTACTAATCCTGGTTAATTAATATTAATTTATTACAAATCACGTTAATTAATTATCCTTTAATCATTTAGTAATTTACCGTTAATAATAAATTAATCAACCTTTAATTATTAATTAATTAATCTTAATTAATAAATAAATCAACCTTTAATCATTTAATAATTAACCTCTAATTATTTAATTATTCTTTAATTAATTTCCCTATAAATTAATTAACCTTTGATTAATTACGATTAAATTAATTATCCTTAATTAATTACAACAATTAATTAACCTTAAGTTAATTACAAAATTGATTAACCCTTAATTGATAATCATTTAATAAATAAAATTATAATAAATGATTATCTTTAATCACTTTCATTAATTAATCACTTATCCTCAATTACTTTTATTAAGCACTTATTTTTAAATGATTAAATACCCTTAATTCATTACCTTTAATTAATTATTCCTAATTAATTACAACAAGTGATTATCCCTAATCACTTGCTCAACTTTAATTAATTAATTACTTTTTAATCAATATTTAATTGACCTTAATTAAGTAATTAATTAACCTTAATCATGAAATTGATTATCCTTAATTATCCAAATACCCATAAGTAATTATCTTTTCATTAATCACTAACATATAATTAAAAATCTTTGATTAACCATCTTTGTAATTAATTATCATTAACACAAAATTTAAGTCAATTAATGATTCAAAAACATTTCTTTTAATTAACTCTTTAACTTCATTATTGATTTAAAATAATCTTAAGAATTAATTTATAAATAGTGATCATACAATTAAATAAAACTTAATTACTTTTTTATTAACTTTTAGATTGAATCAAGACAATTATTTAAAATCTATTAACTTTAAATATATTTCAAACTTTATTAAATATTAATTTGTGAAATAAATATTTTCATAACTCCAAAACTTTATTTTACTTTGCATTAAGCTTTGGAACAATTTAAAACACAAGTACTTTAATTCAAAACCTGAAAACATTTTTTTTAATTTTGAAAACTGTTACTTGAACAAAATATAACCCGAGACAATACTCAAAATTCCCGAGCAAAGGCACGAGACACACGAGCCTTCTATCTGCTTCGAGACAAACTCACGAACGCTTCAGGATTGACCCCAGTAATCTTCATCTTCTACAACATCACAAATAACCCAGATCAAAAAACATACGTGTGCACGTGTACGGCCAGGCGATCGACTTCCTATCATCGTCGATCCTTCTCACGCGTCGACGATCACCTTTACATCCATCACAAACACCCATAATTTCCGAAATCGAAAAGAGCTATCGAGCTCCACCTGGAAATTCGACTTGGATCATGAATTCACCTCGCGCCTCCACTACACTTCGCCAGACTTCTCGCCACTTCACCAGGACCTTCACCTGAGTCCCTAGCTCCTGCTCCCCCTTGACCGACCGACCAAAAAGCCATGACGATGTTGCAATTTCCTCAAGAAACAATTCAATAGAAAGATGAGTTTAAACCCTAAATCAATATCGTACGCCATCCATGGTTGCCTGGAATTTCATCAGACATTTTCCCCAAATTCTCCGACCCCCTAGTGAGCTATGACATCAACTTTGAGGTCCCAATGCTTCGTTGATCACCAGAATTTGGTGAAAAAGGCGATTCCGTTCAACTTCGAATTCCTCGCTCATTTCTTTATTAAAAATTACATTTTAATTTAAAAATCGTGATTTTAATATAAGAAATGAATTGTATAAGTGAATCGAACAATTATTTCATTCGATTTAATCATGTTTTTGATAATTTCACTGTATATTAATATTTTCAGTCAAACTCAATTCTATTCTTTTTAAAACATTTTTAAGATCTAATTCTTGATCAAACAAACAAGCTTCATACAATTCCTAAAGCCCAAAAACAATTTGAGAAGGAGATTTTGATTTATGAAACAGGGTTTGAAAGCCTATCATCCAACAAATATTTGTAAACATACATACACACAGACATACACACACACACACACACACACACACACACACACATATATACAAGCAGATACTTCATCAAATCTCAAGGATGTTTACATGCATTAAGACATTAAACAGCTTAAGCTTAAAAATAAGAATTTTCTCACCTTGAATTGAAGACAGAGAAGAGCAGAGAAAGATTTTTAGGCCAGGAATTTGCATGCTTGATTTGTTTCAAAGCCTCCGGTTTGGAGTTTGCTAGATTGTATTTTTTTTCCATTTTGCTTTGAGTTAATGTTGAA
Organism: Allium cepa; assembly: GCA_030765085.1. Lineage (NCBI taxonomy): Eukaryota > Viridiplantae > Streptophyta > Magnoliopsida > Asparagales > Amaryllidaceae > Allium > Allium cepa. Next base: position 962,686,593 of record CM060928.1, read on the forward strand.
TTTGATTTGTTTCTTTGAACTACCATTGATTCAAAACTGGAAAATGTTTTTGCTTTAAGCTTGCTTCCAGGTTCTAAAATATGAAGAGGTTTGTTTGCTTAATTTTTTTCCGTTTTCCAGACTTTAGTTTGAGATGCTTTACTGGTCTGTCTCAAATTCTCAGATTTGCTTGAATACAAGCTTTGAATTTTCTTAGTCGGTTTCTTTTTGCTTGGTTTGCTTTGTTTAAACTTAAAAGCTTCCAGGCTTTTGCTTGCTTGAATTTTGAATCTGTTTTGATTCAACTTGATTTTGTTTTTGATTTTAAACTATACTTTGTTTTTTATCTTCTTTTCAGATTTAAGGTTTTTCTTTTGTTTTGAATGTTTGAAATAAAATTGAAAAGAGTATGAATTTTTCTCCTTATTAACTAAATTCAAAGATGATAAGAATATTAAAAAAAATGACACTTCTTAAGGTAAATGAAAACTTGTAATAAGAATGATATTATTAATTTACAAATGTCATTTTTAGTTTAATTTTGTTTAAGTCCTTTATTAAACTTTTATTTAATTTATATTTTAAACCCTTTCTTTTATAAATTACTTAATTTTTATATTTACATATGTTTTAAACTTACAAACTATTTTTATTCATTTTAAAAGAAAATAAAATTTAAATCTTGAATTAAATCTCGCTTTTCATATTTTCAAACCAATCTTACCTTGATATTCATACATTTTATATTACTTATATTTCATACAATTTTTTTTAAAGAAAAAAAAATTGGAATCAAATTGTCCATTACTAATAAATAATCATATATTTATATATATTATTTCTTTAAAATGTAGAATTCCAAATCCAATTTTTATTTCCAATATTCAAATTATTTCTTAAAAAAATTCACAAATAAGTCCAAACCCAATTTATTGGTAAATATTTACAACTGAATTCCCCAAATTAAATTCAATTATTTTCTAAAATATTTATTTTAGAGTTTTAAATTAAAAATAAATTTATATATATACAAATAAACACACATATGTATATTAGATAACAAATTTCTGTTAGTATAAAATTATATAGTTTTCAAATCCGAATTTTGTTTATTTATAAGATATTTAATGTAGAATTTCAAAGCTCAAATTATTTAAAATCAGTAACCAAATAAACAAATATCTTATTAAATTTGAAAAATTTAAATTAATTCACAATTTTATTTAAAAAAAATAATTACCAATTTAAATTTGATTAAAAATCAGAGTCGTTACACTCTGCCAATACCGAAAACCCCTTTAACAACTGTGTACGTGGTTGAGATTACAGAATGAAGTAGGATGGTTTGGTGAAGGTTCTATATTGTATTTACGTAGCCCTGACTCCCATGATTGATGCGGTTAAAACAAGAGCCACGCTGGGCCAAGTGAGGTCATTCCTCCCACCGGACACATTTCTTCGATACCATTCTATTGCTTTTGTGATTTGATTGGGTGCACCATTGATTTTGGAGTGTGTCACGAGATGGGTGGTAGCAACTGATATGCGTTACCACTAGTCCAGATACGCAAACGGTATATCTACCTTGGCATTGCCTCGAGTGCCTTATTGCATGTCTTATCGCGCCTTCTACGAGTTTGGTTCGTACCATACCTACAGAGTGCCCTCTAATAGCCCACTTAGTTTACGGAGGAATTATGGTACTGTGACTATGAGAATATGTAAAAATGTGTTAAGAGGGATATGGGCAACGCCTTAACGCTATTTTAGTACTTTACTTTACTATAGACATATTATAATAGCGTATATTACTACATAGTAGATAGTTCCACGGATCCTTAGAGGATGGAGATCCCAAACATCATTTAAGTTACTTGTATTTCTGTAACATCCCAGAATTTTGGGCATTAAATTTGGAACATTTAATTCATTTTAAATGTTCAATTTAGATTTTGAATTGGCTTTAAAACAAAAAGAATCGGGTGGAATAAATAAATTACTTATAATTCCAAATATGGTAATCCAATTGGAATTTAAATAGTAATAATTAAATATTGAATCGGGATAAATTGTGAATATGGAGATAATTAGATATGAAAATGAGTTCTAAAATTTATTTTAAGTCTATTTGGTCATTAAAAGCGTTGTTGGATTTTTAGATGGATCTAAAAGTTAATAGGTTATTATTGGGGATTTTATATTAAATTAAAAATGAATTTAATATTATTAAAATGCAATTAATCAGAATTTAGTCTGGAATGAGCCATAATGATTTTTAATGTGTTTATAAATTTTATATGATTTATTGTTAAGTCAATAAAATTTTAAAAGTAAAATATTAAGCGGTTTCGACAATTATGAAAATCGCTTGTTTAATAGACGAGTTAAAATAGCCTTCCGGGGCATAGTCTCAGAATTCGACGAAACCAGTTCCGTTGGATCCGTAATAATTAGTTATTATCGGATTTCAATTTTCGTAGTAATCGGAGTTGTCGTTTGACCGTGGCAACTCGAAACGCATAGAAATTGATTTAATCGATTTAATTTTTAAATTGATCGTTTAATTCTATAACTCGCGCATATGACCGAATTAGCTTCCGAAACCTGTCCCATTGTGTCCGGAACGCGAAAAAACCCTAGGAACGCCTGTTGGTATGTAAGGATTGGAGTTCGTTTGCGTAGGTTGTTAAAATTTGAAGAACGAGAATTAAATAATATTAAATAATTATATATATATTAACATTTTCTCAAACCCTAGCTATTATCCTCAGGTCGTCGTTTCTATCACAATGAATGGCCGAAAATCACCATACTCTTCCCCTCCAATTCGCCAAATCCATCAATTTTTAGGGAAAAACTTCAACTAGGAAATCGGAGAAATCATCGACCTCTCTAGATCCAATGGTGGATCTAGGCTATCGTCGCCGGTTGGAGGCGAATATGAGGCCCGTTCGTCGTGCGTTTGTTCTCATTTTTCGAGTAAAGCATGGGACCGAGCATGATGAAGCTGCGGCCGAGGGTGGAGCTCGTGAGTGGCCTTCCGGTGGTTACCTCCGATCGCGCTCGTGTCGCCGAGTTGGAGCGGCGTTCGTTTGGGTGAGCGGCGTTTAGTGGGTTGCCTGGAGTTGTCGCGAATAAGAGGGAAAAGGAAGGTGCGCCCGATTTTTTTCCATTTGATTTTGAGCGGCCTTGATTATTTTTGGTATTAATTAAAAGAAAATTTGTTTTAAAGAATATCCATAGTTTATAAATTAATAACTCTTGCATACGTTATCAGAATTCAACGAATTCGGTAACGTCGGAATCGTAGAAAAGAGTACTACGCAATGGTGCAGTTCGGGAATCATTCCGGGCAAGTAGAAATTTGAGTTAAATCGAACGTCGTTCGGTTTAATTTAAATTTCGAACGCTTGCCGAAACTCAAGGTGAATTATTCTCACTCACATCTGGATGCTAGCTAATTTAAATAGTTAATATTTGAATATCTGTGTGATTGGTTGAATATAATTGTTGCTATCAGTCTGGATTGATATTTATATATGTGATGTGCTAATATTTGTGGATGCAGGGAAAACAGGTTGGAGGAATCCAACTGGATTCCTCACAATGTAACAATTATTTTATAATTGATAGTGATGCCTGATTATGTGTTGTGATTGACAAATCTGAAGTTAAATTGTAGTGTGAAATTGTTGTATAAATTATAATTACAGAATTTAATTATGAATGGATTAAATTGGATTTTTACGAAATAAAATGAATTGTTAATAATAGAATTTCAAAGAATAAAATGTGAAATCTGATTTGGATGGAAAGTGTAAAATTGGTAAAATTGGGATTTGAAATACAATGGAAATTTACCAATTGACAAATGTGAAGCGTAGTTTTCTGGAAATGAATTCTATGGAAATTACAATTTGGTTTAGAATAACGATGGGTTATTTTAATAATGAATAGTGTTATCCGGGGAAATTAAAATATGTTAAAATGAAGCTTCCGACTTTAAATTAACAGTTTTAAATGTAAATAGAATATTTTGAAATGCCGCTTTTCATTGGGATTTTATTTAAGTAAAATTTAAATATGGTTTTTCATTGAAAAATTCTCCAAATTTATTTTATTTAAGAATGATTTAACACCTATATTTCAAAATGAATTTCCGGATATGGGAACTTGAGATTGAACTTCGAATGAAGATATAGATAAGTATGGAATTGGGAATTTAGGTTGTAAACATAAATTGAATTGAAATAAATCGGTTGGATTTATATGAAGGACAATTTGGGATGTTTGAACGGGAAAGTGTTTTCTCCGGAAAAACGAAGTTAGTGTTTTAAAAGATTTATTTAATTAAAAGTTAAAGTTTAAATTGTTTAAAGAGTATTTTTTTTAGAAATGGTTATTTTAAAGAAGAAATTAATAAACTTTGTTTTATAATCATTTGTTTTAAGTTATTGGTAAAGGCTAGTATTATTCTTTTAAACTCCGTTTTTAAATTTAGTAAACCAAACCCTTATTTAAATCCAGTTTATGTCTTATTAAATAATGCCATTTTAAAATTGTTTTGAAATTATATTTTGAGTAAATAAATAGAAGAAATTTTCATATTTTAACGTATATTTCAGTATAAAGTATTTTAACCGTTTTTAAAGCAAAATGTTTAAGCTTGGTCTTTCCAATGGGAATAAATGGTAATGGGATTTACCGTGAAAAGGAAGAATTTTGGGAAATTGTTTTCAAATGAGCTTTGAAAATTTGAAAATATATCTTGTAAGAGATATTTGAGTCAAATAAATAATGTGGAAATTATTTATTGTGTGATTGATGTTTATGGATATTAATTGATAGTTAAATCACCGACTATCAATATTGGACAAATGCGTTGATCGTTTCGAAGAGACCGGGATCGAGATTTATTTCTCGAAAACCACTTCGATCCGGTTTGTACGTTTCGTGAAAAATGTGTTCGGAGTCGAAGATGGAGCAGTAAAGTGCAAGGGCTAGTCGCTACTAATCCTGAGAATATTTCCAAAATGGATGTAGTAGGAGTAGTGCCTTCGGTTCCGTTCCAACCCGGAACGGACTTGTATGGACGGATGCTTTCGGAACATCGTCAGGAGGGCGATGGGCATTCTAAGTGAAACATTCTAAAGGCAACGCTTAACCTCAAGCCTCATCAAATGGAAATGACTGAAAATCAAGGGATATGCAGCAAGGCTTCGTGGGTAGCCCCCACTGGAGAGTAAGGTCATCCCTGTCTATATGTCCCTTTTTATTTCGGCTTAGTCGGCGGTTGCTGATCCCAACCGTGTGGTAATCTTATTCTGAACTTTCCAGCAAGGGATGGGTCCGGCCTTGTGTTGCAGGGGATCGGGAGTGGTCCTCAGTACGGTGATCTAGGCCCCGTACTGTGGCAGGTGGTACCCCAGTGCCTAGTCATTGTTGGAAATCCATTCTCCTTACGAGCCTTGTACGAGTTTTGTTTGTATTACCCACTTTTGTGGCTAGTAGCTGGAACTTAATAGATGTAACAATTTCGGCTATTTTATAAGTATTTGTAAATAGACCCTATTATAATATCAGAGGATTTCTATATAAAATGTTTTAGCTATCGTAAGGTAAAAACCCGACATGTTTATTTGTGGCGTGGTCTTACGAGATGCTTTTGTTTTCAAAAGGATTTTTGAAACTTTAATAATCAATTTGGACGCATTATTATTAGCTGGTATTCCAGACTGACTCGGGTGTTATTTCATTATAATGCTCGGGTCAGACCGAGTATTATATGTTCAGGACAGGATGCTATGGAGCAGGAGAGGAGCTGGAGTCTGAGACGTATTATCTGTACCTATATATATATTCCGCCGATGTAATTGTATGGTATGTCTAATTGGTATTGGTTGATGTATGAGATACTCTGATAATATGATGTATAAAACAGTTATAGATTTCATTTTGTGTAAAGTTCTATATTTACTATTATATTTTATTCCGCTGCGACTATGAGATTCTGATATTGTTTAGTTACTTCTTCTTCTATCTTTTCTTCTTTAACCCAAAATGGTTCGTATTTCTGTGCAACTTGAGTTAACAGAGGTAGAATAGTGTTGATTCAAGGGGTACAGATTTTGTGGGCTATCACACTTGGTATCAGAGCTTAGGTTGGCGACAACCTAGGCTTTGGTGGGGAAATTGCTCATTAAACAGAGTCAATAGTACTTTATAATGAGTTGAGTGTAATAATAGATATGAGAGTGTACTTGTTAGTGCATATAAAATTATTTTTATACTGTGTTGACTTATCTGTTGAGTGTTTATGAATTCTGGTCGGTGCGGAAGTACAACCGTATCGATAGGGGTTTCTAAACTCTTAAACAAGATAAACCGACATTGTATTGTTTTAAAGTGGGTAAATGAAATAATTTTACCCAAATTATATTTTGATATAAAAGAAATAATTTTCTGAAATTATTATATATATATTGGTATATTGGTTGTTAATACAATAATTAAATAAGAATTCAAAATTTAATCTTAAATTAGAAGTGGTTATAATCAAATAAATTTTATAGGTATAAATTATATAAAGAAAGAATAACTAAATTCTAACTAAACCAGAATTTAAACCCGGAAGTTTTAAAAAGGATTTTAAATGTATTGAAAACAAAGTTTGGAAATTTAAAATCCTGGGAAAGTTTGAAATGTTTGCTGAGGTGTTTGAAGGCAATATTGGAATATTGATTTGGGAAGTATTTTTGAATGGGAACTGTTTTGAAATGAATTTGGGAAAGTAAGGAAGCATTGAACTCACTTCAGTTGCTGGAAAATAATCCTGATGATGCTGGCCATATCATTAGAATTCATCTTCGAGTTTCTAAAAGTGATGGATTGCTATCCAAAGTGGTTGGTTATGATATTTGTCGGACTTGTTTGTGATACAAGTAATTTTAGAAGTTTCAAAGGGGAAATTGTTTTGGTGAAAACAGATTGTTTTAGAAATCTGGAGATTTGATTTGATATGCCAGAAGAGTATGAGTTATTTACTATTTCAAAATGGTTTTGAAATAAAACCAGGTAATTGAATTCTGGAACATTCTATTTAAATGATGTGTAAAATTAAAATGAATCAACTATTGGACTTATTTGGTGAAGTTGATATTAATAAGAAGGAAATGAAATTTTTAATCTTGGGATTAAAATTTAACCTGAGTAAATGGAAGAGAATAAAATAAACTGAAGTGAATAGAAAATTGGAATTTAACTTGGGATAAGTTGAATAAATCGAACTTAGAATTAAATTGATTTGGATTAAATTGAAATGTAAAATAATTTGGTAATCATGGGTCATTGTGCAATAAATTGTGCCCATGAGCTATTAAGTGTTATACTTATAATCTGAAATTATGGATTTAAAATTTGCAAAGGATTAAGGTGAAAGAAATTTGTGTTCTTAAGAATTCAGAGATATATATATATAAATTTGGAATTATGATTATAAGATGTAAATGGATTAAAATGAGCAATATAGACCTTGAAAGTAATTAAGTTGGTGAATGTAAGAATAGGAAATTAGATTGTAAACCCAAGTAAAATGAAATTATAATCACAAATGGAAAATAGTTGAATGGTATAGAGAGCTCAAACCTAATCTCGAATGAAATGTGAATTGAAATAAGGTGAAGAAAATATAAATTATAAAAGATGTGAATGAACTTAAGTCAGTAAATAAGGTTTGAACTTGTATATGAAAATTTTAAAATTTGAATTGAATTGGATTTAACTTCAATTGAATGGAATTGAGATGGATATGGATTTAATTAAAAACAAGATTCAATTGTGTTATGAATAGAAATGAATGGAATTTAATTCTTATTTAAGATAGTAAAGGAAATGGTATAAATTCAAGATGGCTAAATGAATTTGGTTGAACTTGAATTAGAATTGGAAGAAAATTAAATTGGAAGAAAATTTAATTCAGAGAAGTAAGCAAGATATTATGTGAATAAAATTTTAACCCATCTAAATTCAAAGGAATTGTTTGAGAATAAATTTAGCGTAAGAAAAATTAAATAAAGAGAAGCTTGAAGGTGAATTTAGTGTAAACTAAATTAAAGGAGATTTGTATTGGCATGGATAAGATTTTGGGGGTTTGTTAAGAGAATTTTTGAAAAGAAAAATAAAAACCCAATTCTGGTATGAAAGTTAGTTTGGTGATTAAAAAGATGAGAGTGTGATGAAAAATGGAATTAGATTATAATAGTGATGGCTTGAATTGTAAATAAATTCAAGTGGGTGAAATAATGTGAAGGGACTGTTATTAATAAAATAAATTCGAAAATAAATTGGTGAATGAGAATCGGAATTAAATAAATATACTAATCAAATTTAATGTAATTGAAATTTGATTGAATGAGAATCAAATGGAAATAAAATAAAATTGATATAAGAAGATAATGAAAATGTTGTGAAAGAACTTAAGCAACTTGAAAGAGGAAAACAAAATTATTGTGAATAAGCTTTATTAAGTACTCTTGAATGAAATTTGTTAGATAATAAAATTGAATTGCAAGTGAAATGGTATTAATTAATTATTGTGATAAATTAAGGATGTATGGGGTGTAAATAATCCAAGATGGAATGAAATTAATATAAACTTGAATTGGTTAATGAAATAAAAATGTAAGGGAAGAATTTAATTTAATAATTGCAATGTGATAAGAATGCTTGGATTGTGAACCATGCAAAATTGAATAAAATTGATATGAATCTAAGTTGGAAATTAATTTTAATGGTTATAAGCTTAAGTGATGGTTATTTTGCTTGAATGACATGAAATTGCATGTATTCGGAATTGAGTTGTTTAACAAGCAATTGAAATTGATTTTTGAATAAATTGATATGGATTGGAATAAAATTCAAAGAGTTTGTATATGGATGCAAGTGAATTGATTTGAAGAAGCAAATAAAGATGGTTTTAAATTAATTAGATAAGTGCAATCTAATTAAGTGATTTTGCATATGAATGGAAATGGATCATAAAAGAAATGCAAATGTTTCAAATTAAAAATAAAATTTGATTGTAAATCAAATTGGGAATGTAAGTTAAAGTAAAGAAATGCAAGTAAGGCAGATGTAAATCATATTGAAATAGAAATGAATTGGTTGTAATAAATATGAATGGTATATAGTAAACTTGAATGTAAATCATTTAAGTGAAATGAAATGAAGTTGGTTGGGATGAAAGTAGAATGGGCTAAAATCTTAATGAATGGATTTGAGTATAAATGTAAGTGAGTTATAATAGAAATGCAAATGAAAAAAATTGAAATGAAATTTGCTTGGTGAATCAATTCGAAAATTGGGTAGAGTATGAATTGAAATAGCGAAACTTGTATGTAAATCCTTTGTGTGAAATAAATGGGATTTGGCATTAGAAAAGGAAACTTTATGCATGCTATAAAATATGGTTTACTTATGCAATTATGCAAAGTGTTGTTTGGGATGTAAATGGATATGTTGTCTTACATTTATATTGGAAAAGTTGTTAAAATGTTCATATCTTTGAAAACTGATGAGTTTGTTAAGTAAGTACAGGTACGGAAGACGTTCGAGAGAGTTGGAGCGCGTACATGCGTTATATTAGCCGCTTGCTATTAAAATTTGCTAAAACGGTACACCTACGCAAATATAATTGGGAAATGATATATATATTGTGATATATTTTGGTTTCTGACCGTGTGGGTCGATGTATATATATTTATCTGTATCACAGTATCGCGAAAGCTCCTCCGTGCAAGGGAGACTCTGCCAAAAAATTTCAGGAATTTTGGGAGTTAGAATTTTTTTGGGGATTCTGGAAAATTTTAGTAACTATTAATGTTATTTTGGAAATAATGTTGCCACAAAAGCTTTTGAGTATAAATAAAGCAAATAAGTTTGGATTTGAGCTAACGGGTTTTAGGAAGTGTATATAAGTTTTAACTAAAGAAGTTTGAGTTAAATTAATGAGTGTAGGAGCATTTGTTTCATTAGCGACAAGTTGATTTCAAATAACAAATTGACAATAAAGGATTTTGGAATAGGATTGCATTAGTAGTTTCGATTTGAAACTAAAGGATTTGGGCAAAGTGAATTTGAGATTTCACTAAGTAAGTTTTGCTATTGAGTTGGGAACATTCTTTCTACCTTAGCAAATTTCGGGGACGAAATTTTTATAAGGGGGGAGAAATGTAACATCCCGGAATTTTGGGCACTAAATTTGGAACATTTAATTCATTTTAAATGTTCAATGTAGATTTTGAATTGGCTTTAAAACAAAAAGAATTAGGTGGAATAAATAAATTACTTATAATTCCAAATATGGTAATCCAATTGGAATTTAAATAGTAATAATTAAATACTGAATCGGGATAAATTGTGAATATGGAGATAATTAGATATGGAAATGAGTTCTAAATTTTTTTTAAGTATTTGGTCATTAAAAGCGTTGTTGGATTTTTAGATGGACCTAAAGGTTAATAGGTTACTATTGGGGATTTTATATTAAATTAAAAATGAATTTAATATTATTAAAATGCAATTAATCAGATTTTGGTCTGGAATGAGCCAGAATGATTTTTAATGTGTTTATAAATTTTGTATGATTTATTGTTAAGTCAATAAAAAAATTTAAAAAGTAAAATTTTAAGCGGTTTCCACAATTATGAAAATCGCTTGATTTAATAGACGAGTTAAATAGCCTTTCAGGGCACAGTCTCGGAATTCGACGAAACCAGTTCCATTGGATCCGTAATAGTTAGTTATTATCGGATTTCAATTTTCGTAGCAATCAGAGTTGTCGTTTGACCGTGGAAACTCGAAACGCATAGAAATCGATTTAATCGATTTAATTTTTAAATTGATCGTTTAATTCTGTAACTCGCGCATATGACCGAATTAGCTTCCGAAACCAGTCCCATTGTGTCCGGAACGCGGAAAAACCCTAGGAACGCCTGTTGGTACGTAAGGGTTGGAGTTCGTTTGCGTAGGTTGTTAAAATTTGAAGAACGAGAATTAAATAATATTAAATAATTATATATATACCAACATTTTCTCAAACCCTAGCTATTATCCTTAGGCCGCCGTTTTTCTATCACAATGAATGGCCGAAAATCACCATACTCTTCCCCTCGAATTCGCCAAATCCATCAATTTTTAGGAAAAAACTTCAACTAGGAAATCGGAGAACTCATCGACCTCTCTAGATCCAATGGTGGATCTAGGCTATCGTCGTCGGTTGGAGGCGAATATGAGGCCCGCTCGTCATGCGTTTGTTCGCATTTTTCGAGTAAAGCATGGGACCGAGCATGATGAAGCTGCGGCCGAGGGTGGAGCTCGCGAGTGGCCTTCCGGTGGTTACCTCCGATCGCACTCGTGTCGTCGAGTGGGAGCGGCGTTCGTTTGGGTGAGCGGCGTTTAGTGGGTTGCCTGGAGTTGTCGCGAACGAGAGGGAAAAGGAAGGTGCACCCGATTTTTTTTTCATTTGATTTTGAACAGACTTGATTATTTTTGGTATTAATTAAAAGAAAATTTGTTTTAAAGAATATCCATAGTTTATAAATTAATAACTCTTGCATACGTTATCAAAATTCAACGAATTCGGTAACGCCGGAATCGCAGAAAAGAGTACTACGCAATGGTGCAGTTCGGGAATCATTCCGGACAAGTAGAAATTTGAGTTAAATCGAACGTTGTTCGGTTTAATTTAAATTTCGAACGCTCGCTGAAACTCAAGGTGAGTTATTCTCACTCACATCTGGATGCTAGCTAATTTAAATAGTTAATATTTGAATATCTGTGTGATTGGTTGAATATAATTGTTGCTATCAGTCTGGATTGATATTTATATATGTGATGTGCTAATATTTGTGGATGCAGGGAAAACAGGTTGGAGGAATCCAATTGGATTCCTCACAATGTAACAATTAATTTATAATTGATAATGATGCCTGATTATGTGTTGTGATTGACAAATCTGAAATTAAATTGTACTGTGAAATTGTTGTATAAATTATAATTGCAGAATTTAATTATGAATGGATTAAATTGGGTTTTTATGAAATAAAATGAATTGTTAATAATAGAATTTTAAAGAATAAAATGTGAAATCTGATTTGGATGGAAAGTGTAAAATTGGTAAAATTGGGATTTGAAATACAGTGGAAATTTACCAATTGACAAATGTGAAGCGTAGTTTTCTGGAAATGAATTCTATGGAAATTGCAATTTTGTTTAGAATAACGATGGGTTATTTTAATAATGAATAGTGTTATCGGGGAAAATTAAAATATGTTAAAATGAAGCTTCCGACTTTAAATTAACAGTTTTAAATGTAAATAGAATATTTTGAAATGCCGCTATTCATTGGGATTTTATTTAAGTAAAATTTAAATATGGTTTTTCATTGAAAAATTCTCCAAATTTATTTTATTTAAGAATGATTTAACACCTATATTTCAAAATGAATTTCCAGATATGGGAACTTAAGATTGAACTTCGAATGAAGATATAGATAAGTATGGAATTGGGAATTTAGGTTGTAAACATAAATTGAATTGAAATAAATCAATTGGATTTATATGAAGGACACTTTGGGATGTTTGAACGGGAAAGTGTTTTCCCGGGAAAAACGAAGTTATGTTTTAAAAGATTTATTTAATTAAAAGTCAAAGTTTAAATTGTTTGAAGAGTATTTTTTTTAGAAATGGTTATTTTAAAGAAGAAATTAATAAACTTTGTTTCATAATCATTTGTTTTAAGTTATTGGTAAAGGCTGGTATTATTCTTTTAAACTCCATTTTTAAATTTAGTAAACCAAACCCTTATTTAAATCCAGTTTATATCTTATTAAATAATGCCATTTTAAAATTGTTTTGAAATTATATTTTGAGTAAATAAATAGAAGAAATTTTCATATTTTAACGTATATTTCAGTATAAAGTATTTTAACCATTTTTAAAGCAAAATGTTTAAGCTTGGTCTTTCCAATGGGAATAAATGGTAATGGGATTTACCGTGAAAAGGAAGAATTTTGGAAAATTGTTTTCAAATGAGCTTTGAAAATTTGAAAATATATCTTGTAAGAGATATTTGAGTCAAATAAATAATGTGGAAATTATTTATTGTGTGATTGATGTTTGTGGATATTAATTAATAGTTAAATCACGGACTATCAATATTGGACAAATGCGTTGATCGTTTCGAAGAGACCGGGATCGAGATTTATTTCTCGAAAACCACTTCGATCCGGTTTGTACATTTCGTGAAAAACGTGTTCGGAGTCGAAGATGGAGCAGTGAAGTGCAAGGGCAAGTCGCTACTAATCCTGAGGATATTTCCAAAATGGATGTGGTAGGAGTAGTGCCTTCAGTTCCGTTCGAACCCGGAACGGACTTGTATGGACGGATGCTTTCGGAACATCGTCAGGAGGGCGATGGGCATTCTAAGTGAAACGTTCTAAATGTAACGCTTAGCCTCAAGCCTCATCAAATGGGAATGACTGAAAATCAGAGAATATGCAGCAAGGCTTCGTGGGTAGCCCCCACTGGAGAGTAAGGTCATCCCTATCTAGATGTCCCTTTTTATTTCGACTTAGTGGGCGGTTGCTGATCCCAACCATGGGGTGATCTTATTCGGAACTGTCCAGTAAGGGATGGGTCCGGCCTTGTGTTGCAGGGGATCGGGAGTGGTCCTCAGTACGGTGGTCTAGGCCCCGTACTGTGACAGGTGGTACCCCAGTGCCTAGTCATTGTTGGAAATCCATTCTCCCTACGAGCCTTGTACGAGTTTTGTTTGTATTACCCACTTTTGTGGCTAGTAGCTGGAATTTAATAGATGTAACAATTTCGGCTATTTTATAAGTATTTGTAAATAGACCCTATTATAATATCAGAGGATTTCTATAAAAAATGTTTTAGCTATCGTAAGGTAAAAAACCCGACATGTTTATTTGTGGCGTGGTCTTACGAGATGCTTTTGTTTTCAAAAGGATTTTTGAAACTTTAATAATCAATTTGGATGCATTATTATTAGCTGGTATTCCATACTGACTCGGGTGTTATTTCATTATAATGCTCGGGTCAGACCGAGTATTATATGTTTAGGACAGGATGCTATGGAGCAGGAGAGGAGCTGGAGTCCGAGACGTATTATCTGTACCTATGTATATATTCCGCCGTAGTAATTGTATGGTATGTCTAATTGGTATTGGTTGATGTGTGAGATACTCTGATAATATGATGTATAAAACAGTTATAGATTTCATTTTGTGTAAAGTTCTATATTTACTATTATATTTTATTCCGCTGCGACTGTGAGATTCTGATATTGTTTAGTTACTTCTTCTTCTATCTTTTCTCCTTTAACCCAAAATGGTTCGTATTTCTGTGCAACTTGAGTTAGCAGAGGTAGAGTAGTGTTGATTCAAGGGGTACGGATTCTGCAGGCTGTCACAATTTTAGTTGACATTTCACTTGAGTTGATTTTATTAATATAAGAGTGTTAATCCTAACTCGAGTGTTTTGTGTTTTGCTTTACGCTTGGGTCAGACTGAGTGTCAGAACATTTACGACTCACCATTGGAGTTAGAGCTTTACTTAAAGATCCATCTGTATCTATTCAGTGTTCATCTTTGTTAATTGGTTCAGAGATGTTATCTTCTTGTATTTGAGACTTCACTATATTTGAGATATTCTGTTATATTTTATTTCAAACTCTATTGTTTATATAGTAGCTTCATGAACTACTATTTATCCATTATGATGCTTATTGTTATAGTACTCTGTGTCTGTGATTCTATGATTGATTTATTTACTGTATATGCTGAATTTTGCCAAACATAAATTAACCATGTGATATTTTGAGCAATTCAAGTCCGACATATGTGGATGCGAACGACATGAAATAGCAGGCCATTACATTTGGTATCGGAGCTCTGGTTTCGGCAAAATTTGGCATATAGAATAAGTTTAATCACAGAATTACCTTAGTTCGAGCTTAGATTTCTTCCTCTTTGATTCGGATTTCTTTCGGATTTTTGGAACCCTCCCCTTTGTTTTGAAATTCATTCTTTTATTTTCCTGTTCGTGTTCTTCTTAATTCCGGAGCATCCCATAGCTTCATTTCTATCGATCTTTGTAATAAATTCAAGCATATCTTGCCACCTCTATTGGCAACTTCGTCCTTGTGTGTGTCTAACCTCATCGGAAGTCCTGCTAAACTTATATGATTTGTAAAAAGGTGAACTCCTTTACAATAGGAGTGATTCACTAGAGACTTCTGCATCATCGGTTTAGATGCTATTATTTCTTGCAAAGTCCAAACCGTCTCTAGTAGACGATCGGGCTAATTCCCTTGTAATTTTGACCCCACTTCGATAATCAGAGATTACCCTGATATTGCGTGAAGTCGCATCTCTCCCTTCAAGCGAGAAATTGAATTTCCGCATCAATCTTATTCCTGGAATTTTGGTTGACCCTGTTAAGGTCCACGATTAATGTTAGTCTATCCATTTCTTCTTTTATAATCTAATTTTCTGATCTCCCTGTCGAGCCTATCTTCTTTGTTAGAATTCTACCTGATTAGGGTTCCACTAAATTTGAATCCTTATCCTTGCTTTGAAATTCATTCTTGAATCATCAAGGTTATTAATATAGAAATTGTTCTATAGTGTGTTGTTTGAGTTGTTGAGTTTGAATTTTGGGTTTCGATCGATTCGTCTGGCCAACGCTATCGATGGGAAATTCCAGAACACTTGAACAGAGCAAACTGACACAATATTGTTTTCAAATTTGGAAAATGAAATAAATTTTGTATGATTATAATTTATATATAAAGTTATAATTTTATGAAATTAAATAGTTAAATGAATTGGTTGTTAGAAATGATAATATTTCATTTTCATTTATTGTTTTATAAACCATTGACTATTGCCACATAATATAAATAAATGATGTTATAAAACATGGTTTACAAATTGATTTGGAATTGAAATGAAATTAAACTGAGAATTTGAGAACTCAATTTTCGGTATTTTCAAGAAAAATTTGGTTTTAAAGTTTTGGAATATATTATTTGTAAGTATTTTCGAATGGAAATTATTTCAAAAGAATACTTTTAAAGGAATTAAGTCTGTACTCTCTTCATTTGTCATTGGAAAATAATTTTGGTAATGACTACAACGTCATGACATTCACTTTCGAGTCTTAAAGTGGAGAGGCCCCTTGGTAGTTTTGCTATACTTTTGTTTGTAAAATGGATTTGGTTTGAATTCCTTGAGTATGATTTGATGTACAATATATATATATATATATATATATACATATGTATGTATGTATGTATGTATGTATGTATGTAATTATTTCAAAGTAGTTGAAGAGAAATTGAAAAATTTGAATCTTAAGTTTTATATTAAGAAATGGTTTCAATTATTGAAATAAAGTGTAATTTTTTGAATAAGTGGAATATCTAAAATGGTAAATGAAATTTAACCAACTTGAAATGGTTGAATTTGAATAAAAACTTATGTGTATAATACTAAATTTCATTCTAATATATATAACTTGCCTAAAATATTCAAAAGGTTAAAATGTTATGGTACAATAAAGTGTTGTACAAGAAGAAAAATTAAGTAATAAATTGCTCAAACTAAAACCTGACTTAATATAAATGTTGAAATTAGAGGTAAATTTGCATAATGTTTAATTACATTCAGAAACATTAATATAACTTACCTAGAAAAGTTTAAATGTAAATGGAAGGTAATTGGATAATATACACTATGATATATATAAGTTATTGGATATCAAAAATGATATTTTGTTAAGGGAATTTACTGATAATAAATTGGATAATAAATTGGATAATAAAAAGGAAAATTCGTCTGTTGAATAATATATGGTTATCAAATGTATACACCTAATATAGGTTGCAAAATATGTTAAGTGAAACAAATTAAATAAATAAAAGAGGAGACTATTTAAGCAGATAAATATGAACTTAAGAATAGTGAACTTGAATTTTAGTGGAATCAACTTAGCTGAAGATAAATGGATAAAATAAACGAGTTAATTCAAAAATGAATCTGTTTGAAAGAAATGTTGATAAAATGTAAGAAAATCAACTTTAAATTGAATGACTATTTATTAGTTGAATAAAATGGATTAAATCAAATTGTTGAATATTAGTTTATTTAAAAATTGGACTCTATATGGTTTTGAATAGTGGAAGTTGAATGTTGAGGTGGAATTAACTATGGTTGATCAAATAGAATTAATAGATGTGTAAAATAAAATAAATTTTGTTGTGAAATTTTTTGTAATAAATATTAACAAATGGGAAACAAATCAATTGAATAAAAATACATGGAAATGAAATCAATACATTTGATTGGTTTCGTAAAATGAATTGGAATCAACAAATTGAATATAAATCAATTTTAAAATAAATGGAATTTATATAGCCTTGAATTAATTGTTTTATTTTGTATTTCAATCTATTTTTCTTGTTTGTTGTTTCTATTCTCCTATCTCCTTCCTTTACGAGGACGAAAATTTTTGAGTGGAGGAGAGTGTAACGACCCATAAATTTTTATTGGTTTATAACGTAATTGACTAAATTTTTGTGAAATTTTAAATAATTGAATTTTGAAATAAAAATTTCATATTTGGAATATAACATAGCAACTAGTAAAATTTTATTGGAAAATATGAAAGTAAATTCTATTGTGTAATTTTCAGTTTCAATTTAAATTAGTTAATAATGGATGATAATAAAATGTTTTCCAAACCTGAATATTTTTATACAATAAATTTGTAAACTATTTTCCAAGTGAGATGCCATACTTCGTTTCGTCAAAATTTGAACTTCTCCAGCCCAGTTTATCTCATTTTCGACAGATTTGTAGCATTTAGGGAACCAAATATCGAGTTTTGATAGGATGGTCATATTGCTGATATCTGTGTATCATTTTGTTCGCCTCTTCATGTTGATCTTCGCGATATATTCACTTGTGTGTTTTGGTGTCTAATCTATAGCGAAACATGCGATAAGGATAACCGTAACGGTACGCCTTTTGATTTCTTTGTGACCATTCAAAGTTTCCACCGTATCACTCCAATAGAAATTTGTCATTAATAATTTTTGAACTTTAGCACATGACCTTCACTATCCCATCAATACACCTAATTTTTTATGGGACGTTTCAATCTATTACCCTTCTTTTCAACAATATTATATATATATATATATATATATGCTTATATTATAACATGGTACTCATTTTAGAAACTTCCCCTTTTGCTAACTCACCCATCTTCTATTCATTGCTTAAACCCAATCGCCTCCTTCTCTATGTATAAAAATATAAGTTGCCTTCATTTTTTTGTAGTTTGATTCTCCTTCTCGCCATTCTCTCGCCGTCTCTGCCCTCTTCATATCGAACTTCCTTGAACCCAGCTCATGCACGTCCCATCACCCGCCTTCACCTGACCTGCCATCACATCGAGAACCACCACAACCGCCACCTTCAACAGGCCCTCCCCAGATCCGCCATTCGCCTATGCTTGACCCAGTAGAAAAACCGAACTCACCACCTCCCCAGTTGCCCAGAACCGCTTCGTCACCCTCCTTCACAGTCTTCTGTTCGACCCTAGCTTCCATGCCATA
This sequence comes from Allium cepa, assembly GCA_030765085.1. Taxonomy (NCBI): domain Eukaryota; kingdom Viridiplantae; phylum Streptophyta; class Magnoliopsida; order Asparagales; family Amaryllidaceae; genus Allium; species Allium cepa. Next base: position 962,705,274 of record CM060928.1, read on the forward strand.
CTTTACTTTTTTTATAAGGTATGTATAGCATATATGTTTATATATATATATAATCTTATAAAAGTAGTATTAGATATGTTCTGCAGTTATATTCCTTTACTGGTAAATTGTTTATTATGAAAGCTGTAGCATATAGGGGTAGCATACATATATTTTATAGTGTGTGTATATATATATATATATATATATATATACAAATTTTATGTTGCACCAGGTTTATTCTTCATTTCGGTCATGTTTTATAAATCAAATATTTTTATATACTGTATTGGTATACATCTGATCTGTCGAGGTCATATATAAGTCATATATATGGTGTTGTAAAGTATAAATTATTTATATACTCTTATTTATACATATATATAGGTTTATATAAGATTTATATGATATGCTAGTTATGATATATATATATATATATATATGTATAAGCTTATACAAGTTTATACAATATGTTTAGTTATATATGTAAACTATATAAGTATATATATAGCTGTCTATTTAGGTTTCTATAAGTTTTATATGACTGGTCGAGTCATATATTTCAAATAAAGCATTGATTTTATAATAAATATTAATCTTAAAGATAATATGTATGTGAGTATATATATTAGTTTACATATACATGGTTTTTTTTTGAATATGTATATATACATAAGATTTATGTACCAGTTTATATGAATCCACTGAGTTTGGCTTTTCAGGTATACATTGATTATATTGATGGAATTCCAATTTGAATGTTTGCGGTAAACATGATATGTTAGGTTGATATTTTGAAATGAATATATAATATATATAATATATATATAAGTATTTTGCATGTGAATAAGTGTATATATAAGTATTGATTTAAAAATAGTACATATATTTTTATTTTAATGTATGTTTTAAATTGATCTTTGAAAATTTGTACATATGAAATATATCATGTTCATCGATCTCTTGTCTATCTTGACTGACATTCTCAATATCAAATTTATCGTAGCAAATTCCTAACTTGTTGCTTTGTCCCGCTAATTCGTGTCCGTATCCCGGTGCTTGTCTTGTTGTTTCTCTAGCCTCGAAAGGTGAGCAATCACTCACGATTAACATTCTTACATTTATTAAGTTTGATTTCACTTGAAATGAAAATTGAAATATGATGCCAATTTGAACTGTTAATTATTTAACTGTTATATATGAGATGCTATTATCTGTAATTTTTCACCTATGGGATATGACACTATATCCTGTTGTTTATATTATATTTTATTTTTATTGGTGTTATATGCCTGTTGTTGATATATTAAATTATTATCATATCTGTTCTCACTCTGCAAGTTCCCTGTCAATATAGAATTCTCTATGGGTTGAAATGATAAATACCCGAACGACCTTGTAGAATAGGGAAAAATCGTTATGGGTTGAAATGATAAACCTAAACGATTTTCATTGATTTTCAATTTGGGAATGCGGGTTGAAATGTTATATCACTACACCAAATCAATCAGTTTGCAACACTTATTTCGCTAGAATTTGTAACGGTTATAACCGTTACAAATTACCAACGGTTATATTCGTCGTTTCCTATTGTCACATGGATAACCGTTAGGATATTTGGTGCTTGAGTGAATAACGTGATCTAAGAAGAGCAAGCTAGTAATTTTCTTTGCACCGTAGTTCTGTTGTTTCTAATGCATTAACAAACCTCTTTCTCTCTTCGTATGAATCTAGGGTTTGTTTCTTATTTCACTTCCTTTAATCAATTTTTCCTAATCGAATCTGTTCATCTATTGCAAACTAGGGCATGTATTCTAATGAATCTTAGGTATCCTTTTCTTATGCAAGTCTTTATCGCCAAGATCTCAAGTACTTTTTCCCTATTACATAACCGTTATTTACTTCGTAATTATAGGATAACTTGAGATTCCTTTTGGATTGTCTAAACCATTTTTTTGATGACTTGAAATGTTATTTTATAATAATCTGTAAAAAAGGAGCCGCAGTTGCAAAAGAAGTAGCAGAAGAGGGCCACGAAAGATGAATTACAGAATGAGGTTTAATTACCATAACACAATGGTTTCTTTGTCAACGAGTTTGTTGATAGTAGTAAATATAGAGAGCTTTCCTTTTTCAGGTTGAGAAACTCAAAGCTAAAATAGATATCTTGATAAGGAATGACCAAATATCAGGGGAAAAGGGCTGGTGAGGTTGAGAAGAAAGTGCAGGGGTTTAACAAACAGTTGGGCAGGGTGAGTATATGATTCCGAACTAAATTGGTTGCAAGGTTATTATCCACTTTAATTTTAAATTCAAATAACTTGTCAGCATATGTCATATCTTCTCAAAGTTATAGTGGTAATTATTTTCTTATGGTACCTATATTGATTAAAACAAAGCCTCTATAAAATAATTAGTATGCTACAGCTTTCAAAAGACAAAGCATGAGTTGTTATTTTAACTTATGGCCAACTGACAATGTTTGAAAGGTTATAAACATGCATTCAGGATATTACAACAATATTTAATACTTTTCTATCATATGTAACCAAAACAAAACGCCTTTGATTTTTTGTCAATGCCTATACTTTCAGTAGAATCTTGATTGTATTGGTAGAAATCTTGACAAGTGAATACATAAACAAGCTTATAATTTTAGGGCCAGCTTGATATGCGTGAAAGATTTCAAATTTGCAACAAGGCTACTATAACTATTCATGCACATATACAAATATTATTAGAATCAAAGAGAAAAATAGAAAGGAAAAACAAAACATCTTTCATGTACGTCATTTCCAATTGAAAGCATAAATAACTCATTGATTTGTTTGTTTAATTTCTCTCCTACTCTACAATTGTCTAGCAAGCCAATGACTTTTGATCTATTTTACATTGTTTATTATCTCTCCCCTTTTGAATCCATTAGATCACTAACTGATGCAGTATCTATTATAAGATAGATTTTTCATCCTTATTTACATAGCATAATATAACTTTTCTTCAATTACTTTAGTGCGACATATAAGAATAATTTTCTGAGTGTATATGATATCAATCATAACTACAACTAAATATGGTGAAAATTAAGGATTTGGAATATAAATTAAGTAGTTTTTTTAATTATTATTGAAAGTGTATGGCTTCGGTCATTAAATATGATTTGTGCGAAGGCTTTTTTAGGAGCAAAGGTTTCACTATAGTATAGTAATATAGTTTAGCAATTGAGCAAAGATTCCACCAAAATATAGTAAGTAAACAAAGGTTTAACAATAATAAAAATGGTACGGTACTAGTAGTAATATGCCAATTTAGAGTAATGTAAAATTGCAAAAAATAACGGTTAGACGGCAATAATTGACTGACTTTTTTTGCTCTAGAATCAATATATTTAAGCATAATTGAAGCATATCCTCTTATAGAAATATGGGTCGTACCTTTATGCTCAAATTTCTCTTCTTTATTGATTCATTGAAGTTCTAATATGGCAACATACTAGTTGAAAATATATGAAAAAAATATGTCTAAATGCCATCGGTATTACATCATACCTAGCTAAAAATATCAAAGGTAGAAAATAGTAGGGCTATATATTGAAAATCAAATAATTATAAATTATCCGGAGTATAATAAAAGATAGTTAGGGATCAATTGAATTTTACATATTTCACGAAGTCGGGTGGTAAAAGTTAAATTCATGCGATTTGAATTTCAAACTATGTAATAGTGGTATGCATGAGTAATAAATGCATGCAATATGGTATACTTTTTTTACATTGACTAAAGAAAATCTCCTATGGCTTTTGTTTGATGTTTGCTTTTTCACTTTTTTCATTTTGCGAGGTGTCGTGTTTATTGGATTATCTATACTTGGAATAATTGGTGATTGATTTAATATATGCTGGGAATTTTTAAAGTAAGTACACTTAAGAATCTAAGACATTTTGTTTCTGCTTATAGGTAATTCATAGAACCGATCATATTTGCTTATATATTGTTCCAGTTATGGAGAGTCACAGAGAACACTTTTCAGTTTCGGGTTTTCGACGATCTATTCATAGGACTAGACAATCAAGGGAGTGCAGCTGCTATTTCGAATTCATAAGGTGATTTAGAAACATTTGAGATTGTTAAAAATGCAAACGACCCAAATCGTATTAGAATCAAAGCACGCAATGGTTTTTTCTTACAGGTAGTTAAACCGACACACTCGCATTTTCTTCATATATTACATGATTAACTTCTTGATGCACATTGACAATTGACATAATATGAAAGAATGATCCACTTAATAATATTAGTCTGTACCTTAGGCAAAGACCAAGATGTCAGTGACAGCTGATTATGGAGAAACAAGCAACTGGGGAGATGATGACCCATCTATGTTCTTGATCACTAGTCCTGCAAGATGAGTTTCAAGTCACTAATGGTTATGGACCTAATAAGGCTGCATCTGTTATGCAAATAATTATTTTCTCAGTATATTATTGTTGTTTGTTCATTTAAAATTAATGAAAAATCAACGTAAATGTTTTTTCCAAAATTATACAACCAAACGGTTGGTTCTTCCACCATTGTGCAGTTGTGCTAGTATAAAGATACATGCCTTACAGTAGAAAAAAAAAATCTTTATATTTTAGTTGTTGACTACAGGTAGAAGTAAGAGATATTGCTCTTTTGAGGTGATAAAAATTCTATGGAGGTGGTGGTACTTCGCAATATTCAGAAACGAATCAAGAAAATTAATCAAGAGGTATTTTATTTATACAAGCTTATAGATCACCTACCTATCCTCTCTCTTTGTATATATCGACGAAATATCCTTTGATAATCCTGAAACTAAGAATTGACCTTTTTATACTACTGTTTAGTCTTCGATACATTTTAATACTTATATGTTATTTATTATGTAAATCCTCTTAAATGCCCATATATGGATTTAACTGACCATGCAAGTACTGTGCGCATGTTTGACCGCTCAAGCCTTCTTCCTTATATTTACATCATATAAAAAACATAGGAAAAACAGAATACAATGTTTTATTAACAATGTTGAAAAGATGGATCAATGTTTATAATACATTGTATAAACTATGTTTTACAACTATTCAAAACCATCGTGCAAAGTTTACTAATCGAATTATGAACTAAATATCACTATTTGAATATGTTATCTACAACTTAGGCACCGCTCTGCATTGCTCAGTTTTAAAACCTGAGCACTACTCAGTTTTAAAATTATGGCCAACCGCTAATACAATGAATCCTACACCAATTTCCACTGAAAATATAATTATCAAATTTCTACTTTTTTATTGCTCGATGGTGAATTTTTAGATTGGGGATTAGAATTGGCTTCTTTGAGAAATCTTCAATTTCGGATGCTTGCACTTTTTTTCCTGTTGTATAGGAAGTTTGCACTTTTTTTAAGAAATCTTAATGGCAATGCATAATTTACAAATGAATTCATATATATGCATGTAGGAAGCAAAGAATCCGGAATGCAAGCCTACACAAGAATCCGGACGAGCTACTTTTTGATGCACCTCAAAATGGTCGTTATACATTGTCCGAGTTGGTTGAGGGGGATTTTGTCATTGGCCAGAGTGTCGTATTCGTTGTTTATAATCTTCTAGATATGTTGTAGTAGTAAAATATGAAGTTTTCACGATGAATTTTGTAGAATTTGATATGTTCTATTTCGTGCATTTGATGTTTTTTTACTGATTTGATGATATTTAGTTTTGAAATTTAGTCTTGTGTTTACTGTTGTTGTAAATTCGTATAGACATAGTTGAATGAAATACTATTAGATGTCGAATAAGATATGGTTTAGTTATACCAAATTTGTAACACTTATAAGTGTTGGTAATTTTCTATTTACTTGTTCAAGGAATTCCCAACGGTTATAACCGTTGGAAAATTAAATATTCCAAGGTTATAACCATTGGGAACGTGAAGTAATTTCCCAACGGTTATGACCGTTGGGAATTACCAAGATTCCCAACGGTTATAACCGTTACAAATTATAGTTTTTTCCAACAGTTATAACTGTTGGGAATTTTGGTTATTCCCAACAGTTAAAACCATTGGGAAGTTCGAAAATTACTAACGGTTATAACCGTTGGGAATGACCAAAATTCCCAACGGTTATAACCGTTACAAAATATGTAAAAGAAATTATAACGTACCTGCTATCAACAGTTATAACCGTTGGGAATTTGATTACCAATAGTTATAACTGTTACAAAATGACAATTCCGGTATTGTGTATATACCCGTAGATATCTAAATTGAGGATTGAAATGATAAATATCTGTGCCACTTGACCATATGATAGAAAATTATATACGGATACCGTTGGTCTATAATTTGAAAAATGATTTCCAAAGTTTGGAAGGAAATATATGGTTTAATAAATATTGATTTTTCAAATATAATATACATAGGCTATTTTTATATATGTATAAAAATCTATATTTTAAAATAATATGTTCTGGAAATTTTAGTATATAAGTTAATTTTGAAAATATAATTTTTAAGATTTTCTTTTAAGTTTATTATTTTTAAATTATATAAAAATAGATTTAACACAATATACATTTAGTTATAAGATTTAATTTAATAAAAATTTAATTTAATTAGTATATAATATGTTTTAAATTATTTATATAAAAAAATTTGTATTAATATTTTAAAATAGATTTATAACTTTAATAACAAAGGTTGCAAAGATAAATTAATGTTGACTTGGAATTTAAATTGGCTGATAATTGAATTTAAGAAAGAATTGATTTAAACTTATTAGTTTTGAGATTTTGAAATGATATTATTATAACTTGATTTATAACTTGATTTGATAAAAAACGATTAAATGAATATTCTCAATTTTGAATAAAATTGAGATTAAATATTCAATATTGATTTAAATATGTAAATTGGAATTTAAAAAATTGCTATAAAATGGTTAGGGTAATAATTTCAATTTGAATAAATTTAAAGTTAAATGTTGAAATATAAATGAAATTTTCATGGGTTGTCAAAAAAAAGACGGGACTTTCTTTGAAAGTAAAGGAGGGGTTGTTATGTACACCAGTTGTTTTCAAATTAGCCAATTTCTCCACATGGACTAAGTCACATTTAGAAGTTTTACCTCTTTTTATAAGACCCGTTAATAACTAATCATTGTTAGCTCTTGTGAAACATGAAAACAGTTTCATTCTTTTCAAAAAAAGGAATCGGACACGAGTATTTTATAGTAAAATTTTAATTGGACATATGATTTACAAGCCTATTTAAAATCATATTTGCAATTAAGTTTAAAATATCATCTTAGTAGTCTATTAACTAGTGTTCACATTCATCCCTATAACTGCTAATAAATGTAAACTTCGATTGGAGCCTACATCAAATTTTAACACATTAAAATTGCATACGATAGATATGGTTTAGCTGCATTCTCCGCAAGGTTACACAAAGGAATGACCATTTCATCTTCAGAGGCCCAAGTCCATTAATAAGGTTGTTTGCTCATGTCCAGAAAGTATGTTGTCTCTTCCTTAGCCACCTACCTCATCTCACTTTCATAGTGAAACCTCTGGTGGAACTAAATTTTAGAGCATTAGCATTGTTTGAATTAGAAAATTAGTGCTTTTTATATCAAATACAAATGTAGCAACTTTACAGTGTCAAACAGAAGTATAATAACAGCAGAAATAAGTAATAAATATTCTAAATCTAAAAGCATTGAAGATGTTATTGATAGGATAATAAGAATTATGATAGCTAATGACCAACGAGTTACAAGTACAATAAAGTGCATTTTCTACAACCATGTGTTCCCATTATTATTTTTCCTTTGGAACTAGTAAGGTGTTCCATAATCTACGGCAGAGATGAGTAGTTTATGTACAAAAACATGCCACTTAAATTATATACTAGCATCACTATCACTTTAGATATATCCCTAGCATATTGCAATCCATATGTCTAAAATATACGCATGCACATTTCAAACGCTTAAACAGCTAAAAATGCATCTTATGTATCATCTAGTCATAGGTTTCACGTTTCGAAATTTTATTTAATTTCTTTATTAGCATTTCCTTGCATAATTAAGGATAATGACACTATTTCCTTGCTCAAATCATCAAATTTCAAACAAAATCAATCGAATAGATGTTAAATCCATAGCTAACAAAATGCCATAAAAGTAAAGGCGGACCGTACCAATTTCAACTATTTATGCAGTGTTGAAGATACCCTCAAACTGATTTCGTTAAAAAAACCCGAATAATTCATGTGATTAATTTCAATCATTTGAGAAAAGAAAAAATGATGATGAAAAACACATCAACAACAACAACTATGTAACAGCCCAAATTTTTAACAAGTATTTTTCACTTGTATTTTAAAAAATTTGGGGTTTATTATATAAAAATCTAAATTTTAAAGTGATTAAAAATAAAAATAAAAAAAATTGACCAAATTTTTAAATAAATAATAAGATCTGTGAAATTTTGACATGGTTAAGAATTAACTTTAATTTGGAAATTTGGATTTTTGTCGAAGATGGTAAATAACTTAATTTCTAGCAAAATCAAGTTTTAATTAAGAAAACATTAATAGCTTAGGTGGTTAAGACATCTGGGCTATTCACGACAGGTCACGAGTTCGAGTCTCAGCACGGTCAGAATTTCGAATTTATTTTAGTGTATAAATGAGCTGGGTAATTACGCGTTAAAAAGGGCGCCTAAATTTAGGGAATAAATACCGTATATATATATATATATATATATATATATATATATATATATATATAAGAAAACGTATAGAATTTTAATCAGTTATTTCGATATATTTTGGGCATAAAATATTATGGTTATGGTACACATTCTTAAAAATATGACCTTAGTGTAAATTAGTAAATTTATCAGTGGCATGTGTTTTTAGAGGGAAGGAATATTCTAGCGTTCAAATCAAATATGTTGCCTCTAAATTCAACGCATTACTTTAAAAATTTGATTTCCATAGATTTTTTTCCATTCAACAAAATTTATTTCTTGCATTTTTCAAAACACAATTTTCTCCTAAATCTCAGTCATGCGCAGTATCCATTCTCCTATCTGCTTGCCTATTTCATATGCGTTTTTCTCTTTACTCATATCTCTTACGTTATTTTTCTCTTTCCAGTAAAATTTACTTCCCAATTTATATATATTTTAATTTGATCAAATCATTTCCAAAATGCTAAATAATAAATGAAAGTTTCACTTTGTTTAAGGATAACTCTAAATGGGAATTTTAATAATAAAAAAAAAATTGGATTATATACTTGTTTAAAAATTTGTAATATTTGGTCCATTTGGATAATAAAAAGCCTTTTTATGGTAATAAGAATCAGAGAGAGATGTAACCAAAGTTTTATCTTTTTAATTTAGTAATAAATGTTAAGAATTTATAGCATATTAACAAACTGTTAAATTTCGCATTTAAAAAGGGTACGCATTGTAATGATATAAGTAACGTAAAAACTATAAATTAAAAACATTACTTTTGTATAAATTTTTGGGTGTATTGTAATGCGTCAGTTAGGCGTATTTTAAAAAATTATATTTCAATATCTATATGGATTAATAAAATCAGTTAGGAGATTTCCAACCAAAACGTATTGATTTCGTGCCTATCCGTTTCTCTAAAATCATGCACTGATTAAGGAGATTCCCACTACCAATATTGTTTTCAAAATCGTGCTTCCCTTTCACGCAAATATCATCTGGAAAGAAATCAAACTTGCTTTCCTTGCGCGTGACATATCAGTGAAATTTATTTCCTTTAACATCTTTGTCATTTGCCTCTTTATAGAGATTTGATTTAAAAACTTTCACAAATAAATTTTATTCCACTTGCCATTCATTCCTCTCAATCAAATATAATTGCTTGCCTTCTAAAATTCAATCAATCAGAAAATTAAATTTCTTACCATTTTCTCTCCGTGACATAAATCAACACATGCATTCAAATCTGTCCTTGAAGTAGCATCCAAAGCAAATTAATACTTGTTGATTCTTTGTATATAAATCTCTCAGACTATAAAAATAGCACGCAACTATTAATTGGGAAGAAAAAGACATATAACGTTGCAACCAAATTTTTCGTATATCTGGCAAAAATCACGCATAATTACGTAAACGTTATTTCGCTTGCCTCCTTATATTCGTTTTCCTTTACCATTTATCTCTTACGTTTTTTCTGGTCAACAAAAATAAATTCAATGCTTGCCGTTTCTTCTCTGCATTTAAACCTTGCTAATCAAACAATGCAAGCCTTATCCATTCAAATCTGGCAATATAAATCATGCATATCTTTTTAGAAATCAAACTAAAGAAAATTGGAAAGAAATCACACATATTTTTTTTTCCGCTTGCCTCTTCCTTAAATTTCGCAAGTTGTTTATCTATATATATACACCATACACGGTTACAAAATTCCACTATCTTCTCTCTGTTTCTTCTCGTGAGCTTGCATACAATCAGGTAATATTTCTATTCCTCTTCTTCTTTTGTATTCTCTCTGTTTTCTTTCTCTCTCCCTTATATTTTTGTTTTCCTTCTTCAGTTTTTTTTCCTTTTCTTTTTCACCTTGCTCGGCTACTTCTCACTCCATATTTCTACCGTCTTTGACTAAGTACATGCCTTTCTTTTCCCCCTGATAGCGTTGCCTTGTTTTGTCGTGCATATCATATAGGAAGTCAAGCTTAGTTGCATTCTGTAGAGATTTCATGCGTGTGTGCCTGTAGTTGATATAGGTTGTTATACCCATAATGAAAAAAAAAGACCATTGCCGAGCATAACCCTGTAATATCATTGAGTAGAACTGATAGAAGGCTTTCCAAATTTGAAAGAAGACATAGAATGTCAAAATGGGACGTGTTTTGCAAGGCATGGTTCATAAAATATAAAGAGTTTCAGCTGAAGGCCTGCAATGCTTTGAAGCATATAGTTGCGTGGGATAGTTTGCATCTATGCATGGAGGATGTGTTATCTGAAAACTGAAGGGGAGGCGTGACTATAGGGAAAGGACTTTAAAAATATGGAGATGTTATGATGTGTGCATGTTTTGATTTGGAGTTTGGCAGAGATGTGTTTATCTAGGCAGAGACGCAAGTTTTGCATAAAATTCATATTTTCAAACTAGATAAGTAGGACATGCCGTTGGAAAAATTTATATATATATATATATATATATATAATAATAATAATAAATAGCATTGCCAAGCCTATGAAGTTGGGGTCGGGATGTGGGGTGAGGCAGTCGAGCAAAAGCTGAACCAAAATTTCTTTTACTCTATTCGTTCCAATTGTCTCAAAATTTTTGCTTTGACCGTAATTTTTAAAGTCACGTATTCGGTATTTAGATCTTGAATCTAGGCGTGACATCCGGGGGAATTTGATCGTTACCCACTGTGCGATTCTTTTTCGGGGGGATTTTCATTTTGAATCAAATTTTTCTGCAGCATTCAGGTGAGTATTTCTCACCAGACAAACATACCTATATATTTGTGAATTATCGCAAGTGTATTTGTAAAGTATTTATTAAATTTTATCTGTCTGAAATATAACGTATGATGTTAAACCCCATTTTAAAATTGACACTTCATCAGTTGTTTATCTATTGTGATATTATTGCGGTTATATTATTTAATGCTTATTTACTGATTAAATCATCACTGCAAGTTCCCTGTAAATGGAGATTGTTATAGGCTGAAAAGATAGGCCTAAACGATAATTTTTATCCATCTATTTATTTAATTGTTTAAATTTTATTTGTTAACTTGGGATTGCGGGTTTGAAATTATAGAACCCGGGGTTTTGTAAATTGCGGACTGAAATGATATAAATCCGTATCACTTGACCTAGGCTAGAAAACTATATACAGACCCGTGGTTTATATAATATTTTTCTGAAATGTTTAAAAATATTTTAAATGGGAATTCATAATATTCTGGTTCAAATGTATTTAAAGGATTTTTATAAAATTTATAATGATTTTTGAATAAGTCAAAATGTTAAATAAATAAATGTTTAAATAAATTTTTGTAATATAACTTATTTTGGAAAATTCTGAATTTTGTTAAAAGGTGAGATTTTAGTTATGTGAATAATTGAAAATAAGTTATGTTTGGGAATTTAAAACTTAATTTTTAAGTTAATAATCTATTACAGCACTTAAATACTATCTTTTATAAATGAAACTGTTTTAACCTATAGACATTAGCTAGCATTTCATAAGTGCTATGGAAACTGAATTTGGATTGTTTAAATAAAATTTATGGAAATAATCTTTGGGAAAAGGTTTAAATTTTGAAATTTAATTTGAATAAATAAAATAAGGAATTGACTTTAAATGGTTTTAAAAGGAAGTATTTAACTTTTAAATGTGAAATTGAAAGGCAATTTATTCCTAAATGAATTAAATATATTAAATGGTATTTTATATTAAATAGAATGACTGATGTGTAAATAAAGGATGTTTAAAGGGATATTATAATATTGAAAAGTATTTGAAATTTATTTTGATTTGTAAAGTATAAATACCATTTCTAAAAGTTGTAACCACGGGTTATAATAATGTTTGGTTGTTAAAGAGACCGGGATCAGATATCTGGCATACTCTCTGTCGATACCGAAAACCACTTTAACAACCGTGTACGCGGTGGATATTCCAGAATGAAGTAGGATGGTGGTGACATTTCCTTTGAGGTATATACGTGCACCCGACTCCCGTGAGTTGGCATAAGGTGGCTAAAACAGGAGCGATCGACGGATTAATGAGGTAGCACCTCTGATCGGACGCACTTCTTCGTATGCCATTCTATTACTTTTGTGATTGTTTTGGTGCGCACCTTTGATTTGGGAGTGTTGTTCGAGGTGGGCGGCAGCTGCGCGCTGCGCATTTCCATCGGTCCGGAAGCGTAATTGGTATATCTACCCTGGCATTGCCTAGTTGTGCCGTGTCACCTACCCTAGCGCGCCTTATATGATTTTGGTTTTGTGCCATACCTATGGAGTGCCCTCTGACGACGCCCATTCCGGGGGAGATTACGGTACTGTATAGACTATGGGAATATATTATGTGTTAAGGTGGAAAATGTAAAGCCTTAACGCTATTTAAAAGTAAGTTTATTTTACTAATAGACACTATTATAATAGCGAAGTATTACTACATAGTAAATAGTTTAACGGATCCTTAGAGGATGGGCGATCCCAAGCATCCTTTTGCTTTATATTACAGTACACTTGAATTAGCTTACACTATATAAGTATGTATGTCCTGACTCGAGTGTTTATGTTTTATTTTACGCTCGGGTCAGCCTGAGTTGCAGTTCAGTCATCATCCCGAAGCTAGGACTTCTGTAGATCCTTTCAAGCTGCTGGCTTCTTTCTGTCCGTTATCTTATTTATGAAATCAAGACTTTGGGATTTTTGGATTTTCTATTTGATGATTTAAACTATATTTGGGATGGAAGACTTTGTAAATTGTATTTGTTGAGACTATTTATAGTGGCTTCATGAACCACTAAGTATTTTTAAATTCCGCTGCGAGTATTCTGTTTTTGTGTCTGTGATTCTGTGATTAATTATTACTGTATATTTTGAGATTTGCCAAATTTTATTTACAATGCGGTATTTTGAACAATTCAAGTCCGACATGTGCGGATGCGAATGGTTGAAAATATCGGGTCGTTTCATTTGGTATCAGAGCTTTGGCTCTAGGCAAAACTTAGAATGTATGGTAAATTTGATTTACAGAATCACTTTCATTCGGGCTTGAATCTCTTCCTTTTGATTCGATTTCCTTTGAATTTTGGAACGTTCCCTGCGGTTCCGAAGTTCATTCGTGTCCCTCACTATTCATTTTCTTTCGATTCTGGAGTATCCCATAACTCCACTTCGGATGATCTTTATAGTGAATTGGCGGTCTCGCCAATATTCTAATAAAGGGGTGAAACTCCTTTACAATTAGCATTGATCCACCAAAGATTTATATTTAACCTCGGTTTAGATGCTAGTATCTTTGGTTATTCCGAACTCTATCTCTTCGGATCGAATGGTAAATCTACATTCGATCTGACTCATTTAAGTCACGGTTGACCAGGTTAAGGTTGCCCGCGATTTATATAAACTTATCTAGTTCCTTGTTCTGCTATGTAATCATCGGATCTTCTGATTCCAATTTATCTTTAAATCAAAATTCTCTTTGATATCCATCAAATTTGAATCTCTATCCTTGTTTTGAAAAATTTATTCCTACATTTGGGAAAAATCTAATATTATATATAAGTATAATTTTCAGAATTTTATAACTAATTTAACTAGTTGTCAAGAGATAATAGTATTTGATTTTATTTATGGTTTTGTAAACCATTGGTTTTGTCTTATATAAATAATTGAACTATAAAACATGGTTATAAATTTATTTGGAAACAGAAATGGATTTAAAACAAGAATTTAAGAATTTAATTTCTGATAGTTTCAAACCTTGTGTTTAAAGTCTTAAAAGGATATATTATTATTTAAATTATTTTCGAATATAAATTTGTTTCCAAAGAATTTTAAAGGTTTAAAAATCAGTGCTCTTCTCTTTGTCGCTAGGAAATAATTTCGGTAATGACAGCAACATCATCGACATTCATTTTCGAGTTTCGAAGTGAAAAGACCATTCTGTAGCCTTGCTACAGTGTTACCTTGAGAATTTAATTGATTTGAATCTCTAAATATGACTTGATTTATAATATATAGATATATATGATTTAAATTTGATTTGACATATTATGTACATATATTTATTTGGGTTTTAATTCTTAAATTTTATCTTGAGGAATAATTTCAATAAAAAAAAATCAAAATTTTGAATAAATAATTCTAACTTGAGATAATTGAATTTGAAAGTTTTATTTGTATAATACTCAATTTCATTTCAATATAACCTACCTTGATTTTCAGAAGTTAATAATGTAATTGGATAATATACAATATAAAAAGATTTATAAATAAAATTTGAGTGGTTATAATAAATGTTATACACTTAAACTCTAGTTATAAAAAGATTAACAGAGGTAAATAAAATTAAAGGGTAATGGAATAATTTATAATATAAAATGATGTTAAGGAACTAAGAATAAATTTAAACAGTTGTAATAAGTGTAAACATATTTGACATAGATGAGAAAAATATATTGAAAGAAATAAATTTAATTATAGTTTGGAATAAACAAGAAACTAAATGGGGAATTTAGTTTATTTTGGGAAATGGTAAATTTACTTTAACAATTAAGTTAAACTACCATTTCAAATTTGGATTAAATTAAACATTTTAAATTAGAATGTTATAATACCTTGTGTAAAATTTGGATAAAAAAAAAATGAATGATCTTTTTAAGTGTAGGGATATTATACAAGTAAATATGTAAATAAATAAATGTTAAAATTTTAAGTATAAATAGATGAAATCAATGATTAATTTAAAATTGAATTTTTATTGTTTAGATTAATGATTCTAATTTAAGTTTCAATTTAGTTTTCTTTCAGGTTGTTTCTATTCCCCTACCATCTTCCTTTTCGAGGACGAAAAGTTCTGAGTGGGGGAGAGTGTAATAGCCCAAATTTTTAACAAGTATTTTTCACTTGTATTTTAAAAACTTTGGGGTGTATTATATAAAAATCTAAATTTTAAAGTGATAAAAATAAAAATAAAAACAATTGACCAAATTTTTAATTAAATAATAAGATCTGTGAAATTTTGACATGGTTAAGAATTAACTTTAATTTGGAAATTTGGGTTTTTGTCGAAGATGGTAAATAACTTAATTTCTAGCAAAATCAAGTTTTAATTAAGAAAACATTAATAGCTTAGATGGTTAAGACATCTGGGCTATTCACGACAAGTCACGAGTTCGAGTCTCAGCACGGTCAGAATTTCAAATTTTTTTTAGTGTATAAATGAGCTGGGTAATTACGCGTTAAAAAGGGCGCGTAAATTTAGGGAATAAATATCGTGTGTATATATATATATATATATATATATATATATATATATATATAAAAGAAAACGTATAGAATTATAATCCGTTATTTCGGTATATTTTGGGCATAAAATATTATGGCTATGGTACACATTCTTAAAAATATGACCTTAATGTAAATGAGTAAATTTATCAGTGGCATGTGTTTTTAGAGGGAAGGAATATTCTAGCGTTCAAATCAAATATGTTGCCTCTAAATTCAACGCATTACTTTAAAAATTTGATTTCTATAGATTTTTTTCCATTCAACAAAATTTATTTCTTGCATTTTTCAAAACACAATTTTCTCCTAAATCTCAGCCATGCGCAGTATCCATTCTCCTATCTGCTTGCCTATTTCATATGCGTTTTTCTCTTTACTCATATCTCTTACGTTATTTTTCTCTTTCCAGTAAAATTTACTTCCCAATTTATATATATTTTAATTTGATCAAATCATTTCCAAAATGCTAAATAATAAATGAAAGTTTCACTTTGTTTAAGGATAACTCTAAATGGGAATTTTAATAATAAAAAAAATAATTGGATTATCTACTTGCTTTAAAATTTTGTAATATTTGGTCCATTTGGATAATAAATCGCCTTTTTATGGTAATAAGAATCAGAGAGAGATGTAACCAAAGTTTTATCTTTTTAATTTAGTAATAAATGTTAAGAATTTATAGCATATTAATAAACTGTTAAATTTCGCATTTAAAAAGGGTACGCATTGTAATGATATAAGTAACGTAAAAACGTATAAATTAAAAACGTTACTTTTGTATAAATTTTTGGGTGTATTGTAATGCGTCAGTTTGGCGTATTTAAAAACAATTATATTTCAATATCTATATGGATTAATAAAATCAGTTAGGAGATTTCCAACCAAAATGTATTGATTTCGTGCCTATCCGTTTCTCTAAAATCATGCACCGATTAAGGAGATTACCACTACCAATATTGTTTTCAAAATCGTGCTTCCCTTTCACGCAAATATCATCTGGAAAGAAATCAAACTTGCTTTCCTTGCGCGTGACATATCAGTGAAATTTATTTCCTTTAACATCTTTGTCATTTGCCTCTTTATAGAGATTTGATTTAAAAACTTTCACAAATAAATTGTATTCCACTTGCCATTCATTCCTCTCAATCAAATATAATTGCTTGCCTTCTAAAATTCAATCAATCAGAAAATTAAATTTCTTACCATTTTCTCTCCGTGACATAAATCAACGCATGCATTCAAATCTATCCTTGAAGTAGCATCCAAAGCAAATTAATACTTGCTGATTCTTTGTATATAAATCTCTCAGACTATAAAAATAGCACGCAACTATTAATTGGAAAAAAAAAGATATAACGTTGCAATCAAATTTTTCGTATATCTGGCAAAAATCACGCATAATTATGTAAAATTATTTCGCTTGCCTCCTTATATTCGTTTCCCTTTACCATTTATCTCCTACGTTTTTTCTGGTCAACAAAAATAAATTCAACGCTTGCCGTTTCTTCTCTGCATTTAAACCTTGCTAATCAAACAATGCAAGCCTTATCCATTCAAATCTGGCAATATAAATCGCGCATATTTTTCTAGAAATCAAACTAAAGAAAATTGGAAAGAAATCACACATATTTTTTTCTCGCTTGCCTCTTCCTTAAACTTCGCAAGTTGTTTATCTATATATATACACCATACTCAGTTACAAAATTCCACTATCTTCTCTCTGTTTCTTCTCGTGGGCTTGCATACAATCAGGTAATATTTCTATTCCTCTTCTTCTTTTGTATTCTCTCTGTTTTCTTTCTCCCTCCCTTATATTTTTGTTTTCCTTCTTCAGTTTTTTTCCTTTTCTTTTTCACCTTGCTCGGCTACTTCTCACTCCATATTTCTGCCGTCTTTGACTAAGTACATGCCTTTCTTTTCCCCCGATAGCGTTGCCATGTTTTGCCATGCATATCATATAGGAAGTCAAGTTTAGTTGCATTCTGTAGAGATTTCATGCGTGTCTGCCTGTAGTTGATATAGGTTGTTATAGCCATAATGAAAAAAAAAGACCATTGCCGAGCATAACCCTGTAATATCATTGAGTAGAACTGATAGAAGGCTTTCCAAATTTGAAAGAAGACATAGAATTTCAAAATGGGACGTGTTTTTGCAAGGCATGGTTCATAAAATATAAAGAGTTTCAGTTGAAGGCCTGCAATGCTTTGAAGCATATAGTTGTGTGGGATAGTTTGCATCTATGCATGGAGGATGTGTTATCTGAAAACTGAAGGGGAGGCGTGACTATAGGGAAAGGACTTTAAAAATATGGAGATGTTATGATGTGTGCATGTTTTGATTTGGAGTTTGGCAGAGACGTGTTTATCTAGGCATAGACGCAAGTTTTGCATAAAATTCATATTTTCAAACTAGATAAGTAGGACATGCCGTTGGAAAAATTTATATATATATATATATATATATATATATAATAATAATAATAAATAGCATTTCCAAGCCTATGAAGTTGGGGTCGGGATGTGGGGTGAGGCAGTCGAGCAAAAGCTGAACCAAAATTTCTTTTACTCTATTTGTTCCAATTGTCTCAAAATTTTAGCTTTGACCGTAATTTTTAAAGTCACGTATTCGGTATTTGGATCTTGAATCTAGGCGTGACATTCGGGGGAATTTGATCGTTACCCGCTGTGCGATTCTTTTTCGGGGGGATTTTCATTTTGAATCAAATTTTTCTGCAGCATTCAGGTGAGTATTTCTCACCAGACAAACATACCTATATATCTGTGAATTATCACAAGTGTATTTGTAAAGTATTTATTAAATTTTATCTGTCTAAAATATAACGTATGATGTTAAACCCCATTTTAAAATTGACACTTCATCAGTTGTTTATCTATTGTGATATTATTGCAGTTATATTATTTAATGCTTATTTACTGATTAAATCATCACTGCAAGTTCCCTGTAAATGGAGATTGTTATAGGCTGAAAAGATAGGCCTAAACGACAATTTTTATCCATCTATTTATTTAATTGTTTAAATTTTATTTGTTAACTTGGAATTGCGGGTTTGAAATGATAGAACCCGGGGTTTTGTAAATTGCGGATTGAAATGATATAAATCCGTATCACTTGACCTAGGCTAGAAAACTATATACAGACCCATGGTTTATATAATATTTTTCTGAAATGTTTAAAAATATTTTAAATGGGAATTCATAATATTCTGGTTCAAATGTATTTAAAGGATTTTTATAAAATTTATAATGATTTTTGAATAAGTCAAAATGTTAAATAAATAAATGTTTAAATAAAATTTTGTAATATAACTTATTTTGGAAAATTCCGAATTTTGTTAAAAGGTGAGATTTTAGTTATGTGAATAATTGAAAATAAGTTATATTTGGGAATTTAAAACTTAATTTTTAAGTTAATAATCTATTACAGCACTTAAATACTATCTTTTATAAATGAAACTGTTTTAACCTATAGACATTAGCTAGCATTTCATAAGTGCTATGGAAACTGAATTTGGATTGTTTAAATAAAATTTATGGAAATAATCTTTGGGAAAAGGTTTAAATTTTGAAATTTAATTTGAATAAATAAAATAAGGAATTGACTTTAAATGGTTTTAAAAGGAAGTATTTAACTTTTAAATGTGAAATTGAAAGGCAATTTATTCCTAAATGAATTAAATATATTAAATGGTATTTTATATTAAATAGAACGACTGATGTGTAAATAAAGGATGTTTAAAGGGATATTATAATATTGAAAAGTATTTGAAATTTATTTTGATTTGTAAAGTATAAATACCATTTCTAAAAGTTGTAACCACGGGTTATAATAATGTTTGGTTGTTAAAGAGACCGGGATCAGATATCTGGCATACTCTCTGTCGATATCGAAAACCACTTTAACAACCGTGTACGCGGTGGAGATTCCAGAATGAAGTAGGATGGTGGTGACGTTTCCTTTGAGGTATATACGTGCACCCGACTCCCGTGAGTTGGCATAAGGTGGCTAAAACAGGAGCGATCGACGGATTAATGAGGTAGCACCTCTGATCGGATGCACTTCTTCGTATGCCATTCTATTACTTTTGTGATTGTTTTGGTGCGCACCTTTGATTTGGGAGTGTTGTTCGAGGTGGGTGGCAGCTGCGCGCTGCGCATTTCCATCGGTCCGGAAGCGTAATTGGTATATCTACCCTGGCATTGCCTAGTTGTGCCGTGTCACCTACCCTAGCGCGCCTTATACGATTTTGGTTTTGTACCATACCTATGGAGTGCCCTCTGACGACGCCCATTCCGGGGGAGATTACGGTACTGTATAGACTATGGGAATATATTATGTGTTAAGGTGGAAAATGTAAAGCCTTAACGCTATTTAAAAGTAAGTTTATTTTACTAATAGACACTATTATAATAGCGAAGTATTACTACATAGTAAATAGTTTAACGGATCCTTAGAGGATGGGCGATCCCAAGCATCCTTTTGCTTTATATTACAGTACACTTGAATTAGCTTACACTATATAAGTATGTATGTCCTGACTCGAGTGTTTATGTTTTATTTTACGCTCGGGTCAGCCTGAGTTGCAGTTCAGTCATCATCCCGAAGCTAGGACTTCTGTAGATCCTTTCAAGCTGCTGGCTTCTTTCTGTCCGTTATCTTATTTATGAAATCAAGACTTTAGGATTTTTGGATTTTCTATTTGATGATTTAAACTATATTTGGGATGGAAGACTTTTTAAATTGTATTTGTTGAGACTATTTATAGTGGCTTCATGAACCACTAAGTATTTTTAAATTCCGCTGCGAGTATTCTGTTTTTGTGTCTGTGATTTTGCGATTAATTATTACTGTATATTTTGAGATTTGCCAAATTTTATTTACAACGCGGTATTTTGAACAATTCAAGTCCGACATGTGCGGACGCGAATGGTTGAAAATATCGGGTGATTACAAACTAAGTAGTACGCTATCATTTCAAATGAGATGTACAACATTTACATTTGAGTCATGATTAGATAAATAACTACTAAGTTATCTTTAAAACACCTAATATATCCACAAGTACCAGCAAATTTTCTATTGTGTCAATTGGCCCATTAGCTGGTTGGTTAGAGTTTCGTGCTAATATGCGAAGGTCGCAAGTTCGAAACCTGCTTGGTTCCTACTTTACATGGGGTTTTTTTTCTACCTTCACTAATTCCCAATAAATATATTTTTATGCTTTATTACATTCCCAATTAAAATGCATGTGTTTCTTTTTTCATCTTCTTCATTGTTCAATTACTCATACATAGATTCATAAATTTTGTTCGAAATATTGTATCTCCAATGAGAATGATAATAACAACAAACTTAATGCTTCAAGGATCTTTGTATATATTATTTTAAACCATAATTCAACCTTATTAAGTACAAACTGATTATACAATTATCGACTACGAGAATCAATGAGGAATCTTTAAAGGTAGTATTATTTTGATCTGATTAAGAACATTAAGTTCATGTTAATAGTTGATGATGAAGAAAGGGAAACAAAGTTAGAATTCAAGAAAAAGAATTGTTCTGAAATCCAAGGATCTAGTATACATTTATAATGGTCCTGAACTGTCCATTCCCAAAATGAAAATGTCCAAAGGCTAGATCTACTAACCCGTAATGGTTCGCTTAACAGATCTATCTGTTACTTGACTTGTTGATTCGCTCTACAACGGCCCTAGCTTTCAAAATAGAAAGACTCCCACTTCTAGCGATGGTGTGTTTGTGCTAAATGCAAGTTGCAACCTAAAAGCACCCAATTGCTCCCCAAATGCTTGTTCACCCATGTATGCACATGCATGTGTAGTGCATCACACTCTGCCTTTGCTCTCTCATGGCTTTGGTCTCTTTTTTAACCAAAGACAACTCTTTATAACTTATTTTATATTAGCATACTCCTTTATTTTCTACCTTCACTATTTCCCAATAAATATATTTTTATGCTTTATTACATTCCCAATTAAAATGCGTGTGTTTCTTTTTTCATCTTTTTCGTTGTTCAATTACTCATACACACATTCATAAATTTTGTTCGAAATATTGTATCTCCAATGAGAATGATAATAACAACAAACTTAATGCTTCAAGGATCTTTGTATAGATTATTTTAAACCATAATTCAACCTTATTAAGTACAAACTGATTATACAATTATCGACTACGAGAATCAATAAGGAATATTTAAAGGTAGTATTATTTTGATCCGATTAAGAACATTAAGTTCATGTTAATAGTTGATGATGAAGAAAGGGAAACAAAGTTAGAATTCAAGAAAAGGAATTGTTCTGAAATCCGAGGATCTGGTATACATTTATAATGGTCCTGAACTGTCCATTCCTAAAATGAAAATGTCCAAAGGCTAGATCTATTAACCCGCAATAGTTCGCTTAACAGATCTATCTGTTACTTGACTTGTTGATTCGCTCTACAACGGCCCTAGCTTTCAGAATAGAAAGACTCCCACTTCTAGCGATGGTGTGTTTGTGCTAAATCCAAGTTGCAACCTAAAAGCACCCAATTTCTCCCCAAATGCTTGTTCACCCATGTATGCACATGCATGTGTAGTGCATCACACTCTGCCTTTGCTCTTTCATGGCTTTGGTCTCTTTTTTAACCAAAGACAACTCTTTATAACTTATTTTATATTAGCATACTCCTTTATTTTTTGCGATGTATAACAAATGTGAAATCCCAAAACTTCATATCAATATACCTAATCCCGTTCTGTTTTGAAAACATTCACCTTTCCCTCCTTATTTTCACATTTAGATATAGATTCAAACTTGCAATCAACAAATAACCCGAATTTTTTTTATTTTTTAATAAAACTATAGTTAACATATCTTAATCTACCACGTCATAACTTAACAAGGACAAAACAAACAAATGATGAATAAAAAATCATCAAACAATTCGAATGAACGTAATTTCACATTTTTCTAATCGTGATTCATATCCTAAATGAAAATCAAATGAACCTTTTCAACCCTGAACAAGAGAAGACATTGGACCTTTGTACTAAATTTACACCCCAAATTTTTTTATAAAAAATATTGTATACACAACATGGCACATTGTAATAGAATAGAAGGGAATTGCTACATGACACAACTATGATATAAGGTGTCATGGAATCAGGGTGCAACCCCACTATTAGGCCGCCAGTGTGGTGTAATAACCCGCTTTTCCGTACAATTCAAGTTGACAATAAACCACATGTCCAGTTCAAATCAAATGGAAAGACGGATAGTTAAGGTAAAGAAAGAAGAAAGAATAAGAGAAGAAGAAGAGAAAAGAAACTAAAACAACACCAAATCTCACAATCGCAATGGAACAAAATATAATATAATATTAATGATCTTTGCAAAAGAAAAAATGTTATATACATACATCCGTTAGAGTACAACAACGATCATAATTATTAGCCTAGACAGTTATAACATCATGTCCTCATAATTGATGATAATTTCAATAACAAAGTAGTGGAAAATAAACAGATACGTGTATACGCCTTGAAAACCTTCAACTCATCTCCTAAGCTCCAATGCATCCAAAGCAATTTGTAAATATGCTCGGTCTGACCCGAGCATTATAATAAAGTAATGCCCGAGTCAATTTGAAAAATCAATGTGAGAAAACATACCCAATTGGACTTTACAGTTATGCGAAAACTTTTAAAAACAAAGGTATCTTGTAGAGACCATGCCGCACATAAACACGGATGGGTTTTTACCTTACTATAACCAAAACATTTCATATAAAACCCTTTGATATTATATTAGTACTTAATATACAAGTACTTATTAACCATATTCAAAATTGTTACATTAATTAGATTCCAGCATACTGGGTTCTACAACCAAAACCAAAGGCTCGTATCGGAGAATGGATTCCAATTATGAAAGGTAAGGGTCTGCCCACCGATTCCGTACATCTCTATATAAAATGAATGGAAGGCTACAACACCTCTGCTACTCGGGATTGACACTACCTCCTTATTGAGTAGCACCAAATATGATCAACACTTGGTTGCAATCAACAACCACATAAGGGGATCCTGAAGTATACATGAATATCACTCTAGATTTGGGAAGATGATACCCTACTTAGATATGACCCTCTTAGCCATGCCGCATGTCCCTGCTTTATTCATTTTCTGGGTGCGAGGCTCGATGAGGCCACACAATTACCATTTATATAGCTCCCACTTTGAATGCTAGCACTATCCTCTATGCAACAATTCAACATCAGCATTCATCCATACAAGTTCGTTTTGGAACTGAAAGAAACAATTTAGAGATCCGTCTCCAATTCCATCATCTTCAAGAAGTCTTCACTTCAAATGCTTAAGGTGGATCGAAGTGGTTTCAGATAACATATATGATCCCAGTATCTTCGAAATAACTTTCGATAATTCCCTGTAGACTCAAATCCGGTTCCTTAGGAAATAAACAGTCAAAGATAAGATCGGACCTCCTAACCCTTAGTGGACGGATTTCCTTATCATTGTCTTAGGAGAACGAAACGAGATTTATACACACAATACAACATCATTGGAGATGAATACACCATATAACTCATGTGTTTCCCTTAGATATTTTAAAAGTTATGTTTGGGTCCAAATTCAATGGTCGGTCATTTAATTGTCGAATAACAAACATTCGATCAAGGATTCAATTCCATAAGGAAAAACCAACATTTGGTTAAGCATAAAGCAACACTAGGCCTCTATTAATTAATATTTTATTAATTAAATTTACTTTGTAATACTTGAATCAAAAATTCTTTTTACATAAATCCAAAATTCCTATTCCTCCATATTTGCAAAAAGTATCCATGTGCTTATCTCGATGGTATATGTGTATTCGCCAACAATTTGGAAGATTACCCCTTAATTTAGTTTAAAAACCATTTATAAACCTAATTATAATCCACAAAACCATTTATAAACTCCTTTTATAAATTTATAAACCTCTTTATAATTTTCCTTTGTACATATTTAAAACCATTTATAAAACTATCTTACCCTTTTAACCAATCTTCCTTTATGCTTTTTAAAACGTGTTATAAGATTCCCCCTATAAAAACCTCATCTATTTGTAAAGCTACATTTATAAATCCTCGAAATAATTATAATTGAATTCAACTCTTTTCCTTTAAACACTAATATATACTGATAAGATTATAAATAAATAAATAAATAAACAAATACTAACTTTAAAAACATTTTAAAATAATAATTAATAAATTCCAAACATCCTAATTAAAATAATATTAATTTGCCTAAACATTTTTATAAACACTGATAATTAGTTTCCAAAATATTACTGATAAATAATTATAATTTATTTTCAACCATATTAATATTTTTAATAACTAACCTTCCAAAATATTTAAAATATTTATAATTTTTAAACAATATTAATATTAATAAACAATCCTTAAATATAAATATATTCCCTTAATAAAAATCCATACTTAATTCATATGATCATTTCCATATTTATAAACCATGTTTATAAATCTCTTTCATTTTATAAAACTTCCTTTCATAAAAATTCTTTTATAAATCCAGCTTATTTATAAAACACCCTCCAACACATAATTTCAACCGTTATAACCTTGCTCCAATAGGTATAAGTTTCTTTTATGAATTTCCTTCAATTTATAAAATATCGTTTAACAATTCAAATTTGTCCTCATCTAATAATAAATTCACCGTTCAGTTTATTTCTTCAGACAGCTAAATGATAATAGTTTCATTTTAATTTATAAACCTTTTACAAATCTATCCCTTTATAATAAATCAAAATTTTACAAATATTAATTTTATTTGAAAAATATCACTTTTACAAATTTAGCACATTTATAAATTCACCTTTATAAATTAATTACACTATATATACCTATGTATAATGATTGATGATATAAAAATACTTCTATTTTCTTTTTAAGATCATAACCCTTTATTATAAAAGACTGACTTATTTTCCTTGATTTTGAAACCTTTCTCTCATTTTTAAAACTCTATCTAATGATTTATAACTATTAGGTTACCATATCCACAAAATCATAATTTTGTTTTAAAACAATTATGTAAAACATGAATAATTTTCAAATCACTTGAAACTTCTTTTTAAATCAAATCACCATTTTATAGTATTTTTAAAATACCAAAATTTGAGGCGTAGTGCTACCAAAGCACTAATTAAACAGAAATCGTGTCTGTGTCATCATTTATAACATCCAATATATAATATATCAATTTTATATAAAAATAAATCAACAGTGTGAGGAATCCCGTTGGATCCCTCCAACCCACCCCCTACATCACATACAGTATTTGTAATTATAAAAATATAAATCAACCGCTTCAAAGTGGGATTCGTACACAAAAGTCATCCGCTCTTACACGGAAACGTAATAGGGTCTCATCCGCTCCAATAGGCAGGAATATATTCAACTAACAATATAATTTAGTACATTATTATTAATAACGATCAGAAATAAATATCCTAACATCCAATAAAAAATATTCATTGACTACATAAATTTTATGATTGGCTAAAAAGGTGATATTAACTCACATTGATTTTAATTATAGTCCAAACGTTCCATTATGAATTAAAATAAAGGTATTCAAATTTTAATCCAGAATTTCAACTAGCTCCAAATTCGTCCAATCCAACTCCATAGCATAGCCTTCGTCGATACGATCGCAACGCGACTCGTCTTGTTCAATTTGGACCTCGTACCAGTTCGACGCGAATAAATGAACATTTGATATAATTTAAATTAATTACCTAAAATAAATAATTTAAAGTTAAACCTGAATCAAATTCCCTCTTCCTCTCGCTATAGTTCCTAGCACAAGAGGAAAAAACAAACCGATCCAAAAATAGCGACTATCCCTTATCAACCACCCCACCACGACAGTCATCGCTAAGCCGCCTGCACCCACCGTCGCGCGCCACTACGCCACCCCACAGCCACAAATGTCGCCTCGCGCCACCCTCCTATGCGCGCGCGGATATAAAAATCGCGCTGAACTTATCCCTTGACTTCCTTCGCCAGCCAACATGTCGCACCATCGATCGCCCCAGATATGCACCCACGCCGCAGCTTGCCGCCTTGCCTCGCCTCCACGCGTGACTTTGACAACGGTTTATTTATTTATTCTAGTTTGGAGTTGCATTTTTAATATAGGAAGGAGGGCATGGTCATGACGTGGGGAGTATGAGCTAGAGGTATGGGCAAGGTTGACCTATATATATTATTTTTAAATTAAAAAGACGTGATGCCAGAGTCTTATATGTTATACCCCAATTCCAAACATAGTGGAACTTGTTTCGAGGCCTAATTCGATTGTATGCAGAAGATAGCTTTTTAAACCTGATTATTTTACATAAATTCTAAAATTATTTTCTACTTAGCTTTGCTAAAAAAATTATCTTCTACATGTTTCGAACTCGCACGACCAAACAATACGTCCAATCGCCATGAAATTCGACTGCATATAATAGTTTACCATTACAGATCCAATGAAATTGGTTTATTTGAAATCCGGGATCGTGCCCCAGAAGGCTATTTTTACACGTTAATCAAAACGACTATTTTTTAAATTTACTATTCCATTTTTAAATCCAATTTAAAAGTTCTATTATCTTCCTACTTATTTAAATAGAATTGAAATCAACTTTAGAAATTGTTTTCATTCAAATAAAATTTAAGATTCGACTATTTAAGCAATTTCAAACATTAAATTTAACAATTAACTTATCAAATAAATAGTTCTATTTGAAAATCAAATTATTTAACTTATAAAATTAACTTTATTTAAATTAACTATTCCAAATTCAAATTACTGAATTTCTAGGCCGTTATAGGTGGATACCGGTCTAATCTGGTCCACTCCAAAATCAAAAAGGAAGTTGGACAAAGACAAACATACATAAAGCATCTATACTCAACGACTGACACATAACTCTATCATATGCTGACACGCGGTTCTATATATTGGTCGATACATGGCTCTATGCAAATATGTAATACAGCTGATAGCGATGAGCTCCATCATACATAACGAATCCTTATATGAGTGACATTCACTTACAATGAGTAACCAAACAAATAACCCTATAACATCCAATTACCACTGTGCGTTATTCGAATATTATTCAATGCTCATAAACTATATTCAATCCAGACTATATATTTCTATGTAACAAGTCCGATGAATGATGAGAAATGTATCACCAAAAGTCCCATACTAGACAGTGTTACGGATCCTTTTATTCAAATTTCTTGCTACATAGAAATGTAATCACATATATAAGAAAGCAATTATATATGTACATATATGTATTATTTCGAAAGCATAGATATTATTTTATTTTTTCAAAAGATACATTATTAATGTAAATTATATATATTGACATTCATATAAATATACAAACACCATATAATGTTTTTACATGTCCATATAGTAAGTTTAAATTCACTGAATAAATATCTCTAGATCGTTTATAAAATTTTAAGAATAAGAATTTACAAATCTCTTAATTATGCATTTAACGAATATTATTAATATACTTTATTTAATAATTAAACATCTTAAATTATATTTGTGAATTAAGTGTAAAATATAAGGGTGTTATAATATATTTTGTTTATCTTTTATTTGTTTTATTTTTATTTTAATTAATTTTATATTATTATTATTTATGTACATTGGTGCTAACCAGTTGCAACCACCGGTCGACTAGTTGGTATTTTGGGGGTTGACCCATCGAGCATCCATTGTCACGTTTTCCTATGCCTATATCCATCGATTTGGGCTTTCTTCATCACTATCCTCTTCTACCATTAAGTGTATGCACCTTTTCACTACCATTCTATGATTCGCTAATGTCTACACATTCATCAATTATCTAATATAGTTTAAGAACAAGATGATATCAGGGAGAAATATATTACAGTAAGAGATTAGTATAAATGCACAACCACTACTCAACAATCATACATCTCAGAAACATCATAGACATAGTAACATGAGAGAAGTACCCACTTTAAGTTGAAGAATACCAAAAGCTTTGCTAACCTCTTCTAACTCCTCTCCTTACTTCTCTTTTTGCTTCTACTGTAATTTCCCCCTTTCAATTTTATGATTCGAACTTGAATTCTATCTTGCTAATTTGGTGCAGTGGAGTGTCAAGAAGCTTGAACTGGATTATGGGAATTTATAGGATTTTATTTCAATTTTCAAAGTGGTAGAAGGTAATTAGGCTTTTGATTTTCTAAAGTAAAGGAATTGATTGTGATGGGTTCGATTTACAAGTGGAGGTGGAATGTTTGGAGATATAAATATCTAGACTTAAAAGAAAATCATGCTTTCATGAAAGGTTATTTGGGTTTGGGCTTTTAAGTGTTTAGGCTTGGATTGACTATCTAATTCATGTTCTTTCTTTTCTTTTCTAGTTTATAAAATAAGCTTGCCTCTTCAAGCACAATAACATATCAAATCACTACATTAAATTTCTACCAAACAAATTGTATTATTATCTATCTTATAATTTTATTTTCTATAATTTTTTTATTTAGTTTAATTATTTTATTTAAATTCATTTACTTATAAACTCCAACTTATTTAGTAAAATTCTTTCTATCATCAAAATGGATTTTAAACTTACAAATTTAATTTAACATTTTATTCCAATTAAATAAATATATTTTTTCTTATTTCAAAATAACCTAATAAATTATTAAATCAATATTCCTTTCATATTTAGTTCTTTTCATTTTCATAAATATTCTTCATCAAATTTCCAAATCATTCCCATGATTCCATATTTACTAATTCAAAGCATGTATAGATAATTAATCTTTATTACTA
The DNA here is from genome assembly GCA_030765085.1 of Allium cepa. Lineage (NCBI taxonomy): Eukaryota > Viridiplantae > Streptophyta > Magnoliopsida > Asparagales > Amaryllidaceae > Allium > Allium cepa. The sequence continues at coordinate 962,735,262 of CM060928.1, forward strand.
AATTACTAACTTATTGTTTCTCGACAATGGGTTATTGCAGACTCTCCCCTTATGAAAATTGCGTCCTTGCAATTTCTTTTTTGGAAAAACCTATAATTAGCCAGATAAAATCTAGCTCATCTACACCGTAATTAATAAAAAGCAAGAAAAAACATACCTATCTCATGCATATTATTGAATAAATCAGGTACGATCATTCCATATACTCCTTAGTCTCCTAAGTATAATCTAACAGGTTGTCAGACCATTGTACCTTCACTAATGGAATTCTCTTGCTTCTAAGCTATCGGATTTCAGAGTGAACCATTTGAACTAGATGCTTCACATAAGTCAAATCAGTGGATAACTCAAGCTCCTAACTGTCTCTTAGATCGACAATAGTCTTTGTATCATGTTGAAACTTCCTTAGTTGGGAAATATGAAAGACAATATGGGTCCTTGAAAAGCAATATGGAAGCATGACTTTTTGCACAACTCTTCCAATTAGTTCGGTAATCGAGTATGGACCAATGTAGCAAGACGCTAGCTTTTTTGATTTAATAAATCTCATAACTCTCTTCAATGGAGATATACAAGATCTCCAATTTTAAACTCTATCTCCTTCCTTCTTCGATTGGCATAAGACTTTTTTCGATCTTGCACCTCTTTTGTTCTACTTCTAATCAGCTCAATCTTCCTTGATGCTTCCTTGATAAAATCTAGACCTAGTACAAATTTATCTCCAGCCTCCAAATAATAGAATGGCGATCAACATGGCCTAACATATAGAGCTTTAACCTGTGCCATGCTGAAGCTAGCTTGATAACTGTTATTATAAGAAAACCCAACTAAATAAAGATGATCTTCCCAACTACCACCAAAATCAAGCACACAGGTTCGAAGCAAATCTTCAAGAATCTGATTCACCTACTTCATCCAACCATCGATCTACGAATCATAAGCTGTGCTAAAATTCAGCTTTATTTGCAACGCTGCTTGAAGACACCTTCAGAATTTACTAGTGAACAAGGGATTATGATAAAAAACTATAGAGTTGAAAACTCCATGAAATATAACTACTTCCTTCAAACAAAGCTTAGCCAGATGTGGTGTTGTTTGGTTCGACTTCACCGGAATGAAATATGTCGACTTAGTTAACAGATCTATCACTACCGATATGATGTCATGGTCATTCCTTAACCGCGATGAGCCATCTATGAAGTCCATCGGCACCTACAACAACTATAGCAAAATGTTTCCATTAGGATTTATATAAGTGAAATATTGGTTCACAAATCCACTCATACCCGATCCTATTTCCATTGAGGGATTTCCAAAGGATGAAGCAAATTACCGGCCACTGATGTTCATCTTTCGCAAACTAACATGCCATACACTCCTTCACAAACTTGACAATATCACATTTGTTACCTTCCTAGTAGTCAAGACGTTTCATGTCAATATACACTTTACTACCTCCTAGTAAATGGTGTATCATGATCTATGGCAGTCTTCCATCACTTTGTAACGTAGGTCATCAACATCTGGTACTACTAACCCATACCTACTCCGCAAGCATCCATGAGAGTTGAGAGAATAGCTAATCAAATCTTTACGTTCATCTTTGGATTCCAATCTCTGAATGCGAACTAGAGTAACAAAATCTTTCTTCTGATCTTCTGCGATCTAATTAATCAGAGATGATATAGACCTAAAACTAGCCAGCATGTTTCTTGAACAAGTCATAGAATCTCTATCTTGGATCTCGCACATAAATAGTGTCTCAAGGTCATTCCATCCTACAGTCATCTTAGAGACTACTACTTGCTTCTTCCTACTGAGAGCATCTGCAACTAGATTACTTTCCCAAGTGTGTATTGGATCTCAAAGTTGTATGCCGCTAGGAATTCTAGTCATCCCTGCTGTCTCATATTGAGATCCTTCTGGATAAATAGATACTTCAACGACTTATGATTTTTATATAGACAAATCGCTCTCAAAGAAGTAGCGATGCCAAATCTTTAATGCGAAGACTATGGCTACTAGTTCTAGGTTATGAGCTACATATCTAATCTCATTAGGCCTTAGTTGTCTTGATCCATATGCCGCAACTCTACCTTCTGCATTGGCATTGCGCCCAATCTAGAACCACATGCATCTACATAAACCTCCAGGCCCTAGTTACCTTCAGGTACTATTAGCACAGGTGCATTCATTAGCAACTCCATCAACTTTCGATAGGCTTTCTCACACTTATCTATCCATTGGAATTTCACTCCTTTCCTTAAACGGTTAGTAAGAGGTTGTACAATTTTCAAAAAGTCCACGATGAATCACTGATTATATCCGGCTAATTTCAATAAACTTATAATCTTCAAAACTGTTTTAGCTCATTTATAGTTCTAAATTTCTCTATCTTTATTGGGTCTACTAAGATACCCTCTTCTGAAATGACATGTCCTAAGAACTTGACTTGCCTCTTTCAGAAATAACATTTGGAGAAATTTGATTTTGGCTTATTCTGCCTCAATGTCTCCAATATTATTCTGAGATGCTTCTCATTTTCCTCCTTATATTTAGAGTACACCTGAATGTCATTAATGAAAAACAAAATGAACCTATCTAGATAACTTCAAAAAACTCTATTCATCAAGTTGACTAAGTATGCTGGAGCATTCGTAAATCTGAAAGGCATTACTAGCCATTTATAGGATCCATAACTAGTTTTGAATAATGTTAACAGAATACTATCCTTAGTATTCCTAAGCTAATGAAATCACGTCTTTATGTCAAGATGTTAGAAGATCTTAGCTCTACTTAGTTGATCGAACGTATCATCGATCCTGGGAAGGGAATACTAGTTCTTAATAGTTAGCTCATTCAACTTTATATAATCAATGCACAGTCTCAGAGATTCGTCCGCTTTCATCACAAATACAGTTGCGATACACATGGGTGAACTACTTGACCTAATAAAATGCTTGGATTCCAATTATGATAGTTGCTTCTTAAGCTCCTCATTTTCTTTTGGGGACATTCTCGTCAAAGGTCGACTCATAGGTTGAGCTCTATGAACTAAATCAATTCGAAACTCAATAACTTGCTTAGGAGGTAAATATGTAATTGATTCAAAATACCTAGGTATTCTCTAACCATAAGGATCCTAGTAATATCACCTTCATCTCTCGCTTTAAGAGCAAATAATGATCCATTAAAGTTTTGCTCAAAATCCCTAAGAACTAAACTAACTCGATTAGTGGAATCCAGATGGCTTAAGAAAATGACTCTCTTAGGGCAATAGAGACGAGCCTCATAATGAATGAGCCATTCCATTGCCTAAATAGTTCAAATTCGAATACATGCAAGTCACAATAAAAAATCAAGTCACATAATTCTAATTCCTCATTCTAGCACATCATCCCAAGGTTTGCGTATCCTTTGATATGATTTGCAATCCTTAGAGATGTAACTGGGCACACAACATCCAAATAAAGTTTATTAACTAGTTTCTTTGAAAGAATGTGATGCTCCTATATCAATGGGTACTCTAATAGGAATTCCTTTAAATAACATCATACCTTCCAAGACAGAAGTAGCTTTTCCTTTCATATGAGAAGTACTGCTAGTCGCCTACATAGCATTCAGTTTTCCACTCTTCTTATAAGTAGTTGGATAAGTGTAGCTAAGATTTCCCTCCTTGTTGCAGATCCTACGATTCTTCTAAAATGAAAGAGGGTGCGACTTGGTACACTCCCTCAAATAATGTGCTTTCTCCCCACAGTTGAAACATTTAATAACATCTCTTCCACGGACCTTGTACTCTGGCATGCTCACTTTCATTGTCTCCTTATAACGTGCATTGTTCTAATGCTGCTTTGATACTAAATTGAAACACCCCACCTCTATACCCATGTCATCCAAGAGTATTACCACATAATACTATCGGATAATATAGAGAAAAAGGCAATAGAACGTATATATGTGAATATTTCTTTGGACTAATACTAGTACATATATCATATCATATAATACTCACCATAGATGTACACGGTCTCAGTACAAATCCATAAATACGTTGCCTCTAAGACGAACCGTATATAATCCCAGAGAATAAATAGAGAACATAGAGCCAATACACAGTAGATAAAATATGATACACATCACATAATACATAATCTAGTAGGGCTACAAAATTATAGTCTCTAGCCCTATATATACATAGGTCGTTAAATACAAACAACTAAATACATCATTGAGACAACAACACTACATAGGGAATGTTTCATCCTATATATATAACAACTAGACTCTCAAAAACCTAGTGAATCGGTTATCTATGGTGTACCTGATCCTGCAATATTTTAGAGCTACCCAAGTATTACAAATAACGCATGAGTCAGACTATGTTTGAAACCAATTCCAAAGTGTTATGATGACAAAAATAATATCCCAAAATAATAAAGTAAGAAATATCACAGATGTAAAGGTATATATCATGAGATAGCCAATCAAATCAACTAAACATCGTCCAATCATGAACATGATAGAGATAAGCAATTATACACAAACATAACATCGATCCATACATCCCTAACATAATGAATATCTCTGAAATGTAACTAAAAATATGATACAAATAGACTAGTATGGATAATACGGGGACTGACTGTACTTTAGACTTATGATCTCTATCATAGTCATACTCATCATCATAGGAATGTAACTAGTATATGTCTATCAACCACACACGCACATAAAAACCAGATGGGCGATTGATAGCACATCTTCTTAGTCCAAGAGTCACACGTGTCTATCTAACATGACACCTATAGTCTTCTGTTACCTCCTGTCGGTACTGTGAAGAAATCCAATTATGTGCGTGTCTATGCGAGGACTCTACTAGGTCATGGCCTGACACATGCCCATATGGTAAAGAGATTGCTGACCTAGGTGACAAAGGGGCGAAAATACAAAAAATAACATAAAGCTATAATGTAATGTGTCATAGATTCGGGCATGACCCCATAATCAGACCGCTAGGGTGGATACTACCCTAATATGGTTCACCCTCGAGTCATAAAGGAAGTTGGACAAAGTTAGATAGACATATAGTATTTACACTCAACGGCTAACACATAACTCTAATAATATGCCGACACACGACTCTATATATTGGCCAACACACAGCCCTATACAAATATACAATATTGCTCACCATAGCGAGCCCCATCGTACATAACAAATCCTCATATGAATGACATTCACTTATACTGAATAACCAAAAAAATAATGCAACAACATCCCGCACCACCATGCATTATTCAAATGCTTATTCAATGCTCATATACTACGCTTAATCCACACTATATATTTCTATGCAACAAGTCCAATGAATAACTAAAAAAGTATTACCAAAAGTATCATACTTATATAATAAAATTAATTATATAGATATACATAAATATATATTATTTCAAAAGTATAGATGAAATTTTCTTTTTACAAAAGATACTATATTAATTTAAATAATATATATTAACATTCAAATAAATATACAAACATCATAGAATGCTTTCAATGTCCATAATATAAGCTTAAATTTACTAAATAAATATCTCAAGGTCATTAATAAAATTTTAAAAATAAGAATTTACCAAATCTCCTTAATTTTTCATTTAAAGAATACTACTAAACTACTTTATTTAATAACTAAACACCTTAAATTATATTTGTAAACCAAGTGTAATGTATAAAGGTGTTGTAATACATTATGTTTATCTTTTATTTATTTAATTTTAATTATATGTATGTATGTATGTATGTATGTATGTATGTATGTATGTATGTATACATGTGTGTGTGCGTGTGACCAATTGCCAGTCGATCAGTAGCGGTCAGCCGGTTAGTATTTTGGAGGTCGACTGATCGAGAATCCAGTATCGTGTTTTACGGTGCCTGAATCCATCAATTCAGACATTCTTCATCAATATCATCATTTCCTTCTACCATTAAGTGCATACACCTTTTTACTACCATTCTATAATTCACTAATGTCCACACATTCATCAGTTACCCAATATTGTTCAAGAACAAGAAGACATAACAGAGAAATATATTACACTAAGGTATTAATATAGAAGCAAAACCGCTGCATCAACAATCATACATCTCAAAAACATCACGGACACAGTAACGTGAGTAAAGTACTCACCTTGAGTTGAAGAATACCAAAAGCTTTTCTAACCTCTTCTTACTCCTCTCCTTACTTCTCTTCTTACTTCTACTGTTAGTTTTCCCTTTTCAATTTTATGATTCAAACTTGAATTATAACTTGTTAATTTGGTGTAGAGAAGTATCAAGAAGCCTGAATTGGATTATAGGAACTTACAGGATTTTATTTCAATTTTCAAAGTGGTAGAAGGTAATTAGGCTTTTGATTTTCTAAAGTAAAGGAATTGATTGTATAGAGTTATATTTATAAATAGAGATGAAATTTCTAGATATAGAAATCTCTAGACTTAAAAAATCATGATTTCACGGAAGGCTATTTGGATTTGGGCTTAGTAAGTGTTTCAGATTGGATTTACTAACCAATTCATGTCCTTTCTTTTCTTTATAAACTTACGTCTTCAAGCTCCCTAACACATCAAAATCACTACATTAAATTTCTACCAAACAAGTTCTATTATTATCTATTTTATAATTTTATTTTCAATAATTTATTTATATAATTTAACCATTTTATTGAAACTCGTTTACTAATAAATTGAAACATATTGAGTAAAATATTTTCTATCATCAAAGTAAATTTCAAACTTATAAAATTTAATTTAACATTTTATTCCAATTAAATAAATTTATATTTTCTTATTTTAAAGTAACCTAAAATTATTAATTCAATATTCCTTTCATCTTTAATTATTTTTATTTTAGTACTCTTCATTAAATTTCCAAATCATTCCCATAATTCCACATAATTCAAAACATGTTTAACTAATTAAATTTGTTATTAAATTATTAATTTATTGCTTCTAGATAGCGGGTTGTTAAAACTATATTGTGCACCTATATATATATATATATCACTTGAACCACATATTTATATATTTTTATTATATATTTCATCCCCCGTTCGATAACCCCAAGTTGGGCATATCGAACTATACATACACTTGATTTGCATAACGATGAATCATTTGAATTGTCATCAACTACCAAAGAGATCTATCGAGAGCCACAACTATATTGTGGACTTCCCTCAAAACCAACACCTCAAAAGAAGTTGGCATGTAGGTCTTTTCATAGCACCCAAGAGTACTATGGAATATTATATGACTTACTCTAGACTGGAATCCCAGTCTCTCTCCATCCCTACTCTGGAATCACGTCTGCGGTCGTGTGCCTCAATGATATAATAGATTCCACGCACTAATCAATTGCCCCAAGTCAGACATGCTGAGATATATATGTATGCTTTAAACCGCACACTAATTAATATTTATAGAATATTTCATGCATCTCCCCGTAGTCCCAAGTCAAACATACCGGAACTATATCTATGCATATAGACATGCATAAATCACATACTGTACGTTGTATATATTTACTTATATATATATATATATATATATATATATATATAACAAGTCCAACTATATGAAACTAATAAACATACGTCGTGCACATTTACATATACAAAGGCAATGCACAACTAAAGTAACAAATCTACCATCTCAAAATCAATAACAATCCACACATACAATCATATAAATAATTTAATAAAAATGCATCTTAGTTATGTAACCAATCTAGCAATTATATCTTCTTCGTGTTATTTTATAGATGTCTCAAACTTATTTTATAAAGTAAAGTACTTGCCTATCAATCATACTACAACTTATTTTTTTACTTAATTCTACTATTTAAATTAATTTTAGCTATCGACAAGGTATTAAAATATTATATCGCTCATGTACATATTTTCATTATATATGTGTACATATATCTCAAACCATTTCTTAGGATATAAAGTTAATAAATCACATTATTATAGTATTCAGGATTTGTAACTGAATTAAAGCCTATAAATAATTCAATACTTCTTTGTAATTTCTACCTTCTCAAATCACATTTATAGAAATTCATTAGTTGGTTAATGATTGATTTACACTATAATAAATCACTATCAAGGCCAAATAAACTTCAAGTCCGAGGCCTTGGTGTAGTGGTAAAAACGCCAGGCTGTTGACGACAAGGTCGGCAGTTCGATCCCTGCCTCTGGCATATTAAACTGTGCGCCACGATTATTCTTGCAGACTTGTGCGCTGCCTACTTTGTAAATATAAGTACCCAGTTTCAAAAAAAAAAAAAAAAAACTTCAAAGCCCTTTAATATAAATGTAACCTGGCTAAATCATTACTTTAGCCTTTAACTCATTTTAAAGGTCATACTTCTAATTTTAAATTAATAATAAAATATATATTCATATTTCTATCACCTATATAACTATAAATTAGGGTTCTAATTAATTTATAACTATTATAATTAATATCAACTCCATCTAACTCAATTCAATACGAGTAGAACAAAATATTTAAATATACGGGATCTTAGCCAGTTGTCCTGAATATCTACTAAAACCAACCTAACCATATGGAGAAATAATTGCTTATATAGCCAGTTGTCCGATAATATTTTTTTCAATGTATATAAATACGTGAACTTATATTGAGATATAAATTCGGAGTTATAATTTCGCTCACATAAGCTGGTACTTCTCTATTATCCAGATCTAGTCCAAACCTCTACCATGCCATAGATGATCTCATTATGAGTGTAGTGGAAAAAAATCGCATTTCGATTGAACCTCGTATGCAAAAGATACAATTTTTTGTTAGAATATGAACTAATTAAATTAGTTAACCTTAACTTAATCACCTTCGCTTAGCTCTTCTCCATAAAATTCTTTTCCCGCTTTATAGCCTCCAGCTAACTTCTCACTAGCACTGTCGTCGCCCTTCCACAAGACCTTCAACAAACACCACCAACGTGCTCCTTTCCCCACAGCAAAATAAAAGCATCTCACCATTCTCGGCAACCCCTTAAATCAAAATGGACTAAGCCTTTGACTATGCCTTGATTGTGCCTCCACCGTGCTACGACCACCTCGGGCCATCGATACCTCCCATAGCTCTTTTCCTCCGGTCGTACCTCGCATGACCACAGTCCTCCCTTCCCCTCTGGTTCACCTCCGTGAAAATTACCCTTGAGCCTCTCATTCCTCCTCTAATGTAACCCAACATCAACACCACCTCTACCAAAATTCGTCTTTTAGTCGTGATTGGTGGGAAGAGCATAATACTCATTCGAGGAGTGGAGGTCGACATAGATATTGGAGAGGGTAGAGTGTTGTAGTGAGGGGAAGATATTTTAAGGAAAAAATGGGAGAAAAGCCTCCTCCAGGAGTATACATATTATATACATATTTACATATACATACATACATACATACATACATACATACATACATACATACATACATACATACATACATACTATATATATAATTTGATTTCTTAAATAAATCGCCACATATTTTGAGCTTGTACGATCACACAGTACATCATATCACCACGAAATCATCTACACATTACCTTATTTTTTCGGACCCAATTGTATAAATTTCGTCACTATCAGAGACAACGCTTCAGGATGATAATTCCATGCATTTCGAGGTTGTTTTGGCCATCGAATCGCCCGATTCTAAAAATTTCGTCAACCGTACGTCTTCATAATGAAGTCCTCACCCTAAAATCACAAGCCATTGGTCAAGATCCTCCTAGACTTGACTAAGTATGTATTTTTACAAAATACATATCATAATATGTAAATCGTAAAAATACCATGACCCCAACTACATCAATATTTATATTCGTTTTAATTTGCAATGTCGATCCTTTGCCCATATGCAAAAAGTTAGATTTGGACCTTTAACAAAACAATATGCAATATTTAAATTAATTATTTAAATACCCATTCATTAAAAATGCGGGTTGTTAAACTATGCATTCCGTAGAGCCTTTTATGTAGGTCAAAATTTTTCAATACTTTTAGATTTAACATTTTTATCTTTCACGTTATTTAAATTATACAATTTATCAGTTCTTAGCTTACCCTAGGCACTTCCCATGTCTATCTTTAGTATAAGTCATTCCACTTTAACTTTCTGCCATTCATCTTATTGCCTTGCATATTCTAATACATGTAGTAAAACTCAACTATACATCATGGAAATCGACTTCCAAAATGCTTCTGATACTACACACATGTTAGTCAATGAAAGTATATAATACTAACTATCGAATGTATGATTTTAGCTATCAAATACATAAACTAATAACTATTGGATGCATGAATGGTCAGATATAGTGTATATGTAAGTTATCATCTCTATAGCTATTAAATGGATAAGCTTCTATAACAATCATATGGACAAGCTATCTTTTTTGTGACTATCGTATGGATAAGCTGTTACTTCTATAGTTGTTGTATGGACAAGCTATTATTTCTATAGCTGTTGTATGGACAAAATATACTTTATGTAGCATCGTATGGACAATCTATTGTTTCCATGGCTAACGTATAGTCAAGCTTCTATAACATCATATGGAAAAGTTTCTATAGTCATCATATGGAGGAGCTTTTATGACTATCATGTCTATAAACTTCTAGCTATCACACATATGCTATCGTGTCTATCAACTTCCAACTATCGCATATATGCTAACGTATCTATCAACTTCCAACTATCTCATATATGTTGTCGTGTCTATCAACTTCCAACTATCGCATATATGCTAATGTATCTATCAACTTCCAATATGCTGTCGTGTCTACCAACTTCTAGCCATCGCAGATAAGCTAATAAAATTATAATGGCAATTTCGTTATTGAGTGAAAATTGATATATTTCTTAACAAAGTAACCACCTTTTTCCTTAGTTTCTTATCATCATTTTATTTGTTACTTTTAGAATTGTCGTAGTAATTTCAAAAGTGAGCCATTATTCACTCCTTTAATCACTCCTTAATTAATTCATTAATTAAGGATATTTCTTTCCATGCCATTTATTCATATTAATTAAAAATCATGGAAAAATCCAAAAAATTCATAACATATCATAATAAAATTCCTTTATCTTCAGTGAAAAAATTGAATCAAAATATTAAATTTAATATTTTTAAATATTATTTTATAGCAGAAACTGTTCATTTTCATCTTAGAAAATTCATAATAATTTGTTTTCTCATTTAAAAATCATAAAATTAAAACCCATCTCAAACTCAAGTTATGAACATCATATAAAAAAAATTCAATTCATTTAGAATTTATTAACTCACGTTTGTTTATAAACTTATCACTACTTTGTCATTTAACAATATAATTCACATAGGATCATTTCAACATTATCAAAACATGTTTGTCATCCTTATAAACAATAAATATACTCAAAATCCGAATTAGAATAGATTTTCTTGAAAATAGTGTTAATATTAATCATCCAAGTAAAAAGCTTGACAAAATCCTTTCTTTCGTTAGAAAACAAGCTTAAGTTGTTCTTGATTTTTTTTCATCTTTTTTCTTCCTTCTAGCAATGTAAGTGTAGGTACTTTATTTTGTTTTGCTTTTGTGTAGTGTGAGGATGTAGAGAATGGTATGAGTTTAGGTATATAATAATTTGGGCTTGGGAAAAAATCTCTTTCTTGCTTAATCTTATCAATACCTTAACCCCTTGTTATAAATTTCTTCCATTCTTTTAATCTTTTATGACTGAAAATTATTCTTATAACAATTACTCTTAGTTCAATTCAACTAACCTTTAAAGAGTCTCACACTTGATGAATCGAATTTTCCTTAAGTAATTCCTTATTAAAATCATTTAATAATTGATTGACAGATATTTTTATTAATTAAGCTCATATTATGATACTTCAAAATTTGGGGTGTTACACCACCTTTATTTTGATCAATACAAGAGTTAATGTATTTAGATCATTACTTATATCATAATATAAAAACCATATAATAGAAAATAAAACAAAAAAACATACTTTATTTTGAACAAAATTCTTATACAAGGGTTAAGTTATATAATAAGTTGCATAATTTTCCATAGGTCCTAACCTTAACTCTATCAATCTCTAACTTTCACTTAGTGCCAACTATGGAGCCTTACGCTTATACTGTCGACCAATCTACCTAAGTTAGACTAGAAAAGTGCCTTAGTGAAGAGATATGCGATGTTATATTTAGTATCCACTCTTTCAATCACTGTCTATCCATAATTGATAAGCTAGCTTATAATGTGGAACTTACAAATGATGTGTCTCGGCCACTTGTGAGCTCGTAGTTCTTTGGCAATATGTATCATTGGATTGTCGTCAAAATACATTAGCGTCAGACCTTCAATCACTCCTAACTCTTAAATGAATTTTTGCATCTACACGGCTTCCATTGCAACATCGTTTAAGGGGATGTACTCAACTTTCATAGTTGAATCTATCACAACTTCTTGTTTGGATTTCTAACATAAGGTCCACCATTAAGGGTATATATGTAACGCCCTACCTTTACATTCAATGGCGTACAACGTTAGCTACCCAAAACAGTCGAAACTCTCCTCTAGCATAGGATTCTTTCCGGCGTAATCCACCTAGTGTGGCTAATGATGGTTTATAACAGTAGTCTCACAATAGTCCTGCAATAAAGTACAATTGTGTCGTCAGTTGCTGAAGTCGGATCTTTCGAATATGAACCATGAAACTCTAACAGAAAGTACTAAAAAATAAGCACGCTCGATGACTCCAGCGTAATCTCCTACAAATACGAACCTGTCATCGTTTGACGGATGAATTACACAGCAGTCGAAAAAGTAACGTTTCTTGCTCTGGATATGAGGAAAATACAACTTTAATTAGATCCTGCAAGGAAGTGATAACAATCAATCAATTGCAAATCTCAATTCCCCTTGAAAAAAACCGCCTTTGGATATCTCTCAAAGGAAATGTGCAAAAATGCCACCAGCAATTATTAAATCTGCTCATAAGCAATGAGATAATTCTATCGTTATCTATAGGTGGAGCTCGACCCTACTGCCCTTATTTCAAAGCATATATTTCTCTGGTGAAAACCGAATGGAAACTATTGTTTACAAATACTTTACAAAAATGTTATAAATGTTAACTTAATTTGATAAGTTTCTTTTAAGGTCCTTGCTTTTATGATGGAAAATTAATTACGATGAAGCAAAAGGCTCCCAAATTATAGACTACTGGAATGTCCTTTGCAAAAGTTACACAGAAATTAATAGCGATTATAATTTTCCAAATCACATGGCTACATTGAATGAGAACAGTGAAACATAAATGGAGTGTGAATGGCTTCCCATTATATGTCAAAATTGCAGAAGCTTTGGCCACAATGTGTTTCAAAGGAAGTATGTACACCAAAGAATAATAAGCAGTCAACAGAAATAACCGTAATATAGATATAGACTGATCCACAACAACTTAAACAAACAAACACAAACTGAAGCCAATGTCATAGTTTCAAACGAAAAGAATACAACACACCAAGTTGCCTGCCTCTCGGAAGTACAACAATGATCAGAATACAACAGTTGAAACAAATATTACACAATCAAAGTCTGAGTCAAATTACAATACTGATAAATGCAATGAACAAAATAAACCCGATAAGGCGTACAGCAAGGGAAATTGCGCTAATAGAAACTCTCTGAAAGTGTCATTTCAAATGTTGAGGTTGAACTAGCAGCCAAGAGTTCTCTAGCAACACAAGTCCAGAAGAAGTTCAAATGGAAGCTGAGAACTGCATTGAAAACACAAATAATATAAGCAACAAGTCAGATGATTCAATTGCAGATAAGAACATGGGCAAAGGACAGAAAAATACAAGGAAAACCAGAATAGACGAAACTCCATTTGAATTCAAAGCTACACAATTAGAGAATGTGGTCGGAAACCCAGCATGGAGTAATTTAGTTCATAAGATTTAGAAGGAAAGTAGAAAAGTAGAAAATCAAAGAGAACTAGGCTAAATGGGGCTGCTCCTGTCCTAGAAAGTAGCAGCAAGTCTTCCTCATTTTAATCTATGGACTTGCTCATTTGGAATATAAGGGGATAAATTCCCCATCTAAACAGTGTGAGTCTGTACAAATGATAAGACAAAGTAAATCTTCAATCATAGCAATCTAGTAATAAACTGTCGACCACAAATATTAAGAAAGTAGCATATATGATTAACCCATGAAATTTCAAACATGACAATGATAAACTGCAGAAAAGTAGAACCACGGTGGTCTGAGATCCATCAATTTGGACAAATAAAGTTATATAAGTCTGATCAGTGCATTATTTGTCTAGCACACAACAATGGAGGTTTAAGAATGATATGTACCTTTGTATATGCTCACAATCATGAAGATAAAAGGAAACAGATCTGGGAATACATTACAAATGTGGCCAACCAAATAAACATCCCATGGATTGTTGTGGGTGATTTCGACATAGTACTATACAATCACAAGAGAACTAATAATGGAATTTATTCTATAGATGCAGGTTTTGAATATATGAGTTGTATTTCCAGTGCTGAATTAATGGACCCAGCTTTAAAGGTAACTAGTGCGAACCCGTCCTTCGCATACAGACCGCACTCAACCTCTTATCATCATAACATGTTTAAATGATTTATATGGTTCATTGATTAAGAAATAGTGATCTTTTTTAATCAATTTTCAAATAAGTCCGCATTTTGTCGAAAACTTGTGTATAAATCTTTGAAAACAACAATGCAGATAGTACTGATGCTTGATAAACAATTGTAAAATATCGAGCAAAAATGATTTCAAAGATAAAATTTCTACACAATAAACATAAATTATATGCATATAAATTTATTGTGTGCATCAGCTGTTGCTCCATGCATTACCTGTATTATATGTAACTTCATTTGATGAGATACCTTTATCAATCATTTCATTTAATATTGTTGATTCCATTTGCTGCTTCGGTAATAACTATCTATAAGAGCAGTGCAGGTAACAACATTTGATTTACACTTGACCATTGATCCAAAAATTCCAAAAGCAACGTTGACATGATTCATGAAAACGCAAGTGTTGATGATGATCCTATAACTGACTATGTCTAGGAACACATTATGCGGCATCATATTATCGCAGAATGATAAGATTAGAGGATAAAGAGATATATTTCTGGTTTGAACAATTCTTGTGAAAAATATGCTAAATCTAAAGCATACATATTTTATGTCTGAAGTGTTGGAACTAACAACCATTATTTAACAATATTTTTTTTAATGTGAAGAATATCATTGTATTTCTTTTGCAGTCAAAGCAAATTCAATATAATAAGAAGCATATAATTGTATTTAATGCTTTTGAGCTTTCTGGTTCCATTTCTAATTCCATCTAACATTGTTGCTGTATTTTGGTAATGTTGGATTTCACCAGACTTGGTTGTAATTTGTGAAAGTAGAATCAGAGGCTGGAAATTTTCAAAACAATCAACGACATAGATTAGTTAAAAGAAATAAAGTCAAATAGATTAAATAACTTTAACAATATGAATAATCCGAAAACTGTGATTTTAAAATTTATTTTTAGCTATCAACAATAGATATCATTGGAAAGCATATAAAATTTGAGATTTAATAGTGAAATCGATTCTTAAATCCAATTAATTTAGAAAAAGTTATCACATTTCAAAGTTTGGAATAGAAAGAAACTAAAACGTGACTGATTCATTTTTCAAAATATGAAGGAGGCATGTGTGCTCTTGAAATCTAACTCAATAATAATATTATAGTATGGACTTTTGTATTTGGTGAGAACTTCAGCATACATAACAAAATAGATGGATGTTTCATTAATTATAAACAAGAAACGAGCTACAGGTCCCTATTTTTGATGTTGTTATAAGAAAAGTCCCTATAGATATAAATATGTAAATTTAGTCCCTATTTTTTGAAAAATAGAAAATGCAAGGTGCTTTGCATTTTTCTGACAGAAAATGCAAGCTAACTCGCAAATTTTAAACTTTGAATTTTTTTTAAAAATTTTAAAAATTTTGATATTTTTGAAAAGTGCAAGTTAACCCGCGCTTTCTATCGGGAAAGCGCAAGCTAGTTTGCACTTTTATTTTGAATTTTTTTTGAAATTTTGAAAATTTTGAAAATTTTGAAAAATGGAAATTCAAGCTAGTTTGTGCTTTTTGATTTTAAAATTTTTGAAATTTTTTGAAAAAGCAAGCTAACTTGGACTTTTTATCAGAAAAGCACAAGCTAGTTTTCGCTTTTTCATTTTGAATTTTTTTTTCGAAAATTTTGAAATTTTCAAAAAATTTTAAATTTATAAAAAGCGCAAGTTAACTTGCACTTTTTATAAGAAAAGTGCAAGATAGTTTGCGCTTTCTGATTTAGAAAAAATAGGGACTTAATTTACATACTCATTATCTTAGGGACTTTCCTTCCAACATCATAAAAAACAGGGACCTTCGCTGCAAAGTTTGAAAAAAAATTCCGTTTTTAATTGTAGAATTCTCAAATCATTCTCTAAAGTGATCGTACCAGAGTATTCATTAAGATGGTAGAGAACATAGATGAAAAGAAGAACACAACATTCAAATATAACAGTGCTTGGTGTTACAATCATGACTATAAACAGATTGTTGAGCAACAATTTAATCTGCAATTTTTTGGGAATCCATTGTATAATTTTATGCAAAAGCTGCAAGCAATAAAAATTGTTAGTAACATCTCATTTGCGCAGAAATGTGATGATCAGGAAACACAACAACGAATTATATTCACAACTGTTTGAGCACCCCACGAATGAGATGGTTATTAAGAAGTATAAAGAAAGATGCAGTCTACTAGCTGAAGTAGTTGGAAAATCTTCAAAAATGAAATATAAATGGCGCACTCAAGGGGATAGATCAACACACACGAGGGAGGGAATGGTTGTTAGGGGAAGGGGGTGGCGAATCATTCTAAACTAGGAGAGCCAAGAGCAATCATTAACTTCAAACAAATTTTGGATGAACAAGGCAAAGCATTTATCTCCATGGACTCATTTCTCAAGGAAGTTACTAACTTTTATGAAACTTTATAATAAACTAAATTCAAACGGTTACTTTCCTAACATTATTCGTAAAAAGATACCTGTATAACAAGCTCAGAGGGAATTGGCAAAACCATTTGAAATGGATGAATTAAAGTATGCTGTGTTTCAGATTGATGAAAATAGCATCCCAGGACAAAATGGCATCAACTCAACATTCTATAAATCATATTGGGAGTTAATCGAGAATGAACTACTTGCAGCTATGCAGAGTATACAAACTTCAGGAAGATGATTTCTCACTTGAATCACACTTTCATTTACCCTATTCCAAAAATATAGTGTTGCAACCACAACCTCAAACAAGAACAAACTGGTTTTAATCAAGGAATCAATAAAGAAAAAACAGTAAGAACACAAAGCACATAACATGGTTCAAGTGAGTGTTGGCTAGACACCACTTTACTCCACGGCCAAACCAGCCACAAGGGCTATGCAATCTCTTCATTAATTCTGAATTACAATTTTGTACATCAATGAAGTCTTGCTCCAAGAATCATCTCTCAACAGGAATACATAAGTTCTCTCTAGACTCTCTCTAAAATTTGCAATTTGTGAGGAATAGAATAATACAGAGTAAAGTGGTAATAAGAGCCTTATATACATAGGGGTGAACAACTAATAATGCTCCCCTAGACTCGAGTACCAACTGTCATAATAGAAATTTTGTTATGAGGTCCAATAATTGCCAGTTGTGTCTTGAGCATTTTACCAATTATAACAATCATCCACCTTGGTAACATGCTTGAGATCAGCACCTTGAACTGGTTTTGTTTGGCAAATCAGCAGCTAACTATGTTGAGTAAGCTCAGACAGTGCCTAAACATGCTATAGGGAACATACTTTGTGAACATATTTGATGCATTATCTTTTGTTCCCACCTTGTTTGCTGAGATCCTCTCAAATTTGCAAGTCCTTAATGTTACCATTCTTGGAAAATTGTGAAGAAACTTAATCTTCTGAATAGTTCTTAGGAAGCATACAGATGAAATCTTGTGCTCAACATACAGTTCAACACACTGTAACTGGATACTGTATTATTATATACATACCTAACACTATTAATTTTTACGATAAATTCATGAGTACTTTCAGAACTGAGATTAAGAAAATAAAATTAGGCACCTGGCATCACTTAGTGTAGGAAAAAAATAGGAAATAAATTGATCTGTATGGCATATGCTAAACCTAACCTTTCCAACTCGCCATCCGCAAATTTCACCTATGATGGATTTGAAGCCTCGATGAAATAGGGCAAAGTTTAGAACCAAAAAGGGCTTACTGCACACTAATTATGGTTAAAGAAACTACACAAAGGATGCAAGCAGTAATGACTAGTGGTTGTGTTTGATATGAATGATAATTCACTTGATTTGTTTTGATTGTATGTAATACTATTGACTGGAGCATATTACATGACTTTTACTGAATACAAATGCTAACATTATTAAACATTAAGTATATTTAAATACTTAGTCATATATTTTAATGCTTAGTGGCGTTCTTATTCTTTATCATTTTATAAAAATACTTATTAAGCATAAACTTTTGATTGTAGAATAACACAATTAAACGTAATCAACTAACAGTAGTTACAGTTTTTTATTAACTACCGGTAGTTAATAGTTTTTATTGCAAACAAGTATTATCTAATAGAATATATCACAGCTTAATATGAGATCAAATTGATTTGGAGCTGCTTACATTTAAGTGTTTAAAGTGAACAGTAAGATGTATTATAAATTTGCGTAATGGATTTGACAATTTTAACTTTGTTTCTGCGCAATAGCTTTAATATTTTTAACTTTGTGCTTCTAAGAATCCCCTACTTAAACAGTATTTAAGATGCTGAAGAAATCATTTCAGAATGACTTGTAATTTCTGAAATCATCAGGCCTTATAGAACAGGGACTATGAAAATGAAAATAATCATAGATTTGCTAGTTATTGCAAGTAATACTTTCATATATGATATTTATTTTCTACCATATCAAGCGGCTACTCGAATAATCATCACAAAGTGAACTTAATAAGAACAAAAAAATTCTGATAACAATAATAAGAGTAATGCTTAATTTTAAACACGCTCATCCTAATGTCTCGGGATCTAACCCAATAACTCTAGAAACACAATCTAAAGATCCTTGACTAGTATGACTAAATTAAATTCATAAAAGGGTAAGATTATAAAATGTTTCCAATACGAAACACTTTTACAGTCATATGTGACGAAATAACGGGTTAGCGTCAGTGCATCAACCACATACCTTTTTTTGAACAGGGCATAAGCCATGTTAAAGATGTTAAAGAATATTGCAGGAGATTTCACAGTTTATTACTTATTATATTTTGTAGTTTTCCCTAAGTATAATATCTCCAATTATATAACTATTTGGGTTTCAAGTAATGTAGATATAAATATGAGTCACGTATTGTTGAATTATTAATTAA
Source organism: Allium cepa (assembly GCA_030765085.1). Lineage (NCBI taxonomy): Eukaryota > Viridiplantae > Streptophyta > Magnoliopsida > Asparagales > Amaryllidaceae > Allium > Allium cepa. The sequence continues at coordinate 962,754,913 of CM060928.1, forward strand.
GTCTTGTTTCTTCTTTTCTCTTCCCCATTCTTCTATTTTATTTTGTTTTCTTTGTTAATTTCAACATGTTATGGGAGCTTGATTTGGTATTTCAACATGGTATCAAAGCGTGTTTCGATTCTAATAAAATAATTTACGATTCAAATTTAGAAACTACAATTTACTTCATCAACTGCAGTCAAAATTTATCAATGCTGTTCAGAGAATGCATCCTAACGTCGTCCCAATTTGAGGTTTGAAGATTTGAAACATGTCAGATGTATTACTCAAACCGTGCTTCTGCTACTTGCGAAACAATTTAAGGTTTTATCAGTTTTCAAATTTTGGATTTCTTTTCCTGATCGGTGTAAATCCCAATTGGAATTCCACTTCCAATCCCATGAGAATCTTCTTATTCTATTTTTTTCTTTTCTCGGATTCCAACTCCGGATTTCTGATTGGAATTACGCTTCCAATCTCGATTGAAATTTCATTTTCAGTCCCATAGAAATTTCCTTATTTCCATTTTTTCTTTCCAAATTTGAACTTTGGATTTTTGATTCATTATTGTAGTCTTTTTAGATAATTATCTACCAATTATGTATAAGCTGGTATTTGAAGATGGTCTCTCTAACAACACTTGGAATCGTTCTTTCGCAACATCAAATATTTTGGTGACAGATTTCTGATTTCATATTTTGATTGTGTTTGTTTTGACAAACTCTAGTTGCTACGCATTTTAAGTTTGACGAGTGGGGTTAAAAATGTTAAAGAATATTGCATAAGATTTCACAATTTATTACTTATTTATTGTATTTTGTAGTTTTCCCTTATTATAACATTTTCAGTTATATAATTACTTGGGTTCCAAGTAATCTAGATGTAAATACGAGTCATGTATTATTGAACTATTAATTAAGTCATCAGTAAAGATGTAGTTTTTAATAGCTATTTGTTTCTTCTTTTCTTTTCCTCTTTCTTCTTTTCTATTTTATTTTGTTTTCTTCATTAATTTCTACAAATACAATACTTGCAAAACAATATTTATTTGTAATCACAAGTCAGAAAAATTAGCAAGACATTTTCTAGATAAAAGAATTGAAAGAAACTTATTTTTGCCTACATGTATAACAAAGGTCGGTTTGATATTTTTAACTAGAAGCACATGGCATGGCATTGAATGTATTATGTAAAGCGAGCTAAAGACGGTTATCAGCTCACTGAAACAAGCAATAACAATCCACTTATGTTTCACAGGTTTGATTAAAAGCCAAGCATAAGTGCTAAAAGTTTGAAAATATGAATATCGAACTTGTGAAACCAAGGGACTTTCTTTGAAAGTAAAGGAGGGGTTGTTGTATACACTGGTTATTTTCAACTTAACCAATTTTGCCACATGTTCTAAGTCACAATTAAAAGTTTTCACCTCTTTTTATAAGACCCGTTAATAACTAATCATTGTTAGCTCTTGTGAACCATGATAATAGTTTCATCCTCTCCAATAAAAGGCATCAGGCACGAGTATTTTATAGTAGCGTTTTAATTGGACATATGATTTATAAGCCTATTTAAAATCATATTTGTAATTAAGTGCAAAATATCATCTTAGTAGTCTATTAACTAGTGTTCACATTCATCCTCACAACTGCTAACAAATGTAAAATTCGACTGGAACCTACGTCCAATTTTAACACATCAGACTTGCATACGATAGATATGGTTTAGCTGCATTCTCCACAAGGTTACACAAAGGAATGACCATTTCATCTTCAGAGGCCCAAGTCCATTTAATAAGGTTGTCAGCTCATGTTCAAGTACGTTGTCTCTTCCTTAGCCGCCTACCTCATCTAACTTTTGTTATCCACACAGAAACCCTAATCTATAAATTAGGGCAAAATCAATTTGGACAAAAAACCCTAACCCTAATTTTGTAATTGGGTTAACAGGAAAAAGAATAGTTGAGATGTAATTCGTACCATTTAGTACTTTGGTTGCAAGTTGAATATTTGTATCCGAGTCCAGCACAGTCGTTGTACCCTTAAAACAGATTTGCTCCCCCTACGGCGAAGCGGGTTGGCGAGCAACTGTTTCCCAAGGTGAAACGGAACGGGAGCCTGCAAGGTTGCGCTGACGATGCAGGCGACGACGAACTCAAGAGGTTTGCTTATTATAGAACAGAATATGCAGAGAGAAGGATAGAGGGAAAAAAAGAATGATTTGATTTCGGTTCTGCATGCCTTTAAATAGGGTTGGGGAGTTGCCTGTTTGGGAAGAGGCGCGGCTGTTTGAATGGTGTGACCGTTGGAAAGGTTGCGACCCTTTAACCAACGGATGCAACTATTTCTGGCAGCATAAAAATGGTATATTTCGGATCAAAAAATTAGCCGTTTTAGTGCAGCCCAGGTAGCAAACGAAGGCCCATTTAATCATCAGACTCCAAGAGCCCCAAGGCCCAAGACTCAATCTTTGACCATATAATATTAAATATGTAGTATTTTTCATGCCTACATTGCCTCTTCCCTTTCATTTCCTCATTCTTTCTATCTCCCAAGGTGAAACGGAACGGGAGCCTGCAAGGTTGCGCTGACGATGCAGGCGATGACGAACTCAAGAGAGTTGCTTATTACAGAACAGAATATGCAGAGAGAAGGATAGAGGGAAAAAAAGAATGATTTGATTACGGTTCTGCATGCTTATAAATAGGGTTGGGGAGTTGTCTGTTTGGAAAGAGGCGCGGCTGTTTGAATGGTTGTGACCGTTGGAAAAGTTGCGACCCTTTAACCAACGGATGCAACTGTTTCTGGCAACAAAAAAAGGGTATAATTCGGATCAAAAAATTAGCCGTTTTAGCGCAGCCCAGGTAGCAAACGAAGGTCCATTTAATCATCAGACCCCAAGAGCCCCAACGCCCAAGACTCAATCTTTGACCATATAATATTAAATATGTAGGATTTTTCATGCCTACATTGCCTCTTCCCTTTCATTTCCTCACTCTTTCTATCTCCTCATTCTTTCTATCTCTGCATTCTCTTTTGATATAGCTTATTAAGCTTTAGTATATATAGTGAAATTTGGATGTGTATTTCCCGATGTGGGACATTGTTCCCTCCTTAGCCACTTATTCATTTTCTAACATGTTAACGCTAAAATGTGAACGCTAACACCCCGGTGTGTGAAGTGTAGTTGTGAAAGCACCACCCGATAGATCGGGAAAGAATTACAAGCAAGTAATAGCAGAAAAGCAGTAAACAACAACGATTTTATAGTGGTTCGGCTTAAAAGTATAGCCTACGTCCACTCTAAGTACTTTTATTAATAATCCCGTTACAAGCTGATACAATTCTTCTCAAGTACAATATACTTCAAGTTAAAAGTGATTTGGAACACAAGTCCTTAGATTCATGTTGAAGATGTGTGGTTTCTTCGTGAATTTCTTTGATGTATTCCTCTAATCTTGAAAGCTCTAAGTGTTGATGATGTTCTCAATGCAGCAAGGTAACGGTGTATGAAGAGAATGTGCCAAATGTCCTTTGAATGTTGGAGGTGGGTGCTTATTTATAGAGAGTTTCGGCCTGGAATTATTGCCAAGTCCTAAGTCGTGACCGATTTGAGTTAAGTCGCAGCCGACTTAATATGAGTCGTGGCCGGTCCATCTGGCCCCTTCATGGCTTCACAGGAGTTCACTTGCACAAGTCCTAGGTCGCCTCCGAGTCAACACCACCCCTCCTTAGTAATACGGCCTCGGGTTTATATTAGGTCGTGGACGAGTTAACTTGGTAGGTCGCAAGTCACGGTCCAAATGATAAGTCCTGGATCGTGTACGAGTTAAGAGGCCACTGTGCCAAGTAGCTGCATTGAACTTACCTTCCTTTGCTTAGGTCGTGACCGACTTAACATTGGTCATAGGTAGGCCGCGACTTAGGTCGGCAGCTATCTTGGGTCGGCGTTCTTTAAGTCTTAGGTTGGTATACATGCTAGAGCATTGGGTCGGCTCCTCTCTTAAGTCGGTATCCCTTTTCGGCCTTAGGTCGGCATTCCTGTTAAGGTAGTTAGGTCGGCAACCAGTTAAGTCGGCAATCTCCCTAGACTGTTAGGTCGGTATCTATGTTGAGTCGGTAGCCTTTTTAAAGTATTAGGTCGGCATACTTGTTGAAGTGTTAGGTCGGCATACCCCTTAGGCCTTAGGTCGGCATCTCTTTGAGTCTTAGGTCGGTATCGTTTCAAGTCGCTGAGTCCAAACCGAGGCGGAGTTAACAATTGCCCCTCGAAGTATACGCCTACTGGTTAGGTCGTGTGCTTCGATATCCTCTAACTCGTCCACTCTTTAGGTCGGTAGGTCCTCTACGACCTAGCAGGTTGGTCACACGCGCCGCTTCAGGTCTCTCTACTATAAGTCGCATATTCTCTCCTTTCTTCTCATTACTTACTCTCTTGCTTCTGCCATTAAAGACTTTCTCGAGCTCCAAAAGGCGATTCCATTCCAAACAATCACCGATAATCTTTGTTGTTCATCACGTAAGTAAAACCTGCTCTTCTCTTGATCCCTTATTGTCATCGATTCAAGAATTCTATTCAAATCGAACCCACCTCTTGCGCGCTTTTTTACTGCGAACCTCATTGCGCCAGTAGTTTGTGAGCTCGAGTTTGCTTGGTTTTGGCTCTAAATGATCAACGAGATGATGTACTGCTTCTGGCTAGTTTATTTTGATTTGCATTAGGATGGCTAAGCATTGAATTTGGGTGATTTTGAACTGACTTAGTGGATGATCCGATAGCATGAAATAGCATAAATGAAATGAGGGTTTCTTGGTTGAGGGAGTGGCTAACGGGTTAACGGGTTGAGTGGGGCGAGGTATTGATTTAGATGCGACCCGGTGATTTGAAGTGACTTAGCTTTTGGCCGGCCCAATCCTTAAATCGTGGCCGTGTTAGCACTTGGGGAAAATCTGCCAACCTATTCTTCTGCCAATCTAAGCCTTATACCGTGGCCGAGTTAATCCTTGGGGAAATCTGCCGATTTAACCTTCTACTGATTTAACCTTGAACCGCAGCCAAGTTAACCCTTAAGTCGTGACCGAGCTAAGCCCTTAAACCGTGACCGAGTTGGCTCTTAATCCGCTGCCGAGTTAACACTTAAGCTTTGGGTATGCTGACTTTTTGAGAGCATAGATCCACTTTGAGTTTCTTGAACTGCCAAACTAAGTTGCCTAAATTTTGAACTGCCCCAACTTTAAATTTGCTTGAATCTCAGTGTATTATTTCACAGATCGCATTAACTTATAAGCTGCTAACCTGCTGAAAATAACAAACAAAGAAAACCAAGGCGAAAATACTGCTATTGACTGCCCATGTCAGATGACATATTATTCAAGACAAGACAAGCAACTTAATTACACTGCATGAAATGTTTGTGAATCAATCAATTAAAGTTAAACATTAATGCAAAGTATCAACAATCTGAACTGATTTATCTGCATCAACATCTTACTTGCATATTTAGGCTTAAAACAATAGTCCCTGAATTTCATAACTAACGAATGCTTGCTAGTTTTCATTCCAGTTATATTTGTTCACTGCTTGATTGATTTTACACAACACTTCACACACTTTAGGAAACATGCACCTTCATGTTTGAATACCCAGTTGTTTATGTAGAATGACTTCCCACCGAGAAGAAGAAGCGGTAACTCAAGAGGAAGAAACTTTTCCGATAGCTGTTCCCATAGAGAATCCTCCGGAGAGAACCTCGACTATTCTAACTTCGAGAGCGTTTGTCCAGCTGCGCACTCAATTTGGCTTTGCTGAAAGTGATGTTCTTCTCCCTGGGCCAAGTGATACTGCTGACAATCCTCCCTATGGCTTTGTTGCAGTCAATCGCCAAATGTGCTTAGGTGGGGCGATTCCTCCTTTTAACGACTTCCTTCGAACTCTTCTCCTTCGGTTGACAATCTCTCCATTTCAACTTCATCCCAATGGCTATGCCATCTTGACGGGGTTATGTGTTTTGTTTAGAAGAACCCTTGATCGCCTACCGAGTTTTGAAGAAATTCGTTATCTGTGCTCGTTTGCAAAGAGTAAAGATCATCCTTCCCTCGTTATTGTGAGAAGTGCCAGAAACCGCAAGCTCATTTCCGATCTTACTGAAAGCGTTCATGGATTTTTGAACCAGTTTTTCTTTGCCCGCTGTCCCTCAGGGTTTTATGCCATCTGGAGAGTAGGAAGTAAGATTAGTGTTTCTATTTTTTCCGTTTTGAAACTTTTTCGAGATCCGAACTTTCAGTTGCTAATTTCATTCTTTGTTCCTTTCAGCACTTCCTCTCCCTTCTAGAGACCCAATTCACAAGCAAGTTTTTGAGAGGTTGAGTGCCGTGGCCACATAAGAGAGGAGCATAAAATTTCTGTTGAAGGATGAATTTTTACATCAACATGGGCTTCTACACACTTCTCGCTCTATGCATGCTCATGAAGTTCCAACGGAAGTCCCCGATTCTCCGATAAAGACTCCTGAATCTTCGCTGGTGAAGTGCTCCACTTCTGTTGATGTTGCGGGGCCATCTGGTAAACTTGCCCCGGTTATCGAGGAAGAAGAGCCTCAGGGATCCTCTCACCATTCACAAGAATCTGGTGAAAAGGCTAAGAAATCCAGTCCTGTCAAGCAAAGCAGAGACGATACCTTCGAAGGATTGAGCGACCTCTTCGCTACTTCACAAGAGATCTTCAAAGATGACCCTACTACTGCTGGGATTTCTTCTTCAGTAGTTGAAGCTACTTCTATTTTGCAACAGTCGTCGTCGACTCAAGAGTTGACGTTAACTATTACACCCACAACCACTCCCCAAATAAAGAGTGGTTCGTAGATTAATGCGCGTAGTTTGCACAACACACACACTTAGAATTTCTCATCACTTCTATGCACTTATCTTCTTGTACTTTAAAGATTTCTAAAGCTTATTATTTTAATTCCAGATTCTCCTATGGGGCGCAGCGGCTCGTACTATGACGATTTCCAGCGCTACGGGAGGCGTAGCCAGTATGATTACAGGCGTTACCTTCCTTCTTACAGAGAGTCGGATGAAGAGAGGGCTGCCCGAAAGGCTCATGAAAGGAGGACTGAAGAAGAACATCGTGAAAGAAGGGAGAGAGAAGAGCGCCATGATTCTTGGCAAAAAGGCGATGACTCCCACAAGAGAAAATCTCATGACGATCGAGGAAAAGGTCACATGGGTGAAGACTTAAGCAAACGAGCCCGTCACAGTGAAAAGCAGGCCTCTACTACTCCTGAGAAAGTTACTACTCCTGCCTCGCTCGACATTCCTTCTGACTCTCCTGCTCTTGGGAAATCAGATATTCAAACGATAATTAGCAGGCCCAAATTTCAAGTTGGACCGAGTCCTGCTACTCTGCAGAGCCGGTTTCCTCAATGGTGCCTTAAGGGAGTGAGGTTCGACCTAGACTTGGTCCCCATCGAGAAGTCTGCCATGTTGCGCAATCTTGACGCCGTCAAACTTGATATCGAGAGGATGTCAAACTGGCAGAAGCTTGTCGATGAGCTTCAAAGAGTTAACCGTGCCAACATAGAGGCCATGCTTACTATGGAAAACGATAAGGCCGAATGGCAAAAGGTCATTGAGCAACACGACACCGAGATGAGGAACATTGCTTCTTACAATGAGGAGCTTGAAGCAAAAGTCGAGGAATTGAAACATGAGCTTGCTGCTTCCTTTACTTCCTATTCTCAAAAAGAAGAAGTGCTCCTGAAACAAGTGAGAGACGCTCACGCTAGCCAAAGGGATGCCGAAGACAGGCTAGAAGTACAAAAAAGAATCAGTGAAGGCTATGCTACTGATATTGCTGAGCTCCGAAAGAAAAACAACTCCCAGGAGGCGGAGATACAAATGCTTAAGCTTCAGCTTGCCAAAACTGAAAGGGAGCGTGATGAGGCTGTCGCCGGCAGAATCGCAGCTGAAGAATCTCATGAGGCGACCAAAAACAGCATCAGCTCAACATTATTCGACTTCTACTTGCACAGCGTCTTGGGGCGTGGAAGCCTTGCCTTTCTAGGCCCCAAGTATGAAATCACACTGGCTGAAGTTTGGGAGACAGCACTTGATATGCTCGGTGGTAAAGGTGCTGGATATGCTGAGTCAGCCTTTGAAGAGCATTATCTTGATGATGAAGCCCGTGCCGCTCTTGCCAAGGGTAAGGAGCAGCTTGCCAGAGCGCGGGCCGGGATGGCGGAAGAGGAGCGTTCTGAAAAAGAAGTACCGCCTACCATCTCTGAACGTCCTCTAGTTTCTCCCGAGGTGGACATTACAGGCCCTAGTGCTCATTTGCCGCCTCCTACAAGAACTGGGGTAATCATCCCTACTGATGAAGAGGCTTTGGAGGACATTGGGGCTCAGAATTATGAGATTGAACTGACAAAGCCAATATCTTCAGGTAATTTCGACATTGGTCCGATTCAGGTGGATTGCCTGCTTATTCCTCAAAAATTTGATGAGCTTCTCGATTACCTCTTGAATCTCGATGAACCCATATCTCCCTTCTTTCGGGAAGATACTAACATTTTCAATTTTTCTTCTTCTGCAGTTGAAACAACAAGTGCCGTGCAGACTTCGCCTTCTCTGGTTATTCCTCCTCCATCTCTTCAGGTGACTCCTCCTTCTGCTTCACAACCTGGGTCACAAGAGGAGAAAATTGAGGCTCTTCATGGTTTGGATGACCCTGTTGCCTCGCAGGAGCAAAAAGATGAGGGACTCGAAAGAAGGCGAGATCTCTCCGGAGCGGACTCCTTCTGACGACGTAGTTTTGTCCGCTCTCGTTACTCCGGGGAGTGAGTCTTCTTCGCAGAGAAGAAAGAAGCATGGGACATCGAAGAGGAGGGGGAAGAAAATTATCACCCCTGAAGAGCAACCGGAAATTGCGCCAGTTGTACCTCCCTCCCCTTCTTCCCTTATGCCTTCAGACCAACCTGGAAGACCCGAAAAGCTAACCACTCGGCCGGGTAAAGGGTCTAAAGGCGGCAAGAAGAAATGAAGAGTTGAGCTTTTTGATTCCTTTTTTTGTGTAATGGTCGGATGTTGTGCAGGCACCGGCCCCTGGTTCTTATTTTGAAACCTGTATCTGCAATACCTGCAATTGAATAAAGTGATTCTTTATTTGTACAGACTTTTGTTTGAATTTGAGAATGCATTTATTATTCATTTTTGCATAAGTTCTTTTTTTTTTTTCTTTGCACAAGTTTTATTTATACGATATTGCAGCGAGCTTATGGCATGTTACTTGAGCGTTACCTTTTGCTGGTTTGGCTATACTATATTGTGTGTAATTATACTATATTGCCCCCATTCCATAAGTTTGCTGCAATATTCTATACTTCGAGGGACTTGCACTCATATTTGCTAAAGAATAATTATTTTATCCTTTAAAGAAAATTTTTGCAAAGTACAACCCTCTTCGTATAAGTTTCTGCGCTTTGACCTTTGAAGAAATCACTTCTTTCTTTTGCTTAAGTACATTTTTTACCAAGCGAATTCTTTTATGCGGTAGAGCGGACCTCTGAATGTACTTTAACCCCCCCCCCTTTTTTTTTTGAGGAAGATCATTCTCCATAATAGGTAAATTACTCTTCCTTTGGAAGTTAAAGTATGCTCTTGATGAGGATTTTTTTTTTATATATATAGAAAGTTGTACCTCTGAGGAGGGATTTTTCACGTTTCAACACTTGGAAGTTTTATTTCAATCTCGGTGAAACGTGTACCTCCAAAGAGTTATGCCTTAGAAATCCTTTTCACGTTTCAACACTTGGAAGTTTTATTTCAATCTCGGTGAAACGTAGGTTTCCGAAGAGGTCTTTCTTCTTAATTGTGTCCCCGGGAGGGGGTTGTACCTCTGAGGAGGGATTTCTCACGTTTCAACACTTGGAAGTTTTATTTCAATCTTGGTGAAACGTGTACCTCTAAAGAGTTGTGCCTTCGAGGAAAGCCTTTTCACGTTTCGACACTTGGAAGTTTTATTTCAATCTCGGTGAAACATGGGCTTCCAGGAAGGTCTTTATCTTGTTTTGTATTTCAACTTTGGTGAAGTGAAATTCCGAAGAGCGGTTGTTACACTTCAACTCCTGGCGAAATGTGCCCCCGAAGAGGTCTTTATTTTGTTTGCATTTCAACTCTGGTGAAGTGTAATTCCGAAGAGCGGTTGTTACACTTCAACTCCTGGCGAAATGTGCCCCCGAAGAGGTCTTTATTTTGTTTGCATTTCAACTCTGGTGAAGTGTAATTCCGAAGAGCGGCTGTTATACTTCAACTCCTGGTGAAATGTGCCCCAGAGATGGTTTACATTGCCTGGAAGTTACTCTCTCATGGTTGGTGGGTCATGACTCCTCCAATCTTTTTTGTTGAGTAGAGAACTTTCTTTTTTGCGGCATATGTCCCATTTGAGGTCTTTGTCCTCCGAAGAGTTGTGCCTCCGAAGAGGAGCATTTTGCCTCCGAAGAGGGCTTTGGTCTCTGAGGAGAAGCATTCGGTCCCCGTAGAGAAATTTTTTTGCCTCCGAAGAGGGCTTTGGTCTCTGAGGAGAAGCATTCGGTCTCTGTAGAGAAGCATTTTGCCTCCGTAGAGGGCTTTGGTCTCTGAGGAGAAGCATTCGGTCTCCGTAGAGAAGCTTTTCGCCTCCGAAGAGGGCTTTGGTCTCTGAGGAGAAGCATTCGGTCCCCGTAGAGAAGCATTTTGCCTCCGAAGAGGGCTTTGGTCTCTGAGGAGAAGCATTCGGTCCCCGTAGAGAAGCATTTTGCCTCTGAAGAGGGCTTTGGTCTCTGAGGAGAAGCATTCGGTCTCCGTAGAGAAGCATTTTGCCTCCGTAGAGGGCTTTGGTCTCTGAGGAGAAGCATTCGGTCTCCGTAGAGAAGCTTTTCGCCTCCGAAGAGGGCTTTGGTCTCTGAGGAGAAGCATTCGGTCCCCGTAGAGAAGCATTTTGCCTCCGAAGAGGGCTTTGGTCTCTGAGGAGAAGCATTCGGTCCCCGTAGAGAAGCATTTTGCCTCCGAAGAGGGCTTTGGTCTCTGAGGATAAGCATTCGGTCTCCGTAGAGAAGCATTTTGCCTCCGAAGAGGGCTTTGGTCTCTGAGGAGAAGCATTCGGTCTCCGTAGAGAAGCATTTCGCCTCCGAAGAGAGCTTTGGTCTCTGAGGAGAAGCATTCGGTCTCCGTAGAGAAGCATTTCGCCTCCGAAGAGGGCTTTGGTCTCTGAGGAGAAGCATTCGGTCTCCGTAGAGAAGCTTTTCGCCTCTGAAGAGGGCTTTGGTCTCTGAGGAGAAGCATTCGGTCCCCGTAGAGAAGCATTTTGCCTCCGAAGAGGGCTTTGGTCTCTGAGGAGAAGCATTCGGTCTCCGTAGAGAAGCATTTTGCCTCCGAAGAGGGCTTTGGTCTCTGAGGAGAAGCATTCGGTCTCCGTAGAGAAGCATTTCACCTCCGAAGAGGGCTTTGGTCTCTGAGGAGAAGCATTCGGTCTCCGTAGAGAAGCTTTTCGCCTCTGAAGAGGGCTTTTCACATTTCGTCTCACAGGAGTATGTTGACCGGTTGTGGTGAAATGCGCGCCCCTAAGTAGGGTTATTGTCAGGAAGTTTGGAGTTTCCTTTTCTCGGTTGGATGGATTCTCGGGAGTGTGTCGACCGATAACTCCACGACTTTGTAACGAGAAAGACGCCTTTTTTCGGTGAAGCCCGCTTGAGGTCTTTATCCTCTAAGGAGTTATGCCTTCAAAGAGGGCTTGTGCTTCTGAAATATTCTTTTTGCTGGCTGACGCTTGCTCTCGCATGTCTCTTTGCCGTTGATTCATGTTGACAATCCCCATTGCTTTGCAAGTGTCACCACTTTCAGCTACCAGGCCTCTCCCTTACCCAAAGGAGTATATTTTATGGTTAAGCGAATTGGTGGTGGCAGATTTAGGTTCTTTAACTTGCTGTTTGTTTGTTCAAACATTTGTAGTTAGCTATATATGATCTGCTTCTATCCACCTTGCTTACTTTCGTTTGAAGTTCTCCTTTTGTAGGATTTGAATATGGGAATTTTGAATGGCCCAGTGCTTGATTGCCGGATGATGTTGCGGATCGCTTGGTCTCGTGACTGGTAAGCTTTGTTTCTATGGCCTGCATCATTAAATCGTTTTTTTTTAGTAACACGATTAACGTATTTCATATGCTGAAATAAAACAAAGCAGTTTATAATAGTAGGGAACATAAGAATTATAGTGGTTTAACCGAAACTGGGCCTATATCCACTTTATAGCTTTTGTTATTCGCCTGCCTTGCAATTGCCCTTAACAAGAGAATCATATATTTGTAAATTCTTTGCAATATCTCAGCAAAGTTTTCATGTAAAATATGGATGTAAATGGTTGCTGTTCCAAGTTCTTGGAATTGGTTTTCTTTTGACAGTTGCGAATTTGATTGATTATATTAGCAATTCCTTAGTGTCGTCTTTAAGTGTGCATCATCTTCTTCTGTTGGCGGGTGGTTTTAACTGAAGAAACATACTCTAGCCAAATCTTATTTGTTTGCTTAGAGTACTTCTTATTCAGGATTTGACCCTGGAATTCTGTTGTTTAAGGCTTGCTTTTGAATGCTACCAAGGGTTGCTTGATATTGCAATGAATCAGCTTGGTACTGATTGCCTGCAAATTTAGATCGATAATCTTAGTGATATTCTCAGAATATTTCACATATCGAAATAAAATAAGCGACTCGTAATAATAGGGAAAGCAAGACTTATAGTTTTTATTATTTATTGGCATTGTTTTTACTACAGATTTTGAAACAAGAATCATTGGATCAGCACTCTTTTACAAATTTGAAACAAAGTGTTCAAGTAAGGTATGGAAGCAATTGCTGCCCCAGGCTTTAGGAATTGAATTTTTTGGCATAAGAGGACTGGATGGCAACATCTTTCAGAATCGAAACTTCCTTTCACTTTGAAGGTCTCCTTGGAGCGTGAGCACGTCTTCCCGCCTCATCCAATTTTTCCCTGCCTGGTGAGGGCTTGCTGTGATGACACTGATGATAGGACCTTCATCTCCCTGTGCCACGGTTCTCTTACTTGAGCTACATCGTTGAGCGGAAACCAGCTGCACCCTAGAGGATGAGGAGTAGTTAATTTCATCTTTTTTCACATACTGTTGCAGTTCATTCTGCTTGATCAATTCTTCAATCTCCTTCCTTAGATGGCGACATTGGTTAGTTTCATGGCCAGGTTGATTGTGAAATTGACAGAATTTCTCATTGTCTGTCGCGCTTCTCCTCATCAGAGATGGTTTGGGGTAAACAACAACATCCTTTGTTGCCAAGAAGATACTTTCCGGAGTGTCGGTCAAGGGAGTGAAGTTGGAGGGTATGAAGCGTCGAGCTTTTTTCAAGAGCTTCTGTTTTCTCCTTCCCCCATTCTTCTCTTTCTGTTCAATCATTTCCGGTATGTATTCTTCATCGTTACCAGGACTTAATGGGTAATCATCAACTATTCTTTCAAAAGTTCGCCTTGACAAACGTTCGTGGATAGTTGGTCGTGGCCATGAATTCTCTGTTTGGGGGAATGTTCCAATAGTAATGCCAGTTGCTCGTTGAGGAGCATTCCATTCTTCTGAAACCTGGGCCTCTTTGGCAATGGTTTTTATATCACTTTCTAGTCGATGGACTTCTTCCTGCAATGCGTTCATCTTATCCAGTATCCTATTGCTTTGAACTTCCATGTGTTGATATATTCCATATATCACGGCATTTAATTCAGCCCTTGTGACTTCAATACTTGAAGCTGTTTCACTTAGCGTGGGAAGAGCAATGGCATTGCTGCAAGTACCTTCAAACCTTAACAACTTCCGTTTCCTTTCTGAAGCCATGATTTCTGTTAGAATTTTGTTGAACAATGGTTGAAGTTTGCCCCTGAGTTCAATTCTCAGTGAAAGCACCAAAAATGTTAACGCTAAAATGTGAACGCTAACACCCCGGTGTGTGAAGTGTAGTTGTGAAAGCACCACCCGATAGATCGGGAAATAATTACAAGCAAGTAATAGCAGAAAAGCAGTAAACAACAACGATTTTATAGTGGTTCGGCTTAAAAGTATAGCCTACGTCCACTCTAAGTACTTTTATTAATAATCCCGTTACAAGCTGATACAATTCTTCTCAAGTACAATATACTTCAAGTTACAAGTGATTTGGAACAAAAGTCCTTAGATTCATGTTGAAGATGTGTGGTTTCTTCGTGAATTTCTTTGATGTATTCCTCTAATCTTGAAAGCTCTAAGTGTTGATGATGTTCTCAATGCAGCAAGGTAACGGTGTATGAAGAGAATGTGCCAAAAGTCCTTTGAATGTTGGAGGTGGGTGCTTATTTATAGAGAGTTTCGGCCTGGAATTATTGCCAAGTCCTAAGTCGTGACCGATTTGAGTTAAGTCGCAGCCGACTTAATATGAGTCGTGGCCGGTCCATCTGGCCCCTTCATGGCTTCACAGGAGTTCACTTGCACAAGTCCTAGGTCGCCTCCGAGTCAACACCACCCCTCCTTAGTAATACGGCCTCGGGTTTATATTAGGTCGTGGACGAGTTAACTTGGTAGGTCGCAAGTCACGGTCCAAATGATAAGTCCTGGATCGTGTACGAGTTAAGAGGCCACTGTGCCAAGTAGCTGCATTGAACTTACCTTCCTTTGCTTAGGTCGTGACCGACTTAACATTGGTCATAGGTAGGCCGCGACTTAGGTCGGCAGCTATCTTGGGTCGGCGTTCTTTAAGTCTTAGGTTGGTATACATGCTAGAGCATTGGGTCGGCTCCTCTCTTAAGTCGGTATCCCTTTTCGGCCTTAGGTCGGCATTCCTGTTAAGGTAGTTAGGTCGGCAACCAGTTAAGTCGGCAATCTCCCTAGACTGTTAGGTCGGTATCTATGTTGAGTCGGTAGCCTTTTTAAAGTATTAGGTCGGCATACTTGTTGAAGTGTTAGGTCGGCATACCCCTTAGGCCTTAGGTCGGCATCTCTTTGAGTCTTAGGTCGGTATCGTTTCAAGTCGCTGAGTCCAAACCGAGGCGGAGTTAACATAACAATCCCCACATGAATGAGTGGTTATCTGTTCTGTTATGAAATATTGCGAAACATTTATAATATCGGTAAAAGTAGCACAGAAGCCTTGAACTTTTCCTAGTGTTTTATCATTATAACTTACTGGCGAATCAGTGGACTAGATTATCTTTGAACTGTAAGTCTTTTGTGTAAGCTTTATAAAGATAACACATGTTAAGTGTTTTTAACTCCTTGGTTCTCTGTTTGTGTTCGTTTTAGCCATGAACATCTGCTTGGTCTCATGAGTACTTAAGAGAATCAGGCCTCGTTAATTCTCCTTGAAGCGGCGCCTTCGCACCCACGTAGGTGATTCTATAAAGAGTATTCCGCAATACTCCACTTGGTTCTTTATAGCTCCAAGTATAGACATCATTAAAAGCTGAGCTTATCCTTTTCTCCGGCGGCATGTGCACTGACTTATCTTAGGAATGTCTAAATGTTTGATTTTTCAAGTGCTTCTAAGTTTTAACCTTAACTTAGTTGTCCCTTTGAACCTAAATCTTGGGATCTCCAGTCAATTAGATTGGGTTTCTGTTGAGGAAAACTTTTTAGTCAATAGGTCTTAAGCCCATTCCTATCGATAAGATTTGAACTCTCTCTCTCTCTCTAGGCAAGCCTTTCGTTAGTGGATTCGTAATGTTACCTTTCGACCTTACCAAGTCTATAGTGCTAACTCCATTAGAGAGTAGTTGTCTCACGGTTTTATGTCTACGACGAATATGTCTAGACTTACCATTGTATAGTGTACTCTTAGCTCTTCCAATAGATGACTGACTATCACAATGTATACAGATTGGTGGAACAGGTTTACTCCAATTCAGAATATCTTCTAGAAAACTTCTAAGCCAATCTGCTTCTTCAGCGGCTTTGTCTAAAGCAATGAATTCTGACTCCATTGTTGACCTTGCTATACACGTTTGTTTGGAAGACTTCCATGATATAGCTCCATTTCCTAGGGTAAATACATATCCACTTGTGGATTTGGTATCATTTGAACCAGTTATCCAATTTGCATCACCATATCCTTCTACTACGGAAGGATATTTAGTGTAATGCAAGATGTAGTTTTGAGCATATTTTAAATATCCTAGAACCCTTATTATTGCTTTCCAATGATTTTTACCAGGATTGCTTGTATACCTACTTAGATTACTTACATCATATGCAATATCTGGTCTAGTACAATTCATTACATACATTATACTTTCCAGTATTCGAGAGTATTCAAGTTGGTAGATTCCATCACCAGTATTTTTAACCCAATTTTGGTTCATATCAACTGGCGATTTAGCAACAGTTATATTATGTTGTTTGAACTTTTCAAGTATTTTGTCCATATAGTGTGATTGAGATAGTACATAACCTTCTGACGTCTTTAAAATTTTAACGCCCAAAATCACATCAGCCAATCCTAGATCTTTCATATCAAATCTAGATGACAACATATCCTTTGTTGATTTGATTATGGCATTATTATTGCAGAATATCAATAACTCATCAACATATAGGCAAACTACGACATATCCCATATCTACATTCTTCATATAGACACATTTATCTGATTCATTTATTTTGAATCCATTTGTCATCATAGTTTCATCAAATTTTTCATGCCATTGTTTTGGCGCTTGTTTGAGACCATAAAGTGATTTTACTAACTTACACACTTTATTCTCATTTCCTGGGCTTAGGAACCCTTCAGGTTGCTGCATGTATATTTCTTCCTCTAACTCACCATTCAGAAATGTAGTTTCTACATCCATATGATGTATTTCTAAATTTAGTATAGAAGCAATAGCAATAAGCATCCTAATGGATGTTATTCTTGTTACTGGTGAGTAAGTATCAAAGTAATCTAGATCTTCCTTTTGTCTAAATCCTTTGACTGCCAGTCGGGCTTTATATTTATTTATTGAGCCATCAGCTTTAAGTTTTTTCAAAGATCCATTTATACCCTAATGGTTTCGATCCTTTATGAAGATCTACTAATTCCCATGTGTGGTTTTGTAAAATGGATTCAATTTCGCTATTGAAAGCTTCTTTCCAATAAGGAGCATCAGGTGATGACATTGCTTGTTTATATGTTAGAGGTTCATTTTCTGCCATATATGCATAGAACTCAGGCCCAAAGGTTTTTGATGTCCTTTGTCGTTTGCTCATTCTTGGTTCCCCTAACTCTTGATCATTTTCATGATCAACAGGATGTTCAAGAGTTTCTTCTTCTCTTGATCTCTTTTGGATACTAGTACCATTGGATTCCTTTAGTGGAAATATGTTTTCAAAGAATCTTGCATTTCGAGATTCGATTATGATGTTTTCATGAATGTCATCAATTTCAGATTTATGCACCAAGAATCGATATGTACTGCTATTATGAGCATATCCAATAAATATGCAATATATAGTTTTGGGTCCAATTTTGACCTTTTTAGGTTTAGGTATTTCTACCTTTGCTAAGCACCCCCACACTTTTAAGTATTTGTAAGATGGAGGTCTGTTTTTCCACAGTTCATGTGGTGACTTAAAGGTCTTTTTGCGAGGTACTTTGTTCAGTATATGATTAGCTGAAAGTATCGCTTCACCCCAGAAATTGTCTGGTAATCCAAAACTAATAAGCAGAGCATTCATCATTTCCTTCAGGGTACGATTCTTACGTTCTGCTATTCCATTGGATTGAGGAGAATACGGTGCTGTTGTTTGATGGATTATACCATTTTGAGCGCAAAATTCCTCAAGTGGAAATTCGTATTCTCCACCTCTATCACTTCGCAAGGCTTTTATCTTTTTGTTTAGTTGATTTTCAACTTCTGCCTTGTATTGTTTAAACGTTTCAAAGGCCTCTCCTTGCTTCTTAGTAGGTACACATAACAGTACCTAGTGCAAGCATCGATATAGGTAATAAAATACCTTTTACCTCCTCTGGTTTGACACATCTTTAGATCACATACATCAGTATGTATTAAATCTAACGGCCCGGTATTCCTTTCAACATGATGAAAGGAGGTTCTAGTTAACTTTGCTTCAGCACATGTTTCACATTTATAGTTGTGATCTATAGTAAATTAGGTATAAAATCTAAGTTAACCATTTTTCGCAAAGTATCAAAATTCACATGGCCTAGTCTAGCATGCCATATATTAAATGACTCAGCGATATAAACAGAAGAATCCATTTTATTCATATCTTTTGGTACAACAGTCATTACATTCATCTTGAATAGACCATCACTCACATACCCTTTACCCACATACACTCCATTTTTAGACAATACAAAATTATCAGAAATAAAGACCAACTTGAAACCATTCTTGCTCAGCAATGATCCCGAACTAAGTTCTTACGAATGTCTGGTACATGCAGAACATCATTCAAAGTGAGTTCTTTTCCAGAAGTCATTTTGAGAACCACTTTTCCTTTTCCTTCAACCTTCGACGTGGAGGAGTTTTCCATGAAGAGTTGCTCTTCTTGTGTCGCAGGCTTGTAGTTGGAAAACATCCACTTGTTGGCACAAATGTGTTTTGTGGCACCAGTGTCCACAAACCATTCCTTCGTGTTGCCAACTAAGTTGCATTCTGAGATCACGGCTGACAAGTTCATTTCTGAAACTCCATCTGAAAGCCTATCATGCTCCGTAACATTGGCTTGGTCTTTCTTCTTCTTTGGTCCTCGGCACTCACTTGCCTTATGGCCTTTCTTCCCGCAATTATGGCAGTTCCCTTTGAACTTCTTAGCCTTCTTTGCATTTAAATTATTTTCTCTCTTTCTTTTGTCGTTCTTGTCAGTCAACAACGTTTTCTTTTGTCACCATGGTGTTGGTTGACTTCTTTTCAAATTTTCCATTATCCTCTTCAATTATGAGTCGAACAACAAGATCTTCCATAGTCATTTCTTTCTGTTTGTGCTTCAGATAGTTCTTGAAGTCCTTCCATGATGGAGGCAACTTCTCGATAGCAGCAACAACTTGAAATGATTCCCTTAACTCCATCTTCTCATCATGAATCTCATGGATGATAACCTGAAGTTCCTAAATCTGGTTGACTACTGTTTTGGTGTCGACCATCTTGAAGTCTAGGAATTTGCCGACTATGAACTTCTTCATCCCGGCGTCTTCCGTTTTGTACTTTTTCTCGAGGGACAACCAAAGAGTCTTTGCAGTTTGAACAGTGCAGTACACATTGTACAGACTATTCTCCAAACCATTGAGAATATAATTCTTGCAAATGAAGTCAGAACCCTTCCAGGCTGTGAGGGCCTCGACCTTGGTGGCGTCGGGCTCGGGTTCATCTACTTATGGAGGGTCCTCTGTTAGGTATTTGGCCATACCTAACGTAGTCAAGTAGAAGAGCATCTTCTGTTGCCAGCTCTTAAAATCCTGGCCATTGAATTTTTCAGGCCTCTCTCCATGTGAGAAGGGTACAGGGTGTGTGACAAGTGGTCCCGTCGGAGCGGAGGGCAATGGCTGCTTTGTTGTTGAAGTGTTACTGTCTTGAGCCATCGTCTGAAACGATATGACTTCAATTAGTATACAAAACAGAATCAAACAAAGCACAAATCTGTTTTAAGAATGTTATCCACACAGAAACCCTAATCTATGAATTAGGGCAAAATCAATTTGGGAAAAAAACCCTAACCCTAATTTTGTAATTGGGTTAACAGGAAAAAAAATAGTTGAAATGTAATTCGTACCGTTTAGTACTTTGGTTGCAAGTTGAATATTTGTATCCGAGTCCAGCACAGTCGATGTTCCCTTAAAACAGATTTGCTCCCCCTACGGCGCAGTGGGTTGGCGAGCAACTGTTTCCCAAGGTGAAACGGAACGGGAGCCTGCAAGGTTGCGCTGACGATGCAGGCGACAACGAACTCAAGAGAGTTTCTTATTACAGAACAGAATATGCAGAGAGAAGGATAGAGGGAAAAAATAGAATGATTTGATTTCAGTTCTGCATGCCTTTAACTAGGGCTGGGGAGTTGCCTGTTTGGGAAGAGACGCGGCTGTTTGAATGGCTGTGACCGTTGGAAAGGTTGCGACCCTTTAACCATGTGTTTCCATTATTATTTTTCCTTGCAACTAGCAACGAGTTCCATAATATGTGGCAGAGATGAGTAATTTATGTCCAAAAACATGGCACTTAAATTATAATACTAGTCTCTGCCACTTTCGCTATATCCCTAGCATATTGCAATCCATATCTCTAAAATACATGCATGCACATTTCAATCACTTAAACAACTAAAGATGCATTTGTGTATCATCCATCCAAAGTAGGTTTCATGTTTCCAACATTTTATTTAATTTCTTTATCAGCATTTCCTCGCATAATTAAGGATAATGACACTATTTCCTTGCTCAACTTACCGAATTTCAAACAAAATCAATTGAATAGATGTTAAATCCCTAATTAACAAAATGCCATAAAAGCAAAGGCAGACTGTACCAATTCAATTCAAAAATCAAAAACATCATATAAACAAAAAACTTACCAATGGCAGGGTCTTTTTATCATGAAAAACATTGACAGCCTTGTGAGCTTCCTCTCTAGTCGAACATATCAGAAAATAAAAACCTGCATTATGCACCAGAAAATTAAAATCTCGAGCTAAACTGAAACCACCAAATGGTATTGAACCCAAGTTAAAACCAACCGCACGACGTCTTGATTGCCATATCTTTAATAATGCTGACCACCTCAACTCTCAAGAATTTGTCGAATATAGAAATTAGTTGATGTTCGGTCATTTACTTCGGACTAGTCCGATGAAAAGCTTTGCACCTAGAATATCCAAATTGATTAGAAAGAATCGATTGAAATAGAAAAAATGGGGAGAAATTCAGCGGAGAATAGAGTAGGATCAAAATATATTTGAGGAAGATGAGGTTTAGTCTTAATTAAACTGCAAAAATGGGGAGAGATTCTGGAGAGAGGAGAATCATATCGAAATATAGGAGAGTAAGACATGGTTTTATCCTGCAAAATATATATTAGATTTTGTCTGCAGAAATTATTAGCAAACATCTAACAGTCGTTTTGATGATAATCAAAACATGCATTTTCAACCATGGCACCGTGTCAATGTCCCCATCCATCTTTAATCTTTAATGTTAACAAACAGAATTTTTTCTACATGATTCACCAGTGCGCCTCCAATTTTAACTGTTTATGTTGTGTTAAAGATACCCTCAAACTGATTTTATCGTATAAAAAACCTAAAGAATTCATGTGATCAATTTCAATCATTTTAGAAAAGACAAAAATGATGATGAAAAACACATTAACAACAAAACTAAATAGTATAGTATCATTTCGAATGAGATGTACAACATTAACATATGAGTCATGATTAGATAAATAATCACTAATTTATCTTTCAAACACCACAATATCTCCAGAAGTACCAGCAAATTTTCAGTCGTGTTTACTGGCCCATTAGCTCAGTTGGTTAGAGCGTCGTGCTAATAACGCGAAGGTCGCAGGTTCGAGACCTGCATGGGCCATATTTTTTCTACCTTAAATGATTCCCAATAAATATATTTTTACGTTTTATTACAATCCCCATTACAATGCATGTGTTTTTTTTTTCAAACATCTTTTTCGTCTTTCGATTACTCATACGCACATTCATCAGTTTTGTTCGAAGTATTGTATCGCCAATGAGAATGATAATGTCAACAAACTTTGTGCTTCAAGGATCTTTGTATACATTATTCTAAACAATAATTCAACCCTATCCAGTACTTCATGCTTTAAGGATCTTTGTATAGATTATTTTAACCAATAATTCAACCTTATCAAGTACAAACTGATTATACAATTACTGACTTTGGGAATCGATGAGGAATATTTAAAGGTAGTATCGTTTTGATCCTGTTAGGAACTGAGTTGATGATGTTTTGATGACAACAACCTTATATAGTTATTATACTTTACTTTATAAAATATATACTAACATTTCCATATATATATATGTATGTATGTATGTATGTATATAGGAAGTATATGCAGGTATCATCGAAGACTAATCAGTATAAAGACTCAAGCATCAAGATGAAGATTAGAGATTCAAGATTCAAGACTCTAGAGAATCAAGATTTCAAGATCTCAAGATATGTGTCTAGTATTTTGTTAAAACTTCATAATAGCACTCTCATTCTTCCAATTTTCTTTTGGGATGGAACCCAATTTCTATCGAAACCAGTGGCTTACAAACCCACGACAAGTAGCTTACAAACCAACGACAAGTGGCTTACAAACCCACGAAAATCAAAATCATTTAAACTACTTTGTACAAGTTCTCGAGTCCTATGGAGGAGCTCAGTAGGAAGGTTCTTGCAATTTCAGTTTGAATAGATTTTTCAAAATGTTTTTAAATTTGTTTTCAAAATGTTTTAGCTTTCAAAATCATGTTTTCAAAAATATTTTCAAACTTTGTTTTAGCCTTGAAATATTCCTCTATTCTGATTTTAAAAACTTCTATTTTTAAAACATCAAAACTTATTCTGATTTTAAATATTACTTATATAATTGACGGTCTACATCAATTATATATATGTATATATTTAAAATAATGTTTTATATTCATTCTCTATCTCAAAATATTGTTTATACACTTTACTTTGCTTCAGAGAAGTTTCAACTTGTTTTAAATTCAATTGTCTTTACAAAACAATATCTCTATAAATTTTGAACTAAGGGATGTCGACATAAGGGGATACCCCATGTCGACATGGTGATAGTTGGATTCAAAATTCAATTTTCAAAAGAAGTGTCCATTCGTTCGAAAACCTTTCGCCAATGGTTATGACTGTTGTGCATCTATATAAAGGCTTCCAAAACGAATTTTTTTAACAACTACTTTCTTATTTTCTTTACTCTTTCTTCTCCACCATTCCATATCCATAAAACTTCATATTTTCAAGATCGTGCCATGATTCTGCCAAATTCTCAATAGGAAATCATTTAGATACTCTCTCTATTTGATTCTCCATCATTCTACTAAAGATCAAAGTGCTATTCAGAGTTATAGGATTAATTTGTATTCAAAAAGCCCATAGAGTCTATCCATTCAAAAGGATTGTTGTTAAGAAGTATTAGGGTGATCTTGTGTCGCGGGAATCAAGAGATTTTACCCCAGACTCGGAGATAGGAGGGTTCCTTAAGGCCTTAGAAATTGAGGGTTGTAATTTGGATATTGGCTTATAAAAATCTGTACAAGGATATTGCCTTGGTGCAGGACTGGATGCAGGAGGATTCCGAACCAGTATAAAATCCGGTGTGTTCTTTCCTTTTACTTGCTTTACTTTACTATTTGCATTTGTTATATGTTCTGTGATCATTCGGTGTTAGAATTCTATTTAGATTTGTGTTGAAAGTTTTAACTTAGTCATATAGTTCATATATTCTTTAAAACACTATTCACTCCCCTCTAGTGTTATTTCTGCCTTAAGATCCTTAATCTGCATCCCTAACAGATCTGACCAACAACATTAAGTTCATGTCGATGGTTAACGATGAAGAAAGGGAAACAAAGTTAGAATTTAGGAAAAAAGAGTTGTTTTGAAATCCGAGGATCTGGTATACATTTATAGTGGTCCTGAACTGTCCTTCACAAAATGAATATGTCCAAAGGCCAGATCTACTAACCCGTAATAGTTCGCTCAACGGATATATCTGTTACCCAGCTTGTTGATTCGCTCTACAACGGTCCTAGCTTTCAAAACAGAAGGACCCCCACTCTTAGCGATGGTGTGTATATGTAAAATGCAAATTGTGTCCTAAAAGCACCCAATTGCACCCCAAACGCTTATTCACCCACCTATGCACGTGCATGTGCAGCGCACCACACTTTGCCTTTGCTCTCCCATGGCTTTGGTCTCATTTTGCAATGTATGACAAATGAAAAATCTTAAAACTTCATATCAAAAAACCCAACCCCGTTCTGTTTTGAAAACATTCATCTTTACAGCCTTATTTTCACATTTAGATATAGATTCATACTTGCAATCAAAAAATAATCCAAATTTTTTAGTTTTTTAAAAAGATTGTATACACAACATGACACGTTGTAATAAAATAAAAGGGAGAAGATAGCTTTGTAAAAATTTAGGATAATAGTAAGTAATGCATGTGTGTGTGCGCATTCGTGTTCTTTTTCCTATTTAGATACGAATAAAAGGATATTGCCATTTATAAGACAAAATAGATTTAAAATAGTTGCATGGCATGGTTATTATTAGATGTTAAAACAAATTTAAGATGGTCTAACTAAAAACTAGGGATATGAAAAAGAAATGCATATATAATTTCTTTTGTGACACTAATCAATGGACTTTGTTTTTTATAAGACATAGTAGTTGTAAATTGTTACTTGTCTGTATCAAGTTGAAAATAAAATATAAAATATGTATACAAAATGTTTAGCTCCAATGTAGATTTCGTCTAAGTTTAGAGATGAAATATTGTAAGTGACCTAGCTAGAATTTGACATAAGATGGCACACATATAGAATGTGCATTCGTGTTCTTTTTCCTATTTAGATACGAATAAAAGGATATTTCCATTTATAAGACAAAATAGATTTAAAATAGTTGCATGGCATGATTATTATTAGATGTTAAAACAAATTTAAGATGGTCTAACTAAAACTAAGGATATGAAAAAGAAATGCGTATATAATTTCTTTTGAGACACTAATCAATGGACGTTGTTTTTTATAAGACATAATAGTTGTAGATAGTTACTTGTCTGTATCAAGTTGAAAATAAAATATAAAATATGTATACAGAACGTTTAGCTCCAATGTAGATTTTGTCTAAGTTTAGAGATGAAATATTGTAAGTGACCTCGCTAGAATTTGACATAAGATGGCACACATATAGAATGTGTAGCTCCAATGTAGATTTCATCTAAGTTTAGAGGTGAAGTATTTTAAGTGACCTAGCGAGTGCTGCATTTACAACTACAGTGCGGACTATTTGGAATGGAAAAAGTATAGGTAAGTCTAAAGACCTAGAATTAAACAAGATATTTGTACATGTCAGCAAGTTAACAATAATAACACATAAAAAGAAACTGATTAAAGAAGATAATATCAGCAACTTGAGCAACATTACAATCAACTTCACAACCGTAGAGATATCCGTGTGCTACTTTGTATTATGTTATAATTCTATTTGTTCAAGTAATAAGATTACCAGGTTTTTCTTATAAATGAATACCTAGAGATTATTTATTAGCTTCTGAAGGTGCTCTGTTGGCAGTACAGCTATTTGGCCTACCAAAATGCTGCTATTAAAGCTACAAAGAAACTGCCAACAATATAACTTCGAATTGCCTATATTCTATGTTTTACTGATGGGATTGGCATTGCATTGCTAGTTTAAGAAAGAATAAACTACCAGCAGCACAAGTTACCATATGAAAAAAAAGAAGTATGCACAACATGACTCACTGGTTCTTTTTAGAATAAAACAGGGAAGGCAAGATGGTCGTATCAAACTTTAAGGCAAGAGCAAGTAATGCATATATATGTTTTATTTTGAGATATAAATAAAGGATATTTCCTTTTCTAAGATAGAAAGCTTTCAAACAGCTACATGGCATGACTTATTCAGATGTCAAACAGAATTAAGCTGCTCTTATTAAAATTAGGGATAGGAAAAAGTAATGCATATATGCTTCTTTTGAGACATCAATCAAAGGATACCACTCTTTAGAAGATAAAAAAATTGTAATGTAGTTACTCATACAAGACACTGGGTATCAAACTGAAAAGAAAATAACAAATAAAGCATAATATAGTTTTTTATTAGATGTATAACAAATCCAACATGTCATGTTACACATACAGGATAGCTACCTTTAATAGTGCTTTCATATTATCTAAGTTCATTTAGAGATTAAAAAAACATTTGATGGCCGGACGAACACTACCGTGTAATGTGATGGTGTGCGATTTCTTTTGAGATAATGAAGATTATTTTTTACTACAAACATATAAGAATATATGTAAAATAATACCATACAAGACTCTAGCCGTCAAGTAAATAAAAATAAAATATAACTTCGTAAAACTCCTTTCTAGTGTAATGCTACTTTTTACAGATGTCTGTGTCTTCCAGAGGATCTAACCCAAGTCATACTGCTTGGGAAATGAAAATACTCGCCACTTTAATACAACTTCGTTTGTTAATCAAAATAAAATGGAAATAGTTATTATATTATATAATTATTAATAGAAACAATAACTGCATATTAACATGTTACTCGTCATGAAATATTTTATAATTAAAGAACTTTGACAAACATAAAAATATGTTCATTTCCCCTATAAATCAAAATCGGCTTGTTTGCATGACGGATGGAAATACTTATCCTATGACAACTTTATTGTTAAATGTCTATACATATATCAATAATCAGGTAGTGGAATCATTTCCATATTAATGGATATCAAATCTTGATGGAAGCATTATGAAAATGCACGTTGCTAAAGATCAAAACTTGAAAGAAACATTAAAGAAAGTCAATCATTGTCGTTGTAGTATAGTGGTGAGTATTCCCGCCTGTCACGCGGGTGACCCGGGTTCGATCCCCGGCAACGGCGTTTGTTTTTTTTGGTGAAGAGAGTATCAGTTGAAGTTGAACTTTATCCACCTTCGTGAATTGTTACTTTTCACTTATATTCATAAATTTCATCCTTACAACATTTACAAACATCTGCAATTAGCTTATTTCTCTAGTAACGGGTTTTTGATGGCTTTGTTCACGAGGGATGTCGCACTTGCACAAAGCTTCACATAGGTAAACCAAGTCAAGAAAAGAAAAGCAAGTATATGACAGTCCTTGTGTCAAATAAAGAAATCATTCAGATGTTCATTACGAAATAAGTGTAATGTTAGAAGAAGAGTGCGTGAAAAATGATCGGACAACCGTTAAAGTTTTGTCGATCCCAACACATTAGTTAATTTTTATCACTTGAAAACTCGTGTCATATAGCTTTGTATTTTAATTTAAACATGTATATGGATATGCCAATCCAAATCTAACATTCTTCTAAATTTTTTTTTTGTCTAAGATAAATAACGCTAGAGTTCATCAGTTAACCGTCATAAACGAAAATACAAAACATTATTTACTGAAATAAATGAACAAATAAATTGTTATGGCAATATCAACAACCTTTGTTTACTATTAAAAAAACAAAACTAAAAATGTAATGAAATAACAAACCATTAAAAGAAAATTCTCAATGATTGATTTTCCCGCTTCATTTGACTATGTTTGTTTCATGTCCGCCCTTGACGGGTTTCTTCGTCAACCTCAAATAACGAGTAATTTGCGAGGATCTATGAATGCATTGTGCAATCAAATATTCCTCAATAATGTGGAAAACCCTGAAAATGGAACAGTAAAAAACGTAGAGATTTAGATTGGTTCAATCCTTGAGGGATCTACGTCCACTATGAATTGATGTTTTACTGCTTTAGAGCTTCAAATTTTACAACGGTTCTATAGGGTTTGTAGTACTATTCAGTTTCTCATAATTTGTTTCTTTCCCAATTGAGGAGATAGAATTTTAAAGAATTTTATAGAGCGGTTGATGTAACGACCTGTGATTTTAACGACGGATATTTAAATAATTGATTTAAATATAGAATCGTTAATTAATTGACAATAAAAAAAAAATGATTTTTCGCATACAGTCGAATTAGGACTCGAGGCCACTTCCATTGAGGCCGAATCGACGTTGCGAATTAGGATGAATACAAACATCGCTATATTTTGAGATAAGACGATCTGATGGCCAAAACGATTTCGAAATGCGCAAAATTATCATCCTGAAGCGTTGTCTAGAGTAGTTGTGAAATTTATATCATTAAGACCGGAAAAATGAGATAATATACGCAAATGAGTTTCGTTGCGATCGGATGCGCCATGTAATCGTCCGAGCTCGAAATGTATGGCAATTTATGTGAGAAATCAAATAAATCGAATATTATATTAATATATTACAAACCCTCACTTAACCTTCTTTCTCACGTTCATTTTATTATTCCATTAATTCATCCAAAAAATGGTCGACACTCTCTAATCCCATTCAAATATCAAAATTCAGCGATTCACTCCATTAAAAATCATGAAACCAACTACGTTGCGCTCGTATCGAAGAGAGCTTCGAACCCATATGGATATTGAAGGGTGCAACACTGACTGGGAAGATCGACCTAGTGTGGATGGTGACTAGGGTTAGACTTCATCGGCAATTGAAGAGGCGATAGGCAAATCGGAGGACACCATTGTGTTTCTCTTGTCGAATAGCACCTCTCTGTGTCAACGGTTCTAGGTACGGCCCTTAATTGTGAAATGCTACATTTCCTGTAGCCGCATGACCTCATCAGGTCGTGAATTGCATCTCTTGGTCAAGCATTAAGAAGTGGATGCCATCGCGGAGAGATCGTGTAGTGCGATGCGTGGGCGAAGACGGCACGACGTTTCGTCGAGAAATGAAGGAGAATGGCAGAAGAGAAGGTTATCAGGTTTGGGTTGACATGCACAAACATACATGTATAGGAAATTGTCAAATTGGGGAGGAAGGATTTAGTGTTAATTAAGGTAATTTAAATTTAATTAAGTTAATTAATTATTTAGTTAATCTCAAATCTTATAAAACTCATATCTTTTACGTACAAGGTCCATTTTGGATGCGGTTTTTTGCGTTACACTCATGATGGAGGGCTCTACGATTTGACATTAGTTTGGTCAGCTTTTGTTGAGGTGAGTGATATTGTCTCTCATGATACTATGATTGTTGGAATAGCACAAAAACGGTATTTTGAAATGATTTCCAATTTTAAAATGTGCTTTAATTATGTATAATACCTATTTGGTTTTTATAAAAGAGATTAAAAGTACTTTAAAATGGCTTTAAATCAAATATCACATTTTTTCACTGACATGCTATTTTAGAAAATTGCTAATTTTAGGTTGTCTTTAATATAAATCCCTCGTTGGTTGATATAGATGCATTATACACATATATTATATTGGATGTATGTATGCTTGTTGGTTGAATGTATGCTTGTTCAATTGTTTTGGTTGTAAACACCGGTTTATTGGCGATCCAGCGTTTAGAATATTATGTGCGTTAGGTTTTTGTGCCTGTTGATTGGAAACCAAAACGAAAGAGATAAGTTATAGAAGAGTACTGAAATGCGTGCTAATTGACCCAAAGATGGAAGACGATGGACTGGGACGGACTTCGGACATCTGGATGGATGCCATATGTTTTCATTTGGTTTGTACTTATCCATCTTTGGTTATGTACATGATCAGAGTTGTTAGTGTTGACCACTGTAGAGTGGTCGGTCCCCATCACCGTTGATAATGGTCGATTTGGCCGATCTTTAGCATGGATGGTGAAGAAGCTTGAGCGCGGTATGATTGTTTGTTCGTGCAGCCAACTCTGGGTCTGGATGTTATTGCTCTATGATGAGTGACTCCAGTGATCCCAACAAAGTGACATTTCGACATGACAGTTTCAGGACTTCAGATGGTAGCTCGTAAGTGCATGGAGTTAGATTCAGAGGTTGGAAGCTTAATGTCGAAAGGGGTCGTGATTGTTTTCCACATGAGCAGGTTCTTTTGGGGTGGCCCATGAATAGAATGTTGAATGGTTCTATCGTGGAAATGGGTGAAGTAATGAAGAGCTTGGATACACATGTTAAGGGATCGTTGGTACTTGAAGTGCTTCTGTTGTACCCAGACAGAGCAGGGGTATTGTGGGGACACCTATAGGTACTTTGTTCGGTTACCCCGAGTAGGTTGATTGGATCCTTATAACCTAGACCGCTTAATTGGGTCTACTATCCAACTTTGATCTGCGAGGCACGTATCTAGCTGTGGGCTACGAGATACGCGAGTACAACTGAAAATAGAGATTTACCCACCCTAGGCAGTTGAAAGGTCAAGCACGCTAAGTGACAGTTAATATTGTTTGATGGATGCTATGTTTATTCCTGTTGCTTCACTAGCCACCTACACTCTAGTGATGTCACATGATGTAGGTATTATGGATAGGGGTACCTAGGCACACCGACATTGTACTTAGTATGGAGTACTCCTTATGATATTGGTAGAGTATCATATTATTATAATGACCCTAATTTTAACAAACATTATTTAGAATAATTTGATTTACATCTCACTTTTGAAAATGATCTCTGTTTCATGGTTTGATCCGAACTATTTTTGCAAATAATATGTCATATTATGTTTACTTAAATGGATATATACACTTGTTGATGATTTATATGAAATCATACGGATTTATGATATGTTTAAATAAGCGAATCTATTAAATGAATCCAAATGAGTTGCATTTTTGATATATGGTCAAAAACATTATTTTAAAGTAGGTTTCAAGTTTCATGATTTTCTAAGCAATTGTAGATTTATTATGAATTTTCTATAAGATAAAATAGTTGGTATTGGGTTTAAATTATTTAAGGTAATTATATAACGATTTTGGGTATGAAATTTAATCATGATACAAAACACATTTAAAGTGAGTTATTATGATTTTTGGAAAAATTCCTATGTATTTTACTATTTTTAAAATTATTTAAGTTAACGGACTTAAATGTTTTATATGTTTTATCAAGGAAAATGGCTTATTTGCTTAAAAAGTTTTAAACTGTTAATTTTGAAGTCGGCAGCCTTTTTCGAAAGAATTGGCAAGCAATCCTATTTGGATGAATTAGGCAAGTTAGATGAAAAAGAATTACTTTGAAAGGCATAAAACCAGTTTTGTTTCGATTTACAACTTTGCCACTTTCATTACTTGCTTTCGTCCACATGCCCAAAAGGCCTTTCGCATTCATTCGAAACCAATGTACATGGCATCGAGCAATTGAAGAAGTGTATTGAAGAAAGGTGAAAGGGACCGTGTCGAAGGCATGCTTTCGAAGGGGTTGCTTTTAACTTGTCTTTGTTTTTAAAAAGAGGCTTTCCAACAAGTTGCCGCTTGCCTTTGTTCTAGAAATGAGCTTTCGAAAGAGTTGTCGCTTACTTTTGTTTTAAAAGAAGATTTCAAAAGAATAGTCACGTTTGAACCTATTATATACCCATGCTGCCGTATTCATAGCTTTCAAATTAGTTAAGATCATTTTTCTTTATAGCCTTAACAATGTATTTGAAAAGGGTGCTTTTTGTAGCTTTCGTCTTTTTGGAGCCCAAAACTAATGGTTATGGATGATGCAGTCTTCCATAGTTATTAATCTTCGACGACCAAATACGGCGGTGCTAGATTCATTGATACACGGATCATAAGACAGTGGAGAAAATTTAACAATTCAAAAACATAGTTCGACATTCCATTCAAAACATTTCATGTTCATTGCATAATCCCAAAACATTAACCACGTTCAGCAAAATATAATTATTACACATATACCAAGAGCGACATATGACGATGCCCCCTTGGTTGATTAGAGTATGTAATAAAGCTAATAAATCAGCCTTTGCATCCAAATACACAGCGAAAAAAGATAACTCTAAATAACTAACTGCCTCCTGCATGCCTTCGGAATCTTTATTCGTCTAAGAAGAGAACCTGAAAACTTTAAATCTCAAACCATTCAAAATCAATTAAGTACCTGAGAGTTTAAGTGGAAAACAAAAACTTCGAATCAGACATAAAGTCTAGTATGAATGATAATCTAACATCTCAATCCTTCTAGATATCTAGTGAAAATCATTTTCCCAAATAATATCGCTATCATTTCTCCAAAACCTTTGAAAATCATTTTCAAACTCAAAAGGAATTAAATTTTCAAATTCCAAATCCTTTCAACTCATATTCAAACATTACTCTAGAATTTTATCTCATTTTAATTATAAATCACGTTATAATTCACATTTATAAATTTCATTTGTTAAATGTATTTATTTCCAAATCTTTGTTTATACCATTATTTCCTCATTTCAATTACCATAACAACAATGATAATAATTTAATATTATCACTCCCTAACAACCAAACAACCATATATACTTATAATAATTTACGAATATTTCTTTCGTATATAAAAATAATTTTGGGCAAAATTATTTCATTTATCCACTTTTAAAAACAATACTGTGTCGGTTTTCCTAGTTTAAGAGTTTAGAAATCCCTATCGATACTGTTGTCCAGACTGCGTCGAGCAGAATTTATAAATACTCAACTGATAAGTCGACACAATATAAAACAATTTATATTCACTAAGCTCATACCTACTGATACACTCAAACTCATTCTAGAGTACTACGACTCTATTTTTAATAAGTAACCCAACCAAAGCCAAGGTTCTCGCTTAACCTTCAGCTCTGATACCAACCGTATCGATCCGATTTTTCGACGCTTGAAAATCGACGTCAATACGTCCATTGTATCAAATGCCGAACAATCGAATGCCGGAAAACCGAACCATCAAGGTTAAAGAAGAAGGAGGTAGAATAAGAAATCGAAATAATATCAGAATCACACAATCGCAGCGGAACAATATATAATAGATGAATAACTAATCTTTAATCAAAAAGAACTATATCTATTTATACATTCAGAGTTTAGCAAAATTCATAGCACGCAACTGGACAGTTATCATAACGTGTCCTCACAAAACTGACTATCCAATTAATCATATACAACAGAATATTCATCAAATACGTGTGATACGTCTCGCCATCCAGCTCGTCTCCTAAGATTCACAGCATCCTTTCCTCTGTCTATAATACTCGGTCTGACCCGAGCATTATAGCGAAATAACACCAGAGTCAGTCTGAAAAAAAACACACCCAATTGGATTATTAAAGTTTCCAAAATCCTTTGAAATCAAAGGTATCTCGTAAGACCACGCCACAATTAAACATGCCGGATTTTTACCTTATGATAATTAAAATATTTTTATCAAATTCGTCTGATATTATAATAGTGTCTATTGAAAGTAAATTAGAATCTAGCTGAAATGCTTGCACCTTACGTTTCAGCATAGTTCGGCACAATCAAAACCGTACAGGCACTTATTGGGGATTGGATTCCATACAATGGCAGGGCTACCGGGGTACCGCCCGTCACAGTACGTGGTCTAGATCACCGTACCGAGGATCCACCCTGATCCCTTGCTACATAAGACCGGAGCTACTCCTTACTGGATATTTTGAATAAGACCACCCCACGGTTGGGATCAGCAACCACCCACACAGCAGAAATAAAAGAGACATCTAGATAGGGATGACCTGACCCTAATTGGTTGCTAGCCACTTAGCCTTGCGTGCACCTACCCTGTTTTAGCCATTCTCGATGAATGAGGCTCAAGGCTATGCATTACCTTTTTAGCACACATTCACTTAGAATGCTCATCGTCCTCCTGACGATGTTCTGAAAGCATTCATCCATTCAAATCTGTTCCCGGTTCGAACGGAACCGAAGGCACTACTCCTGCTATATTCATTTTGGAATCACCTTCAGGATTAGTAGCGATTAGCCCTTGCACTTCACTGCTCCATCTTCGACTCCAAGCTCTTGTCTTCCTCACGAAAACGTTCAAACCGGATCGAAGTGGTTTTCGAAAAATTAATCCCGATCCCGATCTCTTCGAAACGATCAGCGCATTGGCCAGTATTGATAGTCGGTTATTTAACTATAATATAAAATCCACAAATAATCATCAGACCTTAATAATTTCCTGAATTATTTATTTAAAATATCTTCGCATGATATTTCTCTATACTTCAACCCTTTTGAAAAATAGTTTCCAAAACACTTTTCTCTTTCGAAATAAATTTCCACCCAATTTGTTTTATTTCCACTGAAAATCACCAAACCTTAATACTTTAGATTTTAAAATAATTTAAATCACTTTATCCAAAAATATACTTTAAAACGCTTAAAATAAAAACTACTTAAAACACTGTATTCAAAATACTAGTTCTAGAATCTTATAATAACTTCTCATGTAATACTTAAGCCAAAACAAATTTTAAAATAAAAGTTATTCTATAAGGTATAAATATTAAATAATTGTCTTTAAATAATAATACTAGTTAAAACCTTTAAACTAATTTACTTATATAATTAACTTAATAAATAATTAATCTAAAAAAATTAAAAACACCAAATGAATTTTTATTCTGAAAACATTCCTCTAAAAAAAACTTTAAACCTCTAACTTATACTTGAAAATCTTACTTTGAACATACACATGGCTTTTCAGGAAAACACACTTTCCTTTCTACACCTTTAAAAATAAACCACTATTTATTTTTAAACAAATCTCCCTTTCCTTAATGAATTTATACTTCCAAATTATCCTTTGATAAATATTTCACTTTATTTATAAACCCTGTTTATAAATTTCACAATCTCATTCTCCTTTATTCACAATTTCAATCACTTAGTCGGTTTTTAAATCGATTTCCAAAACCAACTCCATTTTAAAATAAATTCCTTTACTTAACCAAATTTATTTCAAAATCCATTTATCCCATATTCATACCATTATTTATGATTTAAATTCTTATTTAAATCGAAAATTCCAATTTAATACTTTATTTCAACTTCTCCTTTTATTTTCCCAAAATCATTTCAAATCTTAAATTTTAAAATATATTTCTTCGTTCTTTGCAAAACAATATTGCTTAAGTCCTTATTTCAAATAAAAATCCTTTTTCCCATTTATTCAAAACCCCTATTTTTTCCATTCATGGATTTATTGTATAGGATTTAAAAAAAAATCAAACCTTTATTCCTTTTCCAAAATCATTCCTTTAAATTATTTGGATTCACTATAATTAATTTACTTAGAAATTTCCCTTAAAAATCCAAACTTTATATATATTTCTCAAATACCAATATATATTCAACCAAGCCATAGCATTCAATAATTTCGGTTCCCAATATAATCAATATAATCCATCACATAATATCATATTATTGAGTATAAAATAAATTCAACTTTTGAGGAATCCAGTTGGATCCCTCCAACCTGTTTCCCTGCATCCACAGACGTTAGCACAATAATTAAATTACCAATCCCCCTTCGAGGGAGATATCACGGTATAAAGGGTCATTCGCTATTATACGGGGCGTATAGGGTCTCATCCGCTATATAATGAGGGAAATCAATCGCTCCAATATATATATATATATATATATATATATATATATATAATCACATTCAGACATATAATAAATCAACAATTTAAGGAATCAATCTAATAATTTAAATTTAAACTATTTTAAATTAATGGTACTCCAAATGAGTGAGATTGACTCACCTTTGATTTTGTTTTATTTGCAATCTGATCCAAACCCGACTTCTCCTTCACCATTGACCTTGTACAACATTATATGATTTATTAACATCTCAGATAATATACAAATAATGTACTATTTATTTATTTAATTAAACTAATAATTTGGTTTTAAGCTAATTTCTTTTTGATGAATTGTTTTATAGATACCAAAATAATTACATAAGTTAACTAAACAAATTAATCACTAAAATAAATTAGTAAATTGTATTTTGTTTTTATTTTCCATTTTTCAAACTGCACATAGGTTTAAAAATCTTATCTTTATATAAACCCTTTTTTTCCAAAATCTTATATATATATATACACACACGTATATTTACTGTTTTACATATATATATTTTAATTTAAATTAAGATTAACTTAAAAAATTTAAAACTGCTTAAAAGATAATTTTTCTCCTTACTGTAAACTTTTTCTTTACTGTAAATTTCTGACAATCTAAATAAACAACAAGTCAAATTAAAGTTCTACTTAATATCAATTTTAAAACATTAAATTAAGGTTGAACAGCCAATATCTTACTGTAACATGTTTTCTAATCTATATAGAGATATATATATATATAGATATATATTTAAATTAAAAATCAAATACTGAAATATACCTTACTGCTTTCGATCGAACACTCTGGCTACCCATCTTTACGCATAAAAAAAGGCCACAACCCTAGCTGCTCTATCGCTAAGCACGACCATCCTCCAGATGCTCGCTCGAGCTACCATGATTAGCTTGCGAGTTAACGATCATGACACTTCACATCGCTCGTCAAACCTCCATCGACCATCACACGCCAACCTACGAACGCAACCTCTAGAGTTCGCCCTCCTTCCCATCGTCGCAGCAGCAATAGCATCACCTCGACTCCCATACGCTAGACGATTCGAGACCATCGCGTCTTGATGCCACCATCTTTCCCTTGAGTTCGAATTCGAATCGAACGAGAATTGATTCGCTCGTTTATTAATTTTACCGATTTCGAATCGTTACTAAGTTGAAGAGGACGAGGCTTGATTTGGGTAAACGGCGAATCTGGTCGCCATTATTTTATTTGTTTTGAATTTAGGTTCGTCCATTGTTTGATTTTTTTTATCAAGGAAGGAAATCTATTTTATTCGGCCATTTCGATAAGTTTGAGGGGAAAAGGACATCTGGTATGTGATTAGAGAAGGTAGTAGACACATGTTCTAAAAGATGAAACGTGTTTAAATTTGTCGATTGTATGAGATTATATATACATTTAATTTAAATTCAAACTCAAATCGTCACGAATTTGTAGCTTAAAATCTTGACATCCTATCGAGGCGTGCCGCCAGGCATTTATAATGTTATACCCCTAACACGAACGCAACGGAAAAGGTTTCAAGTCCTAAATCGATCGTATGGAGAAGATAGCTTTTTGGACCCAATTATTATATTAAATTTCAATATAGATTACAGCGCGTTTACTTACCGTACGATCAAATGATAGCTCCAAACTCTTCGAAATTTTAAAATCGATAATAATACAATATTGCAGATCCAATGGAGCTGGTTTCGTCGAATTCAAAGACTGCGCCTCAGAAGGCTAATTTTAAATGTCAATTTAAACAATATATTTATAAAACTGAACAAAACTCTTTTAAATTCACTTTTAACATTCTTATTATCTTTAGTATTATAAATATAAATTTTCCAAACCTTTGAAATATTTTTAACCAGCTTAAAAACCAAGCTTCGCTATCTTAATCAATTTCCAATTATTAAATTCAATAATTTAATTGCCAAATAAACAATGATATTTGAAATTCAAGTTAAATTAATTTTCAAATATTTAAAATCAATTAAATATTTCAATTTCAAATATCCAAAAATTCTGGGTCATCACATTCCTTCCCCCTTAAAAGAATTTCGTCACCAAAATTACTGGTTAAGAATAATGATCCAGAATTCGTTAACTATTTCCTAAAGCCAAACAGTTCAAACAACTTTCCCAACACAATCTTTTTATTAATGACACACTATCACTCTTACTAACTTTTTTCAAACTCATCATAAGTTGCAAACAATATTACTCCCTCAACCATTCAAATTATAGTTCAAATTTAAATTTCAAACCAAAATTAAAATTAACAAAATTTCTCACAATTTTCCTAACTCCCTAAATTTTTGAAAAATTTCGCCAGCGTCTCCTTTGAGTGACTAGATCAGTACAACTACAAAATGCCACTACGGGCCCCCAAATTTCAAAAGAAAACAAAAACGCCAAGTGGTTAGATCAGAAATTCATCAAATTTCATACAGAAATTTCAACACATACCTCTATGTTGGCCTATTCAAATTTATCTTCGGAAATCAAAAACATCCATTTATCCTTTTCCTTTAGATACCTGTACTTATCTTCCAATAGTATTTACTAGTACAGCCAAATTTATTTTACTCATCTCTTTACAAAATTTTCAATATTCATTTCATTCAAGCCCGTACGATGTCCGTATATCATCCATATGCAATACCAAATCCGATCGCTCACTCAATCGCATAATTTCATTTCCGAATACTATCGTTCACCTGACTTCCTAGTGCGGACTCAAATCTGGTTTCTTGATCAGAAACCGTCATTCTCCTTGCACAGCCGTAAATTATGATAGAGAATTTCCAGAATTAACCAAAAATCCATATCCAGAGTTCGCCGTTGAAAATCGAGTGAAAAATCCTAACTCGGATCGATATGACTATCTCGAAATCTGTCCTCGAATCTGGATCAAATCGCAATGCGAAATAAATAATATACATACATCCTACGTATTTATCTCAATTGATTTTCTATATCAACTCTCTTTTATTCACATTTGATTTCTATACTCATATTCTCACTTATCCCATTTCACTCTTTATTCATTCAAAAATTAACTTGGAATATTTTTCCAATACCAATTTTTATTTGAGAATTTCACTTTTTACCTTCCTTAAGTTTATTATAAATATTCTACATACTTTAATATTTATTTTTAATTCTGTAACGGCCTGATATTTTCAACCATTCGCATCCAAACATGCCGGAATTGAATTGCTCAAAATACCAGATTGTAAGTTTATATTTGGCAAAACTCAGCATATACAGTAATAAATAATCACAGATCACAGACATAGAGTAATAAATGCAGCGGAAACGAAAGATAGTAGTTCATGAAGCTACTATATACATAACAGAGTTAAATAAGATACAATAGAAGTCTCGAATACAATAGTCAAATACGATATCAGAATACAACACTGGAATCAACTGAATATCTGAAAGCTGGCCAGATAGCTGGATCTCCAAGCGAAGCTCCAACTCCAAAGGTGAGTCTTGAAAACTGGTACACTCATTCTGACCCGAGCGTAAAGCAAAACACAAAACTGTAACAACCCGCATATTTGTCGATTTTATGTTTAAATATTTTATCGATACTCGAAATTTAGTCCAAAAAGCTACTTTTTGCATACGGTCGAATTAGGACTCGGGGCCACTCCCATTGAGTTTAAAATGCCGTTTGCGACCTTTTCGAGTATAAGCTTCGATATGTTTGGAGAAAGTTGATTTTTGCTACTTTTTCACTTTGGGTTTGGGTTCATCCCTATGTTTAACTTATACTCAAATCTGAGCCACTCCTCCCCATTCACCCTCACTTTCTCCTCTTTTCAGTTCTAAAGCATCAATGGTGGGAGAGATGGGAAATTAAAACTCCAAAACCCTAGTTTTCTTTTGCAAATCAAACTCTAGCTCCAAACTAATAGAGGAACCCATTGGTAAGCTTCTCTTCTTCTTCTCCAACTCTTTCTCTCTTTGATTTCAGAAAATTCCTAAACCTAATTTGGGAAATGTTTCTCTTTTTAGCTTAGCATCAAGCTTCTTGAGTTGGATTTGAAGAGTGGTTGATTCCCCTTTTGCTTTCAAGATTCTTCTTCAATTGCTTGGGTTCAAAGGTGAGATTTTTATCTCACATCTTAGTCTATATTTATCTTAGATTGTTAGGTATGAATTCCTAACAATTATTCTTGTGCAATTGCTTTTGGTTTGGATTGATTTGGTGAATATTCCAATTTTTAGTGTTTTGGGTTCAATTCTTTAAAAATCATAGCTTTGATGTTTTGATCATGTTTTGGTGTTGAACCGAAGAGCTTATATGGCCGGGTAGTCGATTGGCGTAAACCCTTAGTGCCGATGCTCGACCGATAGTAATATGGGAGAGTTTGGCATTCATTAGATTGGCTTGGGGGGTGCTGGCTACAGGTTCGGCCGATCGAACTCAGGGTCCGGTCGACCGACCTGCTACCCCAAGCATTTCTGTTTTTCTGGTCCGGTCGACCGAGCTCTGTAGCCGGCCGACCGACCTGTTGTTGTTTTGCATATTTCGCCTATATTGCATGGTTTTCCAAATTTAATCGATTCGTGTTATTTCCCTATTTGTTGTTATCATTTGTTATTGACTTTGATGACTTATTTTCTTCGGGAATTCTTGGAATATCCATTTCAATGGATTCGGTATCGATTTCTTTGGATTTTATTCACGTTTTCGAATGTGAATCTTAGTGATTGATTGTTTCTACAATCTTCCTTGTGATTTGTCACTTTAAAAATATAAAGGTTTTCTATACTAGTAGTAAATATCAAAACTCTTTCTTCAAATGATTTCAACACTATTTTATTACAAAGCTCGTTTTCCTAAACCGTTTTCCAATCTATTAGTATATACAAGCCTTTACCTCACTCGTATGAGAAATCTAATTAAACGACTTAGTAAAACGAGTGGTATGAAACGCTTGCGTTTACTTCGTCGGTTAATTCTTGGACTTGTTCGATTGAATCTCTTGTGACAATTTTATAGTGGAGATCTACAGTTTGTTCGTAAATATTTAAGTTAAGCAAGTGGTTATGGGACATGAAGCTAAACTCATATATTTACTAACTTAGTGTAATTGACACTTCTCGTTGATCATGACGATCATCTTTGTGGTTTAGACTAGCAATGTGCGATGTCTCTTTGTCTGCGAGGGAGACTAAACCACGTTTTGTGGAGTTTCGACTCAAATTGGTGGGGTGGCTCCCCATGGTCGTCAGGTCGTTCGTGTGTCAAAAAATTAATGGCTAGCTACCATGAGATAGCTTCTCGTTCGTGTAATACATATGTTGGTGAGCTTTAATGCTCCCGTTCGTGTGATAGGCCTCCCCCCTTTTCTTGTGATTTCTGGATTTCATGTGTCGAATTTTGGAATTTCTTCTTCACCTATTTTTGTGATTTCTATTGACATGATTTATCAATTTTTGTGCATAGGTGAATTCGTGTGTCATTGACTGGATTTCTTGAGATGATTTCTAGAATTTGTGCTTCACCAATTTTCGTGATTTCCATTGATAAGTTTTATCAATATTTGTGCATTGGTGAATTTGTGTGTCATTGACTTTTGTGAATTGACATTGATATAATCGTCAATATTTATGGTTTGGTGAACGAAATATGGAGTATGACATTTCCTTTGATTCTTGTGTAGATTTGGTGATATTGATTAATCTCTTGTTGATTTTCAATTACTTATATATATCACAGCTTGGCATTTGATTATAATGTGTTTAGTCATATCTCTTATTCTATATCGTTTCATCTGATATTTATAGTTAGACTGATCCGTTTATTATTTTCTTATTAAATAATACTCGGGTCAGACCGAGATGTTACAGGTGCTTCTGATTGACTTTACATCCGGGATTACCTCCTTGACTTTTGGTTAACTACTTAGATTAGTAGTTTTTGCTGTATACATTTGAGATATAGACTCCATAATGTATACTTATTCTTTTATGTAGTTCGTGTAACTATTCTTTTGTGATATTGTGGATCTTTTTTAGACCATTACTCTGATGTACACTTCCTAGTGTAATATTCATATCTATTTCCGCCTTTGTGATATGAATTGTCTGTGACTGATTTATGTTATGTTTATTTTTATATTTGTTTCTGAAGATATTATAGCCATTGTGTAGTAGCTTTGAGTTTGTGTCGGTATGTCGGATTCCCCTCTTGATAAAGAAATGCATGTTATACTAATTGATATATCGATGCTCGCGCAAAGCAATTACATGGATGGTCGCTCCTCAACAGCCTTATTCTCCATGCTAGTTGACAGCATTCACCGTAATGTTCTTGGCTAGCGTGGGTATAGAGGTGAGGCATCACAGCTTGGTATCAGAGTTAAACTTCGGAACAATGTAGAATAATTTAGCAAGGATCATGTCCTAAGTCTTTCTTAGGAGTCGTGCTTTAGGATTTTATTCGGGTCTTCATACCGTCCTATCCTATTTTCTTTTATGATCCCTTGTTTTATCTATCAAGATTGCTTGATATTTATTTTGAGAATAACTTTTCTCCTTCTTTCTTTTCTAAAGGAAGAGAAATGGTTAGTTCTAGCAGTCCTAGCGCTGGTCAATCCAGTAGCCCTTCTCTAGATGGCGCATTCATGTATGCCCAACAACTTTTGGATCTTGTAAAGAATCAAGAGTTTATCTATGCTTTGAGTAAGAACCCCGAAATGGTTCTA
Source organism: Allium cepa (assembly GCA_030765085.1). Taxonomy (NCBI): domain Eukaryota; kingdom Viridiplantae; phylum Streptophyta; class Magnoliopsida; order Asparagales; family Amaryllidaceae; genus Allium; species Allium cepa. The sequence continues at coordinate 962,796,897 of CM060928.1, forward strand.
CCTTTGAAACTTGAAGTTTCTTTTAGTCAGCTTGTGGATGTTACTCTTCTTCATGGAGAGGTTGGTAAAGGAAGTGTTTGTGATATTGGAACTTCCAAGAAGAGGCATATTAAGTTCTAGAGCCTTAATCCCAATAAGAGAGTGAAGCAAACTACTTTTGTATCAAAGACTCCAATCCCTAATCGTGGAGGATGCTACAATTGTAATTCTAAGGACCACTATGCAAAGGAGTGTCCGGAGCCACTCTTTTGTCGCTATTGCAAAAATGCAGGTCATCATATTTCTGTATGTCCCATACTTCAAAGCAAGAGGAGGGTGGAACAAGAAACTTCGGTAGCCAAGACTCCTACCCCAAGTCGTAAACAATGCTACAATTGTGGTTCCATGGACCATTATGTAATTAAGTGTCTGAAACCCCTTTATTGCCGCTATTGCAAAGGCTCGGGTCATTACTTATCTACATGTCCCAAACTCCCTTGCAAGAGGGAGGGAAAGTTGAAAGTCGTGCAAGCCCCTTGTGACACTTCTCTTGGTCAAGGTATTTTACATTCAATCCTTGATGCTATTGTTTTATTTCGTGATCTTTCTATTTGAGTTCTTTTTTTGATATGGGTTCATCTCATTATTTTTATATCAAAAGAACTTGTCGATTCTTTTTCTTTGAATATTTTGGGCTTGATGTCTTCTTTGGGAATTGTGAATCCGGATGGTGGATCCGCAACACTCAAATTACTTTCTATTGATGTCGAAATTATTTTATGTGATTTTTCTTTCCGAGCCGATATTTTTACTTAGGCTTCGGAATCGATTTGTGTGGAAGGATTGGCTTAATCATTATGAAGCCATATACTTTGTCCCTAGTGGACTACTTATCTTCGACATTCTTAATCTTCTAAGAAGATTTCTATTTCTCGTTTGTGATTTCGATTCCAACTTGATGGCATCATTTTATTCTTTAAGCCCGCATGATGAGGAAAATGTTGTTTCTCTCACTCATGTAGTTTGAGAATTTTCCGGTAATTTTGAGTTTGTCTTAGGATCATTACCTAAGCAATATCTTGTGTGGTGCTAAGGTCTTTTCTGGTCGACCTTTCCACCGGTTTTCATTAGTTATGATTTGTGGAGGTTAGCATTCCCCTTACCGCATTCCACACTCATTATGATTCTTGCGAATGACTTATTATGTCATTCAGTTTGTCCAGCTTATTTCATCCATTTTATAAATCGAGTATTCTATGAATATTTCTATGAGACCATTCTTGTATTGATTGGTTTTGGATGAAAATAGCAATTTAAAATTTTTACAAATCTCTTTCATAAGATTTATTTATAAGTATAGATGATTTTGTGATTGTATTGGCCATTTAGTGTTTTAAGAATTCTAGTCGATACGCTTGATCAACGTTATCGATAGGAATTTCCTAAACGCTTTGATGAGACAGTCAGACGCAATAAATTGACTTGTAAAATTGTAAATTTTTCTAGAAAGATTATTACATAAAGATAAATGTAATTTTGAAAGTTTTAACTTTTCAGGAAAGAGGATTATTTAAAAGAAATTCTTTCTTTTCGATACTCTTATTCTTGTGATTCTCGAAGGGAACCAAGACTTTATCTTTTGTACCAATGCTAATCGTATTGGTTTGGGTGCCGTTCTCTTGCAAAAGATAACGTGCTATCACTTGTGCTTCTAAATCATTAAAAGCCGATTGAGACTAGGTATGCCACTCATGATCTAGTGCTCGCGCCTATTGTTTTCGTTTTTAGAATTTGGCATCATCATTTTTGGGGGAGAAATTTGTTCTCCTCCTCGATCATAAATCTTTGGAATATTTATTTTCTCATAAGGAACTTCATGTCGACTCGAGTTCCTGGCACCTTATGATCTTGATATTCTTTCTACCCCCGTTAAGTGTAATCGTGTCGCCGATGCTCTTAGCCGTAAACAACAAGCTGTTGTTTCTATGATGATATCCGAATGGAACGACCTCGAGATCTTATCCACTTGTGAGATTCGAGACCGCGTATCCGATTTATGCTCATCATTTATTTTATGTAGCCTTGGGGCTCATCCTTCTCTTTTAGACCGCATTCTTGAAGCTCAAGGGCTAGATCCCAAATTGGCCCTTCTTGGCCAAAATATTAAGGATAAAATTGATATTGAAGGTTTGAAAGACTTTGATATCGATTCTCGTGGCGGCATTCGGAAATTTGGTAGACTTATCGTGCCAAATATTAGTGATCTTCGTAAAGATATTTTAGAAGATCACATCGTTCTAAATTTACCACTCATCCCGGAAGTAGTAAAATGTACGCGGATATGAAGCGGCTTTAATATTGGGAGGGAATGAAATCTGATATTGCTAACTTTGTCAAGCGTTGCATGACTTGCCAACTCGTTAAGGCCGACATCAAAGGCCGGATGGGTTATTGCAACCTTTAGAGATTCCAACTTGGAAGTGGGACCAAATTTCCATGGATTTTATAGACGGCCTTCCCCGTTCTCGTTTGGGTCATGATAGTTTATGGGTGATCGTTGATAGGCTTACTAAATCCGCCCATTTTATTCCCGTTCGGTCCAGTCGAACCGTTCCTCTTTTGGCCAAACTCTTTATCAAAGAGATTGTTAAATTACATGGAGTTCCTACTTCTATTATTAGAGACCGTGATCCATTGTTTACTAGTGGATTTTGGAAGAGTCTTCAAAAAGCTTTGGGAATGAAGCTTAATTTTAGCACCGCTTATCATCCCCAGTCCGATGGACAAACTGAGCGTGTGAATCAAACTCTTGAAGATCTTCTTCATTCTTGTGTGCTTGATTTTGGTGGAAGTTGGGAAGATCATATTTCACTTGTTGAATTTTCCTATAATAATAGCTTCCAATCTAGTATTGGTATGGCACCTTTCTAGGCACTCTATGGAAGGCCATGCCGATCTCCTTCTTGTTGGCTTGAGGCTGGTGAGAAGCTGGTTTTAGGTCTAGATTTTATTCGTGATTCCACAGAAAAGATTGAACTTATTTGACATAGGATGAAAGAAGCCCAGAGTAGACAAAAATCCTATGCCGATAACCGAAGAAGGAAGTTAGAATTTTCTGTGGGAGATCTTGTGTTCATTCGTTTTTCACCTATGAAGGGTGTTGTACGTTTCAGTCGATCGGGAAAGTTAGCGCCTCGATATATTGGGCCATTTCCTATCACCGAACGTATTGGTTCCGTGGCTTATCGCCTTTTATTACCGGCTCAATTTTCTACTATCCATGACGTGTTTCACGTTTCTCAACTTCGGAAGTGTCTTCGAGATTCCGATTCTATTCTTGAGCCCGGTGTTGTGGAAGAAATTGAAGTTTCGCCTAATTTAACTTATGAGCAGCATCCTATTCGAATTATTGCTTCGGAGGTCAAACGACTTCGAAATAAAGATGTTCCGCTTGTGAAAGTTCAATAGTCTTCAAATCCTAAGGATTGTTCTTGGGAGTCTAGAGAGTTCATCGAGCGAACACATCCGGACTTACTTTCTCGTGCTCTTTGAGGTGAACTTCTTATTTCAAACTTCTTTTGTGTTGAATATGCTTTTATGGTTGTTACTATATATCTTCTTCTTAAATATTGCGAGGATGCAATTTCTTTAAGGAGGGGAGTCTGTAACAACCCGCATATTTGTCGATTTTATATTTAAATATTTTATTTAAATATTTTATCGATACTCGGAATTTAGTCCAAAAAGCTACTTTTTGCATACGGTCGAATTAGGACTCGGGGCCACTCCCATTGAGTTTAAAATGACGTTTGCGACCTTTTTGAGTATAAGCTTCGATATGTTTGGAGAAAGTTGATTTTTGCTACTTTTTCACTTTGGGTTTGGGTTTGGATTCAGCCCTATGTTTAACTTATACTCAAATCTAAGCCACTCCTTCCCATTCACCCTCACTTTCTCCTCTTTTCAGTTCTAAAGCATCAATGGTGGGAGAGATGGGAAATTAAAACTCCAAAACCCTAGTTTTCTTTTGCAAATCAAACTCTAGCTCCAAACTAATAGAGAAACCCATTGGTAAGCTTTTCTTCTTCTTCTCCAACTCTTTCTCTCTTTGATTTCAGAAAATTCCTAAACCTAATTTGGGAAATGTTTCTCTTTTTAGCTTAGCATCAAGCTTCTTGAGTTGGATTTGAAGAGTGGTTGATTCCCCTTTTGCTTTCAAGATTCTTCTTCAATTGCTTGGGTTCAAATGTGAGATTTTTATCTCACATCTTAGTCTATATTTATCTTAGATTGTTAGGTATGAACTCCTAACACATATTCTTGTGCAATTGCTTTTGGTTTGGATTGATTTGGTGAATATTCCAATTTTTAGTGTTTTGGGTTCAATTCTTTAAAAATCATAGCTTTGATGTTTTGATCATGTTTTGGTGTTGAACCGGAGAGCTTATATGACCGGGTAGTCGATTGGCGTAAACCCTTAGTGCCGATGCTCGACCGATAGCAATATGGGAGAGTTTGGCATTCATTAGATTTGCTTGGGGGGTGCTGGCTACAGGTCCGGCCGACCGAACTCAGGGTCCGGTCGACCGACCTGCTACCTCGAGCACTTCCCAGCCTCTGTAGGAAGTGCAGGTTACAGGTCCGGCCGACCGAACTCAGGGTCCGGTCGACCGACCTGCTACCCCGTGCATTTCTGTTTTTCTGGTCCGGTCGACCGAGCTCTATAGCCGGCCGACCGACCTGTTGATGTTTTGCCTATTTCGCCTATATTACATGGTTTTCCAAATTTAATCGATTCGTGTTATTTCCCTATTTGTTGTTATCATTTGTTATTGACTTTGATGACTTATTTTCTTCGGGAATTCTTGGAATATACATTTCGATGGATTCGGTATCGATTTCTTTGGATTTTATTCACGTTTTCGAATGTGAATCTTAGTGTTGATTGTTCCTACAATCTGCCTTGTGATTTGTCACTTTAAAAATATAAAGGTTTTCTATACTAGTAGTAAATATCAAAACTCTTTCTTCAAATGATTTCAACACTATTTTATTACAAAGCTCGTTTTCTTAAACCGTTTTCCAATCTATTAGTATATACAAGCCTTTACCTCACTCGTATGAGAAATCTAATTAAATGACTTAGTAAAACGAGTGGTATGAAACGCTTGCGTTTACTTCGTCGGTTAATTCTTGGACTTGTTCGATTGAATCTCTTGTGACAATTTTATAGTGGAGATCTACAGTTTGTTCGTAAATATTTAAATTAAGCAAGTGGTTATGGGACATGAAGCTAAACTCATATATTTACTAGCTTACTGTAATTGACACTTCTCGTTGATCATGACGATCATCTTTGTGGTTTAGACTAGCAATGTGTGATGTCTCTTTGTCTGCGAGGGAGACTAAACCCCATTTTGTGGAGTTTCGACTCAAATTGGTGGGGTGGCTCCCAATGATCTTCGGGTCGTTCGTGTGTCAAAAAATTAATGGCTAGCTACCATGAGATAGCTTTCGTTCGTGTGATACATATGTTGGTGAGCTTTAATGCTCCCGTTCATGTGATAGGCCTCCCCCCTTTTCTTGTGATTTCTGGATTTCGTGTGTCGAATTCTGGAATTTCTTCTTCACCTATTTTTGTGATTTCTATTGACATGATTTATCAATTTTTGTGCATAGGTGAATTCGTGTGTCATTGACTGGATTTCTTGAGATGATTTCTAGAATTTGTGCTTCACCAATTTTCGTGATTTCCATTGATAAGTTTTATCAATATTTATGCATTGGTGAATTTGTGTGTCATTGACTTTTGTGAATTGACATTGATATAATCGTCAATATTTATGGTTTGGTGAACGAAATATGGAGTATGACATTTCCTTTGATTCTTGTGTAGATTTGGTGATATTGATTAAGCTCTTGTTGATTTTCAATTACTTATATATATCACAGCTTGGCATTGTGATTATAATGTGTTTAGTCATATCTCTTATTCTATATCGTTTCATCTGATATTTATAGTTAGACTGATCCGTTTATTATTTTCTTATTAAATAATACTCGGGTCAGACCGAGATGTTACAGGTGCTTCTGATTGACTTTACATCCGGGATTACCTCCTTGACTTTTGGTTAACTACTTAGATTAGTAGTTTTTGCTGTATACATTTGAGATATAGACTCCATAATGTATACTTATTCTTTTGTGTAGTTCGTGTAACTATTCTTTTGTGATATTGTGGATCTTTTTTTAGACCACTACTCTGATGTACACTTCCTAGTGTAATATTCATATCTATTTTCGCCTTTGTGATATGAATTGTCTGTGACTGATTTATGTTATGTTTATTTCTATATTTGTTTCTGAAGATATTATAGCCACTGTGTAGTAGCTTTGAGTTTGTGTCGGTATGTCGGATTCCCCTCTTGATAAAGAAATGCATGTTATACTAATTGATATATCGATGCTCGCGCAAAGCAATTACACGGATGGTCGCTCCTCAAAAGCCTTATTCTCCGTGCTAGTTGACAACATTCACCGTAATGTTCTTGGCTAGCGTGGGTATAGAGATGGGGCATCACAAAAACACTCAAGTCTGGATTAACATACTTATATCAATAAATCCAACTCGAGCTAAATAATAGCTGAAAATATAAGTAACTCAAAAAATGTTTGGGGTAACCATCCTTTAAGGATTCGATAAACTATCTACTACGTAGTAATACACGCTAAATAGAGAATGCCTACCAGTAGTATAAAGTATCAAAATAGCGTTAAAGCCTTACCATTATCCCCCTTAACACATTTTATATAAGCATCATAGTCTATACAGCACTGTAAACTCCACCGTAAACTAGTGGGCTATCAGGGAGTACTCCATAGGTATAACACAAAACAAATCACAGTGGTCGCGCATAGGGATACGAGTATGACAAAACACATGAGGAAATACCCAAGGTAGTGAAACTACCGTTTGCCTGATCCGGACTGGTGAGAACGCATCGCCGCAACGATCGCAACACCGTGAAACAACACTCCCAATTCAAGGATGCGCACCAATCAAAAACAAGTAATGAGTAGTTTGCGAAGAAGTGTGCTCGCTAGAGGTGGCTAACCTCATTGGCCCGGCACGGCTCCTGTTTTAGTCATTTCAAATTTGACACAAGTGTCAAGGCTATCCATTATCGTTCTCTTCCTTCAAATCCAGTAATGTTATCATTCCAACCACTTCATTCTGGATCACACTCCACGTATAATAGTTATTAAAGTGGTATTCGGTTTAGACAGAGAGTATGTCCATAACCGATTCCGGTTTCTTTAAAAACTTTCGTAATTATTACACCGATTGGTCGTTTAATAAATTTCAAAAACCAAATAAATTTTAATCTCACTTAGAATTTGAAAGCCAACATTTCATTTGTCTTTCTATATCAATTTCTATAATTTACGTTTCAAAACTTCCAAATTTACCATTTCAAAACTCCATAATTCAACTTCAATTTTTATTTAGAACAATTCAAATATTGATTTAAATTCATATATAGGTTTCATTCCATAATCATTTAAATTAAGTTAATTTAACATTCAAAACAATTTAAATTCATTGATGGATTCATTCAGTAATCATTTAAATTAAGTAAATTTATCATTTCAAAATAATTTCAATTGAATTTCCAATTCATTAAATCAATCACTTAAGTTTACCTACAATATATCAAACTTATGAATTTCGTCAAATTAAATTTTTTAAATTACAAGTCTCATAATAATTTCCATCAATCACATTTTATTTCTTATTAAAGAAATTCGATTTCACTTATTTACTTATTTAATTTAAACAAATTTCAAAACTTAATTATTAAAGAAACTCAATTTCACTTATTAAAGAATTCAATTTCACTTATTAAAGAATTCAATTTTATTTAATTATTAAATAATTTCAAAACTTAATTTAATAATTTACTTAAATTTAAACAACATTCTTTCATCAAACACTTTGTTAATCATGATACTTTGGAAATCAAAATTTAGAAATCATAATGCTTGGAATCATAACACTTTCCACTTAGCTGTTTAAACATAAATAATAGTATATATAATAAAATAGTTTATAATTTAAAATAGTTTATATAAAAATAATTTATATTAAAATAGTTTATATGAAATAAATTTATAAAGTAACATATATAAATAGTTTTAATATAATTTTAAAAATACTTTATATAATAAAATAGCTTCCTCAAATTTCACTAATCAATTCAATTCGATTCAGATTCCAAAATTTAAATTTAATCAAATCTCAAATCATCCATTTTAAATTATTTCAGCTTCTCAATAAACCATTTCACATTATATCGATTTCAAATACAGATTTTTAACTACAAAATAAACCATTTCAATTTCAATATTTTCAAAGCTTTAAATATTCAAACATTTCAAAACAAGATTTGATAATTCCATATATATACCAAATTCACTTTACTATTATTTATTTTGAAATATTTACTTACTAAATTCATTATCATTTAAATAAAACCCCAAATTTCAAATGACTAAATATTTCTTCAATTCATTTAAACTTGAAATATTCCTTAAATCACCTTAAATCAAATCAAGTCATAAAAATCATATCCTTTCAAATTTCAAATTCCATAAGTTTCAGATCGATTTCTAATTAAATATATTTCTTAATTAAATACAATTTCAAATCAATTTCAAACCTATCTTCCTAACCTTAATTTATTAAAATCATTATCAACTCCATGTTAAAATATAATTTAATAAATACATAACCATATTATATTTTAATAAAATCAAATTTTATAATTAAACTTATTTCATATTAAACAAATTATATATATATATAGCTTAAAATTAGGAATTTAACTATATATAAAATAACAATTATATAATATCTAAAATCAATATTTATATAAAACCATTTATTTCCTTTAGAAAAAACATGGTAATCATTTCAAATTATTTATATATAGACCAACGGTGTCTGTATATAATTTTCTATCTTATGGTCAAGTGATACGGATATTTATCATTTCAATCCACGATTTAAATATATACGGGTATATCTATATCATTTCAACCCGTGATCCCAAATTCAATTCAGTGAAAATCGCTTGGGTTTATCGTTTCGATCCATAACGATTTTCTCCAATTCTAAAGTCCGTTCGGGTATGTACCATTTCAACCCATAGTGAATTATATACTAATAGAGAATTTGTAGAGTGATAACATATATGATAACAGCGTAACTGGCATATAACATCAATATAAATAACAGATAATGGTGTTAGATGTCACAGGTGAACATATATGGACAATAGCATATATATATAACAATGTAAATAACTAACAGCAGCATATTTAAATTATCGTTTCAATTGAAATTAAATTTAATAAATAAAAAAACTTTAATCGTAAGTGATTGCTCACCTTTCGAGGCTGGAGAAATAGACAATGAAATTGAGTTACGAGATGCAAGCATGACTTCCAAAGCAAAGCTAGAGTGGCACGATTTGGCGATCAAAGCTGATAAGATATGAATCGATGAGAATGAGTCAAATACGCTCGATGTAGATGGAATATATATATATATATATATTTAAACTGTTGTTATTATAATTATTATTTTTCCAGAATCCAACATTCAATTTAAATTACATATTTAAAACGACATACACATATCCCATGCAAAAACAAATAAAACATATCCTTCCAAAGAAAAAAACTAATGTAAAACTTACTATGGATTAAACGTATTATAACATTTAACCATGTAAATACTAGTACATAAAGCTTACCCACTTATTTATTTTTTCAAGCAACAGAGTAGTACAAATTTTATGAAAATATACATATCAACCAAAGCATATATAGTACTGTATCTTAAAAGTACACTTATAAAATATACATACTCTTATACAAAATACTGATATATAAAAGACTTTGATTCTATATGTACATACCTTTTAAACATCACTATTATATAAAAAGTATATAATATCCACCTTTCAAAATATAACAATGTTGGACAGGCTGGCCAAAACTTAGTAATATAGGACACATATTATAAATTTACACATTAATATTTAATAAACAAATAAAATACTCCTCAGAAAACAGCAAATATCACTTAACATTGATATGATGCGTACAGTTGTATGCAGGCTACTATTATAATGCAGGTTACTCTATGAATGCATACATTATATTTAATTAATTTCATAAACAAATAATTGAGTTAAAATATACATACGTGACCAATTATATATAGATTCATATGCATGAAGCTCCACATGTACCCGTTTACAAAAACTAATAAATGACTAGAAATCTATACATAACAAACGTAATATACAAATCTTTATGAATATAGATATAACTAATATTCTATTTAAACTATAACATATAAATGCTCACTACCAACAGAAGAGCTCTGCAAGGAAGAAACAGGAGGAAGGCGGGTTATAGCCGAAATGAGGAGAGAAGGAAGCACGGTGGTCTTGGGTCGCCGAACAAAGTAGCAGGGTAAACAGGGTTTTCTGGTGCAAGGCGGAGGTGGTCTGGGTGCACGGTATTGACTGGAGAGGCTTCGGCACGGGAAAGGTCGGCACTGAAAAGGGACGAGGTGGATGTGGCTGGTCTTGCGTGCGGAGGTTGCTCAGGAAGACGTGGGGAGGAGCTTCGGTTTGGGTAAGTGGTGATTTCGGCCTGCTTTTTGGTGAGGAGGTGGCCGCTCAAATGGTGAAGGGAAAAGGCGGAGGGTTGTTGACGAATGGCGAGAAGCATGCGAGGTGAAGGACGAGTTTGGTCGGCCTTAGGGTGGAGACGGCTGATGCTTGGTTGAGGCGGAATGGTGGCTGCGTTTGGGAAGAGGGGCGGATGGTGTTTGCTAGAATATGGAAGGGATGCAAGCAAGCTCTCAAAATAAAACATAAGTAAACATTATATAATCCACAGTTTCTCAAAAATGAATAGGAGGTTAAACAAATAGTAGCAGGTCAGGAGAAATAAAAGGAAGGCAACTGGAATGATGAGGCTACAGGAATAAACGCACATACACTTTATTAATGAATAGATCGAAAATCGAAAAAAAATGAAACAACATTTGTATCGGAAATTTAAGATGGTGGGATATCAATGGTCACAGAATATTAAAGGTTTAATAACCAATGGCTTATTTATCTATAGCCGTTTGACAATTGAATAGGCATAGAAACCGGTACCGCGGTTACCGTTTTCATGGATTTCACAGCGAATTGGACTTCAAAACACAGAGTTGAAAATACCATAGAGATCAGCACAACGAGACAATCAAAACGATATACGGATATCAGTGGTACAATTTGAATTATAAAAATTCGAATTTTCCCCTAGTGGAAAATGCAGCAAAAACGCAGAAAAATAAGATCGACGAAGCTAAAGAAGCCCGAATTTAAAAAAACGAAAATGACGTCTCAGTCAAGATGATTTAGAATTTTTCTATATAAAAATATTTAGGTTTTGAAAACATTTTATTTTCATCACATCCTAACTGATTAAATTAAAATAAAATTACACACGAAAATAAACTTTCATATTTTCGGTTGAAAATTTACCAGTTGCTATGTTTAACTAGACGCATTTCAAATAATAAATTTTCATTTCAAAATTTTATTATTTAAAATTTCACAAAAATTTAACTAATTAAATAGTAAATCAAATAAAATTATTAAAAATTATCGTGTCGTTACACTCTCCCCCACTCAAAACTTTTTGCCCCCGAAAAGGAAGGAGATAGGAGAATAGAAACAACCAGAAAGAAAATAGATTGAAAACAGAGCAAAACAATTAGTTTAAACCATATAAATTTCAATTTAAATTAATTTATATTCAACAATTGACTTTAAATTCAAGATAATTCATTAAGTTGATTCAGTTTTAATTTGTTAATTAATTTCAGAACAAAATTTATTTTATTTATCTCATTTATTATTCAATTAACTTATTATTCTATTTATCTCAATTAACATTTTATAATTAAAATTAAGTGTATAACATTTATTTCAACCACTTAATTTTTATTTATAAAATTATTAATCATTTTACATTGTAAATTATTCAATTACATTTTCAACTTCTGAATGATTAAGGTAAGTTATATTGGGATGCAATTGAATATTATACAAGTAAAATTTCCTAAAAAAATACTTTAATTTTAAATATTTATTAAAAAGTTCGGCTTAATTTAAAATCATCCTTTAACATAATTTCAAGGATTAAATTTCCGATTAACTTCAAACCAATTTATAGATAAATATACATATACTATATATCAAATCAGATCTATAATATATATTATAAATCAAGTCCATCTTATGAAGTTCAAATCAAATTCATTTTTCAAACAAAAGAGCAGGAAAGCTACTGAATGGTCTCTCCACTTCGAAACTCGAAAATGAGTGTCGATGATGCGGCCACCATCACCGAAATTATTTTCCAGTGACAAAATAGGATAACACTGATTAAAACATTTAAAATTCTTTGGAAACGATTTCTATTCTAAAATACTTTAAGTAATATACATTTTAGAACTTTAAAACCAAAGTTTGAAATCACCGGGAATCAAATTTTCAAATTCTAATTTAAATTCATTTAAATTCTAAATCAATTTATAAACCATGTTTTGTAATTTCACTTATTCATATGTTGGTAACCAATGGTTTACAAAACAATAAATTAAATCAAGTATTATCATTTTTGACAACCAATTCAGTTAACAATTCAATTTCAGAAATTATACTTATATACGAGATAATCATACAAAATTATTTCATTTGCCAAATTTGAAAACAATATTGTGTCAGTTTGCTCTGCTCAAGTGATTTGGAAATCCTATCGATAGCGTTGATTAGACGAATCAATCGAAAACCCAAATCAACATCAACAACTCAAACAACACAATATATATGTGTGTGTGTGTGTGTGTGTGCGTATATAACATTTTTAATATTAATACACAAATACATTTCCTCGCTCGACGATACAAAAATGGATTTCAAATTAAGGATAGAGATTCAATTTGATGGACTCAAATAAAAGAGAATTTTTGGTTTGAAGATAGGTTCGAAACAAAGATATGATGATTAAATAATAAAATAGGAAGATAGATAAGTTTATATAAATTACGGACAACCTTAAACGGGTCGACCGTGACTTCAAGAATAAGATCAATGCAGAATTCCAAGGCAAATCGATATCAGATCTCAAGGGATAGAATTCAGGTATAGTAAGGGATAGATAGCATTGTAAACCGAGGATACAAAAATCTCCAGTAAATCAATGACTATTGTAAAGGAGTTTCATCCCTTGACAAGTCATATCGTAGAGCAATGGGATGCTCCGGAATTCAGAAGAATACGAGTAGTGAGGGACAAGAATGAAGTTTGGAACCGAAGGAACGTTCCAAAATTCAAAGGAGACCGAGTCAAAAGAGGAAATTCAAGCTTGAACGAAAGTGATTCCATAACTAAATTTCCTATTTATGCTAAGTTTTGCCTAGAGCCAAAGCTCTATACCAAATTGTAACGACCTGATATTTTCAACCATTCGGATCCAAACATGCCGGAATTGAATTGCTCAAAATACTAGATTGTAAGTTTATATTTAGCAAAACTCAGCATATACAGTAATAAATAATCACAGATCACAGACATAGAGTAATAAATGCAGTGGAAACAAAAGATAGTAGTTCATGAAGCTACTATATACATAATAGAGTTAAATATGATACAATAGAAGTCTCGAATACAATAGTCAAATACAATATCAGAATACAACACTGGAATCAACTGAATATCTAAAAGCTAGACAGATAGTTGGATCTCCAAGCGAAGCTCTAACTCCAAAGGTGAGTCTCAAAAACTGGTACGCTCAGTCTGACCCGAGCGTAAAGAAAAACACAAAACACTCGAGTCAGGATTAACATTCTTATACCAACAAATCCAACTCAAGCGAAATAACAGCTGAAAATACAAGTAACTCAAAAAATGTTTGGGATAACCATCCTTTAAGGATCCGTTAAACTATCTACTATGTAGTAATATACGCTAAATAGATAATGCCTATCATCAGTAATATAAAGTATCAAAATAGCGTTAAGGCGTTACTATTATCCCCTTTAACACATTTTATATAAGCATCATAGTCTATACAACACTGTAAAGTCCACCGTAAACTAGTGGACTATCAGGGAGTACTCCATAGGTATAACACAAAACAAATCGTAGTGGTCGCACATAGGGATACGAGTATCACAAGGCACATGAGGCAATACCCAAGGTAGTGAAACTACTGTTTGCCTGATTCAGACTAGTGAGAACGCATCGCCGCAACGATCGCAACACCGCGAAACAACACTCCCAATTCAAGGGTGCGCACCATTCAAAAACAAGTAATGAGTAGTTTACGAAGAAGTGTGTTCGCTAGATGTGGCTAACCTCATTGGCCCGGCACGGCTCCTGTTTTAGTCATTTCAAATTTGACACAAGTGTCAAGGCTATCCATTATCGTTCTCTTTCTTCAAATCCAGCAACGTTGTCATTCCAACGAACTCATTCTGGATCACACTCCACGTATAATAGTTACTAAAGTAGTATTTGGTTTAGACAGAGAGTATGTCCATAACTGATTTTGGTTTCTTTAATAATTTTCGTAATTATTACACCGATTGGTCGTTTAATAAATTTCAAAAACCAAATCCATTTCAATCTCACTTAGAATTTGAAAGCCAACATTTCATTTGTCTTTCTACATCAATTTCTATAATTTACGTTTCAAAACTTCCAAATTTACCATTTCAAAACTCTATAATTCAACTTCAATTTTTATTCAAAACAATTCATATATAGGTTTCATTCCATAATCATTTAAATTAAGTTAATTTAACATTCAAAACAATTTAAATTCATTGATGGATTCATTCATTAATCATTTAAAGTAAGTAAATTTATCATTTCAAAATAATTTCAATTGAACTTCCAATTCATTAAATCAATCACTTAAGTTTACCTACATTATATCAAACTTATGAATTAAATTAAATTAAATTCTTTAAATTACAAGTCTCATAATAATTTCCATCAATCACATTTTATTTCTTATTAAAGAATTTCAATTTCACTTATTTACTTATTTAATTTAAACAAATTCCAAAACTTAATTATTAAAGAAACTCAATTTTACTTATTAAAGAATTCAATTTTATTTAATTATTAAATAATTTCAAAACTTAATTGAATAATTTACTTAAATTTAAACAACATTCTTTCATCAAACACTTTGTTAATCATAATACTTTGGAAATCAAAATTTAGAAATCATAATGTTTGGAATCATAACACTTCCAACTTAACTTTTTAAATATAAATAATAGTATATATAATAAAATAGTTTATAATTTAAAATAGTTTATATAAAAATAATTCATATTAAAATATTTATATGAAATAAATTTATAAAGTAACATATATAAATAGTTTTAATATAATTCTAAAAATACTTTATATAATAAAATAGCTTCCTCAAATTTCACAAATTGATTCAAATCGATTCAGATTCCAAAATTTTAAATTTAATCAAATCTTAAATCATCCATTTTAATTTATTTCAGTTTCTCAATAAACCATTTCACATTATATCGATTTCAAATACAGATTTTTAATCACAAAATAAACCTTTTCAATTTCAATATTTTCAAAGCTTTAAATATTCAAACAATTTAAACAAGATTTGATAATTCCATATATATATATATATCAAATTCACTTTACTATTATTTATTTTGAAATATTTACTTATTAAATTCATTATCATTTAAATAAAACCCCAAATTTCAAATGACTAAATATTTCTTCAATTCATTTAAACTTGAAATATTCATTAAATCACCTTAAACCAAATCAAGTTATAAAAATCATATCCTTTCAAATCTCAAATTCCATAAGTTTCAGATCGATTTCTAATTAAATATATTTCTTAATTAAATACAATTTCAAATCTATCTTCCTAACCTTAATTTATTAAAATCATTATCAACTCCATGTGAAAATATAATTTAATAAATACATAACCATATTATATTTTAATAAAATCAAATTTTATAATTAAACTTATTTCATATTAAACAAATTATATTTATAGCTTAGAATCAAGAATTTAACTATATATAAAAATAACACTTATATAATATCTAAAATCATATTTATATAAAACATATATTTTAAAAAAAACATGTAATCATTTCAAATTATTTATATATAGACCAACGGTGTCTGTATATAATTTTCTATCTTATGGTCAAGTGATACAGATATTTATCATTTCAATCCGCGATTTAAATATATACGGGTATATCTATATCATTTCAACCCGTAATCCCAAATTCAATTCAATGAAAATCGCTTGAGTTTATCATTTCGATCCATAACGATTTTCTCCTATTCTAAAGTCCGTTCGGGTATGTATCGTTTCAACCCATAGTGAATTCTATACTAATAGGGAATTTGCAGAGTGATAATAGATATGATAACAACGTAACCGGCATATAACATCAATATAAATAACAGATAACGGCGTCAGATGTCACAGGTGAACATATATGGATAATAGTATATATATATATATATAACAATGTAAACAATTAATAACAGCATATCTAAATTGTCGTTCCAATTGAAATTAAATTTAATAAATAAAAGAACGTTAATCGTTAGTGATTGCTCACCTTTCGAGGCTAGAGGAATAAACAATGAAATTGAGTTATGAGATGCAAGCACGACTTTCAAAGCAAAGCTAGAGTGGCACGATTTGACGATCAAAGCTGATAAGATATGAATCGATGAGAATGAGTCAAATAAGCTTGATGTTATAAATGTTGACTTAATTTGATAAGATTCTTTAAGGTTCTTGCTTTTATGATAGAAAATTAATTTCGATGAAGCAAAAGACACCCAAAATAACAGACTAGTGGAATGTCCTTTTCAAAGGTTACGTGGAAATTAATAGCGATTATAATTTTCCAAATCACGTGGCTACAATGAATGAGAACAGTGAAACATAAATGGAGTGTGAATGGCTTCCCATTATATGTCAAAATTGCAGAAGCTTTGGCCACAATGTGTTTCAAAGGAAGTATGTATACCAAAGAATAATAAGCAGTCAACAGAAATACCGGTAATATAGATATAGACTCATCCACAACTTAAACAAACAAACACAAACTGAAGCCAATGTCATAGTTTCAAATGAAAAGAATACAACACACCAAGTTGCCTGCCTCTCGGAAGTACAACAATGATCAGAATACAGCAGTTGAAACAAATATTACACAATCAAAGTCCGAGTCAAACTACAATACTGATAAACGCAATGAACAAAATAAACCCGATAAGGCATACAGCAAGGGAAATTGCGATAATAGAAACTCTCTGAAAGTGTCATTTCAAACGTTGAGGTTGAACTAGCAGCCAAGAGTTCTCTAGCAACACAAGTCCAGAAGAAGTTTAAATGGAAGCTGAGAACTGCGTTGAAAACACAAACAATACAAGCAACAAGTCAGATGAATCAATTGCAGATAAGTACACAGGCTAAGTACAGAAAAATACAAGGAAAACCAGAATAGACGAAACTCCATTTGAATTCAAAGCTACACAATTAGAGGATGTGGTCGGAAACCCAGCATGGAGTACTTTAGTTCATAAGATTGAGAAAGAAAGTAGAAAAGTAGAAAACCAAAGAGAACTAGGCTAAATGGGGCTGCTCCTGTCCTAGAAAGTAGCAGCAAGTCTTCCTCATTTTAATCTATTGACTTGCTCATTTGGAATATAAGGGGATAAATTCCCCATCTAAACAGTGTGAGTCTGTACAAATAATAAGACAAAGTAAATCTTCAATCATAGCAATCTAGTGATAAACTGTCGACTACAAATTTTAAGAAAGTAGCATATATGATTAACCCATGGAAATTCACACATGACAATGATAAACTGCAGAAAAGTAGAATCACGGTGGTCTGGGATCCATCAATTCGGACAAATAAAGTTATATAAGTCTAAATAGTGCATTATTTGTCTAGTACACAACAATGGAGATTTAAGAATGATATGTACCTTTGTATATGCTCACAATCATGAAGATAAAAGGAAACAGATCTCGGAATACATTACAAATGTGGCCAACCAAATAAACATCCCATGGATTGTTGTGGGTGATTTCGACACAGTACTATACAATCGCAAGAGAACTAATAATGGAATTTATTCTATAGATGCAGGTTTTGAATTTATGAGTTGTATTTCCAGTGCTGAATTAATGGACCCAGCTTTAAAGGTAATTTTTATATTGGTGAGAACTTCAGCATACATAGCAAAATAGATGGATGTTTCATTAATTATAAATGCTTTGAAAAAAAATTCCGTCTTTAATTGTAGAATTCTCAAATCATTCTCTAAAGTGATCGTACCCTAATATTCATTAAGATGGCAGACAACATAGATGAAAAGAAGAACACAACATTCAAATATAACAGTGCTTGGTGTTACAATCATGACTATAAACAGATTGTTGAGCAACAATTTAATCTGCAATTTTTTGGGAATCCATTGTACAATTTTATGCAAAAGCTGCAAGCAATAAAAATTGTTAGTAAAATCTCATTTGCGCAGAAATGTGACGATCAGGAAACACAATAACGAATTATATTCACAACTGTTTGATCACCCCACGAATGAGATGGTTAATAAGCAGTTTGAAGAAAGCTGCAGTCTACTAGCTGAAGTAATTGGAAAATCTTCAAAAATGAAATATAAATGGCGCACTCAAGGGGATAGATAACCACACACGAGGGAGGGAATGGTTGTTGGGTGAAAGGGGGGGGGATGGCGAATCATTCTAAACTAGGAGAGCCAAGATCAATCATTAACTTCAAACAAATTTTTGATGACCAAGGCAAATCATTTATCTCTATGGACTCATTTGTCAAGGAAGTTACTAACTTTTATGAAACTTTATAATAAACTAAATTCAAATGGTTACTTTCCTAACATTATTCGTAAAAAGGTACCTGTATAACAAGCTCAGAGGGAATTGGCAAAACCATTTGAAATGGATGAATTAAAGTATGCTGTGTTTCAGATTGATGAAAATAGCATCCCAGGACAAAATGGCATCAACTCAACATTCTATAAATCGCACTGGGAGTTAATCGAGAATGAACTACTTGCAGCTATGCAGAGTATACAAACTTCAGGAAGATGATTTCTCACTTGAATCACACTTTCATTTACCTTGTTCCAAAAATATAGTGTTGCAACCACAGCCTCAAACAAGAACAAAATGGTTTTAATCAAGGAATCAATAACAAAAAAACAGTAAGAACACAAAGCACTTAACATGGTTCAAGTGAGTGTTGGCTAGACACCACTCTACTCCACGGCCAAACCAGCCACAAGGGCTATGCAGTCTCTTTATTAATTCTGAATTACAATTCTGTACATCAATGAAGTCTTGCTCCAAGGATCATCTCTCAACAGGAATACATAAGTTCTCTCTATACTCTCTCTAACATTTAACAATTTGTGAGGAATAGAATAAAACAGAGTAAAGTGGTAATAAGAGCCTTGAGATCTTAATTTGACATGCGCATTGAAAACGCAAAACACAAAATAATAGCCTTGAAGTCTTATGTTGTTTTAATCATTTCATCATCATCATTACCTCCATTATTGTAGAGACTTTTTTTGAATCTTGCCTGTTAAACCACGCTCCCACAAAATCTGAATCCGACAACATGTGACATAAAACTCACAACAGGATTCAATATTTAAAGCAAAGTGTACCACACATAACATGTCTCTTACCCAGGACTGATTTTTGGAGGTAGACAGGATAGACAATCGAATATGGCAACTCACCCTAAAGGGGCAACAATTGGGGTAGCAACAATAAAAGAATATTTGAAATTACGAGATTACTAAATATTTTAAAATTGAAGCAATTTGCAGTACTACGGTGAAGGTGACTTACTAGTGTAAAGCTGGTAGATTGTGACACTTTTATTTTTGACATTAAAGGTAAAAAATAAAATTTTGCCAATGGCAACCCATAAATTGGAGCCAGCCCTGCTCTTACCATCCATTGATTATATATTTAACTCCTTTTTTTTGTTAGAACCAGACTCTTGCAAAATCTGAATCCAATGACGCAGACCTAAAACTCAACATGATATATGTGGTCGCTAAACCATAAAAACTAAAACCAACAGCAAAATCATATATTCAAAGCAAACTCTAATGCATATAATATGTCTGATACTCCCAATTGATTAATGTTTCAAACCAAATTTAAACAGGTAAACAGCTTATTCACCTTCCTTGTAAACTCCGACTTCCTAGAAAACGACATACGGGTGAAACCAGACCTAGACGCCCTGGGCGCCCTAGGGGACATTGGCTGGCACTGCATCCGCTTCGTCCTTTTGGCATCAAACTTCCAGCTTCCCAAGCAAGCGGTAGCCCTCCGCAGTCCTGTCCTCAACACGGCTGGAGTCATCCTATCATGCGGCGCCTCCCTTGTCTGGGACGATGGCAAGGTCGCCACCTTCCACTACTCCTTCCTATCCCACCTCACCATGCAACTCACCGCCATCGGCACCAAAGGCACTCTTACCGCTAACGATTACGTAATCCCATTCGAGGAGAAACGTGCAGAGTTCACCTTTTTATCGGAAGGTGGGTTTAATGAGTTGGTTAGTGGGTGAAGGAAGGTGCCGAATAACCATGTCGTGAACACCGAACTGCCTCAGGAAGCTAGGATGGTTGCTGAGATTTCGAGGTTGGTGGGAGGTGTTAAGAGCAATGGAATGGCGCCGGAGGTTAAGTGGCCTGAGGTGACGAGGAAGACGCAGTTGGTGCTTGATGCTGTCAAGGCTTCTATTCATAATGGCTTTGTCCCTGTTGATATTGCAGTCTGATTTTCAAGTTTTATCTTTGTGTAAGCTGCATCTGCTGTTGAGAATAAAATTGTTTATCATATGATGGATTATATGATTATGTTGTTGTTATGTGTTGATACAGAAGCATGTAGGGCAGGTTGATTATACCTATACAATCTGAATTTCATTGCACTTGAAACCGTTTACTCATTCTATAACTTTTTAAACAATGACTGTATGTGTTCAGCGTGTTTTCTGAAATGAGCATTACACTGATTTTTCAAGCTAATCTATGCTTGGTTGAAGTAGAAGACATTATTAGTTGACCGTGAAATGTTTGCTTGTATAAAAATCCCTTTTAATGCTACTGTTAATGGATCTGTGGCGCAATGGTAGCGCGTCTGACTCCAGATCAGAAGGGAAGGTTGCGTGTTCGATTCATGTCAGGTTCATTTTGCCTAGTGATTTTTTTACAATTGGGCCGGGTTCCTTACAAATCTGCTTTAAAGCCGTGCAACCTTCATGAGTAAAATCACAAGGTCTTCGGTCTTCCTCCAGCTAACTCAACTAATAATAGTAAGATTCTGAAACTTTTTCCTTTTTCCCTACCGTTTGAATTAGCTTAAATTGTAGTGTAATATTGTAAAATTAATCTGTTGCTTGACGGGAAAAATTATAGTAAGCTGTTTCTGTTACAAAAAAGCATTGGGTGACCAACTAATAATGCTCCCCTAGACTCGAGTACCAACTGTCATAATAGAAATTTTGTTATGAGATCCAATAATAGCCAGCTGTGTCTTGAACATTTTACCAATTATAACAATCATCCACCTTGGTAACATGCTTAAGATCAGCACCTTGAGCTGGTTTTATTTGGCAAATCAGCAGCTAAGTATGTTGAGTAAGCTCAGACAGTGCCTAAACTTGCTATAGGGAACATACTTTGTGAACATATTTGATGCATCATCTTTTGTTCCCACCTTTTGCACTTGAACTTCATTTCTTCCAATGACATCTCTGATAAAATGAAGTTTGATATGTTTGGACCTCTCATGGATCATAGGATTCTTCATTAAGTGCATAGCACTTTGATTGTCACATAGCACAGTGATATCTTTTGAATTGTACCCCAATTCACCTGTGAAACCTCTCAACCATATGGCCTCTTTAATTGCCTCTGTATCAGCCACATATTCAGCCTCTGTGCTCAACAATGCCACCTTTTGAAGGTTGGATTTCCAACTGATGCATCCACCCAATGCTGTAAATGCATAGTCTGTCAAAGACCTTTCTGTGTCCAAACTTCCTGCATAATCTGAGTACACTATATGAAAAATCATTGAGATCAGAAGTAACTTCCTAACAGAGTTAAACGGTTCGCAAATCGGAGTTCGGAGGTGAAAGTTATAAGTGAAAAGGTGAAGCCGGTTGAATTGACAGCGTCAGACGTCTGAGGAAATATTCAGACGTCTGGTGCTTCAGCAAATTTGCACCAGACCTATTCCATAGAGTTAGGCTAGACGTCTGAGTCTGTGCAGAATTTCTTCCGGTTCATTTTGCCTAGCGACCTTTTTACACTTGGGCCGGGTTCCTTACAAATCTGCTTTAAAGCCCTGCAACCTTCATGAGTAAAATCAAAAGGTCTTCGGTCTTCCTCCTGCTTTCGGTAGTTGCGCTGGGTTTCTCACAAATCTGCTTTATACGCCCGCAAGCTAAACCAATTTTCATACACAAAATTCGACGATCTTCCTCCAGCTAACTCAACTAATAATAGTAAGATTCTGAAACTTTTTCCTTTTTCCCTACCGATTGAATTAGCTTAAATTGTAGTGTAATATTGTAAAATTAATCTGTTGTTTGACGGGAAAAATTATAGTAAGCTATTTCTGTTACAAAACAGCATTGGGTGACCAACTAATAATGCTCCTCTAGACTCGAGTACCAACTGTCATAATAGAAATTTTGTTATGAGGTCCAATAATAGCCAGCTGTGTCTTGAGCATTTTACCAATTATAACAATCATCCACCTTGATAACATGCTTGAGATCAGCACCTTGAGCTGGTTTTATTTGGCAAATCAGCAGCTAAGTATGTTGAGTAAGCTCAGACAGTGCCTAAACTTGCTATAGGGAACATACTTTGTGAACATATTTGATGCATTATCTTTTGTTCCCACGTTCTTCACTTGAACTTCATTTCTTCCAATGACATCTCTGATAAAATGGAGTTTGACGTCTATATGTTTGGACCTCTCATGGATCACATGATTCTTCATTAAGTGCATAGCACTTTGATTGTCACATAGCACAGTGATATCTTCTGAATTGTACCCCAATTCACCTGTGAAACCTCTCAACCATATGGCCTCTTTAATTGCCTCTGTATCAGCCACATATTCAGCCTCTGTGCTCAACAATGCCACCTTTTGAA
The DNA here is from genome assembly GCA_030765085.1 of Allium cepa. Classification (NCBI taxonomy): domain Eukaryota; kingdom Viridiplantae; phylum Streptophyta; class Magnoliopsida; order Asparagales; family Amaryllidaceae; genus Allium; species Allium cepa. Next base: position 962,820,293 of record CM060928.1, read on the forward strand.
GGTTGGATTTCCAACTGATGCATCCACCCAATGCTGTAAATGCATAGTCTGTCAAAGACCTTTTTGTGTCCAAACTTCCTGCATAATCTGAGTACACTATATGAAAAATCGTTGAGATCAGAAGTAACTTCCTAACAGAGTTAAACGGTTCGCAAATCAGAGTTCGGAGGCGGAAGTTATAAGTAAAAAGGTGAAGCGGGCCGAATTGACGGCGTCAGACGTCTGAGGAAAAATTCAGACGTCTGGTGCTTCAGCAAATTTGCACCAGACATATTCCATAGAGTTAGGTCAGACGTCTGAGTCTGTGCAGAATTTCTTCTAGATGCTTAAGTCAAACGTCTGACCAAATGGTCAGACGTTTGAGCCTGTAGAGAACTTTTTTCAGAAGATTAAGTCAGACGTCTGACCAATTTGGACAAACATCCGAGGCGACTACAACATGTTTTTCACGTGTGGACTTGGCGTGAAGATTTGCGATATCTGCAAGGAAAATTTTGAAATATCGCATAGAGTTTCTATTCTCCTATATAAGCTAGCTTCAGGTTCCAGATCTGTGTGTGCGTGCAAGCAACTGCAAGTGATTAGCCTCTACAAATTAGAGTTTATCAAAACCTAATTTTCTTCAATTCTCTTCTCCACAAATCAATTTCTAATTATAATTTTGAGCATTGTATTCAATCTCTTGTACTCTTCTCATCAATATTAATAAAAGTTCTCTCTTAAAGTGGATGTACACTAACACAACGTAGTAAAACCACTATAAATCGTTGTATGATTTATTTTTCATTATTGTTTGATTTCTGAATTATTTCTTTGGGATTGTAATTACTTTTGAATTGATTGAGATTGGAATTGAGTTATTGATTGGTTCTTTTTACATTTCTTACCACGATCCTGTCTTTCGATGTGCTTGCAGAGTTTCGATTTGAGTGGTCTCTAGTTGAAATTTCTTCCCAACATACATTATGTAAATGCATACAAATCAAAGAAAAAAAACAAAAATTACAAAATCAAGAAAGTATGTCTATTAAGAGATTATCGCATCCACATTTTATACTTTACCTATGAGTTCTACCTTGTTTGCTGAGATCCTCTCAAATTTGCAAGTCCTTAATGTTACCATTCTTGGAAAATTGTGAAGAAACTTAATCTTCTGAATAGTTCTTAGAAAGCTTACAGATGAAATCTTGTGCTCAACATACAGTTCAACACACTGTAACTGGATACTGTATTATTATATACATACCTAACACTATTAATTTTTACGATAAATTCACGAGTACTTTCAGAACTCAGATTAAGAAAATAAAATCAGGCACCTGGCATCACTTAGTGTAGGAAAAAAACAGGAAATAAATTGATCTGTATGACATATGCTGAACCTAACCTTTCCAACTCGCCATCTGCAAATTTCACCTATGATGGATTTGAAGCCTCGATGAAATAGGGCAAATGTTAGAACCAAAAAGGGCTTACTGCACATTAATTATGGTTAAAGAAACTACACAAAGGATGCAAGCAGTAATGACTAGTGGTTTTGTTTGATATGAATGATAATTCACTTGATTTGTTTTGATTGTATGTAATACTATTAACTGGAGCATATTACATGACTTTTACTGAATACAAATGCTAACATTATTAAACATTAAGTATATTTAAATACTTGGTCATATAATTTAATGCTTAGTGACGTTCTTATTCTTTATCATTTTATAAAAATACTTATTAAGCATAAACTTTTGATTGTAGAATAACACGATTAAACGTAATCAACTATCAGTAGTTACAGTTTTTTTTATTAACTATCGGTAGTTAATAGTTTTTATTGCAAACAAGTATTATCTAATAGAATATATCACACCTTAACATGAGATCAAATTGATTTGGAGCTGCTTACATTTAACTGTTTAAAGTGAACAGTAAGATGTATTATAAATCTGTGTAATGGATTTGATAATTTTAACTTTGTTTCTGCGCAATAGCTTTAATATTTTTAACTTTGTGCTTCTAAGAATCCCCTACTTAAACAGTATTTAAGATGCTCGAAGATATCATTTCAGAATGACATGTAATTTCTGAAATCATCAGGCCTTATAGAATAGGGACTATGAAAATGAAAATAATCATAGATTTGCTAGTTATTGCAAGTAATACTTTCATATGTGGTATTTATTTTCTACCATATCAAGCAGCTACTCGAATAATCATCACAAAGTGAACTTAATAGGAATAAAAAAAATTCTGATAACAATAATAAGAGTAATGCTTAATTTTAAACACGCTTATCTTAATGTCTTGGGATCTAACCCAATAACTCTAGAAACACAATCTAAAGATCCTTGACTAGTATGAACAAATTTAATTCATAAAAGGGTAAGATTATAAAATGTTTCCAACGAAACGCTTTTACAGTCATATGTAACGAAATAACGGGTTAGCATCAGTGCATCAACCCCATACCCTTTTTTCTGAATAAGGCATAAACCATGTTAAAGAATATTGCAGGAGATTTCACAGTTTATTACTTATTATATTTTATAACTTTCCCTAAGTATGATATCTCCAATTATATAATTACTTGGCTTTCAAGTAATATAGATATAAATATGAGTCATGTATTGTTGAATTATTAATTAAGTCTTGTTTCTTCTTTTCTCTTCCCCTTTCTTCTATTTTATTTTGTTTTGTTCGTTAATTTCAACATGGTATGGGAGCTTGATTTGGTATTTCAACATGGTATCAAAGCGTGTTTCGATTCTAATAAAATAATTTACGATTCAATTTCAATTTAGAAACTACAATTCACTTCATCAACTGCAATCAAAATTTATCAATGCTGTTCAGAGAGTGCGTCCTAACGTCGTCCCAATTTGAGGTTTGAAGATTTGAAACATGTCGGATGTATTACTCAAACCGTGCTTCCTCTACTTGCGAAACAATTTAAGGTTTTATCAATTTTCAGATTTTGGATTTCTTTTCCTGATCGGTGTAAATCCCAATTGGAATTCCACTTTTAATCCCACGAGAATCTTCTTATTCTATTCAAACAAAATCAATTGAACAGATGTTAAAAATCCCTAATTAACAAAATGCCACAAAAGCATAGGCAGACCGTACCAATTCAATTCAAAAATAAAAAACATCATATAAACAAAAAACTTACCCCTGGCAGGATCTTTTTATCATAAAAAACATTGACAGCTTTGTGAGCTTCCTCTCTAGTCGAACGTATCAGAAAATAACAACCTGCATCATGCACCAGAAAATTAAAATCTCGAGCTAAACTGAAACCACCAAACGGTATTGAACCCAAGTTAAAACCAACCTCACAACGTCTTGGTTGCCTTATCTTTAATAATGCTGACCACCTCAACTCTCAAGAATTTGTCGAATGTAGAAATCAGTTGATGTTCGGTCATTTGCTTCGGACTAGACCAATGAAAAGCTTTGCACCTAGAATATCCAAATTGATTAGAAAGAATCGATTAAAATAGAAAAAATGGGGAGAAATTCAACGGAGAATAGAGTAGGATCAAAATATATCTGAGGAAGATGAGGTTTAGTCTTAAATAAACTGCAAAAATGGGGAGAGATTCTGGAGAGAGGAGAATCATATCGAAATATAGGAGAGTAAGACATGGTTTTGTCCTGAAAAAATATATATTAGATTTTGTGTACATAAATTATTAGCAAACATCTAACAGTCGTTTTGATGATAATCAAAACATGCATTTTCAACCATGGCACTGTGTCAATGTCCCAATCCATCTTTAATCTTTAATGTTAATAAACAGAATTTTTTCTGCATTATTCACCAATGCGCCTCCAATTTCAACTGTTTATGCTGTGTTAAAGATACCCTCAAACTGATTTTATCGTATAAAAAACCCAAAGAATTCATGTGATCAATTTCAATCATTTGAGAAAAGACAAAAATGATGATGAAAAACACATCAACAACAAAACTAAATAGTATGGTATCATTTCGAATGAGATGTACAACATTAACATATGAGTCATGATTAGATAAATAATCGCTAATTTATCTTTCAAACACCCAATATCTCCAGAAGTACCAACGATTTTTCAGTTTTGCCAATTGGCCCATTAGCTCAGTTGGTTAGAGCGTCGTGCTAATAACGCGAAGGTCGCAGGTTCGAGACCTGCATGGGCCATATTTTTTCTACCTTAAATGATTCCCAATAAATATTTTTTTTGTTTTATTACAATCCTCATTACAATGCATGTGTTTTTTTAAACATCTTTTCCGTCTTTTGATTACTCATACGCACATTCATCAATTTTGTTCTAAGTATTGTATCGCCAATGAGAATGATAATGTCAACAAACTTCGTGCTTCAAGGATCTTTGTATACATTATTTTAAACAATAATTCAACCCTATCGAGTACTTCATGCTTCAAGGATCTTTGTATAGATTATTTTAACCAATAATTCAACCTTATCAAGTACAAACTGATTATACAATTACTGACTTTGGGAATCAATGAGGAATATTTAAAGGTAGTATCATTTTGATCCGACCAACAACATTAAGTTCATGTTAATGGTTAACGATGAAGAAAGGGAAACAAAGTTAGAATTTAGGAAAAAGAATTGTTTTGAAATCCGAGGATCTGGTATACATTTATAGTGGTCCTGAGCTGTCCATTTCCAAAATGAATGTGTCCAAAGGCCAGATCTACTAACCCATAATAGTTCGCTCAACGGATCTATCTGTTACTCGGCTTGTTGATTCGCTCTACAACGGTCCTAGCTTTCAAAACAGAAGGACCCCCACTCTTAGCGATGGTGTGTATGTGCTAAATGCAAATTGTGTCCTAAAAGCACCCAATTGCACCCCAAACGCTTATTCACCCACCTATGCACGTGCTTGTGCAGTGCACCACGCTCTGCCTTTGCTCTCCCATGGCTTTGGTCTCTTTTTTAATCAAAGACAACTCTTTATAACTTATTTTATATTAGCATATACTCCTTTACTATTTGCAATGTATGACAAATGCAAAATCTCAAAACTTCATATCAAAAAACCCAACGCCGTTCTGTTTTGAAAACATTCATCTTTCCCCCCTTATTTTCACATTTAGATATAGTTTCATACTTGCAATAAAAAACTAATCCGAATTTTTTAGTATTTTTAATGAAATATAATTAACATGTCTTAATCTATCATGTCATGAATTAACAAGGAAAAACCAGACAATTGACGTATAAAAAAATCATCAAACAATTCAAATGAACATAATTTCACATTTTTCTAACCATAATTCATATCCTAAATGAAAATCAAATGAACCTTTCCAACCCTGAACAAGAGAAGATATTGGACCTTTGTACTAAATTTACACCCATAATTTTTTTATAAAAAAGATTGTATACACAACATGACACGTTGTAATAGAATAAAAGGGAGAAGATAGCTTTGTAAAATTTAGGATAATAGTAAGTAATGCATGTGTGTGTGCACATTCGTGTTCTTTTTCCTATTTAGATACGAATAAAAGGACATTGCCATTTATAAGACAAAATAGATTTAAAATAGTTGCATGGCATGATCATTATTAGATGTTAAAACAAATTTAAGATGGTCTAACTAAAAGCTAGGGATATGAAAAATAAATGCATATATGATTTCTTTTGAGACACTAATCAATGGACGTTGTTTTTTATAAGACATAATAGTTGTAAATAGCTACTTGTCTCTATCAAGTTGAAAATAAAATATAAAATATGTATACAGAATGTTTAGCTCCAATGTATATTTCGTCTAAGTTTAGAGATGAAATATTGTAAGTGACGTAGCTAATTTGACATAAGATGGCACACATATAGAATGTGTAGCTCCAATGTAGATTTCATCTAAGTTTAGAGGTGAAGTATTTTAAGTGACCTAGCGAGTGCTGCATTTACAACTACGGTGCGGACTATTTGGAATGGAAAAAGTATAGGTTAGTCTAAAGACCTAGAATTAAACAAGCTATTTGTACATGTCAGCAAGTTAACAATAATAACACATAAAAAGAAACTGATTAATGAAGATAATATCGGCAACTTGAGCAACATTACAATCAACTTCACAACCGTAGAGATATCCGTGTGCTACTTTGTATTATGTTATAATTCTATTTGTTCAAGTAATAAGATTACCAGGTTTTTTCTGAAAATGAATACCTAGAGATCATTTATTAGCTTCTAAAGGTGCTCTGTTGGCAATCCAGCTATTTGGCCTACCAAAATGCTATTGTTAAAGCTACAAAGAAACTGCCAACAATATAAGTTCGAATTGCCTATATTCTATGTTTTATTGGTGGGATTAGCATTGTATTGCTAGTTTAAGAAAGAATAAACTACCAGCAGCACAAGTTACCATATGAACAAAAAGAAGTATGCACAACATGGCTCACTGGTTCTTTATAGAATAAAGCAGGGAAGGCAAGATGGTCCTATCAAACTTTAAGGTAAGAGCAAGTAATGCATATGTTTTATTTTGAGATACAAATAAAGGATATTTCCTTTTCTAAGATAGAAAGCTTTCAAACAGCTGCATGGAATGACTTATTCAGATGTCAAGCAGAATTAAGCTGCTCTTATTAAAATTAGGGATAGGAAAAAGTAATGCATATATGCTTCTTTTGAGACATCAATCAAAGGATACCACTCTTTAGAAGATAAAAAATTGTAATGTAGTTACTCATACAAGACACTAGGTATCAAGTCAATTGAAAATAAAATAACAAATACGCATAATATAGCTTTTTTTTAGATGTATAATAAATCCAACATGTCATGGTAGACATACAGGATAGCTACCTTTAATGGTGCTTTCATATTATCTAAGTTCATTTAGAGATTAAAAAAAACATTTGATGGCCAGACGAACACTACCGTGTAATTTGATGGTGTGCGATTTCTTTTGAGATAATGAAGATTATTTTTTACTAGAAACATATAAGAATAAATGTAAAATATTACCATACAAGACTCTTGCCGTCAAGTAAATAAAAATAAAATATAACTTTGTAAAACCCCTTTCTTGTGTAATGCTACTTTTTACAGATGTTGGTGTCTTCCAGATGATCTAACCCAAGTCACCTGCTTGGGAAATGAAAATACTCACCACTTTAATACAACTTCGTTTGTTAATCAAAATAAAATGGAAATAGTGATTATTTTATATAATTATTAATAGAAACAATAACTGCATATTAACTTGTTACTTGTCATGAAATATTTTATAATTAAAGAACTTTGACAAACATAAAAATATGTTCATTTCCCCTGTAAATCAAAATCGGCTTGTTTGCATGACGGATGGAAATACTTATCCTATGACAACTTTATTGTTAAATGTCTATACATATATCAATAATCAGGTAGTGGAATCATTTCCATATTAAGGGATATCAAATCTTCACATGGCTAAGGATCAAAACTTGAAAGAAACATTAAAGAAAGCCAATCATTGTCATTGTAGTATAGTGGTGAGTATTCCTGCCTGTCACGCGGGTGACCCGGGTTCGATCCCCGGCAACGGTGTTTGTTTTTTTTTGGTCGAAGAGAGTATCAGTTGAAGTTGAACTTTATCCACCTTCATAAATTTCATCGTTACAACATTTACAAACATCTGCAATTAGCTTATTTCTCTAGGATTGTTGTCTTATCTGCGCTTCATTATGTTTGAATAAATTTGATTCTCGTTTTTGTACGTCATCAAGATTTACAACCACACTAGCATTCACAAATCATACAAGCCTGCTGTAGTAGTTTCTGTATTAGATGGAGTATAAACTTGTTTTCATAGCATGGTTGAATTCAACAATACAGTCCCTTATTGAATGTGTATCCAGGAAAATATTACCGAGTTTGACTGTCTACACACACACACTCTAACATAATGAGAACAAACCAGTGTTTAAAAAACGTGATAATCATGATTAAACCAGTTTCAATTTGTGTATCTCATCTAATTATGTAGCAAAATCATTTGCTTCCAAGCAACTAGCTAACTAAAGTTATATCTATAGTCGCCTTTCTCAATTTCTACCAAAAAACAACAATTTTGCACTTAAGCTATTATGGACAAATATAAATATTATAATTCAATTCCCTAAATTTATACCAACATTGCGTGGTAGGTCTTATGAATCAGTATCAACTAACTACAAACTTCAATCAACATATTTGAACTTGCAAATTAGAAAACTAACTTTTCTAGCACCAAATGATTTCCTCACAAAACTAAATGCTTCTTGAGGCAACATCACCGATCATACAACGTTAAAAAAAACAAACCATCAAAGTCAACACGAAACCCATAACAAAATACAGAACTCACTCGCAGGAAATTAGAGATGGGCCAAGCAATTCAGCTGAATCAGCAGAAGAATCCTTGCCTTGACCTTCGCCCAGTAACTATAACAGTTTCCAAAATTCTTTGTCCGGATTGGATTAGGGATTTCGGCAGCTTTTCTCCAACGGGTACTGGCATCTTCCATTTACCTTTCCGCATCCGATTAAGGATTCGGCTTGAAGTGTGGATGAGAAATTGCTAGGGTTAGGGGTCCAGGAAAATCAGGATGAAAATGGCGGGAATTCAGAAGTATTGGGGAAGTGCGGCGATTGGATGATGGCCCAAAAATGTTGTGAGGCCCAAAATATAATAGCATGTGTATATTCGTTACTGTAACCTTTTGGCATTTGACGGGTTTTTTATGGTTTTGTTCACGAGGGATGTCGCACTTGCACAAAGCTTCACATAGGTAAACCAAGTCAAGAAATCATTCAGATGTTCGTCACGAAATAAGTGTAATGTTATAAGAAGAGTGCGTGAAAAATGATCGGACAACCGTTAAAGCTTTGTCGATCCCAACACTTTAGTTAATTTTTATGACTTGAAAACTCGTGTCATATAGCTTTGTATTTAAATTTAAGCATGTATATGGATATGCCAATCCAAATCTAACGTTCTTCTATTTTTTTTGTCTAAGATAAATAACGCTAGAGTTCATCAGTTAACCGTCATAAATGAAAATACAAAACATTATTTACTGAAATAAATGAATAAATAAATTGTTATGGCAATATCAACAACCTTTGTTTACTATTAAAAAAAAACAAAACTAAAAATGTAATGAAATAACAAACCATTAAAAGAAAATTCTCAATGATTGCATTTTCCCGCCTCATTTGACTATGTTTGTTTCATGTCCGCCCTTGACGGGTTTCTTCATCAACCTCAAATAACGAGTAATTTGCGAGGATCTATGAATGCATTGTGCAATCAAATATTCATCAATAATGTGGAAAACTCTGAAAATGGAACAGTAAAAAATGTAGAGATTTAGATTGTTCAACCCTTGAGGGATCTACGTCCACTATGAATTGATATTTTACTGCTTTAGAGCTTCGAATTTTACAACGGCTCTACAGGGTTTGTAGTACTATTCAGTTTCTCATAATTTGTTTCTTTCCCAATTGAGAAGAAAGAATTTTATAGAGCGGTTAATGTAACGACCTGTATTTTTAACGATGGATATTTAAATAATTGATCTAAATATAGAATCGTTAATTAATTGACAATCCAAAAAAAAATGATTTTTCGCGTACAGTTGAATTAGGACTCGAGACCACTTCCGCTGAGTCCGGATCGACGTTGCAAATTAGGATGAATATAAACATCGCTATATTTCGAGATAAGACGATCTGATGGCCAAAACGATTTCGAAATGCGCAAAATTGTCATCCTGAAGCGTTGTCTAGAGTAGTTGTGAAATTTATACCATTAAGACCGGAAAAATGAGATAATATACGCAAATGAGTTTCGTTGTGATCGGATGCGCCATGTGATCGTCCGAGCTCGAAACGTACGGCAATTTATGTGAGAAATCAAATAAATCGAATATTATATTAATATATTACAAATCCTCACTTAACCGTCTTTCTCACGTTCATTTTATTGTTCGATTAATTCATCCAAAAAATGGTCGATACTCTCTAATCCCATTCAAATATCAAAATTCAGCGATTCACTCCATTATAAATCATGAAACCAACTCCGTTGAGCTCGTATCGAAGAGAGCTTCGAACCCATATGGATATTGAAGGGTGCGACACCGACTGGGAAGATCGACCTAGTGTGGATGGTGACAAGGGTTAGACTTCATCAGCAATTGAAGAGGCGATAGGCAAATCGGAGGACACCGTCGTGTTTCTCTTGTCGAATAGCACAACTCTGTGTCAACAGTTCTTGGTACGACCCTTAATTGTGAAATGCGACATTTCCTGTAGCCGCATGACCTCATCAGGTCGTGAATTGCATCTCTTAGTCAAGCATTAAGAAGTGGATGCCATCGCGGAGAGATCGTGCAGTGTGATGCGTGGCCGAAGACGGCACGACGTTTCTTCGAGAAATGAAGGAGAATGGCAGGAGAGAAGATTATCAGGGTTGGGTTGACATGCACAAACATATACGTATAGGAAATTGTCAAATTGGGGAAGAAGGATTTAGTGTTAATTAAGGTAATTTACTTTTAATTAAGTTAACTAATTATTTTGTTAATCTCAAATCTTATAAAACTCATATCTTTTACGTACAAGGTCCATTTTGGATGCGGTTTTTTGCGCTGCACTCACGATGGAGGGCTCTACGACTTGACATTAGTTTGGTCAGCTTTTGTTGAGGTGAGTGATATTGTCTCTTATGATACTATGATTGTTGGAATATCATAAAAATGGTATTTTGAAATGATTTCCAATTTTAAAATGTGATTTAATTATGTATGACACCTATTTGGTTTTTACAAAAGAGATTAAAAGTACTTTAAAATGGTTTTAAATCAAATATCACATTTTTTTCATTGACATGCTATTTTATAAAATTGCTAATTTTAGGTTGTCTTTAATATAAATCCCCCGTTGGTTGATATAGATGCATTATACACGTATATTATATTGGATGTATGTATGCTTGTTGGTTGGATGTATGCTTGTTCAATTGTTTTGGTTGTAAACATTGGTTTATTGGCGATCCAGCGTTGAGAATATTATGAGCGTTAGGGCTTTGTACCTGTTGATTGGAAACCCAAACGAAAGAGATAAGTTATAGAAGAGTACTGAAATGCATGCTAACGACCTGAAGATGGAAGACGATGGACTGGGACGGACTTCGGACATCTGGATGGATGCCAGATGTTTTCATTTGGTTTGTACTTATCCATTTTTGGTTACGTACATGATCAAAGTGGTTGGTGTTGGCCACTATAGAGTGGTCTGTCCCCATCACTGTTGATAATGGTCGATTTGGCCGATCTTTAGCCTGGATGGTGAAGTGGCTTCGAGGAGCGCGGTATGGTTGTTTGTTCGTGCGGCCAACTTTGGGTCTGGATGTTATTGCTTTACGATGAGTGACTCCAGTAATCCCAACAAAGTGACATTTCGACATGATAGTTTCAAGCCTTAAGATGGTAGCTCATTGGTGCATGGAGTTAGATTCAGAGGTCGGAGGCTTAATGTCGAAAGGAGTCATGATTGTTTTCCGCATGGGTAGGTTCTTTAGGTGTGGCCCATGAATAGAATGTTGAATGGTTCTATCGTGGAAATGGGTGAAGCAATGAAGAGCTTGGATACACATGTCAAGGGATCGTTGGTACTTGAAATGTTTCTGTTGTACCAAGACAGAGCAGGGGTATTGTGGGGACACCTATAGGTACTTTGTTCGGTTACCCCGAGTCGGTTGATTGGATCCTTATAACCTAGGCCGGTTGATTGGGTCTAGTATCCAACTTTGAGCAGCGATGCACGTATCTAGCTTCGGGCTACGAGATACGCGAGTACAACTGAAAATAGAGATTTACTCACCCTAGGCAGTTGAAAGGTCATACAAGTTATCGTACATCTAAAGCACGCTAAGTGACAGTTAGTATTGTTTGATGGATGCTATATTAATTCCGGTTGCTTCACTAGCCACCTATCACTCTAGTGATGCCACATGATGTAGGTTTATGGATAGGGATACCTAGGCACCCCGACATTGTACTTAGTATAGAGTACCCCTTATGATATTGGTAGAGTAGCATATTATTATAATGACCCTAATTTTAACAAACATTATTTAGGACATTTGATTAGATAAACTAAATGAAATAATGTAGATAGTTAAGGGATGTATAAGCAAAAGAGAATTAAAAATAAGCAAGTAGGAGGAATATGGTAAGGATAAAATGGGAACATCCTTCATTCTAATACCATAAACCCTTCCATTTTTCATTCCCTGTTCATTTTAACATTCACAAACAAAACTAAAAATCTAAGGGAGCTCGATCGGCCACCATTAAGGAGATTCAAGAAGAAGAAAAGCTAGGATTCAAGTAGAAAACATAAGAAAATCAATCAAAGGGAATATCTCAAACACTAAGCTAAGGTGAATAATTTGATTTACATCTCACTTTTGAAAATGATCTCGGTTTCATGGTTTGATCCGAACTATTTTGCAAATATATGTCATATTATGTTTATTTAAATGGATATATACGCTTGTTGATGATTTTTATGAAATCATATGGATTTATGATATGTTTAAATAAGAGAACCTATTAAATGAATCCAAATGAGTTGCATTTTTGATATATGATCAAAAACATTATTTTAATGTAGGTTTCAAGTTTCATGATTTTCTAAGCAATTGTGGATTTATTATGAATTTTCTATAAGAGAAAATAGTTGGTATTGGGTTTAAATTATTTAAGGTAATTATATAATGATTTTGGGTGTGAAATTTATACATGATACAAAACACATTAAAAGTGAATTATTGTGATTTTTGGAAAATTTTCCTATGTATTTTACTATGTATAAAATTATTTAAGTTAACGGACTTAAACGTTTTATATGTTTTATCAAGGAAAGTGGCTTATTTGCTCAAAAAAGTTTTAAATTGTTAATTTTGAATTCGGCAGCCTTTTTCGAAAGAATTGGCAACCAATCCTATTTTGACGAATTAGGCAAGTTAGATGAAAAAGAATTACTTTGAAAGGCATAAAACCAGTTTTGTTTCGATTTACAACTTTGCCACTTTCATTACTTGCTTTCGTCCACATGCCCAAAAGGCCTTTCGCATCCATTCGAAACCAATGTACATGGTATCAAGCAATTGAAACGAAGTGTATTGGAGAAAGGTGAAAGGGACCGTGTCGAAGGCATGCTTTCGAAGGGGTTTCTATTAACTTGTCTTTGTTTTTAAAAAGAGGCTTTCGAACAAGTTGCGGCTTGCCTTTGTTCTTGAAATGAGCTTTCGAAAGAGTTGCCGCTTACTTTTGTTTTAAAAGAAGATTTTGAAAGAATAGTCGCGTTTGAACCTATTATATACCCATGCTGTCGTATTCATACCTTTCAAATTAGTTAAGATCATTTTTCTTTATAGCCTTAACAATGTATTCGAAAGGGGTGCTTTCGCCTTTTTGTAACATTCCCCTACTTGGAGGCCCAAAACTAATGGTTATGGATGATGCAGTCATCCATAGTTATTAATCTTTGACGATCAAATACGGCGGTGCTAGATTCATTGATACACGGATCATAAGACAATAGAGAAAATTTAACAATTCAAAAACATATTTCCACATTCCATTCAAAACATTCCATGTTCATTGCATAATCCCAAAACATTAACCACATTCAGCAAAATATAATTATTACACATATACCAAGAGTGACATATGACAATGCCCCCTTGGTTGATCAGATTATATAATAAGGCTAATAAATATGCCTTTGCATCCAAATACACAGCGAAAAAAGATAACTCTAAATAACTAACTGCCTCATGCATGCCTTCGGAAGCTTTATTCATCTAAGAAGAGAACCCGAAAACTTTAAATCTCAAACTACTCAAAATCAATTAAGTACCCGAGAGTTTAAGTGGAAAACAAAAACTTCGAGTCAGACATAAAGCCTGATATGAATGATAATCTAACATCTCAATCCTTCTAGACATCTAGCGAAAATCATTTTCCCAAATAATATCACTATTATTTCTCCAAAACCATTGAAAATCATTTTCAAACTCAAAAGGAATTAAATTTTCAAATTCCAAATCCTTTCAACTCATATTCAAACATTACTCTGGAATTTTACCTCATTTTAATTATAAATCACATTATAATTCATATTTATAAATTTCATTTATTAAATGAATTTATTTCCAAATCTTTGGTTATACCATTATTTCCTCATTTCAATTACCATAACAACAATGATAATAATTTAATATTATCACTTTCTAACAACCAAACAACCATATGTACTTATAATAATTTACGAAAAATTATTTCTTTCATATATAAAAATAATTTTGGGCAAAATTATTTCATTTATCCACTTTTAAAAACAATATTGTGTCGGTTTTACTAGTTTAAGAGTTTAGAAATCCTTATCGATATAACTGTCCAGACTACATCGACCAGAATTTATAAACACTCAACCGATAAGTTAACACAATATAAAACAATTTATATTCACTAACAAATATGTGCTCATATCTACTGATACACTCAAACTCATTCTAGAGCACGGAATAAGATAATAATGACGGTGTTGGTAAAAATAGTGTTGAATTTTTTTTTAAATTTTCAATCTGCTGATTTCAACCATCAAAATTTGGACTATATCAGTTAAAGATGGTGTTGGTGTTGAAAGAAATGGTTATACTAAAATTGGATTCAATATACTAAAATGAAATTGGTAGGTGCTATATTAAATGAATAGCGAACTGTTCATTTAAGCATTTATACTTTTATTTATATTGAAAGTTTATCATTCAATTATCAAGCATTTCAATCTCCAATGAAAACAACATTACGACAAGGAAGAGAAAAATGAACACTAATTCGTCGTTTGGATAATGATTGCAATTTCATCTATATATTTAATTGTAATTGAAATGATGCATTTATATTCTCAGTTAAATGCATGGATATGCAAATCAAACCCATAAAACCCCAACTTATGATTCATGTAAATTCGACAAACAATAAATTCCAATTATCGATGCAAATTATAAACATCTAAAGCATGCTGTTAAATTTGTTAAAATAACCTCTTTCTTGCATTCAAAATTGTTGCAAGCAGCATCAACAATTGAAAACAATGGGCGCAAATTGAGAGCACTAATTAGGAGGAACAACTTCCAACCGAGAGCCACAGGTACTAGTGAGAACGATTTGACAACGAGCAAGAAGGCATCCGAAGTGGCAGGCTCAGTAGGGTAGAATGAAGAGAGGCAAACAATTTGGGGAAGAAGATCGGTCGCGGTTCAATAGCACTAGGGCTTTGATGGAAGAAAATTGCGTTTGTTTGGGTTTTGGGTAAAATGATACGTTGGAGTGATCTGTTAAGTCCGCAGGTGGGTTTTGATATTTTTAGGGAAAAAGCATTTGGTAACCGATTGTTAATCAATAGCAAAGCGAAAATTGTTAATTAAATAGTTTGTGTTATCTTATGCAAAATTAGGTTAGATAAAACAAATAAAATGTATTTATTACCCTCGTAGTATGGGTATTTCTATTATTTATTTTGGTTTTATCCAAAACAATATGAGGTTTTAAAATAATCAATTTTATATTTTAAAATTATTAACTCTAAAATAAAATTATCAAAATATCAAAAGTCGTTAAAATTTATAATATATATAGTACGTAACAATGATATAAATTTGATTAAAACTGACAACTAGTTATGTGTTAAAGATAAACAATACTAATTTATTTCCTCAACTTTTATACTATAAATGCATTTTATAAAACAATTTTGGTCACAAATCTCTATCAAATTTGCTATAGAATAATGATGAAAATGATTATTTTTATATTAATTTCCTTAAATTCCTTAAATTGTAGGATTAAGCAATATACCTAAAATATTTAATAGAGTACTGAAAACAAAATGTAAAAAATAAAGAACACAAGATATGTCCAACTTGGTTATAATATCTATTGCCCATTCATGCCCCTAACACTATTATTAGAATTAAATATTAAAATGCTTACAGGTAGTAAACTCGGAGACACTGCTACTCTAATTCTATTCATAATAATTCTACTTGAACTCAATTCCCTCGTATTAGATCCCCAAATACAACAAGTAGCTAAAAAATTTCTAGTGTTCAAAGAAAATGAAAAAAATATATAATTAAAAAGTTAAATAGAAACTCCCTCAAGTATCACGTGCACATGCCTACTTCAGCCCACACTCTCTCCTCTTTATATTTCTTTTTAATTTCCTTCTTCAAAAAGAAAGCGATTCTCCCCAAAAGCTTCACAAAAAATTTCAATGCAAAGCAGAAAGTGCTGCCTTCAATCTAAACTTGCTGCCATCTAAAATTTGATGTTGGTGTTTGAAGTTTTGGGTGTTGATGGGTGAAGTTTTGCTATACCCATTGGTGAAGGAGGCAAGCTTGCTTATGAATTGATTGTAAATAGGAGGAGTTCTATGATTCGGGACTGATCAATAGTTGATAGAAATAAAATTGATTTTGATTTGCTGATGATAATGAAGATGTATTGAGTAATGGTGATTTTGACGTATAATGGAGCATTGTTTATGTAGGCCAGTGGAGAAATTGTATGTGTATAGAAAAATATGTGTGAGAGGATATATAGGGAAAGAAGATAATTTGTTTCCCTACATAGAAAATAGAATCCATATAATGGGAAATAAATTTTGTAATATCTTACAGAATATATCATCTGATTGTGTGTGTATTTCTTTGCTTTCATTTCTATTTATTTTCCTTTCTTTATATATACATCATTTGATTGTGTGTGCATTACCTTTCTTTATATATTCACTTTATTGTTACATGTCTATACATATATCAATAATCAGGTAGTGGAATCATTTCCATATTAAGGGATATCAAATCTTCACATGGCTAAGGATCAAAACTTGAAAGAAACATTAAAGAAAGCCAATCATTGTCGTCGTAGTATAGTGGTGAGTATTCTCGCCTGTCACGCGGGTGACCCGGGTTCGATCCCCGGCAATGGTGTTTGTTTTTTTTTTGGTCGAAGAGAGTATCAGTTGAAGTTGAACTTTATCCACCTTCATAAATTTCATCGTTACAACATTTACAAACATCTGCAATTAGCTAATTTCTCTAGGATTGTTGTCTTATCTGCGCTTCATTATGTTTGAATAAATTTGATTCTCGTTTTTGTACGTCATAAGGATATACAACCACACTAGCATTCACAAATCATACAAGCCTGCTGTAGTAGTTTCTGTATTAGATGGAGTATAAACTTGTTTTCATAGCATGGTTGAATTCAACAATACAGTCCCTTATTGAATGTGTATCCAGGAAAATATTACCGAGTTTGACTGTCTACACACACACACTCTAACATAATGAGAACAAACCAGTGTTTAAAAAACGTGATAATCATGATTAAACCAGTTTCAATTTGTGTATCTCATCTAATTATGTAGCAAAATCATTTGCTTCCAAGCAACTAGCTAACTAAAGTTATATCTATAGTCGCCTTTCTCAATTTCTACCAAAAAACAACAATTTTGCACTTAAGCTATTATGGACAAATATAAATATTATAATTCAATTCCCTAAATTTATACCAACATTGCGTGGTAGGTCTTATGAATCAGTATCAACTAACTACAAACTTCAATCAACATATTTGAACTTGCAAATTAGAAAACTAACTTTTCTAGCACCAAATGATTTCCTCACAAAACTAAATGCTTCTTGAGGCAACATCACCGATCATACAACGTTAAAAAAAACAAACCATCAAAGTCAACACGAAACCCATAACAAAATACAGAACTCACTCGCAGGAAATTAGAGATGGGCCAAGCAATTCAGCTGAATCAGCAGAAGAACCCTTGCCTTGACCTTCGCCCAGTAACTATAACAGTTTCCAAAATTCTTTGTCCGGATTGGACTAGGGATTTCGGCAGCTTTTCTCCAACGGGTACTGGCATCTTCCATTTACCTTTCCACATCCGATTAAGGATTCGGCTTGAAGTGTGGATGAGAAATTGCTAGGGTTAGGGGTCCAGGAAAATCAGGATGAAAATGGTGGGAATTCAGAAGTATTGGGGAAGTGCGGCGATTGGATGATGGCCCAAAAATGTTGTGAGGCCCAAAATATAATAGCATGTGTATATTCGTTACTGTAACCTTTTGGCATTTGACGGGTTTTTTATGGTTTTGTTCACGAGGGATGTCGCACTTGCACAAAGCTTCACATAGGTAAACCAAATCAAGAAATCATTCAGATGTTCGTCACGAAATAAGTGTAATGCTATAAGAAGAGTGCGTGAAAAATGATCGGACAACCGTTAAAGTTTTGTCGATCCCAACACTTTAGTTAATTTTTATGACTTGAAAACTCGTGTCATATAGCTTTGTATTTAAATTTAAGCATGTATATGGATATGCCAATCCAAATCTAACGTTCTTCTATTTTTTTTGTCTAAGATAAATAACGCTAGAGTTCATCAGTTAACCGTCATAAATGAAAATACAAAACATTATTTACTGAAATAAATGAATAAATAAATTGTTATGGCAATATCAACAACCTTTGTTTACTATTAAAAAAAACAAAACTAAAAATGTAATGAAATAACAAACCATTAAAAGAAAATTCTCAATGATTGCATTTTCCCGCCTCATTTGACTATGTTTGTTTCATGTCCGCCCTTGACGGGTTTCTTCATCAACCTCAAATAACGAGTAATTTGCGAGGATCTATGAATGCATTGTGCAATCTAATATTCATCAATAATGTGGAAAACTCTGAAAATGGAACAGTAAAAATTGTAGAGATTTAGATTGTTCAACCCTTGAGGGATCTACGTCCACTATGAATTGATATTTTACTGCTTTAGAGCTTCGAATTTTACAACGGCTCTACAGGGTTTGTAGTACTATTCAGTTTCTCATAATTTGTTTCTTTCCCAATCGAGAAGAAAGAATTTTATAGAGCGGTTAATGTAACGACCTGTATTTTTAACGATGGATATTTAAATAATTGATCTAAATATAGAATCGTTAATTAATTGACAATCCAAAAAAAAAATGATTTTTCACGTACAGTTGAATTAGGACTCGAGACCACTTCCGCTGAGTCCGGATCGACGTTGCAAATTAGGATGAATATAAACATCGCTATATTTCGAGATAAGACGATCTGATGGCCAAAACGATTTCGAAATGCGCAAAATTGTCATCCTGAAGCGT
Organism: Allium cepa; assembly: GCA_030765085.1. Taxonomy (NCBI): domain Eukaryota; kingdom Viridiplantae; phylum Streptophyta; class Magnoliopsida; order Asparagales; family Amaryllidaceae; genus Allium; species Allium cepa. Next base: position 962,839,574 of record CM060928.1, read on the forward strand.
TGTCTAGAGTAGTTGTGAAATTTATACCAGACCGGAAAAATGAGATAATATACGCAAATGAGTTTCGTTGTGATCGGATGCGCCATGTGATCGTCCGAGCTCGAAACGTACGGCAATTTATGTGAGAAATCAAATAAATCGAATATTATATTAATATATTACAAATCCTCACTTAACCGTCTTTCTCACGTTCATTTTATTGTTCGATTAATTCATCCAAAAAATGGTCGGTACTCTCTAATCCCATTCAAATATCAAAATTCAGCGATTCACTCCATTATAAATCATGAAACCAACTCCGTTGAGCTCGTATCGAAGAGAGCTTCGAACCCATATGGATATTGAAGGGTGCGACACCGACTGGGAAGATCGACCTAGTGTGGATGGTGACAAGGGTTAGACTTCATCAGCAATTGAAGAGGCGATAGGCAAATCGGAGGACACCGTCGTGTTTCTCTTGTCGAATAGCACATCTCTGTGTCAACGGTTCTTGGTACGACCCTTAATTGTGAAATGCGACATTTCCTGTAGCCGCATGACCTCATCAGGTCGTGAATTGCATCTCTTAGTCAAGCATTAAGAAGTGGATGCCATCGCGGAGAGATCGTGCAGTGTGATGCGTGGCCGAAGACGGCACGACGTTTCGTCGAGAAATGAAGGAGAATGGCAGGAGAGAAGATTATCAGGGTTGGGTTGACATGCACAAACATATACGTATAGGAAATTGTCAAATTGGGGAAGAAGGATTTAGTGTTAATTAAGGTAATTTACTTTTAATTAAGTTAACTAATTATTTTGTTAATCTCAAATCTTATAAAACTCATATCTTTTACGTACAAGGTCCATTTTGGATGCGGTTTTTTGCGCCGCACTCACGATGGAGGGCTCTACGACTTGACATTAGTTTGGTCAGCTTTTGTTGAGGTGAGTGATATTGTCTCTCATGATACTATGATTGTTGGAATATCATAAAAATGGTATTTTGAAATGATTTCCAATTTTAAAATGTGATTTAATTATGTATGACACCTATTTGGTTTTTACAAAAGAGATTAAAAGTACTTTAAAATGGTTTTAAATCAAATATCACATTTTTTCATTGACATGCTATTTTAGAAAATTGCTAATTTTAGGTTGTCTTTAATATAAATCCCCCGTTGGTTGATATAGATGCATTATACACGTATATAATGTTGGATGTATATATGCTTGTTGGTTGGATGTATGCTTGTTCAATTGTTTTGGTTGTAAACATTGGTTTATTGGCGATCCAGCGTTGAGAATATTATGTGCGTTAGGGTTTTGTACCTGTTGATTGGAAACCAAAACGAAAGAGATAAGTTATAGAAGAGTACTGAAATGCATGCTAACGACCTGAAGATGGAAGACGATGGACTGGGACGGACTTCGGACATCTGGATGGATGCCAGATGTTTTCATTTGGTTTGTACTTATCCATTTTTGGTTACGTACATGATCAAAGTGGTTGGTGTTGGCCACTATAGAGTGGTCTGTCCCCATCACTGTTGATAATGGTCGATTTGGCCGATCTTTAGCCTGGATGGTGAAGTGGCTTCGAGGAGCGCGGTATGGTTGTTTGTTCGTGCGGCCAACTTTGGGTCTGGATGTTATTGCTTTACGATGAGTGACTCCAGTAATCCCAACAAAGTGACATTTCGACATGATAGTTTCAAGCCTTAAGATGGTAGCTCGTTGGTGCATGGAGTTAGATTCAGAGGTCGGAGGCTTAATGTCGAAAGGAGTCATGATTGTTTTCTGCATGGGCAGGTTCTTTAGGTGTGGCCCATGAATAGAATGTTGAATGGTTCTATCGTGGAAATGGGTGAAGCAATGAAGAGCTTGGATACACATGTCAAGGGATCGTTGGTACTTGAAATGTTTCTGTTGTACCAAGACAGAGCAGGGGTATCGTGGGGACACCTATAGGTACTTTGTTCGGTTACCCCGAGTCGGTTGATTGGATCCTTATAACCTAGGCCGGTTGATTGGGTCTAGTATCCAACTTTGAGCAGCGATGCACGTATCTAGCATCGGGCTACGAGATACGCGAGTACAACTGAAAATAGAGATTTACTCACCCTAGGCAGTTGAAAGGTCATACAAGTTATCGTACATCTAAAGCACGCTAAGTGACAGTTAGTATTGTTTGATGGATGCTATATTAATTCCGGTTGCTTCACTAGCCACCTATCACTCTAGTGATGCCACATGATGTAGGTTTATGGATAGGGATACCTAGGCACCCCGACATTGTACTTAGTATAGAGTACCTCTTATGATATTGGTAGAGTAGCATATTATTATAATGACCCTAATTTTAACAAACATTATTTAGGACATTTGATTAGATAAACTAAATGAAATAATGTAGATAGTTAAGGGATGTATAAGCAAAAGAGAATTAAAAATAAGCAAGTAGGAGGAATAGGGTAAGGATAAAATGGGAACATCCTTCATTCTAATACCATAAACCCTTCCATTTTTCATTCCCTGTTCATTTTAACATTCACAAACAAAACTAAAAATCTAAGGGAGCTCGATCGGCCACCATTAAGGAGATTCAAGAAGAAGAAAAGCTAGGATTCAAGTAGAAAACATAAGAAAATCAATCAAAGGGAATATCTCAAACACTAAGCTAAGGTGAATAATTTGATTTACATCTCACTTTTGAAAATGATCTCGGTTTCATGGTTTGATCCGAACTATTTTGCAAATATATGTCATATTATGTTTATTTAAATGGATATATATGCTTGTTGATGATTTTTATGAAATCATATGGATTTATGATATGTTTAAATAAGAGAACCTATTAAATGAATCCAAATGAGTTGCGTTTTTGATATATGATCAAAAACATTATTTTAATGTAGGTTTCAAGTTTCATGATTTTCTAAGCAATTGTGGATTTATTATGAATTTTCTATAAGAGAAAATAGTTGGTATTGGGTTTAAATTATTTAAGGTAATTATATAATGATTTTGGGTGTGAAATTTATACATGATACAAAACACATTAAAAGTGAATTATTGTGATTTTTGGAAAATTTTCCTATGTATTTTACTATGTATAAAATTATTTAAGTTAACGGACTTAAACGTTTTATATGTTTTATCAAGGAAAGTGGCTTATTTGCTCAAAAAAGTTTTAAATTGTTAATTTTGAATTCGGCAGCCTTTTTCGAAAGAATTGGCAACCAATCCTATTTTGACGAATTAGGCAAGTTAGATGAAAAAGAATTACTTTGAAAGGCATAAAACCAGTTTTGTTTCGATTTACAACTTTGCCACTTTCATTACTTGCTTTCGTCCACATGCCCAAAAGGCCTTTCGCATCCATTCGAAACCAATGTACATGGTATCAAGCAATTGAAACGAAGTGTATTGGAGAAAGGTGAAAGGGACCGTGTCGAAGGCATGCTTTCGAAGGGGTTGCTTTTAACTTGTCTTTGTTTTTAAAAAGAGGCTTTCGAACAAGTTGCGGCTTGCCTTTGTTCTTGAAATGAGCTTTCGAAAGAGTTGCCGCTTACTTTTGTTTTAAAAGAAGATTTTGAAAGAATAGTCGCGTTTGAACCTATTATATACCCATGCTGTCGTATTCATACCTTTCAAATTAGTTAAGATCATTTTTCTTTATAGCCTTAACAATGTATTCGAAAGGGGTGCTTTCGCCTTTTTGTAACATTCCCCTACTTGGAGGCCCAAAACTAATGGTTATGGATGATGCAGTCATCCATAGTTATTAATCTTTGACGATCAAATACGGCGGTGCTAGATTCATTGATACACAGATCATAAGACAATAGAGAAAATTTAACAATTCAATAACATGTTTCCACATTCCATTCAAAACAGTCCATGTTCATTGCATAATCCCAAAACATTAACCACATTCAGCAAAATATAATTATTACACATATACCAAGAGTGACATATGACAATGCCCCCTTGGTTGATCAGATTATATAATAAGGCTAATAAATCTGCCTTTGCATCCAAATACACAGCGAAAAAAGATAACTCTAAATAACTAACTGCCTCATGCATGCCTTCGGGAGCTTTATTCGTCTAAGAAGAGAACCCGAAAACTTTAAATCTCAAACTACTCAAAATCAATTAAGTACCCGAGAGTTTAAGTGGAAAACAAAAACTTCGAGTCAGACATAAAGCCTGATATGAATGATAATCTAACATCTCAATCCTTCTAGACATCTAGCGAAAATCATTTTCCCAAATAATATCACTATTATTTCTCCAAAACCATTGAAAATCATTTTCAAACTCAAAAGGAATTAAATTTTCAAATTCCAAATCCTTTCAACTCATATTCAAACATTACTCTGGAATTTTACCTCATTTTTATTATAAATCACATTATAATTCATATTTATAAATTTCATTTATTAAATGAATTTATTTCCAAATCTTTGGTTATACCATTATTTCCTCATTTCAATTACCATAACAACAATGATAATAATTTAATATTATCACTTTCTAACAACCAAACAACCATATGTACTTATAATAATTTACGAAAAATTATTTCTTTCATATATAAAAATAATTTTGGGCAAAATTATTTCATTTATCCACTTTTAAAAACAATATTGTGTCGGTTTTACTAGTTTAAGAGTTTAGAAATCCTTATCGATATAATTGTCCAGACTACATCGACCAGAATTTATAAACACTCAACCGATAAGTCAACACAATATAAAACAATTTATATTCACTAACAAATATGTGCTCATATCTACTGATACACTCAAACTCATTCTAGAGCACGGAATAAGATAATAATGACGGTGTTGGTAAAAATAGTGTTGAATTTTTTTTTAAATTTTCAATCTGCTGATTTCAACCATCAAAATTTGGACTATATCAGTTAAAGATGGTGTTGGTGTTGAAAGAAATGGTTATACTAAAATTGGATTCAATATACTAAAATGAAATTGGTAGGTGCTATATTAAATGAATAGCGAACTGTTCATTTAAGCATTTATACTTTTATTTATATTGAAAGTTTATCATTCAATTATCAAGCATTTCAATCTCCAATGAAAACAATATTACGACAAGGAAGAGAAAAATGAACACTAATTCGTCGTTTGGATAATGATTGCAATTTCATCTATATATTTAATTGTAATTGAAATGATGCATTTATATTCTCAGTTAAATGCATGGATATGCAAATCAAACCCATAAAACCCCAACTTATGATTCATGTTAATTCGACAAACAATAAATTCCAATTATCGATGCAAATTATAAACATCTAAAGCATGCTGTTAAATTTGTTAAAATAACCTCTTTCTTGCATTCAAAATTGTTGCAAGCAGCATCAACAATTGAAAACAATGGGCGCAAATTGAGAGCACTAATTAGGAGGAACAACTTCCAACCGAGAGCCACAGGTACTAGTGAGAACGATTTGACAACGAGCAAGAAGGCATCCGAAGTGGCAGGCTCAGTAGGGTAGAATGAAGAGAGGCAAACAATTTGGGGAAGAAGATCGGTCGCGGTTCAATAGCACTAGGGCTTTGATGGAAGAAAATTGCGTTTGTTTGGGTTTTGGGTAAAATAATACGTTGGAGTGATCTGTTAAGTCCGCAGGTGGGTTTTGATATTTTTAGGGAAAAAGCATTTGGTAACCGATTGTTAATCAATAGCAAAGCGAAAATTGTTAATTAAATAGTTTGTGTTATCTTATGCAAAATTAGGTTAGATAAAACAAATAAAATGTATTTATTACCCTCGTAGTATGGGTATTTCTATTATTTATTTTGGTTTTATCCAAAACAATATGAGGTTTTAAAATAATCAATTTTATATTTTAAAATTATTAACTCTAAAATAAAATTATCAAAATATCAAAAGTCGTTAAAATTTATAATATATATAGTACGTAACAATGATATAAATTTGATTAAAACTGACAACTAGTTATGTGTTAAAGATAAACAATACTAATTTATTTCCTCAACTTTTTTACTATAAATGCATTTTATAAAACAATTTTGGTCACAAATCTCTATCAAATTTGCTATAGAATAATGATGAAAATGATTATTTTTATATTAATTTCCTTAAATTCCTTAAATTGTAGGATTAAGCAATATACCTAAAATATTTAATAGAGTACTGAAAACAAAATGTAAAAAATAAAGAACACAAGATATGTCCAACTTGGTTATAATATCTATTGCCCATTCATGCCCCTAAAACTATTATTAGAATTAAATATTAAAATGCTTACAGGTAGTAAACTCGGAGACACTGCTACTCTAATTCTATTCATAATAATTCTACTTGAACTCAATTCCCTCGTATTAGATCCCCAAATACAACAAGTAGCTAAAAAATTTCTAGTGTTCAAAGAAAATGAAAAAAAAATATAATTAAAAAGTTAAATAGAAACTCCCTCAAGTATCACGTGCACATGCCCACTTCAGCCCACACTCTCTCCTCTTTATATTCCTTTTTAATTTCCTTCTTCAAAAAGAAAGCGATTCTCCCCAAAAGCTTCACAAAAAATTTCAATGCAAAGCAGAAAGTGCTGCCTTCAATCTAAACTTGCTGCCGTCTAAAATTTGATGTTGGTGTTTGAAGTTTTGGGTGTTGATGGGTGAAGTTTTGCTATACCCATTGGTGAAGGAGACAAGCTTGCTTATGAATTGATTGTAAATAGGAGGAGTTCTATGATTCGGGACTGATCAATAGTTGATAGAAATAAAATTGATTTTGATTTGCTGATGATAATGAAGATGTATTGAGTAATGGTGATTTTGACGTATAATGGAGCATTGTTTATGTAGGCCAGTGGAGAAATTGTATGTGTATAGAAAAATATGTGTGAGAGGATAAATAGGGAAAGAAGATAATTTGTTTCCCTACATAGAAAATAGAATCCATATAATGGGAAATAAATTTTGTAATATCTTACAGAATATATCATCTGATTGTGTGTGTATTTCTTTGCTTTCATTTCTATTTATTTTCCTTTCTTTATATATACATCATTTGATTGTGTGTGTATTACCTTTCTTTATATATTCACTTTATTGTTAAATGTCTATACATATATCAATAATCAGGTAGTGGAATCATTTCCATATTAAGGGATATCAAATCTTCACATGGCTAAGGATCAAAACTTGAAAGAAACATTAAAGAAAGCCAATCATTGTCGTTGTAGTATAGTGGTGAGTATTCCCGCCTGTCACGCGGGTGACCCAGGTTCGATCCCCGGCAACGGCGTTTGTTTTTTTTGGTCGAAGAGAGTATCAGTTGAAGTTGAACTTTATCCACCTTCATAAATTTCATCGTTACAACATTTACAAACATCTGCAATTAGCTTATTTCTCTAGGATTGTTGTCTTATCTGCGCTTCATTATGTTTGAACAAATTTGATTCTCGTTTTTGTACGTCATCAAGATATACAACCACACTAGCATTCACAAATCATACAAGCCCGCTGTAGTAGTTTCTGTATTAGATGGAGTATAAACTTGTTTTCATAGCATGGTTGAATTCAACAATACAGTCCCTTATTGAATGTGTATCCAGGAAAATATTACCGAGTTTGACTGTCTACACACACACACTCTAACATAATGAGAACAAACCAGTGTTTAAAAAACATGATAATCATGATTAAACCAGTTTCAATTTGTGTATCTCATCTAATTATGTAGCAAAATCATTTGCTTCCAAGCAACTAGCTAACTAAAGTTATATCTATAGTCGCCTTTCTCAATTTCTACCAAAAAACAACAATTTTGCACTTAAGCTATTATGGACAAATATAAATATTATAATTCAATTCCCTAAATTTATACCAACATTGCGTGGTAGGTCTTATGAATCAGTATCAACTAACTACAAACTTCAATCAACATATTTGAACTTGCAAATTAGAAAACTAACTTTTCTAGCACCAAATGATTTCCTCACAAAACTAAATGCTTCTTGAGGCAACATCACCGATCATACAACGTTAAAAAAAACAAACCATCAAAGTCAACACGAAACCCATAACAAAATACAGAACTCACTCGCAGGAAATTAGAGATGGGCCAAGCAATTCAGCTGAATCAGCAGAAGAATCCTTGCCTTGACCTTCGCCCAGTAACTATAACAGTTTCCAAAATCCTTTGTCCGGATTGGATTAGGGATTTCGGCAGCTTTTCTCCAACGGGTACTGGCATCTTCCATTTACCTTTCCGCATCCGATTAAGGATTCGGCTTGAAGTGTGGATGAGAAATTGCTAGGGTTAGGGGTCCAGGAAAATCAGGATGAAAATGGCGGGAATTCAGAAGTATTGGGGAAGTGCGGCGATTGGATGATGGCCCAAAAATGTTGTGAGGCCCAAAATATAATAGCATGTGTATATTCGTTACTGTAACCTTTTGGCATTTGACGGGTCTTTTATGGTTTTGTTCACGAGGGATGTCGCACTTGCACAAAGCTTCACATAGGTAAACCAAGTCAAGAAATCATTCAGATGTTCGTCACGAAATAAGTGTAATGTTATAAGAAGAGTGCGTGAAAAATGATCGGACAACCGTTAAAGTTTTGTCGATCCCAACACTTTAGTTAATTTTTATGACTTGAAAACTCGTGTCATATAGCTTTGTATTTAAATTTAAGCATGTATATGGATATGCCAATCCAAATCTAACGTTCTTCTATTTTTTTTGTCTAAGATAAATAACGCTAGAGTTCATCAGTTAACCGTCATAAATGAAAATACAAAACATTATTTACTGAAATAAATGAATAAATAAATTGTTATGGCAATATCAACAACCTTTGTTTACTATTAAAAAAAACAAAACTAAAAATGTAATGAAATAACAAACCATTAAAAGAAAATTCTCAATGATTGCATTTTCCCGCCTCATGTGACTATGTTTGTTTCATGTCCGCCCTTGACGGGTTTCTTCATCAACCTCAAATAACGAGTAATTTGCGAGGATCTATGAATGCATTGTGCAATCAAATATTCATCAATAATGTGGAAAACTCTGAAAATGGAACAGTAAAAAACGTAGAGATTTAGATTGTTCAAACCTTGAGGGATCTACGTCCACTATGAATTGATATTTTACTGCTTTAGAGCTTCGAATTTGACAACGGCTCTACAGGGTTTGTAGTACTATTCATTTTCTCATAATTTGTTTCTTTCCCAATTGAGAAGAAAGAATTTTATAGAGCGGTTAATGTAACGACCTGTATTTTTAACGATGGATATTTAAATAATTGATCTAAATATAGAATCGTTAATTAATTGACAATCCAAAAAAAATGATTTTTCGCGTACAGTTGAATTAGGACTCGAGACCACTTTCTCTGAGTCCGGATCGACGTTGCAAATTAGGATGAATATAAACATCGCTATATTTCGAGATAAGACGATCTGATGGCCAAAACGATTTCGAAATGCGCAAAATTGTCATCCTGAAGCGTTGTCTAGAGTAGTTGTGAAATTTATACCATTAAGACCGGAAAAATGAGATAATATACGCAAATGAGTTTCGTTGTGATCGGATGCGCCATGTGATCGTCCGAGCTCGAAACGTACGGCAATTTATGTGAGAAATCAAATAAATCGAATATTATATTAATATATTACAAATCCTCACTTAACCGTCTTTCTCACGTTCATTTTATTGTTCGATTAATTCATCCAAAAAATGGTCGGTACTCTCTAATCCCATTCAAATATCAAAATTCAGCGATTCACTCCATTATAAATCATGAAACCAACTCCGTTGAGCTCGTATCGAAGAGAGCTTCGAACCCATATGGATATTGAAGGGTGCGACACCGACTGGGAAGATCGACCTAGTGTGGATGGTGACTAGGGTTAGACTTCATCAGCAATTGAAGAGGCGATAGGAAAATCGGAGGACACCGTCGTGTTTCTCTTGTCGAATAGCACCTCTCTGTGTCAACGGTTCTTGGTACGACCCTTAATTGTGAAATGCGACATTTCCTGTAGCCGCATGACCTCATCAGGTCGTGAATTGCATCTCTTAGTCAAGCATTAAGAAGTGGATGCCATCGCGGAGAGATCGTGCAGTGTGATGCGTGGCCGAAGACGGCACGACGTTTCTTCGAGAAATGAAGGAGAATGGCAGGAGAGAAGATTATCAGGGTTGGGTTGACATGCACAAACATATACGTATAGGAAATTGTCAAATTGGGGAAGAAGGATTTAGTGTTAATTAAGGTAATTTACTTAATTAAGTTAACAAATTATTTTGTTAATCTCAAATCTTATAAAACTCATATCTTTTACGTACAAGGTCCATTTTGGATGCGGTTTTTTGCGCTGCACTCACGATGGAGGGCTCTACGACTTGACATTAGTTTGGTCAGCTTTTGTTGATGTGAGTGATATTGTCTCTCATGATACTATGATTGTTGGAATATCATAAAAACGGTATTTTGAAATGATTTCCAATTTTAAAATGTGATTTAATTATGTATGACACCTATTTGGTTTTTACAAAAGAGATTAAAAGTGCTTTAAAATGGTTTTAAATCAAATATCACATTTTTTCATTGACATGCTATTTTAGAAAATTGCTAATTTTAGGTTGTCTTTAATATAAATCCCCCGTTGGTTGATATAGATGCATTATACACGTATATAATGTTGGATGTATGTATGCTTGTTGGTTGGATGTATGCTTGTTCAATTGTTTTGGTTGTAAACATTGGTTTATTGGCGATCCAGCGTTGAGAATATTATGTGTGTTAGGGTTTTGTACCTGTTGATTGGAAACCAAAACGAAAGAGATAAGTTATAGAAGAGTACTGAAATGCATGCTAACGACCTGAAGATGGAAGACGATGGACTGGGACGGACTTCGGACATCTGGATGGATGCCAGATGTTTTCATTTGGTTTGTACTTATCCATTTTTGGTTACGTACATGATCAAAGTGGTTGGTGTTGGCCACTATAGAGTGGTCTGTCCCCATCACTGTTGATAATGGTCGATTTGGCCGATCTTTAGCCTGGATGGTGAAGTGGCTTCGAGGAGCGCGGTATGGTTGTTTGTTCGTGCGGCCAACTTTGGGTCTGGATGTTATTGCTTTACGATGAGTGACTCCAGTAATCCCAACAAAGTGACATTTCGACATGATAGTTTCAAGCCTTAAGATGGTAGCTCGTTGGTTCATGGAGTTAGATTCAGAGGTCGGAGGCTTAATGTCGAAAGGAGTCATGATTGTTTTCCGCATGGGCAAGGTTCTTTAGGTGTGGCCCATGAATAGAATGTTGAATGGTTCTATCATGGAAATGGGTGAAGCAATGAAGAGCTTGGATACACATGTCAAGGGATCGTTGGTACTTGAAATGTTTCTGTTGTACCAAGACAGAGCAGGGGTATTGTGGGGACACCTATAGGTACTTTGTTCGGTTACCCCGAGTCGGTTGATTGGATCCTTATAACCTAGGCCGGTTGATTGGGTCTAGTATCCAACTTTGAGCAGCGATGCACGTATCTAGCTTCCGGCTACGAGATACGCGAGTACAACTGAAAATAGAGATTTACCCACCCTAGGCAGTTGAAAGGTCATACAAGTTATCGTACATCTAAAGCACGCTAAGTGACAGTTAGTATTGTTTGATGGATGCTATATTAATTCCGGTTGCTTCACTAGCCACCTATCACTCTAGTGATGTCACATGATGTAGGTTTATGGATAGGGATACCTAGGCACCCCGACATTGTACTTAGTATAGAGTACCCCTTATGATATTGGTAGAGTAGCATATTATTATAATGACCCTAATTTTAACAAACATTATTTAGGACATTTGATTAGATAAACTAAATGAAATAATGTAGATAGTTAAGGGATGTATAAGCAAAAGAGAATTAAAAATAAGCAAGTAGGAGGAATATGGTAAGGATAAAATGGGAACATCCTTCATTCTAATACCATAAACCCTTCCATTTTTCATTCCCTGTTCATTTTAACATTCACAAACAAAACTAAAAATCTAAGGGAGCTCGATCGGCCACCATTAAGGAGATTCAAGAAGAAGAAAAGCTAGGATTCAAGTAGAAAACATAAGAAAATCAATCAAAGGGAATATCTCAAACACTAAGCTAAGGTGAATAATTTGATTTACATCTCACTTTTGAAAATGATCTCGGTTTCATGGTTTGATCCGAACTATTTTGCAAATATATGTCAATTATGTTTATTTAAATGGATATATACGCTTGTTGATGATTTTTATGAAATCATATGGATTTATGATATGTTTAAATAAGAGAACCTATTAAATGAATCCAAATGAGTTGCGTTTTTGATATATGATCAAAAACATTATTTTAAAGTAGGTTTCAAGTTTCATGATTTTCTAAGCAATTGTGGATTTATTATGAATTTTCTATAAGAGAAAATAGTTGGTATTGGGTTTAAATTATTTAAGGTAATTATATAATGATTTTGGGTATGAAATTTACACATGATACAAAACACATTAAAAGTGAATTATTGTGATTTTTGGAAAATTTTCCTATGTATTTTACTATGTATAAAATTATTTAAGTTAACGGACTTAAATGTTTTATATGTTTTATCAAGGAAAGTGGCTTATTTGCTCAAAAAAGTTTTAAATTGTTAATTTTGAATTCGGCAGCCTTTTTCGAAAGAATTGGCAACCAATCCTATTTTGATGAATTAGGCAAGTTTGATGAAAAAGAATTACTTTGAAAGGCATAAAACCAGTTTTGTTTCGATTTACAACTTTGCCACTTTCATTACTTGCTTTCGTCCACATGCCCAAAAGGCCTTTCGCATCCATGGTATCAAGCAATTGAAACAATGTGTATTGGAGAAAGGTGAAAGGGACCGTGTCGAAGGCATGCTTTCGAAGGGGTTGCTTTTAACTTGTCTTTGTTTTTAAAAAGAGGCTTTCGAACAAGTTGCGGCTTGCCTTTGTTCTTGAAATGAGCTTTCGAAAGAGTTGCCGCTTACTTTTGTTTTAAAAGAAGATTTTAAAAGAATAGTCGCGTTTGAACCTATTATATACCCATGCTGTCGTATTCATACCTTTCAAATTAGTTAAGATCATTTTTCTTTATAGCCTTAACAATGTATTCGAAAGGGGTGCTTTCGCCTTTTTGTAACATTCCCCTACTTGGAGGCCCAAAACTAATGGTTATGGATGATGCAGTCATCCATAGTTATTAATCTTTGACGATCAAATACGGCGGTGCTAGATTCATTGATACACGGATCATAAGACAATAGAGAAAATTTAACAATTCAAAAACATATTTCCACATTCCATTCAAAACATTCCATGTTCATTGCATAATCCCAAAACATTAACCACATTCAGCAAAATATAATTATTACACATATACCAAGAGTGACATATGACAATGCCCCCTTGGTTGATCAGATTATATAATAAGGCTAATAAATCTGCCTTTGCATCCAAATACACAGCGAAAAAAGATAACTCTAAATAACTAACTGCCTCATGCATGCCTTCGGAAGCTTTATTCGTCTAAGAAGAGAACCCGAAAACTTTAAATCTCAAACTACTCAAAATCAATTAAGTACCCGAGAGTTTAAGTGGAAAACAAAAACTTCGAGTCAGACATAAAGCCTGGTATGAATGATAATCTAACATCTCAATCCTTCTACATATCTAGTGAAAATCATTTTCCCAAATAATATCACTATTATTTCTCCAAAACCATTGAAAATCATTTTCAAACTCAAAAGGAATTAAATTTTCAAATTCCAAATCCTTTCAACTCATATTCAAACATTACTCTGGAATTTTACCTCATTTTAATTATAAATCACATTATAATTCATATTTATAAATTTCATTTATTAAATGAATTTATTTCCAAATCTTTGGTTATACCATTATTTCCTCATTTCAATTACCATAACAAACAATGATAATAATTTAATATTATCACTTTCTAACAACCAAACAACCATATGTACTTATAATAATTTACGAAAAATTATTTCTTTCATATATAAAAATAATTTTGGGCAAAATTATTTCATTTATCCACTTTTAAAAACAATACTGTGTCGGTTTTACTAGTTTAAGAGTTTAGGAATCCTTATCGATATAATTGTCCAGACTACATCGACCAGAATTTATAAACACTCAACCGATAAGTCAACACAATATAAAACAATTTATATTCACTAACAAATATGTGCTCATATCTACTAATACACTCAAAGTCATTCTAGAGTACCACGACTCTATTATTAATAAGTAGCCTCCACCAAAGCCAAGGTTCTCCTTAACCTTTAGCTCTGATACCAACCATAACGATCCGATTTTTCGATGCTCGAAAATCGACATCAATACGTCCGCTGTATCAAATGTTGAACAATTGAATGCCGGAAAACCGAACCATTAGGGTTAAAGATTAAGGAGGTAGAAGAAGAAATAGCAACAATTTCAGAATCTCACAATCGCAACGGAACAATATATAATAGGTGAATAACTAATCTTTAATCAAAAAGAACTATATCTGTTTATACATTACATCATCATAGTTTAGCAAAATTCATAACATCATCAGAGTTTAGCAAAATTCATAACACGCAACTGGATAGTTATCATAACCTGTCCTCACAAAACTGACTATCCAGTTAATCATATACAGCAGAATATTCATCAAATACGTGTGATACGTGCCATCCAGCTCATCTCCTAAGCTCCACAACATCCTTTCCTCTGTCTATAATAATCAGTCTGACCCGAGCATTATAGCGAAATAACACCAGAGTCAGTCTGGAAAAAAAAAGAGTGAGAAAACACACCCAATTGGATTATTAAAGTTTCTAAAACCCTTTGAAATCAAAGGTATCTCGTAAGACCACGCCAAAAATAAACTTGCCGGGTTTTCACCTTACGATAATCAAAACATTTTTATCAAATTAGTCTGATATTATAACAGTGTCTATTGAAAGTAAATTAGAATCTAGCTGAAATGCTTGCATCTCACGTTTTAGCATAGTTTGACACAATCAAAACCGTACAGACACTTATTGAAGATTGGATTCCATACAATGGCAGGGCTACTGGGGTACCGTCCATCACACTACGTGGTTTAGATCACCGTACCGAGGATCCACCCTGATCCCCTGCTACACAAGACCAGAGCTGCCCCTTACTGGATAGTCCGAATAAGATCACCCCACGGTTGGGATGAGCAATCGCCCACACAGCAGAAATAAAAGAGACATCTAGACAGGGAATGACCTAACCCTACTTGGTTGCTAGCCACTTAGCCTTGCGTGCACCTGCCCTGTTTTAGCCATTCCCGATTGATGAGGCTCGAGGCTATGCATTATCTTTTTAGCACACATTCACTTAGAATGCTCATCGTCCTCCTGACGATGTTCTGAAAGCATTCATCCATACAAGTCCATTCCGGGTTCGAACGAAATCGAAGACACTACTCCTAATACATCCATTTTGGAATCACCCACAGGATTAGTAGCGATTAGGCCTTGCACTTCACTGCTCCATCTTCGACTCCAAGCTCTTATCTTCCTCACGAAAACTTTCAAGCCGGATCGAAGTGGTTTTCGAAAAATTAATCTTGGTCTCTTTGAAACGATCAGCGCATTGGCCAATATTGATAGTCGGTTATTTAACTATCATATAACATCCACAAATAATCATCAGACCTTAATAATTTCTTGAATTATTTATTTAAAATATCTTCACATGATATTTCTCTACACTTCAACCCTTTTGAAAAATAGTTTTCAAAACACTTTTCTCTTGCGGAATAAATTTCCACCCAATTTGTTTTATTTCCACTGAAAATCACCAAACCTTAATACTTCAGATTTTAAAATAATTTAAATCACTTTATCCAAAAATATACTTTAAAACACTTAAAATAAAAACTACTTAAAACACTGTATTTAAAATACTAGTTCTAAAATCTTGTAATAATTTCTCATGTAATACTTAAGCCAAAACAAATTTTAAAATAAAAGTTATTCTATAAGGTATAAATATTAAATAATTGTCTTTAAATAATAATACTATTTAAAACCTTTAAAATAATTTACTTATATAATTAACTTAATAAATATTTAATTTTAAAAAAAATAAAAAACACTAAATGATTTTTTTTTGAAAACATTCCTTTATAAAAACTTTAAACCTCTAACTTATAGTTGAAAATCTTACTTTGAGCATACACTTGGCTTTTCAGGAAAATACACTTTCCTTTCCACACCTTTAAAAATAAACCGCTATTTATTTTTAAACAAACCACCCTTTCTTTATAGATTCCCATCTTGAATTTATACTTCCAAATTATCCTCTGATAAATATTTCACTTTATTTATAAACCCTGTTTATAAATTTTACAATCTCATTCTCCTTTATTCACAATTTCAATCACTTAGTCGGTTTTTAAATCGATTTTCAAAACCAACTCCATTTTAAAATAATTCCTTTACTTAACGAAATTTATTTCAAAATCCATTTATCCCATATTCATACCTTTATTTATGATTTAAATTCTTATTTAAATCGGAAATTCCAATTTAATACTTTATTTCAACTTCTCCTTTTATTTTCCCAAAATCATTTTAAATCTTAAATTTTAAAATATATTTCTTCATTCTTTGCAAAAAAATATTGCTTAAGTCCTTATTTCAAATAAATATCCTTTTTTCCATTTATTCAAAACCCCTATTTTTTCCATTCTTGAATTTGTTATATAGGATTAAAAAAAATCAAACCTTTATTCCTTTTCCAAAATCATTCCTTTAAATTATTTGGATTCACTATAATTAATTTACTTAGAAATTTCCCTTTTAATTTCCTTTAAAAATCCAAACTTTATATGTGTTTCATTTTTCTCAAATACCAATATATATTCAACCAAGCCATAACATTCAATAATTTCGATTTCCAATATAATCAATATAATCTATCACATAAATCGCATTATTGAGTATAAAATAAATTCAACTTTTGAGGAATCCAATTGGATCCCTCCAACCTGTTTCCCTGCATCCACAGATATTAGCACAATAATTAAATTACCAACCCCCCTTCGAGGGAGATATCATGGTATAAAGGGTCATTCGCTATTATGCGGGGCGTATAGGGTCTCATCCGCTATATGATGCGAAAAATCAATCGCTCCAATATATATATATATATATATATATATATATATATATAAAATCACATTCAGACAAATAATAAATCATCAATTTAAGGAATCAATCTAATAATTTAAATTTAAACTATTTTAAATTAACGGTAATCCAAATGAGTGAGATTAACTCACCTTTGATTTTGTTTTATTTGCAATCTGATCCAAACCCGACTTTTCCTACACCATTAGACCTTTTACAACATTATATGATTTATTAACATCTGAGATAATATATAAATAATCTACTATTTATTTATTTAAATTAAACTAATAATTTGGTTTTAAGCTAATTTCTTTTTGATGAATTATTTTATAGTTACCAAAATAATTACATAAGTTAACTAAACAAATTAATCACTAAAATAAATTAGTAAATTGTATTTTGTTTTTATTTTCCATTTTTCAAACTGCACATAAAAAATAAGCTATATGGGTTTAAAAATCTTATCTTTATATAAACTCTTTTTTTTTTCTAAAATCTTATATATGTATACGTATATTTACTGTTTTACATATATATATATATATATTTTAATTTAAATTAAGATTAACTTAAAAAAATTTAAACTGCTTAAAAGATAATTTTTCTCCTTACCGTGAACTTTTTCTTTACTGTAAATTTCTGATAATCTAAATAAACAATAAGTCAAATTAAAGTTTTACTTAATATCAATTTTAAAATATTAAATTAAGGTAGAATAGCCAATATCTTACTGTAACATGTTTTCTAATCTATATAGATATATATTTAAATTAAAAATCAAATATTGAAATATACCTTACTGCTTTCGATCGAACACTCTGGCTACCCATCTTTATGCATAAAAAAATGCCACAACCCTAACTGCTCTATCACTAAGCACGACTATCCTCCAGATGCTCGCTCGAGCCACCATGATTAGCTCGTGAGTTAACGATCACGACACTTCACATCGCTCGCCAAACCTCCATCGACCATCACACGCTAACCTATGAACGCAGCCTCCAGAGTTCGCCCTCCTTTCCTTCGTCGTAGCAGCAATAGCATCGCCTCGACCCCACACGCTAGCCGATTTGAGGCCATCGCGTCTCGATGCCACCATCTTTTCCTTGCGTTCAAATTCGAATTGAACGAGAATTGATTCGCTCGTTTATTAATTTTATCGATTTCGAATTGTTACTAGGTTGAAGAGGACGAGGCTTGATTTGGGTGAATGGCAAATCTGGTCGCCATTATTTTATTTGTTTTGAATTTAGGTTCGGCCATTGTTTGATTTTCATCAAGGAACGAAATCTATTTTGTTCGGCCATTTTGATAAGTTTGAGGGGAAAAGGACATTTGGTATGTGATTAGAGAAGGTAGTAGACACGTGTTCTAAAGGATGAAACGTGTTTAAATTTTTCGATTGTATGAGATTATATATACATTTAATTTAAATTCAAATTCAAATCGTCACGAATTTGTAACTTAAAATCTTGACATCCTATCGAGGTGTGCCGCCAGGCGTTTATAATGTTATACCCCTAATACGAACGCAACGGAAAAGGTTTCGAGTCCTAAATCGATCGTATGGAGAAGATAGCTTTTTGGACCCAGTTATTATATTAAATTTCAATATAGATTTCAGCGTGTTTACTTACCGTACGATCAAATGACAACTCCAAACTCTTCAAAATTTGAAATCCGATAATAATACAATATTGCAGATCCAATGGAACTGCTTTCGTCGAATTCAAAGACTGCGCCTCAGAAGGCTATTTTTAACTGTCAATTTAAACAATATATTTATAAAACTGAACAAACTCTTTTAAATTCACTTTTAACATTCTTATTATCTTTAGTATTGTAAATATAAATTTTCCAAACCTTTGAAATATTTTTAACCAGCTTAAAAACCAAGCTTCACTATCTTAATCAATTTCCAATTATTAAATTCAATAGTTTAATTGCCAAATAAACAGTGATATTTGAAATTCAAGTTAAATTAATTTTCAAATATTTAAAATCAATTAAATATTCCAATTTCAAATATCTAAAAATTCTGGATCGTCACATTCCTCCCTCCTTAAAAGAATTTCGTCCTCGAAATTACTGGTTAAGAAGAATGATTCAGAATCCGTTAACTATTTCCTAAAGCCAAACAGTTCAAACAACTTTCCCAACACAATCTTTTTATTAAAGACACACAATAACTCTTACTAACTTTTTCCAAACTCATCCATAAGTTCCAAACAATATTACTCCCTCAACCATTCAAATTATAATTCAAATTTAAATTTAAAACCAAAATTAAAATAACAAAATTTTCTCACAATTTTTCCAACTTCCTAAATTTTTGAAAAATTTCGCTAGTGTCTCCTTTGCATGACTAGATCGGTACAACTACAAATGCCACCATACGCCCCCAAATTTCAAAAGAAAACAAAAATGCCAGGTGGCTAGATCAGAAAATCATCAAATTTCATACAGAAATTTATTACTCATCTCTTTACAAAATTTTCAATATTCATTTCATTCAAGCTCGTACGATGTTCGTATATCATCCATACGCAATACCAAATTTGCTCGCTCACTCAATCACATAATTTCATTTCCGAACTAGTATTGTTCACCCGACTCCCTAGTGCGGACTCAGATCTGGTTTCTTGATCAGAAACCGTCATTCTCCTTGCATAGCCGTAAACTATGATAGAGAATTTCCAGAATCAACCAAAAATCCATATCCAGAGTTCGCCGTTGAAAATCGAGTGAAAAATCCTAACTCGGATAAATATGACCATCTCGAAATCTGTCCTCGTATCTGGATCAAATCGCAATGCGAAATAAATAATATACATACATCCTACATATTTATCTCAATTGATTTACGTAACGACCCAGAAATTTTGATCCAGAAAATTACAGATAATTAGTGAAAAGAAGAAAGTGAAAGAAAAAGAAACAGAAAACTCAAACTCAGAATCTCACATTCGCAGCGGATAAAATATAATATCACATAAATAATAGTTTTACAAAGAAGAACTGTATCATTACACTTATATTTTATACATCAGAGTTACAACCATTTGACAATACTGGACAGTTTATAAACAACATGTCCAAGACAACAATAATATAAACAGCGGTATGCTTCATACGTTCCTGCCACCTAGCTCGCCTCCTGAGCTCCAAAACGTCCTTACCTGAAAATCTGTAATACTCGGTCTGACCCTAGTATTACACCAAAGTAACACCTGGGTCAGGCTGGAAACCAGCGTGAGTAAACTCATCTAACATGGAATACAAAAGCATACAACATATATAAACCCGGGTATCTGGTATCAATTTACAACTTCATAAGTTGTTATAGACATCTCTTATTTTCACATATCAATTTCTGAGTACCAAAACTTAGATTAAATAGTCCAATTCATTTAAATCATTCAATTTCAGCTAATTGAAGTAAATACCCGAATCCGGTATCTTCAAATTCAATGTAATCTTAACCCAAGTTATTTAAGTGATTAATTTTAAATACTGGATGTCACTTTTACACAATAATTCATCCTGGATAACTACATTATCTCTGTTCAGCCCAACATATCATATTACAAAAACATTTCATTTCACAAAGCATCACAGTCACATATCAGGGATAACAAATCATTCAAATACCATTCAATCATTCATACGCAAGATAAATTAGTCATGTCATTTCTGATTTATTTAATTATCCATCAATGAATTAAATTAATTACTTTATTACTTATTTAACCTTAATTATATTCAATTAATTAATTATCCCTTAATTACTTCATCAATTATATTAATTAATTATCCTTAATTACATTACTTAATTAACTTCTAATAAATTTTATTCATTAATTAAGTTTTAGATTAGTTACACTAAGTAATTAATTCTTAGTTACTTTCATAAAGTGATTATCCTTCATATTAATTACACAAAGTAATTAAATCCAAACCCATTACCATTCTTCAATTAATTATATCCCGTAATTGTCCATCAGTTACTTCTCTAAGCATCTATACTTAATTAATTCATAATTAAGTGATTACCATTAATTAATTAGACTGATTAACTAAAATTGATTTCTTCAATTAATTTATTAAATACTCAAACTCTAATTAATGATTCATTTTCTTAATCACAATAAGTAAATAATAGTTTTAAATACTTAAAACTTGTTTATACATTGATTAATTGTCCTTCAATTTATCGACCTTTGATTTACTACCCTTAAATAAATCTTTAATTAATCATCAACTTATTAACTAATTAATAAATCCTAATCACCCATCCTTAATTAATTTAAGATAATTCACCTATCTTAATACTGAGTTAACCATCATCAGAATATAATAGACTTCGGAATTAATTATTATTAACTAGAGAATTTACATAATTCCTTAAATTTAATTAACTATAATCATTTCATTATTTAATTTCTACTGAATTACATTATAAATCAAGCTTAAAATAAAATTAAAATTTTACCAAGTCTAAATCAAAATAGACTATATATCTTTACTTAACCAAGCTTTTAAAATAATTTTTTATTTGAAAGAATAGTTTAAGGAATAAATTTTTAAAACTTGATTTTTGTTAAGCTTAAACTTGTTAACATCTTATCTTTTATCAAAGGCAACTCAGGATTAACTTTGAACTGCTACTGAGTTATTTTCTCCCGAGCTTCCTTCCCTCCTTTCTCATTTCTTTTGTTTTTTTTAACTTTTATAAATTTTAAAACAGTTATTTCTAGAACATCTCGTACTCGAATCCATCACCGAGCAAATTCCACTTCTACCCGATTCAAAATTCGAGACAACTATCGTCTCCTATTTCTAGATTCAAAATCGACAACAACTGTGCACCTATGCACGATGCACGGCGAACTACGCAACGCCGTCCAACTCCCTGGCCCCCAGCATGTCGAACATGACTTCACCATCCTTCCTGACACCCTAGTTCAAAGAACCAGTCAGCACATAAAAATCGAGTGTAAAGCCCCAAATTGGAACCCAAAGTACTATGATCGGAACCTTCCTCGCTGTTGATCTTGACCATGAGATCCACTGCCGACACCACTAAAATATTCGTCTCGACTTCCAACACCTTACTTCACCCTCGCGATCATGTTCGGTTCCCCATTGTCACCTCAATCGTATCGAAAATAACGGGGACCAGAAACTGTAATCTAAAACCCTAAATTGACTCCAGCGATCATCACGATGGTTAGAAAATTCAGTGACCAATTTTCCTAAATGCCTCGTCCCCATACTTGCCTCCACTCTGACTTCAATCCCCAAAAATTCGCCGATCATCAAGAAACGGCCCAAACCCAATTGTCGTTCAACAAGCAATTCCTTACAATTTACTTATCTAAAAACCATAATTTTCCTACCTAAATTCATCATTCACGAATACAAACCTGGTTATGGATTCAAATCACAAAATCAAGATATTTGATTTTTCTCAAATTTCAAAAATCCACTGTAAATTCTATCTTGGAGATGAATTCTCCACCATTAAGCTCGATTCATTTTTTTACAAGTGAGACTACCTCCTTTTAAACATTTACTCTTCAGAAATCAAAGCCTAAAATGGTTCCTAATGTCAGATAGGAATTTTTATAATAAGATTTTCAATCTTGGAAAACAAAACTGGAAGAATGAATATGTACAGATATACATACATTGACATGCAGGCATATTTTCATAATCTATTAATCATTTCCACAACAACTTCATTTTTTTGCCACAAACATCAAGATATAAACCAAATCCAAGCTTTGTTCTACTTAAAAAAAATAAAGTTCACTCACTGATTTTAGAAATGCAGAGGCTTCAGGTCAGAGTTTAATCCTTTGATTATTTCAGTTTTGAGTCTGAATTACTATATTTACCATTGCTTCCAAGATTGAAACTCCCGGTTTAAAATTGCTTTGAATGTTTGCTTTGATCTGCCCAGGTTTTGTGAATTTGTTTACTAATTTGTATTTTTTCTTCAAATTTTTGTTTTCTTTGTTTCAAAAGATGAAAAATAAAAAGAATTGAAAGTGGATGTATAGATAAAATTATAGCTTTTGTTTATGATTTTAAAAACAAAAGAAATATTAAGAAAATTGTGACACTTGTTGATTGTATAAATCCTTTGGCTTACATTTGTTAAATTATGTGTTACTATTCCAATACTTGTATTTTGTGTGGATAATTATATTTTAAAATGCTTTATAAATCTTTATATATTTATCTCATGTATACTTTAAAGAAATATAAAAAACCTTTATTTATTCTTATTTAAATTTTAAACTTAAATTATTTATACTTTATTAATAACTATATATAAATACAAGTTGTAGAGTTTTTAAATCAATTTATTTTTAAGATATGTATATAGAATTCCAAATCATAGTTTTATTTACAACTATGTTTATATATATACATGAACAATAGCAATTAACAAGCATATCTAATTTATTTGAAAATATAGGTTTTCTTTTGTAAAATTTTAAATTATATAAAAAGATTATTAAATAAATACTTATATATATATATATATATATATAATTAAAGATTTTTCTATACAATCTACAAATTAAATAATTATCCAATTATTTAGATGTTCAAAAAAAATCCGGTTATCACATTCCTCCCCCCTTAGAATCTTTTCGTCCCCAAAAAGAAACGAAGCCAGAAATTATTCAATACATAAAATCTGATTAATCATTCTTTGATCATTTTAAAACACTTTAAAACCTATATAGTATTACAAAAATAGTTTTATAAAAATACTTTTTTATAACTCGATGTTTCAACAAGTCCATCCTCGTTCTCACAGAAATTCGGTCATACGTTGATCAGGCGTAGGACTGAAAATCTATAAGTACTTAGCAGATCCATTTCAACACCCAGTGAAAATACTTTTGGAAAATAATTTTATTGAAAATATAGAAACCATTTATTTTGAAAATAGAGGAAATATCTTTGGTGAGAATGCTCTGGAAATCATCACCCCCATCCATGGTCGCAATTACATCCTGGGTTACGTTCCCATCGCAGCAAAAGTCCATGTAACTGTAGGCTCTCCGCGTCCTCTCGATTACGTCATGGAACCCACGACAGATCGCAGTTACATTCCAGGGTTACGTTGCCATTACAGCAAAAGTCCATACAACTGCAGGCTCTCTGCGGCCTCTGATTTTCGCTGTCGAAATGAAACTTCTCTACTCTTATGTAGGTCGCAGTCTACCGATATAAAATCAAACGCAGACTGTTGGCTCTCAACGACACACACGACTTCCGCTATGTTACCATAGGTCGCAGTCTACCGATATAAAATCAAACGCAGACTGTTGGCTCTTAGTGGCACACACGACTTTCGCTATGGTATACTCTACTCATAATCCCCAGGAACTAGTTTTGTCTGGACTCCTCACAGGATCAACTTTAGAACCCCCCTTGGGGCTCAAGGCAGCACCACCCGGTGGCCTTCCTGAGAAGTTCATTTCAAGGAGCGCCTTTTTCCCAAGAGTCATCATCAAAACATTTTATACTATACACATATAGTATCTTCAAACACCTAATATGATCTCATACAAAGCTCCTTTACACAAAATCGATTATTCCAAAATCGATAATTCTCAAACTAGGCTTTCCAAATTCTCATATTGATTTTACCCAAAAATCAAGAGCCTTTCCAAATCCAAAGGTTCCTAAAACCTTTTCTAAAATCCTCATAAGATCCTTTATATATATACAGATATATATAATTTTAAAACTTTAGATCATTTCAAACTTGTATAAAACTCCTTTTATATTTCAATTATTTCCAAAAATCCATTTTCTTCTGGCAATAGATTCAACAAGGGAAGATTTATCTTATATATAACAAAGATACATAACTTTGTTTATCCCAAATCAAATATTCAAATTTAATTACTCTATAAAGTCATTAACCATATTACTTACTTCCATAAAGTAAATTTCTACCATTGAAATATCCAATTTCTATTTTATTCCCTCATATATTTCACAAAATATATTTTCACTTCAAAAACCATTTCACATTTCTTATCCACAAACTTCAATATCAATTTCATTCCAATCCATATACGATGTACACATATCATCCATACGCAATATCAATCTGATCGCTTACTCGATCACACAACTTCCCTTTCGAACTAGTATCGTCCATCCGACTTCCTAGTGCAGACACAGATCTGGTTTCTTGATCAGAAACCATCATTCTCCTTGCATATCCATAACTATGATAGAGAATATCTAGAACCAATCAACAATCCATATCCAGGTTCGACGTCAAAAATCGAGTGAAAAATCCCACTCGGATCGATAAACTATCTCAAAATTTTGTGCTCGAATCTGGATCAAATTACTATGCGAATAGAATAATATACGTACATCCTACGTATTTAACTTCATTGATTATTATCTAAATCAATTTCCTTTTCTATTCACATTTACTTTTGATTTCTATCCATTTATCCACAATTGCTTAAATCCTCATTTGGATTATCACCACAATTCTTATCTCAAATGGATATTTAATCATAAACAATTTAAACTCTGTCCAACTTAATTTTAGAAAATAGCTTAAAAAGTTAAAAATAGATAAGTGGTTGAAAAATGATTGTTAGTTTGTAAAATATTGTAAAATAGTTAAGTAATTGTAAAATAGTTGGAAAATAGTCAAATAGTTATAGAAATTTTAAATAATTGCAAAATAGTTGAAAAATAGTAATTAATTTGTAAAATAGTTGAAAAATAGTAATTAGTTTATAAATAGTTGAAAATTTATTAAATAGTTCCAAAAATAATTGTGTATGTATAAGATAGTTTTAGGTTTTAAAAGAAAAGTTGTAAATAGTTTGGAAAAAATAGATTTGTACTAAAACAATTTATTTTGAAAATAATCCAGAGTCAAACTATTAAATTCCCAACCTCCCTTTCCAATCAATTTAATTTAAATTCCCACTTCCATTTAAATTGACTTAACTCCAATTTAAATAACTTCAATTTTCCATTGAAATTCATTCAACCCCACTTCAAGTTGAATTAACCTCAGTTTCTTCCCAAATTTAATCTTATTCAACTTTGATCTCAAATTCTACTAATTCAAATAAATTTCAATTCAACTAGTTCTAATTTCAATTCATTTCAACTCCAGTTTGAATTAATCCCAATTTCAAACTCCATTTCCAAATCAAGTTGAATTATTCTCGATTTCCTCCTAAATTCAATTCAAATTCCATTTGCATTTAAAACTATTCAACTTTAATTACAATTCCAAATTATTCAAATCAATTCGGACTAATTTCAAATGAACCCACTTCAATTTCAAATCGTTTCAAATTAATCCAATTCAAATTTTCCATTTGAATTTTATACTTATACATCTTCAATCACAATTTCTATTAATTCAAATCAAATTCAATTTGAACTAATTCAATTCAATTTTTTTTAAGTCCATATTCCAGAATTTCATTTTAAATCAATTTCATCTTTCAAAAACCAATTTATTAACCAAATTCAACCTTAAAACCAATTTTCAACAATTTCAGTTGAAACTCTATTTTAAACACCCAAATCTCAAGTCCAAAGTGATTCCATTTCTCTATTTTCAAACTAAAGTTAAATTTTCTTTTTATCTCAATAATAGATATATTACTACAGTCCATTTCTTCGTTCATCAAATCCAATTTCAGCTTAAAGATTATTAATAACAACGGAATGATATCATTTAAATTAGTTTAAAACATCCATCCATTTTCAATTTCGAGATCTCAACCCCATTTTGAGATCACACAAACTCCCAATTCAAATTTACCATTTAACTTACCAAGTTAAATTCCAATTTCACCTTGAAATTTCCAACTCAGGTTTCTTGTTAAATTATTTAACTTCTCCAAAGTTAAATTCAATTTACTTAATCCAGCCAACCCTCATTTATATATATTTACCTCCTTTACATACCAAGTTATCCTTAAATTTTAAACCACTTTTGGTTTTTAATTCAAAACAATTTCCTTTAAATTTCGAATAACTCTTGTTTTGAAACAGACCTTTCATTCAAATATATTAAATAACATCTCTTATTTTAAAATAAGATCATATTCAAAATAGTTTTGAATAATATTATTTCCTTTAACATTTGGAAACCAATTCAAATGTTTAAATTTTGAATTCAGAACTTCACAATTTGAAACCCACTTTAATTTACATCCTTTCAAATTTACAAGTTACTCTTTTTAAATGGTTACTTCCTTAAAACATTTTATTTTTTATTAGAAACCAATCATCTCATTATTAAACACAATAACCATTCTATTTCTCTGGTTTGAACCCAATTCTAACTAATCTTATTTTGAAATTCTTCCCCAACTTCAAGATTTAATTTCAGTTTGAATCCATTTTAAACTTATCTTTGATTTAATTTGGTTGTATTTCTATTACCACTTAATTTAATTTCAATAATTTAACAACCAATTACCTTAATGTTTATTAGAAAGAAATATTGCTATATATATCAAAATATATTCTTATAAAATCATTTAAAATCTTTATATAGGAAAATAACAAGTACGCACTCATATATATATATATATATATATATACATACATACATACATACATACATACATACATACATACATACTCAACTCATTATAGGATACCATTGACCCTAACTTTAATGAGTAATCCCACTAGAGCCAAGGTTCTCACTTAACCTTTAGCTCTGATACCAATGTAACGACCCAGAAATTTTGATCTAGAAAATTCCAGATAGTTAGTGAAAAGAAGAAAGAGAAAGAAGAAGAAACAGAAAAATCAAACTCAGAATCTCACATTCGTAGTGGATAAAATATAATATCATATAAATAATAGTTTTACAAAGAAGAACTGTATCATTACACTTATATTTTATACATCAGAGTTACAACCATTTAACAATACTGGACAGCTTATAAACAACATGTCCAAGACATCAATAATATAAACAGCGGCATGCTCCATACGTTCCTGCCACCTAGCTCGCCTCTTGAGCTCCAGAACGTCCTTACCTAAAAATCTGTAATACTCGGTCTGACCCGAGCATTACATCAAAGTAACACCTGGGTCAGGCTGGAAACCAGCGTGAGTAAACTCATCTAACATGGAATACAAAAGCATACAACATATATGAACCCGGGTATCTGGTATCAATTTACAACTTCACAAGTTGTTATAGACATCTCTTATTTTCACATATCAATTTCTGAGTACCAAAACTTATATTAAATAGTCCAATTCATTTAAATCATTCAATTTCAGCTAATTGATTTCACCTATCAATCTATAAAGAATCGAAGTGGTTTCGGGTATTTACTAATACCCGAATTCGGTATCTTCGAATTCAATGTAATCTTAACCCAAGTTATTTAAGTGATTAATTTTAAATACTGGATGTCACATTTACACAATAATTCATCCTGGATAACCACATTATCTCTGTTCAGCCCAACATATCATATTACAAAAACATTTCATTTGACAAAGCATCACAGTCACATATCAAGGATAACAAATCATTCAAATACCATTCAATCATTCATAAGCAAGATAAATTAGTCATGCCATTTCTGATTTATTTAATTATCCATCAATGAATTAAATTAATTACTTTATTACTTATTTAACCTTAATTATATTTAATTAATTAATCATCCCTTAATTACTTCATCAATTATATTAATTAATTATCCTTAATTACATTACTTAATTAACTTCTAATAAATTTTATTCATTGATTAAGTTTTAAATTAGTTACACTAAGTAATTAATTCTTAATTACTTTCACAAAGTGATTATCCTTCATATTAATTACACAAAATAATTAAATCCAAACCCATTACCATTCTTCAATTAATTATATCCAGTAATTGTCCATCAATTACTTCTCTAAGCATCTATACTTAATTAATTCATAATTAAGCGATTACCAATAATTAATTAGACTGATTAATAAAATTGATTTCTTTAATTAATTTATTAAATACTCAAACTCTAATTAATGATTCATTTTCTTAATCATAATGAGTAAATAATAATTTTAAATACTTAAAACTTGTTTATACATTGATTAATTATCCTTCAATTTATCGACCTTTGATTTACTACCCTTAAATAAATCTTTAATTAATCATCAACTTATTAACCAATTAATAAATCCTAATCACCCATCCTTAATTAATTTTAGATAATTCACCTATCTTAATAACTCAGTTAACCGTCATCAGAATATAATAAACTTCGAAATTAATTATTCTTAACTATAGAATTTACATAATTCCTTAAATTTAATTAACTATAATCATTTCATTATTTAATTTCTACTGAATTACGTTATAAATTAAGCTTAAAATAAACTTAAAATTTTACCAAGTCTAAATCAAAATAGACTACATATCTTTACTTAACCAAGCTTTTAAAATAATTTTTTATTTGAAAGAATAGTTTAAGAAATAAATTTTTAAAACTTGATTTTTGTTAAGCTTAAACTTGTTAACATCTTATCTTTTATCCAAGGCAACTCAGGATTAACTTTGAACTGCTACCGAGTTATTTTCCCTAATTCCCAAGCTTCCTTCCCTCCTTTCTCACTTCTTTTGTTTTCATAACTTGTATAAATTTTAAAATAGTTATTTCTAGACCATCTCGTACTCGAATCCATCACCGAGCAAATTCCACTTCTACCCGAGTCAAAATTCGAGACAACAATCGTCTCCTATTTCCAGATTTAACATCGACAACAACCTTGCACGTATGCACGGCGAACTACGCGACGCCGTCTAACTCCCTAGCCTCCAGCATGTCGAATAGGACTTCACCGTCCTTCCTGACACCCTAGTTCAAAGATCCAGTCAACACATCAAAATCGAGTGTAAAGCCCCAAATTGGAACCCAAAGTACTATGATCGAAACCTTCCTCGCCGTTGATCTCGACCACGAGATCCACCGCCGACACCACTAAAATATTCGTCTTGACTTCCAACACCTTACTTCACCCTCGCGATTATGTCTGGTTCGCCATTGTCACCTTAATCGTATCGAAAATAACGGCGACCAAAAACTGTAATCTAAAACCCTATATTGACTCCAACAACCATCACGATGGTTAGAAAATTAAGTGACCAATTTTCCTAAATGCCACGTCCCCCATACTTGCCTCCACTCTGACTTCAACCCCCAAAAATTCGCCGATCATCAGGAAACGGCCAAAACCCAATTGTCGTTCAACAAGCAATTCCTTACAATTTACTTATCTAAAAATCATAATTTTCCTACCTAAATTCACCACTCACGAACACAAACCTGGTTATGGATTCAAATCACAAAATCAAGATATTTGATTTTTCTCAAATTCCAAAAATCCACTGTAAATTCTATCTTGGAGATGAATTCTCCACCATTAAGCTCGATTCATTTTTTTATAAGTGAGACTACCTCCTTTTAAGCATTTACTCTTCAGAAATCAAAGCCTAAAATGGTTCCTAATGTCAGATAGGAATTTTATGATAAAAATTTCAATCCTGGAAAACAAAACTGGAAGAATGAATATGTACAGATATACATACATTGGCATGCATGCATATTTTCATAATCTATTAATCATTTCCACAACAATTTCATTTTTTTGCCACAAACATCAAGATGTAAACCAGATCCAAGCTTTGTTCTACTTGAAAAATAAAATAAAGTTCACTCACTGATTTTAGAAATGCTGAGGCTTCAGGTCAGAGTTTAATCCTTTGATTATTTCAGTTTTGAGTCTGAATTACTATATTTACCATTGCTTCCAAGATTGAAACTCCCAGTTTAAAATTGCTTTGAATGTTTGCTTTGATCTGCCCATGTTTTGTGAATTTGTTTACTAATTTGTATTTTTTTCCCAAATTTTTGTTTTCTTAGTTTTAAAAGATGAAAAATAAAAAGAATTGAAAGAGGATGTATAGATAAAATTATAGATTTTGTTTATGATTTTAAAAATAAAAGAAATATTAAGAAAATTGTGACACTTGTTGATTGCATAAATCCTTTGGCTTACATTTGTTAAATTATGTGTTACTATTCCAACACTTGTGTTTTGCGTGTATAATTATATTTTAAAATGTTTTATAAATCTTTATATATTTATCTCATGTATACTTTAAAGAAATATAATAGAACCTTTATTTATTCTTATTTAAATTTTAAACTTAAATTATTTATACTTTAATTGATAACTATATATAAATACAAGTTGTAGAGTTTTTAAATCAATTTATTTTTAAGATACGTATATAGAATTCCAAATCATAGTTTTATTTACAACTATGTATATATATACATGAACAATAGCAATTAACAAGCATATCTAATTTATTTGAAAATATCGGTTTTCTTTTGTAAAATTTTAAATTATATAAAAAGATTATTAAATAAATACTTATATCTAGTTATATATATAATTAAGGATTTTTCTATACAATCTACGAACTAAATAATTATCCAATTATTTAGATGTTCAAAAAAAATCCGGGTTATTACATTCCTCCCCCCTTAGAATCTTTTCGTTCCCGAAATGAAACAAAGCCAGAAATTATTCAATACATAAAATCTGATTAATCATTCTTCGATCATTTTTAAAACACTTTAAAACCTATATAGTATTACAAAAATAGTTTTATAAAAATACTTTATTTATAACTCGATGTTTCAACAAGTCCATCCTCGTTCTCACAGAAATTCGGTCATACGTTTTATAAAAGCACTTTAAAAATACTTTTTTTATAATTCGGTATAGAGTCATAACAGATATGATAACAAGGTAACTGGGATATAACATCAATATAAATAACAGATAATGGTGTCAGATATCACATGTGAACAGATATGGATAATAGCACATATATAACTATGTAAATAACTAATAGCAGCATATTTAAATTGTCGTTTCAATTGAAACTAAATTTAATAAATAAAAGAACGTTAATCATGAGTGATTGCTCACCTTTCGAGGCTAGAGAAATAGACAATGAAATTAAGTTACGAGATGCAAGCATGACTTCCAAAGCAAAGCTAGAGTGGCATGATTTGGCGATCAAAGCTGATAAGATATGAATCGTTGAGAATGAGTCAAATAAGCTTGATGCAGATGGAATATATATATATATATATATATATATATATATATATATATAAAATGTTATTATTATAATTATTATTTTTCCAGAATCAAACATTCAATTTAAATTACATATTTAAAATGACATACAAATATCCCATGTAAAAATAAATAAATCATATCCTTCCAAAGAAAAACTAATGTAAAACTTACTATGGATTAAATGTATTATAACATTTAACCATGTAAATACTAGTACATAAAGCTTACCCACTTATTTTTTTTTAAGAAACAGAGTAGTACAACTTTTATAAAAATATACATATCAACCAAAGCATATATAGTACTGTATCTTAAAAGTACACTTATAAAATATGCATACTCTTATATAAAATACTGACATATAAAAGACTTTGATTCTATATGTACATACCTTTTAAACATCACTATTATATAAACAGTATATAATATCCACCTTTCCAAATATAACAATGTTGGACAGGCTGGCCAAAACTTAGTAATATAGGATACATATTATAAATTTATACATTAATATTTAATAAACAAATAAAATACCCCTCATCAAACACCAAATATCACTTAACATTGATATGATGCGTACAGTTGTATGTAGGCTACTATTATAATGCAGGTTACTCTATGAATGCATACATTATATTTAATTAATTTCATAAACAAATGACTGAGTTAAAATACACACACGCGGCCAATTATATATAGATTCATATGCACGAAGCTCCGCACGCAGCCGGTTACAAAAACTAATACATGACAAGAAATCTATACATAACAAACATAATATATAAATCTTTATGAATATAGATATAACTAATATTCTATTTAAACTACAACATATAAATGCTCACATACCTAACAGAAGAGCTCGGCAAGGAAGAAACAGGAGGAAGGCGGGTTATAGCCGAAATGAAGAGAGGTGGAAGCACGGTGGTCTTGGGCCGCCGAACAAAGTAGTAGGGCGAACAGGGTTTTCTGGTGCAAGGCGGAGGTGGTCTGGGTGCACGGTGTAGACTGGAGAGGCTTCGGCACGGGAAAGGTCGGCACGGGAAGAAAAATAAGATCGATAGAGCTAAATAAGCCCAAATTTGGAAAAACGAAAAATAACGTCTCAGTCAGAAGATGATTTAGAATTTTTCTATATAAAAATATTTAGGTTTCGAAAACATTTTATTTTCATCAATTTCTAACTGATTAAATTGAAATAAAATTACACACGGAAATAAACTTTCATATTTTCAAACGAAAATTTACCAGTTGCTATGTTTAACTAGACGCATTTCAAATATTAAATTTTTATTTCAAAATTTTATTATTTAAAATTTCACAAAAATTTGACTAATTAAATAATAAAACAAATAAAATTATTAAAAATTATCGGGTCGTTACAGCTTCACTACTTAAGCTTTCACATCTATTCTCATTTAACTTAAATTTCCAATTACTTTAGAACTCAATTTATCCTCAATTTTACAATTGAATTCTATTAACCACCTCTCAATCTATATTTACTTTCCTGGTTATTGTAATTAGCTCCATCCACTAATTCGTTTCCAATCATCATTAGTTTCAAATCTGTTCAACTTATTAATTTAATTTATCACTTCATTTCAAATTTAAATTTCAAATATCAATAAAAAGTTTATTTTCAAACTTTTATTTTTATAATTCACTTACAAATTAATTTTACAACTTCACTTTGCTTTACACAATATCATCCTAATATTCAATTTCAATTCCATTTACTTACAATTCATATTAATCCGTTCATTCACCAATTATTTTCAACCTTATGAATTTTATTTCATTTTAGCCCGCTTAGGCTTACTTTCCACAAAGTTCCCTTTTATTTAACATAATCCACTTAAATTCCAGTTCAATTCAAAATTTTAAACTTTTATAAGTTCTCCAACTTATTTTCACTCCATTTACTAACCTTCTTTAATTTACTTCATTTAATTAGCTTACCCTTCTAACTTATTTCGTTTCCACACTTATTTTAATTTAACTCTTCTTCAAGATAAATTTTATCCCAAATAATTCTTTTCAAATTTTTATAAGTTATCAAACCCATTTATATTTCCATAAACATTTTTAAATAAACTTCCAGAGTTTAAACAATTTCTCAACATTTCAAAATCATTTTTGATTTAAATTATATACACACAATTCATTTGCATATCAAATTACCCTTTGAATTTTAAAACCAAACCCAGTTTTGCAAACAACTCCAATTTAAAAAATGTGACAGCAATTCCTCTCCTGGAAACTCGAAAATGAATATTGATGATGCTGCAGTCATCACCAAAGTTATTTTCCAACGACCAAAATGAGTTCAATGCTTAAAAACCCTTTCCAAATATTTTAAAATTCCAAATCTCATCAGATCTCATATCCAATTCAAAAATATTTTCCAAATAATATCACTATTATTTCTCCAAAACCTTTGAAAATCATTTTCAAACTCAAAAGGAATTAAAATTTCAAATTCTAAATCCTTTCAAATCATATTCAAATATTACTCTAGAATTTGATCTCATTTTAATTATAAATCACATTATAATTCACATTTATAAATTTCATTTGTTAAATGAATTTATTTCCAAATCTTTGGTTATACCATTATTTCATCATTTCAATTACCATAACAACAGTGATAATAATTTAATATTATCACTTCCTAACAACCAAGCAACCATACGTACTTATAATAATTTACGAAAATTTATTTCTTTCATATATAAAAATAATTTTGGGAAAAATTATTTCATTTACCCACTTTTAAAAACAATATTTTGTCGATTTTCCTAGTTTAAGAGTTTAGAAATCCCTATCGATACAGTTGTCCAGACTGCACCGACCAGAATTTATAAACGCTCAACCGATAAGTCGACACAATATAAAACAATTTATATTCACTAAAAATACGCGCTCATATCTATTAATACACCCAAACTCATTCTAGAGTACTACGACTCTATTTTTAATGAGTAGCCCCCACCAGAGCCAAGGTTCTCGCTTAACCTTCAGCTCTGATACCAACTGCAACGATCCGATTTTTCAACGTCCGAAAATCAACATCAATACATCCACTGTATCAAATCCCGAACAATCGAATGCTGAAAAACTGAACCATTAGGGTTAAAGAAGAAGGAAGCAGAAGAAGAAATAGAAACAATATCATAATCTCACAATCGCAGTGGAACAATATATAATAGATAAATGACTAATTTTTAATCAACAAGAACTTTTTATGTTTATACATTACATTATCAAAGTTCAAAAAAATTCATAGCACTCAACTGGACTGTTATCATAACCTGTCCTCACAAAACTGACCATGCAGTTAATCATGCAGCAGAACATTCATCAAATAAGTGTGATACGTCTCGCCATCCAGCTCGTCTCCTAAGCTCCACAACATCCTTTCCCGTATCTCTAATACTCGGTCCGACCTGAGCATTATAGTGAAATAACACCCAAGTCAGTCAGGAAAACAGAGTGAGAAAAAACACCCAACTGGATTATTAAAGTTTCCAAAATCCTTTGAAATCAAAGATATCTCGTAAGACCACGCCACAAATAAACATGCCGGGTTTTTACCTTACGATAACCAAAACATTTTTATCAAATCCATCTGATATTATAATAGTGTCCATTGAAAGTAAATTAGAATCTAGATGAAATGCTTGCATCTCATGTTTCAACATAGTTAGGCACAATCAAAACAGTACAGCCGCTTATTGGAGATTGGATTCCATATAATGGCAGGGCTACTGGACCGGCCGTCATAGTACGTGATCTAGATCACCTTATCGAGGATCCACCCTGATCCCTTGCTACACAAGACCGGAGCTACCCCTTACTGGATAGTCTGAATAAGATCACCCCGCGGTTGGGATCAGCGACCGCCCACATAGCCGAAATAAAAGGGACATCTAGATAGGGATGACCTTACCCTAATTGGTTGCTAGCCACTTAGCCTCACGTGCACCTCCCCTGTTTTAGCCATTCCCGGTTAACGATGCTCGAGGCTGTGCGTTACCTTTTTAGCACACATTCACTTAGAATGCTTATCGTCCTCCTGATGATGTTTCGAAAGCATTCATCCATACAAGTCCTTTCCGGGTTCGAACGGAACCAAAGGCACTACTCCTCCTACATCCATTTTGGAATCACACTCAGGATTAGTAGCGATTAGCCCTTGCACTTCACTACTCCATGTTCGACTCCAAGCCATTGTCTTCCTCACGAAAGCGTTCAAACTGGATCGAAGTGGTTTTCGAAAAATTAATCCCGATCCCGGTCTCTTCGAAACGATCAACGCATTGGCCAATATTGATAGTCGGTTATTTAATTATCATATAACATCCACAAAAAATCATCAGAATTAATAATTTCCCAAATTATTTATTTAAAATATCTTCGCACGATATTTCTCTACACTTCAACCCTTTTGAAAAATAGTTTTCAAAACACTTTTGTCTTGCGGAATAAATTTCCCCAATTTGTTTTATTTCCTCTAAAAATAACCAAGCCTTAATGCTTTAGATTTTAAAATAATTTAAATCACTTTTTCCAAAAATATATTTTAAAACATTTAAAATAAAAACTACTTAAAATACTGTATTCAAAATACTCGTTCTAAAATCTTATAATAATTTCTCATGTAAAACTTAAGCCAAAACAAATTTTAAAGTAAAAGTTATTCTATAAGGCATAAATATTAAATAATTATCTTTAAATAATAATACTAGTTAAAACCTTTAAAATAATTTACTTATATAATTAACTTAATAAATATTTATTTTTACAAAAAAAATTAAAAACACTAAATAATTTTTTAAAAAAAACATTCCTTAAAATAAAACTTTAAACCTCTAATTTATACTTGAAAATCTTACTTTGAAAATATACTTGGCTTTTCAAGAAAATACACTTTCCTTTCCGCACCTTTAAAAATAAACCACTATTTATTTTTAAACAAGTCCCTTTCCTTATAGATTCCCATCCTGAACTTATACTTCCAAATTATCCTTTGATAAATATTTCACTTTATTTATAAACCCTGTTTATAATTTTCACAATTCCATTCTCCTTTATTCACAGTTTCAATCACTTAGTCGGTTTTTAAATCGATTTTCAAAACCAACTCCATTTTAAAACAAATTCCTTTACTTAACCAAATTTATTTCAAAACCCATTTATCCCATATTCATACCTTTATTTATTATTTAAATTCTTATTTAACTCGGAAATTCAAATTTAATACTTTATTTCAACTTCTCCTTTTATTTTCCTAAACTCATTTCATATCTTAAAATTTAAAATATATTTCTTCGTTTTTTGCAAAACAATATTGCTTAGGTCCTTATTTCAAATAAAAATCCTTTTTCTCATTTATTCAAAACCCCTATTTTTTTCCATCCTTGAATTTATTATATAAGATTTTAAAAAAAATCAAACCTTTATTCCTTTCCCAAAATCATGCCTTTAAATTATTTGGATTCAGTATAATTAATTTACTTAGAAATTTCCCTTTTAATTTCCTTTAAGAATCCAAACTTTATATATATTTCATTTTTCTCAAATACCAATATATATTCAACCAAGCCATAGCATTCAATAATTTCGATTCCCAATATAAACAATATAATCCATCACAGATTATCATATAAATCACATTACTGAATATAAAATAAATTCAACTTTTGAGGAATCCAGTTGGATCCCCCTAACCTATTTCCCTGTATCCACAGATGTTAGCACAACAATTAAAATACTAATCACACTTCGAGGGGGATATCGAGGTATAAAGGGTCATCTGCTATTATGCGGGGAGCATAGGGTCTCATCCGCTATATAATGCAGGAAATCAATCACTCCAATATACACACACACACACTATCATATATAATATCACATCCAGAAAGATAACAAATCATCAATTCAAGCATCAATCTAATAATTTAAATTTAAACTATTTAAATTAATGGTAATTCAAATGAATGATACTAAATCACCTTTGATTTTGTTTTATTTGCCATATGATCCAAACTCAACTTTTCCTTCACCGTTAAAGAAGAAATAGATAGAAGAAGAAAACAAAAACAATATCAGAATCTCACATTCGCAGCTGAACAATATATAATAGATAAATGAATAATCTTTAAACAAAAGAACTATATCAGTTTATACATTACATTATCAGAGTAATACAATAATAAAACAGCGGAATAATAACATAACATACGTGATACGACTTGC
The DNA here is from genome assembly GCA_030765085.1 of Allium cepa. Classification (NCBI taxonomy): domain Eukaryota; kingdom Viridiplantae; phylum Streptophyta; class Magnoliopsida; order Asparagales; family Amaryllidaceae; genus Allium; species Allium cepa. The sequence continues at coordinate 962,878,258 of CM060928.1, forward strand.
CATCCAGCTTATCTCCTGATCTCCATAGCATACTTCCTGACTACGCTTCAGAACAACTGATAACCTGACTCTAGGCTGCCCGTGTGGAAAATTATGGGCACCCAGAGTTTAGAAAGGGAACAATAAACTCCATGTCAGTCATGTGACTGGTGTGAGATCCAAAATAGTTATTTACACAAAATAAAAGGAAAAGAAATCCGTTATGCTTTTGGAAAATGAAACTACCATAAGGCCTCCCTCCACACACACAATGCAATCGCACAATTGGAGGAGATTTCTCCTTATGATAGTCAAACATGCTTGATACGTAAATTCTTTTTGATATTATTATAAGTGCATAATGTGGAAAACATTTCAAAAGTATAATATTAATCTTAGGCAGCATACTACCATTATAGTATACCTACTATAGCTACCCCTGTTTTATGGCAGGTTACCGCCACGCTGCATGGCAGGTTATATAACTAAAACCGTATAGGGCTCGTATTATTTTGTTTGGATTTCCAACAAATGGACAAGGCTAAGGAACTTTCTTCACCGAATGGGTACGCCTTTGGAGGGACTCCCTGAGAACCTAACCGGCTCTCTGCCAATGCAAGGTCGGGTTACCTCTGTAACTAGGTAATTAACTATCACGAGTATGCCACCCCCCGGTCTAGACCGACCTTTTCCGAGGTGCCTCAAAAACCAACAACCACATAAGTAAATAATCTGGGCTCCATATAGGAATCCCACTTCTTTTATCCACACAAGTTAAATATCTAGGCTCTATACCAGATACAACTTTTTATCCAGAAGGAAATGCACATACCCTAAGAGGCGTGACCCCCATAACCTTGCTGCATCTTTTCCTATTTCAACCATTTCCGGGGTGTAAGGTTCGACGAAGTCTCGTCCACAAAGCTACGCTTTTCACAAAAGCTGTAACAACCCGGAATTTTTGACAGCATATTTTAATGAATATTTAATCTAATTTAAATTAAATGCAAACTTTTAAATGTTTAAAATGATGAGATCTTGGATATTTAACAATTATATATGTATTTATAAAAGAAAGTTTGATTTGAAAATTTAAATAGAACACTTCAAAACCATTTAAAACAAAATCGGTCTTATCTAATAAAATCAAATCAAAGATTCAATATTTTATTTTTGATAATTTATATGAATACAATGTTAGTTTTGTTTTTTTAAAATGATAAAGTTTAAAAATTAACAAACATAGTAATATTAACATAAACATGGAAATCTAACACATAAGTTTAAAACAATATAATTGATTAGAAACATAAACATCCAAACAAGTTTGAATCATAATTATAAACATAAGTATAAACCATAAATTATAAAATATAAAATATAATTAAGATATAAATATACAAATATAAGTTATAACTAGGAATATAAATTTACATATAAAATATTATGAATCAAATGCTTGGAAAACTAAAGTGCAAATAAATTACAATCAATAAAGTCAAAACAATAATCTGTAAATTTTATTTGTACAACATAGAACTTTTAAATATCATGCGAACATGTCAATGCATAAGAAGGAGGGGATAACTTGCAACATATTCTGTACTAAACATATATGCTGCTGAGATTTATGTGTATAAGAAAACAAAAGTTTTACTTCAATATAAACGGAACAGATCATATTCTTGTACAAGTTACAACTATCTGCATATCAAATCCGAGTCTTACAAAAACATATTGGCCGAACTAATAAAACAAAGTGTTCACTTTAAATATAATAAAAACAAAACCTGAAATATCTTGTACAAAATGTTTATGTCAGTAAATACTAATTGGTGTGAACACATATGAAACAGACAAGTACAAACAAAGCCTGCAATATCTTTGTACCTAATATTTGTGTCAGCCAATATTAATTAGTGCATACTAATTCAAAGACACAAACATTAATTAGCATACATTCAGTCAAATACTATCTTCCAGCCGAAATATTTGGTTTGTCTCAGTACCTTAGTACATAATAAAAACAAAGCAAGATATTTTGTCAACAAAGCTTGTTCAAGAAAGCATAACTGTTGAAGTTTATATATATATATGTATTCATTATGTCTTATTTTATTTAGTTTAGTTCAGTCTTTAACTGATTATGTTTGAGCAATGCATAAACTTGTCCTTAAGAAGTGACTTTGTCATCATATCTGAAAGATTGTCCATAGTACTCAACTTTACCAACTTGATCTTGCTTCGTTCTTCTTTAAGCATAAGAAATAATTATCTAATATCAATATGCTTCATCTGAGAACTATAAGCTTGATTCTCTACAAGATGAATCTCACTCTGACTGTCTAAATATAGCTCGACTGTCTGCTGCACTATAGAAAGATCATCTAATAGCGAAAGTAGATTTAGTCCCTACTTAAACGCTTTCAAAACCAATATCAACTCGGCATTACTAGTCGACAAAGCTATTATAGACTACAACTTTGATCTCTACGAAATCGAACCTATGCTAAGTGTAAAAACATTGCCGACACTGACTTTCGTGCATTTCTATCCCCAACATAATCTGAATTACAGCAACGTCTAAAAGAGATGTCGTCACCCGCTCCACTATGTAACAAGCCAACTGAAGAAGTGCCACGAAGATATCTGAGTATCAACTTCATTGATTTCCAATGCTCTTTGCCTGGTTAGACATATATCGACTCACAACACCCGCTGCATGGGCCAAATCAGGTCTTGTGCACACCATAGCATACATGAGACTACCAATAGTAATAGAATAAGGTATATCAGCCATATACCTCTTGTCTTTATCTGATGTAGGAGATAAGTCTTTCGACAACTAGAAATGATAGTCTAATGGAGTGCCAACCGGTTTAGCTTTCTCCATACCAAATCGAGCTAGGACCTTCTCGATATACTGCACTTGAGTAGCCTCAACTCTCTCCGCTTCCTATCTTTGAAGATCTACATTCCCAAAATTATTTGTTATTTTCCCAAATCCTTCATATCAAACTCCTTGCCGAGCTCTTCTTCTCTGAACTCATCATGGACAACATTAATGCATATGTTGTCATATCATTAAAGTCAATGTCTTTGATGCTCAATCCAACAAGGTCCTTAAGCCACTTAGACTTCTTCCTCTGTCTAATAGGCCTAGTCTCTAAATGAGCTCCACCTTGAGTCTAATCCTTTGTGCCAACCGTACTACCATAATCTACCATGGTGTCACTAGAAACACCATTTGAACCTCTATGGAAAGAATTTAAAGATGATTTGCCACATATTTGGTATTCTGAATCCGTCATCATACTGTCATCAGATGAGGAAGGCTCCACCTTCAACATAGCCTTCTCATCAATAGTCACATGCCTACTGATAATGATCTCCTTGCTAATAGGACACCACAACATATATTCCTTCACTCCTCTCTTATAATCTATAAAGATACACTTGCGAGCTCTAGGTTTCATCTTTTCTCTACTCTCATGTACATAAGCTGGACATCCAAACACTCTAAGAAACGAATAACTAGCGGGTGCTCCTTTCGGTACTTCTTTAGGGATCTTCATCTCTATGGTAGTGGAAGGTGTGCGGTTAATGAGGAAAGATACCGTAGATGAAGTTTCTTCCCAAAATCCCTTCTTCAACTTAGCAGTAAATCTAAGGCAACGAATTCTCTCCATGTCTGATTCATTCTTTCGGCAACTCTATTTGACCGAGGGTCGCTAGGTGTGGTGCAATGTCTCTTAATGCCTATGGACACACAAAAATTGATGAATTCCTGTGATACAAATCCACCGCCGTTATCTAGATGGAGAACTTTCAACTTCTTTCCTGATTGCTTTTCAACCATAGATTTCCACTTTTGAAACCGTGCAAAGGTTTCACTCTTAGACTATAGGATGTATACCCATATATTTTATGAGATAAATCATCTAAAAATGAAATGAAGTACTTGGCTCCACCTAAGGATGGGAAAGGAGAGGGACTCCAAACATCTGTATGAACATACTTCAAGACAGCTTTTGCTTTATGCTCACTAGTGCCAAAAAATCTTTGTTTGCTTTCCAAGAACACGCTCTTCACAAAAGTCAAACTTTGAATGCTAACACCATCAATCAAACATTTCTTTCTCAACTCATCCAAACCGCGTTCACCAATATGTCTCATCCGCAAGTGCCACAATCTGGAAGAATCTGGATCAGCAAAAGTAGAAGAAGTTGATTCACTAACTATAGTAGCACCCTTCAATAAATAAAGATTTCCTCCCCTCACACCTTTCATAACAATCATGGAGCCCTATGATATCTTCATCTTCTCTCCCTCAACTATAATCATTAATCCAAGCCTACTCAAAGCCCTAATAGAAATCAAGATCCTTCTCAAATTAGGTACATGACTAACATCAGTAATAGTATGAATGACACCGTTAAACATCCTGATCTTCACACTACCAGTACCAACTATATGGCAAGAATCATCATTTCCCATTAGAACCTCTCCTCCATTAATCTCATGGTATGTAGAGAAGCAGTTCCAATCGGGTGTCATATGATAGGATATGCTAGAATCAATAAGCCATAAGTTGCTCTTCCAAGAAAAGCCAAAAGCTGCAAACACATTGGTATCACTCTCTGTACTTGATTTTTCTACAGTAGATGCTGAAGCTTTCTTTGGGTCTTTTCTTCTTCCATCGAGCTTAGGAGATTGAGATATAAAATGCCCCAATTTCTTACAATAATGGCCAGTTACTCGCTTAGGCCCTAGACCGAGACCTTGAATACTTCGACCTCCACCATTCTTTGACTTGCTTTGGTTTCTACCTCTCAGAACAGATAAGCCATATGTATCACTATCCAAACTAGTGCTTGCCAATCTATTTCTCAACACTTTATTATAAAGACCAGCCTTTACGTCTAATAGACTAATCTTACTGCGATCATGTATCACGCAATCAACAAAAGCGGTATACTCCTTAAGCAAGCAACACAAGAGAATCACTACTTAAGCCTCATCAGTATTATCAACATCCGCTGCCTTTAGGTTCATAATCAAAGTGGTCAAAGCATCTACATGCTCCATAAGATCAGCTTCAAGCTTCATCTTAAACGAATAAAGTTGTTATCGAAAAATAATTCAATTGGTGAAAGACTTGTCTTGATATGCATCAGATAATGCATCCGATAATTCCTTCGTCATCATCTTTTGAGAGAATTCTCTAAGAACTTCATCTGAAAGGCTCAGCTAAATTATTGTAAGAGCTTCAACTTCCATCTCTTCCCAATCAGCTACCTCAATATCTTTCAATTTCTCAGGTGTAGAAACAATCTTAAAAGTCATCTCATTCTTCAACATTTTCACCGTCTTCATCTCCCAAGTTCCAAAATCTCCATTTCCATCAAAATGTGTAACTGCATAATTGACACCAGATCTACCAATAGACTTTCCAAAAGTAGCCATTAATACCCAAACAGAATAATAACAATAGTTCCATTACCAAACTGTTGTGAAAAAATTTTAATGAGCAAAATCATATTTGATCAGGATCTAGTATTGTTTATTTGAATACCAATGCAACTTAAGATTAATTATGAAATCACGAGAACAAAGAATGGAAAGAAAAGATAACAAAGAAGATTTAACGTGATTCGGATATAAGTATCCTATATCCATGGAGATCTAACAACCCTTTATCATTTCTTCACTTCGAGAGAGAGTACAACATGAGAAGATTATGAATCACTCAATAAATTTCACTCACCCTAAAAGCTACAGAAATAAGGATCTTATTGAGGTTATTTTGATGGAGTACACTCTTGTGGGTTTATTATTGAAAAGATGAGCAAATGTCTTCATATTATAGGTGCAATGATGAAGACTGACTTAGAGATAAGGATGAAATGTTTTCGGATTTGATTTCAATACAAATTTAGCATCTTTGTGTATGTTTCCACATACATGCTTATTTGATTGTTTCCTCAAATCAATTAATATCTTTTTGATACTAACTGATTATTTTTCCAATTTGTATTCCATATTTGATTGATTATGGAAATCAGTTAATATCTTCTCTCTTATACATTTGGAATAAATTTAAATTGTCCAAATTTAACATTGGGTATTGGTTTTTCCACGTTTAACAAAATTTGACATAAGATGGTGCATATATAGAATGTTTAGCTCCACTGTAGATTTATATATCTAAGTTTAGAGATAATTATTTTAAGGGAGATAGAAAGTACTACATAAACAATTTAATGTGAAACATTTGGAATGCAAAAAGTAGGTAAGTTTAAATGCCTAGATTTAAATAAGCTAATACTTGTTAGCAAGATAACGACAATAACACTAAAAAAGAAAGTGATCAATGAATATAATATCGGCAATTTAAGCAGCATTACAATCAACTTCATAACTATTGAGATATCTGTATGTTACTTTACATTACATCATACAATTTTATTCTTTCAAATAATAAGATTGTTTCTAAAAAATTAAGTATGAAGCTAAGGGCATCCATAAAAGTGTTTATGAATACGATAGAAAAATAATAAGCATAATAAAATTTGTATGATTCCTAATACCAAAAAAAATTTCACATGGTAATTAACCACCACTCAAACTCATTTTGCACGACGAATAACCGCTAACCAACACCATTTTCCACGACCATCAACCACTAAACTATTGTAATTCAGCGGTTGATGGTTGTGGAAAAAAGTGTTGATCAGCTGTTGTTCACCGTAAAAAAGTCGAAATGATGTCTTTGATATCCCCTTAAAAAATCTGGTATTAGAAAAAAAATATAGTAAAATTATATGGAAATTTTTAGCAATGGTATTCGTAAGCACTTTTTGAGGCGTCATTCGCGTCACACAAAATAAATACCTAGACATCACTTATTAGCTTTTAAAGGCGCTCTACTGGCAATCCAACAATTGGGCATATAAAAAATGTTATTGCTAAAGCTAAAAAGGAAGAAACTACCAACAATATAAGTTATGAATTGCATAATATACTATTTTTTACTGGTGTGGTTAGTATTTCATTACAAGATTAAGAATAAACTACCAACAACAAATGTTACAACATTATAAGGTAGCGTTTGCAGTTAATTTTTAACCCGTTACCATTAGTGACGCGTCCGACGCCCCAACATTACTTTCTCCTTCCCCCACCTCATTTGCCAAACGTTGGGAAGAGATACGATGGTGTCTGATGCATGACGCCAACGTATTAATGGTCCAACGTACCCTTTACCTCCTCGTCCTCTTTCCCTATAAACCTCTCTCATACTCATTTGTCTTCCACACACCATATTCATATCTATTCTATTCTCTAATTTAATATTTAATCCAATCTAAACAATGTCTAATTCGAAAATAGATTCTGATTACGAAGATGCACAGGATTTGATCTTTATATCAGAATATCTATGTAGAAGGAGCCTTATCACTCGAATGCACACGTCATAATATATCGGTTTAATATGATAGAATATATATTAAATGGAAACACTGTCAATGAAATTTTCGAATGAAAAGGTTTTGTTTTCTCTCGTTATGTGATAGGCTGCAAAATTATAGTCTGACAATGGAAGGAATTAGTATCAGAGAAACAGTTGTCATATTCATATACAACATAGCTGCAGCACTCTCAAATCGACAAATAAGCAAAAGATTTCAAAGGTCAAGTAGCACAATTTCAGTTTGTTTTCATATTGTTTTAGATGTTGTACAATTACTAGCTACAGATATTGTCAAGCTAGATGATCCTCAGTTTAATAACATCCCAGATCATATTAGAACTTCAAACCGGTACTACCTATATTTTAGAAACTATGTTGGTGATATAGAGATACACACGTAATAGAGACACTTACCTGTAGATCGAGTTGTTCCATATATAGGACGAAAATGTTGTAACGACCCAATATTTTCAACCATTCGCATCCGCACATGTCGGACTTGAATTGTTCAAAATACCGTGTTGTAAATAAAATTTGGCAAATCTCAAAATATACAGTAAATAATTAATCACAGAATCACAGACACAGAATCAGAATACTCGCAGCGGAATTTAAAAATACTTAGTGGTTCATGAAGCCACTATAAATAGTCTCAATCAAATAAAATTTACATAGTCTTTAATCCAAATATAGTTTTAAATCAAGAACAATCCAAATGTCCACTAGTCTTGATTTCATAAATTTAGATAAAGAACTGGAAGGGAAGTTTGCCAGCAGCTTGAAAGTGATCTACAGAAATCCTAGCTCCGGGATGAAAACTGAACTGCAACTCAGGCTGACCCGAGCGTAACATAAAGCATAAACACTCGAGTCAGGACATATATATTTATATAGTGTAAGCTAATTCAAGTGTACTGTAATATAGAGCAAGTAACTTAAAGGATGCTTGGGACCGCCAATCCTCTAATGATCCGTTAAACTATTTACTATGTAGTAATATTTTCGCTATTATAATAGTGTCTATATTAAAATAAACTTACTTTTAAATAGCGTTAAGGAGTGACCCAATATTCTCCTTAACACGTAATAGTCCCAGTAGTCCATCCAATATCATGGTCCCTCCTGATCGGGAAGCCACCAGAGGATACCACACGGGCTACGTGAGAAAAACAAAATCGTACAAGGCTCGCTATGGTAGGTGACACGGCACAACTAGGCAATGCCAGGGTAGATATACCAATTACGCTTCCGGACCGATGGTAACGCGTAGCGCACAGCTACTGCCCACCTCGAACAACACTCCCAAATCAAAGGTGCGCACCAATACAATTACATAAGTAATAGAATGACATACGAAGAAGTGCGTCCGATCAGAGGTGCTACCTCATTAATCCGTCAATCGCTCCTTTTTTAGCCACCTTATGCCAACTCACGGGAGTCGGGTCCCTGTATTTACCTCATAGAAAACGCCACCACCATCCTACTTCATTCTGGAATCTCCACCGCGTACACGGTTGTCAAAGTGGTTTTCGGTATCGACAGAGAGTATGCCAGACATCCGATCCCGGTCTCTTTAACAACCAAGCGTTATTATAACCCGTGGTCACAACTTTTAAAAAAAAAATGGCATTTATACTTTAAAAATCAAAATAAATTTCAAATACATTTCAATATCATAATATCATTTTTAAACATCAGTCATTTTTTAAAAAAAAAATACCATTTAAATCTATTCAATTTATTTAGGAATTAATTGCCTTTCAACTCACATTTAAAAGTTAAATTCTTCCATTTAAAACCATTTAAAGTCAATTCCTTATTTTTATTAATTACATATTAAATTCCAAAATTTAAGCTTTTTCCCAAAGATTATTTCCATTAAATTCTTTTATTAAAACAATCAAAATTCAGTTTCCGTAGCACTTATAAAATGCTACCTAAAGTCATAGGTTAAAACAGTTCATTTACAAAAGACGGCATATTTAAGTGCTGAAATAAATTATTAACTTAACAATTAATTTTGAATTCCTAAATATAACTTATTATCAATTATTTTACTTAACTAAAATCTCACTTTTAACAAAAATCAGAATTTCCCAAAATAAGTTATATTCCAAAATTTTACTTAAACATTCATTTATTTAACATTTTGACTTATTCAAAAATCATTATAAATTTTATAAAATCCTTTAAATACATTTAAACCAGAATATTATAAACTTCCATTTAAAATATTTTTAAAAAATTTCATAAAAATATTATATAAACCACGGGTTTGTATATATTTTCTAGCCTAGGTCAAGTGATACGGATATATATCATTTCAATCCGTAATTTACAAAAAAACCGGGTTCTATCATTTCAAACCAACAATCCCAAGTTAAAAATAAATAATTAAACAATTAAATAAATAAATGAAAATTTTTATCGTTCAGGCCTATCATTTCAGCCTATAACGATCTCAAATTTACAGGGAACTTGCAATGATTAACAGTAAATAAGCATTAAATAGTATAACTGCAATAATATTAAAATAAATAAACAACTGATGATGTGTCAATTAATAATGGGGTTTAACATCATACGCTTATATCACAGGCAGATAAAATTTAAATAAAAGTTTACAATTACACTTGTGATAAATTCACAGATATATAGGTATGTTTGTCTGGTGAGAAATACTCACCTGAATGCTGCAGAAAGTTTGATTTCCAACGATGGTAACACTTGGAAAAAAGAAAACGCACAGAAGCACGATCAAACTGATGCAGAGGCTGCGACCAGATTTATATTTTGAAAAGGGAACGAATCAAAACTAAGAAAATTTTTAACCCGAAATTCTCAAAACAAAAGGGAACGAATGGAAATAAATTTGTCCCATAGGCTCGACTATAGCACCACATGGTTAGACTACGTTCTCAAAGCTTGGTTCAAAAATTTGCCCGTTACTTACTTTCACCCCTTTTTATTTCTACAAGTGGCGGAAACACTAATAATTTAAATCTAATTCTCGGCATCATAAAAGAATTTTATGCGCATAACGTTGATAATACATATACACTCACAATACTAATTATATGAACACTTCTTCACCAGTACAAAAACCCTCCTACGGCCGATTCTTATATTTGCTTATTCAATTATTATTATTAATTATTTTCCTTCTCTAACTACTGTTGCAACCTAGTTTGGACACTTATGACCCACACGCATACTTTCTCCTCCATTCATATTTTTTTTCTTTTTTTTTATAGTCTACTCTATTATATTTTGGGTAAAGTTTAAATTTTATTTCTAAAATAAATTGGTCAAATTCACTACTGAAAATCTTGAAGGATGGCTAGGTGACAGAAAACCTTAGTTATCAGTTTATGAAAAATTTTCATGCAATTTTATTTGGAGGAGAGGCTGACATCAGTGGTAAAGGAGGAGGGCAGGGATATAGTGGTGAAGGAGGAGTCATAGCCTAAGGTGGTGGAGTTTCAAGCCTTTGCGTGAACAAAAAAAAAGAGAAAAAAATGGAAATAAAGAAGAAGAAAGCAAAGGAGGAAGAAGGAAAAATATAAACATAGGTCATACCTGAAGCTTGCTCGAATATGAATGAGGATAAGATGTTATGCAACAGAGGTTGTGAACGAATTTATAAAGGCAGGGGTGCGTGATATTTTGAATGAATATAGGGAAACTTGCGTGATTTATTTCCAGTTATACGAAAAAAATTGATTGCAAACGTTTTTTTTTCTTCAACTAATAGGTTGTGTGCGTTATTTATAGGCTGAGTGATTCTTTTATACAAAACAACAGAAAGGATTTAAAATTGCTATAAAATAAAAAGCTGCATGATTTAATGTGAATGATTATAGGAAGGAAATAAATTTAAATTAACTTTAACGGTTGCTTTGATTTACACAAAGAATAGACAGGAATACTAGGCAACACTTGAACACGTTTAAAGTTTTAAATAAGAAGTAAATGACTCTAAAGGAGGCAATGCTGATAAAAGATAAGAATTTACTGCGTACGTAACACTCGCATTGGTGATTGATTTTGTTGATTGAATTATAGATACGGCAAGAAATAAGATTTTCAAATTCTCGTGTTTTATTAAAAAGGAAAAACTAGCGAAATTAAAGGTGAAGAAAACGGCAGGTAATTGAAAAGAAACGGCAATGATATTAGCTTTGGATGCCACTTCATTAAAAGATTTTATACTAAATATAATAGCTGCGTGTTAAAAATTTGTTAGGCTAAAAGATGTATACATATACAGAGAATTTCGAAATCTGGGTAAGAAATAAATGCAGACAAGAAAGAAACGGCAACTTGAAAATTTGAAATTTCCGTGCGTCGATAAAGAGGGACGAGTGAAATTTATGGTGAAGAAAGAGCAAGTGATTAATAGATTGGTTCATTTTAAACCTTTTCTTCAATTAATGATTGCGTGCGTTTCTTTCTTTATATAGGCTGAGTGATTTTTAGCAAGGATTTTACGCCAATTTAAAACCAATGAAAGCTGTGGAAAAAGTAACGTTTTGGTATAAATATCTACTAACTGATTTATTAATCCTTATAGATATTGCAGTATGCATTTTAAAATACGCCAAACCGACGCAATACAATACGCCCAAAATTTATGCAAAAGTAATATTTTTAATTTATACGTTTATATGTTACTTATACCATTACAATGCGTGCCCTTTTTAAATGCGAAATTTAACAGTCTGTAAAACACTGAATTTTACAAAGTTATTACTTAACTAAAATTTTAACTTGTTTACATTCTTCGTATTTACTTATTTTAAATATACAAAATTCATTTTTATTAAAATTCCAAATGGAGTTGTCTTTAACAAAGTTAAAATTTCAAAACTTCCAATTTTATATTTAGACTTTTGGGAAATGATTTAATCAATATTAATATATATATATACGGTATTTATTACCTAAATTTACACGCTCTTTAAACGCGTAATTACCCAGTTCATTTATACACTAAAAAAAAAATTTAAAATTTACTACTTAAATGGAATAAAATTTATTTAAATTTTTTTCTTCTGATCTATTTACCATTGACAAAGAAATGTATTATTCAAAATATTACTTAACTTTAAAAGGTAGATAATCCATTTTATAGCTAAGGTAAAAAAAATTGTGTTGTTTTAACAGTCCAGAAAAATAGAAAATTGGCGAACGTTTATAAAATTGAACAAAGAAAAGTGTTGATTCTTAGAGTATAGAAACGGAAAAGAATATTTGATTTGAACGTTATTGAAAAATCAATGAGTTTTATTTATTAAATATGTGGAGTCAACGGAAAGAAAATTTATTCCTTTCCCACTTAAAATGCATGTATACTGATTTATTTGATTATTTATATCCAAGGTAATAAATTTAGACACGTGAAAAACCGATGCAAAACACGCGCCCAGTTTCATAATAAAAGTGACGCTTTTTAAATTTACGCGTTCTCTTATGTAGTAAATATACGTTAAAAATATTTCATCAATAACACGCATTTTAAACGCGTAATTAAATAGTTTATTTATACACTAATTTTTTTTTCAAATCTTATTTCTTAATCAAAACTTGATTTTGCTAGAAATTAAGTTATTTACCATCTTTGACAAAAAAACCCAAATTTCCAATTAAAGTTAATTCTTAACCACGTCAAAATTCCAGAGATCTTATTATTTAATTAAAAATTTGGTCAATTGTTTTTTTATTTTTATAATAACTTTAAAATTTAGACTTTTATATAATAAACCCCAAAGTTTTAAAAATACAGGTGAAAAATACTTGTTAAAAATTTGGGCTGTTACACTCTCCCCCACTCAGAACTTTTCGTCCTCGAAAAGGAAGAAGGTAGGAGAATAGAAACAACCTGAAAGAAAACTAAATTGAAACTTAAATTAGAATCATTAAGCTAAACAATAAAAATTCAATTTTAAATTAATCATTGATTTCATCTATTTATACTTAAAATTTTAACATTTATTTATTTACATATTTACTTGTATAATATCCCTACACTAAAAAAATCATTTTTTTTTATCCAAATTTTACACAAGGTGTTATAACATTCTAATTTAAAATGTTTAATTTTAATCCAAATTTTAAATGGTAATTTAACTTAATTGTTAAAGTAAATTTACCATTTCCCAAAATAAACTAAATTCCTCATTTAGTTTCTTCTATATTAAATTTATTTCTCTCGATATATTTTTCTCATCTATGTCAAATATGTTTACACTTATTACAACTGTTTAAATTTATTCTTAGTTCCTTAACATCATTTTATATTGAAAATTATTCCATTACCCTTTTATTTTATTTACCTCTGTTAATCTTTTTATAACTAGAATTTAAGTGTATAACATTTATTATAACCACTCAAATTTTATTTATAAATCTTTTTATATTGTATATTATCCAATTACATTGTTAACTTCTGAAAATCAAGGTAGGTTATATTGAAATGAAATTGAGTATTATACAAATAAAACTTTCAAATTCAATTATTTCAAGTTGGAATCATTTACTCAAAATTTTGATTTTTTTTTTTGAAATTATTCCTCAAGATAAAATTTAAGAATTAAATTTCTAATTTCCTTCAACCCAAATAAATATATGTACATAATATGTCAAATCAAATTTAAATCATATATCTATATATTATAAATCAAGTCATATTTTAGAGATTAAAATCAATTAAATTCTCAAGGTAACACTGTAGCCAGACTACAGAATGGTCTTTTTACTTCAAAACTCGAAAATGAATGCCGATGATGTTGTTGTCATCACCGAAATTATTTCCTAGCGACAAGGAGAAGAGCACTGATTTTTAAACCTTTAAAATTCTTTGGAAACAAATTTTTATTCGAAAATAATTTAAATAATATCTCCCTTTAAAATTTTAAACACAAGGTTTGAAACCATCGAAAATTGAATTCTCAAGTTCTGGTTTTAAATTCATTTCTGTTTCCGATTTAATTTACAACCATTTGTTTATATTCAATTATTTATATTAGACAAAACACATGGTCTATGAAACCATAAATAAAATCAAAACTATTATCTCTTGACAACTAGTTAAATTAATTATAAAATTCTGAGAATTATACTTATATATAATATTAGATTTTTCCCAAATATAGGAATAAATTTTTCAAACTAGGATAGAGATTCAAATTTGATGGATTCAAATCAAAGAGAATTTTGATTTAAAGATAAATTGGAATCAGAAGATCCGATGATTAAATAACAGAACAAGGAACTAGATAAGTTTATATAAATCGCGGGCAACCTTAACCTGGTCAACCGTGACTTAAAGAGTCAGATCGAATGTAGATTTACCATTCGATCCGAAGAGATAGAGTTCAGAATAACCAAAGATACTAGCATCTAAACCGAGGTTAAATATAAATCTCTGGTGAATCAACGCTATTTGTAAAGGAGTTTCACCCCTTTATTAGAATATTGGCGAGACCGCCAATTCACTATAAAGATCATCCGAAGTGGAGTTATGGGATACTCTAGAATCGAAAGAAAATGAATAGTGAGGGACACGAATGAACTTTGGAACCGCAGGGAACGTTCCAAAATTCGAAATGGAAGAGATTCAAGCTCAAATGAAAGTGATTCTGTAAATCAAATTTACCATACATTCTAAGTTTTGCCTAGAGCCAAAGCTCTGATACCAAATGTAACGACCCGATATTTTCAACCATTCGCATCCGCACATGTCGGACTTGAATTGTTCAAAATACCGCGTTGTAAATAAAATTTGGCAAATCTCAAAATATACAGTAAATAATTAATCACAGAATCACAGACATAGAATCAGAATACTCGCAGCGGGATTTAAAAATACTTAGTGGTTCATGAAGCCACTATAAATAGTCTTAATCAAATAAAATTTACATAGTCTTTAATCCAAATATAGTTTTAAATCATCAGTAGAACAATCCAAATGTCCACTAGTCTTGATTTCATAAATTTAGATAAAGAACTGGAAGGGAAGTTTGCCAGCAGCTTGAAAGTGATCTACAGAAATCCTAGCTCCGGGATGAAAACTGAACTGCAACTCAGGCTGACCCGAGCGTAACATAAAACATAAACACTCGAGTCAGGACATACATACTTATATAGTGTAAGCTAATTCAAGTTTACTGTAATATAGAGCTAGTAACTTAAAGGATGCTTGGGACCGCCCATCCTTTAAGGATCCGTTAAACTATTTACTATGTAGTAATATTTTCGCTATTATAATAGTGTCTATATTAAAATAAACTTACTTTTAAATAGCGTTAAGGAGTGACCCAATATTCTCCTTAACACGTAATAGTCCCAGTAATCCATCCAATATCATGGTCCCTCCTGATCGGGAAGCCACCAGAGGATACCACACGGGCTACGGGAGAAAAACAAAATCGTACAAGGATCGCTATGGTAGGTGACACGGCACAACTAGGCAATGCCAGGGTAGATATACCAATTACGCTTCCGGACCGATGGTAACGCGTAGCGCACAGCTACCGCCCACCTCGAACAACACTCCCAAATCAAAGGTGTGCACCAATACAATCACAGAAGTAATAGAATGACATACGAAGAAGTGCGTTCGATCAAATGTGCTACCTCATTAATCCGTCAATCGCTCCTGTTTTAGCCACCTTATGCCAACTCACGGGAGTCGGGTCCCCGTATTTACCTCATAGAAAACGCCGCCACCATCCTACTTCATTCTGAAATCTCCACCGCGTACACGGTTATCAAAGTGGTTTTTGATATCGACAGAGAGTACGCCAGACATCTGATCCCAGTCTCTTTAACAACCAAGCGTTATTATAGCCCGTGGTTACAACTTTTAAAAAAAAATGGTATTTATACTTTAAAAATCAAAATAAATTTCAAATACATTTCAATATCATAAGATCATTTTTAAACATCATTCATTTTTTTAAAAAAATACCATTTAAATCTATTCAATTTATTTAGGAATTAATTGCCTTTCAACTCACATTTAAAAGTTAAATTCTTCCATTTAAAACCATTTAAATTCAATTCCTTATTTTTATTAACTACATATTAAATTCCAAAATTTAAGCTTTTTCCCAAATATTATTTCAATTAAATTCTTTTATTAAAACAATCAAAATTCAGTTTCCGTAGCACTTATAAAATGCTACCTAAAGTCATAGGTTAAAACAGTTCATTTACAAAAGACAGCATATTTAAGTGCTGAAATAAATTATTAACTTAACAATTAATTTTGAATTCCCAAATATAACTTATTATCAATTATTTTACTTAACTAAAATCTCACTTTTAACAAAAATCAGAATTTCCCAAAATAAGTTATATTCCAAAATTTTACTTAAACATTCATTTATTTAACATTTTGACTTATTCAAAAATCATTATAAATTTTATAAAATCCTTTAAATACATTTAAACCAGAATATTATAAACTTCCATTTAAAATATTTTTAAAACATTTCAGAAAAATATTATATAAACCACGGGTTTGTATATAGTTTCTAGTCTAGGTCAAGTGATACGGATATATATCATTTCAATCCGTAATTTACAAAAAAACCGGGTTCTATCATTTCAAACCAACAATCCCAAGTTAAAAATAAATAATTAAACAATTAAATAAATAAATGAAAATTTTTATCGTTCAGGCCTATCATTTCAGCCTATAACGATCTCAAATTTACAGGGAACTTGCAATGATTAACAGTAAATAAGCATTAAATAGTATAACTGCAATAATATTAAAATAAATAAACAACTGATGATGTGTCAATTAATAATGGGGTTTAACATCATACGCTTATATCACAGGCAGATAAAATTTAAATAAAAGTTTACAATTACACTTGTGATAAATTTACAGATATATAGGTATGTATGTCTGGTGTGAAATACTCACCTGAATGCTGCAGAAAGTTTGATTTCCAACGACGGTAACACTTGGAAAAAAGAAAACGCACAGAAGCACGATCAAACTGATGCAGAGGCTGCGACCAGATTTATATTTTGAAAAGGGAACGAATCAAAACTAAGAAAAATTTTAACCCGAAATTCTCAAAACAAAAGGGAACGAATGGAAATAAATTCGCCCCATAGGCTCGACTACTCCACCACACGGTTAGACTACGTTCTCAAAGCTTGGTTCAAAAATTTTCCCGTTACTTACTTTCACCCCTTTTTATTTCTACAAGTGGCGGAAACACTAATAATTTAAATCTAATTCTCGGCATCATAAAAGAATTTTATGCGCATAACGTTGATAATACATATACACTCACAATACTAATTATATGAACACTTCTTCACTAGTACAAAAACCCTCCTACAGCCGATTCTTATATTTGCTTATTCAATTATTATTATTAATTATTTTCCTTCTCTAACTACTGTTGCAACCTAGTTTGGAAACTTATGACCCACACGCATACTTTCTCCTCCATTCATATTTTTTTTCTTTTTTTTTCTTTTCTTTTTATATTCTACTCTATTATATTTTGGGTAAATTTTAAATTTTATTTCTAAAATAAATTGGTCAAATTCACTACTGAAAATCTTGAAGGATGGCTAGGTGACATAAAACCTTAGTTATCAGTTTATGAAAAAATTTCATGCAATTTTATTTGGAGGAGAGGCTGACATCAGTGGTAAAGGAGGAGGGCAGGGATATAGTGGTGAAGGAGGAGTCATAGCCTAAGGTGGTGGAGTTTCAAGCCTTTGCGTGAACAAAAAAAAAGAGAAAAAAATGGAAATAAAGAAGAAGAAAGCAAAGGAGGAAGAAGGAAAAATATAAACATAGGCCATACCTGAAGCTCGCTCGAATATGAATGAGGATAAGATGTTATGCAACAGAGGTTGTGAACGAATTTATAAAGGCAGGGGTGCGTGATATTTTGAATGAATATAGGGAAACTTGCGTGATTTATTTCCAGTTATACGAAAAAAATTGATTGCAAACGTTTTTTTTCTTCAATTAATAGGTTGCGTGCGTTATTTATAGGCTGAGTGATTTTTTTATACAAAACAACAGCAAGGATTTAAAATTGCTATAAAATAAAAAGCTGCATGATTTAATGTGAATGATTATAGGAAGGAAATAAATTTAAATTAACTTTAACGGTTGCTTTGATTTACACAAAGAATAGACAGGAATACTAGGCAACACTTGAACACGTTTAAAGTTTTAAATAAGAAGTAAATGACTCTAAAGGAGGCAATGCTGATAAAAGAAAAGAATTTACTGCGTACGTAACACTCGCATTGGTGATTGATTTTGTTGATTGAATTATAGATACGGCAAGAAATAAGATTTTCAAATTCTCGTGTTTTATTAAAAAGGAAAAACTAGCGAAATTAAAGGTGAAGAAAACGGCAGGTAATTGAAAAGAAACGGCAATGATATTAGCTTTGGATGCCACTTCATTAAAAGATTTTATACTAAATATAATAGCTGCGTGTTAAAAATTTGTTAGGCTAAAAGATGTATACATATACAGAGAATTTCGAAATCTGGGTAAGAAATAAATGCAGACAAGAAAGAAACGGCAAGTAGAAAATTTGAAATTTCCGTGCGTTGATAAAGAGGGATGAGTGAAATTTATGGTGAAGAAAGAGCAAGTGATTAATAGATTGGTTCATTTTAAACCTTTTCTTCAATTAATGATTGCGTGCGTTTCTTTCTTTATATAGGCTGAGTGGTTTTTAGCAAGGATTTTACGCCAATTTAAAACCAATGAAAGCTGTGGAAAAAGTAACGTTTTGGTATAAAAATCTACTAACTGATTTATTAATCCTTATAGATATTGCAGTATGCATTTTAAAATACGCCAAACCGACGCAATACAATACGCCCAAAATTTATGCAAAAGTAATATTTTTAATTCATACGTTTATACGTTACTTATACCATTACAATGCGTGCCCTTTTTAAATGCGAAATTTAACAGTCTGTGCAACACTGAATTTTACAAAGTAATTACTTAACTAAAATTTTAACTTGTTTACTTTCTTCGTATTTACTTATTTTAAATATACAAAATTCATTTTTATTAAAATTCCAAATGGAGTTGTCTTTAACAAAGTTAAAATTTCAAAACTTCCAATTTTATATTTAGACTTTTGGAAAATGATTTAATCAATATTAATATATATATACGGTATTTATTCCCTAAATTTACGCCCTCTTTAAACGCATAATTACCCAGTTCATTTATACACTAAAAAAAATTTAAAATTTACTACTTAAATGGAATAAAATTTATTTAAATTTTTTTCTTCTGATCTATTTACCATTGACAAAGAAATGTATTATTCAAAATATTACTTAACTTTAAAAGGTAGGTAATCCATTTTATAGCTAAGGTAAAAATTATTGTGTTGTTTTAACAGTCCAGAAAAGTAGAATATTGGCGAACGTTTATAAAATTGAACAAAGAAAAGTGTTGATTCTTAGAGTAAAGTAACGGAAAAGAATATTTGATTTGAACGTTATTGAAAAATCAATGGGTTTTATTTATTAAATATGTGGAGTCAACGGAAAGAAAATTTATTCCTTTCCCACTTAAAATGCATGTATACTGATTTATTTGATTATTTATATCCAAGGTAATAAATTTAGACGCGTGAAAAACCGATGCAAAACACGCGCCCAGTTTCATAATAAAAGTGACGCTTTTTAAATTTACGCGTTCTCTTATGTAGTAAATATACGTTAAAAATATTCCATCAATAACACGCATTTTAAACGCGTAATTAAATAGTTTATTTATACACTAATTTTTTTTTCAAATCTTATTTCTTAATCAAAACTTGATTTTGCTAGAAATTAAGTTATTTACCATCTTTGACAAAAAAACCCAAATTTCCAATTAAAGTTAATTCTTAACCACGTCAAAATTCCAGAGATCTTATTATTTAATTAAAAATTTGGTCAATTGTTTATTTATTTATTTTATAATCACTTTAAAATTTAGATTTTTATATAATAAACCTCAAAGTTTTAAAAATATAAGTGAAAAATACTTGTTAAAAATTTAGGCTGTTACAAATGTTATGCTACACATAATATCTTAGCAGCATACTAATTTGACTTACAGTTGCTTATTTTATGATTGGTTGGGAAGGTGCTGCGCATGGTAGTAGAATTTTTAATTTAGTTATATATGATAGAAACTCTAACTTCCCCCACCCACCACCTGGACAGTATTATTTAGTTGATTCGAGATATCCACTTCAGCCTGATTATTTACCAGATTATCAACCACCTTATCATAATATTAGATATCATATTCTTCATTTTCGTGAAACCGCAAATCAACCAAAGTCAATCAATGAAAATTTTAATTTCTATCATTCAAGTTTATATATGGCAATGGAAAAACCATTTGAAATATGAAAGAAAAAAGTTTGTCGTTTTGAAGAATATGCTAACATACTCATTTGAAACTCAAGTAAAAGTTGTCATATTTACAATGGCTTTACACAATTTCATATGAAAATACAATAGCGGTGATCTAGATTTTATGGCTTATGATGACGATCTCGATCTTATTATAGAGGAATACCAAAACGAATATTATAGTATGAGAACTCGAGATAGCATAAGAGTTGAAATTGTTGTAGCAGGACTGCATTGAAACACTGTATGATTTTATATGTACTGTCTACTATCGTATTATTAATTTCCGTTTATTTAGCCTTTCGTACTGTTTTGACATTTTAATTAAACACATATTACACATCAAAACAAATAACTAGTTAACTACGGATCGATTAAATTAAAAATCACAACTTAAATACCCCGCTCAAATACCTCGTTCATAGCCTCAAACGCATACCACGTTCACTCAAATGGTCCACTTAAATGCCCCACTCATGTTTGTTCCAGACCCTAATTATACCACAAACAGAAAGGGTATACAACGCGACTCCTGGTTCTTTACAGAACAATGCTATGAAGGTAAGATGGTCATATCAAATTTTGAGCTAAGAATGAGTAAATAAGTAACGCATATATATGGTTTATTTTGAGATACAAATAAAGGATATTTCCTTTTATAAGATAATATTTTTCAAACAGTTGGATGGCATGGATTATTTAGATGTGTAATAGAATTAGGATACTCTAATTAAAATTAGGGATAGGAAAAAGTAATATATGTGTACAACCCAGGGGAGGATGTACATTATAGTGAGCTAGCGCTACTGCCGTACCTAAGATTACAACTTTTTTTTACAGTAAACCTGTATTTTCACTTAAGCCTTATCTAAAATTTATGATTTTCCCTATCTAAAAATAGCATAGCTCAATCTTAGCCCATCCTAACTTATGTGTAAATAATAAATCTGATCTTCTCATTACCATCGTACTTCGAACACTCATATTCCGATTTATAGCGATGACCATTGTTCAAAGACTGGTACCATATTAACAGAAAGTTGTAAACACACACACGGACACACACACACAGACACACCTCAAATTATATGCTGGCTCCGCCACTGCATTAACCAAAGGATACTGCTCTTTATAAGATATAAAAATGGTAAAGTGGTTACTTATACAAGACACTGGGCGCATCAAGTAAATAGAAAATAAAATAACAAATATTCATGATGTAGCTTTTGTTTAGATGCAAAACAAAATCTAACATGACATGGTACACCTATAGGATAACTACCTTTAATGATGCTTTCATATTATCTAACTTCAAAGATAAAAATATTTTAATTGACATAGAAAGAATTGTATTTAGGACAACCATGTGGTGCGTATTTTGAATGAAAAAGCATATGTTGGTTCGAATACCTACATACAGATGAACAAACTATGTCTACGCATCTGCAAATTAGCAATAATAATACATAAAAAGGTTATTAATGATATACTCTTGAGCAAATTATTACCATATTATTTGGATTAAACAATACAAACAAAGGACATAACAGATTAGGCCTTTCTAGAAGTTAAGTGGTCTCATCAAAATTTGGGATACAAATAAGTAGTCCATACATACGTTTTCTTTTGAGATACAAGTCTAAGGATATTGCCTTTTATAAGACATAATAGCGTAAAAATAGTTGCATGGCATGTAACATAATTGAGATGGTCTGATTAAAATTAAGTGTAGGAAAAATAATGTACATATACTTCTTTTGGGGACACTAATCAAAGGATCTTACTTTTATAACATATAAAAATAGTTACTTGTATAAGGCACTGAGTATCAATTAAATTAAAAATAAAATATCAAATACGCCACATGCTTTTTTGGGTGTAAAACAAAAACCAACATACTATTGTACACATAGGATAGTGTTCAACTCCATTGATGATTTTATGTTATCTAACCAATACTTAAAGGAGAAAAGGTGACCTAGCAAGCAATGCATTCACAACTACCATTAGGTACATTTGGAATGAAAAAGGTACATTAAAGTTTAAATACCGAGATAACGAATAACCTATGTTGAAGTGCTTTGAATATACAAATCTGCAAGGTTATCAAAACCAGATTCAAATCGTAAATCGTAAAGTTTAAATTTTAAATCGAAATGGAATTTAAATCGTAAATAGTAGATTTAAAATATTCATGTTTCTAAGGTTCGTATGCTCTTTTAAATTGATTTTTTTTGAGGAAAAAAGATGGGATAAATCCCTGCCTATAAATATCATAGCTACCACAAAAATTTATATACAGTTCATAGTAGCATACATACATCATTTTCCATCAACAATAGACACCCAAACTGACACCAACAAAAAGATATAACAAAAAGTGACATCAAAACAAATAGCGAGTTTTTAAATTTATTTTGATGTTTTAATTTCTACATCAAAGCCTAAAACTCAATATTTTCTTCCGTTCCATTTTTATTTTGTTTAGAAAAACTTAGAATTGAAGTTGTAGACTCAAATAAGTATATTGAATATATCAATATATATTGAATGAATTTTCTCTACTGTGGTTTTAACTAATTTGAATCGGGATGTAAATCGAATCGTAAAGGGAGAAATTCAATCTGAAATGAGATTTGAATCGTAGGATTTTAAGATTTTTAACAACAATGCAAGTATGTAAGTAAATGATGATAACACAGAAAGAAAATGGTTAATGAATATAGTATAGGCAACTTGAGCAACTTAAGGAGAAGAAGAAGAACTTCATAATTGTAGATACATTAGTGTACTGCATTGTATTATTTTTGTACATTATTTTTGTTTTAAGTAATAAGATCACTAACTTTTCCCAAAAAAGAATAAATACATGGGTATTACTTTTAGCTTTTTGAAGTGCTATGTTGGCAGTCCAACCCATTGGCATACCATATACGACATTTTTAAAGAAGAAAAACAATGATATAAGCTGCAGATTGCTTAAATTTCTACTTTTCATTGGTGGAGATAGTATTGTATTATTGGTTTAAGAAAGGAGAAAATGAACCATGGATGTACTAGTACGTGACCGAATCTTCCAATGACCAGACTAACACTACCGTGTTGATTGCAATCTGCACTGTATCTTTAAAAAATGAATGACTCAAGGGTGTCTTTTATGTCACTCGTGCAGTACAAACCCTACACTTTTCTCTCAATAATTGATTCATAACCATCCAGCTGGCCTTGGAGGTTAATTTTTAATTTTACTAGTGTAAGGTAAAATTATTCCATCCATGGTTAGCATTTAACTTATTAAAACTAAAGTATTATTAGAAGAACCTTTAAAAAAAAAAAAATAGGAATACAGATAATATTATTCAATTATTTTAGTATAAAATGGTTAGATATTTTTATATATTTTAACGTCATTGACCACTAGCTCAAGTGGTATGGCGCTGTATGTTGAGATCCTAAAGGTGACAACAAAATGGGTGCTAAGCTTAACAAAAGTATCACCCTATTAATCCAAAAAAATTATGAAACATTTTAAAAGCAAACAAAAGAAACATATAAGAACAATTGTAAAATATTTTCCATATCGGACACTTTCCAACAAAGTAAATAATAAGAAAATACTAATTTTGTAATACTATTTTCTTGTATTATGCTACTTTCTATAGAAGTCGGTGTCATCCCAAGGATCTAATCGAAAAATAATATACAACAAGTTAGTTGTTAATAAAAATAAAATGGATATAGTTCTTATATTATATAATTATTAATAGAAATTATAAGTGCATATGCACTTGTTAGTAATCATGAAACATTTGTTTCTTTTTGAAAATGTATTGAAAAGGCCCAAGGCCTAAAAGTTAACGGGTGAAACCCGATACAACATATTACATCTCATTACTTTAACCTTAAACAAACTAGGGTATCATATGTGCCTCCACTCCGAAACACATAGAAAGCCAAATAATGGAAGAACATCAACCACCGCGATAGAAAATGATGAGAATTGATTTCAGGGAGGCTTCCACTCCTTTATTTCTTTTGTGTGAAGTCTAGAAAGCTCAAGAGCTAGACTAAAATGGCTATGTCTTGCTGTTTTAGTTTATTGTACTTTCTTATGAATTTATATGAACTGAAGTAAAAACTAGTTTTCATAACATAGTATAGCACAAAGATTGTAGTTGACTGGTAATGGTCATGAGACCATCAACGTGGTTAAACTAAATTGAATATATAATAGTTCAAATACAAAATTACTGTTTTTGAAGAAACTAAAAAAGATGATGATATATAGTTGAGAATTTAGGATAGCCATTCTTCGAATTTTTTTTAAAGAACTTTACTCTAATATTCCAATAAGAATAAAAAGTTACATTTTTTGACTAGTAACAAATATACATTTAGGCTCTGCTTGGGAGTTTTCTACCGGTTTTGGATAGCATTGTATTTCAGGTGTTATTATAACCCTTGCTTGTAAGATTTTTTCACACCAGTTGTACTTGGTTATAAAACCAGTGTAGTGTAGTTTTGATGGAAGTTCTCAACCCATCAAATTGAGGTGTATTGAAGTGTTATAACTTTTTTTTCACTACACATGTACTAGTTATATTGCCGGATCAATTTTCACAAAACTAGAGAATAAATATAAGGATATATATATATATATATATATATATATATATAATATTACTTTAATGAAAAACTCTCAAAACCAGTGTATGTTAAACTCTCAAGCATGTATTGATCGGTTATAACAACACTTCTTGTAAACCAATCAAAACAGCTACAATCATTTACGGTCAAAATTGGCACTCCCAAAACCTATTATAACTAGTACTAAACTCCCAAGCAGAGCCTTATTCGATTCATACAACTATGTGATAAATGCTACAAATGTCTCAATTTAAATAACATTAAGGTCGTTGTAGTATAGTGGTGAGTATTCCTGCCTATCACTAGCATTAAGGTCATTGTAGTATAGTGGTGAGTATTCCCGCCTATCACATGGGTGACTTGGGTTTGATCCCTGGCAACGGCGATATGTATCTTTTTTCCTTTATTTGTTGAAGTTGAACTTATCTACCTTCATGGAAATTTACATTCCGCTCATATTCACACACTTCATCAAAATGTATCTCCACGAAAATATTACCCATTATAATAATGAGAACAAAACCGAGTTTACAAAGCAATAACTACGATTAAAATAGACTCAATTTGTACACCTTGGTAATTATGTGGCAAAATCATTTTCTTCCAACCAACCAGCTAACTAAAGTTAAAACTATAATCACCTATCTCAATTTCTACAAAAACAAGTTTTGTAATAAAGCTATTATGGTCAAATATAAATATTCATAACTCAATTTCGAAAATTTACCCCAAAAATGTTTGGTAGGTGTTATAAATCATTATCAACTAAATACAAACTTCAATCTACAGATTTGAATTTGCAAATAAAAAAAACTAACCTTTCCAGCATCAAATAATTTCCACGACATCACTCATATAATGTAAAAAATTAACAAATCATTAAAGTCAAAAAAACCAAATACATAACTCACTCGCGAGAAATCAGAGATGGCCGGAGCAATTTATTCGAATCAATAGTAGAATCCCTACCTTGATTTTCACCCAATAAATGCGCATCTATAATTATATATCTATATATCACTTGAACTGCATATTTAATATTTGTATAATGTATTTTGTCCACTATTCGATAACCCTAAGTCAGGCATACCAAACTATACATACGCTTAAATTGTGTATTGGAAGATCATGTTAAATTTCCATTACTACCAAAGTTATCGAGAGTCACAACTATATTGTGGACTCCCCTCAAAAACAAAACCTCAGAGAAGTTGGCTTGTAGCTACTGTTACAACGCCCAAGAGTACTATGGAACAGGTATGACCTACTCTAGATTGGCGTCCCAATCTCTCTTAGCCCCTACTGTGGGATCACGTCTATAGGTCATGCACCTTAATGGTATAGTGGTTTCCATGCACCAACCGACAACCCTAATTCGAACAGACCATATCAACAAATATGTATATTATATATAACATCCCACCTCTGGAGGCTCAAAACTAACTGCTATGGAAGTTGCAGTCATCCATAGGTGTTATTTCTGAGTGACTAAAATCGGAATCTTGAAACTATGGTAACGAGGAAACACAAGAATATGAAAAAAAAATTAAACTTCAATAAAACATAATTACTCATTTCTTATGAATTTCAATTTAAGATTCAATTACATAATCCCATATGTTAACCACCTTCATATCACATATACATGTACAAAATACGATAAGAGCGACATTTGAAGATATCCCCTTATGATGATCAGAGAACTAATAAATATGAACTTTACAGTTCTTAGTACATCATAGCGAAAAACACAAAATAGCTCCTATATAGCTAACACCGCCTCCTGCACGTCTCTGGAAGCTTATTTGTCCAGAAACCTGAAAGTCTCCCACTCTCAGACTATTCAAATAAATTTTGAGTACCCGAGAGTTTGTGGAGAAACACAAACTTCGAGTCGGACAATAAGTCTGGTATGAATAATCCCTATCATCTCTTATCATAAATAGATAGCTAGTGAGACCACGCCGCTTAGCGTAATGGGTTTTCCCCTCACTAGTATCCAAAACAAAACATGCAAATCATTTACTATGCCCCTGCACCCAAAATGATTGTCTTAACATAATATGGAATAAAACTATAAATCATATGTATTGGACATCCCATCCATCCATTTATTAGATATCCCATCTAAAAGAAATTTATTAGATTTTCGATCTAAAATTCAGTTTATTAGAGTTCCCTCTAAAATCTTTAAAATGACTATCCATCGTAGTTTAATAGGACTATCCATCCCAAATCCATTCAAAATAAATGCAGTATCCATCATACATTGTTTTATAAAAGATGGTGTAGGCTATCCACCGCACACTCCATAGTTTTCCTAGGATAACTATGAACCCATGGGTACCAAAATCCTGAGGCTAACCACCTCTGGCAAAACATTCTTTGCTTTAGAAATTTGATGTGGGCTATCCACCGCACATTCCATGGTTTTCCTATGTTGACCATGAACCCATCACTTGGCGAATTAAAACATAATGATCCCCATGATTATTTATAAAAATTCATGATCCCCATGATTACTTATTTTTCCCAGGTATACCACATGTTTAACCTATTCCAATTAGTAGCCCCCACTAGGTTAAATTAAATAAAAACACGTTGATAGCCCAATATATATTATCGAAAGCATATTATTGTTTGTAACCCCAAACTATGTATTGAAAACATTAAACCCACCCCGGTGCCCCCAAGGTTTTATAAAATTCAATTTAAATAAGGACCCCCTTATATATTCAACCAAAGATAAGTATTTTATGCTACAACCCTTCGAAGTGTCCCCTTCGAATTAGCAAAACTTAACTCAAGAAAAATGGCTAAAACAACCCTTTAAAACCCGAACGAACTCCCTTGCGAAAGCAAATAACCCTCCGAAGTTAGCCCCTTCGGAAGCCATCCTTTTGAAAGCATCAGAAAATCATACCTTTCGACCTTGTCGGAAGGTTTCTTTTCGACCTAGTCGAAAGGTTCTACCCTTCGACCTTGCCGACGGTCTGGGGTGTCCTCCCTTATAAAACAATTTATAAACCTTTCGAAAGTAATCAAACTCAAAACCTTTCACAATCTTTGAAGATAACCCCTTTAAAACCTTTCGAAATCAAAACCTTTTGCAATCATTAAAGATAACCCCTTCAACCTTTCAAAATCAAACGTTTCGAAACCATTCAAAACAAGTAAGTGTTGGTATTGGAGCCAACCCTTCGAAAGTATAATTCTGACCATGTCGGAAGGTTAACCCTTGGATTTTTTTGAAAGGTATTAATACACCTTTTAAGAAAGCATTTTAAAATAATACTCTCGAAGGTTTACGCTTTTGAAAAAAAATTAGTCTTTTGTAAAATGATAGAGTCAAAGGATCCTCCTTCAACTTATTCGAAAGCAATTATATTTTAAAAGAAAAGGAAGCAGCATCCCCGTCCCTTCACCCCTCTCCCCTTTAACACCATGCCTACCTTTCGACTTAGGAAGAGGGTAATTATTTACCTTCCGTCTTAGATGAAAGGTACCTTTTAAATTCGTCAGAAGGCTAAAAGCGGGCTTGTTGGAGTCGAAGGCAGAACTGAGCCTACTGAAGTGATGTTCTATCTTGCTTTTGTCTAATTTTGATTAGCTGATGAGCCTTCTCCTGTACTTCCATATAGTAAAAAGTATAAAATAGTCATGCTTTTTTCTCAAAACACTATACTTCTTTCCCAAATCAATTTTCGAAAGCAATATCCCTCCGGCTGTGACCAAGACGGAAGCAATATTGCAGTTTAGCCCTTAGGCTTAATTAGTTAATTACTTAGTTAACCAATAAGGAAAAATACCCAAAAATGGCCAAAAATCTTATAAATCATATACATCAACATATTAAAATTTCAAAGCATTTGAAGATCAAAACAACTCAGAATTTAACCAAAACGGAATAAAACGTATTAATTAGCCCATTAACATTTTAAAACACTTAAGACTTATCCAAACAAAGGTTTAAATGGTTGTATCCTAACCAAAATCACAAACATGAATTGGGTATAACCTATAACCGATCCAAACATAGAAAAATGAGATCATAAACATGATTATTCACATTGATTAGTTAATTGGAGAATGAGAAAACTTCCTAGTTTAAATTCCTTAGCTTTTTCTTCAATTTATTGCTCTTCCTGGAGCTTTTAATGGCCGGCCGAAGTTGGTGATGAGTTAAGAATGAGAAAGTGAAAATTTATTAAAGCGGAGGAAGAGATATATACTAAGAAATGTATCCCCATTTCCAAGTTTACCCTTTAGGAAAATTCCTCCTTCTAAATTTAGTTAAGTCTTATTTTAGTTCATTCATTAAGACATGGCCATTAGATTTCTCACCTCCCTAATTATTCTATTAATTTATCCAACTAAATATCCTGAATGATGTTAATTAAAATTCATGGGAATTGCATAATATTTTGTGCATCTCCAGTAGCCCCAAGTCAGACATATCAGAGCTATATCTATACATATAGACATATATAAATCACATACTGTATGTCGTATATGTATACTCGTCTATGTATATGTGTGTGTGTGAATAAAAAATGCAAATATATGAAACTAATAAACATATATCATTCACATTTACATATAAAAAGGCAATGCACAACCAAAGTAACAAATCTATCATCTTAGTATCAATAACAATTCACACATACAATAAATAATTTAATAAAAATGCATCTTGCTTATGCACTCAATCTAACAATTAAATCTTCTTCGTATTATTCTATAGAAGACTCAAACTTATTTTATAAAGTAATATGCTTGCATATCAATCATACTATAGTTTATTTTTACTTAATTCTTCTATTTAAATTAATGTCAGCTATCAATAAAGCCCCCAAATGTTATATATCTCATCTACATAATTTATATATGTATGTATGTATGCACATATATCTAAAAACATTTCTTAGAGCTTGAAGTTAATAAATCACATTATTACAATATTCGGGATTTTATAACCTTATCAAAGCTCAATAAACAATACAATATTTCTATGTAATTTTTAACTTCTCAAATCACATTTATATAAGTTTACTGGTTTGATAATTATTGTTTTACACTATAACAAACCAATATCAAGGCCAAATAAACTTCAGAGCCCTTTTAATACAATGTAACTACCTAAATTATTATTTTAGCCTTATGGCTTATTTTAAAGGTCATACTTCTAATTTTCGATTAGTAATAAAATATATAATAATATTTATATCACTAATATAACTACAAATTAGGGTTCTAATTAATTTATAACCGTTATAAATTAATATCAACTCCATCTATTTCTATTGAATATGAATAGAACACGGTATCTAAATACACAAGATCTTAGTCAATTATCCTTAATATCCACTCTAACCAATCCAAGCAAATGGAGAAATAATTACTAGTGTATATTTTTATATCTCTCTGGGGAATTTTTTTTTCAATATATATAATTACATGAATTTATACTGAAATATAAACTCAGAGTTATAGTTTCGCTCACATAAGCTGTAATTTCTAAAGTGTCCAAATCCAATGCCATAGCATAGGTAATCTCGCTATGAGTGCAATAGTGAAGACCACACCTCGATTGGACCTCTTATGGAAAAGATAAGAAATATATAAAAATATGAATTAAATTAGTGAATTAACCTTAACTTAATCAAATTCACTTAAACTTCTCCTAAAAATTCTTTTAATGCTTCATCACCTACAACCAACTTCTCACTACTGCCATTGTCGCGCCACACCACCAGTCCTCCACCAACATGCACCTTTCTCCACCGCAAATCTAAAGGGACCTACATTGTGGCCTCCGACCCTTAAAACCAAAACTTACCCTCGTAATCCTTGATTGTGCATTAACCACGCCTCCACTATGTTATGGCCAATTCTGGCCATCGACACCCCCATCGCTCTTCTCCTCAGGTCGTGCCACACACGACTATGGTCACGCTTCCCCTCCAGTTCACCTCTATGAAACCCGACTTCAAGGCCCTCATTCCTCCACTGTTGCAACCCAATGTCCTTGTCACCTCTACCAAACATCGGCTTCTGGTCGTGAATGGTGGGGAGAGCATAATATTCATTTGAGGAGTAGAGATGGGCACAGATGTCGGAGGGGGTAGTGTGCAGTAGTGAGGGGGAGATATTCTAGGGGGAGATATTCTAAGGAAAAATGAGAGAAAAGTCTCCTCTAGGGTGTACACATGCAAATATATATATATATATAATTTGATTTCTTGAATAAATTGCCATATATTTTGAGCGTGTACGATCATACATCATATCGGATCACTACAAAACTCATCGGTGCATATTACCTCATTTTATGGTCCCAATGTTATAAATTTCTTCGCCATCCGAGACGGAGCTTCGGGATGATAATTGCATGTATTTCAAGGTTGTTTTGACCATCGAATCACCTGATTCTAAAATTTCTTCAACCGTACGTCTCATAATGAATTCTTCACCCAAAATCACATGTCATCGGTCAAGATCCCTTGGAATCGACTACGCACATATTTTTACAAAATGCATATAACAATATGTAAATCATAAAAATACCATGATTTTAAATATAGAAATATTTATACTCATTTTAGTTCACTATATTGATCCGGACTCAAATGAAGTAGCCGCGATTTCAAATTCGCTGCACGTGAAAAGCTAGATTTTGGGCCTTCAATAAATAACGATCCAATATTTAAATTAATTACTTAAATATCCATTTATTAAAAATAAACACTGTTGTATTCTCCCCTTCTTAGAAATTTTTTTCCCTAAATTCCTATGGGTATGACAATACAACTCGACTGACCAAAATTTCCAAAGCACAAAATATACTTCCTAACCCTTGGGCTTAAAAAAACTCCTTTTATTTCTAAAAAATTCGTCGACACATCCTTTGTGCGGCTAGCTTCGAAATCCCAAAACAATACACACATACATATCTCACATCTGAGGCAACTCATACCTAAGGCATCTCATCTTCGAGGACGTACAAGTATGTATGTATGTGTATACACACACACACCATCTACACTACAGATCTTACATACTTCTTTCACAGCTAGAGCATGTCATTTAGATTTGAACCCAAGTGAATAAGCATCCCAATAGCACATAACTGCTTCCATGTACCTAATCATGTACTCAATTAGGAGGACTAGACACACCTACAACATTAAACTTTGGATTTAAACATGCTAAATCATATATAGCAATCATCTCAAATAAATATTATACAACTAACTATGCAGCAAACACATCTAATGAAACAAGCATCTCAATAATACTAAAGCATCCCAATGGTGCACAATTGCGTCCATCTATCTAACCATGTACTCAACTAGGAAGATTAAACACACTTGCAACAATAAATTGTGGGCTTAAACTTTTAAATCATATATAGGAATGAATCGTCTCAAGCACATACGCTATATCAAACCATGCAACAAACATCTCAAATAAATATGTTAAAACTAACTATGTAACAAACACATCTAATGCAACAAGTATCTAAAACAAACATGTTATAACAACTATGCAACAAGCACATCTAATGAAACTAGGATCTTGAATAAACATGTTACAACAAACTATGTTTTCTTACATTTTAACAAAATAAAAAGGAAAACAAAAATTTCCTTAAGTAACTAGTGGTAAATCAATACAAAGCTCCATCGAACATGGACACGCTTAACCCCACCATTCTGAAGCCACATAGCCCTATTCTCAAAAGTATGAGTTGTCCTTCAAGGTCTAAAGCCACATTCGATTCACATCCACTTTTTTTAGTCGACTCATCATGATGATATTACTAGAATTACACATTTATACAAACAAAATTCACAAAATATACACCAGCAATAACAATCAACAAGCAATAACAACCAACGAAAAGAAATCAACAAGCAATAAGAAAATCAACGATCAACCAACAAAAATAAACAATCAATTAATAATTAATTAACAAAAATAAAAAAACAATCAAAATTAAGCAACAAGAAGCAATCAATAAGCAACAAAAATCTGTCAGCAATCAATCAACAAAAATAAACAATCAATAAAAATCAAGCAATCAACAATGATTACCAAATAAACTTTAATCGTTTAAAACGAGTCTATAACATCATGCATGATAATCCATAATAGTTATAATATGCATAAATCTAAAAACTCACATAAGTTTATTTGACATTCAAGATAAACCAAATGCCTAAGTGGTGCTACTTCTTCTTTCATGAATACAATACATGAAAGGCAATTACACGTCTTGCTCTGAAAAGGAAAACTTATATGATATGATGGATCCTCGATCTTCAAGACTCTCAAATAAATCTAGAAATACAACTATCAACTTTCCTTTTCCGTTCGAGCAGAACCCATTTGCCCAATGATAAAACTTTACAGATTGAATTATCACTAAATGATGATCAACTAACACTAAGGTTCTATAACGACCCAGAATTTCAGACACTTCATATTTAAATATTTGAATCTTGGATTAAATGTTATTAAATGAATTTAATAACCTTGCTAACCCCCTTTTAAGTAATAACAAATGATTGTAAACTTTTTTAAGAAAAATGATTACAAAAATAAATACTTTGAACAAACATCGATAATGTGATCGAATATCGTTTTATCGATAAACAGCTTTTTACTCATTAAATGTTGTTCAAACTTTTTTACATACATTATTTGTTTAATAAATCATTAATATGAAATCAAAATATTTTTCCATTTGTGAAAAATAAAATATGATGATGTCATGGGTGATGTCATGGAAAGATATTTTGAAAATATGCATTTATGGAAAGTCTTAAGTGTTAAGTAAAATATGTAAAAGTGTAAAGTAAAATAAACATGCAAGGCACATGGAAAAGGGTCTTGGCCATTTAAAAGAGGGGATAAGTCACGTATACTCACATCGAATTCATTAAAGCTTCAAATGTAATAAAAAATCAAAAATATTGGAAGTGGATTAGCACTAATCCACTTTGTTCTTCACTAATATTTCTCTAATTAACTCAAATCTTCTCCGAACTCCACCAAATTTTCACCAATACCTTAGAACACCTTAGCAAGCATGAATCTAAATTCAAAATTGGAAGAAGAAAAGAGGATATTGGGTTTCCATGAAGGGTCATAAGCATTAGGAACGAGGGGGAGGATTTGCTTTGTGATTTTGGTGCTAAAGGCTGGATCTTTTTGCTTTTGGAGATGGTAGGAAGTGGTACTTTGATTCTTAGAGGTTTGATCTTATTGTTGGCTTGGATTTGGATGAGTTATCTCACTATCTTGTATATATATATATATAGTATGTCTATATACATATGTATGTGCAAATATAAAGTTAAACTGATATTATCTAAGTAAAGTTAGAAACCCTCTTTCTTTTGAAAGAAAATGGCAACTTTATATTGTATAACATCACTCCGTTACTTCTATAATATTTGGTGTAGCCTAGACTTTGTTTTTACATGTTTGGTTGGCTTGTTTGTTGAATTGAAGTATGTTTGGAAGTGGTTTAAGCGAGAATTAATAGTTGCTATAAGTGCACTTCGATATCCCTTAACTTTAACTTGTGTAAATGGAAGATTTATAAACCTTTTATTTGGTTATTCTCTACACAAATTTTGATGTTTGGTATAGTAAATAAATGAATTGAAAAGTTATATAAGCCGTGAATCAAAATTGTGAAAGTTAAAAGCAAAAAGGTCGCTATGGATGCACTTTGAAAATGTATCGTATTCAACGATTTTCAAAGTTAACTTTGAGAGACATCCTAGGGCTTCATTTCATTTTTGATAAGTATTATAAGTGTACTTATTAATAGAATAATAAGAAAGTTTAAATCGTTCATTAACCCAATAGAAAAAAGTTGCAAAGTGTTATGGCAAGAAGAAGGTCGCTATATGAGCACTTTGAAATACCTTATTTTTGAGAATTTTTACAAATAAATTGAAAGATATCCATAAGGATTACTTCCCGTTGATTTTAAATACCCTAATGGTAGTACTTATTGGAAAATTTTCAATTTTTATGTCATTTGTTTTAGGGCTGTTATGGTAACGGTAAATTTACCGTTACTACACCGTTACCAATAAATTGGTTACCGATTACGAAATAAAACGGTATATCAATACATTCGGTATGGTAATGGTAATTTTACCGTTATAAGCGGTAAATTATTGGTAAAAAAATTTTGAACCATCAATATCGGTAATTTACCGATAAATTGATTTGTTGCAAACTTTCTCATATTTTGGCCCATTGGATTATGGACTTTCAACATCTGTCGCTGCTAAGTGCTAGGGTTTCATCTGTCTAAGAGAGAAAATAACATAGCCGCTCTTTTAATCTTTTTTATCTTCTTCGTTCTTTTCATTTCTCGTCTGTCGATTAGGCGATTATCGACTTATCATGGCTATCGTGACTCATCCTCTCCTTTCTCCTTCTTTCAATTGCCGACTAGATGTTTTGAGCTTTGATGTGCTTTAATTGAACCAAATTAATTGAATTGGTACGTTTTTAAGTTTCTTTTGTGCTTTAAAAGTTTTAGTCATGCCGTTTAGGGGGTTTTAATTCAGTCTTTGGTTAGTGGAAGATTGACTGTTATATGTAAAAATTTGGCTAGTTCAGTTCATATTTATGGACGTGTTTTATGAATGAAATTTCAATGTTCTATTTTTTGATCATATTTCTTGCCATGGAATTAAATCCTTACGTATTGTGTTTCTAACAAAGTGCTATGTTTTACACCGTTCATTTCTCCAAAATATGATAATTGGTGGAGCGGAAAACGTAAGGATTTGGCTAGTCCTCTCCTTTCTCCAAAATATTATAACGTGTCCATAATTTTCTAACTATATCTTCTTTGCTAATCAGATAGCTTGGCTATATATGGTTGTTATTTGTATGTCTTGTGTTTCTAACCGAGTGCTGTGTTTTTTTTGTGCAATCCACTGCTGAATATTTAAACCAAAAAACAGAAGAAAAAGGAACAATTCATAAAGAATGATTTGTCTTGTAAATGGTATAAGTAACATTTTCCAGGTTGAACCTCTGCATACATTACACATATATGGAAATAGAATGATTTTACCATCTAATTTGATTATACCAGAGTAACACCTGGATCATTCATTGTTACCTTACTCCTAAAAACCATAGAGCTTATTACTCCTTGAATGTTGTTATTGACATAAATATATATACAACAACAATCGCTTGCCACTTTACGATGAACAATTGACATAGATGCTCCAACATTTAATTCATTCCATGCAATATCAGGAGCCACGGAATTTAAATTACAACAAATGGAAAAATACACGAACAGATCCTTGGTTATAATTCTAGTAAGTTTCTTAGTTGCGTAATAAATATATTCTTCACCTCATAATTGCTTTCACCCGTTTTCTTCACCGTTGTGCCTCCCAAGCAATATTACTCACAAATACCTTGATTTCTACGCATTCCTTATACTAACTAGTTTGCTTTTCAAAGAAAAGAAATACTAATCTACACTTCACATACATGAAGTTTAGAACCACACCTTCTTTAACATTTACATTTCAACAAAGGGTCTTGTTGTCATCTTCTTTGTTTTATCAAGCAAGGTGTGGAGCATTCAGCTTAATCTAAGTTGTTTATTTAAAAATCAGTTCTCTTTACACTTTATTTTTGTTTGTTTATTTTTGACTAAATCTATTAACTTTCTGTACAGGCAATATATCTACAATAGATTCAGCTCCCAGGCTGTTTTATACCTAAACTGCATAAAATGTTTGACTTGTCTTACATATATGTTTTATAATTCTACAGAGGAAGTGTGATGACCCGGAATTTTTGTATTTGGAATTGGAATATTTAAATAATTTTAAATATTCAAAGGTTAATTTTTAACTTGAATTTCAAATATCAATATTTATTGGATAATTAATGGTTGAATTTAATTATCGGAATTGGATAAATTATTGAATCTGGAATTTTAGGCCTGATAAAAATAATTTGAAGGCCTGTAAAATTTATATTGATAATACTGAAGGTGATAGAACTTTAAAAACTGAATTTAAAAATGTTTTTTCATTTTTAAAAATATAACGTTTAAATTGAATTTTAAAATAGCCTTCCGAGGCACAGTCTCGGAATTCGACGAAACCAGTTCCATTGGATCCGCGATATTGAATTATTTTCGAGTTTCAATTTTTGTAGCATTTGGAGTTGCTGTGTGAGCACACGGTAAGTAAACGCGCTGAACTATATCGAAATTCAATATTAAGTAGAAGAAAAATAAATTATATAATGGTTAAATCAGGTGAACAGTTGGGTACCTTTTCAATCACGTCCCTTCACTTCTGTTACAGGCGAATTTTCTTTTGTAGCCGACCTACTCTCCTCGTTTTAGTTAAATCAGAAACATTGTCAAAAAAGAAATCATGGCCGAAATAAGATTTTCTTCCTCCAGTTATCATTCTCGAAAATTTTCCCCCTTTCTATTTTAAAAATCAAAAAGGGCCGAAGCCTTTCTTCCTCAGAAAAATTTAAATGAGAATCAGAGTCGATTTTGTTCGTTCAAGGAGAGGGGTCTCGTCATTAGCGCGCCGTTCTTCTCGAAATCCTGTCGTCGTTAGGCTTGAAGCTTTGAGCGCGGCGGCACATCTCCTCGTTGAGGGCTGCGACTCGAACTTAGGCTAGGGCTTCTCGTTCGTTGGCGGTAGATCGGAGGCGTTAGTGCAGAACGCAAGTGAAGGCGATGGAACGCTGGCTATTGGAAGCCACGATTGTTTGGACGTTCATCGGCGATCTGAGCTCGACCAAGATGGCGATGAATTTAGATGGTCGATATCTGGGTGCTTGTCGCGTGTGCGCGTGCGGTCCGAAGAGATGGAGGCACATTCAAGTGGAGGCCGCGTTAGATCTTGTTGGATTTCGCGTTGTGGTTGCAGGCTGAGCTGAGGAGTTTCGCTGTCAGGTATAAACAATTTATTCACTTCAACTTAAAATCTGGAAATGGTTAAAGATGTACAGGAAGAAAATATATGACAGTGTAGTTTGAAACATTTCTATTTTTACAAGTTAACAGGGAAGAAAAAGAACATAAAAATAAAATAAGTGTACAAATAGATTGTAATCTACTAAATTTATTTCAAAATAATAAATTGTGGTGGATAATTAATTTAATTTATTCATTTGATTTTAGTTACCAAAGGAATTTAGTTTTGAAATTTATTAAAAGGGATTTTAAATATTGGGGGAATTTATGTAAGTGAAAATTTTGAAATCTATTGTTTTTTAGCGTATAGGTATTTTAAAAGGGGAAAATTTTCAGTAAAAAATTAAATTACTAGTTTAGAATTAAAGTATAAGTTGAATTTAAATTTTAAAACGGGAATTGAATTGTTCGTTTGTTAGGATATTAATTAAATTAATTTATCAAATGGAGATTAATTATTCAAATTTCTCGGGTATTAATAGAATCATCTAATGTTTATACAAGGTATAAATTATGAAGAAACAAGTCGAGATGGATTGAATTTGCGAACAGACCAAAGGTGAGTTAATCTCACTCATCTGGTCCTTATTTAAATTTAAATAGTTAAATTTAAAATAATTGGTTGAATGATTGAATTGATTGGATATGATATATTATATAGTAGTAGATAGAATATATTGGAGTGATTGATTTCCTGCAATATTTATAGCGGATGAGACCCTATGCGTCGCATAATAGCGGATGATATTTTATAAATCCCATATACCGCGATATTCCACCCTGAAGTGGAATTGGTATTTTATATTGTGCTAACGTTTGTGGATGCAGGAAACAGGTTGGATGGATCGAGTTTTCTATATTACAGCATGATAGGGGGTTCTCGCTTCGCGTTTGGCGGCGAACGGGAGACTCTTACCCCTACATGTCCCCGGGGAGGGGG
Source organism: Allium cepa (assembly GCA_030765085.1). Lineage (NCBI taxonomy): Eukaryota > Viridiplantae > Streptophyta > Magnoliopsida > Asparagales > Amaryllidaceae > Allium > Allium cepa. Next base: position 962,917,736 of record CM060928.1, read on the forward strand.
GAGGGAGGATTGGTTGCGAGTCGAGAGGCTGGCCGTAAAAGAAAACCCGAGGTACCAATGTATGCCACGTTGGGGCTGTGATGGTTGAAAAGCCTACCAGTTGTGGCCGCTGTCGATGGTTGAAAAGCCTAGGTCGTAACACTTGGTATCAGAGCATAGGTTGGCGATAACCTTGGCTCTGGTGGGAAATTACTCATTTAAAATAGAGTCTATGGTACTCTAGAATGAGTTTGAGCGTATTAATAAATAAATATGAGCGCGTATTTGTTAGTGAATATAAAATGATTTTATATTGTGTTGATTGGTTTATTGAGTAGTTTATGGATTCTGGTCAATACGAGTAATTAACGTTATTGATAGGGATCTCTAAACACTTGGATAGAATAATTTGACACAGTATTGTTTCAAAGTAGGGTAAATGAAATAATCTTACCCAAATTATTTTTATATATAAGGATATAATTTTTGTAAAGTATTATAATATTTGGATGCCTGATTGTTAAGGAATGGTAATATCAAATTATTAACACTATTGTGTAGAAATTAAATAAGAAATTGAAAACTTATAACCGAAGTTGAAGAATAAATTTATACAACAAAATGGAATGTGAAATATAGATTATAAATGAAATTTATAATTGAAATGAACCCCATATACAAATGAGACTTGTAAATGTAAATTGTAAAGTTGATTATAATTTTGGAATAGAATTCCAGAGAACCATTTGAAATTGAAATGAGATAAAATTCCAGAGAATGTTTGAATATAGATTTAAAGGAATTGCAATTTGGAATTTTTGGGAAAATTTTAAATTCTTTTGGGTTGGAAAAACAGTTTCCAAAAGGTTTGTAGGAATAATATTGATATGTTGGAAATATTTTTGTGTTGTATTTGAAATTTGTGAGATTTGGAAATTAAAAATATTTGAAATGTTGTTAAAGAGATAAAAGCATCTAGTTCTCTTTCGATCGCTGGAAAATAATTTCGGTGATGACTGCAGCATCATCGATGTTCATTTTCGAGTTTCTAGAAGAGAAATTGCTACCAAATTGTTTTAAAATTGGAATTGTATGTGAACTGGGTTTGGTTTTGAAATTAAGGAATAAATGAATTTCCCAAAGAATTTTGGATATAGTTGAATTCTAAGGTGATATTGAAATTTTGGAAAATTGTTTAAACTCTGGAATCTTGTTTAAAATGTTTTTGGGATAATAAAAAATATATTGGCCAAGAAAAAGGTATAATTCTGAGTTAATAAGTAAAATGTGAATGAGAATTGATTGTAAATAGATGAAATATGAATATAAATAAGTTGTGATTTATAAAATTTGAAAGTAAAATAAATAAACTGAACGAATTGATAATTAATTGGTAAATGAAATATGGAGATGGAACTTGAATTAGTTAAATGCAAGTTGAATACAATTTGTTGTGATAAATGTTTGGTTTGTAAATAATTTAGGTAATGAGTAATTGATGTAATCAATATGGATTGTTCCAAAATTTATAAATGGATTCAAATAAAATGAAACAGAGTAAAGTATAAATTGAATTGGTATCAACTTTAAGTAGTTATAAAATAATCCTAGTAAATCGGAATAAATTAAAATGAATTGAATTTAAGAAATTGAGTTATAAACTATGTAAATTAAATGAAACAATATACGGGTTGATTGAAACAATTGAATATTGTATGAATTGGTTGTCAACAATTAAAATTTATGTTGGAACATTGGAAATGGCTTATGAAAAATTTATATAACCTACATTTTTATAGAATCCATGTTTTAGCTATTTATATTTAAGTGAAATGTTAATCAACTTTGTATATTTCTCACTTACCTGCTTAAATTGAGTAAGTACAGGTTGTTGGAAGCCGTATGACTGGTTTTGACTGCGCTAAATGCTAAAGTAAATAGCCGCTTGCTTAAAAATGCTAAATAAGGTACGCCTACGCAATACAAATAGGAAATATGAACTATTTTTCTGTTTTCCAACTGGGTGGGTCGATGTATATATATTTATATCTCTTGTCAAATTGCAAAAGCTCCTCCGTACAAGGGAGACTCTGCCAAAAATTTTCGAAAATTTTAGGAGTTAGAAACTTTTTGAAGCTTTTGAAAATTTTCACTAACAACAAATGATTTAAATTTGTTAAGCAAATAGAATTGAAACTGGATATTGAAATCTAATTCAAATGTGAAGTAAGGTAAAGTGAAATCGAAGGAACTAAAGAAAGTGAAGTTTGCAAATAAATTTTAATTGAGATTTAAATTAATTGGTAAGTGCAACTAATTCAATGTTCAAAATGAAAGCCGAATTGAAATCAAATGGAATTGTAAAGGCAAAAGTGATTAGAAATGAATGTGAACTTCAATAGTGAAGTGAAAATAAATATAAGAAGTATGTAAAATATTTATATTGAACTTAAGAAATATGGTGAGATTCTTAAGTAATTTGGTATTGGGGGAAATTATGCTAAGTGAATAATTTAATGAAGGTTGAAGCTGATAGTTGTGAATGTGAGGATTGTGGGAAAAGTGGATAACAATCAAAATGAATGTGAATTAAAGAGAACTGGTATAGCTAAAAACTCAATTGGGCTAATTACGTAAGGTGTACGTATATTATTTATCCGCATAGCTATTTGATCCACAATTTGAGCACAGAATTTCAAGGTAAATTATACCGATCCGAGAGAGGATTTTTCACTCGATTTTCGACGGCGAACCTGGATATGGAGTTTTGATTGATTCTGGAAATTCTCTATCATAGTAATGACTATGCAAGGAGAAGGACGGTTTCTAATCAGGAAAACGGATCTGAGTCCGCACTAGAAATTCGGGTGGACGATACTAGTTCGGAAGTGAGATTGTGTGATCGAGTAAGCGATCAGATTCGGTATTGCGTACAAATGATATAGGTACATCGTACGGGCTTAAGTAAAACAAATATTGAAAATGTGTAAAAGAAGTCAATGAAATGTTTTTGAATGTTGTGATTGGATATTATTGCTAAACAGGTTATGCAGGTATGAAATGGGAAATGAAAGTGGTTTTGATTTCAGATAATAAATTAGAATTGCTCGACAAAAAGGTATGTGTTTAAAATTCTATATGAAATTTGATTTGGATTTTGGATCTAGCCACTTGGCCTTTTGTTTTCTTTTTGAGATTTGGGGGCCGTGGAGCCATTTTGTAGTTGTACCGAGCTAGCCGCGCAAAGGAGATGCTGGCGAAATTTTTCGGAAATTTAGAGAGTTAGAAAAATGTTAAGAAAATTCTGATAATTTCAAATTTGACTTAAAATTTAAATTTGAATGATTGAGTAAGTAATATTGTTTGAAACTATGGGAAAGTTGGGTAAGTTAGTAAGTATGGTAATGTGTCTTTATAAATGACAATTGGTAGGATGTTGAATTGTTTGGTTTTAGGATAAATAAATGGGTATTGGACCATTCTTCCTAACTAGTAATTTTGGGGACGAAATTCTTTTAAGAGGGGAGGAATGTGACGACCCGGAATTTTTGTATATTTGGAATTGGAATATTTAAATAATTTTAAATATTCAAAGGTTAATTTTTAACTTAAATTTCAAATATCAATATTTATTGGATAATTAATGGTTGAATTTAATTATCAGAATTAGGTAAATTATTGAATCTGGAATTTTAAGCCTGATAAAAATAATTTGAAGGCTTGTAAAATTTATATTGATAATACTGAAGGTGATAGAACTTTGAAAATTAAATTTAAAAATGTTTGTTCAGTTTTAAAAATATATCGTTTAAATTGAAATTTAAAATAGCCTTTCGAGGCACAGTCTCGGAATTCGACGAAACCAGTTCCATTGGATCCGTAATATTGAATTATTTCGAGTTTCAATTTTCGTAGCATTTGGAGTTGCTCTGTGAGCACACGGTAAGTAAACATGCTGAACTATATCGAAATTCAATATTAAGTAGAAGAAAAATAAATTATATAATGGTTAAATCAGGTGAACAGTTGGGTACCTTTTCAATCACGTCCCTTTCACTTCTGTTACACGCGAATTTTCTTTTGTAGCCGACCTACCCTCCTCGTTTTAGTTAAATCGAAAACATTGTCAAAGAAGAAATCATGGCTGAAATAAGATTTTCTTCCTCCAGTTATCATTCTCGAAATTTCCCCCCTTTCTATTTTAAAAATCAAAGAGGGCCGAAGCCTCTCTTCCTCATAAAAATTTAAATGGGAATCAGAGTTGATTTTGTTCGTTCAAGGAGAGGGGTCTCGTCGTTAGCGCGCCGTTCTTCTCAAAACCCTGTCGTCGTTCGGCTCGAAGCTTTGAGGGAGGCGGCGCATCTCCTCGTTGAGGGCCGCAACTCGAACTTAGGCTAGGGCTTCTCGTTCGTTGGCGGTAGATCGGAGGCATTAGTGCAGAATGCAAGTGAAGGCGATGGAACGCTGGCTATTGGAAGCCGCGATTGTTTGGACGTTCATCGGCGATCTAAGTTCGACCAAGATGGCGACAAATTTAGAAGGTCGATATCTGGGTGCTTGTCGCGTGTGCGCGCGCGCGGTCCGGAGAGATGGAGGCACGTTCAAGTGGAGGCCGCGTTAGATCTTGTTGGATTTTGCGTTGTAGTTGCAGGCTGAGCTTAGGAGTTTCGCTGTCAGGTATAAACAATTTATTCACTTCAACTTAAAATCTGGAAATGGTTAAAGATGCACAGGAAGAAAATATATGACGATGTAGTTTGAAACATTTCTATTTTTACAAGTTAACAGGGAAGAAAAAGAAAATAAAATAAAATAAGTGTACAAATAGATTGTAATCTACTAAATTTATTTTAAAATAATAAATTGTGGTGGATAATTAATTTAATTTATTCATTTGATTTTAGTTACCAAAGGAATTTAGTTTTGAAATTTATTAAAAGGGATTTTAAATATTGAGGGAATTTATATAAGTGAAATTTTTGAAATCTATTGTTTTTAAGTGTATAGGTATTTTAAAAGGGGAAAATTTTCAGTAAAAAATTAAATTACTAGTTTAGAATTAAAGTATTGGTTGAATTTAAATTTTAAAATGGGAATTGAATTGTTCGTTTGTTAGGGTATTAATTAAGTTAATTTATCAAATGGAGATTAATTATTCAAATTTCTCGGGTATTAATAGAATCATCTAATGTTTATACAAGGTATAAATTATGAAGAAATAAGTCGAGATGGATTGAATTTGCGAACAGACCAAAGGTGAGTTAATCTCACTCATCTGGTCCTTATTTAAATTTAAATAGTTAAATTTAAAATAATTGGTTGAATGATTGAATTGATTGGATATGATATATTATATAGTAGTAGATAGAATATATTGGAGTGATTGATTTCCCGCAATATTTATAGCGGATGAGACCCTATGCGCCGCATAATAGCGGATGATATTTTATAAATCCCATATACCGTGATATTCCACCTTGAAGTGTAATTTGTATTTTATAATGTGCTAACGTTTGTGAATGCAGGGAAACAGGTTGGAGGGATCCAACTGGATTCCTCAAATTTATTTAGATTATTTAATATTCTGTGTTATGAATATTTGATATCCTGTGATGATTTTATTGATAATTGAAATATTGGATGGTATGGTTGGACTGAATATCTCAGTATAATGAGTTATCAAAATCTATAGAATTGGAGTTTTGAAAAGAAATAAAAGAGTAAAATTTTAAGTAAAATAAAATAAAAAAATAAAAGCAAATTTCAAAATTCTAACAAATATGGAAAAAGGGTATTTTTAATTAACAGGGAAATAATAAATTTTAAACTAAAGTGATATTAGTTTAAAGGATAAAGAAATTATTTTTAAACTTAAGGATTAAATTTTATTAAAGGATAAGAAGGAATTTTGGAAAGCTGAAATTGGTATTTTTTTTAAAGGGTTTTAACTCATAATAAATAAGTAAATATCTGGAAGTTAATGGACTTGAAAATAGATGAAGTAAGTGAAGGAAGTTATTTCAAGTGAAGTAAAATTAGAAATCAATTGTAAATTTATTTAAGTGTGTAGAATTAAAATTTAAAGAAAAGGGAGATTTTGGAATTTATGGACTGAGTTTATAAGAATAAAGTGGATTTGGGAAAATAAATACAAGGTGAGAATTTATTTATGGAATGGTAAATGTGTTTAAAAATAAATGGTGGTTTATTTTTTAAGGATGCGAAAGAGAAGTATATTTCCCTGGATAACCAAGTATGGTTTTCAAAGAAATTTTAAATAATTAGCTAAAAGTTTTAAAATTGTTTTAAAAAGGCATGTTTTGGAAAATTTATTAATTTTAAAATATGTAAATTCTAAAGTAAGTATTTTCTTTTAATCTATTATAGTAGTAATTATTTAAAAGTGACTTATATTTGTTTAAAAGTGAAAACCTAGTTTTAAATTTTATAAAGTAACCTTATTTTCAAATATTCATATAGTATGTATTTTTAATAAATTATTGAAGTAATTTTAATTTAAATATTTGAAGTAAATTCTAAAGCAAGTAATTTGTTAATCTATTATCGTAATAATTATTTAAAGAATAATTTGGTATTTTGTTTAAAGAAGAAATCTAATGTATAGTTATAAGGTAACCTTATTTTAGTTATTTCTAGAGTATTATTTTAAATTAAGTACTAAAGTAATTATTCTATATTAAATGTTAAATATATTTTTCAATAAAGTGGTTTTGAATTATTTTAAAAATCTAAGGTTTTGTGCTTGGTGATCCTAGTGGAAATAGAAATACTTGGAATCTATTCTGAGAAAGGCAGATAGTTCTAGAAAACTGTTTCAAAGGAATTTGAAAAGTGAAAATATATCTTGTGAAGATATTTGAGAAAAATATATAATTTGGGAAACTATTTATTGTTGATGGATGTTTGTGTGAATTGATAGTTAAATCACTGACTATCAATATTGGCCAAATGCGTTGATCATTTCGAAGAGACCGGAATGGAGATTTATTTCTCGAAAACCACTTCGATCCGGTTTGTACGTTTCGTGGAAAAGAGTTTGGATTCAAAGATGGAGCAGTGAAGTGCAAGGGCTAGTCGCTACTAATCCTGAGGATATTTCCAAAATGGATGTAGTAGGGATAGTGCCTTCGGTTCCGTTCGAACCCGGGACGAACTTGTATGGATGAATGCTTGCGAAACATCGTCAGGTGGACAATGGACATTCTAAGAGATATGTTCTGAAAAGGTAACGTTTAGCCTCAAGCCTCATCAAATGGGAATGACTGAAAATCAGGGGTTATGCAGCAAGGCTAGGTGGGTAGCACCCAAGCAGGGTGAGGTCATTCCTGTCTAGATGTCCCTTTTTATTTCGTCTTAGTGGGCGGTTGCTGATCCCAACCGTGGGGTGATCTCACTCGGGATTATCCAGTAAGGGGTAGTCCCGGTCTTGTGTTGCAGGGGAGCGGGCGTACTACTCGGTACGGTGATCTAGGCCTTGTACTGGGACAGGTGGTACCCCAGTGCCTAGTCATTAGTTGGAAATCCATTCTCCCTACGAGCCTTGTACGAGTTTTGTTTGTATTACCCACTCTGTGGCTAGTAGCTGGAGTTTAATAATGTAACAATTTCGGCTATTTTATAAGTATTTGTATATAGGCCCTATTATAATATCAGAGAATTTCTATAAAAATGTTTTAGCTATCGTATGGTAAAAACCCGACATGTTTATTTGTGGCGTGGTCTTACGAGATGCTTTTGTCTTCAAAGGGATTTTTGAAACTTTAATAATCAATTGAGTGTGATTTTCTCATGCTGGTATTCCGGACTGACTCGGGTGTTATGTAACTGTAATACTCGGGTCAGACCGAGTATTATAGGATATAGGTTATGATGCTGTGGAGCTCAGGAGACGAGCTGGATGGCGATACATACTTTCGTATTTGATTATTGTTCTGATGTGTATCTAGTTGTATGTTATTGATGTTGTTGTCTCTGATGAATGTTATGTATAAACAGATATAATTTTCTGTTGAGTAAAGATTAGTTATTATCTATTATATTTTATTCCGCTGCGGTGGTTAGATTCTGATGTTGTTTTCTATTCACTTCTTCTACCTCTTCTTCTTTAATCAAAAATGGTTCGCATTTCTGTTCGTCTTGAGTTGCTTGATGTAGAATAGTGTTGACTCAAGGGTATGGAACTGCGGGTCGTTACAGGAAGTATGGGTAAGGATGCATTCAACATATTTTAGAACAATGCAAACAAGTTAAAGGGAGATTTATTGTGCAATAACAAAGAAATAACACATGAAAATAGCCAAATGTCTTTTCTCGAGAAAAATAGGGCTGAGACTAAAACGAACATTTTAAGCAATATCAATTATTTTGGATGTTATTAGTTAGACTATGATTAATTGAAGTTAGAATCTTATTAAATGAGTTGTTTGGAATTTGATTAGCCTATAGAAATACAGATTATATATGTTATGATAGAATTAAGATGATCTTTAAAATTGTCAGACTTAGCATTCTTATATATGTTTTTGTACTAAGAACTTATGTGTATGCAATACCTTATCACAGACTTAGCATTCTTTTCTCTATAATAGTATAATATAAGCTTCATTTGGTTAATTTTAAACTATGTAAAATGCCTAAACAGACATTCTTCTGTACATACCTAATTACAACCATAAAGTAAAAGATGGAGATATTGAATCATGAATGTCTGTTGCCTACCATATTCTTGTCTTAACTATGAATGTCTGTACAATATATTATGATGTATTTTTGTATTGTGCTTTAGACATACAGAATGGGTCACCATTTTTTTATAGTTAGCCACTTAGCAGTAAAATAAATGACATCAACATAGTCAAATCTAGGTGATAATGTTGAGGGCGTGAAGGAACATACATCAGATTCTATACCTAAAAATCAAATTAAATCATCTCGCTCCATTGTGAGTGCAACAGTAATATATATTTATCAAAATAATAATGTTTGTAATATTGCTTCATGAGCAATAATAAAAAGATCATTTCAGCACCTATGTCAGTTTTAGGCACTTATGTGCTATGTCAGTAATAACTAATCTTGTGAAAATTGTACATACACATGCACACTTACTTAGATTACTTTTTTTATAAACTTGAACACATATAACCATAAATAATTAAAACACCACTTTAAAATAGATTATGAAATGTTCACTTTCTCACTTTTAAAGATTTCATTATTTATTTAACTTAGGTAAGAAAAAAACTTCATGGGTATGGAAATATGCTGACAAAGAAATAAGAAAAGATGCAAATGGTAAAGAATACCATGTCGGCGTTTACAGAACATGCAAAAAAGAAGTGAAAGCAGACAACAAGGCATATGGAACTATCAGACTTGCTAATCATTTGTCAAAACAATGCCCAAATTGTCTTGCTTTTGGACATAATGCCAGTGCAAAAGATCAACCTACTCTTTCATTAGATAGCGGCACGGTCGGGACTTCAGTCCTGCATACTTTTAATCTAAAAAATGTGAAGAGAGGTTAATTAGGTATATTATCATGGATGAAATTCCTTTCTAGGTGGTCAAGGGTAAGGGGTTTAGAGAATTATTAAAGGAGTTATGTCCTCGTTTTTCGTATCTACGAGACCAGAAAATTGCGAGTTTAGTATAGGAAATGTATACTTTGGAGAAGGGTATGATAATGAGTGTGATAGGGGAAAGAAGAGTGAGCATCACTACCGATACTTGGACATCCGTTCAAAACATAAATTATATGGTTCTTACCACTCATTTCATGGATAGTGAATAGAAGTTGCATAAAAGAATAATTAATTTTACAAAAATAACGAGTCATAAAGGTGACGATATAAGAAGATTTTGGAGATGTGCTTGAGAAGTGGGGGAATTGAAAAAATCTTTAGTATTACGGTCGATAATGCATCCGCTAATGATGGGGCTATTGGATACATGAAAAATAGATTGGGTGATATGAATACTTTATTATTCAATGGCGAATACTTACATATGAGTTGTGCATGTCACATAATTAACTTGATTGTTAGGGATGATTTGAAAGATCTATATAGCTCAATTGAATGTATAAGGAATTGTGTAAAATTTATTCATTCATCCCCCGCAAGATTGGACAAGTTTAGGGTATATGCTATTATGTTTAAAATGGATCAAATGTCAAACATACCCATGGACGTTCCAACTAGATGGAATTCAACTTATAAAACACTTGAATGTTTTGGAAATTATAAGAAGGCGTTTGATAGAATGGCCGACGAAAGTGCTCCTTTTTTAAGTTATTTCAACGAAAAAGATAAAGATGGGTTAAAAGAGTTGGACCACCAAATGATAATGATTGGGAGAAGTCTAAGGCCTTTGTTCACTATTTAAAAAAATTATGATGCCACTTTATCATTAAGTGTAACTAAATCTTGCACATCTTCTTCAACGTTTGTGGTTGTGTCTGACCTACTTATTGACATTGAAATGAAAATTAATGATGATGGTAATCCGATTTTGCAAAATGTTGGGAAATCTATGAAAGTTAAGTGGGATAAACATTGGGGAAATTTTGAGAGTGTGAACAACATGATTTATGTAGCTCATGTTCTCAATCCAAGATATAAACTTGAATTGCTACAAATTTCCTTTGAAGATAGCAGAAAAGATAGTTATGAAATTAAAAACATTATTCATGAAATAAAAGAATGTGTTTTAAAGGTATATAATGAATATAAAGGGGTTAATGAACAAGCACGAATATCTATCATAAAGGAAAATACCTCTAAGGACCATGTAAATATTAGTTCTCAATCAAGTGGACTTTATCATATTGAGATGTGACTCAAGAGAAAGAGAGAACAAATGGAAATTAGAGAAATTAACAATGAAGTAGACAAATACTTTTCGGATCCTTGTGAGAAACTCGATGGTCAATCTTTTGATCTTTTGAATTGGTGGAAGGTGAATCAAGCGTGGTATCCAATTCTTTCGTTAGTTGCCAAAGATTTATTTTCAATTCCAAGTTCAACCGTGGCTATTGAGAATGCTTTTAGTTTGGGAAGGAGAATTGTTGATCCTTTTAGAGCTTCATTAACTCCAAAGATGGTTGAGACGTTGGTTTGTACAAATGATTGGCTTAGGGGAGATGAATTCAATTTCTATAAGGAGCCAAGCGAAGATGATGTCTCTTTCTACAAGGAACTTGAAGAATTTGAAACAAGTAGGCGTTTGTTAAATTTTATCAAAAAAAATATGGTACAACATCTATTTTCTAATAACAACCAAGGTGGTCAAAACAGAAAAGATGACATTGACTGAGCCATAAAAGAATATATGTGTGTCTTACTAAATTGTAGAGCATTGAAAAGCATTTATCAACATTTAAAATAAACTGCCAAATGATAATAAGGAGAGTCTTCACCACTTCAAATTCTTTTGTACATATTGCAACTTATAACAGCGAACGATATGTTTAGATTGACTTTGAGGTTTGAATTTGAAGCTACTTTACAATTCATTTCTTTCTATGTTTCAGCATGTATCATTATTGCCAAATGAATTGTAGCTACTTTGCAATTTAGTTCATATCGAAAACTATATATTTATCAGCATTTAGATTGCCAAATGAATGAATGATGATAAGGAAAGTATTCGCTACTTTACTGTTCAAATTCTTTTCTATAGTTTAATATTATGATACTTACAAAAGTTAATTTGAAGCTGCTTTACAATAAAAGTTAATTCTTTTCTACCATTCATATTTACAGTTCAAATTCTTTTCTTCTTCTATAAATTACTTACATGATAAAATTTGAACACCTCAAAATCATTTATGGAATCCATAAAATGTTTTTCATATTTTTACCTTCACATGCTTGAATGATAAAGCTCCACCTTCAGATCGACCATCTTCCTCCAATTCACCTAGTTAACTACACTGTTGGGAGATACATCATATGATCATACAATAGATGAGAAAACTGGGACATCCATGATGGCTCATTGGATTCATTAACTCTATTCAAAACTGGTTTTCTAGTTTTTTTTGCTACAAAAATGATGTGTAATCCTAAATTTATGTAACGATCCGCAAATCTGTACCCTTTGAGTCAACACTATTCTACAGCAATCAACTCAAGTTGTATAGAAATATGAACCATTTGGGTTTAAGAAGAAGAGAAAACAAAATAACATCAGAATCTAACCATCGCAGCGGAATAAAATATAATAGATAATAAATAATCTTTACTCAATCAAATATATCTCTATTTATATATTACATCAATCAGAGTACATCAATTACAAATCAACATCAATATCATACAAATGGGTACACAACAACTCAACACAGCAGAATATGTATATATATATACAAGTACGGGAGTACGTATCGCCATCCTGCTCGTCACCTGAGCTCCACAGCACCTCCTGTATCCTATAATACTCGGTCTGACCCGAGCATTACAGTTAAATAACACCCGAGTCAGTCTGGAGTACCAGCGTGAGAAAATCACACCTAATTTGATTATTAAAGTTTCAAAAATCCTTTGAAAACAAAAGGCATCTCGTAAGACCACGCCACAAAGAAACATGTCGGGTTTTTACCTTACGATAGCTAAAACAATTTTTATAGAAATCCTTTGATATTATAATAGGGTCTATATACAAATACTCATAAAATAGCCGAAATTGTGACATGATTAAATTCCAGCTACTAGCCACAGAGTGGGTAATACAAACAAAACTCGTACAGGGCTCGTAGGGAGTATGGATTTCCAACTAATGACTAGGCATTGAGGTACCACCTATCACAATACGGGGCCTATATCACCGTACCGAGGAGTACGCCCGCTTCCCTGCAGCACAAGGCCGGGACTACCCCTTACTGAATAATCCCGAGTGAGATCACCCCGCGGTTGGGATCAGCAACCGCCCACTAAGAAGAAATAAAAGGGGACATCTAGACTGGAATGACCTCACCCTGCTTGGGTGCTACCCACCTAGCCTTGCTGCATAACCCCTGATTTTCAGTCATTCTCATTTAATGAGGCTTGAGGCTAAGCGTTACCTTTTATAGAACATATCCCTTAGAATGCCCATCGTCCACCTGACGATGTTTCGCAAGCATTCATCCATACAAGTCCGTCCCGGGTTCGAACGGATCCGAAGGCACTATTCCTACTACATCCATTTTGGAAATATCCTCAGGATTAGTAGCGATTATCCCTTGCACTTCACTACTCCAACTTCGAATCCAACTCGTTTACGCAAACGTACAAACCGGATCGAAGTGGTTTTCGAGAAATAAATCTCAATCCCGGTCTCTTCGAAACGATCAACGTATTTTTGTCCAATATTGATGGTCGGTGATTTAACTATCAATTAACATTCACAAACAACCATCCAACATAAATAATTTCATCAAATTATTTATTTACTTCAAAATATCTTCACAAGATATATTTTCCATTTTCAAAAGCCTTAGAAAAAAAACACAGTTTCAAATATATTCCTTTCCCGGAATAATTTCCTAATATTTTTTTCTTTTTTCACTGAAACGCCATTTATAAAATACTTCTAGCTTTAAAATAATTTAAAAGCACTTATTTATAAAATATATTTCATAGCCTTAAAAATTTAAAACTACTTTAATACCTAATTAAATTATATACTTAGGGAATATTTAATAAATAAGGCTACTGTTATTAAAATATAAAACTAGATTTTCTTTAAAAACAAAAACCAAGTCAGATAATAATTACTACGATAATAGTTTTGAAAAATATTTACTTTAGAATTTAAACGTTTAAAATTAATAAGTTTTCTAAGATATGCTTTTAAAATAACATTAAAACCTTTAACTTATATTTAAAATTGCTTGAAACCGTACTTGGCTATCCAGGGAAACACTCTTCTCTTGCACATCTTTAAAAATGAATCACTATCTATTTTTAAACGAATTTCCATTCCTTTATAAATTTCCACTTGAATTCATATTTAAAATATCCACCGATATTTTATTTTATTCGATATCCCAGTTTAAAAGTTCCAAATCTCATTTAAAATAAATTCTTTATTCATTCAAATAATATCACTTAAGCTTTACAATTTATTATTACCCCTAATAATTCAAATTTTTCTTATTCCAAATTTGTTAGCGTTTTACAATCTCTTTTGTTTTATTTTATTTTCAATTCATTTTTAATTTATTCCAATTCACTAGAATTATTTTACTCAGAAATTTACTCTTTTATTTCTTTCGAAAATACAATTCTAGAGATTTGATAATTTATTTTACTAAGATATTCAATCCAACCATACCATTCATGTGACGACCCGACTTTCCACTCCCGGAAAATCGCATCATCTTTAAGAAAGAATGGGATAGAAAAGAGAAAAGAAAGAAGAGAAAGAAGAGAAAGAAGAAACAACACTAGAATCTCAACAGCGGAACGAATAAATTATATTAATAACAAAGTATTACATAGTATACATCAAATATCAGAGTACACAAACAATACAACACATACTAGACAGTTATAAACACCTGTCTAGTTATTACAACTCAATACATACAGAAAACACTCAGAGATACCAACACAGCGGAAAAACTATATAACTTTACGCAGAAGCCTCCTGTTCCATATGCTCCTCCACAATACGTCAAAGCTATCCTGAATCCTAACATGAATTCCCTTGGATACTTGTAAAAATTTGAGTACCCAAGAGTTATAGAAAAACAACAGAAATAACTCCGGGTCAGACATGGGTCTGGTGTGAGTAACAGGTTAAAGTTGCTTAACTTTGAAAAACCTTTGAAAAGAAAAAGGTATCACGTAAGACTTCCCACACATAAACATGGAAAAGTTTTTACCTTACGCTAACCAAAACATTTGATAGGAAATCCGATGATATTATAATAGTGTCTAGGGTTTTCAAGTAAAATACAGAAATAGCTGAAATGCTTACATCTCACATTTCAACATAGTTGGGCACAACTAATACGTATGGCACTTATTGGATTTTGGATTCCATCAATGGCTGGGCTACTAGGGTACCGCCCGTCACAGTACGTGGCCTAGATCACCGTACCGAGGATTACTCCCTTCATCCCCTGCAACACAAAGCCGGACCCGTTCCTTACTGAACAGTTCCAAACAAGACAACCCCGCAGTTGTGATCAGCAACCGCACCACTAAGCCGAAAAATAAAGGGACCTCTAGACAGGGATAAATCTTGCTCTCAAGTGGGTGCTACCCACGAAGCTTTGCTGCACCTCCCCTGTTTTAGCCATTCCCGGTTGATGAGGCTTGAGGCTACGATTACCTTTATATGACATATCACTTAGAATGCTCATCGTCCACCTGACGATGTTCTGAAAGCATTCAATCCATACAAGTTCGTTCCGGGTTCGAACGAAACCGAAGGCATTATCTCGTTACACTCGTATTGGTATCACCCTCAGAGTTAACGACAATAACCCTTGCACTCTGAATCACCATCTCGAATCTATAAGCACTATTCCGTCAAACTCATTACGGAATCACCCACAGAGTTATACTGACGTATAGCCCTTACACCTCGAGTCTTCACTCGCTCCATTTGGGTTAACGACCTAACGTTATTTGGAATCGATGTGGTTTTCGGATCCAAATATGGAAACCCGATTCCGGTCTCATCGAAATCCAAAGCATGTCTTTTAAGGTCCAAGTTGTTTTAAGTTTAAAACAATTCAATTTATTATCTAAATATACACAGATAGATAATTCACAACACAATAGATAATTCAACATTATCATTATCAACAGATAATTCATATCAAAATCAGATAATCCATATTATCATCCAAAAGCAACCAATGCATCCATATCACATACACAACTCATCTCATAACTGAGATTACAAACCATACCAAACAACCAATACCATTCATCAAACATAAGCAATGATCTAATGATCTCACCATTTATAATTAATTTAAAATGAATTAAATTAATTACTAAATCTCTAATTAATTTAAAATAAATTAAATTAATTACTTCATCATCAAAATCCTGCTTATCTTAATCTTCAATTGATTATAAATAAATTTTATAAATCATCATCTCATTATCCATTTCACTTAATCATTATTGATTAACTATCTCTAATTACAATAAGTAATTAACATTTAATATTAATCATACCTTAATTAATCAATTCGAAATTACATCATTAATTAATTAATTAATGATTACATTTAATCAATCTCCCAATATAAATTAATTGCATAAGTAATTAATCTTCAATTTAAACAACATGTATATTAATCACCCTTGACTAATAACCATTCAGTAATTAACTACTTTAGTTACTCATCTCATAAATTAATTACTCTTAATTAATTATTTAAATTAATCCCATGATTAATTTCAAAGTAATTTAAATCCAAATTACTTCTATAATAAATATCTTTAATTACATCCTGTAATTATTAATTAATTACTTCTCTAAGTAATTAAAAATTTATTAATTACATAAGTAATTATTAATAATCCAAAAATGTTTAAATTAATTAAACTTAATTAATCTAAACTAATCACCTTAATCAAATTAATTACACCAAGTAATTAATTCATTAATTACTTCATTAAGTAATTAAAACTTAAACAATTGATTATTATTAATTAATTAATCTAATTAATTATCAAAAATTAATCACATTAATTAATTGTTAAAATAATCTTAAGTTAATGACCTTCATTAACATTTCTTAATTATTAAATTAAGAAATTGACTTATATTTAATCATTATTAATTATCAATTAATTAACCTTTAATTATCATTTAAATTAATCTCTAATTATTGATTAATTAAGTGTTAATTAAAAATCTTAATTATCATTAATCACTTGATTAAGTAAATCTTAATCATAAATTAAAATTTAATTAACCATTCTTAACTATAGATTAATTAACCTTAATTAATTAATCTCAAATCTTAATTAATTAACTTAAAAGTTATTAATTACCTAATTAATCATCCACATTATTAATTAATTAAATAATTAATATTCCATTTAAATTAACTTAATAATTTAAATGAAATCAATTTCTTAAATTCAAAATTAAGAAACATTCTTCTTTAACAAAGTATTTTAAACACTTTATTTCAAAAAAAATTCAAATTTTAAAAATTTCTTTTTAAATTCAAACTAAAACACAATTTAAATTTTCATTCTAGATTCAAACTTAAAATTTAAAACTTATTTCACACTTCCATCTTCATTTTTAAATTCAAATTATTTAACCTTTTCCAAAAAATGGTTAAAACAAATTTAAATTTAAAAACTTATTGAATTTTAAAAACTATCATAAAAATCAAATTCCAGGTTTAAAACTGAATTTAACCTTATTTTAAACCTTATTTCAAAAATTTAAAACTTATTGTTTTAAATTCAAATCAATGTTCTTTTATACTTTTAAAAGTTTAAAATCTAAATTTAAATTCCAAATTTTAAATTCTAGATTTAAATTCAAACTCAAGTTCCATATTTCTGTTTTTTTCCAAATTTTAAACTTGTTTTTAAATTCCAGTTGCATTTTAAAGTTTACTTTTAAACTAAAACAGAAAAACAGTAAACAATTTGCTGTTTTAATTTAACATCTTAAATTTGAATTCAAAAATGATTCAAAACTTCAGATTTAAATTATTGAATCATATTTAAGTTTCAGGTTAAAATTTCAAATTGAACTTCATTTGACAAATTTTGAAATTTTACTTTTAAATCTAAAAACAGAAAACAGTTTCTGTGTTTAAGTTTTAAACAAATCTTGAATTTAAAAGCATTTAAAAAATTAATTCAAAGATTTAAAACCTAAAACTTAATTGAATTTCAAATTAAATTTCCAGTTTCCAACTTATTTTCAGATTTGTTTGAAATTTCCTTTTACTTCAAATTTTTGAAAACTGGAAAAATAGGTTGCTGGTCAAACCTAAAAACAGAAATACTTACATTTTAAAAAAAAAATTCAAATTATTAAGACAAATAGAATTCAAACTTTTGAATCCACATTTAAATTCGGTTTAAATTACATACTTATTCAGGTTTTAAGTTTACATTTTGAAAGACTTTTAAAATTTTAAAATCTGAAAAACAGGTTCTGTTAAAACCTGAACACATTTCAACCCGAGCAACTAAACTTTTACTTCGGGTCAGAAGGCATACTACTTTGAGTCCCATGCTTCCCATCTTCGAGTCAATTCTCAATATACCCGAGACCCTTACGGGTATAAAATCCTGAAACCCACTTCAACAAATTCTCATCACCACTGCACCAGCCCATCCACTCCGGCCACCACCGGCCCAACCCACGACCATCCCACGGTCAATAATCCTTCCCTCAGGCCAACTCGACACACACTTCTACAACATATGCTCGAATTCAAATTCGAGATCCAGATTCCAAACCTGGAACTGCAGATAACAAACCACTTCCCAACCTGTCAACATCAATGCCTCCCATCACTGACCACCATCTCCTTCCATACTCCGGCGAAGACCTCACCAAACCACCATCTTTCATCATGCAAAACGTGGTTGAACTCGATCAACCGAGGAGACCACAATCTGACCAAACACAGTGACCAAAATAACTAGGGTTCCTAACTGGAAAAATCCCAAATTCAACAAAAATATTGAATTTTAATCCAATACAATATTTTTCCTATAATACTTGATAGTTAAACTATCCTAAGAATCAAATTCATCCAGATCCAATGCAAGTTTCAACTGTGCTCAACCTAATTGTAAAATACAGTAATCCCAAATCTGCATTTATTTTACAGCACTATAAATTATCGTTTTACTTTTAAAAATCTTATTTTTGCATGATGGTTTGATATACAAACCTAAATCATTGTTTTATAATGTTTGGATTTTCACCATAAACAATTTCTTACTCTGTTATATTTACTTCAAGTAAACAGAATTTTATCTATAACTTATCCTATACTAAACAAGCTTCATTCAAAATTGAAATCATATCAGCAAACATCCCAAAAGAAAATATTTCTAGAATAAATCAAGAGTAGGAATTTGAAGAACAGCAAGACACAGTAAATAACATATACACATAAATATTTTCACATGTATATATGTTCACAGAAAATTCAAATCTTAATTTCATTCTTATTTAAAAGCAAGAAATCAATATTTTCCTATTAATAAATTATATAAATTAGAGTTACTCACCTGAACCAAAATGCAGAGCAAACTTTCAAATTGCAGGCTCCAGATTTGTGAAAATAGATGAATGCATTCATGAAAAATTGCGTGCAGACCCTTCTTGCTTAAATTTGAAATGCAGGCCTTTGTTTCAGCAAGAACATGCAGATAGCGAATTCCTCCAAGTTGTAGATTGCAGGAAACAAAAATGCAGGCTTGTTTTATTTCTAGAGTTTTGAAAGATGGATGCATGCCTCAGTTTACACATATGCAGGTTGCAGATGTATGCAAACTTGAATTTTTCATTTTGAGGAGCTATAGGCTTGTTAGAGGATGCAGACTTGTTTTTAGAGGAATTGAATGCAAGTGTTTACAAGTTTGAGGAAATGAATTTGCAGATTTCCATTGAAGTTGATATGCAATTGAATTTTTTTCTTCTTTCATAAAATGGAAATGAAGAAAAGAAAAGAGAATGGGAAGAGTGCAAATTATATAACAATGTTTTGATTTAAATTAAAATTAAAGAAAACAAAATTAAACAAATGACACATGGCTTGTGTTGTTAACACTTGTCAACTTAAATCTTAAATTAACTTACATATGTAAATTAAGCTTACATATGTCTTTGTAAATGTTTTTGTTATTTTAATTAAGTGTTAAAGAAAGTTAAACTTAGTTAATTAGTTCTTATATCCTTTAAACAATTTATGAAAGATGTTACAACTTATATGAATACATGTTTCATATTTAAATTGTATTTTAAATTTCAAATTAAATTTACAAATCAAATTATCAATCAACTTTTAAAAAGAATTAACACAAACACTTTATAACTTATTTTAATATTAATCTTTAAGTCAAAAATGAATTTTAAACCAATTAAAACATTTTTCTTATATTAAAAATCATATAGTATCTTATTAAATATTTTTGAAAAGTTTAAATTAAAAATAAATCTCAATTCCTATTTTCAAAACATTAAAACTAATTTAACAACTTAGCTATTTAAAATATATACAAATACATATATATTATTGAATAGAAAACAATTTATCAGTTTACTAAAAATAAATTCACAAATTAAATATTTAAATAAAGAAAATTATTAAATAAAATCAAATTTATTAACAAAATTCATCAATTCAATTTAAATTTAAACTCAGATTATTAAATTTAAATTGTCCAAAATTCCGGGATATTACAATTCAATACTTCAATTATTCATAAAATCATCACAGAATATCAAATATTCAGACCACAGAATATTAAACAATCTAAATAATTTCGAGGGGTCCAGTTGGATCCCTCCAACCTGTTTTCCCTGCATCCAAAGATGTTAGCACAATAATATGCCAATTCCAGAATATAACATACTATAACACATCCATCAATTTCAACCATTCAAACAATTATTTAAATTTAATCATTTAAATTTAAATTTAAATTCTCTGAGTGAGATTAACTCACCTTTGCTTTTTGTTTGGCAATCCCATTCCATCTCGACCATTAACTCCCAATTTTGGACCTTGTATAAATATATTATGGTTTATTAATACTTGAACAATCAATTTCTTTCAATAGATTTAATTAATTAACATTTTTAATTTGAACTAGCCCAACGGTCAATCTCCTATTAGATAGATTTAATTAGCCAAATTATTCTATTAATTAATTTTCCTCAAAATAAATAAAAAATTTCGTTACAAAAATAATTAATTTAGCTAATCTACCTAATGACTATTTTTAAAATAATCAAGTAAATTTTAAGACGTATTGATGTATATACATATATATTTATTTATTTTGAAACTATATATACATATATATAAACATATACTTATAAAAATAGTCTGTATAGGGTTTAAAATTGATTTTTACATAAACATTCAATCGATATTTATTTGGATTAAAGGTAAAATCGATATACCTAACTCTTCGATCCCAAGAGAATCCAATCACAACCAACCCAATATGCGAAAAAACTAAAGCCACAACAGCTCGCTGCCGACCCCCGGTGCAGCCCAAAACCCACGCTCATCCACTTCACGATGACTTCAAATCGCAGATGGCTAAGAATACTTCGACTACGAGGATCCACTGCCGTGAACTAAAACTCACTTTCAAGTTCACTGCTCTACTCCAGGCATTGCCGATCCCACGAGATTCACCCATCCTGCCTCGCGACTTCGTGCAACCCTACTTCCAGTTGAAACCCTAGCCTTGCGATGCCCTAGCTCGCATCCATCACCAAAGTGTCGCGACCGTCCCAGATAACCCAAACCCTAGTTAATAGCCGCCGCTCGACTACCGTCGATTCTGAGAACACGAGCACGCTCCCTCCCAGACTCAAGAATCTCTTCAGCATCCAATCTCCACGTGCGTGATTCGCCGCACTTCCCCCAGCACTCGCGATTCTCGATTTTAGGAATAGTATAAATTTCGATTTCATAGGGTACGTGATTTAGAACAAGGTCGTATATTTAATTTTGAAGAATGGAAGGAGATGAGGGATTAAGAATTTATGTTCGGCCATTACTTTGCTTCTGAAATTCGTTCCAATTACAGAGGATAAGGGTGCGCGAATCTATTTACAAAGGCTTGATTTTGGCTTCCAGGAGAAGGAAGGAGGGAGCAAGAATAGATGTTGTCGTACTGAAAGCTGAGAAAGGGAGACAAGATTTGAAAGAAGGCAGTTGATAGGGATAGTACGTGAATATTTAAATAGAATTTCAAATAGAATTTTCAACGCGTTTTTATATCGTACACTCACACAACTGCTCCAATTACTACGAAAATTGAAACCTGATAATAATTTAATATTATGGATCCAATGAAACTGGTTTCATTGAATTCCGAGACTGCGCCTCGGAAGGCTATTTTTAAATTCAAATTAAACTATAAATTTTAAAATTGAACAAATCAGTGTTAAATTTAATTTTAACACTTTTATTATCTTTAGTATTATCAATATAAATTTTATAAGCCTTCAAATTATATTTTTAATAGGCTTAAAACTCTAGATACAACAATTTTCCCAACTTCACTTATTTAATTTAATTGTTTGATTTTCAAAAAATTTATGATATCCGTAATTCAAGTTAAAATTATACTACTGAATATCTAAAATCAATCGAATATTCCCGATTTTAAATGCTTAAAAATTCCGGGTCGTCACATCCCTCCTCCCTTAAAAGAATTTCGTCCACGAAATTACTAGTTAAGAAGAATGATCCAATACCCGTTTACTTATTCCCAAAACCAAACAATTTAACATTCTACCAACTACTTTTATAAAAGACCATTATCATTCTTATTAATTTTCCAAATCTTTCCCTAGTTTCAGACTATACCATTTGTTTAACCATTTAAGTTTCAATTTAAAACCAAATTTTGAATTCTCAACATTTTCTCAAAAAATTTCTAATTCCCTAAATTCCCAAAAAAATTCGCCAGCGTCTCCTTTGCGCGGCTGACTCGGTACAACTACAAAATGGCTCTATGGCCTTCCAATCCAAAAAGAAAACAAAAGCCAAGTGGCTCGATCCAAATCCCAATCCAATTTCATATCAAAATTTAAATACATACCTTTTGACGGGCAACTCATATTTATCTTCTGAAATCAAAATCAATTATCTTTTCCCTTTATATTACCTGCATATCCTGCTTAGCACTAATATCCAATCACAATATTCCCAAAACATTTTATCGAATCCCTTACCAAATGCCAATATTCATCCAAATATCAACTTAGAATATATTTGAAATATTAAATTTCCAATCAAGAATTGACCATTCCTTACTTAAGTTAACATAAGCATTTTGTATGTTTCTTTATTTATTTCCGTCTTACCACTTCAATTATATCCATTTCTATCCACATTGGTTTATCTCTATTTCTATATGAATTCAATTTATTTGTCCACTCTGCATATATAAATTTTATTTGTCATTTATTACTAATTCATATCATTATTTTAATTAGTTTCATTTATAACTAATTTTAGTATCCAATTTAAATTCGCTTTGTCTTTAACAAAAATTTCTAAATTTTTCTAACTCCCAAAATTTTCGAATTTTTTTGGCAGAGTCTCCCTTGTACGGAGGAGCTTTTGCAATTTGACAAAAGATATAAATATATATACATCGACCCACACGGTCGGAAAAACCAAAAATAGTTCATATTTCCTATTTTTAATCGCGTAGGCGTACCTTATTTAGCATTTTTAAGCAAGCGACTTATTATTTTTAGCAAATAGCACAACCAAATCCAGCCACACGACTTCCAGGTACCTGTACTTACTCAATTTAAACATGTAAGTGCCAAATATATGCAGTTTAACTATATTTCACTTAGTCACAATGGTTAAAACATATGAATTCTAAAAGAAATGCACATCAACATTTTCCATAAGCAATTTATACAATTCCATACTAATTCAACTATTTCAATTAATTTACAAACCATTTCCTTTCAAATTGAATGGTTTAAAACTCAATCGCTTACATTCAATTTATTTTCAAGCAACCCAAACTCATACTTAATCCAATTATCCTCAAAATCAATTTATTTTACTCCTACCCATCCAAGGCATTGTAATAACTTCTATTTACATTCAATAACAATTTATTCTTGCAATTTGACGAGATTTATGTGAATAAATTAGTATTTATGTTTTATAACCATTTTAAATGGATTTCAACTCAATTTATACTTAATTCTATTCCATTTTCAATTTATTCACATTCCATATATTCTCATTTTCTTTGCATTTCAGATTTGAATCCATTCACTTGCATTTCATTCCATATTTGTTTATTTCAAACTATTTTATTTAGCTCAAAGACAATCTAAGCTATTTCATTCAATAACCATTTCTCAACTTATTTAAACCATACTTCATTTGGTTCTTATTTATCCCATCCATTCACTTATTCAATATAATTAGTTTATTCACTCAATCCATTTTGAATTTTCATTTTCTTAAATGTTATTTACAACCCACCAAATTTTATTTCGATCCAAATTCATTTTTACTTGATTCAAATTCAATCCAATATCATTAAACTTGATTTCAAGTAGAATTCAATTCAATTCTCCCCCTTATATTCAGCTTAAGTCAACTTATTTTGATTTATTCAATTTTTTTTTCTATACTTAAACTCATTTCATTTTGCAAATAAATTTCTCTTTTCAATTTAACTTGATCCTATTTTAATCCAATCCCATTTCAAACTACAAATTTATTTGATCATTTATTATACATCTTAACTTTTAGATTCGGCTCATTCAATTAATTACAAGGTCATTTCCAATTTATTTCCACTTTGTTAGAATTTATTTTCAATTCAAACCATTACTATTTTAATCCATTTCCATTTTTATTCGATACATTTCCAATTATATTAATTTATTAACACTTCACGTTAAATTTTAATTTATAACTCAAGTTCTGAATCCACTATCCATTTCAATTTACCACCCAATTTTATGAACTCACAGTTCAATTTCATTTACTTCACCAACAATTTAAGTCGAATTTAATTTATAACTTGAGTTTTATTTCCAAACTCCATCATAAACTCTCAATTCAATTTCATTAACTAATTTATTATATAATTAGTTCTTCCCTTATTCATAATCCAACACTTGAATTTTTATTCCAAATATCACTTCATTTTATTTTCTTAAGTTCAATATACTTTATAATTCAAGTTTGGATTTTCTTTTCATTTTCCAATTCATCAAAATATTAAATTTGGGCTTTGTATTCCATTTCCAATTTTATAAGTCACAACTTATTATTTTCACACATTTCCATTCATTTTAGGCTTAAATATGTTCATCTTTTATTTTTAACTCAAGCCTTCTATTTATTTATAGCCCAAGCATATTTTATTGCTATGGATTTTTAATTCCCTTACTCATTATTCTTATTTATTTATTTCAATTCCAATCCTTATCCAATTTATTTTCCCTTGTTCAGGTAAGAATTTAATTTCATTCATTAATTCAATTAAATTCTTATTCCAATTCAGTTTTACTTTAACTCAATCCGATTTTTAACTTAATTCGAATACAACTAGATATTATTTCCAACGTATTAAATTTATTCCAACCCAGTTAGATTATCTTATTTCCCCTTTAAATTTAAATTCCAACATTCAAAGCTTATATTCCCTTCCTTGTTTAAAAATCATGTTAATTTATAAGTTTCAACTATCTCATCAGGATTTTTAAATTCCCGGCTTTGGTTTCAAATCATTTTGAAATCTCCAACATTTCAAATCTCATTTCTCAAAAACTTTAAACCAATCCTGGCTTTTATTTTCAACAAATTCCCTTTGGAAATTTTCAAAAACAACCAGCTTTCTAAACAAATCAGTTTTATTTTGGCAGCAATCCGTCACTTAGGAATTCAAAAATGAATACTGATGATGCGGCCGTCATCATTAGAATTATTTTCCAATGATCCAAGTGATTTCAATGCTATATCACTTTCAAATCCTTTTAAAACAGATTTCCATTCAGAAATATCTCCAAAACAATAGCACTATCATTTATCTTCAAAACCCTCCGACAAACACTACCAAAATATTCGGGATTTTAAATTTCCAAAGCCTGCTTAAATAAATTCTAACTATAATTCATTTGTATAGTTTATGCTTACATAAATTCTCATTTGATTGTATTTCAATTCATAAATTATATTTATAATGCATATTTACAAATTTCATTTTATAATGAAATTATTCCCTTAAACTTTTGTTATACTTTCAATTTCCTGTTAAATTTTCACTTAACAATGGTAATGCTTTAATATTATTCTTTCTAACATCCAAGCAACCATACACTAGTTAAAATAGTTTACAAAAAACTTTTCTTTATATCAAAATATATTTTTGGGTAAAATTATTTCATTCACCCATATTTAAAACAATACCGTGTCGATTGTTCTATCCAAGTGTTTAGAAACCCTTTCAATACAGTTGTCCAGACTGTGCCGACGAAGGTTCATATGCCGCTCAATAAACCAATCAACACAATATTAAAACAATTTATATTCACTAACAAATACGCACTCATATCTATTAATACGCTCAGACTCATTATAGAGTACTACGGACTCTATTTTAAATGAGTAATTCCCACCAGAGCCAAGGTTATCTCCAACCTAAGCTCTGATACCAAGTGTAACGACCCGCAAATCTGTACCCTTTGAGTCAACACTATTCTACAACAATCAGCTCAAGTTGTACAGAAATACGAACCATTTGGGTTTAAGAAGAAGAGGTAGAAGAAGAGAAAACAAAATCAACATCAGAATCCAACCATCGCAGCGGAATAAAATATAATAGATAATAAATAATCTTTACTCAATCAAATATATCTCTGTTTATATATTACATCAATCAGAGTACATCAATCACAGCTCAACATCAATATCATACAAATGGGTACACAACAACTCAACACAGCGGAATATGTATATATATATATATATATACAAGTACGGGAGTACGTATCGCCATCCTGCTCGTCACCTGAGCTCCACAGGACCTCATGTATCCTATAATACTCAGTCTGACCCGAGCATTACAGTTAAATAACACCCAAGTCAGTCTGGAATACCAGCGTGAGATAATCACACCCAATTTGATTATTAAAGTTTCAAAATTCCTTTGAAAACAAAAGGCATCTCGTAAGACCACGCCACAAAGAAACATGTCGGGTTTTTAACTTACGATAGCTAAAACATTTTTTATAGAAATCCTCTGATATTATAATAGGGTCTATATACAAATACTTATAAAATAGCCGAAATTGTTACATGATTAAATTCCATCTACTAGACACAGAGTGGGTAATACAAACAAAACTCGTACAAGGCTCGTAGGGAGTATGGATTTCCAACTAATGACTAGGCACCGGGGTACCACCTGTCACAGTACGAGGCCTAGATCACCATACCGAGGAGTACGCCCGCTCCCCTGCAGCACAAGGCCGGGACTACCCCTTACTGGATAATCCCGAGTGAGATCACCCCGCGGTTGGGATCAGTAACCACCCACTAAGCCGAAATAAAAAGGGACATCGAGACTGGAATGACCTCACCCTGCTTGGGTGCTACCCACCTAGCCTTGCTGCATAACCCCTGATTTTCAGTCATTCCCATTTGATGAGGCTTGAGGCTAAGCGTTACCTTTTATAGAACATATCCCTTAGAATTCCCATCGTCCACCTGATGATGTTTCGCAAGCATTCATCCATACAAGTCCGTCCCGGGTTCGAACGGATCCGAAGGAACTATTCCTACTACATCCATTTTGAAAATATCCTCAGGATTAGTAGCGATTAGCCCTTGCACTTCACTGCTCCAACTTCGACTCCAACTCGTTTACGCGAACGTACAAACCGGATCGAAGTGGTTTTCGAGAAATAAATCTCGATCCCGGTCTCTTCGAAACGATCAACGTATTTTTGTCCAATATTGATAGTCTGTGATTGAACTATCAATTAACATTCACAAACAACCACCCAACATAAATAATTTCATCAAATTATTTATTTACTTCAAAATATCTTCACAAGATATATTTTCCATTTTCAAAACCCTTGGAAAAAAACACAGTTTCAAATATATTCCTTTCCCAGAATAATTTCCAATATTTTTTTCTTTTTTCACTGAAACGCCAAGTATAAAATACTTTTAGCTTTAACATAATTTAAAAGAACTTATTTATAAAATATATTTCATAGCCTTAAAAATTTAAAACTACTTTAATACTTAATTAAATTATATACTTAAAGGAATATTTAATAAATAAGGCTCCTGTTATTAAAATATAAAACTAGATTTTCTTTAAAAACAAATACCAAGTCAGATAATAATTACTACGATAATAATTTTGAAAAATATTTACTTTATAATTTAAACGTTTAAAATTAATAAGTTTTCTAAGATATGCTTTTAAAATAACATTAAAACCTTTAACTTATATTTAAAATTGCTTGACACCGTACTTGGCTATCCAGGGAAACACTCTTCTCTTGCACATCTTTAAAAATGAATCACTATTTATTTTTAAACGAATTTCCATTCCTTTATAAAGTTCCACTTGAATTCATATTTAATATATCCACCGTTATTTTATTTTATTCGATATCCCAGTTTAAAAGTCCCAAATCTCATTTAAAATAAATTCTTTATTCATTCAAATAATATCACTTAAGCTTTACAATTTATTATTACCCCCAATAATTCAAATTTCTCTTATTCCAAATTTGTTAGCGTTTTACAATCTCTTTTATTTTATTTTATTTTCAATTCATTTTTAATTTATTCCAATTCACTAGAATTATTTTACTCAAAAATTTACTCTTTTATTTCTTTCGAAAATACAATTCTAGAGATTTGATAATTTATTTTACTGAGATATTCAATCCAACCATACCATTCAATACTTCAATTATTCATAAAATCATCACAGAATATCAAATATTCAGACCACAGAATATTAAACAATCTAAATAATTTCGAGGGGTCCAGTTGGATCCCTCCAACCTGTTTTCCCTGCATCCAAAGATGGTAGCACAATAATATGCCAATTCCAGAATATAACATACTATAACACATCCATCAATTTCAACCATTCAAACAATTATTTAAATTTAATCATTTAAATTTAAATTTAAGTCCACTGAGTGAGATTAACTCACCTTTGCTTTTTGTTTGGCAATCCCATTCCATCTCGACCATTAACTCCCAATTTTGGACCTTGTATAAATATATTATGGTTTATTAATACTTGAACAATCAATTTCTTTCAATAGATTTAATTAATTAACATTTTTAATTTGAACTAGCCCAATGGTCAATCTCCTATTAGATAGATTTAATTAGCCAAATTATTCTATTAATTAATTTTCCTCACAATAAATAAAAATTTTCGTTACAAAAATAATTAATATAGCTAATCTACCTAATGACTATTTTTAAAATAATCAAGTAAATTTTAAGATGTATTGATGTATATACATATATATTTATTTATTTTGAAACTATATATATATAAACATATACTTATAAAAATAGTCTATATAGGGTTTAAAATTGATTTTTATAAAAACATTCAATCGATATTAATTTGGATTAAAGGTAAAACCAATATACCTAACTCTTCGATCCCAGGAGAATCCAATCGCAACCAACCCAATATGCGAAGAAACTGAAGCCACAACAGCTCGCTGCCGACCCCCACTGCAACCCAAAACCCACGCTCATCCACTTCACGATGACTTCAAATCGCAGATGGCTAAGAATACTTCGACTACGAGGATCCGTTGCCGTGAACTAAAACTCACTTTCAAGTTCACTGCTCTACTCCAGGCATTGTCGATCCCACGAGATTCACCCATCCAGCCTCGCGACTTCGAGCAACCCTACTTCCAGTTGAAACCCTAGCCTTGCGATGCCCTATCTCGCATCCATCACCAAAGCGTCGCGACCGTCCTAGATAACCAAAACCCTAGTTAATAGCCGTCGCTCCACTACCGTCGATTCTGAGAACACGAGCACACTCCCTCCCAGACTCGAGAATCTCTTCAGCATCCAATCTCCACGTGCGTGATTCGCCGCACTTCCCCCAGCACTCGCGATTCTCGATTTTAGGAAGAGTATAAATTTCGATTTCATAGGGTACGTGATTTAGAACAAGGTCATATATTTAATTTCGAAGAATAGAAGGAGATGAGGGATTAAGAATTTATGTTCGGCCATTACTTTGCTTCTGAAATTCGTTCCAATTACAGAGGATAAGGGTGCGCGAATCTATTTACAAAGGCTTGATTTTGGCTTCCAGGAGAAGGAAGGAGGGAACAAGAATAGATGTTGTCGTACTGAAAGTTGAGAAAGGGAGACAAGATTTGAAAGAAGGCAGTTGATAGGGATAGTACGTGAATATTTAAATAGAATTTCAAATAGAATTTTCAACGCGTTTTTATATCGTACACTCACACAACTGCTCCAATTACTACGAAAATTGAAACCCTATAATAATTTAATATTACCGATCCAATGAAACTGGTTTTATTGAATTCCGAGACTGCGCCTTGGAAGGCTATTTTAAATTCAAATTAAACTATAAAATTTTAAAACTGAACAAATCAGTGTTAAATTTAATTTTAACACTTTTATTATCTTCAGTATTATCAATATAAATTTTATAAGCCTTCAAATTATATTTTTAATAGGCTTAAAACTCTAGATACAACAATTTTCCCAACTTCACTTATTTAATTTAATTGTTTGATTTTCAAAAAATTTATGATATCCGTAATTCAAGTTAAAATTATACTATTGAATATCTAAAATCAATCGAATATTTCTGATTTTAAATGCTTAAAAATTCCGGGTCGTCAAGATTTATGTACCATATATATGCTTATTGTTTCACTTAAATTATTGACAACTTGACAAACATGATGTTTTCAACCTGTGGAGGTTTATTTCCATTTTACATATGTTTTTATTTCACTTAAACTGTTCATTATTGTTCAAATTGGATGTTTCACTTTGTTGTTTTCCGTCATTGAGATTTAAAACAGATATGATATAGCATGTATGTGATGTATCTACTATTTAATATGTTTATTGATTTATTATGCATGATTTTGTACATATTTGGACCGTTGGTATATGATCTGGTACAACTACAGAAGTATAGTATTTAATTATTTACTATTTTCAGGAAAGATAATTTACTGTTACCGACAAAATAGTTACCGACATATCGGTATACCGACAAAATGGTTACCGATGTACCGACAACGGTAATGGTAAGCGTTTTTTATTTACCGAAGAAAATGGTATGGTAATGATACTTGTATAATGGTAAAGGTAACCGTTACCATAACAGCCCTATTTTATTTTAATGGTGGGAACTTATTGCAAAGATCGTGTTTTTCTACATTGTTCTTTAACATGGACTTTTAATAACATTTCTAAATCCTGTATTAGATTGTTCGAGGTTTTAAGTGTTTGAAAATGATATTTAAATTTGGTATTTTTATATAATAATTTTAGGGATCTTTTCTAACATATTTTTCAGTATTTTAAAGTTGGTTGAAGTTTGAATATATTTTTATTAATTATTTATGAATTTTCAAAGTAAAGAGGTTTTATAATATAAAACATGTTTTCAATTATTTTTGTCAAATTCTAAATGAGTTATTTTTAAGTAATATTTTACATAGATATTTAAAACATATTTACAAGTACTTTTGAAGTATATCTATAAGTTTGGAAAAGTGAGTTAAGTGTTTTATAAAAGAACAAAGAAAGTTTTGAATAATATCGGTTATGTTGTAATAAACGTTTTTGCGAAGTTATGTAAAAGTATATTATCTTATTAATAAGTATACTTTCATCTTTAAAAAGAATAAAGATTATGACAAGTATGGAATGGTTTTTGGTTTGTTGTGACAATATGTTAACAACATTTGTCTTTAATCCTTTTTATTATTCTTATGAACGTAGATAAAAAGAATGTTTTAAAGATAAGCATAATGAAATGGTTTTGGGTTTGTACTAACAATATTTAAGTAACATTAGTCTTAAATCTTTTGAAGTAGATTGGTGAATATACTTAGATCCTTAAAATGGATATTTCAAAGGTAATATCAAGTATAGATTCTTTTGAAAAGGATAGAAAAATTAAAAGTTTAAAGTAGGAAATCTTGTTAATGGTTTGTAAATATACTTATTCCATTTGAGATAAGCATATGAATACTTTTTGAAGTATTGGAAGAGTACAAATGAATGGTAGAAATTGGTAAACGAAGTTTTATTATATAAAAGAATTTTTACTAATAAAAGAGGTTTTTATTAATAAAAAATATTAATTGAATAAAAAAAGGGATTAGAAGTTGCTTTTGTGACTTAATCATGCTTTGGGTGTTTATTTATTTATAAAAGTATTTAGTCGTATACTTAGTACTAAAAGCCGATGAAGTTGGTGTTAACCGCATTTTAACCAAGCGAATTTCAACTAGAATTATAAGGTCGGAATGAAGAAGGAAACAAATTACGAACTTGGAAGCATGATTAGAAGAGCCAGAAGAGGTTACTCAAGAAATTCCATGAAGTATTGGAAAAGTTGGACCTCTCGGTACTAAGAGAAAACACTTGGGATCGAGAGCTTTTTCTTGTGATTTAACTTCTCGATACTGATACTTCGAGCACTATGTTAAGCAATCATCATCGAATGCTTTTTTCAAAGAATAGATGAGCAACTCTAAGGATATATGAGAAGAAAGCTAGATAAGATAAGCAGTATTAGGGAAGTTATCAGAAGAAAATTGATATTCATTGAAAAGACTTTGGAATGCATCAAGTCAGGGATAGGAGGACAAAACTTGTAAGGACCCGATTCTTCGTCTTCCGAAAATTCAACATCGATACTCACTTTATCGACTGCCGAGCAATCGAATGACGGAAAACCGAACACTTAGGGTTTTAAGAAAAAGAAAAAGGCAGAAGAAGAGAGAAAAAGATAGAAAATAGAAAGGAACAGAAAACAACAGAACAACATCAGAATCTCACAATTCGCAGCGGAACAACATATAATAATAAATGAATAATCTTTAAACAAAGAACTATATCAGTTATTACATCACATACATTACATTTCATTACATCATATCATAAGAGTGTACAACAACAAACAACATCAAACAGTGCAGCGGAAAAAGAAATACTATATACTAGTAATTACGCCATGCCATCCAGCTTGCCTCCAGCAACTCCTGAATATCCTAATAAACCTTAACTCTTGACTGCCCGTGTAGAAATTGGTGGGCACCCAGAGTTTAGGAAGGAAAAACAATAAACTCCGAGTCAGTCATGTGACTGGTGTGAGAACTCAAAACAGTTTATTTATCTTTAAAATCAAAATAGAAGAATATTTTTAAAGTCAATTCGCAATGCTTTTAAAAATGAGACTACCATAAGACCTCCCGCCACACACACAATGCAAACGCAGACTTGGAGGAGATTTCTTCTTATGTTAGTCAAAGATGCTTGATACGCATTAAAAAGAAACATTTGATATTATTATTAGTGCATAGTGTAGGAAAAATTCATTTCGAAAGTAGAATATAAATCTTAGCCAGCATAGGTACCATTATAGTATGCTTACTATAGCTACCATATTAGATGGCAGGTTCTACAACTAAAACCGTACAAGTCACGTATTGTTTCTTTGGATTTCCAACGAATGATCAGGCCAAGGAACTTCCCATTGCCACATGAGAATGCCTCTGGATGGACATCCCCGAGAACCAAACCGGATCTCTACCAACACAAGGCCGGGTTACCCCTAACTGAGTAACAACTGACCGAATATGCCATCCCCCGGTCCTTTGGGACCTTTCACCGAGCGCTCGCAATCAATTCACACAATCATAAAGTGTTTTCAACATGAGTAAGTATCTGGGCTCCATACCATGATACCACCCTTTTCCAGAAGGAAATGCACATATCCTAAAGGGCGCTACCCCTCATAACCTTGCCGCATCTTTCCTGTTTTGACCATTCCGGGGTGTGAGGCTCGACGAAGTCACGTCCACAAAAACATACTTTATACAAAAGCCATGCTTTGGGTCAACAAATGATCATAGAAATGATCACCAGGATAGACGATCAAACAAATGATCCTATCACAAATGATCAACACAATGATCATTTTCAGCAGCACTCGGCATGTCACATTACCAAATTGGGAATATATCGCTGATAACCTTCAACTACATAACCTCTGAGCTCGTATGTCTCAGAGAAGGGTGTTAAGCTAAAACAATAAATTCTCCGCCACCAACAGAAATATATTTGAAAGAAATCTGCTTTATATCTCAATTTGTAATGTCAGACATACAATCCATACAAGTCTGTTCCGGGCTCGAACAAAACCGAAGGCACTTACAAAGAAGTCCTTGCAATCCGGGTATTCACAATCCCGATCGAATTTCCCATCACTTAGGGAATCTCTATACCAGGAGCTACCCAGTGCAGAGACAATCGATAGGTCATCCTATCGCTTTCGCAAATACCCGGTCTTCAACACCGGTCATCAAATGCAATTCATAACGACATATCACATATTCGGAATGGGTTATACGACCCCATGGTCCTTTCCCGGTTAACCCGAATAGTGAGCGCTTATTCAAAAATAAGTGTGGCATTCAAATTCAAACAAATCACATCAATTACCCATTCAAAGGGAAATATTGATAGTCGGTTATTGAACTATCAATGGATATGCACACATCACCAGATTCCAAATAATTTTCCAAATTATTTATTTTTCAAAAATATCTTTATTAGATATATAATTTCACACTTCAAAAATAAATCAATATTTATTTTTAAACAAATTCTCCTTTTCATTCATAAATTCCATAGTGAATTTATATTTCACAATATCCATGCATATACGATTTCAATTATCCATTTCAATTTATCTTCAAAAAGATAAATTCTCATAATATTCAATGAAATATTAGAAAACATTTCCATACTTATTTATTCATAAGTAATTCACAAATTTATTTATTTTCAATACTTAGAAAATATTCAATATACTTAAATCGAGATTAAGTATATATTTCATTCTTTAAGGAAATCATTCTCTTAAACATATTTATTTGGGCCAAAACGAATGTTACGTAAAACATCGTTACGACAATCCAAAATCACTAGTATAGGGATTCGAATTTAAGATAGATATATAAATCCCAATACTATACAAAACATTTCCTTTCGGAAGTCATTTACTATAACAACTGTGTTATAGTCCACTATTTCCTTTTAT
Source organism: Allium cepa (assembly GCA_030765085.1). Lineage (NCBI taxonomy): Eukaryota > Viridiplantae > Streptophyta > Magnoliopsida > Asparagales > Amaryllidaceae > Allium > Allium cepa. The sequence goes on from CM060928.1 coordinate 962,952,808, forward strand.
TTCTCGAAAACGTCTATTTCAACAATAGATGTTGAAATCTGTGGTTTCGAATCTTAACACATTTTAAAACATCGTTAGATCGTTTTAATTCTATTTAAAACAACACATCTAAAATAATTTCTTTAACATAATATCCACTATTCAAAAACGTGAATACACTACGTTAACAACTTTCATCCTTTTATCCATTTTATTTAAAGGATTATTCACAGTCAAAAATGTGAATATAACTCCATTAATAGGTTTCAACAATTTACTTCTTAAAATAAGTCGTTTTCGAATTTATAAAACAACGTTTATAAACTCCAGTTCTATTTTTTTTATAACATCTTTCTTTATAAATTTTCTTTATTAACCTATTCACTTTATATCTTAATTATGAACCAAAAGTCTATATTATAAGTTAAATACTTATAAAACGATTATTTTACAAAATCGTTCCTTTTAAGACTTTCTAAATTATAAATCTTATAACTTATAAGATTCATTTATTTATCAAAAATCCGTACTTCAATTAATTTTTCAAATTTTATAAACCTACTGCTTATAAAATTCCATTTATAACTTCACCGTTTATAATTCTATGAATTTCATTCATTTCTGAATTTCATTCATAATTCATTCTAACACTTATAAAACTCGTTTTATAATTCCAACATTTTAATTTATAAATATCAATTTATAAATCTTTTAATATAAATCAATTTATATTACTATTTTAAAAATGCCTTTAAACTCCTTTATAATTTCCTCATTTTGATTTATAAAATAATCAAATTTTATAAATCCTATATTTAAACTTTTTATAATAAATTCAAAAATCCCGATTAAACTATTTTATAAAATCATTAGCTCCATATTTTCAAAAATCAACCTTTTACTATATTTCTCAAAAATCATAATTTTTATAACATTAAAAATTATAACGTTTATTTATTTAAAATAAATCAATTTCCAAACATATAGTATATTTTCAAAAATCACTTTAAAAATCATTTTTAAAGTTCCAAAACTTGGTCCAATGATGCTACATACCAAATAGCCAATCACGACAACAACGATATCATATATCGATATGATAGTCCATCAAATATCAAAATATCTGAAATCAAATAAATACTGTTGAGGAATCCAGTTGGATCCCTCCAACCTGTTTTCCTGCATCCACAAACATTAGCACAATACCAATTTCGTTCCAGTATGAAATTATCGTGGTATATGGGATTTAAAATATTATCCGCTTAATAGACGGCGAAATAGGGTCTCATCCGCTAAAAAATGCGGGAAATCAATAACTCCAATATATACATATGCCAATATATATATATTGCTATTATATATAATACCAATTTCACTGTTTATGAAATATTCGCGGTATATGTTTTTAATAAATAACATCCGCTTACTAACGGCGTATAATGTCTATTTTAACAATCAATAGATAACAATCATCATTCAAACATGCATTCAGATATTTTAAATCTAACTATTTAAAATAAAATCGAAACCGATTCGATTGAGTGAGAAGTTCTCACCTTGATTACAATTCGTTTTCAGCGTTTTATTTCGAATAAAATTAAACAGCCGTTTAATTTTACCCGAAATTTTCGCTAGTTCCAAAAATTTCCAATCCAATTCCATAGCGTAGTGCTCGACAAAATGAAGCCAACGCTTTTCGTTTCGTCTCAATCCGACCTCGCAGCAAAAAGTTACATCAATTTAAAGATTATACAACTTTTATATAAATTATTAACAATTACTTTTTCTTTTTTCTTTATATTTCCACCTAAATAATCTGGGCCGTCCATTGTTACACACCAGATCTAGGCTGATGATTTTTGTTTCTCCCCTTCCGTTCGTTCCCAGCTCCATGCGTGAGAAACAAACCCATGATAGCCGGCCCTAGGGCAAATCTACGCGACCACCACGAGCTACTCCACCATGATCAGACACCACCACTGGAAGCGCCACTCTCCACTCCATGCTCGGCCCAAGTGGCTTCGAGCTCGGCCCTTCCTCGGCCTTGAAAACCGTGCACGAACTCGAGGACTTTGAGCTTCGATTGCCGTTGATTGGTGATGAAGTTCGCGATCATAACCGTTGAACACGAAGATCTCGCTGAGCTCTACAAGATTCTAGTTGAAAGTTTTATGAATGGTTGCTTGGATTTGAAGAAAACGAGGGAGGAAGTGGAGATGATTTCGGCCATCGATTCCATTAACAGGCGGCTAGGGTTTTAGAGAATTAGGTTTTCTTGTTTTTTTTTTTTTTTGTGAATTTTGGGCCTATTTATAGAAGATTTTTGAACACTATTCATCCGGGAATTCCGAACTCCGATTTACACGCCGTAACCAACGTTTCTAGGGTTTACCCCGTGTTTCGGACACAATGGAATAGGTTTCGAAAGCTAATTCGGACATCCGTGCGAGTTATGGCAATAAACGTTCAATTTAAATTAAACCGATTTAAACGATTTTCTAGGCGTTTTAATTTGTACCGGACAAACGGTAAATCCAATTGACACGAAATTTGAAACCTTACAATAATATCACATTACGGATCTGATGAAACTGGTTTCGTCGAAATCCGACACTGTTTGAAAAATGACTATTTTAACTCGCCAAATTAATATAAAAAAACAATTCGATGCGTTTCGAGCTGCCTCGATCAAACGATAACTCCGATTGCTACGAAAATTGAAATCCGGTAATAACTAACTATTACGGATCCAATGGAACTAGTTTCGTCCAATTCTGAAACTGTTCAAAAATTGACTATTTTCACTAGCCGATTTAAATATTAAAATATTCAATTTTCACAAATTAACTTTTAATTTGATTTTAAAAGTTCTAAAATACCGTTCTAACTCCCATATGATAAAATAAAATTTTACAAATCATTTTCAATCATATTTAACTCAATTTTCAATTATTTCCATAATTTAACATATTAAATTATTGATTTAATTATCCAATTAAATCCAATTATTCGAAATAAAATTTATTCGACTTATAAATTCACTTCTTAATATCTAAAATTAATTAAATATTCAAATTTTAATTACTTAAAATCCTGGGTCGTTACAAAACTTGTAAAGGAGAAGGGCTTTCACCATAAAGATACCACTCGGTACCAAGGGTTTTATTGGAGTTCGGGTTGGCCTGTTCACACTTCAACCTATGGGCATGTATCTGGACCTCGAACTACATAGGCACCTGGATCTGCATAACGATTTCTCTATGAATATCGACCCTATGAAAACTAAATAATGATCTTTTCTCCACTTTTGGGCACTTCTCCTGCTTCGTCCTCTTCTTCCTCAACTGCTCCAATAACTATTAAATCTGAGATCCACTAGATTGTGATCGGATCTAACTGAATTCATTGTAATCTGCAGAGAAAATAATAAATAATAAGGTTAAAGTAGACGTAGGCCAGAGCATTTGCTGAACCACTATAAAAATTGTGTCTACTGCTTTTACGTTTATTTTATTGGATCTACACATCTATTTGTGCTTTCACCTGATATTTGGGTGTTAGCGTCATTTTTAGGTCAATAGTAGACTTGTTTATCTGTAAGGGTTAAGATTGTTGTTTAAGTAGGGTGTAGAAGCAATAATGCTCTAATCTTTCAAATTCGCTCTTAACCGAGGGATAGTGTGAGATGAAAAGGTCGAATACGTGTTAATATACAAGACTTGGTTTCCATATGCGATCGTCTGTTTTGAACTTGATAATCGATTGGTCAACTATCGAACTTGACCAGAAATCCATCGATTTGGTTTTGAAGAGATCGGGATCAGTATGTTTTTTTTACTCATTAAAAACGCTTCAAAACTAATATGTGATTTCTATGTTTTGGAAGCGGTTATGAAGTAGAAGCTATAGAGTTAAACCGTCTATCCTAAGGTTAAGTCTAAGAAGGAGGTTAACTTTAGCATTTATCGGAGGACTTATACTGGAATCCATTTGGGGATTCGTGTCCTGTGTGAATGATGAAGACTCGTGTGAGAGATGTTGAATGTACCCTCGACATCAAAAATGATATAAATAGAGTAAGAGCATAGTTTGGGGTTTAGCTAACCCACAACATGGTATCTTAACTCCATATCTAGGGTATGCCTATCGATGTCGCGCACAGAAGTTGATGGTATTTGGGATCACATGTTTTAGACGTGGGCCAGCTATGTTTACATTATGTATATTCTATCTAGAGATATATGACACTCGGAAGTAGTTTCTAACACTTGTGCATGGACATCCACTTTAGTTTACTGGATGCATTTCCATAGAAAATCTAAACATAGCTTAGCATTTTGGATTGTACTTCAATATTATTATGTCGTGAGATGCAAGCAGCACAACTATTTTTAGATTTACATTATTCACCCTAGACATTATTTATTATATCACCTTATGTACTTATTGGATGTGGTTATTTTGAGGAAATAATCGTTATGGCATTCCATGTGGTCTCGAAAGTACTTTTATACATTGTACACGTAATTTTTTAAGTTTCTCACACCAGACTTAGGTCTTACATGTAGTTTTTTCTCTAAATTCCTCATGTGCTCTTTCAAGTAGTCCAAAAAGGTAGGTTTTAGTTGGATGTTCTAGAACTCAAGGAGACAAGATGGATGTTTCATCTACCGTAGTATTCTTATTGTCACTGCAATACTACTATGCATATATCAGCATTAATGAGGACATGCTGCTTGACTGTCCAGGCTTATGATGGTATTTAGAATCGTAACTTTAAAATGCTGTACACTTATAGTGATAGTTTCATTGTGTCTTTTGATATTATATGTTATCATTCCGTTGGGAGATTCTGATATTTTGTTCTTCATTTCTTTTTCTGTTTCTTTTTCTTTTTATTTTAGCGTAACAATCTATCTTTCTAGCACTTGGATAATCGATACACGAATACGTATTACTATCGACATTTGGGGGTCGAAAAAGCAGATTGTTACATTTGGTATCAGAGCTTAAGTTATGTAAGAACCTTGGTTTTGGTGGGGTATGACTCATTAAGAGATAGGGTAATGGAATCCCCCAGCATGAGTAGAGTGTATTATACACATGAGAGTGTATTTGTATTTATTATAAATGTATGCCTTAAAGGTAATACGAACAACAAAAATTAAAGATCTTACATAAGGTAAATTGTATAAGTATGAATCGTGATAGTGTAGTTTCAATTAATGTAGATATTAATGATGTTCATTCATTACCCCATATTAATTAGTTTAGTCGTGCTCGATAGTTTATGAGCATTGTTATTCTTTGTAGATGATTTGACATGCTCGAACAGTTTATGAGCATTATTATCGTTTATAGATTTATTAGATTAGTCATGCTCGGCTAGTTTGTGAGCATTGACTATTGTTTATTGTTTACTGATTTATGCTGGACCATTTTATGAGCAGTTTTACCTTTCTACTTAATGGGTTAGATAGACGATATTTGTAGATGCATTGAAATGAACACCATGTGAACTGAGTTTCTCAGTTTGACTATAAGGCGTTCGATGACAAGGTTGGGTTGGAAGTTAAGTTTAGTAAAAGATATTTACTATAATATAAAAGGATGGATAAGATATTTTAGGAATAAACATTTGTGAAAAGATTTTACATAAGAAAGTGATTTTATATAAGTGTGATTTATTAAATATGATTTGTAAGTAAAAGAAGGATTTAAATTGATATTTTGAGAACTTAAGTGCTGGTGTTTTGGAAATGTTTTTTAAGACTTTGAAGAAAATAATAATAGTATTATTTGAAAACAAATATTTAGGAAATTGGTTTATGAGATCGAGATCAACGTATTTAGTAATATTTATGAAGTATTTGATACCGTTTTGAACTTATTTTTTGATTAAACCAGAAGGCTTGATTTGAATGTACCAAACTTACTTCTGTCACTTGAAAATAATTCTAAAGGTAACTGCAGCACCATCGACATTTATTTTTGGGTTTTAAAGTATGAGATGCTACAAGAGTAGTTTGCTACAAAGTTGTTTTAGTAACACAGGTTTCGATTTAATCCCAAAAGTATGATTTAATGTACAAAAGATATATGTATATATTGTTATTTCAAACGATTTGAAATAAAACCCAGTGTTTAGTTCTAAAGTATTCTTTAAAGAGATTTGATATAAAATATAGAATAGTTTAATAGACGTTTTAAACTTTCTTTATGGAAAATATTTGCATGTATGTATGTTTTGTAGGTGGCCTAAGTGGTAGTGACCTAGTCCAAAATAAATGTTGGAGCTTTTCGTGTTTTCTCTTTTTGGGTAAAGTGTGTTTAATAAATAAGTGAAACTTTGTTAAGTTATTTTATGGACACATGTATCATATGTATTTGGATAGTATGGTATGAGTGTCATGTTATGATATGCTATTTAATAGTTTTCAATTGTTAAAACGAAATGGATTTTTTTTTGGACAGTCGAAAACTTCCAAATCGTTATAAAACTTGAAACTAAGTATTTTGTGAAAATATAAAGTTGATTTTTTGTAACTCTTGAATAGAGAAGATAGTAAGTTAAAAAAGTTTTAAATTTGCTGAACATCCTTATTACGTGAAACGAAATTGATGTTTGGTATATATTCTTAGGAGGTAGTGGAGTATTATATGAGTATGAACTTAAGTTATAAAATGTTTATAAACTTGAAGTTATGTTTTTATGAAATGATTCAACAATGGTTTTAGTATTGAGTGATATACTATTTGTTTAAAAGAATGTGATAAAAAGAAATTGGTATAGTTAAGAAACCGATAGAATAAAAAAAAAGTAAGTTGTACATAGATCTTTTTATTCACATGATCGTTCTTAATCTAGGATTCTAGTACATAATTTCGAGGTGATTTACACTAGTTCGAATAAGGGTTTTCACTCAATTACTGATGTCGAATATTTGATATGGTTTATTGATACGATCCCAAAGTTTTCTATCATAGTATATGGCTATGTAAAGAGAACAGGGGTTTCTAATATAGGAATCTGATCAAAGTCCATCCTAGAGAGTTAAATTGATATATACTAGTTTGAAAGTGAAATTTATGTAATCGAGCAAGTGATTTAATCAAATTTTGCATATGGATGGTCCATGCACATTGTATGGGCTTTAGTATATGCATACTATATTTTGTTGGCTTATGGAGAGTTTATATGATGACTCTTCGATTTTTTATGAGGTAGCATGGATAATCGACTAATTAATAACCTGATGCTATTGAGCGTAAGGTGTGCTTAGTAGATTGTTTATCGTCCTTGTGCGATAAGGGGATTTTTGAACTTGAGCAAACTATGGGCTTTGTTTGCTAGTCATTTTGGATACTGTTAAGTAGTGCTATTTGATTGTTTCTTTTGGTGTCATGTTAGAATTTCAAGGATGAAATATTCTAAGTGGAGGAGAATGTAACGATCTGGAATTTCACAAACTTCGTATTTAAATATCTGAATTATTTAATTATTTGAATCTTGGATTAAATGCTATTGAATTGATTTAATAACGTTGTTAACCTCCTTTTAAGTAATAACTAATCACGGTGAGCTTATTTTAGAAAAATGTTTATAAAAATAAATACTTTGAAGAAATATCGATATTGTGATCGAAAATCATTTTATCGCTAAACAGTTTTTTACTGTTCAGAAGTTGTTCAAAATTATTTACAAATATTTATTTGTTTAGAAAATCTTTAACATGAAATAAAAATATTTTACTATGTATGGAAAATAAAATATTGATGATGTCGTTGGTGATGTCATGGGAAGATATTTTGAAAATGTGCTTTTATGGAAAGTCTTTAGTGTTAAATAATAGATGTAAAAGTGTAAAGTAAAATAAGCATGCAAGGCACATTGGAGGGGGTCTTAGCCATGTAGAGGAGGGGCTAAGGCGTGTATTCACTTCATAATTCATCAAAGCTTCAAATGTAATAAACACTCAAAAATAGTGGAAGTGGATTAGCACTAATCCACTTTGTTCTTCACTAATCTTTCTATAGTCAAATCAAATCTTTTCCAAACTCCATCCAACATCCACCAATACCTTAGAACACCTTATGAAGCATGGATATAAAGTAAAATGTTGAAGAATCAAAAGAGGAGATGGGGTTTCCATGATGTGTGAAAATATAGAGTTAAAATGTAATTAACTAAGTAAAGTTATAAACTTTAGACCATTTTTGCTTTTGAAAGCAAATGACAACTTTATTTGTATAACATCACTCATATTACCTTCTATAACATGTGACATAGCCTAGACTTGTGTTTACATATTACCTTCTATAACATATAGCATGACCTAGACTTTGTATTTACATGTTTACTGGGCTTGTATGTTGAATTGAAGTATGTTTGAAAGTGTTTAAAGCGAGAATAGTCGCTATAAGTGCACTTTGATATCCTTTAATTTTAACTTGTCTAAATGAAAGATTTATAAAATTAACTTAGGATAATTTGATCTGGTTTTTCACCACACATATTTTAGTATATGGAACAGTAAAGAAATGGATTGGAAAGCTATAGAAATTGTGAGCCAAAGTTGTGAAAGTAAGAAGCGAAAAGGTCGTTATGGATGCACTTTGAAAATGCCTTGTTTTTGGTGATTTTCAAAATTAACTTTGAGAAACATCATAGGGGATTCTTTGCATTTAAGATAAGTAATATAAGTGTACTTATTACTGAAAATATTTTGAAGTTTAAATCATTCATTAACTTGTAGAAAAAAGTTGCAAAAGTTTATGGCGAGAAGAAGGTATCTATATGAGCACTTTAAAATACATTATTTTCGAAAATATTTATAAATAAATTGAAAGATATCCTCAAGGGGTCCTTCCCATGTATTTTAAGTACCTAGGATTATACTCGCTATAAAATTTTCAAAACTTAAATCATTTGTTTAATTGGTGAAAACTAGTTGCAAAGATTGTAATTTTCTATGTTGTTCTTTAATAAGGACTTTTAACACATTAACAATGCTGCAATAGATTGTTTGAGGTTTCAAGTGTTTAAAAATGATATTTAAATTTGGTATTATTTTCTAATTATTTTAGGGATATTTTCTAACATATTTCTCAGTTATTCTAAAATTGGTTTGGAGTTTAAATATATTTTAGTAATATTTATGAATTTTTAAAGTAAAGTGGTTTTATAATATAAAACATGTTTTTAATTATTTTTGTCAAATTCTAAATTAGTTATTTTTAAGTAATATTTTTGATGTATATTTAAAACCTATTTATAAATATTTTTAAAGCATATAAGTTTAGAAAAGTGAGTTAACTTTTTTATAAAAGAACAAAGAAAGTTTTGAATTATAACAGTTATGTTGTAATAAATGGTTTAGGGAGTTATATAAAAGTATATTATCATGTTAATAAGTATACTTAGATCTTTAAAAAGAATTTTTTAAAGATAATGAAAAGTATTGAAAGTTTTTGGGTTTGTTCTGGCCATATGTTAACAACATTCAACTTTAATTTGATTACACATACGAATGCAGATAGATTTTTAATAAAAATGTTTTAAAGACAAAAATGAGTGAAATGGTTTTGGGTTTGTACTGACAATGCTTAAGTAAAATTACTCTTAAACCCTTTGAAGTAGATTTGTGAACATGATTGGATCCTTAAAATGGATATTTCAAGGCTAATAATAAGTATGAATTCTTTGAAAAAGATAGAAAAAGTAAAGGTTTAAAGTAAGAAATCTTGTTAATGATTTGTGAATATACTTAAACCATTTGAGATAAGTATATGAATACTTTTTAAAGTATTAAAGAGTATAAATGAATGGTGGAAATTGATAAATGAAGTTTTATTAAATAAATGAAGTTTTATTAAATAAATGAAGTTTTATTAAATAAATGAAGTTTTACTAAATAAATAAGTTTTACCAATAAAAGAGGCTATAATTAATAAAAAGTATTGATTAAATAAAAAGAAGTTAGCGGTCTCTTATGTGACTTAATCGTGCTTTGTGTGTCTTAATCGTGCTTTGTGTGTTTATTCGTTTATTGAAAGTATTTAGTCATTTACTTAACACTAAAAGAAGATGAAATAGCTTGTCAATCAGTGAGAGTTAAGATAGTTGTTTGAGTAAGGTGTAGAAGCAATAGTACTCTAACCTACCGGCTTCACTCTAAACCAATGGATATGTGAGATGAAAAGGTTCAAAACGTGTTAAATATACATGACTTGGTTTCCATATGTGATCATCTATATTGAACTTGATAATAGATTAGTCGACTATCGAACTTGGTTGGAAATCCATCGATTTGGTTTTGAAGAGACCGAGATCGGTTAGCGTTTAGAACTTCAAAAGCAACATACAAGTTCTAGTTTTTGGAAGCGGTTTTGAAGTGGAATGCTATAGAGTTCAACTGTCTATCCTAAGGTCAAGTCCAAGAGAGAGGTCAATGTTAGCATTCGTCGAAGGATTTATGTTGGAATCCATTTGGGGATTTATGATCTATTCGAGATGCTGGAATCAATTTGGGAATTTGTGTTCTATGCTAGTGATGAAGATTCATGCATATTCCCTAAAATCATGAAAATCGAATCCATCAAATGGATATTCCCTAAAATCCAAAAAAGAAGTCATCAAAGTCAATAATAAATGAAAAGAACTAACCAGATCAACCAAAAATCGATAAAACGGAAACCCATATAAAAATAGGCAAATTGACTGAATTTAACAGCGCCAAACGTTTGGTGGTTTTCCTAGACGTCTAAGCTGAAGATTCGGAAATTTTCTTCCAGATCGCCTAAATGTCTGGGAATAACCTCAGACGTCTAAGTAGTAGGTCTGGAATTTTTATTCCTTTGCATTAGACGTATGAGTGTTTTCCGAGACGTCTAAGCTAAAGCTCGGGCAAAATTTGCCTAGGCCAATGATGGCAAAATCAACTCGTAAGTGATCGAATGAGCGATGGTGGTTAGGGATTTATGCCAAGCGACAACCGAGCCTTATAGGCTCTTCAATACACTCCATACAACATGTCCAAATATAAATAGTAGGATTCTCATAGATTTTGACTTCAAAATACCAAAAATTGGAAAATTCACCAAACTAATTCATTCAAAAGCAATTGAACATGAATAGATGTTAGGAATTCACACCTAACAACATTAAAATCTATAGACATAGATATGAGTTCAAGAACTCACCTTTAAACACAAAATCAAGGAATGAGAAGCTCTAAAAGAAAGCAAGATCAATTCCTCTTCACTACATCTCTACAGTCTTCAGTCTATTATCAAAGGTAAAGTTTTCCTAAGTTGAGTTATAGGAAATTCCAAAATTTGAAGAGAGATTGAGATGGAGAAGATGGAGAGGATGCTTACCTAAGCTTCTCTTTAATTCTAGAACTAGAACTTTAATTTCCTAAGAGAACCAGGGCTTAGGATTTTAATTTCCTTTCTTTTCCCACATATTTCCTTTTGCTTGAATGTTAGGAAATTATGAGTAGAATGAATGAAGAATATAGGAGTTAGGGTATTTTGTAACGACCCCGGATTTTTATGAACTTAAATTGATAATTTAAATGAATTTTTGAATTAAAATTTGTAAAATTGATTTTAAATGATGCGAGTTTCCCCGAATCAAATAGAAAATATATTAAGTCATATGGGTTTGAAAATTTGTATATATGAGAATATATATGTATATATTGGATTTTAAATAAATTCTTAAATAAATGATTTTGAAAAATAAATAATATACTTTAGACACAAGTATAGAAATAAATAAATATATATATATAAAACATCTATGTACAAAACAAAGTTATGGAATTTCAATTATATTTTAGAGTAAGTAGACAAAATAAAATAAACATAAACAAAACAAAGTAAATACAAACAAATATAAAAGTTTTAGTATGCAAAGAAAAATAAAATAAAATAAGAGCAAATAAAAGTATTCAAACAAATAAATAAGCAAAGTAAACAAAACAAAGTAAAAATAACAAACAAATAAAAACATAGATATGCAGGCAATGCAAATAAAGTTTTCAAAAACAAATAAATGCGAGTACAAAATAAAACATAAACCAAGTAAACAAATACATTTATATGTATAAACAAGTACAAGCAAATAAATGATAAAAATATAGGTATGTAGAAGCAAATCTGCATGTTCAAGTATCAAAACAAGTCGGCATAGCCTCCACAAAATCTTGATGGCCAGATTTTAAAAAGAAACAAAGAAGTACAAGAGAAGATAATAATAAATTTATAGCCTGTAAGTAGCATGTAAAGTAAGGCAAAAGAATGTTTCCTGTAAAAATGCAAAGCAAAATCAAATACATTCAAGTGAATTAACAAAAGAAAACAGTGCAAACATATTTATATCTATAAACAAGACATATGATAGTCAATGCTACTACCTCTAGTACACTATAACATTTCATATATCAGCCATTAATGCAAGACATCTCTAAGTACATACAATATGTTCAGCATGCCTATTGTACAAAATTTTACTATCACCCAGTACAAGCTTGTAATCCATGTACATCCTTTTCTATATATATCAATCTACAAATGTAAATGTCATTCCAGTTCAAAGCAAAGACAGGGCTTAAGGAAAATCTGAAGTAACACCACTCAAACTCAGACAAGAAAAGAAAAAAAAGAAAAAAAGGGATACAAAGTATAAAACAAAGAAATAAAATAAATATACTCAAGTATCTATTTACAGAAGAATCAAGCTTGTATTTTCAAAACTGTTCAACATTAGCAAGCTCTGTTCTTCCTTTCTGTGAAAACCAAGGTGAGTGACATCATAAAATTTAAAAAGTTAAATATATATTTACGTTGCCTGATCATCTATGAAAACAAGTGTGATCTGTGAATGAATTTATCAGTTAGCTTTGTATATGAAAATATTGTTGTGCATATATCAGTATTCTTCTCTGACTTTAGTTTTGGCTTAAGTACTCATCCAAATTCATTTGTTCTTGATCCAAGCTTTGACAAGGCTTAAGTTTTGAACACAAAATGATTGTTATAACCTATATTAAAGAATAAAAAATTGATATAAAATGAAACCTCTTGGAAATATCACTGGACTTGAAGAAGACTGAACAAAACTATAAATTAGTCAAAATTTAAACATTTTATTTTACAATTTCAGGCATGTAAACTGGATGCGCACACTAAAACATGAATTTTAAAACAAACATCATGATTTTTAGAGTTAGAATTAAAGAGCGGTTCGAGTTTGATTAAAATTCACTCTTTTGGAAAATTCTGGTGATTCTCTGATTTGTGGCCATCGGGATTCTTCCTGTAGGTGGAGGAGTGACTGGGGTGTTCGGCAAAAATGGGAGGTGGATGGTCAGTGACCAGTGGAGGCCGTGGTTGTGAATTTTTATTCCTAAACCTAGTTTTGAGGCACCGTATTTCTTTCTTTCGTTCTCAGTCTAGGATCGATCGAGTGTCACAATATTTTTGGTGGTGGGAGAGGAGCGTGAGTTCGTCAGGTGGGCGAAGTTTGAGCACCTCCGGTGACGTCACGTGGCGAGACGAAGTGGATTTTGGTGATCGAATGGGTTCAAGAAGAAGCGCATTGTCCCTGTACTTGCTCCATTTTGATGCAATGATGATTTCGCAATCTGAATCGCTCGAATCGGTTAGGATGGTCGTTGATGACCTGAGAGCGATCGCGAAGTTGATCGGAGGTGAGTTTGCTGACAGTACACGTGCACGCATGTACGCGTGAGGGTTGGCTGTTGAGGGGTTTCGTTCGAGGGTGTTCTCGGGGAAGAAGGTGGTTTTCTCGAGCAAACTTTGTTTTTGCTCGCGTGAGTTTGTTTCGCGAGATACTGCAGTTTAATTTAAAACTTAACTAAAAAAAAAAGGAGTGGAAGAAAGGATAAAGAGAGGAGGGAAGAAGATAGGATCAGGGAAGGGGGAAGGAGTTGCGTGAAGACAGAGGAGAGACTCGGGAAAATTCTCGTGTGTTTCGAATTTTGCTCGAAGCAAATAGAAGGGGGGCTCGAGTAAAAGTTGTTGCAGGTTTTTTTTTTTACCTGAAACTGTTTTGGTTTGGGAATTTTAAAACCAAAAATTTAAATTTTAAACCAAGATTTTTAAAGCTGAATTCAAATTAAAATGTTAACGTAAATTCAAGCTGAATGTAGAGTTTAGTTTGAATGTAAATAAGTTTTAAATTTAAATTGTTTTAATAATTTAAAAGCAATTCAAAATATATTAAAGAAATTTGAAATGGAGTTGAAATTTTAAATGAAAAATTTAAGCAAGTTGAAATTAAAAGTTTAAATTTAAATTTAAATCTGAATTAAAGATAATTTGAATCCTAGTCTGAAATCAAAGAAGTTTTAATATTTAAATTGTTTAAATTTGATTTGTGATGATAATTAAAACATTAGTTAGAAAATGTTTTAAAATTGAATTAGTAAAGATAAAATGATATGCACTCATTAAATTAGTTCAAGTGAATAATTGATTAATTTATTTAAATCAAGAAATTAAGATTTGAGTTAAATTAATTAAGGTAAATAAATTTGTAAATAAGATTTATTAATTTAATAAAGAGTTGTCTTTTAAACAAATGATTAAGGTTATTTAATCAAGTAATTAAGATTTATTAAGTTACAGTTTAGAACTTAATTAATTAAATAATTAGTGATTAAACATATGATTTTAAAGGTTAATTAAATGATAATTAACAATAATTAAATTGAGTTTAATTACTTAAGAATAGTAATTAAATAATTATGAATAGTTAATAAGGATCATTTACCTGAAATTTATTTTGATAATAAATGTGAAAAGAATTATTCATAGAAATTTGATCTGATTTAAATTTATCAGATAATTGAATTAATCCTACCTATGAATTCTTGGATTATATTGGATGGTAAACTGTTTGATATCCCTGTTATATGATGCTTTATGATTATCCTGATTTATGTTGTGATCTATGATGAAATTTATTATCTGTGATATATATATGTCTGCGAATCTGTGTATGAAAGATAAGCGTTATAAATTTATATCGCTTATCGAATATATTGTTGTATTTAATCTGTGATGATTGAATGATGTTGCACTATTGTGTTAAAACCCTGGACCACACCATACACACAAATATGGATTTCACGAGGAAATCGATTAAGTCACAGATTTTGAAATGATTTATAAAAATTGAATATTTGAATTCAAATGTTTTGGAAATGGAATCGGAATAAATGTGAAAAGCTTTTGGAATGAAATTTCAAGTTAAAATTTATTTTAATTTACTTGATTAAGTTTTGAAATAAAAAAAAATTCAATTTAAATTTGAATTCAATATTTGGAATCGAATTCAATGATTGGAAATTATGGTTAAAGATATTATAAACATGTTTGTATGAATTTAAACCATTTTAAAGGTATGGTTTTGAGAATTTGAATTTAACCCAAGGATTTCAACTCGTATAAATGAATCAGATTTCCAAAATGAAAACTGTTGTTTTCAAATGATAAACACTTTTAGATAAGAACTGAGATTCCAGTTAATTAGGGGAATTTCAAGATTGAATAGAGAAATGATTTTTCTAAGTTATGAATGAATTCTTTTTGAAAGCTATGAATTAAATCTGCTTATTTTTAACAGATTTAAATTGATGATTTGTTTAAATCAAATTGAAATGAAATTGTTTTGAAGACTATAAGTTAAATCTTTGATTTAAAGATTTAACGAGTTAATCAAATTGAAATGAAAATTGATTTGGAAAATCTGTGAATGAATCTTTTGTTTAAAAGATTAAAAGATGAAAATTGTTTAAACCGTTAAAGGTTGTGAAAATGAATCTTTTTGTTTAAAGATTGAAAATGGTAAATTGTTAAGCCATTTGAAGAAAAGTTTTGGGTAATAAGTTGTGACTTAATTGAAATCCCATATACATATGTTTTAAAAATATTTTCGCTCACTATTCGGTTTAGCCGGGAGAGGACCTTTGTGTCGTATAACCCATTCCGAATATGTGATACGTCGTTATGGATAGCATTTGAAGACCGGTGATGAAGACCGGGTATTTGCGAAAGCGATAGGATGACCTATCGATTGTTTCTGCACCGAGTCGCACCGGTGTAGAAACTCCCTAAGTGATGGGAAATCCGATCGGGATTGTGAATATCCGGATTGCAAGGACTTCTTTGTAAGTGCCTTCGGTTCTGTTCGAACCCAGAACAGACTTGTATGGATTGTATGTCTGACATTACAAATTGAGATATAAAGACGATTTCTTTCAAATATATTTCTGTTGGTGGCGGAGAATTTATTCTCTTAGCTTAACACCCTTCTCTGAGACGTACGAGCTCAGAGGTTATATAGTTGAATGTTATCAGCAATATATTCCCAATTTGGTAATGTGACATGCTGAGTGTTGCTGTGAAATGATCATTGTGTTGATTATTTGTGATAGGATCATTTGTTTGATCGTCTATCCTGGTGATCATTTCTATGATCATTTGTTGACCCAAAGCATGGCTTTTGTATAAAGTATGTTTTTGTGGACGTGACTTCGTCGAGCCTCACACCCCGTGAATGGTCAAAACAGGAAAGAAGCAGCAAGGTTATGAGGGGTAGCGCCCTTTAGGATGTGTGCATTTCCTTCTGGAAAAGGGTGGTATCATGGTATGGAGCCCAGATACTTACTCATGTTGAAAACACTTTATGATTGTGTGAATTGATTGCGAGCGCTCGGTGAAAGGTCCCAAAGGACCGGGGGATGGCATATTCGGTCAGTTGTTACTCAGTTAGGGGTAACCCGGCCTTGTGTTGGTAGAGATCCGGTTTGGTTCTCAGGGATGTCCATCCAGAGGCATTCTCATGTGGCAATGGGAAGTTCCTTGGCCTGATCATTCGTTGGAAATCCAAAGAAACAATACGAGACTTGTACGGTTTTAGTTGTAGAACCTGCCATCTAATATGGTAGCTATAGTAGGCATAATATAATGGTACCTATGTTGGCTAAGATTTATATTCTACTTTCGAAATGAATTTTTCCTACACTATGCACTAGTAATAATATCAAATGTTTCTTTTAATGCGTATCAAGCATCTTTGACTATCATAAGGAGAAATCTCCTCCGATTCTGCGTTTGCATTGTGTGTGTGTGCGGGAGGCCTTATGGTAGTCTCATTTTTAAAAAGCATTGCGAATTGACTTTGAAAATCTTTTGTTGAATGTTTTAAAAGATAAACTGTTTTTGTTGCTCACACCAGTCCCACGACTGATCCGGAGTTTATTGTTTCTTTCCTAAACTCTGGGTGCTCATTTTATTTCTACACGAGCAGTCTAGAGTTGGGTTTTCAGATAGTTAGATATAGTGGATTATCTGGAGTTAGTTCAGTCTTTGGTTCACACCAGTCTTGCCTAGCTTGGTGCATTGTTATGGGGAGTTCGAGCTTCTGCTGGATTGATTCTTGGAAATGGAGTTACAGTTCAGATTTGGAGTTCTTCGTTGAAGACTATCTTAGAGTTATTTGTTCCGCTGCTAGATGTTATCGTTTTCTTTTCCGCTGCTATTTATTGTACCATATCTCTGTTGTATATTGATATCTATTGGATCATCTGTTGTATCAGATATTGTATCAAAGCTGTATATCAATGTATTATTCTTTTATTCCGCTGTGTTATTTACTTAACGTTGTTATAAGCTCCGGCGAATCGGATTTGAACGGTCGAATCTATGGCATTCGAATACGATTTGAAGTATGGATGTCGATTTTCGAGCGGGCAAAATCCGAGTCGTTACATTTGGTATCAGAGCTAAGGGTTGAACTTTAGCTCAAGGGTGTAACACATAAAGTAGCTCATTAGAGATAGGATGAAGTAAATCCTAGAATGAGTAATCCTTAAGATATCTGTTTGAATGCCTCAGTAAATTCTCTTACTATTCACTGATAGTGAGTATGAGTGCAAGAAGAGAACGAGATAGGGGACAGGGAAATACGACTATAATTGGTCAAAACTCTGTAACAAAAGTGGAAATAACTTTCTCTATCAATCTCCTTTGATTCGTTTCCAAAATTCTTTTGAATTGCTTCGTGACAGCTCCGGAAAAAGAAGTTTTGGTGCGGGGATAGCCATACGAATCGTTGTAGAAAATCCTGACTTCGTATCTTCATCGATTTCTCATCATTTCTTTGATTAAAACTTTAATGAATATGAATTTGAAAATTGAAATTGGAAATTTTAAATGAATTAGAAATTTTAAATTGAGTTAACTTGATTAATAGAATATGAAGAATGATTAGAATTGTATCGATAAAATGATTTTGTTTAAAACCAAAATTTGAAATTTTATTATAATTTCTTGTATCTATTGTTGATATTCTGATTTGGTGAGCCAAATACAGAATTGAGATCCAGCTTGATTTGAAAAGATATTTCTCTATCTAGCTATCTCTGTGTTGTTTTCGTGCCTGCGAATTTCGAGGACGAAATCCTTTTAAGGGGGGAAGTTTGTAACGACCCCGGATTTTTATGAATTTAAATTGATAATTTAAATGAATTTTTGAATTAAAATTTGTAAAATTGATTTTAAATGATGCGAGTTTCCCCGAATCAAATAGAAAATATATTAAGTCATATGGGTTTGAAAATTTGTATATATGAGAATATATATGTATATATTGGATTTTAAATAAATTCTTAAATAAATGATTTTGAAAAATAAATAATATACTTTAGACACAAGTATAGAAATAAATAAATATATATATATAAAACATCTATGTACAGAACAAAGTTATGGAATTTCAATTATATTTTAAAGTAAGTAGACAAAATAAAATAAACATAAACAAAACAAAGTAAATACAAACAAATATAAAAGTTTTAGTATGCAAAGAAAAATAAAATAAAATAAGAGAAAATAAAAGTATTCAAACAAATAAATAAGCAAAGTAAACAAAACAAAGTAAAAATAACAAACAAATAAAAACATAGATATGCAGGCAATGCAAATAAAGTTTTCAAAAACAAATAAATACGAGTACAAAATAAAACATAAACCAAGTAAACAAATACATTTATATGTATATACAAGTACAAGCAAATAAATGATAAAAATATAGGTATGTAGAAGCAAATCTGCATGTTCAAGTATCAAAACAAATCGGCATAGCCTCCATAAAATCTTGATGGCCAGATTTTAAAAAGAAACAAAGAAGTACAAGAGAAGATAATAATAAATTTATAGCCTGTAAGTAGCATGTAAAGTAAGGCAAAAGAATGTTGCCTGTAAAAATGCAAAGCAAAATCAAATACATTCAAGTGAATAAACAAAAGAAAACAGTGCAAACATATTTATATCTATAAACAAGACATATGATAGTCAATGCTACTACCTCTAGTACACTATAACATTTCATATATCAGCCATTAATGCAAGACATCTCTAAGTACATACAATATGTTCAGCATGCCTATTGTACAAAATTTTACTATCACCCAGTACAAGCTTGTAATCCCTGTACATCCTTTTCTATATATATCAATCTACAAATGTAAATGTCATTCCAGTTCAAAGCAAAGACAGGGTTTAAGGAAAATCTGAAGTAACACCACTCAAACTCAGACAAGAAAAGAAAAAAAAAAGAAAAAAAGGGATACAAAGTATAAAACAAAGAAATAAAATAAATATACTCAAGTATCTATTTACAGAAGAATCAAGCTTGTATTTTCAAAACTGTTCAACATTAGCAAGCTCTGTTCTTCCTTTCTGTGAAAACCAAGGTGAGTGACATCATAAAATTTAAAAAGTTAAATATATATTTACGTTGCCTGATCATCTATGAAAACAAGTGTGATCTGTGAATGAATTTATCAGTTAGCTTTGTATATGAAAATATTGTTGTGCATATATCAGTATTCTTCTCTGACTTTTAGTTCTAGGCTTAAGTACTCATCCAAATTCATTTGTTCTTGATCCAAGCTTTGATAAGGCTTAAGTTCTGAACACAAAATGATTGTTATAACCTATATTAAAGAATAAAAAATTGATATAAAATGAAACCTCTTGGAAATATCACTGGACTTGAAGAAGACTGAACAAAACTATAAATTAGTCAAAATTTAAACATTTTATTTTACAATTTCAGGCATGTAAACTGGATGCGTACACTAAAACATGAATTTTAAAACAAACATCATGATTTTTAGAGTTAGAATTAAAGAGCGGTTCGAGTTTGATTAAAATTCACTCTTTTGGAAAATTCTGGTGATTCTCTGATTTGTGGCTATCGGGATTCTTCCTGTAGGTGGAGGAGTGACTGGGGTGTTCGGCAAAAATGGGAGGTGGATGGTCAGTGACCAGTGGAGGCCGTGGTTGTGAATTTTTATTCCTAAACCTAGTTTTGAGGCACCGTATTTCTTTCTTTCGTTCTCAGTCTAGGATCGATCGAGTGTCACAATATTTTTGGTGGTGGGAGAGGAGCGTGAGTTCGTCAGGTGGGCGAAGTTCGAGCACCTCTGGTGACGTCACATGGCGAGACGAAGTGGATTTTGGTGATCGAATGGGTTCAAGAAGAAGCGCATTGTCCCTGTACTTGCTCGATTTTGATGCAATGATGATTTCGCAACCTGAATCGCTCGAATCGGTTAGGATGGTCGTTGATGACCTGAGAGCGATCGCGAAGTTGATCGGAGGTGAGTTTGCTAACTGTACACGTGCACGCATGTACGCGTGAGGGTTGGTTGTTGAGGGGTTTCGTTCGAGGGTGTTCTCGGGGAAGAAGGTGGTTTTCTCGAGCAAACTTTGTTTTTGCTCGCGTGAGTTTGTTTCGCGAGATACTGCAGTTTAATTTAAAACTTAACTAAAAAAAAAAAGGAGTGGAAGAAAGGATAAAGAGAGGAGGGAAGAAGATAGGATCAGGGAAGGGGGGAAGGAGTTGCGTGAAGACAGGGGAGAGACTCGGGAAAATTCTCGTGTGTTTCGAATTTTGCTCGAAGCAAATAGAAGGGGTGCTCGAGTAAAAGTTGTTGCAGGTTTTTTTTTTATACCTGAAACTGTTTTGGTTTGGGAATTTTAAAACCAAAAATTTAAATTTTAAACCAAGATTTTTAAAGCTGAATTCAAATTAAAATGTTAACGTAAATTCAAGCTGAATGTAGAGTTTAGTTTGAATATAAATAAGTTTTAAATTTAAATTGTTTTAATAATTTAAAAGCAATTCAAAATATATTAAAGAAATTTGAAATGGAGTTGAAATTTTAAATGAAAAATTTAAGCAAGTTGAAATTAAAAGTTTAATTTTAAATTTAAATCCGAATTAAAGATAATTTGAATCCTAGTCTGAAATCAAAGAAGTTTTAATATTTAAATTGTTTAAATTTGATTTGTGATGATAATTAAAACATTAGTTAGAAAATGTTTTAAAATTGAATTAGTAAAGATAAAATAATATGCACTCATTAAATTAGTTCAAGTGAATAATTGATTAATTTATTTAAATCAAGAAATTAAGATTTGAGTTAAATTAATTAAGGTAAATAAATTTGTAAATAAGATTTATTAATTTAATAAAGAGTTGTCTTTTAAACAAATGATTAAGGTTATTTAATCAAGTAATTAAGATTTATTAAGTTACAGTTTAGAACTTAATTAATTAAATAATTAGTGATTAAACATATGATTTTAAAGGTTAATTAAATGATAATTAACAATAGTTAAATTGAGTTTAATTACTTAAGAATAGTAATTAAATAATTATGAATAGTTAATAAGGATCATTTACCTGAAATTTATTTTGATAATAAATGTGAAAAGAATTATTCATAGAAATTTGATCTGATTTAAATTTATCAGATAATTGAATTAATCCTACCTATGAATTCTTGGATTATATTGGATGGTAAACTGTTTGATATCCCTGTTATATGATGCTTTATGATTATCCTGATTTATGTTGTGATCTATGATGAAATTTATTATCTGTGATATATATATGTCTGCGAATCTGTGTATGAAAGATAAGCGTTATAAATTTATATCGCTTATCGAATATATTGTTGTATTTGATCTGTGATGATTGAATGATGTTGCACTATTGTGTTAAAACCCTGGACCACACCATACACACACAAATATGGATTTCACGAGGAAATCGATTAAGTCACAGATTTTGAAATGATTTATAAAAATTGAATATTTGAATTCAAATGTTTTGGAAATGGAATCGGAATAAATGTGAAAAGCTTTTGGAATGAAATTTCAAGTTAAAATTTATTTTAATTTACTTGATTAAGTTTTGAAATAAAAAAAAAATTCAATTTAAATTTGAATTCAATATTTGGAATCGAATTCAATGATTGGAAATTATGGTTAAAGATATTATAAACATGTTTGTATGAATTTAAACCATTTTAAAGGTATGGTTTTGAGAATTTGAATTTAACCCAAGGATTTCAACTCGTATAAATGAATCAGATTTCCAAAATGAAAACTGTTGTTTTCAAATGATAAACACTTTTAGATAAGAACTGAGATTCCAGTTAATTAGGGGAATTTCAAGATTGAATAGAGAAATGATTTTTCTAAGTTATGAATGAATTCTTTTTGAAAGCTATGAATTAAATCTGCTTATTTTTAACAGATTTAAATTGATGATTTGTTTAAATCAAATTGAAATGAAATTGTTTTGAAGACTATAAGTTAAATCTTTGATTTAAAGATTTAACGAGTTAATCAAATTGAAATGAAAATTGATTTGGAAAATCTGTGAATGAATCTTTTGTTTAAAAGATTAAAAGATGAAAATTGTTTAAACCGTTAAAGGTTGTGAAAATGAATCTTTTTGTTTAAAGATTGAAAATGGTAAATTGTTAAGCCATTTGAAGAAAAGTTTTGGGTAATAAGTTGTGACTTAATTGAAATCCCATATACATATGTTTTAAAAATATTTTCGCTCACTATTCGGTTTAGCCGGGAGAGGACCTTTGTGTCGTATAACCCATTCCGAATATGTGATACGTCGTTATGGATAGCATTTGAAGACCGGTGATGAAGACCGGGTATTTGCGAAAGCGATAGGATGACCTATCGATTGTTTCTGCACCGAGTCGCACCGGTGTAGAAACTCCCTAAGTGATGGGAAATCCGATCGGGATTGTGAATATCCGGATTGCAAGGACTTCTTTGTAAGTGCCTTCGGTTCTGTTCGAACCCAGAACAGACTTGTATGGATTGTATGTCTGACATTACAAATTGAGATATAAAGACGATTTCTTTCAAATATATTTCTGTTGGTGGCGGAGAATTTATTCTCTTAGCTTAACACCCTTCTCTGAGACGTACGAGCTCAGAGGTTATATAGTTGAATGTTATCGGCAATATATTCCCAATTTGGTAATGTGACATGCTGAGTGTTGCTGTGAAATGATCATTGTGTTGATTATTTGTGATAGGATCATTTGTTTGATCGTCTATCCTGGTGATCATTTCTATGATCATTTGTTGACCCAAAGCATGGCTTTTGTATAAAGTATGTTTTTGTGGACGTGACTTCGTCGAGCCTCACACCCCGTGAATGGTCAAAACAGGAAAGAAGCAGCAAGGTTATGAGGGGTAGCGCCCTTTAGGATGTGTGCATTTCCTTCTGGAAAAGGGTGGTATCATGGTATGGAGCCCAGATACTTACTCATGTTGAAAACACTTTATGATTGTGTGAATTGATTGCGAGCGCTCGGTGAAAGGTCCCAAAGGACCGGGGGATGGCATATTCGGTCAGTTGTTACTCAGTTAGGGGTAACCCGGCCTTGTGTTGGTAGAGATCCGGTTTGGTTCTCAGGGATGTCCATCCAGAGGCATTCTCATGTGGCAATGGGAAGTTCCTTGGCCTGATCATTCGTTGGAAATCCAAAGAAACAATACGAGACTTGTACGGTTTTAGTTGTAGAACCTGCCATCTAATATGGTAGCTATAGTAGGCATAATATAATGGTACCTATGTTGGCTAAGATTTATATTCTACTTTCGAAATGAATTTTTCCTACACTATGCACTAGTAATAATATCAAATGTTTCTTTTAATGCGTATCAAGCATCTTTGACTATCATAAGGAGAAATCTCCTCCGATTCTGCGTTTGCATTGTGTGTGTGTGCGGGAGGCCTTATGGTAGTCTCATTTTTAAAAAGCATTGCGAATTGACTTTGAAAATCTTTTGTTGAATGTTTTAAAAGATAAACTGTTTTTGTTGCTCACACCAGTCCCACGACTGATCCGGAGTTTATTGTTTCTTTCCTAAACTCTGGGTGCTCATTTTATTTCTACACGAGCAGTCTAGAGTTGGGTTTTCAGATAGTTAGATATAGTGGATTATCTGGAGTTAGTTCAGTCTTTGGTTCACACCAGTCTTGCCTAGCTTGGTGCATTGTTATGGGGAGTTCGAGCTTCTGCTGGATTGATTCTTGGAAATGGAGTTACAGTTCAGATTTGGAGTTCTTCGTTGAAGACTATCTTAGAGTTATTTGTTCCGCTGCTAGATGTTATCGTTTTCTTTTCCGCTGCTATTTATTGTACCATATCTCTATTGTATATTGATATCTATTGGATCATCTGTTGTATCAGATATTGTATCAAAGCTGTATATCAATGTATTATTCTTTTATTCCGCTGTGTTATTTACTTAACGTTGTTATAAGCTCCGGCGAATCGGATTTGAACGGTCGAATCTATGGCATTCGAATACGATTTGAAGTATGGATGTCGATTTTCGAGCGGGCAAAATCCGAGTCGTTACATTTGGTATCAGAGCTAAGGGTTGAACTTTAGCTCAAGGGTGTAACACATAAAGTAGCTCATTAGAGATAGGATGAAGTAAATCCTAGAATGAGTAATCCTTAAGATATCTGTTTGAATGCCTCAGTAAATTCTCTTACTATTCACTGATAGTGAGTATGAGTGCAAGAAGAGAACGAGATAGGGGACAGGGAAATACGACTATAATTGGTCAAAACTCTGTAACAAAAGTGGAAA
Source organism: Allium cepa (assembly GCA_030765085.1). Taxonomy (NCBI): domain Eukaryota; kingdom Viridiplantae; phylum Streptophyta; class Magnoliopsida; order Asparagales; family Amaryllidaceae; genus Allium; species Allium cepa. Next base: position 962,977,818 of record CM060928.1, read on the forward strand.
TAACTTTCTCTATCAATCTCCTTTGATTCGTTTCCAAAATTCTTTTGAATTGCTTCGTGACAGCTCCGGAAAAAGAAGTTTTGGTGCGGGGATAGCCATACGAATCGTTGTAGAAAATCCTGACTTCGTATCTTCATCGATTTCTCATCATTTCTTTGATTAAAACTTTAATGAATATGAATTTGAAAATTGAAATTGGAAATTTTAAATGAATTAGAAATTTTAAATTGAGTTAACTTGATTAATAGAATATGAAGAATGATTAGAATTGTATCGATAAAATGATTTTGTTTAAAACCAAAATTTGAAATTTTATTATAATTTCTTGTATCTATTGTTGATATTCTGCTTTGGTGAGCCAAATACAGAATTGAGATCCAGCTTGATTTGAAAAGATATTTCTCTATCTAGCTATCTCTGTGTTGTTTTCGTGCCTGCGAATTTCGAGGACGAAATCCTTTTAAGGGGGGAAGTTTGTAACGACCCCGGATTTTTATGAATTTAAATTGATAATTTAAATGAATTTTTGAATTAAAATTTGTAAAATTGATTTTAAATGATGCGAGTTTCCCCGAATCAAATAGAAAATATATTAAGTCATATGGGTTTGAAAATTTGTATATATGAGAATATATATGTATATATTGGATTTTAAATAAATTCTTAAATAAATGATTTTGAAAAATAAATAATATACTTTAGACACAAGTATAGAAATAAATAAATATATATATATAAAACATCTATGTACAGAACAAAGTTATGGAATTTCAATTATATTTTAAAGTAAGTAGACAAAATAAAATAAACATAAACAAAACAAAGTAAATACAAACAAATATAAAAGTTTTAGTATGCAAAGAAAAATAAAATAAAATAAGAGAAAATAAAAGTATTCAAACAAATAAATAAGCAAAGTAAACAAAACAAAGTAAAAATAACAAACAAATAAAAACATAGATATGCAGGCAATGCAAATAAAGTTTTCAAAAACAAATAAATACGAGTACAAAATAAAACATAAACCAAGTAAACAAATACATTTATATGTATATACAAGTACAAGCAAATAAATGATAAAAATATAGGTATGTAGAAGCAAATCTGCATGTTCAAGTATCAAAACAAATCGGCATAGCCTCCATAAAATCTTGATGGCCAGATTTTAAAAAGAAACAAAGAAGTACAAGAGAAGATAATAATAAATTTATAGCCTGTAAGTAGCATGTAAAGTAAGGCAAAAGAATGTTGCCTGTAAAAATGCAAAGCAAAATCAAATACATTCAAGTGAATAAACAAAAGAAAACAGTGCAAACATATTTATATCTATAAACAAGACATATGATAGTCAATGCTACTACCTCTAGTACACTATAACATTTCATATATCAGCCATTAATGCAAGACATCTCTAAGTACATACAATATGTTCAGCATGCCTATTGTACAAAATTTTACTATCACCCAGTACAAGCTTGTAATCCCTGTACATCCTTTTCTATATATATCAATCTACAAATGTAAATGTCATTCCAGTTCAAAGCAAAGACAGGGTTTAAGGAAAATCTGAAGTAACACCACTCAAACTCAGACAAGAAAAGAAAAAAAAAAGAAAAAAAGGGATACAAAGTATAAAACAAAGAAATAAAATAAATATACTCAAGTATCTATTTACAGAAGAATCAAGCTTGTATTTTCAAAACTGTTCAACATTAGCAAGCTCTGTTCTTCCTTTCTGTGAAAACCAAGGTGAGTGACATCATAAAATTTAAAAAGTTAAATATATATTTACGTTGCCTGATCATCTATGAAAACAAGTGTGATCTGTGAATGAATTTATCAGTTAGCTTTGTATATGAAAATATTGTTGTGCATATATCAGTATTCTTCTCTGACTTTTAGTTCTAGGCTTAAGTACTCATCCAAATTCATTTGTTCTTGATCCAAGCTTTGATAAGGCTTAAGTTCTGAACACAAAATGATTGTTATAACCTATATTAAAGAATAAAAAATTGATATAAAATGAAACCTCTTGGAAATATCACTGGACTTAAAGAAGACTGAACAAAACTATAAATTAGTCAAAATTTAAACATTTTATTTTACAATTTCAGGCATGTAAACTGGATGCGTACACTAAAACATGAATTTTAAAACAAACATCATGATTTTTAGAGTTAGAATTAAAGAGCGGTTCGAGTTTGATTAAAATTCACTCTTTTGGAAAATTCTGGTGATTCTCTGATTTGTGGCTATCGGGATTCTTCCTGTAGGTGGAGGAGTGACTGGGGTGTTCGGCAAAAATGGGAGGTGGATGGTCAGTGACCAGTGGAGGCCGTGGTTGTGAATTTTTATTCCTAAACCTAGTTTTGAGGCACCGTATTTCTTTCTTTCGTTCTCAGTCTAGGATCGATCGAGTGTCACAATATTTTTGGTGGTGGGAGAGGAGCGTGAGTTCGTCAGGTGGGCGAAGTTCGAGCACCTCTGGTGACGTCACATGGCGAGACGAAGTGGATTTTGGTGATCGAATGGGTTCAAGAAGAAGCGCATTGTCCCTGTACTTGCTCGATTTTGATGCAATGATGATTTCGCAACCTGAATCGCTCGAATCGGTTAGGATGGTCGTTGATGACCTGAGAGCGATCGCGAAGTTGATCGGAGGTGAGTTTGCTAACTGTACACGTGCACGCATGTACGCGTGAGGGTTGGCTGTTGAGGGGTTTCGTTCGAGGGTGTTCTCGGGGAAGAAGGTGGTTTTCTCGAGCAAACTTTGTTTTTGCTCGCGTGAGTTTGTTTCGCGAGATACTGCAGTTTAATTTAAAACTTAACTAAAAAAAAAAAGGAGTGGAAGAAAGGATAAAGAGAGGAGGGAAGAAGATAGGATCAGGGAAGGGGGGAAGGAGTTGCGTGAAGACAGGGGAGAGACTCGGGAAAATTCTCGTGTGTTTCGAATTTTGCTCGAAGCAAATAGAAGGGGTGCTCGAGTAAAAGTTGTTGCAGGTTTTTTTTTTTATACCTGAAACTGTTTTGGTTTGGGAATTTTAAAACCAAAAATTTAAATTTTAAACCAAGATTTTTAAAGCTGAATTCAAATTAAAATGTTAACGTAAATTCAAGCTGAATGTAGAGTTTAGTTTGAATATAAATAAGTTTTAAATTTAAATTGTTTTAATAATTTAAAAGCAATTCAAAATATATTAAAGAAATTTGAAATGGAGTTGAAATTTAAGCAAGTTGAAATTAAAAGTTTAAATTTAAATTTAAATCCGAATTAAAGATAATTTGAATCCTAGTCTGAAATCAAAGAAGTTTTAATATTTAAATTGTTTAAATTTGATTTGTGATGATAATTAAAACATTAGTTAGAAAATGTTTTAAAATTGAATTAGTAAAGATAAAATAATATGCACTCATTAAATTAGTTCAAGTGAATAATTGATTAATTTATTTAAATCAAGAAATTAAGATTTGAGTTAAATTAATTAAGGTAAATAAATTTGTAAATAAGATTTATTAATTTAATAAAGAGTTGTCTTTTAAACAAATGATTAAGGTTATTTAATCAAGTAATTAAGATTTATTAAGTTACAGTTTAGAACTTAATTAATTAAATAATTAGTGATTAAACATATGATTTTAAAGGTTAATTAAATGATAATTAACAATAGTTAAATTGAGTTTAATTACTTAAGAATAGTAATTAAATAATTATGAATAGTTAATAAGGATCATTTACCTGAAATTTATTTTGATAATAAATGTGAAAAGAATTATTCATAGAAATTTGATCTGATTTAAATTTATCAGATAATTGAATTAATCCTACCTATGAATTCTTGGATTATATTGGATGGTAAACTGTTTGATATCCCTGTTATATGATGCTTTATGATTATCCTGATTTATGTTGTGATCTATGATGAAATTTATTATCTGTGATATATATATGTCTGCGAATCTGTGTATGAAAGATAAGCGTTATAAATTTATATTGCTTATCGAATATATTGTTGTATTTGATCTGTGATGATTGAATGATGTTGCACTATTGTGTTAAAACCCTGGACCACACCATACACACACAAATATGGATTTCACGAGGAAATCGATTAAGTCACAGATTTTGAAATGATTTATAAAAATTGAATATTTGAATTCAAATGTTTTGGAAATGGAATCGGAATAAATGTGAAAAGCTTTTGGAATGAAATTTCAAGTTAAAATTTATTTTAATTTACTTGATTAAGTTTTGAAATAAAAAAAATTCAATTTAAATTTGAATTCAATATTTGGAATCGAATTCAATGATTGGAAATTATGGTTAAAGATATTATAAACATGTTTGTATGAATTTAAACCATTTTAAAGGTATGGTTTTGAGAATTTGAATTTAACCCAAGGATTTCAACTCGTATAAATGAATCAGATTTCCAAAATGAAAACTGTTGTTTTCAAATGATAAACACTTTTAGATAAGAACTGAGATTCCAGTTAATTAGGGGAATTTCAAGATTGAATAGAGAAATGATTTTTCTAAGTTATGAATGAATTCTTTTTGAAAGCTATGAATTAAATCTGCTTATTTTTAACAGATTTAAATTGATGATTTGTTTAAATCAAATTGAAATGAAATTGTTTTGAAGACTATAAGTTAAATCTTTGATTTAAAGATTTAACGAGTTAATCAAATTGAAATGAAAATTGATTTGGAAAATCTGTGAATGAATCTTTTGTTTAAAAGATTAAAAGATGAAAATTGTTTAAACCGTTAAAGGTTGTGAAAATGAATCTTTTTGTTTAAAGATTGAAAATGGTAAATTGTTAAGCCATTTGAAGAAAAGTTTTGGGTAATAAGTTGTGACTTAATTGAAATCCCATATACATATGTTTTAAAAATATTTTCGCTCACTATTCGGTTTAGCCGGGAGAGGACCTTTGTGTCGTATAACCCATTCCGAATATGTGATACGTCGTTATGGATAGCATTTGAAGACCGGTGATGAAGACCGGGTATTTGCGAAAGCGATAGGATGACCTATCGATTGTTTCTGCACCGAGTCGCACCGGTGTAGAAACTCCCTAAGTGATGGGAAATCCGATCGGGATTGTGAATATCCGGATTGCAAGGACTTCTTTGTAAGTGCCTTCGGTTCTGTTCGAACCCAGAACAGACTTGTATGGATTGTATGTCTGACATTACAAATTGAGATATAAAGACGATTTCTTTCAAATATATTTCTGTTGGTGGCGGAGAATTTATTCTCTTAGCTTAACACCCTTCTCTGAGACGTACGAGCTCAGAGGTTATATAGTTGAATGTTATCGGCAATATATTCCCAATTTGGTAATGTGACATGCTGAGTGTTGCTGTGAAATGATCATTGTGTTGATTATTTGTGATAGGATCATTTGTTTGATCGTCTATCCTGGTGATCATTTCTATGATCATTTGTTGACCCAAAGCATGGCTTTTGTATAAAGTATGTTTTTGTGGACGTGACTTCGTCGAGCCTCACACCCCGTGAATGGTCAAAACAGGAAAGAAGCAGCAAGGTTATGAGGGGTAGCGCCCTTTAGGATGTGTGCATTTCCTTCTGGAAAAGGGTGGTATCATGGTATGGAGCCCAGATACTTACTCATGTTGAAAACACTTTATGATTGTGTGAATTGATTGCGAGCGCTCGGTGAAAGGTCCCAAAGGACCGGGGGATGGCATATTCGGTCAGTTGTTACTCAGTTAGGGGTAACCCGGCCTTGTGTTGGTAGAGATCCGGTTTGGTTCTCAGGGATGTCCATCCAGAGGCATTCTCATGTGGCAATGGGAAGTTCCTTGGCCTGATCATTCGTTGGAAATCCAAAGAAACAATACGAGACTTGTACGGTTTTAGTTGTAGAACCTGCCATCTAATATGGTAGCTATAGTAGGCATAATATAATGGTACCTATGTTGGCTAAGATTTATATTCTACTTTCGAAATGAATTTTTCCTACACTATGCACTAGTAATAATATCAAATGTTTCTTTTAATGCGTATCAAGCATCTTTGACTATCATAAGGAGAAATCTCCTCCGATTCTGCGTTTGCATTGTGTGTGTGTGCGGGAGGCCTTATGGTAGTCTCATTTTTAAAAAGCATTGCGAATTGACTTTGAAAATCTTTTGTTGAATGTTTTTAAAGATAAACTGTTTTTGTTGCTCACACCAGTCCCACGACTGATCCGGAGTTTATTGTTTCTTTCCTAAACTCTGGGTGCTCATTTTATTTCTACACGAGCAGTCTAGAGTTGGGTTTTCAGATAGTCAGATATAGTGGATTATCTGGAGTTAGTTCAGTCTTTGGTTCGCACCAGTCTTGCCTAGCTTGGTGCATTGTTATGGGGAGTTCGAGCTTCTGCTGGATTGATTCTTGGAAATGGAGTTACAGTTCAGATTTGGAGTTCTTCGTTGAAGACTATCTTAGAGTTATTTGTTCCGCTGCTAGATGTTATCGTTTTCTTTTCCGCTGCTATTTATTGTATCATATCTCTGTTGTATATTGATATCTATTGGATCATCTGTTGTATCAGATATTATATAAAAGCTGTATATCAATGTATTATTCTTTTATTTCGCTGTGTTATTTACTTAACGTTGTTATAAGCTCCGGCGAATCGGATTTGAACGGTCGAATCTATGGCATTCGAATACGATTTGAAGTATGGATGTCGATTTTCGAGCGGGCAAAATCCGAGTCGTTACATATTTGGTAGAGGAGTTTAGGTTATCTTATTGGGTTGGTGGGCTAAAATCAAACCCAAAGCCCAAATGAAAATACCAAAATCCTAATCAACTTAAAACATATTGATGTTTATGCTCAAACAAGTTGTAAATGCCATTTGGAACTCAATGAAAGTGGTCTCGAGTCCAGATTTGACTGTTTACAAGAAGTCACGTTTTGGACTTTAAATTAAATCAAGGACGCGATATTTAAATAAAATATTTAAATACGAAATCGTAAAATATGCAAATTATTACAGACTCCTCTCCTTAAAAAATGTATCCTCGCAATATTTAAGAAGGAAATAAGGTGTAACAACCCTTTTTGTGACATAACAACACAAAAGCAAAAATTGAAATGAGAAGTTCACCTTAAGGAGCACGAGAGAGTAAGTCCAGATGTGTTCGCTCGATGAATTCTTTGGATTCCCAAGAACAATCCTTAGGATTTGCGGACCATTAAACTTTCACAAGCAGAACATCTTTATTATGAAGGTGCTTAACCTCCATAGCAATGATACGAATAGGATGTTGCTCATAAGTCAAATTAGGTGAAACTTCAATTTATTTAATAACACCTGTAACGACCCGTGAATTTCGATAATTAAATATTCCATATTTATAAGATTTTGGAAAGAAATTTATAAAGAAATATAATTGTTATAATTTGTAATGTAGTAAATGTTAAGAATTAACCTATTAAATATTATATTGCTTAAAATGGACTTAATTAAAAAGGTTGAATTAAATGAAATCCTATTTATTGGAACCTCATTTATTGCTAATGAAAAAGTATAATAAATGAGTTATTGCAAGAAATGGAAAGTTGAATAGAATTCTAACGAATGATAATAATGGAAAAGATTTTTACCTGTGTATAAATTGAATATGAGAGAGGAAAGTATTTAATTGATTTATGTAATAAACCATTGTTAACGGTAATTAGAATAAATTAAGGAAATATGTTAAAATAAATTAATTATTAATAATTTAAAAGGAATTCCAACCAATTCAAGTTAAATGTTACACTTGGTTATAAATTGAATATAAGAAAACTAATATAAATATTGAATAAATTTTTGGAATAGTTTGTAATAAATGGCAATTAAGTAAAACCAGTGTTATGCGAGTAATTATAATATTGGGGTGTAAATAATGAACCTATAAAAGTGTGATTTAGAGTTAATGACAATATTTATTGTACTTTACTTATTTTATTTGGTTGTTAAGTTTAATTTGTAATCAGTTTCAATTAATTCACTAAATTATTGTAGTTAATGTGGAATAAATTGGTAAGTGAGACATGTTGGATTCAATAAGATGTAACCAAGGTTCATAATAGGATGATTGATGTAATAAAAAGGCATGAAACTAAGTGAATCAATTTATTTAGAATAGTTAATCGTAATTAATGGATATAATTTGCTAAGATATAATAAATGGAAATAGGAAGGTTTAACTAAGGAAGAAATATGTAATAATTGCATATATTTGTAAGTGGATGAAATTTATTTCTATATTAATTGAATAGTGGGATAAGATGATAATTGTTAATGTGATAAGAGTAGGCCAATAGAAATTCTTCCAACAAATTGATAATCGATTCAATAATGTAATATTATCCATGATAGGGCAATTAGATTTATGATAGAATAGAAAGTCTATTAAATGGAAATATTGAAAATAAAATTTGTAATATCTAAATTTTGAAAATTTGAAGCAAGGGTACCTTATACGATTTTGTTTTGTACCACACCTATGAAGTGCCCTCTGACGACGCCCAGTACGGGGGAGATTATGGTACTGTATAGACTATGGGAATATATTTTGTGTTAAGGGCTATATGCGTAGCCCCTTAACGCTATTTAAAAGTAAGTTTATTTTACAAATAGACACTATTATAATAGCGAAATATACTACATAGTAAATAGTTTAACGGATCCTTAAGAGATGTGAATCCCGAGCATCTTTTAAGTTACTGCACTCATATTTATTCCTGTTGATTTAACTTACATAAGATATTTTAGTCCTGACTCGAGTGTTTTGTCTTTTCAATTCGCTCGGGTCAGTCCGAGTGTTTCAGGATTTGAAGATTTCGCCCTGGAGGACGGAGACGAAGATTTGTATTATTATTATTATTATTTATATTATTGCACTACACTCATACTGTTCTGCTGCATTATTATTAGTGTGTGTAACTGTGATATGTATTATATGAATATAATCAAATGTTTTGTAAACAGCTTTATAAACTGTATATTTGATTATTATATTTTATCCTTCCGCCGTGAGATTCTGTTTTGTTTTTATTTCTTTCTTGTTTTTTTATTTACCCCATAACAATCCACCTTTCCGTATGGTTTTTATTGGCATGTGTGTCGATTTAAAGCATGCGAAAAGGCGAGATGTTACAAGTTGGTGTCAGAGCTTTGGTTTAGCGATAAACCTTATCTTTGTGGGGTTTGACTCTTTACTAATAGGGTAGTAATACCCTATGGGAGTCACTGAGCGTATATATGAGAGAGCGTATTTGTTAGTGTTATAAAAAGCTTTTAATATTGTGTTAATCTGTTCCGTTTTGTATTTATAAATTCTGGTTGACGCATGGGACGCTGTGACATCAGTAGGGATTTCTAAACACTTAATAGGACAGACATAATATTTGTTTTAATATAGGTGAATGAAATAATTTTGCCTATTATAATTTTTTTTTAATGATATATATATATATATATTTGGTTGCAATATTTTGGTTGTTAGGTAATGAAATTTATAAATAACGATGAAATAAGATTGGAAATAAAATAAATCTAGTTGGAAATTTTAGAACTTAAGTTCTGGGGTTTTGAAAATTTCTTTCAAATGATTTTGGAATATAATAATAATATTTTTAGAAATATTATCTAATATAGAATATTTCAATATAAATTTGAAAGTATGGTTTTAAAGAAATTCTAGAAAGAAAAAAGTTGTACTCCCCTCTCTGTCGCTGGAAAATAATTTCGGCGATGAGTGCATGCATCATCGATGTTCATTTTCGAGTTTCGAAGTGGGAAGGCCACTGCAGTAATGTTACTGCAGATTAATGTTGATAAACAAATATAAAATTTTAAATTGTTCTAAATACAATTTGATATATAAAGTGTAAGTATATACATTTATCCGTTATTTTAAAATGATTTTTGAATAAAACCCGGTATTTAAATTCTTAAGTTTCCATTAATTAATAGCTCAATTACTGTAGTGAATTGGAACGTAGGTAATTAATAAATTGAAACCTCTAATGGAAATAAGTTTAAGAAGGATTGAAGTTATTTATTATAAAATGAATGGAAAGATGAATACAATAAATAAATAATATTAAGAGTGGAAAAAATTGAATCACCTTAATATATAAGAAATTGATGTTATAGAGTTATAAACTTAAGTTGAAATTGAAGTATTTCTAAAATTTAGTATAATAGAAATGTAAACACTAAATAAGTAAATCAAATTTGAGAAATGAATGTAATGCAAATAAATGAATGAATGAAATGAAACTAAAAGTTTGTTAGAAATAAATGTAAATTAAAAAGATAAATCCTTGTGTAAATAAAAAAGGAAATCAAACAACAAATGTATGAAAATAAAATTAATAAAAAGTTAATTTGATTTGTTGGTTGGAATTGTTATTGTTTGGTTTATGGTTGGTTGGGTAAGGAAATTTAAAATTGTTTGGATGAATGTTCCATCTAAGACTGAAGAGTAAATGATGCACTTGATAGTTTATTTTTTATTCTGTACAATTTAAAGTTTTGAACACGAACAGCTATTTGTTGTTTGATATGAATGAATGATTGATTTTACGATTATATGTCTTGTTACAAGTGTTTGATGTTGTATTAATTTGTTTATTGATGGATGTTTGTGGTTGAAATCATTTTAATATTTCATTTTATATAATTGTAACTTTAATTAGATTATATAAGTGAAGTGCAGGTTATGGAAGAAATTGCTATTGCAGTTGGTTCCGTAATATAAGCGTAAACTGCCCGACAAATAGGTATGTTTTCGTGTTACGGTTTATAGCGCTATTTTATATATTTTCCCGTGTTGGGATATTATATTTTGGATAATATATATGATATTTTGTTATATTCGATATTATATTTTCTCTTGCCTCTCCGTACAAAGGAGACTCTGCCAAAATTTTTCATATATTTTGGGCTTAGAAATGTTTTGAAAATGTTTCCAAACTTTATTACTTTAAGTATAAAAAGATTTAATGGTCATAAATTTGTATATTTTATCTAAATCAATTAATTTTGAAAAATATAATTGTTTATAAAGTTAATGTTTTGAATAAGAAATATTGATTTCATAATTCTTCTTTTCCATCCTTTTTCCTTTTCGGGGACGAAAAGTTTTGAGTGGGGGCGAGTGTAACGACCCGTGAATTTCGGTAATTAAATTTGCCATATTTATAAGATTTTGGAAAGAAATTTAAAAGAAATATAATTGTTATAATTTATAATGCAGTAAATGTTAAGAATTAACCAATTAAATATTTTATTGCTTAAAATGGACTTAATTAAAAATGTTGAATTAAATGAAATCCTATTTATTGGAACCTCATTTATTGCTAATGGAAAAGTATAATAAATGAGTTATTGCAAGAAATGGAAAGTTGAATAGAATTCTAATGAATGATAATAATGGAAAAGATTTTTACCTGTGTATAAATTGGATATGAGAGAGGAAAGTATTTAATTGATTTATGTAATAAACCATTGTTAACAGTAATTAGAATAAATTAAGGAAGTATGTTAACATAAATTAATTATTAATAACTTAAAAGGAATTCCAACCAATTCAAGTTAAATGTTACACTTGGTTATAAATTGAATATAAGAGAACTAATATAAATATTGAATAAATTTATGGAATAGTTTGTAATAAATGGTAATTAAGTAAAACCAGTGTGATGTGAGTAATTATAATATTGGGGTGTAAATAATGAACCTATAAAAGTGTGATTTAGAGTTAATGACAATATTTATCGTACGTTACTTATTTTATTTGGTTGTTAAGTTTAATTTGTAATCAATTTCAATTAATTCACTAAATTATTGCAGTTAATGTGGAATAAATTGGTAGGTGAGAAATGTTGGATTCAATAAGATGTAACCAAGGTTCATAATAGGATGATTGATGTAATAAAAAGGCGTGAAACCAAGTGAATCAATTTATTTAGAATAGTTAATCGTAATTAATGGATATAATTTGCTAAGATGTAATAAATGGAAATATGAAGGTTATTAACTAAGGAAGAAATATGTAATAATTGCATTTATTTGTAAGTGGATGAAATTTATTTCTATATTAATTGAATATTGGGATAAGATGATAATTGTTAATGTGATAGAGTAGGCCAATAAAAATTCTTCCCATAAATTGATAATCGATTCAATAATGTAATATTATCCATGATAGGGCAATTAGATTTATGATAGAATGGGAAGTCTATTAAATGGAAATATTGAAAATAAAATTTGTAATTTCTAAATTTTGAAATTTGAAGCAAGGGTAGTAATTATTGTAATATTTAGATGAGAGTCAATTAGAACTTAATAAACCTTAATGTATATTAATGAGAACTGTGGCAATAGTGCAAAACTTTAATCATTTACTCATTCATTAATGCATTGAATTAAGTCTCAATCAAATAGCAACATTTGGCTTGTTATTAATAGCTTTTGAGTGGAAATAAAACGTTAATGATAACAAGTATTTTAAGATTAACCATCTATTTAGTATATTAAATTATAACTGATAATCAATTGCAATAAATAAAAATAATTATTACATTAACGCTAATTGAAGTAATATTTGAAATTTATGTCAATTCCATTTATAATATAACTATGGGTTGATGTAGCATTGTAAATCAAGATATATTAATTTATTTGAATATAAAGAATTAAGGTAATTGAGTTTTGCAATTAAGTAAAATTAAACATTTATTATTACGTTAATTGAAAATTTAGTTGCAATTGAAATTTTTTACGTATGTTAATTTCATCCATTTGGCAATAATGGATTGAATAATAAGAACGAAGATTTAATTCAATGAAATTTTTGGAAACTTAATTGATAATTGCTAAATTTAATAAAATTGAAAATTTGACACCGAAATGGGAATTTAATCAACTTTGAATTGGCTTTTAATTGGTTTGAAACATTTTAAATGATTGAGACATAATAAAGGTGAGAAAATTTGTCAAAATTAAGATTTAAAAAAAAATTATGAATTTTAATTTATTTAATTAATATAAAAGTAGCCATTTTGGCCACTGACTCGGATTTCGACGAAACCAGTTTCATCAGATCCGTAACAGTGAATTATAATAGTGTTTCAAGTTTCGTAGCGATCGGACTTGTCGTTTGATCGTACGGCCTCGAAACGCCTTGAAATTTATGCAATTGAAATTAATTGAAATCAATTTTGAATATATTGATTTCAGCATAACTTTTTCATACGATGAAATTTGGAGGCGAAACTGTTTTCCATCACATTTAAAATATTTTTAAACACCTATTTTGATATATGGGTTTACCCAATTTCGTTCCGGGGTCAGAACGGGCTTTTTGGCCACGTTAGCGTTAGCACGTACATCTATCAACCCAATCCACATATTTATTTCAATTTGCCTATAAATACCATGCTAAACCCTAGCCTCCTACTATTTTCATGTATCTACACGAAAAATATTCATGAACCCTTCCTCAATGGATGCAAACTCTAGATCCAAATACAATTGCAAATCAAATCAAAAGCTAAAATTTCATAGTCCTTAGAAAAATTTTAAAAAAAATATGTTGAAGCTCTCGACGAGCGTAATTCAATGGTGTGATTCGTTTTTCAATTCGAGTTATCGTTTGCTCACAAATTTAAGGTTTATCCACGGTCGCTCATCATCGTCGCGATAAAATTCGTCGGATCGAGAAACCCTTTCTAGGTTTTGGAGAGGAAGCCGAGGGGATTTCATCTATATGGTTTGTGTCGTGAATTAACGGCTGGATCGAGCTATTTAATTCGATTAGGGTTTCAATTCTCGGTGGCGGCTACTGACTCTTGGTGGGGTCGGACTTCGGCGGTAGATAGAAGAGGCATTGGCGAGCTTAGAGGCGACGTCGGCGGGGCGTATGGAGGTCGAAGGCGTTGGATTTAGCAAGGCGTTGGCGGTCGTTCTACAGTGTTCGCGTGTGCTTCAGTGGGTTCTGGGAATCTTTTGCATGACTTACGTGGGGAGATAAGGAAGGGATGACGTGGCATATAAGGGGTGAGATGTGTCCACTTTTTTTTTTAAAATTTGTAATTCAATTGCAATTTTCGCTACATATTTCGCATACGAACTCCATTTTACGTGCGGTTTCTTTTGTTAGGATCGTATTGAAATTCCGGACTTGGTGACGCTGGTTTCGACGAATTCTGAGACGGTCAAATTTTTGGGTTTAAATTGGATTTAAATTCAATCTAAATTCAAAAAGGTGAGTGTTTTAACCCACTCACAACTTCTAAGATTTCTTAGGTTTGTTCAATTGATTTATGATGTGTTTAGAAATTTATTTATAGCTATTTGGCATATATTTCATCATTATCTCACTAAATTTGAATTCATATAATTTACTTGTTATGTAATTCATTTTTGCATATAAACTACCAGTTAAAATTTTAGTTAAATTTATTATTGCATATAAACTGCTGGTTAAATTTATTTATTTTTGCATATAAACTACAGTTAAACAGTTATTTAATTCATTATTGAAAAATTAACCGTCAGTAATTAATTATTATTTATTGATGTGATTGTTTGAATTGGATGATAAATGGATGAATGTTCGATGATTGATATGATGGATGAATGGATGCTGTATTTATATTGTATAAACTGTAAGTTATTATGCATTTTCATTTTATTTGGGATTGCGGTTTGAAATGATATACAACCGCATTTTTATTTTTAAATTGCGGATTGAAATGATAAATATCTGTATCACTTCACCATAGGATAGAAAATTATATATAGACACCGCGGTATATATATAATTATTTTTGAAATGATTTTCTATGGTTTTGGAAAGAATACGGTTTAATAAATATTAAATTTTGATATATATAGTAAAAATTCTTGGATTTAGCTATGTATAAATTTGTTTCAAATTTTAAAATAAGCTAAATAATGAAGTTGATTTCGTTTATATAATATGGTTAAGAATATTTTTGAAATTCTATTGTATATAGAGTTTATAATGACTCAAATAAAAGTAAGGTTGAAGATAAATGTGAATATGATTTGAATTAAAGTATTTAAGATTTTTTCTCGAAAATTTGTTTTGAAGTGTAATAAATTAAGATTTGAACGGGTATGATCTTATAACTTGATTTTTTTGATTTGAGGATTTAAATGAATATCAAATTTATTTAAAGAATATTATCAAGTAAATTTAATTAAAAGAATACCCTATTATTGAAGTTAAAGGGTTTTACCTGAATAATATTTGTTTAGTAAGTAAATATTTCAAATTTAAATAATAGGAATTGGATTTGATATATATTAAATTATCAAAGAATCCATAAAGATTGAAATAGATGAACTATAAAGTTTTGAAATATAAAATATTTAAGCTTTGAAATATATGGGAATTAAAATGGTTTATTTCGAGGTTCAAAATTGATATTAGGATTTTATTGTGAAACTTAAAGAAGCTGTTTTATTTTATAAAGTAACATAGTATTTGAACCATTAAGTATTAAATTTATGTTTTAAAGCTATGGTTTCAAGGTATATAGATTTGAAAAGACTATGATTTTTTGGAAAGATATATTTGATATCATATGGATTTGGGTCTTTAAAATATAAAATCGTATTTATATGGTTTGAAAGAGATATTATATTCTGGTTTTAAAGTATAAATTATTTTGAAATGACCGCGGTGTTATAATAATGATTGGTTGTTGAAGAGACTGGGATCAGAAGTTGTCGTACTCTCTACCAACCCCAAAAACCACTTTAACAACTGTGTACGCGGTGGAGATTCCAGAATAAAGTAGGTTGGTGGCGGCGTTTCCTATAAGGTAAATACATGGACCCAACTCCTGTGAGTTGGCATAAGGTGGCTAAAACAGGAGCGATTCTCGGGCCAAGGGGGTTAGCGCCCTTTATCGGACACTCCTCTTCGATACTATACTCTGACTTTGGATTGATTCGATGGCCATCCTTATTTTTCTTGATTTTAGGGGAGTTTGTTCGAGGTGGGTGTTAGCTGCGGCTATGCGTTTCCACCAGCCCGGATAGCAATTGATATATCTACCCTGGCATTGCCTAGCTGTGTCGTGTCACCTACCCTAGCGCGCCTTATACGATTTTGTTTTGTACCATGGGAATATATTTTGTGTTAAGGGCTATATGGGTAACCCCTTAACGCTATTTAAAAGTAAGTTTATTTTACAAATAGACACTATTATAATAGCGAAATATACTACATAGTAAATAGTTTAACGGATCCTTAAGAGATGTGAATCCCGAGCATCTTTTAAGTTACTGCACTCATATTTATTCCTGTTGATTTAACTTACATAAGATATTTTAGTCCTGACTCGAGTGTTTTGTCTTTTCAATTCGCTCGGGTCAGTCCGAGCGTTTCAGGATTTGAAGATTTGGCTCTGAAGGACGGAGACAAAGATTTGTATTATTATTATTTATATTATTGCACTAAACTCATACTGTTCCGCTGCATTATTATTGGTATGTGTAACTCTGATATGTATTATATGAATATAATCAAATGTTTTGTAAACAGCTTTATAAACTTTATATTTGATTATTATATTTTATCCTTCTGCCTTGAGATTCTGTTTTGTTTTTATTTCTTTCTTGTTTTTTTATTTACCACATAACAATCCGCCTTTCTGTATGGTTTTTATTGGCACGTGTGTCGATTTAAAGCGTGCGAAAAGGCGGGATGTTACAAGTTGGTATCAGAGCTTTGGTTTAGCGATAAACCTAAGCTTTGTGGGGTTTGACTCTTTACTAATAGGGTAGTAATACCATATGGGAGTCGCTGAGCGTATATATGAGAGAGAGTACTTGTTAGTGTTATAAAAAGCTTTTAATATTGTGTTAATCTGTTCCGTTTTGTATTTATAAATTCTGGTTGATGCATGGGACGTTGTGACATCAATAGGGATTTCTAAACACTTAATAGGACAGACCGACATAATATTTGTTTAAATATAGGTGAATGAAATAATTTTGCCTATTATAATTTTTTTAATGATATATATATATATATTTGGTTGCAATATTTTTTTGGTTGTTAGGTAATGAAATTTATAAATAACGATGAAATAAGATTGGAAATAAAATAAATCAAATTGGAAATTTTAGAACTTAAGTTCCGGGGTTTTGAAAATTTCTTTCAAATGATTTTGGAATATAATAATAATATTTTAGAAATATTTTCTGATATAGAATATTTCAATATAAATTTGAAAGTATGGTTTTAAAGAAATTCTGGAAAGAAAAAAGTTGTACTCCCCTCTCTGTCGCTGGAAAATAATTTCGGCGATGAGTGCATGCATCATCGATGTTCATTTTCGAGTTTCGAAGTGGGAAGGCCACTGCAGTAATGTTACTGCAGATTAATGTTGATAAACAAATATATAATTTTAAATTGTTCTAAATACAATTTGATATATAAAGTGCAAGTATATACATTTATCCGTTATTTTAAAATGATTTTTGAATAAAACCCGGTATTTAAATTCTTAAGTTTCCATTAATTAATAGCTCAATTACTGTAGTGAATTGGAACGTAGGTAATTAATAAATTGAAACCTCTAATGGAAATAAGTTTAAGAAGGATTGAAGTTATTTATTATAAAATGAATGGAAAGATGAATACAATAAACAAATAATATTAAGAGTGGAAAAAATTGAATCACCTTAATATATAAGAAATTGATGTTATAGAGTTATAAACTTAAGTTGAAATTGAAGTATTTCTAAAATTTAGTATAATAGAAATGTAAACACTAAATAAGTAAATCAAATTTGAGAAATGAATGTAAGGCAAATAAATAAATGAATGAAATGAAACTAAAAGTTTGTTAGAAATAAATGTAAATTAAAAAGATAAATCCTTGTGTAAATAAAAAAGGAAATCAAACAACAAATGTATGAAAATAAAATTAATAATAAGTTAATTTGATTTGTTGGTTGGAATTGTTATTGTTTGGTTTATGGTTGGTTGGGTAAGGAAATTTAAAATTGTTTGGATGAATGTTCCATCTAAGACTGTTGAGTAAATGATGCACTTGATAGTTTATTTTTCATTCTGTACAATTTAAAGTTTTGAACACGAACAACTATTTGTTGTTTGATATGAATGAATGATTGATTTTACGATTGCATGTCTTGTTGCAAGTGTTTGATGTTGTCTTAATTTGTTTATTGATGGATATTTGTGGTTGAAATCATTTTAATATTTCATTTTATATAATTGTAACTTTAATTGGATTATATAAGTGAAGTGCAGGTTATGGAAGAAATTGCTATTGCAATTGGTTCTGTAATATAAGCGTAAACCGCCCGACAAATAGGTACGTTTCGTGTTACGGTTTATAGCGCTATTTTATATATTTTTCCATGTTGGGATATTATATTTTGGATAATATATATGATATTTTGTTATATTTGATATTATATTTTTTTCCCGAGCCTCTCCGTACAAAGGAGACTCTGCCAAAAAATTTCGTATATTTTGGGCTTAGAAAATTTTTGAAAATGTTTCCAAACTTTATTAATTTAAGTATAAAAAGATTTAATGGCTATAAATTGGTATATTTTATCTAAATCAATTAATTTTGAAAAATATAATTGTTTATAAAGTTAATGTTTTGAATAAGAAATATTGATTTCATAATTCTTCTTTTCCATTCTTTTTCATTTTCGGGGACGAAAAGTTTTGAGTAGGGGCGAATGTAACGACCCGCGAATTTCGATAATTAAATTTGCCATATTTATAATATTTTGGGAAGAAATTTATAAACAAATATAATTGTTATAATTTGTAATGCAGTAAATGTTAAGAATTAACCTATTAAATATTATATTGCTTAAAATGGACTTAATTAAAAAGGTTGAATTAAATGAAATCCTATTTATTGGAACCTCATTTATTGCTAATGAAAAAGTATAATAAATGAGTTATTGCAAGAAATGGAAAGTTGAATAGAATTCTAATGAATGATAATAATGGAAAAGATTTTTACATGTGTATAAATTGAATATGAGAGAGGAAAGTATTTAATTGATTTATGTAATAAACCATTGTTAACGGTAATTAGAATAAATTAAGGAAGTATGTTAATATAAATTAATTATTAATAACTTAAAAGGAATTCCAACCAATTCAAGTTAAATGTTACACTTGGTTATAAATTGAATATAAGAGAACTAATATAAATATTGAATAAATTTATGGAATAGTTTGTAATAAATGGTAATTAAGTAAAACCAGTGTTATGTGAGTAATTATAATATTGGGGTGTAAATAATGAACCTATAAAAGTGTGATTTAGAGTTAATGACAATATTTATTATACGTTACTTATTTTATTTGGTTGTTAAATTTAATTTGTAACCAATTTCAATTAATTCACTAAATTATTGCAGTTAATGTGGAATAAATCGGTAAGTGAGAAATGTTGGATTCAATAAGATGTAACCAAGGTTCATAATAGGATAATTGATGTAATAAAAAGGCGTGAAACCAAGTGAATCAATTTATTTAGAATAGTTAATCATAATTAATGGATATAATTTGCTAAGATATAATAAATGGAAATAGGAAGGTTATTAACTAAGGAAGAAATATGTAATAATTGCATTTATTTGTAAGTGGATGAAATTTATTTCTATATTAATTGAATAGTGGGATAAGATGATAATTGTTAATGTGATAAGAATAGGCCAATAAAAATTCTTCCCATAAATTGATAATCGATTCAATAATGTAATATTATCCATGATAGGGCAATTAGATTTATGATAGAATGGAAAGTCTATTAAATGGAAATATTGAAAATAAAATTTGTAATTTCTAAATTTTGAAAATTTGAAGCAGGGTTAGTAATTATTGTAATAATTAAATGAGAGTCGGTTAGAACTTAATAAACCTTAATATATATTAATGAGAACTGTGGCAATAGTGCAAAACTTTAATCATTTACCTATTCATTAATGCATTGAATTAAGTCTCAATCAAATAGCAACATTTGGCTTGTTATTAATAGTTTTTGAGTGGAAATAAAACGTTAATGATAACAAGTATTTTAAGATTAACCATCTATTTAGTATATTAAATTATAACTGATAATCAATTGCAATAAATAAAAATAATTATTACATTAACGTTAATTGAAGTAATATTTGAAATTTATGTCAATTCCATTTATAATATAACTATGGGTTGATGTAGCATTGTAAATCAAGATTTATTAATTTATTTGAATATAAAGAATTAAGGTAATTGAGTTTTGCAATTAAGTAAAATTAAACATTTATTATTACGTTAATTGAAAATTTAGTTGAAATTGAATTTTTTTTCGTATGTTAATTTCATCCATTTGGCTATAATGGATTGAATAATAAGAACGAAGATTTAATTCAACGAAATTTTTGGAAACTTAATTGATAATTGCTAAATTTAATAAAATTGAAAATTTGACACTGAAATGGGAAGTTAATCAACTTTAAATTGGCTTTTGATTGGTTTGAAACATTTTAAATGATTGAAACATAATAAAGGTGAGAAAATTTGTCAAATTTAAGATTTTAAAAAAAAATTATGAGTTTTAATTTATTTAATTAATATAAAAATAGCCATTTTGGCCACTGACTCGGATTCCGACGAAACCAGTTTCATCGGATCCGGTGAATTATAATAGTATTTCAAGTTTCGTAGCGATCGAACTTGTCGTTTGATCGTACGGCCTCGAAACGCGTTGAAATTTATGCAATTGAAATTAATTGAAATCAATTTTGAAAATATTGATTTCAGCTTAACTTTTTCATACGATGAAATTTGGTGGTGAAACTTTTTCCATCGCGTTTAAAATATTTTTAAACACCTATTTTGATATATGGGTTTACCCAATTTCGTTCCAGGGTCAGAACGGACTTTTTGGACCACGTTAGCGTTAGCACGTACATCTATCAACCCGATCCATATATTTATTTTAATTTGCCTATAAATACCATGCTAAACCCTAGCCTCAGTCTATTCTCATTTATCTGCACGAAAAAAATTCATCAACCCTTCCTCAATGGATGCAAAACCTAGATCCAAACACAATTACAAATCAAATCAAAAGCTAAAATTTCATAGCCCTCAGAAAAATCTAAAAAAAAAATATGTTGAAGTTCTCGACGAGCGTAATTCAATGGTGTAATTCGTTTTTCAATTCGAATTATCGTTTGCTCACAAATTTAAGGTTTATCCACGGCCGCTCATCATCGCCGCGATAAAATTCGTCGGATCGAGAAACCTTTTCTAGGTTTTGGAGAGGAAGCCGAGGGGATTTCATCTATATGGTTTGTGTCGCGAATTAACGGCTGCATCGAGCTATTTAATTCGATTAGGGTTTCAATTCTCGGCGGCGGCTACTGACTCCTTTTGGGGGTCGGACTTCGGCGGCAGGTAGAAGAGGCATTGGCGAGCTTGGAGGCGACGTCGACGGAGCGTATGGAGGTCGAAGGCGTTGGATTTAGCAAGGCGTTGGCGGTCGTTCTACACTGTTCGCGTGTGCTTCAGTGGGTTCTGGAAATCTTTTGCGTGACTTGCGTGGGGAGATAAGGAAGGGATGGCGTGCCATATAAGGGGTGAGATGTGTCCACTTTTTTTTGTAAAATTTGTAATTCAATCGCAATTTTCGCTACATATTTCACGTACGAACTCCATTTTACATGCGGTTTCTTTTGTTGGGATCGTATTGAAATTCCAGACTTGATGACGCTGGTTTGGATGAATTTTGAGACGGTTAAATTTTTGGGTTTAAATTGGATTTAAATTCAATCTAAATTCAAAAAGGTGAGTGTTTTAACCCACTCACAACCTCTAAGATTTCTTATGTTTGTTAAATTGATTTATGATGTGTTTAGAAATTTATTTATAGTTGTTTGGCATATATTTCATCGTTATCTCACTAAATTTGCATGCATATAATTTACTTGTTATTTAATTCATTTTTGAATATAAACTGCTAGTTAAAATTTTAGTTAAATTTATTATTGCATATAAACTGCTAGTTAAATTTATTTATTTTTGCATATAAACTACAGTTAAATAGTTATTTAATTCATTATTGAAAAATTAACTGTCAGTAATTAATTATTATTTATTGATGTGATTGTTTGAATTGGATGATAAATTGATGAATGTTTGATGATTGATATGATGGATGAGTGGATGCTGTATTTATATTGCATAAACTGCAAGTTATTATGCATTTTCATTTTATTCGGTATTGCGGTTTGAAATGATATACAACCGCATTTTTATTTTTAAATCGCGGATTGAAGTGATAAATATCTGTACCACTTGACCATAGGATAGATAATTATATACAGACACCGCGGTATATATATAATTATTTTTGAAATGATTTTCTATGGTTTTGGAAAGAATACGGTTTAATAAATATTAAATTTTGATATATGTAGTAAAAATCCTTGGATTTAGCTATGTACAATTTTTTCGAATTTTAAAATAAGCTAAATAATGAAGTTGATTTCGTTTATATAATATGGTTAAGAATATATTTGAAATTCTATTGTTAGAGTTTATAATGACTCAAATAAAAGTAAGGTTGAAGATAAATGTGAATATGATTTGAATTAAAGTATTTAAGAATTTTTCTCGAAAATTTGTTTTAAAGTGTAATAAATTAAGATTTGAATACGTAGGATCTTGTAACTTGATTTTTTTTATTTGAGGATTTAAACGAATATCAAATTTATTTAAAGAATATTATCAAGTAAATTTAATTAAAAAATACCCTGTTATTGAAGTTAAAGGGTTTTACCTGAATAATATTTGTTTAGTAAGTAAATATTTCAAATTTAAATAATAGGAATTGGATTTGATATATATTAAATTATCAAAGTATCCATTTTGAAATTGTGGAATATTTAAAGATTGAAATAGATGAAATATAAAGTTTTGAAATATAAAATATTTAAGCTTTGAAATATATGGGAATTAAAATGGTTTATTTGGAGGTTCAAAATTGATATTCGGATTTATTGTGAAACTTAAAGAAGCTGTTTTATTTTATAAAGTAATATAGTATTTGAACCATCAAGTATTAATTTTATGTTTCAAAGCTATGGTTTCAAGGTATATAGATTTGAAAGGCTATGATTTTTGGAAAGATATATTTGATATCATATGGATTTGGGTCTTTAAAATATAAAATCGTATTTATATGGTTTGAAAGCGATATTATATTCTGGTTTTAAAGTATAAATTATTTTGAAATGACCGCGGTGTTATAATAATGATTGGTTGTTGAAGAGACCGGGATCGGAAGTTGTCATACTCTCCGCCAACCCCGAAAACCACTTTAACAACCGTGTACGCGGTGGAGATTCCAGAATGAAGTAGGTTGGTGGCGGCGTTTCCTATAAGGTAAATACGTGGACCCAACTCCCATGAGTTGGCATAAGGTGGCTAAAACATGAGCAATTCTCGGGCCAAGGGGGTTAGCGCCCTTTATCGGACACTCCTCTTCGATACTATACTCTGACTTTGGATTGATTCGATGGCCATCCTTATTTTTCTTCATTTTGGGGGAGTTTGTTCGAGGTGGGCGTTAGCTGCGGCTATGCATTACCACCAGCCCGGATAGCAATTGGTATATTTACCCTGGCATTACCTAGTTGTGCCGTGTCACCTACCCTAGCGCGCCTTATACGATTTTTTTTGTACCATACCTATGGAGTGCCCTCAGACAACGCCCAGTACGGGGAAGATTACGGTACTGTATAGACTATGGGAATTTATTTTGTGTTAAGGGCTATATGGGTAACTCCTTAACGCTATTTAAAAGTAAGTTTATTTTACAAATAAACACTATTATAATAGCGAAATATGCTACATAGTAAATAGTTTAACGGATCCTTAAGAGATGTGAATCCCGAGCATCTTTTAAGTTACTGCACTCATATTTATTCCTGTTGATTTAACTTACATAAGATATTTTAGTCCTGACTCGAGTGTTTTGTCTTTTCAATTCGCTCGGGTCAGTCCGAGCATTTCAGGATTTGAGATTTGGCTCTGGAGGACGGAGATTGAAGATTTGTATTATAATTATTTATATTATTGCAATACACTCATACTGTTCTGCTGCATTATTATTGGTATGTGTAACTCTGATATGTATTATATGAATATAATTAAATGTTTTGTAAACAGCTTTATAAACTGTATATTTGATTATTATATTTTATCCTTCCGTTGGGAGATTCTGTTTTGTTTTTATTTCTTTCTTGTTTTTTTATTTACCCCATAACAATCCGCCTTTCCGTATGGTTTGTATTGGCACGTGTGTCGATTTAAAGCGTGCGAAAAGGCGGGATGTTACAACACTGGTGTCAAGAATAGAATCGGAATCTCTAAAGCATTTCCATAGTTGAGAATGATGGAATACGTCATGAATAGCGGAAAATTGAGCCGGTAATAAAAGATGATAAGCCACGGAACCAATGCGTTCGGTGATGGAAAATGGGCCAATATATCGAGGTGCTAATTTTCCCGAATGACTGAAACGCACGACACCCTTCATCGGTGATACATGAGTAAATACCAAATCAGACAATTCTATTCCTTCTTCAGATATAGGCATAAGATTTTTGTCCACTTTGAGTTTCTTTCATCCTATAACGAATAAGGTCAATCTTTTCTATAGAATTACGAATAAAATCTAGGCATAAAACTAGCTTCTCGCCGGCTTCAAGCCAACACGAAGGAGATCGGCATGGTCTTCCGTAGAGTGCCTCGAAAGCTTCCATACCAATGCTACATTGGAAGCTATTATTATAATAAAACTCAATAAGAGAAATATGATCTTTCCAACTTCCACCAAAATCAAGAACACATGCACGAAGAAGATCATGAAGAGTTTGACTCACACGCTCGGTTTGTATACCAGATTAAAGATGATAAGCGGTGCCAAAATTAAGCTTCATTCCCAAAGCTTTTTGAAAACCTTTTTAAAAACCACTAGTAAACAATGGATCACGATCGCTAACAAAAGAGTAGGAACTCCATGCAATTTAACAATTTCTTTAACATAGAGTTTAGCTAAAAGAGGTACGGTCCAGAACATAGAGTTTAGCCAAAAGAGGTACGGTCCAGTTGGACCGAATGGGAAGAAAACGGGCGGATTTTATAAGTCTATCTACTATCATCCATAAACTGTCATGACCCGAAAGAGAACAGGGAAGACCGTCAATAAAGTCCATGGAGACTTGATCCCACTTCCAAACCGGAATGTCCAAAGGTTGCAATAACCCACCGGACTTTTGATGCCCGGCCTTTGCGAGTTGGCAAGTCATGCAACACTTAATAAAGTTAGCAATATCATATTTCATTCCATCCCAATAATAAATATGTTTCATGTCCACATACATTTTACTACTACTGAGATGAATGGTAAATTTAGAACGACGAGAATCTTCTAAAATGTCTTAATGAAGATCACTAATATTAGGCACAATAAGTCTACCAAATTTTTAAACGCCTCCACGAGCATCAATATCAAAGTCTCTCAAACCATCAACCATATTTTTATCCCTACAACCTTGGCTAAGATGAGCCAATTCGGGGTCGTGCTTTTGAGCTTCAAGAATGTGGACAAAGTCTCGAGATCATTCCATTTGGATATCATCATGGAAACAACCGCTTGTTGCTTACAACTAAGGGCATCGGTAACACGATTTCCCTTTCCGGGAGTATAAAGAATATCAAGATCATAAGATGCAAGGAATTCAAGCCCACGTTTTTAACACAAATTAAGTTCCTTTTGAGAGAACAAATACTTCAAAGATTTATGATCGATGTAGGGAACAAATTTTTCTCCCAAAAGATAATGATGCCAAATTCTAAGTGCGAAAACGATAGTCGCGAGCTCTAAATCATGAGTGGTATATATGGGCTCGACCGACTTTAATTGCCTAGAAGCTTAAGCGATAACATTTTCCCTTTGCATGAGAACGACTCCCAAACCAACACGGCTAGCATAGGTATAAACAATGAAGTCTTGGTTTCCTTTGTGAATCACAAGAATAGGAGCATCGGGAAGGAGTTCTTTTAATTTCTTAAAAGAAGCTTCACATCTGTCTGACCAAATATATTTAACTCCCTTCTTTATCAAACTAGTAAGAGGTATGGAAATTTTAGAAAAGTCTTTTATAAAACGACCGTAATAGCCCACCAATCCAAGAAAACTATGGATTTCTGTCACTCTCCAGCCTCTTTCAATTTTGAATCGCTTCAATCTTCGAAGGATCCACGTAAATTCTGGATTCAGAAATAATATGTCCTAAAAATTTCACATGGGATTGCCAAAAGTGGCACTTAGAAAATTTTGCTTTTAATTGATTGCTCCTAAGGGTTTTCAACACAATTCGAAAATGTTTTTCATGCTCTTCCTCGATTTTAGAATATAGAAGAATACCATCTATAAAGATTAGAACAAATCGATCGAGGAAGTCTTTGAAAACTCGATTCATAAGGTCAACGAAATAAGTTGGGGCATTCGTTAAACCAAATGGCATAATAAGCCGTTTATAAGATCCGCAACGAGTACGGAATGACGTCAAAGGAATACTATCCTCTGCAATACAAAGCTGATGAAAACCGATTGTTAAGTCTAACTGTGAAAAGACTCTAGCACCGCTAAGTTGATCGAATAGATCATCAATCTGAGGCAAGGGATATTTATTCTTGATGGTGAGATCATTAAGCTTGCGGTAGTCAACGCAAAGCCTAAGTGTGCCATCGGATTTCTTCACGAAGATAATTGAAGCTCCCCAAGGAGAGGAACTAGAACGAATAAACTGTTTCTGCTTCATGTTAGGATAATTGTTTACGCATCTCCTTATTTTCCTTATTGGACATACGATAAGGAGGACGAGTCATAGGTAGAGCTCCAGGGATTAGATTAATTCTGTACTCAATTGCTCGCTTAGGTGATAATCCTAAAACGGGCTCAAATATATTGGAAAATTCACAAACAACGTGAATGGGGGAAATTACATCTTCCTCATCATCACTACCGTCATCATTTGGATTTTGAAAATATAAGGATGCCACCGAATTGGAATCTGAATCTTTAAGAACAACTGAAATCTGCTTAGCAGATTGGGGATGTCGAAGATGGATAGTCCTCTCGAGACATAGGATGTGGGCTTCATAACGATTAAGCTGTAACGACCCCACCGCTATGCCCAGTTTAGCAAAGAACACTACAAGTAATGTCTTCTGCTAATCTGAAGAATTCGGCTAGTTAAGGGCGATCAAATGTGAATATATCTTTATATTAACACTGACACGTCTTATTACCACTTTGAGATCCAAACTGAAAATTTTACATATGCAGTATTAATATAAAGTAATAAACACACCGATTAAAATATTCGGAACAATATATAATATAGACAAATCAGAATCAGAGTCACAGATCACAGTGGAATAATATACATCATCATATATATGCTAGAGTATATGTCTACAAAATATCAGTACTAGAACACACAAATATACAAGATCAATCCAAATCATTTCCATAATCATTCGAAACCTAAGTAACGCAGAACATGAAAATCGACACGGAAAGCATAATCACATAAAATAATTTCAACGTCTTCACAAAATAAACCGTGCATTGCGGATCCACCAACCGGATTCGCAATTCTCAGTGAAGTCATCAAGCCTATAACATTTAAAGACAAAGTATCAACAAGTTCTTCAAATATAAAAGAGTGAGATGAACCTGTATCAAAAAGAACTCGAATAGGATGATCACAAACATAATAATGTCATCAAGGATAGAATGAGAATTACCTTGACCAAGAGAAGTGTTACTAGAGGCTTGCACAACATTCAGCTTTCCCTCTTTCTTGCTTTGAAGTTTGGGACATGAAGATTTAAGATGATCCGAACTTTTGCAATAGCGACAATAAAGGGGCTTCGGATACCTATTTGCATAATGGTCCTTAAAACCATAATTGTAGCATTGTCCACGACTAAAGGTAGTCTTTGCTATCGAAGTTGCATGCTTCCCATTCTTGTTGGGATTAGGACCTTCGAACTTAATATGCCTCTTCTTGTTATTGATTAAGTTCTTCTTGGCACCCACAACTTCAACATCAATTTCTTTATCGGCCTCTTCAAGTCGAAGAGCGGTATGTACAAGCTGACCGAAAGGAACTTCTAATTGCAAAAGTAAAGCCTTTTTGAGATTCTTATTTAACGTGTAGATAAACCTCTGATTTTTCTTCAATGGGGTATTAGTATACTTGACCCTATATTTGGAGAGGGATTCAAACAATGCGACATAATCTGTCACAGAAGATTCACCTCGAACAAGGTCAATTAAGCGTCGAGCTAAAGTTACTTTTTGTGCTTCCGGCACAAACTTCAACTCGAACCTTTCCCGGAATTACTCTCACGTAAGATCTGCTTCAATAATTTCAGAAGCCAAAAGCTAATACCAATCTAATGTTCTCTCCTGAAGCATGCTAGAATCCACTTGGACTCGATGTAGATCCACAAGATTCATGCGAGAAAAGATGCGGTCGCATGTTCTAAGCCATATAAGACTTCTATAACGCTTTTAGAACCCTTGAATGGCGTTCCACCCAAATTGATATAATCACAGCACAAGCATGCAAACCCAGATTTAGGATGAGTAGGCTTTGGAATGGGTCGGACAGCTTGGGCACTCTTTACAAGATCCAAAAGCTATTAGGCAGACATGAATATGCCATCCTAAGGTGTAGTACTGGTTTGACCAGCGCTGGGATAGCCAGGTCTGACCATTTCTCTTCTTTAAGAAAAAAGAAAGAAGAGGAAAAAGGTTATTTTCAGAATGAATATCAAACAAACTTGATTGATAAAACAATGCATCATAAAAGAAAATAGGATAGAACGAGTCCTAAGACTCGAATTAAATCCTAATGCCTGATTCCTAAGGGAGACTTAGGACAATGATCCTTGCTAGATTATTCTACATTGTTATGAAGTTTGGCTTCGATACCAAGATATGACGCCCCATCTCTATACTCACACTAACCAAGACACTACTAGGTAATGCCGTCAATTAGTACGAAGAATAAGGCTGTTAAGGAGCGACCATCTGTGTAATTGCTTTGTGCGAGTACCGATATGTCAAATAGTATGTCATGCATTTCATTTCAAGAGGAAATCTGACTATCAATTACAAACTCAAAGCTACTACACAGTGGCTAAGTGGCCTTCGGAAACAAATATAATATAAGCATAACATAAATCAGTCAAATAAATTCATATCACTAAGGTGGAAACAGATATGGATATAACAAATAGAAGTGAACATCAAATTAATAGTCATACAAGATACACTACATCAACAAAAGAATAGGTACAAGTACTAGACAAAATAATAAGTATACATCAAGGAGTCTATATCTCGAATGTATAAAAACTAAAAGTACTGAGCTAAAGTAGTTAGCCAAAAGTTAGAAGCTAGTCCCTGCTAAGAAGTCAAGTATAAGCACCTGAAACACCTCGGTCTGACCCGAGTACTATTTAATAAAAAAATAATAAACGGATCAGTCTAGCTATAAATATCATATAAGATGAGATAGGATAAGAAATATGACAAAAATATATGATAACAATAATGTCATATCGTGACAAGTATATATTTGATAACAAAGAAAATCATACAATATATCAAATCTCCACTAATATCCAAAAAGAATATCATATTCTTTAGCTTATTCACCAAACCTCAAATATTAACAAAATATATCAATGCGAATCACAAAAATTGGTGAAACACAAATTCCAAAAATCAATAATTAGAAATCCAGAAAACACAAAGGGAGAGGCCTATCACAAATGGGAGCATGAGAACTCACCAACACATTTATCACAAACGGAACGCTATTCCATGGTCGCTAACCCATCAAATTTGAGCTGAAGCTCCACAAACGGCCCAAAGACCTTGGGTCGCTACCCCACCAATTTGATTTGAAACTCCACAAACGGGTTTTAGTCCCACACGTAGAAAAAGAGACATCACACATCGCTAGTCTAAATCACAATATGATCATCATTGATCGCTAAGTGTAAATTACACTAAGCTATTAAATAAATGAGTTTAGCTTCATGCCCCATAACCACTGGCTTAACTTTAATATTTACGAACAAATTGTAGATTTCCACTCTAAAATTGTCACGAGTTTCAATCAAACAAGTCTAAGAACTAACCGATGAAGTAAACGCAAGCATTTCATACCACTTGTTTTGCTAAGTCGTTTAACTGGATTTCTCATACGAATGAGATAAAGGTTTGTATATACTAATAGATTGAAAAAAGGTTTTCAAAACAAGCTTTGTATTAAAAGTAATGTTGAAATCATTTTTTATGAAAGAATTTGAGTATTTACTATTAGTATAGAAACTTTTGTATTTTAAAGTGATAAATCATAGAAACGATTGTAAAAACAATCTAACATCAAAAATTCACATTCGACGACATGAATTAAAACCGTGAAAATCGATATCGAATCCTCAAATGGATATTCCCAAAAATTCAGAAAAGACGTCATCAAAGTCAATAATAAATGACAACAACTAACCGGATCAACTAAAAATCGATAAAATGGAAACCTATGTAAAAATAGGCAAATTGGCTGAATTTAATAGCGACGTCTAGTGGTTTTCCCAGACGTCTGAGCCGAAAGTTTGGAAATTTTCTTCCAGATCGCCCAGATGTCTTGGAATAACCTCAGATGTCAGAGCAGTAGGTCTAGAATTTTTATTCCTTTGCATCAGACGTCTAACTATTTTCCCAATCGTCTGAGCTGAAGCTCGAGGCAAAATTTGCCTCGGCCAATAATGGCAAATCAACTTGGAAGCGATCGAATGAGCGATGGTGATCAGAGATTTATGCCAAGCGACAGCCCAGCCTTATAGGCTCTTCAATACACTCCATACAACATGTCCAAACATCCATAGGATTTTCATAAATTTTTACTTCAAAATACCACCAAACCAATTCAATTCCAAAGCAATTGAACATGAACAGATATTAGGAATTCATACCTAACAACAATAAAAGCTATAGACATAGATGTGAATTCAAAAACTCACCTTTAAACTCAAAAACAAGGAATGAGAATCTCTAAAACAAAGCAAGATCAATTCCTCTTCACTATACCTCTATAATCTTCAATCTATTATCAAAGGCAAAGTTTTTCCTATGTTGGGTTATAGGAAATTCTAAAAATTGAAGAGAGATTGAGATGGAGAAGATGGAGAGAATGCTTACCTAAGCTTCTCTTTGATTTTAGAACTAGAACTTGAATTTCCTAAGAGAACTAGGGCTTAGGAAATTTTATTTCCTTTCTTTTTCCCCATTTTTTCCTTTTGCTTGAGTGTTAGTAAATTATGAGTAGAATGAATGAAGAGTAGAGGAATTAGGGTATTTGGTAGAGGGGTTTGGGTTATCTCATTGGGTTGGTGGGCTAGAATCAAACCCAAAGCCCAAATGAAAATACCAAAATCCTAATCAACTCCAAACATATCGATGTTTATACTCAAACAAGTTATAAATGATGTTTTGAGCTCAATGAAAGTGGTCTCGAGTCTGGATTCGACTATTTACAAAAAAGTCACGTTTTGAACTTTAAATTAAGTCAATGATGCGATATTTAAATATGAAATCATAAAATATGTGGGTTGTTACAAGAATAGTCTTAGATTTAGCTACCCAGCAACAGGGTATCTCAACTCCATATCTAGTGTATGCTTATCATTGTTGCACGTGGGAGTTGATGGTATTTGGGATCACGTGTTCTAGATGTGGACTGGCTAATTTTACCTTATGGTATATTTGTAGGATCTAGATTAACCCTAGAGGGGGGGGGTGAATAGGGTTATAGCAAATTTTCTCGATTTAAACACAGAAATAAACTGCAGAAATAAATATGCTGAAAAGTAAATCACACACAAAATTTACCCAGCTTCGGCAACCCCTGCCTACTGCTGCATTCACAGATTTCTATTAGAATTAAACAGTATCACGCTTACAACAACTCTACTAGACTCGCAGACCCTTTTGCTCCCGCTCACAAACACTCTACTAGACTCGCACACCCTGCTCCCGCCTATAGAGTTTCGCTCACTCGCAAACACTGCTCCCGCCTATCGAGCTTTGCAAACTCGCACACCCTGCTCACTGAACTAATTCTAACTCGACAATCTGACACTACCTAAATCCTAGGTGGTGATTTACCAGTTTTTGATTCGAAAAAATAAAAAACAATTTAAACAACAAATAGAAATAAATAAACAACCCTAATAATATAAACTAAAGCTTTTAAAAAAAAATTAAAGTAGAATCCCCCTTTTATAATAAGAAACACGGCCGGCCCATCTTCTTTTAACCCGTCCCTTTTTTCTTTTCTTCGTTCGTGATAAAAATGGCGGCCTGTTCCTTTAGGGCTTCGTCCCTGATCTCCAAATTAGGGCTTTTGAAGCGCCGATGGTTTGTGGATTGATTTGATGATCTTTTGCGTGTATTCTTGATTGATTGTTGCTCACATCGGCTACTTTGTTGATCGAATTCTTCCCTGGCTTTGGTATGTAATTCTATGCTTTGTGCTTTTCTGATTTTATGCTTGAATTCGATGCTTTTGTGCCGATGATGATTTTTGGGTATTTATATGCGTTCGAACTCCTTTATCTTCGTTCGTATAAAATCATTTGACTTTGTCAATAATTCATCTCGGCCACTTTATTATTCTTGAACGATTGAGATTGATTCTGACTAGTTCATAATCGTATGCTTGCGTCCCACGGCTTCAATTTTGTACCTGTTCAACTTCGGCCTTGACTCGTTCATCTTGGCTTTGAATTTGATAATCACGGCTTTGAATTGTAATTGTGGTTGATTTATTTTTACGCGGTGCTTCGACTTGGTATTGACTGTTTCAATTTGTCACACTCGTGATTTCTGATTTATGAATTATTCTCGGCTATGTTACAGTTTGCAATGTCTCGGTTTTGATATGTATGCATGTATACATATGTGTTTGGGAAAGAATAACTACTACATCCAATTAACTGCATATATACTTGAAGTTGTATCACATACGTTGTTCACTTGGTCCTGAGCATTGCTTGTTGCACTTGTGTACACGGTAGAGTTTATCTTCATTCTATAGACCTGAACTTTGAGTTACTGTTGCATATAAGTTTGGGCATGGGTATTTGCAGTTTCATGTTGGCCATAGTTGCTGAGTCTGTTGCATGAGCTACTTGCATTTGTATTTTGCCTTGATCACTTTTGGTCTGGTCTGCATGCTTCACTGTTGCCTAAGTCCGCACATGTTTGGATTGAATTGTTAGTGCATTGCCACACTATTGTTGTAATCATATACGAACTGATGCTTCACTTGGTCTTTGTTGTAACTTCGACACGCTTCAATCATTGTTTGCATTCACTTGATATTGTTATTTCTTAACCTGAGATTCCTCACTGCCTGTACACATTATAACTGAATTCATTTGCATTTAGTATGCATTTTGGCTTGTGGTGTTGAGTTGCTGTGTTGCATTTGTATTCATATGCATGCATATAGCCATACTGT
The DNA here is from genome assembly GCA_030765085.1 of Allium cepa. NCBI lineage: Eukaryota > Viridiplantae > Streptophyta > Magnoliopsida > Asparagales > Amaryllidaceae > Allium > Allium cepa. The sequence continues at coordinate 963,011,544 of CM060928.1, forward strand.
TGCATGTTAGTGTGCTTCATCACTTGATTCATTCCACATTGAACTAGCTTTTGATGTTGGTCTATTCTTTACATATGTGCACTTGCACACTTTCATTGTTGAGTTGAGTTTGATTTGCACTGCACTGCATCTTGTTCACCATGTTGCATATTGGATATTTGCAGTTGGTATTTGAATTTGAGTTGTGGCTTTTGTGCTTGCATTTTGATGCAGTCTTCATGCTACTGATTTTATTGAGCTCGACATTGTTGTTCACTTATGTTGCAACTGCACTGTTGCCTTGTTGATTCCACTGTTTGCTGTGACATTGTGTGATGTTGTACATGCATGTGGTCTTTGTTGTTGGCATTTCTTCCTTTACTTGAGCACATGGTCGAGTTCATTTCCATTCTGGTCATTGCATTATGATGAAATGTTACATTTTTGAGGCCATGTTCTTGTGCACTGACCATATGGTCTTTACTGCCTCTTTGTGTATGCACTTGCATACTGCTGCACTGTTCCATTGTTGCTGCTGTGTTGTAGCCGTGGTCTTTGCATTGCATTCATGTTGATTTCTGAACTTTCACTTGAGTTGAATCCAGTTTCAAAAACTCGGGTTTGACCTTGTGCTGAGAATTGTGACTTTTATATTATTGCACGTGAGTTGAACCCGGCTTTATATTTGGGTTTGACCTGTGCTCACCTGTCCCTGTAAATCAATCAAGTGTATATATCGGTGTGCACGGCCTTGTGGCATATACAGTAATATACTGTGTATGTCACAAGTTGTTCGTGTATGATGAATTCAAATTTAAATTATGACGAACAACCCAAATAACTGAGGCAAATTATATTTTCAAAATCCATCTTTTAATTTATATTGCAAAAATATTTTCTTTTCAATTTTACTGCGTTAGTGAATATTTTTGCAGATTGCTCAGATGCTGGATTCAAACTGGAATGCAGTTGTAGATAAAAATACGAGTGTGAGTGATATGTAGTGAGGTGAATATGTAAATGTGAAATGTGATGTAATTAGAATTGTATATGTATAGTGAGAGCTTGAAATTGTACTATCAAAGTTGTAATAAATATTTGTTTGAATAAAATATTCATTTGAATTCAAAAACTGTGTTATTTATTTTTATGCAGCAAATATTTATTTATTCTGTGAAAAATAAAATAGTACGTTAACAAATACATTTAAGTTAATGTATATATGTTTATTATCATCAAACAAAAATCATATAGCGCAAAGCGCATATTCAACAATCTCCCCCTTTTGATGATAACAAACATATATTTAAGATTTTGAATATATTAAATGTATTTGATAATTTCAATTGCTCCCCCTATTTGAATGCTTCCTTTTTATATGATACTCCCCCTACATATATGACTCCCCCTACATATATGCATACAAATAAAATTATGTGAATAAGCCTATATGCAAATGAAAAATTAATTGACCTTTTCTTGATTCTATTTGACAAAATCTTAACTTTTCTCTCCCCCTTTTGTTATCAGCAAAAGAATAACAGTGTTATAAAAATAGGGATGAAGTGATAGACATGAATCAAACATTTAACTCAATTAAATATAAATATCAAATTTCAATAAAACTCAAACAAAAATCATAATTACCCTTGTCAAACGCATATTCCACTTTCAGAAGTGATGTAGATAGAATCATCAAAAATTCATATAGATATGTCTATCTGTGGTATATTTATTTCTGGAATTTGAATATCTACTAACCATGCATAACCGTTAGGACTTTTAAATGAGATTAGTAGTATTCCAATTTAATTTAAAAAAAAATGAAATCAAGTATCTTCTAACCACGCATGACCGTGAGGACTTTTAAATGGGATTAGAATCAACTTGTCTATTAAATCAATTATTTTTAATATGCGTTCCATACATGCATAACCGTGAGGACTTTTAAATGAGCATGGAAGCACATAATCAAAAATCCAAGTAATTCACCCATGCATGACCGTGAGGACTTTTAAATGAGAGTGAATACTTTGGATATTTATTTTTAATTGCTGAATATAAGAAATTGAAGCACAAATAATTTCCTTCACCGATTTAAAGATATTGAAGAACAAATGATTTCCTTTGTAAACTACCACAAATTTACATATTAAATATGATTTTGATGAGTGATGTTCGATAGAAAGATGATACAAATAGAAATGGTCATGGAATTATTATCCAACAAAAGGTTTTATAACTCTTGTTATGAAATTCTAAAGAAATTTTTAATTATACTTTCTCGAGTTATAATATATGATAAATATCAACACTTATCTCTTTTTCAATCACTATTGATCCTTTCGATAATCATTAGGGAGTTAGATTAGTCAAAATAGTCATTTAAAATCAAATCCAAAAATTATAAAAATAATTTTTCAAAAATGACTAATCTGTAAATATGGTCAAACATGATTTTCTCGAGGGGGTTTTATAAGAAAATTTTCTGCTATTTGAAAATTATTTCAAGTGAAAAATATGTAGATATTTTCTTTTGAAAAAAAACGATGCAGCAAATGAATATTAAAAATTAATCACGTTCCATTAGTAATTTTTCTATCAACTATATTACCAGTGTAATCTGCATCTGAATTTAAATTTCACTCAAAATTCTTTCGTTAAATGTCAAAGACCAGATTGTGAAATTTCAACAAATTATCTCAGAATTGTTTTCAACAATTTTAAATGAAATTTGTAATGAAACCATGTTCACACTGAAACAAATATCATGATGTTAATTTCAAAAAACATAGGATAAACAAGTTCATGAGTAATCAACAGTCAATCAACATCATAATTATTTCAAAAAAACAATTTCTTAATGTTTCAACAATTTTTAAAATCCTTTTTAACAGTTTTCACATGAAAATTGAAATCATGCAAATTTACAAGCAGTGACCAAAATGTCAAAACCAATATATCAACGTGTAGCATGAGTAACCATCATTTGACCAAACAAATTTATATAAATTAATTCAAAATTGAAAAACTGATTGGTCATCAATTAAACACAAATCAATGTCATAAATAAGAACCAGTCAAAAATTTTCTTAAAATCCTTTATACAATTTTTTTAAATAGAATTCATTAGGATTTTTAAGTTGAAGCCATGTAAATAGAAGAAACCGTGTTAACAATCAAACATATATTAAAGTGTCAATTTTAGAAGCCATCAAACATCATTTTTATTTTCAAAGCAATTTCTTAAAAGTTTCAACAATTTCAACAAGAAATTTAAAATCCTTTTTACAATTTTTAAAATAGAGTTCATTAGGATTTTAAATCGAGGCCGTGTCAAACCATGAATTTAGATTTAGCCAAGAATATTATAACAAAAAATATTATCCAATCAAAACACTATTTTTATCCCAAACTTATATATCAAGTAATTCTAGAGAATTTTATAGTGTTTTTGGCATAAGAATATAATTGGCTAATAATTTTGAATAAAAAATCAGAATCAAAATCATTAAAAACATCATCATATCAACATCATATAATTGGCTGATTTTATTCAGAAAATGGTGCAGATTTTCACAATTTATATATCGTTCAAAACAAATTTACCTGATTTACCTTTACGATATTTTCCGACGTTGCCCATTGTGATTCTGTCACCTTTATACTAGGCTAAGGAACTTTGCTTTGTCGCCCGTTGTGTTTCTGGAACAGCCGAAATCCAGAGCACACTGTTGTTGTTCCTTAGCCTGCCACCTCACCTACACGATGAAAGATTTATGTGACCTATTTATTTTCATAGGTCCATGATTGTTAGTGGCAGAATATTTAAAATATGTTTGTGGAGACCCAAAACTATTTATATAAGTTCCTTTTGGCACCCAAATTTGTTTGACTTTCAATGATTTTACATCTGTGCCTTTTGGAACCCAAATTGGTATAGTTTTCACGTGTTTGGGTCTATACCAACAATTATTTGGATTGTGTCCAAATTTTCTACAAATTGTGCCCATTGAATTGACTCGATTTGTGTTCTTGTTCATGTGACTATAATTTTCAACACAATGTCCAATTATTTCCGATCGATCAAAGACATTCTTTTCTTTTGCATTATCATCAACTTGTGTTTTTCCAAAACCTAGTCCTTTTCTGTTGTTAGCAAAAATTTGATTTCCCAATAACATTTTGAAAGATTTTTCTCCTTTTGAAAAGTTATTTAGAGATTTCTCAAGATTTTGGACTTTGGTTTTAAGAGATGTGTTCTCAGTTACTAGTGAGGTGCATCTATTTAAAAAATCCTTTTTCCTAGTTTCAATATTTTCCTTAAGATTCAAATTTTCTTTTTCAAGATTCTCAGAGTTATTCCTAATTTTTGATAGTTCCGAATCTAAAATTTTACATTGGTTACATTCTAGGTTTTGAATATTTTCAAGTTCAGTTTTTAACCTAAAATTTTCACGAGCAAATTCTCTCCTATCAGATTTCAGTTTTTCTATTTTAGATTCAAGAGTATCCACTACCTTAGTAAGATCAGAACACATAAAAACAAGTTCTTTATAAGAAAACTCACCTGCCTCACTAGATTCGTCGGAGGTTGCTTCTGATTCTGATTTTGCCATGCAACACAAGTTAGCCTCCTCTGGGCTGCTATCCGAAGCTTCCTCTCCTTCTTCATCATCCCAAGTCGCTGCAAATACCTTCTTCGCCTTTTTCTTTTCTTTATTGTTTTTGAGAAGTGGGCATTTTGGTTTGATGTGGCCAGGCTTGTTGCAGTTATAACATATCAGTTCATTATCGGAATTTTCGGAATCTTTTGACCTATTGCCCTTGGTTTTCTTCTTGCGTGGCTTGAATCTAGACCATCTTCTAAGATTATTGACAGCCATTGCAAGCTCTTCAATTGGATCTTCTTCATCGCTTTCTTCTTTACTTTTTAAAGCAATCATCTTCTTCTTTGGTTCGGAGTTGTTGCGTTCTTCCTTTGCTTTTAACTCAAGCTCATATGTCATCAGGTTACCAATCAACTCCTCCATGCTTAGTTTGCTCAGATCTTTTGATTCTTGGATTGCTGTGACTTTTGCCTCAAAGTTCATTGGTAGAACTCGTAGTATCTTCCGCACAAGCTCTACCTCAGTGAATACCTTCCCAAGCGCTCTAGCATTGTATACCAAGGTTGAAAAGCGTCCAAACATATCCTTTATGCTCTCGTCTTTGTCCATTACAAAGTTTTCGTATTCATTGCTGAATAGGGCTAGCCGAGACTCCTTGACTTGAGAAGTTCCTTCGTGTGTCACCTCCAAAGTATGCCATATTTCCTGTGCTGTTGTACAATGAGAAATTCTATTAAATTCATTTTTATCAAGAGCACATATCAAGGCATTCATGGCTTTAGCATTTGTCGTTTTCAATTTCTTATCATTTGCATCCCACCTATCCTTAGGTTTAGGAATCTCAGTACCACCAACGATTATAGTAGGAGGTTTATAGCCAGTTTCAATAATATCCCAAACATCATAATCAACGGAACTAAGATAAATACTCATCCTAACTTTCCAATAAGCATAATCGTTCCCGTTAAACATGGGTGGCCTAGCAATAGATTGCCCCTCAGAAAAAGCATTATTTTGTAGACTCATGACTCTAGAGTTAAAAAATATATACCGGGCTCTGATACCACTTGTAGGATCTAGATTAACCCTAGAGGGGGGGTGAATAGGGTTATAGCAAATTTTCTCGATTTAAACACAGAAATAAACTGCAGAAATAAATATGCTGAAAAGTAAATCACACACAAAATTTACCCAGCTTCGGCAACCCCTGCCTACTGCTGCATTCACAGATTTCTATTAGAATTAAACAGTATCACGCTTACAACAACTCTACTAGACTCGCAGACCCTTTTGCTCCCGCTCACAAACACTCTACTAGACTCGCACACCCTGCTCCCGCCTATAGAGTTTCGCTCACTCGCAAACACTGCTCCCGCCTATCGAGCTTTGCAAACTCGCACACCCTGCTCACTGAACTAATTCTAACTCGACAATCTGACACTACCTAAATCCTAGGTGGTGATTTACCAGTTTTTGATTCGAAAAAATAAAAAACAATTTAAACAACAAATAGAAATAAATAAACAACCCTAATAATATAAACTAAAGCTTTTAAAAAAAAATTAAAGTAGAATCCCCCTTTTATAATAAGAAACACGGCCGGCCCATCTTCTTTTAACCCGTCCCTTTTTTCTTTTCTTCGTTCGTGATAAAAATGGCGGCCTGTTCCTTTAGGGCTTCGTCCCTGATCTCCAAATTAGGGCTTTTGAAGCGCCGATGGTTTGTGCATTGATTTGATGATCTTTTGCGTGTATTCTTGATTGATTGTTGCTCACATCGGCTACTTTGTTGATCGAATTCTTCCCTGGCTTTGGTATGTAATTCTATGCTTTGTGCTTTTCTGATTTTATGCTTGAATTCGATGCTTTTGTGCCGATGATGATTTTTGGGTATTTATATGCGTTCGAACTCCTTTATCTTCGTTCGTATAAAATCATTTGACTTTGTCAATAATTCATCTCGGCCACTTTATTATTCTTGAACGATTGAGATTGATTCTGACTAGTTCATAATCGTATGCTTGCGTCCCACGGCTTCAATTTTGTACCTGTTCAACTTCGGCCTTGACTCGTTCATCTTGGCTTTGAATTTGATAATCACGGCTTTGAATTGTAATTGTGGTTGATTTATTTTTACGCGGTGCTTCGACTTGGTATTGACTGTTTCAATTTGTCACACTCGTGATTTCTGATTTATGAATTATTCTCGGCTATGTTACAGTTTGCAATGTCTCGGTTTTGATATGTATGCATGTATACATATGTGTTTGGGAAAGAATAACTACTACATCCAATTAACTGCATATATACTTGAAGTTGTATCACATACGTTGTTCACTTGGTCCTGAGCATTGCTTGTTGCACTTGTGTACACGGTAGAGTTTATCTTCATTCTATAGACCTGAACTTTGAGTTACTGTTGCATATAAGTTTGGGCATGGGTATTTGCAGTTTCATGTTGGCTATAGTTGCTGAGTCTGTTGCATGAGCTACTTGCATTTGTATTTTGCCTTGATCACTTTTGGTCTGGTCTGCATGCTTCACTGTTGCCTAAGTCCGCACATGTTTGGATTGAATTGTTAGTGCATTGCCACACTGTTGTTGTAATCATATACGAACTGATGCTTCACTTGGTCTTTGTTGTAACTTCGACACGCTTCAATCATTGTTTGCATTCACTTGATATTGTTATTTCTTAACCTGAGATTCCTCACTGCCTGTACACATTATAACTGAATTCATTTGCATTTAGTATGCATTTTGGCTTGTGGTGTTGAGTTGCTGTGTTGCATTTGTATTCATATGCATGCATATAGCCATACTGTTGCATGTTAGTGTGCTTCATCACTTGATTCATTCCACATTGAACTAGCTTTTGATGTTGGTCTATTCTTTACATATGTGCACTTGCACACTTTCATTGTTGAGTTGAGTTTGATTTGCACTGCACTGCATCTTGTTCACCATGTTGCATATTGGATATTTGCAGTTGGTATTTGAATTTGAGTTGTGGCTTTTGTGCTTGCATTTTGATGCAGTCTTCATGCTACTGATTTTATTGAGCTCGACATTGTTGTTCACTTATGTTGCAACTGCACTGTTGCCTTGTTGATTCCACTGTTTGCTGTGACATTGTGTGATGTTGTACATGCATGTGGTCTTTGTTGTTGGCATTTCTTCCTTTACTTGAGCACATGGTCGAGTTCATTTCCATTCTGGTCATTGCATTATGATGAAATGTTACATTTTTGAGGCCATGTTCTTGTGCACTGACCATATGGTCTTTACTGCCTCTTTGTGTATGCACTTGCATACTGCTGCACTGTTCCATTGTTGCTGCTGTGTTGTAGCCGTGGTCTTTGCATTGCATTCATGTTGATTTCTGAACTTTCACTTGAGTTGAATCCAGTTTCAAAAACTCGGGTTTGACCTTGTGCTGAGAATTGTGACTTTTATATTATTGCACGTGAGTTGAACCCGGCTTTATATTTGGGTTTGACCTGTGCTCACCTGTCCCTGTAAATCAATCAAGTGTATATATCGGTGTGCACGGCCTTGTGGCATATACAGTAATATACTGTGTATGTCACAAGTTGTTCGTGTATGATGAATTCAAATTTAAATTATGACGAACAACCCAAATAACTGAGGCAAATTATATTTTCAAAATCCATCTTTTAATTTATATTGCAAAAATATTTTCTTTTCAATTTTACTGCGTTAGTGAATATTTTTGCAGATTGCTCAGATGCTGGATTCAAACTGGAATGCAGTTGTAGATAAAAATACGAGTGTGAGTGATATGTAGTGAGGTGAATATGTAAATGTGAAATGTGATGTAATTAGAATTGTATATGTATAGTGAGAGCTTGAAATTGTACTATCAAAGTTGTAATAAATATTTGTTTGAATAAAATATTCATTTGAATTCAAAAACTGTGTTATTTATTTTTATGCAGCAAATATTTATTTATTCTGTGAAAAATAAAATAGTACGTTAACAAATACATTTAAGTTAATGTATATATGTTTATTATCATCAAACAAAAATCATATAGCGCAAAGCGCATATTCAACAATATTCTATTTGGAGATATACGATGCTCAGAAGTATTTTCTGACCCTTGTGCATGGAAATCTGCTTCAGTTTACTGGAAAGTATCATTAGAAAATTCATTATATGAACGTACCTTAACGGTTTTGATTGTACTTCAATATTGTTGTGTCATGTTATATGTTATTGGCATTATTACCATGTATATATATATCAGCATTTGTAAGGACAAGTTGTTATAACTGTCCAGACCGATGATAGAATTTAGAACTGTAATTCAGAAATGTTAAGTATCTTAGAGTGACAGTTTTGTACTATTTTTTGATATTATATTTTATCATGCTGATGTGAGATTCTGATATTGTATTTCTTCTTTCTTATTTTGTTTATTTTAATTTTATGTAACAATATGTCTTTTCGATTTTTGGATGCTTGACTCAGAAATACCGTTGATGTACTAGTGTCGACATTTAAAGGTTGAAAAGGCAAATCATTACAGTTTCGCTCAGGTCCAAACTCACCTCAACTTCCCAATGATAATAAGGATAATATACCAAGCGTCCTGCGACGCTTGCCCAAACGAGTATCATCGTCACTTGGAAAATTATCCAAATGATCACAAAACTAGTCGAGAAGCACTTCCCCAAATTATCGCGAGATCTTAACTAAATTATTTAATTTTTTACAATAATAAAAATCATCCAAAATAAAATACGATGTTCAATCCAATCCTTTTTTCACTCGCATGATTTTCATATTAAACTAAGTCGACCACTTGACTCCTCTTATGCGAACTCCAATCTGATTTCTTGGTTCGACCACTGAAACTTCCTCGCATGACTATAGTTGCATTTTGGAAATCTCCTAGTCCCCCAAAAATCCGACCTGAATGCTCGCCTTTAAGAATCAAGCAAAAAACCCTTGCCTAACTAGTGAAGATCACATAGAAACCCCTCGCTCGAACTACAGATTAAGAATGGGTACGTGAATGGACCGATCACATGAAAACAATAATGAAGTTCATGGGATTAATCCCATCATTTAAGGTGTGTGGGTTAAACATTTCTAACATAAATAAACCGATGCAAAACGTACAATTCATCCACTCGGTCCTTGCTCATTTCTGAGAAACCATCGAATCCTACTTGGTCATAGAATCTAAGTCACACTTCATCGAACAGCTCCACTCCACTCGAAAGCTTGTGCATCAAGTTCAAATGGCAATACTCTCGATCATTGTTCCTTAGCTTAACAATCAAGATTCCCTGCAAAAGATTAATCAATACAAAAGAATTTACATATAATACGAGGGGTCAAGATTGAGATATGACTGAGCAATAAATCCCAAATTCATGCATAAAAACCCTAGACAAGATTCCTTGTCTACTTCAAAGGAGTAATAACCATTTCCACTCTGCATTTAACAAAAAAGTTAAATTGGCTAAGTTATCCCTTCATTGACAAGATACCCTGCTGCAAACGGATGAAACATTTAAGGTGAACGTCCCTTTCGATCTTAGAAATAAACCCAGATGCAAAGCGACGTCTAGAATCAATTCAAGTCATGACCTACTCGTCAACCCTTTCAACTAATAGGCCCCAAGTGATACACCTCCTCCAACGCCTACCGTAGTTACCCAGTACAACAAAAACAGTCATCAACAATGGCCTAAAACCGCTATAAATGATAACTATAGCAGTTCGTTGTTCTATAAAAAGCAATAGTTTATTTATAACAAAAAAAAATACTTTCATAAAAAAAATCATCTTTTGTAGCTTTTTTTCCGCTATTGTAATTATTTTATAGCGGTTTAATAAACGTTGTATATCAACATGCTGTAAAAAACAATGCCTTATTTATAGCACAAAACGACCATTATAAAAAATAATCTTTTATAGCGCTTTTTTCCGATATTGTAAATATTTTATAATGGTTTACTAAACGCAATATATCACCATGTTATAATAGAAACTGAATTATTCATAACATAAAAAACGTCCTAATTTTTTTTTCTTTCAATAACGCTTTTATTGTAAGCTTTCTATAAAGTTTTTTAAATGCTATGGTTTATTTCTTGCACTTTTAAAATCTATTGCATCCTTATAAATACGATAGTCAATACATATCAAAATGCAACATTGAGAATATTTCTAAACATAAATCCATTCAGATAATTAAAAATCATAGAAAATATTAAATATAAAAATATAACATATTGTATCAATAGAACAAAATGTTCACACACATAAGATCCCATGGTGCTAACTACATAATATTCAATAATACGCGTACACCAAAAACAAGTGGCTAATTGTTTGCAATAAAAAGAAGAAATATCATAAATCTTTCATTCTCTCACCTGCAAGTGAAACCAATATCTCCATTAGAAATGAATATAAATATGAATATGAATAAAATTGAAAAATGAAGTATCTACATTATAAAAAACCTTCTGCTAAATATCTTATCAAAAATATTCTAAGTGTCTAAATTTCTTATATGCATATGCTTTTATGTCTATATTTGTAATTAATTAGGTCGATGTGGAAGAGCTGGAAGAAACGGTGAGGCAATAACGTTATATACAGAAGAGGATAAGCCATTCTTAAGAAACATAGCTAGCATAATGGCGGAATCAGGATGTGAAGTTCCAGCATGGATGCTCAAACTACCCAAACTCAGGAAGAAGAAATACAGGCCCAAAAGAGAAACCGTAGCAACTTAGGCAGAAGATGTTTCAGATTAAATTCATTTGCAATTTTGTTCTTGTTATATCATACTTTTAGCTTGACATGTATCATTTTTTATCATCTTTGTCATTTTTATGAAGATTGCTGCTTATTTTTTTGGGAAAAGATTAAGATTTAATGCATTGTTATGTGAATGCTGCTTGTTTTATACTTTGTACTCCAAGAACTAAACTTGGCTGCACATTTTGGCATTGAATGGAATATACTAAAATTGTAATTTTACTTACTGCTTGTTTCATATAAGAAGATATGTTCAGTTACGTTGACAACAGGCTAACGAAATCTTTACTTTCAAAAAAATTCGTATAACGTGGAAAATTAAATGCCAATGTGTTAATCCTACAGTTTACTTTGTGCATATAAATGTTTTTTTTTTAAAGATGGATACTTATATTCTTTTGGATTTTTTTACTAGTAGACTATTTTTATTTATCTTTTTGTATAAATTTGTTCATTAATAATGGTTTGACAAATTTTCATTTGCATCATGCTAAAGTTGATGAAACAACATGGTTTTCTTTGTACCTAAATGTTATCTTTTTGTTAAAATATCAGTCCATTTTCCTTTTGTAAAAAATACAAAGACAATTACCTATATGTTCAAATTTAATTTTTGTGATTGTACCTGTTATAGTCTACAAATCACATTATATAATGGTAATTACTTAATAACCATTAAACTGCCTGTCGTTGTTCAAACTCTTTAAGAAAAAGGGGAAAAAGTAGATTGAAGATCCGAATTGAAATAGAAAATAAAACAAATGCAAGTAAAAAATCAATCTGGTTTTTGAATTGTTTATTTGTATGATTTGGGTTGGATCAATTATGGTATTTGGGCAGTTTGAAAATCAAGTTTAAGCAAGAATGGAGTATCATAAGATCTTAATGAAGAAAAATTGGACAAGTAATCTCTAATAATTCCCCAAGTTACTATTTGTATATCAACATATTATGACTCATGACAATGGTAAGTACATGCGTTATAACACTAGTAGATTCCTGTGTTTAATATTCCCCTGAGTCCAATATATGCAGATCCATGCCATAACACTGCTAAATTACTATGTATTAATTTATAACAATATTATTTTGAAACACAAATCTGTCTTGTAATACTAGCAAATTCCTATGAGATGATGGATTACAATTCATAACATATTTACCAACTTTTCATATCCTTGAAAGCTATCAATTTTTTACTATCTACATTATAGATCATTTAGATTTTCACAACATAGAACATACATTATAATAGATCCATAAATCGCATGCATATTAGATCCATATATTACAAGACTGTTTTATCCTAATGTTATTTTAGACTGTTTTGATAGGATAAATTTCTATGTTATAATGAAAGATTATATTGTTAGTTGTGTTAATATCTAAAATTTCAAGAATCAATTATTCTATTAAAAAAATGTGGATGTGCGGTCGATTACATTAATTGCAGGTTTGGATGAGTCACCAAGCACCTGGATTATGATCCTATCAGTCTGCCATTTTAGTCTGCATGCTGCCCCAATCGACAACTTATACACCTAGCATCAAGAAATTCATGGTAGATTATCAATTCATGACATATTTACGAACATCTTCCTAAAAAGCTATTAATTCTATATAATTTACCTGTCAGGATCACATCTATATGGAAATTTTCAAGCTACAATTCCAGCTGTATTAATTCTAAAATTATAAACTTAATTCATAATTAATATGAACCTTTAATAATAATAATAATTTATTATTAATAATAATACAATTAATTAACCATTTGAATTAGTTTCAAATTAATTTGAATTTCATCTTTAATTAATTTGAATTATCTTTAACTCCATCTTTAAACATTTATTACATTAAAACAACATTATTGAAAATGAATGGGCATCAGTCAGAAACATGAATTTGTCAGAGGGTATCTATCATAATAGGAGAAAAAAAACACTTGCTTTTCATTTTGTAAACCAAGTTCCTGAATTTAACAAAATTCAAAACAACATCTTCTGTTTTTAGCCATTTTTATAATGATTTTAGATCATGTTCACTTTTCTTTGGATTAGTTCATATATCTGAAAAATAATGAATTGGAGTAAGAATACCTGAACTGCAACTGCCTCTGGGGAACTAGACTCCACTTTTAGAGTCCAAAAGGACCTGGCTGCAGTATAGGAGGGGATGGGATAAATGTTGTATACTCAGCTACCGTAGAAATCGGAACAGCTTGTTGGGACAATGAATAAAAGGATGGATAAGCACTATGCCCTACAACCTGCCTAACAGGAGAAGGCAATGTGGACCTGTAAGTGGCATGTCCTACAGGGTACCCCATGCCCATAGCATGATATCCCATGCCCATGGGCAAAAAAGGAGACATGTGTGGCATGCGATAGCATGCATTGGGCGAAGGCAGCATACAAACTCCCCCGCCTGTAATTTGTAGGGCATTTGCATGCATTTGGAGGGCCTTTACATACGAAACTGATTCGTCTAGTAGTGATGCTCGGTCTAGCTGAAACAAAAATACACAGGTTCAGATTTATAACTGACTTGCTAGTCGCTGTATGTATGTTCTTATGCTTTTATATTTCAGCTTATGAGAATTGGGCATGGGTTCTTACAAGGCCTTTAATTTTCCTTTTATCTTATCCTGTCGTTTCTGTTTATGAATCATACAATGTAATTAACCTTGTCAGTGTATGAAATTAAAATAGCCAGCTGTGTCATAAGAGCAATGACTTAGAATGTATTTGGATCCTCACCCTCTCAGTCATACTGTACATCTCCAAAGTTCGATTTCGCTTTCTTTTCGGTTGTGACTCATAGCTCCCTCCGTCACCTAAATTTCAACCCATGGAATTAATTATTGTGAACTTATTCATATTTCTTAACTAGCAGATCAAATAGTGCTAGCTGATCATGTCTAATGATCCTACTACCTAAAATGACAATCAAAGATTGAAGGGAAATTATTATGATCGATCTACTATCGCATTTGAAAGCTTTGTAAGGTTCAAATCCATAACCTTGCAAACCATTTTAACTAGTACTAGAACTTTTACGGTACGAGTCTAATTATTTGTGACATAAACTTACATATATCAAGGATATTTGACAAATAAAAAAAAATCAAAACTAAACATGCAAGTGAAATTTCACATTGACAGTTAATAACTTCATGATAAAAAATGGAATATGCATGCTCAACACTGCTCCCAACCTCCTCCTGAGAAAAAGAAAACATATACTTTTAAATTTTTATAAAAATTATAGTCAATTACGAATAATATTAGTTCTATATAATTTATTATTGTTCTTATTATAAACTTAGATAATTTTTATGAAACTTATAGTTAATTTATTATTATTATTATTATTATTATTATGAACTTAGTTAATTTACTTGTAGTTAATTTATTATTGTGATTTTTTTGTTATTGTTTTTAGGATTATTATTATTAAAACTCAGTTAATTTTCATAAACATTAGTTAAATTATTATTATGACTACCAACTTAGTTAATTTTTATAAATTTATTTAACTTTTATAAAACTTAGTTAATGGAGTCAATTTTTTATAATTTTAGTTAATTTTTTTATTTGTATAAAATTTTAATTTTTATAATACTTTATTAACGAAATTAATTTTTATAAGTTTACTTAATTTATTATTAGTAGTAGTATTATCGTTATAAACTTATTTAATTTTATAAAACTTAATTGACGAAGTCAATTTTTATAATTTAGTTAATTTATTATTAGTAGATTACTATTATAAACTTATTTAATTTTATAAAACTTAATTAACGAAGTTAATTTTAATAATTTTAGTTAATTTATTATTATTAGTATAAACTCGGTTAATTCTTATAAAACTTACAATTAATTACTACTACTACTACTACTATTATTATTATATGAACTTAGTTAACTTGGTTAATATTTTATAAATTTTTATTATTGTTGTTATTATAATTATAAAGTTTATAGCTTAATTAACTTAGTTAATTCTCAAAACATACTGTTTATTTAGACTAGATTTAACTAGTTAATTTGTTATTTTTATTATTTTATATGAATGTAGTTAATTTTTGTAAAACTTGGTTAATTTGGTTAATATATGTTAAATTTTTGTGATACAAAATCACAAATAGAGAGAAATAAATATGCAAAAGAAAGAAAGAGAAGATTTTGTTTCCTCTAATTAATAGGCATACTTGAGTATACTTATTTCTCTCTCTAATTAGCTAATCAAATTATTTTTTGCCATCTAATGTTAATTTGGGCAGTAAGTAACTGATTATATAAATAGAGAATAGATGAGAGGGTAAAAGTGTGGTGGAAAATCTATTTGCCAATTTTCTCTTCTTCATCTTTGTTCTTTTTCTCCAACAATTTTAACCATATAGATATTTGCACTCTTTCTCAATTTGGTTATTGATTCAATGGTATTTTATTTACTTTAGCTTTGTTCTACTAATTGTAAACAAAATTTTGGTGAATCAATAAAGTGGATGGTTGGATGGAATATTTTGTGTTATTGCGTTTTGATTTCAATTCTGTCTTGTTTTCAATGTACGTTGTCTCTTTGTGATTTGGGTGACAAAGATCCGTTGATAAAACCTTCCGCAAAGCGCTACTATTTTCATAACAATATATTATAATTTATTATAAGTATTAGTATTATTATTGTTGTTTTAAACCTAGTTAATTTTTATAAAATTTAGTTTATTTATTGTTATTATGGCTACTATGATTTTTGTTGTTGTTGTTATATAAACTCGGCTAATGTTCATAAACATTAGTTAAATTATTATCACTACCAACTTAGTTAATTTTCATAAATATTACAAAAAAAGCTGGATTGGCTATATCCGCTAAAAAGATAAAAGTTTTTCAAACAGAAATTAGATTTCTTGAACATATTATAAAAGATGGAACAATATTTCCTATTGATAAAACCATTGTATTTGCAGAAAAAATTTCAAATGAAATTAAAGATAAAAATCAATTACAAAGATTTTTAGGAAGCCTGGACTATGTTTCTGAATTCTATAAAGACTTAGCTTATGACGATAAACCATTATTTGAAAGACTAAGAAAAAATCCACTCGCCTAGACAGAAGAACACACTAAGGCAGCAACAAAAATAGAAGCCAAACAAAGGAAATTCCTTGTCTTGCTATCCTCAACCCTGATGCATTTAAAATAGTCGAAGCAGATGCATCGGATAAAGGTTATGATGGCATTCTTAAACAAATAATTGGCAATAAAGAATCTTTAGTCGGATTTACTTCGAGAATATAGCAATGATCTAGAGTTAATTGCTCTACTATCAAAAAAGAAGTATTAGAAATAGTGTTATGAAATTCAGACAACGATGATGAGTTTATGAGCATGTCTACAGATCAAAGCACGTGAAAAGATCTAAAAGGAATGAAAGATTATATGCTAAAAGCAAAAGGCATAATGTTAGATGTTTCAAGAAAAAGGTTAATGGCGTTTGGATTCTATATGTATATTTCCATCAACCTGGTAATGCAACTTTTATTATAAATGAAATGTCATTATCACCTCCTCCGCGTTGTCCTCCTCTAATATCTCCACCAGAAGCTTCTCCACCAATAAGATAAAATCCAAAGCAAAAATATCTAACAGATGATACTGTATGTAATATCATGTAGTGCAGAATTCTCTAAAAGATAAGGAAATAATTGAAGAAGTGGACCAACAAAAGTTTGCTTTAAAGATGCTGATAAGTGAATTACATTCCTCCAAACGTAAAAGTAAAATCTCCTTATCAGGCCAGAAACAAAGAGAAGCCTCATCATGCTATGGAGACAAAAGAAAGATACATTATTGAGTATGCTAACAAAAAAGATAAGAAAAATGCATTATTGAGCAATTCAGTTTGCACCTGTCGGTCTATATTTACCTATCAACCGAATAAATCCTACTATATATATATATGTGTGTGTGTGTACTCTATGTTAGAAAGGACATAAATTTTAAGAAAAATAAAAGCTTGCAAAATGTTTTTAATGGTGGAAAGCCACCCTTTGTGTTATAGTCTGCTGTAATAAAATTTAGTTTGTGAGAATAAAACCCCCTCTAATATTATTATATCTCTAGGTGTTTGATTATCACCATCATCTACACTCATTACAAACAAGGAGAAAATGAAGGTCCAAAGTCGCTCGGTATCAAAGCCCAGTGGGAGTAGGAGATAAGTTTGCTTGGGCTTAATAGCCCTAGAGAGAAAATACTATTTCGTACTATTCATTGTAGGCACTATTCACCATATTATTCATCGTAGTTTATTAACAATTACTGTAGAAATTGTTCAGTACTAGATTTTATCAATAATTTTAGTTAATTTATTATTATTAGTATTATTAGTATAAACTTAATTAATTTTTATAAAACTCACAATTAATTATTATTATTATTATATGAACTTAGTTGACTTGGTTAAAATTTTATAAATTTCTACTGCTGTTGTCATTATAATTATAAAATTTTATAACTTAGTTAACTTAGTTAATTCTCAAAACATACTGTTTATCTAGACTAGATTGAATTAGTTAATTTATTATTTTTATTATTATATAAATTTAACTAATTTTTATAAAACTTAGTTAATTTGGTTAATATATTATAATTTATTATAAGTATTAGTATTATTACTATTATTTTAAACCTAGTTAGCTTTTATAAATTTTAGTTTATTTATTGTTATTATTGCTACTATGATCGTTGTTGTTGCTGTTATATAAACTCGGTTAATTTTCATAAATATTAGTTAAATTATTATTATTATAAACTTAGTTAATTTTTATATGCTTATTTATTTTTATATATCTTAATACATGAAGTTAATATTTATAATCTTATTTGATTTATTGTTATTATAATATATATATATAGTTAATTTTTATAAAACTTAGTTAATTTCATTAATGTTATATAATTTATTATTATAAACTTAGTTAATTTTCATAAAAACTATAAATAATTCTGTAGTTGGCCCAGCAAAAATGCAAGTACACAAGATTTTGGCTTGAATAGCAATATTTCTTTATTTCAGTAGTTACCTGCGTGATCTTTTCTAGACTCTTAGAATACATTATATATACATGATGTAATAATATTTACGCTCAACTACTTACAGAGATTTATTACATCATGCACATTTCACAGGAACAAAATTCTTTGTAATGTGCAAGCCTGAAACACCACAAATGGAAAACTTGTTGAAGCTTATATAAGAGCTGTATGCGGAAGATAACTTATAGACTATGTGCAGAAAACAGTATAAACAAAACAAACAAATTGAATGGAGAGCATCCAAGGCAATTGGCTAGTGTGGGTCATGGATCAAACATTAGTAAATTCACATGTTTGTCTTAACTGGCACTGGAGACTATTCTACTTGCCCAGATAGTATGCTACATCCCATGTACTTTTTCAAGCAACCACTAAACACCACTAAGCAACTGACAAAAAATTACAAGGCTTTAGTTTTGTGCATGACTAAAGTATGGATTTGGATCACAAGTTATCATTAAGAATCAAATGAGAAGTTCATCAAGTTGATCTAAACCTATAGATCAGAAGATTTAATGACCTTGGTCAATAGAGGTATTTTAGTAATCTTTAGGCCATTGAACGTGTTAAAATGCAAAAGTTAATATATAAATCATTATAAATTTAGTTCAACTCCACTATCTTTGAATAATTTCAACAAATCTAGATTATTATTATTTTGTTCTTGTAAAATCACAGACCAACAAAACTTGGAATACAAACGAAAAAAGAAAAGCACAAAAGCAAAAGATGACATCAAAATCAAAAGCTGGAAGAGTATAAACACAAAAAAGAAGACAAATAGTAAGAAAGTTTCAAGCAAAACCACAACACGAAGGCCAAGGTTCCATTGTCAGAAGAAGCTATGGCATGTCATTTATTAACAAGGCAAATTATTAAAAAAATCATCATCATTGCTTCATAAAGTTATACGATCTATATTATTCTTCATATAGCCTTTTATTTCATTAAAAGGCTTACAATATTTGTTTCAATTTACAGATTTGAGGTGAAGTATTTTGATCCATTTCTTCTTCTAGATGAGTTTTCAGGTATTGTATTAATTACCACGAGAGTTACGACACACGTTTTTTTTTTTTTTTTTGCAAATTATATATGTTTAGCACATTTAAGAGAAAATGATTTGTAAAAATATTTAATCATGTTTTTGCGTTGAAATCAGTTTAAAATTTATTTCTAAGTTCCTACATCTAATTTTTTTTAAGTTCTAATTTTTATTTATGTCGTTAATTAAAAATTTATTTGTTAGATCTTATTTTAATAATTTGTAGAAACATTTAACCATGTTTTTGTGTTGAAATCATTTTTTAGTTTAAATTTTATTTCTAAGCTGCAACATCAAATTTTTAAAAAAATTTTGAATTTTTATCTATATTATTAATTAATAATTTATTTGTTAGATCTTATTTTTAAGTGATATTAAGATTCTATGTTATTTGTAGATGAACTTTTTGAATTTGTAAAAGAACTTTATTTGTTAGATCCTAATTTTAAATAATATTAAGGCTTGATAATATTTGTAGATGGACATTTTAAATTTGTAAAAGAAATTTAATAGTTAGATCCTAGTTTCAAATAATATTAAGATTTGGCATTAGAGGCGTTTTTGATAGTTCACGTTGATACCCAAAAAATGTAATACAAAGGTATTACAATTATTATTGAAGATTTGAATTTTTATTTATATTATTAATTAATAATTTATTTGTTAGATCCTATTTTTAAGTGATGTTAGATTCAATGGTATTTGTAGATGAATGTTTTGAATTTGTAAAAGAACTTTATTTGTTAGAACCTAATTTTAAGTAATATTAAGGTATGATAGTATAGGTAGACGAACATTTTGAATTTTTAAAAGAAATCTATTTGTTAGATCCTAATTTCAAGTAATATTATGATTTGGTATTAGAAGTGTTTTTGATAGTTTACGTTGATACCAAAAAATATAACATCAACGGTATTACAACTATTATTAAAGATGCAGAAGTGATTAACTAAATTATCTCGAATTAAATGTTGATCAAAATTTTATTATTCAAAAATTTTAGTTACTGCCCCTGCAGAAGGATTCCCTCTGTGGAAGGATTCCCTGATCATCCTCATAGATATAACTAATCTTACATTTTCTTTCCTTGTCAGCAAAAAGTTTTGACTCGGTTGTCCTACTTTGATTTTCAGGTTTTGAAACTATCACTTATATAGTAGAGGTAAGCACATTTCCTTTTCTCCCGTCCATTGGCCAAAATGAAGTACTAAAATCAATACATGGTTGATTTCTTATCAGATTGTAAAAACATATATAAGGTGCAGTAACACATGAAGACTTCCAAGGACACAGAGGCACAATAAGAGGCGGTGACTTACAATAGATGACTGCAGGCAAGGGCATGGTGCATTCAGAAATGCCCTCTGGACCTGGACCTGCAAAAGGCCTGTAGCTTTGGATCAACCTTTCTGCCAAAAATAAAATGTAAGATTATTACATGGTTCCGTATTTAACTAACCGCTCATAGAATAAAATCATATAATATACAAAACGGTCCTTATAAAATGCAATCACATTAACTTATATAAATGGCAACATGATATGTATTATTAGTCAATATATTGATATCATATATAATACATAAAATTATAGGATGAAGCCAATATACCAAGAAATAGAAAGCAAGGAAATAAAACTACAAAATCCTAAAAAGGCAATACCAGCATCAGAGCCAAAGCAGGAAAATGCATTAAAGTCAGTCTACAGTCCACACAAAGACTCCCACATTATGAGACCATTGGTTACTTATTCACTTCACAGAAGTTATCGCTAACTTATTCACTTAACGATTATAAAAAATTCTTTAATACTCGCATGATTACCGCTAACTTATTCACTTCACAGAAGTTATAAAGCGATTTAATTAGTGAATTAATTATCGCTGACTTATTCAAACAGAAATGCTTACATGATTAATACTTACATGATTTTGATAGTGAACTTACTGGCCAGATCTAAGCATGCTTCCAGGCATTGCAAGTGTCTGCATCCATTATTTCAAGCTAGAATCTACACAATGACGACATATACAGATCTCAGGCATGTAAACAAACCAGCTCTAGTTCAGACCATTGACGTGGAACCAGATGCGAACCATTGAATCACCTCCAACATCAGCGGTATTAACATCACTTAATAGGAGTCTCGTTTAAATCTCAGCCACATCTCTATCTCTCCTAAATCCAGGCTATTTATCTCCAAGCAGCGCAGATCTATTATCAAAGTAGTGAGATTTTTTTTTACTAGAGAAATGTTTTTTTGGCAACGGGATTTTGAGAAGCTCGAGGAAGGAGAATGGGAGATACATATGAATTGTTCCAGTTAAACGAATATTGGAGGGAATGGGAGAATCTGGATTTAACCCTCTTAATTTAATACAGCATTGCTACAGTACCCGCATTGGGGTAGTGCGATTTGAAGAAGAATAAGCGTAAGGAGGGGGCAGCAGGGGATGGTGGTCGAGAGGCGGTTGATTTGCCGGTCGAGGATCTGCGTTGCAATGGAGAGTTGCGAAAGAAAGTGAGAATATAAGTGAAAATTTTGGAACGAAAAAGAAGGAAGAAGGAAATAATTTAGAGAAGAGACGGGCCAACTATTGGGAAACTCCTTGTTACAGATACGTTGAGAAGAGACAGGTGGTATCCGACCTCTGGTTTGCCTAAATCAAACTGGTTTTCATGGTCCTGTGTGTTTAACCGACTCTAATGCTGCCTATGATTCATCCTTCCTAATAATCCTAAATCGATGTTGAATTAAAAGTCTAACTTTCGAATTTCACAAAAGACAACTTGTTGGGATAAATTAAAAAAATGAAACACCAAAACAAGACGCACAGTCAAAATCTAACAGCGGAAAGGTAATATATAATATACTAAATATACATAAACATAACATGATAAACAATCTATAAGAGAATATATTGATGGAAGTAACTGATAAATAAATATCAATATAGAAAGTCAAAATACAATATCTGATGCAACAAGTCTCGTATATAAATAGCATGCCTGGCATATATTACAACAGTATCAAGTACATATCCAAAGTATAAACTTCACCTCCAAAGTGCTTCGATCGTCCTGCTGAAAGTGTGTCCCAAAAACATATGTCTAGTGTTGTCATGACACAAATAAATAAGACAAAAAAAGACGGTTCACACATAAAGCCTAGTGTAAAAGAAACTATCTCAAAATACTATATATCAAAATCACATGCAAATAAAAAGAAACCACAGAAGAATCAACGGTCCTCTCCACAAATGTGGCTCGGGGATAATACGGACTGTCCATAAAAAAGTGAAGTAAACTCAACCCAAAGGTAAGGAATCATGCCATATTTTCTCTTCTCGTGCCATCAACAAGTTGGCACGCTAATATAGTGTGACTGATACATAACAGTATACCATAATAAAGATAACCCAATATACGAATGCAAAGATGATATAGATATCATAGTAATACTAACAACCAACTAGTATGCTATACACAACACAACGGTAAATGACAAATAGAAAATAATTTGATACCCCTCATTACTGATATGTGGAGTCTGCTTCGAATACCAATCGATCAATGATCCATATTGAAGCATCTGAAATGCAAAACAAATAGAATGGTATAACAATGCTATTAACATAGCATCCGTATACCCAAAACTGAAAAACGAATATCAATAACTAATACCCATCTCAAATTACCACTTGCTACCAAAGAGACCTGTTGAGACCATAACTATATTGTGGACTCTCCTAAAAATCAATACCTCAAAAGAAGTTGGTTTGTAGGTCTTATCACATCACCCAAAGTAAAAAAAAAAAATCTACCATCTATATATCAATAACAATTGACACATATAATCGTACAATTTATTTAATAAAACTACATCTTACTTATGTAATCGATCTAACAATTATATCGTTTTTGTATTATTTTATAAAAGTCTCACACTTATTTTATAGAGTAATACGCTTTCCTATCGATCATATTATAGCTTATTTTCACTAAATACTTCTATATAAATTAAGTTTAGTTATCAATAAGGCCTTAAAATATTATACAGCTCATGTTTATAATGTATGTATGTATGTATGTATGTATGTATACACGTATATCTCAAACCATTTCTTAGGGTCTAATGTTAATAAATGATGTACTCAACTAGGAGGATTAAGCATACTTGCAACATTAAACCATGGATTTAAACATGTTAAATCATATATATCAATCATCTCAAATAATTATGCTACATCAAACCATGCAACAGACATCCCAAGTAAATATGTTACAACTTACTATGAAAAAACGCATCAAATACAATAAGCATCTCAAACAACACGTCATAACAACTGTGCAACAAGCACATCTAATGCAACCAATATCTCAAATAAACATGTTGCAACAAATTTTACTTTCATACATTTTAACAAAATAAAAGGGAAATAAAATTTTCCTTAAGTAATTGGAGACATATAAATACAGAGCTCCATCGAATATGGACAAGCTTTACCTATCCTTTAGAAGCTTCATAACCTATTCTAAAAAATATGAACATGTCTTCCAGGTTTAAAGCCACAACGGGTTCACATCCACTTTCTCTAGTCGACTCATCACGACAACATGACTAAAATTACATACTTATACAAATAGAATTCACACAATATGTTGGCAATAACAATCAACAAGCAACAATAAGCAATGACAACCAACAATGAGCAATTAACAAGCAACAAAAAAATCAATCAACAATCAACTAATAAAAATAAACAATTAATCAATAATTAATCAACAAAAATAAACGATCAATCGGAATCGAGCAACAACAATCAATTAATAAGTAACCAAAATCAATCAACAATTAATTAACAAAAATAAACGATCGATTAAAATCATGCAATATTCAAGCAATCAACAACGATTACCATATAAACTTCCAACCATTTAAGAGTCTATAACAACACACACGATAACCTATAATAGTCATAACGCGCGTAAGGGTATAAACTCATATGAGTCTGTTCTACATCCAAGATGAACCAAATGTCTAAGTGCTACCACTCCTGACATCTCTCATGTGAACTCTAATATGGTTCTTGGACCGACCATTCAAATTCCATTGCATGACTATAGTCACCTTTTTGAAATCTCCTAGTCGCCCTAAGAATCTGACTTAGGTGCTCGTCTTTAAAGATCAAGTGAAAAACCCTTGCCTAACTAGTGAAAGTTACAAAGAAACTCCACATTCGAACTAAGGATTAAAAATGGGTAGGTGAACAAAGCGGTCCCATAAAAACACTAATATAGTTCATGGGATTAATCCCATCATTTAAGGTGTGCTAACACAAGGTTAAACCATTTTAACATAAATGACTTAATGTAAAACGAACAAGTCATCCGTTCAATCCTTGCTTATTTATTGACAACCATCGAAATCCTACTCGGATATAGAATCCAAGTCACACTTCACTAACCCACTCCACTATACTTGAAAGCTCATGCATCAAGTTCAAATGGTAGTAGTCTTGTTTATCATTCCTTATCTTAGTAACTAAGGTTCCCTATGGAAGATTAATCAATACAAAATAATTTACCAAAAATACGAGGGGTCAAGAATGAGATATGACTCAGTAATAAATCCAAATCCATGTATAAAGACCCTAGGAAAGCTTCCTTTTTAACTTTGAAGAAGTAATAACCATTTCCACTCTACATTTAGCTAAAAGGTTAATTGGATAACATACCCCTCCACGGATAGGCTACCCCGCTGCAAATGGATGACACACTCGAATGCACGTCCCTTTTGAACTTAAAGATAAATCGAGACTGACAGTGATGCTTAGAATCAATCCAAGTCATGGCCTTCTCATTAATCCCTTCAACTATTGTACTTCAACGGCTATACAATCTCCAATACTTGTCGTAGATACCACAATATTCGTGGATGGCGAAACATCCGTTGTGACATTTCAATAGTCTCTAAATCAATTGGGCATTTCAAACTGCCCATTCGTAGTCATTCGTGTGCCCCGTCTGAAAGAGTGGTCTATGCGGTAGGATCGTGTAATATGAAATAATGAAATAGTCTAGGTAGATAAAGTAGGTAAATGCAAGGAGACACCAAGACTTTTATACTGGTTCGGACCTCTCATCCTACGTCCAGTCCCTAAGCTCCTCTTAGGAATTTCACTAACTAACACCCTCACTTCACCCGGAGGAATAGGTTTACAACTTACCCGATCAACCGAACGGGATTTCTTGCCTCAACTACCGAAGAGGACTTCAACTCAATTACTAAAATACAATATTTGACTTGTTGTGTTCTTGTCAACACTAATGAGTCTTATGTAGTACAATATTCCTATAATCTTATCCTCGAGAATATGCAATGTGTTTGTGAAGATTTAGGAAATGTGAATTGCTATGAATCAAAAGAATGTTATAAACAAAAACAGTGATTCAAGCAATAGATTGGTGATTGCTTTGAGAATGTTTAGAAAATATGATCAAGAAATAGATAGATTAGAGTAAGAGAATTCGATTAATTAAATGATGTTAGAATCATGTATATATACTTGTAGAATGGATGCATGTATTGCCAAGGGTTGTAGATAAGAGAAGCTTACATTTCTATTGAAGAATGGTCGCAACTCTTGGGAAGAAGAAGGTGTCCTTTCATGCAAAATTCGCAGGTTCAAATTCAGTCGACTGTGCAGGAAATTCAGTCGACTGAAAATATGAAGAAAAATTTTCAGGAACAATTTCAGTCGACTGTGTAGGAAATTCAGTCGACTGAATTCTATTGTTAAACAAAAACAGCAGTAGCTCATTTGGTTAGAGTACATGCCTTACAAACTAGTGACCTATGTTCGAGCCCCGCTCCATGCATTTTTTGAAAACTTGATTTTGATTAAAATATGCATGCAAGTTTATTTGAATGTGAATGATGATTCTTGAGGAAAGATTTTAACAAAGCACTTACTAGACTCTATATACATATTTGATGACTCTTGTTAAAATATATAACTATATGAACCATACTTTGAGTCGTTGAGTCAGGATGATGTCGTAGTCGTATATTCGTGAATTTTTGTCAGCAATCAAAACCTATGATCCAACACCGTCGACTTATAAAGATAGCCTTAACGAAGATACCTTAGTCATCTTCGACTATCAGATTTCAAGAGAAATGTGTCGTATGCAATATTATACAATAGGAAAATACAAGTATGCTCCCTTAACGTATCTCCATCTTTTAGGTTGCCTAACTTAAGCTGGTTTACATGATCTGGGAACCTAGCCCTAGAACCAATTTTGATGACCTGCCCTTTATAATACCATGAATCAATGTCGATGACAACGTTTAAGTTTCAAATACCATAAAGTTAACTTATCAAGGTGAAATAAAAAAACGAAACTTTAAACCAAGGCGCATCGATAGAATCTCATAGTGGAACGATAATCTAAAATATACTAAATACACATAAACATAACAGGACAAACAATATGTAAGTTGGCTCAAAACATTCTAGAAATTTGTGTAAGATAATAAAATGAAGAAATCAAACGAAAACGAGCAAGAACAACACATAACAATTTATAATGATTCGGCTAAACACTCACATATGTCCATAAGATTCATTAATAATGCTGCAAAGTTTTTACACGAGAGACATTATGGATTAATGGTCTATGGATTGATGATGATCCAAGAAATTATCATAACTGTACAAAAATTTAGAACGTATAAAAATGTTCTCGAAATGTTGCCTCTCATTCCTATTCATAGACGAAGATCGATAAATTTGTCTCTACTCTAATCTTCCTACATTCTCCATATCCTAAAGAAAATGGCCTAAAAAACGTAGACAAATCAGCAGTTTCTCCATGGTTCGGTATCGACCTAAGGGCTTTGGATCAGTGGTGACCTATAGTGATAGTTCACTACGCTTTAATTGATTCCTTGATGGTTTGATGTTGGTTCATGGCTCTTGGTTACTTGGCTTCGCATTTTCCTTTTCCTTAGACTAGTTTGGAAAGGGTTCGAACTTGTTACGCGCCCTTGATTCGGTGATGGTCCCAAAGTGTTTAATTCAATTGCTATGAAGTTCACAATTGCCAATTGAGGTTCGACTCATAGATCGTTTGCGATCCATGCCAAATTGCATGCTTTGACTAACATTTGCCTTAGCTTCACAATGGCATGAAGTAGGTCATAATATTAATGAAGGGAGATAGATCGGTACCGATCTGAGATCTTCAGCTTTTCATCAATCCAAGACTTGTTCTTATATTCTGCTTCTTTGACTTTGGCTACTTGAATTGCTTTGATGTGTATAGTATTTCTCTAAGTATCTAGCAATTGGTGGACATATCTTTGAGCTTAAATTTGGGTTTGAATTTTGAAGTTCCTATCTAACCATTCGATCGTTCTGACTTATCCAAATATGGCTTGGTCGCAAAGTTGGATAACATTTGTCCCTTAAAATATATTGTTAACAAGATACGCTTCGAATCAAGACAGTTGTCGACTTTGAAATTTATTTTAAACTGAAGTCTTCTATTTTCTTTCAATTGCTTTTGCAAAGCAGTACGTCCTTTTTAGATTTCTATGTTATTTTGAATAGCTTTGGATTCATATCTCTTGGATAGTATAAGAGTTGATGTACATTGTTTGAGTTTGTCGTTTAGATTCTCGAAGGTTTTCAATAATTTTTGTTTTGAATTGTTCAAGCAGGGTATTGTTGTTCGAAACATCATTTGATTTTTTATTATGCTCCTCACCATTGTTTTTATTCACACATTCATTTCATTTTTTTTATTTTTTTGATCAGTATCAATCCAAGTGGTCTGGATCGGTACTTTCATCTTAGCCTGTTTTGACAGGTGATCTAATGCTTAAGGTTTTTGGCCCATTTCTATTCTTCAATTTTCC
Organism: Allium cepa; assembly: GCA_030765085.1. Classification (NCBI taxonomy): domain Eukaryota; kingdom Viridiplantae; phylum Streptophyta; class Magnoliopsida; order Asparagales; family Amaryllidaceae; genus Allium; species Allium cepa. The sequence continues at coordinate 963,040,013 of CM060928.1, forward strand.
GCTTTCATTACTTTGAGTCTTTCGGACATTTTGTCTTCCATCATGTAAAAACCCACACTTCAGTGGGCTTGAATTTGTCTAAATTGAAACTCTAAGTCCACCAAAATACGGATCGTTGGTTTGGTATCCTGCAAATAAACAAATAATCGCATATCAGACCACTGTCGATATATCCCACAAAGGAATAGTTACTGACCAAGTTGGACACTTCCAATATCTAGTGTCCTTGTCAGTGCAGAGCATGATTAAGGAAGCCTATCTTTCTAGTGTTCTCGCCTTGCACCAGTACTCATACATCTAAAGCTATTACGTGGGTTGTAATGAGGAGGCGGTTTGAACAATGTTCTAGCGACTGCCGAATTATACATTTTAAACATAACACTAGTTTATATTGATTTGTCTTCCATTAAATTCCTTTTAATTTTTTTAGTTGCCTCGGCTGCATGGAAGCGTACGACTTGCCTCACCTACCCAAAGTAGACTATAATTATGTACGTATACATGTATAAGCATCATAGTCCCCCTTTGGACTAAGATGTTATCCCCGCTGGTATCTGTATTCTGGCACCACTTGAAAATCAACCATAAATACAATATCATGTTCTATGGAACTACATCTCATATTACAACTATCCATACAACTATGCATTCGGGAGGGAAACCCAAAATGCCGAATCGCCGGTGTGTCTCATCATCTCCATTTGTGCCCATCTCTCAATAGTAGTTTACGCATTGCGATGTGTCTCATGGTGCCTAATAATGGTGTCACGATAGTTTGGCTATGTTCTATCCTGCCTTGGGGATTTACTATTTTTCTGCTTCTTATTATGGACTTAGCTCCACTAACTATAAAGGACTTAGCTCCACCGACTGGCCCGTTCGTTTTTGAAAAAACTCTTTGATAGGTTAATAAGCCTTGCCCTTACAGACAAACTAGAAAACAACTATGGTGGTGCATTTCCTAGTATGACCTACTCTAGTAGGAGGCGTAGTCCGTTGGGTATAACCCTTTCTTTTGCATTGACCATGCAAGACCGATGATGCACTCAACTTATTTACAGTTCCTATTCCTGATTTCGTACTAACATATACCAACATAGCGTCGAGCCGTCCACCATCCTATTTAGATTGCCTAACACAATCAAAGCAATACCCTCCCTTAATTCGTTGAAGCAAACTCTACTACGGGTATTCTTTCACCTATATACAAGCGTATATACTCCACGGGTCCTATAATTAGATATATGTCTTACATCAGTACAATGTACACACAACTATTAGTGGCCCTTTGCGGTGGGCAGACTTCTATTGTGTAACATTACTAACTTGTGTTCCAACCTATTCCAATAACCATGTCATTCTTATTCATTTAAATTATTTGTATACTTCTATAATTCACATAAACGCATACTTAAGGCTACGTGTGCGTGTGTGTGTATCTTCGTTCATCCTTGTTTATTTATTGTGCCTCTAATGTTCACTGTTTATAATTTTTCTTTACTTTTTTAAGCATGTACGTCTTATTTAATTTAAGGTCATTTACCGCTTTCTTTTAAATATCTTTTCTCGTTTACTTTTCCTTACCTTCGTTATTTAACTTCCTGTTTCTATTTCTTTTTTTAAAATTCCCTACCTTATTTTAGTGAATTATCCATACCCCTTTTATTTTAAATTATGACTTGTCTATCTTTTCATTTCCTTTTATTTTAACTTTCATTTTACTTATATTGCACCTGTTCTTTTCTTAGACTTTTTTATAGCATTTATAATTCTTCTAATTTATAGAGATTTTCTATATTTTAATGCATTGAAATTACATTTCTTCCAAATGAAATGGTTAACACTGTAAATTTTTATATCTAGTCCAAAAAAGGAATTTGTGTTTACGTTTGGAATTACAAGAAATTATTTTTTATAATTGTTTAAATAGATAGTAAAAAATATGGTAAATACCCCTATTTCATACATCTCTTTTTTAGGTGTTTTCCTTGTTATTTCAACCTCTACACTTTTATTTATAAACCAGAAACTTGACATTGTATACAAATTCATATTACAACATGCTATATAATGCAATAAATTAGAATACTACTAAAATCCCTACATCTAGCCGTGATGACTCAACTTTCCATTTTATTTGCATAAGTCATATTAAATTCAGAAATCTAGACATATTTCATATTCTATAAATTTCAAAGGCTAAATTAAGCGACTATCAAGGTCTAATATTTTTTAGATACATGCAGTATACAATTTCAGGTTATCAATCACAGAATATGTAGGCAGGGTTTAACAATTTATTTCACTTATACAATTATAATCCTACACTCCAATCTACATTTCAAACATAAAGGAATAGATTTACAGTGGTATGAATCTAATATTATATAAAAATATATAATTTTCCACTCACCTTTTTTTTCTTTCCAAATCTCCAAATTTAATCCCTATTATTCAAGTTTGACTCGTATTTCTCCCTATTTAGATTCATAAGCCACAAGTGCCTACAAATTTATCGATGACCAAGATTAGAAAATAGATTTGAAATTGGATTATTATTTTAGATTCATATTTACAATTTACCTTGGCTTTGGCAATTTAATTTGAACCTATTCTCTTTCTCGATCATCTTCTGAGATTCTCCGATTGTGTGTACACATAATCTACTACCGTTTCTAAGAATTAAGAATTTGGAGAAGAAGAGAAAAGGGCTGATCTCTAGTATCGCTATGAAAATACGAGTTTAAAAGTGAGGGTCTGCATCTATATTTGTAGAGGTTTAAAGCAATGCCAGCGGTTAGATAAAACTATATTAAATGCGGGCCGTCCAGCCACATGTTACTGACGTTTTGACACAACCAACATTTGACATGGTGCATCAAGGGTCGACCTATTGTTTATTTCAATGGTGATTAATTTAGCATGTGGTGATTTGTTTAGTTTTATTCCTTCTTTAGCTAACCAATATAATTTCTTTCTGCTTGTATTTATTCTCTTAGGTTTGATTTAACATTAACATTTCTTAATATCTAAATTTTCACAGTGTAATTAATTAATGTCTTCAACTTTTATTCCATAAATTACGTGTATAATTATTTCCAAAAATTTCTAATTAGATTTTGTCTGTAGAAATTATTACCAAACATCTAACAGCCATTTTGATGATAATCAAAACATGCATTGTCAACATGGCACCATGTCAATGTCCCCATCCATCTTTAATCTTTAATGTTAATAAACAGAAATGTATTTGCAAGATTCACTAATGTGCTTCCAATTTCAATTGTTTGTGCTATGTTAAAGATACCCTTAAACCGATTTTATCATATAAAAAACCTAAAGAATTCATGTGATCAATTCAATCATTTGAGAAAAGACAAAAATGATGATGAAAAACACATCAACAAAAACAAAACTAAATAATATACTATCATTTTGAATGAGATGTACAACATTTATATATGAGTCATAATTAGATAAATAATTAATAAGTTATCTTTCAAACACCCAATATCTCCAAAAGTACCTGCAAATTTTCTATTGTGTCAACTGGCCCGTTAGCTCAGTTGGTTAGAGCACCATGCTGATAATGCAAAGGTCGTAGGTTTGACACCTAAATGGGCCATGTTTTTCCTATATTTCCATATATTTTGATGTTTTATTATATTCCCAATTACAATGCATTTTTCCTCATCTTCTTCGTCGTTCGATTACTCATATGCGTTTTCATAAAATTTGTTGGAAATATTATATCGGCAATAAGAATGATAATGCCGACAAACTTCATGGTTAGAGGATCTTTGTATATATTATTTTAAACAATAATTCAACCTTGTCATGTACAAACGGATTATATATTTATTGACTTGGGGAATCAATGAGGATTTAGAGGTAGTATTACTTTGATCGGTTGGTTAGACCATCATGTTAGTAACGCGAATGTCGTAGGTTTGAGACCTGCATGGGCCATGTTTTGTCCATATTTCAAATAGATTTTGATGTTTTATTATATTCCCAATTACAATGCATGTATTTTTTCCACATCTTCTTCGTCGTTCGATTACTCATACACATTTTCACAAATTTTGTTGGAAATATTGTATAGGCAATAAGAATGATAATACCAACAAACTTCATGGTTAAAGGATCTTTGTATAGATTATTTTAAACAATAATTCAACCTTGTCAAGTACAAACGGGTTATGCAATTACAGACTTGGGAATCAATGAGGATTTAGAGGTAGTATTATTTTGATCTGACCAAGAACATTAAGTTCATGTAAATGGTTGGTGATGAAGAAAAGGGAAACAAAATTATAATTTATAAAAAATAATTGTTCTGAAATTCGAGGATTTAGTATACATTTAAGCTGGTCATGAAGTGTCAATTCCCAAAACGAATATTCCCAAAGGCCAAATCTACTAACCCATAATAGTTCGCTCAATAGGTCTATCTGTTACTCGACTTGTTGATTCCCAGCTTTCAAAATAGAAGCTAGCGACGTTTTGTATGTGCTAAATACAAATTGCATCATAAAAGCATCCAGTTGCACCCTAAACGCTTACTCACCCACGTATGCATGTGCATGTGCAGTGCACCACACTCTGTCTTTGCTCTCTCATGGCTTTAGTCTCTCTTTTTAACCAAAGGCAACTCTTTATGATTTATTTTATATTAGCATACTCCTTTATTTTCGGCGATGTATGGAAAATGCAAAATCTCAAAACTTCATATCAAAAAACCCAACCCCGCTTTGTTTTGGAACCATTTGACTTTCTCCCCTTATTTTCACATGTAGATATAGATTCAAACTTGTAATCGAAAATTAATCCAAACTTTTTCATATTTTTAATTAAACTATAGTTAACATGTCTGAATCTACCATGTCATAAACTAACAAGGACAAACTAGACAACCTACAAAAAGAAATATCATCAAACAATCCAAATGAACATAATTTCACATGTTTATAACCATAATTCATATCCTAAATGAAAATCAAATGGACCTTTTCAACCCTGATCAAGAGAAGACATTGGACCTTTGTATTAAATTTACAACCCTAGTTTTTCTATATAAAAAAAATTATATACACAGCATGCCACATTGTAATAGAATAAAGGGAGAAAATAGTCTTGCAAAAATTTAGGACAATAGTAAGTAATGTATGTGTGTGTGTGTTCGTGTTCTTTTTCCTATTTAGATACGAATAAAAGGATATTGCCATTTATAAGACAAAATACATTTAAAATAGTTGCAAGGCATGACTACTATTAGACATTACAACAAATTTAAGATGGTCTAATTAAAAACTAGGGATATGAAAAGGAAATGGATATATCATTTCTTTTGAGGCGCTAATTAATGGACATTGTTCTTTATAAGACATAATAGTTGTAAATAGTTACTTGTCTGTATCAAGTTGAAAATAAAATATCAAATATGTGTACGGTTTTTTTATGTCGAACAAAATTTGACATAAGGTGGCGCACATATAGACTGTTTAGCTCCAATGTAGATTTCATCTAAGTTTAGAGATGACATATTTTAAGTGACCTAGCAAGTATTGCATTTACTACTACAATGTGGACCATTTGGAGTGGAAAAAGTATAGGTAAGTTTAAAGACCTAGAATTAAACAAGCTATTTATAAATGTCAGCATGTTAACAATAATAACACATAAAACGATGCTAATTAATGAATATAATATCATCAACTTGAGCAACATTACAATCAACTTCACAACCGTAGAGATATCCATGTGCTACTTTGTATTATGTTATGATTCGATTTGTTCAAGTAATAAGATTACATGTTTTTTCTAAAAATGAATACCTAGCGATCGACAAGCACTATTGTCCAAGTGATTAAGTGATTCGGCTTTGGTGCGAGAGGTCACGAGTTCATAACATGCGTAGCTCGATTCGAATGTTTATTGACATGTGATATGTTGTCCTAGTGACATGTTGTATATAAATTACGATTTCAAAAAAAAAACTACGATCATTTATTAGCTTCTGAAGGTGCTCTGTTGGCAGGCCAGCTATTTGGCCTACCAAAATGCTACTGTTAAAGCTACAAAGAAACTGCCAACAATATAAGTTCGAATTGCCTATATTCTATGTTTTACTGGTGGGATTAGCATTGTATTGCTAGTTTAAGAAAGAATAAACTACCAACATCACAAGTTACCATATGAGCAAAACGAAGTATACACAACATGACTCACTGGTTCTTTGTAGAATAAAGCAGGGAAGGCAAGATGGTCGTATCAAACTTTAAGGTAAGAACTAGTAATGCATATATATGTTTTATTTTGAGAAACAAATAAAGGATATTTCATTTTCTAAGATAGAAAGCTTTCAAACGGCTGCATGGCATGACTTATTCAGATGTCAGCAGAATTAAGCTGCTCTTATTAAAATTAGGGATAGGAAAAAGTAATGCATATATGCTTCTTTTGAGGCATCAATCAAAGGATAACACTCTTTATAAGATAAAAAATTGTAATGTAGTTACTCATACAAGACACTGGGTATCAAGTCAATTAAAGATAAAACAACAAATACACATAATATAGCTTTCTTTAGATGTATAATAAATCCAACATGACATGATACACATATAGGATAGCTAATGTTACGGGGACTCTAACTCAACACCACTCAAATCACAACTCCAAAGCACAACAAAAAAGTGAGATCGTGGTAAGAAGCGCGAAAATAACCGATCAATATCTCAAATCCAATCCCAACCAATTTAAAAAAATCACAATAGCCATATAAGTAATATAAAATAAAGCAACAATGATAGTTCCACTAAATCTTATTACTGTACATCCACTTTGGGAGAGAAATTTTGTTAATACCAATGAGAAGTGTACAAAAGATTGATTATAATAATCACAATATGCACTCTAGAATATGATTTTGTGAAGATTGGAATTGAAGAAAACTAGGATTTTTATTAAACCCTATTTAATGGAGAATAAAATGCTTGATTAAACCATTGGATTGATCCCCATCTTTGAATTTGAAATAGCTTATACAGGGAGAGTTTGAACCTAGGAAAATACCCAATTTGCCCCTTGAAACCTTCACAAACCAATGCAATCACCTAGGGAAATTTTGAGACAACGCAGCCGATCGGACGTTTGATTCCTAGACTCAGACGTCTGACACGAGGACAAAATTTCTTCATTTCAACCACTTAAACATTTGGTCCCTATAACCAGATGATTTGAGCAAAATCTCGAGATGCCAAATCCAACTTTCAAAGACGTCTGACTCCAAACAGACGCTTGTACCAGGTGACCAAATGTTTGATTACCATAACCAGATGTCTAAAACAAGTTTAGGGATGCAACATACACAAAAATGTTTGGACATCATTCAGATGCCTCACAACTGCAGTCTAGAAGTCTAAGGACCTCGGTCAGACGCCTGACCTGCTTCTCACTGCGTATCTCCAGCATTCAACATGCCATAATTCCTACGTCCAAGCACCAAGCTACTTCCAACCACTTCTATTCTCCATATAGTGTCGCCAAAATTCGACAGCTAACTTCAATGACGCTTTCATATTATCTAAGTTCATTCAGAGATAAAAAAAGCATTTTAATTAACCTAGTAAATATTGCATTTACATCTACTATGTGGCACACATTATCTAAGTTCAAATTTTGTGTCATTAAATTATGTCCAAATAGAAATTCCTATTACTATTTTTAATATATTAAAATTGCAAAATAATTACTTATATAAAATATTGCGTATCACTTAAATTGAAAATAAAATATCACATGTATGGCATGGGTTATTTTGATGTAAAACCAAAACCAACACAACATGGTACACATAGGATGTTGAACTCCACTAATGATTTTTATTATCTAGAAGAAATTTAATGAGAAAAAATAATCTATGGTAATCTATTTACAACTACCATGTGGTACACTCGAAATGGAAAAAGTACAGAAAGGTTTAAACACATAAAAACAAAAAAGTTATGTAGAAGTGTTTTGATTATACAAGACTGCAAACTAATAATGATAACACATAGAAAGAAAGCAACCGATGAATATATATATATATATAGGTAATTTGCACAACTTCATTTCCCAAAAGAATAAGAACTTAGCCAATTTCATAATTATAGAAACATCGATATACTACATCGTATTTTTTTTTGCAGTATTATTGTTTAGGAATAAGATTGCAAACTTTCTCGAAAATTGTAATAAACACATGAAATTATTCATTAGCTTTTCAATGTGCTACGTGGTCTTAACAAATATGACATTATTAAAGTCAAACTTGCCATGACCATATGATCTAAGGGTCAGATAAACACTACCGTCTTGATTGCAAATCTCCTTTTCTTTAGTGATTTAAAAAAAATGAATTAAGCGTGTGTTTTATGCAAGGTTTGAAAACTCAATTTCATGTTGAATATAGAAAGCGTAAATACAGATAATTTGCAATTATGAAGAAATATGCATTTATATAGAAAGACTAAATATAGAATATCTGCAATTATGAAGAATAAATATGGAATATCTGCAATTATGAAGAAATCTGCATTTACAGAAAATAGGATTTAAAAAATATAGACTTTCTATATATACAAAATTAGGTTCATTTTCTTCCAAGTATTTTGCAATTATGGAAATGATGATGTATTCCATCATTGAAAATTATCTCTCTGAATAAAACAAAAATCATCTTCTCTCCTCAGATCTCATATTCTTGATTTAATTTCTACATGAGATCAGAGCAGGTTCAAAATTTGAATCTAATCAAATGACAAAGGCAGAGCATCCTGAAGCTGTTGATGGAGAGGGTGAAATGTCGGGGGAGATCATGCTGAAGTTGCTGAAATACTGGGAGAAGATCATGCTAACACTTTCAAAATCAATGATGAATCAAATGTTATAGTGCCATCTGCCGAAGAAATGTTGTTTGATCATGTACCACGAGTAAATAATGAACTATAGACCATTATTGATATTGAACCTAGACGATCAGAAAGGATTAATATAGGCATTCCAACTCATGTATGAACCAAATTTTAAGTCTAAAGCCAAATATCCAAATTCTTAGTATGTATATACACATAGGTTGTCTGAGTCATATACATCCACAATTAGTCAGTTATCATCTGTTTTCATCTCTAGCAATTTGCAAGAAGCATTATTGGATCCACACTGGAAGATGGCCATGAATGAAGAGATGAATGCATTACCAAAATTTCCACTTGGAGTTGATAAACCCCAAGGATGTTGAACTATTGGATGTCGATGGATATTCACTATTAAAATAAAATCAGATGGAAGTGTTGATAGTGATAAGGCCATACTAATGGCGAAAGGGTATACAGAGACATATTTCGTGGATTATGAGGAGACATTTGCTTCAGTAGCAAAGATTCAATCCTTCTAGCAAGATTCAATTGAAGTTGACGATGTAAACGAAAATTTTAATTTTCCAGTGAAGCTCATAGTTTAAGGTATATAATTTTCGACCCAAATTTTCAAATTTTTCCCCCTTTCCAATGGAAACTGGATTTTTGTTAGGGTTTCATCTTGGAATCCATCAAAACCAAACTATGGTGACCAAAATTTCCAAATTCCTTCCAAGATCTCAAACTATGGTTTTATGCCACTCGTGTAAGCAAACCCTACACTTTTCTCTCAGCAATCGATGCATAACCATCTAGCCAACCGTGGAGATTATCTTTTAATTTTACTAGTGTAAGTAATGTTGTTAGAGTAATTGTTAATTTATCATTATCATACGAACACCAAAAAATTTGTAACCAATATTGGGCTACACCAGTAAACCAGCACTATTGGTACGGTAACAGTAAATTTACCATTATTAACAGTACATTTAATAGTAAATAAATGTCAAACCAGTGGTAACAATAATTTTTCTATCCATATGAATTTTGTTTTTTTTTAACTATTTTAACTAATCTCAACCGTGAACAATTTTGAAGAAATGTCAGATTTAAGAAGGTATTTCTACTCATATGAATTAGGTATGATTCACATTTTTATACCAGATCTGTTAATCTGGGATATATCCATATGTTTTTATTTTCATGTTAATTATAAAAATGTGGATTAGACCTATTTGCTGTGTTTCCTTCAGATCAATAGAGTTTTATGTTTTTCTACTTCCCCGTGAGTTGTTGTTACAGATCTGAGTCATAGATGAAGAATATGAAATTTATCTTATTTGTAATTAATTAATTGATCTTTATATATGTAATAGAAAATATATTTTCCGTTACAACATATATAAAGATCAATTATTTAATTCCAAATCAGATAAATTCCACATTCTTCATTTACAACTTAGATCTGTAACAACAACTCAAGAGGAAGTAGAAAAACGTAAAACGGTATAGATTTGAAGGAAAATACAGAAAATAGGTCTAATCCACATTTTTGTAATTAACAGAAAAATAAAACTATATGGATCTATCCTAGATTAAAAGATCTAGTATAAAAATGTGAATCATACCTAGATTCAATACAGATCCAAAGGGAAATGGAAGTATAAACTAAATCTGGTGTAAATTAAATAAAAACACCATTTTTAATCAAAATTAGAATATATATACACACGTATCTGAAAGTTAAATAACCAAATTTCTAAATTAGATTATATTTCACTCACCTGAATCCTTGCAACACAAATAAGCGTACCTAACTCCTCCTTTTCAAGCGTTCTTGCTATTCACTAATCTTTTTATAACTTTATTTTATTTTGTATATAATTTATTTTATGAAGAAGATGAAAATTTAGAAGAGGAAGAGAAACTACAATAGGGAATAGAACAAAGAATAGTTTTTAGGATGAGAATTATGTTAGGTTTAAGCTGAATTTATAGGATTTTTAAATTTATGTACGTCGTTAGATAATTGCTTCAGGTGGAGGGAATTAATTAGGGGCGTTGAATAAGATACATTGAATTTAGACATTTTTTAATAAAATATGTACATAGTTAAACTTTTAATTTAGTCTATTAATAAATCAATCAATTGGTATCAAACAAACACATATGTATATAATTGACCATATTCTTTACTATCCAACTGCTCAATCAATTTGGAAATTGATTGGTATTAATTAACTTCCCTAATTCACATAAATGTTACCCTTTTTAACCGATATTAAATCCTCCTTAATTTAATTAGTCAATTACATCTTGATCTATATCTTCCTAACCAATTAACTTATATATTTACGTACATATGTTGCTAACCATTTAAGCATAAATAAATACATATATACACACAAATATATGTATTTACATTTAATTTTCTCTTTTTTACCCTTAATCAGTATTACATAATCACATTTGAATTATTAAACATGGAAGAGAACCCTAAACACACACATATGTGAATAAGATGACACATATCCCTTTTTTTTTTTTTAATTAACGTTTCATAAACATATGAACTTTCTATATTTGGTAATAAATACCTCTGTTAATTAATATATTCATTTACACACTTATTTTATGTTTGTCATTTACCTTCTCATACATTTATTTATGGTTGAAACGTGCTCATAAAAAAATATACTCTACAAGACTCAAACTCATGTCACTTGGTTGGAATGCACATATCTTACCACTGTGCCAACCATGCTTTTGTCTTATATTATTTTCTTTTTAAATGTATAATCGTCATTATACTTTTTTTCTTTTCTTATAGTCAACCTGCACATATTCAGCTTATTTATTAACAAATAAGTCTTCTTAACCCTTTCATTGATCTTTATTCTTACTCCCAAAACATGCATAAAATGCAAAATGTGCACTACAAAAACATTCCGTATCTTTTTCGTACGGTGTCTGTTTCTAATAAATTATATACGAACTTAGGCTAGAAAAATCTACTTAACACAACGTAAAAGTCAAAATTTTCAAATTCCTTCATTTGTAAAAATTTACGATTTTATCCTTTTATGTAAATTTACATTTTTATTCTTGTTAGCATTTTAATTTATTATTAAAATTTAGGGGGTGTGACATTCTCCCCTCCTTAAAGTATTTCGTCCCCGAAATCTCCAAGAACGGGAGAACATAAATTGCAACAATCATCCAAATCTACAATCATCTACTCAGACATCAAACACCGCAACCATTATCCTTAGGTTTATCTAATGCAAATGATGACTTTATGCAATGTGAAATGCATATGAATGTACTAATTCAAAAAGATAGTCGATCTATTGATACAGCCGACCTACTGTCATGCGAATATTCTTATGCCATGCAACCTATGTATGCAAAAACCCTAATAAAACTGTTAGTTCTTCATGCATGCTTCAACCATCATCCAAATGGAATCATCCATATGTCTAATGTAACCGCACTCAACCTCTTATCGTCATAGCATGTTTCAGTGATTTATATGGTTCATTGATTAAGAAATATTGATCTTTTTTTATCAATTTTCAAATCAGTTTGCATTTGGTCTAAAACTTGTGTATAAATCTTTGAAAATAGTAATGTAAATAAAACTGGTGCTTGATAAACAATCGCAAAATATCGAGCAAAAATGATTTCAAAGATAAAATTTCCACATAATACACATATAAATTTATTATGTGCATCAGTTGTTGCTCCATGCATCAACTGTATTATATGTAACTTCATTTGGTGAGATACCTTTATCAATCATTTTCTTTAATACTTGATGTCGTTGATTCCATTTGCTGCTTCGATAATAACTAACTATAAAAGCAGTGCATGTAACAACATTTGGTTTACACTTGACCACTGATCCAAAAATGCCAAAAGCAACGTTGACGTGATTCATGAGAACGCAAGTGTTGATGATGATCCAATTACTGACTATGTCTAGGAATACATTATGCAACAATATATTATTGTAGAATGTAAGATTAGAGGCTAAAGAGATTTCTTTCTGTTTTGAACGATTCTTGTGAAAAATATGCTAAATATAAAGCATACATATTTTATGTCTGAAGTATTGGAACTAAGAACCATTATTCAACAATATTTATTTTAAGGTGAAAAATATCATTGTATTTCTTTTACAGTCAAAGCAAATTCAATATAATAAGAAGCATATAATTGTCTTTAATGCTTTTGAGCTTTCTAGTTCCATTTCTAATTCCATCTAACATTGTTGTTGTATTTTGGTAATGTTGGATTTCACCAGACTTGACTGCAATTTGTGAAAGTAGAATCAGAGGTTGGAAAATTTCAAAACAATCAACGACATAAATTAGTTAAAATGAATAAAGTCAAACAGATTTAATAACTTTAATAATATGAATAATCTGAAAAAAATTTAAAAAATTTATTTTTAGCTATCAACAATGGATATCATTGGAAAGCTATTAAATTTGAGATTTAATAGTGAAATCGATTCTTAAATCCAATTAATGTAGAAAAAGTTATCACATTTCAAAGCTTGAAATAAAAAGAAATTAAAAACGTGACTGTTCATTTTTCAAAATTTGAAGGAGGCCTGTGTTCTTTTGAAATCTAACTCAATAATAATTATAGTATAGATAAGTAATATTAATAAATGCATAATGAACGCATATATATATATATATATATATATATATATATATATATAGCATACATCTATATGCATATGCAAGTGCACTCCTAGGTGGTCGATCTAAAATAAGATCAAAAAGATAGAATGAGTGCCTAGTGTGTGTAAATGCATCCTTCCGCAACCACTAGCATTCATTTGCAACCACATGCAACCACCAAACATCACATGTCATAATGGAATGTTTACAAACATCCCTACCAACACAAAGTGTCATCTAAAAAGATCTATCAAAGGATCCTAATTAGGAAAAGATTAAAGATAGGATATTCAAAAGAGAACTTACCAACAAAAAGATGTGGACAAGAAATCCTAAGTTCAAAGATATTCTGGGATTTTCTAGCTAAAGTTGATAAACTAGGGTAACCACACCATATAGACACTTCTCCAATTATCGAAAATTGAATAGAGTCATCTTCTAGTACCATTCTAGATTCTCAAAAATCTCTTCTTCTTCCTTATCAACCATTCCAATTTGTAGTTAGGGCCTTTCACATTTTAATGCATTGGAACTACATCTTTTTACCCAGAAGAAATATGTCTCCAGTATTCCAGAAATCATTAAAAGATGGTTTGTGCTACGCTTGAAATTACAAGGAATTATCTCTTTTATTTACTTTCTTGAAATAGATTGTACAAAATACGGTAACCATCCTTACTTTTCACATCTCTTTCTTTGGAGTGTATTCCTTGTTATTTCAAACGATATACTTTTATATTGAAGCTGGAAAATTTATGGAAAAATTCATTACTACATATTTCATTTCAATGAATTAAAATGCTATTCAAATCCCATCCATTTTATAATCCTTCAGATTTGGTTTTTTTATCCGTGTCACCTCAATTGTCCAAATATTTACTAGAATGATTCATTCTAAATTTTTATCTCATCCAAATAGGTAGGTTAGCAAATATGAGATTTACAATATTTCCTTCATGAAGTTTTCCATTTTAGGGACTGCTTCTTTACTTATTTTCCATATCTCAATATATGATACTTAACTATAAATTTTCAAGACCTACGTTAGGCATACATGGATTACACCTAAACCGATATAAACCAACAACAAAAACAAAAAGGTATACTTTCCCATTCATGACCACCTGGTCAGCCCAAAGTCTTCAAGGGAGTAACATAATACCTGCACTGCCCATGGTTTATAGGTATGCTACCCTTAGCTATGTGGTATCAAACTCACAGTCAAAGTGTCAAGCCCACAATTCCTGTTCCTAATTAGACTGCCTACAGTAATCAAGAAAATATCTATTTATGTAACGACCCGTAAATCTTATTGGTTTTATAACATAATTAACTAAATTTTTATGAAATTTTAAATAATTGAATTTTGAAATAAAAATTTGATATTTGAAATACGTCTATTTTAACATAGAAACTGGTAAAATTTTATTGGAAAATATGAAAGTAAATTCTGTTGTGTAATTTTCAGTTTCAATTTAAATCAGTTAATAATTGATGATAATAAAATATTTGCAAACCTAAATATTTTCATACAATAAATTTGTAATCTATTTTCTGAGTGAGACGTCATATTTCGTTTCGCCAAATTTGGACTTCTCTAGCCCCGTTTATCTCATTTTCAACAGACTTGCAGCATTTTGGGCACCGAATATCGAGTTTTGAGAGGATGGTCATATTGCTGATATATGTGTATCATTTTGTTCGTCTCTCTATGCTAATCTCCATGGTATATTCATTTGTCTGTGTATCCGGTACGCGGTGAAACACCCGAAACGGTTAACCGTAACGGTACGCCTATTGATTTCAATCTGTTATCCTTCTTTTCAGCAATAATAATAATAATATATGTATGCTTACATTATAACATGACACTCATTTTAGAAACAGCCCCTTTTGCTAAATCACCCATCTTCTATTCATTGCTTAAACCCAATTGCCTCCTTCTCTATGTATAAAAAAAAAATAAGCTGCCTTTATTTTTTTGTTTCCGTTTGATTCTCCCTCTCGTCGTTCTCCCGCTATCTCTCCCCTCTTCATATCGAACTTCCTTGAACCCAGCTCATGCACACCCACCACCCGCCTTCGCCTGACCCGCCATCACACCGAGAACCACCACAACCGCCACCTTCAACTGGCCCTCCCTAGATCCACCATTCGCCTATGCTCGGCCCACCAGAAAAACCGAACTCACCACCTCCCCAGTCGACCGGACCCGCTTCGTCACCCTTCTTCACAGTCTTCTGTTCGAGCCTAGCTTCCATGCCATCCTTCACTTTTTTTTATAAGATACAAGTATATATGCACGTCCAGTTGGACCTGCATCTAATCAATGTGCATGCAATACTTCAACAATGCGCTTGTGTATCATTACCACATACTATATAAAATACGAGACAAAAGAACATCAATTTACATACATGCACATCTCAAAACTATGTAACCAAATCTCCACCCTTCGAAAGACAGAACCATAAATAACTTAAATTTCCAGATATCGGTTAACCAAAATAAATTTACTTTGACATACACTCCATCCATCTGACCTCTTTCATCTCGACTCAATTAGATAATACTTATTAATAAAACTACAAAATATAGCTGAAATATTACATATTCAGTAGCAGATCTAGCCTATGATTTCAGATAGAGCAACATATTTTCCATATAAAGTAACATACTTGAGCGGTGAACAAAAGAGTAGAAAATATAGTTACATGTGTCTTACTTACATAAGATAACCAAATATAGTTACATGTGTCTTACTTACATGTGCCTTGTAATCAACACTAACTCATTGCAAATATGGCAAGTTTCTAGTTTCAGATAGCCAAAAACTAAAAAGAAAAATGTTTTTTTATGGAAGGTTTGGAAAATTTCAAATAGGGCACTACCCAGAGCTGGCTTCATTTGCCTCTTACCCTGACTATATTTATTAGTAAAATTATTGACCAACATTGCATGAACCTAACAAAGGTATAGTTGTCCATTGTTACCTCTCCTTTCAATCGAGGATACTTCAATGTCAGTTGCAATAAAAATATGAAATAAATAACTAATTAAGTGTAAAAAATATATATCATATTCAACTTGTATGGCCAAACAATCAGATCTTTCTTTGATTTCTCAAGAGTATTCTTGTATCGAACAAATTTATAAAAGAATGCAAAATGTGTAGTACACTATCCTTGTATAGTATACAATATGCACACACACATTAATCCCAAAGAAAAATGTAATTATCAATAATAAAGCCATTATATGTTGATTAGTGCATTGTGCAATAAAATTTCACTACAATGCAGATTTAATCTATGCATATACAACTTACCAACATTATTCATGAAGGTACATTCGGTATAAAGATGGGAAAATAGAAACTGTGAGAATAATACATATCACCCCAATTGTAATAGTAAAACCCAAGAATTTTAAATACTGCATTAACCGATTAGTCTTCCTCTGTGTGTCATGCATGCAGCTCATCGAAAATGCCTTGTTGTTGTGACTTATATATTGTGACCTGCTTGAAATTCAACTATAATGTTGCAAGTTCATCCTGATTGCTCCAGCATGATGGTATCAACACAATAGGTTGTAGGCTACACACATAGCTCACTCCCTCCTTTCAATCACAGCAGCTTCTAGCTATCATAGCCGCTCATTCAA
Organism: Allium cepa; assembly: GCA_030765085.1. Classification (NCBI taxonomy): domain Eukaryota; kingdom Viridiplantae; phylum Streptophyta; class Magnoliopsida; order Asparagales; family Amaryllidaceae; genus Allium; species Allium cepa. The sequence goes on from CM060928.1 coordinate 963,057,276, forward strand.
TCTCAAATCCGCTCTATTTCAAGCTTCTGGCTTGGCATCAATTAGCCATGACTTATGCATGTATATCACGTTAATTTGCATCAGCTATCTTTAGTGTAGTGAGCACCATGTCTTATGGGCTTCAGATTCAGCTATCATCGGCATGTAATATGTAACGAAAAATTTGCATCACTTTTAGCATTCAGATTCAGCATATTACCACTTGATGATGTAATAATGTGGGCTAAGTTGCAAGCAATGAGCATATTTATCCTTCCATTATAAACAAATAATACGGTTCTGATCATATTTATCCTTCCATCTTAAAAAAATATTTCGATTTTGGATAAAATATTCCCAAACAACCATTGTAAAACTTTCATTATAAGATATTGTAAGGACTCAAGTTGATGTCTCAAAACTTAGTATATACTTATGCAAATATTTAATAAAATTACCATTTATATATATAATAGAAGCCAAAAAGAAACTGTAAAATTTAAGTTTCCAAACTACCATCTTCAAATCCAGAAACCTATTTTCCGACTAACAAATATCAACAACTTAATCCTTTGCTTCAAATACATAATAACCTAACAACGTCTGAAATCTTAGTATATGTTCCTCATACTGATCGTACACTAAGAACAACTAAATTGACTAAATATATTCTCACTACCTTTAGATTAACACCTGTACGAAAATGTGAACATGAACGTGAAGCCATAAAATGATTACTTCATGATTTAACTATCCAAATTTCAAAGGGAAGTTTCAAGATAAAAGATTGAATTTTATTTTTAAAACATTCGTATTCATTCATTGTCTGGATCAATACCATTAGATTTTATGATAGTGCATAAAGTACTTAACCGTATTGTTTTGTAAGATAAACATAGAAGTATTAGGTAACAAAAACAATTGGATCATTAACAAAAAAAAGCAATAAGAAAACCCCAGTATCCAGTCCAAATTCATTGCTAAAATTGTGAAGAGAAAGATACCTTCGGCAAAAACTGAAATTGGTTATTAAGCAGATTGTGCCTGAGAAGTGCATGTAACAAGCACTTTCCACAAAAACTGAAATTCGTCTCTTTAAAGCTGAGACCAACTACAATACGAATGGATCAAATTGACTGCATCATATAGATACTAAAAATAGTATATTGCAACAGAATATCAGTAGAGTCTTGGTACTTCAGCAAACAAATAGATATGTACTCTTAAACGCTACTGATTTACATGCATTATAATTACTTTGTAATTGATTTAGTCAAGTTCAAATGCAGAAAATAACAATTGCCAATTGGTTCTCTCATTTTCACATATCCACAAACTAAAAAGTCAAGCATACATAAATTACATTTACCTGCAAGTTCAGCATACATGAGTGGTAAGACCAAAGAATAGAGAATATAGGATATTGAGTGTAGTATGATCCCAAATTTTATTGTCAGAAATTTTAGCATATAGCAGCTGTAAGTTGTAATCTGGAAAGGCAAAGAAAAATTATTTTATATGCAAAATGAAATACGTTCAAAAATCTACCATTGCCTTTCATTCTCTCCTTAATGTCTTTGCATATTTCACATATTTATCCCATATATCCCAATGGTAAATCAAAGCTGCAAAATAAAATAATAGCTTTTATTAACAACTAATAATTATCAACAGTTTAAGTATGAGAGCACCTAAAATATGCTGATGGGTTGTGCCTTATGGAGCCATATCTTTCCAGGATTCTGACCGAAGAACATGTACTTTTGGTATAACATAATACAACTTTTGGAACCGCCCTATGATCATTTTTTAATGAAATTGAGTGTTGATAATTTTGCTAATGTTTCAAATTAAACAGTCAAAAACTTCATCCATAACATATATATGATGTAGGAATAGTATTGCTACCATACATACAACACTACACAAATGTTTTAACATGAAATGTTGCTTTTTTCCAAAATCAAAGCATCTTTCTAAATTATTAAAGAACTGGCTAAGAGATGAACAAAGTTATGGTACCGAATCAACTAACCACATCTGTGTTTGTATCAAACCAAATGAAAACCATATTTTAATTTAAATTGAAATCATACAGCTTAGTTTACATGTAAATTTTCAAGTATATGCCTAATGAGATCGTGGATATCAAGACTTTCACTGAGTTTGGCATAATATAATGTATTTGTGACATAAATAAAATTAACACACAATATAATAAACTGAAAATACATTGCATACTTAAATCTAGATCATATAATTTCTTTGCTCAACCAGTTAATTTTTTGAGGAATATCTCTCTTCTAATATAATTTGCACTTCACTAATAAAGCATGCAATTAGGAAAACAATCAAAAAAATCATTTCAAAAAACCTTACTGGAAATTGAAGGCTATAAAATGATGTATGATTATATTATGATCTTGAAGTAAGTTAATAATAGTTTTTGCTTAATTATTTAGACTTGCTTTCTTATCACTTGGCGAGGAAGAAATGTTGTCCACTATTTTACTTTGGGAAGAATTTAAAATAAGAATAATTATCAATTATCAATGATGGCCAGCTGATATAATATTTGTTTCAGGCACACATTTAGTAATGACAGAGCGGGGGATAGGGGAGTAAATTTTAAGTATTTAACAAATTGTTATTTTTTTCATTGAAAAAAATATAAGAGCAATCCATATTGTTTATATAATGTTTACTCCTGACCATGCCAAAGATGTTTTGATACAATAAACATTGTTTTAATATAGCATATTGAATGTTTTTCAGCTATAGTCCTGGACCCACTATATAAATGCAAAATCAGTAATAGCAACACATGTAATTATGACAAACAGGGTGCAAGTAGTGGTAATGGTGTAAAAAATATTCAATCACAAAATGTACTGATGGTGCAATTTTTTTTTATCCATATCCATTGGAGAAAATATACAAATGATTTAACAAAGTAGAATATGTGAAAACTTGTTCTTTGTTAAATAAAAAAATAAACTTATCATTGTTTCAAAATCCAAAAAAGGATCAAATAAATAAAATCATACAATCCACATATTATCTCATTATTGATTGTCCTTTTTTGTAAATGGCATATCTGCACATACATGTACGGAACCTAGAGAAACATGTAAATACTGACATTTGCAGGGAATGGCTGTAGGTAAAAGAAAAAGAAAAATGACAGTGGTAAGATATTTATAATTAAAATCTACCCATTGGTAAGATAATGCATTTGAGGAAGGAGAGGTAATAAACTACATTTACTTACCTTTTAAGATAGAAAAATTATCATATTGCATAAAAATTCTTATAACAAAATGAACAAATTTGCGTTAAAAAAATGAACAGAAGTACGAAATCAATTAATTACTATAAAAAAATGAATCTTTTACTTGAGTATAAGTTTATGCTAGTTTAGATGAAATAATGCATTTGGGGAGGGAGAAGTAATCGATTACTATTACTTACAGTTTAACATGGACACTTATAACACACATGAAACAAATTTACAGTAAAAAATTAGCATAGGTACCAAACGGATTCTGTAATCAGCATTGCCATTGAAAGTGCTGACAAACTGAGAGCAAAAAAAAACTGTGAGTAATATTACTTAATTCACAACATAAGAGTTAGGGTTTGAAAGTAAATTGGATGGCGTTGTTAATTACTTGTGATAAGAATGGGCAAAACCTAGAAAGCATTTTCAAAAAACCATTTCAACAGATCTAACTTACAAAGATGGAGTGAAGAAGACAATCGCTTAGATCAATTTCAAGTTATAAATTTGATTCATAGAGTGGTAACTCATCGTTGGACCGACAATTAAGTTACTTAATCTTATTTCGTGAATCACAAATCATATTGAAAAATTGAAAAACCATCTTTGACATTATAGACTCAGAAATCAAATCAGAACCAATGAGTAACAATGTCAAAAGTTGTATGGATTCAGTGGTTTTGTTTATAACAATATTTCTTCAAGAATCAAAAATTAGATTGGAAAAATTATATTTAAAATTCACAAATCAGATCAATCGAAAAAAAATGATTAACGATGCCAAAAATTAAAGGAAACCGAAACATGTTAACATTTTAATAGAATATATGAATTATGAAGAACTGTAACTTCAAGAGAAAGAAGGCGGTAACACCTAAGCTATCTCTGGCGACCTATGCAATCACATGCCGTGGACGCAACATCTCTGGTTGCGCTTTCAGTGTTGATTCTGAAGTGAAAGAAATCAATTTCTTGGGATTGGATTGGATGATGGTGATAAATGAAATCTAGGTTTTGAGTTATTGAATTTAGGAATGGGGATGAATCTGGGAAGAGACACAGTTAGATTTTACGAACGGATAAAAGAATTGGGAGCGCATGCGGAAATAAGGGCATTTTGGGTATTTCAGAAAGACGCGGTTGAAGTTAGTTCATTGAACTTTCATTATTAGTAGTAAAGATGTACAATATATATGTTTATATATATATGTATGTATTATAAAAGTAGTATTAGATATGTTCTATAGTTATATACCTTTACAGCAAATTGCTTATTATGAAAGCTGTAGCATATAGAAGTAGCATACATATATATTTTATAGTGTGTGTGTATATATACATATACAAAGTTTATGTTGCACCAGGTTTATTGTTCATTTCGGTTATGTTTTATAAATCAAACATTTTTATATTTTTATATACTATATTGGTATACATCTGATCTGTCGAGTTCATATATAAGTCATATATATGGTGTTGTAAAGTATAAGTTATTTACATACTCTAATATATATAGGTTTATATAAGATTTGTATGATATGCTAGTTATGATATGTATATATAAGCTTATAGAAGTTTGTACAATCTGTTTAGTTATATATGTAAATTATATAAGTATATATATAGTTGTCCAATGTATGGATAGGTTTCTATTAGTTTTATATGACTGGTCGAGTTAATTTCTAGCAAGTGCAATTATATATATAAGTTTTATATGTCTGGAATGAAAAATTAGCCAAAAGGGCCTCTTTAGCAAGTGCAATTAATTTCTAGGACACACAACAGAAATAATTAATTTTAAGGACAAAATGCAAAATAATTAGTTTCTTAGGCCTAAAAACCTATGAAATTATATCCTTGAAAGTAATTGGACCGCTGACTTTTTCCTTAAAAGTAATTATTCTGCTGACTTTGGCCTTGAAATTAATTTATGTGGATGTGTGTCTTAGAAACTAATTGGACTGAAGTTTTTCCTTCTAGTGAAATTCCCCTTGATTATATTTGTGGAATTCCAATTTGAATGTTTGCAGTAAACATGATATGTTAGGTTGATATTTTGAAATGAATATAATGTATATATAAGTATTTATATGAAATATATCTTGTTCATCGATCTCTTGTCTATCTTGACTGACATTCTCAATATCAAATTTATCGCAGCAAATTCCTAACTTGTCGCTGTCTCTCTAATTCGTGTCAGTATCCCTATGCTTGTCCTGTTATTTCTCTAGCCTCGAAAGGTGAGCAATCACTCATGATTAACATTCTCATATTTATTAAGTTTGATTTACTTGAAACAAAAATTGAAATACGCTGCCAATTTGAACTGTTAATTATTTAATAGTTATATATGAGATGCTACTATCTGTAGTTGTTCACCTATGGGATATGACACCATATCTTGTTGTTTATATTATATTTTATTGTTATTGATGTTATATGCCCATTGTTGATATATTAAATTATTATCAAATCTATTCTCACTCTGCAAGTTCCCTGTTAGCAAAAAATTCCATAGGGGTTGAAATGATATACACGAACGATCTTGTAGAATAGGGGAAAATCGTTATGGGTTGAAATGATAAACCCAAACGATTTGATTTTTAATTTGGGACTGCGGGATGAAATGATATATACCCATAGATATGTAAATTAAGGATTGAAATGATAAATACCTGTATCACTTAACCGTAGGATAGAAAATTATATACGGACATCGTGGTCTATAATTTGAAAAATGATTTCCAAAGTTTGAAAGGAAATATATGTTTTAATGAATATTGATTTTTCAAATATAATAAGTATAGGCTATTTTTATGTATGTATAAAAATCTAGATTTTAAAATAATATGTTTTGGAAATTTTAATTTATAAGTTAATTTTGAAAATATAATTTTTAAGATTTTCTTATAATTTTATTATTTTTAAATTATATAAAAATAGAATTAACACAATATACATTTAATTACGAGATTTAATTTAGTAAAAATTTAGTTTAATTAGTATATAATATGTTTTAAATTATTTATTTAAAATTTTATATTAATATTTTAAAATTGATTTATAACTTTAATAATAAAGGGTGGAAAGATAAATTAATGTTGACTTGGAATTTAAATTGGTTAATAATTGAATTTAAGAAAGAATTGATTTAATTTTGAGATTTTGAAAAGATACGATTATAACTTGATTTGACAAAAATAGATTAAATGAATATTCTCAATTTTGAATCAAACTGAGATTAAATATTCAATATTGATTTAAATATATGAATTGGGATTTAAATAAATTGCTTCAAAAATGATTAAGGGAACAATTTCAATTTGAATAAATTTAAAGTTAAATGTCGAAATATAAATGAAATTTATATAGTAAATGTTTGAATATTTAAAACTTGAATCTTTGAACTTTAAATTGAAATGGTTAAACTGGAATTGAATGGTGGAATTTATGATGATTTGAATCGATTTACGGAATCAGAGGAAACTATTTTTATTATGTAAAGTATTTTTAATATATAAAGTATTTTTAATATATAAACTATTTTAATATATATACTATTTTCAACATCTAAACTGTTAGGAGGAACTGTTATGATTGTGGAAGTGCTATGATTTCAAAGTGTTATGATTTCAAAGTATTCTGATTTCAAAAGTGTTATGATTTCTAAAGTGTTACAATCTTTGAAGAGTGTTATAATTCGGAAATGGATATTATTTAAAGTGTATAATAATATTGAATTTATATGATTTTGAAATGAACATAATATTTTAATAGGTAGTATGGACTATTTGAAATGAGATAACCATGGTGTGAAATAAGCATTTGGTTGTTAAAGAGACCAGGATCGGATATTGTTATACTCTCTATGTAACGACCCTGACTCGACCTTCGAAAATCGGCACCGAATACATCATTCGTATTCCAATGCCGTGGATTCAAACGTCAACTCTAGTTTGCCGGAGCTTATAACACATTAAGTATAACAATACAATGGAAGAAAACGAATAATATCATTGATATACAACAGTTGATACAACAAAGATACAACGAATATCAATGCATATATCAGAGCAAGAATACAACAGCGAAAAAAACAATAGTAAAGCACAAAACTCAACAATGGAAAGATAATGTCTTCAATGCCAAATCGTAAAACTCGAATCACCCTCAATGCTTAACTAAGCAAACTCGATCCACAAAGCGATTTCCAAAATCCAAATGGATTCAAAGACCAAAAACTTCAAGGATTTCCAAAGCTACATCTACTATTTGATTATCCGAAAATCCCAACTCTAGACCGCCCGTGTGGAAAATTATGGGCACCCAGAGTTTAGGAAGGGAACAATACCAGGTCAGTCATGGGGCTGGTATGAGCAAAAAAAACAGTTTTATCTTTTAAAACAAACAACAGAAGAAGTAGGAGAAATTCGCTATGCTTTTGGAAAATGAAACTGCCATAAGGTATGACGACCCGGAAATTTTTAACATTTCAAATGGAATATTTAATCGATTTTAAATATTTGGAGGTTAGTGCAAGTTGAATTTCGAATATAAATATGAATTTGACAATTAAATTATTAAATTAAATTAATTTATTGAAGTTGGATAAAAATTTGAATTTTTCAGTTTCCCGTTGATTAAAAATATTTCAAAGGGTTGTAAAATTTATATTGATAATACTGAAGATAATAGAAGGTTCAGTATTGAAATTAAAACTACTTTGCTCAGTTTTGAAATTTTATCGTTTTAATCGATATTTAAAAATAGCCTTCCGAGGCACAGTCTCGGAATTCAACGTAACCAATTCCATTGGATCCGTAATAGTTAGTTATTGTCGGATTTCAATTTTCGTAATGTTTGGAGTTGTCGTTTGGCCGTATGATAAGCAAATGCATTGAAAATTAAATCGAAATTTAATTTAATAACTGGTTCAAAAAGCTATCTTCTCCATACGATCGAATTAGGACTCGAAAAATTTTCCTTTGTGTTTGGAATGGTGGTATAACACTATAAATGTCTGGCGGCACGCCTCTATAGGAAGTCAAAAATTTCATGTTGTGTTTGTCGAGATAATTTAAATTAGAATATATTATACCGTAAGTCAACACAGCAGCCTATTTTCTTTTAGTATCAAAACTTTTCTCTGAAGCACTACAGCCTTCCTCCATATGCCAACGTCTTGTCCTTGTCTCCCCATTTCTTTACAAATCTCAAGCGAATTCTTTCAAAAGCAGAAACAAAGAAATCAACTTTAATGGCCACACCTTCAAAAGAGAAAACATCTCGTTCCCCCTTCCCAAAATCAATAGGATTCGAGCTGGCCTCGTTCAAAAGGAAAAAAAGTCACAATAAGAATCGAAATCGATTCAATCTAAAAGAAAAAAAATATTGAAAGCAAAATCGAATTGAAATCGGCTCGATTCCAGGAAGGTATCGGACACGATTTATTCGATTGAATTCAAGACTTCAAGAAGGGAGTTCGAGCTCGCGATTGGGGAAGCAACTGGAAAGGAAATCGGGGCCGCGATGGTGAGGCGGAGTTCGCGACCTTGTCGCGATGGTTGTTTCCAGGCGGTGGCTCGTGTGAGATATCGCGAAGGGTCGCGAGTCACTGGGTAGGTTCGCGTTCGAACGAAGGCATCTTAGGGTTGGACAATGGGAAATCGAACAACATCGAGGTCGCGAATTCAAGCTTAGTGGTGGGGTGCCGCGGCATGTTCGTCGAGCAGTGGTGATCTTGCGGTCGTGTTGTTGGTGGCTGATGTTCATTTGGGGCAGTAAGGTATACAGTTTTTTTTATTGAATTTTATAAATATATATATACAAACTTAGAGGAAAAAGATTATATATTTTGGCATACTGTTAAAATCTTACTGTAAGGTTAATTCCTGTAATCAACTAAGTGTTAGTGGAGATAGATAAATAATGATATCCAGAATGTTTTTTTTTGTAGGTTAAGGATAAAGGAAAGAAAATATTTTGTTAAAAAGAAATTAGTTTTTAATAAAAACAAACAACGAACAAATTTTTAATTTTGAAAATAAAATCAGTGGTTAATTTAAATTATCAAATAGAAATTTAATTATTCGATTGGTTTGAACGTTAATAAATTTATATAATGTTATTCAAGGTTAAAATTATGAAGGAAACAAGCCGAAAATGGAAATGGACTACAAAATAAAAGCAAAGGTGAGATCTTCTCACTCAAGTTTAAATTGGAATTTCCAGTTTGATTTTTAATAGTTAAATTTAAAATTGTTGATCGTGTGCTTGGATGATGGTTGCTATTATTTGTTTTGAAATAGACCCTATACGCCGCATAATAGCGGATGATATTTTTATAAATCCCATATACCGCGATATTCCACCTCGAAGTGGAATTGGTATTTAATTGTCGTGCTAACGTCTGTGGATGCAGGGAAACATGTTGAAGGGATCCAACTGGATTCCTCAAACATTTGAATTTGTTTCATTTGTTGTGTGTTAAATTATTTATAATCTCTACGTGATTATATTGTAATTGGAATCATTGTAGGCTAAAATTTAGCCGAATATATTTTTGGTATTGTAGGATACCAGAAATATGAAATTGGAGTTTTGGAAATTAAAGTAGAAAAGTCTAGACCGTTACATTAAAATATGAAAGTTGATTTTTTTATAATCCGATCGAATTAATTCCAAAATATGGGAAAAGATTTTAATAAATGGATTTTGAGAAATGTTGTTGAGAAGTTGAAGGATTTATTTAAAAATATGGATTTTAAATAGTTCGGGAAATAAAAATAAAGGATTTATTTTAAAAGAAAATAAATTTGGAACTCCATTTGAAATTTGGTTTGGTGCCTGAAAATAAATTTTTGGAAATCAAATTGAAATTTGATTCGATGTTTGAAACAAAAATTTAGAAATCAATTTGGAAATTGATTTTTGTGATCGAAAATAAACCTTTGGGAAATCCATTTGGAGATTGATTTGGGTGTTTGAAATAAATTTGGAAATCAATCTGAAAATTGATTTGGTGTTGAAAGTGAATATTTGGGAAACGATTTGAAAACCGTATATCAATGGATATTTCAAAATTTGAATTCACAATGGAATTTATAAAGGAAAGGGAAATTGTTTTAAAAATAAATATTGGTTTATTTTTAAAGTGTGAAAAAGGATTTGTGGATTTGGAATGTAAATCTAAAATAAATCAAGAAGGGTTTATTAAATTGATCTAAGTGAACCATTTTGAAATGAAAGTGCATTTTCCTTGGAAAGCCGAGTATGTTTTGAAAGTAGCTTTTAAAATATAAATTAAAAGTCCAAAGTTGGTTTTAAAAGAATGTTTGGAAAAAAAATTATCTACTTAGGTTATTTGAAAAACTTTAAAGTAAAGATTTTTTTAATTAATTATAGAAGTGATAATTTAAAGATTTAGTTGATATATTTTTTAGAAAGTGGTTATTTAAATAGGTATACCCGATCTACTACCTTTATTTTAAATTTAATTTGGATTTGAAGTTTTATATAAGATATTAGTATAATAGTTTCTTAACAAATATTCAAACAAATGTTTTAAAATAGTTTTATCTAAATATTTCCAAGTATATTATTTGGACAAGTGATTTGAATTATTTAAATTACTTGAACTCGGTAGACTTTCAGTGGAAATAAATAATATCGGGAATTTTATTCCGGGAGTGAAAAGTGATTTGAAATTTGTTTTCAAACAGTTGAAGTGTGAAAACATATCTTGCAAAGATATTTTGAAAATAAATAACCAGGGGAAAATTATTTGAAATCCAGTAATTGTTGTGAATGTTGATTGATAGTTAAATAACCGACTATCAATATTTGCCTTTAAATGACATTTGAATTTCGATGCGACCGGTGGTCAGATTCCAAGTGGATATCCGAAAACCACGTCGAACCTTTGTGATTGTGATAGATCTTTTATTTAAAAGATCGATGTAGAAATTGTTGTGATTTGTTTGAAATCTGAATGAACACTTATTTTTAAAAATAAACGCTCATTATTCGGATTAGCCGGGAGAGGATCTTTGTGTCATATAACCCATTCGGAATAATGATAGGCGAAATGGGATTGCATTTGAAGACCGGTGGTGAAGACCGGGTATTTGCGAGAATGATAGGATGACCTATCATTGCCTCTGCAGTGAGTAGCTACGGTATAGAGATTCCCTAAGTATGGGTCCGATACGGATTGTGAATACCCGGATTGCAAGGGCTTCTTCGGAAGTGCCTTCGGTTCTGTTCGAACCCGGAACAGACTTGTATGGATGTGTGTCTGACGTTACAAATTGAGATGTAAAGCTGGTTTCTATCAAATACATTTCTGTTGGTGGCAGAGAATTTATTCTCTTAGCTTAACACCCTTCTCTGAGACATACAAGCTTAGAGGTTATGTAGTTGATGGTTACTAGTGATACATTCCCAATTTGGTAATGTGGCATACGAAGTGCTGCTGATCATTTGTTGATCGAAGCATGGCATTGTGAAAAAGTATAGCTTTGTGGACGAGACTTCGTCGAGCCTCACAACCCGGGAATGGTCGAAACAGGAATGTTGCAACAAGTTTTTAGGGGTCGCTCCCCTAGGGTATGTCCATTTTCTTCTGGATAAAGGGTGGTATCATGGTTAGAGCCTAGATATTTAACTCATGTGGACACTGTAAATTTATTACTGTGTGATGTTGCTTTGTGGTTGAGGATCCTCGGATAAAGGTCGGTAACGACCGGGGATGGCATACTCATATGTGGAGTTATCTATGTTACAGCTTCATTGCATCGGAAGCATGAGGTAACTCGGCCTTGTGTTAGCAGAGATCCGGTTAGGTTCTCGAGGCGTCCTTCCAGAGGCGTACCCATTTTTGTGTAGGAAGTTCCTTTGCCTGACCGTTTGTTGGAAATCTAAAGAAATAATACCCGTCCTGTTCGGTTTTAGTTGTATAACCTGCCATGGAATGTGGCGGTAATCTGCTATTGAACATGGTAGCTATAGTAGGCATACGACGAAATGTTGTATGCTGGCTAAGATTAATACTAAACTTTCGAAAGGTTTTCTGCACTATGCACTAATAATAATATCGAAAGAATTTTTCGTATTAAGCATTTTTAACTATCATAAGACGAAATCTCCTCCAAGTGTGCGTTTGCATTGTGTGTGTGGGGGGGGAGGCCTTATGGCAGTTTCATTTTTCAAAAGCATAGCGGATTTCTTTTATTTTCTTTGTGAAAATAAATGTTTTTAAGATCTCACACCAGTTCCATGACTGATCTGGAGTTCATTGTTCCCTTTCTAAACTCTGGGCGACCACCAATTTCCATTCGGGCAGCCTAGAGTCAGGTTATCAAGTCATTCTGCAATTCAGGAGTTGCTGTGGAGATCAGGAGCAAGCTGGATGGCGGAGCGTATCACTAGTATGTTATATTTTCATCCGCTGTTTATTGTTGTAACACTCTGATAGTGTAATGTGATGTAATGTAATGTAATAACTGATATAATAATTCTGTTTAAAGATATTTATTTATCTATTATATTTGTTCCGCTGCGATGTGTGAGATTCTATTATTGTTTCTGTTTCTTCTTCTACCACTTCTTCTTTAAACCCTAACGATTCGGTTTTTGGGCATTCGACCGTGCGGCATTTGACACAGTGGACGTATCGATGTCGTCTTTCGAAAGTCGAAAAGTCGGGTCGTTACAATGTGGTATCAGAGCAATTGGTTAAGCGATAACCTTGGCTCTGTTGGGTGTTACTCATTAGAGATAGAGTTAGCAATACTCTAGAATGAGTTTAAGTGTAATAATAGATATGAGCATGTATTTGTTAGTGAGTATGAAATTGTTTTATATTGTTTTGACTTATCTGTTGATTGTTTATAGATTCTGGTCGGTGCAGTTTGGCCAACTGTATTGATAAGGGTTTCTAAACTCTTAAACAAGAAAAATTGACATGATATTGTTTTAAAATCGGGTAAATGAAATAATTTTACCCAAAACTATTTTTGTATATAAAAGAAATGATTTTCTGTAAATTTTCATGGTATATTGTTGCTTGGTTGTTAGGAAGTGATGATATTGAATCATCATCATTATTGTATGGAAATTTAATAAGAACTAATGGTATAACCAAAGACTTGGAGATAAATTCATTTAACAAATGAAATTTATAAATATGAATTGAAAGGATAAGGGAATGAATTCATATACGAATGGGAATTGTAAATGTAAATTGTAAATGTGATTTATAATTTGGAATAAAATTCATTAATGGAATGAAATTGGTAATGTGAGTTTATAAATGAGTTTTATAAATTGAAATGAGATTTGACTGGGATCAAGTTGAATAAAAAATCCAAATTTGAAAAAATGAAAATAAAATGGATTGAATTCAAGTAAACTAATATGATAATTAATTAATTCATGAAATAGGAAAGTTGAATTAGTTAAATTAAAACTTGAATTGTGAGTTAAATAAAAAAATGGTTTGAATTTGGAGATAAATTCAAGTAAGTAGGAATAAATTGAAAATTTCCTTGTTATTGATAAAATTAATTCGAGATGAATTGAGAAAGGAAATTTGAAATAAAAAAATGGATAAGTGAATAAAACTAATTTAATTAAATTAGTAGATGGAATGGATTTGATAAATGAAAAATCAAATCAAGGATTTAAAATTGGAAATTGTTAACGAGGAAAATGAACTCGAGTTTTGAATAGAAATGATACAAAATGTAGTTATAAGCAATTAAATTTGTATTGAAACCTTATAAATTGCTTGTGGGAATTATTTTGAGTGCATTGCTTATGAAATCTATGTGTTCACTATTGAAAATAAGTGAAATGTAAATAAATTTCCTATATATGTCACTTATGTGTTTAAATTGAGTAAATACAGGTACAGGAGGGCTTTTTGGCTGGATTTGGTCGTGCTAAAATTCTAATAATAAACCGCTTTGCTTAAAAATGCTAAATGAGATACGCCTACGGAATAAAAATAGGAAATATGAACTGTTTTTCTTTTTTCCGACCGAGTGGGTCGATTTATATATATTTATATCTCTTGTCAAATTGCAAAAGCTCCTCCGTACAAGGGAGACTCTGCCCAAATTTTCCAGAAATTTTGGGAGTTAGAAATTTTTTGAAAATTTTTTTGTTAGCGACAAACGATTTCAAATTGGAAATTGAAGTAAATTAATGAATGAAACCAATTTAAAATAATAATATGAATCAGTTATAATTGAAAAATAAAATTCAATATTCAGAGTTGAAGACAAATTGAATTCATATGGTAGTGGGAAAACTAATTTGAATAGAAGTAGATATGAAACTTCTGTAGGAAAATGTATAAAATGATTTTGGAACCTGTAGTTGGATATGGTTAAATTGGATATACAGGTGTATTAAAGGAAATGGAATTGAGATTTTGATTTCGAAGATAAATTTGAATTGCTCGACAAAAGGTATGTATTTAAATTTCAGTATGAAATTTGGTGATTTTCTTGTCTAGCCACTTGGCTTTTTGTTTTACTTTGGAATTTGGAGGCCTGTGGTGCCATTTTGTAGTCATACCGAGCTAGCCATGCAAAGGAGATGCTGGCGAAATTTTATGAAAATTTAGGGTGTTAGAAAAATTTTGAGAAAATTTTGGAAATTTGAAATTTAAATTTAAATTTGAATTGTTAAGAAAACAATGTTGTTTGGAACTCATAATTGAAGTTGGAAAGTTAGTTGAATTAATAATGGGTCTTTGATAAAAAGGATTTGTTGGGTGAGTTGATAAAACTGTTTGGTTTTGGATAAATGGTAAACGGGTTAAGGTCCATTCTTCTTAACTAGTAATTTTGGGACGAAATTCTTTTAAGGGGGGAAAGATGTGACGACCTGGAAATTTTTAACATTTGAAATGGTATATTTAATCGATTTTAAATATTTGGAGGTTAGTGTAACTTGAATTTCAAATATAAATATATATATGATATATATATATATATATATATATATATATATATATGAATTTGGCAATTAAATTAATTTATTGAAGTTGGATAAAAATTTGAATTTTTCAGTTTCACGCTGATTAAAAATATTTCAAAGGCTTGTAAAATTCATATTGATAATACTGAAGATAATGGAAGCTTTAGAATTGAAATTGGAACTACTTTGCTCAGTTTTGAAATTTAATCATTTTAATCAATATTTAAAAATAGCCTTCCGAGGCACAGTCTCGGAATTCAACGAAACCAATTCCATTGGATCTGTAATAGTTAGTTATTATCGGATTTCAATTTTCGTAATGTTTGGAGTTGTCGTTTGGCCGTGCATAAGCAAACGCATTGAAAATTAAATCGAAATTTAATTTAATAACTGGTTCAAAATGCAATCTTCTCCTTATGATCGAATTAGGACAAGGAACATTTTCCATTGCGTTCGGAATGGTGGTATAACACTATAAACGCCTGGCGACACGCCTCGATAGGAAGTCAAAAATTTCATGTTGTGTTTGTCGAGATAATTTGAATTTGATTTAAACTAAAATATATTATACCCTAAGTCAACACAGCAGCCTATTTTCTTTCAGTATCAAAACTTTTCTCTGAAGCATTACAGCCTTCCTCCATACTCCAACGTCTCGTCCTTGTCTCCCCACTTCTTTACAAATCTCACGCGAATTCTTTCAAAAGCAGAAACAAAGAAATAAACTTTAATGGCCGCACCTTCAAAAGAGAAAACATCTCGTTCCCCCTTTTCAAAATCAATAGGATTCGAGCCGGCCTCGTTCAAAAGAAAAAATTTCACAATAAGAATCGAAATCGATTTAATCTAAAAGAAAAAAATATTGAAAGCAAAATCGAATTGAAATCGGCTCGATTCCAGGAAGATATCGAACACGATTCGTTCGATTGAATTCAAGACTTCAAGAAGGGAGTTCGAGCTCGCAATTGGGGAAGCAACTGGAAAGGAAATCGAGGCCGCGATGGTGAGGCGGAGTTCGCGACCTTGTCGCAATGGTTGTTTCTAGGTGGCGGCTCGTGTGAGGTATCGCGAAGGGTCGCGAGTCACTGGGTAGGTTCGCGTTCGAACGAAGGCATCCTAGGGTTCGACAATGCGAAATCGAACTGCATCGAGGAAGCGAATTTGAGCTTAGTAGTGGGGCGCGGCGGCATGTTCGTCGAGCAGTGGCGATCTTGCGGTTGTGTTGTTGGTGGCTGATGTTCGTTTGGGGCAGTAAGGTATACAGTTTTTTTATTGAATTTTATAAATATATGTATATACAAACTTAGAGGGAAAAATTATATATTTTGGCATACTATTAAAATCTTACTGTAAGGTTAATTCCTATAATCAACTAAGTGTTAAAGGAGATAGATAAATAATGTTATCCAGAATGTTTTTTTTTGTAGGTTAAGGATAAAGGAAAGAAAATATTTTGTTAAAAAGAAATTAGTTTTTAATAAAAACAAACAACGAACAAATTTTTAATTTTGAAAATAAAATCAGTGGTTAATTTAAATTATCAAATAAAAATTTAATTATTCGATTGGTTCGAATATTAATAAATTTATATAATGTTATTCAAGGTTAAAATTATGAAGGAAACAAGCCGAAAATGGAAATGGACTACAAAATAAAAGCAAAGGTGAGATCTTCTCACTCAAGTTTAAATTGAAATTTCCAGTTTGATTTTTAATAGTTAAATTTAAAATTGTTGATCGTGTGCTTGGATGATGGTTGCTATTATTTGTTTTGAAATAGACCCTATACGCCGCATAATAGCGGATGATATTTTTATAAATCCCATATACCGCGATATTCCACCTCGAAGTGGAATTGGTATTTAATTGTCGTGCTAACGTCTGTGGATGCATGGAAACATGTTGGAGGGATCCAACTGGATTCCTCCAACATTTGAATTTGTTTCATTTGTTGTGTGTTAAATTATTTATAATCTCTGTGTGATTATATTGTAATTGGAATCGTTGTAGGCTAAAATTTAGCCGAATATATTTTTGGTATCGTAGGATACCAAAAATATGAAATTGGAGTTTTGGAAATTAAAGTAGAAAAGTCTAGACCGAAAATATTAAAGTTGATTTTTTTATAATCCGATCGAATTAATTCCAAAATATGGGAAAAGATTTTAATAAATAGATTTTGAGAAATGTTGTTGAGAAGTTGAAGGATTTATTTAAAAATATGGATTTTAAATAGTTTAGGAAAGAAAAATAAAGGGATTCATTTTAAAAGAAAATAAATTTAGAACTCCATTTGAAATTTGATTTGGTGCCTGAAAATAAATTTTTGGAAATCAAATTGAAATTTGATTCGATGTTTGAAATAAAAATTTAGAAATCAATTTGGAAATTGATTTTTGTGATCGAAAATAAACCTTTGGGAAATCCATTTGGAGATTGACTTGGGTGTTTGAAATAAATTTGGAAATCAATTTTAAAATTGATTTGGTTTTGAAAGTGAATATTTGGGAAACGATTTGAAAATCGTATATCAATGGATATTTGGAAATTTGAATTCACAATGGAATTTATAAAGGAAAGGGAAATTGTTTTAAAAATAAATATTGGTTAATTTTTAAAGTGTGAAAAGGGATTTACGGATTTGGAATATAAATCTAAAATAAATCAAGAAGGTTTTATTAAATTGGTCTAAGTGAACCAATTTGAAATGAAAGTGTATTTTCCCTGGAAAGCCGAGTATGTTTTTGTTAACGTGAAAATCAGATGCTAACACCCCGGTGTGAGATAAAGTTGGATGAAAGCACCACCCGTGTATACGGGAACTACAAGCAAGTAGAGAAAATACAGGAAAAAGCAGAAAAGACAACAATTTTATAATGGTTCGGCTCAGAGTAAGCCTACGTCCACTTTAACTCTCTTTATTATTGAATTTGATTACAACTTAACAACAATCTTCAATTACAACACACTTTAGACCAGTAGATCAAACTTTGATAGAGAATAATCTTCCGAATTCACGTTGAAATGATGTAGATTTCCTCTTCGAGATCGACGTAGTGTCTTTGGTGTTTGGAGTACTTGAAGTGTTGAATGAGTAGAGAATTCTGCAGAGTATCGGCGCTTGGAATGGTCGGCCAAAAAGTCCCCTCCATGTTTGAGGTAGGTTGGTATTTATAGAAAAATCTTCCCTTTGGATTGTAAGTCGTGTTCAACTCATGGTAACCCGTGGCCGAGTTAAGTTGGGTCGTGGGCGACTTAGCTGGTTTCTGGTTGTAGCACAAGTCCTAACTCGTTCACGAGTCAAGAGATCATGGCCGACTTATCTGACTAAGTCCTTGGTTCCTCGATGGTTCACTTCTTCAAAATTGCAAGTCATGAGCCGCTCACGAGTCAACTCTCCTACATAAGCATTGCGATTGCGGGCTACGACTCAGTGGTTTTAGGTGAGTCATGCTGAGTCGTGAGTCGCTTCTTTGAGTCGCTGACGACTAAAGGTAGGTCGTAGGTCGCACGATTCTGTGACTCGCGCAACTCCTCAATTTGTTGAGTCGGTAACTCGTTGAGTCGGCCTGTCTCATAAACCGTTAACCTCTTGAGTCGTTCCGCTTCCCTTAAGCCGCCTTGAATTCTAACTCGTCAGCTTGTTGAGTCGCTTCTACCTTTAAGTCGTGAATTACCTTGAGTCGTAGACCCACTGAGTCGGTAAGATCTTTAAATTGATGAGTTGGTGCAGACCTTAACTCGTTGACAAAACGGGGTTAACATTTGCCCCTCGAAGTACACGCCTAAGTCGTAGGTCGTGTGCTTCGACTCATCTTGACTCGCGCATGCCGGTTCATGTTCCACTACCCTGGGTATAAAAGGCATGAACCGGGACTCCTACTTCCTTCTTCTCATTACCAATTTCCTAAGTCGCATCTGCCATTAATACTTCTCCGAGCTCCCAAAGGCGATTTCAACTTAATTCACCTCCGATTATTTCGAGCATCACATTGCGTAAGCAATCTTGCTGTTCTTCCGATTGTCGATCATCACTAACCTATGCGCCCTGTCCTCATTTCCGATCTGCCCCCTCGAGCCCTACGATTTTGGTTGCTTTAGTCATTAATGGACCTAGGGTTGTCTGATCTGACAGTTCGCGATCTGGGGCGATTTAGTGGTGTGATAGAACTAGGATTGTTGACTGAGAGTTTATTGGGTTAACGGGTTAGGAATTAGGAGGGTAACGGGTTACTAACTTGAGAAGAGGTTGGTCGGTTGAAGGAAACGTGACGCTAACCTGGACGCGATTCAGTGATCTTGAGCGCAGTAATTTTGAGCGATTCAACAACCATCGCGACTTAATTCTTGACCGACTTACCAACCCTCGCGACACAAGTCTTAAGTCGTAGCCGGGATAGGACTTGAGGAATTTCACGTTGCTTCGAATGGAAGCCTTTTCTCGTAATCCTTAGGTCGTGGATGAGCTAGACAGATAACCAATGATTTGATTTAACCCGTAGGAAGAATTTCTTAAATCGTTGTCAACACTTAAGTCGTCGTCGAGTCAACACTTAAGTCGTCGCCGAGTCATCACTTAAGTTGTCGCCGAGTCAACACTTAAGTTGCAGTTTACAATTTAGCTTGAACCTAACTTTAACTTGATCTGCTGAACTAAACTGTCTGAATATTGAATTGTTTGGACTTTAGCTTGTTAAACTTTGTTGCATTTTTCCATAGGTCAAATTTGAATATCCAGTTGCTTATGTAGAATGGCCTCTCATCAAGAAGAAGTAACGGAACAGATTGGAGAGGCTCTTCCAATAGCTGCTCCACTGATTGCTCCACCGGAAAGAGTTTCAACTTCTTTAAACTACCGGACGTTTAGCTTATTGCGTGCTCAGTTTGGCATCGTTGAAACGGATGCTATATTGCTAGGGCCAAATGATTTTGCTGATAGCCCTCCCCGTGGTTTCGTCGCTGTCAACCGCCAAATGTGCTTGTTTGGTGCTATTCCTCCCTTCAACGAGTTCCTTCAGCAATTTCTAGTTCGATTGACTATCTCCCCGTTTCAACTGCACCCCAATAGTTACGCCATTCTGATGGGGTTGTGTGTTCTATTCATGAGAACCCTGGGTCGATTACCGAGCTTTGAAGAAATCTGTTACTTATGTTCTTTTACCAAGATTAAAGACCATCCTTCCATTGTTGTCATAAGGAGTGTTAGGAACCGCAAACTTGTGACTGACCTACCCGAAAGTGCTCATGGATTTTTAAATCAGTTTTTCTTCGTTCGCTGCCCCCTAGGGTTTTATGCCATCTGGAGAGTAGGAAGTAAGATTACCTGCCTTTATTTTCCATTTTTGAACTTTTCGAATTTTGAGTTGTTTATCGTTAATTCCACTCTTTCCTTTTTCAGCACTTCCTTCTCTATCTAGAGATCCAGGCCATAAGCAAGTTTTTGAGAGACTGAGTGCCGTGGCCGCGGAAGAGAGAAGTGTAAAATTCTTGTTGAGGGATGAATTTTGCACTAATACGGGCTTTTGCATACCTCTCGCTCTACACACCCCCACGAAGTCCCAGACTCTCCGGCTAGAGCGTCGGATGCCCCCGTTTCTACTGACACATCCATACCAAAAGAACCCGCTTCTGAGGCTTCTCTAGTGAAGTGCTCCACTTCTGTTTATGTTGCGGGGTCATCTGGCAAACTTGCCCCGGTCACTGAAGAAGAAAAGCCTCACGAATCTTCTCCACATGCAAAGAAGTATGATGATGAAGAAGCCGGGAAAACCAGCCCTGTCAAGCAGAGCAGGGACAACACTTTCGAAGGACTGAGCGACCTCTTTGCCACCTCGCAAGAGATCTTTAAAGATGATCCTATTATTACCGGGGTTTCTTCTTCAGTAGTCGAGGCGACCTCTATTCTGCAACAGACCCCGTCAACTCAAGAGTTGATGTTAACTTCTACTCCCATAACTACTCCACAATTAAAGAGTGGTTCGTAGTTTGATGCGTGTAGTTTGCTCATTACATACACTTAGAATCTTTCGGCACTTTTATACTTCTGACTTTTTGTATTTTGAAGAATTTCTAAAATTTATCTCTTTTTATTTCAGATCCTCCGATGGGACGCAGCGGATCCTACTATGATGACTTCCAGCGCTACGGGAGGCGTAGCCAATATGACTATAGGCGCTACCTCCCCTCTTACAGAGAATCCGATGAAGAAAGAGCCGCCCTAAAGGCTCAAGAGAAGAGGGCTCAAGAGGATCGTTATGAAAGACGAGAGAGGGAGGAGCGCCACGATTCTTCGCAGAGAGGTGACGATTCCCACAAAAGAAAATCCCATGATGACCGAGGAAAAAGTCATATGGTTGAGGATTCAAGCAAGCGAGCCCGACATGGTGAGAAGCATACCTCTACAACTCCTGAAAAGGTTACTGTCCCCGTCTCGCTTGACATTCCTTCCGGCTCTCCCGCTCTCGGGAAGACAGACATCCAAACAATAATTAGCAGGCCTAAATTCCAAGTTGGACCGGGCCCGGCCACTTTGCAAAGCCGGTTTCCACAGTGGTGCCTGAAGGGAGTGAGGTTCGACCTTGACTTGGTCCCCATTGACAAGTCTGCCATGTTACGAAATCTCGATGCCGTCAAGCTTGATATTGAAAGGATGTCGAACTGGCAAAAACTTGTTGACGGGCTCCAAAGGGTTAATCGTGCAAATATAGAGGCCATGCTCACTATGGAAAATGATAAAGCCGAATGGCAAAAGGTTCTTGAGCAACATGATACTGAAATGAGGAGCATCGCTACTTATAATGAAGAGCTTGAAGCAAAGGTTGAGGAACTTGAACAAGAGCTTGCTACTTCCTCTACTTCCTATACTCAAAAAGAAGAAGTGCTCCTAAAACAAGTGAGAGATGCTCATGCCAGCCAAAGAGATGCCGAAGACAGGCTTGAAGTGCAAAAAAGAATTAGCGTGGGCTATGTTGCTGATATTGAAGAGCTTCAGAAGAAAAACAGCTCCCAAGAGGCGGAGATTCAAATGCTTAAGCTTCAACTTTCCAAAGCTGAAAGGGAGCGTGATGAGGCCGTTGCCGGCAAAATTGCAGCTGAAGAATCTCACGAGGCAACGAGGACCAACATCAGCTCAACATTATTTGACTTCTACCTGCATAGCGTCTTGGGGCGCGGTAGCCTCGCCTTTCTAGGCCCCAAGTATGAAATTACTTTGGCTGAAGTTTGGGAGGCTGCACTCGATATGCTCGGCGGTAAAGGCGCTGGCTATGCTGAGTCAGCTCTTGAGGAGCATTATCTTGATGATGATGCTCGCGCCGCTCTCGCCATGGGGAAAGAACAACTTGCAAAATTAAGGGCCGAAACAGTGGCAGGAGAATATTCGGGAAAAACTATCTCAACTGTTCCAATTCAGCCTTCTCCTTCGGCCGAAATTGATATTATCGGTTCTAGTTCTCATTCTCTATCTCCTACCAAAGTTACCATCGAGATCACAAGCATACAAGGTGGAGATGAAGGCGACGAGAGTGCCGAGGCACAGGCTTACGAAGTTGATGTCAGGAAACCGACTTCTGCAGGTAACCCTACTGTTAATCTTGCCCAAGTAGACTGCTCATCTGCTTCTTACGAGCTTGATGAGCTTCTTGACTACTTCTTGAACCTCAGCGAACCTTTATCTCCTCTTTTTACCGACTTGAACTTTTTTCCTTCTGTAGAGAAAACGTCGAGCATCGTTTAAACTTCCCCACCTCCAATTATTCCTCCTCCATCTATTCAGGTGACTCCTCCTTCTGCCTCACAGCCGGGATCACAAGAGGAGCAAATAAAAGCTCTTCAAGACTTGGACGATCCCATTGCTTCACAAGAACACAAGGGAGAAGAAACTGAAGGGAGTGAGAAGACTCTAGAAGCAACTGGTTCCGATGATGAACCATTAGCTAAACTTCTTTCTCCAGGGAGTGGGTCTTCCTCCAAGAAGAGAGGAAAGCAGGGAGTTTCCAAGAAGAAGGGATCCTCAACTGGCGAAGAAAAAACGGAAGAAAGTCCGACTGAGCCCCTTTCTCCTTCATCCCCTACTCTTACAAGCCGGCCTAAGAAGTTGGTTATCCGGCCAGGTGCGGGCTCAAAAGGTGGACGGAAGAAGAAATGATGGCTCTGGTTCTGTGGCTTTCATATCGCTTTTTGCCTTTTTTGCATGTACTGACCGGAAATTGTGCGGGTACCGGCCCCCGTTTTCTTTATTTCAAAACTTGTATCTGTAAGAAATTGTAACAGAATTAAATAAAATGATCCTTTATTTGTAATTGTTTGAATTTGAGAATGCATTTATTATTCACTTTTGTACAAGTTTCTTTGCATGATATTGCAGTGAGCTTGTGGTATACCGTTCGAGCGCAATTTTACCGATGTAGTTATACCATGTTGCCCCTATACCATAAGCTCATTGCAATATTTTATTTTATGAGGAACTTGTACTTTTATTTTTTAGAGAATAATTATTCCATACTTGGAGGAATATTATTTCGTTAAAAAACAGAGTACAAATACGTTTTTACGCTTCATCCTTCGAAGATATCACTTTTTCTTTTGTGCATATGCACATTTTACTGAATGAATTCTTCTATGTGGTAAAGCGGGTATCTGAAGGGTACTTTAACTTCTTCTTAAGGAAGAGAATTTTCCAGAATAGGTGGATCATTCTTCCTTTGAGAGTTAAAGTGTGCCTTTGAAAAATTACACCTCTGAGGGGGGGGGGCTTTCTCACGTTACAACACTTGGAAGTTCTATTTCAATCTTGGTGAAACATGTGCCTCCGAAGAGGTTTTTTCTGCTTGCTTGTGCCTCCGGGAGGAGGTCTTTTCATTTCTGCCTCTGGGAAGAGGTCCTTTTGTTTTTGTTGTGCTTCTGGGAAGAGGTCTTTTTGGTTTCTGCCCCATGAGAGAGGCTTTTATTTTTCCCTGTTCGCTGGGAAGTGGGCCTCCAAAGAGGGCTTTTCACATTTCATTTTACGGGAGTGTATCGACCGATGATGAAATGTGTGCCTCTGAGCTGGGTTACTGCCTGGAAGTTTGGAGTTCCTTTCTCTTGGTTGGACGGATTTACGGGAGTGTATCGACCGATTATTCCGCAACTTTGTATCGAGAAAGATCTCTCTTTTTCTGGTTGGCCCGCCCGAGGTCTTTTAGCATTTCAACTGTGGTGAAATGGGCCTCCGAAGAGGGCTTTTTTCACGTTTCAACACCTGGAAGTTTTATTTCAATCTTGGTGAAACGTGTGCCTCTGAGTAGGACTTTTGCCTGGAAGTTTGGAGTTTCTTCCTCTCGGTTGGACGGATTCACGGGAGTGTATCGACCGATCATTCCACAACTTTGTAACGAGAAAGATCTCTCTTTTTCTGGCTAGGCCCTCTCGAGGTCTTTCTCCTCCGAAGAGTTGTTTCTCCGTAGAGGTCTTGCGCCTCCGAAGAGGTCTTTTGTTGATCGATGCTTGCTCGCCCATGTCTCTTTCGCCATCCATTCATGTTGAAGATCCTCCTTGTCTTTTGCAAGTGTCAACACTTTTTAGTTGCCAATAATTTCCCTTATCCAAAGAAATATACTTCACAGTTAGGTGAGTTGGTGGTGGTGGACACATTTTGCTTAACTGGCTATTTGTTCAAACATTTATAGTTAGTTAGAGATGGTCAATTCCACCCACATTGCTCACTCTTGTTTGAAGCACTTCTTTTGTAGGATTTGAGTGTGGAAATTTTTGAAGGTTTAGTGTGTGTTTACTCGGTCTTGAGATGGGTAAGCTTTACTTTCATGACCTGCATTATTAAATCGACATTTTAATGACACAATTAATGTATTTTATATGTCGAAATAAAACAAAGCAGTTTATAATAGTAGGGAACACAAGATTTATAGTGGTTCGGCCAAAAACTGGGCCTACATCCACTTTATAGCTTTTCATTATTCACTTGCTTTACAATTGCTTTCAATACAAGAATCATGTTTTTGCAATTCTTTTTACAATACTTCAGTAAAGCTTTCAAGTAAAATAAGGACGCAAATGATTGCTGTTCCAAGCTCTTGGAATTGGTTCTCCTTCGAGAGTTGTGAGTTTAAATGTGCCGTCAAGAAGCTTCGTGCCTATAACATATGGCCCTTCCCAGTTTGGCCCAAACACACCTGTGGCTGTGATGATTCTTTTCAGAATTAGGTCCCCAACTTCAAAGTTGCGCTGACGAACTTTGGAATTGAAGTGCCTGGCTATTCTTTGTTGATGAGCCGCAATTCTAAGTCTAGTCTCTTCTCTTCTTTCATCAAGGAGGTCAAGTGCTTCCAATTGCAGTTTTTCATTCTCACCTTTATCAAAATGGATTCTTCTATGTGAGGGGACTTCAGTTTCCACCGGAATCATTGCTTCCGATCCATATGCCAACGAAAATGGAGTATGCCCAGTCGCAGTTTTGTGGGTGGTTCTGTATGCCCATAGTGCAAGCGGTAACTTGTCAACCCAGCCACTTTTTGCTTTTTCCAGCTGCTTTTTGATGGTTGATTTGATGATTTTGTTTACCGCTTCCACTTGCCCGTGTAACAACCCGGGATCTCGCATTAATTAATTTTCGTCATTTAAACGATTTAGGTGCTGGCAAATTGTTGTTTGGAGTTTTTATTTTGGATTGAAATTCTTTTAATAATTTGTGAAATGTTGATTGGGCCTTAAAAATTCAATTTCGACCCAATATTTCTTTAATATTCTCAATGCCGTTCCCATTCTAATTCAATTCAACCCGTCCCCATTTCTTTTTCTCATTTGTTTTTAAACCCTAAATTAAACATACGAGAGAAAATAAATGATGGCGGCTTCAATCTTTCGTTCTCGTTCATTCATCAAACTAGGGCTTCGTTCCTTTGTTCCATATTAGGGTTGATTCTTGATTTCGCTCGTTCTTGCTTGCCGATCGATGGATCTGCGCTCGTCAGGATGAGGTGAGTAATTCCCATTTACTCACATCTAATTTAAGCTCATAAATAAGCAATTTTGTGATTGGATTTACATGACTTTGAATGGTTTTTGATCTGCGTTTGACGATGTTGTTTTGTTTGATTTTTGGCTATATTGTTTACTGCCTTTGGTAGTATTTTCGACATGGTTGTGATTGTTGCTTTAAATATTTGTATACTTGAACTCGGCTGAAACATTGTTCACTTTTGATTTTTCTCTGTAGTATTAATTTGAAACTGCTGTTTTATGAATTTGTTCGAGTTTGGTCATTGAAACTATTTTGATTTATGGTATTTTTGGTTCTGTGAACCTCTGCCTATACTCGAATTTGTTGCCTTGGTCATTACTAATATGACCTGATGCTGCCGACTTCGGGTTGCACTGATTTGCCTTGAGTTACTTGATCCTTAGTGTAGTTGTTGTTCCTTCTGTATATTTGCCTGCGTCACTTGTAACTGCTGCTACTTGTTGTTCGGTCTCGTTTACTTCGACTTTGTTTATGATTGCTGCATATGGACTAGATTGTGCAGTGTCAAGTGTACACTTTGTTGTACAGTCTGTTAGTTGAACTTGCATTGGATCTGGGCAGTCATTGTATGCCATATTGGCTTCACTATACCTTCATTTATCTGTACATTTGAGTTTGGTCTTGCATCATGGGTCGCCATTGTTTTTATACTTTGAGTTTTGATGGCATTCCAATTTCATCTAGTTGACTCTGATCTGTTGGCACTGCTTATACTAGCTGTATTCATGAGTGTCTGTTGTATTAAGTAGTAGATCATCCCTTTTGCACTGGGATTCCTCTAGCCCATTTTCATTTTCCTTACTCGGGCCTATATGTATTTGGGTATTTTCTTGAGTTTCATTTTGACTTCACCATAAGCCTCATGGGTAATTACTGTCTGGGTCATAACTCTATTTGAGGTCCGGTTGAGACCATTTGTCATTTGCCAGTTTGCACTGTAGGTTTATCTCTTCTTTAATGGTGCATGAGTCTGATACATTGCATTGATGCAGTATTCATTTGTATTTAGTCAATTATATTCATTTGTTTGTGTGCTGTGGTGCCATATCTTAGGTGCCCTCACCTTCATTCTACTGCCTTCAAGTAGTTTGTAACACTGCCTTCGTGTACTCGGTCTTCGGGCCTTTGTGCCTTGATGCTATTCCTTTATATGTAATCTGTGCATTGTTTTAAAGTATAGTTGCAACCTGTTGATTGTGGCAGTTTGCATCTACTGTACCCTTGCTTTCATGTGGTGACTGCAGTTTCGATTTGTATGCAGTCTTGCCCGTGTTGGTTTGCATTGCATTGATGCAATTGGATTTGTTTTTTTCTAAATTACACTTGAGTTGAATCCAGTATTTCGGATTTGACCTTGTGCCCGTTTGTGTACATCATTACTATAGTGGCAAGGCAGTGCACGCAAGCGTGAACTGCAGCCACACGGTATGGTTTTATGATATTCTATTTTGTTTTGATTTATTGATCTTTTGCATATTCCATATGCTGTAGTGGCGAGGCAGTGCACGCGTGCGTGTACTGCAGCCCTACTCGAATTGTCGTTTTAATTGATAGTTCAATTGTTTGACTATTTCGTTTATTCAATTCAATATGTTTTGAATCATATTGTTGATTTGGTTTAATTTAATGATTTTGTCGATATCTAATTATCTTTTGATAATTAGATTATGAGTTTCTAATTATTTATTTAATAATTGAATTTTGTCATTAATTGTCGTTTAGGCAATTTTGTTGTTTTCTAAATTATCTTCATTAATAATCTTTTTAATTTATCTTCGTTGATAATTTGGAATTGCTGATTTGTTGTTTAACACGTCTACGTGTTATATTTATCGTTATCCGATTTCTTTATTTAAGGATCGGATAGACGAGACTTATTGTGACTATAGTCTATTCGTTACTTAATTATTATCGCTTATGTGCACTAATAACTGAGTTTGAATTAGGCTGACCCGCGTATTATTTTCTTTTGAATGTAATACTCGGGTCAGACCGAGTGTTTACAGGTTGTTGATATCTTACTTTGAGTTGCTGCTTGAGCTATGAAGTCTCTTCATATCTTATGGAGTGGTCGTCGTCATGTTTAGTAGTCGGTTTATTTGTATAGGATGGTGTATATTCATGTATATTATTCACGATAATGTACTTGTATATGTAACTTCTAGAGTTGACGGTTGTAGTTGTATCATACGTACTGTATCACATGTATTGTAACTGACATCGGTTATATATATATGAGACTTTCTATTATATCTGTGTTCCGCATTTACATTATCTGTGTTATTATTATATATATTGTCCTAAACTATTATGAACCATCGTAGTTCGTCTTATACTAGAATTGGGTATGTCGATGGGAGTAAATAAATATGAGATGAAAAATAAAAATATATACCACTCCTATTGAGGTAACTAATACTAGTGTAAGGCCTAACTACGGATGGCCGCTCCTATCCAGCCTTATTCTTCGTGATAACAGACAGTATTCCTTTTAATACTCTTTGTTATTGCGAGCATAGAGGTGGGGCGTCACAGCCCGTTTGCCTGCGGATGGGCCACTGCTGAGAAACTCTTTTGGATTTTGAATCGTTTGCAGAAGTCCTGGAATTCCTCACTTTCAAATTGAGTACCATTGTCTGTGATTATTTTCTACGGCACACCATACCTGCAAAAGATATTTTTAGTCACAAAATTTATCATTTTCTTAGAGGTAATAGTAGCCAAAGGTTCAGCTTCAGCCCATTTAGTAAAATAATCAACTGCAACAATAGCATATTTAATCCCTGATTTGGCAGTTGGTAATGGCCCATTGAGATCCATTCCCCAAATGGAAAATGGCCACGGACTGACCATCTGTGTTAGCTCAGTGGAAGGTGCTCTAGGAATTTTGGCGAATCTCTGGCACTTGTCACATTTCCGAGAATATACAGCGGCGTCTTGATTAATTTCCTGCCAAAAATACCCATAACGGAGAATTTTCTTTGCTAATGTCTGACCACCCGTGTGATCTCCACATTCCCCTCCATGTACTTCAGCTAGAATTGTCTTGGCTTCATTTTTAGTTACACATCGGAGTAATGGCATTGAGAAACCCCGCCTGTACAATTGGCCGTCTTGGACTATATATCTGGAGGCTTTCCTTAGAAGCTTCTATCTTTCTCTCGAATTTTCTGGCAAAGAACCTCTGAGTAGATAGTCAAGTATTGGAGTCATCCATGATTCTTATTCCTGAGATACATTCATAATCCAGTCAACATCCATCTCGTCTGTACTTGGTGTTGACAGGACTTCTACGGGGACTAATCCCAATAGTTGAGCTTCACCAGTACTTGAATACTTCGCGAGGGAATTTGCCTTCATATTCTCTTCCCGGGGAATATGGTTTATTGAATAATGATCAAAATCTTCAAGAAGCTCCCAGGCCTTTGACAAATAAGCAGGTAAATTTCCTCCTTTAGCTTGGAATTCCTTCTTGACTTGGCATACGATAAGCTGTGAGTCACTGAAGATCTGTAATGTTCTGATATTTAGTTCTTTAGCGATTCTCAAACCTGCAATGAGAGCTTCATATTCTGCTTCATTATTAGTCGAAGGAAATTCCAGTCTCAGTGCATAACACAATGATCGTCCTTCAGGGGTCTCAAGGACAACCCCTGCCCCAGAACAGTAGTCATTCCTTGCGCCATCAACGTATAATTTCCATTTCACCGGAACGTCTTTAGTTTCCTCTTCCTCACTATCACCTTTATCTGTGCATTCAGCAATGAAGTCTGCTAAAGCTTGTCCGTTGATAGCTCTTCGGGGATGGTAAGTGATGTCATATTGACTGAGTTCAATATTCCACTTTAAAAGACGGCCCGAAGTTTCAGGGCGAAACAGGACCTGCTTCAGAGGTTGATCAGTGAGGACTTTGATGAGATGAGCTTGAAAATACGGCCTCAATTTCCGTGATGCAATCAATAGGCAATATGCAAGTTTTTCCAGCTTCGAGTAATTCATCTCTGCCCCAGTGAATCTTTTACTAATGTAATAGACTGGTCGCTGGATCCATGTATCTTCTCGAACCAATGCTGCACTCAGAGCGTGAGATGATATTGCCAGATAGATGTAGAGATCTTCACTATTGTCGGGCTTTGAGAGTATTGGAGGCACTTCCATATGACGAACCAGTTCATCAAATGCGTTCTGACACTCGGGAGTCCAATCAAAGTTTTTTCTTCCTTTCTTTAGAGTGTCAAAGAATGGAATGCATTTATCAGTAGCTTTAGAAATGAATCGGCTCAAAGCAGCAATTTTTCCGTTAAGACTCTGCAGTTCCTTCTTTGTTCTAGGAGCTTTGACCTCCTTCAAGGCAGTGATTTGAGCAGGATTAGCCTCAATGCCTCTAGCGCTCACAATAAATCCCAAAAACCTTCCGGACTCCACTCCGAATGAACATTTCAACGGGTTAAGTTTCATTCCGTATCTCCGGAGGACCGCAAACATTTCCGCCAAGTGATCCATGTGGTCCACTGCTTTCTTTGACTTTACCAACATATCATCGACATAGACTTCCATTGTCTTTCCGATCTGTGGTTTAAACATGGTGTTAATAAGCCTTTGGTAGGTTGCCCCCTCATTCTTGAGTCCGAAGGGCATGACTTTGTAGCAGTAAAGACCAACATCCGTTATGAAGCTCGTGTCCTCCTGATCTGGCTCATGCATCATGATCTGATTGTACCCGGAATAAGCATCAATAAAAGACAACAATTCATGTCCCGCCGTTCCGTCCACCAACTGATCAATTCTAGGCAGCGGGAAACAGTCTTTGGGGCAAGCCTTATTCAGATCTGAGAAGTCAATGCATACTCTCCACTTCCCATTAGCCTTTTTAACCAGGACAGGATTTGAGACCCAATCTGGGTAAACAGATTCTCTGATGAAGCCATTCTCCATGAGTCGATCGACTTCTTCTTTCAACGCTGCTGACCTCTCTGGACCTTGAGTTCTTCTTTTCTGTTTTACTGGCGTGAACTTTGGATCGATGTTCAGAGCGTGTACCGCAATCTCTGGTGATATTCCGCACATGTCGGCATGAGTCCATGCGAATACATCTAAATTTGCCTTCAAGAATGAGACCAGAATATTCTGAGCTGTAGTGTTGAGTTGTGAACCCACATTCAGCACCTTGTTTGGGTCCTTTAAGTCAACAGGTACCGGCACTGTCACCTCTACCGGCACTACTCTATTCTCCCCTGCACTAGCTTTTCTTGGATCCCTCTCTCTCCGGGCACCGCTATGTTCGCCAGTGCAGGGACTAACCTGTAGTTGCTACAAGGTTCGTTCTTTGATGCGGACTGAAGGCGCCGCATCTTTTCCCATTTCTCTCCTCTTTGTTTCACGTAGCTCTACTAGATAGCACTCCCGTCCCACGTTCTGATCTCCTTTAATTATCCCAATTCCGTTATCAGTGGGAAATTTTATAGTTAGACACCATGGGGCGAGAACAGCTTTGAATGCAGCCAGAGTCGGTCGGCCCAAGAAAGCATTATAAGCAGAAAATTCTTCAACAATTATAAAGGTCTGCCTTCGAGCTACCTTTCTCAGCCCCTCTCCGAGCTCTACAATCAAGTCTATAGTCCCAATCGGCTGCTTTGGCTGCCCAGTGAAGCCAGCAATTTTCAATGACGAAGCCTGAACGTCAGCTATTGGTATCTTCATCTGGTCAAAAGTTTTCTTGAAGAGAATATTACACGAAGCCCCGCAATCGACCAGAATTCTTCTCACAGTGGCCGAGCCAATACCGGCAGAAATGACCAGAGGATCTATCGTAGGGGCTTCAATACCCATAGAGTCCCTGGTGCTAAATATGATGTCATCAGGGAAAGTTTTCTGTTGTTTCAATGGCGCAGCATCCTCTAATACAAAAACACTTTCTTCTGCGGGTGCATGCTTCAGTGCTCGAGCATACCTTTCCATCTCACCCCAGCTCCTGCCTGCTGGGTGAGGACCTCCCGTTATCACATTAATGACAGGCCTGTCTGACTCATGTTCTACGGCCTTCTCACTCGAGCTTGGATGGTGAGCGGGGACTTGTTGCCTTTGGACCGATGAGGTTATTGTGTCCCTACCCCTTCTAACATACTGTTGGAGCTTGTTCTCTTTCAACCAGTCGCTCAATTACTTCTTTCAAGTGTCGGCATTCGTTAGTGTCATGACCAAGCTGATTGTGAAACTGACAGAATCTTCCACTTTTCTCCATTTTACCTCCAACCCTCATCTTAGGTGGCGTAGGATAACTGATATTATCTTTGGTTGCGAAGAAGATATTTTCAGGGGTATCAGTCAAAGGTGTGAAGTTGAAAGCTCGACCTTCTTTGCATCCCCTTGTTTCTTTCTGCCGCCGTTCCCCCTTTTCTGAGCATTGGATTCCTTTTTATCTGGAGCATTACTATCATTCTTAATTTCCGCTGATGCCACCTTAGCTGGTGCTTGAAGGCTTTCCAGGCGCATGAACTCATCGGCTTTTTTATAGAATTTATCGAATGAATTTGGTTCTTTCATTTTCAACCATTCTCCAAACTTGCTCGATTTATCAATTGCCCTCATCAAGTATGTTAAAACCATGCGTGGCTTAGCGTTATCAGCCTCGGCCAAAGCTATGTTGAATCGATTCAGGAACGACTTGATGGATTCCCCTGGGTTTTGCTCCAGATTTGACAATGACATTATGTCCTTTGCTTTAGAGGCGTACAACCGAAACTGCTCCTTGAACTTCTTAGTTAAGTCCGAGAACTGATCAATGGATCTAACTGCTAGCTTGGTAAACCATAATAAAGCTACTCCTTCCAAATACACCGGGAAGTATCGGCATTTAATCTCATCGGATGCCCTGGCGCCAGTCATATTTATACAGAAATTCGTTAGGATCACTTGTTCCTTTGTAAGCTGGAATAGTGGGCGGAACAAATTTTCTCGGGAATTCAGCTTTCAGAATCCTCTCAGTGAATGGAGTTTTGCTTGGAGCAAAGCCCCACTCTTTCTCATCCTCGTCCTTTCGCATACTTTCTTTCATGATTTGATGGACCATTCCTGAAAAATACTCTTCATCATCCACAGGCCCTGTGGGGAAAACGTCAGCCATTCTTTCAGAGTTCTGCCTTGACAGTCGTTCACGAAGGGTCGTTTGAGGTCCCGATCCTCCGTCCTGAGGAAGTGGCCTTTCGACAGGGCTTACCGCCCTTTGAGAAGTATTCCCTCTAACCCCCTGAGCTCTATCAGCAGAGTTTCCTTCTTTATTTATTGGCTGACGATTAGCCTCGAGCAAATCATTTAGCTTATTCAATATCAAGGTATTCTGAGCATTCCGAGCCTCTAATTGTGCATTTTGAGCATTTAATTGTTGATTCAATCCCAAAACCACAGCGTCTAATTCCGCTCGCGTAACTCCCACAGTTGGAGTTGTCTGACTCAGAGGAGGAGAAGTGGCGGTGTTCTCTTGAACATCATCAGATCTGGAAGATCTACGTTTCCTTCCGGGAGCCATAATTTCTGTTAAACTTCTGGTCTTAACGGAGATTCTTTCCTCACAGTTTGGTGAAGCAATGATGTCAATATCCTGAGTTCGATCCCTCTCAATGAAAGCACCAAAAATGTTAACGTGAAAATCAGACGCTAACACCCCGGTGTGAGATAAAGTTGGATGAAAGCACCACCCGTGTATACGGGAACTACAAGCAAGTAGAGAAAATACAGGCAAAAGCAGAAAAGACAACAATTTTATAGTGGTTCGGCTCAGAGTAAGCCTACGTCCACTTTAACTCTCTTTATTATTGAATTTGATTACAACTTAACAACAATCTTCAATTACAACACACTTTAGACCAGTAGATCAAACTTTGATAGAGAATAATCTTCCGAATTCACGTTGAAATGATGTAGATTTCCTCTTCGAGATCGACATAGTGTCTTTGGTGTTTGGAGTACTTGAAGTGTTGAATGAGTGGAGAATTCTGCAGAGTATCGGCGCTTGGAATGGTCGGCCAAAAAGTCCCCTCCATGTTTGAGGTAGGTTGGTATTTATAGAAAAATCTTCCCTTTGGATTGTAAGTCGTGTTCAACTCATGGTAACCCGTGGCCGAGTTAAGTTGGGTCGTGGGCGACTCAGCTGGTTTTTGGTTGTAGCACTAGTCCTAACTCGTTCGCGAGTCAAGAGATCATGGCCGACTTATCTGATTAAGTCCTTGGTTCCTCGATGGTTCACTTCTTCAAAATTGCAAGTCATGAGCCCCTCACGAGTCAACTCTCCTACATAAGCATTGCGATTGCGGGCTACGACTCAATGGTTTTAGGTGAGTCATGCTGAGTCGTGAGTCGTGAGTCGCTTCTTTGAGTCGCTGACGACTCAAGGTAGGTCGTAGGTCGCACGATTCTGTGACTCGCGCAACTCCTCAATTTGTTGAGTCGGTAACTCGTTGAGTCGGCCTGTCTCATAAACCGTTAACCCCTTGAGTCGTTCCGCTTCCCTTAAGCCGCCTTGAATTCTAACTCGTCAGCTTGTTGAGTCGCTTCTACCTTTAAGCCGTGAATTACCTTGAGTCGTAGACCCACTGAGTCGGTAAGATCTTTAAATTGATGAGTCGGTGCAGACCTTAACTCGTTGACAAAACGGGGTTAACAGTTTTGAAAGTACCTTTTAAAATATAAATTAAAAGTCCAAAGTTTGTTTTAAAAGAATGTTTGGAAAAAAAAATATTTACTTGGGTTATTTGAAAAACTTTAAAGTAAAGATTTAATTAATTAATTATAGAAGTGATTATTTAAAGATTTAGTTGATATTTGCTTTAGAAAGTGGTTATTTAAATAGGTATACCCAATCTACTACCTTTATTTTAAAGTTAATTTGGATTTGAAGTTTTATATAAGATATTAGTATAATAGTTTCTTAACAAATATTTAAACAAATGTTTTAAAATAGTTTTATCTAAATGTTTCCAAGTATACATTTTGGACAAGTGATTTGAATTATTTAAAGTACTTGAACTCGACAGACTTTCAGTGGTAATAAATAATATCGAGAATTTTATTCCGGGAGTGAAAAGCGATTTGAAATTTGTTTTCAAATGGTTGAAGTGTGAAAATATATCTTGCAAAGATATTTTGAAAATAAATAAATGGGGGAAAATTATTTGAAATCCAGTAATTGTTGTGAATGTTGATTGATAGTTAAATAACCGACTATCAATATTTGCCTTTACATGGCGTTTGAATTTCGATGCGACTGGGGGTCGGATTCCAAGTGGATATCCGGAAACCACGACGAACCTTTGTGATTGTGATAGATCTTTTATTTAAAAGATCGAAGTAGAAATTGTTGTGATTTGTTTGAAATCTGAATGAACACTTATTTTTAAAAGTAAGCACTCATTATTCGGATTAGCCGGGAGAGGACCTTTGTGTCATATAACCCATTATGAATAATGATACGTTGAAATGGGCTTGCATTTGAAGACCGATGGTGAAGACCGGGTATTTGCGAGAATGATAGAATGACCTATTGAATGTCTCTGCATTGAGTAGCTACGGTATAGAGATTCCCTAAGCGAAGGGAAGTCCAACGGGATTGTGAATACCCGGATTGCAAGGGCTTCTTCGGAAGTGCCTTCGGTTCTGTTCGAACCCAGAACAGACTTGTATGGATGTGTGTCTGACGTTACAAATTGAGATGTAAAGCTGGTTTCTATCAAATACATTTCTGTTGGTGGCGGAGAATTTATTCTCTTAGCTTAACACCCTTCTCTGAGACGTACGAGCTCAGAGGTTATGTAGTTAATGGTTACTAGTGATACATTCCCAATTTGGTAATGTGGCATACGAAGTGCTGCCGATCATTTGTTGATCGAAGCATGGCATTGTGAAAAAGTGTAACTTTGTGTACGAGACTTCGTCGAGCCTCACAAGCCGGGAATGGTCGAAACAGAAATGTTGCGGCAAGGTTTTTAGGGGTCGCGCCCCTAGGGTATGTTCATTTTCTTCTGGATAAAGGGTCGCATCATGGTATGGAGCCTAGATACTTAACTCATGTGGACACTGTAAATTTATTACTGTGTGATGTTGCTTTGTGGTTGAGGATCCTCGGATAAAGGTCGGTAACGACCGGGGATGGCATACTCATGTGTGGAGTTATCTATGTTACAACTTCATTGCACCGGAAGCGTGAGGTAACTCGGCCTTTTATTAGCAGAGATCCGGTTAGGTTCTCGGGGCGTCCTTCCAGAGGCGTAGCCATTTCGGTGTAGGAAGTTCCTTTGCCTGACCATTTGTTGGAAATTCAAAGAAACAATACGTGCCCTGTACGGTTTTAGTTGTACGACCTGTCATGGAATGTGGCGGTAACCTGCTATTGAACATAGTAGCTATAGTAGGCATATGACGAAATGTTGTATGCTGGCTAAGATTAATACTAAACTTTCGAAATGTTTTCTGCACTATGCACTAATAACAATATCGAAAGAATTTTGCGTATTAAGCATTTTTGACTATCATAAGGGGAAATCTCCTCCAAGTGTGCGTTTGCATTGTGTGTGTGGCAGGAGGCCTTATGGCAGTTTCATTTTTCAAAAGCAAAGCGGATTTCTTTGTTTTTTTTGTGAAAATAACTGTTTTTAAGATCTCACACCAGTCCCATGACTGACTTGGAGTTTATTGTTCCCTTTCTAAACTCTGGGTGCCCACCAATTTCCACATGGGTAGCCTAGAGTCAGGTTATCGGGTCATTCTGGAATTCAGGAGTTGCTGTGGAAATCAGGAGCAAGCTGGATGGTGGAGCGTATCACTAGTATATGTTATATTTTCTTCCGCTGTTTGTTGTTGTAACACTTTGATAGTGTAATGTGATGAAATGTAATAACTGATATAATAATTCTGTTTAAAGATATTTATTTATCTATTATATTTGTTCCGCTGCGATATGTGAGATTCTGTTATTGTTTCCGCTTCTTCTTCTACCTCTTCTTCTTTAAACCCTAACGATTCGGTTTTTGGGCATTCGACTGTGCGGCATTTGATACAGTGGACGTATCGATGTCGACTTTCGAAAGTCAAAAAATTGGGTCGTTACATAAGGCCTCCCGCTACACACACAATGCAATCGTAAACTTTGAGGAGATCTCCTTATGACAGTAAAAAATGCTTGATACGCGAAAACTGTTTGATATTATTATTAGTGCATAGTGCAGAAAACATTTGCAAGCATAATATTAATCTTAGCTAGCATACGTACCATTATAGTGTGCTTACTATAGCTGCCATGTTAAATGGAAGGTTCTACAACTAAAACCGTATAAGGCACGTATTGGATGATTGGGTTTCCAACAATGGTCAGGCAAAGGAATTTCCCACACAAAATGGAACGCCTCTGGAGGGACGTGCCCGAGAACCTAACTAGATCTCTGCCAACACAAGGCCGGCTTACCTCTATAACTAGGTAACTACTGACACGAGCATGCCATCCCCCCATCGTTAACAACCTTTATCCGAGGTACCTCTCAACCGACAACCACAAAGCAATAAGTTTGCAACAACCATAAAGTTAAGCATCTGGGCTCCATACCATGATACCATTCATAATCCAGAAGGAAATGGACATACCCTCAGGGAGCGCTACCTCCAAATAACCTTGCTGCAACGATACCTGTTTCGACCATAACCGGGTTGTGAGGCTTGACAAAGTTTTGTCCATAAAGCTACGCTTTATACAAAAGTCATGCTTCGATCAACAAATGATCAGCAGCACTTCGTATGCCACATTACCAAATTGGGAATGTATCACTTGTAACCATCAACTACATTACCTCTGAGCTCATACGTCTCAGAGAAGGTGTTAAGCCAAGTGAATAAATTCTCCGCCATCAAACAGAAATTTATTTGATAGAAACTGGTTTTACACCTCAAAGTGTAATGTCAGACACACATCCATACAAGTCTGTTCTGGGTTCGAACAGAATCGAAGACTCTTCACAAAGATTCACTTGCAATTCCTGGCATCCTCAATCCCGATCGGACACCCCATCACATATGAAGATCTCTATACCAGAGCAACTTAGTGCAGAGTCATTCGACAGGTTATCCTATCGTTCTCGAAGACACCCGGTCTTCACTACCGGTCTTCAAATGCTATCCATTTCGTCATATTACCATTCTGAATGGGTTATATGACATAAGGTCCTCTCCCAGTTAAACCGAATAATGAGCGCAATATTTTAAAACATATGGATAATGAGATCTCAGTTAAGTCACAACTTAAAACCCAAAACCTTCCTTCAAATGTTTTAAACAAATTACCATTTTCAAATCTTTAAACAAAAAGATTCATTTCACAAAGTTCACCCATCTTTCATGGAGATTCATTCACAATATTTAAACAAAAGTTCTGTCTTTGAGATCCCCTTTTATTTGAAAATAAAGTTCACCATATATTTCACAAAGATTCCTTTATAGTTTTCAAAACAATTCCATATCAAATCTTTTATACAAAAGATACACCTTTAAGATCTCTTCCATTTCAAAACAAGGTTCACAATTTTTCACAAAGATTAATTCATAGTTTTCAAAACTATTTCAATTCCATTTCAAACTTGAAATCTTTCACAAATTTGGAAATCCTTCCTTCATATGAAAGCTATTATTATTTGAAAAAAAAATAGTTTTTGTTTCGGAAGAATCCGAATACATTTGCTCAAGTTAAAGCCTTTCAAACTTAGGGTAAATTCAAATTCTAAAAATAATACTTTTTAAAATGGTTTAAAACCCATGTAAACACATTTATAACTTGTATAACCTTTTTAAACCATAATTTTCCAAATACAAAATATAATTTCAAATCTTGAGTTTAAATTCAAATCAAATTATTTAATTTTCAGAACTTTATTTATTCAAAATAACCTTTATCTTCAAAACTCCTTTTCAAAAGATTTTCATATTTAATCCAAATCCATTTCCAAAATCATTTGGATTCAAAATTCAACTTTAAAATTAGTTCAAAAATATGCGACTTAACCGATTTTCTTGTGAAACCCATATTTGTGTGTATATAGTGTAGTCTAAGGGTTTTACAGAATAGTGCAACATCATCAATCGTCACAGATTCAAGCACATCAATATCGATAAGTGGTATAACCCAATAACGCTTGTCCCCATTCACTGATTCGTAAATAAATAATATAGATTTATCATAGATAAATAAATTACATTCATCACAGATCACACCAAAACAATTCATAGCACAAAGCATAACATATCTGGGATATCAAACAATTCAACAATCAATAGAGTTCAAACATCCAAAAATAAGATTTACTAAACATCTAATTAATTACTAATCCTAATTAATTAATATTAATTTATTACAAATCATATTAATTAATTATCCTTTAATCATTTAGTAATTTACCTTTAATAATAAATTAATAAACCTTTAATTATTAATTAATTAATCTTAATTAATAAATAAATCAACCTTTAATCATTTAATAATTAACCTC
Organism: Allium cepa; assembly: GCA_030765085.1. Classification (NCBI taxonomy): domain Eukaryota; kingdom Viridiplantae; phylum Streptophyta; class Magnoliopsida; order Asparagales; family Amaryllidaceae; genus Allium; species Allium cepa. Next base: position 963,097,059 of record CM060928.1, read on the forward strand.
TAATTATTTAACTATTCTTTAATTTCCCTTAATTAATTAATTAATAAATCAATTAACCTTTAATTAATTACCATTAAATTAATTATCCTTAATTAATTACAATAATTAATTAACCTTAAGTTAATTACAAAATTGATTAGCCCTTAATTAATTATCATTTAATAAATAAAATTATAATAAATGATTATCCTTAATCACTTTCATTAATTAATCAATTATCCTCAATTACTTTTATTAAGCACTTATTTTTAAATAATTAAATACCCTTAATTAATTACCTTTAATTAATTATTCTTAATTAATTACAATAAGTGATTATCCCTAATCACTTACTCAACTTTAATTAATTAATTACTTTTTAATCAATATTAAATTGACCTTAATTAAGTAATTAATTAACCTTAATCATGAAATTGATTATCCTTAATTATCCAAATACCCATAAGTAATTATCTTTTCATTAATCACTAACTTATCATTAAAAATCTTTAATTAATCATCTTTGTAATTAATTATCATTAACACAAAATTTAAGTCAATTAATGGTTCAAAAACATTTCTTTCAATTAACTCTTTAACTTCATTATTGATTTAAAGTAATCTTAAGAATTAATTTATAAATAGTGATCATATAATTAAATAAGACTTAATTACTTCTTTATTAACTTTGAGATTGAATCAAGACAATTATTTAAAATCTATTAACTTTAAATATATTTTAAACTTTGTTAAATATTAATTTGTGAACTAATTATTTTCAAAACTCTAAAACTTTATTTTACTATGCATTAAACTTAGAAACATTTTAAAACACAAGTTCTTTAATTCAAAATCTGAAAATATTATTTCTTAAATTTTGAAAACTGTTACTTGAACAAAATATAACCCGAGATAACACTTAAAATTCCTGAGCAAAGACATACTAGCCTTCTATCTGCTTCGAGACAAACTCATGAACGCTTTAGGATTGACCCGAGTAATCTTCATCTTTTCTGACATCACAAATAATCCAGATTAAAAAACGTACGTATGCACATGCATAGCCAGGTGATCAACTTTCGATCATCGCCAATCCTTCTCATGCGTCGATGATCACCTTTACATCCATCGCAAACACCCAGAATTTCCCAGTTGACCACGAAATCGAAAAGAGCTATCGAGCTCCACCTGGAAATTTGACTTCGATCACTAATTCACCTTGCGCCTCCACTACACTTCAGCAGACTTCTCGCCACTTCACCAGGACCTTCGCCCGAGTCCCTAGCTCCTGCTCCCCTTTGACCGATCGACTAAAAAGCCTTGACGATGTTGCAATTCCCTCAAGAAACAGTTCAACAGAAAGATGAGTTTAAACCCTAAATCGGTATCGTACGCCATCCACAGTTGCCTGGAATTTCATCGGACATTTTTCCCAAATTCTCCGACCCCCAGCGAGCTATGACATCAACTTCGACGCCCAATGCTTCGTTGATCACCAGAATTTGGTGAAAAAGGCGATTCCGTTCAACTTCGAACTCCTTGCTCATTTCTTTATTAAAAATTCCGTAATTTTAAAAATCATGATTCTCAAATATGAAATGAATTGTATAAGTGAATCAAACAATTATTTCATTCGATTTAATCATGTTTTTTTTATAATTTCACTGTATATTAATATTTCCAGTTAAACTCAATCGTATTCTTCTTAAAAACATTTTTAAGGTCTAATTCTTGATCAAACAAACAAGCCTCATACAGATCCTAAAGCCTACAAAGGATTTGAGAAGGAGATTTTGATTTATGAAATAGGGTTTGAAAGCCTATCATCCAACAGAGTTGTGTAAACATACATACACAGACATAAACAGACACACACACACACACACACACACATATATATATATATATATATGCAAGCAGATACTTCATCAAATCTCAAGGACGTTTACATGCATTAAGATATCAAACAGCTTAAGCTTAAAAATAAGAATTTGCTCACCTTGAATTGAAGACAGGGAGGAGCAGAGAAAGATTTTTAGGCCAGGAATTTGCATACTTGATTAGTTTTAAATCTTCCGGTTTGGAGTTTGCTGGATTGTATTTGTTTCCCATTTTGCTTTGAGTTAATGCTGAATTTGATTTGCTTCTTTGAACTGCCATTGATTCAAAACTGGAAAATGTTTTTGCTTTAAGCTTGCTTCCCGGTTCCAAAATCTAAAGAGGTTTGTTGGCTTAATTTTTTTTCTTTTTCCAGGCTTTAGATTGAGATGCTTTACTGGTTTGTCTCGAATTCTTTGAAAACTAAAGAGATCATTTCTTAGATTTGCTTGAATACAGGCTTTGAATTTTCTGAGATGATTTCTTTTTTACGTGGTTTGTTTTGTTTCAACTTAAAAGCTTCCAGGCTTTTGCTTGCTTGATTTTTGAATATGTTTTGATTCAACTTGATTTTGTTTTTGATTTTAAACTATACTTTGTTTTTCTATCTTCTTTTTAGATTTGAGGTTTTTCTTTTGTTTTGAATGCTTGAAATAAAATGGAAAAGAGTATGATAATTTTCTCCTTATTAATTAAATTCAAAGATGATAAGAATATTAAAAAAAATGACACTTGTTAAGGTAAATGAACACTTGTAACAAGAATGAGATTATTAATTTGCAAATGTCATTTTTGGTTAAATTTATTTTAAATCCTCTATTAAACTTTTATTTAATTTATATTTTAAACCCTTTCTTTTATAAATTACTTAATTTTTATATTTACGTATGTTTTAAACTTACAAACTATTTTTATTTGTTTTAAAAGAAAATAAAATTTAAATCTTGAATTAAATCTCACTTCATATTTTCAAACCAATCTTACCTTGATATTCATACATTTTATATTACTTATATTTTACACAATTTTTTTGTTAAAGAAAAAAAATTTGGAATCAAATTATCCATTACTAATAAATAATCATATATATATATATATATTTGTTTCTTTAAAATATAGAATTCTAAATCCAATTTTTATTCCCAATGTTCAAATTATTTCTTAAATAAATTCACAAATAAATCCAAACCCAATTTATTTGTAAATATTTATAATTGAATTCCCCAAATTAAATTCAATTTATTTTCTAAAATATTTATTTTAGAGTTTTAAATTCAAAATGAAATTCAAAATAAATTTATGTACATGTAAATAAACACACATATATATTTGATAACAAATTTCTATTAGTATAAAATTATATAGTTTTCAAATCTAATTTTTATTTATTTATAAGATATTTAATTTAGAATTTTAAAGCCCCAATTAAATTTAAAATCAATACCCAAATAAACAAATATCTTATTAAATTTGAAAAATTCAAATTAATTCACAATTTTGTTCAAAAATTTATTTTAATTACCAATTTAAATTTGATTAAAAATCGGAACCGTTACAGACTCCTCTCTTAAGAAAATTTCATCCTCGAAATTTGCCAGGGAGACAACAAAAGATGGATATAAAGATAGAGAATCGACTCATTAATTAAGTTGATTATCTATTCTGTATTTGGCTTACCAATTCAGAATATCATCAATAAATATGAGAACGAACTCATACGATATTTTATCAAATACTCGGGTCACCCAGATCTACGAATATATAGGGGTATTGATTAGTCCGAAGGGTAACTAACCATTCGTAGAATATATCTAGACCTAATAGAACAAATAATGTATTCAATCTTTCACAACTTTCAAATGTTAGATATCGATTCCAAACTCAAGTCGGAATATCCCAAAGTATGCACTATCTTGTCCCTCCTCGGACTTGAATTCCCATAAGAAATTACAACAGAATTCTTAAATTTGGTTCTAATCGAAATCGTTTTATCGATACAAATCTTTATATTTTATTCATCAATTCATTTAAAATAGAATTTAAATTCATTAAAGTTTAAAACAAAAATATTATAGGGAATTGATGAAGAAAATATGAATTAAGAACCTTCTCTACAATGATTTGCAGGGCTACCACCATACCAAAGCTTCTCCCTCAAGCTGCCGTGAAGCAATCAAAGAATCAGAATTGAGTGGTGATCAAAAGAGATTTGATAGGAAAAGATTATTTTCGTTGTTGCTAGGTATTGACCATTTGTAGAGGTACTTCCCTATCCCCTACGTCGTCCTCTTCTTGCACTCATACTCACTATCAGTGGATAGTAAGAGAATGTACCGAGGCACACGAACGGATATCTTAGGGATATACTCATTCTAGGGTATGCTTTACCCTATCTCTAATGAGTTACCTAATGTGCTATACTCCTGAGCTAAAGTTTAACCTTCCGCTCTGATACCACTGTAATGACCCTGACTAAACCTTCGAAAATCGACACCGAATACATCATTCATATTCCAATGCCGCAGATTCAAACGTCTACTTTGGTTCGTCGGAGCTTATAACACATTAAGTATAACAAAACAACGGAAGAAAATGAATAATACATTGATATACAACAGTTGATACAACAAAGATACAGCGAATATCAATGCATATATCAGAGCTAGAATACAACAGCGGAAAAAAACAACAGCAAAGCACAAAACTCAGCAACGGAAAGACAATGTCTTCAATGCCAAATTCTAAAACTCGAATCACCCTTAATGCTAAACTAAGCAAACTCGATCCACAAAGCGATTTCCACAATCCAAACGGCTTCAAAGACCAAAAGACTTCAAGGATATCCAAAGCTACATCTACTATTTGATTATCTGAAAAACCCAACTCTATACTGCCCATGTGGAAAATTGTGGGCACCCAGAGTTTAGGAAGGGAACAATAAACTCCAGGTTAGTCATGTGACTAGTATGAGCAAACAAAAACAGTTTTATCTTTTAAAAAACAACAGAAGAAGCAAGAGAAATTCACTATGCTTTTGGAAAATGAAACTGCTATAAGGCCTCCCGCCACACACACAATGCAAGCCCAAACTTGGAGGAGATTTCTCCTTATGAGTTAAAAATGCTTGATACGTGAAAACTATTTGATATTATTATTAGTGCATAGTGCTGAAAACATTTGCAAGTATAATATAAATCTTAACCAGCATACGTACCATTATAGTATGCCTACTATAGCTACCATGTTAAATGGAAGGTTCTACAACTAAAACCATACAAGGCGCGTATTTGATGATTGGGTTTCCAACAATGGTCAGGCAAAGGAACTTCCCACACAAAATGGAATGCCTATGGAGGGACGTCCTCGAGAACCTAACCGGATCTCTGCCAACACAAGGCCGGGTCATCTCTGTAACTAGGTAACTACTGACACGAGCATGCCATCCCCCGGTCGTTACCAACCTTTATCCGAGGTACCTCTCAACTCACAACCACAAAGCAATAAGTTTGCAGCAACCACAAAGCTAAGTATTTGGGCTCCATACCATGATACCACTCATAATCCAGAAGGAAATGGTCATACCCTCAGGGGGAGCTACCCCCAAATTACCTTGCTGTAACGATTCCTGTTTCGACCATAACTGGGTTGTGAGGCTTGATAAAGTTTCGTCTATAAAGCTACGCTTTACACAAAAGCCATACTTCAATCAACAAATGATCTGCAGCACTTCGTATGCCACATTACCAAATTGGGAATGTATCACTAGTAACCATCAACTACATAACCTCTGAGCTCGTACGTCTCAGAAAAGGGTGTTAAGCTAAGAGAATAAATTCTCCGCCACCAAACAGAAATGTATTTGATAGAAACTGGTTTTACATCTCAAAGTGTAATGTCAGAGACACATCCATACAAGTATGTTCTGGGTTCGAATAGAACCGAAGGCACTTCACAAAGAAGCTCTTGCAATTCTGGGCATCCTCAATCCCGATCGGACTCCCCATCACATATGGAGATCTCTATACTGGAGCAATTCAGTGCAAAGTCATTCGACAGGTTATCATATCGTCCTCGAAGACACCCGGTCTTCACCACCGGTCTTCAAATGCTATCCATTTCTTTGTATCACTATTCAGAATGGGTTATATGACACAAGGTCCTCTCCCAGCTAAACCGAATAGTGAGCGCAATATTTTAAAACATATGGATAATGGGATCTCAGTTAAGTCACAACTTAAAACCCAAAACCTTCCTTCAAATGTTTTAAACAAATTACCATTTTCAAATCTTTAAACAAAAAGATTCATTTCACAAAGTTCACCCATCTGTCACAAAGGTTCATTCACAACATTTAAATAAAAGTTCTACCTTAGAGATCCTCTTTTGTTTGAAAACAAAGTTCACCTAATATTTCACAAAGATTCCTTTATAGCTTTCGAAACAATTCCATTTCAAATCTTTTACACAAAAGATACACCTTTAAGATCCTCTTTAATTTCAAAACAAGGCTCACAATTTTTCACAAAGATTAATTCATAGTTTTAAAAAACTATTTCAATTCCATTTCAAACTCGAAATCTTTCAACGCAAATTGGAAATCCTTCCTTCATATGAAAGCTATTATTATTTGAAAACAAATAGTTTTTGTTTTGGAAGAATCCGATTACATTTGCTCAAGTTAAAGCCTTTCAAACTTAGGGTAAATTCAAATTCTCAAAATAATACTTTTTAAAATGTTTTAAAACCCATATAAACACATTTATAACTTGTATAACCTTTTTAAACCATAATTTTCCAAACATAGAAGTCAATTTCAAATCTTGAATTTAAATTCAAATCAAACTATTTAAATTTCAGAACTTTATTTATTCAAAATAACCTTTATCTTCAAAACTTCTTTTCAAATGGTTTTCATATTTAATCAAATTCCATTTCCAAAATCATTTGGATTAAAAATTAAACTTTAAAATTAATTCAAAAATATGTGACTTAACCAATTTCCTCGTGAAATCCATATTTGTGTGTGTATAGTGTAGTCCAGTGGTTTTACACAATAGTGCAACTTCATTAATCGTCACAGATTCAAGCATAGCAATATCGATAAGTGGTGTAATCCAATAATGCTTATCTCCATTCACATATTTATAGATAAATAATATAGATTTATCACAGATGAATAAATTACATTCGTCACAGATCACACCAAAACAATTCCTAGCACAAAGCATAACATATCAGGGATATCAAACAATTCAACAATCAATAGAGTTCAAACATCTATAAATAAGATTTACTAAACATCTAATTAATTTAAACCAGATTAATTATTAATCCTGGTTAATTAATATTAATTTATTACAAATCACGTTAATTAATTATCCTTTAATCATTTAGTAATTTACCATTAATAATAAATTAATCAACCTTTAATTATTAATTAATTAATCTTAATTAATAAATAAATCAACCTTTAATCATTTAATAATTAACCTCTAATTATTTAATTATTCTTTAATTAATTTAATCAAAGGTTAATTAATTTATATTAATTATCCTTAATTAATTACAATAATTAATTAACCTTAAGTTAATTACAAAATTGATTAACCCTTAATTGATTATCATTTAATAAATAAAATTATAATAAATGATTATCTTTAATCACTTTCATTAATTAATCACTTATCCTCAATTACTTTTATTAAGCACTTATTTTTAAATGATTAAATACCCTTAATTCATTACCTTTAATTAATTATTCCTAATTAATTAAAGCAAGTGATTATCCCTAATCACTTACTCAACTTTAATTAATTAATTACTTTTTAATCAATATTTAATTGACCTTAATTAAGTAATTAATTAACCTTAATCATGAAATTGATTATCCTTAATTATCCAAATACCCATAAGTAATTATCTTTTCATTAATCACTAACATATAATTAAAAATCTTTGATTAACCATCTTTGTAATTAATTATCATTAACACAAAATTTAAGTCAATTAATGATTCAAAAACATTTCTTTTAATTAACTCTTTAACTTCATTATTGATTTAAAATAATCTTAAGAATTAATTTATAAATAGTGATCATACAATTAAATAAAACTTAATTACTTTTTTATTAACTTTTAGATTGAATCAAGACAATTATTTAAAATCTATTAACTTTAAATATATTTTGAACTTTATTAAATTTTAGTTTGTGAAATAAATATTTTCATAACTCTAAAACTTTATTTTACTTTGCATTAAGCTTAGAAACAATTTAAAACACAAGTACTTTAATTCAAAACCTGAAAACATTTTTTTTAATTTTGAAAACTGTTACTTGAACAAAATATACCCCGAGACAATACTCAAAATTCCCGAGCAAAGGCATGAGACACACGAGCCTTCTATCTGCTTCGAGACAAACTCACGAACGCTTCAGGATTGACCCGAGTAATCTTCATCTTCTACAACATCACAAATAACCCAGATCAAAAAACATACGTATGCACGTGTACGGCCAGGCGATCGACTTCCTATCATCGTCGATCCTTCTCACGCGTCGACGATCACCTTTACATCCATCACAAACACCCATAATTTCCGAAATCGAAAAGAGCTATCGAGCTCCACCTGGAAATTCGACTTCGATCATGAATTCACCTCGCGCCTCCACTACACTTCACCAGACTTCTCGCCACTTCACCAGGACCTTCACCTGAGTCCCTAGCTCCTGCTACCCCTTGACCGACCGACCAAAAAGCCGTGACGATGTTGCAATTCCCTCAAGAAACAATTCAACAAAAAGATGAGTTTAAACCCTAAATCAATATCGTACACCATCCATGGTTGCCTGGAATTTCATCAGACATTTTTCCCAAATTCTCCGACCCCCTAGTGAGCTATGACATCAACTTCGAGGTCCCAGTGCTTCGTTGATCACCAGAATTTGGTGAAAAAGGCGATTCCGTTCAAATTCGAATTCCTCGCTCGTTTCTTTATTAAAAATTACATTTTAATTTAAAAATCATGATTTTCAAATAAGAAATGAATTATATAAGTGAATCAAACAATTATTTCATTCGATTTAATCATGTTTTTGATAATTTCACTGTATATTAATATTTTCAGTCAAACTCAATTCTATTCTTTTTAAAACATTTTTAAGATCTAATTCTTGATCAAACAAACAAGCTTCATACAATTCCTAAAGCCTAAAAACGATTTGAGAAGGAGATTTTGATTTATGAAACAGGGTTTGAAAGCCTGTCATCCAACAAAGATTTGTAAACATACATACACACAGACATATACACATATATATATCTATATATATACACACACAAGCAGATACTTCATCAAATCTCAAGGATGTTTACATGCATTAAGACATCAAACAGCTTAAGCTTAAAAATAAGAATTTTCTCACCTTGAATTGAAGACAGAGAAGAGCAGAGTAAGATTTTTAGGCCAGGAATTTGCATGCTTGATTTGTATTAAAGCCTCCGGTTTGGAGTTTGCTAGATTGTATTTGTTTTCCATTTTTCTTTGAGTTAATGTTGAATTTGATTTGTTTCTTTGAACTACCATTGATTCAAAACTGGAAAATGTTTTTGCTTTAAGCTTGCTTCCAGGTTCTAAAATATGAAGAGGTTTGTTTGCTTAATTTTTTTTCTTTTTCCAGACTTTAGTTTGAGATGTTTTACTGGTCTGTCTCAAATTCTTTGAAAACTAAAGAGATGATTTCTCAGATTTGCTTGAATACAAGCTTTGAATTTTCTTAGACGGTTTCTTTTTGCTTGGTTTGCTTTGTTTAAACTTAAAAGCTTCCAGGCTTTTGCTTGCTTGAATTTTGAATCTGTTTTGATTCAACTTGATTTTGTTTTTGATTTTAAACTATACTTTGTTTTTTTATCTTCTTTTCATATTTAAGGTTTTTCTTTTGTTTTGAATGCTTGAAATAAAATTGGAAAGAGTATGAATTTTTCTCCTTATTAACTAAATTCAAAGATGATAAGAATATTAAAAAAAATGACACTTCTTAAGGTAAATGAAAACTTGAAATAAGAATGAGATTATTAATTTACAAATGTCATTTTTAGTTTAATTTTGTTTAAGTCCTTTATTAAACTTTTATTTAATTTATATTTTAAACCCTTTCTTTTATAAATTACTTAATTTTTATATTTACATATGTTTTAAACTTACAAACTATTTTTATTCATTTTAAAAGAAAATAAAATTTAAATCTTGAATTAAATCTCGCTTTTCATATTTTCAAACCAATCTTACCTTGATATTCATACATTTTATATTACTTATATTTTATACAATTTTTTTTAAAGAAAAAAAATTGGAATCAAATTGTACATTACTAATAAATAATCATATATTTATATATATTATTTCTTTAAAATATAGAATTCTAAATCCAATTTTTATTTCCAATATTCAAATTATTTCTTAAAAAATTCACAAATAAGCCCAAACCCAATTTATTGGTAAATATTTACAACTGAATTCCCCAAATTAAATTCAATTATTTTCTAAAATATTTATTTTAGAGTTTTAAATTCAAAATGAAATTCAAAATAAATTTATATACATACAAATAAACACACATATGTATATTAGATAACAAATTTCTGTTAGTATAAAATTATATAGTTTTCAAATCCGAATTTTGTTTATTTATAAGATATTTAATGTAGAATTTCAAAGCTCAAATTAAATTTAAAATCAACACCCAAATAAAAAAATATCTTATTAAATTTGAAAAATTTAAATTAATTCACAATTTTATTTTAAAAAAATTAATTACCAATTTAAATTTGATTAAAAATCAGAGTCGTTACACTCTGCCAATACCAAAACCACTTTGTTTGGTAACGGTTCTATATGGTATTTACGTAGCCCTGACTCCCATGATTGATGCGGTTAAAACAAGAGCCACGCTGGGCCAAGTGAGGTCATTCCTCCCATTGGACACATTTCTTCGATACCATTCTATTGCTTTTGTGATTTGATTGGGTGCACCTTTGATTTGGGAGTGTGTCACGAGATGGGTGGTAGCGACTGATATGCGTTACCACCAGTCCAGATACGCAAACGGTATATCTACCTTGGCATTGCCTCGAGTTCCTTATTGCATGTCTTATCGCGCCTCCTACAAGTTTGGTTCGTACCATACCTATAGAGTGCCCTCTAATAGCCCTTTAGTTTACGGAGGAATTACGGTACTGTATAGACTATGAGAATATGTAAAAATGTGTTAAGAAGGATATGGGCAACGCCTTAACGCTATTTTAGTACTTTACTTTACTATAGACATATTATAATAGCGTATATTACTACATAGTAGATAGTTCCACGGGTCCTTAGAGGATGGAGATCCCAAACATCATTTAAGTTACTTGTATTTCTATAACATCCCGGAATTTTGGGCATTTAATTTGGAACATTTAATTCATTTTAAATGTTCAATGTAGATTTTGAATTGGCTTTAAAACAAAAAGAATCGGGTGGAATAAATAAATTACTTATAATTCCAAATATGGTAATCCAATTGGAATTTAAATAGTAATAATTAAATATTGAATCGGGATAAATTGTGAATATGGAGATAATTAGATATGGAAATGAGTTCTAAAATTTATTTTAAGTCTATTTGGTCATTAAAAGCGTTGTTGGATTTTTAGATGGATCTAAAGGTTAATAGGTTATTAATGGGGATTTTATATTAAATTAAAAATGAATTTAATATTATTAAAATGCAATTAATCAGAATTTAGTCTGGAATGAGCCATAATGATTTTTAATGTGTTTATAAATTTTATATGATTTATTAAGTCAATAAAATTTTAAAAGTAAAATTTTAAGCGGTTTCGACAATTATGAAAATCACTTGATTTAATAGACGAGTTAAAATAGCCTTCCGGGGCATAGTCTCGGAATTCGACGAAACCAGTTCCGTTGGATCCGTAATAGTTAGTTATTATCGGATTTCAATTTTCGTAGCAATCGGAGTTGTCGTTTGACCGTGGAAACTCGAAACGCATAGAAATCGATTTAATTTTTAAATTAATCGTTTAATTCTGTAACTCGCGCATATGACCGAATTAGCTTCTGAAACCTGTCCCATTGTGTCCGAAACGCGGAAAAACCCTAGGAACGCCTGTTGGTACGTAAGGATTGGAGTTCATTTGCGTAGGTTGTTAAAATTTGAAGAACGAGAATTAAATAATATTAAATAATTATATATATATATTAACATTTTCTCAAACCCTAGCCATTATCCTCAGGCCGCCATTTCTATCACAATGAATGGCCAAAAATCACCATACTCTTTCCCTCCAATTCGCCAAATCCATTAATTTTTAGGGAAAAACTTCAACTAGGAAATCGGAGAAATCATCGACCTCTCTAGATCCAATGGTGGATCTAGGCTATCGTCGCCGGTTGGAGGCGAATATGAGGCTCGTTCGTCATGTGTTTGTTCTCATTTTTCGAGTAAAGCGTGGGACCGAGCATGATGAAGCTGCGGCCGAGGGTGGAGCTCGTGAGTGGCCTTCCGGTGGTTACCTCCGATCGCGCTCGTGTCGCCGAGTTGGAGCGGCGTTCGTTTGGGTGAGCGGCGTTTAGTGGGTTGCCTGGAGTTGTCGCGAACGAGAGGGAAAAGGAAGGTGCGCCCGATTTTTTTTCATTTGATTTTGAATGGACTTGATTATTTTTGGTATTAGTTAAAAGAAAATTTGTTTTAAAGAATATCCATAGTTTATAAATTAATAACTCTTGCATACGGTATCAGAATTCAAGGAATTCGGTAACGCCGGAATCGTAGAAAAGAGTACTACGCAATGGTGCAGTTCGGGAATCATTCCGGGCAAGTAGAAATTTGAGTTAAATCGAACGTCGTTCGGTTTAATTTAAATTTCGAACGCTCGTCGAAACTCAAGGTGAGTTATTCTCACTCACATCTGGATGCTAGCTAATTTAAATAGTTAATATTTGAATATCTGTGTGATTGGTTGAATATAATTGTTGCTATAAGTCTGGATTGATATTTATATATGTGATGTGCTAATATTTGTGGATGCAGGGAAAACATGTTGGAGGAATCCAACTGGATTCCTCACAATGTAATAATTATTTTATAATTGATAATGATGCCTGATTATGTGTTGTGATTGACAAATCCGAAATTAAATTGTACTGTGAAATTGTTGTATAAATTATAATTACAGAATTTAATTATGAATGGATTAAATTGGGTTTTTACGAAATAAAATGAATTGTTAATAGTAGAATTTCAAAGAATAAAATGTGAAATCTGATTAGGATGGAAAGTGTAAAATTGGTAAAATTGGGATTTGAAATACAATGGAAATTTACCAGTTGACAAATGTGAAGTGTAGTTTTCTGGAAATGAATTCTATGGAAATTACAATTTGGTTTAGAATAACGATGGGTTATTTTAATAATGAATAGTGTTATCCGGGAAAATTAAAATATGTTAAATGAAGCTTCCGACTTTAAATTAACAGTTTTAAATGTAAATAGAATATTTTGAAATGCCGCTTTTCATTGAGATTTTATTTAAGTAAAATTTACATATGGTTTTTCATTGAAAAATTCTCCAAATTTATTTTATTTAAGAATGATTTAACACCTATATTTCAAAATGAATTTTCGGATATGGGAACTTGAGATTGAACTTCGAATGAAGATATAGATAAGTATGGAATTGAGAATTTAGGTTGTAAACATAAATTGAATTGAAATAAATCGGTTGGATTTATATGAAGGACAATTTGGGATGTTTGAACGGGAAAGTGTTTTCTCGGGAAAAACGAAGTTAGGGTTTTAAAAGATTTATTTAATTAAAAGTTAAAGTTTAAATTGTTTAAAGAGTATTTTTTTTAGAAATGGTTATTTTAAAGAAGAAATTAATAAACTTTGTTTTATAATCATTTGTTTTAAGTTATTGGTAAAGGCTAGTATTATTCTTTTAAACTCTATTTTTAAATTTAGTAAACCAAACCCTTATTTAAATCCAGTTTATATCTTATTAAATAATGCCTTTTTAAAATTGTTTTGAAATTATATTTTGAGTAAATAAATAGAAGAAATTTTCATATTTTAACGTATATTTTAGTATAAAGTATTTTAACCGTTTTTAAAGCAAAATGTTTAAGCTTGGTCTTTCCAATGGGAATAAATGGTAATGGGATTTACCGTGAAAATGAAGAATTTTAGGAAATTGTTTTCAAATGAGCTTTGAAAATTTGAAATATATCTTGTAAGAGATATTTGAGTCAAATAAATAATGTGGAAATTATTTATTGTGTGATTGATGTTTGTGGATATTAATTGATAGTTAAATCACCGACTATCAATATTGGACAAATGCGTTGATCGTTTCGAAGAGACCGGGATCAAGATTTATTTCTCGAAAACCACTTCGATTCGGTTTGTACGTTTCGTGAAAACGTGTTCGGAGTCGAAGATGGAGCAGTAAAGTGCAAGGGCTAGTCGCTACTAATCCTGAGAATATTTCCAAAATGGATGTAGTAGGAGTAGTGCCTTCGGTTCCGTTCGAACCCGGAACGGACTTGTATGGACGGATGCTTTCGGAACATCGTCAGGAGGGCGATGGGCATTCTAAGTGAAACGTTCTAAAGGTAACGCTTAGCCTCAAGCCTCATCAAATGGAAATGACTAAAAATCAGGGGACATGCAGCAAGGCTTCGTGGGTAACCCCCATTGGAGAGTAAAGTCATCCCTGTCTAGATGTCCCCTTTTATTTCGCCTTAGTGGGAGGTTGCTGATCTTAACCATTGGGTGATCTTATTCTGAACTGTCCAGTAAGGGATGGGTTCGGCCTTGGGTTGTAGGGGATCGGGAGTGGTCCTCGGTACGGTGATCTAGGCCCCGTACTATGACAGGTGGTACCCCAGTGCCTAGTCATTGTTGGAAATCCATTCTCCTTACGAGCCTTGTACGAGTTTTGTTTGTATTACCCACTTTTGTGGCTAGTAGCTGGAATTTAATAGATGTAACAATTTCGGCTATTTTATAAGTATTTGTAAATAGACCCTATTATAATATCAGAGGATTTCTATAAAAAGTGTTTTAGCTATCGTAAGGTAAAAACCAGACATGTTTATTTGTGGCGTGGTCTTACGAGATGCTTTTGTTTTCAAAAGTATTTTTGAAACTTTAATAATAAATTTGGATGCATTATTATTAGCTGGTATTCCAGACTGACTCGGGTGTTATTTCATTATAATGCTCGAGTCAGACCGAGTATTATATGTTCAGGACATGATGCTATGGAGCAGGAGAGGAGCTGGAGTCCGAGACGTATTATCTGTACCTATATATATATTCCGCCGATGTAATTGTATGGTATGTCTGATTGGTATTGGTTGATGTATGAGATACTCTGATAATATGATGTATAAAACAGTTATAGATTTCATTTTGTGTAAAGTTCTATATTTACTATTATATTTTATTCCGCTGCGACTGTGAGATTCTGATATTGTTTAGTTACTTCTTCTATCTTTTCTTCTTTAACCCAAAATGGTTCGTATTTCTGTGCAACTTGAGTTAATAGAGGTAGAATAGTGTTGATTCAAGGGGTACGGATTCTGTGGGCTGTCACACTTGGTATCAGAGCTTAGGTTGGCGACAACCTAGGCTTTGGTGGGGAAATTGCTCATTAAATAGAGTCAATAGTACTCTATAATGAGTTGAGTGTAATAATAGATATGAGAGCATACTTGTTAGTGCGTATAAAATTATTTTTATACTGTGTTGACTTATCTGTTGAGTGTTTATGAATTCCGGTCGGTGCGGAAGTACAACCGTATCGATAGGGGTTTCTAAACTCTTAAACAAGATAAACCGACATAGTATTGTTTTAAAGTGGGTAAATAAAATAATTTTACCCAAATTATATTTTGATATAAAAGAAATAATTTTCTGAAATTATTATATATATATCGGCCGATTGGTTGTTAATACAATAATTAAATAAGAATTCAAAATTTAATATTAAATTAGAAATGGTTGTAATCAAATAAATTTTATAGGTATAAATTATATAAAGAAAGAATAACTAAATTCTAACTAAACCAGAATTTAAACCTGGAAGTTTTAAAAAGGATTTTAAATGTATTGAAAACAAAGTTTGGAAATTTAAAATCCTGGGAAAGTTTGAAATGTTTGCTAAGGTGTTTGAAGGCAATATTGGAATATTGATTTGGGAAGTATTTTTGAATGGGAACTGTTTTGAAATGAATTTGGGAAAGTAAGGAAGCATTGAACTCACTTCAGTCGCTGGAAAATAATCCTGATGATGCTGGCGATATCATTAGAATTCATCTTCGAGTTTCTAAAAGTGATGGATTGCTATCCAAAGTGGTTGGTTATGATATTTGTCGGACTTGTTTGCGATACAAGTAATTTTAGAAGTTTCAAAGGGGAAATTGTTTTGGTGAAAACAGATTGTTTTAGAAATCTGGAGATTTGATTTGATATACCAGAAGAGTATGAGTTATTTACTATTTCAAAATGGTTTTGAAATAAAACCAGGTAATTGAATTCTGGAACATTCTATTTAAATGATGTGTAAAATTAAAATGAATCAACTATTGGACTTATTTGGTGAAGTTGATATTAATAAGAAGGAAATGAAATTTTTAATCTTAGGATTAAAATTTAACTTGAGTAAATGGAAGAGAATAAAATAAATTGAAGTGAATAGAAAATTGGAATTTAACTTGGGATAAGTTGAATAAATTGAACTTAGAATTAAATTGATTTGGATTAAATTGAAATGTAAAATAATTTGGTAATCATGGGTCATTGTGCAATAAATTATGCCCATGAGCTATTAAGTGTTGTACTTATAATCTGAAATTTTGGATTTAAAATTTGCAAAGGATTAAGGTGAAAGAAATTTGCGTTCTTAAGAATTCAGATATATATATATATATATATATATATATATATTTGGAATTATGATTATAAGATGTAAATGGATTAAAATGAGCAATATAGACCTTGAAAGTAATTAAGTTGGTGAATGTAAGAATAGGAAATTAGATTGTAAACCCAAGTAAAATGAAATTATAATCACAAATGGGAAATAGTTGAATGGTATAGAGAGCTCAAACCTAATCTCGAATGAAATGTGAATTGAAATAAGGTGAAGAAAATATAAATTATAAAAGATGTGAATGAACTTAAGTCAGTAAATAAGGTTTGAACTTGTATATGAAAATTTTAAAATTTGAATTTAATTGGATTTAACTTCAATTGAATGGAATTGAGATGGATGTGGATTTAATTAAAAACAAGATTCAATTGTGTTATGAATAGAAATGAATGGAATTTAATTCTTATTTAAGATAGTAAAGGAAATGGTATAAATTCAAGATGGCTAAATGAATTTGGTTGAACTTGAATTAGAATTGGAAGAAAATTAAATTGGAAGAAAATTTAATTCAGAGAAGTAAGCAAGATATTATGTGAATAAAATTTTAACTCATCTAAATTCAAAGGAATTGTTTGAGAATAAATTTAGCGTAAGCTAAATTAAATAAAGAGAAGCTTGAAGGTGAATTTAGTGTAAACTAAATTAAAGGAGATTTGTATTGGCATGGATAAGATTTTGGGGATTCGTTAAGAGAATTTTTGAAAAGAAGAATAAAAACCCAATTCTGGTATGTAAGTTAGTTTGGTGATTAAAAAGATGAGAGTGTGATGAAAAATGGATTTAGATTATAATAGTGATGGCTTGAATTGTAAATAAATTCAAGTGGGTGAAATAATGTGAAGGGACTGTTATTAATAAAATAAATTCGAAAATAAATTGGTGAATGAGAATCGGAATTAAATAAATATACTAATCAAATTTAATGTAATTGAAATTTGATTGAATGAGAATCAAATGGAAATAAAATAAAATTGATATAAGAAGATAATGAAAATGTTGTGAAAGAACTTAAGCAACTTGAAAGAGAAAAACAAAATTATTGTGAACAAGCTTTATTAAGTACTCTTGAATGAAATTTGTTAGATAATAAAATTGAATTGCAAGTGAAATGGTATTAATTAATTATTGTGATAAATTAAGGATGTATGGGGTGTAAATAATCCAAGATGGAATGAAATTAATATAAACTTGAATTGGTTAATGAAATAAAAATGTAAGGGAAGAATTTAATTTAATAATTGCAATGTGATAAGAATGCTTGGATTGTGAACCATGCAAAATTGAATAAAATTGATATGAATCTAAGTTGGAAATTAATGTTAATGGTTATAAGCTTAAGTGATGGTTATTTTGCTTGAATGACATGAAATTGCATGTATTCGGAATTGAGTTGTTTAACAAGCAATTGAAATTGATTTTTGAATAAATTGATATGGATTGGAATAAAATTCAAAGAGTTTGTATATGGATGCAAGTGAATTGATTTGAAGAAGCAAATAAAGATGGTTTTAAATTAATTAGATAAATGCAATCTAATTAAGTGATTTTGCATATGAATGGAAATGGATCATAAAAGAAATGCAAATGTTTCAAATTAAAAATTAAATTTGATTGTAAATCAAATTGGGAATGTAAGTTAAAGTAAAGAAATGCAAGTAAGGTAGATGTAACAACCCGCATATTTGGACCATTTAAATTGACAATAATCCTCACATGTTAATTTAAATAATACAAAACACGAATCATTATGGGATTATAAATACATAAATGTAAATGAGAATCAATACAACATCACAGAAACAGAACAGTCACAGAATAATGCAGCGGAAATACATCGTCATAATAGCAGTTCATGAAGCTACTACACATAGTACAACAATGTCTATACAAAAGGTGACTGCAAGGAAATACATAAATGTCCAACAGACACGGACATCAAAATAGACAGATAAAGATAAATACTAAGTCTTCAGCATCTTCAACCAACCTTGATCAGCAAACTGGATAGCTTCAGACTGACCCGAGCATATACAAAAAGAAACACTCGAGTCAGGACTCAAAATCTTATGCAGGATAATCAATGCAGGAAATAAAGTTCATAACTCAAAGATGAATAAAATAACATCTCTAAGGATCCGATAAACTATCTATATATACAATAGAATACGGTATGTAGGTAATGTCTAATCAGTAAAATAGAATATTAAAATAGCGTTAAGGCGTTACCATAATTCCCCTTAACACATTTTATATTCCCAAAAGCATATACAAGACCGTAGTTTCCCCAAAACCGGAAGTCACCAGAGGGCAATCCATATACTCAAGGTACAAATCAAAACGTAGTGGTCGCGAATAGGATAATCAGTATGACAAGGTACATGAGGCAATACCAACTAGGATACTAGTAGTTGCGTGATCCGGACTGATGTTGAGCATAGTAGCTACTATCTCAACACCGCGAAACAACACTCCCAAATCAAAGGGTGCACCCAAATCGAATCACAAAAGTAATAGATATGGTATCGAAGAAGTGTGTCCGCTAGAGGTGGCGATCCTCAATGGCCCGGCGCGGCTCCTGTTTTAGTCATGTCAGAGGTCATCCAATATCGTTCTCTTTCTTTAGTCAACGCGTTCACCAAACCATCCACTTCATTCTGGATCAACACTCCGCGTATAATAGTTATTAAAGTGGTTTTCGGTATCGACAGAGAGTATGTCCATATCCGATCCCGGTCTCTTCAACAACTACGTATTTATTACCCGATGGTCGATTAAATTAACGTTTAAACAAATCAAAGTCCAAAAGTCAAGGTGCAAATTTGACTTCCAAAATTGACATTTTACGATTCAATTTATTTTAAACATATTTCCAAATGAAATTTTCGCTCAAACATTGAGTTGACAATTTAAAATTTAGTAATCAAGTTTTATTTAAGGTCTAAAAGTCGCTTATTAAATTTAGTTCAAAATCAATGGATTCAATTTAAAGGTAAACTTAGTTAAAATACTAACTCAAGTTCAATTCATGTCACTTTATGTTTATATCCACTGTTATCATACATTCAATTAAATCAACTTTATTAACTAAATTTCCCCTTTCAAACTTCATTGGTTTATTTACCGATTCAATTACATTTCAAATCAAAGAAGTTCATTTCCATATACAATGTCCTGATTTGGTAAATTCGTTAATATTTAAAATCCTTTAATTCAAATTATCCCTAATTTAAATTCATTAAATTAGTAAGTCAAAATTTCCTAAATCTCAATATAATATATACAAGTTCAATTTATTACATTAAAGCCTGAGTTTAAAACTAGACCTAACAAATCTTTGAATCTTTAAATTATTAAATTCTAAACTTACTTGCTTCTAAATCTTATTTCACTTAAAATTTCAATTCATTTTATCCAATTTGGTAAGTTATTAATCCGTTTCAAATTTAAATCCGCTAATTTATTCCAACTTAAATTCCTAAGTTCGTTATTAAATTTCCAAACAAATTGTTAAGTTCATTCCTTAAATTAAAATATATTTCAATTTCGAAAGTGGTTTTGTTGACCAATCGGGTTTCTTATTTTATTTTCTATCCTAGGCCAAATTGTTTAAATGGGGTATTTATCATTTCAACCCAATATTATTCAATATAAAACAAAGCATAGCAAAGGGAACTTGCAGTGTGATAACTGGGATGGTGTCAAAGTAAATAAACAAGCAATAGCAACCATACATACAATTTAACAATTTATTAAATAATCCCGAAATAATCGTATTAACTTACATTTGTTATTTATGCAAATTAATATAATTATTCCTAGAATCTACACTATCGTTCATGTAGATTAAAGATTATTATCTTATGGTTTCACTTGGTGTCTATTATCACATTTCTACATCAATCATAGATACAATGGTTCAAAGTGTAGTTAATGCTATTTCTACGCGATGGTTGATTTAACAGTTAAGGGGTCGAGTTCAACATATATAGTCCAATTTAAATTTTGTCGACTATCCTATATCAATTTCAATTTCATATTCAAATTCACTTACATTAACAACCAAATTCAATCATCACATATCAAATTTTAGTGTCACACTTGTTTGTCGTGAACTAACAATATTAAATTTTTAACTTGCATAGTGATTTGCAATCCTTATTTCAACAATTCTAAAAATCAACAATTTAACATCCAAATTAACTTAAACAACCATTTATCACTTGATTATCATAGCATAATAGATTGAGTCGTGAATGAAATATTCACCTTGCGTGGTTGAGAAGATGACGAAGCACTAAGACGAATAGATAAGAGGCACAACCGAGCACGATGCAAAACGACGCAAACTGCAGTTCAACAAATAACTAATCAAAAATTTGTTTACTGCAATTATGGATCAATTGAATATGTATAATACCCATACCAAAGCAAAGAGCGAAATAGATTGACAAGTTGAATGGAAGCCTACGTCTCCGAAACAACAGCTGAAACAACACAGTAAAACACTGTATATGAGCAACCAAAATTCAAAGTTATCTACTGTTCTTAGTATAACAGTCATATATATATATAATTATATATATCAACGCAGAGATATTGCTGTGGCCAGGATGAGACACAGTTACTAACTAACAAAAACACAAACCTATACATTAACATATATATGTTCTTACCTAAGCAAACCAGATAAAGAAGGCTAGATTCAAGGTAGATCGAGTTGTTGTTCGTCTGGTACTGGAGCTGCTGTACAAAACCAAAACGTGCGTGAGATTCCACGATTCCCAAATATAAATATAAACCAATATTCAGAGAAGAATATAAACAGCAGTTTATATCATTATCATCTCCTTCCGCGATGATTTCTTCTGCATGGCAACGGGTAGACAAGGGGATGGCGGAGCAAGGAAGTGGAGAAGCAACTAGTGCAGTACGGTAGTGGGCGTGGTACGGTGGAGCGGAGGCGGGCTATGGGCAGTGGGTTGCGAGCTGGCGATGTGGGTGAATGGGGTTCGGCTGCTGGAGGTGCAGTGGTCTGGACACGCAGGGGGGGTCTGGGTGGCTGTCTGGAAGGCAGTGGGCCGCGTGTGGGAAGCGGGCTGTGGTGGTTGCGGGGGTTACAGGGGTGTGGCCAGGGCATAGACGGAGTGGGTGAGTCGTGCGGCCGCGCTGACTGGGCAGTGGGCTTCGGGGAGTGGATGCGGCAGGCAGGGGCGGAGGAGGCGGAGGTGGCTGTAGCGAGTGGAGGTGGGTGGAGCAATGGGGCGGGTAGGCATGGCGCGTGGGGAAGGTGGAGGCGGACACGGTCAGAGGCGGTGGTGGAGAGTTGGGAGCGGTGGTTTGCATGCAAAGTAGTATGGGGTTGTGGCAGTGAGGGACGTGCGAACTGGGGTTTGAGAAGCATGGGAAGCTTTGCAAATAAGAAAACAAAGCAGAGAAAGTGCAAAGAGGGGTGGAGAGGAGCTTGTTGCTGTAGCTTAAAGGAAAAATATGTGGAAGAAGAAGGAAGAGGGCAGAGCCACGTACCCGTTTCTCGTTTTCTTAAGGCGAAGCAAAGCTGATACCAGAGCAATAAATGAGACAGGCTCGTGTACAGTGGAGTAGTAATAAATAGAGGGAAGATACGGGGAAAAGAAAGGAATGTAATTTGCAGAAGAGAGAGGACGGCCATCACGTAAGAGAGCAGGATGCAATTAATGAAAAGTTCAGTGTGAACAGTAGTTGCAATGATGATTTCTAAAATGGAGGCTATTTGGCTTCCCAAGGCAGCTGAAAGGCTCCAAGATTTTAAATGTTGAACTGATATGCACCGGCTTGTGCTGCGTTACAATTTATCGTTTGCAATCCCGAACTCCGATTGACACAAACAAATATACCGTTTTGATCAGCGCGGCGAGACGGACACAACAGTATAAAAATATTTATGGTTTGACAATTTCGCCAAGTGATAATCCTTATTTAACCATTTGCCCGAGTGCATATTTTACTAGCAATTAAAAGCGAAATTTGACGAAACGAAATGCGCCGTCAAGTTCAGAATATTTTTCATATGCAACACCGAGAAAATATTTGAATTCGGACGATAGGAATTTTATACGTAAGATTTGAAATGATACGTAAATGCGACGGGCGTAATTTATTTCAATATTTTCCAACGAAATTTGGCACACGCCTATGTCTATCTAGACGCATTCCAAATGTGAAGTTTGGTTGGAGACGGAAATCGTTTGTGAAAATACGAATTTCTACATCAAATAAGCGATTTTAAAATTTTTTACTGGGCCTGAATTTTGGGGTCGTTACATTCTCCCCTACTCAAAACCTTTCGTCCCCGAAAAGGAACAAAGGAAAGAGTGGAAGAACAATAAAAGAGGTACGATAGATATAAAATAGATTATCGAATAAAGTAAAGGATATAAAATGGACTTTACCTTGAACAAACAATTCTGGATTAGAATCTCGGATACTCTCCTCGGTTTCCCAAGTACAATCACGATCATCGGGACTCCATTGGACTTTGACTAGGCTAACAGACTTCCTTCTAAGCTGCTTCGTATCCCTATCGACAATACGAAGTGGTCTCCTCTCTATAGTCAAGTCCGGCTCAATATCAACCTCATCCAACTGAGCAATAGGAATGGTCATGGATGGGTCATGTACAACCTTCCGAAGATGTGAAACATGGAATACGTTGTGCACGCCCTCAAATTTCTCCGGTAGCGCCACTCTGTAGGCTAGTGTACCAATCCTCTCAGTGATAGTGAACGGTCCAACAAATCTAGGAGCGAGCTTCCCTCTACGACCAAATCGAACAACATTTTTCAAAGGTGATACTTTAAGAAATACCTCATCCCCAACCTGGAAATTTAAATCTCTTCTACGCCTATCTGCATAGCTCTTCTGCCTATCCTGTGCGGTCTTCATCTTCCTTCTGATCTCATTAACCTTCTCGGACGCTTCCATAATCATCTCTGGGCCAAGAACTAATCGATCACCATGCTCAATCCAACAAGCTGGCGATTTGCACGGCCGTCCATATAAAGCTTCGAATGGTGCCATATCAATACTCGCCTGATTATAAAGATAGTTATATTTCAATTCAAATTTTTTTTACTTATTCAAATTGAAAATTTTGGATTACCTGATAGCTGTTATTATAAGTGAATTCAACCAAATGAAGGTGGTCTTCCCAAGATCCACCGAAATCAATGATGCAAGCTCGGAGTAGATCTTCCAAAATCTGATTTACCCTCTCAGTTTGGCCATCTGTTTGAGGATGATAGGCCGTGCTCAGATTCAGTTTAGTGCCCAAGACGTCCTGAAATGCCTTCCAGAATTTACTAGTGAATAAAGGATCTCTATCGCATACAATACTAGATGGAACTCCATGAAGTCTGACAATCTCTCTCATATACATCTCGGCCAAACTCGAAGCAGTACGAGTGGTCTTAACAGGAATAAAGTGAGCAGATTTTGTCAACCTATCAACAATCACCCATATACTCTCGTTCCCTTTTCTGGTCCTTGGTAATCCGTCAACGAAGTCCATAGAAATTTGGTCCCATTTCCAACACGGAATCTCTAGGGGTTGAAGTAATCCCGCCGTCTTCAGGTGATCGGCCTTGACTTGCTGGCAAGTGGTGCATCTACTGACATATATAGAAATATCTCTCTTCATCCCACTCCACCAATATAAACGCTTCATATTTCGATACATCTTGGTGACACCAGGATGAAATGAAAGTGATGACAGATGATTCTCTCTAAGCACTTCTTGTCTCAATCCGTCAACATTTGGAACACAAATACGATTGTCAATCTTCAGAACTCCATTACTATCTATCTGTGCTCCCACTTTACTGTCAGCATTTCCAACTCTACCAAGAACTAACTCCTTCATGCGATAGAGCAAGGTGTCCTCATATTGCTTAGCTTTGATGCGATCCAAAAGAGATGGGGAGATAACAAGCTGAAATAGCATGCTTTCTACAAGATTACAACAAGACAATGCTTTGCTACGGCTCAGAGCATCAGCTACAACATTTGCCTTCCCAGGAGTATAATTGATGTCGAGGTCATATGCAGCCAAGAATTCGAGCCATCGGACTTGTCTCTGATTCAAGTCCTTCTGAGAGAAAATATACCGCAAGGACTTATGATCTGTGAATAATTCAAATTTTGTCCCCAAAAGATGGTGCCTCCATAGTTTCAAAGCGAATACAACTGCTAGAAGCTCTAAATCATGGGTCGCATAGTTTACTTCATGAGTTTTCAACTGACGGCCCGCATAAGCAATAACCTTTCCATTTTGCATAAGGACAGCGCCTAAACCTTCTCGACAAGCATCAGTATAGACAGTTAATCCTTCACTCCCATCAATTACCGTGAGAACTGGGGCTGAAGTTAACTTACGTTTTAACTCATTAAAAGCTGATTCACACTTCTCACTCCAAATAAACTTGACATCCTTTCGAGTTAAAGCAGTGAGTGGGGCAGAAATCCGGGCAAAGCGCTCAATGAATCTGCGATAATAACCGGCTAGGCCCAAGAAGCTACGGATATCAGTAGGAGTTTTGGGAGTCTCCCAATCCTGTAGATAAGTTTCAAATTAGAAGGGATACGATGGATCGAATAGAAATAACGAATAGGATAGAACTTACATTGATTACGGCGATCTTAGCTGGATCGACCGAAATCCCGTTTTCAGAAACAATATGGCCAAGGAATCGTACTTCGTCTCGCCAAAAGTGGCATTTCGAAAACTTGGCTTTAAGCTGATGATTTCGGAGAGTTCCCAGAACATAAGCAAGGTGTGTCTCATGCTCTTTCTCATCTTTGGAGAAGACGAGAATATCATCAATGAAGACGAGAACAAACTTGTTAAGGACATCACGGAAGACTCTATTCATTAAGTCGACGAAATAAGCAGGTGCGTTGGTCAAACCAAATGGCATAACCAACCATTCATAGAATCCATTCTCGGTACGGAAAGCTGTCTTATGAACACTATCTTCTGCTACTCTGAGTTGGTGGAACCCAGTGGCTAGATCAAGTTGTGAGAAAACTTTAGCTCCATGGAGCTGATCGAATAAATCATTGATGCGAGGCATCGGATAGCGGTTCTTGAGAGTGCGCTTGTTTAATTCCCGGTAATCAACACACATGCGAAGAGATCCATCTGATTTGGTGACAAAGACGACTGCGGCGCCCCATTCAGAACAACTTCTCCGGATCAAACCCTTAGCAAATAGATCATCAATTTGGGTTTTAAGTTCAGCTTTTTCTTTAGGAGCCATCCTTCTGTGAGGGAGAACTACGGGAGTAGCTCCGGGAATAAGGTCAATGCGGAAATCGATCTCTCTCTTTGGCGGTAGAGAGTCGACCTCTCCAAATACATCGGGAAATTTCTGAACAACAGGAGTAGTACTAAGGTCATCCGGGTGAGCATCAAGAGAAAATATGAAGCTTCCGGCATATTTCTGAGGTGATTTGCATTCGATGACAAGCGGTAGACCCTTGTCATTGACTAGAGAAATAGATCGAGCTTTGCAAGAAATAATAGCATTGAATTTTCTTAACCAATCAGCACCCAACAAAATGTCAAATGCTTCGAAGCCAAGCACATAAAAATCCCAAGTGAATCGATATCTTCCATATAAAAGCACAACCTCTTTACAAATTCTACTGAGGTTGGCAAGTCCTCCAATAGGGTTGGAGACGCATAAGGAAGTAGCAGCAAGAGTTGGTTCTATATCGAGCTTATTACAAAGATCAATAGATATGAAGCTATGAGAAGCACCAGTATCGAATAATACCCGAACAGGTAAATTATGAAATGTAAAAGTACTTCGTAAGGTACCTCGATCATCCTGAGCAGGTGGTGGAGGTGGTGCAGGAGTGGTGACAACATATACTCCTGATGGTGTGCCTTTCTTCCTCAATGGGCAATCTCTCTTGAAGTGACCTGGCTGGAGGCAGACATGACATAAATCATTCCTCATCTGAGAAGGTGGTGGAATAGCAGCTCCGGTGAATGGACAACTATTAGCATAATGGCCCTTCTTATCGCATTTGAAGCAAGTGATCTTAGCAAGGTCGATTGGGCTTTTCTGGGCATATCCTAATCCTGTAGTCTTTTGCCAAGCTTTCTTTTGCTGATCGAAGTTCATCTTCCTCTTTCCGAGCTGGCTGGAAGAGGGCTGAGTAGGAGGGGCTTTGGCAGTGGGTCCCCTTGGCTTTGCCTCATATCGAAGAGCATAGTCGACAAGCTCTGTGAAAGTGCAGTGAGTGTGGCCAGTAAGCAAGTCATAATATTCTGGTCTAGCTCCCATAATGAACTTCTCGTTCTTTAGAAGTGGTGTGTCGATCAATCCCGGGCCAAACTTGGAGAGTTCGTTGAATTTCCTCTCGTACTCAGAAATAGTCATACTGCCTTGCTTAAGATCCATAAAAGCTCTATAAAGTTGGGTTTTCCCAGCCGAGGGCATCCACTGTGCCGAGAAAGTATCCCTAATCAAAAGATAGACTAGATGAGTAACATTTTAAAGATTGAAAGAAGAATTAGACTACGAAATCCAAATAAATTATACCTAAACTGGGCCCAAGTGATGGTGTTCTCCTCGATACGGGAAGTAACCGATTCCCACCAATCTTGCGCGGCATCCTGAAGTTGCCACGCAGCAAGCTGACGCTTCTGAGCATTAGTGATCTCCAATCCAGAAAATATCTTCTCTAAGCCTTTGAGCCATTGCTGGGCTTCGATAATGCCCTCGGATCCAGAAAACTTAGTACCTCCTAGCTGTGTATATTCCTTGCTAAGAGTGGTGAATTTGACTGGAGCTGGGGCGGCAGGCGCAGCCTGGGCAGGACCATGGCCTCTTCCTCCCCTATTGTTTCTTCCGGTGCTCATCCTGAAACATCGAAAGAGATTTAGAACCAAGGGTAGAAAATCATACAGCTTGAAGAAAAACAAATGAACGAATCAAAGAAATTTGAATTTTAAAGGATCGAGATATTGAATTGATTCTCCTCATTCTAGGGTATTGCTACCCTATCTCTAATGAGTTTATATAATCCCAACTAAGGTTTTAGGGAAACCAAAGCTCCGATACCAACTGTAACAACCCGCATATTTGGACCATTTAAATTGACAATAATCCTCACATGTCAATTTATATAATACAAAACACGAATCATTATGGGATTATAAATACATAAATGTAAATGAGAATCAATACAACATCACAGAAACAGAACAGTCACAGAATAATGCAGCGGAAATACATCGTCATAATAGCAGTTCATGAAGCTACTACACATAGTACAACAATGTCTATACAAAAGGTGACTGCAAGGAAATACATAAATGTCCAACAGACACGGACATCAAAATAGACAGATAAAGATAAATACTAAGTCTTCAGCATCTTCAACCAACCTTGATCAGCAAACTGGATAGCTTCAGACTGACCCGAGCATATACAAAAAGAAACACTCGAGTCAGGACTCAAAATCTTATGCAGGATAATCAATGCAGGAAATAAAGTTCATAACTCAAAGATGAATAAAATAACATCTCTAAGGATCCGATAAACTATCTATATATACAATAGAATACGGTATGTAGGTAATGTCTAATCAGTAAAATAGAATATTAAAATAGCGTTAAGGCGTTACCATAATTCCCCTTAACACATTTTATATTCCCAAAAGCATATACAAGACCGTAGTTTCCCCAAAACCGGAAGTCACCAGAGGGCAATCCATATACTCAAGGTACAAATCAAAACGTAGTGGTCGCGAATAGGATAATCAGTATGACAAGGTACATGAGGCAATACCAACTAGGATACTAGTAGTTGCGTGATCCGGACTGATGTTGAGCATAGTAGCTACTATCTCAACACCGCGAAACAACACTCCCAAATCAAAGGGTGCACCCAAATCGAATCACAAAAGTAATAGATATGGTATCGAAGAAGTGTGTCCGCTAGAGGTGGCGATCCTCAATGGCCCGGCGCGGCTCCTGTTTTAGTCATGTCAGAGGTCATCCAATATCGTTCTCTTTCTTTAGTCAACGCGTTCACCAAACCATCCACTTCATTCTGGATCAACACTCCGCGTATAATAGTTATTAAAGTGGTTTTCGGTATCGACAGAGAGTATGTCCATATCCGATCCCGGTCTCTTCAACAACTACGTATTTATTACCCGATGGTCGATTAAATTAACGTTTAAACAAATCAAAGTCCAAAAGTCAAGGTGCAAATTTGACTTCCAAAATTGACATTTTACGATTCAATTTATTTTAAACATATTTCCAAATGAAATTTTCGCTCAAACATTGAGTTGACAATTTAAAATTTAGTAATCAAGTTTGATTTAAGGTCTAAAAGTCGCTTATTAAATTTAGTTCAAAATCAATGGATTCAATTTAAAGGTAAACTTAGTTAAAATACTAACTCAAGTTCAATTCATGTCACTTTATGTTTATATCCACTGTTATCATACATTCAATTAAATCAACTTTATTAACTAAATTTCCCCTTTCAAACTTCATTGGTTTATTTACCGATTCAATTACATTTCAAATCAAAGAAGTTCATTTCCATATACAATGTCCTGATTTGGTAAATTCGTTAATATTTAAAATCCTTTAATTCAAATTATCCCTAATTTAAATTCATTAAATTAGCAAGTCAAAATTTCCTAAATCTCAATATAATATATACAAGTTCAATTTATTACATTAAAGCCTGAGTTTAAAACTAGAGCTAACAAATCTTTGAATCTTTAAATTATTAAATTCTAAACTTACTTGCTTCTAAATCTTATTTCACTTAAAATTTCAATTCATTTTATCCAATTTGGTAAGTTATTAATCCGTTTCAAATTTAAATCCGCTAATTTATTCCAACTTAAATTCCTAAGTTCGTTATTAAATTTCCAAACAAATTGTTAAGTTCATTCCTTAAATTAAAATATATTTCAATTTCGAAAGTGGTTTTGTTGACCAATCGGGTTTCTTATTTTATTTTCTATCCTAGGCCAAATTGTTTAAATGGGGTATTTATCATTTCAACCCAATATTATTCAATATAAAACAAAGCATAGCAAAGGGAACTTGCAGTGTGATAACTGGGATGGTGTCAAAGTAAATAAACAAGCAATAGCAACCATACATACAATTTAACAATTTATTAGATAATCCCGAAATAATCGTATTAACTTACATTTGTTATTTATGCAAATTAATATAATTATTCCTAGAATCTACACTATCGTTCATGTAGATTAAAGATTATTATCTTATGGTTTCACTTGGTGTCTATTATCACATTTCTACATCAATCATAGATACAATGGTTCAAAGTGTAGTTAATGCTATTTCTACGCGACGGTTGATTTAACAGTTAAGGGGTCGAGTTCAACATATATAGTCCAATTTAAATTTTGTCGACTATCCTATATCAATTTCAATTTCATATTCAAATTCACTTACATTAACAACCAAATTCAATCATCACATATCAAATTTTAGTGTCACACTTGTTTGTCGTGAACTAACAATATTAAATTTTTAACTTGCATAGTGATTTGCAATCCTTATTTCAACAATTCTAAAAATCAACAATTTAACATCCAAATTAACTTAAACAACCATTTATCACTTGATTATCATAGCATAATAGATTGAGTCGTGAATGAAATATTCACCTTGCGTGGTTGAGAAGATGACGAAGCACTAAGACGAATAGATAAGAGGCACAACCGAGCACGATGCAAAACGACGCAAACTGCAGTTCAACAAATAACTAATCAAAAATTTGTTTACTGCAATTATGGATCAATTGAATATGTATAATACCCATACCAAAGCAAAGAGCGAAATAGATTGACAAGTTGAATGGAAGCCTACGTCTCCGAAACAACAGCTGAAACAACACAGTAAAACACTGTATATGAGCAACCAAAATTCAAAGTTATCTACTGTTACTTAGTATAACAGTCATATATATATAATTATATATATCAACGCAGAGATATTGCTGTGGCCAGGATGAGACACAGTTACTAACTATCAAAAACACAAACCTATACATTAACATATATATGTTCTTACCTAAGCAAACCAGATAAAGAAGGCTAGATTCAAGGTAGATCGAGTTGTTGTTCGTCTGGTACTGGAGCTGCTGTACAAAACCAAAACGTGCGTGAGATTCCACGATTCCCAAATATAAATATAAACCAATATTCAGAGAAGAATATAAACAGCAGTTTATATCATTATCATCTCCTTCCGCGATGATTTCTTCTGCATGGCAACGGGTAGACAAGGGGATGGCGGAGCAAGGAAGTGGAGAAGCAACTAGTGCAGTACGGTAGTGGGCGTGGTACGGTGGAGCGGAGGCGGGCTATGGGCAGTGGGTTGCGAGCTGGCGATGTGGGTGAATGGGGTTCGGCTGCTGGAGGTGCAGTGGTCTGGACACGCAGGGGGGGTCTGGGTGGCTGTCTGGAAGGCAGTGGGCCGCGTGTGGGAAGCGGGCTGTGGTGGTTGCGGGGGTTACAGGGGTGTGGCCAGGGCATAGACGGAGTGGGTGAGTCGTGCGGCCGCGCTGACTGGGCAGTGGGCTTCGGGGAGTGGATGCGGCAAGCAGGGGCGGAGGAGGCGGAGGTGGCTGTAGCGAGTGGAGGTGGGTGGAGCAATGGGGCGGGTAGGCATGGCGCGTGGGGAAGGTGGAGGCGGACACGGTCAGAGGCGGTGGTGGAGAGTTGGGAGCGGTGGTTTGTATGCAAAGTAGTATGGGGTTGTGGCAGTGAGGGACGTGCGAACTGGGGTTTGAGAAGCATGGGAAGCTTTGCAAATAAGAAAACAAAGCAGAGAAAGTGCAAAGATGGGTGGAGAGGAGCTTGTTGCTGTAGCTTAAAGGAAAAATATGTGGAAGAAGAAGGAAGAGGGCAGAGCCACGTACCCGTTTCTCGTTTTCTTAAGGCGAAGCAAAGCAGATACCAGAGCAATAAATGAGACAGGCTCGTGTACAGTGGAGTAGTAATAAATAGAGGGAAGATACGGGGAAAAGAAAGGAATGTAATTTGCAGAAGAGAGAGGACGGCCATCACGTAAGAGAGCAGGATGCAATTAATGAAAAGTTCAGTGTGAACAGTAGTTGCAATGATGATTTCTAAAATGGAGGCTATTTGGCTTCCCAAGGCAGCTGAAAGGCTCCAAGATTTTAAATGTTGAACTGATATGCACCGGCTTGTGCTGCGTTACAATTTATCGTTTGCAATCCCGAACTCCGATTGACACAAACAAATATACCGTTTTGATCAGCGCGGCGAGACGGACACAACAGTATAAAAATATTTATGGTTTGACAATTTTGCCAAGTGATAATCCTTATTTAACCATTTGCCCGAGTGCATATTTTACTAGCAATTAAAAGCGAAATTTGACGAAACGAAATGCGCCGTCAAGTTCAGAATATTTTTCATATGCAACACCGAGAAAATATTTGAATTCGGACGATAGGAATTTTATACGTAAGATTTGAAATGATACGTAAATGCGACGGGCGTAATTTATTTCAATATTTTCCAACGAAATTTGGCACACGCCTATGTCTATCTAGACGCATTCCAAATGTGAAGTTTGGTTGGAGACGGAAATCGTTTGTGAAAATACGAATTTCTACATCAGATAAGCGATTTTAAAATTTTTTACTGGGCCTGAATTTTGGGGTCGTTACAGTAGATGTAAATCATATTGAAATAGAAATGAATTGGTTGTAATAAATATGAATGGTATATAGTAAACTTGAATGTAAATCATTCAAGTGAAATGAAATGAAGTTGGTTGGGATGAAAGTAGAATGGGCTAAAATCTTAATGAATGGATTTGAGTATAAATGTAAGTGAGTTATAATAGAAATGCAAATGAAAAAAATTGTAATGAAATTTGCTTGGTGAATCAATTCGAAAATTGGGTAGAGTATGAATTGAAATAGCGAAACTTGTATGTAAATCCTTTGTGTGAAATAAATGGGATTTGGCATTAGAAAAGGAAACTTTATGCATGTTATAAAATATGGTTTACTTATGCAATTATGCAAAGTATTGTTTGGGATGTAAATGGATATGTTGTCTTACATTTATATTGGAAAAGTTGTTAAAATGTTCATATCTTTGAAAACTGATGAGTCTGTTAAGTAAGTACAGGTACGGAAGACGTTCGAGAGAGTTGGAGCGCGTATATGCGTTATATTAGCCGCTTGCTATTAAAATTTGCTAAAAAGGTACACCTACGCAAATATAATTGGGAAATGATATATATATATTGTGATATATTTTGGTTTCTGACCGTGTGGGTCGATGTATATATATTTATCTGTATCGCAATATCGCGAAAGCTCCTCCGTGCAAGGGAGACTCTGCCAAAAAATTTCAGAAATTTTGGGAGTTAGAAATTTTTTGGGGATTTTGGAAAATTTTAGTAAATAGTAATGTTATTTTGGAAATAATGTTGCCACAAAAGCTTTTGAGTATAAATAAAGCAAATAAGTTTGGATTTGAGCTAACGGGTTTTGGGAAGTGTATATAAGTTTTAACTAAAGAAGTTTGAGTTAAATTAATGAGTGTAGGAGCATTTGTTTCATTAGCGACAAGTTGATTTCAAACAACAAATTGACAATAAAGGATTTTGGAATAGGATTGCATTAGTAGTTTCGATTTGAAACTAAAGGATTTGGGCAAAGTGAATTTGAGATTTCACTAAGTTTTGCTATTGAGTTGGGAACATTCTTTCTACCTTAGCAAATTTCGGGGACGAAATTTTTATAAGGGGGGAGGAATGTAACATCCGGAATTTTGGGCACTAAATTTGGAACATTTAATTCATTTTAAATGTTCAATGTAGATTTTGAATTGGCTTTAAAACAAAAAGAATTAGGTGGAATAAATAAATTACTTATAATTCCAAATATGGTAATCCAATTGGAATTTAAATAGTAATAATTAAATATTGAATCGGGATAAATTGTGAATATAGAGATAATTAGATATGGAAATGAGTCCTAAAATTTATTTTAAGTCTATTTGGTCATTAAAAGCGTTGTTGGATTTTTAGATGGACCAAAGGTTAATAGGTTATTATTGGGGATTTTATATTAAATTAAAAATGAATTTAATATTATTAAAATGCAATTAATCAGATTTTGGTCTGGAATGAGCCAGAATGATTTTTAATGTGTTTATAAATTTTATATTATTTATTGTTAAGTCAATAAAAAAAATTTAAAAGTAAAATTTTAAGCGGTTTCCACAATTATGAAAATCGCTTGATTAAATAGACGAGTTAAAATAGCCTTTCAGGGCACAGTCTCGGAATTCGACGAAACCAGTTCCGTTGGATCCGTAATAGTTAGTTATTATCGGATTTCAATTTTCGTAGCAATCAGAGTTGTCGTTTGACCGTGGCAACTCGAAACGCATAGAAATCGATTTAATCAACTTAAAATTTTAAATTGATCGTTTAATTCTGTAACTCGCGCATATGACTGAATTAGCTTCCGAAACCAGTCCCATTGTGTCTGGAACGCGGAAAAACCCTAGGAACGCCTGTCGGTACGTAAGGATTGGAGTTCGTTTGCGTAGGTTGTTAAAATTTGAAGAACGAGAATTAAATAATATTAAATAATTATATATATACTAACATTTTATCAAACCCTAGCTATTATCCTCAGGCCGCTGTTTTTCTGTCACAACGAATGGCCGAAAATCACCATACTCTTCCCCTCGAATTCGCTAAATCCATCAATTTTTAGGGAAAAACTTCAACTAGGAAATCGGAGAACTCATCGACCTCTCTAGATCCAATGGAGGATCTAGGCTATCGTCGCCGGTTGGAGGCGAATATGAGGCCCGTTCGTCATGCGTTTGTTCGCATTTTTCGAGTAAAGCATGGGACCGAGCATGATTAAGCTGCGGCCGAGGGTGGAGCTCGCGAGTGGCCTTCCGGTGGTTATCTCCGATCGCACTCGTGTCGTCGAGTTGGAGCGGCGTTCGTTTGGGTGAGCGGCGTTTAGTGGGTTGCCTGGAGTTGTCGCGAACGAGAGGGAAAAGGAAGGTGCGCCCGATTTGTTTTTCATTTGATTTTGAACAGCCTTGATTATTTTTGGTATTAATTAAAAGAAAATTTGTTTTAAAGAATATCCATAGTTTATAAATTAATAACTCTTGCATACGTTATCAGAATTCAACGAATTCGGTAACGCCGGAATCGCAGAAAAGAGTACAATGCAATGGTGCAGTTCGGAAATCATTCTGGGCAAGTAGAAATTTGAGTTAAATGGATGTAGTAGGGGTAGTGCCTTCGGTTCCGTTCGAACCCGGAACGGACTTGTATGGACGGATGCTTTCGGAACATCGTCAGGAGGGCGATGGGCATTCTAAGTGAAACGTTCTAAATGTAACGCTTAGACTCAAGCCTCATAAATGGGAATGACTGAAAATCAGGGGATATGCATCAAGGCTTCGTGGGTAGCCCCCATTGGAGAGTAAGGTCATCCCTGTCTAGATGTCCCTTTTTATTTCGGCTTAGTGGGCGGTTGCTGATCCCAACCGTGGGGTGATCTTATTCGGAACTGTCCAGTAAGGGATGGGTCCGGCCTTGTGTTGCAGGGGATCGGGAGTGGTCCTCAGTACGGTGGTCTAGGCCCCGTACTGTGACGGTGGTACCCCAGTGCCTAGTCATTGTTGGAAATCCATTCTCCCTACGAGCCATGTACGAGTTTTGTTTGTATTACCCACTTTTGTGGCTAGTAGCTGGAATTTAATAGATGTAACAATTTCGGCTATTTTATAAGTATTTGTAAATAGACCCTATTATAATATCAGAGGATTTCTATAAAAAGTGTTTTAGCTATCGTAAGGTAAAAAACCAACATGTTTATTTGTGGCGTGGTCTTACGAGATGCTTTTGTTTTCAAAAGGATTTTTGAAACTTTAATAATCAATTTGGATGCATTATTATTAGCTGGTATTCCAGACTGACTCGGGTGTTATTTCATTATAATGCTCGGGTCAGACCGAGTATTATATGTTCAGGACAGGATGCTATGGAGCAGAAGAGGAGCTGGAGTCCGAGACGTATTATCTGTACCTATATATATATTCTGCCGATGTAATTGTATGGTATTTGATGTATGAGATACTCTGATAATATGATGTATAAAACAGTTATAGATTTCATTTTGTGTAAAGTTCTATATTTACTATTATATTTTATTCCGCTGCGACTGTGAGATTCTGATATTGTTTAGTTACTTCTTCTTCTATCTTTTCTCCTTTAACCCAAAATGGTTCGTATTTCTGTGCAACTTGAGTTAACAGAGGTAGAATAGTGTTGATTCAAGGGGTACGGATTCTGTGGGCTGTCACGATTTCAGTTGACATTTCACTTGAGTTAATTTTATTAATATAAGAGTGTTAATCCTAACTCGAGTGTTTTGTGTTTTGCTTTACGCTTGGGTCAGACTGAGTGTCAGAACATTTGCGACTCACCTTTGGAGTTAGAGCTTTACTTAGAGATCCATTGTAACAACCCGCATATTTATCGAGTTTATATTTAAATATTTTATTTAAATATTAAACCGTTAATCGGATTTTGGTCCGAAAAGCTACTTTTTGCAAACGGACATATTAGGACTCGCGACCACTTTCATTGAGTTTGAAATGCTGTTTACAACATTTTTAAGTATAAACATTGATATGATTGGAGATAGTGGAATTTCACTACTTTTTCACTTGAGACTTTGGGTTGGGCTTTTAGCCTATTAGACCCAACCTTCACCCCTCCTCTTCATAACTTCATTTCTATTTACCTAAGTCTTCAAGCTTCTTCAAAAATGGTGGAGGGAATGGGAAATTAAAATTTCCAAAACTCAAATTCAATTGCAATCCATCTTTCTACTCCAAATTCAAGAAGAAGATATTGGATTCAAGCTTCTTGTGCTTAGATAGAAGAGGGATGATTATTGCATGCTTAAAACTTCATTTTCATTGATATTTGGTGCGAAGGTGAGATTTTTATCCCACAAATCTAGTCTATATCTATATTGGACTGTTGGGAATGATTCCCTATCACTTTAGCATGTACATTTGCATTTGGTTTGGATTGGATTGGTGAAAAATTCCAACTTTAAGTGTTTTTGGTGAAAATCTGCCCTTAGGTCGCTCTTCCTTTGCTAGGTCGTTCGCGTGGAAAAGTCTCGGCCTTCAAATAGCTCGTTTCCGACCTAAAATGGCCTATAATGTTAGGTCGCTCGGCGCTTCGGACTTAGCTCGTGGGTCGCAAGCTCCTTAGGTCGTAGGTCGTTCGAATGTTAGGTCGCTCGGCCCTTATCCCCTTAGGTCGCTAGGTCGCGACGTTTTAGGTCGTAGGTCGTACGGACCTTAGGTCGTGGGTCGCAAGCTCCTTAGGTCGTAGGTCGTTCGAATGTTAGGTCGCTCGGCCCTTATCCCCTTAGGTCGCTAGGTCGCGACGTATTAGGTCGTAGGTCGTATGGACCTTAGGTCGTAGGTCGTATGGACCTAGGTCGTAGGTCGTTAACACGTACGGCTCTTTACTACTTTAGGTCGCATGACCTATAGGTCGCTTGCTCCAGTTAGGTCGCTCGGCCACTTTGTTAAGTCGCTCGTCCTGTTGCTCTGTTAGGTCGCAACCTCTGTTAGGTCGGCCATGTTGGGTCGCGAGTCATCGTTAGGTCGTGAACACCACTAGGTCGTTTGACCCCTTAGACCCCTAGGTCGCAACCATTAGGTCGCTCGATCCTATTCCTCTTAGGTCGTTAGACCTCATTTTGTCTTCACTAGGTCGTACCGTTTTGGACGGGGCGCTGCCCCGCACCCCCCCGGGGGCGCTGCGCCTGGACCCCCGCGACTTGACTGGGCAGGTCGAACCCCGTAAGCGGTGGCGTTGCCCCCGCACCCCCACCTTGGGGGGTTGCCACCCCCCTGGACCCCCCCTCCGTAGGGGATCTTATCTGAAAAACATTGAGCTGATTTCCTTGGATTTTATTCACATCTCCGTATGCAATTTTTTGTGACTGATTATTTCTACAATTGCTTTTGTGTTTTGTCACTTTATAATATAATGGTTTCAATACTAGTAGTAAATATCAAAACTCTTTTAACAAACAATTTCAACTCTATTTTTAATAACAAAGCTCTTTTCTTAAACCGTTTTCCAATCTATCAGTATATACAAACCTTTACCTCACTCGGATGAGAAATCTAATTAAACGACTTAGTAAAACAAGTGGTATGAAACGCTTGTGTTCACTTCGTCGGTTAATTCTTGGACTTGTTCGATTGAACCTCTTGTGACAATTTTATTAGTGAAGATTTACAGTTTGTTCGTAAATATTTAAGTTAAGCAAGTGGTTATGGGACATGAAGCTAAACTTCTATATTTACTAGCTTAGTGTAATTGACACTTCTCGTTGATCATGACGATCATTCTGATGATTTAGACTAGCAACTGTGCGATGTCTCTTGTTGCGAGGTTAGACTAGACACCACTTGTGTGATTCCACTCACACATCCCTTTTTGCTTTTTGGTTAGTCTGGACCTTAATCTGTTTGATTCCATTCACACATGTGGGGTAGCTCCCCTTGGTCTTCGGACCGTCATGTGATAGGCCTCTTTCTCTTTTCTATGATTTCTGGACTTCTTGCATTGATTTCTAGGATTTATGTCATTGACTTGTTATGAGTACAAGTTAGGGGTATGATGCCCTTTCCGAATCTTTGAGAAGATTCTTGTGATATTGATTATCTCTTATTGATTGATCTTCTGTTGATCATTATTTACATACTTATAGTGGTATGTCATTATGGATATTTTATGTTTATGCCATATCTTTTATGTTATATCATGTCATTTGATATTTATAGCTAGACTGACCCGTTTATTATTTTCTTAAATAATACTCGGGCCAGACCGAGATGTTGCAGGTGCTTCTGCTTGACTTCTTCCCAGGGATTCATCACTCTGACTTTTGGCTAACTGTTTAGATTAGCAGTTTTTGTTGTATACACTTGAGATATAGACTCATAGTTGTATTCTTTGGTATAGCACGTGTTGCTATTCTTTTGTATTATCGTGGATCTTACTGACCACTACTCTGATGTACACTTTCATGTGTTAGTTATATATTCATATCTTCTTCCGCCTTTGTGATATGGATATATGTGACTGATTTGTGTTGTGATTATTTCTATGTTTGTTTTCGAAGATTATTTATAGCCATCGTGTGATAAGTAATTACACGGATGGTTTCTCCTCAACAGCCTTATTCTCCGTGCTAGTTGACAGCACTACACCGTAGTGTTCTTGGCTAGTATGGGTATAGAGGTGGGGAGTCACAGCTTGGTATCAGAGCCAAATTTCGGAACAATGTAGAATAACTTGACAAGGATCATCATCCTAAGTCCACCTTAGGAGTCTTGCTTTAGGATTTAGTTCGAGTCTTCAAACCGATTCATCCTATTTCTTTTATGATTCCTTACTTCACCTGTCAAGAATGTTTGATATTCATTTGGTGAATGACTATTTTCTTTCTCTTCTTTCTTTCTTATGGAAGAGAATGTCTAGACCAGGTCGTCCCAGAGCTGGATCATCTAGTGCTCCACCACCGGATGGAGTTTTTATGACTACTCAACAGTTACTTGATTTAGTAATGAACGCTCAAGCAGCTGGAGCTAATCCGGCACCTACCCACCAAAAGTCGGGGTTTGTACGATTGTGCAATGATTTCACTAACCTGGGTGGGAAGCCATTTAAAGGCTCTGAAACTATCATTGGGGTCCTGGCTTGGCTCAGAACGTGCGATAGGATATTCTCTCGCATGAACCTCGTTGACCTCCATCGAGTCCAGGTGGCTTCCAGCATGCTCCAAGAAAGAGCATTAGATTGCTATGAGCTGTTAATCTCAGAAATTGATGAAGCGGATCTCACCTGGGAGCACTTCCGGGAACGCTTCGAATCGAAATTCATGCCCGAGGCTGAAAAAGTAACTTTGGCTCGACGATTTATTGACCTTGTTCAAGGTCAGTCTTCTATGGCGGACTACGTCGCATCATTCGAATCCCTTTCCAAATATGGGGTCGAGTATATAAATACTCCACTAAAGAAGAACCAGAGGTTCGTTTATGGCTTAAATAAGAATCTTAAGAAGCCACTACTCTTGAAACTAGAAGTTGCATTTGATCAACTTATAGATATTGCTCTTCGTCTTGAAGAGGCTGATAAAGAAAGTGAGGTGGAGGTAGTAGCTTCCAAACCCAATTTCAATAACAAAAAGAGGCCCAACAAATTCAAAGGCCCTTATCCCAATAAGAAGGGTAAACAAGCAACTCCTGCTGCAAAGGCTCCTTCTCCTGATATTGCGAGATGCTTCAACTGTGGCGCAGAGGATCATTTTGTGAACAAGTGCTCAAAGCCCAAATCTTGTCGCTATTGTAAGAGCCCAAATCACTTTATACATCATTGCCTCAAACGTAAAGGCAGGAATGAGGGAAAGTTAAATGTGGCTCAAGCCCCTGGCAACACATCTCGTGGCCAAGGTATTTCTCATTCCATTCTTGATGGTATTATTTTATTTCATGATCAACCTATTAGAGTTCTCTTTGATACGGGTGCATCCCATTCTTTTATATCAAAGGAACTGGTAGACACTTTTTCCTTAAGTGTCACTGCATTAATGACTTCTTTAAAAATTGCGAATCCTGTTGGGGGATCCGTAACTCTTAGTTTTCTTTGTAAAGACGTGGAGATTATTTTTTGTGATTTTTCTTTCCTAGCCGATTTGCATGTCATGCGTTACTTAGGCTTTGGAATAATTTTGGGAATGGATTGGCTTAACCGTTATCAAGCCCATATCCTATGTCCTGAGCGGACTATTCATCTCCGACATCCACTATCTGTTAATCAGATTTCTGTTAATCTTAAAGATTCAAAATCCTGTTTGGTGGCATCCTTATATTCTTTAAATCCTCGTGATAACGATGATGATGAAGATGATATTATTTCTCGTATTCATGTTGTTCGTGAATTTTCCGACATATTCGAGCCCGTTTTAGGTTTACCACCTAAATGAGCAATTGAGTTCAGAATTAATCTTGTTTCTGGAGCTCAACCTATTACTCGTCCTCCTTATCGCATGTCCAATAAGGAA
Organism: Allium cepa; assembly: GCA_030765085.1. NCBI lineage: Eukaryota > Viridiplantae > Streptophyta > Magnoliopsida > Asparagales > Amaryllidaceae > Allium > Allium cepa. The sequence continues at coordinate 963,138,148 of CM060928.1, forward strand.
AATGAGGAGATGCGTAAACAATTATCTGAGTTGGAGACGAGGCAATTTATTCGCTCTAGTTCCTCGCCTTGGGGAGCTTCGGCTATCTTCGTAAAGAAATCCGATGGTACTCTGAGGCTCTGCGTTGATTATCGCAAGCTTAACGATCTTACTATTAAAAATAAATATCCTTTACCTCGGATTGATGATCTATTCGATCGGCTTAGTGGTGCTAAGGTCTTTTCACAATTGGACTTGGCTACCGATTTCCATCAGCTTCGTATCGCAGAGGATAGCATTCCTTTGACATCATTCCGTACTCGATATGGATCTTATGAATGGCTTGTTATGCCATTTGGGTTAACGAATGCTCCAGCTTATTTCGTTGACCTCATGAATCGAGTTTTCAAAGATTTCCTCGATCGGTTTGTTCTCATATTGATTGATGATATTCTTGTGTATTCAAAAACCGAGGAGGAACATGAGAAACATCTTCGTATTGTATTGGAAACTCTTAGGAGTAATCAACTAAAGGCAAAATTTTCTAAATGCCACTTTTGGCAATCTTGTGTGAAGTTTCTCGGTCATATTATTTCCGAATCTGAAATTTCCATGGATCCTTCAAAGATTGAAGCGATTCAAGATTGGAAAAGACCTGAGAGTGTGACAGAAATCCGTAGCTTTCTCGGATTGGTGGGCTATTACCGTCGTTTTATTAAAGACTTTTCTAAGATTGTCGTGCCTCTTACTGGCTTGACTAAGAAGGGAGTTAAATACATTTGGTCAGACAAATGTGAAGCCTCTTTTCAGAAATTGAAAGAACTCCTTTCCGATGCTCCTATTCTTGTTATTCCCGAGGGGAATCAAGATTTTGTTGTTTATACCGATGCTAGTCACGTTGGTTTGGGTGCCGTTCTTATGCAAAAAGAACGTGTTGTTGCTTATGCTTCTAGGCAATTGAAGCCGGCCGAGACTAGATATGCCACACATGATCTAGAGCTCGCGGCTATTGTTTTCGCCCTTCGAATGTGGCGTCATTATCTATTGGGAGAGAAATTTATTCTTTACACGGATCATAAGTCTTTGAAATATTTATTTTCTCAAAAAGAACTTAATTTACGTCAACAGCGTTGGCTCGAGTTCCTTGCACCTTATGATCTTGATATTCTTTATACCCCCAGTAAGGGTAATTGTGTCGCCGATGCTCTTAGCCGTAGGCAACAAGCAGTTGTTTCTATGATGATATCCGAATGGAACGATCTCGAGATCTTATCCGCTTGTGAGATTCGAGAGTGCGTATCCGATTTATGCTCATCATTTGTTTTATGTAGCCTTGAGGCTCATCCTTCTCTCTTAGACCGCATTCTTGAAGCTCAAAGGCTAGATCCTGAATTGGTTCTTCTTGACCAAAATATTAAGGATAGAATTGATATTGAAGGTTTGAAAGACTTTGGTATTGATTCTCGTGGCGGCATTCGGAAATTTGGTAGACTTATCGTACCAAATATTGGTGATCTTCGTAAAGATATTTTAGAAGATTCCCATCGTTCTAAGTTCACCATTCATCCCGGTAGTAGTAAAATGTACGCTGATATGAAGCGACTTTATTATTGGGAGGGAATGAAATCTGATATTGCTAACTTTGTTAAGTGAACTTGTCAAGGCCGAACATCAGAGGCCTGGTGGGTTATTGCAACCTTTAGAAATTCCAATTTGGAAGTGGGACCAAATTTCCATGGATTTTATAGATGGCCTTCCCCGTTCTCGTTCGGGTCATGATGGCTTATGGGTGATCGTTGATAGGCTTACTAAATCCGCCCATTTTATTCACGTTCGGTCTAACCGAACCGTTCCTCTTTTGGCCAAACTCTTTATCAAAGAAATTGTTAAATTGCATGGAGTTCCTACTTGTATTGTTAGCGATCGAGATCCATTGTTTACTAGTGGATTTTGGAAGAGTCTTCAAAAAGCTTTAGGAACGAAGCTTAACTTTAGCACTATCACCTCCAGTCCGATGGACAAACCGAGTGTGCGAATTAAACTCTTGAAGATCTTCTTCGTGCTTGTGTGCTTGATTTTGGTGGAAGTTGGGAAGATCATATTTCACTTGTTGAATTTTCCTATAATAATAGCTTCCAATCTAGTATTGGTATGGCACCTTTCGAGGCACTCTACGGAAGGCCCTGCCGATCTCCTTCTTGTTGGCTTGAGGCCGGTGAGAAGCTGGTTTTAGGTCCAGATTTTATTCGAGACTCCACAGAGAAGATTGAACTTATTCGACATAGGATGAAAGAAGCCCAGAGTAGACAAAAATCCTATGCCGATAATCGAAGAAGGAAATTAGAATTTTCTGTTGGAGATCCTGTTTTTATTCGTGTTTCACCTATGAAGGGTGTTGTATGTTTCAGTCGATCGGGGAAGTTAGCGCCTCGATATATTGGGCCATTTCCTATCACTGAACGTATTGGTTCCATGGCTTATCGCCTTGCATTGCCGGCTCAGTTTTCTGCTATGCATGATGTATTTCACGTTTCTCAGTTACGAAAATGCCTTCGGGATTCCGATTCTATTCTTGAGCCTGCTGTTGTAGAAGAAATTAAAGTTTCGCCAAATTTAACTTATGAACAGCATCCTATTCGAATTATAGCTTCTGAGGTTAAACGACTTCGAAATAAAGATGTTCCGCTTGTGAAGGTTCAATGGTCCTCAAATCCTAAGGATTGTTCTTGGCAATCCAGAGAATTCATCGAGCGTACACATCCGGACTTGCTTTCTCCTGCTCTTTGAGGTGAACTTCTTATTTCAAATTTCTCTTGTGTTAATATGCTTTTATGGCTGTTACTTTTTATTTCCATCTTATATATATATTCCGAGGACGCAATTTCTTTAAGGAGGGAAGTCTGTAACAACCCGCATATTTATCGAGTTTATATTTAAATATTTTATTTAAATATTAAATCGTTAATCGGATTTTGGTCCGAAAAGCTACTTTTTGCAAATGGACATATTAGGACTCGCGACCACTTCCATTGATTTTGAAATATTGTTTACAACATTTTTAAGTATAAACATTGATATGATTGGAGATAGTAGAATTTCACTACTTTTTCACTTGAGACTTTGGGTTGGGCTTTTAGCCTATTAGACCCAACCTTCACCCCTCCTCTTCATAACTTCATTTCTATTTGCCTAAGTCTTCAAGCTTCTTCAAAAATGGTGGAGGGAATGGGAAATTAAAATTTCCAAAACTCAAATTCAATTGCAATCCATCTTTCTACTCCAAATTCAAGAAGAAGACATTGAATTCAAGCTTCTTGTGCTTAGATAGAAGAGGGATTGATTCTTGCATGCTTAAAACTTCATTTTCATTGATATTTGGTGCAAAGGTGAGATTTTTATCTCACAAATCTAGTCTATATCTATATTGGACTGTTGGGAATGATTCCCTATCACTTTAGCATGTACATTTGCATTTGGTTTGGATTGGATTGGCGAAAAATTCCAACTTTAAGTGTTTTTGGTGAAAATCTGCCCTTAGGTCGCTCTGCCTTTGCTAGATCGTTCGCGTGGAAAAGTCTCGGCCTTCAAATAGCTCGTTTCCGACCTAAAATGGCCTATAACGTTAGGTCGCTTGGCGCTTCGGACTTAGCTCATGGGTCGCAAGCTCCTTAGGTCGTAGGTCGTTCGAATGTTAGGTCGCTCGGCCCTTCTCCCCTTAGGTCGCTAGGTCGCGACGTTTTAGGTTGTAGGTCGTATGGACCTTAGGTCGTGGGTCGCAAGCTCCTTAGGTCGTAGGTCGTTCGAATGTTAGGTCGCTCGGCCCTTATCCCCTTAGGTCGCTAGGTCGCGACGTATTAGGTCGTAGGTCGTATGGACCTTAGGTCGTAGGTCGTATGGACCTAGGTCGTAGGTCGTTAACTCGTTAACACGTACGGCTCTTTACTACTTTAGGTCGCATGACCTATAGGTCGCTTGCTCCAGTTAGGTCGCTCGGCCACTTTGTTAAGTCGCTCGTCCTGTTGCTCTGTTAGGTCGCAACCTCTGTTAGGTCGGCCATGTTGGGTCGCGAGTCATCGTTAGGTCGCGAACACCACAAGGTCGTTTGACCCCTTAGACCCCTAGGTTGCAACCATTAGGTCGCTCGACCGTATTCCTCTTAGGTCGTTAGACCTCATTTTGTCTTCACTAGGTCGTACCGTTTTGGACGGGGCGCTGCCCCCTGGACCCCCGCGACCTGACCGGGCAGGTCGAACCCCGTAAGCGGTGGCGTTGCCCCCGTACCCCCACCTTGGGTGGTTGCCACCCCCCTGGACCCCCCCCTCCGTAGGGGATCTTATCTGAAAAACATTGAGCTGATTTCCTTGGATTTTATTCACATCTCCGTATGCGATTTTTTGCGACTGATTGTTTCTACAATTGCTTCTGTGTTTTGTCACTTTATAATATAATGGTTTTAATACTAGTAGTAAATATCAAAACTCTTTTAACAAACAATTTCAACTCTATTTTTAATAACAAAGTTCTTTTCTTAAACCGTTTTCCAATCTATTAGTATATACAAACCTTTACCTCACTCGGATGAGAAATCTAATTAAACGACTTAGTAAAACAAGTGGTATGAAACGCTTGTGTTCACTTCGTCGGTTAATTCTTGGACTTGTTCGATTGAACCTCTTGTGACAATTTTATTAGTGAAGATTTACAGTTTGTTCGTAAATATTTAAGTTAAGCAAGTGGTTATGGGACATGAAGCTAAACTTCTATATTTACTAGCTTAGTGTAATTGACACTTCTCGTTGATCATGACGATCATTCTGATGATTTAGACTAGCAACTGTGCGATGTCTCTTGTTGCGAGGTTAGACTAGACACCACTTTTGTGATTCCACTCACACATCCCTTTTTGCTTTTTGGTTAGTCTGGACCTTAATCTGTTTGATTCCATTCACACATGTGGGGTAGCTCCCCTTGGTCTTCGGACCGTCATGTGATAGGCCTCTTTCTCTTTTCTATGATTTCTGGACTTCTTGCATTGATTTCTAGGATTTATGTCATTGACTTGTTATGAGTACAAGTTAGGGGTATGATGCCCTTTCCGAATCTTTGAGAAGATTCTTGTGATATTGATTATCTCTTATTGATTGATCTTCTGTTGATCATTATTTACATACTTATAGTGGTATGTCATTATGGATATTTTATGTTTATGCCATCTCTTTTATGTTATATCATGTCATCTGATATTTATAGCTAGACTGACCCGTTTATTATTTTCTTAAATAATACTCGGGCCAGACCGAGATGTTACAGGTGCTTCTGCTTGACTTCTTCCCAGGGACTCATCACTCTGACTTTTGGCTAACTGTTTAGATTAGCAGTTTTTGTTGTATACACTTGAGATATAGACTCATAGTTGTATTCTTTGGTATAGCACGTGTTGCTATTCTTTTATATTATCGTGGATCTTACTGACTACTACTCTTATGTACACTTTCATGTGTTAGTTATATATTCATATCTTCTTCCGCCTTTGTGATATGGATATCTGTGACTGATTTGTGTTATGATTATTTCTATGTTTGTTTTCGAAGATTATTTATAGCCACCGTGTGATAAGCAATTACACGGATGGTCGCTCCTCAACAGCCTTATTCTCCATGCTAGTTGACAGCACTACACCGTAGTGTTCTTGGCTAGTGTGGGTATAGAGGTGGGGCGTCACATCCATCTGTATCTATTCAGCGTTCATCTTTGTTGATTGGTTCAGAGATGTTATCTTCTTGTATTTGAGACTTTACTATATTTGAGGTATTCTGTTGTATTTTATTTCAAACTCTATTGTTTACATAGTAGCTTCATGAACTACTATTTATCCATTATGCTGCTTATTGTTATAGTACTCTGTGTCTATGATTCTATGATTGATTTATTTACTGTATATGCTGAATTTTGCCAAACATAAATTAGCCATATGATATTTTGAGCAATTCAAGTCCGACATATGCGGATGCGAACGACATGAAATAGCAGGCCATTACATTTGGTATCGGAGCTCTGGTTTCGGCAAAATTTAGCATATAGAATAAGTTTAATCACAGAATTACCTTAGTTCGAGCTTAGATTTCTTCCTCTTTGATTCGGATTTCTTTCGAATTTTTGGAACCCTCCCCTTTGTTTTGAAATTCATTCTTGTATTTTCCTGTTCGTGTTCTTCTTAATTCCGGAGCATCCCATAGCTTCATTTCTATCCATCTTTGTAATAAATTCAAGCACATCTTGCCACCTCTATTGGCAACTTCGTCCTTGTGTGTGTCTAATCTCATCGGAAGTCCTGCTAAACTTATATGATTTGTAAAAAGGTAAACTCCTTTACAATAGGAGTGATTCACTAGAGACTTCTGCATCATCGGTTTAGATGCTATTATTTCTTGCAAAGTCCAAACTGTCTCTAGCAGACGATCGGGTTAATTCCCTTGTAATTTTGACCCCACTTCGATAATCAGAGATTACCCTGATATTGGGTGAAGTCGCAACTCTCCTTTCAAGCGAGAAATTGAATTTCCGCATCAATCTTATTCCTGGAACTTTGGTTGACCCTGTTAAGGTCCACGATTAATGTTAGTCTATCCATTTCTTCTTTTATAATCTAATTTTCTGATCTCCCTGTCGAGCCTATCTTCTTTGTTAGAATTCTACCTGATTAGGGTTCCACTAAATTTGAATCCTTATCCTTGCTTTGAAATTCATTCTTGAATCATCAAGGTTATTAATATAGAAATTGTTCTATAGTGTGTTGTTTGAGTTGTTGAGTTTGAATTTTGGGTTTCGATCGATTCGTCTGGCCAACGCTATCAATGGGAAATTCCAGAACACTTGAACAGAGCAAAATGACACAATATTGTTTTCAAATTTGGAAAATGAAATAAATTTTGTATGATTATAATTTATATATAAAGTTATAATTTTCTGAAATTAAATAGTTAAATGATTTGGTTGTTAGAAATGATAATATTTAATTTTCATTTATTGTTTTATAAACCATTGACTATTGCCACATAATATAAATAAATGATGCTATAAAACATGGTTTACAAATTGATTTGGAATTGAAATGAAATTTAACTGAGAATTTGAGAACTCAATTTTCGGTATTTTCAAGAAAAATTTGGTTTTAAAGTTTTGGAATATATTATTTGTAAGTATTTTCGAATGGAAATTGTTTCAAAAGAATACTTTTAAAAGAATTAAGTCTGTACTCTCTTCATTTGTCATTGGAAAATAATTTTGGTAATGACTACAACGTCATAACGTTCACTTTCGAGTCTCAAAGTGGAGAGGCCCCTTGGTAGTTTTGCTAAACTTTTGTTTGTAAAATGGATTTGGTTTGAATTCCTTGAGTATGATTTGATGTACAATATATATATGTATGTATGTATGTATATAATTATTTCAAAGTAGTTGAAGAGAAATTGAAAATTTTGAATCTTAAGTTTTATATTAAGAAATGGTTTCAACTATTGAAATAAAGTGTAATTTTTTGAATAAGTGGAATATCTAAAATGTTAAATGAAATTTAACCAACTTGAAATGGTTGAATTTGAATAAAAACTTATGTGTATAATACTAAATTTCATTCTAATATATATAACTTGCCTAAAATATTCAAAAGGTTAAAATGTTATGGTACAATAAAGTGTTGTACAAGAAGAAAAATTAAGTAATAAATTGCTCAAACTAAAACCTGGCTTAATATAAATGTTGAAATTAGAGGTAAATTTGCATAATGTTTAATTACATTCAGAAACATTAATATAACTTACCTAGAAAAGTTTAAATGTAAATGGAAGGTAATTGGGTAATATACACTATGATATATATAAGTAATTGGATATCAAAAATGATATTTTGTTAAGGGAATTTACTGATAATAAATTGGATAATAAAAAGGAAAATTCGTCTGTTGAATAATATATGGTTATCAAATGTATACACCTAATATAGGTTGCAAGATATGTCAAGTGAAACAAATTAAATAAATAAAAGAGGAGACTATTTAAGTAGATAAATATGAACTTAAGAATAGTGAACTTGAATTTTAGTGGAATCAACTTAGCTGAAGATAAATGGATAAAATAAACGAGTTAATTCAAAAATGAATCTGTTTGAAAGAAATGTTGATAAAATGTAAGAAAATCAACTTTAAATTGAATGACTATTTATTAGTTGAATAAAATGGATTAAATCAAATTGTTGAATATTAGTTTATTTAAAAATTGGACTCTATATGGTTTTGAATAGTGGAAGTTGAATGTTGAGGTGGAATTAACTATGGTTGATCAAATAGATTTAATAGATGTGTAAAATAAAATATATTTTGTTGTGAAATTTTTTGTAATAAATATTAACAAATGGGAAACAAATCAATTGAATAAAAATACATGGAAATGAAATCAATACATTTGATTGATTTCGTAAAATGAATTGGAATCAACAAATTGAATATAAATCAATTTTAAAATAAATGGAATTTATATAGCCTTGAATTAATTGTTTTATTTTGTATTTCAATCTATTTTTCTTGTTTGTTGTTTCTATTCTCCTATCTCCTTCCTTTACGAGGACGAAAATTTTTGAGTGGAGGAGAGTGTAATGACCCATAAATTTTTATTGGTTTATAACGTAATTGACTAAATTTTTGTGAAATTTTAAATAATTGAATTTTGAAATAAAAATTTCATATTTGGAATATAACATAGCAACTAGTAAAATTTTATTGGAAAATATGAAAGTAAATTCTATCGTGTAATTTTCAGTTTCAATTTAAATCAGTTAATAATGGATGATAATAAAATGTTTTCCAAACCTGAATATTTTTATACAATAAATTTGTAAACTATTTTCCAAGTGAGACGCCATACTTCGTTTCGTCAAAATTTGAACTTCTCCAGCCTAATTTATCTCATTTTTGATAGATTTGTAGCATTTAGGGAACCAAATATCGAGTTTTGATAGGATGGTCATATTGCTGATATCTGTGTATCATTTTGTTCGCCTCTTCATGTTGATCTTCGCGATATATTCACTTGTGTGTTTCGGTGTCTAATCCGCAGCGAAACATGCGATAAGGATAACCGTAACGGTACGCCTTTTGATTTCTTTGTGACCATTCAAAGTTTCCACCGTATCACTCCAATAGAAATTTGTCATTAATAATTTTTGAACTTTAGCACATGACCTTCACTATCCCATCAATACACCTATTTTTTTATGGGACGTTTCAATCTATTATCCTTCTTTTCAGCAATAATATATATATATATATATATATATATATATATGCTTATATTATAACATGGCACTCATTTTAGAAACTTCCCCTTTTGCTAACTCACCCATCTTCTATTCATTGCTTAAACCCAATCGCCTCCTTTTCTATGTATAAAAATATAAGTTGCCTTCATTTTTTTTGTAGTTTGATTCTCCTTCTCGCCATTCTCCCGCCGTCTCTGCCCTCTTCATATCGAACTTCCTTGAACCCAGCTCATGCATGTCCCATCACCCGCCTTCGCCTGACCTGCCATCACACCGAGAACCACCACAACCGCCACCTTCAACAGGCCCTCCCCAGATCCGCCATTCGCCTATGCTCGACCCAGCAGAAATACCGAACTCACCACCTCCCAGTTGCCCAGAACCGCTTCGTCACCCTCCTTCACAGTCTTCTGTTCGACCCTAGCTTCCATGCCATACTTTACTTTTTTTATAAGGTATGTATAGCATATATGTTTATATATATATGTATATAATCTTATAAAAGTAGTATTAGATATGTTCTGCAGTTATATTCCTTTGCTGGTAAATTGTTTATTATGAAAGCTGTAGCATGTAGGAGTAGCATACATATATTTTATAGTGTATATATATACAAATTTTATGTTGCACCAGGTTTATTCTTCATTTCGGTCATGTTTTATAAATCAAATATTTTTATATACTGTATTGGTATACATCTGATCTGTCGAGGTCATATATAAGTCATATATATGGTGTTGTAAAGTATAAATTATTTATATACTCTTATTTATACATATATATAGGTTTATATAAGATTTATATGATATGCTAGTTATGATATATATATATATATATATATATATATGTATGTATAAGCTTATACAAGTTTATACAATATGTTTAGTTATATATGTAAACTATATAAGTATATATATAGCTGTCTATTTAGGTTTCTATAAGTTTTATATGACTGGTCGAGTCATATATTTCAAATTAAGCATTGATTTTATAATAAATATTAATCTTAAAGATAATATGTATGTGAGTATATATATTAGTTTATATATACATGATTTTTTTTTGAATATGTATATATACATAAGATTTATGTACCAGTTTATATGAATCCATTGAGTTTGGCTTTTCAGGTATACATTGATTATATTGATGGAATTCCAATTTGAATGTTTGCAGTAAACATGATATGTTAGGTTGATATTTTGAAATGAATATATAATATATATAATATATATATATAAGTATTTTGCATGTGAATAAGTATATATATAAGTATCGATTTAAAAATAATACATATATTTTTATTTTAATGTATGTTTTAAATTGATCTTTGAAAATTTATACATATGAAATATATCATGTTCATCGATCTCTTGTCTATCTTGACTGACATTCTCAATATCAAATTTATCGTAGCAAATTCCTAACTTGTTGCTTTGTCCCGCTAATTCGTGTCCGTATCCCGGTGCTTGTCTTGTTATTTCTCTAGCCTCGAAAGGTGAGCAATCACTCACGATTAACATTCTTACATTTATTAAGTTTGATTTCACTTGAAATGAAAATTGAAATATGCTGCCAATTTGAACTGTTAATTATTTAACTGTTATATATGAGATGCTATTATCTGTAATTTTTCACCTATGGGATATGACACTATATCCTATTGTTTATATTATATTTTATTTTTATTGGTGTTATATGCCTGTTGTTGATATATTAAATTATTATCATATCTGTTCTCACTCTGCAAGTTCCCTGTCAGTATAGAATTCTCTATGGGTTGAAATGATAAATACCCGAACGACCTTGTAGAATAGGGAAAAATCGTTATGGGTTGAAATGATAAACCTAAACGATTTTCATTGATTTTCAATTTGGGAATGCGGGTTGAAATGTTATATCACTACACCAAATCAATCAGTTTGCAACACTTATTTCGCTAGAATTTGTAACGGTTATAACCGTTACAAATTACCAACGGTTATATTCGTCGTTTCCTATTGTCACATTGATAACCGTTAGGATATTTGGTGCTTGAGTAAATAACGTGATCTAAGAAGAGCAAGCTAGTAATTTTCTTTGCACCATAGTTCTGTTGTTTCTAACGCATTAACAAACCTCTTTCTCTCTTTGTATGAATCTAGGGTTTGTTTCTTATTTCACTTCCTTTAATCAAGTTTTCCTAATCGAATCTGTTCATCTATTGCAAACTAGGGTATGTATTCTAATGAATCTTAGGTATCCTTTTCTTATGCAAGTCTTTATCGCCAAGATCTTAAGTACTTTTTCCCTATTACATAACCTTTATTTACTTCGTAATTATAGGATAACTTGAGATTCCTTTTGGATTGTCTAAACCATTTTTTTGATGACTTGAAATGTTATTTTATAATAATCTGTAAAAAAGGAGCCGCAGTTGCAAAAGAAGTAGCAGAAGAGGGCCACGAAAGATGAATTAGAGAATGAGGTTTTATTACCACAACACAATGGTTTCTTTGTCAACGAGTTTGTTGATAGTAGTAAATATAGAGAGCTTTCCTTTTTTAGGTTGAGAAACTCAAAGCTAAAATAGATATCTTGATAAGGAATGACCAAATATCAGGGGAAAAGGGCTGGTGAGGTTGAGAAGAAAGTGCAGGGGTTTAACAAACAGATGGGCAGGGTGAGTATGTGATTCCGAACTAAATTGGTTGCAAGGTTATTATCCACTTTAATTTTAAATTCAAATAACCTGTCAGCATATGTCATATCTTCTCAAAGTTATAGTGATAATTATTTTCTTATGGTACCTATATTGATAAAAACAAAGCCTCTATAAAAAAATTAGTATGCTACAGCTTTCAAAAGACAAAGCATGAGTTGTTATTTTAACTTATGGCCAACTGACAATGTTTGAAAGGTTATAAACATGCATTCAGGATATTACAACAATATTTAATACTTTTCTATCATATGTAACCAAAACAAAACGCCTTTGATTTTTTGTCAATGCCTATACTTTCAGTAGAATCTTGATTGTATTGGTAGAAATCTTGACAAGTGAATACATAAACAAGCTTATAATTTTAGGGCCAGCTTGATATGCGTGAAAGATTTCAAATTTGCAACAAGGCTACTATAACTATTCATGCACATATACAAATATTATTAGAATCAAAGAGAAAAATAGAAAGGAAAAACAAAACATCTTTCATGTATGTCATTTCCAATTGAAAGCATAAATAACTCATTGATTTGTTTGTTTAATTTCTCTCCTACTCTACAATTGTCTAGCAAGACAATGACTTTTGATCTATTTTACATTGTTTATTATCTCTCCCTTTTTGAATCCATTAGATCACTAACTGATGCAGTATCTATTATAAGATAGATTTTTCATCCTTATTTACATAGCATAATATAACTTTTCTTCAATTACTTTAGTGCGACATATAAGAATAATTTTCTGAGTGTATATGATATCAATCATAACTACAACTAAATATGGTGAAAATTAAGGATTTGGAATATAAATTAAGTGGTTTTTTTAATTATTATTGAAAGTGTATGGCTTCGGTCATTAAATATGATTTGTGCGAAGGCTTTTTTAGGAGGAAAGGTTTCACTATAGTATAGTAATATAGTTTAGCAATTGAACAAAGATTCCACCAAAATATAGTAAGTAAACAAAGGTTTAACAATAATAAAAATGGTACGGTACTAGTAGTAATATGCCAATTTAGAGTAATGTACAATTGCAAAAAATAACGGTTAGACGGCAACAATTGACTGACTTTTTTTGCTCTAGAATCAATATATTTAAGCATAATTGAAGCATATCCTCTTACAGAAATATGGGTCGTACCTTTATGCTCAAATTTCTTTTCTTTATTGCTTCATTGAAGTTCTAATATGGCAACATACTAGTTGAAAATATATGAAAAAAATATGTTTAAATGCCATCGGTATTACATCATACCTAGCTAAAAATATCAAAGGTAGAAAATAGTAGGGCTATATATTGAAAATCAAATAATTATAAATTATCCGGAGTATAATAAAAGATAGTTAGGGATCAATTGAATTTTACATATTTCACGAAGTCGGGTGGTAAAAGTTAAATTCATGCGATTTGAATTTCAAACTACGTAATAGTGGTATGCATGAGTAATAAATGCATGCAATATGGTATACTTTTTTTACATTGACTAAAGAAAATCTCCTACGGCTTTTGTTTGATGTTTGCTTTTTCACTTTTTTTCATTTTGCAAGGTGTCGTGTTTATTGGATTATCTATACTTGGAATAATTGGTGATTGATTTAATATATGCTGCGAATTTTTAAAGCAGGTACACTTAAGAATCTAAGACATTTTGTTTCTGCTTATAGGTAATTCATAGAACCGATCATATTTGCTTATATATTGTTCCAGTTATGGAAAGTCACAGAGAACACTTTTCAGTTTCGGGTTTTCGACGATCTATTCATAGGACTAGACAATCAAGGGAATGCAGCTGCTATTTCGAATTCATCAGGTGATTTAGAAACATTTGAGATTGTTAAAAATGCAAACGACCCAAATCGTATTAGAATCAAAGCACGCAATGGTTTTTTCTTACAGGTAGTTAAACCGACACACTCGCATTTTCTTCATATATTACATGATTAACTTCTTGATGCACATTGACAATTGACATAATATGAAAGAATGATCCACTTAATAATATTAGTCTGTAACTTAGGCAAGGACCAAGATGTCAGTGACAACTGATTATGGAGAAACAAGCAACTGGGGAGGTGATGACTCATCTATGTTCTTGATCACTAGTCCTGCAAGATGAGTTTCAAGTCACTAATGGTTATGGACCTAATAAGGCTGCATCTGTTATGCAAATAATTATTTTCTCAGTATATTATTGTTGTTTGTTCATTTAAAATTAATGAAAAATCAACGTAAATGTTTTTTCTGAAATTATACAACCAAACGGTTGGTTCTTCCACCATTGTGCAGTTGTGCTAGTATAAAGATACATGCCTTACAGTAGAAAAAATATATTTATATTTTAGTTGTTGACTACAGGTAGAAGTGAGAGATATTGCTCTTTTGAGGTGATAAAAATTCTATGGAGTGGTGGTACTTCGCAATATTCAGAAACGAATCAAGAAAATTAATCAAGAGGTATGTTATTTATACAAGCTTATAGATCACCTACCTATCCTCTCTCTTTGTATATATCGACGAAATATCCTTTGATAATCCTGAAACTAAGAATTGACCTTTTTATACTACTGTTTACTCTTCGATACATTTTAATACTTATATGTTCTTTATTATGTAAATCCTCTTAAATGCTCATATATGGATTTAACTGACCACGCAAGTACTGTGCGCATGTTTGACCGCTCAAGCCTTCTTCCTTATATTTACATCATATAAAAAACATAGGAAAAATAGAATACAATGTTTTATTAACAATGTTGAAAAGATGGATCAATGTTTATAATACATTGTATAAACTATGTTTTACAACTATTCAAAACCATCGTGCAAAGTTTACTAATCGAATTATGAACTAAATATCACTATTCGAATATGTTATCTACAACTTAGGCACCGCTCTGCATTGCTCAGTTTTAAAACCTGAGCACTACTCAGTTTTAAAATTATGGCCAACCGCTAATACAATGAATCCCACACCAATTTCCATTGAAAATATAATTATCAAATTTCTACTTTGTTATTGCTCGATGGTGAATTTTTAGATTGGGGATTAGAATTGGCTTCTTTGAGAAATCTTCAATTTCGGATGCTTGCACTTTTTTTCCTGTTGTATAGGAAGTTTGCACTTTTTTTAAGAAATCTTAATGGTAATGCATAATTTACAAATGAATTCATATATATGCATGTAGGAAGCAAACAATCCGGAATGCAAGCCTACACGAGAATCCGGACGAGCCACTTTTTGATGCACCTCAAAATGATCGTTATACATTGTCCGAGTTGGTTGAGGGGGATTTTGTCATTGGCCAGAGTGTCGTATTCGTTGTTTATAAGCTTCTAGATATGTTGTGGTAGTAAAATATGAAGTTTTCACAATGAATTTTGTAGAATTTGATATGTTCTATTTCATGCATTTGATGTTTTTTTTACTGATTTGATGATATTTAGTTTTGAAATTCAGGTGTGTTTACTGTTGTTGTAAATTCGTATAGACATAGTTGAATGAAATACTATTAGATGCCGAATAAGATATGGTTTAGTTATACCAAATTTGTAACACTTATAAGTGTTGGTAATTTGCTATTTACTTATCCAAGGAATTCCCAACGGTTATAACCGTTGGAAATTAAATATTCCAAGGTTATAACCATCGGGAACGTGAAGTAATTTCCCAACGGTTATGACCGTTGGGAATTACCAAGATTCCCAACGGTTATAACCGTTACAAAGTATAGTTTTTTTTCCAACAGTTATAACTGTTGGGAGTTTTGGTTATTCCCAACAGCTAAAACCATTGGGAAGTTCGAAAATTACTAACGGTTATAACCGTTGGGAATGACCAAAATTCCCAACGGTTATATCCGTTACAAAATATGTAAAAGAAATTATAATGTACCTGCTATCAACAGTTATAACCGTTGGGAATTTGATTACCAATAGTTATAACTGTTACAAAATGACAATTCCGGTATTGTGTATATACCCGTAGATATCTAAATTGAGGATTGAAATGATAAATATCTGTGCCACTTGACCATATGATAGAAAATTATATACGGATACCGTTGGTCTATAATTTGAAAAATGATTTCCAAAGTTTGAAAGGAAATATATGGTTTAATAAATATTGATTTTTCAAATATAATATACATAGGCTATTTTTATATATGTATAAAAATCTATATTTTAAAATAGTATGTTCTGGAAATTTTAGTATATAAGTTAATTTTGAAAATATAATTTTTAAGATTTTCTTTTAAGTTTATTATTTTTAAATTATATAAAAATATATTTAACACAATATACATTTAGTTATAAGATTTAATTTAATAAAAATTTAATTTAATAGTATATAATATGTTTTAAATTATTTATATAAAAAAATTTGTATTAATATTTTAAAATAGATTTATAACTTTAATAACAAAGGTTGCAAAGATAAATTAATGTTGACTTGGAATTTAAATTGGTTGATAATTGAATTTAAGAAAGAATGGATTTAAACTTATTAGTTTTGAGATTTTGAAATGATATTATTATAACTTGATTTATAACTTGATTTGATAAAAAGCGATTAAATGAATATTCTCAAATTTGAATAAAATTGAGATTAAATATTCAATATTGATTTAAATATATAAATTGGAATTTAAAAAATTCCTATAAAATGGTTAGGGTAATAATTTCAATTTGAATAAATTTAAAGTTAAATGTCGAAATATAAATGAAATTTTCATGGGTTGTCAAAAAAAAGACGGGACTTTCTTTGAAAGTAAAGGAGGGGTTGTTATGTACACCAGTTGTTTTCAAATTAGCCAATTTCTCCACATGGACTAAGTCACATTTAGAAGTTTTACCTCTTTTTATAAGACCCGTTAATAACTAATTATTGTTAGCTCTTGTGAAACATGAAAACAGTTTCATTCTTTTGAAGAAAAGGAATCAGACACGAGTATTTTATAGTAAAATTTTAATTGTACATATGATTTACAAGCCTATTTAAAATCATATTTGCAATTAAGTGTAAAATATCATCTTAGTAGTCTATTAACTAGTGTTCACATTCATCCCCATAACTGCTAACAAATGTAAACTTCGATTGGAACCTACATCAAATTTTAACACATTAAAATTGCATACGATAGATATGGTTTAGCTGCATTCTCCGCAAGGTTACACAAAGGAATGACCATTTCATCTTCAGAGGCCCAAGTCCATTAATAAGGTTGTTTGCTCATGTCCAGAAAGTATGTTGTCTCTTCCTTAGCCACCTACCTCATCTCACTTTCATAGTGAAACCTCTGGTGGAACTAAATTTTAGAGCATTAGCATTGTTTGAATTAGAAAATTAGTGCTTTTTATATCAAATACAAATGTAGCAACTTTACAGTGTCAAACAGAAGTATAATAACAGCAGAAATAAGTAATAAATATTCTAAATCTAAAAGCATTGAAGATGTTATTGATAGGGTAATAAGAATTATGATAGCTAATGACCAACGAGTTACAAGTACAATAACGTGCATTTCCTATAACCATGTGTTCCCATTATTATTTTTCCTTTGGAACTAGTAAGGTGTTCCATAATCTACGGCAGAGATGAGTAGTTTATGTACAAAAACATGCCACTTAAATTATATACTAGCATCACTATCACTTTAGATATATCCCTAGCATATTGCAATCCATATGTCTAAAATATACGCATGCACATTTCAATCGCTTAAACAGCTAAAAATGCATCTTATGTATCATCCAGTCATAGGTTTCGTGTTTCGAACATTTTATTTAATTTCTTTATTAGCATTTCCTTGCATAATTAAGGATAATGACACTATTTCCTTGCTCAAATCATCAAATTTCAAACAAAATCAATCGAATAGATGTTAAATCCATAGCTAACAAAATGCCACAAAAGTAAAGGCGGACCGTATCAATTTCAACTATTTATGCAGTGTTGAAGATACCCTCAAACTGATTTCGTTAAAAAAACCCGAATAATTCATGTGATCAATTTCAATCATTTGAGAAAAGAAAAAATGATGATGAAAAACACATCAACAACAACAACTAAGTAGTACGCTATCATTTCAAATGAGATGTACAATATTTACATTTGAGTCATGATTAGATAAATAACTATTAAGTTATCTTTAAAACACCTAATATATCCACAAGTACCAGCAAATTTTCTATTGTGTCAATTGGCCCATTAGCTGGTTGGTTAGAGTTTCGTGCTAATATGCGAAGGTCGCAAGTTCGAAACCTGCTTGGTTCCTACTTTACATGGGGCTTTTTTTCGACCTTCACTAAT
The DNA here is from genome assembly GCA_030765085.1 of Allium cepa. Classification (NCBI taxonomy): domain Eukaryota; kingdom Viridiplantae; phylum Streptophyta; class Magnoliopsida; order Asparagales; family Amaryllidaceae; genus Allium; species Allium cepa. The sequence goes on from CM060928.1 coordinate 963,156,453, forward strand.
TCCCAATAAATATATTTTTATGCTTTATTACATTCCCAATTAAAATGCATGTGTTTCTTTTTTCATCTTCTTCATTGTTCAATTACTCATACATACATTCATAAATTTTGTTCGACATATTGTATCTCCAATGAGAATGATAATAACAACAAACTTAATGCTTCAAGGATCTTTGTATATATTATTTTAAACCATAATTCAACCTTATTAAGTACAAACTGATTATACAATTATCGACTACGAGAATCAATGAGGAATATTTAAAGGTAGTATTATTTTGATCTGATTAAGAACATTAAGTTCATGTTAATAGTTGATGATGAAGAAAGGGAACAAAGTTAGAATTCAATAAAAAGAATTGTTCTGAAATCCAAGGATCTAGTATACATTTATAATGGTCCTGAACTGTCCATTCCCAAAATGAAAATGTCCAAAGGCTAGATCTACTAACCCGCAATAGTTCGCTTAACAGATCTATCTGTTACTTGACTTGTTGATTCGCTCTACAACGGCCCTAGCTTTCAAAATAGAAAGACTCCCACTTCTAGCGATGGTGTGTTTGTGCTAAATGCAAGTTGCAACCTAAAAGCACCCAATTGCTCCCCAAATGCTTGTTCACCCATGTATGCACATGCATGTGTAGTGCATCACACTCTGCCTTTGCTCTCTCATGGCTTTGGTCTCTTTTTTAACCAAAGACAACTCTTTATAACTTATTTTATATTAGCATACTCCTTTATTTTCTACCTTCACTAATTCCCAATAAATATAATTTTTATGCTTTATTACATTCCCAATTAAAATGCATGTGTTTCTTTTTTCATCTTTTTCGTTGTTCAATTACTCATACACACATTCATAAATTTTGTTCGAAATATTGTATCTCCAATGAGAATGATAATAACAACAAACTTAATGCTTCAAGGATCTTTGTATAGATTATTTTAAACCATAATTCAACCTTATTAAGTACAAACTGATTAAACAATTATCGACTACGAGAATCAATGAGGAATATTTAAAGGTAGTATTTTTTTGATCCGATTAAGAACATTAAGTTCATGTTAATAGTTGATGATGAAGAAAGGGAAACAAAGTTAGAATTCAAGAAAAAGAATTGTTCTGAAATCCGAGGATCTGGTATACATTTATAATGGTCCTGAACTGTCCATTCCCAAAATGAAAATGTCCAAAGGCTAGATCTACTAACCCGCAATAGTTCGCTTAACAGATCTATCTATTACTTGACTTGTTGATTCGCTCTACAACGGCCCTAGCTTTCAAAATAGAAAGACTCCCACTTCTAGCGATGGTGTGTTTGTGCTAAATGCAAGTTGCAACCTAAAAGCACCCAATTGCTCCCCAAATGCTTGTTCACCCATGTATGCACATGCATGTGTAGTGCATCACACTCTGCCTTTGCTCTCCCATGGCTTTGGTCTCTTTTTTAACCAAAGACAACTCTTTATAACTTATTTTATATTAGCATACTCCTTTATTTTTTGTGATGTATAACAAATGTAAAATCCCAAAACTTCATATCAATATACCTAATCCCGTTCTGTTTTGAAAACATTCACCTTTCCCTCCTTATTTTCACATTTAGATATAGATTCAAACTTGCAATCAACAAATAACCCGAATTTTTTTTATTTTTTAATAAAACTATAGTTAACATATCTTAATCTACCACGTCATAACTTAACAAGGACAAAACAAACAAATGATGAATAAAAAATCATCAAACAATTCAAATGAACGTAATTTCACATTTTTGTAATCATAATTCATATCCTAAATGAAAATAAAATGAACCTTTTCAACCCTGAACAAGAGAAGACATTGGACCTTTGTACTAAATTTACACCCCAAATTTTTTTATAAAAAATATTGTATACACAACATGGCACATTGTAATAGAATAAAAGGGAATTGCTACATGACACAACTATGATATAAGGTGTCATGGAATCAGGGTGCAACCCCACTATTAGGCCGCCAGTGTGGTGTAATAACCCGCTTTTCTGTACAATTCAAGTTGACAATAAACCACATGTCCAGTTCAAATCAAACGGAAAGACGGATAGTTAAGGTAAAGAAAGAAGAAAGAATAAGAGAAGAAGACGAGAAAAGAAACTAAAACAACACAAAATCTCACAATCGCAATGGAACAAAATATAATATAATATTAATGATCTTTGCAAAAGAGAAAATGTTATATACATACATCCGTTAGAGTACAACAACGATCATAATTATTAGCCTAGACAGTTATAACATCATGTCCTCATAATTGATGATAATTTCAATAACAAAGTAGCGGAAAATAAACAGATACGTGTATACGCCTTGAAAACCTTCAACTCATCTCCTAAGCTCCAATGCATCCAAAGCAATTTGTAAATATGCTCGGTCTGACCCGAGCATTATAATAAAGTAATGCCCGAGTCAATTTGAAAAATCAATGTGAGAAAACATACCCAATTGGACTTTACAGTTATACGAAAACTTTTAAAAACAAAGGTATCTTGTACAGACCATGCCGCACATAAACACGGATGGGTTTTTACCTTACTATAACCAAAACATTTCATATAAAACCCTTTGATATTATATTAGTACTTAATATACAAGTACTTATTAACCATATTCAAAATTGTTACATTAATTAGATTCCAGCATACTAGGTTCTACAACCAAAACCAAAGGCTCGTATTGGAGAATGGATTCCAATTATGAAAGGTAAGGGTCTGCCCACCGAATCCGTACATCTCTATATAAAATGAACGGAAGGCTACAACACCTCTGCTACTCGGGATTGACACTACCTCCTTATCGAGTAGCACCAAATATGATCAACACTTCGTTGCAATCAACAACCACATAAGGGGATCCTGAAGTATACATGAATATCACTCTAGATTTGGGAAGATGATACCCTACTTAGATATGACCCTCTTAGCCATGCCGCATGTCCCTGCTTTATCCATTTTCTGGGTGCGAGGCTCGATGAGGCCACGCAATTACCATTTATATAGCTCCCACTTTGAATGCTAGCACTATCCTCTATGCAACAATGCAACATCAGCATTCATCCATACAAGTTCGTTTTGGAACTGAAAGAAACAATTTAGAGATCCGTCTCCAATTCCATTATCTTAAGAAGTCTTCACTTCAAACGCTTAAGGTGGATCGAAGTGGTTTCAGATAACATATCTGATCCCAGTATCTTCGAAATAACTTTCGATAATTCCCGGTATACTCAAATCCGGTTCCTTAGGAAATAAACAGTCAAAGATAAGATCAGACCTCCTAACCCTTAGTGGACGGATTTCCTTATCATTGTCTTAGGAGAACGAAACGAGATTTATACACACAATACAACATCATCGGAGATGAATGCACCATATAACTCATGTGTTTCCCTTAGATATTTTAAAAGTTATGTTTGGGTCCAAATTCAATGGTCGGTTATTTAATTGTCGAATAACAAACATTCGATCAAGGATTCAATTCCATAAGGAAAAACCAACATTTGGTTAAGCATAAAGAAACACTAAGCCTCTATTAATTAATATTTTATTAATTAAATTTACTTTGTAATACTTGAATCAAAAATTCTTTTTACAAAGATTGATATAAATCCAAAATTCCTATTCCTCCATACTTGGGAAAAGTATCTATATGCTTATCTCGATGGTATATGTGTATTCGCCAACAATTTGGAAGATTACCCTTTAATTTAGTTTAAAAACCATTTATAAACCTAATTATAATCCACAAAACCATTTATAAACTCCTTTTATAAATTTATAAACCTCTTTATAATTTTCCTTTGTACATATTTAAAACCATTTATAAAACTATCTTACCCTTTTAACCAATCTTCCTTTATGCTTTTTAAAACGTGTTATAAGATTCCCCCTATAAAAACCTCATCTATTTGTAAAGCTACATTTATAAATCCTAGAAATAATTATAATTGAATTCAACTCTTTTCCTTTAAACACTAATATATACTGATAAGATTATAAATAAATAAACAAATACTAACTTTAAAAACATTTTAAAATAATAATTAATAAATTCCAAACATCCTAATTAAAACAATATTAATTTGCCTAAACATTTTTATAAACACTGATAATTAGTTTCCAAAATATTACTGATAAATAATTATAATTTATTTTCAACCATATTAATATTTTTAATAACTAACCTTCCAAAATATTTAAAATATTTATAATTTTTAAACAATATTAATATTAATAAACAATCCTTAAATATAAATATATTCCTTTAATAAAAATCCATACTTAATTCATATGATCGTTTCCATATTTATAAACCATGTTTATAAATCTCTTTCATTTTATAAAACTTCCTTTCATAAAAATTCTTTTATAAATCCAGCTTATTTATAAAACACCCTCCAACACATAATTTCAACCGTTATAACCTTGCTTCAATAGGTATAAGTTTCTTTTATGAATTTCCTTCAATTTATAAAATATCGTTTAACAATTCAAATTTGTCCTCATCTAATAATAAATTCACCGTTCAGTTTATTTCTTCAGACAGCTAAATGATAATAGTTTCATTTTAATTTATAAACCTTTTACAAATCTATCCCTTTATAATAAATCAAAATTTTACAAATATTAATTTTATTTGAAAAATATCACTTTTACAAATTTAGCACATTTATAAATTCACCTTTATAAATTAATTACACTATATATACCTATGTATAATGATTGATGATATAAAAATACTTCTATTTTCTTTTTAAGATCATAACCCTTTATTATAAAAGATTGACTTATTTTTCTTGATTTTGAAACCTTTCTCTCATTTTTAAAACTCTATCTAATGATTTATAACTATTAGGTTACCATATCCACAAAATCATAATTTTATTTTAAAAAAATTATTTAAAACATGAATAATTTTCAAATCACTTGAAACTTCTTTTTAAATCAAATCACCATTTTATAGTATTTTTAAAATACCAAAATTTGAGGCGTAGTGCTACCAAAGCACTAATTAAACAGAAATCGTGTCTGTGTCATCATTTATAACATCCAATATATAATATATCAATTTTATATAAAAATAAATCAACAGTGTGAGGAATCCCATTGGATCCCTCCAACCCACCCCCTACATCACATATGGTATTTATAATCATAAAAATATAAATCAACCGCTTCAAAGTGGGGTTCGTACACAAAAGTCATCCGCTCTTACACGGAAACGTAATAGGGTCTCATCCGCTCCAATAGGCAGGAATATATTCAACTAACAATATAATTTAGTACATTATTATTAATAACGATCAGAAATAAATATCCTAACATCCAATAAAAAATATTCATTGACTACATAAATTTTATGATTAGCTAAAAAGGTGATATTAACTCACATTGATTTTAATTATAGTCCAAACGTTCCATTATGAATTAAAATAAAGGTATTCAAATTTTAATCAAGAATTTCAACTAGCTCCAAATTCGTCCAATCCAACTCCATAGCATAGCCTTCGTCGATACGATCGCAACGCGACTCGTCTTGTTCAATTTGGACCTCATACCAGTTCGATGCGAATAAATGAACATTTGATATAATTTAAATTAATTACCTAAAATAAATAATTTAAAGTTAAACCTGAATCAAATTCCCTCTTCCTCTCGCTATAGTTCCTAGCATAAGAGGAAAAAAACGAACCGATCCAAAAATAGCGACTATCCCTTATCAACCACCCTACCGCGACAGTCATCGCTAAGCCGCCTGCACCCACCCTCGCGCGCCACTACGCCGCCCTACAGCCACAAATGTCGCCTCGCGCCACCCTCCTACGCGCGCGCGGATATAAAAATCGCGCTGAACTTATCCCTTGACTTCCTTCGCCAGCCAACATGTCGCACCATCGATCGCCCCAGATATGCACCCACGCCGCAGCTTGCCACCTTGCCTCGCCTCCACGCGTGACTTTGACAACGGTTTATTTATTTATTCTAGTTTGGAGTTGCATTTTTAATATAGGAAGGAGGGCATGGTCATGAAGTGGGGAGTATGAGCTAGAGGTATTGGCAAGGTTGACCTATATATATTATTTTTAAATTAAAAAGACGTGATGCCAGAGTCTTATATGTTATACCCCAATTCCAAACATAGTGGAACTTGTTTCGAGGCCTAATTCGATTGTATGCAGAAGATAGCTTTTTAAACCTGATTATTTTACATAAATTCTAAAATTATTTTCTACTTAGCTTTGCTAAAAAATTTATCTTCTACATGTTTCGAACTCGCACGACCAAACAATACGTCCAATCGCCATGAAATTCGACTGCATAAAATAGTTTACCATTACAGATCCAATGAAATTGGTTTCTTTGAAATCCGGGATCGTGCCCCAGAAGGCTATTTTTACACGTTAATCAAAACGACTATTTTTTAAAATTTACTATTCCACTTTTAAATCCAATTTAAAAGTTCTATTATCTTCCTGCTTATTTAAATAGAATTGAAATCAACTTTAGAAATTGTTTTCATTCAAATAAAATTTAAGATTCGACTATTTAAGCAATTTCAAGCATTAAATTTAACAATTAACTTATCAAATAAATAGTTCTATTTGAAAAACAAATTATTTAACTTATAAAAATAACTTTAAATATTTAAATTAAATATTCCAAATTCAAATTACTGAATTTCTAGGCCGTTATAGGTGGATACCGGTCTAATCTGGTCCACTCCAAAATCAAAAAGGAAGTTGGACAAAGACAAACATACATAAAGCATCTATACTCAACGACTGACACATAACTCTATCATATGCTGACACGCGGTTCTATATATTGGTCGATACATGGCTCTATGCAAATATGTAATACAGCTGATAGCGATGAGCTCCATCATACATAACGAATCCTTATATGAGTGACATTCACTTACAATGAGTAACCAAACAAATAACCCTATAACATCCAATTACCACTGTGCGTTATTCGAATATTATTCAATGCTCATAAACTATATTCAATCCAGACTATATATTTTTATGTAACAAGTTCGATGAATGATGAGAAATGTATCACCAAAAGTCCCATACTAGACAGTGTTACGGATCCTTTTATTCAAATTTCTTGCTACACAGAAATGTAATCACATATATAAGAAAGCAATTATATATGTATATATATATATATATTATTTCGAAAGCATAGATATTATTTTATTTTTTCAAAAGATACATTATTAATGTAAATTATATATATTGACATTCATATAAATATACAAACACCATATAATGCTTTTACATGTCCATAAAGTAAGTTTAAATTCACTGAATAAATATCTCTAGATCGTTTATAAAATTTTAAGAATAAGAATTTACAAATCTCTTAATTATGCATTTAACGAATATTATTAATATACTTTATTTAATAATTAAACATCTTAAATTATATTTGTGAATTAAGTGTAAAATATAAGGGTGTTATAATATATTTTGCTTACCTTTTATTTATTTTTATTTTTATTAATTTTATATTATTATTATTTATGTACATTGGTGCTAACCAGTTGCAACCACCGGTCGACTAGTTGGTATTTTAGGGGTTGACCCATCGAGCATCCATTGTCACGTTTTCCTGTGCCTATGTCCATCGATTTGGGCTTTCTTCATCACTATCCTCTTCTACCATTAAGTGTATGCACCTTTTCACTACCATTCTATGATTCACTAATGTCTACACATTCATCAATTATCTAATATAGTTTAAGAACAAGATGATATCAGGGAGAAATATATTACAGTAAGAGATTAGTATAAATGCACAACCACTACTCAATAATCGTACATCTCAGAAACATCATAGACATAGTAACATGAGAGAAGTACCCACTTTAAGTTGAAGAATACCAAAAGCTTTGCTAACCTCTTCTAACTCCTCTCCTTACTTCTCTTTTTGCTTCTACTGTAATTTCCCCCTTTCAATTTTATGATTCGAACTTGAATTCTAACTTGCTAATTTGGCGCAGTGGAGTGTCAAGAAGCTTGAACTGGATTATGGGAATTTATAGGATTTTATTTCAATTTTCAAAGTGGTAGAAGGTAATTAGGCTTTTGATTTTCTAAAGTAAAGGAATTGATTGTGATGGGTTCGATTTACAAGTGGAGGTGGAATGTTTGGAGATATAAATATCTAAACTTAAAAGAAAATCATGCTTTCATGAAAGGTTATTTGGGTTTGGGCTTTTAAGTGTTTAGGCTTGGATTGACTATCTAATTCATGTTCTTTCTTTTCTTTTCTAGTTTATAAAATAAGCTTGCCTCTACAAGCACAATAACATATCAAATCACTACATTAAATTTCTACCAAACAAATTGTATTATTATCTATTTTATAATTTTATTTTCTATAATTTTTTTATTTAGTTTAATTATTTTATTTAAATTCATTTACTTATAAACTCCAACTTATTTAGTAAAATTCTTTCTATCATCAAAATGAATTTTAAACTTACAAATTTAATTTAACATTTTATTCCAATTAAATAAATATATTTTTCTTATTTCAAAATAACCTAAAAATTATTAAATCAATATTCCTTTCATATTTAGTTCTTTTCATTTTCATAAATATTCTTCATCAAATTTCCAAATCATTCCCATGATTCCATATTTACTAATTCAAAGAATATATAGTTAATTAATCTTTATTACTAAATTACTAATTTATTGTTTCTCGACAATGGGTTATTGCAGACTCTCCCCTTATGAAAATTGCGTCCTTGCAATTTCTTTTTTGGAAAAACTTATAATTAGCCAGATAAAATCTAGCTCATCTACACCTTAATTAATAAAAAGCAAGAAAAAACATACCTATCTCATGCATATTATTGAATAAATCAGGTACGATCATTCCATATACTCCTTAGTCTCCTAAGTATAATCTAACAGGTGTCAGACCATTGTACCTTCACTAATGGAATTCTCTTGCTTCTAAGCTATCGGATTTCAGAGTGAACCATTTGAACTAGATGCTTCACATAAGTCAAATCAGTGGATAACTCAAGCTCCTAACTGTCTCTTAGATCGACAATAGTCTTTGTATCATGTTGAAACTTCCTTAGTTGGGAAATATGAAAGACAATATGGGTCCTTGAAAAGCAATATGGAAGCATAACTTTTTGCACAACTCTTCCAATTAGTTCAGTAATCGAGTATGGACCAATGTAGCAAGACGCTAGCTTTTTTGATTTAATAAATCTCATAAATCTCTTCAATGGAGATATACAAGATCTCCAATTTTAAACTCTATCTCCTTCCTTCTTCGATTGGCATAAGACTTTTTTCGATCTTGCACCTCTTTTGTTCTACTTCTAATCAGCTCAATCTTCCCTGATGCTTCCTTGATAAAATCTAGACCTAGTACAAATTTATCTCCAACCTCCAAATAATAGAATGGCGATCAACATGGCCTAACATATAGAGCTTTAACTTGTTCCATGCTGAAGCTAGCTTGATAACTGTTATTATAAGAAAACCCAACTAAATAAAGATGATCTTCCCAACTACCACCAAAATCAAGCACACAGGTTCGAAGCAAATCTTCAAGAATCTGATTCACCTACTTCATCCAACCATCGGTCTACGGTTCATAAGCTGTGCTAAAATTCAGCTTTATTTGCAACGCTGCTTGAAGACACCTCCAGAATTTACTAGTGAACAAGGGATTATGATTAAAAAAACTATAGAGTTGGAAACTCCATGAAATATAACTACTTCGTTCAAACAAAGCTTAGCCAGATGTGGTGTTGTTTGGTTCGACTTCACCGGAACGAAATATGTCGACTTAGTTAACAGATCTATCACTACCGATATGATGTCATGGTCATTCCTTAACCGCGATGAGCCATCTATGAAGTCCATCGGCACCTACAACAACTATAGCAAAATGTTTCCATTAGGATTTATATAAGTGAACTATTGGTTCACAAATCCACTCATACCCGATCCTATTTCCATTGAGGGATTTCCAAAGGATGAAGCAAATTACCGGCCACTGATGTTCATCTTTCACAAATTAACATGCCATACACTCCTTCACAAACTTGACAATATCACATTTGTTACCTTCCTAGTAGTCAAGACGTTTCATGTCAATATACACTTTACTACCTCCTAGTAAATGGTGTATCATGATCTATGGCAGTCTTCCATCACTTTGTAACGTAGGTCATCAACATCTGGTACTACTAACCCATACCTACTCCGCAAGCATCCATGAGAGTTGAGAGAATAGCTAATCAAATCTTTACGTTCATCTTTGGCTTCCAATCTCTGAATGCGAACTAGAGTAACAAAATCTTTCTTCTGATCTTCTGCGATCTGATTAATCAGAGATGATATAGACCTAAAACTAGCCAGCATGTTTCTTGAACAAGTCATAGAATCTCTATCTTGGATCTCGCACATAAATAGTGTCTCAAGGTCATTCCATCCTACAGTCATCTTAGAGACTACTACTTGCTTCTTCCTACTGAGAGCATCTGCAACTAGATTACTTTCCCAAGTGTGTATTGGATCTCAAAGTTGTATCCCGCTAGGAATTCTAGTCATCCCTGCTGTCTCATATTGAGATCCTTCTGGATAAATAGATACTTCAACGACTTATGATTTTTATATAGACAAATCGCTCTCAAAGAAGTAGCGATGCCAAATCTTTAATGCAAAGACTATGGCTACTAGTTCTAGGTTATGAGCTACATATCTAATCTCATTAGGCCTTAGTTGTCTTGATCCATATGCCGCAACTCTACCTTCTGCATTGGCATTGCGCCCAATCTAGAACCACATGCATCTACATAAACCTCCAGGCCCTAGTTACCTTCAGGTACTATTAGCACAGGTGCATTCATTAGCAACTCCATCAACTTTCGATAGGCTTTCTCACACTTATCTATCCATAGGAATTTCACTCCTTTCCTTAAACGGTTAGTAAGAGGTTGTACAATTTTCAAAAAGTCCATGATGAATCACTGATTATGTCCGGCTACTTTCAAGAAATTTATAATCTTCAAAACTGTTTCAGCTCATTTATAGTTCTAAATTTCTCTATCTTTATTGGGTCTACTAAGATACCCTCTTCTGAAATGACATGTCCTAAGAACTTGACTTGCCTCTTTCAGAAATAACATTTGGAGAAATTTGATTTTGGCTTATTCTACCTCAATGTCTCCAATATTATTCTGAGATGCTTCTCATTTTCCTCCTTATATTTAGAGTACACCTGAATGTCATTAATGAAAAACAAAATGAACCTATCTAGATAACTTTAAAAAACTCTATTCATCAAGTTGACTAAGTATGCTGGAGCATTCGTAAATCTGAAAGGCATTACTAGCCATTTATAGGATCCATAACTAGTTTTGAATAATGTTAACGGAATACTATCCTTAGTATTCCTAAGCTAATGAAATCATGTCGTTATGTCAAGATGTTAGAAGATCTTAGCTCTACTTAGTTGATCGAACGTATCATCGATCCTGGGAAGGGAATACTAGTTCTTAATAGTTAGCTCATTCAGCTTTATATAATCAATGCACAGTCTCAGAGATTCGTCCGCTTTCATCACAAATACAGTTGCGATACACATGGGTGAACTACTTGACCTAATAAAGTGCTTGGATTCCAATTATGATAGTTGCTTCTTAAGCTCCTCATTTTCTTTTGGGGACATTCTCGTCAAAGGTCGACTCATAGGTTGAGCTCCATGAACTAAATCAATTCGAAACTCAATAACTTGCTTAGGAGGTAAATATGTAATTGATTCAAAATACCTAGGTATTCTTTAACCATAAGGATCCTAGTAATATCACCTTCATCTCTCGCTTTAAGAGCAAATAATGATCCATTAAAGTTTTGCTCAAAATCCCTAAGAACTAAACTAACTCGATTAGTGGAATCCAGATGGCTTAAGAAAATGACTCTCTTAGGGCAATAGAGACGAGACTCATAATGATTGAGCCATTCCATTGCCTAAATAGTTCAAATCCGAATACATGCAAGTCACAATAAAAAATCAAGTCACATAATTCTAATTCCTCATTCTAGCACATCATCCCAAGGTTTGCGTATCCTTTGATATGATTTGCAATCCTTAGAGATGTAACTTGGCACACAACATCCAAATAGAGTTTATTAACTAGTTTCTTTGAAAGAATGCGATGCTCCTATATCAATGGGTACTCTAATAGGAATTCCTTTAAATAACATCATACCTTCCAAGACAGAAGTAGCTTTTCCTTTCATATGAGAAGTACTGCTAGTCGCCTACATAGCATTCAGTTTTCCACTCTTCTTATAAGTAGTTGGATAAGTGTAGCTAAGATTTCCCTCCTTGTTGCAGATCCTACGATTCTTGTAAAATGAAAGAGGGTGCGACTTGGTACACTCCCTCAAATAATGTCCTTCCTCCCCACAGTTGAAACATTTAATAACATCTCTTCCACGGACCTTGTACTCTGGCATGCTCACTTTCATTGTCTCCTTATAACGTGCATTGTTCTAATGTTGCTTTGATACTAAATTGAAACACCCCACCTCTATACCCATGTCATCCAAGAGTATTACCACATAATACTATCGGATAATATAGAGAAAGAGGCAATAGAACATATATATGTGAATATTTCTTTGGTCTAATACTAGTACATATATCATATCATATAATACTCACCATAGATGTACACGGTCTCATTACAAATCCATAAATACGTTGCCTCTAAGACGAACCGTATATAATCCCAGAGAATAAATAGAGAACATAGCGCCAATACACAGTAGATAAAATATGATACACATCACATAATGCATAATCTAGTAGGGCTACAAAATTATAGTCTCTAGCCCTATATATACATACGTCGTTAAATACAAACAACTAAATACATCATTGAGACTACAACACTACATAGGGAATGTTTCATCCTATATATATAACAACTAGCCTCTCAAAAACCTAGTGAATCAGTTATCTATGGTGTACCTGATCCTGCAATATTTTGGAGCTACCCAAGTATTACAAATAACGCATGAGTCAGACTATGTTTGAAACCAATTCCAAAGTGTTATGATGACAAAAATAATATCCCAAAATAACAAAGTAAGAAATATCACATATGTAAAGGTATATATCATGAGATAGCCAATCAAATCAACTAAACATCGTCCAATCCTGAACAAGATAGAGGTAAGCAATCACACACAAACATAACATCGATCCATACATCCCTAACATAATGAATATCTCTGAAATGTAACTAAAAATATGATACAAATAGACTAGTATGGATGATACGGGGACTGACTGTACTTTAGACTTATGATCTCTATCATAGTCATACTCATCATCATAGAAATGTAACTAGTATATGTCTATCAACCACACACGCATGTAAAAACCAGATGGGCGATTGATAGCACATCTTCTTAGTCCAAGAGTCACACGTGTGTCTATCTAACATGACACCTATAGTCTTCTGTTACCTCCTGTCGGTACTGTGAAAAAATCCAATTATGTGCATGTCTATGCGAGGACTCTACTAGGTCATGGCTTGATACATGCCCATATGGTAAAGAGATTGCTGACCTAGGTGACGAAGGGGCGAAAATACAAAAAATAACATAAAGCTATAATGTAATGTGTCATAGATTCGGGCATGACCCCATAATCAGACCGCCACCACCATCCCGCACCACCATGCATTATTCAAATGCTTATTTAATGCTCATATACTACGCTTAATCCACACTATATATTTCTATGCAACAAGTCCAATGAATAACTAAAAAAATAATGCAACAACATCCCGCACCACCATGCATTATTCAAATGCTTATTTAATGCTCATATACTACGCTTAATCCACACTATATATTTCTATGCAACAAGTCCAATGAATAACCAAAAAAATAATGCAACAACATCCCGCACCACCATGCATTATTCAAATGCTTATTTAATGCTCATATACTACGCTTAATCCACAATATATATTTCTATGCAACAAGTCCAATGAATAACTAAAAAGATATTACCAAAAGTCTCATACTTATATAATAAAATTAATTATATAGATATACATAAATATATATTATTTCAAAAGTATAGATGAAATTTTCTTTTTACAAAAGATACTTTATTAATTTAAATAATATATATATATATATATATTAACATTCAAATAAATATACAAACATCATAGAATGCTTTCACATGTCCATAATATAAGCTTAAATTTACTAAATAATTATCTCAAGATCATTAATAAAATTTTAAAAATTAGAATTTACCAATCTCCTTAATTTTTCATTTAAAGAATATTATTAAACTACTTTATTTAATAACTAAACACCTTAATTTGTAAACCAAGTGTAATGTATAAAGTTGCTGTAATACATTATGTTTATCTTTTATTTATTTAATTTTAACTGTATGTATGTATGTATATGTGTGTGTGTGTGTGTGTATGCGTGTGACCAATTGCCAGTCGATCAGTAGCGGTCAGCCGGTTAGTATTTTGGAGGTCGACTGATCGAGAATCCAGTGTCGTGTTTTACTGTGCCTGAATCCATCAATTCAGACCTTCTTCATCATCAACATCATCATCTCCTTCTACCATTAAGCGCGTACATCATTTTACTACCATTCTTTAATTCACTAATGTCCACACATTCATCAGTTACCCAATATTGTTCAAGAACAAGAAGACATAACAGAGAAATATATTACACTAAGGGATTAATATAGAAGCACAACCGCTGCATCAACAATTATACATCTCAAAAACATCACGGACATAGTAACGTGAGTAAAGTACTCACCTTGAGTTGAAGAATACCAAAAGCTTTGCTAATCTCTTCTTATTCCTCTCCTTACTTCTCTTCTTACTTCTACTGTAAGTTTTCCCTTTTCAATTTTATGATTCAAACTTGAATTATAACTTGTTAATTTTAGTGTAGAGAAGTATCAAGAAGCTTGAATTGGATTATAGGAACTTACAGGATTTTATTTCAATTTTCAAAGTGGTAGAAGGTAATTAGGCTTTTGATTTTCTAAAGTAAAGGAATTGATTGTGTAGAGTTATATTTATAAGTAGAGATGAAATGTCTAGATATAGAAATCTCTAGACTTAAAAAATTATGATTTCACAGAAGGCTATTTGGATTTTGGCTTAGTAAGTGTTTCAGCTTGGATTTACTAACCAATTCATGTTCTTTCTTTTCTTTATAAACTTACGTCTTCAAGCTCCCTAACACATCAAAATCACTACGTTAAATTTCTACCAAACAACTTGTATTATTATCTATTTTATAATTTTATTTTCAATAATTTATTTATATAATTTAACCATTTTATTGAAACTCATTTACTAATAAATTGAAACATGTTGAGTAAAATATTTTCTATCATCAAAGTAAATTTCAAACTTATAAAATTTAATTTAACATTTTATTCCAATTAAATAAATTTATATTTTCTTATTTTAAAGTAACCTAATAATTATTAATTCAATATTCCTTTCATCTTTAATTATTTTTATTTTAGTACTCTTCATCAAATATCATTACCATAATTCCACATGATTCAAAACATGTTTAACTAATTAAATTTGTTATTAAATTATTAATTTATTGCTTCTAGATAGCGGGTTGTTAAAACTATATTGTGCACCTATATATATATCACTTGAACCACATATTTATATATTTTTATTATATATTTAATCCCCCGTTCGATAACCCCAAGTTGGGCATATCGAACTATACATACACTTGATTTGCATAACGATGAATCATTTGAATTGTCATCAACTACCAAAGAGATCTATCGAGAGCCACAACTATATTGTGGACTTCCCTCAAAACCAACACCTCAAAAGAAGTTGGCATGTAGGTCTTTTCATAGCACCCAAGAGTACTATGGAATATTATATGACTTACTCTAGACTGGAATCCCAGTCTCTCTCCATCCCTACTCTGGAATCACGTCTGTGGTCATGTGCCTCAATGATATAATAGATTCCATGCACTAATCAATTGCCCCAAGTCAGACATGCCGAGATATATATGTATGCTTTAAACCGCACACTAATTAATATCTATAGAATATTTCATGCATCTCCCAATAGTCCCAAGTCAAACATACCGGAACTATATCTATACATATAGACATGCATAAATCACATACTGTACGTTGTATATATTTACTTATATATATATATATAACAAGTCCAACTATATGAAACTAATAAACATATGTCGTGCACATTTACATATACAAAGGCAATGCACAACCAAAGTAACAAATCTACCATCTCAAAATCAATAACAATCCACACATACAATCATATAAACAATTTAATAAAAATGCATCTTAGTTATGTAACCAATCTAACAATTATATCTTCTTCGTGTTATTTTATAGATGTCTCAAACTTATTTTATAAAGTACTTGCCTATCAATCATACTACAACTTATTTTTTACTTAATTCTACTATTTAAATTAATTTTAGCTATCGACAAGGTATTAAAATATTATATCGCTCATGTATATAATTTCATTATATATGTGTACATATATCTCAAACCATTTCTTAGGATATAAAGTTAATAAATCACATTATTATAGTATTCAGGATTTGTAACTGAATTAAAGCCTATAAATAATTCAATACTTCTTTGTAATTTCTAACTTCTCAAATCACATTTATAGAAATTCATTAGTTGATTAATGATTGATTTACACTATAATAAATCACTATCAAGGCCAAATAAACTTCAAAGCCCTTTAATATAAATGTAACCTGGCTAAATCATTACTTTAGCCTTATAACTTATTTTAAAGGTCATACTTCTAATTTTAAATTAATAATAATATATATATTCATATTTCTATCACCGATATAACTATAAATTAGGGTTCTAATTAATTTATAACTATTATAATTAATATCAACTCCATCTAACTCAATTCAATACGAGTAGAACAAAATATTTAAATATACGGGATCTTAGCCAGTTGTCCTGAATATCTACTAAAACCAACCTAATCATATGGAGAAATAATTGCTTATATAGCCAGTTGTCCGATAATATTTTTTTCAATGTATATAAATACGGGAACTTATATTGAAATATAAAGTCGGAGTTATAATTTCGCTCACATAAGCTGGTACTTCTCTATTATCCAGATCTAGTCCAAATCTCTACCATGCCATAGATGATCTCATTATAAGTGCAGTGGAAAAAAATTGCATTTCGATTGAACCTCGTATGCAAAAGATACTATTTTTATTAGAATATGAACTAATTAAATTAGTTAACCTTAACTTAATCACCTTCGCTTAGCTCTTCTCCATAAAATTCTTTTCCCGCTTTATAGCCTCCAGCTAACTTCTCACTAGCACTGTCGTCGCCCTTCCACAAGACCTTCAACAAACACCACCAACGTGCTCCTTTCCCCACAGCAAAATAAAAGCATCCCACCATTCCCGGCAACCCCTTAAATCAAAATGGACTAAGCCCTTGACTATGCCTTGATTGTGCCTCCACCGTGCTACGACCACCTCGAGCCATCGATACCTCCCATAGCTCTTTTCCTCCGGTCGTACCTCGCATGACCACAGTCCTCCCTTCCCCTCTGGTTCACCTCCGTGAAAATTACCCTTGAGCCTCTCATTCATCCTCTAATGTAACCCAACATCAACACCACCTCTACCAAAATTCGTCTTTTAGTCATGATTGGTGGGAAGAGCATAATACTCATTCGAGGAGTGGAGGTCGACATAGATATTGGAGAGGGTAGTGTGTTGTAGTGAGGGGAAGATATTTTAAGGACAAAATGGGAGAAAAGCCTCCTCCAGGAGTATACATATTATATACATATTTACATATACATACATACATACATACATACATACATACATATATATAAAATTTGATTTCTTAAATAAATCGCCACATATTTTAAGCTTGTACGATCACACAGTACATCATATCACCACGAAATCATCTACACATTACCTTATTTTTTCGGACCCAATTTTATAAATTTCGTCACTATCAGAGACAACGCTTCAGGATGATAATTCCATGCATTTCGAGGTTGTTTTGGCCATCGAATCGCCCGATTCTAAAAATTTCGTCAACCGTACGTCTTCATAATGAAGTCCTCACCCTAAAATCACAAGCCATTGGTCAAGATCCTCCTAGACTTGACTAAGTATATATTTTTACAAAATACATATCATAATATGTAAATCGTAAAAATACCATGACCCCAATTACAGCAATATTTATACTCATTTTAATTTGCAATGTCGATCCTTTGCCCATATGCAAAAAGTTAGATTTGGACCTTTAACAAAACAATATGCAATATTTAAATTAATTATTTAAATACCCATTCGTTAAAAATGCGGGTTGTTAAACTATGCATTCCGTAGAGCCTTTTATGTAGGTCAAAAATTTTCAATACTTTTAGATTTAACATTTTTATCTTTCACGTTATTTAAATTATACAATTTATCAGTTCTTAGCTTACCCTAGGCACTTCCCATGTCTATCTTTAGTATAAGTCATTCCACTTTAACTTTCTGCCATTCATCTTATTGCCTTGCATATTCTAATACATGTAGTAAAACTCAACTATACATCATGGAAATCGACTTCCAAATTGCTTATGATACTACACACACGTTAGTCAATGAAAGTATATAATACTAACTATCGAATGTATGATTTTAGCTATCAAATACATAAACTAATAACTATTGGATGCATGAATGGTCAGATATAGTGTATATGTAAGTTATCATCTCTATAGCTATTAAATGGATAAGCTTCTATAACAATCATATGGACAAGCTATCTTTTTTGTGACTATCGTATGGATAAGCTGTTACTTCTATAGTTGTTGTATGGACAAGCTATTATTTCTATAGCTGTTGTATGGACAAAATATCCTTTATGTAGCATTGTATGGACAATCTATTGTTTCCATGGCTAACGTATAGTCAAGCTTCTATAACATCATATGGACAAGTTTCTATAGTCATCATATGGAGGAGCTTTTATGACTATCATGTCTATAAACTTCTAGCTATCACACATATGCTATCGTGTCTATCAACTTCCAACTATCGCATATATGCTAACGTATTTATCAACTTCCAACTATCTCATATATGTTGTCGTGTCTATCAACTTCCAACTATCGCATATATGCTAACGTATCTATCAACTTCCAATATGCTGTCGTGTCTACCAACTTCTAGCCATCGCAGATAAGCTAATAAAATTATAACGGCAATTTTGTTATTGAGTGAAAATTGATATATTACTTAACAAAGTAACCACCTTTTGCCTTAGTTTCTTATCATCATTTTATTTGTTACTTTTAGAATTGTCGTAGTAATTTCAGAAATGAGCCGTTATTCACTGCTTTAATCACTCCTTTAATCACTCCTTAATTTTCATCTTAGAAAATTCATAATAATTTGTTTTCTCATTTAAAAATCATAAAATTAAAACCCATCTCAAACTCAAGTTATGAACATCATATAAAAAAATTCAATTCATTTAGAATTTATAACTCGTGTTTGTTTATAAACTTATCACTACTTTGTCATTTAACAATATAATTCACATAGGATCATTTCAACATTATCAAAACATGTTTGTCATCCTTATAAACAATAAATATACTCAAAATCCGAATTAGAATAGATTTTCTTGAAAATAGTGTTAATATTAATCATCCAAGTAAAAAGCTTGACAAAATCCTTTCTTTCTTTAGAAAACAAGCTTAAGTTGTTCTTGATTTTTTTTCATCTTCTTTCTTCCTTCTAGCAATGTAAGCGTAGGTACTTTATTTTGTTTTGCTTTTGTGTAGTGTGAGGATGTAGAGAATGGTATGAGTTTAGGTATATAATAATTTGGGCTTAGGAAAAAATCTCTTTCTTGCTTAATCTTATCAATACTTTAACCCCTTGTTATAAAATTTCTTCCATTCTTTTAATCTTTTATGACTGAAAATTATTATTATAACAATTACTCTTAGTTCAATTCAACTGAGTCTCACACTTGATGAATCGAATTTTCCTTAAGTAATTCCTTATTAAAATCATTTAATAATTGATTGACAGATATTTTTATTAATTAAGCTCATATTATGATACTTCAAAATTTGGGGTGTTACACCACCTTTATTTTGATCAATACAAGAGTTAATGTATTTAGATCATTACTTATATCATAATATAAAAACCATATAATATAAAATAAAACAAAAAAGCATACTTTATTTTGAACAAAATTCTTATACAAAGGTTAAGTTATATAATAAGTTGCATAATTTTCCATAGGTCCCAGCCTTAACTCTATCAATCTCTAGCTTTCACTTAGTGCCAACTATGGAGCCTTACGCTTATACTGTCGACCAATATACCTAAGTTAGACTAGAAAAGTGCCTTAGTGAAGAGATATGCGATGTTATATTTAGTGTCCACTCTTTCAATCATCGTCTATCCATAATTGATAAGCTAGCTTATAATGTGGAACTTACAAATGATGTGTCTCGGCTACTTGTGAGCTCGTAGTTCTTTGGCAATATGTATCATTGGATTGTCGTCAAAATACATTAGCGTCAGACCTTCAATATTTGGAATCACTCCTAACTCTTTAATGAATTTTTGCATCTACACGGCTTCCGTTGCAACAACGTTTAAGGGGATGTACTCAACTTTCATAGTTGAATCTATCACAACTTCTTGTTTTGGATTTCTAACATAAGGTCCACCATTAAGGGTATATATGTAACGCCCCACCTCTACATTCAATGGCGTACAACCTTAGCTACCCAAAACAGTCGAAACTCTCCTCTAGCATAGGATTATTTCCGGCGTAATCCACCTAGTGTGGCTAATGATGGTTTATAACAGTAGTCTCACAATAGTCTTGCCATAAAGTACAATTGTGTCGTCAGTTGCTGAAGTCGGATCTTTCGAATATGAACCATGAAACTCTAACAGAAAGTACTAAAAAATTAAGCACTCTCGATGACTCCAGCGTAATCTCCTACAAATACGAACCTGTCGTCGTTTGACGGATGAATTACACAGCAGTCGAAAAAGCAACGTTTCTTGCTCTGGATATGAGGAAAATACAACTTTAATTAGATCCTGCAAGGAAGTGATAACGGACAATCAATTGAAAATCTCAATTCCCCTTGAAAAAAACCGCCTTTGGATATCTCTCAAAGGAAATGTGCAAAAATGCCACCAGCAATTATTAAATCTGCTCATAAGCAATGAGATAATTCTATCGTTATCTATAGGTAGAGCTCGACCCTACTGCCCTTATTTCAAAGCATATATTTCTCTGGTGGAAACCGAATGGAAACTATTGTTTACAAATACTTTACAAAAATGTTATAAATGTTAACTTAAATTGATAAGTTTCTTTTAAGGTCCTTGCCTTTATGATAGAAAATTAATTACGATGAAGCAAAAGGCTCCCAAATTACAGACTACTGGAATGTCCTTTGCAAAAGTTACATAGAAATTAATAGCGATTATAATTTTCCAAATCACGTGGCTACATTGAATGAGAACAGTGAAACATAAATGGAGTGTGAATGGCTTCCCATTATATGTCAAAATTGCAGAAGCTTTGGCCACAATGTGTTTCAAAGGAAGTATGTATACCAAAGAATAATAAGCAGTCAACAGAAATAACGGTAATATAGATATAGACTCATCCACAACAACTTAAACAAACAAACACAAACTGAAGCCAATGTCATAGTTTCAAACGAAAAGAATACAACACATCAAGTTGCCTGCCTCTCGGAAGTACAACAATGATCAGAATACAGCAGTTGAAACAAATATTACACAATCAAAGTCTGAGTCAAACTACAATACTGATAAACGCAATGAACAAAATAAACCCGATAAGGCATACAACAAGGGAAATTGCGATAATAGAAACTCTCTGAAAGTGTCATTTCAAATGTTGAGGTTGAACTAGCAGCCAAGAGTTCTCTAGCAACACAAGTCCAGAAGAAGTTCAAATGGAAGCTGAGAACTGCATTGAAAACACAAATAATACAAGCAACAAGTTAGATGAATCAATTGCAGATAAGAACACAGGCCAAGGACAGAAAAATACAAGGAAAACCAGAATAGACGAAACTCCATTTGAATTCAAAGCTACACAATTAGAGAATGTGGTCGGAAACCCAGCATGGAGTAATTTAGTTCATAAGATTGAGAACGAAAGTAGAAAAGTAGAAAATCAAAGAGAACTAGGCTAAATGGGGTTGCTCCTGTCCTAGAAAGTAGCAGCAAGTCTTCCTCATTTTAATCTATGGACTTGCTCATTTGGAATATAAGGGGATAAATTCCCCATCTAAACAGTGTGAGTCTGTACAAATGATAAGACAAAGTAAATCTTCAATCATAGCAATCTAGTGATACTGTCGACTACAAATATTAAGAAAGTAGCATATATGATTAACCCATGAAATTTCAAACATGACAATGATAAACTGCAGAAAAGTAGAACCACGGTGGTCTGAGATCCATCAATTTGGACAAATAAAGTTATATAAGTCTAATCAGTGCATTATTTGTCTCGTACACAACAATGGAGGTTTAAGAATGATATGTACCTTTGTATATGCTCACAATCATGAAGATAAAAGGAAACAGATCTGGGAATACATTACAAATGTGGCCAACCAAATAAACATCTCATGGATTGTTGTGGGTGATTTCGACACAGTACTATACAATCGCAAGAGAACTAATAATGGAATTTATTCTATAGATGCAGGTTTTGAATTTATGAGTTGTATTTCCAGTGCTGAATTAATGGACCCAGCTTTAAAGGTAACTAGTCCGAACCCGTCCTTCGCATACAGACCGCACTCAACCTCTTATCATCATAACATGTTTAAATGATTTATATGGTTCATTGATTAAGAAATAGTGATCTTTTTTTATCAATTTTCAAATAAGTCTGCATTTTGTCGAAAACTTGTGTATAAATCTTTGAAAACAACAATGCAGATAGTACTGATGCTTGATAAACAATTGTAAAATATCGAGCAAAAATGATTTCAAAGATAAAATTTCTACACAATAAACATAAATTATACACATATAAATTTATTGTGTGCATCAGCTGTTGCTCCATGCATTACCTGTATTATATGTAACTTCATTTGATGAGATACCTTTATCAATCATTTTATTTAATATTTGATGCTGTTGATTCCATTTGCTGCTTCGGTAATAACTATCTATAAGAGCAGTGCAGGTAACAACATTTGATTTACACTTGACCATTGATCCAAAAATTCCAAAAGCAACGTTGACATGATTCATGAGAACGCAAGTGTTGATGATGATCCTATAACTGACTATGTCTAGGAACACATTATGTGGCATCATATTATCGTAGAATGATAAGATTAGAGGATAAAGAGATATATTTCTGGTTTGAACAATTCTTGTGAAAAGTATGCTAAATCTAAAGCATACATATTTTATGTGTGAAGTGTTGGAACTAACAATCATTATTTAACAATATTTTTTTTAATGTGAAGAATATCATTGTATTTCTTTTGCAGTCAAAGCAAATTCAATATAATAAGAAGCATATAATTGTATTTAATGCTTTTGAGCTTTCTGGTTCCATTTCTAATTCCATCTAACATTGTTGCTGTATTTTGGTAATGTTGGATTTCACCAGACTTGATTGTAATTTGTGAAAGTAGAATCAGAGGCTGGAAATTTTCAAAACAATCAACGACATAGATTAGTTAAAAGAAATAAAGTCAAACAGATTAAATAACTTTAATAATATGAATAATCCGAAAAACTGTGATTTTAAAATTTATTTTTAGCTATCAACAATAGATATCATTGGAAAGCATATTAAATTTGAGATTTAATAGTGAAATCGATTCTTAAATCCAATTAATTTAGAAAAAGTTATCACATTTCAAAGTTTGGAATAGAAAGAAACTAAAAACGTGACTGATTCATTTTTCAAAATATGAAGGAGGCATGTATGCTCTTGAAATCTAACTCAATAATAATATTATAGTATGGATTTTTGTATTTGGTGAGAACTTCAGCATACATAACAAAATAGATGGATGTTTCATTAATTATAAATAAGAAACGAGCTACAGGTCCCTATTTTTGATGTTGTTATAAGAAAAGTCCCTATAGATATAAATATGTAAATTTAGTCCCTATTTTTTGAAAAATAGAAAATGCAAGGTGCTTTGCATTTTTCTGACAGAAAATGCAAGCTAACTTGCAAATTTTAAACTTTGAATTTTTTTTAAAAAATTTTGATATTTTTGAAAAGTGCAAGTTAACCCGCGCTTTCTATCGGGAAAGCGCAAGCTAGTTTGCACTTTTATTTTGAATTTTTTTTGAAATTTTGAAAATTTTGAAAATTTTGAAATTTTTGAAAAATGGAAATTCAAGCTAGTTTGTGCTTTTTGATTTTAAAATTTTTGAAATTTTTTGAAAAAAGCAAGCTAACTTGGACTTTTTATCAGAAAAGCACAAGCTAGTTTTCGCTTTTTCATTTTGAATTTTTTTCGAAAATTTTGAAATTTTCAAAAAAAATTAAATTTTTAAAAAGCGCAAGTTAACTTGCACTTTTTTTAAGAAAAGTGCAAGATAGTTTGCGCTTTCTGATTTAGAAAAAATAGGGACTTAATTTACATACTCATTATCTTAGGGACTTTTCTTCCAACATCATAAAAAACAGGGACCTTCGGTGCAAAGTTTGAAAAAAAATTCCCTTTTTAATTGTAGAATTCTCAAATCATTCTCTAAAGTGATCGTACCAGAGTATTCATTAAGATGGCAGAGAACATAGATGAAAAGAAGAACACAACATTCAAATATAACAGTGCTTGGTGTTACAATCATGACTATAAACAGATTGTTGGGCAACAATTTAATCTGCAATTTTTTGGGAATCCATTGTATAATTTTATGCAAAAGCTGCAAGCAATAAAAATTGTTAGTAACATCTCATTTGCGCAGAAATGTGACGATCAGGAAACACAACAACGAATTATATTCACAACTGTTTGAGCACCCCACGAATGAGATGGTTATTAAGAAGTATAAAGAAAGCTGCAGTCTACTTGCTGAAGTAGTTGGAAAATCTTCAAAAATGAAATATAAATGGCGCACTCAAGGGGATAGATCAACACACACGAGGGAGGGAATGGTTGTTAGGGGAAGGGGGGTGGCGAATCATTCTAAACTAGGAGAGCCAAGAGCAATCATTAACTTCAAACAAATTTTGGATGAACAAGGCAAAGCATTTATCTCCATGGACTCATTTCTCAAGGAAGTTACTAACTTTTATGAAACTTTATAATAAACTAAATTCAAATGGTTACTTTCCTAACATTATTTGTAAAAAGATACTTATATAACAAGCTCATAGGGAATTGGCAAAACCATTTGAAATGGATGAATTAGAGTATGATGTGTTTCAGATTGATGAAAATAGCATCCCAGGACAAAATGGCATCAACTCAACATTCTATAAATCGTATTGGGAGTTAATTGAGAATGAACTACTTACAGCTATGCAGAGTATACAAACTTCAGGAAGATGATTTCTCACTTGAATCACACTTTCATTTACCTTATTCCAAAAATATAGTGTTGCAACCACAACCTCAAACAAGAACAAACTGGTTTTAATCAAGGAATCAATAAAGAAAAAACAGTAAGAACACAAAGCTCATAACATGGTTCAAGTGAGTGTTGGCTAGACACCACTCTACTCCACGGCCAAACCAGCCACAAGGGCTATGCAATCTCTTTATTAATTCTGAATTACAATTCTGTACATCAATGAAGTCTTGCTCCAAGAATCATCTCTCAGCAGCTAACTATGTTGAGTAAGCTCAGACAATGCCTAAACATGCTATAGGGAAAATACTTTGTGAACATATTTGATGCATTACCTTTTGTTCCCACCTTGTTTGCTGAGATCCTCTCAAATTTGCAAGTCCTTAATGTTACCATTCTTGGAAAATTGTGAAGAAACTTAATCTTCTGAATAGTTCTAAGGAAGCTTACAGATGAAATCTTGTGCTCAACATACAATTCAACACACTGTAACTTATATACATACCTAACACTATTAATTTTTACGATAAATTCACAAGTACATTCAGAACTGAGATTAAGAAAATAAAATCAGGCACCTGGCATCACTTAGTGTAGGAAAAAAATAGGAAATAAATTGATCTGTATGGCATATGCTGAGCCTAACCTTTCCAACTCGCCATCCGCAAATTTCACCTATGATGGATTTGAAGCATCGATGAAATAGGGCAAAGTTTAGAACCAAAAAGGGCTTACTGCACACTAATTATGGTTAAAGAAACTACACAAAGGATGTAAGCAGTAATGACTAGTGGTTTTGTTTGATATGAATGATAATTCACTTGATTTGTTTTGATTGTATGTAATACTATTGACTGGAGCATATTACATGACTTTTACTGAATACAAATGCTAACATTATTAAACATTAAGTATATTTAAATACTTAGTCTTATATTTTAATGCTTAGTGGCGTTCTTATTCTTTATCATTTTATAAAAATACTTATTAAGCATAAACTTTTGATTGTAGAATAACATGATTAAACGTAATCAAGTAACAGTAGTTACAGTTTTTTATTAACTATCGGTAGTTAATAGTTTTTATTGCAAACAAGTATTATCTAATAGAATATATCACAGCTTAATATGAGATCAAATTGATTTGGAGCTGCTTACATTTAAGTGTTTAAAGTGAACAGTAAGATGTATTATAAATTTGTGTAATGAATTTGATAATTTTAACTTTGTTTCTGCGCAATAGCTTTAATATTTTTAACTTTGTGCTTCTAAGAATCCCCTACTTAAATAGTATTTAAGATGCTGAAGAAATCATTTCAGAATGACTTGTGATTTTTGAAATCATCTGGCCTTATAGAACAGGGACTATGAAAATGAAAATAATCATAGATTTGCTAGTTATTGCAAGTAATACTTTCATATATGATATTTTTTTTCTACCATATCAAGTGGCTACTCGAATAATCATCACAAAGTGAACTTAATAAGAATAAAAAAATTCTGATAACAATAATAAGAGTAATGCTTAATTTTAAACACGCTCATCTTAATGTCTCAGGATCTAACCCAATAACTCTAGAAACACAATCTAAAGATCCTTGACTAGTATGAACAAATTAAATTCATAAAAGGGTAAGATTATAAAATGTTTCCAATACGAAACGCTTTTCCAGTCATATGTAACGAAATAACGGGTTAGCGTCAGTGCATCAACCCCATACCTTTTTTTTGAACAGGGCATAAGCCATGTTAAAGATGTTAAAGAATATTGCAGGAGATTTCATAGTTTATTACTTATTATATTTTGTAGTTTTCCATAAGTATAATATCTCCAATTATATAATTACTTGGGTTTCAAGTAATGTAGATATAAATATGAGTCACGTATTATTGAATTATTAATTAAGTCTTGTTTTTTCTTTTCTCTTCCCCATTCTTCTATTTTATTTTGTTTTCTTTGTTAATTTCAACATGGTATGGGAGCTTGATTTGGTATTTCAACATGGTATCAAAGCATGTTTCGATTCTAATAAAATAATTTGCGATTCAAATTTAGAAACTACAATTTACTTCATCAACTGCAGTCAAAATTTATCAATGCTGTTCAGAGAGTGCATCCTAACGTCATCCCAATTTCAGGTTTGAAGATTTGAAACATGTCAGATGTATTACTCAAACCGTGCTTCTGCTACTTGCGAAACAATTTAAGGTTTTATCAGTTTTCAAATTTTGGATTTCTTTTCCTGATCGGTGTAAATCCCAATTGGAATTCCACTTCCAATCCCATGAGAATCTTCTTATTCTATTTTTTTCTTTTCTCGGATTCCAACTCCGGATTTCTGATTGGAATTACGCTTCCAATCTCGATTGAAATTTCATTTTCAGTCCCATAGAAATTTCCTTATTTCCATTTTTTCTTTCCAAATTTGAACTTTGGATTTTCGATTCATTATTGTAGTCTTTTTAGATAATTATCTACTAATTATGAATAAGCTGGTATTTGAAGATGGTCTCTCTAACAACACTTGGAATCGTTCTTTCGCAACATCGAATATTTTGGTGACAGATTTCTGATTTCATATTTGGATTGTGTTTGTTTTGACAAACTCTAGTTGCTACGCATTTTAAGTTTGACGAGTGGGGTTAAAAATGTTAAAGAATATTGCATAAGGTTTCACAATTTATTACTTATTTATTGTATTTTGTAGTTTTCCCTTATTATAATATTTTCAGTTATATAATTACTTGGGTTCCAAGTAATCTAGTTGTAAATACGAGTCGTGTATTATTGAACTATTAATTAAGTCATCAATAAAGATGTAGTTTTTAATAGCTATTTGTTTCTTCTTTTCTTTTCCTCTTTCTTCTTTTCTATTTTATTTTGTTTTCTTCATTAATTTCTACAAACAACAATACTTGCAAAACAATATTTATTTGTAATCACAAGTCAGAAAAATTAGCAAGACATTTTCTAGATAAAAGAATTGAAAGAAACTTATTTTGGCCTACATGTATAACAAAGGTCAGTTTGATATTTTTAACTAGAAGCACATGGCATGGCATTGAATGTATTATGTAAAGCGAGCTAAAGACGGTTATCAGCTCACTGAAACAAGCAATAACAATCTACTTATGTTTCACAGGTTTGATTAAAAGCCAAGCATAAGTGCTAAAAGTTTGAAAATATGAATATCGAATACTTGTGAAACCAAGGGACTTTCTTTGAAAGTAAAGGAGGGGTTGTTGTATACACTGGTTATTTTCAACTTAACCAATTTTTCCACATGTTCTAAGTCACAATTAAAAGTTTTCACCTCTTTTTATAAGACCCGTTAATAACTAATCATTGTTAGCTCTTGTGAACCATGAAAACAGTTTCATCCTCTCCAATAAAAGGCATCAGGCACGAGTATTTTATAGTAACGTTTTAATTGGACATATGATTTATAAGCCTATTTAAAATCATATTTGTAATTAAGTGCAAAATATCATCTTAGTAGTCTATTAACTAGTGTTCACATTCACCCTCACAACTGCTAACAAATGTAAACTTCGACTGGAACCTACGTCCAATTTTAACACATCATACTTGCATATGATAGATATGGTTTAGCTGCATTCTCCACAAGGTTACACAAAGGAATGACCATTTCATCTTCAGAGGCCCAAGTCCATTTAATAAGGTTGTCTGCTCATGTTCAAGTACGTTGTCTCTTCCTTAGCCGCCTACCTCATCTAACTTTTGTTATCCACACAGAAACCCTAATCTATAAATTAGGGCAAAATCAATTTGGACAAAAAACCCTAACCCTAATTTTGTAATTGGGTTAACAGGAAAAAGAATAGTTGAGATGTAATTCGTACCGTTTAGTACTTTGGTTGCAAGTTGAATATTTGTATCCGAGTCCAGCACAGTCGTTGTTCCCTTAAAACAGATTTGCTCCCCCTACGGCGCAGCGGGTTGGAGAGCAACTGTTTCCCAAGGTGAAACGGAACGGGAGCCTGCAAGGTTGCGCTGACGATGCAGGCGACGACGAACTCAAGAGGTTTGCTTATTACAGAACAGAATATGCAGAGAGAAGGATAGAGGGAAAAAAAAGAATGATTTGATTTCGGTTCTGCATGCCTTTAAATAGGGTTGGGGAGTTTCCTGTTTGGGAAGAGGCGCAGCTGTTTGAATGGTTGTGACCGTTGGAAAGGTTGCGACCCTTTAACCAACGGATGCAACTGTTTCTGGCAGCATAAAAATGGTATAATTCGGATCAAAAAATTTGCCGTTTTAGTGCAGCCCAGGTAGCAAACGAAGGCCCATTTAATCATCAGACCCCAAGAGCCCCAAGGCCCAAGACTCAATCTTTGACCATATAATATTAAATATGTAGTATTTTTCATGCCTACATTGCCTCTTCCCTTTCATTTCCTCATTCTTTCTATCTCCCAAGGTGAAACAGAACGGGAGCCTGCAAGGTTGCGTTGACGATGCAGGCGACGACGAACTCAAGAGAGTTGCTTATTACAGAACAGAATATGCAGAGAGAAGGATAGAGGGAAAAAAAGAATGATTTGATTACGGTTCTGCATGCTTTTAAATAGGGTTGGGGAGTTGTCTGTTTGGGAAGAGGCGCGGCTGTTTGAATGGTTGTGACCGTTGGAAAAGTTGCGACCCTTTAACCAACGGATGCAACTGTTTCTGGCAACAAAAAAAGGGTATAATTCGGATCAAAAAATTAGCCGTTTTAGCGCAGCCCAGGTAGCAAACGAAGGCCCATTTAATCATCAGACCCCAAGAGCCCCAAGGCCAAGACTC
Organism: Allium cepa; assembly: GCA_030765085.1. NCBI lineage: Eukaryota > Viridiplantae > Streptophyta > Magnoliopsida > Asparagales > Amaryllidaceae > Allium > Allium cepa. The sequence goes on from CM060928.1 coordinate 963,187,018, forward strand.
AATCTTTGACCATATAATATTAAATATGTAGGATTTTTCATGCCTACATTGCCTCTTCCCTTTCATTTCCTCACTCTTTCTATCTCCTCATTCTTTCTATCTCTCTCTTTTGATATAGCTTATTAAGCTTTAGTATATATAGTGAAATTTGGATGTGTATTTCCCGATGTGGGACATTGTTCCCTCCTTAGCCACTTATTCATTTTCTAACAATCCCCACATGAATGAGTGGTTATCTATTCTGTTATGAAATATTGCGAAACATTTATCATATCGGTAAAAGTAGCACAGAAGCCTTGTACTTTTCCTAGTGTTTTATCATTATAACTTACTGGCGAATCAGTGGACTAGATTATCTTTGAACTGTAAGTCTTTTGTGTAAGCCTTATAAAGATAACACATGATAAGTGTTTTTAACTCCTTGGTTCTCTGTTTGTGTTCGTTTTAGCCATGAACATATGCTTGGTCTCATGAGTACTTAAGAGAATCAGGCCTCGTTAATTCTCCTTGAAGCGGCGCCTTCTCACTCACATAGGTGATTCTATAAAGAGTATTCCGCAATACTCCACTTGGTTCTTTATAGCTCCAAGTATAGACATTATTAAAAGCTGAGCTTATCCTTTTCTCCGGCGGCATGTGCACTGACTTATCTTAGGAATGTCTAAATGTTTGATTTTTCCAGTGCTTCTAAGTTTTAACCTTAACTTAGTGGTCCCTTTGAACCTAAATCTTGGGATCTCCAGTCAATTAGATTGGGTTTCTGTTGAGGAAAACTTTTTAGTCAATAGGTCTTAAGCTCATTCCTATCGATAAGGTTTGAACTCTCTCTCTCTCTAGGCAAGCCTTTCGTTAGTGGATCCGCAATGTTATCTTTCGACCTTACATAGTCTATAGTGCTAACTCCATTAGAGAGTAGTTGTCTCACGGTTTTATGTCTACGACGAATATGTCTAGACTTACCATTGTATAGTGTACTATTAGCTCTTCCAATAGCTGACTGACTATCACAATGTATACAGATTGGTGGAACAGGTTTATTCCAATTCAGAATATTTTCTAGAAAACTTCTAAGCCAATCTGCTTCTTCAGCGGCTTTGTCTAAAGCAATGAATTCTGACTCCATTGTTGACCTTGCTATACATGTTTGTTTGGAAGACTTCCATGATATAGCTCCATTTCCTAGGGTAAATACATATCCACTTGTGGATTTGGTATCATTTGAACCAGTTATCCAATTTGCATCACTATATCCTTCTACTACGGAAGGATATTTAGTGTAATGCAAGATGTAGTTTTGAGCATATTTTAAATATCCTAGAACCCTTATTATTGCTTTCCAATGATTTTTACCAGGATTGCTTGTATACCTACTTAGCTTACTTACAACATATGCAATATCTGGTCTAGTACAATTCATTACATACATTATACTTCCCAGTATTCGAGAGTATTCAAGTTGGTAGATTCCATCACCAGTATTTTTAACCCAATTTTGGTTCATATCAACTGGCGATTTAGCAACAGTTATATTATGTTGTTTGAACTTTTCAAGTATTTTGGCCACATAGTGTGATTGAGATAGTACATAACCTTCTGACGTCTTTAAAATTTTAACGCCCAAAATCACATCAATCAATCCTAGATCTTTCATATCAAATCTAGATGACAACATATCCTTTGTTGATTTGATTATGGCATTATTATTGCCTAGTATCAATAAGTCATCAACATATAGGCAAACTATGACATATCCCTTATCTACATTCTTCATATAGACACATTTATCTGATTCATTTATTTTGAATCCATTTGTCATCATAGTTTCATCAAATTTTTCATGCCATTGTTTTGGCGCTTGTTTGAGACCATAAAGTGATTTTACTAACTTATACACTTTATTCTCATTTGCTGGGCTTAGGAACCCTTCAGGTTGCTGCATGTATATTTCTTCCTCTAACTCACCATTCAGAAATGTAGTTTTTACATCCATATGATGTATTTCTAAATTTAGTATAGAAGCAATAGCAATAAGCATCCTAATGGATGTTATTCTTATTACTAGTGAGTAAGTATTAAAGTAATCTAGATCTTCCTTTTGTCTAAATCCTTTGACTGCCAGTCGGGCTTTATATTTATTTATTGAGCCATCAGCTTTAAGTTTTTTTTAAAGATCCATTTATACCCTAATGGTTTCGATCCTTTAGGAAGATCTACTAGTTCCCATGTGTGGTTTTGTAAAATGGATTCAATTTCGCTATTGACAGCTTCTTTCCAATAAGGAGCATCAGGTGATGACATTGCTTGTTTATATGTTAGAGGTTCATTTTCTGCCATATATGCATAGAACTCAGGCCCAAAGGTTTTTGATGTCCTTTGTCGTTTGCTCATTCTTGGTTCCCCTAACTCTTGATCATTTTCATGATCAACACGATGTTCAAGAGTTTCTTCTTCTCTTGATCTCTTTTGGATACTAGTACCATTGGATTCCTTTAGTGGAAATATGTTTTCAATGAATCTTGCATTTCGAGATTCGATTATGGTGTTTTCATGAATGTCATCAATTTCAGATTTATGCACCAAGAATCGATATGTACTACTATTATGAGCATATCCAATAAATATGCAATATATAGTTTTGGGTCCAATTTTGACCTTTTTAGGTTTAGGTATTTCTACCTTTGCTAAGCACCCCCACACTTTTAAGTATTTGTAAGATGGAGGTCTGTTTTTCCACAGTTCATGTGGTGACTTAAAGGTCTTTTTGCGAGGTACTTTGTTCAGTATATGATTAGCTGAAAGTATCGCTTCACCCCAGAAATTGTCTGGTAATCCAAAACTAATAAGCAGAGCATTCATCATTTCCTTCAGGGTACGATTCTTACGTTCTGCTATTCCATTGGATTGAGGAGAATATGGTGCTGTTGTTTGATGGATTATACCATTTTGAGCGCAAAATTCCTCAAGTGGAAATTCGTATTCTCCACCTCTATCACTTCGCAAGGCTTTTATCTTTTTGTTTAGTTGATTTTCAACTTCTGCCTTGTATTGTTTAAACGTTTCAAAGGCCTCATCCTTGCTTCATAGTAGGTACACATAACTGTACCTAGTGCAATCATCGATATAGGTAATAAAATACCTTTTACCTCCTCTGGTTTGACACATCTTTAGATCACATACATCAGTATGTATTAAATCTAACGGCCCGGTATTCCTTTCAACATGATGAAAGGAGGTTCTAGTTAACTTTGCTTCAACACATGTTTCACATTTGTAGTTGTGATCTATAGTAAATTAGGTATAAAATCTAAGTTAACCATTTTTCGCAAAGTATCAAAATTCACATGGCCTAGTCTAGCATGCCATATATTAAATGACTCAGTGATATAAACAGAAGAATCTATTTTATTCATATCTTTTGGTACAACAGTCATTACATTCATCTTGAATAGACCATCACTCACATACCCTTTACCCACATACACTCCATTTTTAGACAATACAAAATTATCAGAAATAAAGACCAACTTGAAACCATTCTTGCTCAGCAATGATCCCGAAACTAAGTTCTTACTAATGTCTGGTACATGCAGAACATCATTCAAAGTGAGTTCTTTTCCAGAAGTCATTTTGAGAACCACTTTTCCTTTTCCTTCAACCTTCGACGTGGAGGAGTTTTCCATGAAGAGTTGCTCTTTTTGTGTCGCAGGCTTGTAGTTGGAAAACATCCACTTGTTGGCACAAATGTGTTTTGTGGCACTAGTGTCCACAAACCATTCCTTCGTGTTGCCAACTAAGTTGCATTCTGAGATCACGGCTGACAAGTTCATTTCTGAAACTCCATCCGAAAGCCTATCATGCTCCGTAACATTGGCTTGGTCTTTCTGCTTCTTTGGTCCTCGGCACTCACTTGCCTTATGGCCTTTCTTCCCGCAATTATGGCAGTTCCCTTTGAACTTCTTAGCCTTCTTTGCATTTGGATTATTTTCTCTCTTTCTTTTGTCGTTCTTGTCGGTCAACAACGTTTGCTTTTGTCACCATGGTGTTGGTTGACTTCTTTTCAAATTTTCCGTTATCCTCTTCAATTCTGAGTCGAACAACAAGATCTTCCATAGTCATTTCTTTCTGTTTGTGCTTCAGATAGTTCTTGAAGTCCTTCCATGATGGAGGCAACTTCTCGATAGAAGCAGCAACTTGAAATGATTCATTTAACTCCATCTTCTCATCATGAATCTCATGGATGATAACCTGAAGTTCCTGAATCTGGATGACTACTGTTTTGGTGTCGACCATCTTGAAGCCTAGGAATTTGCTGACTATGAACTTCTTCATCCCGGCGTCTTCCATTTTGGTACTTTTTCTCGAGGGACAACCAAAGAGTCTTTGCAGTTTGAACAGTGCAGTACACATTGTACAGACTATTCTCCAAACCATTGAGAATATAATTCTTGAAAATGAAGTCAGAACCCTTCCAGGCTGTGAGGGCCTCGACCTTGGTGGCGTCGGGCTCGAGTTCATCTACTTGTGGAGGGTCCTCTGTTAGGTATTTGGCTAGACCTAACGTAGTCAAGTAGAAGAGCATCTTCTGTTGCCAGCGCTTAAAATCCTGGCCATTGAATTTTTCAGGCCTCTCTCCATGTGAGAAGGGTACAGGGTGTGTGACAAGTGGTGCTGTCGGAGCGGAGGGCAATGGCTGCTTTGTTGTCGAAGTGTTACTGTCTTGAGTCATCGTCTGAAATGATATGACTTCAATTAGTACACAAAACAGAATCAAACAAAGCACAAATCTGTTTTAAGAATGTTATCCACACAGAAACCCAAATCTATGAATTAGGGCAAAATCAATTTGGGTAAAAAACCCTAATCCTAATTTTGTAATTGGGTTAACAGGAGAAAAAATAGTTGAAATGTAATTCGTACCGTTTAGTACTTTGGTTGCAAGTTGAATATTTGTATCCGAGTCCAGCACAGTCGTTGTTCCCTTAAAACAGATTTGCTCCCCCTACGGCGCAGTGGGTTGGCGAGCAACTGTTTTCCAAGGTGAAACGGAACGGGAGCCTGCAAGGTTGCGCTGACGATGCAGGCGACGACGAACTCAAGAGAGTTGCTTATTACAGAACAGAATATGCAGAGAGAAGGATAGAGGGAAAAAACAGAATGATTTGATTTCAGTTCTACATGCCTTTAAATAGGGCTGGGGAGTTGCCTGTTTGGGAAGAGACGCGGCTGTTTGAATGGCTGTGACCGTTGGAAAGGTTGCGACCCTTTAACCAACGGATGCAACTGTTTTTGGCAGCAAAAAGGTATAATTCGGATCAAAAAGTTAGCCGTTTTAGCGCAGCCCAGGTAGCAAACGAAGGCTCATTTAATCATCAGACCCCAAGAGCCACAAGGCCCAATTTTTGACCATATAATATTAAATATGTAGGATTTTTCATGCCTACATTGCCTCTTCCCTTTCATTTTCTCATTCTTTCTATCTCCTCATTCTCTTTTGATATAGCTTATTAAGCTTTAGTATATATAGTGAAATTTGGATGTGTATTTCCCGATGTGGGACATTGTTCCCTCCTTAGCCACTTATTCATTTTCTAACAACTTTCATAGTGAAACCTCTGGTGGAACTAAATTTTAGAGCATTAGTGTTGTTTGAATTTGAAAATTAGTATATTTTATATCAAATACTAATGTAGCAACTTTACATTGTCAAACAGAAGTATAATAAAAGCAGAAATAAGTAACAAATATTTAAATTTAAAAGCACTTAAGATGTTATTTGATAGGGTAATAACAATTATGATAGCTACTGACCAACGAGTTACAAGTACAACAAAGTGCATTTCCTACAACCATGTGTTTCCATTATTATTTTTCCTTGCAACTAGCAACGAGTTCCATAATATGTGGCAGAGATGAGTAATTTATGTCCAAAAACATGGCACTTAAATTATAATACTAGTCTCTGCCACTTTCGCTATATCCCTAGCATATTGCAATCCATATCTCTAAAATACATGCATGCACATTTCAATCACTTAAACAACTAAAGATGCATTTGTGTATCATCCATCCAAAGTAGGTTTCATGTTTCCAACATTTTATTTAATTTCTTTATCAGCATTTCCTCGCATAATTAAGGATAACGACACTATTTCCTTGCTCAACTTACCGAATTTCGAACAAAATCAATTGAACAGATGTTAAATCCCTAATTGACAAAATGCCATAAAAGCAAAGGAAGACTGTACCAATTCAATTCAAAAATCAAAAACATTGTATAAACAAAAAACTTACCACTGGCAGGGTCTTTTTATCATGAAAAACATTGACAGCCTTGTGAGCTTCCTCTCTAGTCGGACATATCAGAAAATAACAACCTGCATTATGCACCAGAAAATTAAAATCTCGAGCTAAACTGAAACCACCAAATGGTATTGAACCCAAGTTAAAACCAACCGCACGACGTCTTTATTGCCTTATCTTTAATAATGCTGACCACCTTAACTCTCATGAATTTGTCTAATATAGAAATTAGTTGATGTTCGGTCATTTACTTCGGACTAGACCGATGAAAAGCTTTGCACCTAGAATATCCAAATTGATTAGAAAGAATCGATTGAAATAGAAAAAATGGGGAGAAATTCAGCGGAGAATAGAGTAGGATCAAAATATATCTGAGGAAGATGAGGTTTAGTCTTAATTAAACTGCAAAAATGGTGAGAGATTCTGGAGAGAGGAGAATCATATCGAAATATAGGAGAGTAAGACATGGTTTTGTCCTGCAAAATATACATTAGATTTTGTCTGCAGAAATTATTAGCAAACATCTAACAGTCGTTTTGATGATAATCAAAACATGCATTTTCAACCATGGCACCGTGTCAATGTCCCCATCCATCTTTAATCTTTAATGTTAATAAACAGAATTTTTTCTACATGATTCACCAATGCGCCTCCAATTTCAACTGTTTATGTTGTGTTAAAGATACCCTCAAACTTATTTTATCGTATAAAAAACCTAAAGAATTCATGTGATCAATTTCAATCATTTGAGAAAAGACAAAAATGATGATGAAAAACACATTAACAACAAAACTAAATAGTATAGTATCATTTCGAATGAGATGTACAACATTAACATATGAGTCATGATTAGATAAATAATCACTGATTTATCTTTCAAACACCACAGTATCTCCAGAAGTACCAGCAAATTTTCAATCGTGTTTACTGGCCCATTAGCTCAGTTGGTTAGAGCATCGTGCTAATAACGCGAAGGTCGCAGGTTCGAGACCTGCATGGGCCATATTTTTTCTACCTTAAATGATTCCCAATAAATATATTTTTACGTTTTATTACAATCCCCATTACAATGCATGTGTTTTTTTTTCAACATCTTTTCCGTCTTTCGATTCTCATACGCACATTCATCAATTTTGTTTGAAGTATTGTATTGCCAATGAGAATGATAATGTCAACAAACTTTGTGCTTCAAGGATCTTTTTATACATTATTCTAAACAATAATTCAACCCTATCCAGTACTTCATGCTTCAAGGATCTTTGTATAGATTATTTTAACCAATAATTCAACCTTATCAAGTACAAACTGATTATACAATTACTGACTTTGGGAATCGATGAGGAATATTTAAAGGTAGTATCATTTTGATCCTGTTAGGAACTGAGTTGATGTTTTGATGACAACAACCTTATATAGTTATTATACTTTACTTTATAAAATATATACTAACATTTCCACATATATATATATATATATGTATGTATATAGGAAGTATATGCAGGTATCATCGAAGACTAATCGGTATAAAGACTCAAGCATCAAGATGAAGATTAGAGATTCAAGATTCAAGACTCTAGAGAATCAAGATTTCAAGAGCTCAAGATAAGTGTCTAGTATTTTGTTAAAACTTCATAATAGCACTCTCATCTTTCTTCCAATTTTCTTTTGGGATGGAACCCAATTTCTATCGAAACTAGTGGCTTACAAACCCATGACAAGTAGCTTACAAACCTACGACAAGTGGCTTACAAACCCACGAAAAGCAAAATCATTTAAACTACTTTGTACAAGTTCTCGAGTCCTATGCAGGAGCTCTGTAGGAAGGTTCTTGCAATTTCAGTTTGAATAGATTTTTCAAAATGTTTTTAAATCTGTTTTCAAAATGTTTTAGCTTTCAAAATCATGTTTTCAAAAATACTTTCAAACTTTGTTTTAGCCTTGAAATATTCCTCTATTCTGATTTTAAAAACTTCTATTTTTAAAACATCAAAACTTATTCTGATTTTAAATATTACTTATATAATTGACGGTCTACATCAATTATATATATATATATATAAAATAATGTTTTATATTCATTCTATATCTCAAAATATTGTTTAAGCACTTTACTTTGCTTCAGAGAAGTTTCAACTTGTTTTAAATTCAATTGTCTTTACAAAACAACATCTCTATAATTTTGAACTAAGGGATGTCGACATAAGGGGATACCCCATGTCGACATGGTGATAGTTGGATTCAAAATTCAATTTTCAAAAGAAGCGTCCATTCGTTCGAAAACCTTTCGCCAATGGTTATGACTGTTGTGCATCTATATAAAGGCTTCCAAAACGAATTTTTTTAACAACTACTTTCTTATTTTCTTTACTCTTTCTTCTCCACCATTCCATATCCATAAAACTTCATATTTTCAAGATCGTGCCATGATTCTGCCAAATTCTCAATAGGAAATCATTTAGATACTCTCTCTATTTGATTCTCCATCATTCTACTAAAGATCAAAGTGCTATTCAGAGTTATAGGATTAATTTGTATTCAAAAAGTCCATAGAGTCTATCCATTCAAAAGGATTGTTGTTAAGAAGTATTAGGGTGATCTTGTGTCCCGTAAATCAAGAGAGTTTACCCCACACTCGGAGATAGGAGGGTTACTCAAGGCCTTAGAAATTGAGGGTTGTAATTTGGATATTGGCTTATAAAAATCTGTACAAGGATATTGCCTTGGTGCAGGACTCGATGTAGGAGGATTCCGAACCAGTATAAAATCCGGTGTGTTCTTTCCTTTTACTTGCTTTACTTTACTATTTGCATTTGTTATATGTTCTGTGATCATTCTGTGTTAGAATTCTATTTAGATTTGTGTTGAAAGTTTTAATTTAGTCATATAGTTCACATATTCTTTAAAACACTATTCACCCCCCTCTAGTGTTATTTCTGCCTTAAGATCCTTAATCTGCATCCCTAACAGATCCAACCAACAACATTAAGTTCATGTCAATGGTTAACGATGAAGAAAGGGAAACAAAGTTAGAATTTAGGAAAAAGAATTGTTTTGAAATCCGAGGATCTGGTATACATTTATAGTGGTCCTGAACTGTCCTTCACAAAATGAATATGTCCAAAGGCCATATCTACTAACCCGTAATAGTTCGCTCAACGGATATATCTGTTACCCGGCTTGTTGATTCGCTCTACAACGGTCCTAGCTTTCAAAACAGAAGGACCACCACTCTTAGAGATGGTGTGTATGTGCAAAATGCAAATTGTGTCCTAAAAGCACCCAATTGCACCCCAAACGCTTATTCACCCACCTATGCACGTGCATGTGCAGCGCACCACACTTTGCCTTTGCTCGCCCATGGCTTTGGTCTCTTTTTTAATCAAAGACAACTCTTTGTAACTTATTTTATATTAGCATACTCCTTTACTTTTTGCAATGTATGACAAATGCAAAATCTTAAAACTTCATATCAAAAAACCCAACCCCGTTCTGTTTTGAAAACATTCATCTTTACAGCCTTATTTTCACATTTAGATATAGACTCATACTTGCAATCAAAAAATAATCCGAATTTTTTAGTTTTTTAAAAAGATTGTATACACAACATGACACGTTGTAATAAAATAAAAGGGAGAAGATAGCTTTGTAAAAATTTAGGATAATAGTACGTAATGCAAGTGTGTGTGCGCATTCATGTTCTTTTTCGTATTTAGATACGAATAAAAGGATATTGCCATTTATAAGACAAAATAGATTTAAAATAGTTGCATGGCATGATTATTATTAGATGTTAAAACAAATTTAAGATGGTCTAAGTAAAAACTAGGGATATGAAAAAGAAATACATATATAATTTCTTTTGTGACACTAATCAATGGACGTTGTTTTTTATAAGACATAATAGTTGTAAATAGTTACTTGTCTGTATCAAGTTGAAAATAAAATATAAAATATGTATACAAAATGTTTAGCTCCAATGTAGATTTCATCTAAGTTTAGAGATGAAATATTGTAAGTGACCTAGCTAGAATTTGACATAAGATGGCACACATATAGAATGTGCATTCGTGTTCTTTTTCCTAGATACTAATAAAAGGATATTGCCATTTATAAGACAAAATAGATTTAAAATAGTTGCATGGCATGATTATTATTAGATGTTAAAACAAATTTAAGATGGTCTAACTAAAATCTAGGGATATGAAAAAGAAATGCGTATATAATTTCTTTTGAGACACTAATCAATGGACGTTGTTTTCTATAAGACATAATAGTTGTAGATAGTTACTTGTCTGTACCAAGTTGAAAATAAAATATAAAATATGTATACAGAACGTTTAGCTCCAATGTAGATTTCGTCTAAGTTTAGAGATGAAAAATTGTAAGTGACCTCGCTAGAATTTGACATAAGATGGCATACATATAGAATGTGTAGCTCCAATGTAGATTTCATCTAAGTTTAGAGGTGAAGTATTTTAAGTGACCTGGCGAGTGCTGCATTTACAACTACAGTGCGGACTATTTGGAATGGAAAAAGTATAGGTAAGTCTAAAGACCTAGAATTAAACAAGCTATTTGTACATGTCAGCAAGTTAACAATAATAACACATAAAAAGAAACTGATTAAAGAAGATAATATCAGCAACTTGAGCAACATTACAATCAACTTCACAACCGTAGAGATATCCGTGTGCTACTTTGTATTATGTTATAATTCTATTTGTTCAAGTAATAAGATTACCAGGTTTTTCCTAAAAATGAATACCTAGAGATTATTTATTAGCTTCTGAAGGTGCTCTGTTGGCAGTACAGCTATTTGGCCTACCAAAATGCTGCTATTAAAGCTACAAAGAAACTGCCAACAATATAACTTCGAATTGCCTATATTCTATGTTTTACTGATGGGATTGGCATTGCATTGCTAGTTTAAGAAAGAATAAACTACCAGCAGCACAAGTTACCATATGAATCAAAAGAAGTATGCACAACATGACTCACTGGTTCTTTGTAGAATAAAACAGGGAAGGCAAGATGGTCGTATCAAACTTTAAGGTAAGAGCAAGTAATGCATATATATGTTTTATTTTGAGATATAAATAAAGGATATTTCCTTTTCTAAGATAGAAAGCTTTCAAACAGCTGCATGGCATGACTTATTCAGATGTCAAACAGAATTAAGCTGCTCTTATTAAAATTAGGGATAGGAAAAAGTAATGCATATATGCTTCTTTTGAGACATCAATCAAAGGATACCACTCTTTAGAAGATAAAAAATTGTAATGTAGTTACTCATACAAGACACTGGGTATCAAGTCAACTGAAAAGAAAATAACAAATAAAGCATAATATAGTTTTTTATTAGATGTATAACAAATCCAACATGTCATGTTACACATACAGGATAGCTACCTTTAATAGTGCTTTCATATTATCTAAGTTCATTTAGAGATTTAAAAAAACAGTTGATGGTCGGACGAACACTACCGTGTAATGTGATGGTGTGCGATTTCTTTTGAGATAATGAAGATTATTTTTTACTAGAAACATATAAGAATATATGTAAAATATTACCATACAAGACTCTGGCCGTCAAGTAAATAAAAATAAAATATAACTTCGTAAAACTCCTTTCTCGTGTAATGCTGCTTTTTACAGATGTCTGTGTCTTCCAGAGGATCTAACCCAAGTCACCTGCTTGGGAAATGAAAATACTCGCCACTTTAATACAACTTCGTTTGTTAATCAAAATAAAATGGAAATAGTTATTATATTATATAATTATTAATAGAAACAATAACTGCATATTAACATGTTACTCGTCATGAAATATTTTATAATTAAAGAACTTTGACGAACATAAAAATATGTTCATTTCCCCTATAAATCAAAATCGGCTTGTTTGCATGACCGATGGAAATACTTATCCTATGACAACTTTATTGTTAATTGTCTATACATATATCAATAATCAGGTAGTGGAATCATTTCCATATTAATGGATATCAAATCTCGATGGAAGCATTATGAAAATGCACGTTGCTAAAGATCAAAACTTGAAAGAAACATTAAAGAAAGCCAATCATTGTCGTTGTAGTATAGCGGTGAGTATTCCCGCCTGTCACGCGGGTGACCTGGGTTCGATCCCCGGCAACGGCGTTTGTTTTTTTTGGTAAAGAGAGTATCAGTTGAAGTTGAACTTTATCCACCTTCGTGAATTGTTACTTTTCACTCATATTCATAAATTTCATCCTTACAACATTTACAAACATCTGCAATTAGCTTATTTCTCTAGTTACGGGTTTTTGATGGCTTTGTTCACGGGGGATGTGGCACTTGCACAAAGCTTCACATAGGTAAACCAAGTCAAGAAAAGAAAAGCAAGTATATCACAGTCCTTGTGTCAAATAAAAAATCATTCAGATGTTCATTACGAAATAAGTGTAATGTTAGAAGAAGAGTGCGTGAAAAATGATCGGACAATCGTTAAAGTTTTGTCGATCCCAACACTTCAGTTAATTTTTATCACTTGAAAACTCGTGTCATATAGCTTTGTATTTTAATTTAAACATGTATATGGGTATGCCAATCCAAATCTAACATTCTTCTAAAAAAAATTTTGTCTAAGATAAATAACGCTAGAGTTCATCAGTTAACCGTCATAAACGAAAATACAAAACATTATTTACTGAAATAAATGAATAAATAAATTGTTATGGCAATATCAACAACCTTTGTTTACAATTAAAAAAACAAAACTAAAAATGTAATGAAATAACAAACCATTGAAAGAAAATTCTCAATGATTGATTTTCCCGCTTCATTTGACTATGTTTGTTTCATGTCCGCCCTTGACGGGTTTCTTCGTCAACCTCAAATAACGGGTAATTTGCGAGGATCTATGAATGCATTGTGCAATCAAATATTCCTCAATAATGTGGAAAACCCTGAAAATGGAACAGTAAAAAACGTAGAGATTTAGATTGGTTCAATCCTTGAGGGATCTACGTCCACTATGAATTGATGTTTTACTGCTTTAGAGCTTCAAATTTTACAACGGCTCTATAGGGTTTGTAGTACTATTCAGTTTCTCATAATTTGTTTCTTTCCCAATTGAGGAGATAGAATTTTAAAGAATTTTATAGAGCGGTTAATGTAACGACCTGTGATTTTAACGACGGATATTTAAATAATTGATTTAAATATAGAATCGTTAATTAATTGACAATAAAAAAAAATGATTTTTCGCATACAGTCGAATTAGGACTCGAAGCCACTTCCATTGAGGTCGAATCGACGTTGCGAATTAGGATGAATACAAACATCGCTATATTTTGAGATAAGACGATCTGATAGCCAAAACGATTTCGAAATGCGCAAAATTATCATCCTGAAGCGTTGTCTAGAGTAGTTGTGAAATTTATATCATTAAGACCGGAAAAATGAGATAATATACGCAAATGAGTTTCGTTGCGATCGGATGCGCCGTGTGATCGTCCGAGCTTGAAATGTATGGCAATTTATGTGAGAAATCAAATAAATCGAATATTATATTAATATATTACAAACCCTCACTTAACCTTCTTTCTCACGTTCATTTTATTGTTCCATTAATTCATCCAAAAAATGGTCGACACTCTCTAATCCCATTCAAATATCAAAATTCAGCGATTCACTCCATTAAAAATCATGAAACCAACTACGTTGCGCTCGTATCGAAGAGAGCTTCGAACCCATATGGATATTGAAGGGTGCAACACTGACTGGGAAGGTTGACCTAGTGTGGATGGTGACTAGGGTTAGACTTCATCGGCAATTGAAGAGGCGATAGGCAAATCGGAGGACACCGTTGTGTTTCTCTTGTCGAATAGCACCTCTCTGTGTCAACGGTTCTAGGTACGGCCCTTAATTATGAAATGCCACATTTCCTGCAGCCGCATGACCTCATCAGGTCGTGAATTGCATCTCTTGGTCAAGCATTAAGAAGTGGATGCCATCGCGGAGAGATCGTGTAGTGCGATGCGTGGGCGAAGACGGCACGACGTTTCGTCGAGAAATGAAGGAGAATGGCAGGAGAGAAGGTTATCAGGTTTGGGTTGACATGCACAATCATACACGTATAAGAAATTGTCAAATTGGGGAGGAAGGATTTAGTGTTAATTAAGGTAATTTACATTTAATTAAGTTAATTAATTATTTAGTTAATCTCAAATCTTATAAAACTCATATCTTTTACATACAAGGTCCATTTTGGATGCGGTTTTTTGCGTTGCACTCATGATGGAGGGCTCTACGATTTGACACTAGTTTGGTCAGCTTTTGTTGAGGTGAGTGATATTGTCTCTCATGATACTATGATTGTTGGAATAGCACAAAAACGGTATTTTGAAATGATTTCCAATTTTAAAATGTGCTTTAATTATGTATAATACCTATTTGGTTTTTATAAAAGAGATTAAAAGTACTTTAAAATGGCTTTAAATCAAATATCACATTTTTTCATTGACATGCTATTTTATAAAGTTTCTAATTTTAGGTTGTCTTTAATATAAATCCCTCATTGGTTGATATAGATGCATAATACACATATATTATATTGGATGTATGTATGCTTGTTGGTTGGATGTATGCTTGTTCAATTGTTTTGGTTGTAAACACCGGTTTATCGGCGATCCAGCGTTTAGAATATTATGTGCGTTAGGGTTTTGAGCCTGTTGATTGGAAACCAAAACGAAAGAGATAAGTTATAGAAGAGTACTGAAATGCGTGCTAATTGACCCAAAGATGGAAGACGATGGACTGGGACGGACTTCGGACATCTGGATGGATGCCATATGTTTTCATTTGGTTTGTACTTATCCATTTTTGGTTATGTACATGATCAGAGTTGTTAGTGTTGACCACTGTAGAGTGGTCGGTCCCCATCACTGTTGATAATGGTCGATTTGGCCGATCTTTAGCATGGATGGTGAAGAAGCTTGAGCGCGGTATGATTGTTTCTTCGTGCAGCCAACTCTGGGTCTGGATGTTATTGCTCTATGATGAGTGACTCCAGTGATCCCAACAAAGTGACATTTCGACATGACAGTTTCAGGACTTCAGATGGTAGCTCTTAAGTGCATGGAGATAGATTCATAGGTTGGAAGCTTAATGTCGAAAGGGACCGTGATTGTTTTCCACATGGGCAGGTTCTTTAGGGGTGGCCCATGAATAGAATGTTGAATGGTTCTATCGTGGAAATGGGTGAAGCAATGAAGAGCTTGGATACACATGTTAAGGGATCGTTGGTACTTGAAGTGTTTCTGTTGTACCCAGACAGAGCAGGGGTATTGTGGGGACACCTATAGGTACTTTGTTCGGTTACCCCGAGTCGGTTGATTGGATCCTTATAACCTAGACCGCTTAATCTTTGTTCGGTTACCCCGAGTCGGTTGATTGGATCCTTATGGATGATGCAGTCATCCATAGTTATTAATCTTTGATGATCAAATACGGCGGTGCTAGATTCATTGATACACGGATCATAAGACAATAGAGAAAATTTAACAATTCAAAAACATATTTCCACATTCCATTCAAAACATTCCATGTTCATTGCATAATCCCAAAACATTAACCACATTCAGCAAAATATAATTATTACACATATACCAAGAGTGACATATGACAATGCCCCCTTGGTTGATCAGATTATATAATAAGGCTAATAAATCTGCCTTTGCATCCAAATACACAGCGAAAAAAGATAACTCTAAATAACTAACTGCCTCATGCATGCCTTCGGAAGCTTTATTCGTCTAAGAAGAGAACCCGAAAACTTTAAATCTCAAACTACTCAAAATCAATTAAGTACCCGAGAGTTTAAGTGGAAAACAAAAACTTCGAGTCAGACATAAAGCCTGGTATGAATGATAATCTAACATCTCAATCCTTCTAGATATCTAGTGAAAATCATTTTCCCAAATAATATCACTATTATTTCTCCAAAACCATTGAAAATCATTTTCAAACTCAAAAGGAATTAAATTTTCAAATTCCAAATCCTTTCAATTCATATTCAAACATTACTCTGGAATTTTACCTCATTTTAATTATAAATCACATTATAATTCATATTTATAAATTTCATTTATTAAATTAATTTATTTCCAAATCTTTGGTTATACCATTATTTCCTCATTTCAATTACCATAACAACAATGATAATAATTTAATATTATCACTTTCTAACAACCAAACAACCATATGTACTTATAATAATTTACGAAAAATTATTTCTTTCATATATAAAAATAATTTTGGGCAAAATTATTTCATTTATCCACTTTTAAAAACAATACTGTGTCGGTTTTACTAGTTTAAGAGTTTAGAAATCCTTATCGATATAATTGTCCAGACTACATCGACCAGAATTTATAAACACTCAACCGATAAGTCAACACAATATAAAACAATTTATATTCACTAATAAATATGTGCTCATATCTACTGATACACTCAAACTCATTCTAGAGTACCACGACTCTATTATTAATAAGTAGCCTCCACCAAAGCCAAGGTTCTCCTTAACCTTTAGCTCTGATACCAACCATAACGATCCGATTTTTCGATGCTCGAAAATCGACATCAATACGTCCGCTGTATCAAATGCTGAACAATTGAATGCCGGAAAACCGAACCATTAGGGTTAAAGATTAAGGAGGTAGAAGAAGAAATAGAAACAATATCAGAATCTCACAATCGCAACGGAACAATATATAATAGGTGAATAACTAATCTTTAATCAAAAAGAACTATATCTGTTTATACATTACATCATCAGAGTTTAGCAAAATTCATAACATCATCAGAGTTTAGCAAAATTCATAACATGCAACTGGATAGTTATCATAACCTGTCCTCACAAAACTGACTATCCAGTTAATCATATACAGCAGAATATTCATCAAATACGTGTGATACGTGCCATCCAGCTCATCTCCTAAGCTCCACAACATCCTTTCCTCTGTCTATAATAATCAGTCTGACCCGAGCATTATAGCGAAATAACACCAGAGTCAGTCTGGAAAAAAAAGAGTGAGAAAACACACCCAATTGGATTATTAAAGTTTCCAAAACCCTTTGAAATCAAAGGTATCTCGTAAGACCACGCCAAAAATAAACTTGCCGGGTTTTCACCTTACGATAATCAAAACATTTTTATCAAATTAGTCTGATATTATAACAGTGTCTATTGAAAGTAAATTAGAATCTAGCTGAAATGCTTGCATCTCACGTTTCAGCATAGTTTGACACAATCAAAACCGTACAGACACTTATTGAAGATTGGATTCCATACAATGGCAGGGCTACTGGGGTACCGTCCATCACACTACGTGGTTTAGATCACCGTACCGAGGATCCACCCTGATCCCCTGCTACACAAGACCAGAGCTACCCCTTACTGGATAGTCCGAATAAGATCACCCCACGGTTGGGATGAGCAATCGCCCACACAGCAGAAATAAAAGAGACATCTAGACAGGGAATGACCTAACCCTACTTGGTTGCTAGCCACTTAGCCTTGCGTGCACCTGCCCTGTTTTAGCCATTCCTGATTGATGAGGCTTGAGGCTATGCATTATCTTTTTAGCACACATTCACTTAGAATGCTCATTGTCCTCCTGACGATGTTCTGAAAGCATTCATCCATACAAGTCCGTTCCGGGTTCGAACGAAATCGAAGACACTACTCCTAGTACATCCATTTTGGAATCACCCACAGGATTAGTAGCGATTAGGCCTTGCACTTCACTGCTCCATCTTCGACTCCAAGCTCTTATCTTCCTCACGAAAACTTTCAAGCCGGATCGAAGTGGTTTTCGAAAAATTAATCCTGGTCTCTTTGAAACGATCAGCGCATTGGCCAATATTGATAGTCGGTTATTTAACTATCATATAACATCCACAAATAATCATCAGACCTTAATAATTTCTTGAATTATTTATTTAAAATACCTTCGCATGATATTTCTCTACACTTCAACCCTTTTGAAAAATAGTTTTCAAAAAACTTTTCTCTTGCGGAATAAATTTCCACCCAATTTGTTTTATTTCCACTGAAAATCACCAAACCTTAATACTTCAGATTTTAAAATAATTTAAATCACTTTATCCAAAAATATACTTTAAAACACTTAAAATAAAAACTACTTAAAACACTGTATTTAAAATACTAGTTCTAAAATCTTGTAATAACTTCTCATGTAATACTTAAGCCAAAACAAATTTTAAAATAAAAGTTATTATATAAGTTATAAATATTAAATAATTGTTTTTAAATAATAATACTATTTAAAACCTTTAAAATAATTTACTTATATAATTAACTTAATAAATATTTAATTTTAAAAAAAATAAAAAACACTAAATGATTTTTTTTGAAAACATTCCTTTATAAAAACTTTAAACCTCTAACTTATAGTTGAAAATCTTACTATGAACATACACTTGGCTTTTCAGGAAAATACACTTTCCTTTCCACACCTTTAAAAATAAACCGCTATTTATTTTTAAACAAACCACCCTTTCTTTATAGATTCCCATCTTGAATTTATACTTCCAAATTATCCTCTGATAAATATTTCACTTTATTTATAAACCCTGTTTATAAATTTCACAATCTCATTCTCCTTTATTCACAATTTCAATCACTTAGTCAGTTTTTAAATCGATTTTCAAAACCAACTCCATTTTAAAATAATTCCTTTACTTAACGAAATTTATTTCAAAATCCATTTATCCCATATTCGTACCTTTATTTATGATTTAAATTCTTATTTAAATCGGAAATTCCAATTTAATACTTTATTTCAACTTCTCCTTTTATTTTCCCAAAATCATTTTAAATCTTAAATTTTAAAATATATTTCTTCATTCTTTGCAAAAAAATATTGCTTAAGTCCTTATTTCAAATAAATATCCTCTTTTCCATTTATTCAAAACCCCTATTTTTTCCATTCTTGAATTTGTTATATAGGATTAAAAAAAATCAAACCTTTATTCCTTTTCCAAAATCATTCCTTTAAATTATTTGGATTCACTATAATTAATTTACTTAGAAATTTCCCTTTTAATTTCCTTTAAAAATCCAAACTTTATATGTGTTTCATTTTTCTCAAATACCAATATATATTCAACCAAGCCATAACATTCAATAATTTCGATTTCCAATATAATCAATATAATCTATCACATAAATCACATTATTGAGTATAAAATAAATTCAACTTTTGAGGAATCCAATTGGATCCCTCCAACCTGTTTCCCTGCATCCACAGATATTAGCACAATAATTAAATTACCAACCCCCCTTCGAGGGAGATATCACGGTATAAAGGGTCATTCGCTATTATGCGGGGCGTATAGGGTCTCATCCGCTATATGATGCGAAAAATCAATCGCTCCAATATATATATATATATATAAAATCACATTCAGACAAATAATAAATCATCAATTTGAGGAATCAATCTAATAATTTAAATTTAAACTATTTTAAATTAACGGTAATCCAAATGAGTGAGATTAACTCACCTTTGATTTTGTTTTATTTGCAATCTGATCCAAACCCGACTTTTCCTACACCATTAGACCTTTTACAACATTATATGATTTATTAACATCTGAGATAATATATAAATAATCTACTATTTATTTATTTAAATTAAACTAATAATTTGGTTTTAAGCTAATTTCTTTTTGATGAATTATTTTATAGTTACCAAAATAATTACATAAGTTAACTAAACAAATTAATCACTAAAATAAATTAGTAAATTGTATTTTGTTTTTATTTTCCATTTTTCAAACTGCACATAAAAAATAAGCTATATGGGTTTAAAAATCTTATCTTTATATAAACTCTTTTTTTTTCTAAAATCTTATATATGTATACGTATATTTACTGTTTTACATATATATATATATATATATATATATATATTAATTTAAATTAAGATTAACTTAAAAAAAAATTAAACTGCTTAAAAGATAATTTTTCTCCTTACCGTGAACTTTTTCTTTACTGTAAATTTCTGATAATCTAAATAAACAATAAGTCAAATTAAAGTTTTACTTAATATCAATTTTAAAATATTAAATTAAGGTAGAATAGCCAATATCTTACTGTAACATGTTTTCTAATCTATATAGATATATATTTAAATTAAAAATCAAATACTGAAATATACCTTACTGCTTTCGATCGAACACTCTGGCTACCCATCTTTATGCATAAAAAAATGCCACAACCCTAACTGCTCTATCACTAAGCACGACTATCCTCCAGATGCTCGCTCGAGCCACCATGATTAGCTCGCGAGTTAACGATCACGACACTTCACATCGCTCGCCAAACCTCCATCGACCATCACACGCTAACCTATGAACGCAGCCTCTAGAGTTCGCCCTCCTTTCCTTCGTCGTAGCAGCAATAGCATCGCCTCGACCCCCACACGCTAGCCGATTTGAGGCCATCGCGTCTCGATGCCACCATCTTTTCCTTGCGTTCAAATTCGAATCGAACGAGAATTGATTCGCTCGTTTATTAATTTTATCGATTTCGAATTGTTACTAGGTTGAAGAGGACGAGGCTTGATTTGGGTGAACGGCGAATCTGGTCGCTATTATTTTATTTGTTTTGAATTTAGGTTCGGCCATTGTTTGATTTTCATCAAGGAACGAAATCTATTTTGTTCGGCCATTTTGATAAGTTTGAGGGGAAAAGGACATTTGGTATGTGATTAGAGAAGGTAGTAGACACGTGTTCTAAAGGATGAAACGTGTTTAAATTTTTCGATTGTATGAGATTATATATACATTTAATTTAAATTCGAATTCAAATCGTCACGAATTTGTAACTTAAAATCTTGACATCCTATCGAGGTGTGCCGCCAGGCGTTTATGATGTTATACCCCTAATACGAACGCAACGGAAAAGGTTTCGAGTCCTAAATCGATCGTATGGAGAAGATAGCTTTTTGGACCCAGTTATTATATTAAATTTCAATATAGATTTCAGCGTGTTTACTTACCGTACGATCAAATGACAACTCCAAACTCTTCAAAATTTGAAATCCGATAATAATACAATATTGCAGATCCAATGGAACTGCTTTCGTCGAATTCAAAGACTGCGCCTCAGAAGGCTATTTTTAACTGTCAATTTAAACAATATATTTATAAAACTGAACAAACTCTTTTAAATTCACTTTTAACATTCTTATTATCTTTAGTATTGT
Source organism: Allium cepa (assembly GCA_030765085.1). NCBI lineage: Eukaryota > Viridiplantae > Streptophyta > Magnoliopsida > Asparagales > Amaryllidaceae > Allium > Allium cepa. Next base: position 963,208,596 of record CM060928.1, read on the forward strand.
AAATATAAATTTTCCAAACCTTTGAAATATTTTTAACCAGCTTAAAAACCAAGCTTCACTATCTTAATCAATTTCCAATTATTAAATTCAATAGTTTAATTGCCAAATAAACAGTGATATTTGAAATTCAAGTTAAATTAATTTTCAAATATTTAAAATCAATTAAATATTCCAATTTCAAATATCTAAAAATTCTGGATCGTCACATTCCTCCCTCCTTAAAAGAATTTCGTCCTCGAAATTACTGGTTAAGAAGAATGATTCAGAATCCGTTAACTATTTCCTAAAGCCAAACAGTTCAAACAACTTTGCCAACACAATCTTTTTATTAAAGACACACAATAACTCTTACTAACTTTTTCCAAACTCATCCATAAGTTCCAAACAATATTACTCCCTCAACCATTCAAATTATAATTCAAATTTAAATTTAAAACCAAAATTAAAATAACAAAATTTTCTCACAATTTTTCCAACTTCCTAAATTTTTGAAAAATTTCGCTAGTGTCTCCTTTGCATGACTAGATCGGTACAACTACAAATGCCACCATACGCCCCCAAATTTCAAAAGAAAACAAAAACGCCAGGTGGCTAGATCAGAAAATCATCAAATTTCATACAGAAATTTATTACTCATCTCTTTACAAAATTTTCAATATTCATTTCATTCAAGCTCGTACGATGTTCGTATATCATCCATACGCAATACCAAATTTGCTCGCTCACTCAATCACATAATTTCATTTCCGAACTAGTATTGTTCACCCGACTCCCTAGTGCGGACTCAGATCTGGTTTCTTGATCAGAAACCGTCATTCTCCTTGCATAGCCGTAAACTATGATAGAGAATTTCCAGAATCAACCAAAAATCCATATCCAGAGTTCGCCGTTGAAAATCGAGTGAAAAATCCTAACTCGGATAGATATGACCATCTCGAAATCTGTCCTCGTATCTGGATCAAATCGCAATGCGAAATAAATAATATACATACATCCTACATATTTATCTCAATTGATTTATGTAACGACCCAGAAATTTTGATCCAGAAAATTACAGATAGTTAGTGAAAAGAAGAAAGAGAAAGAAAAAGAAACAGAAAACTCAAACTCAGAATCTCACATTCGCAGCGGATAAAATATAATATCACATAACTAATAGTTTTACAAAGAAGAACTGTATCATTACACTTATATTTTATACATCAGAGTTACAACCATTTGACAATACTGGACAGTTTATAAACAACATGTCCAAGACAACAATAATATAAACAGCGGTATGCTCCATACGTTCCTGCCACCTAGCTCGCCTCCTGAGCTCCAAAACGTCCTTACCTGAAAATCTGTAATACTCGGTCTGACCCTAGTATTACATCAAAGTAACACCTGGGTCAGGCTGGAAACCAGCGTGAGTAAACTCATCTAACATGGAATACAAAAGCATACAACATATATAAATCCGGGTATCTGGTATCAATTTACAACTTCATAAGTTGTTATAGACATCTCTTATTTTCACATATCAATTTCTGAGTACCAAAACTTAGATTAAATAGTCCAATTCATTTAAATCATTCAATTTCAGCTAATTGATTTCACCTATCAATCTATAAAGAATCGAAGTAGTTTCGGGTATTTACTAATACCCGAATCCGGTGTCCTCAAATTCAATGTAATCTTAACCCAAGTTATTTAAGTGATTAATTTTAAATACTGGATGTCACTTTTACACAATGATTCATCCTGGATAACTACATTATCTCTGTTCAGCCCAACATATCATATTACATAAACATTTCATTTCACAAAGCATCACAGTCACATATCAGGGATAACAAATCATTCAAATACCATTCAATCATTCATAAGCAAGATAAATTAGTCATGTCATTTCTGATTTATTTAATTATCCATCAATGAATTAAATTAATTACTTTATTACTTATTTAACCTTAATTATATTCAATTAATTAATTATCCCTTAATTACTTCATCAATTATATTAATTAATTATCCTTAATTACATTACTTAATTAACTTCTAATAAATTTTATTCATTAATTAAGTTTTAGATTAGTTACACTAAGTAATTAATTCTTAGTTACTTTGACAAAGTGATTATCCTTCATATTAATTACACAAAGTAATTAAATCCAAACCCATTACCATTCTTCAATTAATTATATCCAGTAATTGTCCATCAATTACTTCTCTAAGCATCTATACTTAATTAATTCATAATTAAGTGATTACCATTAATTAATTAGACTGATTAACTAAAATTGATTTCTTTAATTAATTTATTAAATACTCAAACTCTAATTAATGATTCATTTTCTTAATCACAATAAGTAAATAATAGTTTTAAATACTTAAAACTTGTTTATACATTGATTAATTGTCCTTCGATTTATCGACCTTTGATTTACTACCCTTAAATAAATCTTTAATTAATCATCAACTTATTAACTAATTAATAAATCCTAATCACCCATCCTTAATTAATTTAAGATAATTCACCTATCTTAATACTGAGTTAACCATCATCAGAATATAATAGACTTCGGAATTAATTATTATTAACTAGAGAATTTACATAATTCCTTAAATTTAATTAACTATAATCATTTCATTATTTAATTTCTACTAAATTACATTATAAATCAAGCTTAAAATAAAATTAAAATTTTACCAAGTCTAAATCAAAATAGACTATATATCTTTACTTAACCAAGCTTTTAAAAAAAAAATTATTTGAAAGAATAGTTTAAGAAATAAATTTTTAAAACTTGATTTTTGTTAAGCTTAAACTTGTTAACATCTTATCTTTTATCAAAGGCAACTCAGGATTAACTTTGAACTGCTAATGAGTTATTTTCTCCCGAGCTTCCTTCCCTCCTTTCTCAGTTCTTTTGTTTTTTTAACTTTTATAAATTTTAAAACAGTTATTTCTAGAACATCTCGTACTCGAATCCATCACCGAGCAAATTCCACTTCTACCCAATTCAAAATTCGAGACAACTATCGTCTCCTATTTCTAGATTCAACATCGACAACAACCGTGCACCTATGCACGATGCACGGCGAACTACGCAACGCCGTCCAACTCCCTGGCCCCCAGCATGTCGAACATGACTTCACCATCCTTCCTGACACCCTAGTTCAAAGATCCAGTCAGCACATAAAAATCGAGTGTAAAGCCCCAAATTGGAACCCAAAGTACTATGATCGGAACCTTCCTCGCTGTTGATCTTGACCACGAGATCCACTGCCGACACCACTAAAATATTCGTCTCGACTTCCAACACCTTACTTCACCCTCGCGATCATGTTCGGTTCCCCATTGTCACCTCAATCGTATCGAAAATAACGGGGACCAGAAACTGTAATCTAAAACCCTAAATTGACTCCAGCGATCATCACGATGGTCAGAAAATTCAGTGACCAATTTTCCTAAATGCCTCGTCCCCATACTTGCCTCCACTCTGACTTCAATCCCCAAAAATTCGCCGATCATCAAGAAACGGCCCAAACCCAATTGTCGTTCAACAAGCAATTCCTTACAATTTACTTATCTAAAAACCATAATTTTCCTACCTAAATTCATCATTCACGAATACAAACCTGGTTATGGATTCAAATCACAAAATCAAGATATTTGATTTTTCTCAAATTTCAAAAATCCACTGTAAATTCTATCTTGGAGATGAATTCTCCACCATTAAGCTCGATTCATTTTTTTATAAGTGAGACTACCTCCTTTTAAGCATTTACTCTTCAGAAATCAAAGCCTAAAATGGTTCCTAATGTCAGATAGGAATTTTATAATAAAAATTTCAATCCTGGAAAACAAAACTGGAAGAATGAATATGTACAGATATACATACATTGACATGCAGGCATATTTTCATAATCTATTAATCATTTCCACAACAATTTCATTTTTTTGCCACAAACATCAAGATGTAAACCAGATCCAAGCTTTGTTCTACTTGAAAAATAAAATAAAGTTCACTCACTGATTTTAGAAATGCTGAGGCTTCAGGTCAGAGTTTAATCCTTTGATTATTTCAGTTTTGAGTCTGAATTACTATATTTACCATTGCTTCCAAGATTGAAACTCCCAGTTTAAAATTGCTTTGAATGTTTGCTTTGATCTGCCCATGTTTTGTGAATTTGTTTACTGATTTGTATTTTTTTTCCCAAATTTTTGTTTTCTTTGTTTTAAAAGATGAAAAATAAAAAGAATTGAAAGCGGATGTATAGATAAAATTATAAATTTTGTTTATGATTTTAAAAACAAAAGAAATATTAAGAAAATTGTGACACTTGTTGATTGTATAAATCCTTTGGCTTACATTTGTTAAATTATGTGTTACTATTCCAATACTTGTATTTTGCGTGGATAATTATATTTTAAAATGTTTTATAAATCTTTATATATTTATCTCATGTATACTTTAAAGAAATATAATAAAACCTTTATTTATTCTTATTTATTTAAACTTAAATTATTTATACTTTATTGATAACTATATATAAATACAAGTTGTAGAGTTTTTAAATCAATTTATTTTTAAGATATGTATATAGAATTCCAAATCATAGTTTTATTTACGACTATGTTTATATATATACATGAACAATAGCAATTAACAAGCATATCTAATTTATTTGAAAATATAGGTTTTCTTTTGTAAAATTTTAAATTACATAAAAAGATTATTAAATAAATACTTATATATATATATATATAATTAAAGTTTTTTCTATACAATCTACAAATTAAATAATTATCCAATTATTTAGATGTTCAAAAAAAATCCGGGTTATCACATTCCTCCCCCTTAGAATCTTTTCGTCCCCGAAAAGAAACGAAGCCAGAAATTATTCAATACATAAAATCTGATTAATCATTCTTCGATCATTTTAAAACACTTTAAAACCTATATAGTATTACAAAAATAGTTTTATAAAAATACTTTTTTATAACTTGATGTTTCAACAAGTCCATCCTCGTTCTCACAGAAATTCGGTCATACGTTGATCAGGCGTAGGACTGAAAATCTATAAGTACTTAGCAGATCCATTTCAACACCCAGTGAAAATACTTTTGGAAAATAATTTTATTGAAAATATAGAAACCATTTATTTTGAAAATAGAGGAAATATCTTTGGTGAGAATGCTCTGGAAATCATCACCCCCATCCATGGTCGCAGTTACATCCTGGGTTACGTTGCCATCGCAGCAAAAGTCCATGTAACTGTAGGCTCTCCGCGGCCTCTCGATTATGTCATGGAACCCACGACAGATCGCAGTTACATTCCAGGGTTACGTTGCCATTACAGCAAAAGTCCATGTAACTGCAGGCTCTCTGCGGCCTCTGATTTTCGCTGTCGAAATGAAACTTCTCTACTCTTATGTAGGTCGCAGTCTACCGATATAAAATCAAACGCAGACTGTTGGCTCTCAACGACATACACGACTTCCGCTATGTTACCATAGGTCGCAGTCTACCGATATAAAATCAAACGCAGACTGTTGGCTCTTAGTGGCACACACGACTTTCGCTATGGTATACTCTACTCATAATCCCCAGGAACTAGTTTTGTCCGGACTCCTCACAGGATCAACTTTAGAACCCCCCTTAGGGCTCAAGGCAGCACCACCCGGTGGCTTTCCTGAGAAGTTCATTTCAAGGAGCGCCTTTTTCCCAAGAGTCATCATCAAAACATTTTATACTATACACATATAGTATCTTCAAATCATACACCTAGTATGATGTCATATAAAGCTCCTTTACACAAAATCGATTATTCCAAAATCGATAATTCTCAAACTAGGCTTTCCAAATTCTCATATTGATTTTACCCAAAAATCAAGAGCCTTTCCAAATCCAAAGGTTCCTAAAACCTTTTCTAAAATCCTCATAAGATCCTTTGTATATATATACAGATATATATAATTTTAAAACTTTAGATCATTTCAAACTTGTATAAAACTCCTTTTATATTTCAGTTATTTCCAAAAATCCATTTTCTTTTGGCAATAGATTCAACAAGGGAAGATTTATCTTATATATAACAAAGATACATAACTTTGTTTATCCCAAATCAAATATTCAAATTTAATTACTCTATAAAGTCATTAACCATATTACTTACTTTAATAAAGTAAATTTCTACCATTGAAATATCCAATTTCTATTTTATTCCCTCATATATTTCACAAAATATATTTTCACTTCAAAAACCATTTCACATTTCTTATCCACAAACTTCAATATCAATTTCATTCCAATCCATATACGATGTACATATATCACCCGTACGCAATATCAATCTGATCGCTTACTCGATCACACAACTTCCCTTTCGAACTAGTATCGTCCATCCGACTTCCTAGTGCGGACACAGCTCTGGTTTCTTGATCAGAAACCATCATTCTCCTTGCATAGCCATAACTATGATAGAGAATATCCAGAACCAATTAACAATCCATATCCAGGTTTGACGTCAAAAATCGAGTGAAAAATCCCACTCGGATCGATAAACTATCTCAAATTTTGTGCTCGAATCTGGATCAAATTACTATGCGAATAGAATAATATACGTACATCCTACGTATTTAACTTCATTGATTATTATCTAAATCAATTTCCTTTTCTATTCACATTTACATTTGATTTCTATCCATTTATCCACAATTTCTTAAATCCTCATTTGGATTATCACCACAATTCTTATCTCAAATGGATATTTAATCATAAACAATTTAAACTCTGTCCAACTTAATTTTTAGAAAATAGCTTAAAAAGTTAAAAATAGATAAGTGGTTGAAAAATGATTGTTAGTTTGTAAAATATTGTAAAATAGTTAAGTAATTGTAAAATAGTTGGAAAATAGTCAAATAGTTATAGAAATTTTAAATAATTGCAAAATAGTTGTAAAATAGTAATTAATTTGTAAAATAGTTGAAAAATAGTAATTATTTTATAAATAGTTGAAAATTTATTAAATAGTTCCAAAAATAATTGTGTATGTATAAGATAGTTTTAGGTTTTAAAAGAAAAGTTGTAAATAGTTTGGAAAAAATAGATTTGTACTAAAACAATTTATTTTGAAAATAATCCAGAGTCAAACTATTCAATTCCCAACCTCCCTTTCCAATCAATTTAGTTTAAATTCCCACTTCCATTTAAATTGACTTAACTCCAATTTAAATAACTTCAATTTTCCATTGAAATTCATTCAACCCCACTTCAAGTTGAATTAACCTCAGTTTCTTCCCAAATTTAATCTTATTCAACTTTGATCTCAAATTCTACTAATTCAAATAAATTTCAATTCAACTAGTTCTAATTTCAATTCATTTCAACTCCAGTTTGAATTAATCCCAATTTCAAACTCCATTTCCAAATCAAGTTGAATTATTCTTGATTTCCTCCTAAATTCAATTCAAATTCCATTTGCATTTAAAACTATTCAACTTTAATTACAATTCCAAATTATTCAAATCAATTCGGACTAATTTCAAATGAACCCACTTCAATTTCAAATCGTTTCAAATTAATCCAATTCAAATTTTCCATTTGAATTTTATACTTATACATCTTCAATCACAATTTCTATTAATTCAAATCAAATTCAATTTGAACTAATTTCAATTCAATTTTTTTTAAGTCCATATTCCAGAATTTCATTTTAAATCAATTTCATCTTTCAAAAACCAATTTATTAACCAAATTCAACCTTAAAACCAATTTTCAACAATTTCAGTTGAAACTCTATTTTAAACACCCAAATCTCAAGTCCAAAGTGATTCCATTTCTCTATTTTCAAACTAAAGTTAAATTTTCTTTTTATCTCAATAATAGATATATTACTACAGTCCATTTCTTCGTTCATCAAATCCAATTTCAGCTTAAAGATTATTAATAACAACGGAATGATATCATTTAAATTAGTTTAAAACATCCATCCATTTTCAATTTCGAGATCTCAACCCCATTTTGAGATCACACAAACTCCCAATTCAAATTTACCATTTAACTTACCAAGTTAAATTCCAATTTCACCTTGAAATTTCCAACTCAGGTTGCTTGTTAAATTATTTAACTTCTCCAAAGTTAAATTCAATTTACTTAATCCAGCCAACCCTCATTTATACATATTTACCTCCTTTACATACCAAGTTATCCTTAAATTTTAAACCACTTTTGGTTTTTAATTCAAAACAATTTCCTTTAAATTTCGAATAACTCTTGTTTTGAAACAGACCTTTCATTCAAATATATTAAATAACATCTCTTATTTTAAAATAAGATCATATTCAAAATAGTTTTGAATAATATTATTTCCTTTAACATTTGGAAACCAATTCAAATGTTTAAATTTTGAATTCAGAACTTCACAATTTGAAACCCACTTTAATTTACATCCTTTCAAATTTACAAGTTACTCTTTTTAAATGGTTACTTCCTTAAAACATTTTATTTTTTATTAGAAACCAATCATCTCATTATTAAACACAATAACCATTCTATTTCTCTGGTTTGAACCCAATTCTAACTAATCTTATTTTGAAATTCTTCCCCAACTTCAAGATTTATTTTCAGTTTGAATCCATTTTAAACTTATCTTTGATTTAATTTGGTTGTATTTCTATTACCACTTAATTTAATTTCAATAATTTAACAACCAATTACCTTAATGTTTATTAGAAAGAAATATTGCTATATATATCAAAATATATTCTTATAAAATCATTTAAAATCTTTATATAGGAAAATAACAAGTACGCACTCATATATATATATATATATATATATATATATATGTGTGTGTGTGTGTGTGTGTGTGTATATATACACATACATACATACTCAACTCATTATAGGATACCATTGACCCTAACTTTAATGAGTAATCCCACTAGAGCCAAGGTTCTCACTTAACCTTTAGCTCTGATACCAATGTAACGACCCAGAAATTTTGATCCAGAAAATTCCAGATAGTTAGTGAAAAGAAGAAAGAGAAAGAAGAAGAAACAGAAAACTCAAACTCAGAATCTCACATTCGCAGTGGATAAAATATAATATCATATAAATAATAGTTTTACAAAGAAGAACTGTATCATTACACTTATATTTTATACATCAGAGTTACAACCATTTGACAATACTGGACAGCTTATAAACAACATGTCCAAGACATCAATAATATAAGCAGCGGCATGCTCCATACGTTCCTGCCACCTAGCTCGCCTCTTGAGCTTCAGAACGTCCTTACCTAAAAATCTGTAATACTCGGTCTGACCCGAGCATTACATCAAAGTAACACCTGGGTCAGGCTGGAAACCAACGTGAGTAAACTCATCTAACATGGAATACAAAAGCATACAACATATATGAACCCGGGTATCTGGTATCAATTTACAACTTCACAAGTTGTTATAGACATCTCTTATTTTCACATATCAATTTCTGAGTACCAAAACTTAGATTAAATAGTCCAATTCATTTAAATCATTCAATTTCAGCTAATTGATTTCACCTATCAATCTATAAAGAATCGAAGTGGTTTCGGGTATTTGCTAATACCCGAATTCGGTATCTTCGAATTCAATGTAATCTTAACCCATGTTATTTAAGTGATTAATTTTAAATACTGGATGTCACTTTTACACAATAATTCATCCTGGATAACCACATTATCTCTGTTCAGCCCAACATATCATATTACAAAAACATTTCATTTGACAAAGCATCACAGTCACATATCAAGGATAACAAATCATTCAAATACCATTCAATCATTCATAAGCAAGATAAATTAGTCATGCCATTTCTGATTTATTTAATTATCCATCAGTGAATTAAATTAATTACTTTATTACTTATTTAACCTTAATTATATTTAATTAATTAATCATCCCTTAATTACTTCATCAATTATATTAATTAATTATCCTTAATTACATTACTTAATTAACTTCTAATAAATTTTATTCATTGATTAAGTTTTAAATTAGTTACACTAAGTAATTAATTCTTAATTACTTTCACAAAGTGATTATCCTTCATATTAATTACACAAAATAATTAAATCCAAACCCATTACCATTCTTCAATTAATTATATCCAGTAATTGTCCATCAATTACTTCTCTAAGCATCTATACTTAATTAATTCATAATTAAGCGATTACCAATAATTAATTAGACTGATTAATAAAATTGATTTCTTTAATTAATTTATTAAATACTCAAACTCTAATTAATGATTCATTTTCTTAATCATAATAAGTAAATAATAATTTTAAATACTTAAAACTTGTTTATACATTGATTAATTGTCCTTCAATTTATCGACCTTTGATTTACTACCCTTAAATAAATCTTTAATTAATCATCAACTTATTAACCAATTAATAAATCCTAATCACCCATCCTTAATTAATTTGAGACAATTCACCTATCTTAATAACTCAGTTAACCGTCATCAGAATATAATAAACTTCGAAATTAATTATTCTTAACTATAGAATTTACATAATTCCTTAAATTTAATTAACTATAATCATTTCATTATTTAATTTCTACTGAATTACGTTATAAATTAAGCTTAAAATAAACTTAAATTTTACCAAGTCTAAATCAAAATAGACTACATATCTTTACTTAACCAAGCTTTTAAAATAATTTTTTATTTGAAAGAATAGTTTAAGAAATAAATTTTTAAAACTTGATTTTTGTTAAGCTTAAACTTGTTAACATCTTATCTTTTATCCAAGGCAACTCAGGATTAACTTTGAACTGCTACCGAGTTATTTTCCCTAATTCCCAAGCTTCCTTCCCTCCTTTCTCACTTCTTTTGTTTTCATAACTTGTATAAATTTTAAAATAGTTATTTCTAGAACATCTCGTACTCGAATCCATCACCGAGCAAATTCCACTTCTACCCGAGTCAAAATTCGAGACAACAATCATCTCCTATTTCCAGATTTAACATCGACAACAACCGTGCACGTATGCACGATGCACGGCGAACTACGCGACGCCATCCAACTCCCTGGCCTCCAGCATGTCGAACAGAAAGATCCAGTCAACACATCAAAATCGAGTGTAAAGCCCCAAATTGGAACCCAAAGTACTATGATCGAAACCTTCCTCGTCGTTGATCTCGACCACGAGATCCACCGCCGACACCACTAAAATATTCGTCTTGACTTCCAACACCTTACTTCACCCTCGCGATTGTGTCTGGTTCGCCATTGTCACCTTAATCGTATCGAAAATAACAGCGACCAAAAACTGTAATCTAAAACCCTATATTGACTCCAACAACCATCACGATGGTTAGAAAATTAAGTGACCAATTTTCCTAAATGCCACGTCCCCCATACTTGCCTCCACTCTGACTTCAACCCCCAAAAATTCGCCGATCATCAGGAAACGGCCAAAACCCAATTGTCGTTCAACAAGCAATTCCTTACAATTTACTTATCTAAAAATCATAATTTTCCTACCTAAATTCACCACTCACGAACACAAACCTGGTTATGGATTCAAATCACAAAATCAAGATATTTGATTTTTCTCAAATTCCAAAAATCCACTGTAAATTCTATCTTGGAGATGAATTCTCCACCATTAAGCTCGATTCATTTTTTTATAAGTGAGACTACCTCCTTTTAAGCATTTACTCTTCAGAAATCAAAGCCTAAAATGGTTCCTAATGTCAGATAGGAATTTTATAATAAAAATTTCAATCCTGGAAAACAAAACTGGAAGAATGAATATGTACAGATATACATACATTGACATGCAGGCATATTTTCATAATCTATTAATCATTTCCACAACAATTTCATTTTTTTGCCACAAACATCAAGATGTAAACCAGATCCAAGCTTTGTTCTACTTGAAAAATAAAATAAAGTTCACTCATTGATTTTAGAAATGCTGAGGCTTCAGGTCAGAGTTTAATCCTTTGATTATTTCAGTTTTGAGTCTGAATTACTATATTTACCATTGCTTCCAAGATTGAAACTCCCAGTTTAAAATTGCTTTGAATGTTTGCTTTGATCTGCCCATGTTTTGTGAATTTGTTTACTGATTTGTATTTTTTCCCCAAATTTTTGTTTTCTTAGTTTTAAAAGATGAAAAATAAAAAGAATTGAAAGAGGATGTATAGATAAAATTATTGATTTTGTTTATGATTTTAAAAATAAAAGAAATATTAAGAAAATTATGACACTTGTTGATTGCATAAATCCTTTGGCTTACATTTGTTAAATTATGTGTTACTATTCCAACACTTGTATTTTGCGTGTATAATTATATTTTAAAATGTTTTATAAATCTTTATATATTTATCTCATGTATACTTTAAAGAAATATAATAGAACCTTTATTTATTCTTATTTAAATTTTAAACTTAAATTATTTATACTTTAATTGATAACTATATATAAATACAAGTTGTAGAGTTTTTAAATCAATTTATTTTTAAGATATGTATATAGAATTCCAAATCATAGTTTTATTTACAACTATGTATATATACATGAACAATAGCAATTAACAAGCATATCTAATTTATTTGAAAATATCGGTTTTCTTTTGTAAATTTTTAAATTATATAAAAAGATTATTAAATAAATACTTATATCTAGTTATATATATAATTAAAGATTTTTCTATACAATCTACGAACTAAATAATTATCCAATTATTTAGATGTTCAAAAAAAATCCGGGTTATTACATTCCTCCCCCCTTAGAATCTTTTCGTTCCCGAAATGAAACAAAGCCAGAAATTATTCAATACATAAAATCTGATTAATCATTCTTCGATCATTTTTAAAACACTTTAAAACCTATATAGTATTACAAAAATAGTTTTATAAAAATACTTTATTTATAACTCGATGTTTCAACAAGTCCATCCTCGTTCTCACAGAAATTCGGTCATACGTTTTATAAAAGCACTTTAAAAACACTTTTTTTATAATTCGGTCATAGAGTGATAACAGATATGATAACAAGGTAACTGGGATATAACATCAATATAAATAACAGATAATGGTGTCAGATATCACATGTGAACAGATATGGATAATAGCACATATATAACTATGTAAATAACTAATAGCAGCATATTTAAATTGTCGTTTCAATTGAAACTAAATTTAATAAATAAAAGAACGTTAATCATGAGTGATTGCTCACCTTTCGAGGCTAGAGAAATAGACAATGAAATTGAGTTACGAGATGCAAGCATGACTTCCAAAGCAAAGCTAGAGTGGCATGATTTGGCGATCAAAGCTGATAAGATATGAATCGTTGAGAATGAGTCAAATAAGCTTGATGTAGATGGAATATATATATATATATATATATATATATATATAAACTGTTATTATTATAATTATTATTTTTCCAGAATCAAACATTCAATTTAAATTACATATTTAAAATGACATACAAATATCCCATGTAAAAATAAATAAATCATATCCTTCCAAAGAAAAACTAATGTAAAACTTACTATGGATTAAACGTATTATAACATTTAACCATGTAAATACTAGTACATAAAGCTTACCCACTTATTTTTTTTTAAGAAACAGAGTAGTACAACTTTTATAAAAATATACATATCAACCAAAGCATATATAGTACTGTATCTTAAAAGTACACTTATAAAATATGCATACTCTTATATAAAATAATGACATATAAAAGACTTTGATTCTATATGTACATACCTTTTAAACATCACTATTATATAAACAGTATATAATATCCACCTTTCCAAATATAACAATGTTGGACAGGCTGGCCAAAACTTAGTAATATAGGATACATATTATAAATTTATACATTAATATTTAATAAACAAATAAAATACCCCTCAGCAAACACCAAATATCAGCTAACATTGATATGATGCGTACAGTTGTATGTAGGCTACTATTATAATGCAGGTTACTCTATGAATGCATACATTATATTTAATTAATTTCATAAACAAATGACTGAGTTAAAATACACACACGCGGCCAATTATATATAGATTCATATGCACGAAGCTCCGCACGCAGCCGGTTACAAAAACTAATACATGACAAGAAATCTATACATAACAAACGTAATATATAAATCTTTATGAATATAGATATAACTAATATTCTATTTAAACGACAACATATAAATGCTCACATACCTAACAGAAGAGCTCGGCAAGGAAGAAGCAGGAGGAAGGCGGGTTATAGCCGAAATGAAGAGAGGTGGAAGCACGGTGGTCTTGGGCCGCCGAACAAAGTAGTAGGGTGAACAGGGTTTTCTGGTGCAAGGCGGAGGTGGTCTGGGTGCACGGTGTAGACTGGAGAGGCTTCGGCACGGGAAAGGTCGGCACGGGAAGAAAAATAAGATCGACAGAGCTAAATAAGCCCGAATTTGGGAAAACGAAAAATAACGTCTCAGTCAGAAGATGATTTAGAATTTTTCTATATAAAAATATTTAGGTTTCGAAAACATTTTATTTTCATCAATTTCTAACTGATTAAATTGAAATAAAATTACACACGGAAATAAACTTTCATATTTTCAAACGAAAATTTACCAGTTGCTATGTTTAACTAGACGCATTTCAAATATTAAATTTTTATTTCAAAATTTTATTATTTAAAATTTCACAAAAATTTGACTAATTAAATAATAAAACAAATAAAATTATTAAAAATTATCGGGTCGTTACAGCTTCACCACTTAAGCTTTCACATCTATTCTCATTTAACTTAAATTTCCAATTACTTTAGAACTCAATTTATCCTCAAATTTTACAATTGAATTCTATTAACCACCTCTCAATCTATATTTACTTTCCTGGTTATTGTAATTAGCTCCATCCACTAATTCGTTTCCAATCATCACTAGTTTCAAATCTGTTCAACTTATTAATTTAATTTATCACTTCATTTCAAATTTAAATTTCAAATATCAATAAAAAGTTTATTTTCAAACTTTTATTTTTATAATTCACTTACAAATTAATTTTACAACTTCACTTTGCTTTACACAATATCATCCTAATATTCAATTTCAATTCCATTTACTTACAATTCATATTAATTCGTTCATTCACCAATTATTTTCAACCTTATGAATTTTATTTCATTTTAGCCCGCTTAGGCTTACTTTCCACAAAGTTCCCTTTTATTTAACATAATCCACTTAAATTCCAGTTCAATTCAAAATTTTAAACTTTTATAAGTTCTCCAACTTATTTTCACTCCATTTACTAACCTTCTTTAATTTACTTCATTTAATTAGCTTACCCTTCTAACTTATTTCGTTTCCACACTTATTTTAATTTAACTCTTCTTCAAGATAAATTTTATCCCAAATAATTCTTTTCAAATTTTTATAAGTTATCAAACCCATTTATATTTCCATAAACATTTTTAAATAAACTTCCAGAGTTTAAACAATTTCTCAACATTTCAAAATCATTTTTGATTTAAATTATATACACACAATTCATTTGCATATCAAATTACCCTTTGAATTTTAAAACCAAACCCAGTTTTGCAAACAACTCCAATTTAAAAAAATGTGACAGCAATTCCTCTCCTGGAAACTCGAAAATGAATATTGATGATGCTGTAGTCATCACCAAAGTTATTTTCCAACGACCAAAGTAAGTTCAATGCTTAAAAACCCTTTCCAAATATTTTAAAATTCCAAATCTCATCAGATCTCATATCCAATTCAAAAATATTTTCCAAATAATATCACTATTATTTCTCCAAAACCTTTGAAAATCATTTTCAAACTCAAAAGGAATTAAAATTTCAAATTCTAAATCCTTTCAAATCATATTCAAATATTACTCTGGAATTTGATCTCATTTTAATTATAAATCACATTATAATTCACATTTATAAATTTCATTTGTTAAATGAATTTATTTCCAAATCTTTGGTTATACCATTATTTCATCATTTCAATTACCATAACAACAATGATAATAATTTAATATTATCACTTCCTAACAACCAAGCAACCATACGTATTTATAATAATTTACGAAAATTTATTTCTTTCATATATAAAAATAATTTTGGGAAAAATTATTTCATTTACCCACTTTTAAAAACAATATTTTGTCGATTTGCCTAGTTTAAGAGTTTAGAAATCCCTATCGATACAGTTGTCCAGACTGCACCGACCAGAATTTATAAACGCTCAACCGATAAGTCGACACAATATAAAACAATTTATATTCACTAAAAATACGCGCTCATATCTATTAATACACCCAAACTCATTCTAGAGTACTACGACTCTATTTTTAATGAGTAGCCCCCACCAGAGCCAAGGTTCTCGCTTAACCTTCAGCTCTGATACCAACTGCAACGATCCGATTTTTCAACGTCCGAAAATCAACATCAATACATCCACTGTATCAAATCCCGAACAATCGAATGCTGAAAAACTGAACCATTAGGGTTAAAGAAGAAGGAAGCAGAAGAAGAAATAGAAACAATATCAGAATCTCACAATCGCAGTGGAACAATATATAATAGATAAATGACTAATTTTTAATCAACAAGAACTTTTTATGTTTATACATTACATTATCAAAGTTCAAAAAAATTCATAGCACTCAACTGGACTGTTATCATAACCTGTCCTCACAAAACTGACCATGCAGTTAATCATGCAGCAGAACATTCATCAAATAAGTGTGATACGTCTCGCCATCCAGCTCGTCTCCTAAGCTCCACAACATCCTTTCCCGTATCTCTAATACTCGGTCCGACCTAAGCATTATAGTGAAATAACACCCAAGTCAGTCAGGAAAACAGAGTGAGAAAAAACACCCAACTGGATTATTAAAGTTTCCAAAATCCTTTGAAATCAAAGATATCTCGTAAGACCACGCCACAAATAAACATGCCGGGTTTTTACCTTACGATAACCAAAACATTTTTATCAAATCCATCTGATATTATAATAGTGTCCATTGAAAGTAAATTAGAATCTAGATGAAATGCTTGCATCTCATGTTTCAACATAGTTAGGCACAATCAAAACAGTACAGCCGCTTATTGGAGATTGGATTCCATATAATGGCAGGGCTACTGGACCGGCCGTCATAGTACGTGATCTAGATCACCTTATCGAGGATCCACCCTGATCCCTTGCTACACAAGACCGGAGCTACCCCTTACTGGATAGTCTGAATAAGATCACCCCGCGGTTGGGATCATCGACCGCCCACATAGCCAAAATAAAAGGGACATCTAGATAGGGATGACCTTACCCTAATTGGTTGCTAGCCACTTAGCCTCACGTGCACCTCCCCTTTTTTAGCCATTCCCGGTTAACGATGCTCGAGGCTGTGCGTTACCTTTTTAGCACACATTCACTTTGAATGCTTATCGTCCTCCTGATGATGTTTCGAAAGCATTCATCCATACAAGTCCTTTCCGGGTTCGAACGGAACCAAAGGCACTACTCCTCCTACATCCATTTTGGAATCACACTCAGGATTAGTAGCGATTAGCCCTTGCACTTCACTACTCCATGTTCGACTCCAAGCCATTGTCTTCCTCACGAAAACGTTCAAACTGGATCGAAGTGGTTTTCGAAAAATTAATCCCGATCCCGGTCTCTTCGAAACGATCAACGCATTGGCCAATATTGATAGTCGGTTATTTAATTATCATATAACATCCACAAAAAATCATCAGAATTAATAATTTCCCAAATTATTTATTTAAAATATCTTCGCACGATATTTCTCTACACTTCAACCCTTTTGAAAAATAGTTTTCAAAACACTTTTGTCTTGCGGAATAAATTTCCCCAATTTGTTTTATTTCCTCTAAAAATAACCAAGCCTTAATGCTTTAGATTTTAAAATAATTTAAATCACTTTTTCCAAAAATATATTTTAAAACATTTAAAATAAAAACTACTTAAAATACTATATTGAAAATACTCGTTCTAAAATCTTATAATAATTTCTCATGTAAAACTTAAGCCAAAACAAATTTTAAAGTAAAAGTTATTCTATAAGGCATAAATATTAAATAATTATCTTTAAATAATAATACTAGTTAAAACCTTTAAAATAATTTACTTATATAATTAACTTAATAAATATTTACTTTTACAAAAAAAAAAACACTAAATAATTTTTTTTTAAAAACATTCCTTAAAATAAAACTTTAAACCTCTAATTTATACTTGAAAAACTTACTTTGAAAATATACTTGGCTTTTCAAGAAATACACTTTCCTTTCCGCACCTTCAAAAATAAACCACTATTTATTTTTAAACAAGTCCCTTTCCTTATAGATTCCCATCCTGAACTTATACTTCCAAATTATCCTCTGATAAATATTTCACTTTATTTATAAACCCTGTTTATAATTTTCACAATCCCATTCTCCTTTATTCACAGTTTCAATCACTTAGTCGGTTTTTAAATCGATTTTCAAAACCAACTCCATTTTAAAACAAATTCCTTTACTTAACCAAATTTATTTCAAAACCCATTTTGTAACGACCCTAGGTTTTAATTTAATTTAAATTGATAATTTAATGAATTTCTGAATAAAATTGTAAGAGAAATTGATTAATAGAATATAGAGCTTAATTTGAATTGAACGAAACCAGTTCCATTGGATCCGTAATAGTTAGTTATTACCGGATTTCAAATTTCGTGTCAATCGGAGCTATCGTTTGATCGTGGCAGCTCGAAACGCATCGATTTATTTTTAATTTAAATTTGACGAGCTAAAATAGCCATTTTTCAAAAAGTCTCGGATTTCGACGAAACCAGTTTCATCGGATCCGTAATGTGATATTATTGTAAGGTTTCAAATTTCAAGTCAATTGGATTTACCGTTTGTCCGGTACGAATTAAAACGCCTAGAAAATCGCTTAAATCGGTTTAATTTAAATTGAGCGTTTACAGCCATAACTTGCACAGATGTCCGAATTAGCTTTCGAAACCTGTTCCATTGTGTCCGGAACGCGGGGTAAACCCTAAAAACGCTGGTTACGGCGCCTAAATCGGAGTTCGGAATTTCCGGGATGAATAGTGTCGTTCGTTCTCTTATAAATAGACCACCCCTTCATAAATTTGATAAAAAAATAACACTAAACCCTAATTTTATAACCTAGCCGCCTCCACATCTATGCACGGCCAGAAATCACTCTCACTTCTTCATCAATCTCTCTCAATCCGTAATGAATTAGCCAAAGTGTTCAACACGAAAGTCGTAGAGCTCGACGAGAGCTTCGATTCCATACGGTGATGATCGGAAATGGTGCAACGGAGAGGGAGCTAGGGGGGGCCGTTTTCTTCAGGCCACGCACGCAAAACGAGGCTGTAGAGCAGGCCGAGCTTCATGATGGGGAGGGTGGAGGTAGCTCTTGCAATGGTCTTCAACATGGAAGTGGTTTGATGAAGTATCGTCGAGCGTAGCGATCACAAAATCAAACCCTAGTTCAAGTTGGGTGGGTTTCATTGTGACGGCCTGGTGAAGGAGAACGTGAGGGAGAGGGAGAGAAAGAACGGCCAAGATCTGCAGGTGATGGATCTAAGGTCTGAGATGAGTTGGGGTTTAAAAATTTAAAGTTTATGTTGATTTGTGTATATAAATCGTGTACAAACTTCAATAATTCATAACTTTTTCATACGAGGTCGAAAACGCGCGAAATCAGTTGCGTTGGAATCGTATGGACGAGCACTACGCGATGGAGTTGGTTTGGAGTCGTTTGGAGTTAGTGAGAATTTTGGGTAAAATTAAACGTCCGTTTAATTTTATTCGAAATAAATCGCTAAAACGGAATTTAAAATCAAGGTGAGAACTTCTCACTCAATCGAATCAATTTCGATTTTATTTTAAATAGTTAGATTTAAAATATTTGAATGCATGTTTGAATGTTGATTAATATCTATTGATTGTTAAAATAGACATTATACGCCGTTAGTAAGCGGATGTTATTTATTAAAAACATATACCGCGAATATTTCATAAACAGTGAAATTGGTATTATATATAATAGCAATATATATATATTGGCATATGTATATATTGGAGTTATTGATTTCCCGCATTTTTTGTTTAGCGGATGAGACCCTATTACGCCGTTATTAAGCGGATAATATTTAATAAGAACATATACCGCGATAATTTCGTACTGCAGCGAAATTGGTATTGTGCTAATGTTTGTGAATGCAGGAAACAGGTTGGAGGGATCCAACAGGATTCCTCAACAGTATTTATTTGATTTCAGATATTTTACTATTTGATGGATTTTCATATCGATATATGATGTCGTTGTTGTCGTGATTGACTATTTGGTATGTAGCATCATTGGACCAAGTTTTGGAA
The DNA here is from genome assembly GCA_030765085.1 of Allium cepa. Classification (NCBI taxonomy): domain Eukaryota; kingdom Viridiplantae; phylum Streptophyta; class Magnoliopsida; order Asparagales; family Amaryllidaceae; genus Allium; species Allium cepa. The sequence continues at coordinate 963,229,019 of CM060928.1, forward strand.
TTTTAAAATGATTTATAAAGTGATTTTTGAAAATATACTATATGTTTGGAATTTGATCCATTTTAAATAAATAAACGTTATAATTTTTAAAGTTATAAAAATCATGATTTTTGAGAAATATAGTAAAAAAACTGATTTTTGAGAATATGATGCTATTGATTTTATAAAATAGTTTAATCGGGATTTTAGAATTTATTGTGAAAAGTCTAAACATAGGATTTATAAAATTTAATTATTTTATGAATCAAAATGGTAAAATAATAAAGGAGATTAAAGACGTTTTAAAAGGATAATATAAATTGATTTATATTAAGAGATTTATAAATGGATATTTATAAATTGAAATATGGACATTATAAAACGAGTTTTTATAAGTGTTTGAATGAAGTGAAAATGAATTTCATAAATAGAAATGGAATTTATAGAATTTTATACGGTGAAATTATAAATGGAATTTTATAAGCAGTCGGTTTATAAAATTTATTAAGTTATTAAAATAATGATTTTGGATAAATGAATGAATCTTATAAGTGATAAGATTTATAATTTGGGAAGTTAAAAAGAACGATTTTGTAAAATAATCGTTTTATAAGCATCTGACTTAAAATATGAACTTTTAGTTTATAATTGAGTTATAAACTGAAATGGGTTAATAAAAGAATTTATAAAAAAAAAGGAAGCTTTTATAAATAAATAGAAATGGAATTTATAAACGTTGTTTTATAAATTCGCAAATGACTTATTTTGATAAGTAAAATTGTTGAAACCTATTAATGGAGTTATATTCACGTTTTTGAATAGTGAATAATTCTTTTAAATAAAATGTATAAAAGAATGAAATTTATTAACGTAGTATATTCACGTTTTTGAATAGTGAATAATTCTTTTAAATAAAATGTATAAAAGAATGAAATTTATTAACGTAGTATATTCACGTTTTTGAATAGTGAATAATATGTTAAAGAAATTGTTTTGAATGAGATGTTTAAATTGAATTAAAACGATCTAACGAAGTTTTAGTTGTGTTGAGATTCGAAACCATAGATTTCAACATTTATTGTTGAAATAGACGTTTTCGAGAAATGAAAAGGAAATAATGGACTATAACACTGTTGTTATAGTAAATGATTTCCGAAAGGAAATGTTTTGTATAGTATTGGGATTTATATATCTATTTTAATTTCGAATCCCTATACTAGTGATTTTGGGACGTCGTAACGATGTTTTACGTAACATTCGTTTTGGCCCAAATAAATATGTTTAAGAGAATGATTTCCTTAAAGAATGAAATATATACTTATTTTTGATTGAAGTATATTGAATATTTTCCAAGTGTTGAAAATAAATAAAATTTGTGAATTACTTATGAATGTATAAATATGGAAATGTTTTTCCAATGTGAAATGAAACGTTTAGAGAACTTATCTTTTTGAAGATAAATTGAAATGAATTATTGAAATCATATGCATGGATATTTTGAAATATAAATTCACTAAGGAATTTATAAAAGGAAGTGGAATTGGTTTAAAAATAAATATTGATTTATTTTTGAAGTATTGAAATTATATATATCTTGTAAAGATATTTTTGGGAATTAAATAATTTGGAAAATTATTTGGATTCTGGTGATGTTGGCATATCAATTGATAGTTCAATAATCGACTATCAATATTTCCCTTTGAATGGGTAATTGATGTGATTTGTTTGAATGTGAATGCTACACTTATTTTTGAATAAGCGCTCACTATTCGGGTTAACCGGGAAAGGACCATGGGGTCGTATAACCCATTCCGAATATGTGATACGTCGTTATGAATTGCATTTGAAGATCGGTGTTGAAGACCCGGTATTTGCGAGAGCGATAGGATGACCTGTCGATTTACTCTGCACCGAGTTGCTCCGGTATAGAGTTCTCCATATGTGATGGTGAATCCGATCAGGATTGTGAATATCCGGATTGCAAGGACTTCTTTGTAAGTGCCTTCGGTTTTGTTCGATCCCGGAACAGACTTGTATGGATTGTGTGTCTGACATTACAAGTTGAGATATAAAGCCGATTTCATTCAAATATATTTCTGTTGGTGGCGAAGAATTTATTCTTTTAGCTTAACACCCTTCTCTGAGATGTACGAGCTCAGAGGTTATATAGTTGAAGTTATCAGCGATATATTCCCAATTTGGTAATGTGATATGCTGAGTGATGCTGAAATGATCATTGTGTTGATTATTGTGATAGGATCGTTTATTTGATCGTCTATCTTGGTGATCATTGTGTTGATCATTTGTTGACCCAAAGCATGGCTTTTGTATAAAGTATGTTTTTGTGGACGTGACTTCGTCGAACCTCACACCCCGGAAATGGTCAAAACAGGAAAGATGCGGCAAGGTTATGAGGGGTAGCACCCTTTAGGGTATGTACATTTCCTTCTGGATAGAGGTTGTATCATGGTATGGAGCTCAGATATTTAACCTATGTGGTTACTACGAATTTATTACTTTGTGGTTGTTGGCTTTCGGGATCCCGTGAGAAAGGTCGTTTACGATCGGGGAATGGCGTGCTCGTGTCAGTAGTTACCCAGTTAGGGGTAACCCGGCCTTGTGTTGGCAGAGTTCCGGTTTGGTTCTCGGGGATGTCTTTCCAGAGGCATTCTCATGTGGCAATGGGAAGTTCCTTGGCCTGACCATTTGTTGGAAATCCAAAGAAACAATACGTGACTTGTACGGTTTTAGTTGTATAACCTGCTATGGAATGTGGCGGTAACCTGCTATTGAACATAGTTAGCTATAGTAGGCATAGTTCGAAATGTCTATGCTGGCTAAGATTTATATTCTACTTTCGAAATGAATTTTTCCTACACTATGCACTAGTAATAATATCAAATGTTATTTTAAATGCGTATCAAGCATCTTTGACTATCATAAGGAGAAATCTCCTCCGATTCTGCGTTTGCATGTGTGTGTGTGCGGGAGGCCTTATGGTAGTCTCATTTTTAAAAGCATTGCGAATTGAATTTAAAAATATTCCTCTATTTTGATTTTAAAGTTAAATAAACTGTTTTGAGTTCTCACACCAGTCACATGACTGACTTGGTGTTTATTGTTTTCCTTCCTAAACTCTGGGTGCCCACCAATTTCCACACGGGCAGTCAAGAGTAAGGTATATCAGGATATTCTGGATATTCTGGAGTTGCTGGAGGCAAGATGGATGGCATGGCATATTACTATTATATAGTATTTCTTTTTCCGCTGCACTGTTTGTTGTTGTTGCATACTCTGATGATATAATGTAATGAAATGTGATGTAATGTAATAACTGATATAGTTCTTTGTTTAAAGATTATTCATTTATTATTATATGTTGTTCCGCTGCGAATTGTGAGATGCTGATGTGTTTTGTTTCTTTTCTGTTCCGTCCTATTTTCTTCTGTTTTTCTTTTTCCTCTATTCTCTTTCCTCTCCATTTTCTATTCTCTCTAATTTCTTTTCCCTATCTAAATTTTCTATCTTTTTCTTTTCCTTCTTTCTTCTTCTTCTCTTACCTTTTCTTTTCTTAAAATCTTTTTAAAACCCATAACTATTCGGTTTTTCGGCAACGAAAATCCGCGTACGTTACACATTTATCCCATATTCATACCTTTATTTATTATTTAAATTCTTATTTAACTCGGAAATTCAAATTTAATACTTTATTTCAACTTCTCCTTTTATTTTCCTAAACTCATTTCATATCTTAAAATTTAAAATATATTTCTTCGTTTTTTGCAAAACAATATTGCTTAAGTCCTTATTTCAAATAAAAATCCTTTTTCTCATTTATTCAAAACCCCTATTTTTTTCCATCCTTGAATTTATTATATAAGATTTTAAAAAAAATCAAACCTTTATTCCTTTCCCAAAATCATGCCTTTAAATTATTTGGATTCACTATAATTAATTTACTTAGAAATTTCCCTTTTAGTTTCCTTTAAAAATCCAAACTTTATATATATTTCATTTTTCTCAAATACCAATATATATTCAACCAAGCCATAGCATTCAATAATTTCGATTCCCAATATAAACAATGTAATCCATCACAGATTATCACATAAATCACATTACTGAATATAAAATAAATTCAACTTTTGAGGAATCCAGTTGGATCCCCCTAACCTATTTCCCTGTATCCACAGATGTTAGCACAACAATTAAAATACTAATCACACTTCGAGGGGGATATCGAGGTATAAAGGGTCATCTGCTATTATGCGGGGAGCATAGGGTCTCATCCGCTGTATAATGCAGGAAATCAATCACTCCAATACACACACACACTATCATATATAATATCACATCCAGAAAGATAACAAATCATCAATTCAAGCATCAATCTAATAATTTAAATTTAAACTATTTAAATTAATGGTAATTCAAATGAATGATACTAAATCACCTTTGATTTTGTTTTATTTGCCATATGATCCAAACTCAACTTTTCCTTCACCGTTAAAGAAGAAATAGATAGAAAAAGAAAACAAAAACAATATCAGAATCTCACATTCGCAGCTGAACAATATATAATAGATAAATGAATAATCTTTAAACAAAAGAACTATATCAGTTTATACATTACATTATCAGAGTAATACAATAATAAAACAGCGGAATAATAACATAACATACGTGATACGACTTGCCATCCAGCTTATCTCCTGATCTCCATAGCATACTTCCTGACTACGCTTCAGAACAACTGATAACCTGACTCTAGGCTGCCCGTGTGGAAAATTATGGGCACCCAGAGTTTAGAAAGGGAACAATAAACTCCATGTCAGTCATGTGACTGGTGTGAGATCCAAAATAGTTATTTACACAAAATAAAAGGAAAAGAAATCCGTTATGCTTTTGGAAAATGAAACTACCATAAGGCCTCCCTCCACACACACAATGCAATCGCACAATTAGAGGAGATTTCTCCTTATGATAGTCAAACATGCTTGATACGTAAATTCTTTTTGATATTATTATAAGTGCATAATGTGGAAAACATTTCAAAAGTATAATATTAATCTTAGGCAGCATACTACCATTATAGTATACCTACTATAGCTACCCCTATTTTATGGCAGGTTACCGCCACGCTGCATGGCAGGTTATATAACTAAAACCGTATAGGGCTCGTATTATTTTGTTTGGATTTCCAACAAATGGACAAGGCTAAGGAACTTTCTTCACCGAATGGGTACGCCTTTGGAGGGGCTACCTGAGAACATAACCGGCTCTCTGCCAATGCAAGGTCGGGTTACCTCTGTAACTAGGTAATTAACTATCACGAGTATGCCACCCCCCGGTCTAGACCGACCTTTTCCGAGGTGCCTCAAAAACCAACAACCACATAAGTAAATAATCTGGGCTCCATACAGGAATCCCACTTCTTTTATCCACACAAGTTAAATATCTAGGCTCTATACCAGATACAACTTTTTATCCAGAAGGAAATGCACATACCCTAAGAGGCGTGACCCCCATAACCTTGCTGCATCTTTTCCTATTTCAACCATTTCCGGGGTGTAAGGTTCGACGAAGTCTCGTCCACAAAGCTACGCTTTTCACAAAAGCTGTAACAACCCGGAATTTTTGACAGCATATTTTAATGAATATTTAATCTAATTTAAATTAAATGCAAACTTTTAAATGTTTAAAATGATGAGATCTTGGATATTTAACAATTATATATGTATTTATAAAAGAAAGTTTGATTTGAAAATTTAAATAGAACACTTCAAAACCATTTAAAACAAAATCGGTCTTATCTAATAAAATCAAATCAAAGATTCAATATTTTATTTTTGATAATTTATATGAATACAATGTTAGTTTTGTTTTTTTAAAATGATAAAGTTTAAAAATTAACAAACATAGTAATATTAACATAAACATGGAAATCTAACACATAAGTTTAAAACAATATAATTGATTAGAAACATAAACATCCAAACAAGTTTGAATCATAATTATAAACATAAGTATAAACCATAAATTATAAAATATAAAATATAATTAAGATATAAATATACAAATATAAGTTATAACTAGGAATATAAATTTACATATAAAATATTATGAATCAAATGCTTGGAAAACTAAAGTGCAAATAAATTACAATCAATAAAGTCAAAACAATAATATGTAAATTTTATTTGTACAACATAGAACTTTTAAATATCATGCGAACATGTCAATGCATAAGAAGGAGGGGATAACTTGTAACATATTCTGTACTAAACATATATGCTGCTGAGATTTATGTGTATAAGAAAACAAAAGTTTTACTTCAATATAAATGGAACAGATCATATTCTTGTACAAGTTACAACTATCTGCATATCAAATCCGAGTCTTACAAAAACATATTGGCCAAACTAATAAAACAAAGTGTTCACTTTAAATATAATAAAAACAAAACCTGAAATATCTTGTACAAAATGTTTATGTCAGTAAATACTAATTGGTGTGAACACATATGAAACATACAAGTACAAACAAAGCCTGCAATATCTTTGTACCTAATATTTGTGTCAGCCAATATTAATTAGTGCATACTAATTCAAAGACACAAACATTAATTAGCATACATTCAGTCAAATACTATCTTCCAGCTGAAATATTTGGTTTGTCTCAGTACCTTAGTACATAATAAAAACAAAGCAAGATATTTTGTCAACAAAGCTTGTTCAAGAAGGCATAACTGTTGAAGGTTATATATATATGTATTCATTATGTCTTATTTTATTTAGTTTAGTTCAGTCTTTAACTGATCATGTTTGAGCAATGCATAAACTTGTCCTTAAGAAGTGACTTTGTCATCATATCTGAAAGATTGTCCATAGTACTCAACTTTACCAACTTGATCTTGCTTCGTTCTTCTTTAAGCATAAGAAATAATTATCTAATATCAATATGCTTCATCTGAGAACTATAAGCTTGATTCTCTACAAGATGAATCTCACTCTGACTGTCTAAATATAGCTCGACTGTCTGCTGCACTATAGAAAGATCATCTAATAGCGAAAGTAGATTTAATCCCTACTTAAACGCTTTCAAAACCAATATCAACTCGGCATTAGTAGTCGACAAAGCTATTATAGACTACGACTTTGATCTCTACGAAATCGAACCTATGCTAAGTGTAAAAACATTGCCGACACCGACTTTCGTGCATTTCTATCCCCAACATAATCTGAATTACAACAACGTCTAAAAGAGATGTCGTCACCCGCTCCACTATGTAACAAGCCAACTGAAGAAGTGCCACAAAGATATCTGAGTATCAACTTCATTGATTTCCAATGCTCTTTGCCTGGTTAGACATATATCGACTCACAACACCCGCTGCATGGGCCAAATCAGGTCTTGTGCACACCATAGCATACATGAGACTACCAATAGTAATAGAATAAGGTATATCAGCCATATACCTCTTGTCTTTATCTGATGTAGGAGATAAGTCTTTCAACAACTAGAAATGATAGTCTAATGGAGTGCCAACCGGTTTAGCTTTCTCCATACCAAATCGAGCGAGGACCTTCTCGATGTACTGCACTTGAGTAGCCTCAACTCTCTCCGCTTCCTATCTTTGAATATCTACATTCCCAAAATTATTTGTTATTTTCCCAAATCCTTCATATCAAACTCCTTGCCGAGCTCTTCTTCTCTGAACTCATCATGGACAACATTAATGCATATGTTGTCATATCATTAAAGTCAATGTCTTTGATGCTCAATCCAACAAGGTCCTTAAGCCACTTAGGCTTCTTCCTCTGTCTAATAGGCCTAGTCTCTAAATGAGCTCCACCTTGAGTCTAATCCTTTGTGCCAACCGTACTACCATAATCTACCATGGTGTCACTAGAAACACCATTTGAACCTCTATGGAAAGAATTTATAGATGATTTGCCACATATTTGGTATTCTGAATCCGTCATCATACTGTCATCAGACGAGGAAGGCTCCACCTTCAACATAGCCTTCTCATCAATAGTCACATGCCTACTGATAATGATCTCCTTGCTAATAGGACACCACAACATATGTTCCTTCACTCCTCTCTTATAATCTATAAAGATACACTTGTGAGCTCTAGGTTTCATCTTTTCTCTACTCTCATGTACATAAGCTGGACATCCAAACACTCTAAGAAACGAATAACTAGCGGGTGCTCCTTTCGGTACTTCTTTAGGGATCTTCATCTCTATGGTAGTGGAAGGTGTGCGGTTAATGAGGAAAGATACCGTAGATGAAGTTTCTTCCCAAAATCCCTTCTTCAACTTAGCAGTAAATCTAAGGCAACGAATTCTCTCCATGTCTGATTCATTCTTTCGGCAACTCTATTTGACTGAGGGTCGCTAGGTGTGGTGCAATGTCTCTTAATGCCTATGGACACACAAAAATTGATGAATTCCTGTGGTACAAATCCACCGCCGTTATCTGGATGGAGAACTTTCAACTTCTTTCCTGATTGCTTTTCAACCATAGATTTCCACTTTTGAAACCGTTCAAAGGTTTCACTCTTAGACTATAGGATGTATACCCATATATTTTATGAGATAAATCATCTAAAAATGAAATGAAGTACTTGGCTCCACCTAAGGATGGGAAAGGAGAGGGACTCCAAACATCTGTATGAACATACTTCAAGACAGCTTTTGCTTTATGCTCACTAGTGCCAAAAAATCTTTGTTTGCTTTCCAAGAACACGCTCTTCACAAAAGTCAAACTTTGAATGCTAACACCATCAATCAAACATTTCTTTCTCAACTCATCCAAACCGCGTTCACCAATATGTCTCATCCGCAAGTGCCACAATCTGGAAGAATCTGGATCAGCAAAAGTAGCAGAAGTTGATTCACTAACTATAGTAGCACCCTTCAATAAATAAAGATTTCCTGCCCTCACACCTTTCATAACAATCATGGAGCCCTATGATATCTTCATCTTCTCTCCCTCAACTATAATCATTAATCCAAGCCTACTCAAAGCCCTAATAGAAATCAAGATCCTTCTCAAATTAGGTACATGACTAACATCAGTAATAGTATGAATGACACCGTTAAACATCCTGATCTTCACACTACCAGTACCAACTATATGGCAAGAATCATCATTTCCCATTAGAACCTCTCCTCCATTAATCTCATGGTATGTAGAGAAGCAGTTCCAATCGGGTGTCATATGATAGGATATGCTAGAATCAATAAGCCATAAGTTGCTCTTCCAAGAAAAGCCAAAAGCTGCAAACACATTGGTATCACTCTCTGTACTTGATTTTTCTACAGTAGATGCTGAAGCTTTCTTTGGGTCTTTTCTTCTTCCATCGAGCTTAGGAGATTGAGATATAAAATGCCCCAATTTCTTACAATAATGGCCAGTTACTCGCTTAGGCCCTAGACCGAGACCTTGAATACTTCGACCTCCACCATTCTTTGACTTGCTTTGGTTTCTACCTCTCAGAACAGATAAGCCATATGTATCACTATCCAAACTAGTGCTTCCCAATCTATTTCTCAACACTTTATTATAAAGACCAGCCTTTACATCTAATAGACTAATCTTACTGCGATCATGTATCACGCATTCAACAAAAGCGGTATACTCCTTAAGCAAGCAACACAAGAGAATCACAACTTAAGCCTCATCAGTATTATCAACATCCGCTGCCTTTAGGTTCATAATCAAAGTGGTCAAAGCATCTACATGCTCCATAAGATCATCTTCAAGCTTCATCTTAAACGAATAAAGTTGTTATCGAAAAATAATTCAATTGGTGAAAGACTTGTCTTGATATGCATCAGATAATGCATCCGATAATTCCTTCGTCGTCATCTTTTGAGAGAATTCTCTAAGAACTTCATCTGAAAGACTCAGCTAAATTATTGTAAGAGCTTCAACTTCCATCTCTTCCCAATCAGCTACCTCAATATCTTTCAATTTCTCAGGCGTAGAAACAATCTTAAAAGTCATCTCATTCTTCAACATTTTCACCGTCTTCATCTCCTAAGTTCCAAAATCTCCATTTCCATCAAAATGTGTAACGGCATAATTGACACCAGATCTACCAATAGACTTTCCAAAAGTAGCCATTAATACCCAAACAGAATAATAACACTAGCTCCATTACCAAACTGTTGTGAAAAAATTTGAATGAGCAAAATCATATTTGATCAGGATCTAGTATTGTTTATTTGAATACCAATGCAACTTAAGATTAATTATGAAATCACGAGAACAAAGAATGGAAAGAAAAGATAACAAAGAAGATTTAACGTGATTCGGATATAAGTATCCTATATCCATGGAGATCTAACAACCCTTTATCATTTCTTCACTTCGAGAGAGAGTACAACATGAGAAGATTATGAATCACTCAATAAATTTCACTCACCCTAAAAGCTACAGAAATAAGGATCCTATTGAGGTTATTTTGATGGTGTAACAACCCTGGTTGGAGAGTACCGTAAATATTAAATTATAATGAAGATTATAATTTAATATTGGAATTAATTGAATTTATTGGAAGAAAATGATGAATTATATTGTTTATTTGGAATAAACAATATAATATGAATAAATTTTGGGAGAACAATATAAAATAAGGTTTATTTCAAAGTAAATGATTGAAGCAAATTTAAGATGAAGGAAAGATGAAGTAAACAACTTAATTGTGATCTTTGAGTTGGAAATTATCATTGATGGAATTTAGTAGGAGCATTAAAGGAATATTGGCAATTTATTCCAATATTCTCCTTTTATTGTAAAATAAAAGGGAAAATAAAAGTAGAAAGATTTCATTGTATTAATAGTAATAAACATATGTGTGAGATAAACTTGTTCCTTTATTTCATGAATTTTGAATATAGAGATGCAACTATATTCAATTAACATGTATGATTTGGCGATAATGTAATTTATTGTCAAATTGCATCTTTTCTTTGTTAAATACAAAGAAAATTGTTAAATAATTGTTTAAGCATCATATGCATAATGAATTTGAATTTTTGGGCTAATGAATTGTAACAAAATAAATTAATCACTCCATTTCGATGGTTGGAGTGGATTGGAATAATTAATGGAATTTGGTTTGTGTTGGGGAAATCATATTGGTAATTTTAAAACCAATAATACATTTTATTGTAAAATAAAATGTGGGGAATAAGGGAAAAAAAAAATCTTCTTTGAGTATAAAAAAATGATGGACATGAGTAAAATAAAGTTCTACTTTATTTCATGAATTTGAATGTAGTTAATTGACTACATTTGATTAAATTGATAATTTGTACAATATTGTGCTTGTTTGCCAATATTGTCATTTTATTAATTAAATATAAATATAAGAATGAGTTAATAAAATAATTAATCATGATAACTATGATTAAAAATGTGAGAAATAATTTAATAATGTCTAAACCTATATTTGTTTTGTTTTGGGTACATAATATCTTTTTATTTAACCAACTGCATTAAATTTGCAATTTATTTTGCAATTATGGGAAAATTGGATAAATTGAGTAATAAATGGAAATTTAATAACAAATTTGTTAAAACTTATGTTTTGATAATTTTATTAAAAACTAGATGACATAACGAATCCAACGCATCCAAAATCATTAAAAACGGATTAAAAATGTAGGAGTTATGAAGATTTAAGCATTGTATAAGTGTAAATAAACTTAAACAAATTTTTGCCTAAGTAAAATTAATATGGGTCATTGGGTTAAGCCCAAACCCAATATACACTAGAGAAACTTCTAGAGCCAGGAAAGAAGTACATACACTTCTTCCTCCTTCAGCTCATTTGAGAAAAGAAACCCTAGAAGCTCAAAAATTAGAAACAATGGCCGCCATCTCAAACCCTAGCCATAATTAATAAAATTCTTTGCTAAATCAATAGAAATTTGGATCTAATTCAACAAGAAGGTAATCTCCATCCTTCTCTATCTTGAATTTGAGGAGAAATCCATATTTGTTTATTGTAATTCTTGTTTTGTAATTTATCTTCTCTTGCATGCCTATTTTCAACAATCATAGGTCCGGCAAAGGCAAATTCGAGTTGAAAGCTTCCATCTTCAAGCCTAAATCATCATCTTTTTGCTGCTAATAGGTAAGGTAAGGCTTATAGCAACTGTAAACAAATAAATTTCAGCAGCAAATAATCTCTTGCTTGAAATATTTGGTTAAATATGTTGAATTTTACCTCTGTTCTATATTGATTGGTGCTGAAAATGCCCTGTCTTGTTTTACTCATATCTGGCTCGTCCGGTATCGGATTGACGCCAATCTTTTTTCAGATTGTAGAGGACTGATTAGGGTTTGTTTATTTTAAATTTCATTGAGTTCTGAGTCCGTTTGGACCTTCTTAGTTGCTGTCAAAAATGAAAATCCGAGAGGGACTAAGCCCAGAATATTCTAGTGGCTGGTTAGTGTTTTCACCGTAACTTTTGTGTTTCTTATCGGAATTTTGATTTCTTGGATGTTATGAAATCCTTGTGAAATATCCCACAACTTTCATGTTTTCGGTTTTGACTGATTTTGAAGTCTACATAGTGGAAAATTGGCATTTTCATCGCTGGCCTGTGTTGACAGGCAGCGCAAATAATTTCTTTCTTAGTAGTATTTTGATCATAACTTCTTCGTTACTCATCGGAATATCAAAATTTATGAAGTTTTGGAAACCTGAGGCTGTTGGATACAATTTTTGTATTTTGTGTTTTGTAGAATTTCAAAGTTTGCATGGTGGAAAATTGATGTTTTCAATGTTGGTCTGTTATGAACTGCCCCAACATTGATGTACTTGTTCGACTTTGATGATTTCATTTGCATGCTTTTGCAAGAATTTTACTACGAAATTTGATGCTAACATTTGATTCTTTTTTTCCAACAATGGCCTAGTAAATTTAGAATGTGACTTGAATTCAAATTGGTTTTAAATGCGATTTAAATTTTGAATATCGGTTTTTACCGATTAAATTGCAAATTGAAGTTTTTCTGAGTTTTAAAAATCCGAATAAATTGCATAAAATCTTCTAAAATCATGGGTTGAGCAATAAATGTTTTTATACATTTTTAAAGGTTTTTAAACAATTATTCTTTATTTTCTAGGCTTTCAAAAATCATTAAAATTCTTTAAATGATGGGTTTTCACTCATAATCCTTTAGATAAATTTCTATAAATTGGTTTAAAATCCCGTTTTCTCTAGTAAAATATATTATAATTAATTTTATTTACTTTAATTACTTTTATGCTTTTTCGGACATATAAGGAAACAAATTAAAAGATTTAGTAAATCCGTAAGGTATGGGACTTGAGTATTTACTTTTTCGGTTAAATTCGGACTTGTACTATCGAAACGACATTGAGAAATCTTTTTGATTTCCTCCTTGGGATTTACCACTTTGTGGTCTGGGATAGAGTGTTATATTAGTCTTTTAGACTAATAACTTTAGTCTAATATTTCGTATTCGGAAGCATATACGACATGGGACTATCTTGGGAAAAACACTATTGCCGATGATATGAGGCAATTGTTTTATATGAGATTTTCTGAGATTTATAATTTTATGGAATTTTCCACTTGTCAATGAGATGAGACAGGTTAGATATTTTATGCCTTACGCCAACGACATGAGGCAATTCTTTGAGATTTTGATGCATTTGTTAGTGTGGCATCGACTAGCGGCTAGAAAACCGCTGAGTGAGGACGTACGGTATGGGACGTACGTAACCACTTTTCGGGTTACTATCCGAGAGTTTCTGACACATTCTGGGAATTACTAGTGCTATGACCTTTGGGTCATCTGAGAATCTGGGAATCTGAGAATCTGGGAATCTGAGAATCTGGGAAATTAAGAATCTGGGGAAAGTGTGACTTCGGTCGCCTTAGAGATTCATGTGGGTACCTAACTATATTACTAGCACTAGTCTGAGAACTTTAGCACGTGCAACATGCTTTAGCATGTAATTATTGGCCAATCTGAGATTTATTTTATGAGTTAAGAAAATTTTGATTTCACCATATTTTGATGTGTTTACTTAGCCTTATAGAGATGAATAAGGCGAAATATGAGTTTTTGAGGATTTTGGTGATTTCAATTTTATGGTTTTATACTTGGGTTTCATTTACTACTTTGAGAAGTTTATTTATTCATGTATCATATTTGGATGTTTTCTTTATATGCATGAATCCCCTAGTATTAACCCAAGTAAGTGTAGAATTATGCCATCTTTGAGATAGACAATTCTTGATATCAACCTTAGTCATTCTTATCAACTATTGGTCCCTTGATGTATGTTTCCCCTTATACCTTATCGTATTTCCTTTCTAACGATAAGATTCAGTTGCCTGACCCTTGTGTTTATCACTCGGGTCAGACCGAGTTGTTTCAGGTATCATTTATTGGACTTAGCTTGAAGTTGATGTTGGATATCAGCTCTTCTTTCTCTTGAGTAGTTTTGTTCTTCCGCATACTCTGATGTAGTTATATTTGATTCGATATTTATGGTGTGGTCGAGTACCATCTTTATTGTATTCATATTGTATTGTACTAAATATGTATCAGTGTATATGTATATATATGATGTTGGTTACTGTTCTGTGATGTGATTTGCATTCAGTTATTGTATTTTGTTCTGATAGATCCGTTAACCACCTATAGTTTTGGATTAAGCATTTACTGGGTAGGTCGATCCACTTGAGTTGAAAAAAAGTTATATTGCATTTATCGACGTATTCAATAGATGTTTAAGACAAAATTATAGATGGTCGCCCTTAACCAGCCCTATTCTCTGCTTTAGTAGACGGAATTACTTGTTAATTCTCTTTACTAAGGTGGGTCTCGGGGTGGGGCGTTACAGCTTGGTATCAGAGCTATGTTCAGAACAAAGTAGAATAAACACAGAACAGTACGTATATCACAATACGTCAAAGTACAATACGAGTGAATCATTGTCCTTCATTTGAGCTTGTTTTCGAATAGTGCTTTGATTCTTTTTCGAGTTTTGGGATATGTTGAGATGGAATATGTCTAGGAATATAAATTGTATTCCGTAGTATTTCATAACTGAGTTTGATGTTATCTTATCTTATGAATAATCTTATTTGGGATTATTCTATTCTTTTCTTTTTTTTGTCGATACGAGTGAGTTCGTATCGATGGAGTTGATCGATTTCTTTGAGCATTCTTGTTGCATTCATTTGTGAGTTGTGAATCCTATTGAAAGGATCCACAATGATTGGCTCATTGTGGGCATTCTGAGATTTTTATTTGATGTTGCTTTTGCGAGTATTTGTTTGTTACTCACAATCTTGAGATGTATCTGATTTGAGATGGACTAACTTATTTGATGTTAA
Source organism: Allium cepa (assembly GCA_030765085.1). Lineage (NCBI taxonomy): Eukaryota > Viridiplantae > Streptophyta > Magnoliopsida > Asparagales > Amaryllidaceae > Allium > Allium cepa. The sequence goes on from CM060928.1 coordinate 963,244,402, forward strand.
GCTCAATCCTTTTGTTGTTATAGGATCCTGTATTTATTTAGGCATCCTAATTTTATTGGGTTATTATTTCTATCACTTTGAAATGTTAATGATGATTTCAAAGTTTCTGTATTCGCTCTTGAATATCGAGATGTTGATGATATATCTCGAATTCCAATCAAGGTGACTTTGTTGAGTTTTGTAAGTCAATTTGGATTTGACATCCAATCGAAAAATCGAGTGTTGAGGTAACCTTATTCCTAGCTCTTAGCTCTTCGGTTATCCCTCCACGGGGATATCCACTAAGGAATGAGGAGAGTTTCTAGATTATTCGAGTTAGATTGAGTTTATCATTCTACTTTGTTTGAGTGTTCTTTTCAGACAGTCAATCATTGTTATCCTTTAGCATTACTCCGTTTGAAGTAGCGATTCGTGGATTGTGTGCTTCTTCTCCTTCGAGAAGAATATCTTGCTTATCTTATATCTTGCTGTTTTTTTTTCTTGGAGCGGCTTGTGATATTGAAAGATTGACGAACACTCTATCTCCTTTTGATGATTTTGAGAATCAAGTATTCTGGGAAAATCTCGATGCATTCTCTTAATGTTCTTTGGTTTGATTTTTTTTTTAAAGCTATATATATATGAGTTTTAAAAAGAGAAATTGGAGTTTTGAGATATTTTAAAAATCAAAGAATGTTTTGGGAATATATTTATATGAGTAGTATTCTTTCATAGAAATGATTTTAGAGTGTTGGGTTATCCATCGAGTAGTTAAGAGTTCTGGTCGATACGCTTGATCAACGTTATCGATAGGAATCTCCTAAATGCTATGATGAGGCAATCAGACACAATGGTTTGTGTTTTAAAAATTGAGATTTTGAAAATAATATTTTGAGATTATATATTAAATTTATTAGAGATTCAATGGAGAGGCAATGCCATTTATTTATTTATATATTTATTTTGAAATTATAAAGATGAGAATATATGAGAATATTCTTAAGTTATACTTTATTGGAAGTATATTTTGAGATTTTTAAATCTATATTAGATACATTGGATATTTTAAGAGAAGAGTTACAAGAATATTTGAAGATTGTTTTAAAATATTTAAGTGTTTTAATAAAAAGAGTAAAGAGAATTTAAACCCTTAATTTATTTTGAGGGATATTATTATGGGTTTACAAATCTCTTTGGAAATTAATTTTGAAGTAAGAGAAGAAATTTGGACTTTTAATTTGAGTTTAAATTACTTACAAAGTAGTATAGTAAAGAGTTTGAAAATTTTCAAATGTTAAAAATCTAGATTTAAAATTTAAAAGATGTTGGGATTTAAAAATTCTAAATATCTTGGATTGAAAAGTAATTTGAGCTTATATCCTTATTTCTTGAGTATATTCTATCCTTGAGTTAATATCAACGACATGCCTTATCGCGGTCGTTCGACTTTGGTGGCCTTGCAAGAAGTCATTCCGTGATTTATTCATCTTGTCTATCGTGTTTATCTTGTTGTGAGGATGTTCTTTCCGCATTATTATGCAGAAAATCTTATTGATGATATTCTTTATTGCTTAGAGTTTGGGTTTAAGTGAGTTTGGTCCCGACTCTATTCGTAGAGTTTTGTGAAATCAATCATTTTCGATTGATTAATTGTTGAACATCTTATTGAGTTTTTTTCTTCGAAGATGGGATATCTTCGAAATTCTTTCAAGTTACTTGGAAAATTCGATGGTTTGCTAATCGCTATATAAGCATTTGATGGGCCATTGGATTAACCAAGGAAGTTTTTCCTTATTTCTCTCTACCACTCTATGTTGAGAATATGAATAGTTTGAGTTTCGAGCTTCTCTTTTATCCTTTGTCGATTGAATAAATTGTGTTGAATACAGATTTCCTCTATGAATTGCGAGGACGCAATTTTTATAAGAGGGGGAGTCTGTAACAACCCTGGTTGGAGAGTACCGTAAATATTAAATTATAATGAAGATTATAATTTAATATTGGAATTAATTGAATTTATTGGAAGAAAATGATGAATTATATTGTTTATTTGGAATAAACAATATAATATGAATAAATTTTGGGAGAACAATATAAAATAAGGTTTATTTCAAAGTAAATGATTGAAGCAAATTTAAGATGAAGGAAAGATGAAGTAAACAACTTAATTGTGATCTTTGAGTTGGAAATTATCATTGATGGAATTTAGTAGGAGCATTAAAGGAATATTGGCAATTTATTCCAATATTCTCCTTTTATTGTAAAATAAAAGGGAAAATAAAAGTAGAAAGATTTCATTGTATTAATAGTAATAAACATATGTGTGAGATAAACTTGTTCCTTTATTTCATGAATTTTGAATATAGAGATGCAACTATATTCAATTAACATGTATGATTTGGCGATAATGTAATTTATTGTCAAATTGCATCTTTTCTTTGTTAAATACAAAGAAAATTGTTAAATAATTGTTTAAGCATCATATGCATAATGAATTTGAATTTTTGGGCTAATGAATTGTAACAAAATAAATTAATCACTCCATTTCGATGGTTGGAGTGGTTTGGAATAATTAATGGAATTTGGTTTGTGTTGGGGAAATCATATTGGTAATTTTAAAACCAATAATACATTTTATTGTAAAATAAAATGTGGGGAATAAGGGAAAAAAAAAAAAAAATCTTCTTTGAGTATAAAAAAAATGATGGACATGAGTAAAATAAAGTTCTACTTTATTTCATGAATTTGAATGTAGTTAATTGACTACATTTGATTAAATTGATAATTTGTACAATATTGTGCTTGTTTGCCAATATTGTCATTTTATTAATTAAATATAAATATAAGAATGAGTTAATAAAATAATTAATCATGATAACTATGATTAAAAATGTGAGAAATAATTTAATAATGTCTAAACCTATATTTGTTTTGTTTTGGGTACATAATATCTTTTTATTTAACCAACTGCATTAAATTTGCAATTTATTTTGCAATTATGGGAAAATTGGATAAATTGAGTAATAAATGGAAATTTAATAACAAATTTGTTAAAACTTATGTTTTGATAATTTTATTAAAAACTAGATGACATAACGAATCCAACGCATCCAAAATCATTAAAAACGGATTAAAAATGTAGGAGTTATGAAGATTTAAGCATTGTATAAGTGTAAATAAACTTAAACAAATTTTTGCCTAAGTAAAATTAATATGGGTCATTGGGTTAAGCCCAAACCCAATATACACTAGAGAAACTTCTAGAGCCAGGAAAGAAGTACATACACTTCTTCCTCCTTCAGCTCATTTGAGAAAAGAAACCCTAGAAGCTCAAAAATTAGAAACAATGGCCGCCATCTCAAACCCTAGCCATAATTAATAAAATTCTTTGCTAAATCAATAGAAATTTGGATCTAATTCAACAAGAAGGTAATCTCCATCCTTCTCTATCTTGAATTTGAGGAGAAATCCATATTTGTTTATTGTAATTCTTGTTTTGTAATTTATCTTCTCTTGCATGCCTATTTTCAACAATCATAGGTCCGGCAAAGGCAAATTCGAGTTGAAAGCTTCCATCTTCAAGCCTAAATCATCATCTTTTTGCTGCTAATAGGTAAGCTAAGGCTTATAGCAACTGTAAACAAATAAATTTCAGCAGCAAATAATCTCTTGCTTGAAATATTTGGTTAAATATGTTGAATTTTACCTCTGTTCTATATTGATTGGTGCTGAAAATGCCCTGTCTTGTTTTACTCATATCTGGCTCGTCCGGTATCGGATTGACGCCAATCTTTTTTCAGATTGTAGAGGACTGATTAGGGTTTGTTTATTTTAAATTTCATTGAGTTCTGAGTCCGTTTGGACCTTCTTAGTTGCTGTCAAAAATGAAAATCCGAGAGGGACTAAGCCCAGAATATTCTAGTGGCTGGTTAGTGTTTTCACCGTAACTTTTGTGTTTCTTATCGGAATTTTGATTTCTTGGATGTTATGAAATCCTTGTGAAATATCCCACAACTTTCATGTTTTCGGTTTTGACTGATTTTGAAGTCTACATAGTGGAAAATTGGCATTTTCATCGCTGGCCTGTGTTGACAGGCAGCGCAAATAATTTCTTTCTTAGTAGTATTTTGATCATAACTTCTTCGTTACTCATCGGAATATCAAAATTTATGAAGTTTTGGAAACCTGAGGCTGTTGGATACAATTTTTGTATTTTGTGTTTTGTAGAATTTCAAAGTTTGCATGGTGGAAAATTGATGTTTTCAATGTTGGTCTGTTATGAACTGCCCCAACATTGATGTACTTGTTCGACTTTGATGATTTCATTTGCATGCTTTTGCAAGAATTTTACTACGAAATTTGATGCTAACATTTGATTCTTTTTTTCCAGCAATGGACTAGTAAATTTAGAATGTGACTTGAATTCAAATTGGTTTTAAATGCGATTTAAATTTTGAATATCGGTTTTTACCGATTAAATTGCAAATTGATGTTTTTCCGAGTTTTAAAAATCCGAATAAATTGCATAAAATCTTCTAAAATCATGGGTTGAGCAATAAATGTTTTTATACATTTTTAAAGGTTTTTAAACAATTATTCTTTATTTTCTAGGCTTTCAAAAATCATTAAAATTCTTTAAATGATGGGTTTTCACTCATAATCCTTTAGATAAATTTCTATAAATTGGTTTAAAATCCCGTTTTCTCTAGTAAAATATATTATAATTAATTTTATTTACTTTAATTACTTTTATGCTTTTTCAGACATATAAGGAAACAAATTAAAAGATTTAGTAAATCCGTAAGGTATGGGACTTGAGTATTTACTTTTTCGGTTAAATTCGGACTTGTACTATCGAAACGACATTGAGAAATCTTTTTGATTTCCTCCTTGGGATTTACCACTTTGTGGTCTGGGATAGAGTGTTATATTAGTCTTTTAGACTAATAACTTTAGTCTAATATTTCGTATTCGGAAGCATATACGACATGGGACTATCTTGGGAAAAACACTATTGCCGATGATATGAGGCAATTGTTTTATATGAGATTTTCTGAGATTTATAATTTTATGGAATTTTCCACTTGTCAATGAGATGAGACAGGTTAGATATTTTATGCCTTACGCCAACGACATGAGGCAATTCTTTGAGATTTTGATGCATTTGTTAGTGTGGCATCGACTAGCGGCTAGAAAACCGCTGAGTGAGGACGTACGGTATGGGACGTACGTAACCACTTTTCGGGTTACTATCCGAGAGTTTCTGACACATTCTGGGAATTACTAGTGCTATGACCTTTGGGTCATCTGAGAATCTGGGAATCTGAGAATCTGGGAATCTGAGAATCTGGGAAATTAAGAATCTGGGGAAAGTGTGACTTCGGTCGCCTTAGAGATTCATGTGGGTACCTAACTATATTACTAGCACTAGTCTGAGAACTTTAGCACGTGCAACATGCTTTAGCATGTAATTATTGGCCAATCTGAGATTTATTTTATGAGTTAAGAAAATTTTGATTTCACCATATTTTGATGTGTTTACTTAGCCTTATAGAGATGAATAAGGCGAAATATGAGTTTTTGAGGATTTTGGTGATTTCAATTTTATGGTTTTATACTTGGGTTTCATTTACTACTTTGAGAAGTTTATTTATTCATGTATCATATTTGGATGTTTTCTTTATATGCATGAATCCCCTAGTATTAACACAAGTAAGTGTAGAATTATGCCATCTTTGAGATAGACAATTCTTGATATCAACCTTAGTCATTTTTATCAACTATTGGTCCCTTGATGTATGTTTCCCCTTATACCTTATCGTATTTCCTTTCTAACGATAAGATTCAGTTGCCTGACCCTTGTGTTTATCACTCGGGTCAGACCGAGTTGTTTCAGGTATCATTTATTGGACTTAGCTTGAAGTTGATGTTGGATATCAGCTCTTCTTTCTCTTGAGTAGTTTTGTTCTTCCGCATACTCTGATGTAGTTATATTTGATTCGATATTTATGGTGTGGTCGAGTACCATCTTTATTGTATTCATATTGTATTGTACTAAATATGTATCAGTGTATATGTATATATATGATGTTGGTTACTGTTCTGTGATGTGATTTGCATTCAGTTATTGTATTTTGTTCTGATAGATCCGTTAACCACCTATAGTTTTGGATTAAGCATTTACTGGGTAGGTCGATCCACTTGAGTTGAAAAAAAGTTATATTGCATTTATCGACGTATTCAATAGATGTTTAAGACAAAATTATAGATGGTCGCCCTTAACCAGCCCTATTCTCTGCTTTAGTAGACGGAATTACTTGTTAATTCTCTTTACTAAGGTGGGTCTCGGGGTGGGGCGTTACAGATGGAGTACACTCTTGTGGGTTTATTATTGAAAAGATGAGCAAATGTCTTCATATTTATAGGTGCAATGATGAAGACTGACTTAGAGATAAGGATGAAATGTTTTCGGATTTGATTTCAATACAAATTTAGCATCTTTGTGTATGTTTCCACATACATGCTTATTTGATTGATTCCTCAAATCAACTAATATCTTTTTGATACTAACTGATTATTTTTCCAATTTGTATTCCATATTTGATTGATTATGGAAATCAGTTAATATCTTCTCTCTTATACATTTGGAATAAATTTAAATTGTCCAAATTTAACATTGGGTATTGGTTTTTCCACGTTTAACAAAATTTGACATAAGATGGTGCATATATAGAATGTTTAGCTCCACTGCAGATTTATATATCTAAGTTTAGAGATAATTATTTTAAGGGAAATAGAAAGTACTACATTTGCAATTTAATGTGAAACATTTGGAATGCAAAAAGTAGGTAAGTTTAAATGCCTAGATTTAAATAAGCTAATACTTGTTAGCAAGATAACGACAATAACACTAAAAAAGAAAGTGATCAATGAATATAATATCGGCAATTTAAGCAGCATTACAATCAACTTCATAACTATTGAGATATCTGTATGTTACTTTACATTACATCATACAATTTTATTCTTTCAAATAATAAGATTGTTTCTAAAAAATTAAGTATGAAGCTAAGGGCATCCATAAAAGTGTTTATGAATACGATAGAAAAATAATAAGCATAATAAAATTTGTATGATTCCTAATACCAAAAAAAATTTCACATGGTAATTAACCACCACTCAAACTCATTTTGCACGACGAATAACCGCTAACCAACACCATTTTCCACGACCATCAACCACTAAACTATTGTAATTCAGCGGTTGATGGTTGTGGAAAATAGTGTTGATCAGCTGTTGTTCACCGTAAAAAAGTCGAAATGATGTCTTTGATATCCCCTTAAAAAATCTGGTATTAGAAAAAAATATAGTAAAATTATATGGAAATTTTTAGCAATGGTATTCGTAAGCACTTTTTGAGGCGTCATCCGCGTCACACAAAATAAATACCTAGACATCACTTATTAGCTTTTAAAGGCGCTCTACTGGCAATCCAACAATTGGGCATATAAAAAATGTTATTGCTAAAGCTAAAAAGGAAGAAACTACCAACAATATAAGTTATGAATTGCATAATATACTATTTTTTACTGGTGTGGTTAGTATTTCATTACAAGATTAAGAATAAACTACCAACAACAAATGTTACAACATTATAAGGTAGCGTTCACAGTTAATTTTTAACCCGTTACCATTAGTGACGCGTCCGACGCCCCAACATTACTTTCTCCTTCCCCCACCTCATTTGCCAAACGTTGGGAAGAGATACGATGGTGTCTGATGCATGACGCCAACGTATTAATGGTCCAACGTACCCTTTACCTCCTCGTCCTCTTTCCCTATAAACCTCTCTCATACTCATTTGTCTTCTACACACCATATTCATATCTATTCTATTCTCTAATTTAATATTTAATCCAATCTAAACAGTGTCTAATTCGAAAATAGATTCTGATTATGAAGATGCACAGGATTTGATCTTTATATCAGAATATCTATGTAGAAGGAGCCTTATCACTCGAATGCACACGTCATAATATATCGGTTTAATATGATAGAATATATATTAAATGGAAACGTTGTCAATGAAATTTTCGAATGAAAAGGTTTTGTTTTCTCTCGTTATGTGATAGGCTGCAAAATTATAGTCTGACAATGGAAGGAATTAGTATCAGAGAAACAGTTGTCATATTCATATACAACATAGCTGCAGCACTCTCAAATCGACAAATAAGCAAAAGATTTCAAAGGTCAAGTAGCACAATTTCAGTTTGTTTTCATATTGTTTTAGATGTTGTACAATTACTGGCTACAGATATTGTCAAGCTAGATGATCCTCAGTTTAATAACATCCCAGATCATATTAGAACTTCAAACCGGTACTACCTATATTTTAGAAACTATGTCGGTGATATAGAGATACACACGTAATAGAGACACTTACCTGTAGATCGAGTTGTTCCATATATAGGACGAAAATGTTGTAACGACCCGATATTTTCAACCATTCGCATCCGCACATGTCGGACTTGAATTGTTCAAAATACCGTATTGTAAATAAAATTTGGCAAATCTCAAAATATACAGTAAATAATTAATCACAGAATCACAGACACAGAATCAGAATACTCGCAGCGGAATTTAAAAATACTTAATGGTTCATGAAGCCACCATAAATAGTCTCAATCAAATAAAATTTACATAGTCTTTAATCCAAATATAGTTTTAAATCATCAGTAGAACAATCCAAATGTCCACTAGTCTTGATTTCATAAATTTAGATAAAGAACTGGAAGGGAAGTTTGCCAGCAGCTTGAAAGTGATCTATAGAAATCCTAACTCCGGGATGAAAACTGAACTGCAACTCAGCCTGACCCGAGCGTAACATAAAACATAAACACTCGAGTCAGGACATACATATTTATATAGTGTAAGCTAATTCAAGTGTACTGTAATATAGAGCAAGTAACTTAAAGGATGCTTAGGACCGCCCATCCTCTAAGGATCCGTTAAACTATTTACTATGTAGTAATATTTTCGCTATTATAATAGTGTCTATATTAAAATAAAGGAGTGACCCAATATTCCCCTTAACACGTAATAGTCCTAGTAGTCCATCCAATATCATGGTCCCTCCTGATCGGGAAGCCACCAGAGGATACCACACGGGCTACGGGAGAAAAACAAAATCGTACAAGGCTCGCTATGGTAGGTGACACGGCACAACTAGGCAATGCCAGGGTAGATATACCAATTACGCTTCCGGACCGATGGTAACGCGTAGCGCACAGCTACCGCCCACCTCGAACAACACTCCCAAATCAAAGGTTTGCACCAATACAATTACATAAGTAATAGAATGACATACGAAGAAGTGCGTCCGATCAGAGGTGCTACCTCATTAATCCGTCAATCGCTCTTGTTTTAGCCACCTTATGCCAACTCACGGGAGTCGGGTCCCCGTATTTACCTCATAGAAAACGCCACCACCATCCTACTTCATTCTGGAATCTCCACCGCGTACACGGTTGTCAAAGTGGTTTTCGGTATCGACAGAGAGTAGGCCAGACATCCGATCCCGGTCTCTTTAACAACCAAGCGTTATTATAACCCGTGGTTACAACTTTAAAAAAGAAAATGGTATTTATACTTTAAAAATCAAAATAAATTTCAAATACATTTCAATATCATAATATCATTTTTAAACATCAGTCATTTTTTTAAAAAAAAATACCATTTAAATCTATTCAATTTATTTAGGAATTAATTGCCTTTCAACTCACATTTAAAAGTTAAATTCTTCCATTTAAAACCATTTAAAGTCAATTCCTTATTTTTATTAATTACATATTAAATTCCAAAATTTAAGCTTTTTCCCAAAGATTGTTTCCATTAAATTCTTTTATTAAAACAATCAAAATTCAGTTTCCGTAGCACTTATAAAATGCTACCTAAAGTCATAGGTTAAAACAGTTCATTTACAAAAGACGGCATATTTAAGTGCTGAAATAAATTATTAACTTAACAATTAATTTTGAATTCCTAAATATAACTTATTATCAATTATTTTACTTAACTAAAATCTCACTTTTAACAAAAATCAGAATTTCCCAAAATAAGTTATATTCCAAAATTTTACTTAAACATTCATTTATTTAACATTTTGACTTATTCAAAAATCATTATAAATTTTATAAAATCCTTTAAATACATTTAAACCAGAATATTATAAACTTCCATTTAAAATATTTTTAAAAAATTTCAGAAAAATATTATATAAACCACGGGTTTGTATATATTTTCTAGCCTAGGTCAAGTGATACGGATATATATCATTTCAATCCGTAATTTACAAAAAAACCGGGTTCTATCATTTCAAACCCGCAATCCCAAGTTAAAAATAAATAATTAAACAATTAAATAAATAAATGAAATTTTTTATCGTTCAGGCCTATCATTTCAGCCTATAACGATCTCAAATTTACAGGGAACTTGCAGTGCTTAACAGTAAATAAGCATTAAATAGTATAACTGCAATAATATTAAAATAAATAAACAACTGATGATGTGTCAATTAATAATGGGGTTTAACATCATACGCTTATATCACAGGCAGATAAAATTTAAATAAAAGTTTACAATTACACTTGTGATAAATTCACAGATATATAGGTATGTTTGTCTGGTGAGAAATACTCACCTGAATGCTGCAGAAAGTTTGATTTCCAACAATGGTAACACTTGGAAAAAAGAAAACGCACAGAAGCACGATCAAACTGATGCAGAGGGTGCGACCAGATTTATATTTTGAAAAGGGAACGAATCAAAACTAAGAAAAAATTTAACCCGAAATTCTCAAAACAAAAGGGAACGAATGGAAATAAATTCGTCCCATAGGCTCGACAACAGCACCACACGGTTAGACTACGTTCTCAAAGCTTGGTTCAAAAATTTGCCCGTTACTTACTTTCACCCCTTTTTATTTCTACAAGTGGCGGAAACACTAATAATTTAAATCTAATTCTCGGCATCATAAAAGAATTTTATGCGCATAACGTTGATAATACATATACACTCACAATACTAATTATATGAACACTTCTTCACTAGTACAAAAACCCTCCTACAGCCGATTCTTATATTTGCTTATTCAATTATTATTATTAATTATTTTCCTTCTCTAACTACTGTTGCAACCTAGTTTGGACACTTATGACCCACACGCATACTTTCTCCTCCATTCATTTTTTTTTCTTTTTTTTTATATTCTACTCTATTATATTTTGGGTAAAGTTTAAATTTTATTTCTAAAGTAAATTGGTCAAATTCACTACTGAAAATCTTGAAGGATGGCTAGGTGACAGAAAACCTTAGTTATCAGTTTATGAAAAATTTTCATGTAATTTTATTTGGAGGAGAGGCTGACATCAGTGGTAAAGGAGGAGGGCAGGGATATAGTGGTGAAAGAGGAGTCATAGCCTAAGATGGTGGAGTTTCAAGCCTTTGCGTGAACAAAAAAAAAGAGAAAAAATGGAAATAAAGAAGAAGAAAGCAAAGGAGGAAGAAGGAAAAATATAAACATAGGTCATACCTGAAGCTTGCTCGAATATGATTGAGGATAAGATGTTATGCAACAGAGGTTGTGAACGAATTTATAAGGGCAGGGGTGCGTGATATTTTGAATGAATATAGGGAAACTTGCGTGATTTATTTCCAGTTATACGAAAAAAATTGATTGCAAACGTTTTTTTTTCTTCAACTAATAGGTTGCGTGCGTTATTTATAGGCTGAGTGATTTTTTTATACAAAACAACAGAAATGATTTAAAATTGCTATAAAATAAAAAGCTGCATGATTTAATGTGAATGATTATAGGAAGGAAATAAATTTAAATTAACTTTAACGGTTGCTTTGATTTACACAAAGAATAGACAGGAATACTAGGCAACACTTGAACACGTTTAAAGTTTTAAATAAGAAGTAAATGACTCTAAAGGAGGCAATGCTGATAAAAGATAAGAATTTACTGCGTACGTAACACTCGCATTGGTGATTGATTTTGTTGATTGAATTATAGATACGACAAGAAATAAGATTTTCAAATTCTCGTGTTTTATTAAAAAGGAAAAACTAGCGAAATTAAAGGTGAAGAAAACGGCAGGTAATTGAAAAGAAACGGCAATGATATTAGCTTTGGATGCCACTTCATTAAAAGATTTTATACTAAATATAATAGCCGCGTGTTAAAAATTTGTTAGGCTAAAAGATGTATACATATACAGAGAATTTCGAAATCTGGGTAAGAAATAAATGCAGACAAGAAAGAAACGGCAACTAGAAAATTTGAAATTTCCGTGCTTCGATAAAGAGGGATGAGTGAAATTTATGGTGAAGAAAGAGCAAATGATTAATAGATTGGTTCATTTTAAACCTTTTCTTCAATTAATGATTGCGTGCGTTTCTTTCTTTATATAGGCTGAGTGATTTTTAGCAAGGATTTTACGCCAATTTAAAACCAATGAAAGCTATGGAAAAAGTAACGTTTTGGTATAAAAATCTACTAACTGATTTATTAATCCTTATAGATATTGCAGTATGCATTTTAAAATACGCCAAACCGACGCAATACAATACGCCCAAAATTTATGCAAAAGTAATATTTTTAATTTATACGTTTATACGTTACTTATACCATTACAATGCGTGCCCTTTTTAAATGCGAAATTTAACAGTCTGTAAAACACTGAATTTTACAAAGTTATTACTTAACTAAAATTTTAACTTGTTTACATTCTTCGTATTTACTTATTTTAAATATACAAAATTCATTTTTATTAAAATTCCAAATGGAGTTGTCTTTAACAAAGTTAAAATTTCAAAACTTCCAATTTTATATTTAGACTTTTGGGAAATGATTTAATCAATATTAATATATATATATATATATATATACGGTATTTATTCCCTAAATTTACGCGCTCTTTAAATGCGTAATTACCCAGTTCATTTATACACTAAAAAAAAAATTTAAAATTTACTACTTAAATGGAATAAAATTTATTTAAATTTTTTTCTTCTGATCTATTTACCATTGACAAAGAAATGTATTATTCAAAATATTACTTAACTTTAAAAGGTAGGTAATCCATTTTATAGCTAAGGTAAAAATTATTGTGTTGTTTTAACAGTCCAGAAAAATAGAAAATTGGCGAACGTTTATAAAATTGAACAAAGAAAAGTGTTGATTCTTAGAGTATAGAAACGGAAAAGAATATTTGATTTGAACGTTATTGAAAAATCAATGAGTTTTATTTATTAAATATGTGGAGTCAACGGAAAGAAAATTTATTCCTTTCCCACTTAAAATGCATGTATACTGATTTATTTGATTATTTATATCCAAGGTAATAAATTTAGACACGTGAAAAACCGATGCAAAACACACGCCCAGTTTCATAATAAAAGTGACGCTTTTTAAATTTACGCGTTCTCTTATGTAGTAAATATACGTTAAAAATATTTCATGAATAACACGCATTTTAAACGCGTAATTAAATAATTTATTTATACACTAATTTTTTTTTCAAATCTTATTTCTTAATCAAAACTTGATTTTGCTAGAAATTAAGTTATTTACCATCTTTGACAAAAAAACCCAAATTTCCAATTAAAGTTAACTCTTAACCACGTCAAAATTCCAGAGATCTTATTATTTAATTAAAAATTTGGTCAATTGTTTTTTTATTTTTATAATCACTTTAAAATTTAGACTTTTATATAATAAACCCCAAAGTTTTAAAAATACAAGTGAAAAATACTTGTTAAAAATTTGGGCTGTTACACTCTCCCCCACTCAGAACTTTTCGTCCTCGAAAAGGAAGAAGGTAGGGTAATAGAAACAACCTAAAAGAAAACTAAATTGAAACTTAAATTAGAATCATTAATCTAAACAATAAAAATTCAATTTTAAATTAATCATTGATTTCATCTATTTATACTTAAAATTTTAACATTTATTTATTTACATATTTACTTGTATAATATCCCTACACTAAAAAAATCATTTTTTTTATCCAAATTTTACACAAGGTGTTATAACATTCTAATTTAAAATGTTTAATTTTAATCCAAATTTGAAATGGTAATTTAACTTAATTGTTAAAGTAAATTTACCATTTCCCAAAATAAACTAAATTCCCCATTTAGTTTCTTCTATATTAAATTTATTTCTCTCGATATATTTTTCTTATCTATGTCAAATATGTTTACACTTATTACAACTGTTTATATTTATTCTTAGTTCCTTAACATCATTTTATATTGAAAATTATTCCATTACCCTTTTATTTTATTTACCTCTGTTAATCTTTTTATAACTAGAATTTAAGTGTATAACATTTATTATAACCACTCAAATTTTATTTATAAATCTTTTTATATTGTATATTATCCAATTACATTGTTAACTTCTGAAAATCAAGGTAGGTTATATTGAAATGAAATTGAGTATTATACAAATAAAACTTTCAAATTCAATTATCTCAAGTTGGAATCATTTACTCAAAATTATGATTTTTTTTTTGAAATTATTCCTCAAGATAAAATTTAAGAATTAAATTTCTAATTTCCTTCAACCCAAATAAATATATGTACATAATATGTCAAATCAAATTTAAATCATATATCTATATATTATAAATCAAGTCATATTTTAGAGATTTAAATCAATTAAATTCTCAAGGTAACACTGTAGCCAGACTACAGAATGGTCTTTTTACTTCAAAACTCGAAAATGAATGCCGATGATGTTGCTGTCATCACCGAAATTATTTCCTAGCGACAAGGAGAAGAGCACTGATTTTTAAACCTTTAAAATTCTTTGGAAACAAATTTTTATTCGAAAATAATTTAAATAATATCTCCCTTTAAAATTTTAAACACAAGGTTTGAAACCATCGAAAATTGAATTCTCAATTTCTGGTTTTAAATTCATTTCTGTTTCCGATTTAATTTACAACCATTTGTTTATATTCAATTATTTATATTAGACAAAACACATGGTCTGTAAAACCATAAATAAAATCAAAACTATTATCTCTTGACAACTAGTTAAATTAATTATAAAATTCTGAGAATTATACTTATATATAATATTAGATTTTTCCCAAATATAGGAATAAAATTTTCAAACTAGGATAGAGATTCAAATTTGATGGATTCAAATCAAAGAGAATTTTGATTTAAAGATAAATTGGAATCAGAAGATCCGATGATTAAATAACAGAACAAGGAACTAGATAAGTTTATATAAATCGCGGGCAACCTTAACCTGGTCAACCGTGACTTAAAAAGTCAGATCGAATGTAGATTTACCATTCGATCCGAAGAGATAGAGTTCAGAATAACCAAAGATACTAGCATCTAAACTGAGGTTAAATATAAATATCTGGTGAATCAATGCTATTTGTAAAGGAGTTTCACCCCTTTATTAGAATATTGGAGAGACCGCTAATTCACTATAAAGATCATCCGAAGTGGAGTTATGGGATACTCTAGAATCGAAAGAAAATGAATAGTGAGGGACACGAATGAACTTTGGAACCGCAGGGAACGTTCCAAAATTCCAAATGGAAGAGATTCAAGCTCAAATGAAAGTGATTCTGTAAATCAAATTTACCATACATTCTAAGTTTTGCCTAGAGCCAAAGCTCTGATACCAAATGTAACGACCCGATATTTTCAACCATTCGCATCCGCACATGTCGGACTTGAATTGTTCAAAATACCGCGTTGTAAATAAAATTTGGCAAATCTCAAAATATACAGTAAATAATTAATCACAGAATCACAGACACAGAATCAGAATACTCGCAGCGGGATTTAAAAATACTTAGTGGTTCATGAAGCCACTATAAATAGTCTCAATCAAATAAAATTTACATAGTCTTTAATCCAAATATAGTTTTAAATCATCAGTAGAACAATCCAAATGTCCACTAGTCTTGATTTCATAAATTTAGATAAAGAACTGGAAGGGAAGTTTGCCAGCAGCTTGAAAGTGATCTACAGAAATCCTAGCTCCGGGATGAAAACTGAACTGCAACTCAGCCTGACCCGAGCGTAACATAAAACATAAACACTCGAGTCAGGACATACATACTTATATAGTGTAAGCTAATTCAAGTGTACTGTAATATAGAGCAAGTAACTTAAAGGATGCTTGGGACCGCCCATCCTCTAAGGATCCGTTAAACTATTTACTATGTAGTAATATTTTCGCTATTATAATAGTGTCTATATTAAAATAAACTTACTTTTAAATAGCGTTAAGGAGTGACCCAATATTCTCCTTAACACGTAATAGTCCCAGTAGTCCATCCAATATCATGGTCCCTCCTGATCGGGAAGCCACCAGAGGATACCACACGGGCTACGGGAGAAAAACAAAATCGTACAAGGCTCGCTATGGTAGGTGACACGGCACATAGGCAATGCCAGGGTAGATATACCAATTACGCTTCCGGACCGATGGTAACGCGTAGCGCACAGCTACCGCCCACCTCGAACAACACTCCCAAATCAAAGGTGCGCACCAATACAATCACATAAGTAATAGAATGGCATACGAAGAAGTGCGTCCGATCAAAGGTGCTACCTCATTAATCCATCAATCGCTCCTGTTTTAGCCACCTTATGCCAACTCACGGGAGTCGGGTCCCCGTATTTACCTCATAGAAAACGCCACCACCATCCTACTTCATTCTGGAATCTCCACCGCGTACACGGTTGTCAAAGTGGTTTTTGATATCGACAGAGAGTATGCCAGACATCCGATCCCGGTCTCTTTAACAACCAAGCGTTATTATAACCCGTGGTACAACTTTTAAAAAAAATGGTATTTATACTTTAAAAATCAAAATAAATTTCAAATACATTTCAATATCATAAGATCATTTTTAAACATCAGTCATTTTTTTTTAAAAAAAATACCATTTAAATCTATTCAATTTATTTAGGAATTAATTGCCTTTCAACTCACATTTAAAAGTTAAATCTTCCATTTAAAACCATTTAAAATCAATTCCTTATTTTTATTAACTACATATTAAATTCCAAAATTTAAGCTTTTTCCCAAAGATTATTTCCATTGAATTCTTTTATTAAAACAATCAAAATTCAGTTTCCGTAGCACTTATAAAATGCTACCTAAAGTCATAGGTTAAAACAGTTCATTTACAAAAGACAGCATATTTAAGTGCTGAAATAAATTATTAACTTAACAATTAATTTTGAATTCCCAAATATAACTTATTATCAATTTTTTACTTAACTAAAATCTCACTTTTAACAAAAATCAGAATTTCCCAAAATAAGTTATATTCCAAAATTTTACTTAAACATTCATTTATTTAACATTTTGACTTATTCAAAAATCATTATAAATTTTATAAAATCCTTTAAATACATTTAAACCAGAATATTATAAACTTCCATTTAAAATATTTTTAAAACATTTCAGAAAAATATTATATAAACCACGGGTTTGTATATAGTTTCTAGTCTAGGTCAAGTGATACGGATATATATCATTTCAATCCGCAATTTACAAAAAAACCGGGTTCTATCATTTCAAACCCGCAATCCCAAGTTAAAAATAAATAATTAAACAATTAAATAAATAAATAAATGAAAAAATTTATCGTTCAGGTGTATCATTTCAGCCTATAACGATCTCAAATTTACAGAGAACTTGCAGTGATTAACAGTAAATAAGCATTAAATAGTATAACTGCAATAATATTAAAATAAATAAACAACTGATGATGTGTCAATTAATAATGGGGTTTAACATCATACGCTTATATCACAGGCAGATAAAATTTAAATAAAAGTTTACAATTACACTTGTGATAAATTCACAGATATATAGGTATGTATGTCTGGTGTGAAATACTCACCTGAATGCTGTAGAAAGTTTGATTTCCAACGATGGAAACACTTGGAAAAAAGAAAACGCACAGAAGCACGATCAAACTGATGTAGAGGCTGCGACCAGATTTATATTTTGAAAAGGGAACGAATCAAAACTAAGAAAATTTTTAACCCAAAATTCTCAAAACAAAAGGGAACGAATGGAAATAAATTCGCCCATAGGCTCGACTACTCCACCACACGGTTAGACTACGTTCTCAAAGCTTGGTTCAAAATTTTGCCTGTTACTTACTTTCACCCCTTTTTATTTCTACAAGTGGCGGAAACACTAATAATTTAAATCTAATTCTCGGCATCATAAAAGAATTTTATGCGCATAATGTTGATAATACATATACACTCACAATACTAATTATATGAACACTTCTTCACTAGTACAAAAACCCTCCTACAGCCGATTCTTATATTTGCTTATTCAATTATTATTATTAATTATTTTCCTTCCCTAACTACTGTTGCAACCTAGTTTGGAAACTTATGACCCACACGCATACTTTCTCCTCCATTCATATTTTTTTTTCCTTTTCTTTTTATATTCTACTCTATTATATTTTGGGTAAAGTTTAAATTTTATTTCTAAAATAAATTGGTCAAATTCACTACTGAAAATCTTGAAGGATGGCTATGTGACATAAAACCTTAGTTATCAGTTTATGAAAAAATTTCATGCAATTTTATTTGGAGGAGAGGCTGACATCAGTGGTAAAGGAGGAGGGCAGGGATATAGTGGTGAAGGAGGAGTCATAGCCTAAGGTGGTGGGTTTTCAAGCCTTTGCGTGAACAAAAAAAAAAGAAAAAAATGGAAATAAAGAAGAAGAAAGCAAAGGAGGAAGAAGGAAAAATATAAACATAGGCCGTACCTGAAGCTTGCTCGAATATGAATGAGGATAAGATGTTATGCAACAGAGGTTGTGAACGAATTTATAAAGGCAGGGGTGCGTGATATTTTGAATGAATATAGGGAAACTTGCGTGATTTATTTCCAGTTATACGAAAAAAATTGATTGCAAACATTTTTTTCTTCAATTAATAGGTTGCGTGCGTTATTTATAGGCTGAGTGATTTTTTTATACAAAACAACAGCAAGGATTTAAAATTGCTATAAAATAAAAAGCTGCATGATTTAATGTGAATGATTATAGGAAGGAAATAAATTTAAATTAACTTTAACGGTTGCTTTGATTTACACAAAGAATAGACAGGAATACTAGGCAACACTTGAACACGTTTAAAGTTTTAAATAAGAAGTAAATGACTCTAAAGGAGGCAATGCTGATAAAAGAAAAGAATTTACTGCGTACGTAACACTCGCATTGGTGATTGATTTTGTTGATTGAATTATAGATACGGCAAGAAATAAGATTTTCAAATTCTCTGTTTTATTAAAAAGGAAAAACTAGCGAAATTAAAGGTGAAGAAAACGGCAGGTAATTGAAAAGAAACGGCAATGATATTAGCTTTGGATGCCACTTCATTAAAAGATTTTACACTAAATATAATAGCTGCGTGTTAAAAATTTGTTAGGCTAAAAGATGTATACATATACAGAGAATTTCGAAATCTGGGTAAGAAATAAATGCAGACAAGAAAGAAACGGCAACTAGAAAATTTGAAATTTCCGTGCGTTGATAAAGAGGGATGAGTGAAATTTATGGTGAAGAAAGAGCTAGTGATTAATAGATTGGTTCATTTTAAACCTTTTCTTCAATTAATGATTGCGTGCGTTTCTTTCTTTATATAGGCTGAGTGATTTTTAGCAAGGATTTTACGCCAATTTAAAACCAATGAAAGCTGTGGAAAAAGTAACGTTTTGGTATAAAAATCTACTAACTGATTTATTAATCCTTATAGATATTGCAGTATGCATTTTAAAATACGCCAAACCGACGCAATATAATACGCCCAAAATTTATGCAAAAGTAATATTTTTAATTTATACGTTTATACGTTACTTATACCATTACAATGCGTGCCCTTTTTAAATGCGAAATTTAACAGTCTGTAAAACACTGAATTTTACAAAGTTATTACTTAACTAAAATTTTAACTTGTTTACTTTCTTCGTATTTACTTATTTTAAATATACAAAATTCATTTTTATTAAAATTCCAAATGGAGTTGTCTTTAACAAAGTTAAAATTTCAAAACTTCCAATTTTATATTTAGACTTTTGGGAAATGATTTAATCAATATATATATATATATATATATATATATATATATACGGCATTTATTCCCTAAATTTACGCGCTCTTTAAACGCGTAATTACCCAGTTCATTTATACACTAAAAAAGAATTTAAAATTTAGTACTTAAATGGAATAAAATTTATTTAAATTTTTTTCTTCTGATCTATTTACCGTTGACAAAGAAATGTATTATTCAAAATATTACTTAACTTTAAAAGGTAGGTAATCCATTTTATATCTAAGGTAAAAATTATTGTGTTGTTTTAACATTCCAGAAAAATAGAAAATTGGCGAACGTTTATAAAATTGAACAAAGAAAAGTGTTGATTCTTAGAGTAAAGTAACGGAAAAGAATATTTGATTTGAACGTTATTGAAAAATCAATGGGTTTTATTTATTAAATATGTGGAGTCAACGGAAAGAAAATTTATTCCTTTCCCACTTAAAATGCATGTATACTGATTTATTTGATTATTTATATCCAAGGTAATAAATTTAGACGCGTGAAAAACCGATGCAAAACACGCGCCCAATTTCATAATAAAAGTGACGCTTTTTAAATTTTCGCGTTCTCTTATGTAGTAAATATACGTTAAAAATATTCCATCAATAACACGCATTTTAAACGCGTAATTAAATAGTTTATTTATACACTAATTTTTTTTTCAAATCTTATTTCTTAATCAAAACTTGATTTTGCTAGAAATTAAGTTATTTACCATCTTTGTCAAAAAAACCCAAATTTCCAATTAAAGTTAATTCTTAACCACGTCAAAATTCCAGAGATCTTATTATTTAATTAAAAATTTGGTCAATTGTTTATTTATTTATTTTATAATCACTTTATAATTTAGATTTTTATATAATAAACCCTAAAGTTTTAAAAATACAAGTGAAAAATACTTGTTAAAAATTTAGGCTGTTACAAATGTTATGCTACACATAATATCTTAGCAGCATACTAATTTGACTTACAGTTGCTTATTTTATGATTGGTTGGGAAGGTGCTGCGCATGGTAGTAGAATTTTTAATTTAGTTATATATGATAGAAACTCTAACTTCCCCCACCCACCACCTAGACAGTATTATTTAGTTGATTCGAGATATCCACTTCAGCCTGATTATTTACCAGATTATCAACCACCTTATCATAATATTAGATATCATATTCTTCATTTTCATGAAACCGCAAATCAACCAAAGTCAATCAATGAAAATTTTAATTTCTATCATTCAAGTTTATATATGGCAATGGAAAAACCATTTGAAATATGAAAGAAAAAAGTTTGTCGTTTTGAAGAATATGCTAACATACTCATTTGAAACTCAAGTAAAAGTTGTCATATTTACAATGGCTTTACACAATTTCATATGAAAATACAGTAGCGGTGATCTAGATTTTATGGCTTATGATGACGATCTCGATCTTATTGTAGAGGAATACCAAAACGAATATTATAGTATGAGAACTCGAGATAGCATAAGAGTTGAAATTGTTGTAGCAGGACTGCATTGAAACACTGTATGATTTTATATGTACTGTCTACTATCGTATTATTAATTTCCGTTTATTTAGCCTTTCGTACTGTTTTGACATTTTAATTAAACACATATTACACATCAAAACAAATAACTAGTTAACTACAGATCGATTAAATTAAAAATCACAACTTAAATACCCCGCTCAAATACCTCGTTCATAGCCTCAAACGCATACCACGTTCACTCAAATGGTCCACTTAAATGCCCCACTCATGTTTGTTCCAGACCCTAATTATACCACAAACAGAAAGGGTATACAACGCGACTCCTAGTTCTTTACAGAACAATGCTATGAAGGTAAGATGGTCATATCAAATTTTAAGCTAAGAATGAGTAAATAAGTAACGCATATATATGGTTTATTTTGAGATACAAATAAAGGATATTTCCTTTTATAAGATAATATTTTTCAAACAGTTGGATGGCATGGCTTGTTTAGATGTGTAATAGAATTAAGATACTCTAATTAAAATTAGGGATAGGAAAAAGTAATATATGTGTACAACCCAGGGGAGGATGTACATTATAGTGAGCTGGCGCTACTGCCCTACCTAAGATTACAACTTTTTTTTACAGTAAACCTGTATTTTCACTTAAGCCTTATCTAAAATTTATGATTTTCCCTATCTAAAAATAGCATAGCTCAATCTTAGCCCATCCTAACTTATGTGTAAATAATAAATCTGATCTTCTCATTACCATCGTACTTCGAACACTCATATTCCGATTTATAGCGATGACCATTGTTCAAAGACTGGTACCATATTAACAGAAAGTTGTAAACACACACACGGACACACACACACACACATACAGACACACCTCAAATTATATGATGGCTCCGCCACTGCATTAACCAAAGGATACTACTCTTTATAAGATATAAAAATGGTAAAGTGGTTACTTATACAAGACACTGGGCGCATCAAGTAAATAGAAAATAAAATAACAAATATTCATGATGTAGCTTTTGTTTAGATGCAAAACAAAATCTAACATGACATGGTACACCTATAGGATAACTACCTTTAATGATGCTTTCATATTATCTAACTTCAAAGATAAAAATATTTTAATTGACATAGAAAGAATTGTATTTAGGACAACCATGTGGTGCGTATTTTGAATGAAAAAGCATATGTTGGTTCGAATACCCACATACAGATGAACAAACTATGTCTACGCATCTGCAAATTAGCAATAATAATACATAAAAAGGTTATTAATGATATACTCTTGAGCAAATTATTACCATATTATTTGGATTAAACAATACAAACAAAGGACATAACAGATTAGGCCTTTCTAGAAGTTAAGTGGTCTCATCAAAATTTGGGATACAAATAAGTAGTCCATACATACGTTTTCTTTTGAGATACAAGTCTAAGGATATTGCCTTTTATAAGACATAATAGCGTAAAAATAGTTGCATGGCATGTAACATAATTGAGATGGTCTGATTAAAATTAAGTGCAGGAAAAATAATGTACATATACTTCTTTTGGGGACACTAATCAAAGAATCTTACTTTTATAACATATAAAAATAGTTACTTGTATAAGGCACTGAGTATCAATTAAATTAAAAATAAAATATCAAATACGCCACATGCTTTTTTGGGTGTAAAACAAAAACCAACATACTATTGTACACAGAGGATAGTGTTCAACTCCATTGATGATTTTATGTTATCTAACCAATACTTAAAGGAGAAAAGGTGACCTAGCAAGTAATGCATTCACAACTACCATTAGGTACATTTGGAATGAAAAAGGTACATTAAAGTTTAAATACCGAGATAACGAATAACCTATGTTAAAGTGCTTTGAATATACAAATCTGCAAGGTTATCAAAACGAGATTCAAATCATAAATCGTAAAGTTTAAATTTTAAATCGAAATGGAATTTAAATCGTAAATAGTAGATTTAAAATATTCATGTTTCTAAGGTTCGTATGCTCTTTTAAATTGATTTTTTTTTGAGGAAAAAAGATGGGAAAAATCCCTGCCTATAAATATCATAGCTACCACAAAAATTTATATACAGTTCATAGTAGCATACATACATCATTTTCCATCAACAATAGACACCCAAACTGACACCAACAAAAAGATATAACAAAAAGTGACATCAAAACAAATAGCGAGTTTTTAAATTTATTTTGATGTTTTAATTTCTACATCAAAGCCTAAAACTCAATATTTTCTTCCGTTCCATTTTTATTTTGTTTAGAAAAACTTAGAATTGAAGTTGTAGACTCAAATAAGTATATTGAATATATCAATATATATTGAATGAATTTTCTCTACTGTGGTTTTAACTAATTTGAATCGGGATGTAAATCGAATCGTAAAGGGAGAAATTCAATCTGAAATGAGATTTGAATCGTAGGATTTTAAGATTTTTAACAACAATGCAAGTATGTAAGTAAATGATGATAACACAGAAAGAAAATGGTTAATGAATATAGTATAGGCAACTTGAGCAACTTAAGGAGAAGAAGAAGAACTTCATAATTGTAGATACATTAGTGTACTGCATTGTATTATTTTTGTACATTATTTTTGTTTTAAGTAATAAGATCACTAACTTTTCCCAAAAAAGAATAAATACATGGTATTACTTTTAGCTTTTTGAAGTGCTATGTTGGCAGTCCAACCCATTGGCATACCATATACGACATTTTTAAAGAAGAAAAACAATGATATAAGCTGCAGATTGCTTAAATTTCTACTTTTCATTGGTGGAGATAGTATTGTATTATTGGTTTAAGAAAGGAGAAAATGAACCATGGATGTACTAGTACGTGACCGAATCTTCCAATGACCAGACTAACACTACCGTGTTGATTGCAATCTGCACTGTATCTTAAAAAAATGAATGACTCAAGGGTGTCTTTTATGTCACTCGTGCAGTACAAACCCTACACTTTTCTCTCAATAATTGATTCATAACCATCCAGCTGGCCTTAGAGGTTAATTTTTAATTTTACTAGTGTAAGGTAAAATTATTCCATCCATGGTTAGCATTTAACTTATTAAAACTAAAGTAATATTAGAAGAACCTTTTAAAAAATATATATAATAGGAATACAGATAATATTATTCAATTATTTTAGTATAAAATGGTTAGATATTTCTATATATTTTAACGTCATTGACCACTAGCTCAAGTGGTATGGCGCTGTAGGTTGAGATCTTAAAGATGACAACAAAATGGGTGCTAAGCTTAACAAAAGTATCACCCTATTAATCCAAAAAAATTATGAAACATTTTAAAAGCAAACAAAAGAAACATATAAGAACAATTGTAAAATATTTTCCATATCGGACACTTTCCAACAAAGTAAATAATAAGAAAATACTAATTTTGTAATACTATTTTCTTGTATTATGCTACTTTCTATAGAAGTCGGTGTCATCCCAAGGATCTAATCGAAAAATAATATACAACAAGTTAGTTGTTAATAAAAATAAAATGGATATAGTTCTTATATTATATAATTATTAATAGAAATTATAAGTGCATATGCACTTTTTAGTAATCATGAAACATTTGTTTCTTTTTGAAAATGTATTGAAAAGGCCCAAGACCTAAAAGTTAACGGGTGAAACCCGATACAGCATATTACATCTCATTACTTTAACCTTAAACAAACTAGGGTATCATATGCGCCTCCACTCCGAAACACATAGAAAGCCAAATAATGGCAAAACATCAACCACCGCGATAGAAAATGATGAGAATTGATTTCAGGGAGGCTTCCACTCCTTTATTTCTTTTGTGTGAAGTCTAGAAAGCTCAAGAGCTAGACTAAAATGGCTATGTCTTGCTGTTTTAGTTTATTGTACTTTCTTATGAATTTATATGAACTGAAGTAAAAACTAGTTTTCATAACATAGTATAGCACAAAGATTGTAGTTGACTGGTAATGGTCATGAGACCATCAAACGTGGTTAAACTAAATTGAATATATAATAGTTTAAATACAAAATTACTGTTTTTGAAGAAACTAAAAAAGATGATGATATATAGTTGAGAATTTAGGATAGCCATTCTTCGAATTTTTTTTAAAGAACTTTATTCTAATATTCCAATAAGAATAAAAAGTTACATTTTTTGACTAGTAACAAATATACATTTAGGCTCTGCTTGGGAGTTTTCTACTGGTTTTGGATAGCATTGTATTTCAGGTGTTATTATAACCCTTGCTTGTAAGATTTTTTCACACCAGTTGTACTTGGTTATAAAACCAGCGTAGTGTAGTTTTGATGGAAGTTCTCAACCCATCAAATTGAGGTGTATTGAAGTGTTATAACTTTTTTTTCACTACACATGTACTAGTTATATTGCAGGATCAATTTTCACAAAACTAGAGAATAAATATAAGGATATTTATATATATAATATTACTTTAATGAAAAACTCTCAAAACCAGTGTATGTTAAACTCTCAAGCATGTATTGATCGGTTATAACAACACTTCTTGTAAACCAATCAAAACAGCTACAATCATTTACGGTCAAAATTGGCACTCCCAAAACCTATTATAACTAGTACTAAACTCCCAAGCAGAGCCTTATTCGATTCATACAACTATGTGATAAATGCTACAAATGTCTCAATTTAAATAACATTAAGGTCGTTGTAGTATAGTGGTGAGTATTCCCGCCTATCACTAGCATTAAGGTCATTGTAGTATAGTGGTGAGTATTCCCGCCTATCACATGGGTGACTTGGGTTTGATCCCTGGCAACGGCGTTATGTATCTTTTTTTCCTGTATTTGTTGAAGTTGAACTTATCTACCTTCATGGAAATTTACATTCCGCTCATATTCATACACTTCATCAAAATGTATCTCCACGAAAATATTACCCATTATAATAATGAGAACAAAACCGAGTTTACAAAGCAATAACTACGATTAAAATAGACTCAAATTTTACACCTTGGTAATTATGTGGCAAAATCATTTTCTTCCAACCAACCAGCTAACTAAAGTTAAAACTATAATCACCTATCTCAATTTCTACAAAAACAAGTTTTGTAATAAAGCTATTATGGTCAAATATAAATATTCATAACTCAATTTCGAAAATTTACCCCAAAAATGTTTGGTAGGTGTTATAAATCATTATCAACTAAATACAAACTTCAATCTACAGATTTGAATTTGCAAATAAAAAAAACTAACCTTTCCAGCATCAAATAATTTCCACGACATCACTCATATAATGTAAAAAATTAACAAATCATTAAAGTCAAAAAAACCAAATACATAACTCACTCGCGAGAAATCAGAGATGGCCGGAGCAATTTATTCGAATCAATAGAAGAATCCCTACCTTGATTTTCACCCAATAAATGCGCATATATAATTATATATCTATATATCACTTGAACTGCATATTTAATATTTGTATAATGTATTTTGTCCACTATTCGATAGCCCTATGTCAGGCATACCAAACTATACATACGCTTAAATTGTGTATTGGAAGATCATGTTAAATTTCCATTACTACCAAAGTTATCGAGAGTCACAACTATATTGTGGACTCCCCTCAAAAACAAAACCTCAGAGATGTTGGCTTGTAGCTACTGTTACAACGCCCAAGAGTACTATGGAACAGGTATGACCTACTCTAGATTGGCGTCCCAATCTCTCTTAGCCCCTACTGTGGGATCACGTCTATAGGTCATGCACCTTAATGGTATAGTGGTTTCCATGCACCAACCGACAACCCTAATTCGAACAGACCATATCAACAAATATGTATATTATATATAACATCCCACCTCTGGAGGCTCAAAACTAACTGCTATGGAAGCTGCAGTCATCCATAGGTGTTATTTCTGAGTGACTAAAATCGGAATCTTGAAACTATGGTAACGAGGAAACACAAGAATATGAAAAAAAAATTAAAATTCAATAAAACATAATTACTCATTTCTTATGAATTTCAATATAAGATTCAATTACATAATCCCATATGTTAACCACCTTCATATCACATATACATGTACAAAATACGATAAGAGCGACATTTGAAGATATCCCCTTATGATGATCAGATAACTAATAAATATGAACTTTACAGTTCTTAGTACATCATAGCGAAAAATACAAAATAGCTCCTATATAGCTAACACCACCTCCTGCACGTCTCTGGAAGCTTATTTGTCCAGAAACCTGGAAGTCTCCCACTCTCAGACTATTCAAATAAATTTTGAGTACCCGAGAATTTGTGGAGAAACACAAACTTCGAGTCGGACAATAAGTCTGGTATGAATAATCCCTATCATCTCTTATCATAAATAGATAGCTAGTGAGACCACGCCGCTTAGCGTAATGGGTTTTCCCCTCACTAGTATCCAAAACAAAACATGCAAATCATTTACTATGCCCTTGCACCCAAAATGATTGTCTTAACATAATATGGAATAAAACTATAAATCATATGTATTGGACATCCCATCCATCCATTTATTAGATATCCCATCTAAAAGCAATTTATTAGATTTTCGATCTAAAATTCAGTTTATTAGAGTTCCCTCTAAAATCTTTAAAATGACTATCCATCGTAGTTTAATAGGACTATCCATCCCAAATCCATTCAAAATAAATGCAGTATCCATCATACATTGTTTTATAAAAGATGGTGTAGGCTATCCACCGCACACTCCATAGTTTTCCTAGGATAACTATGAACCCATGGGTACCAAAATCCTGAGGCTAACCACCTCTGGCAAAACATTCTTTGCTTTAGAAATTTGATGTGGGCTATCCACCGCACATTCCATGGTTTTCCTATGTTAACCATGAACCCATCACTTGGCGAATTAAAACATCATGATCCCCATGATTATTTATAAAAATTCATGATCCCCATGATTACTTATTTTTCCCAGGTATACCACATGTTTAACCTATTCCAATTAGTAGCCCCCACTAGGTTAAATTAAATAAAAACACGTTGATAGCCCAATATATATTATCGAAAGCATATTATTGTTTGTAACCCCAAACTATGTATTGAAAACATTAAACCCACCCCGGTGTCCCCAAGGTTTTATAAAATTCAATTTAAATAAGGACCCCCTTATATATTCAACCAAAGATAAGTATTTTATGCTACAACCCTTCGAAGTGTCCCCTTCGAATTAGAAAAACTTAACTCAAGAAAAATGGCTAAAACAACCCTTTAAAACCCTTCGAATGAACTCCCTTGCGAAAGCAAATAACCCTCCGAAGTTAGCCCCTTCGGAAGCCTTCCTTTTGAAAGCATCAGAAAATCATACCTTTCGACCTTATCGGAAGGTTTCTTTTCGACCTAGTCGAAAGGTTCTACCCTTCGACCTTGCCGACGGTCTGGGGTGTCCTCCCTTATAAAACAATTTATAAACCTTTCGAAAGTAATCAAACTCAAAACCTTTCACAATCTTTGAAGATAACCCCTTTAAAACCTTTCGAAATCAAAACCTTTTGCAATCATTAAAGATAACCCCTTCAACCTTTCAAAATCAAACGTTTCGAAACCATTCAAAACAATTAAGTGTTGGTATTGGAGCCAACCCTTCGAAAGTATAATTCTGACCATGTCGGAAGGTTAACCCTTGGACTTTTTTGAAAGGTATTAATACACCTTTTAAGAAAGCATTTTAAAATAATACTCTCGAAGGTTTACGCTTTTGAAAAAAAATTAGTCTTTTGTAAAATGATAGAGTCAAAGGATCCTCCTTCAACTTATTCGAAAGCAATTATATTTTAAAAGAAAAGGAAGCAGCATCCCCGTCCCTTCGCCCCTCTCCCCTTTAACACCGTGCCTACCTTTCGACTTAGGAAGAGGGTAATTATTTACCTTCCGTCTTAAATGAAAGGTACCTTTTAAATCATCAGAAGGCTAAAAGCGGGCTTGTTGGAGTCGAAGGCAGAACTGAGCCTACTAAAGTGATGTTCTATCTTGCTTTTGTCTAATTTTGATTAGCTGATGAGCCTTCTCCTGTACTTCCATATAGTAAAAAGTATAAAATAGTCATGCTTTTTTCTCAAAACACTATACTTCTTTCCCAAATCAATTTTCGAAAGCAATATCCCTCCGGCTGTGACCAAGACAGAAGCAATATTGCAGTTTAGCCCTTAGGCTTAATTAGTTAATTACTTAGTTAACCAATAAGGAAAAATACCCAAAAATGGCCAAAAATCTTATAAATCATATACATCAACATATTAAAATTTCAAAGCATTTGAAGATCAAAACAACTCAGAATTTAACCAAAACGGAATAAAACGTATTAATTAGCCCATTAACATTTTAAAACACTTAAGACTTATCCAAACAAAGGTTTAAATGGTTGTATCCTAACCAAAATCACAAACATGAATTGGGTATAACCTATAACCGATCCAAACGTAGAAAAATGAGATCATAAACATGATTATTCACATTGATTAGTTAATTGGAGAATGAGAAAACTTCCTAGTTTAAATTCCTTAGCTTTTTCTTCAATTTATTTCTCTTCCTGGAGCTTTTAATGGCCGGCCGAAGTTGGTGATGAGTTAAGAATGAGAAAGTGAAAATTTATTAAAGCGGAGGAAGAGATATATACTAAGAAATGTATCCCCATTTCCAAGTTTACCCTTTAGGAAAATTCCTCCTTCTAAATTTAGTTAAGTCTTATTTTAGTTCATTCATTAAGACATGGCCATTAGATTTCTCACCTCCCTAATTATTCTATTAATTTATCCAACTAAATATCCTGAATGATGTTAATTAAAATTCAGGGGAATTGCATAATATTTTGTGCATCTCCAGTAGCCCCAAGTCAGACATATCAGAGTTATATCTATACATATAGACATATATAAATCACATACTGTATGTCGTATATGTATACTCATCTATGTATATGTGTGTGTGTGAATAAAAAATGCAAATATATGAAACTAATAAACATATATCATTCACATTTACATATAAAAAGGCAATGCACAACCAAAGTAACAAATCTATCATCTTAGTATCAATAACAATTCACACATACAATAAATAATTTAATAAAAATGCATCTTGCTTATGCACTCAATATAACAATTAAATCTTCTTCGTATTATTCTATAGAAGACTCAAACTTATTTTATAAAGTAATATGCTTGCATATCAATCATACTATAGTTTATTTTTACTTAATTCTTCTATTTAAATTAATGTCAGCTATCAATAAAGCCCCCAAATGTTATATATCTCATCTACATAATTTATATATGTATGTATGTATGCACATATATCTAAAAACATTTCTTAGAGCTTGAAGTTAATAAATCACATTATTACAATATTCGGGATTTTATAACCTTATCAAAGCTCAATAAACAATACAATATTTCTATGTAATTTTTAACTTCTCAAATCACATTTATATAAGTTTACTGGTTTGATAATTATTGTTTTACACTATAACAAACCAATATCAAGGACAAATAAACTTCAGAGCCCTTTTAATACAATGTAACTACCTAAATTATTATTTTAGCCTTATGGCTTATTTTAAAGGTCATACTTCTAATTTTCGATTAGTAATAAAATACATAATAATATTTATATCACTAATATAACTACAAATTAGGGTTCTAATTAATTTATAACCGTTATAAATTAATATCAACTCCATCTATTTCTATTGAATATGAATAGAACACGGTATCTAAATACACAAGATCTTAGTCAATTATCCTTAATATCCACTCTAACCAATCCAAGCAAATGGAGAAATAATTACTAGTGTATATTTTTATATCTCTCTGGGGAATTTTTTTTTCAATATATATAATTACATGAATTTATACTGAAATATAAACTCAGAGTTATAGTTTCGCTCACATAAGCTGTAATTTCTAAAGTGTCCAAATCCAATGCCATAGCAAAGGTAATCTCGCTATGAGTGCAATAGTGAAGACCACACCTCGATTGGACCTCTTATGGAAAAGATACGAAATATATAAAAATATGAATTAAATTAGTGAATTAACCTTAACTTAATCAAATTCACTTAAACTTCTCCCAAAAATTCTTTTAATGCTTCATCACCTACAACCAACTTCTCACTACTGCCATTGTCGCGCCACACCACCAGTCCTCCACCAACATGCACCTTTCTCCACCGCAAATCTAAAGGGACCTACATTGTGGCCTCCGACCCTTAAAACCAAAACTTACCCTCGTAATCCTTGATTGTGCATTAACCACGCCTCCACTATGCTATGGCCAATTCTGGCCATCGAGACCCCCATCGCTCTTCTCCTCAGGTCGTGCCACACACGACTA
Organism: Allium cepa; assembly: GCA_030765085.1. NCBI lineage: Eukaryota > Viridiplantae > Streptophyta > Magnoliopsida > Asparagales > Amaryllidaceae > Allium > Allium cepa. Next base: position 963,276,431 of record CM060928.1, read on the forward strand.
TGGTCACGCTTCCCCTCCAGTTCACCTCTATGAAACCCGACTTCAAGGCCCTCATTCCTCCACTGTTGCAACCCAATGTCCTTGTCACCTCTACCAAACATCGGCTTCTGGTCGTGAATGGTGGGGAGAGCATAATATTCATTTGAGGAGTAGAGATGGGCACAGATGTCGGAGGGGGTAGTGTGCAGTAGTGAGGGGGAGATATTCTAGGGGGAGATATTCTAAGGAAAAATGAGAGAAAAGTCTCCTCTAGGGTGTACACATGCAAATATATATATATATATATATATATATATATAATTTGATTTCTTGAATAAATTGCCATATATTTTGAGCGTGTACGATCATACATCATATCGGATCACTACAAAACTCATCGGTGCATATTACCTCGTTTTATGGTCCCAATGTTATAAATTTCTTCGCCATCCGAGACGGAGCTTCGGGATGATAACTGCATGTATTTCAAGGTTGTTTTTACCATCGAATCACCTGATTCTAAAATTTCTTCAACCGTACGTCTCATAATGAATTCTTCACCCAAAATCACATGTCATTAGTCAAGATCCCTTGGAATCGACTACGCACATATTTTTACAAAATGCATATAACAATATGTAAATCATAAAAATACCATGATTTTAAATATAGAAATATTTATACTCATTTTAGTTCACTATATTGATTCGGACTCAAATGAAGTAGCCGCGAATTCAAATTCGCTGCATGTGAAAAGCTAGATTTTGGGCCTTCAATAAATAACGATCCAATATTTAAATTAATTACTTAAATATCCATTTATTAAAAATAAACACTGTTGTATTCTCCCCTTCTTAGAAATTTTTTTCCCTAAATTCCTATGGGTATGACAATACAACTCGACTGACCAAAATTTCCAAAGCACAAAATATACTTCCTAACCCTTGGGCTTAAAAAAACTCCTTTTATTTCTAAAAAATTCGTCGACACATCCTTTGTGCGGCTAGCTTCGAAATCCCAAAACAATACACACATACATATCTCACATCTGAGGCAACCCATACCTGAGGCATCTCATCTTCGAGGACGTACAAGTATGTATGTATGTGTATACACACAAACACCATCTACACTACAGATCTTACATACTTCTTTCACAGCTAGAGCATGTCATTTAGATTTGAACCCAAGTGAATAAGCATCCCAATAGCACATAACTGCTTCCATGTACCTAATCATGTACTCAATTAGGAGGACTAGACACACCTACAACATTAAACTTTGGATTTAAACATGCTAAATCATATATAGCAATCATCTCAAATAAATATTATACAACTAACTATGCAGCAAACACATCTAATGAAACAAGCATCTCAATAATACTAAAGCATCCCAATGGTGCACAATTGCGTCCATCTATCTAACCATGTACTCAACTAGGAAGATTAAACACACTTGCAACAATAAATTGTGGGCTTAAACTTTTAAATCATATATAGGAATGAATCGTCTCAAGCACATACGCTATATCAAACCGTGCAACAAACATCTCAAATAAATATGTTAAAACTAACTATGTAACAAACACATCTAATGCAACAAGTATCTAAAACAAACATGTTATAACAACTATGCAACAAGCACATCTAATGAAACTAGGATCTTGAATAAACATGTTACAACAAACTATGTTTTCTTACATTTTAACAAAATAAAAAGGAAAACAAAAATTTCCTTAAGTAACTAGTGGTAAATCAATACAAAGCTCCATCGAACATGGACACGCTTAACCCCACCATTCTGAAGCCACATAGCCCTATTCTCAAAAGTATGAGTTGTCCTTCAAGGTCTAAAGCCACATTCGATTCACATCCACTTTTTTTAGTCGACTCATCATGATGATATTACTAGAATTACACATTTATACAAACAAAATTCACAAAATATACACCAGCAATAACAATCAACAAGCAATAACAACCAACGAAAAGAAATCAACAAGCAATAAGAAAATCAACGATCAACCAACAAAAATAAACAATCAATTAATAATTAATTAACAAAAATAAAAAAACAATCAAAATTAAGCAACAAGAAGCAATCAATAAGCAACAAAAATCAATCAGCAATCACTCAACAAAAATAAACAATCAATAAAAATCAAGCAATCAACAATGATTACCAAATAAACTTTAATCGTTTAAAAGGAGTCTATAACATCATGCATGATAATCCATAATAGTTATAATATGCGTAAATCTAAAAACTCACATAAGTTTATTTGACATTCAAGATAAACCAAATGCCTAAGTGGTGCTACTTCTTCTTTCATGAATACAATACATGAAAGGCAATTACACGTCTTGCTCTGAAAAGGAAAACTTATATGATATGATGGATCCTCGATCTTCAAGACTCTCAAATAAATATAGCAATACAACTATCAACTTTCCTTTTCCGTTCGAGCAGAACCCATTTGCCCAATGATAAAACTTTACAGATTGAATTATCACTAAATGATGATCAACTAACACTAAGGTTCTATAACGACCCAGAATTTCAGACACTTCATATTTAAATATTTGAATCTTGGATTAAATGTTATTAAATGAATTTAATAACCTTGCTAACCCCCTTTTAAGTAATAACAAATGATTGTAAACTTTTTTAAGAAAAATGATTACAAAAATAAATACTTTGAACAAACATCGATAATGTGATCGAATATCGTTTTATCGATAAACAGCTTTTTACTCATTAAATGTTGTTCAAACTTTTTTACATACATTATTTGTTTAATAAATCATTAATATGAAATCAAAATATTTTTCCATTTGTGAAAAATAAAATATGATGATGTCATGGGTGATGTCATGGAAAGATATTTTGAAAATATGCATTTATGGAAAGTCTTAAGTGTAAAGTAAAATATGTAAAAGTGTAAAGTAAAATAAACATGCAAGGCACATGGAAAAGGGTCTTGGCCATTTAAAAGAGGGGATAAGTCACGTATACTCACATCGAATTCATTAAAGCTTCAAATGTAATAAAAAATCAAAAATATTGGAAGTGGATTAGCACTAATCCACTTTGTTCTTCACTAATATTTCTCTAATTAACTCAAATCTTCTCCGAACTCCACCAAATTTTCACCAATACCTTAGAACACCTTAGCAAGCATGAATCTAAATTCAAAATTGGAAGAAGAAAAGAGGATATTGGGTTTCCATGAAGGGTCATAAGCATTAGGAACGAGGGGGAGGATTTGCTTTGTGATTTTGGTGCTAAAGGCTGGATCTTTATGCTTTTGGAGATGGTAGGAAGTGGTACTTTGATTCTTAGAGGTTTGATCTTATTGTTGGCTTGGATTTGGATGAGTTATCTCACTATCTTGTATATATATATATAGTATGTCTATATACATATGTATGTGCAAATATAAAGTTAAACTGATATTATCTAAGTAAAGTTAGAAACCCTCTTGCTTTTGAAAGAAAATGGAAACTTTATATTGTATAACATCACTCCGTTACTTCTATAATATTTGGTGTAGCCTAGACTTTGTTTTTACATGTTTGGTTGGCTTGTTTGTTGAATTGAAGTATGTTTGGAAGTGGTTTAAGCGAGAATTAATAGTTGCTATAAGTGCACTTCGATATCCCTTAACTTTAACTTGTGTAAATGGAAGATTTATAAACCTTTTATTTGGTTGTTCTCTACACAAATTTTGGTGTTTGGTATAGTAAATAAATGGATTGAAAAGTTATATAAGCCGTGAATCAAAATTGTGAAAGTTAAAAGCAAAAAGGTCGCTATGGACGCACTTTGAAAATGTATCGTATTCAACGATTTTCAAAGTTAACTTTGAGAGACATCCTAGGGCTTCATTTCATTTTTGATAACTATTATAAGTGTACTTATTAATAGAATAATAAGAAAGTTTAAATCGTTCATTAACCCAATAGAAAAAAGTTGCAAAGTGTTATGGCAAGAAGAAGGTCGCTATATGAGCACTTTGAAATACCTTATTTTTGAGAATTTTTACAAATAAATTGAAAGATATCCATAAGGATTACTTCCCATTGATTTTAAATACCCTAATGGTAGTACTTATTGGAAAATTTTCAATTTTTATGTCATTAGTTTTAGGGCTGTTATGGTAACGGTAAATTTACCATTACTACACCGTTACCAATAAATTGGTTACCGATTACGAAATAAAACGGTATATCAATACATTCGGTACGGTAATGGTAATTTTACCGTTATAAGCGGTAAATTATTGGTAAAAAAAATTTTGAACCATCGATATCGGTAATTTACCAATAAATTGATTTGTTTCAAACTTTCTCATATTTTGGCCCATTGGATTATGGACTTTCTACATCTGTCGCTGCTAAGTGCTAGGGTTTCATCTGTCTAAGAGAGAAAATAACATAGCCACTCTTTTAATATTTTTTATCTTCTTCGTTCTTTTCATTTCTCGTTTGTCGATTAGGCGATTATCGACTTATCATGGCTATCGTGACTCATCCTCTCCTTTCTCCTTCTTTCAATTGCCGACTAGATGTTTTGAGCTTTGATGTGCTTTAATTGAACCAAATTAATTGAATTGGTACGTTTTTAAGTTTCTTTTGTGCTTTAAAAGTTTTAGTCATGCCGTTTAGGGGGTTTTAATTCAGTCTTTGGTTAGTGGAAGATTGACTGTTATATGTAAAAATTTGGCTAGTTCAGTTCATATTTATGGACGTGTTTTATGAATGAAATTTCAATGTTCTATTTTTTGATCATATTTCTTGCCATGGAATTAAATCCTTACGTATTGTGTTTCTAACAAAGTGCTATGTTTTACGCTGTTCATTTCTCCAAAATATGATAATTGGTGGAGCGGAAAACGTAAGGATTTGGCTAGTCCTCTCCTTTCTCCAAAATATTATAACGTGTCCATAATTTACTAACTATATCTTCTTTGCTAATCAGATAGCTTGGCTATATATGGTTGTTATTTGTATGTCTTGTGTTTCTAACCGAGTGCTGTGTTTTTTTTATGCAATCCACTGCTGAATATTTAAACCAAAAAACAGAAGAAAAAGGAACAATTCATAAAGAATGATTTGTCTTGTAAATGGTATAAGTAACATTTTCCAGGTTGAACCTCTACATACATTACACATATATGGAAATAGAATGATTTTGCCATCTAATTTGATTATACCAGAGTAACACCTGGATCATTCATTGTTACCTTACTCCTAAAAACCATAGAGCTTATTACTCCTTGAATGTTGTTATTGACATAAATATATATACAATAACAATCGCTTGCCACTTTACGATGAACAATTGACATAGATGCTCCAACATTTAATTCATTCCATGCAATATCAGGAGCCACGGAATTTAAATTACAACAAATGGAAAAATACACGAACAGATCCTTGGTTATAATTCTAGTAAGTTTCTTAGTTGCGTAATAAATATATTCTTCACCTCATAATTGCTTTCACCCGTTTTCTTCACCGTTGTGCCTCCCAAGCAATATTACTCACAAATACCTTGATTTCTACTCATTCCTTATACTAACTAGTTTGCTTTTCAAAGAAAAGAAATACTAATCTACACTTCACATACATGAAGTTTAGAACCACGCCTTCTTTAACATTTACATTTCAACAAAGGGTCTTGTTGTCATCTTCTTTGTTTTATCAAGCAAGGTGTGGAGCATTCAGCTTAATCTAAGTTGTTTATTTAAAAATCAGTTCTCTTTACACTTTATTTTTGTTTATTTATTTTTGACTATATCTATTAACTTTCTGTACAGGCAATATATCTACAATAGATTCAGCTCCCAGGCTGTTTTATACCTAAACTGCATAAAATGTTTGACTTGTCTTACATATATGTTCTATAATTCTATAGAGGAAGTGTGATGACCCAGAATTTTTGTATATTTGGAATTGGAATATTTAAATAATTTTAAATATTCAAAGGTTAATTTTTAACTTGAATTTCAAATATCAATATTTATTGGATAATTAATGGTTGAATTTAATTATCGGAATTGGATAAATTATTGAATCTGGAATTTTAGGCCTGATAAAAATAATTTGAAGGCCTGTAAAATTTATATTGATAATACTGAAGGTGATAGAACTTTAAAAACTGAATTTAAAAATGTTTGTTCATTTTTAAAAACATATCGTTTAAATTGAATTTTAAAATAGCCTTCCGAGGCACAGTCTCGGAATTCGACGAAACCAGTTCCATTGGATCCGCGATATTGAATTATTTTCGAGTTTCAATTTTTGTAGCATTTGGAGTTGCTGTGTGAGCACACGGTAAGTAAACGCGCTGAACTATATCGAAATTCAATATTAAGTAGAAGAAAAATAAATTATATAATGGTTAAATCAGGTGAACAGTTGGGTACCTTTTCAATCACGTCCCTTTCACTTCTGTTACAGGCGAATTTTCTTTTGTAGCCGACCTACTCTCCTCGTTTTAGTTAAATCAGAAACATTGTCAAAAAAGAAATCATGGCCAAAATAAGATTTTCTTCCTCCAGTTATCATTCTCGAAAATTTTCCCCCTTTCTATTTTAAAAATCAAAAAGGGCCGAAGCCTTTCTTCCTCAGAAAAATTTAAATGAGAATTAGAGTCGATTTTGTTCGTTCAAGGAGAGGGGTCTCGTCGTTAGCGCGCCGTTCTTCTCGAAATCTTATCGTCATTAGGCTTGAAGCTTTGAGCGCGGCGGCACATCTCCTCGTTGAGGGCTGCGACTCGAACTTAGGCTAGGGCTTCTCGTTCGTTGGCGGTAGATCGGAGGCGTTAGTGCAGAACGCAAGTGAAGGCGATGGAACGCTGGCTATTGGAAGCCACGATTGTTTGGACGTTCATCGGCGATCTGAGCTCGACCAAGATGGCGATGAATTTAGATGGTCGATATCTGGGTGCTTGTCGCGTGTGCGCGCGCGGTCCGGAGAGATGGAGGCACATTCAAGTGGAGGCCGCGTTAGATCTTGTTGGATTTCGCGTTGTGGTTGCAGGCTGAGCTGAGGAGTTTCGCTGTCAGTTATAAACAATTTATTCACTTCAACTTAAAATCTGGAAATGGTTAAAGATGTATAGGAAGAAAATATATGACAGTGTAGTTTGAAACATTTCTATTTTTACAAGTTAACAGGGAAGAAAAAAAACATAAAAATAAAATAAGTGTACAAATAGATTGTAATCTACTAAATTTATTTCAAAATAATAAATTGTGGTGGATAATTAATTTAATTTATTCATTTGATTTTAGTTACCAAAGGAATTTAGTTTTGAAATTTATTAAAAGGGATTTTAAATATTGGGAGAATTTATGTGAGTGAAAATTTTGAAATCTATTGTTTTTTAGCGTATAGGTATTTTAAAAGGGGAAAATTTTCAGTAAAAAATTAAATTACTAGTTTAGAATTAAAGTATAAGTTGAATTTAAATTTTAAAACGGGAATTGAATTGTTCGTTTGTTAGGATATTAATTAAATTAATTTATCAAATGGAGATTAATTATTCAAATTTCTCGGGTATTAATAGAATCATCTAATGTTTATACAAGGTATAAATTATGAAGAAACAAGTTGAGATGGATTGAATTTGCGAACAGACCAAAGGTGAGTTAATCTGACTCATCTGGTCCTTATTTAAATTTAAATAGTTAAATTTAAAATAATTGGTTGAATGATTGAATTGATTGGATATGATATATTATATAGTAGTAGATAGAATATATTGGAGTGATTGATTTCCTGCAATATCTATAGCGGATGAGACCCTATGCGTCGCATAATAGCGGATGATATTTTATAAATCCCATATACCGCGATATTCCACCCTGAAGTGGAATTGGTATTTTATATTGTGCTAACGTTTGTGGATGCAGGAAACAGGTTGGAGGGATCGAGTTTTCTATATTACAGCATGATAGGGGGTTCTCGCTTCGCGTTTGGCGGCGAACGGGAGACTCTTACCCCTACATGTCCCCGGGGAGGGGGGGAGGGAGGGTTGGTTGCGAGTCGAGAGGCTGGCCGTAAAAGAAAACCCGAGGTACCAATGTATGCCACGTTGGGGCTGTGATGGTTGAAAAGCCTACTAGTTGTGGCCGCTGTCGATGGTTGAAAAGCCTAGGTCGTTACACTTGGTATCAGAACATAGGTTGGCGATAACCTTGGCTCTGGTGGGAAATTACTCATTTAAAATAGAGTCTATGGTACTCTAGAATGAGTTTGAGCGTATTAATAAATAAATATGAGCGCGTATTTGTTAGTGAATATAAAATGATTTTATATTGTGTTGATTGGTTTATTGAGTAGTTTATGGATTCTGGTCAATACGAGTAATTAACGTTATTGATAGGGATCTCTAAACACTTGGATAGAATAATTTGACACAGTATTGTTTCAAAGTAGGGTAAATGAAATAATCTTACCCAAATTATTTTTATATATAAGGATATAATTTTTGTAAAGTATTATAATATTTGGATGCCTGATTGTTAAGGAATGGTAATATCAAATTATTAACACTATTGTGTAGAAATTAAATAAGAAATTGAAAACTTATAACCGAAGTTGAAGAATAAATTTATACAACAAAATGGAATGTGAAATATAGATTATAAATGAAATTTATAATTAAAATGAACCCCATATACAAATGAGACTTGTAAATGTAAATTGTAAAGTTGATTATAATTTCGGAATAGAATTCCAAAGAACCATTTGAAATTGAAATGAGATAAAATTCCAGAGAATGTTTGAATATAGATTTAAAGGAATTGCAATTTGGAATTTTTGGGAAAATTTTAAATTCTTTTGGGTTGGAAAAACAGTTTCCAAAAGGTTTGAAGGAATAATATTGATATGTTGGAAATATTTTTGTGTTGTATTTGAAATTTGTGAGATTTGGAAATTAAAAATATTTGAAATGTTGTTAAAGAGATAAAAGCATCTAGTTCTCTTTCGATCACTGGAAAATAATTTCGGTGATGACTGCAGCATCATCGATGTTCATTTTCGAGTTTCTAGAAGAGAAATTGCTACCAAATTGTTTTAAAATTGGAATTGTCTGTGAACTGGGTTTGGTTTTGAAATTAAGGAATAAATAAATTTGCCAAAGAATTTTGGATATAGTTGAATTCTAAGGTGATATTGAAATTTTGGAAAATTGTTTAAACTCTGGAATCTTGTTTAAAATGTTTGTGTGATAATAAAAAAAATATTGGCCAAGAAAAAGGTATAATTCTGAGTTAATAAGTAAAATGTGAATGAGAATTGATTGTAAATAGATGAAATATGAATATAAATAAGTTGTGATTTATAAAATTTGAAAGTAAAATAAATAAACTGAACGAATTGATAATTAATTGGTAAATGAAATATGGAGATGGAACTTGAATTAGTTAAATGCAAGTTGAATACAATTTGTTGTGATAAATGTTTGGTTTGTAAATAATTTAGGTAATGAGTAATTGATGTAATCAATATGGATTGTTCCAAAATTTATAAATGGATTCAAATAAAATGAAACAGAGTAAAGTATAAATTGAATTGGTATCAACTTTAAGTAGTTATAAAATAATCCTAGTAAATCGGAATAAATTAAAATGAATTGAATTTAAGAAATTGAGTTATAAACTATGTAAATTAAATGAAACAATATACGGGTTGATTGAAACAATTGAATATTGTATGAATTGGTTGTCAACAATTAAAATTTATGTTGGAACATTGGAAATGGCTTATGAAAAATTTATATAACCTACATTTTTATAGAATCCATGTTTTAGCTATTTATATTTAAGTGAAATGTTAATCAACTTTGTATATTTCTCACTTACCAGCTTAAATTGAGTAAGTACAGGTTGTTGGAAGCCGTATGACTGGTTTTGACTGCGCTAAATGCTAAAGTAAATAGCCGCTTGCTTAAAAATGCTAAATAAGGTACGCCCACGCAATACAAATAGGAAATATGAACTATTTTTCTGTTTTCCAACTGGGTGGGTCGATGTATATATATTTATATCTCTTGTCAAATTGCAAAAGCTCCTCCGTACAAGGGAGACTCTGCCAAAAAATTTCGAAAATTTTGGGAGTTAGAAACTTTTTGAAGCTTTTGAAAATTTTCACTAACAACAAATGATTTAAATTTGTTAAGCAAATAGAATTGAAACTAGATATTGAAATCTAATTCAAATGTGAACTAAGGTAGAGTGAAATCGAAGGAACTAAAGAAAGTGAAGTTTGCAAATAAATTTTAATTGAGATTTAAATTAATTGGTAAGTGCAACTAATTCAATATTCAAAATGAAAGCCGAATTGAAATCAAATGGAATTGTAAAGGCAAAAGTGATTAGAAATGAATGTGAACTTCAATAGTGAAGTGAAAATAAATATAAGAAGTATGTAAAATATTTATATTGAACTTAAGAAATATGGTGAGATTCTTAAGTAATTTGGTATTGGGGGAAATTATGCTAAGTGAATAATGTAATGAAGGTTGAAGCTGATAGTTGTGCATGTGAGGATTGTGGGAAAAGTGGATAACAATCAAAATGAATATGAATTAAAGAGAACTGGTATAGCTAAAAACTCAATTGGGCTAATTACGTAAGGTGTACGTATATTATTTATCCGCATAGCTATTTGATCCACAATTTGAGCACAGAATTTCAAGGTAAATTATACCGATCCGAGAGAGGATTTTTCACTCGATTTTCGACGGCGAACCTGGATATGGAGTTTTGATTGATTCTGGAAATTCTCTATCATAGTAATGACTATGCAAGGAGAAGGACGGTTTCTAATCAGGAAAACGAATCTGAGTCCGCACTAGAAATTCGGGTGGACGATACTAGTTCGGAAGTGAGATTGTGTGATCGAGTAAGCGATCAGATTCGGTATTGCGTACAAATGATATAGGTACATCGTACGGGCTTAAGTAAAACAAATATTGAAAATGTGTAAAAGAAGTCAATGAAATGTTTTTGAATGTTGTGATTGGATATTATTGCTAAACAGGTTATGCAGGTATGAAATGGGAAATGAAAGTGGTTTTGATTTCAGATAATAAATTAGAATTGCTCGACAAAAAGGTATGTGTTTAAAATTCTATATGAAATTTGATTTGGATTTTGGATCTAGCCACTTGGCCTTTTGTTTTCTTTTTGAGATTTGGTGGCCGTGGAGCCATTTTGTAGTTGTACCGAGCTAGCCGCGCAAAGGAGACGCTGGCGAAATTTTTTGGAAATTTAGAGAGTTAGAAAAATGTTAAGAAAATTCTGATAATTTCAAATTTGACTTAAAATTTAAATTTGAATGATTGAGTAAGTAATATTGTTTGAAACTATGGGAAAGTTGGGGAAGTTAGTAAGTATGGTAATGTGTCTTTATAAATGACAATTGGTAGGATGTTGAATTGTTTGGTTTTAGGATAAATAAATGGGTATTGGACCATTCTTCCTAACTAGTAATTTTGGGGACGAAATTCTTTTAAGAGGGGAGGAATGTGACGACCCGGAATTTTTGTATATTTGGAATTGGAATATTTAAATAATTTTAAATATTCAAAGGTTAATTTTTAACTTGAATTTCAAATATCAATATTTATTGGATAATTAATGGTTGAATTTAATTATCAGAATTAGGTAAATTATTGAATCTGGAATTTTAAGCCTGATAAAAATAATTTGAAGGCTTGTAAAATTTATATTGATAATACTGAAGGTGATAGAACTTTGAAAATTAAATTTAAAAATGTTTGTTCAGTTTTAAAAATATATCATTTAAATTGAATTTTAAAATAGCCTTTCGAGGCACAGTCTCGGAATTCGACGAAACCAGTTCCATTGGATCCGTAATATTGAATTATTTCGAGTTTCAATTTTCGTAGCATTTGGAGTTGCTCTGTGAGCAAATGGTAAGTAAACATGCTGAACTATATCGAAATTCAATATTAAGTAGAAGAAAAATAAATTATATAATGGTTAAATCAGGTGAACAGTTGGGTACCTTTTCAATCACGTCCCTTTCACTTCTGTTACACGCGAATTTTCTTTTGTAGCCGACCTACCCTCCTCGTTTTAGTTAAATCGAAAACATTGTCAAAGAAGAAATCATGGACGAAATAAGATTTTCTTCCTCCAGTTATCATTCTCGAAATTTCCCCCCTTTCTATTTTAAAAATCAAAGAGGGCCGAAGCCTCTCTTCCTCATAAAAATTTAAATGGGAATCAGAGTTGATTTTGTTCGTTCAAGGAGAGGGGTCTCGTCGTTAGCGCGCCGTTCTTCTCAAAACCCTGTCGTCGTTCGGCTCGAAGCTTTGAGGGAGGCGGCGCATCTCCTCGTTGAGGGCCGCAACTCAAACTTAGGCTAGGGCTTCTCGTTCGTTGGCGGTAGATCGGAGGCGTTAGTGCAGAATGCAAGTGAAGGCGATGGAACGCTGGCTATTGGAAGCCACGATTGTTTGGACGTTCATCGGCGATCTAAGTTCGACCAAGATGGCGACAAATTTAGAAGGTCGATATCTGGGTGCTTGTCGCGTGTGCGCGCGCGCGGTCCGGAGAGACGGAGGCACGTTCAAGTGGAGGCCCCGTTAGATCTTGTTGGATTTCGCGTTGTGGTTACAGGCTGAGCTTAGGAGTTTCGCTGTCAAGTATAAACAATTTATTCACTTCAACTTAAAATCTGGAAATGCTTAAAGATGCACAGGAAGAAAATATATGACGATGTAGTTTGAAACATTTCTATTTTTACAAGTTAACAGGGAAGAAAAAGAAAATAAAAATAAAATAAGTGTACAAATAGATTGTAATCTACTAAATTTATTTTAAAATAATAAATTGTGGTGGATAATTAATTTAATTTATTCATTTGATTTTAGTTACCAAAGGAATTTAGTTTTGAAATTTGTTAAAAGGGATTTTAAATATTGAGGGAATTTATATAAGTGAAATTTTTGAAATCTATTGTTTTTAAGTGTATAGGTATTTTAAAAGGGGAAAATTTTCAGTAAAAAATTAAATTACTAGTTTAGAATTAAAGTATTAGTTGAATTTAAATTTTAAAATGGGAATTGAATTGTTCGTTTGTTAGGGTATTAATTAAGTTAATTTATCAAATGGAGATTAATTATTCAAATTTCTCGGGTATTAATAGAATCATCTAATGTTTATACAAGGTATAAATTATGAAGAAATAAGTCGAGATGGATTGAATTTGCGAACAGACCAAAGGTGAGTTAATCTCACTCATCTGGTCCTTATTTAAATTTAAATAGTTAAATTTAAAATAATTGGTTGAATGATTGAATTGATTGGATATGATATATTATATAGTAGTAGATAGAATATATTGGAGTGATTGATTTCCCGCAATATTTATAGCGGATGAGACCCTATGCGCCGCATAATAGCGGATGATATTTTATAAATCCCATATACCGTGATATTCCACCTTGAAGTGGAATTTGTATTTTATATTGTGCTAACGTTTGTGAATGCAGGGAAACAGGTTGGAGGGATCCAACTGGATTCCTCAAATTTATTTAGATTATTTAATATTCCGTGTTATGAATATTTGATATCCTGTGATGATTTTATTGATAATTGAAATATTGGATGGTATGGTTGGACTGAATATCTCAGTATAATGAGTTATCAAAATCTATAGAATTGGATTTTTGAAAAGAAATAAAAGAGTAAAATTTTAAGTAAAATAAAATAAAAAAATAAAAGCAAATTTCAAAATTCTAACAAATATGGAAAAAGGGTATTTTTAATTAACAGGGAAATAATAAATTTTAAACTAAAGTGATATTAGTTTAAAGGATAAAGAAATTATTTTTAAACTTAAGGATTAAATTTTATTAAAGGATAAGAAGGAATTTTGGAAAGCTGAAATTGGTATTTTTTTAAAGGGTTTTAACTCATAATAAATAAGTAAATATCTGGAAGTTAATGGACTTGAAAATAGATGAAGTAAGTGAAGGAAGTTATTTCAAGTGAAGTAAAATTAGAAATCAATTGTAAATTTATTTAAGTGTGTAGAATTAAAATTTAAAGAAAAGGGAGATTTTGGAATTTACAGACTGAGTTTATAAGAATAAAGTGGATTTGGGAAAATAAATACAAGGTGAGAATTTATTTATGGAATGGTAAATGTGTTTAAAAATAAATGGTGGTTTATTTTTTAAGGATGCGAAAGAGAAGTATATTTCCCTGGATAACCAAGTATGGTTTTCAAAGAAATTTTAAACAATAAGCTAAAAGTTTTAAAATTGTTTTAAAAAGGCATGTTTTGGAAAATTTATTAATTCTAAAATATGTAAATTCTAAAGTAAGTATTTTCTTTTAATCTATTATAGTAGTGATTATTTAAAAGTGACTTATATTTGTTTAAAAGTGAAAACCTAGTTTTATATTTTATAAAGTAACCTTATTTTCAAATGTTCATATAGTATGTATTTTTAATAAATTATTGAAGTAGTTTTAATTTAAATATTTGAAGTAAATTCTAAAGCAAGTAATTTGTTAATCTATTATCGTAATAATTATTTAAAGAATAATTTGGTATTTTGTTTAAAGAAGAAATCTAATGTATAGTTATAAGGTAACCTTATTTTAATTATTTCTAGAGTATTATTTTAAATTAAGTACTAAAGTAATTATTCTATATTAAATGTTAAATATATTTTTCAATAAAGTGGTTTTGAATTATTTTAAAAATCTAAGGTTTTGTGCTTGGTCATCCTAGTGGAAATAGAAATACTTGGAATCTATTCTGAGAAAGGCAGATAGTTCTGGAAAACTGTTTCAAAGGAATTTGAAAAGTGAAAATATATCTTGTGAAGATATTTGAGAAAAATAAATAATTTGGGAAACTATTTATTGTTGATGGATGTTTGTGTGAATTGATAGTTAAATCACCGACTATCAATATTGGCCAAATGCGTTGATCGTTTCGAAGAGACCGGAATGGAGATTTATTTCTCGAAAACCACTTCGATCCGGTTTGTACGTTTCGTGGAAAAGAGTTTGGATTCAAAGATGGAGCAGTGAAGTGCAAGGGCTAGTCGCTACTAATCCTGAGGATATTTCCAAAATGGATGTAGTAGGGATAGTGCCTTCGGTTCCGTTCAAACCCGGGACGAACTTGTATGGATGAATGCTTGCGAAACATCGTCAGCTGGACAATGGACATTCTAAGAGATATGTTCTGAAAAGGTAACGTTTAGCCTCAAGCCTCATCAAATGGGAATGACTGAAAATCAGGGGTTATGCAGCAAGGCTAGGTGGGTAGCACCCAAGCAGGGTGAGGTCATTCCTGTCTAGATGTCCCTTTTTATTTCGGCTTAGTGGGCGGTTGCTGATCCCAACCGTGGGGTGATCTCACTCGGGATTATCCAGTAAGGGGTAGTCCCGGTCTTGTGCTGCAGGGGAGCGGGCGTACTACTCGGTACGGTGATCTAGGCCTTGTATTGGGACAGGTGGTACCCCAGTGCCTAGTCATTAGTTGGAAATCCATTCTCCCTACGAGCCTTGTACGAGTTTTGTTTGTATTACCCACTCTGTGGCTAGTAGCTGGAGTTTAATAATGTAACAATTTCGGCTATTTTATAAGTATTTGTATATAGGCCCTATTATAATATCAGAGGATTTCTATAAAAATGTTTTAGCTATCGTATGGTAAAAACCCGACATGTTTATTAGTGGCGTGGTCTTACGAGATGCTTTTGTCTTCAAAGGGATTTTTGAAACTTTAATAATCAATTGAGTGTGATTTTCTCATGCTGGTATTCCGGACTGACTCGGGTGTTATGTAACTGTAATACTCGGGTCAGACCGAGTATTATAGGATATAGGTTATGATGCTGTGGAGCTCAAGAGATGAGCTGGATGGCGATACATACTTCCGTATTTGATTATTGTTCCGCTGTGTATCTAGTTGTATGTTATTGATGTTGTTGTCTCTGATGAATGTTATGTATAAACAGATATATTTTTCTGTTGAGTAAAGATTAGTTATTATCTATTATATTTTATTCCGCTGCGGTGGTTAGATTCTGATGTTGTTTTCTATTCACTTCTTCTACCTCTTCTTCTTTAATCAAAAATGGTTCGCATTTCTGTTCGTCTTGAGTTGCTTGATGTAGAATAGTGTTGACTCAAGGGTACGGAACTGCAGGTCGTTACAGGAAGTATGGGTAAGGATGCATTCAACATATTTTAGAACAATGCAAACAAGTTAAAGGGAGATTTATTGTGCAATAACAAAGAAATAACACATGAAAATAGCCAAATGTCTTTTCTCGAGAAAAATAGAGCTGAGACTAAAACGAACATTTTAAGCAATATCAATTATTTTGGATGTTATTAGTTAGACTATGATTAATTGAAGTTAGACTCTTATTAAATGAGTTGTTTGGAATTTGATTAGCCTATAGAAATACAGATTATATATGTTATGATAGAATTAAGATGATCTTTAAAATTGTCAGACTTAGCATTCTTATATATGTTTTTGTACTAAGAACTTATGTGTATGCAATACCTTATCACAGACTTAGCATTCTTTTCTCTATAATAGTATAATATAAGCTTCATTTGGTTAATTTTAAACTATGTGAAATGCCTAAACAGACATTCTTCTGTACATACCTAATTACAACCATAAAGTAAAAGATGGAGATATTGAATCATGAATGTCTGTTGCCTACCATATTCTTGTCTTAACTATGAATGTCTGTACAATATATTATGATGTATTTTTGTATTGTGCTTTAGACATACAGAATGGGTCACCATTTTTTTATAGTTAGCCACTTAGCAATAAAAGAAATGACATCAACATAGTCAAATCTAGGTGATAATGTTGAGGGCGTGAAGGAACATACATCAGATTCTATACCTAAAAATCAAATTAAATCATCTCGCTCCATTGTTAGTGCAATAGTAATATATATTTATCAAAATAATAATGTTTGTAATATTGCTTCATGAGCAATAATAAAAAGATCATTTCAGCACCTATGTCAGTTTTAGGCACTTATGTGCTATGTCAGTAATAACTAATCTTGTGAAAATTGTACATACACATGCACACATACTTAGATTACTTTTTTTATAAACTTGAACACATATAACCATAAATAATTAAAACACCACTTTAAAATAGATTATGAAATGTTCACTTTCTCACTTTTAAAGATTTCATTATTTATTTAACTTAGGTAAGAAAAAAACTTCATGGGTATGGAAATATGCTGACAAAGAAATAAGAAAAGATGCAAATGGTAAAGAATACCATGTCGGCGTTTACAGAACATGCAAAAAAGAAGTGAAAGCAGACAGCAAGGCATATGGAACTATCAGACTTGCTAATCATTTGTCAAAACAATGCCCAAATTGTCTTGCTTTTGGACATAATGCCAGTGCAAAAGATCAACCTACTCTTTCATTAGATAGCGGCACGGTCGGGACTTCAGTCCTGCATACTTTTAATCTAAAAAATGTGAAGAGAGGTTAATTAGGTATATTATCATGGATGAAATTCCTTTCTAGGTGGTCAAGGGTAAGGGGTTTAGAGAATTATTAAAGGAGTTATGTCCTCGTTTTTCGTATCTACGAGACCAGAAAATTGCGAGTTTAGTATAGGAAATGTATACTTTGGAGAAGGGTATGATAATGAGTGTGATAGGGGAAAGAAGAGTGAGCATCACTACCGATACTTGGACATCCGTTCAAAACATATATTATATGGTTGTTACCACTCATTTCATGGATAGTGAATAGAAGTTGCATAAAAGAATAATTAATTTTACAAAAATAACGAGTCATAAAGGTGACGATATAAGAAGATTTTGGAGATGTGCTTGAGAAGTGGGGGAATTGAAAAAATCTTTAGTATTACGGTCGATAATGCATCCGCTAATGATGGGGCTATTGGATACATGAAAAATAGATTGGGTGATATGAATACTTTATTATTCAATGGCAAATACTTACATATGAGTTGTGCATGTCACATAATTAACTTGATTGTTAAGGATGATTTGAAAGATCTATATAGCTCAATTGAATGTATAAGGAATTGTGTAAAATTTATTCATTCATCCCCCGCAAGATTGGACAAGTTTAGGGTATATGCTATTATGTTTAAAATGGATCAAATGTCAAACATACCCATGGACGTTCCAACTAGATGGAATTCAACTTATAAAACACTTGAATGTTTTGGAAATTATAAGAAGGCGTTTGATAGAATGGCCGACGAAAGTGCTCCTTTTGTAAGTTATTTCAACGAAAAAGATAAAGATGGGTTAAAAGAGTTGGACCACCAAATGATAATGATTGGGAGAAGTCTAAGGCCTTTGTTCACTATTTAAAAAAATTATGATGCCACTTTATCATTAAGTGTAACTAAATCTTGCACATCTTCTTCAACGTTTGTGGTTGTGTCTGACCTACTTATTGACATTGAAATGAAAATTAATGATGATGGTAATCCGATTTTGCAAAATGTTGGGAAATCTATGAAAGTTAAGTGGGATAAACATTGGGGAAATTTTGAGAGTGTGAACAACATGATTTATGTAGCTCATGTTCTCAATCCAAGATATAAACTTGAATTGCTACAAATTTCCTTTGAAGATAGCAGAAAAGATAGTTATGAAATTAAAAACATTGTTCATGAAATAAAAGAATGTGTTCTAAAGGTATATAATGAATATAAAGGGGTTAATGAACAAGCACGAATATCTATCATAAAGGAAAATACCTCTAAGGACCATGTACATATTAGTTCTCAATCAAGTGGACTTTATCATATTGAGATGTGACTCAAGAGAAAGAGAGAACAAATGGAAATTAGAGAAATTAACAATGAAGTAGACAAATACTTTTCGGATCCTTGTGAGAAACTCGATTGTGAATCTTTTGATCTTTTGAATTGGTGGAAGGTGAATCAAGCGTGGTATCCAATTCTTTCGTTAGTTGCCAAAGATTTATTTTCAATTCCAAGTTCAACCGTGGCTATTGAGAATGCTTTTAGTTTGGGAAGGAGAATTGTTGATCCTTTTAGAGCTTCATTAACTCCAAAGATGGTTGAGACGTTGGTTTGTACAAATGATTGGCTTAGGGGAGATGAATTCAATTTCTATAAGGAGCCAAGCGAAGATGATGTCTCTTTCTACAAGGAACTTGAAGAATTTGAAACAAGTAGGCGTTTGTTAAATTTTATCAAAAAAAATATGGTACAACATCTATTTTCTAATAACAACCAAGGTGGTCAAAACAGAAAAGATGACATTGACTGAGCCATAAAAGAATATATGTGTGTCTTACTAAATTGTAGAGCATTGAAAAGCATTTATCAACATTTAAAATAAACTGCCAAATGATAATAAGGAGAGTCTTCACCACTTCAAATTCTTTTGTACATATTGCAACTTATAACAGCGAACGATATGTTTAGATTGACTTTGAGGTTTGAATTTGAAGCTACTTTACAATTCATTTCTTTCTACGTTTCAGCATGTATCATTATTGCCAAATGAATTGTAGCTACTTTGGAATTTAGTTCATATCGAAAACTATATATTTATCAGCATTTAAATTTCCAAATGAATGAATGATGATAAGGAAAGTATTCACTACTTTACTGTTCAAATTCTTTTCTATAGTTTAATATTATGATACTTACAAAAGTTAATTTGAAGCTGCTTTACAATAAAAGTTAATTCTTTTCTACCATTCATATTTACAGTTCAAATTCTTTTCTTCTTCTATAAATTACTTACATGATAAAATTTGAACACCTCAAAATCATTTATGGAATCCATAAAATGTTTTTCATATTTTTACCTTCACATGCTTGAATGATAAAGCTCCACCTTCAGATCGACCATCTTCCTCCAATTCACCTAGTTAACTACACTGTTGGGAGATACATCATATGATCATACAATAGATGAGAAAACTGGGACATCCATGATGGCTCATTGGATTCATTAACTCTATTCAAAACTGGTTTTCTAGTTTTTTTTGCTACAAAAATGATGTGTAATCCTAAATTTATGTAACGACCCGCAAATCTGTACCCTTTGAGTCAACACTATTCTACAACAATCAACTCAAGTTGTACAGAAATATGAACCATTTGGGTTTAAGAAGAAGAGGTAGAAGAAGAGAAAACAAAATAACATCAGAATCTAACCATCGCAGCGGAATAAAATATAATAGATAATAAATAATCTTTACTCAATCAAATATATCTCTATTTATATATTACATCAATCAGAGTACATCAATCACAGCTCAACATCAATATCATACAAATGGGTACACAACAACTCAACACAGCGGAATATGTATATATATATACAAGTACGGGAGTACGTATCGCCATCCTGCTCGTCACCTGAGCTCCACAGCACCTCCTGTATCCTATAATACTCGGTCTGACCCGAGCATTACAGTTAAATAACACCCGAGTCAGTCTGGAGTACCAGCGTGAGAAAATCACACCTAATTTGATTATTAAAGTTTCAAAAATCCTTTGAAAACAAAAGGCATCTCGTAAGACCACGCCACAAAGAAACATGTCGGGTTTTTACCTTACGATAGCTAAAACAATTTTTATAGAAATACTTTGATATTATAATAGGGTCTATATACAAATACTTATAAAATAGCCGAAATTGTTACATGATTAAATTCCAGCTACTAGCCACAGAGTGGGTAATACAAATAAAACTCGTACAGGGCTCGTAGGAAGTATGGATTTCCAACTAATGACTAGGCATTGAGGTACCACCTATCACATTACAGGGCCTAGATCACCGTACCGAGGAGTACGCCCGCTTCCCTGCAGCACAAGGCCGGGACTACCCCTTACTGGATAATCCCGAGTGAGATCACCCCGCGGTTGGGATCAGCAACCGCCCACTAAGCCGAAATAAAAAGGGACATCGAGACTGGAATGGCCTCACCCTGCTTGGGTGCTACCCGCCTAGCCTTGCTGCATAACCCCTGATTTTCAGTCATTCCCATTTGATGAGGCTTGAGGCTAAGCGTTACCTTTTATAGAACATATCCCTTAGAATTCCCATCGTCCACCTGACGATGTTTCGCAAGCATTCATCCTTACAAGTCCGTCCCGGGTTCGAACGGATCCGAAGGCACTATTCCTACTACATCCATTTTGGAAATATCCTCAGGATTAGTAGCGATTATCCCTTGCACTTCACTACTCCAACTTCGACTCCAACTCGTTTACGCAAACGTACAAACCAGATCGAAGTGGTTTTCGAGAAATAAATCTCAATCCCGGTCTCTTCGAAACGATCAACGTATTTTTGTCCAATATTGATGGTCGGTGATTTAACTATCAATTAACATTCACAAACAACCATCCAACATAAATAATTTCATCAAATTATTTATTTCCTTCAAAATATCTTCACAAGATATATTTTCCATTTTCAAAACCCTTAGAAAAAAACACAGTTTCAAATATATTCCTTTCCCGGAATAATTTCCCAATATTTTTTTCTTTTTTCACTGAAACGCCATTTATAAAATACTTCTAGCTTTAAAATAATTTAAAAGCACTTATTTATAAAATATATTTCATAGCCTTAAAAATTTAAAACTACTTTAATACGTAATTAAATTATATACTTAGGGAATATTTAATAAATAAGGCTACTGTTATTAAAATATAAAACTAGATTTTCTTTAAAAACAAAAACCAAGTCAGATAATAATTACTACGATAATAGTTTTGAAAAATATTTACTTTAGAATTTAAACGTTTAAAATTAATAAGTTTTCTAAGATATGCTTTTAAAATAACATTAAAACCTTTAACTTATATTTAAAATTGCTTGAAACCGTACTTGGCTATCCAGGGAAACACTCTTCTCTTGCACATCTTTAAAAATGAATCACTATCTATTTTTAAACGAATTTCCATTCCTTTATAAATTTCCACTTGAATTCATATTTAAAATATCCACCGATATTTTATTTTATTCGATATCCCAGTTTAAAAGTTCCAAATCTCATTTAAAATAAATTCTTTATTCATTCAAATAATATCACTTAAGCTTTACAATTTATTATTACCCCTAATAATTCAAATTTTTCTTATTCCAAATTTGTTAGCGTTTTACAATCTCTTTTGTTTTATTTTATTTTCAATTCATTTTTAATTTATTCCAATTCACTAGAATTATTTTACTCAGAAATTTACTCTTTTATTTCTTTCGAAAATACAATTCTAGAGATTTGATAATTTATTTTACTGAGATATTCAATCCAACCATACCATTCATGTGACGACCCGACTTTCCACTCCCGGAAAATCGCATCATCTTTAAGAAAGAATGGGATAGAAAAGAGAAAAGAAAGAAGAGAAAGAAGAGAAAGAAGAAACAACACTAGAATCTCAACAGCGGAACGAATAAATTATATTAATAACAAAGTATTACATAGTATACATCAAATATCAGAGTACACAAACAATACAACACATACTAGACAGTTATAAACACCTGTCTAGTTATTACAACTCAATACATACAGAAAACACTCAGAGATACCAACACAGCGGAAAAACTATATAACTATGCGCAGAAGCCTCCTGTTCCATATGCTCCTCCACAATACGTCAAAGCTATCCTGAATCCTAACATGAATTCCCTTGGCTACTTGTAAAAATTTGAGTACCCAAGAGTTATAGAAAAACAACAGAAATAACTCCGGGTCAGACATGGATCTGGTGTGAGTAACAGGTTAAAGTTGCTTAACTTTGAAAAACCTTTGAAAAGAAAAAGGTATCACGTAAGACTTCCCACACATAAACATGGAAAAGTTTTTACCTTACGCTAACCAAAACATTTGATAGGAAATCCGATGATATTATAATAGTGTCTAGGGTTTTCAAGTAAAATACAGAAATAGCTGAAATGCTTACATCTCACATTTCAACATAGTTGGGCACAACTAATACGTATGGCACTTATTGGATTTTGGATTCCATCAATGGCTGGGCTACCGGGGTACCGCCTGTCACAGTACGTGGCCTAGATCACCGTATCGAGGATTACTCCCTTCATCCCCTGCAACACAAAGCCGGACCCGTTCCTTACTGAACAGTTCCAAACAAGACAACCCCGCAGTTGTGATCAGCAACCGCACCACTAAGCCGAAAAATAAAGGGACCTCTAGACAGGGATAAATCTTGCTCTCAAGTGGGTGCTACCCACGAAGCTTTGCTGCACCTCCCCTGTTTTAGCCATTCCCGGTTGATGAGGCTTGAGGCTACGATTACCTTTATATGACATATCACTTAGAATGCTCATCGTCCACCTGACGATGTTCTGAAAGAATTCAATCCATACAAGTTCGCTCCGGGTTCGAACGAAACCGAAGGCATTATCTCGTTACACTCGTATTGGTATCACCCTCAGAGTTAACGACAATAACCCTTGCACTCTGAATCACCATCTCGAATCTATAAGCACTATTCCGTCAAACTCATTACGGAATCACCCACAGAGTTATATTGACGTATAGCCCTTACACCTCGAGTCTTCACTCGCTCCATTTGGGTTAACGACCTAACGTTATTTGGAATCGATGTGGTTTTCGGATCCAAATATGGAAACCCGATCCCGGTCTCATCGAAATCCAAAGCGTGTCTTTTAAGGTCCAAGTTGTTTTAAGTTTAAAACAATTCAATTTATTATCTAAATATACACAGATAGATAATTCACAACACAATAGATAATTCAACATTATCATTATCAACAGATAATTCATATCAAAATCAGATAATCCATATTATCATCCAAAAGCAACCAATGCATCCATATCACATACACAACTCATCTCATAACTGAGATTACAAACCATACCAAACAACCAATACCATTCATCAAACATAAGCAATGATCTAATGATCTCACCATTTATAATTAATTTAAAATGAATTAAATTAATTACTAAATCTCTAATTAATTTAAAATAAATTAAATTAATTACTTCATCATCAAAATCCTGCTTATCTTAATCTTCAATTGATTATAAATAAAATTTATAAATCATCATCTCATTATCCATTTCACTTAATCATTATTGATTAACTATCTCTAATTACAATAAGTAATTAACATTTAATATTAATCATACCTTAATTAATCAATTCGAAATTACATCATTAATTAATTAATTAATGATTACATTTAATCAATCTCCCAATATAAATTAATTGCATAAGTAATTAATCTTCAATTTAAACAACATATATATTAATCACCCTTGACTAATAACCATTCAGTAATTAACTACTTTAGTTACTCATCTCATAAATTAATTACTCTTAATTAATTATTTAAATTAATCCCATGATTAATTTCAAAGTAATTTAAATCCAAATTACTTCTGTAATAAATATCTTTAATTACATCCTGTAATTATTAATTAATTACTTCTCTAAGTAATTAAAATTTTATTAATTACATAAGTAATTATTAATAATCCAAAAATGTTTAAATTAATTAAACTTAATTAATCTAAACTAATCACCTTAATCAAATTAATTACACCAAGTAATTAATTCATTAATTACTTCATTAAGTAATTAAAACTTAAACAATTGATTATTATTAATTAATTAATCTAATTAATTATCAAAAATTAATCACATTAATTAATTGTTAAAATAATCTTAAGTTAATGACCTTCATTAACATTTCTTAATTATTAAATTAAGAAATTGACTTATATTTAATCATTATTAATTATCAATTAATTAATCTTTAATTATCATTTAAATTAATCTCTAATTATTGATTAATTAAGTGTTAATTAAAAATCTTAATTATCATTAATCACTTGATTAAGTAAATCTTAATCATAAATTAAAATTTAATTAACCATTCTTAACTATAGATTAATTAACCTTAATTAATTAATCTCAAATCTTAATTAATTAACTTAAAAGTTATTAATTACCTAATTAATCATCCACATTATTAATTAATTAAATAATTAATATTCCATTTAAATTAACTTAATAATTTAAATGAAATCAATTTCTTAAATTCAAAATTAAGAAACATTCTTCTTTAACAAAGTATTTTAAACACTTTATTTCAAAACAAAATTCAAATTTTAAAATTTTCTTTTTAAATTCAAACTAAAACACAATTTAAATTTTCATTCTAGATTCAAACTTAAAATTTAAAACTTATTTCACACTTCCATCTTCATTTTTAAATTCAAATTATTTAACCTTTTCCAAAAAATGGTTAAAACAAATTTAAATTTAAATTTAAAAACTTATTGAATTTTAAAAACTATCATAAAAATCAAATTCCAGGTTTGAAACTGAATTTAACCTTATTTTAAACCTTATTTCAAAAATTTAAAACTTATTGTTTTAAATTCAAATCAATGTTCTTTTATACTTTTAAAAGTTTAAAATATAAATTTAAATTCCAAATTTTAAATTCTAGATTTAAATTCAAACTCAAGTTCCATATTTCTGTTTTTTTTCCAAATTTTAAACTTGTTTTTAAATTCCAGTTGCATTTTAAAGTTTACTTTTAAACTAAAACAGAAAAACAGTAAACAATTTGCTGTTTTTAATTTAACATCTTAAATTTGAATTCAAAAATGATTCAAAACTTCAGATTTAAATTATTGAATCATATTTAAGTTTCAGGTTAAAATTTCAAATTGAACTTCATTTGACAAATTTTGAAATTTTACTTTTAAATCTAAAAACAGAAAACAGTTTCTGTGTTTAAGTTTTAAACAAATCTTGAATTTAAAAGCATTTAAAAATTTAATTCAAAGATTTAAAACCTAAAACTTAATTCAATTTCAAATTAAATTTCCAGTTTCCAACTTATTTTCAGATTTGTTTGAAATTTCCTTTTACTTCAAATTTTTGAAAACTGGAAAAATAGGTTGCTGGTCAAACCTTAAAACAGAAATACTTACATTTTTTTTAAAAAAAAAATTCAAATTATTAAAACAAATAGAATTCAAACTTTTGAATCCACATTTAAATTCAGTTTAAATTACATACTTATTCAGGTTTTAAGTTTACATTTTTAAAGACTTTTAAAATTTTAAAATCTGAAAAACAGGTTCTGTTAAAACCTGAACACATTTCAACCCGAGCAACTAAACTTTTACTTCGGGTCAGAAGGCATACTACTTCGAGTCCCATGCTTCCCATCTTCGAGTCAATTCTCAATATACCCGAGACCCTTACGGGTATAAAATCCTGAAACCCACTTCAACAAATTCTCATCACCACTGCACCAGCCCATCCACTCCGGCCACCACCGGCCCAACCCACGACCATCCCACGGTCAATAATCCTTCCCTCAGGCCAACTCGACACCCACTTCTACAACATATGCTCGAATTCAAATTCGAGATCCAGATTCCAAACCTGGAACTGCAGATAACAAAACACCTCCCAACCTGCCAACATCAATGCCTCCCATCACTGACCACCATCTCCTTCCATACTCCGGCGAAGACCTCACCAAACCACCATCTTTCATCATGCAAAACGTGGTTGAACTCGATCAACCGAGGAGACCACAATCTGACCAAACATAGTGACCAAAATAACTAGGGTTCCTAACTGGAAAAATCCCAAATTCAACAAAAATATTGAATTTTAATCCAATACAATATTTTTCCTATAATATTTGATAGTTAAACTATCCTAAGAATCAAATTCATCCAGATCCAATGCAAGTTTCAACTGTGCTCAACCTAATTGTAAAATACAGTAATCCCAAATCTGCATTTATTTTACAGCACTATAAATTATCGTTTTACTTTTAAAAATCTTATTTTTGCATGATGGTTTGATATACAAACCTAAATCATTGTTTTATAATGTTTGGATTTTCACCATAAACAATTTCTTACTCTGTTATATTTACTTCAAGTAAACAGAATTTTATCTATAACTTATCCTATACTAAACAAGCTTCATTCAAAATTGAAATCATGTCAGCAAACATCCCAAAAGAAAATATTTCTAGAATAAATCAAGAGTAGGAATTTGAAGAACAGCAAGACACAGTAAATAACATATACACATAAATATTTTCACATGTATATATGTTCACAGAAAATTCAAATCTTAATTTCATTCTTATTTAAAAGCAAGAAATCAATATTTTCCTATTAATAAATTTTATAAATTAGAGTTACTCACCTGAACCAAAATGCAGAGCAAACTTTCAAATTGCAGGCTCCAGATTTGTGAAAATAGATGAATGCAGTCATGAAAAATTGTGTGCAGACCCTTCTTGCTTAAATTTGAAATGCAGGCCTTTGTTTCAGCAAGAACATGCAGATAGCAAATTCCTCCAAGTTGTAGATTGCAGGAAACAAAAATGCAGGCTTGTTTTATTTCCAGAGTTTTGAAAGATGGATGCATGCCTCAGTTTACACATATGCAGGTTGCAGATGTATGCAAACTTGAATTTTTCATTTTGAGGAGCTATAGGCTTGTTAGAGGATGCAGACTTGTTTTTAGAGGAATTGAATGCAAGTGTTTACAAGTTTGAGGAAATGAATTTGCAGATTTCCATTGAAGTTGATATGCAATTGAATTTTTTTCTTCTTTCATAAAATGGAAATGAAGAAAAGAAAAGAGAATGGGAAGAGTGCAAATTATATAACAATGTTTTGATTTAAATTAAAATTAAAGAAAACAAAATTAAACAAATGACACATGGCTTGTGTTGTTAACACTTGTCAACTTAAATCTTAAACTAACTTACAAATGTAAATTAAGCTTACATATGTCTTTGTAAATGTTTTTGTCATTTTAATTAAGTGTTAAAGAAAGTTAAACTTAGTTAATTAGTTCTTATATCCTTTAAACAATTTATGAAAGATGTTACAACTTATATGAATACATGTTTCATATTTAAATTGTATTTTAAATTTAAAATTAAATTTACAAATCAAATTATCAATCAACTTTTAAAAAGAATTAACATAAACACTTTATAACTTATTTTAATATTAATCTTTAAGTCAAAAATGAATTTTAAACCAATTAAAACATTTTTCTTATATTAAAAATCATATAGTATCTTATTAAATATTTTTGAAAAGTTTAAATTAAAAATAAATCTCAATTCCTATTTTCAAAACATTAAAACTAATTTAACAACTTATCTATTTAAAATATATACAAATACATATATATTATTAAATAGAAAATAATTTATCAGTTTACTAAAAATAAATTCACAAATTAAATATTTAAATAAAGAAAATTATTAAATTAAATCAAATTTATTAACAAAATTCATCAATTCAATTTAAATTTAAACTCAAATTATTAAATTTAAATTGTCCAAAATTCCTGGATATTACAATTCAATACTTCAATTATTCATAAAATCATCACAGAATATCAAATATTCAGACCACAGAATATTAAACAATCTAAATAATTTCGAGGGGTCCAGTTGGATCCCTCCAACCTGTTTTCCCTGCATCCAAAGATGTTAGCACAATAATATGCCAATTCCAGAATATAACATACTATAACACATCCATCAATTTCAACCATTCAAACAATTATTTAAATTTAATCATTTAAATTTAAATTTAAATTCACTGAGTGAGATTAACTCACCTTTGCTTTTTGTTTGGCAATCCCATTCCATCTCGACCATTAACTCCCAATTTTGGACCTTGTATAAATATATTATGGTTTATTAATACTTGAACAATCAATTTCTTTCAATAGATTTAATTAATTAACATTTTTAATTTGAACTAGCCCAATGGTCAATCTCCTATTAGATAGATTTAATTAGCCAAATTATTCTATTAATTAATTTTCCTCAAAATAAATAAAAAATTTCGTTACAAAAATAATTAATTTAGCTAATCTACCTAATGACTATTTTTAAAATAATCAAGTAAATTTTAAGACGTATTGATGTATATACATATATATTTATTTATTTTGAAACTATATATACATATATATAAACATATACTTATAAAAATAGTCTGTATAGGGTTTAAAATTGATTTTTACATAAACATTCAATCGATATTAATTTGGATTAAAGGTAAAATCGATATACCTAACTCTTCGATCCCAAGAGAATCCAATCACAACCAACCCAATATGCGAAGAAACTGAAGCCACAACAGCTCGCTGCCGACCCCCGGTGCAACCCAAAACCCACGCTCATCCACTTCACGATGACTTCAAATCGCAGATGGCTAAGAATACTTCGACTACGAGGATCCACTGCCGTGAACTAAAACTCACTTTCAAGTTCACTGCTCTACTCCAGGCATTGCCGATCCCACGAGATTCACCCATCCTGCCTCGCGACTTCGTGCAACCCTACTTCCAGTTGAAACCCTAGCCTTGCGATGCCCTAGCTCGCATCCATCACCAAAGCATCGCGACCGTCCCAGATAACCCAAACCCTAGTTAATAGCCGCCGCTCGACTACCGTCGATTCTGAGAACACAAGCACACTCCCTCCCAGACTCAAGAATCTCTTCAGCATCCAATCTCCACGTGCGTGATTCGCCGCACTTCCCCCAGCACTCGCGATTCTCGATTTTAGGAATAGTATAAATTTCAATTTCATAGGGTATGTGATTTAGAACAAGGTCGTATATTTAATTTTGAAGAATAGAAGGAGATGAGGGATTAAGAATTTATGTTCGGCCATTACTTTGCTTCTGAAATTCGTTCCAATTACAGAGGATAAGGGTGCGCGAATCTATTTACAAAGGCTTGATTTTGGCTTCCAGGAGAAGGAAGGAGGGAGCAAGAATAGATGTTGTCGTACTGAAAGCTGAGAAAGGGAGACAAGATTTGAAAGAAGGCAGTTGATAGGGATAGTACGTGAATATTTAAATAGAATTTCAAATAGAATTTTCAACGCGTTTTTATATCGTACACTCACACAACTGCTCCAATTACTACGAAAATTGAAACCTTATAATAATTTAATATTATGGATCCAATGAAACTGGTTTCATTGAATTCCGAGACAGCGCCTCGGAAGGCTATTTTTAAATTCAAATTAAGCTATAAATTTTAAAACTGAACAAATCAGTGTTAAATTTAATTTTAACACTTTTATTATCTTTAGTATTATCAATATAAATTTTATAAGCCTTCAAATTATATTTTTAATAGGCTTAAAACTCTAGATACAACAATTTTCCCAACTTCACTTATTTAATTTAATTGTTTGATTTTCAAAAAATTTATGATATCCGTAATTCAAGTTAAAATTATACTACTGAATATCTAAAATCAATCGAATATTCCCGATTTTAAATGCTTAAAAATTCCGGGTCGTCACATCCCTCCTCCCTTAAAAGAATTTCGTCCCCGAAATTACTAGTTATTTTGAATGATCCAATACCCATTTACTTATTCCCAAAACCAAACAATTTAACATTCTACCAACTACTTTTATAAAAGACCATTATCATTCTTATTAATTTTCCAAATCTTTCCCTAGTTTCAGACTATACCATTTGTTTAACCATTTAAGTTTCAATTTTAAACCAAATTTTGAATTCTCAACATTTTCTCAAAAAATTTCTAACTCCCTAAATTCCCGAAAAATTTCGCCAGCGTCTCCTTTGCACGGCTGACTCGGTACAACTACAAAATGGCTCTATGGCCTTCCAATCCAAAAAGAAAACAAAAGCCAAGTGGCTCGATCCAAATCCCAATCCAATTTCATATCAAAATTTAAATACATACCTTTTGACGGGCAACTCATATTTATCTTCTGAAATCAAAATCAATTATCTTTTCCCTTTATATTACCTGCATATCCTGCTTAGCACTAATATCCAATCACAATATTCCCAAAACATTTTATCGAATCCCTTACCAAATGCCAATATTCATCCAAATATCAACTTAGAATATATTTGAAATATTAAATTTCCAATCAAGAATTGACCATTCCTTACTTAAGTTAACATAAGCATTTTGTATGTTTCTTTATTTATTTCCGTCTTACCACTTCAATTATATCCATTTCTATCCACATTGGTTTATCTCTATTTCTATATGAATTCAATTTATTTGTCCACTCTGCATATATAAATTTTATTTGTCATTTATTACTAATTCATATCATTATTTTAATTAGTTTCATTTATAACTAATTTTAGTATCCAATTTAAATTCGCTTTGTCTTTAACAAAAATTTCTTTAAAAAAATTTCTAAATTTTTCTAACTCCCAAAATTTTCGAATTTTTTTGGCAGAGTCTCCCTTGTACGAAGGAGCTTTTGCAATTTGACAAAAGATATAAATATATATACATCGACCCACACGGTCGGAAAAACCAAAAATAGTTCATATTTCCTATTTTTAATCGCGTAGGCGTACCTTATTTAGCATTTTTAAGCAAGCGACTTATTATTTTTAGCAAATAGCACAACCAAATCCAGCCACACGACTTCCAGGTACCTGTACTTACTCAATTTAAACATGTAAGTGCCAAATATATGCAGTTTAACTATATTTCACTTAGTCACAATGGTTAAAACATATGAATTCTAAAAGAAATGCACATCAACATTTTCCATAAGCAATTTATACAATTCCATACTAATTCAACTATTTCAATTAATTTACAAACCATTTCCTTTCAAATTGAATGGTTTAAAACTCAATCGCTTACATTCAATTTATTTTCAAGCAACCCAAACTCATACTTAATCCAATTATCCTCAAAATCAATTTATTTTACTCCTACCCATCCAAGGCATTGTAATAACTTCTATTTACATTCAATAACAATTTATTCTTGCAATTTGACGAGATTTATGTGAATAAATTAGTATTTATGTTTTATAACCATTTTAAATGGATTTCAACTCAATTTATACTTAATTCTATTCCATTTTCAATTTATTCACATTCCATATATTCTCATTTTCTTTGCATTTCAGATTTGAATCCATTCACTTGCATTTCATTCCATATTTGTTTATTTCAAACTATTTTATTTAGCTCAAAGACAATCTAAGCTATTTCATTCAATAACCATTTCTCAACTTATTTAAACCATACTTCATTTGGTTCTTATTTATCCCATCCATTCACTTATTCAATATAATTAGTTTATTCACTCAATCCATTTTGAATTTTCATTTTCTTAAATGTTATTTACAACCCACCAAATTTTATTTCGATCCAAATTCATTTTTACTTGATTCAAATTCAATCCAATATCATTAAACTTGATTTCAAGTAGAATTCAATTCAATTCTCCCCCTTATATTCAGCTTAAGTCAACTTATTTTGATTTATTCAATTTTTTTTCTATACTTAAACTCATTTCATTTTGCAAATAAATTTCTCTTTTCAATTTAACTTGATCCTATTTTAATCCAATCCCATTTCAAACTACAAATTTATTTGATCATTTATTATACATCTTAACTTTTAGATTCGGCTCATTCAATTAATTACAAGGTCATTTCCAATTTATTTCCACTTTGTTAGAATTTATTTTCAATTCAAACCATTACTATTTTAATCCATTTCTATTTTTATTCGATACATTTCCAATTATATTAATTAATTAACACTTCACGTTAAATTTTAATTTATAACTCAAGTTCTGAATCCACTATCCATTTCAATTTACCACCCAATTTTATGAACTCACAGTTCAATTTCATTTACTTCACCAACAATTTAAGTCGAATTTAATTTATAACTTGAGTTTTAGTTCCAAACTCCATCATAAACTCTCAATTCAATTTCATTAACTAATTTATTATATAATTAGTTCTTCCCTTATTCATAATCCAACACTTGAATGTTTATTCCAAATATCACTTCATTTTATTTTCTTAAGTTCAATATACTTTATAATTCAAGTTTGGATTTTCTTTTCATTTTCCAATTCATCAAAATATTAAATTTGGGCTTTGTATTCCATTTCCAATTTTATAAGTCACAACTTATTATTTTCACACATTTCCAATCATTTTAGGCTTAAATATGTTCATCTTTTATTTTTAACTCAAGCCTTCTATTTATTTATAGCCCAAGCATATTTTATTGCTATGGATTTTTAATTCCCTTACTCGTTATTCTTATTTATTTATTTCAATTCCAATCCTTATCCAATTTATTTTCCCTTGTTCAGGTAAGAATTTAATTTCATTCATTAATTCAATTAAATTCTTATTCCAATTCAGTTTTACTTTAACTCAATCCGATTTTTAACTTAATTCGAATACAACTAGATATTATTTCCAACGTATTCAATTTATTCCAACCCAGTTAGATTATCTTATTTCCCCTTTAAATTTAAATTCCAACATTCAAAGCTTATATTCCCTTCCTTGTTTAAGAATCATCTTAATTTATAAGTTTCAACTATCTCATCAGGATTTTTAAATTCCCGGCTTTGGTTTCAAATCATTTTGAAATCTCCAACATTTCAAATCTCATTTCTCAAAAACTTTAAACCAATCCTGGCTTTTATTTTCAACAAATTCCCTTTGGAAATTTTCAAAAACAACCAGCTTTCTAAACAAATCAGTTTTATTATGGCAGCAATCCGTCACTTAGGAATTCAAAAATGAATACTGATGATGCGGCCGTCATCATCAAAATTATTTTCCAATGATCCAAGTGATTTCAATGCTATATCACTTTCAAATCCTTTTAAAACAGATTTCCATTCAGAAATATCTCCAAAACAATAGCACTATCATTTATCTTCAAAACCCTCCGACAAACACTACCAAAATATTAGGGATTTTAAATTTCCAAAGCCTGCTTAAATAAATTCTAACTATAATTCATTTGTATAGTTTATGCTTACATAAATTCTCATTTGATTGTATTTCAATTCATAAATTATATTTATAATGCATATTTACAAATTTCATTTTATAATGAAATTATTCCCTTAAACTTTTGTTATATTTTCAATTTCCAGTTAAATTTTCACTTAACAATGGTAATGCTTTAATATTATTCTTTCTAACATCCAAGCAACCATACACTAGTTAAAATAGTTTACAAAAAACTTTTCTTTATATCAAAATATATTTTTGGGTAAAATTATTTCATTCACCCATATTTAAAACAATACCATGTCGATTGTTCTATCCAAGTGTTTAGAAACCCTTTCAATACAGTTGTCCAGACTGTGCCGACGAAGGTTCATATGCCACTCAATAAACCAATCAACACAATATTAAAACAATTTATATTCACTAACAAATACGCACTCATATCTATTAATACGCTCAGACTCATTATAGAGTACTACGGACTCTATTTTAAATGAGTAATTCCCACCAGAGCCAAGGTTATCTCCAACCTAAGCTCTGATACCAAGTGTAACGACCCGCAAATCTGTACCCTTTGAGTCAACACTATTCTACAACAATCAACTCAAGTTGTACAGAAATACGAACCATTTGGGTTTAAGAAGAAGAGGTAGAAGAAGAGAAAACAAAATCAACATCAGAATCTAACCATCGCAGCGGAATAAAATATAATAGATAATAAATAATCTTTACTCAATCAAATATATCTCTGTTTATATATTACATCAATCAGAGTACATCAATCACAGCTCAACATCAATATCATACAAATGGGTACACAACAACTCAACACAGCGGAATATGTATATATATATATATATATATATACAAGTACGGGAGTACGTATCGCCATCCTGCTCGTCACCTGAGCTCCACAGGACCTCATGTATCCTATAATACTCGGTCTGACCCGAGCATTACAGTTAAATAACACCCAAGTCAGTCTGGAATACCAGCGTGAGAAAATCACACCCAATTTGATTATTAAAGTTTCAAAAATCCTTTGAAAACAAAAGGCATCTCGTAAGACCACGCCACAAAGAAACAAGTCGGGTTTTTACCTTACGATAGCTAAAACAATTTTTATAGAAATCCTCTGATATTATAATAGGGTCTATATACAAATACTTATAAAATAGCCGAAATTGTTACATGATTAAATTCCAGCTACTAGCCACAGAGTGGGTAATACAAACAAAACTCATACAGGGCTCGTAGGGAGTATGGATTTCCAACTAATGACTAGGCATCGGGGTACCACCTGTCACAGTACGGGGCCTAGATCACAATACCGAGGAGTACGCCCGCTCCCCTGCAGCACAAGGCCGGGACTACCCCTTACTGGATAATCCCGAGTGAGATCACCCCGCGGTTGGGATCAGCAACCGCCCACTAAGCCGAAATAAAAAGGGACATCGAGACTGGAATGGCCTCACCCTGCTTGGGTGCTACCCGCCTAGCCTTGCTGCATAACCCCTGATTTTCAGTCATTCCCATTTGATGAGGCTTGAGGCTAAGCGTTACCTTTTATAGAACATATCCCTTAGAATTCCCATCGTCCACCTGACGATGTTTCGCAAGCATTCATCCATACAAGTCCGTCCCGGGTTCGAACAGATCCGAAGGCACTATTCCTACTACATCCTTTTTGAAAATATCCTCAGGATTAGTAGCGATTAGCCCTTGCACTTCACTGCTCCAACTTCGACTCCAACTCGTTTACGCGAACGTACAAACGGGATCGAAGTGGTTTTCGAGAAATAAATCTCGATCCCGGTCTCTTCGAAACGATCAACGTTTTTTTGTCCAATATTGATAGTCTGTGATTGAACTATCAATTAACATTCACAAACAACCATCCAACATAAATAATTTCATCAAATTATTTATTTACTTCAAAATATCTTCACAAGATATATTTTCCATTTTCAAAACCCTTGGAAAAAAAACACAGTTTCAAATATATTCCTTTCCCGGAATAATTTCCAATATTTTTTTCTTTTTTCACTGAAACGCCAAGTATAAAATACTTTTAGCTTTAAAATAATTTAAAAGCACTTATTTATAAAATATATTTCATAGCCTTAAAAATTTAAAACTACTTTAATACTTAATTAAATTATATACTTAAAGGAATATTTAATAAATAAGGCTACTGTTATTAAAATATAAAACTAGATTTTCTTTAAAAACAAATACCAAGTCAGATAATAATTACTACGATAATAGTTTTGAAAAATATTTACTTTATAATTTAAACGTTTAAAATTAATAAGTTTTCTAAGATATGCTTTTAAAATAACATTAAAACCTTTAACTTATATTTAAAATTGCTTGAAACCGTACTTGGCTATCCAGGGAAACACTCTTCTCTTGCACATCTTTAAAAATGAATCACTATTTATTTTTAAACGAATTTCCATTCCTTTATAAATTTCCACTTGAATTCATATTTAACATATCCACCGTTATTTTATTTTATTCGATATCCCAGTTTAAAAGTCCCAAATCTCATTTAAAATAAATTCTTTATTCATTCAAATAATATCACTTAAGCTTTACAATTTATTATTACCCCCAATAATTCAAATTTCTCTTATTCCAAATTTGTTAGCGTTTTACAATCTCTTTTATTTTATTTTATTTTCAATTCATTTTTAATTTATTCCAATTCACTAGAATTATTTTACTCAAAAATTTACTCTTTTATTTCTTTCGAAAATACAATTCTAGAGATTTGATAATTTATTTTACTGAGATATTCAATCCAACCATACCATTCAATACTTCAATTATTCATAAAATCATCACAGAATATCAAATATTCAGACCACAGAATATTAAAAAATCTAAATAATTTCGAGGGGTCCAGTTGGATCCCTCCAACCTGTTTTCCCTTCATCCAAAGATGTTAGCACAATAATATGCCAATTCCAGAATATAACATACTATAACACATCCATCAATTTCAACCATTCAAACAATTATTTAAATTTAATCATTTAAATTTAAATTTAAGTCCACTGAGTGAGATTAACTCACCTTTGCTTTTTGTTTGGCAATCCCATTCCATCTCGACCATTAACTCTCAATTTTGGACCTTGTATAAATATATTATGGTTTATTAATACTTGAACAATCAATTTCTTTCAATAAATTTAATTAATTAACATTTTTAATTTGAACTAGCCCAATGGTCAATCTCCTATTAGATAGATTTAATTAGCCAAATTATTCTATTAATTAATTTTCCTCACAATAAATAAAAATTTTCGTTACAAAAATAATTAATATATCTAATCTACCTAATGACTATTTTTAAAATAATCAAGTAAATTTTAAGATGTATTGATGTATATACATATATATTTATTTATTTTGAAACTATATATATATAAACATATACTTATAAAAATAGTCTGTATAGGGTTTAAAATTGATTTTTATATAAACATTCAATCGATATTAATTTGGATTAAAGGTAAAACCAATATACCTAACTCTTCGATCCCAGGAGAATCCAATCGCAACCAACCCAATATGCGAAGAAACTGAAGCCACAACAGCTCGCTGCCGACTCCCGCTGCAACCCAAAACCCACGCTCATCCACTTCACGATGACTTCAAATCGCAGATGGCTAAGAATACTTCGACTACGAGGATCCGTTGCCGTGAACTAAAACTCACTTTCAAGTTCACTGCTCTACTCTAGGCATTGTCGATCCCACGAGATTCACCCATCCAGCCTCGCGACTTCGAGCAACCCTACTTCCAGTTGAAACCCTAGCCTTGCGATGCCCTATCTCGCATCCATCACCAAAGCGTCGCGACCGTCCCAGATAACCCAAACCCTAGTTAATAGCCGTCGCTCCACTACCGTCGATTCTGAGAACACGAGCACACTCCCTCCCAGACTCGAGAATCTCTTCAGCATCCAATCTCCACGTGCGTGATTCGCCGCACTTCCCCCAGCACTCGCGATTCTCGATTTTAGGAAGAGTATAAATTTCGATTTCATAGGGTACGTGATTTAGAACAAGGTCGTATAGAAGGAGATGAGGGATTAAGAATTTATGTTCGGCCATTACTTTGCTTCTGAAATTCGTTCCAATTACAGAGGATAAGGGTGCACGAATCTATTTACAAAGGCTTGATTTTGGCTTCCAGGAGAAGGAAGGAGGGAACAAGAATAGATGTTGTCGTACTGAAAGCTGAGAAAGGGAGACAAGATTTGAAAGAAGGCAGTTGATAGGGATAGTACGTGAATATTTAAATAGAATTTCAAATAGAATTTTCAACGCGTTTTTATATCGTACACTCACATAACTGCTCCAATTACTACGAAAATTGAAACCCTATAATAATTTAATATTACCGATCCAATAAAACTGGTTTTATTGAATTCCGAGACTGCGCCTTGGAAGGCTATTTTAAATTCAAATTAAACTATAAAATTTTAAAACTGAACAAATCAGTGTTAAATTTAATTTTAACACTTTTATTATCTTCAGTATTATTAATATAAATTTTATAAGCCTTCAAATTATATTTTTAATAGGCTTAAAACTCTAGATACAACAATTTTCCCAACTTCACTTATTTAATTTAATTGTTTGATTTTCAAAAAATTTATGATATCCGTAATTCAAGTTAAAATTATACTATTGAATATCTAAAATCAATCGAATATTTCTGATTTTAAATGCTTAAAAATTCTGGGTCGTCACAATTTATGTACCATATATATGCTTATTGTTTCACTTAAATTATTGACAACTTGACAAACATGATGTTTTCAACCTGTGGAGGTTTATTTCCATTTTACATATGTTTTTATTTCACTTAAACTGTTCATTATTGTTCAAATTGGATGTTTCACTTTGTTGTTTTCTGTCATTGAGATTTAAAACGGATACGATATAGCATGTATGTGATGTATTTACTATTTAATATGTTTATTGATTTATTATGCATGATTTGGTACATATTTGGACCGTTGGTATATGATCTGGTACAACTACAGAAGTATAGTATTTAATTATTTACTATTTTCAGGAAAGATAATTTACTGTTACCGACAAAACAGTTACCGACATATCGGTATACCGACAAAATGGTTACCGATGTACCGACAACGGTAATGGTAAGCGTTTTTTATTTACCGAAGAAAATGGTATGGTAATGATACTTGTATAATGGTAAAGGTAACCGTTACCATAACAGCCCTATTTTATTTTAATGGTGGGAACTTATTGCAAAGATCGTGTTTTTCTACATTGTTCTTTAACATGGACTTTTAATAACATTTCTAAATCCTGTATTAGATTGTTCGAGGTTTTAAGTGTTTGAAAATGATATTTAAATTTGGTATTTTTATATAATAATTTTAGGGATCTTTTCTAACATATTTTTCAGTATTTTAAAGTTGGTTGAAGTTTGAATATATTTTTATTAATTATTTATGAATTTTCAAAGTAAAGAGGTTTTATAATATAAAACATGTTTTCAATTATTTTTGTCAAATTCTAAATGAGTTATTTTTAAGTAATATTTTACATAGATATTTAAAACGTATTTACAAGTACTTTTGAAGTATATCTATAAGTTTGGAAAAGTGAGTTAAGTGTTTTATAAAAGAACAAAGAAAGTTTTGAATAATATCGGTTATGTTGTAATAAACGTTTTTGCGAAGTTATGTAAAAGTATATTATCTTATTAATAAGTATACTTTGATCTTTAAAAAGAATAAAGATTATGACAAGTATGGAATGGTTTTTGGTTTGTTGTGACAATATGTTAACAACATTTGTCTTTAATCCTTTTTATTATTCTTATGAACGTAGATAAAAAGAATGTTTTAAAGATAAGCATAATGAAATGGTTTTGGGTTTGTACTAACAATATTTAAGTAACATTAGTCTTAAACCTTTTGAAGTAGATTGGTGAATATACTTAGATCCTTAAAATGGATATTTCAAAGGTAATATCAAGTATAGATTCTTTTGAAAAGGATAGAAAAATTAAAAGTTTAAAGTAGGAAATCTTGTTAATGGTTTGTAAATATACTTATTCCATTTGAGATAAGCATATGAATACTTTTTGAAGTATTGGAAGAGTACAAATGAATGGTAGAAATTGGTAAACGAAGTTTTATTATATAAAAGAATTTTTACTAATAAAAGAGGTTTTTATTAATAAAAAATATTAATTGAATAAAAAAAGGGATTAGAAGTTGCTTTTGTGACTTAATCGTGCTTTTTGTGACTTAATCATGCTTTGGGTGTTTATTTATTTATAAAAGTATTTAGTCGTATACTTAGTACTAAAAGCCGATGAAGTTGGTGTTAACCGCATTTTAACCAAGCGAATTTCAACTAGAATTATAAGGTCGGAATGAAGAAGGAAACAAATTACGAACTTGGAAGCATGATTAGAAGAGCCAGAAGAGGTTACTCAAGAAATTCCATGAAGTATTGGAAAAGTTGGACCTCTCGGTACTAAGAGAAACCACTTGGGATCGAGAGCTTTTTCTTGTGATTTAACTTCTCGGTACCGATACTTCGAGCACTATGTTAAGCAATCATCATCGAATGCTTTTTTCAAAGAATAGATGAGCAACTCTAAGGATATATGAGAAGAAAGCTAGATAAGATAAGCAGTATTAGGGAAGTTATCAGAAGAAACTTGATCTTCATTGAAAAGACTTTGGAATGCATCAAGTCAGGGATAGGAGGACAAAACTTGTAAGGACCCGATTCTTCGTCTTCCGAAAATTCAACATCGATACTCACTTTATCGACTGCCGAGCAATCGAATGATGGAAAACCGAACACTTAGGGTTTTAAGAAAAAGAAAAAGACAGAAGAAGAGAGAAAAAGATAGAAAATAGAAAGGAACAGAAAACAACAGAACAACATCAGAATCTCACAATTCGCAGCGGAACAACATATAATAATAAATGAATAATCTTTAAACAAAGAACTATATCAGTTATTACATCACATACATCACATTTCATTACATCATATCATCAGAGTGTACAACAACAAACAACATCAAACAGTGCAGCGGAAAAAGAAATACTATATACTAGTAATTACGCCATGCCATCCAGCTTGCCTCCAGCAACTCCTGAATATCCTGATAAACCTTAACTCTCGACTGCCCGTGTAGAAATTGGTGGGCACCCAGAATTTAGGAAGGAAAAACAATAAACTCCGAGTCAGTCATGTGACTGGTGTGAGAACTCAAAACAGTTTATTTATCTTTAAAATCAAAATAGAAGAATATTTTTAAAGTCAATTCGCAATGCTTTTAAAAATGAGACTACCATAAGACCTCCCGCCACACACACAATGCAAACGCAGACTTGGAGGAGATTTCTTCTTATGTTAGTCAAAGATGCTTGATACGCATTAAAAAGAAACATTTGATATTATTATTAGTGCATAGTGTAGGAAAAATTCATTTCGAAAGTAGAATATAAATCTTAGCCAGCATAGGTACCATTATAGTATGCTTACTATAGCTACCATATTAGATGGTAGGTTACACAACTAAAACCGTACAAGTCACGTATTGTTTCTTTGGATTTCCAACGAATGATCAGGCCAAGGAACTTCCCATTGCCACATGAGAATGCCTCTGGATGGACATCCCCGAGAACCAAACCGGATCTCTACCAACACAAGGCCGGGTTACCCCTAACTGAGTAACAACTGACCGAATATGCCACCCCCCGGTCCTTTGGGACCTTTCACCGAGCGCTCGCAATCAATTCACACAATCATAAAGTGTTTTCAACATGAGTAAGTATCTGGGCTCCATACCATGATACCACCCTTTTCCAGAAGGAAATGCACATATCCTAAAGGGCGCTACCCCTCATAACCTTGCCGCATCTTTCCTGTTTTGACCATTCCGGGGTGTGAGGCTCGACGAAGTCACGTCCACAAAAACATACTTTATACAAAAGCCATGCTTTGGGTCAACAAATGATCATAGAAATGATCACCAGGATAGACGATCAAACAAATGATCCAATCACAAATGATCAACACAATGATCATTTTCAGCAACACTCAGCATGTCACATTACCAAATTGGGAATATATCGCTGATAACCTTCAACTACATAACCTCTGAGCTCGTACGTCTCAGAGAAGGGTGTTAAGCTAAAAGAATAAATTCTCCGCCACCAACAGAAATATATTTGAAAGAAATCTGCTTTATATCTCAATTTGTAATGTCAGACATACAATCCATACAAGTCTGTTCCAGGCTCGAACAAAACCGAAGGCACTTACAAAGAAGTTCTTGCAATCCGGGTATTCACAATCCCGATCGAATTTCCCATCACTTAGGGAATCTCTATACCAGGAGCTACCCAGTGCAGAGACAATCGATAGGTCATCCTATCGCTTTCGCAAATACCCGGTCTTCAACACCGGTCATCAAATGCAATTCATAACGACGTATCACATATTCGGAATGGGTTATACGACCCCATGGTCCTTTCCCGGTTAACCCGAATAGTGAGCGCTTATTCAAAAATAAGTGTGGCATTCAAATTCAAACAAATCACATCAATTACCCATTCAAAGGGAAATATTGATAGTCGGTTATTGAACTATCAATGGATATGCACACATCACCAGATTCCAAATAATTTTCCAAATTATTTATTTTTCAAAAATATCTTTATTAGATATATAATTTCACACTTCAAAAATAAATCAATATTTATTTTTAAACAAATTCTCCTTTTCATTCATAAATTCCATAGTGAATTTATATTTCACAATATCCATGCATATACGATTTCAATTATAAATTTCAATTT
Source organism: Allium cepa (assembly GCA_030765085.1). Taxonomy (NCBI): domain Eukaryota; kingdom Viridiplantae; phylum Streptophyta; class Magnoliopsida; order Asparagales; family Amaryllidaceae; genus Allium; species Allium cepa. The sequence goes on from CM060928.1 coordinate 963,319,212, forward strand.
ATCTTCAAAAAGATAAATTCTCATAATATTCAATGAAATATTAGAAAACATTTCCATACTTATTTATTCATAAGTAATTCACAAATTTTATTTATTTTCAATACTTAGAAAATATTCAATATACTTAAATCGAGATTAAGTATATATTTCATTCTTTAAGGAAATCATTCTCTTAAACATATTTATTTGGGCCAAAACGAATGTTACGTAAAACATCGTTACGACAATCCAAAATCACTAGTATAGGGATTCGAATTTAAGATAGATATATAAATCCCAATACTATACAAAACATTTCCTTTCGGAAATCATTTACTATAACAACTGTGTTATAGTCCACTATTTCCTTTTATTTCTCGAAAACGTCTATTTCAACAATAGATGTTGAAATCTATGGTTTCGAATCTTAATACATTTTAAAACATCGTTAGATCGTTTTAATTCTATTTAAAACAACACATCTAAAATAATTTCTTTAACATAATATTCACTATTCAAAAACGTGAATACACTACGTTAACAACTTTCATCCTTTTATCCATTTTATTTAAAGGATTATTCACAGTCAAAAATGTGAATATAACTCCATTAATAGGTTTCAACAATTTACTTCTTAAAATAAGTCGTTTTCGAATTTATAAAACAACGTTTATAAACTCCATTTCTATTTGTTTTATAACATCTTTCTTTATAAATTTTCTTTATTAACCTATTCACTTTATATCTTAATTATGAACCAAAAGTCCATATTATAAGTTAAATACTTATAAAACGATTATTTTACAAAATCGTTCCTTTTAAGACTTTCTAAATTATAAATCTTATAACTTATAAGATTCATTTATTTATCAAAAATCCATTCTTCAATTAATTTTTCAAATTTTATAAACCTACTGCTTATAAAATTCCATTTATAACTTCACCGTTTATAATTCTATGAATTTCATTCATTTTCGAATTTCATTCATAATTCATTCTAACACTTATAAAACTCGTTTTATAATTCCAACATTTTAATTTATAAATATCAATTTATAAATCTTTTAATATAAATCAATTTATATTACTATTTTAAAAATGCCTTTAAACTCCTTTATAATTTCCTCATTTTGATTTATAAAATAATCAAATTTTATAAATCCTATATTTAAACTTTTTATAATAAATTCAAAAATCCCGATTAAACTATTTTATAAAATCATTAGCTCCATATTTTCAAAAATCAACCTTTTACTATATTTCTCAAAAATCATAATTTTTATAACATTAAAAATTATAACGTTTATTTATTTAAAATAAATCAATTTCCAAACATATAGTATATTTTCAAAAATCACCTTAAAAATCATTTTTAAAGTTCCAAAACTTGGTCCAATGATGCTACATACCAAATAGCCAATCACGACAACAACGATATCATATATCGATATGATAGTCCATCAAATATCAAAATATCTGAAATCAAATAAATACGGTTGAGGAATCCAGTTGGATCCCCCAACCTGTTTTCCTGCATCCACAAACATTAGCACAATACCAATTTCGTTCCAGTACGAAATTATCGCGGTATATGGGATTTAAAATATTATCCGCTTAATAGACGGCGAAATAGGGTCTCATCCGCTAAAAAATGCGGGAAATCAATAACTCCAATATATACATATGCCAATATATATATTGCTATTATATATAATACCAATTTCACTGTTTATGAAATATTCGCGGTATATGTTTTTAATAAATAACATCCGCTTACTAACGGCGTATAATGTCTATTTTAACAATCAATAGATAACAATCATCATTCAAACATGCATTCAGATATTTTAAATCTAACTATTTAAAATAAAATCGAAACCGATTCGATTGAGTGAGAAGTTCTCACCTTGATTTCAATTCATTTTCAGCGTTTTATTTCGAATAAAATTAAACAGCCGTTTAATTTTATCCGAAATTTTCGCTAGCTCCAAAAATTTCCAATCCAATTCCATAGCGTAGTGCTCGACAAAATGAAGCCAATGCTTTTCGTTTCGTCTCAATCCGACCTCGCAGCAAAAAGTTACATCAATTTAAAGATTATACAACTTTTATATAAATTATTAACAATTTCTTTTTTTTTCTTTATATTTCCACCTAAATAATCTGGGCTGTCCATTGTTACACACCAGATCTAGGCCGATGATTTTTGTTTCTCCCCTTCCGTTCGTTCCCAGCTCCATGCGTGAGAAACAAACCCATGATAGCCGGCCCTAGGGCAAATCTACGCGACCACCACGAGCTACTCCACCATGATCAGACACCACCACTGGAAGCGCCACTCTCCACTCTATGCTCGGCCCAAGTGGCTTCGAGCTCGGCCCTTCCTCGGCCTTGAAAACCGTGCACGAACTCGAGGACTTTGAGCTTCGATTGCCGTTGATTGGTGATGAAGTTCGCGATCATAACCGTTGAACACGAAGATCTCGCTGAGCTCTACAAGATTCTAGTTGAAAGTTTTATGAATGGTTGCTTGGATTTGACGAAAACGAGGGAGGAAGTGGAGACGATTTCGGCCATTGATTCCATTAACTGGTGGCTAGGGTTTTAGAGAATTAGGTTTTCTTGTTTTTTTTTTTTGTGAATTTTGGGCCTATTTATAGAAGATTTTTGAACACTATTCATCCGGGAATTCCGAACTCCGATTTACGCGCCGTAACCAGCGTTTCTAGGGTTTACCCCGCGTTTCGGACACAATGGAACAGGTTTTGAAAGCTAATTCGGACATCCGTGCGAGTTATGGCAATAAACGTTCAATTTAAATTAAACCGATTTAAACGATTTTCTAGGCGTTTTAATTTGTACCGGACAAACGGTAAATCCAATTGACACGAAATTTGAAACCTTACAATAATATCACATTACGGATCCGATGAAACTAGTTTCGTCGAAATCCGACACTGTTTGAAAAATGGCTATTTTAACTCGCCAAATTAATATAAAAAAACAATTCGATGCGTTTCGAGCTGCCACGATCAAATGATAACTCCGATTGCTACGAAAATTGAAATCCGGTAATAACTAACTATTACGGATCCAATGGAACTAGTTTCGTCCAATTCTAAGACTGTTCAAAAATTGACTATTTTCACTAGTCGATTTAAATATTAAAATATTCAATTTTCACAAATTAACTTTTAATTCGATTTTAAAAGTTCTAAAATATCGTTCTAACTCCCATATGATAAAATAAAATTTTACAAATCATTTTCAATCATATTTAACTCAATTTTCAATTATTTCCATAATCTAACATATTAAATTATTGATTTAATTATCCAATTAAATCCAATTATTCGAAATAAAATTTATTCGACTTATAAATTCACTTCTTAATATCTAAAATTAATTAAATATTCAAATTTTAATTACTTAAAATCCTGGGTCGTTACAAAACTAGTAAAGGAGAAGGGCTTTCACCATAAAGATACCACTCGGTACCAAGGGTTTTATTGGAGTTCGGGTTGGCCTGTTCACACTTCAACCTATGGGCATGTATCTGGACCTCGAACTACATAGGCACCTGGATCTGCATAACGATTTCTCTATGAATATCGACCCTATGAAAACTAAATAATGATCTTTTCTCCACTTTTGGGCACTTCTCCTGCTTCGTCCTCTTCTTCCTCAACTGCTCCAATAACTATTAAATCTGAGATCCACTAGATTGTGATCGGATCTAACTGAATTCATTACAATCTGCAGAGAAAATAATAAATAATAAGGTTAAAGTAGACGTAGGCCAGAGCATTTGCTGAACCACTATAAAAATTGTGTCTACTGCTTTTACGTTTATTTTATTGGATCTACACATCTATTTGTGCTTTCACCTGATATTTGGGTGTTAGCGTCATTTTTAGGTCAATAGTAGACTTGTTTATCTGTAAGGGTTAAGATTGTTGTTTAAGTAGGGTGTAGAAGCAATAATGCTCTAATCTTTCAAATTCGCTCTTAACCGAGGGATAGTGTGAGATGAAAAGGTCGAATACGTGTTAATATACAAGACTTGGTTTCCATATGCGATCGTCTGTTTTGAACTTGATAATCGATTGGTCGACTATCGAACTTGACCAGAAATCCATCGATTTGGTTTTGAAGAGATCGGGATCAGTATGTTTTTTTTACTCATCAAAAACGCTTCAAAACTAATATGTGATTTCTATGTTTTGGAAGCGGTTATGAAGTAGAAGTTATAGAGTTAAACCGTCTATCCTAAGGTTAAGTCTAAGAAGGAGGTTAACTTTAGCATTTATCGGAGGACTTATACTGGAATCCATTTGGGGATTCGTGTCCTGTGTGAATGATGAAGACTCGTGTGAGAGATGTTGAATGTACCCTCGACATCAAAAATGATATAAATAGAGTAAGAGCATAGGTTGGGGTTTAGCTAACCCACAACATGGTATCTTAACTCCATATCTAGGGTATGCCTATCGATGTCGCGCACAGAAGTTGATGGTATTTGGGATCACATGTTTTAGACGTGGGCCAGCTATGTTTACATTATGTATATTCTATCTAGAGATATATGACACTCGGAGGTAGTTTCTAACACTTGTGCATGGACATCCACTTTAGTTTACTGGATGCATTTCCATAGAAAATCCAAACATAGCTTAGCATTTTGGATTGTACTTCAATATTATTATGTCGTGAGATGCAAGCAGCACAACTATTTTTAGATTTACATTATTCACCCTAGACATTATTTATTATATCACCTTATGTACTTATTGGATGTGGTTATTTTGAGGAAATAATCGTTATGGCATTCCATGTGGTCTCAAAAGTACTTTTATATAGTGTACACGTAATTTTTTAAGTTTCTCACACCAGACTTAGGTCTTACATGTAGTTTTTTCTCTAAATTCCTCATGTGCTCTTTCAAGTAGTCCAAAAAGGTAGGTTTTAGTTGGATGTTCTAGAACTCAAGGAGACAAGATGGATGTTTCATCTACCGTAGTATTCTTATTGTCACTGCAATACTACTATGCATATATCAGCATTAATGAGGACATGCTGCTTGACTGTCCAGGCTTATGATGGTATTTAGAATCGTAACTTTAAAATGTTGTACACTTATAGTGATAGTTTCATATTGTCTTTTGATATTATATGTTATCATTCCGTTGGGAGATTCTGATATTTTGTTCTTCATTTCTTTTTCTGTTTCTTTTTCTTTTTATTTTAGCATAACAATCTATCTTTCTAGCACTTGGATAATCGATACACGAATACGTATTACTATCGACATTTGGGGGTCGAAAAAGCAGATTGTTACATTTGGTATCAGCGCTTAAGTTATGTAAGAACCTTGGTTTTGGTGGGGTATGACTCATTAAGAGATAGGGTAATGGAATCCCCCAGCATGAGTAGAGTGTATTGTACACATGAGAGTGTATTTGTATTTATTATAAATGTATGCCTTAAAGGTAATACGAACAACAAAAATTAAAGATCTTACATAAGGTAAATTGTATAAGTATGAATCGTGATAGTGTAGTTTCAATTAATGTAGATATTAATGATGTTCATTCATTACCCCATATTAATTAGTTTAGTCGTGCTCGATAGTTTATGAGCATTGTTATTCTTTGTAGATGATTTGACATGCTCGAACAGTTTATGACCATTATTATCATTTATAGATTTATTAGATTAGTCATGCTCGGCTAGTTTGTGAGCATTGACTATTGTTTATTGTTTACTGATTTATGCTGGACCATTTTATGAGCAGTTTTACCTTTCTACTTAATGGGTTAGATAGACGATATTTGTAGATGCATTGAAATGAACACCATGTGAACTGAGTTTCTCAGTTTGACTATAAGGCGTTCGATGACAAGGTTGGGTTGGAAGTTAAGTTTAGTAAAAGATATTTACTATAATATAAAAGGATGGATAAGATATTTTAGGAATAAACATTTGTGAAAAGATTTTACATAAGAAAGTGATTTTATATAAGGGTGATTTATTAAATATGATTTGTAAGTAAAAGAAGGATTTAAATTGATATTTTGAGAACTTAAGTGCTGTTGTTTTGGAAATGTTTTTTAAGACTTTGAAGAAAATAATAATAGTATTATTTGAAAACAAATATTTAGGAAATTGGTTTATGAGATCGAGATCAACGTATTTAGTAATATTTATGAAGTATTTGATACCGTTTTGAACTTATTTTTTGATTAATCCGGAAGGCTTGATTTGAATGTACCAAACTTACATCTGTCACTTGAAAATAATTCTAAAGGTAACTGCAGCACCATCGACATTTATTTTTGGGTTTTAAAGTATGAGATGCTATAAGAGTAGTTTGCTACAAAGTTGTTTTAGTAACACAGGTTTCGATTTAATCCCAAAAGTATGATTTAATGTACAAAAGATATATGTATATATTGTTATTTCAAACGATTTGAAATAAAACCCAGTGTTTAGTTCTAAAGTATTCTTTAAAGAGATTTGATATAAAATATAGAGTAGTTTAATAGACGTTTTAAACTTTCTTTATGGAAAATATTTGCATGTATGTATGTTTTGTAGGTGGCCTAAGTGGTAGTGACCTAGTCCAAAATAAATGTTGGAGCTTTTCGTGTTTTCTCTTTTTGGGTAAAGTGTGTTTAATAAATAAGTGAAACTTTGTTAAGTTATTTTATGGACACATGTATCATATGTATTTGGATAGTATGGTATGAGTGTCATGTTATGATATGCTATTTAATAGTTTTCAATTGTTAAAACGAAATGGATTTTTTTTTGGACAGTCGAAAACTTCCAAATCGTTATAAAACTTGAAACTAAGTATTTTGTGAAAATATAAAGTTGATTTTTTGTAACTCTTGAATAGAGAAGATAGTAAGTTAAGAAAGTTTTAAATTTACTGAACATCCTTATTACGTGAAACGAAATTGATGTTTGGTATATATTCTTAGGAGGTAGTGGAGTATTATATGAGTATGAACTTAAGTTATAAAATGTTTATAAACTTGAAGTTATGTTTTTATGAAATGATTCAACAATGGTTTTAGTATTGAGTGATATACTATTTGTTTAAAAGAATGTGATAAAAAGAAATTGGTATAGTTAAGAAACCGATAGAATAAAAAAAAGTAAGTTGTACATAGATCTTTTTATTCACATGATCGTTCTTAATCTAGGATTCTAGTACATAATTTCGAGGTGATTTACACTAGTTCGAATAAGGGTTTTCACTCAATTACTGATGCCGAATATTTGATATGGTTTATTGATACGATCCCAAAGTTTTCTATCATAGTATATGGCTATGTAAAGAGAACAGGGGTTTCTAATATAGGAATCTGATCAGAGTCCATCCTAGAGAGTTAAATTGATATATACTAGTTTGAAAGTGAAATTTATGTAATCGAGCAAGTGATCTAATCAAATTTTGCATATGGATGGTCCATGCACATTGTATGGGCTTTAGTATATGCATACTATGTTTTGTTGGCTTATGGAGAGTTTATATGATGACTCTTCGATTTTTTATGAGGTAGCATGGATAATCGACTAATTAATAACCTGCTGCTATTGAGCGTAAGGTGTGCTTAGTAGATTGTTTATCGTCCTTGTGCGATAAGGGGATTTTTGAACTTGAGCAAACTATGGGCTTTGTTTGCTAGTCATTTTGGATACTGTTAAGTAGTGCTATGTGACTGTTTCTTTTGGTGTCATGTTAGAATTTCAAGGATGAAATATTCTAAGTGGAGGAGAATGTAACGATCTGGAATTTCACAAACTTCGTATTTAAATATCTGAATTATTTAATTATTTGAATCTTGGATTAAATGCTATTGAATTGATTTAATAACGTTGTTAACCTCCTTTTAAGTAATAACTAATCACGGTGTGCTTATTTTAGAAAAATGTTTATAAAAATAAATACTTTGAAGAAATATCGATAATGTGATCGAAAATCGTTTTATCGCTAAACAGTTTTTTACTGTTCAGAAGTTGTTCAAAATTATTTACAAATATTTATTTGTTTAGAAAATCTTTAACATGAAATAAAAATATTTTACTATGTATGGAAAATAAAATATTGATGATGTCGTTGGTGATGTCATGGGAAGATATTTTGAAAATGTGCTTTTATGGAAAGTCTTTAGTGTTAAATAATAGATGTAAAAGTGTAAAGTAAAATAAGCATGCAAGGCACATTGGAGGGGGTCTTAGCCATGTAGAGGAGGGGCTAAGGCGTGTATTCACTTCATAATTCATCAAAGCTTCAAATGTAATAAACACTCAAAAATAGTGGAAGTGGATTAGCACTAATCCACTTTGTTCTTCACTAATCTTTCTATAGTCAAATCAAATCTTTACCAAACTCCATCCAACATCCACCAATACCTTAGAACACCTTATGAAGCATGGATATAAAGTAAAAAGTTGAAGAATCAAAAGAGGAGATGGGGTTTCCATGATGTGTGAAAATATAGAGTTAAAATGTAATTAACTAAGTAAAGTTATAAACTTTAGACCATTTTTGCTTTTGAAAGCAAATGACAACTTTATTTGTATAACATCACTCATATTACCTTCTATAACATGTGACACAGCCTAGACTTGTGTTTACATATTACCTTCTATAACATATAGCATGACCTAGACTTTGTATTTACATGCTTACTGGGCTTGTATGTTGAATTGAAGTATGTTTGAAAGTGTTTAAAGCGAGAATAGTCGCTATAAGTGCACTTTGATATCCTTTAATTTTAACTTGTCTAAATGAAAGATTTATAAAATTAACTTAGGATAATTTGATCTGGTTTTTCTCCACACATATTTTAGTATATGGAACAGTAAAGAAATGGATTGGAAATCTATAGAAATTTTGAGCCAAAGTTGTGAAAGTAAGAAGCGAAAAGGTCGTTATGGATGCACTTTGAAAATGCCTTGTTTTTGGTGATTTTCAAAATTAACTTTGAGAAACATCATAGGGGATTCTTTGCATTTATGATAAGTAATATAAGTGTACTTATTACTGAAAATATTTTGAAGTTTAAATCATTCATTAACTTGTAGAAAAAAGTTGCAAAAGTTTATGGCGTGAAGAAGGTATCTATATGAGCACTTTAAAATACATTATTTTCGAAAATATTTATAAATAAATTGAAAGATATCCTCAAGGGGTCCTTCCCATGTATTTTAAGTACCTAGGATTATACTCGCTATAAAATTTTCAAAACTTAAATCATTTGTTTAATTGGTGAAAACTAGTTGCAAAGATTGTAATTTTCTATGTTGTTCTTTAATAAGGACTTTTAACACATTAACAATGCTGCAATAGATTGTTTGAGGTTTCAAGTGTTTAAAAATGATATTTAAATTTGGTATTATTTTCTAATTATTTTAGGGATATTTTCTAACATATTTCTCAGTTATTCTAAAATTGGTTTGGAGTTTAAATATATTTTAGTAATATTTATGAATTTTTAAAGTAAAGTGGTTTTATAATATAAAACATGTTTTTAATTATTTTTGTCATATTCTAAATTAGTTATTTTTAAGTAATATTTTTGATGTATATTTAAAACCTATTTATAAATATTTTTAAAGCATATAAGTTTAGAAAAGTGAGTTAACTTTTTTATAAAAGAACAAAGAAAGTTTTGAATTATAACAGTTATGTTGTAATAAATGGTTTAGGGAGTTATATAAAAGTATATTATCATGTTAATAAGTATACTTAGATCTTTAAAAAGAATTTTTTAAAGATAATGAAAAGTATTGAAAGTTTTTGGGTTTGTTCTGGCCATATGTTAACAACATTCAACTTTAATATGATTACACATACGAATGCAGATAGATTTTTAATAAAAATGTTTTAAAGATAAAAATGAGTGAAATGGTTTTGGGTTTGTACAGACAATTTTTAAGTAAAATTACTCTTAAACCCTTTGAAGTAGATTTGTGAACATGCTTGGATCCTTAAAATGGATATTTCAAGGCTAATAATAAGTATGAATTCTTTGAAAAAGATAGAAAAAGTAAAGGTTTAAAGTAAGAAATCTTGTTAATGATTTGTGAATATACTTAAACCATTTGAGATAAGTATATGAATACTTTTTGAAGTATTGAAAGAGTATAAATGAATGGTGGAAATTGATAAATGAAGTTTTATTAAATAAATGAAGTTTTATTAAATAAATGAAGTTTTATTAAATAAATGAAGTTTTATTAAATAAATAAGTTTTACCAATAAAAGAGGCTATAATTAATAAAAAGTATTGATTAAATAAAAAGAAGTTAGCGGTCTCTTATGTGACTTAATCGTGCTTTGTGTGTCTTAATCGTGCTTTGTGTGTTTATTCGTTTATGGAAAGTATTTAGTCATATACTTAACACTAAAAGAAGATGAAATAGCTTGTCAATCAGTGAGAGTTAAGATAGTTGTTTGAGTAAGGTGTAGAAGCAATAGTACTCTAACCTACTGGCTTCACTCTAAACCAATGGATATGTGAGATGAAAAGGTTCAAAACGTATTAAATATACATGACTTGATTTCCATATGTGATCATCTATATTGAACTTGATAATAGATTAGTCGACTATCGAACTTGGTTGGAAATCCATCGATTTGGTTTTGAAGAGACCGAGATCGGTTAGCGTTTAGAACTTCAAAAGCAACATACAAGTTCTAGTTTTTGGAAGCGGTTGTGAAGTGGAATGCTATAGAGTTCAACTGTCTATCCTAAGGTCAAGTCCAAGAGAGAGGTCAATGTTAGCATTCGTCGAAGGATTTATGTTGGAATCCATTTGGGGATTTATGATCTATTCGAGATGCTGGAATCAATTTGGGAATTTGTGTTCTATGCTAGTGATGAAGATTCATGCATATTCCCTAAAATCATGAAAATCGATATCGAATCCATCAAATGGATATTCCCTAAAATCCAAAAAAGAAGTCATCAAAGTCAATAATAAATGAAAAGAACTAACCAGATCAACCACAAATCGATAAAAGGAAACCCATATAAAAATAGGCAAATTGACTGAATTTAACAGCGCCAAACGTTTGGTGGTTTTCCTAGACGTCTAAGCTGAAGATTTGGAAATTTTCTTCCAGATCGCCTAAATGTCTGGGAATAACCTCAGACGTCTAAGTAGTAGGTCTGGAATTTTTATTCCTTTGCATTAGACGTATGAGTGTTTTCCGAGACGTCTAAGCTAAAGCCCGGGCAAAATTTGCCTAGGCCAATGATGGAAAAATCAACTCGTAAGTGATCGAATGAGCGATGGTGGTTAGGGATTTATGCCAAGCGACAACCGAGCCTTATAGGCTCTTCAATACACTCCATACAACATGTCCAAATATACATAGTAGGATTTTCATAGATTTTGACTTCAAAATACCAAAAATTGGAAAATTCACCAAACTAATTCATTCAAAAGCAATTGAACATGAATAGATGTTAGGAATTCACACCTAACAACATTAAAATCTATAGACATAGATATGAGTTCAAGAACTCACCTTTAAACACAAAATCAAGGAATGAGAAGCTCTAAAAGAAAGCAAGATCAATTCCTCTTCACTACATCTCTACAGTCTTCAATCTATTATCAAAGGTAAAGTTTTCCTAAGTTGAGTTATAGGAAATTCCAAAATTTGAAGAGAGATTGAGATGGAGAAGATGGAGAGGATGCTTACCTAAGCTTCTCTTTAATTCTAGAACTAGAACTTTAATTTCCTAAGAGAACCAGGGCTTAGGATTTTAATTTCCTTTCTTTTCCCACATATTTCCTTTTGCTTGAATGTTAGGAAATTATGAGTAGAATGAATGAAGAATATAGGAGTTAGGGTATTTGGTAGAGGAGTTTAGGTTATCTTATTGGGTTGGTGGGCTAAAATCAAACCCAAAGCCCAAATGAAAATACCAAAATCCTAATCAACTTCAAACATATTGATGTTTATGCTCAAACAAGTTGTAAATGCCATTTGGAACTCAATGAAAGTGGTCTCGAGTCCAGATTTGACTGTTTACAAGAAGTCACGTTTTGGACTTTAAATTAAATCAAGGACGCGATATTTAAATAAAATATTTAAATACGAAATCGTAAAATATGCAAATTATTACAGACTCCTCTCCTTAAAAAATGTATCCTCGCAATATTTAAGAAGGAAATAAGGTGTAACAACCCTTTTTGTGACATAACAACACAAAAGCAAAAATTGAAATGAGAAGTTCACCTTAAGGAGCACGAGAGAGTAAGTCCAGATGTGTTCGCTCGATGAATTCTTTGGATTCCCAAGAACAATCCTTAGGATTTGCGGACCATTAAACTTTCACAAGCAGAACATCTTTATTATGAAGGTGCTTAACCTCCATAGCAATGATACGAATAGGATGTTGCTCATAAGTCAAATTAGGTGAAACTTCAATTTATTTAATAACACCTGTAACGACCCGTGAATTTCGGTAATTAAATATTCCATATTTATAAGATTTTGGAAAGAAATTTATAAAGAAATATAATTGTTATAATTTGTAATGTAGTAAATGTTAAGAATTAACCTATTAAATATTATATTGCTTAAAATGGACTTAATTAAAAAGGTTGAATTAAACGAAATCCTATTTATTGGAACCTCATTTATTGCTAATGAAAAAGTATAATAAATGAGTTATTGCAAGAAATGGAAAGTTGAATAGAATTCTAACGAATGATAATAATGGAAAAGATTTTTACCTGTGTATAAATTGAATATGAGAGAGGAAAGTATTTAATTGATTTATGTAATAAACCATTGTTAACGGTAATTAGAATAAATTAAGGAAATATGTTAAAATAAATTAATTATTAATAATTTAAAAGGAATTCCAACCAATTCAAGTTAAATGTTACACTTGGTTATAAATTGAATATAAGAAAACTAATATAAATATTGAATAAATTTTTGGAATAGTTTGTAATAAATGGTAATTAAGTAAAACCAGTGTTATGCGAGTAATTATAATATTAGGGTGTAAATAATGAACCTATAAAAGTGTGATTTAGAGTTAATGACAATATTTATTGTACTTTACTTATTTTATTTGGTTGTTAAGTTTAATTTGTAATCAGTTTCAATTAATTCACTAAATTATTGCAGTTAATGTGGAATAAATTGGTAAGTGAGACATGTTGGATTCAATAAGATGTAACCAAGGTTCATAATAGGATGATTGATGTAATAAAAAGGCATGAAACTAAGTGAATCAATTTATTTAGAATAGTTAATCGTAATTAATGGATATAATTTGCTAAGATATAATAAATGGAAATAGGAAGGTTTAACTAAGGAAGAAATATGTAATAATTGCATATATTTGTAAGTGGATGAAATTTATTTCTATATTAATTGAATAGTGGGATAAGATGATAATTGTTAATGTGATAAGAGTAGGCCAATAGAAATTCTTCCCACAAATTGATAATCGATTCAATAATGTAATATTATCCATGATAGGGCAATTAGATTTATGATAGAATAGAAAGTCTATTAAATGGAAATATTGAAAATAAAATTTGTAATATCTAAATTTTGAAAATTTGAAGCAAGGGTACCTTATACGATTTTGTTTTGTACCACACCTATGAAGTGCCCTCTGACGACGCCCAGTACGGGGGAGATTACGGTACTGTATAGACTATGAGAATATATTTTGTGTTAAGGGCTATATGCGTAACCCCTTAACGCTATTTAAAAGTAAGTTTATTTTACAAATAGACACTGTTATAATAGCGAAATATACTACATAGTAAATAGTTTAACGGATCCTTAAGAGATGTGAATCCCGAGCATCTTTTAAGTTACTGCACTCATATTTATTCCTGTTGATTTAACTTACATAAGATATTTTAGTCCTGACTCGAGTGTTATGTCTTTTCAATTCGCTCGGGTCAGTTCGAGCGTTTCAGGATTTGAAGATTTGGCTCTGAAGGACGGAGACAAAGATTTGTATTATTATTATTTATATTATTGCACTACACTCATACTGTTCCGCTGCATTATTATTGGTATGTGTAACTCTGATATGTATTATATGAATATAATCAAATGTTTTGTAAACAGCTTTATAAACTTTATATTTGATTATTATATTTTATCCTTCTGCCTTGAGATTCTGTTTTGTTTTTATTTCTTTCTTGTTTTTTTATTTACCACATAACAATCCGTCTTTCTGTATGGTTTTTATTGGCACGTGTGTCGATTTAAAGCGTGCGAAAAGGCGGGATGTTACAAGTTGGTATCAGAGCTTTGGTTTAGCGATAAACCTAAGCTTTGTGGGGTTTGACTCTTTACTAATAGGGTAGTAATACCCTATGGGAGTCGCTGAGCGTATATATGAGAGAGCGTACTTGTTAGTGTTATAAAAAGCTTTTAATATTGTGTTAATCTGTTCCGTTTTGTATTTATAAATTCTGGTTGATGCATGGGACGCTGTGACATCAATAGGGATTTCTAAACACTTAATAGGACAGACCGACATAATATTTGTTTAAATATAGGTGAATGAAATAATTTTGCCTATTATAATTTTTTTAATGATATATATATATATATATATATATATATTTGGTTGCAATATTTTTTTGGTTGTTAGGTAATGAAATTTATAAATAACGATGAAATAAGATTGGAAATAAAATAAATCAAATTGGAAATTTTAGAACTTAAGTTCCGGGGTTTTGAAAATTTCTTTCAAATTATTTTGGAATATAATAATAATATTTTACAAATATTTTCTGATATAGAATATTTCAATATAAATTTGAAAGTATGGTTTTAAAGAAATTCTGGAAATAAAAAAGTTGTACTCCCCTCTCTGTCGCTGGAAAATAATTTCGGCGATGAGTGCATGCATCATCGATGTTCATTTTCGAGTTTCGAAGTGGGAAGGCCACTGCAGTAATGTTACTGCAGATTAATGTTGATAAACAAATATAAAATTTTAAATTGTTCTAAATACAATTTGATATATAAAGTGTAAGTATATACATTTATCCGTTATTTTAAAATGATTTTTGAATAAAACCCGGTATTTAAATTCTTAAGTTTCCATTAATTAATAGCTCAATTACTGTAGTGAATTGGAACGTAGGTAATTAATAAATTGAAACCTCTAATGGAAATAAGTTTAAGAAGGATTGAAGTTATTTATTATAAAATGAATGGAAAGATGAATACAATAAACAACTAATATTAAGAGTGGAAAAAATTGAATCACCTTAATATATAAGAAATTGATGTTATAGAGTTATAAACTTAAGTTGAAATTGAAGTATTTCTAAAATTTAGTATAATAGGAATGTAAACACTAAATAAGTAAATCAAATTTGAGAAATGAATGTAAGGCAAATAAATAAATGAATGAAATGAAACTAAAAGTTTGTTAGAAATAAATGTAAATTAAAAAGATAAATCCTTGTGTAAATAAAAAAGGAAATCAAACAACAAATGTATGAAAATAAAATTAATAATAAGTTAATTTGATTTGTTGGTTGGATTGTTATTGTTTGGTTTATGGTTGGTTGGGTAAGGAAATTTAAAATTGTTTGGATGAATGTTCCATCTAAGACTGTTGAGTAAATGATGCACTTGATAGTTTATTTTTCATTCTGTACAATTTAAAGTTTTGAACACGAACAACTATTTGTTGTTTGATATGAGTGAATGATTGATTTTACGATTGCATGTCTTGTTGCAAGTGTTTGATGTTGTCTTAATTTGTTTATTGATGGATGTTTGTGGTTGAAATCATTTTAATATTTCATTTTATATAATTGTAACTTTAATTGGATTATATAAGTGAAGTGCAGGTTATGGAAGAAATTGCTATTGCAGTTGGTTCTGTAATATAAGCGTAAACCGCCCGACAAATAGGTACGTTTTCGTGTTACGGTTTATAGCGCTATTTTATATATTTTTCCATGTTGGGATATTATATTTTGGATAATATATATGATATTTTGTTATATTTGATATTATATTTTTTTCCCGAGCCTCTCCGTACAAAGGAGACTCTGCCAAAAAATTTCGTATATTTTGGGCTTAGAAAATTTTTGAAAATGTTTCCAAACTTTATTAATTTAAGTATAAAAAGATTTAATAGCTATAAATTGGTATATTTTATCTAAATCAATTAATTTTGAAAAATATAATTGCTTATAAAGTTAATGTTTTGAATAAGAAATATTGATTTCATAATTCTTCTTTTCCATTCTTTTTCATTTTCGGGAACGAAAAGTTTTGAGTAGGGGCGAGTGTAACAACCCGCGAATTTCGATAATTAAATTTGCCATATTTATAATATTTTGGGAAGAAATTTATAAAGAAATATAATTTTTATAATTTGTAATGCAGTAAATGTTAAGAATTAACCTATTAAATATTATATTGCTTAAAATGGACTTAATTAAAAAGGTTGAATTAAATGAAATCCTATTTATTGGAACCTCATTTATTGCTAATGAAAAAGTATAATAAATGAGTTATTGCAAGAAATGGAAAGTTGAATAGAATTCTAATGAATGATAGTAATGGAAAAGATTTTTACATGTGTATAAATTGAATATGAGAGAGGAAAGTATTTAATTGATTTATGTAATAAACCATTGTTAACGGTAATTAGAATAAATTAAGGAAGTATGTTAATATAAATTAATTATTAATAACTTAAAAGGAATTCCAACCAATTCAAGTTAAATGTTACACTTGGTTATAAATTGAATATAAGAGAACTAATATAAATATTGAATAAATTTATGGAATAGTTTGTAATAAATGGTAATTAAGTAAAACCAGTGTTATGTGAGTAATTATAATATTGGGGTGTAAATAATGAACCTATAAAAGTGTGATTTAGAGTTAATGACAATATTTATTATACGTTACTTATTTTATTTGGTTGTTAAATTTAATTTGTAACCAATTTCAATTAATTCACTAAATTATTGCAGTTAATGTGGAATAAATCGGTAAGTGAGAAATGTTGGATTCAATAAGATGTAACCAAGGTTCATAATAGGATAATTGATGTAATAAAAAGGCGTGAAACCAAGTGAATCAATTTATTTAGAATAGTTAATCGTAATTAATGGATATAATTTGCTAAGATATAATAAATGGAAATAGGAAGGTTATTAACTAAGGAAGAAATATGTAATAATTGCATTTATTTGTAAGTGGATGAAATTTATTTCTATATTATTTGAATAGTGGGATAAGATGATAATTGTTAATGTGATAAGAATAGGCCAATAAAAATTCTTCCCATAAATTGATAATCGATTCAATAATGTAATATTATCCATGATAGGGCAATTAGATTTATGATAGAATGGAAAGTCTATTAAATGGAAATATTGAAAATAAAATTTGTAATTTCTAAATTTTGAAAATTTGAAGCAGGGGTAGTAATTATTGTAATAATTAAATGAGAGTCAGTTAGAACTTAATAAAACTTAAAGTATATTAATGAGAACTGTGGCAATAGTGCAAAACTTTAATCATTTACCAATTCATTAATGCATTGAATTAAGTCTCAATCAAATAGCAACATTTGGCTTGTTATTAATAGTTTTTGAGTGGAAATAAAACGTTAATGATAACAAGTATTTTAAGATTAACCATCTATTTAGTATATTAAATTATAACTGATAATCAATTGCAATAAATAAAAATAATTATTACATTAACGTTAATTGAAGTAATATTTGAAATTTATGTCAATTCCATTTATAATATAACTATGGGTTGATGTAGCATTGTAAATCAAGATTTATTAATTTATTTGAATATAAAGAATTAAGGTAATTGAGTTTTGCAATTAAGTAAAATTAAACATTTATTATTACGTTAATTGAAAATTTAGTTGAAATTGAATTTTTTTTTCGTATGTTAATTTCATCCATTTGGCTATAATGGATTGAATAATAAGAACGAAGATTTAATTCAACGAAATTTTTGGAAACTTAATTGATAATTGCTAAATTTAATAAAATTGAAAATTTGACACTGAAATGGGAAGTTAATCAACTTTAAATTGGCTTTTGATTGGTTTGAAACATTTTAAATGATTGAAACATAATAAAGGTGAGAAAATTTGTCAAATTTAAGATTTTTAAAAAAAAATTATGAGTTTTAATTTATTTAATTAATATAAAAATAGCCATTTTGGCCACTGACTCGGATTCCGACGAAACCAGTTTCATCGGATCCGGTGAATTATAATAGTATTTCAAGTTTCGTAGCGATCGAACTTGTCGTTTGATCGTACGGCCTCGAAACGCGTTGAAATTTATGCAATTGAAATTAATTGAAATCAATTTTGAAAATATTGATTTCAGCTTAACTTTTTCATACGATGAAATTTGGTGGTGAAACTTTTTCCATCGCGTTTAAAATATTTTTAAACACCTATTTTGATATATGGGTTTACCCAATTTCGTTCCAGGGTCAGAACAGACTTTTTGGGCCACGTTAACGTTAGCACGTACATCTATCAACCCGATCCATATATTTATTTGAATTTGCCTATAAATACCATGCTAAACCCTAGCCTCAGTCTATTCTCATTTATCTGCACGAAAAAAATTCATCAACCCTTCCTCAATGGATGCAAAACCTAGATCCAAACACAATTGCAAATCAAATCAAAAGCTAAAATTTCATAGTCCTCAGAAAAATCTAAAAAAATATATGTTGAAGTTCTCGACGAGCGTAATTCAATGGTGTAATTCGTTTTTCAATTCGAATTATCGTTTGCTCACAAATTTAAGGTTTATCCACGGCCGCTCATCATCGCCGCGATAAAATTCGTCGGATCGAGAAACCTTTTCTAGGTTTTGGAGAGGAAGCCGAGGGGATTTCATCTATATGGTTTGTGTCGCGAAATAACGGCTGCATCGAGCTATTTAATTCGATTAGGGTTTCAATTCTCGGCGGCGGCTACTGACTCCTGGTGGGGGTCGGACTTCGGCGGCAGGTAGAAGAGGCATTAGCGAGCTTGGAGGCGACGTCGACGGAGCGTATGGAGGTCGAAGGCGTTGGATTTAGCAAGGCGTTGGCGGTCGTTCTACAATGTTCGCGTGTGCTTCAGTGGGTTCTGGAAATCTTTTGGGTGACTTGCGTGGGGAGATAAGGAAGGGATGGCGTGCCATATAAGGGGTGAGATGTGTCCACTTTTTTTTTAAATTTGTAATTCAATCGCAATTTTCGCTACATATTTCACAAACGAACTCCATTTTACATGCGGTTTCTTTTGTTGGGATCGTATTGAAATTCCAGACTTGATGACGCTGGTTTGGACGAATTTTGAGACGGTTAAATTTTTGGGTTTAAATTGGATTTAAATTCAATCTAAATTCAAAAAGGTGAGTGTTTTAACCCACTCACAACTTCTAAGATTTCTTATGTTTGTTAAATTGATTTATGATGTGTTTAGAAATTTATTTATAGTTGTTTGGCATATATTTCATCATTATCTCACTAAATTTGCATGCATATAATTTACTTGTTATTTAATTCATTTTTGGATATAAACTGCCAGTTAAAATTTTAGTTAAATTTATTATTGCATATAAACTGCTAGTTAAATTTATTTATTTTTGCATATAAACTACAGTTAAATAGTTATTTAATTCATTATTAAAAAATTAACTGTCAGTAATTAATTATTATTTATTGATGTGATTGTTTGAATTGGATGATAAATTGATGAATGTTTGATGATTGATATGATGGATGAGTGGATGCTGTATTTATATTGCATAAACTGCAAGTTATTATGCATTTTCATTTTATTCGGTATTGCAGTTTGAAATGATATACAACCGCATTTTTATTTTTAAATCGCGGATTGAAGTGATAAATATCTGTATCACTTGACCATAGGATAGATAATTATATACAGACACCGCGGTATATATATAATTATTTTTGAAATGATTTTCTATGGTTTTGGAAAGAATACGGTTTAATAAATATTAAATTTTGATATATGTAGTAAAAATCCTTGGATTTAGCTATGTACAATTTTTTCGAATTTTAAAATAAGCTAAATAATGAAGTTGATTTCGTTTATATAATATGGTTAAGAATATATTTGAAATTCTATTGTTAGAGTTTATAATGACTCAAATAAAAGTAAGGTTGAAGATAAATGTGAATATGATTTGAATTAAAGTATTTAAGAATTTTTCTCGAAAATTTGTTTTAAAGTGTAATAAATTAAGATTTGAACAGGTAGGATTTTGTAACTTGTTTTTTTTATTTGAGGATTTAAACGAATATCAAATTTATTTAAAGAATATTATCAAGTAAATTTAATTAAAAAATACCCTGTTATTGAAGTTAAAGGGTTTTACCTGAATAATATTTGTTTAGTAAGTAAATATTTCAAATTTAAATAATAGGAATTGGATTTGATATATATTAAATTATCAAAGTATCCATTTTGAAATTGTGGAATATTTAAAGATTGAAATAGATGAAATATAAAGTTTTGAAATATAAAATATTTAAGCTTTGAAATATAAAATATTTAAGCTTTGAAATATATGGGAATTAAAATGGTTTATTTGGAGGTTCAAAATTGATATTCGGATTTATTGTGAAACTTAAAGAAGCTGTTTTATTTTATAAAGTAATATAGTATTTGAACCATCAAGTATTAATTTTATGTTTCAAAGCTATGGTTTCAAGATATATAGATTTGAAAGGCTATGATTTTTGGAAAGATATATTTGATATCATATGGATTTGGGTCTTTAAAATATAAAATCGTATTTATATGGTTTGAAAGCGATATTATATTCTGGTTTTAAAGTATAAATTATTTTGAAATGACCGCGGTGTTATAATAATGATTGGTTGTTGAAGAGACCGGGATCGGAAGTTGTCATACTCTCCGCCAATCCCGAAAACCACTTTAACAACCGTGTACGCGGTGGAGATTCCAGAATGAAGTAGGTTGGTGGCGGCGTTTCCTATAAGGTAAATACGTGGACCCAACTCCCATGAGTTGGCATAAGGTGGCTAAAACATGAGCAATTCTCGGGCCAAGGGGGTTAGCGCCCTTTATCGGACACTCCTCTTCGATACTATACTCTGACTTTGGATTGATTCGATGGCCATCCTTATTTTTCTTGATTTTGGGGGAGTTTGTTCGAGGTGGGCGTTAGCTGCGGCTATGCATTACCACCAGCCCGGATAGCAATTGGTATATCTACCCTGGCATTACCTAGTTGTGCCGTGTCACCTACCCTAGCGCGCCTTATACGATTTTTTTTGTACCATACCTATGGAGTGCCCTCAGACAACGCCCAGTACGGGGAAGATTACGGTACTGTATAGACTATGGGAATTTATTTTGTGTTAAGGGCTATATGGGTAACCCCTTAACGCTATTTAAAAGTAAGTTTATTTTACAAATAAACACTATTATAATAGCGAAATATACTACATAGTAAATAGTTTAACGGATCCTTAAGAGATGTGAATCCCGAGCATCTTTTAAGTTACTGCACTCATATTTATTCTTGTTGATTTAACTTACATAAGATATTTTAGTCCTGACTCGAGTGTTTTGTCTTTTCAATTCGCTCGGGTCAGTCCGAGCGTTTCAGGATTTGAAGATTTGGCTCTGGAGGATGGAGACGAAGATTTGTATTATTATTATTTATATTATTGCAATACACTCATACTGTTCTGCTGCATTATTATTGGTATGTGTAACTCTGATATGTATTATATGAATATAATCAAATGTTTTGTAAACAGCTTTATAAACTGTATATTTGATTATTATATTTTATCCTTCCGTTGTGAGATTCTGTTTTGTTTTTATTTCTTTCTTGTTTTTTTATTTACCCCATAGCAATCCGCCTTTCCGTATGGTTTGTATTGGCACGTGTGTCGATTTAAAGCGTGCGAAAAGGCGGGATGTTACAACACTGGTGTCAAGAATAGAATCGGAATCTCTAAAGCATTTCCATAGTTGAGAATGATGGAACACGTCATGAATAGCGGAAAATTGTGCCGGTAATAAAAGATGATAAGCCACGGAACCAATGCGTTCGGTGATGGAAAATGGGCCAATATATCGAGGTGCTAATTTTCCCGAATGACTGAAACGCACGACACCCTTCATCGGTGATACATGAGTAAATACCAAATCAGACAATTCTATTCCTTCTTCGGTTATAGGCATAAGATTTTTGTCCACTTCGAGTTTCTTTCATCCTATAACGAATAAGGTCAATCTTTTCTATAGAATTACGAATAAAATCTAGACATAAAACTAGCTTCTCACCGGCTTCAAGCCAACACGAAGGAGATCGGCATGGTCTTCCGTAGAGTGCCTCGAAAGCTTCCATACCAATGCTACATTGGAAGCTATTATTATAATAAAACTCAATAAGAGAAATATGATCTTTCCAACTTCCACCAAAATCAAGAACACATGCACGAAGAAGATCATGAAGAGTTTGACTCACACGCTCGGTTTGTATACCAGATTAAAGATGATAAACGGTGTCAAAATTAAGCTTCATTCCCAAAGCTTTTTGAAAACCTTTTTAAAAACCACTAGTAAACAATGGATCACGATCGCTAACAAAAGAGTAGGAACTCCATGCAATTTAACAATTTCTTTAACATAGAGTTTAGCTAAAAGAGGTACGGTCCAGAACATAGAGTTTAGCCAAAAGAGGTACGGTCCAGTTGGACCGAATGGGAAGAAAACGGGCGGATTTTATAAGTCTATCTACTATCATCCATAAACTGTCATGACCCGAAAGAGAACAGGGAAGACCGTCAATAAAGTCCATGGAGACTTGATCCCACTTCCAAACCGGAATGTCCAAAGGTTGCAATAACCCACCGGACTTTTGATGCCCGGCCTTTGCGAGTTGGCAAGTCATGCAACACTTAATAAAGTTAGCAATATCATATTTCATTCCATCCCAATAATAAATATGTTTCATGTCCACATACATTTTACTACTACTGAGATGAATGGTAAATTTAGAACAAAGAGAATCTTCTAAAATGTCTTAATGAAGATCACTAATATTAGGCACAATAAGTCTACCAAATTTTTGAATGCCTCCACGAGCATCAATATCAAAGTCTCTCAAACCATCAACCTTATTTTTATCCCTACAACCTTGGCTAAGATGAGCCAATTCGGGGTCGTGCTTTTGAGCTTCAAGAATGTGGACAAAGTCTCGAGATCATTCCATTTGGATATCATCATGGAAACAACCGCTTGTTGCTTACAACTAAGGGCATCGGTAACACGATTTCCCTTTCCGGGAGTATAAAGAATATCAAGATCATAAGATGCAAGGAATTCAAGCCCAAGTTTTTAACACAAATTAAGTTCCTTTTGAGAGAACAAATACTTCAAAGATTTATGATCGGTGTAGGGAAAAAAAATTTCTCCCAAAAGATAATGATGCCAAATTCTAAGTGCGAAAACGATAGTCGCGAGCTCTAAATCATGAGTGGTATATATGGGCTCGACCGGCTTTAATTGCCTAGAAGCTTAAGCGATAACATTTTCCCTTTGCATGAGAACGACTCCCAAACCAACACGGCTAGCATAGGTATAAACAATGAAGTCTTGGTTTCCTTTGTGAATCACAAGAATAGGAGCATCGGGAAGGAGTTCTTTTAATTTCTTAAAAGAAGCTTCACATCTGTCTGACCAAATATATTTAACTCCCTTCTTTATCAAACTAGTAAGAGGTATGGAAATTTTAGAAAAGTCTTTTATAAAACGACCGTAATAGCCCACCAATCCAAGAAAACTATGGATTTCTGTCACACTCTCCAGCCTCTTTCAATTTTGAATCGCTTCAATCTTCGAATGATCCACGTAAATTCTGGATTCAGAAATAATATGTCCTAAAAATTTCACATGGGATTGCCAAAAGTGGCACTTAGAAAATTTTGCTTTTAATTGATTGCTCCTAAGGGTTTTCAACACAATTCGAAAATGTTTTTCATGCTCTTCCTCGATTTTAGAATATACAAGAATACCATCTATAAAGATTAGAACAAATCGATCGAGGAAGTCTTTGAAAACTCGATTCATAAGGTCAACGAAATAAGTTGGGGCATTCGTTAAACCAAATGGCATAATAAGCCGTTTATAAGATCCGCAACGAGTACGGAATGACGTCAAAGGAATACTATCCTTTGCAATACAAAGCTGATGAAAACTGATTGTTAAGTCTAACTGTGAAAAGACTCTAGCACCGCTAAGTTGATCGAATAGATCATCAATCTGAGGCAAGGGATATTTATTCTTGATGGTGAGATCATTAAGCTTGCGGTAGTCAACGCAAAGCCTAAGTGTACCATCGGATTTCTTCACGAAGATAACTGAAGCTCCCCAAGGAGAGGAACTAGAACGAATAAACTGTTTCTGCTTCATGTTAGGATAATTGTTTACGCATCTCCTTATTTTCCTTATTGGACATACGATAAGGAGGACGAGTCATAGGTAGAGCTCCAGGGATTAGATTAATTATGTACTCAATTGCTCGCTTACGTGATAATCCTGAAACGGGCTCAAATATATTGGAAAATTCACAAACAACGTGAATGGGGGAAATTACATCTTCCTCATCATCACTACCGTCATCATTTGGATTTTGAAAATATAAGGATGCCACCGAATTGGAATCTGAATCTTTAAGAACAACTGAAATCTGCTTAGCAGATTGGGGATGTCGAAGATGGATAGTCCTCTCGAGACATAGGATGTGGGCTTCATAACGATTAAGCTGTAACGACCCCACCGCTATGCCCAGTTTAGCAAAGAACACTACAAGTAATGTCTTCTGCTAATCTGAAGAATTCGGCTAGTTAAGGGCGATCAAATGTGAATATATCTTTATATTAACACTGACACGTCTTATTACCACTTTGAGATCCGAACTGAAAATTTTACATATGTAGTATTAATACAAAGTAATAAACACACCGATTAAAATATTCGGAACAATATATAATATAGACAAATCAGAATCAGAGTCACAGATCACAGTGGAATAATATACATCATCATATTTATGCTAGAGTATATGTCTACAAAATATCAGTACTAGAACACACAAATATACAAGATCAATCCAAATCATTTCCATAATCATTCGAAACCTAAGTAACGCAGAACATGAAAATCGACACGGAAAGCATAATCACATAAAATAATTTCAACGTCTTCACAAAATAAACCGTGCATTGCGGATCCACCAACCGGATTCGCAATTCTCAGTGAAGTCATCAAGCCTATAACATTTAAAGACAAAGTATCAACAAGTTCTTCAAATATAAAAGAGTGAGATGAACCTGTATCAAAAAGAACTCGAATAGGATGATCACAAACATAATAATGCCATCAAGGATAGAATGAGAATTACCTTGACCAAGAGAAGTGTTACTAGAGGCTTGCACAACATTCAGCTTTCCCTCTTTCTTGCTTTGAAGTTTGGGACATGAAGATTTAAGATGATCCGAACTTTTGCAATAGCGACAATAAAGGGGCTTCGGATACCTATTTGCATAATGGTCCTTAAAACCATAATTGTAGCATTGTCCACGACTAAAGGTAGTCTTTGCTATCGAAGTTGCATGCTTCCCATTCTTGTTGGGATTAGGACCTTCGAACTTAATATGCCTCTTCTTGTTATTGATGAAGTTCTTCTTGGCACCCACAACTTCAACATCAATTTCTTTATCGGCCTCTTCAAGTCGAAGAGCGGTATGTACAAGCTGACCGAAAGGAACTTCTAATTGCAAAAGTAAAGCCTTTTTGAGATTCTTATTTAACGTGTAGATAAACCTCTGATTTTTCTTCAATGGGGTATTAGTATACTTGACCCTATATTTGGAGAGGGATTCAAACAATGCGACATAATCTGTCACAGAAGATTCACCTCGAACAAGGTCAATTAAGCGTCGAGCTAAAGTTACTTTTTGTGCTTCCGGCACAAACTTCAACTCGAACCTTTCCCGGAATTACTCTCAAGTAAGATCTGCTTCAATAATTTCAGAAGCCAAAAGCTAATACCAATCTAATGTTCTCTCCTGAAGCATGCTAGAATCCACTTGGACTCGATGTAGATCCACAAGATTCATGCGAGAAAAGATGCGGTCGCATGTTCTAAGCCATATAAGACTTCTATAACGCTTTTAGAACCCTTGAATGGCGTTCCACCCAAATTGATATAATCACAACACAAGCGTGCAAACCCAGATTTAGGATGAGTAGGCTTTGGAATGGGTCGGACAGCTTGGGCACTCTTTACAAGATCCAAAAGCTGTTAGGCAGACATGAATATGCCATCCTAAGGTGTAGTACTGGTTTGACCAGCGCTGGGATAGCCAGGTCTGACCATTTCTCTTCTTTAAGAAAAAAGAAAGAAGAGGAAAAAGGTTATTTTCAGAATGAATATCAAACAAACTTGATTGATAAAACAATGCATCATAAAAGAAAATAGGATAGAATGGGTCCTAAGACTCGAATTAAATCCTAATGCCTGATTCCTAAGGGAGACTTAGGACAATGATCCTTGCTAGATTATTCTACATTGTTATGAAGTTTGGCTTCGATACCAAGATATGACGCCCCATCTCTATACTCACACTAACCGAGACACTACTAGGTAATGCCGTCAATTAGTACGAAGAATAAGGCTGTTAAGGAGCGACCATCTGTGTAATTGCTTTGTGCGAGTACCGATATGTCAAATAGTATGTCATGCATTTCATTTCAAGAGGAAATCTGACGTATCAATTACAAACTCAAAGCTACTACACAGTGGCTAAGTGGCCTTCGGAAACAAATATAATATGAGCATAACATAAATCAGTCAAATAAATTCATATCACTAAGGTGGAAACAGATATGGATATAACAAATAGAAGTGAACATCAAATTAATAGTCATACAAGATACACTACATCAACAAAAGAATAGGTACAAGTACTAGACAAAATAATAAATATACATCAAGGAGTCTCTATCTCGAATGTATAAAAACTAAAAGTACTGAGCTAAAGTAGTTAGCCAAAAGTTAGAAGCTAGTCCCTGCTAAGAAGTCAAGTATAAGCACCTGAAACACCTCGGTCTGACCCGAGTACTATTTAATAAAAAAATAATAAACGGATCAGTCTAGCTATAAATAACATATAAGATGAGATAGGATAAGAAATATGACAAAAATATATGATAACAATAATGTCATACCGTGACAAGTATATATTTGATAACAAAGAAAATCATACAATATATCAAATCTCCACTAATATCCAAAAAGAATATCATATTATTTAGCTTATTCACCAAACCTCAAATATTGACAAAATATATCAATGCAAATCACAAAAATTGGTGAAACACAAATTCCAAAAATCAATAATTAGAAATCCAGAAAACACAAAGGGAGAGGCCTATCACAAACGGGAGCATGAGAACTCACCAACACATGTATCACAAACGGAACGCTATTCCATGGTCGCTAACCCATCAAATTTGAGCTGAAGCTCCACAAACGGCCCAAAGACCTTGGGTCGCTACCCCACCAATTTGATTTGAAATTCCACAACCGGGTTTTAGTCCCACACGCAGAAAAAGAGACATCACACATCGCTAGTCTAAATCACAATATGATCATCATTGATCGCTAAGTGTAAATTACACTAAGCTATTAAATAAATGAGTTTAGCTTCATGCCCCATAACCACTGGCTTAACTTTAATATTTACAAACAAATTGTAGATTTCCACTCTAAAATTGTCACGAGTTTCAATCAAACAAGTCTAAGAACTAACCGATGAAGTAAACGCAAGCATTTCATACCACTTGTTTTGCTAAGTCGTTTAACTGGATTTCTCATACGAATGAGATAAAGGTTTGTATATACTAATAGATTGAAAAAAGGTTTTCAAAACAAGCTTTGTATTAAAAGTAATGTTGAAATCATTTTTTATGAAAGAATTTGAGTATTTACTATTAGTATAGAAACTTTTGTATTTAAAAGTGATAAATCATAGAAACGATTGTAAAAACAATCTAACATCAAAAATTCACATTCGACGACATGAATTAAAACCGTGAAAATCGATATCGAATCCTCAAATGGATATTCCAAAAAAATTTAGAAAAGACGTCATCAAAGTCAATAATAAATGACAACAACTAACCGGATCAACCAAAAATCGATAAAATGGAAACCTATGTAAAAATAGGCAAATTGGCTGAATTTAATAGCGACGTCTAGTGGTTTTCCCAGACGTCTGAGCCGAAATTTTGGAAATTTTCTTCCAGATCGCCCAGATGTCTGGGAATAACCTCAGATGTCAGAGCAGTAGGTCTAGAATTTTTATTCCTTTGCATCAGACGTCTAACTATTTTCCCAATCGTCTGAGCTGAAGCTCGAGGCAAAATTTGCCTCGGCCAATAATGGCAAATCAACTTGGAAGCGATCGAATGAGCGATGGTGATCAGAGATTTATGCCAAGCGACAGCCCAGCCTTATAGGCTCTTCAATACACTCCATACAACATGTCCAAACATCCATAGGATTTTCATAAATTTTTACTTCAAAATACCACCAAACCAATTCAATTCCAAAGCAATTGAACATGAACAGATATTAGGAATTCATACATAACAACAATAAAAGCTATAGACATAGATGTGAATTCAAAAACTCACCTTTAAACTCAAAAACAAGGAATGAGAATCTCTAAAACAAAGCAAGATCAATTCCTCTTCACTATACCTCTATAATCTTCAATCTATTATCAAAGGCAAAATTTTTCCTATGTTGGGTTATAGGAAATTCTAAAAATTGAAGAGAGATTGAGATGGAGAAGATGGAGAGAATGCTTACCTAAGCTTCTCTTTGATTTTAGAACTAGAACTTGAATTTCCTAAGAGAACTAGGGCTTAGGATATTTTATTTCCTTTCTTTTTCCCCATTTTTTCCTTTTGCTTGAGTGTTAGTAAATTATGAGTAGAATGAATGAAGAGTAGAGGAATTAGGGTATTTAGTAGAGGGGTTTGGGTTATCTCATTGGGTTGGTGGGCTAGAATCAAACCCAAAGCCCAAATGAAAGTACCAAAATCCTAATCAACTCCAAACATATCGATGTTTATACTCAAACAAGTTATAAATGATGTTTTGAGCTCAATGAAAGTGGTCTCGAGTCTGGATTCGACTATTTACAAAAAAGTCACGTTTTGAACTTTAAATTAAGTCAATGATGCGATATTTAAATATGAAATCATAAAATATGTGGGTTGTTACAAGAATAGTCTTAGATTTAGCTACCCAACAACAGGGTATCTCAACTCCATATCTAGTGTATGCTTATCATTGTTGCACGTGGGAGTTGATGGTATTTGGGATCACGTGTTCTAGATGTGGACTGGCTAATTTTACCTTATGGTATATTCCATTTGGAGATATACGATGCTCAGAAGTATTTTCTGACCCTTGTGCATGGAAATCTGCTTCAGTTTACTGGAAAGAATCATTAGAAAATTCATTATATGAACGTACCTTAACGGTTTTGATTGTACTTCAATATTGTTGTGTCATGTTATATGTTATTGGCATTATTACCATGTATATATATATATATATATATATCAGCATTTGTAAGGACAAGTTGTTATAACTGTCCAGACCGATGATAGAATTTAGAACTGTAATTCAGAAATGTTAAGTATCTTAGAGTGACAGTTTTGTACTATTTTTTGATATTATATTTTATCATGCTGATGTGAGATTCTGATATTGTATTTCTTCTTTCTTATTTTGTTTATTTTAATTTTATGTAACAATATGTCTTTTCGATTTTTGGATGCTTGACTCAGAAATACCGTTGATGTACTAGTGTCGACATTTAAAGGTTGAAAAGGCAAATCATTACAGTTTCGCTCAGGTCCAAACTCACCTCAACTTCCCAATGATAATAAGGATAATATACCAAGCGTCCTGCGACGCTTGCCCAAACGAGTATCATCGTCACTTGGAAAATTATCCAAATGATCACAAAACTAGTCGAGAAGCACTTCCCCAAATTATCGCGAGATCTTAACTAAATTATTTAATTTTTTACAATAATAAAAATCATCCAAAATAAAATACGATGTTCAATCCAATCCTTTTTTCACTCGCATGATTTTCATATTAAACTAAGTCGACCACTTGACTCCTCTTATGCGAACTCCAATCTGATTTCTTGGTTCGACCACTGAAACTTCCTCGCATGACTATAGTTGCATTTTGGAAATCTCCTAGTCCCCCAAAAATCCGACCTGAATGCTCGCCTTTAAGAATCAAGCAAAAAACCCTTGCCTAACTAGTGAAGATCACATAGAAACCCCTCGCTCGAACTACAGATTAAGAATGGGTACGTGAATGGACCGATCACATGAAAACAATAATGAAGTTCATGGGATTAATCCCATCATTTAAGGTGTGTGGGTTAAACATTTCTAACATAAATAAACCGATGCAAAACGTACAATTCATCCACTCGGTCCTTGCTCATTTCTGGGCAACCATCGAATCCTACTTGGTCATAGAATCTAAGTCACACTTCATCGAACAGCTCCACTCCACTCGAAAGCTTGTGCATCGAGTTCAAATGGCAATACTCTCGATCATTGTTCCTTAGCTTAACAATCAAGATTCCCTACAAAAGATTAATCAATACAAAAGAATTTACATATAATACGAGGGGTCAAGATTGAGATATGACTGAGCAATAAATCCAAAATTCATGCATAAAAACCCTAGACAAGATTCCTTGTCTACTTCAAAGGAGTAATAACCATTTCCACTCTGCATTTAACAAAAAAGTTAAATTGGCTAAGTTATCCCTTCATTGACAAGATACCCTGCTGCAAGCGGATGAAACATTTAAGGTGAACGTCCCTTTCGATCTTAGAAATAAACCCAGATGCAAAGCGACGTCTAGAATCAATTCAAGTCATGACCTACTCGTCAACCCTTTCAACTAATAGGCCCCAAGTGATACACCTCCTCCAACGCCTACCGTAGTGGCCCAGTACAACAAAAACAGTCATCAACAATGGCCTAAAACCGCTATAAATGATAACTATAGCAGTTCGTTGTTCTATAAAAAGCAATGGCTTATTTATAACAAAAAAAAAATACTTCCATAAAAAAAATCATCTTTTGTAGCTTTTTTTCCGCTATTGTAATTATTTTATAGCGGTTTAATAAACGTTGTATATCAACATGCTGTAAAAAACAATGTCTTATTTATAGCACAAAACGACCATTATAAAAAATAATCTTTTATAGCGCTTTTTTCCGATATTGTAAATATTTTATAATGGTTTACTAAACGCAATATATCAACATGTTATAATAGAAACTGAATTATTCATAACATAAAAAACGTCCTAATTTTTTTTTCTTTCAATAACGCTTTTATTGTAAGCTTTCTATAAAGTTTTTTAAATGCTATGGTTTATTTCTTGCATTTTTAAAATCTATTGCATCCTTATAAATACGATAGTCAATACATATCAAAATGCAACATTGAGAATATTTCTAAAACATAAATCCATTCAGATAATTAAAAATCATAGAAAATATTAAATATAAAAATATAACATATTGTATCAATAGAAAAAAATGTTCACACACATAAGATCCCACGGTGCTAACTACATAATATTCAATAATACGCGTACACCAAAAACAAGTGGCTGATTGTTTGCAATAAAAAGAAGAAATATCATAAATCTTTCATTCTCTCACCTGCAAGTGAAACCAATATCTCCATTAGAAATGAATATAAATATGAATATGAATAAAATTGAAAAATGAAGTATCTACATTATAAAAAACCTTCTGCTAAATATCTTATCAAAAATATTCTAAGTGTCTAAATTTCTTATATGCATATGCTTTTATGTCTATATTTGTAATTAATTAGGTCGATGTGGAAGAGCTGGAAGAAACGGTGAGGCAATAACGTTATATACAGAAGAGGATAAGCCATTCTTAAGAAACATGGCTAGCATAATGGCGGAATCAGGATGTGAAGTTCCAGCATGGATGCTCAAACTACCCAAACTCAGGAAGAAGAAATACAGGCCCAAAAGAGAAACCGTAGCAACTTAGGCAGAAGATGTTTCAGATTAAATTCATTTGCAATTTTTTTCTTGTTATATCATACTTTTAGCTTGACATGTATCATTTTTTATCATCTTTGTCATTTTTATGAAGATTGTTGCTTATTTTTTTGGGAAAAGATTAAGATTTAATGCATTGTTATGTGAATGCTGCTTGTTTTATACTTTGTACTCCAAGAACTAAACTTGGCTGCACATTTTGGCATTGAATGGAATATACTAAAATTGTAATTTTACTTACTGCTTGTTTCATATAAGAAGATATGTTCAGTTACGTTGACAACAGGCTAACGAAATCTTTACTTTCAAAAAAATTCGTATAACGTGGAAAATTAAATGCCAATGTGTTAATCCTACAGTTTACTTTGTGCATATAAATGTTTTTTTTTAAAGATGGATACTTATATTCTTTTGGATTTTTTACTAGTAGACTATTTTTATTTATCTTTTTGTATAAATTTGTTCATTAATAATGGTTTGACAAATTTTCATTTGCATCATGCTAAAGTTGATAAAACAACATGGTTTTCTTTATACCTAAATGTTATCTTTTTGTTAAAATATCAGTCCATTTTCCTTTTGTAAAAAATACAAAGACAATTACCTATATGTTCAAATTTAATTTTTGTGATTGTACCTGTTATAGTCTACAAATCACATTATATAATGGTAATTACTTAATAACCATTAAACTGCCTGTCGTTGTTCAAACTCTTTAAGAAAAAGGGGAAAAAGTAGATTGAAGATCCGAATTGAAATAGAAAATAAAACAAATGCAAGTAAAAAATCAATCTGGTTTTTGAATTGTTTATTTGTATGATTTGGGTTGGATCAATTATGGTATTTGGGCAGTTTGAAAATCAAGTTTAAGCAAGAATGGAGTATCATAAGATCTTAATGAAGAAAAATTGGACATGTAATCTCTAATAATTCCCCAAGTTACTATTTGTATATCAACATATTATGACTCATGACAATGGTAAGTACATGCGTTATAACACTAGTAGATTCCTGTGTTTAATATTCCCCTGAGTCAAATATATGCAGATCCATGCCATAACACTGCTAAATTACTATGTATTAATTTATAACAATATTATTTTGAAACACAAATCTGTCTTGTAATACTAGCAAATTCCTATGAGATGATGGATTACAATTCATAACATATTTACCAACTTTTCATATCCTTGAAAGCTATCAATTTTCTACTATCTACATTATAGATCATTTAGATTTTCACAACATAGAACATACATTATAATAGATCCATAAATCGCATGCATATTAGATCCATATATTACAAGACTGTTTTATCCTAATGTTATTTTAGACTGTTTTGATATGATAAATTTCTATGTTATAATGAAAGATTATATTGTTAGTTGTGTTAATATCTAAAATTTCAAGAATCAATTATTCTATTAAAAAAATGTCGATGTGCGGTCGATTACATTAATTGCAGGTTTGGATGAGTCACCAAGCACCTGGATTATGATCCTATCAGTCTGCCATTTTAGTCTGCATGCTGCCTCAATCGACAACGTATACACCTAGCATCAAGAAATTCATGGTAGATTATCAATTCATGACATATTTACGAACATCTTCCTAAAAAGCTATTAATTCTATATAATTTACCTGTCAGGATCACATCTATATGGAAATTTTCAAGCTACAATTCCAGCTGTATTAATTCTAAAATTATAAACTTAATTCATAATTAATATGAACCTTTAATAATAATAATAATTTATTATTAATAATAATACAATTAATTAACCATTTGAATTAGTTTCAAATTAATTTGAATTTCATCTTTAATTAATTTGAATTATCTTTAACTCCATCTTTAAACATTTATTACATTAAAACAACATTATTGAAAATGAATGGGCATCAGTCAGAAACATGAATTTGTCAGAGGGTATCTATCATAATAGGAGAAAAAAAACACTTGCTTTTCATTTTGTAAACCAAGTTCCTGAATTTTAACAAAATTCAAAACAACATCTTCTGTTTTTAGCCATTTTTATAATGATTTTAGATCATGTTCACTTTTCTTTGGATTAGTTCATATATCTGAAAAATAATGAATTGGAGTAAGAATACCTGAACTGCAACTGCCTCTGGGGAACTAGGCTCCACTTTTAGAGTCCAAAAGGACCTGGCTGCAGTATAGGAGGGGATGGGATAAATGTTGTATACTCAGCTACCGTAGAAAACGGAACAGCTTGTTGGGACAATGAATAAAAGGATGGATAAGCACTATGCCCTACAACCTGCCTAACAGGAGAAGGCAATCTGGACCTGTAAGTGGCATGTCCTACAGGGTACCCCATGCCCATAGCATGATATCCCATGCCCATGGGCAAAAAAGGAGACATGTGTGGCATGCGATAGCATGCATTGGGCGAAGGCAGCATACAAACTCCCCCGCCTGTAATTTGTAGGGCATTTGCATGCATTTGGAGGGCCTTTACATACGAAACTGATTCGTCTAGTAGTGATGCTCGGTCTAGCTGAAACAAAAATACACAGGTTCAGATTTATAACTGACTTGCTAGTCGCTGTATGTATGTTCTTATGCTTTTATATTTCAGCTTATGAGAATTGGGCATGGGTTCTTACAAGGCCTTTAATTTTCCTTTTATCTTATCCTGTCGTTTCTGTTTATGAATCATACAATGTAATTAACCTTGTCAGTGTATGAAATTAAAATAGCCAGCTGTGTCATAAGAGCAATGACTTAGAATGTATTTGGATCCTCACCCTCTCAGTCATACTGTACATCTCCAAAGTTCGATTTCGCTTTCTTTTCGGTTGTGACTCATAGCTCCCTCCGTCACCTAAATTTCAACCCATGGAATTAATTATTGTGAACTTATTCATATTTCTTAACTAGCAGATCAAATAGTGCTAGCTGATCATGTCTAATGATCCTACTACCTAAAATGACAATCAAAGATTGAAGGGAAATTATTATGATCGATCTACTATCGCATTTGAAAGCTTTGTAAGGTTCAAATCCATAACCTTGCAAACCATTTTAACTAGTACTAGAACTTTTACGGTACGAGTCTAATTATTTGTGACATAAACTTACATATATCAAGGATATTTGACAAATAAAAAAAATCAAAACTAAACATGCAAGTGAAATTTCACATTGACAGTTAATAACTTCATGATAAAAAATGGAATATGCATGCTCAACACTGCTCCCAACCTCCTCCTGAGAAAAAGAAAACATATACTTTTAAATTTTTATAAAAATTATAGTCAATTACGAATAATATCACTTCTATATAATTTATTATTGTTCTTATTATAAACTTAGATAATTTTTATGAAACTTATAGTTAATTTATTATTATTATTATTATTATGAACTTAGTTAATTTACTTGTAGTTAATTTATTATTGTGATTTTTTTGTTATTGTTTTTAGGATTATTATTATTAAAACTTAGTTAATTTTCATAAACATTAGTTAAATTATTATTATGACTACCAACTTAGTTAATTTTTATAAATTTATTTAACTTTTATAAAACTTAGTTAACGGAGTTAATTTTTTATAATTTTAGTTAATTTTTTTATTTGTATAAACTTATTTAATTTTTATAAAACTTTATTAACGAAATTAATTTTTATAAGTTTACTTAATTTATTATTAGTAGTAGTATTATCGTTATAAACTTATTTAATTTTATAAAACTTAATTGACGAAGTCAATTTTTATAATTTAGTTAATTTATTATTAGTAGATTACTATTATAAACTTATTAAATTTTATAAAACTTAATTAACGAAGTTAATTTTAATAATTTTAGTTAATTTATTATTATTAGTATAAACTCGGTTAATTCTTATAAAACTTACAATTAATTACTACTACTACTATTATTATTATATGAACTTAGTTAACTTGGTTAATATTTTATAAATTTTTATTATTGTTGTTATTATAATTATAAAGTTTATAGCTTAATTAACTTAGTTAATTCTCAAAACATACTGTTTATTTAGACTAGATTTAACTAGTTAATTTGTTATTTTTATTATTTTATCTGAATGTAGTTAATTTTTGTAAAACTTGGTTAATTTGGTTAATATATGTTAAATTTTTGTGATACAAAATCACAAATAGAGGGAAATAAATATGCAAAATAAAGAAAGAGAAGATTTTGTTTCCTCTAATTAATAGGCATACTTGAGTATACTTATTTCTCTCTCTAATTAGCTAATCAAATTATTTTTTGCCGTCTAATGTTAACTTGGGCAGTAGGTAACTGATTATATAAATAGAGAATAGATGAGAGGGTAAAAGTGTGGTGGAAAATCTATTTGCCAATTTTCTCTTCTTCATCTTTGTTCTTTTTCTCCAACAATTTTAACCATATAGATATTTGCACTCTTTCTCAATTTGGTTATTGATTCAATGGTATTTTATTTACTTTAGCTTTGTTCTACTAATTGTAAACAAAATTTTGGTGAATCAATAAAGTGGATGGTTGGATGGAATATTTTGTGTTATTGCGTTTTGATTTCAATTCTGTCTTGTTTTCAATGTAGGTTGTCTCTTTGTGATTTGGATGACAAAGATCCGTTGATAAAAGCTTCCGCAAAGCGCTACTATTTTCATAACAATATATTATAATTTATCATAAGTATTAGTATTATTATTGTTGTTGTTTTAAACCTAGTTAATTTTTATAAAATTTAGTTTATTTATTGTTATTATGGCTACTATGATTTTTGTTGTTGTTGTTATATAAACTCGGCTAATGTTCATAAACATTAGTTAAATTATTATCACTACCAACTTAGTTAATTTTCATAAATATTACAAAAAAAGCTGGATTGGCTATATCCGCTAAAAAGATAAAAGTTTTTCAAACAGAAATTAGATTTCTTGAACATATTATAAAAGATGGAACAATATTTCCTATTGATAAAACCATTGTATTTGC
Organism: Allium cepa; assembly: GCA_030765085.1. Lineage (NCBI taxonomy): Eukaryota > Viridiplantae > Streptophyta > Magnoliopsida > Asparagales > Amaryllidaceae > Allium > Allium cepa. Next base: position 963,356,427 of record CM060928.1, read on the forward strand.
AGAAAAAATTTCTAATGAAATTAAAGATAAAAATCAATTACAAAGATTTTTAGGAAGCCTGGACTATGTTTCTGAATTCTATAAAGACTTAGCTTATGACGATAAACCATTATTTGAAAGACTAAGAAAAAATCCACTCGCCTAGACAGAAGAACACACTAAGGCAGCAACAAAAATAGAAGCCAAACAAAGGAAATTCCTTGTCTTGCTATCCTCAACCCTGATGCATTTAAAATAGTCGAAGCAGATGCATCGGATAAAGGTTATGATGGCATTCTTAAACAAATAATTGGCAATAAAGAATCTTTAGTCGGATTTACTTCGAGAATATAGCAATGATCTAGAGTTAATTGCTCTACTATCAAAAAAGAAGTATTAGAAATAGTGTTATGAAATTCAGACAACGATGATGAGTTTATGAGCATGTCTACAGATCAAAGCACATGAAAAGATCTAAAAGGAATGAAAGATTATATGCTAAAAGCAAAAGGCATAATGTTAGATGTTTCAAGAAAAAGGTTAATGGCGTTTGGATTCTATATGTATATTTCCATCAACCTGGTAATGCAACTTTTATTATAAATAAAATGCCATTATCACCTCCTCCGCGTTGTCCTCCTCTAATATCTCCACCAGAAGCTTCTCCACCAACAAGATAAAATCCAAAGCAAAAATATCTAACAGATGATACTGTATGTAATATCATGTAGTGCAGAATTCTCTAAAAGATAAGGAAATAATTGAAGAAGTGGACCAACAAAAGTTTGCTTTAAAGATGCTGATAAGTGAATTACATTCCTCCAAATGCAAAAGTAAAATCTCCTTATCAGGCCAGAAACAAAGAGAAGCCTCATCATGCTATGGAGACAAAAGAAAGATACATTATTGAGTATGCTAACAAAAAAGATAAGAAAAATGCATTATTGAGCAATTCAGTTTGCACCTGTCGGTTTATATTTACCTATCAACCGAATAAATCCTACTATATATATATGTGTACTCTATGTTAGAAAGGACATAGATTTTAAGAAAAATAAAAGCTTGCAAAATGTTTTTAATGGTGGAAAGCCACCCTCTGTGTTATAGTCTGCTGTAATAAAATTTAGTTTGTGAGAATAAAACCCCCTCTAATATTATTATATCTCTAGGTGTTTGATTATCACCATCATCTACACTCATTACAAACAAGGAGAAAATGAAGGTCCAAAGTCGCTCGGTATCAAAGCCCAGTGGGAGTAGGAGATAAGTTTGCTTGGGCTTAATAGCCCTAGAGAGAAAATACTATTTCGTACTATTCATTGTAGGCACTATTCACCATATTATTCATCGTAGTTTATTAACAATTACTGTAGAAATTGTTCAGTACTAGATTTTATCAATAATTTTAGTTAATTTATTATTATTAGTATTATTAGTATAAACTTAATTATTAATTAATAATTTATTTGTTAGATCTTATTTTTAAGTGATATTAAGATTCTATGTTATTTGTAGATGAACTTTTTGAATTTGTAAAAGAACTTTATTTGTTAGATCCTAATTTTAAATAATATTAAGGCTTGATAATATTTGTAGATGGACATTTTAAATTTGTAAAAGAAATTTAATAGTTAGATCCTATTTTCAAATAATATTAAGATTTGGCATTAGAGGCGTTTTTGATAGTTCACGTTGATACCCAAAAAATGTAATACAAAGGTATTACAATTATTATTGAAGATTTGAATTTTTATTTATATTATTAATTAATAATTTATTTGTTAGATCCTATTTTTAAGTGATGTTAGATTCAATGGTATTTGTAGATGAATGTTTTGAATTTGTAAAAGAACTTTATTTGTTAGAACCTAATTTTAAGTAATATTAAGGTATGATAGTATAGGTAGACGAACATTTTGAATTTTTAAAAGAAATCTATTTGTTAGATCCTAATTTCAAGTAATATTATGATTTGGTATTAGAAGTGTTTTTGATAGTTTACGTTGATACCAAAAAATATAACATCAACGGTATTACAACTATTATTAAAGATGCAGAAGTGATTAACTAAATTATCTCGAATTAAATGTTGATCAAAATTTTATTATTCAAAAATTTTAGTTACTGCCCCTGCAGAAGGATTCCCTCTGTGGAAGGATTCCCTGATCATCCTCATAGATATAACTAATCTTACATTTTCTTTCCTTGTCAGCAAAAAGTTTTGACTCGGTTGTCCTATTTTGATTTTCAGGTTTTGAAACTATCACTTATATAGTAGAGGTAAGCACATTTCCTTTTCTCCCGTCCATTGGCCAAAATGAAGTACTAAAATCAATACATGGTTGATTTCTTATCAGATTGTAAAAACATATATAAGGTGCAGTAACACATGAAGACTTCCAAGGACACAGAGGCACAATAAGAGGCGGTGACTTACAATAGATGACTGCAGGCAAGGGCATGGTGCATTCAGAAATGCCCCCTGGACCTGGACCTGCAAAAGGCCTGTAGCTTTGGATCAACCTTTCTGCCAAAAATAAAATGTAAGATTATTACATTGTTCCGTATTTAACTAACCGCTCATAGAATAAAATCATATAATATACAAAACGGTCCTTATAAAATGCAATCACATTAACTTATATAAATGGCAACATGATATGTATTATTAGTCAATGTATTGATATCATATATAATACATAAAATTATAGGATGAAGCCAATATACCAAGAAATAGAAAGCAAGGAAATAAAACTACAAAATCCTAAAAAGGCAATACCAGCGTCAGAGCCAAAGCAGGAAAATGCATTAAAGTCAGTCTACAGTCCACACAAAGATTCCCGCATTATTCTACACAAAGACTCCCACATTATGAGACCATTGATTACTTATTCACTTCACAGAAGTTATCGCTAACTTATTCACTTAACGATCATAAAAAATTCACTTAACGATCTATCTCTCCTAAATCCAGGCTATTTATCTCCAAGCAGCGCAGATCTATTATCAAAGTAGTGAGATTTTTTTTACTAGAGAAATGTTTTTTTGGCAACGGGATTTTGAGAAGCTCGAGGAAGGAGAATGGGAGATACATATGAATTGTTCCAGTTAAACGAATATTGGAGGGAATGGGAGAATCTGGATTTAACCCTCTTAATTTAATACAGCATTGCTACAGTACCCGCATTGGGGTAGTGCGATTTGAAGAAGAATAAGCGTAAGGAGGGGGCAGCAGGGGATGGTGGTCGAGAGGCGGTTGATTTGCCGGTCGAGGATCTGCGTTGCAATGGAGAGTTGCGAAAGAAAGTGAGAATATAAGTGAAAATTTTGGAACGAAAAAGAAGAAGGAAGAAGGAAATAATTTAGAGAAGAGACGGGCCTGAAAACTATTGGGAAACTCGTTTGTGGAACTGCCTATCCCAAACAGCGTCTCCGCAGTCGCTCATGCACCTTGTTACAGATACGTTGAGAAGAGACAGGTGGTATCCGACCACTGGTTTGCCTAACTCAAACTGGTTTTTATGGTCCTGTGTGTTTAACTGACTCTAATGCTACCTACGATTCATCCTTCCTAATAATCCTAAATCGATGTTGAATTAAAAGTCTAACTTTCGAATTTCACAAAAGACAACTTGTTGGGATAAATTAAAAAAATGAAACACAAAAACAAGACGCACAGTCAAAATCTAACAGCGGAAAGGTAATATATAATATACTAAATATACATAAACATAACATGATAAACAATCTATAAGAGAATATATTGATGGAAGTAACTGATAAATAAATATCAATATAGAAAGTCAAAATACAATATCTGATGCAACAAGTCTCGTATATAAATAGCATACCTGGCATATACTACAACAGTATCAAGTACATATCCAAAGTATAAACTTCACCTCCAAAGTGCTTCGATCGTCCTGAAAGTGTGTCCCAAAAACATATGCCTAGTGTTGTCATGACACAAATAAATAAGACAAAAAAAGACGGTTCACACATAAAGCCTAGTGTAAAAGAAACTATCTCAAAATACTATATATCAAAATCACATGCAAATAAAAAGAAACCACAGAAGAATCAACGGTCCTCTCCACAAATGTGGCTCGGGGATAATATGGACTGTCCATAAAAAAGTGAAGTAAACTCAACCCAAAGGTAAGGAATCATGCCATATTTTCTCTTCTCGTGCCATCAACAAGTTGGCACGCTAATATAGTGTGACTGATACATAACAGTATACCATGATAAAGATAACCCAATATACGAATGCAAAGATGATATAGATATCATAGTAATACTAACAACCAACTAGTATGCTATACACAACACAACGGTAAATGACAAATAGAAAATAATTTGATACCCCTCATTACTGATATGTGGAGTCTGCTTCGAATACCAATCGATCAATGATCCCTATTGAAGCATCTGAAATGCAAAACAAATAGAATGGTATAACAATGCTATTAACATAGCATCCGTATACCCAAAACTGAAAAACGAATATCAATAACTAATACCCATCTCAAATTACCACTAACTACCAAAGAGACCTGTTGAGACCATAATTATATTGTGGACTCTCCTAAAAATCAATACCTCAAAAGAAGTTGGTTTGTAGGTCTTATCACATCACCCAAAGTAAAAAAGAAAAATCTACCATTTATATATCAATAACAATTCACACATATAATCGTACAATTTATTTAATAAAACTACATCTTACTTATGTAATCGATCTAACAATTATATCGTTTATGTATTATTTTATAAAAGTCTCACACTTATTTTATAGAGTAATACGCTTTCCTATCGATCATATTATAGCTTATTTTCACTAAATACTTCTATATAAATTAAGTTTAGTTATCAATAAGGCCTTAAAATATTATACAGCTCATGTTTATAATGTATGTATGTATGTATGTATGTATGTATGTATGTATGTACGTATACACGTATATCTCAAACCATTTCTTAGGGTCTAATGTTAATAAATGATGTACTCAACTAGGAGGATTAAGCATACTTGCAACATTAAACCATGGATTTAAACATGTTAAATCATATATATCAATCATCTCAAATAATTATGCTACATCAAACCATGCAACAGACATCCCAAGTAAATATGTTACAACTTACTATGAAAAAACGCATCAAATACAATAAGCATCTCAAACAACTCGTCATAACAACTGTGCAACAAGCACATCTAATGCACCCAATATCTCAAATAAACATGTTGCAACAAATTTTACTTTCATACATTTTAACAAAATAAAAGGGAAATAAAATTTTTCTTAAGTAATTGGAGACATATAAATACAGAGCTCCATCGAATATGGACAAGCTTTACCTATCCTTTAGAAGCTTCATAACCTATTCTAAAAAATATGAACATGTCTTCCAGGTTTAAAGCCACAACGGGTTCACATCCACTTTCTCTAGTCGACTCATCACGACAACATGACTAAAATTACATACTTATACAAATAGAATTCACACAATATGTTGGCAATAACAATCAACAAGCAACAATAAGCAATGACAACCAACAATGAGCAATTAACAAGCAACAAAAAAATCAATCAACAATCAACTAATAAAAATAAACAATTAATCAATAATTAATCAACAAAAATAAACGATCAATCGAAATCGAGCAACAACAATCAATTAATAAATAACCAAAATCAATCAACAATTAATTAACAAAAATAAACGATCGATTAAAATCATGCAATATTCAAGCAATCAACAACGATTACCATATAAACTTCCAACCATTTAAGAGTCTATAACAACACACACGATAACCTATAATAGTCATAACGCGCGTAAGGGTATAAACTCATATGAGTCTGTTCTACATCCAAGATGAACCAAATGTCTAAGTGCTACCACTCCTGACATCTCTCATGTGAACTCTAATATGGTTCTTGGACCGACCATTCAAATTCCATTGCATGACTATAGTCACCTTTTTGAAATCTCCTAGCCGCCCTAAGAATCTGACTTAGGTGCTCGTCTTTAAAGATCAAGTGAAAAACCCTTGCCTAACTAGTGAAAGTTACAAAGAAACTCCACATTCGAACTAAGGATTAAAAATGGGTAGGTGAACAAAGCGGTCCCATAAAAACACTAATATAGTTCATGGGATTAATCCCATCATTTAAGGTGTGCTAACACAAGGTTAAACCCTTTTAACATAAATGACTTAATGTAAAACGAACAAGTCATCCGTTCAATCCTTGCTTATTTATTGACAACCATCGAAATCCTACTCGGATATAGAATCCAAGTCACACTTCACTAACCCAATCCACTATACTTGAAAGCTCATGCATCAAGTTCAAATGGTAGTAGTCTTGTTTATCATTCCTTATCTTAGTAACTAAGGTTCCCTATGGAAGATTAATCAATACAAAATAATTTACCAAAAATACGAGGGGTCAAGAATGAGATATGAGTCAGTAATAAATCCAAGTCCATGTATAAAGGCCCTAGGAAAGCTTCCTTTTTAACTTTGAAGAAGTAATAACCATTTCCACTCTACATTTAGCTAAAAGGTTAATTGGATAACATACCCCTCCACGGATAGGCTACCCCGCTGCAAATGGATGACACACTCGAATGCACGTCCCTTTTGAACTTAAAGATAAATCGAGACTGACAGTGATGCTTAGAATCAATCCAAGTCATGGCCTTCTCATTAATCCCTTCAACTATTGTACTTCAACGGCTATACAATCTCCAATACTTGTCGTAGATACCGCAATATTCGTGGATGGCGAAACATCCGTTGCGACATTTCAATAGTCTCTAAATCAATTGGGCATTTCAAACTGCCCATTCGCAGTCATTCGTGTGCCCCGTCGACTTATAAAGATAGCCTTAACGAAGATACCTTAGTCATCTTCGACTATCAGATTTCAAGAGAAATGTGTCGTATGCAATATTATACAATAGGAAAATACAAGTATGCTCCCTTAACGTATCTCCATCTTCTAGGTTGCCTAACTTAAGCTGGTTTACATGATCTGGGAACCTAGCCCTAGAACCAATTTTGATGACCTGCCCTTTATAATACCATGAATCAATGTCGATGACAACGTTTAAGTTTCAAATACCATAAAGTTAACTTATCAAGGTGAAATAAAAAAACGAAACTTTAAACCAAGGCGCATCGATAGAATCTCATAGTGGAACGATAATCTAAAATATACTAAATACACATAAACATAACAGGACAAACAATATGTAAGTTGGCTCAAAACATCCTAGAAATTTGTGTAAGATAATAAAATGAAGAAATCAAACGAAAACGAGCAAGAACAACACATAACAATTTATAATGATTCGGCTAAACACTCACATATGTCCATAAGATTCGTTAATAATGCTGCAAAGTTTTTACACGAGAGACATTATGGATTAATGGTCTATGGATTGATGATGATCCAAGAAATTATCATAACTGTACAAAAAATTTAGAACGTATAAAAATGTTCTCGAAATGTTGCCTCTCATTCCTATTCATAGACGAAGATCGATAAATTTGTCTCTACTCTAATTTTCCTACATTCTCCATATCCTAAAGAAAATGGCCTAAAAAACGTAGACAAATCAGCAGTTTCTCCATGGTTCGGTATCGACCTAAGGGCTTTGGATCAGTGGTGACCCATAGTGATAGTTCACTACGCTTTAATTGATTCCTTGATGGTTTGATGTTGGTTCATGGCTCTTGGTTACTTGGCTTCACATTTTCCTTTTCCTTAGACTAGTTTGGAAAGGGTTCGAACTTGTTACGCGCCCTTGATTCGGTGATGGTCCCAAAGTGTTTAATTCAATTGCTATGAAGTTCACAATTGCCAATTGAGGTTCGACTCATAGATCGTTTGCGATCCATGCCAAATTGCATGCTTTGACTAACATTTGCCTTATCTTCACAATGGCATGAAGTAGGTTATAATATTAATGAAGGGAGATAGATCGGTACCGATCTGAGATCTTCAGCTTTTCATCAATCCAAGACTTGTTCTTATATTCTGCTTCTTTGACTTTGGCTACTTGAATTGCTTTGATGTGTATAGTATTTCTCTAAGTATCTAGCAATTGGTGGACATATCTTTGAGCTTAAATTTGGGTTTGAATTTTGAAGTTCCTATCTAACCATTCGATCGTTCTGACTTATCCAAATATGGCTTGGTCGCAAAGTTGGATAACATTTGTCCCTTAAAATATATTGTTAACAAGATACGCTTCGAATCAAGACAGTTGTCGACTTTGAAATTTATTTTAAACTGAAGTCTTCTATTTTCTTTCAATTGCTTTTGCAAAGCAGTACGTCCTTTTTAGATTTCTATGTTATTTTGAATAGCTTTGGATTCATATCTCTTGGATAGTATAAGAGTTGATGTACGTTGTTTGAGTTTGTCGTTTAGATTCTCGAAGGTTTTCAATAATTTTTGTTTTGAATTGTTCAAGCAGGGTATTGTTGTTCGAAACATCATTTGATTTTTTATTATGCCCCTCACCATTGTTTTTATTCACACATTCATTTCATTTTTTTTTATTTTTTTGATCGGTATCAATCCAAGTGGTCTGGATCGGTACTTTCATCTTAGCCTGTTTTGACAGGTGATCTAATGCTTAAGGTTTTTGGCCCATTTCTATTCTTCAATTTTCCGCTTTCATTACTTTGAGTCTTTCGAACATTTTGTCTTCCATCATGTAAAAAGCCGCACTTCAGTGGGCTTGAATTTGTCTAAATTGAAACTCTAAGTCCACCAAAATACGGATCGTTGGTTTGGTATCCTGCAAATAAACAAATAATCGCATATCAGACCACTGTCGATATATCCCACAAAGGAATAGTTACTGACCAAGTTGGACACTTCCAATATCTAGTGTCCTTGTCAGTGCAGAGCATGATTAAGGAAGCCTATCTTTCTAGTGTTCTCGCCTTGCACCAGTACTCATACATCTAAAGCTATTATGTGGGTTGTAATGAGGAGGCGGTTTGAACAATGTTCTAGCGACTGCCGAATTATACATTTTAAACATAACACTAGTTTATATTGATTTGTCTTCCATTAAATTCCTTTTAATTTTTTTAGTTGCCTCGACTGCATGGAAGCGTACGACTTGCCTCACCTACCCAAAGTAGACTATAATTATGTACGTATACATGTATAAGCATCATAGTCCCCCTTTGGACTAAGATGTTATCCCCAGTGGTATCTGTATTCTGGCACCACTTGAAAATCAACCATAAATACAATATCATGTTCTATGGAACTACATCTCATATTACGACTATCCATACAACTATGCATTCGGGAGGGAAACCCAAAATGCCGAATCGCCGGTGTGTCTCATCATCTCCATTTGTGCCCATCTCTTAATAGTAGTTTACGCATTGCGATGTGTCTCATGGTGCCTAATAACGGTGTCACGATAGTTTGGCTATGTTCTATCCTGCCTTGGGGATTTACTATTTTTCTGCTTCTTATTATGGACTTAGCTCCATTAACTATAAAGGACTTAGCTCCACCGACTGGCCCGTTCGTTTTTGAAAAAACTCTTTGATAGGTTAATAAGCCTTGCCCTTACAGACAAACTAGAAAACAACTATGGTGGTGCATTTCCTAGTATGACCTACTCTAGTAGGAGGCGTAGTCCGTTGGGTATAACCCTTTCTTTTGCATTGACCATGCAAGACCGATGATGCACTCAACTTATGTACAGTTCCTATTCCTGATTTCGTACTAACATATACCAACATAGCGTCGAGCCGTCCACCATCCTATTTAGATTGCCTAACACAATCAAAGCAATACCCTCCCTTAATTCGTTGAAGCAAACTCTACTACGGGTATTCTTTCACCTATATACAAGCGTTTATACTCCACGGGTCCTATAATTAGATATATGTCTTACATCAGTACAATGTACACACAACTATTAGTGGCCCTTTGCGGTGGGCAGACTTCTATTGTGTAACATTACTAACTTGTGTTCCAACCTATTCCAATAACCATGTCATTCTTATTCATTTAAATTATTTGTATACTTCTATAATTCACATAAACGCATACTTAAGGCTACGTGTGCGTGTTTGTGTATCTTCGTTCATCCTTGTTTATTTATTGTGCCTCTAATGTTCACTGTTTATAATTTTTCTTTACTTTTTTAAGCATGTACGTCTTATTTAATTTAAGGTCATTTACCGCTTTCTTTTAAATATCTTTTCTCGTTTACTTTTCCTTACCTTAGTTATTTAACTTCCTGTTTCTATTTCTTTTTTTAAAATTCCCTGCCTTATTTTAGTGAATTATCCATACCCCTTTTATTTTAAATTATGACTTGTCTATCTTTTCATTTCCTTTTATTTTAACTTTCATTTTACTTATATTGCACCTGTTCTTTTCTTAGACTTTTTTATAGCATTTATAATTCTTCTAATTTATAGAGATTTTCTATATTTTAATGCATTGAAATTACATTTCTTCCAAATGAAATGGTTAACACTGTAAATTTTTATATCTAGTCCAAAAAAGGAATTTGTGTTTACGTTTGGAATTACAAGAAATTATTTTTTATAATTGTTTAAATAGATAGTAAAAAATATGGTAAATACCCCTATTTCATACATCTCTTTTTTAGGTGTTTTCCTTGTTATTTCAACCTCTACACTTTTATTTATAAACCAGAAACTTGACATTGTATACAAAATTCATATTACAACATGCTATATAATGCAATAAATTAGAATACTACTAAAATCCCTACATCTAGCCGTGATGACTCAACTTTCCATTTTATTTGCATAAGTCATATTAAATTCAGAAATCTAGACATATTTCATATTCTATAAATTTCAAAGGCTAAATTAAGCGACTATCAAGGTCTAATACTTTTTAGATACATGCAGTATACAATTTCAGGTTATCAATCACAGAATATGTAGGCAGGGTTTAACATTTTATTTCACTTATACAATTATAATCCTACACTCCAATCTACATTTCAAACATAAAGGAATAGATTTACAGTGGTATGAATCTAATATTATATAAAAATATATAATTTTCCACTCACCTTTTTTTTCTTTCCAAATCTCCAAATTTAATCCCTATTATTCAAGTTTGACTCGTATTTCTCCCTATTTAGATTCATAAGCCACAAGTGCCTACAAATTTATCGATGACCAAGATTAGAAAATAGATTTGAAATTTGATTATTATTTTAGATTCATATTTACAATTTACCTTGGCTTTGGCAATTTAATTTGAACTTATTCTCTTTCTCGATCATCTTCTGAGATTCTCCGATTGTGTGTACACATAATCTACTACCGTTTCTAAGAATTAAAAATTTGGAGAAGAAGAGAAAAGGGCTGATCTCTAGTATCGCTATGAAAATACGAGTTTAAAAGTGAGGGTCTGCATCTATATTTGTAGAGGTTTAAATAGATAAAACTATATTAAATGCGGGTCGTCCAGCCACATGTTACTGACGTTTTGACACAACCAACATTTGACATGGTGCATCAAGGGTCGACCTATTGTTTATTTCAATGGTGATTAATTTAGCATGTGGTGATTTGTTTAGTTTTATTCCTTCTTTAGCTAACCAATATAATTTCTTTCTGCTTGTATTTATTCTCTTAGGTTTGATTTAACATTAACATTTCCTAATATCTAAATTTTCATAGTGTAATTAATTAATGTCTTCAACTTTTATTCCATAAATTACGTGTATAATTATTTCCAAAAATTTCTAATTAGATTTTGTCTGTAGAAATTATTACCAAACATCTAACAGCCATTTTGATGATAATCAAAACATGCATTGTCAACATGGCACCATGTCAATGTCACCATCCATCTTTAATCTTTAATGTTAATAAACAGAAATGTATTTGCAAGATTCACTAATGTGCTTCCAATTTCAATTGTTTGTGCTATGTTAAAGATACCCTTAAACCGATTTTATCGTATAAAAAACCTAAAGAATTCATGTGATCAATTCAATCATTTGAGAAAAGACAAAAATGATGATGAAAAACACATCAACAAAAACAAAACTAAATAATATACTATCATTTTGAATGAGATGTACAACATTTATATATGAGTCATAATTAGATAAATAATTAATAAGTTATCTTTCAAACACCCAATATCTCCAAAAGTACCTGCAAATTTTCTATTGTGTCAACTGGCCCGTTAGCTCAGTTGGTTAGAGCACCATGCTGATAATGCGAAGGTCGTAGGTTTGACACCTAAATGGGCCATGTTTTTCCTATATTTCCATATATTTTGATGTTTTATTATATTCCCAATTACAATGCATTTTTCCTCATCTTCTTCGTCGTTCGATTACTCATACGCGTTTTCATAAAATTTGTTGGAAATATTGTATCGGCAATAAGAATGATAATGCCGACAAACTTCATGGTTAGAGGATCTTTGTATATATTATTTTAAACAATAATTCAACCTTGTCATGTACAAACGGATTATATATTTATTGACTTGGGGAATCAATGAGGATTTAGAGGTAGTATTACTTTGATCGGTTGGTTAGACCATCGTGTTAGTAACGCGAATGTCGTAGGTTTGAGACCTGCATGGGCCATGTTTTGTCCATATTTCAAATAGATTTTGATGTTTTATTATATTCCCAATTACAATGCATGTATTTTTTCCACATCTTCTTCGTCGTTCGATTACTCATACACATTTTCACAAATTTTGTTGGAAATATTGTATAGGCAATAAGAATGATAATACCAACAAACTTCATGGTTAAAGGATCTTTGTATAGATTATTTTAAACAATAATTCAACCTTGTCAAGTACAAACGGGTTATGCAACTACAGACTTGGGAATCAATGAGGATTTAGAGGTAGTATTATTTTGATCTGACCAAGAACATTAAGTTCATATAAATGGTTGGTGATGAAGAAAAGGGAAACAAAATTATAATTTATAAAAAATAATTGTTCTGAAATTCGAGGATTTAGTATACATTTAAGCTGGTCATGAAGTGTCAATTCCCAAAACGAATATTCCCAAAGGCCAAATCTACTAACCCATAATAGTTCGCTCAATAGGTCTATCTGTTACTCGACTTGTTGATTCCCAACTTTCAAAACAGAAGCTAGCGACGTTTTGTATGTGCTAAATACAAGTTGCATCATAAAAGCATCCAGTTGCACCCTAAACGCTTACTCACCCACGTATGCATGTGCATGTGCAGTGCACCACACTCTGTCTTTGCTCTCTCATGGCTTTAGTCTCTCTTTTTAACCAAAGGCAACTCTTTATGACTTATTTTATATTAGCATACTCCTTTATTTTTGGCGATGTATGGAAAATGCAAAATCTCAAAACTTCATATCAAAAAACCCAACCCCGCTTTGTTTTGGAACCATTTGACTTTCTCCCCTTATTTTCACATGTAGATATAGATTCAAACTTGTAATCGAAAATTAATCCAAACTTTTTCATATTTTTAATTAAACTATAGTTAACATGTCTGAATCTACCATGTCATAAACTAACAAGGACAAACTGGACAACCTACAAAAAGAAATATCATCAAACAATCCAAATGAACATAATTTCACATGTTTATAACCATAATTCATATCCTAAATGAAAATCAAATGGACCTTTTCAACCCTGATCAAGAGAAGACATTGGACCTTTGTATTAAACTTACAACCCTAGTTTTTCTATATAAAAAAAATTATATACACAGCTTGCCACATTGTAATAGAATAAAGGGAGAAAATAGTCTTGCAAAAATTTAGGATAATAGTAAGTAATGTATGTGTGTGTGTGTTCGTGTTCTTTTTCCTATTTAGATACGAATAAAAGGATATTGCCATTTATAAGACAAAATACATTTAAAATAGTTGCAAGGCATGACTACTATTAGACATTACAACAAATTTAAGATGGTCTAATTAAAAACTAGGGATATGAAAAGGAAATGGATATATCATTTCTTTTGAGACGCTAATTAATGGACATTGTTCTTTATAAGACATAATAGTTGTAAATAGTTACTTGTCTGTGTCAAGTTGAAAATAAAATATCAAATATGTGTATGGTTTTTTTACGTCGAACAAAATTTGACATAAGGTGGCGCACATATAGACTGTTTAGCTCCAATGTAGATTTCATCTAAGTTTAGAGATGACATATTTTAAGTGACCTAGCAAGTATTGCATTTACTACTACAATGTGGACCATTTGGAGTGGAAAAAGTATAGGTAAGTTTAAAGACCTAGAATTAAACAAGCTATTTATAAATGTCAGCATGTTAACAATAATAACACATAAAACGATGCTAATTAATGAATATAATATCATCAACTTGAGCAACATTACAATCAAGTTCACAACCGTAGAGATATCCATGTGCTACTTTGTATTATGTTATGATTCGATTTGTTCAAGTAATAAGATTACATGTTTTTTCTAAAAATGAATATCTAGCGATCGACAAGCACTATTGTCCAAGTGATTAAGTGATTCGGCTTTGGTGCGAGAGGTCACGAGTTCATAACATGCGTAGCTCGATTCGAATGTTTATTGACATGTAATATGTTGTCCTAGTGACATGTTATATATAAATTACGATTTCAAAAAAAAACCTACGATCATTTATTAGCTTCTGAAGGTGCTCTGTTGGCAGGCCAGCTATTTGGCCTACCAAAATGTTACTGTTAAAGCTACAAAGAAACTGCCAACAATATAAGTTCGAATTGCCTATATTCTATGTTTTACTGGTGGGATTAGCATTGTATTGCTAGTTTAAGAAAGAATAAACTACCAACATCACAAGTTACCATATGAGCAAAACGAAGTATACACAACATGACTCACTGGTTCTTTGTAGAATAAAGCAGGGAAGGCAAGATGGTCGTATCAAACTTTAAGGTAAGAACTAGTAATGCATATATATGTTTTATTTTGAGAAACAAATAAAGGATATTTCATTTTCTAAGATAGAAAGCTTTCAAACGGCTGCATGGCATGACTTATTCAGATGTCAGCAGAATTAAGCTGCTCTTATTAAAATTAGGGATAGGAAAAAGTAATGCATATATGCTTCTTTTGAGGCATCAATCAAAGGATAACACTCTTTATAAGATAAAAAATTGTAATGTAGTTACTCATACAAGACACTGGGTATCAAGTCAATTAAAGATAAAACAACAAATACGCATAATATAGCTTTCTTTATATGTATAATAAATCCAACATGACATGATACACATATAGGATAGCTAATGTTACGGGGACTCTAACTGAACACCACTCAAATCACAACTCCAAAGCACAACAAAAAAGTGAGATCGTGGTAAGAAGCGCGAAAATAACCGATCAATATCTCAAATCCAATCCCAACCAATTCAAAAAAATCACAATAGCCATACAAGTAATATAAAATAAAGCAACAATGATAGTTCCACTAAATCTTATTACTGTACATCCACTTTGGGAGAGAACTTTTGTTAATACCAATGAGAAGTGTACAAAAGATTGATTATAATAATCACAATATGCACTCTAGAATATGATTTTGTGAAGATTGGAATTGAAGAAAACTAGGATTTTTATTAAACCCTATTTAATGGAGAATAAAATGCTTGATTAAACCATTGGATTGATCCCCATCTTTGAATTTGAAATAGCTTATACAGGGAGAGTTTGAACCTAGGAAAATACCCAATTTGCCCCTTGAAACCTTCACAAACCAATGCAATCACCTAGGGAAATTTTGAGACAACGCAGCCGATCGGACGTTTGATTCCTAGACTCAGACGTCTGACACGAGGACAAAATTTCTTCATTTCAACCACTTAGACATTTGGTCCCTATAACCAGATGATTTGAGCAAAATCTCGAGATGCCAAATCCAACTTTCAAAGACGTCTGACTCCAAACAGACGCTTGTACCAGGTGACCAAATGTTTGATTACCCTAACCAGACGTCTAAAACAAGTTTAGGGATGCAACATACACAAAAATGTTTGGGCATCATTCAGATGCCTCACAACTGCAGTCTAGAAGTCTAAGGACCTCGGTCAGACGCCTGACCTGCTTCTCACTGTGTATCTCCAGCATTCAACATGCCATAATTCCTACGTCCAAGCACCAAGCTACTTCCAACCACTTCTATTCTCCATATAGTGTCGCCAAAATTCGACAGCTAACTTCAATGACGCTTTCATATTATCTAAGTTCATTCAGAGATAAAAAAACATTTTAATTAACCTAGTAAATATTGCATTTACATCTACTATGTGGCACACATTATCTAAGTTCAAATTTTGTGTCATTAAATTATGTCCAAATAGAAATTCCTATTACTATTTTTAATATATTAAAATTGCAAAATAATTACTTATATAAAATATTGCGTATCACTTAAATTGAAAATAAAATATCACATGTATGGCATGGGTTATTTTGATGTAAAACCAAAACCAACACAACATGGTACACATAGGATGTTGAACTCCACTAATGATTTTTATTATCTAGAAGAAATTTAATGAGAAAAAATAATGTATGGTAATCTATTTACAACTACCATGTGGTACACTCGAAATGGAAAAAGTACAGAAAGGTTTAAACACATAAAAACAAAAAAGTTATGTAGAAGTGTTTTGATTATACAAGACTGCAAACTAATAATGATAACACACAGAAAGAAAGCAACCGATGAATATATATATATATATATATATAGGTAATTTGCACAACTTCGTTTCCCAAAAGAATAAGAACTTAGCCAATTTCATAATTATAGAAACATCGGTATACTACATCGTATTATTTTTTTGCAGTATTATTGTTTAAGAATAAGATTGCAAACTTTCTCGAAAAATGTAATAAACACATGAAATTATTCATTAGCTTTTCAATGTGCTACGTGGTCTTAACAAATATGACATTATTAAAGTCAAACTTGCCATGACCATATGATCTAAGGGTCAGATAAACACTACTGTCTTGATTGCAAATCTCCTTTTCTTTAGTGATTTAAAAAAAATGAATTAAGCGTGTGTTTTATGCAAGGTTTGAAAACTCAATTTCATGTTGAATATAGAAAGCGTAAATACAGATAATTTGCAATTATGAAGAAATATGCATTTATATAGAAAGACTAAATATAGAATATCTGCAATTATGAAGAATAAATATGGAATATCTGCAATTATGAAGAAATCTGCATTTACAGAAAATAGGATTTAAAAAATATAGACTTTCAATATATACAAAATTAGGTTCATTTTCTTCCAAGTATTTTGCAATTATGGAAATGATGATGTATTCCATCATTGAAAATTATCTCTCTGAATAAAACAAAAATCATCTTCTCTCCTCAGATCTCATATTCTTGATTTAATTTCTACATGAGATCAGAGCAGGTTCAAAATTTGAATCTAATCAAATGACAAAGGCAGAGCATCCTGAAGCTGTTGATGGAGAGGGTGAAATGTCGGGGGAGATCATGCTGAAGTTGCTGAAATACTGGGAGAAGATCATGCTAACACTTTCAAAATCAATGATGAATCAAATGTTATAGTGCCATCTGCCGAAGAAATGTTGTTTGATCATGTACCACGAGTAAATAATGAACTATAGACCATTATTGATATTGAACCTAGACGATCAGAAAGGATTAATATAGGCATTCCAAAACTCATGTATGAACCAAATTTTAAGTCTAAAGCCAAATATCCAAATTCTTAGTATGTATATACACATAGGTTGTCTGAGTCATATACATCCACAATTAGTCAGTTATCATCTGTTTTCATCTCTAGCAATTTGCAAGAAGCATTATTGGATCCACACTGGAAGATGGCCATGAATGAAGAGATGAATGCATTACCAAAATTTCCACTTGGAGTTGATAAACCCCAAGGATGTTGAACTATTGGATGTCGATGGATATTCACTATTAAAATAAAATCAGATGGAAGTGTTGATAGTGATAAGGCCATACTAATGGCGAAAGGGTATACAAAGACATATTTCGTGGATTATGAGGAGACATTTGCTTCAGTAGCAAAGATTCAATCCTTCTAGCAAGATTCAATTGAAGTTGACGATGTAAACGAAAATTTTAATTTTCCAGTGAAGCTCATAGTTTAAGGTATATAATTTTCGACCCAAATTTTCAAATTTTTCCCCCTTTCCAATGGAAACTGGATTTTTGTTACGGTTTCATCTTGGAATCCATCAAAACCGAACTATGGTGACCAAAATTTCCAAATTCCATCCAAGATCTCAAACTATGGTTTTATGCCACTCGTGTAAGCAAACCCTACACTTTTCTCTCAGCAATCGATGCATAACCATCTAGCCAACCGTGGAGATTATCTTTTAATTTTACTACTGTAAGTAATGTTGTTAGAGTAATTGTTAATTTATCATTATCATACCAACACCAAAAAATTTGTAACCAATATTGGGCTACACCAGTAAACCAGCACTATTGGTACGGTAACAGTAAATTTACCATTATTAACAGTACATTTAATAGTAAATAAATGTCAAACCAGTGGTAACAATAATTTTTCTACCCATATGAATTTTGTTTTTTTTTTCACTATTTTAATTAATCTCAACCGTGAACAATTTTGAAGAAATGTCAGATTTAAGAAGGTATTTCTACTCATATGAATTAGGTATGATTCACATTTTTATACCAGATCTGTTAATCTGGGATATATCCATATGTTTTTATTTTCATGTTAATTATAAAAATGTGGATTAGACCTATTTGCTGTGTTTCCTTCAGATCTATAGAGTTTTATGTTTTTCTACTTCCCCGTGAGTTGTTGTTACAGATCTGAGTCATAGATGAAGAATATGAAATTTATCTTATTTGTAATTAAATAATTGATCTTTATATATGTAATAGAAAATATATTTTCTGTTACAACATATATAAAGATCAATTATTTAATTCCAAATCAGATAAATTCCACATTCTTCATTTACAACTTAGATCTGTAACAACAACTCAAGAGGAAGTAGAAAAACGTAAAACGGTATAGATTTGAAGGAAAATACAGAAAATAGGTCTAATCCACATTTTTGTAATTAACAGAAAAATAAAACTATATGGATCTATCCTAGATTAAAAGATCTAGTATAAAAATGTGAATCATACCTAGATTCAATACAGATCCAAAGGGAAATGGAAGTATAAACTAAATCTGGTGTAAATTAAATAAAAACACCATTTTTAACCAAAATTAGAATATATACACACGTATCTGAAAGTTAAATAACCAAATTTCTAAATTAGATTATATTTCACTCACCTGAATCCTTGCAACACAAATAAGCGTACCTCACTCCTCCTTTTCAAGCCTTCTTGCTATTCACTAATCTTTTTATAACTTTATTTTATTTTGTATATAATTTATTTTATGAAGAAGATGAAAATTTAGAAGAGGAAGAGAAACTACAATAGGGAATAGAATAAAGAATAGTTTTTAGGATGAGAATTATGTTAGGTTTAAGCTGAATTTATAGGATTTTTAAATTTATATACGTCGTTAGATAATTGCTTCAGGTGGAGGGAATTAATTAGGGGCGTTGAATAAGATACATTGAATTTAGACATTTTTTAATAAAATATGTACATAGTTAAGCTTTTAATTTAGTCTATTAATAAATCAATCAATTGGTATCAAACAAACACATATGTATATAATTGACCATATTCTTTACTATCCAACTGCGCAATCAATTTGGAAATTGATTGGTATTAATTAACTTCCCTAATTCACATAAATGTTACCCTTTTTAACCGATATTAAATCCTCCTTAATTTAATTAGTCAATTACATCTTGATCTATATCTTCCTAACCAATTAACTTATATATTTACGTACATATGTTGCTAACCATTTAAGCATAAATAAATACATATATACACACAAATATATGTATTTACATTTAATTTTCTCTTTTTTACCCTTAATCAGTATTACATAATCACATTTGAATTATTAAACATGGAAGAGAACCCTAAACACACACATATGTGAATAAGATGACACATATCCCTTCTTCTTTTTTTAATTAACGTTTCATAAACATATGAACTTTCTATATTTGGTAATAAATACCTCTGTTAATTAATATATTCATTTACACACTTATTTTATGTTTGTCATTTACCTTCTCATACTTTTATTTATGGTTGAAACGTGCTCATAAAAAAATATACTCTACAAGACTCAAACTCATGTCACTTGGTTGGAATGCACATATCTTACCACTCTGCCAACCATGCTTTTGTCTTATATTATTTTCTTTTTAAATGTATAATCGTCATTATACTTTTTTTTCTTTTCTTATAGTCAACCTGCACATATTCAGCTTATTTATTAACAAATAAGTCTTCTTAACCCTTTCATTGATCTTTATTCTTACTCCCAAAACATGCATAAAATGCAAAATGTGCACTACAAAAACATTCCGTATCTTTTTCGTACGGCGTCTGTTTCTAATAAATTATATACGAACTTAGGCTAGAAAAATCTACATAACACAACGTAAAAGTCAAAATTTTCAAATTCCTTCATTTGTAAAAATTTACGATTTTATCCTTTTATGTAAATTTACATTTTTATTCTTGTTAGAATTTTAATTTATTATTAAAATATAGGGGGTGTGACATTCTCCCCTCCTTAAAGTATTTCGTCCCCGAAATCTCCAAGAACGGGAGAACATAAATTGCAACAATCATCCAAATCTACAATCATCTACTCAGACATCAAACACCGCAACCATTATCCTTAGGTTTATCTAATGCAAATGATGACTTTATGCAATGTGAAATGCATATGAATGTACTAATTCGAAAAGATAGTCGATCTATTGATACAGCCGACCTACTGTCATGCGAATATTCTTATGCCATGCAACCTATGTATGCAAAAACCCTAATAAAACTGTTAGTTCTTCATGCATGCTTCAACCATCATCCAAATGGAATCATCCATATGTCCAATGTAACCGCACTCAACCTCTTATCGTCATAGCATGTTTCAGTGATTTATATGGTTCATTGATTAAGAAATATTGATCTTTTTTTATCAATTTTCAAATAAGTTTGCATTTTGTCTAAAACTTGTGTATAAATCTTTGAAAATAGTAATGTAAATAATACTGGTGCTTGATAAACAATCGCAAAATATCGAGCAAAAATGATTTCAAAGATAAAATTTCCACATAATACACATATAAATTTATTGTGTGCATCAGTTGTTGCTCCATGCATCAGCTGTATTATATGTAACTTCATTTGGTGAGATACCTTTATCAATCATTTTCTTTAATACTTGATGTCGTTGATTCCATTTGCTGCTTCAATAATAACTAACTATAAAAGCAGTGCATGTAACAACATTTGGTTTACACTTGACCACTGATCCAAAAATGTCAAAAGCAACGTTGACGTGATTCATGAGAACGCAAGTGTTGATGATGATCCAATTACTGACTATGTCTAGGAATACATTATGCAACATTATATTATTGTAGAATGTAAGATTAGAGGCTAAAGAGATTTCTTTCTGTTTTGAACGATTCTTGTGAAAAATATGCTAAATATAAAGCATACATATTTTATGTCTGAAGTATTGGAACTAAGAACCATTATTCAACAATATTTATTTTAAGGTGAAAAATATCATTGTATTTCTTTTACGGTCAAAGCAAATTCAATATAATAAGAAGCATATAATTGTCTTTAATGCTTTTGAGCTTTCTAGTTCCATTTCTAATCCATCTAACATTGTTGCTGTATTTTGGTAATGTTGGATTTCACCGGACTTGACTGCAATTTGTGAAAGTAGAATCAGAGGTTGGAAATTTTCAAAACAATCAACGACATAAATTAGTTAAAATGAATAAAGTCAAACAAATTTAATAACTTTAATAATATGAATAATCCGAAAAAAATTTAAAAAATTTATTTTTAGCTATCAACAATGGATATCATTGGAAAGCATATTAAATTTGAGATTTAATAGTGAAATCGATTCTTAAATCCAATTAATGTAGAAAAAGTTATCACATTTCAAAGCTTGAAATAAAAGAAATTAAAAACGTGACTGTTCATTTTTCAAAATTTGAAGGAGGCCTGTGTTCTTTTGAAATCTAACTCAATAATAATATTATAGTATAGATAAGTAATATTAATAAATGCATAATGAATGCATATATATATATATATATATATATATATATAGCACACATCTATATGCATATGCAAGTGCACTCCTAGGTGGTCGATCTAAAATAAGATCAAAAAGATAGAATGAGTGCCTAGTGTGTGTAAATGCATCCTTCTGCAACCACTAGCATTCATTTGCAACCACATGCAACCACCAAACATCACATGTCATAATGGAATGTTTACAAACATCCCTACCAACACAAAGTGTCATCTAAAAAGATCTATCAAAGGATCCTAATTAGGAAAAGATTAAAGATAGGATATTCAAAAGAGAACTTACCAACAAAAAGATGTGGACAGGAAATCCTAAGTTCAAAGATATTCTGGGATTTTCTAGCTAAAGTTGATAAACTAGGGTAACCACACCATATAGACACTTCTCCAATTGTCGAAAATTGAATAGAGTCATCTTCTAGTACCATTCTAGATTCTCAAAAATCTCTTCTTCTTCCTTATCAACCATTCCAATTTACAGTTAGGGCCTTTCACATTTTAATGCATTGGAACTACATCTTTTTACCCAGAAGAAATATGTCTCCAGTATTCCAGAAATCATTAAAAGATGGTTTGTGCTACGCTTGAAATTACAAGGAATTATCTCTTTTATTTACTTTCTTGAAATAGATTGTACAAAATACGGTAACCATCCTTACTTTTCACATCTCTTTCTTTGGAGTGTATTCCTTGTTATTTCAAACGATATACTTTTATATTGAAGCTTGAAAATTTATGGAAAAATTCATTACTACATATTTCATTTCAATGAATTAAAATGCTATTCAAATCCCATCCATTTTATAATCCTTCAGATTTGGTTTTTTTATCCGTGTCACCTCAATTGTCCAAATATTTACTAGAATGATTCATTCTATATTTTTATCTCATCCAAATAGGTAGGTTAACAAATATGCGATTTATCATATTTCCTTTATGAAGTTTTCCATTTTAGGGACTGCTTCTTTACTTATTTTCCATATCTCAATATATGATACTTAACTATAAATTTTCAAGACCTACGTTAGGCATACATGGATTACACCTAAACCGATATAAACCAACAACAAAAACAAAAAGGTATACTTTCCCATTCATGTCCACCTGGTCAGCCCAAAGTCTTCAAGGGGTAACATAATACCTGTGTAACGATCGAGATTTTTCGCTGCCGAAAAACCGAAATGTTATGGGTTTAAGAAAGAAGAAAAGAAAAAGAAAGAGGTAGAAGAGAGAAAATAGAGAGAAAAGAAAACAGAACGGAACAGAAAACAGAAAATAGAACAACATCAGAATCTCACAATTCGCAGCGGAACAACATATAATAGATAAATGAATAATCTTTAAACAAAGAACTATATCACTTATTACATTACATTTCATTACATCATATCATCAGAGTGTACAACATCGAACAATGCAGCGGAAAAAGAACTACTATATAAACTAGTAATACGCAATGCCATCCAGCTTGCCTCCAACAATTCCTGAATTCCAGAATATCCTGATAAACCTTAACTCTTGACTGCCCGTGTGAAAATTGGTGGGCACCCAGAGTTTAGGAAGGAAAACAATAAACTCCGAGTCAGTCATGTGACTGGTGTGAGAACTAAAACAGTTTATTTATCTTTAAAATCAAAAATAGAGGAATATTTTAAAAATCAATTCGCAATGCTTTTAAAAATGAGACTACCATAAGACCTCCCGCCACACACACAATGCAAACGCAGACTTGGAGGAGATTTCTTCTTATGTTAGTCAAAGATGCTTGATACGCATTAAAAGAAAACATTTGATATTATTATTAGTGCATAGTGTAGAAAACATTTCAAAAGTAGAATATAAATCTTAGCCAGCATAGGTACCATTATAGTATGCTTACTATAGCTACCATATTAGATGGCAGGTTCTACAACTAAAACCGTACAAGTCTCGTATTGTTTCTTTGGATTTCCAACGAATGATCAGGCCAAGGAACTTTCCATTTCCACATGAGAATGCCTCTGGATGGACATCCCCGAGAACCAAACCGGATCTCTACCAACACAAGGCCGGGTTACCCCTAACTGAGTAACAACTGACCGAATATGCCATCCCCCGGTCCTTTGGGACCTTTCACCGAGCGCTCGCAATCAATTCACACAATCATAAAGTGTTTTCAACATGAGTAAGTATCTGGGCTCCATACCATGATACCACCCTTTTCTAGAAGGAAATGCACATATCCTAAAGGGCGCTACCCCTCATAACCTTGCCGCATCTTTCCTGTTTTGACCATTCCGGGGTGTGAGGCTCGACGAAGTTTCGTCCACAAAAACATACTTTATACAGAAGCCATGCTTTGGGTCAACAAATGATCATAGAAATGATCACCAGGATAGACGATCAAACAAATGATCCTATCACAAATAATCAACACAATGATCATTTCACAGCAACACTCAGTATGTCACATTACCAAATTGGGAGTATATTGCTGATAACCTTCAACTATATAACCTCTGAGCTCGTACGTCTCAGAGAAGGGTGTTAAGCTAAAAGAATAAATTCTCCGCCACCAACAGAAATATATTTGAAAGAAATCTGCTTTATATCTCAATTTGTAACGTCAGACATACAATCTATACAAGTCTGTTCCGGGCTCGAACAGAACCGAAGGCACTTACAAAGAAGTCCTTGCAATCCGAATAATCTCTAATCACGTTTGGATTTCCCATCACATATGGAGATCTCTATACCGGGGATCAGCCAGTGTAGAGACAATCAACAAGAAACCCTTACGTTTTTGAAAATATCCGATCTTCAAATGCAATTTATAACGACGTATCACATATTCGGAATGGGTTATACGACCCCAAGGTCCTTTCCCGGTTAACCCGAATAGTGAGCGCTTATTTTTAAAAAAAATTAAGCGTGGCATTCAATTTCAAGCAAATCACAACCAATACCTATTTAAAGGTAGATATTGATAGTCGGTTATTGAACTATCAATAGATATGCCAACATCACCAAATTCCAAATAATTTTCCAAATTATTTATTTCCCAAAAATATCTTTACAAGATATATACATAATTTCCATACTTTAAAAATAAATCAATATTTATTTTTAAACTCATTTTCCCAATTCCATTTATAAATTCCATATTGAATTTATATTCTAAAATATCTATGAATATACGTTTCCAATTATTCATTTTCAATTCATCTTCAAAAAGATAAATTCCAAATATTCACTTAATATTGGAAAAGCATTTCCATACTTATTTATTTATAAGTAATTCACAAGTCTTTTTATTTTCTATACTTAGAAAATATTTAATATACTCTAATCGAAATTAAGTATATATTTCATTCTTTAAGGAAATCATTCACTTAACCATATTTATTTGGGCCCAAAACGAATGTTGCGTAAAACATCGTTACGACAACCCAAAATCACTAGTATAGGGATTCAAAATTAAAATAGATATATAAATCCCAATACTACGCAAAACATTTCCTTTCGGAAATCATCTATTATAACAACAGTGTTATAATCTACTATTTCCTTCTATTTCTCGAAGACGTCTATTTCAACAATGAATGTTGAAATCTATGGTTTCGAATCTCAATACATTTTAAAACATCTTTAGATCGTTTTAATTCTATTTCAAACATCACATTCAAAATAATTTCTTTAACATAATATTCACTATTCAAAAACGTGAATATACTTGTTAACAAATTTTATCATTTCTATTCACTTTATTTTAAAGGATTATTCACTTCCTAAAACATGAATATAATTCCATTAACAAATTACAACAGTTCCTTATCAAAATAAGTCGTTGCGGATTTATAAAACAACGTTTATAAATTCTATTTCTATTTATTTTATATCAACTCCTTTTTATAAATTCCTTTATTAACCTATCTCAATTCATATCACAATGATATAATAAAAATTCATATTATAAGTCAAACACTTATAATTTATTTGTTTACAAAATTGTTTCTTTAAACTCCCCAAATTTATAAATCTTATAACTTATAAGATTCTTTTATTTATCCAAAATCTATTCTCTAAATAACTTTACAAATTTTATAAACCTACTGTTTATAAAATTTCATTTATAACTTCACCGTTATAATTCTATAATTCCAATTTATGAAGTTCATTTACAATTCATTCTAATTCTTGTAAAAGCTCGTTCTATAATTCCAATTTTTTTTTTATAAATATCAATTTATAAATCTCTTATATAAAACAATTTATATTACTATTTTTAAAACGTCTTTAAACTCTTTTATAATTTCATCATTTGATTTATAAAATAATCCAATTTTATAAATCCTATTTTTAAAACTTTTTATAACAAATTCAGCAATCCCAGTTTAAGCTATTTTATAAAATCATTAATCTCATATCTTTAAAAATCAACTTTTAACTGTATTTCTCAAAAATCATAATTTTTTATAACATTAAAATTATAACGTTTATTTATTTAAGATGAATCAATTCCAAAAATATTTTATAAACGTATACTTTCAAAAATCACTTAGAAATTCCTTAAAAATCAAAATCGTTATTTTTAAACTTCAAAATTGGATCTGATGAAGCAACACATCAAATAGTCAATCATGACTTTCATTCATCATATATCAATATGATAATCAATCAAACATCACAATATCTAAAATCAAATAAATATTTGTGAGGAATCCAGTTGGATCCCTCCAACCTGTTTCCCTGCATCCACAGACATTAGCACAATACCCATTCCACTTCGAGGTGGAATATCGCGGTATATGGGATTTTATAAAATATTATCCGCTTACTAACGGCGCATAGGGTCTCATCCGCTATAAAAAATGCGGGAAATCAATCAACTGCAATATATACATATGCCAATATATATATATATTGCTATATATAATATATAATACCAATTCCACTTCAAGGTGGAATATCGCGGTATATGTGTGTAATAAATAACCTCCGCTTACTAACGGCGTATAGGGTCTATTCACATCCAATATATATATATATAACAATCATCATTCAAGCATTCAATCATTCAATCAACAAATTTTAAATCTAACTATTTAAAATTTAAATAAATCCTTTTGAGTGAGAAGTTCTCACCTTTGCTTTTATTAGCAATCCATTTCCCATCTTGACTTGGTTTTCTCTTGATTTATACCTTGTATAAATATTTACACAATTTATTAATATTCGAAATAATCGAATAATAAATTTTCGTTTTGATTATTAAATTAATCAATGGTTTTGTTCTAAACCAATTCCTTTAATAATTTTATTCAACTACTATTTAATTTTAAAACTAAATTTTCTTCTTTAATAATTTATTTTAACTAATTATTTTACTTTAAATTAATATCTTTAAATCAACTTCTTTTAAATAAATTATAAAAAATTAAGTTTTAATCTAAATTTCCTTTAAAAATTTATTTAACTAATTTTCCTTTTATAAATTAATTTAGATTAACCAATGATTTTCTTTTAAACTAATTTTCTTCTTTTAAAAATAATTTCTAACTAGAAATTTCCAATTGAACTGAATTTCCTTTTTATAAATTTTAAATCAACTAATTTTTCTTAAATAAAATTATTTTCCTTTCAACCAAATTTCTGTTAAATAAATTTATTTGACTAAACATTTTACTTTAAATTAATATCCTCATATCAATTTCTTTTAATAATTTATTTATCCAACAAATCAAATTCCTAACAAATCTGTCTAGTTCAATTTAAACTTCAACTAAATTTACTCTAAACAAATTTATTTAACTACAATTTAATTTCCCTTTAAATAGATTATTTTTAACCACTTAACTTAAATTTAAACAAATTTTCTTTTATAAACTTGTTTAACTAAAAATTTAAATTTAAACTAAATTCTCTTTAAATAAATCTTTCACTTAATAAATTGAATTTCCATTTATAACTTTTCCTGTTTAGACTACACTGTATATACATATAAACTGTTTATAAAATCAAATATTAACTTTCAAAACTTTTCTGTTTCATATATCTTTCTACAGAAAAATATTTGTCTGTTTAAATTTCCATTAATTTCAAAATCATATATGTCATAAATTAATAAATGGTAAACAAAATTACCTTACTGTGAAATCGCGACCTCATTTTCCCCAATCACTCGCGCACGCCCCCAAAATCCCATCGCGACCCAAAATCACTAATGCCTCGCGCGAGCGTGTTCGCGAGTCGTCGCCGTTGCCGTCGCCCTTCGTGTGCCTCGCTTGCTTCCATATGCCGAGATCCCACGACGCCGCGCCATCTCCACGCATAAGCACGCGCTCGTCCCCACGCCGCCGCCGCCAATCATCGCGAGTTCCTCCTTGAAACGCACGCCGCCTCGCGTCACGCGCACGCGCGTGAGCGTCGCCGCCACGCCCTAGGTCCAGAATTGCGACCGCCTCCTCTTACGGCCAAGCCTTCGAGTCCTCCACGCGAGCCTGCGATCGATCCTGCCTCGCCTCGGCTTTGATTTCGAACGAGGCCTTTGTGTTTTTTTTTTATTCGCGAGCAGAAGAGGCCATTTTTGATTCGAACTCGATTTTTGAAGCAGAGGGTGGGAGAAACGTTATCTTCTTCGGCCATTTGATTTTGACTATGAACGAAAGAGGAGAGGCCATTGATTTTGTTTCGTTAGTTTTGATTTACTGAAGAGGGAATACTTCGGTATTTTTAAAAAGAAATGGGAAGCATGGTTATCACGACTTCACCGTGATTGTAGGCGTGATTTTCTACGTGAGAAAAGGGAGAGCGTGGTGAAGCTTTGACTCAATTTTAAATTTAAATTTAAATTGAATCCGATTCAATTGCAACGCGTTCACTCACCATGTGCTCACATATCAACTCAGAAAAATACGAAATTTGAAATCCGGCAATAATTCAATATTACGGACCCAATGGAACTGGTTTCGTCGAATTCCGAGACTGTACCTCGGACGGCTATTTTTAAATATCGATTTAAACAATATAATTTCAAAACTGAACAAAGCAGTTTCAAATTCGATTCTGAAACTTCTATTACCTTCATTATTATAAATATGAATTTTACAAGCCTTTGAAATATTTCTAATAGGCTTAAAATTGAAGATTCAAATTTTTATTCAACTCTCAATAAATTAAATTCAAAAATTTAATCGCCAAATTCAAAATTATATTGAAAATTCAATCCAAACCATCATTCAAATATTTAAAATTAATTAAATATTCTCAAATTAAATTATTTAAAATTCTGGGTCGTTACAATCTTCCCTCCTTAAAAGAATTTCGTCCCGAAATTACAAGTTAAGAAGAATGCCCTTGTCCCGTCTACTGTTTTTCACAATCCAAATAGTTTTATCAACTTACTAGCCTAAATCTTTTTACTAGAGATTCAGTATCATTTCAACTAGCTTTCTAATTCCAATCATAAGTTTCAACCCAACATTGTTTTCTTAACAATTCAAATTTAAATTTAAATTCAAATCTCAAACTTTCAAAATTTCTCAAAATTTTTCTAACACCCTAAATTTCAGAAAAATTTCGCCAGCGTCTCCTTTGCGCGGCTAGCTCGGTACGACTACAAAATGGCACCACGGCCCCTCAGAATCAAAAAGAAAAGAGAAAGCCAAGTGGCTGGAGAAGAAAATCATCAAATTTCATACTGAAATTGAAATACGTACCTTTTTGTCGAGCAATTTAATTTTATCTTTGAAATCAATATCTCAATTCCTTTATATACCTGTATAACCTGTATAACAGTAGCATCCAAATCCAATATTCAAACCATTTTGCCAATTCATTACAAAATTTCCAATATATGTTTCTAATACATTTTTACTTCACTATTGAAGTTACATATTCAATTTCATTCTATTTTCATTTCAATTTAATTCACAATTTTAATTCTATTTGAATTCAATTCTCAATTCTAAATATTGAATTCTATCGATTAACTTTCATTTACTAATTCACATTACTACTTTAAATTAGTTTCATTCACTAATTCATTTCAATTAGTACATTCACTTATTCATTTTAAATTTTAAATTTCCATATTCAATTCATCTCGAATTTACTTAATTACTAACAAAGGGAATTTCAATTTATTTCTTTTACTTACTTGAATTTATATACAATTCAAATTTATCTTCAAATTTAGCTCACGACTAATTTTTTTAATTTAACCAATTCAAATTCCAATTCATTAATCCAAGAATTAATAATTTATCAAGTTAGTTTACTTGAATTCAATCCATTTTATTTCTTATTTAATTCCATATGCTAATGATAATAATTTAATATTATTAACAACCATGCAACTATATACTATAACAATTCATAGAAAACCATTTCCTTTCCATTCAAAAATAGTTTGGGCAAAATTATCTTATTCACCCGATTCAAAAACAATTTTATATTTTCACTAACAAATACGCGCTCATATCTATTATTACACTCAAACTCATTCTAGAGTACTGCTGACTCTATCTCTAATGAGTAACACCCAACAGAACCATGGTTGTCGCTTAACCAACAGCTCTGATACCAAATGTAACGATCGAGATTTTTCGTTGCCGAAAAACCGAAATGTTATGGGTTTAAGAAAGAAGAAAGGAAAAAGAAAGAGGTAGAAGAGAGAAAATAGAGAGAAAAGAAAACAGAACGGAACAGAAAACAGAAAATAGAACAACATCAGAATCTCACAATTCGCAGCGGAACAACATATAATGGATAAATGAATAATCTTTAAACAAAGAACTATATCACTTATTACATTACATTTCATTACATCATATCATCAGAGTGTACAACATCAAACAATGCAGCGGAAAAAGAACTACTATATAAACTAGTAATACGCCATGCCATCCAGCTTGCCTCCAACAATTCCTGAATTCCAGAATATCCTGATAAACCTTAACTCTTGACTGCCCGTGTGAAAATTGGTGGGCACCCAGAGTTTAGGAAGGAAAACAATAAACTCCGAGTCAGTCATGTGACTGGTGTGAGAACTAAAACAGTTTATTTATCTTTAAAATCAAAAATAGAGGAATATTTTAAAAATTAATTCGCAATGCTTTTAAAAATGAGACTACCATAAGACCTCCCGCCACACACACAATGCAAACGCAGACTTGGAGGAGATTTCTTCTTATGTTAGTCAAAGATGCTTGATACGCATTAAAAGAAAACATTTGATATTATTATTAGTGCATAGTGTAGAAAACATTTCAAAAGTAGAATATAAATCTTAGCCAGCATAGGTACCATTATAGTATGCTCACTATAGCTACCATATTAGATGGCAGGTTCTACAACTAAAACCGTACAAGTCTCGTATTGTTTCTTTGGATTTCCAACGAATGATCAGGCCAAGCAACTTCCCATTGCCACATGAGAATGCCTCTGGATGGACATCCCCGAGAACCAAACCGGATCTCTACCAACACAAGGCCGGGTTACCCCTAACTGAGTAACAACTGACCGAATATGCCATCCCCCGTTCCTTTGGGACCTTTCACCAAGCGCTCGCAATCAATTCACACAATCATAAAGTGTTTTCAACATGAGTAAGTATCTGGGCTTCATACCATGATACCACCCTTTTCCAGAAGGAAATGCACATATCCTAAAGGGCGCTACCCCTCATAACCTTGCCGCATCTTTCCTGTTTTGACCATTCCGGGGTGTGAGGCTCGACGAAGTTTCGTCCACAAAAACATACTTTATACAAAAGCCATGCTTTGGGTCAACAAATGATCATAGAAATGATCACTAGGATAGACGATCAAACAAATGATCCTATCACAAATAATCAACACAATGATCATTTCACAGCAACACTCAGTATGTCACATTACCAAATTGGGAGTATATTGCTGATAACCTTCAACTATATAACCTCTGAGCTCGTACGTCTCAGAGAAGGGTGTTAAGCTAAAAGAATAAATTTTCCGCCACCAACAGAAATATATTTGAAAGAAATCTGCTTTATATCTCAATTTGTAACGTCAGACATACAATCTATACAAGTCTGTTCCGGGCTCGAACAGAACCGAAGGCACTTACAAAGAAGTCCTTGCAATCCGAATAATCTCTAATCACGTTCGGATTTCCCATCACATGTGGAGATCTCTATACCGGGGATCAGCCAGTGCAGAGACAATCAACAAGAAACCCTTACGTTTTTGAAAATATCCGGTCTTTAACACCGATCTTCAAATGCAATTTTTAACGATGTATCACATATTCGGAATGGGTTATACGACCCCAAGGTCCTTTCCCGGTTAACCCGAATAGTGAGCGCTTATTTTTAAAAAAAATTAAGTGTGGCATTCAATTTCAAGCAAATCACAACCAATACCTATTTAAAGGTAAATATTGATAGTCGGTTATTGAACTATCAATAGATATGCCAACATCACCAGATTCCAAATAATTTTCCAAATTATTTATTTCCCAAAAATATCTTTACAAGATATATACATAATTTCCATACTTTAAAAATAAATCAATATTTATTTTTAAACTCATTTTCCCAATTCCATTTATAAATTCCATATTGAATTTATATTCTAAAATATCTATGAATATACGTTTCCAATTATTCATTTTCAATTCATCTTCAAAAAGATAAATTCCAAATATTCACTTAATATTGGAAAAGCATTTCCATACTTATTTATTTGTAAGTAATTCACAAGTCTTTTTATTTTCTATACTTAGAAAATATTTAATATACTCTAATCGAAATTAAGTATATATTTCATTCTTTAAGGAAATCATTCACTTAACCATATTTATTTGGGCCCAAAACGAATGTTGCGTAAAACATCGTTACGACAACTCAAAATCACTAGTATAGGGATTCGAAATTAAAATAGATATATAAATCCCAATACTACGCAAAACATTTCCTTTCGGAAATCATCTATTATAACAACAGTGTTATAACCTACTATTTCCTTCTATTTCTCGAAAACGTCTATTTCAACAATGAATGTTGAAATATATGGTTTCGAATCTCAATACATTTTAAAACATCTTTAGATCGTTTTAATTCTATTTCAAACATCACATTCAAAATAATTTGTTTAACATAATATTCACTATTCAAAAACGTGAATATACTTGTTAACAAATTTTATCATTTCTATTCACTTTATTTTAAAGGATTATTCACTTCCTAAAACATGAATATAATTCCATTAACAAATTACAACAGTTCCTTATCAAAATAAGTCGTTGCGGATTTATAAAACAACGTTTATAAATTCTATTTCTATTTATTTTATATCAACTCCTTTTTATAAATTCCTTTATTAACCTATCTCAATTCATATCACAATGATATAATAAAAATTCATATTATAAGTCAAACACTTATAATTTATTTGTTTACAAAATTTTTTCTTTAAACTCCCCAAATTTATAAATCTTATAACTTATAAGATTCTTTTATTTATCCAAAATCTATTCTCTAAATAACTTTACAAATTTTATAAACCTACTGTTTATAAAATTTCATTTATAACTTCACCGTTATAATTCTATAATTCCAATTTATGAAGTTCATTTACAATTCATTCTAATTCTTGTAAAAGCTCGTTTTATAATTCCAATATTTTTTTTTTATAAATATCAATTTATAAATCTCTTATATAAAACAATTTATATTACTATTTTTAAAACGTCTTTAAACTCTTTTATAATTTCATCATTTGATTTATAAAATAATCCAATTTTATAAATCCAATTTTTAAAACTTTTTATAACAAATTCAGCAATCCCAGTTTAAGCTATTTTATAAAATCATTAATCTCATATCTTCAAAAATCAACTTTTAACTGTATTTCTCAAAAATCATAATTTTTTATAACATTAAAATTATAACGTTTATTTATTTAAGATGAATCAATTCCAAAAATATTTTATAAACGTATACTTTCAAAAATCACTTAGAAATTCCTTAAAAATCAAAATCGTTATTTTTAAACTTCAAAATTGGATCCGATGATGCAACACATCAAATAGTCAATCACGACTTTCATTCATCATATATCAATATGATAATCAATCAAACATCACAATATCTAAAATCAAATAAATATTTGTGAGGAATCCAGTTGGATCCCTCCAACCTGTTTCCCTGCATCCACAGACATTAGCACAATACCCATTCCACTTCGAGGTGGAATATCGCGGTATATGGGATTTTATAAAATATTATCCGCTTACTAACGGCGCATAGGGTCTCATCCGCTATAAAAAATGCGGGAAATCAATCAACTGCAATATATACATATGCCAATATATATATATTGCTATATATAATATATAATACCAATTCCACTTCAAGGTGGAATATCGCGGTATATGTGTGTAATAAATAACCTCCGCTTACTAACGGCGTATAGGGTCTATTCACATCCAATATATATATATAGCAATCATCATTCAAGCATTCAATCATTCAATCGACAAATTTTAAATCTAACTATTTAAAATTTAAATAAATCCTTTTGAGTGAGAAGTTCTCACCTTTGCTTTTATTAGCAATCCATTTCCCATCTTGACTTGGTTTTCTCTTGATTTATACCTTGTATAAATATTTACACAATTTATTAATATTCGAAATAATCGAATAATAAATTTTCGTTTTGATTATTAAATTAATCAATGGTTTTGTTCTAAACCAATTCCTTTAATAATTTTATTCAACTACTATTTAATTTTAAAACTAAATTTTCTTCTTTAATAATTTATTTTAACTAATTATTTTACTTTAAATTAATATCTTTAAATCAACTTCTTTTAAATAAATTATAAAAAATTAAGTTTTAATCTAAATTTCCTTTAAAAATTTATTTAACTAATTTTCCTTTTATAAATTAATTTAGATTAACCAATGATTTTCTTTTAAACTAATTTTCTTCTTTTAAAAATAATTTCTAACTAGAAATTTCCAATTGAACTGAATTTCCTTTTTATAAATTTTAAATCAACTAATTTTTCTTAAATAAAATTATTTTCCTTTCAACCAAATTTCTGTTAAATAAATTTATTTAACTAAACATTTTACTTTAAATTAATATCCTTATATCAATTTCTTTTAATAATTTATTTGTCCAAAAAATCAAATTCCTAACAAATCTGTCTAGTTCAATTTAAACTTCAACTAAATTTACTCTAAACAAATTTATTTAACTACAATTTAATTTCCCTTTAAATAAATTATTTTTAACCACTTAACTTAAATTTAAACAAATTTTCTTTTATAAACTTGTTTAACTAAAAATTTAAATTTAAACTAAATTCTCTTTAAATAAATCTTTCACTTAATAAATTGAATTTCCATTTATAACTTTTCTTGTTTAGACTACACTGTATATACATATAAACTGTTTATAAAATCAAATATCAACTTTCAAAACTTTTCTGTTTCATATATCTTTCTACAGAAAAATATTTGTCTGTTTAAATTTCCATTAATTTCCAAAATCATATATGTCATAAATTTAATAAATGGTAAACAAAATTACCTTACTGTGAAATCGCGACCTCATTTTCCCCAAT
This sequence comes from Allium cepa, assembly GCA_030765085.1. Lineage (NCBI taxonomy): Eukaryota > Viridiplantae > Streptophyta > Magnoliopsida > Asparagales > Amaryllidaceae > Allium > Allium cepa. Next base: position 963,392,299 of record CM060928.1, read on the forward strand.
CACTCGCACACGCCCCCAAAATCCCATCGCGACCCAAAATCACTACTGCCTCGCGCGAGCATGTTCGCGAGTCGTCGCCGTTGCCGTCGCCCTTCGTGTGCCTCGCTTGCTTCCATATGCCGAGATCCCACGACGCCGCGCCATCTCCACGCGTAAGCACGCGCTCGTCCCCACGCCGCCGCCACCAATCATCGCGAGTTCCTCCTTGAAACGCATGCCGCCTCGCGTCACGCGCGTGAGCGTCGCCGCCACGCCCTAGGTCCAGAATTGCGACCGCCTCCTCTTACGGCCAAGCCTTCGAGTCCTCCACGCGAGCCTGCGATCGATCCTGCCTCGCCTCGGCTTTGATTTCAAACGAGGCCTTTGTGTTTTTTATATTTTTATTTTTATTTTTATTTTTATTCGCGAGCAGAAGAGGCCATTTTTGATTCGAACTCGATTTTTGAAGCAGAGGGTGGGAGAAACGTTATCTTCTTCGGCCATTTGATTTTGACTATGAACGAAAGAGGAGAGGCCATTGATTTTGTTTCGTTAGTTTTGATTTACTGAAGAGGGAATACTTCGGTATTTTTAAAAAGAAATGGGAAGCATGGTTATCACAACTTCACCGTGATTGTAGGCGCGATTTTCTGCGTGAGAAAAGGGAGAGCGTGGTGAAGCTTTGACTCAATTTTAAATTTAAATTTAAATTGAATCCGATTCAATTGCAACGCGTTCACTCACCATGTGCTCACATATCAACTCAGAAAAATACGAAATTTGAAATCCGGCAATAATTCAATATTACGGACCCAATGGAACTGGTTTCGTCGAATTCCGAGACTGTGCCTCAGACGGCTATTTTTAAATATCGATTTAAACAATATAATTTCAAAACTGAACAAAGCAGTTTCAAATTCGATTCTGAAACTTCTATTACCTTCAGTATTATAAATATGAATTTTACAAGCCTTTGAAATATTTTTAATTGGCTTAAAATTGAAGATTCAAATTTTTATTCAACTCTCAATAGATTAAATTCAAAAATTTAATCGCCAAATTCAAAATTATATTGAAAATTCAATCCAAACCATCATTCAAATATTTAAAATTAATTAAATATTCTCAAATTAAATTATTTAAAATTCTGGGTCGTTACAACCTGCACTGCCCATGGTTTATAGGTATGCTACCCTTAGCTATGTGGTATCAAACTCACAGTCAAAGTGTCAAGCCCACAATTCCTGTTCCTAATTAGACTGCCTACAGTAATCAAGAAAATATCTATTTATGTAACGACCCGTAAATCTTATTTGTTTTATAACATAATTAACTAAATTTTTATGAAATTTTAAATAATTGAATTTTGAAATAAAAATTTGATATTTGAAATACGTCTATTTTAACATAGAAACTGGTAAAATTTTATTGGAAAATATGAAAGTAAATTCTGTTGTGTAATTTTCAGTTTCAATTTAAATCGGTTAATAATTGATAATAATAAAATATTTGCAAACCTAAATATTTTCATACAATAAATTTGTAATCTATTTTCTGAGTGAGACGTCATATTTCGTTTCGCCAAATTTGGACTTCTCTAGCCCCGTTTATCTCATTTTCAACAGATTTGCAGCATTTTGGGCACCGAATATCGAGTTTTGAGAGGATGGTCATATTGCTGATATATGTGTATCATTTTGTTCGTCTCTCTATGCTAATCTCCATGGTATATTCATTTGTCTGTGTATCCGGTACGCGGTGAAACACCCGAAACGGTTAACCGTAACGGTACGCCTATTGATTTCAATCTGTTATCCTTCTTTTCAGCAATAATAATAATAATATATGTATGCTTACATTATAACATGACACTCATTTTAGAAACAGCCCCTTTTGCTAAATCACCCATCTTCTATTCATTGCTTAAACCCAATTGCCTCCTTCTCTATGTATAAAAAAAAATAAGCTGCCTTTATTTTTTTGTTGCCGTTTGATTCTCCCTCTCGTCGTTCTCCCGCTATCTCTCCCCTCTTCATATCGAACTTCCTTGAACCCAGCTCATGCACATCCCACCACCCGCCTTCGCCTGACCCGCCATCACACCGAGAACCACCACAACCGCCACCTTCAACTGGCCCTCCCTAGATCCACCATTCGCCTATGCTCGGCCCACCAGAAAAACCGAACTCACCACCTCCCCAGTCGACCGGACCCGCTTCGTCACCCTTCTTCACAGTCTTCTGTTCGAGCCTAGCTTCCATGCCATCCTTCACTTTTTTTTTATAAGATACGAGTATATATGCACGTCCAGTTGGACCTGCATCTAATCAATGTGCATGCAATACTTCAACAATGCGCTTGTGTATCATTACCACATACTATATAAAATACGAGACAAAAGAACATCAATTTACATACATGCACATCTCAAAACTATGTAACCAAATCTCCACCCGTCGAAAGACAGAACCATAAATAACTTAAATTTCCAGATATCGGTTAACCAAAATAAATTTACTTTGACATACACTCCATCCATCTGACCACTTTCATCTCGACTCAATTAGATAATACTTATTAATAAAACTACAAAATATAGTTGAAATATTACATATTCAGTAGCAGATCTAGCCTACGATTTCAGATAGAGCAACATATTTTCCATATAAAGTAACATACTTGAGCGGTGAACAAAAGAGTAGAAAATATAGTTACATGTGTCTTACTTACATAAGATAACCAAATATAGTTACATGTGTCTTACTTACATGTGCCTTGTAATCAACACTAACTCATTGCAAATATGGCAAGTTTCTAGTTTCAGATAGCCAAAAACTAAAAAGAAAAATGTTTTTTTATAGAAGGTTTGGAAAATTTCAAATAGGGCACTACCCAGAGCTGGCTTCATTTGCCTCTTACCCTGACTATATTTATTAGTAAAATTATTGACCAACATTGCATGAACCTAACAAAGGTATAGTTGTCCATTGTTACCTCTCCTTTCAATCGAGGATACTTCAGTGTCAGTTGCAATAAAAATATGAAATAAATAACTAATTAAGTGTAAAAAATATATATCATATACAACTTGTATGGCCAAAAAATCAGATCTTTCTTTGATTTCTCAAGAGTATTCTTGTATCGAACAAATTTATAAAAGAATGCAAAATGTGTAGTACACTATCCTTGTACAGTATACAATATGCACACACACATTAATCCCAAAGAAAAATGTAATTATCAATAATAAAGCCATTATATGTTGATTAGTGCATTGTGCAATAAAATTTCACTACAATGCAGATTTAATCTATGCATATACAACTTACCAACATTATTCATGAAGGTACATTCGGTATAAAGATGGGAAAATAGAAACTGTGAGAATAATACATATCACCCCAATTGTAATAGTAAAACCCAAGAATTTTAAATACTGCATTAACCGATTAGTCTTCCTCTGTGTGTCATGCATGCAGCTCATCGAAAATGCCTTGTTGTTGTGACTTATATATTGTGACCTGCTTGAAATTCAACTATAATGTTGCAAGTTCATCCTGATTGCTCCAGCATGATGGTATCAACACAATAGGTTGTAGGCTACACACATAGCTCACTCCCTCCTTTCAATCACAGCAACTTCTAGCTATCATAGCCGCTCATTCAATCTCAAATCCCCTCTATTTCAAGCTTCTGGCTTGGCATCAATTAGCCATGACTTATGCATGTATATCACGTTAATTTGCATCATCTATCTTTAGTGTAGTGAGCACCATGTCTTATGGGCTTCAGATTCAGCTATCATCGGCATGTAATATGTAACGAAAAATTTGCATCACTTTTAGCATTCAGATTCAGCATATTACCACTTGATGATGTAATAATGTGGGCTAAGTTGCAAGCAATGAGCATATTTATCCTTCCATTATAAACAAATAATACGGTTCTGATCATATTTATCCTTCCATCTTGAAAAAATATTTCGATTTTGGATAAAATATTCCCAAACAACCATTGTAAAACTTTCATTATAAGATATTGTAAGGACTCAAGTTGATGTCTCAAAACTTAGTATATACTTATGCAAATATTTAATAAAATTACCATTTATATATATAATAGAAGCCAAAAAGAAACTGTAAAATTTAAGTTTCCAAACTACCATCTTCAAATCCAGAAACCTATTTTCCGACTAACAAATATCAACAACTTAATCCTTTGCTTCAAATACATAATAACCTAACAACGTCTGAAATCTTAGTATATGTTCCTCATACTGATCGTACACTAAGAACAACTAAATTGACTAAATATATTCTCACTACCTTCAGATTAACACTTGTAAGAAAATGTGAACATGAACGTGAAGCCATAAAATGATTACTTCATGATTTAACTATCCAAATTCAAAGGGAAGTTTCAAGATAAAAGATTGAATTTTATTTTTAAAACATTCGTATTCATTCATTGTCTGGATCAATACCATTAGATTTTATGATAGTGCATAAAGTACTTAACCGTATTGTTTTTGAGATAAACATAGAAGTATTAGGTAACAAAAACAATTGGATCATTAACAAAAAAAGCAATAAGAAAACCCCAGTATCCAGTCCAAATTCATTGCTAAAATTGTGAAGAGAAAGATACCTTCGGCAAAAACTGAAATTGGTTATTAAGCAGATTGTGCCTGAGAAGTGCAGGTAACAAGCACTTTCCACAAAAACTGAAATTCGTCTCTTCAAAGCTGAGACCAACTACAATACGAATGGATCAAATTGACTGCATCATATAGATACTAAAAATAGTATATTGCAACAGAATATCAGTAGAGTCTTGGTACTTCAGCAAACAAATAAATATGTACTCTTAAACGCTACTGATTTACATGCATTATAATTACTTTGTAATTGATTTAGTCAAGTTCAAATGCAGAAAATAACAATTGCCAATTGGTTCTCTCATTTTCACATATCCACAAACTAAAAAGTCAAGCATACATAAATTACATTTACCTGCAAGTTCAGTATACATGAGTGGTAAGACCAAAGAACAGAGAATATAGGATATTGAGTGTAGTATGATCCCAAATTTTATTGTCAGAAATTTTAGCATATAGCAGCTGTAAGTTGTAATCTGGAAAGGCAAAGAAAAATTATTTTATATGCAAAATGAAATACGTTCAAAAATCTACCATTGCCTTTCATTCTCTCCTTAATGTCTTTGCATATTTCACATATTTATCCCATATATCCCAATGGTAAATCAAAGCTGCAAAATAAAATAATAGCTTTTATTAACAACTAATAATTATCAACAGTTTAAGTATGAGAGCACCTAAAATATGCTGATGGGTTGTGCCTTATGGAGCCATATCTTTCCAGGATTCTGACCGAAGAACATGTACTTTTGGTATAACATAATACAACTTTTGGAACCGCCCTATGATCATTTTTTAATGAAATTGAGTGTTGATAATTTTGCTAATGTTTCAAATTAAACAGTCAAAAACTTCATCCGTAACATATATATGATGTAGGAATAGCATTGCTACCATACATACAACACTACACAAATGTTTTAACATGAAATGTTGCTTTTTTCCAAAATCAAAGCATCTTTCTAAATTATTAAAGAACTGGCTAAGAGATGAACAAAGTTATGGTACCGAATCAACTAACCACATCTGTGTTTGTATCAAACCAAATGAAAACCATATTTTAATTTAAATTGAAATCATACAGCTTAGTTTACATGTAAATTTTCAAGTATATGCCTAATGAGATCGTGGATATCAAGACTTTCACTGAGTTTGGCATAATATAATGTATTTGTGACATAAATAAAATTAACACACAATATAATAAACTGAAAATACATTGCATACTTAAATCTAGATCATATAATTTCTTTGCTCAACCAGTTAATTTTTTGAGGAATATCTCTCTTCTAATATAATTTGCACTTCACTAATAAAGCATGCAATTAGGAAAACAATCAAAAAAATCATTTCAAAAAACCTTACTGGAAATTGAAGGCTATAAAATGATGTATGATTATATTATGATCTTGAAGTAAGTTAATAATAGTTTTTGCTTAATTATTTAGACTTGCTTTCTTATCACTTGGCGAGGAAGAAATGTTGTCCACTATTTTACTTTGGGAAGAATTTAAAATAAGAATAATTATCAATTATCAATGATGGCCAGCTGATATAATATTTGTTTCAGGCACACATTTAGTAATGACAGAGCGGGGGATAGGGGAGTAAATTTTAAGTATTTAACAAATTGTTATTTTTTTCATTGAAAAAAATATAAGAGCAATCCACATTGTTTATATAATGTTTACTCCTGACCATGCTAAAGATGTTTTGATACAATAAACATTGTTTTAATATAGCATATTGAATGTTTTTCAGCTATAGTCCTGGACCCACTATATAAATGCAAAATCAGTAATAGCAACACATGTAATTATGACAAACAGGGTGCAAGTAGTGGTAATGGTGTAAAAAATATTCAATCACAAAATGTACCGATGGTGCAAATTTTTTTTATCCATATCCATTGGAGGAAATATACAAATGATTTAACAAAGTAGAATATGTGAAAACTTGTTCTTTGTTAAATAAAAAAATAAACTTATCATTGTTTCAAAATCCAAAAAAGGATCAAATAAATAAAATCATACAATCCACATATTATCTCATTATTGATTGTCCTTTTTTGTAAATGGCATATCTGCACATACATGTACGGAACTTAGAGAAACATGTAAATACTGACATTTGCAGGGAATGGCTGTAGGTAAAAGAAAAAGAAAAATGACAGTGGTAAGATATTTATAATTAAGATCTACCCATTGGTAAGATAATGCATTTGAGGAAGGAGAGGTAATAAACAACATTTACTTACCTTTTAAGATAGAAAAATTATCATATTGCATAAAAATTCTTATAACAAAATGAACAAATTTGCGTTAAAAAAATGAACAGAAGTACGAAATCAATTAATTACTGTAAAAAAATGAATCTTTTACTTGAGTATAAGTTTATGCTAGTTTAGATGAAATAATGCATTTGGGGAGGGAGAAGTAATCGATTACTATTACTTACAGTTTAACATGGACACTTATAACACACATGAAACAAATTTACAGTAAAAAATTAGCATAGGTACCAAACGGATTCTGTAATCAACATTGCCATTGAAAGTGCTGACAAACTGAGAGCAAAAAAAAACTGTGAGTAATATTACTTAATTCACAACATAAGAGTTAGGGTTTGAAAGTAAATTGGATGGCGTCGTTAATTACTTGTGATAAGAATGGGCAAAACCTAGAAAGCATTTTCAAAAAACCATTTCAACAGATCTAACTTACAAAGATGGAGTGAAGAAGACAATCGCTTAGATCAATTTCAAGTTATAAATTTGATTCATAGAGTGGTATCTCATCGTTGGATCGACAATTAAGTTACTTAATCTTATTTCGTGAATCACAAATCATATTGAAAAATTGAAAATCCATCTTTGACATTATAGACTCAGAAATCAAATCAGAACCAATGAGTAACAATGTCAAAAGTTGTATGGATTCAGTGGTTTTGTTTATAACAATATTTCTTCAAGAATCAAAAATTAGATTGGAAAAATTATATTTAAAATTCACAAATCAGATCAATCGGAAAAAAAATGATTAACGATGCCAAAAATTAAAGGAAACCGAACATGTTAACATTTTAATAGAATATATGAATTATGAAGAACTGTAACTTCAAGAGAAAGAAGGCGGTAACACCTAAGCTGTCTCTGGCGACCTATGCAATCGCATGCCGTGGACGCTACATCTTTGGTTGCACTTTCAGTGTTGATTCTGAAGTGAAAGAAATCAATTTCTAGGGATTGGATTGGATGATGGTGATAAATGAAATCTAGGTTTTGAGTTATTGAATTTAGGAACGGGGATGAATCTGGGAAGAGACACAGTTAGATTTTACGAACGGATAAAAGAATTGGGAGCGCATGCGGAAATAAGGGCATTTTGGGTATTTCAGAAAGACGCGGTTGAAGTTAGTTCATTGAACTTTCATTATTAGTAATAAAGATGTACAATATATATGTTTATATATATATGTATGTATGTATTATAAAAGTAGTATTAGATATGTTCTATAGTTATATACCTTTACAGTAAATTGCTTATTATGAAAGCTGTAGCATATAGAAGTAGCATACATATATATTTTATAGTGTGTGTGTATATATACATATACAAAGTTTATGTTGCACCAAGTTTATTGTTCATTTCGGTTATGTTTTATAAATCAAACATTTTTATATTTTTATATACTATATTGGTATACATCTGATCTGTCGAGTTCATATATAAGTCATATATATGGTGTTGTAAAGTATAAGTTATTTACATACTCTAATATATATAGGTTTATATAAGATTTGTATAATATGCTAGTTATGATATGTATATATAAGCTTATAGAAGTTTGTACAATCTGTTTAGTTATATATGTAAATTATATAAGTATATATATAGTTGTCCAATGTATGGATAGGTTTCTATTAGTTTTATATGACCGGTCGAGTTAATTTCTAGCAAGTGCAATTATATATATAAGTTTTATATGTCTGGAATGAAAAATTAGCCAAAAGGGCCTCTTTAGTAAGTGCAATTAATTTCTAGGACACACAACCGAAATAATTAATTTTAAGGACAAAATGCAAAATAATTAGTTTCTTAGGCCTAAAAACCTATGAAATTATATCCTTGAAAGTAATTGGACTGCTGACTTTTTCCTTAAAAGTAATTATTCTGCTGACTTTGGCCTTGAAATTAATTTATGTGGATGTGTGTCTTAGAAACTAATTGGACCGAAGTTTTTCCTTTTAGTGAAATGCCCCTTGATTATATTTGTGGAATTCCAATTTGAATGTTTGCAGTAAACATGATATGTTAGGTTGATATTTTGAAATGAATATAATGTATATATAAGTATTTATATGAAATATATCTTGTTCATCGATCTCTTGTCTATCTTGACTGACATTCTCAATATCAAATTTATCGCAGCAAATTCCTAACTTGTCGCTGTCCCGCTAATTCGTGTCTGTATCCCTATGCTTGTCCTGTTATTTCTCTAGCCTCGAAAGGTGAGCAATCACTCATGATTAACATTCTCACATTTATTAAGTTTGATTTACTTGAAACAAAAATTGAAATACGCTGCCAATTTGAACTGTTAATTATTTAATAGTTATATATGAGATGCTACTATCTGTAGTTGTTCACCTATGGGATATGACACCATATCTTGTTGTTTATATTATATTTTATTGTTATTGATGTTATATGCCCATTGTTGATATATTAAATTATTATCAAATCTATTCTCACTCTGCAAGTTCCCTGTTAGCAAAAAATTCCATAGGGGTTGAAATGATATACACGAACGATCTTGTAGAATAGGGGAAAATCGTTACGGGTTGAAATGATAAACCCAAACGATTTGATTTCTAATTTGGGACTGCGGGATGAAATGATATATACCCATAGATATGTAAATTAAGGATTGAAATGATAAATACCTGTATCACTTAACCGTAGGATAGAAAATTATATACGGACATCGTGCTCTATAATTCGAAAAATGATTTCCAAAGTTTGAAAGGAAATATATGTTTTAATGAATATTGATTTTTCAAATATAATAAGTATAGGCTATTTTTATATATGTATAAAAATCTAGATTTTAAAATAATATGTTTTGGAAATTTTAATTTATAAGTTAATTTTGAAAATATAATTTTTAAGATTTTCTTATAATTTTATTATTTTTAAATTATATAAAAATAGAATTAACACAATATACATTTAATTACGAGATTTAATTTAGTAAAAATTTAGTTTAATTAGTATATAATATGTTTTAAATTATTTATTTAAAAATTTATATTAATATTTTAAAATCGATTTATAACTTTAATAATAAAGGGTGGAAAGATAAATTAATGTTGACTTGGAATTTAAATTGGTTAATAATTGAATTTAAGAAAGAATTGATTTAATTTTGAGATTTTGAAAAGATATGATTATAACTTGATTTGACAAAAATAGATTAAATGAATATTCTCAATTTTGAATCAAACTGAGATTAAATATTCAATATTGATTTAAATATATGAATTGGGATTTAAATAAATCGCTTCAAAATTGATTAAGGGAACAATTTCAATTTGAATAAATTTAAAGTTAAATGTCGAAATATAAATGAAATTTATATAGTAAATGTTTGAATATTTAAAACTTGAATCTTTGAACTTTAAATTGAAATGGTTAAACAAGAATTGAATGGTGGAATTTATGATGATTTGAATCGATTTACGGAATCAGAGGAAACTATTTTTATTATGTAAAGTATTTTTAATATATAAAGTATTTTTAATATATAAACTATTTTAATATATATACTATTTTCAACATCTAAACTGTTAGGAGGAACTGTTATGATTGTGGAAGTGCTATGATTTCAAAGTGTTATGATTTCAAAGTATTCTGATTTCAAAAGTGTTATGATTTCTAAAGTGTTACAATCTTTGAAGAGTGTTATAATTCGGAAATGGATATTATTTGAAGTGTATAATAATATTGAATTTATATGATTTTGAAATGAATATAATATTTTAATAGGTAGTATGGACTATTTGAAATGAGATAACCATGGTGTGAAATAAGCATTTGGTTGTTAAAGAGACCAGGATCGGATATTGTTATACTCTCTATGTAACGACCCTGACTCGACCTTCGAAAATCGGCACCGAATACATCATTCGTATTCCAATGCCGTGGATTAAAACGTCAACTCTGGTTTGCCGGAGCTTATAACACATTAAGTATAACAATACAATGGAAGAAAACGAATAATATCATTGATATACAAAAGTTGATACAACAAAGATACAACGAATATCAATGCATATATCAGAGCAAGAATACAACAGCGAAAAAACAATAGGAAAGCACAAAACTCAACAATGGAAAGATAATGTCTTCAATGCCAAATCGTAAAACTCGAATCACCCTCAATGCTTAACTAAGCAAACTCGATCCACAAAGCGATTTCCAAAATCCAAATGGATTCAAAGACCAAAAGACTTCAAGGATTTCCAAAGCTACATCTACTATTTGATTATCCGAAAATCCCAACTCTAGACCGCCCGTGTGGAAAATTATGGGCACCCAGAGTTTAGGAAGGGAACAATACCTGGTCACTCATGGGGCTGGTATGAGAAAAAAAACAGTTTTATCTTTTAAAACAAACAACAGAAGAAGTAGGAGAAATTCGCTATGCTTTTGGAAAATGAAACTGCCATAAGGTGTGACGACCCGGAAATTTTTAACATTTGAAATGGAATATTTAATCGATTTTAAATATTTGGAGGTTAGTGCAAGTTGAATTTCGAATATAAATATGAATTTGACAATTAAATTATTAAATTAAATTAAATTAATTTATTGAAGTTGGATAAAAATTTGAATTTTTCAGTTTCCCACTGATTAAAAATATTTCAAAGGGTTGTAAAATTTATATTGATAATACTGAAGATAATAGAAGGTTCAGAATTGAAATTAAAACTACTTTGCTCAGTTTTGAAATTTTATCGTTTTAATCGATATTTAAAAATAGCCTTCCGAGGCACAGTCTCGGAATTCAACGAAACCAATTCCATTGGATCCGTAATAGTTAGTTATTGTCGGATTTCAATTTTCGTAATGTTTGGAGTTGTCGTTTGGCCGTATGATAAGCAAATGCATTGAAAATTAAATCGAAATTTAATTTAATAACTGGTTCAAAAAGCTATCTTCTCCATACGATCGAATTAGGACTCGGAAAATTTTCCTTTGTGTTCGGAATGGTGGTATAACACTATAAATGTCTGGCGGCACGCCTCTATAGGAAGTCAAAAATTTCATGTTGTGTTTGTCGAGATAATTTAAATTAGAATATATTATACCGTAAGTCAACACAGCAGCCTATTTTCTTTTAGTATCAAAACTTTTCTCTGAAGCACTACAGCCTTCCTCCATATGCCAACGTCTTGTCCTTGTCTCCCTATTTCTTTACAAATCTCAAGCGAATTCTTTCAAAAGCAGAAACAAAGAAATAAACTTTAATGGCCACACCTTCAAAAGAGAAAACATCTCGTTCCCCCTTCCCAAAATCAATAGGATTCGAGCTGGCCTCGTTCAAAAGGAAAAAAATTCACAATAAGAATCGAAATCGATTCAATCTAAAAGAAAAAAAAAATTGAAAGCAAAATCGAATTGAAATCGGCTCGATTCCAGGAAGGTATCGGACACGATTCATTCGATTGAATTCAAGACTTCAAGAAGGGAGTTCAGCTCGCGATTGGGGAAGCAACTGGAAACGAAATCGGGGCCGCGATGGTGAGGCGGAGTTCGCGACCTTGTCGCGATGGTTGTTTCCAGGCGGTGGCTCGTGTGAGATATCGCGAAGGGTCGCGAGTCACTGGGTAGGTTCGCGTTCGAACGAAGGCATCTTAGGGTTGGACAATGGGAAATCGAACAACATCGAGGTCGCGAATTCAAGCTTAGTGGTGGGGTGTCGCGGCATGTTCGTCGAGCAGTGGCGATCTTGCGGTCGTGTTGTTGGTGGCTGATGTTCATTTGGGGCAGTAAGGTATACAGTTTTTTTATTGAATTTTATAAATATATATATACAAACTTAGAGGAAAAAGATTATATATTTTGGCATACTGTTAAAATCTTACTGTAAGGTTAATTCCTGTAATCAACTAAGTGTTAATGGAGATAGATAAATAATGATATCCAGAATGTTTTTTTTGTAGGTTAAGGATAAAGGAAAGAAAATATTTTGTTAAAAAGAAATTAGTTTTTAATAAAAACAAACAACGAACAAATTTTTAATTTTGAAAATAAAATCAGTGGTTAATTTAAATTATCAAATAGAAATTTAATTATTCGATTGGTTTGAACGTTAATAAATTTATATAATGTTATTCAAGGTTAAAATTATGAAGGAAACAAGCCGAAAATGGAAATGGACTACAAAATAAAAGCAAAGGTGAGATCTTCTCACTCAAGTTTAAATTGGAATTTCCAGTTTGATTTTTAATAGCTAAATTTAAAATTGTTGATCGTGTGCTTGGATGATGGTTGCTATTATTTGTTTTGAAATAGACCCTATACGCCGCATAATAGCGGATGATATTTTTATAAATCCCATATACCGCGATATTCCACCTCGAAGTGGAATTGGTATTTAATTGTCGTGCTAACGTCTGTGGATGCAGGGAAACATGTTGGAGGGATCCAACTGGATTCCTCAAACATTTGAATTTGTTTCATTTGTTGTGTGTTAAATTATTTATAATCTCTACGTGATTATATTGTAACTGGAATCATTGTAGGCTAAAATTTAGCCGAATAAATTTTTGGTATTGTAGGATACCAGAAATATGAAAGGAGTTATGGAAATTAAAGTAGAAAAGTCTAGACCGTTACATTAAAATATGAAAGTTGATTTTTTATAATCCGATCGAATTAATTCCAAAATATGGGAAAAGATTTTAATAAATGGATTTTGAGAAATGTTGTTGAGAAGTTGAAGGATTTATTTAAAAATATGGATTTTAAATAGTTCGGGAAATAAAAATAAAGGATTTATTTTAAAAGAAAATAAATTTGGAACTCCATTTGAAATTTGGTTTGGTGCCTGAAAATAAATTTATGGAAATCAAATTGAAATTTGATTCGATGTTTGAAACAAAAATTTAGAAATCAATTTGGAAATTGATTTTTGTGATCGAAAATAAACCTTTGGGAAATCCATTTGGAGATTGATTTGGGTGTTTGAAATAAATTTGGAAATCAATCTGAAAATTGATTTGGTGTTGAAAGTGAATATTTGGGAAACGATTTGAAAACCGTATATCAATGGATATTTCGAAATTTGAATTCACAATGGAATTTATAAAGGAAAGGGAAATTGTTTTAAAAATAAATATTGGTTTATTTTTAAAGTGTGAAAAAGGATTTGTGGATTTGGAATGTAAATCTAAAATAAATCAAGAAGGGTTTATTAAATTGATCTAAGTGAACCATTTTGAAATGAAAGTGCATTTTCCCTGGAAAGCCGAGTATGTTTTGAAAGTAGCTTTTAAAATATAAATTAAAAGTCCAAAGTTGGTTTTAAAAGAATGTTTGGAAAAAAAATTATTTACTTAGGTTATTTGAAAAACTTTAAAGTAAAGATTTTTTTAATTAATTATAGAAGTGATTATTTAAAGATTTAGTGGATATATTTTTTAGAAAATGGTTATTTAAATAGGTATACCCGATCTACTACCTTTATTTTAAATTTAATTTGGATTTGAAGTTTTATATAAGATATTAGTATAATAGTTTCTTAACAAATATTTAAACAAATGTTTTAAAATAGTTTTATCTAAATATTTCCAAGTATATTATTTGGACAAGTGATTTGAATTATTTAAATTACTTGAACTCGGTAGACTTTCAGTGGAAATAAATAATATCAGGAATTTTATTTCGGGAGTGAAAAGTGATTTGAAATTTGTTTTCAAACAGTTGAAGTGTGAAAACATATCTTGCAAAGATACTTTGAAAATAAATAACCAGGGGAAAATTATTTGAAATCCAGTAATTGTTGTGAATGATGATTGATAGTTAAATAACCGACTATCAATATTTGCCTTTAAATGGCGTTTGAATTTCGATGCGACCGGGGGTCGGATTCCAAGTGGATATCCGAAAACCACGTCGAACCTTTGTGATTGTGATAGATCTTTTATTTAAAAGATCGAAGTAGAAATTGTTGTGATTTTTTTGAAATCTGAATGAACACTTATTTTTAAAAATAAGCGCTCATTATTCGGATTAGCCGGGAGAGGATCTTTGTGTCATATAACCCATTCAGAATAATGATAGGAGAAATGGGATTGCATTTGAAGACCGGTGGTGAAGACCGGGTATTTGCGAGAATGATAGGATGACCTATCGATTGCCTCTGCAGTGAGTAGCTACGGTATAGAGGTTCCCTAAGTGATGGGAAGTCCGATACGGATTGTGAATACCCGGATTGCAAGGGCTTCTTCGGAAGTGCCTTCGGTTCTGTTCGAACCCGGAACAGACTTGTATGGATGTGTGTCTGACGTTACAAATTGAGATGTAAAGCTGGTTTCTATCAAATACATTTCTGTTGGTGGCGGAGAATTTATTCTCTTAGCTTAACACCCTTCTCTGAGACATACAAGCTCAGAGGTTATGTAGTTGATGGTTACTAGTGATACATTCCCAATTTGGTAATGTGGCATACGAAGTGCTGCTGATCATTTGTTGATCGAAGCATGGCATTGTGAAAAAGTATAGCTTTGTGGACGAGACTTCGTCGAGCCTCACAACCCGAGAATGGTCGAAACAGGAATGTTGCAACAAGTTTTTAGGGGTCGCGCCCCTAGGGTATGTCCATTTTCTTCTGGATAAAGGGTGGTATCATGGTATAGAGCCTAGATATTTAACTCATGTGGACACTGTAAATTTATTACTGTGTGATGTTGCTTTGTGGTTGAGGATCCTCGGATAAAGGTCGGTAACGACCGGGGATGGCATACTCATATGTGGAGTTATCTATGTTACAGCTTCATTGCATCGGAAGCATGAGGTAACTCGGCCTTGCGTTAGCAGAGATCCGGTTAGGTTCTCGAGGCGTCCTTCCAGAGGCGTACCCATTTTTGTGTAGGAAGTTCCTTTGCCTGACCGTTTGTTGGAAATCTAAAGAAATAATACCCGTCCTGTTCGGTTTTAGTTGTATAACCTGCCATGGAATGTGGCGGTAATCTGCTATTGAACATGGTAGCTATAGTAGGCATACGACGAAATGTTGTATGCTGGCTAAGATTAATACTAAACTTTCGAAAGGTTTTCTGCACTATGCACTAATAATAATATCGAAAGAATTTTTCGTATTAAGCATTTTTAACTATCATAAGACGAAATCTCCTCCAAGTGTGCGTTTGCATTGTTTGTGTGTGGGGGGAGGCCTTATGGCAGTTTCATTTTTCAAAAGCATAGCGGATTTCTTTTATTTTCTTTGTGAAAATAAATGTTTTTAAGATCTCACACCAGTTCCATGACTGATCTGGAGTTCATTGTTCCCTTTCTAAACTCTGGGCGACCACCAATTTCCATTCGGGCAGCCTAGAGTCAGGTTATCAGGTCATTCTGCAATTCAGGAGTTGCTGTGGAGATCAGGAGCAAGCTGGATGGCGGAGCGTATCACTAGTATGTTATATTTTCATCCGCTGTTTATTGTTGTAACACTCTGATAGTGTAATGTGATGTAATGTAATGTAATAACTGATATAATAATTCTGTTTAAAGATATTTATTTATCTATTATATTTGTTCCGCTGCGATGTGTGAGATTCTATTATTGTTTATGTTTCTTCTTCTACCTCTTCTTCTTTAAACCCTAACGATTCGGTTTTTGGGCATTCGACACAGTGGACGTATCGATGTCGACTTTCGGAAGTCGAAAAGTCGGGTCGTTACAATGTGGTATCAGAGCAATTGGTTAAGCGACAACCTTGGCTCTGTTGGGTGTTACTCATTAGAGATAGAGTTAGCAGTACTCTAGAATGAGTTTAAGTGTAATAATAGATATGAGCATGTATTTTTTAGTGAGTATGAAATTGTTTTATATTGTTTTGACTTATCTGTTGATTGTTTATAGATTCTGGTCGGTGCAGTTTAGCCAACTGTATTGATAAGGGTTTCTAAACTCTTAAACAAGACAAATTGACATGATATTGTTTTAAAATCGGGTAAATGAAATAATTTTACCCAAAACTATTTTTGTATATAAAAGAAATGATTTTCTGTAAATTTTCATGGTATATTGTTGCTTGGTTGTTAGGAAGTGATGATATTGAATCATCATCATTATTGTATGGAAATTTAATAAGAACTAATGGTATAACCAAAGACTTGGAGATAAATTCATTCAACAAATGAAATTTATAAATATGAATTGAAAGGATAAGGGAATGAATTCATATACGAATGGGAATTGTAAATGTAAATTGTAAATGTGATTTATAATTTGGAATAAAATTCATTAATGGAATAAAATTGGTAATGTGAGTTTATAAATGAGTTTTATAAATTGAAATGAGATTTGACTGGGATCAAGTTGAATAAAAAATCCAAATTTGGAAAAATAAAAATAAAATGGATTGAATTCAAGTAAACTAATATGATAATTAATTAATTCATGAAATAGGAAAGTTGAATTAGTTAAATTAAAACTTGAATTGTGAGTTAAATAAAAAAAATGGTTTGAATTTGGAGATAAATTCAAGTAAGTAGGAATAAATTGAAAATTTCCTTGTTATTGATAAAATTAATTCGAGATGAATTGAGAAAGGAAATTTGAAATAAAAAAATGGATAAGTGAATAAAACTAATTTAATTAAATTAGTAGATGGAATGGATTTGATAAATGAAAAATCAAATCAAGGATTTAAAATTGGAAATTGTTAACGAGGAAAATGAACTCGAGTTTTGAATAGAAATGATACAAAATGTAGTTATAAGCAATTAAATTTGTATTGAAACCTTATAAATTGCTTGTGGGAATTATTTTGAGTGCATTGCTTATGAAATCTATGTGTTCACTATTGAAAATAAGTGAAATGTAAATAAATTTCCTATATATGTCACTTATGTGTTTAAATTGAGTAAATACAGGTACAGGAGGGCCGTTTGGCTGGATTTGGTCGTGCTAAAATGCTAATAATAAACCGCTTTGCTTAAAAATGCTAAATGAGATAAGCCTACGGAATAAAAATAGGAAATATGAACTGTTTTTCTTTTTTCCGACCGAGTGGGTCGATTTATATATATTTATATCTCTTGTCAAATTGCAAAAGCTCCTCCGTACAAGGGAGACTCTGCCCAAATTTTCCAGAAATTTTGGGAGTTAGAAATTTTTTGAAAAATTTTTTGTTAGCGACAAACGATTTCAAATTGGAAATTGAAGTAAATTAATGAATGAAACCAATTTAAAATAATAATATGAATCAGTTATAATTGAAAAATAAAATTCAATATTCAGAGTTGAAGACAAATTGAATTCATATGATAGTGGGAAAACTAATTTGAATAGAAGTAGATATGAAACTTCTGTAGGAAAATGTATAAAATGATTTTGGAATCTGTAGTTGGATATGGTTAAATTGGATATACAGGTGTATTAAAGGAAATGGAATTGAGATTTTGATTTCGAAGATAAATTTGAATTGCTCGACAAAAGGGATGTATTTAAATTTCAGTATGAAATTTGGTGATTTTCTTGTCTAGCCACTTGGCTTTTTGTTTTACTTTGGAATTTGGAGGCCTGTGGTGCCATTTTGTAGTCATACCGAGCTAGCCATGCAAAGGAGATGCTGGCGAATTTTTTTGGAAATTTAGGGTGTTAGAAAAATTTTGAGAAAATTTTGGAAATTTGAAATTTAAATTTAAATTTGAATTGTTAAGAAAACAATGTTGTTTGGAACTCATAATTGAAGTTGGAAAGTTAGTTGAATTAATAATGGGTCTTTGATAAAAAGGATTTGTTGGGTGAGTTGATAAAACTGTTTGGTTTTTGATAAATGGTAAACGGGTTAAGGTCCATTCTTCTTAACTAGTAATTTTGGGAGGAAATTCTTTTAAGGGGGGAAAGACGTGACGACCTGGAAATTTTTAACATTTGAAATGGTATATTTAATCGATTTTAAATATTTGGAGGTTAGTGTAACTTGAATTTCGAATATAAATATATATATATATAATATATATATATATATATATGAATTTGGCAATTAAATTAATTTATTGAAGTTGGATAAAAATTTGAATTTTTCAGTTTCACGCCGATTAAAAATATTTCAAAGGCTTGTAAAATTCATATTGATAATACTGAAGATAATGGAAGCTTTAGAATTGAAATTGGAACTACTTTGCTCAGTTTTGAAATTTAATCATTTTAATCAATATTTAAAAATAGCCTTCCGAGGCACAGTCTCAGAATTCAACGAAACCAATTCCATTGGATCTGTAATAGTTAGTTATTATCGGATTTCAATTTTCGTAATGTTTGGAGTTGTCGTTTGGTCGTGCATAAGCAAACGCATTGAAAATTAAATCGAAATTTAATTTAATAACTGGTTCAAAAGGCAATCTTCTCCTTATGATCGAATTAGGACAAGGAACATTTTCCATTGCGTTCGGAATGGTGGTATAACACTATAAACGCCTGGCGACACGCCTCGATAGGAAGTCAAAAATTTCATGTTGTGTTTGTCGAGATAATTTGAATTTGATTTAAATTAAAATATATTATACCCTAAGTCAACACAGCAGCCTATTTTCTTTCAGTATCAAAACTTTTCTCTGAAGCATTACAGCCTTCCTCCATACGCCAACGTCTCCTCCTTGTCTCCCCACTTCTTTACAAATCTCACGCGAATTCTTTCAAAAGCAGAAACAAAGAAATAAACTTTAATGGCCGCAACTTCAAAAGAGAAAACATCTCATTCCCCCTTTTCAAAATCAATAGGATTCGAGCCGGCCTCGTTCAAAAGAAAAAAATTTCACAATAAGAATCGAAATCGATTTAATCTAAAAGAAAAAAAATATTGAAAGCAAAATCGAATTGAAATCGGCTCGATTCCAGGAAGATATCGAACACGATTCGTTCGATTGAATTCAAGACTTCAAGAAGGGAGTTCGAGCTCGCAATTGGGGAAGCAACTGGAAAGGAAATTGAGGCCGCGATGGTGAGGCGGAGTTCGCGACCTTGTCGCAATGGTTGTTTCTAGGCGGCGGCTCGTGTGAGGTATCGCGAAGGGTCGCGAGTCACTAGGTAGGTTCGCATTCGAACGAAGGCATCCTAGGGTTCGACAATGCGAAATCGAACTGCATCAAGGTAGCGAATTTGAGCTTAGTAGTGGGGCGCGACGGCATGTTCGTCGAGCAGTGGCGATCTTGCGGTTGTGTTGTTGGTGGCTGATGTTCGTTTGGGGCACTAAGGTATACAGTTTTTTTTATTGAATTTTGTAAATATATGTATATACAAACTTAGAGGGAAAAATTATATATTTTGGCATACTATTAAAATCTTACTGTAAGGTTAATTCCTATAATCAACTAAGTGTTAAAGGAGATAGATAAATAATGTTATCCAGAATGTTTTTTTTATAGGTTAAGGATAAAGGAAAGAAAATATTTTGTTAAAAAGAAATTAGTTTTTAATAAAAACAAACAACGAACAAATTTTTAATTTTGAAAATAAAATCAGTGGTTAATTTAAATTATCAAATAGAAATTTAATTATTCGATTGGTTCGAATATTAATAAATTTATATAATGTTATTCAAGGTTAAAATTGTGAAGGAAACAAGCTGAAAATGGAAATGGACTACAAAATAAAAGCAAAGGTGAGATCTTCTCACTCAAGTTTAAATTGAAATTTCCAGTTTGATTTTTAATAGTTAAATTTAAAATTGTTGATCGTGTGCTTGGATGATGGTTGCTATTATTTGTTTTGAAATAGACCCTATACGCCGCATAATAGCGGATGATATTTTTATAAATCCCATATACCGCGATATTCCACCTCGAAGTGGAATTGGTATTTAATTGTCGTGCTAACGTCTGTGGATGCAGGGAAACATGTTGGAGGGATCCAACTGGATTCCTCCAACATTTGAATTTGTTTCATTTGTTGTGTGTTAAATTATTTATAATCTCTGTGTGATTATATTGTAATTGGAATCGTTGTAGGCTAAAATTTAGCCGAATATATTTTTGGTATCGTAGGATACCAAAAATATGAAATTGGAGTTTTGGAAATTAAAGTAGAAAAGTCTAGACCGAAAATATTAAAGTTGATTTTTTTATAATCCGATCGAATTAATTCCAAAATATGGGAAAAGATTTTAATAAATAGATTTTGAGAAATGTTGTTGAGAAGTTGAAGGATTTATTTAAAAATATGGATTTTAAATAGTTTAGGAAAGAAAAATAAAGGGATTCATTTTAAAAGAAAATAAATTTAGAACTCCATTTGAAATTTGATTTGGTGCCTGAAAATAAATTTTTGGAAATCAAATTGAAATTTGATTCGATGTTTGAAATAAAAATTTAGAAATCAATTTGGAAATTGATTTTTGAGATCGAAAATAAACCTTTGGGAAATCCATTTGGAGATTGATTTGGGTGTTTGAAATAAATTTGGAAATCAATTTTAAAATTGATTTGGTTTTGAAAGTGAATATTTGGGAAACGATTTGAAAATCGTATATCAATGGATATTTGGAAATTTGAATTCACAATGGAATTAATAAAGGAAAGGGAAATTGTTTTAAAAATAAATATTGGTTAATTTTTAAAGTGTGAAAAGGGATTTACGGATTTGGAATATAAATCTAAAATAAATCAAGAAGGTTTTATTAAATTGGTCTAAGTGAACCAATTTGAAATGAAAGTGTATTTTCCCTGGAAAGCCGAGTATGTTTTTGTTAACGTGAAAATCAGACGCTAACACCCCGGTGTGAGATAAAGTTGGATGAAAGCACCACCCGTGTATACGGGAACTACAAGCAAGTAGAGAAAATATAGGAAAAAGCAGAAAAGACAACAATTTTATAGTGGTTCGGCTCAGAGTAAACCTACGTCCACTTTAACTCTCTTTATTATTGAATTTGATTACAACTTAACAACAATCTTCAATTACAACACACTTTAGACCAGTAGATCAAACTTTGATAGAGAATAATCTTCCGTATTCACGTTGAAATGATGTAGATTTCCTCTTCGAGATCGACGTAGTGTCTTTGGTGTTTGGAGTACTTGAAGTGTTGAATGAGTAGAGAATTCTGCAGAGTATCAGCGCTTGGAATGGTCGGCCAAAATGTCCCCTCCATGTTTGAGGTGGGTTGGTATTTATAGAAAAATCTTCCCTTTGGATTGTAAGTCGTGTTCAACTCATGGTAACCCGTGGCCGAGTTAAGTTGGGTCGTGGGCAACTCAGCTGGTTTCTGGATGTAGCACAAGTCCTAACTTGTTCACGAGTCAAGAGATCATGGCCGACTTATCTGACTAAGTCCTTGGTTCCTCGATGGTTCACTTCTTCAAAATTGCAAGTCATGAGCCGCTCACGAGTCAACTCTCCTACATAAGCATTGCGATTGCGGGCTACGACTCAGTGGTTTTAGGTGAGTCATGCTGAGTCGTGAGTCGCTTCTTTGAGTCGCTGACGACTCAAGGTAGGTCGTAGGTCGCACGATTCTGTGACTCGCGCAACTCCTCAATTTGTTGAGTCGGTAACTCGTTGAGTCGGCCTGTCTCATAAACCGTTAACCTCTTGAGTCGTTCCGCTTCCCTTAAGCCGCCTTGAATTCTAACTCGTCAGCTTGTTGAGTCGCTTCTACCTTTAAGTCGTGAATTACCTTGAGTCGTAGACCCACTGAGTCGGTAAGATCTTTAAATTGATGAGTCGGTGCAGACCTTAACTCGTTGACAAAACGGAGTTAACATTTGCCCCTCGAAGTACACGACTAAGTCGTAGGTCGTGTGCTTCGACTCATCTTGACTCGCGCATGCCGGTTCATGTTCTACTACCCTGGGGTATAAAAGGCATGAACCGTGACTCCTACTTCCTTCTTCTCATTACCAATTTCCTAAGTCGCATCTGCCATTAATACTTCTCCGAGCTCCCAAAGGCGATTTCAACTTAATTCACCTCCGATTATTTCGAGCATCACATTGCGTAAGCAATCTTGCTGTTCTTCCGATTGTCGATCATCACTAACCTATGCGCCCTGTCCTCATTTCCGATCTGCCCCCTCGAGCCCTACGATTTTGGTTGCTTTAGTCATTAATGGACCTAGGGTTGTCTGATCTGACAGTTCGCGATCTGGGGCGATTTAGTGGTGTGATAGAACTAGGATTGTTGACTGAGAGTTTATTGGGTTAACGGGTTAGGAATTAGGAGGGTAACGGGTTACTAACTTGAGAAGAGGTTAGTCGGTTGAAGGAAACGTGACGCTAACCTGGACGCGATTCAGTGATCTTGAGCGCAGTAATTTTGAGCGATTCAACAACCATCGCGACTTAATTCTTGACCGACTTACCAACCCTCGCGACACAAGTCTTAAGTCGTAGCCGGGATAGGACTTGAGGAATTTCACGTTGCTTCGAATGGAAGCCTTTTCTCGTAATCCTTAGGTCGTGGATGAGCTAGACAGATAACTAATGATTTGATTTAACCCGTAGGAAGAATTTCTTAAATCGTTGTCAACACTTAAGTCGTCGTCGAGTCAACACTTAAGTCGTCGCCGAGTCATCACTTAAGTCGTCGCCGAGTCAACACTTAAGTTGCAGTTTACAATTTAGCTTGAACCTAACTTTAACTTGATCTGCTGAACTAAACTGTCTGAATATTGAATTGTTTGGACTTTAGCTTGTTAAACTTTGTTGCATTTTTCCATAGGTCACTCTTGCAAGCTAATAACCTGTCTTACACAACATTTACAGAAAATTAGGACGAATATACTGCCACTGATTGCCCACATCAAATGACAGATTAGTTAATAACAATTAATCAACTTAAACAGATTGTGTGAACGAAGTGCTTTAAAACAACGAATTCAGGCAAAGTATCAAGGCAACATTGGAATATTCAACTAAACTTTCCTGTTTGCATTAACACTGTACTTGAACTTCAAATTAACAAGTCCTGAAATTTGATAGCCAATCAATTGTTAACGAGCTTAATTCCAGTTATATTTACTTGTTTATTTTTATTACTTTTGCACGACACTCCACACTTTTAGGAAACGTGCACCTTCAAATTTGAATATCCAGTTTCTTATGTAGAATGGCCTCTCATCAAGAAGAAGTAACGGAACAGATTGGAGAGGCTCTTCCAATAGCTGCTCCACTGATTGCTCCACCGGAAAGAGTTTCAACTTCTTTAAAGTACCGGACGTTTAGCTTATTGCATGCTCAGTTTGGCATCGTTGAAACGGATGCTATATTGCCAGGGCCAAATGATTTTGCTGATAGCCCTCCCCGTGGTTTCGTCGCTGTCAACCGCCAAATGTGCTTGTTTGGTGCTATTCCTCCCTTCAACGAGTTCCTTCAGCAATTTCTAGTTCGATTGACTATCTCCCCGTTTCAACTGCACCCCAATAGTTACGCCATTCTGATGGGGTTGTGTGTTCTATTCATGAGAACCCTGGGTCGATTATCGAGCTTTGAAGAAATCTGTTACTTATGTTCTTTTACCAAGATTAAAGACCATCCTTCCATTGTTGTCATAAGGAGTGTTAGGAACCGCAAACTTGAGACTGACCTACCCGAAAGTGCTCATGGATTTTTAAATCAGTTTTTCTTCGTTCGCTGCCTCCTAGGGTTTTATGCCATCTGGAGAGTAGGAAGTAAGATTACCTGCCTTTATTTTCCATTTTCGAACTTTTCGAACTTTGAGTTGTTTATCGTTAATTCCACTCTTTCCTTTTTCAGCACTTCCTTCTCTATCTAGAGATCCAGGCCATAAGCAAGTTTTTGAGAGACTGAGTGTCGTGGCCGCGGAAGAGAGAAGTGTAAAATTCTTGTTGAGGGATGAATTTTTGCACTAATACGGGCTTTTGCATACCTCTCGCTCTACACACCCCCACGAAGTCCCAGACTCTCCGGCTAGAGCGTCGGATGCCCCCGTTTCTACTGACACATTCATACCAAAAGAACCCGCTTCTGAGGCTTCTCTAGTGATGTGCTCCACTTCTGTTGATGTTGCGGGGTCATCTGGCAAACTTGCCCCGGTCACTGAAGAAGAAAAGCCTCACTAATCTTCTCCACATGCAAAGAAGTCTGATGACGAAGAAGCCGGGAAAACCAGCCCTGTCAAGCAGAGCAGGGACAACACTTTCGAAGGACTGAGCGACCTCTTTGCCACCTCGCAAGAGATCTTTAAAGATGATCCTATTACTACCGGGGTTTCTTCTTCAGTAGTCGAGGCGACCTCTATTCTGCAACAGACCCCGTCAACTCAAGAGTTGATGTTAACTTCTACTCCCATAACTACTCCACAATTAAAGAGTGGTTCGTAGTTTGATGCGCGTAGTTTGCACATTACACACACTTAGAATCTTTCGGCACTTTTATACTTCTGACTTTTTGTATTTTGAAGAATTTCTAAAATTTATCTCTTTTTATTTCAGATCCTCCGATGGGACGCAGCGGATCCTACTATGATGACTTCCAGCGCTATGGGAGGCGTAGCCAATATGACTACAGGCGCTACCTCCCCTCTTACAGAGAATCCGATGAAGAAAGAGCAGCCCTAAAGGCTCAAGAGAAGAGGGATCAAGAGGAGCGTTATGAAAGACGAGAGAGGGAGGAGCGCCATGATTCTTCGCAGAGAGGCGACGATTCCCACAAAAGAAAATCCCATGATGACCGAGGAAAAAGTCATATGGTTGAGGATTCAAGCAAGCAAGCCCGACATGGTGAGAAGCATACCTCTACAACTCCTGAAAAGGTTACTGTCCCTGTCTCGCTTGACATTCCTTTCGGCTCTCCCGCTCTCGGGAAGACAGACATCCAAACAATAATTAGCAGGCCTAAATTCCAAGTTGGATCGGGCCCGGCCACTTTGCAAAGCCGGTTTCCACAGTGGTGCCTGAAGGGAGTGAGGTTCGACCTTGACTTGGTCCCCATTGACAAGTCTGCCATGTTACGAAATCTCGATGCCGTCAAGCTTGATATTGAAAGGATGTCGAACTGGCAAAAACTTGTTGACGGGCTCCAAAGGGTTAATCGTGCAAATATAGAGGCCATGCTCACTATGGAAAATGATAAAGCCGAATGGAAAAAGGTTCTTGAGCAACATGATACTGAAATGAGGAGCATCGCTACTTATAATGAAGAGCTTGAAGCAAAGGTTGAGGAACTTGAACAAGAGCTTGCTACTTCCTCTACTTCCTATACTCAAAAAGAAGAAGTGCTCCTAAAACAAGTGAGAGATGCTCATGCCAGCCAAAGAGATGCCGAAGACAGGCTTGAAGTGAAAAAAAGAATTAGCGAGGGCTATGTTGCTGATATTGAAGAGCTTCAGAAGAAAAACAGCTCCCAAGAGGCGGAGATTCAAATGCTTAAGCTTCAACTTTCCAAAGCTGAAAGGGAGCGTGATGAGGCCGTTGCCGGCAAAATTGCAGCTAAAGAATCTCACGAGGCAACGAGGACCAACATCAGCTCAACATTATTTGACTTCTACCTGCATAACGTCTTGGGGCGCGGTAGCCTCGCCTTTCTAGGCCCCAAGTATGAAATTACTCTGGCTGAAGTTTGGGAGGCTGCACTCGATATGCTTGGCGGTAAAGGCGCTGGCTATGCTGAGTCAGCTCTTGAGGAGCATTATCTTGATGATGATGCTCGCGCCGCTCTCGCCATGGGGAAAGAACAGCTTGCAAAATTAAGGGCCGAAACAGTGGCAGGAGAATATTCAGGAAAAACTATCTCAACTGTTCCAATTCAGCCTTCTCCTTCGGCCGAAATTGATATTATCGGTTCTAGTTCTCATTCTCTATCTCCTACCAAAGTTACCACCGAGATCACAAGCATACAAGGTGGAGATGAAGGCGACGAGAGTGCCGAGGCACAGGCTTACGAAGTTGATGTCAGGAAACCGACTTCTGCAGGTAACCCTACTGTTAATCTTGCCCAAGTAGACTGCTCATCTGCTTCTTACGAGCTTGATGAGCTTCTTGACTACTTCTTGAACCTCAGCGAACCTTTATCTCCGCTTTTTACCGACTTGAACTTTTTTCCTTCTGTAAAGAAAACGTCGAGCATCGTTCAAACTTCCCCACCTCCAATTATTCCTCCTCCATCTATTCAGGTGACTCCTCCTTCTGCCTCACAGCCGGGATCACAAGAGGAGCAAATAGAAGCTCTTCAAGACTTGGACGATCCCATTGCTTCACAAGAACACAAGGGAGAAGAAACTGAAGGGAGTGAGAAGACTCTAGAAGCAACTGGTTCCGATGATGAACCATTAGCTAAACTTCTTTCTCCAGGGAGTGGGTCTTCCTCCAAGAAGAGAGGAAAGCAGGGAGTTTCCAAGAAGAAGAAGAAGAAGGGATCCTCAATTGGCGAAGAAAAAACGGAAGAAAGTCCGACTGAGCCCCTTTCACCTTCATCCCCTACTCTTACAAGCCGGCCTAAGAAGTTGGTTATCCGGCCAGGTGCGGGCTCAAAAGGTGGACGGAAGAAGAAATGATGGCTCTGGTTCTGTGGCTTTCATATCGCTTTTTGCCTTTTTTGCATGTACTGACCGAAAATTGTGCGGGTACCGGCCCCCGTTTTCTTTATTTCGAAACTTGTATCTGTAAGAAATTGTAACAGAATTAAATAAAATGATCCTTTATTTGTACAAACTTCTTGTTTGAATTTGAGAATGCATTTATTATTCACTTTTGTACAAGTTTCTTTGCATGATATTGCAGTGAGCTTGTGGTATACTGTTCGAGCGCAATTTTACCGATGTAGTTATACCATGTTGCCCCTATACCATAAGCTCATTGCAATATTTTATTTTATGAGGAACTTGTACTTTTATTTTTTAGAGAATAATTATTCCATACTTGGAGGAATATTATTTCGTTAAAAAACAGAGTACAAATACGTTTTTACGCTTCATCCTTCGAAGATATCACTTTTTCTTTTGTGCATATGCACATTTTACTGAATAAATTCTTCTATGTGGTAAAGCGGGTATCTGAAGGGTACTTTAACTTCTTCTTAAGGAAGAGAATTTTCCAGAATAGGTGGATCATTCTTCCTTTGAGAGTTAAAGTGTGCCTTTGAAAAATTACACCTTTGAGGGGAGGGGGGGCTTTCTCACGTTACAACACTTGGAAGTTCTATTTCAATCTTGGTGAAACGTGTGCCTCCGAAGAGGTTTTTTCTGCTTGCTTGTGCCTCCGGGAGGAGGTCTTTTCATTTCTGCCTCTGGGAAGAGGTCCTTTTGTTTTTGTTGTGCCTCTGGGAAGAGGTCTTTTTGGTTTCTGCCCCATGAGAGAGGCTTTTATTTTTCCCTGTTCGCTGGGAAGCGGGCCTCCAAAGAGGGCTTTTCACATTTCATTTTACGGGAGTGTATCGACCGATGATGAAATGTGTGCCTCTGAGCTGGGTTACTGCCTGGAAGTTTGGAGTTTCTTTCTCTTGGTTGGACGGATTTACGGGAGTGTACCGACCGATTATTCCGCAACTTTGTATCGAGAAAGATCTCTCTTTTTCTGGTTGGCCCGCCCGAGGTCTTTTTGCATTTCAACTGTGGTGAAATGGGCCTCCGAAGAGGGCTTTTTTCACGTTTCAACACCTGGAAGTTTTATTTCAATCTTGGTGAAACGTGTGCCTCTGAGTAGGACTTTTGCCTGGAAGTTTGGAGTTTCTTACTCTCGGTTGGACGGATTCACGGGAGTGTATCGACCGATCATTCCGCAACTTTGTAACGAGAAAGATCTCTCTTTTTCTGGCTAGGCCCTCTCGAGGTCTTTCTCCTCCGAAGAGTTGCGCCTCCGTAGAGGTCTTGCGCCTCCGAAGAGGTCTTTTGTTGATCGATGCTTGCTCGCCTATGTCTCTTTCGCCATCCATTCATGTTGAAGATCCTCCTTGTCTTTTGCAAGTGTCAACACTTTTTAGTTGCCAATAATTTCCCTTATCAAAAGAAATATACTTCACAGTTAGGTGAGTTGGTGGTGGTGGACACATTTTGCTTAACTGGCTATTTGTTCAAACATTTATAGTTAGTTAGAGATGGTCCAATTCCACCCACATTGCTCACTCTTGTTTGAAGCACTTCTTTTGTAGGATTTGAGTGTGGAAATTTTTGATGGTTTAGTGTGTGTTTACTCGGTCTTGAGATGGGTAAGCTTTACTTTCATGACCTGCATTATTAAATCGACATTTTAATGACACAATTAATGTATTTTATATGTCGAAATAAAACAAAGCAGTTTATAATAGTGGGGAACACAAGATTTATAGTGGTTCGGCAAAAAACTTGGCCTACATCCACTTTATAGCTTTTCATTATTCACTTGCTTTACAATTGCTTTCAATACAAGAATCATGTTTTTGCAATTCTTTTTACAATACTTCAGTAAAGCTTTCAAGTAAAATAAGGATGCAAATGATTGCTGTTCCAAGCTCTTGGAATTGGTTCTCCTTCGACAGTTGTGAGTTTGAATGTGCCGTCAAGAAGTTTCGTGCCTATAACATATGGCCCTTCCCAGTTTGGCCCAAACACACCTGTGGCTGTCATGATTCTTTTCAGAATTAGGTCCCCAACTTCAAAGTTGTGCTGACGAACTTTGGAATTGAAGTGCCTGGCTATTCTTTGTTGATGAGCCGCAATTCTAAGTCTAGTCTCTTCTCTTCTTTCATCACGGAGGTCAAGTGCTTCCAATTGCAGTTTTTCATTCTCATCTTTATCAAAATGGATTCTTCTATGTGAGGGGACTTCAGTTTCCACCGGAATCATTGCTTCTGATCCATATGCCAACGAAAATGGAGTATGCCCAGTCGCAGTTTTGTGGGTGGTTCTGTATGCCCATAGTGCAAGCGGTAACTTGTCAACCCAGCCACTTTTTGCTTTTTCTAGCTGCTTTTTGATGGTTGATTTGATGATTTTGTTTACTGCTTCCACTTGCCCGTGTAACAACCCGGGATCTCGCATTAATTAATTTTCGTCATTTAAACGATTAAGGTGCTGGCAAATTGTTGTTTGGAGTTTTTATTTTGGATTGAAATTCTTTTAATAATTTGTGAAATGTTGATTGGGCCTTAAAAATTCAATTTCGACCCAATATTTCTTTAATATTCTCAATGCCGTTCCCATTCTAATTCAATTCGACCCGTCCCCATTTCTTTTTCTCATTCGTTTTTAAACCCTAAATTAAACATACGAGAGAAAATAAATGATGGCGGCTTCAATCTTTCGTTCTCGTTCATTCATCAAACTAGGGCTTCGTTCCTTTGTTCCATATTAGGGTTGATTCTTGATTTCGCTCGTTCTTGCTTGCCGATCGATGGATCTGCGCTCGTCAGGATGAGGTGAGTAATTCCTATTTACTCACATCTAATTTAAGCTCATAAATAAGCAATTTTGTGATTGGATTTACATGACTTTGAATGGTTTTTGATCTGCGTTTGACGATGTTGTTTTGTTTGATTTTTGGCTATATTGTTTACTGCCTTTGGTAGTATTTTCGACATGGTTGTGATTGTTGCTTTAAATATTTGTATACTTGAACTCGGCTGAAACATTGTTCACTTTTGATTTTTCTCTGTAGTATTAATTTGAAACTGCTGTTTTATGAATTTGTTCGAGTTTGGTCATTGAAACTATTTTGATTTATGGTATTTTTGGTTCTGTGAACCTCTGCCTATACTCGAATTTGTTGCCTTGGTCATTACTAATATGACCTGATGCTGCCGACTTCGGGTTGCACTGATTTGCCTTGAGTTACTTGATCCTTAGTGTAGTTGTTGTTCCTTCTGTATATTTGCCTGCGTCACTTGTAACTGCTGCTACTTGTTGTTCGGTCTCGTTTACTTCGACTTTGTTTATGATTGCTGCATATGGACTAGATTGTGCAGTGTCAAGTGTACACTTTGTTATACAGTCTGTTAGTTGAGCTTGCATTGGATATGGGCAGTCATTGTATGCCATATTGGCTTCACTATACCTTCATTTATCTGTACATTTGAGTTTGGTCTTGCATCATAGGTCGCCATTGTTTTTATACTTTGAGTTTTGATGGCATTACAATTTCATCTAGTTGACTCGGATCTGTTGGCACTGCTTATACTAGCTGCATTCATGAGTGTCTGTTGTATTAAGTAGTAGATCATCCCTTATGCACTGGGATTCCTCTAGCCCATTTTCATTTTCCTTACTCGGGCCTATATGTATTTGGGTATTTTCTTGAGTTTCATTTTGACTTCACCATAAGCCTCATGGGTAATTACTGTCTGGGTCTGTAACGACCCGTATTTTACGTGTCGATAAAACGTAGAATTTGCAGGTCGATAGTGTTGTTTGTGTGGCCTCTAGCTTGAGTCGTTTAGGAGTTGACCCGAGTGCAAGTGATGAGTCGTGACCGACTCATAGATAAGTCGTAGACGACTTAAGGGGATGGACCGAGTTAAGGGATAGAACGGCATAGTAGTTGCCGACTTAAGAAGAGAGGCGAAATAAGGGTCAAGTGATGAGTCGTGGCCGACTCATAGAGGGCCGACTCATAGGCATTGCCGAGTTAAGGGTTGAGTCGTGACCGACTCATAGGATAGGTCGTGTACAAGTTACGACTCATAGGATGGAAGGCTTGGGAGTTAGGTCGTTTGAAGGATAGGTCGTAGGTAGGGGTGAGCGACCTAAGGAGCTAACGGGTTAGGATGTTAATGTGTTGAGAGTTAGGTCGGTTGAGCGACCTAGGATAGAGGAACGACCTAAGAAAGTGACCGACCTAGTGGAGAGCGACCTAAGAGGGGGTAGCGACCTAAAGGTTAGGCGACTTAGAGATGGACCGACCCAGGAAAGTAGCCGACTTAGGGTTTAGAGAGGCATGCTTGAGTCG
This sequence comes from Allium cepa, assembly GCA_030765085.1. Taxonomy (NCBI): domain Eukaryota; kingdom Viridiplantae; phylum Streptophyta; class Magnoliopsida; order Asparagales; family Amaryllidaceae; genus Allium; species Allium cepa. The sequence continues at coordinate 963,424,047 of CM060928.1, forward strand.
TTGGTAGATGAGTCGTTAGGTCGCTAGCGCGACCTAAAGGAAATAGGTTGAGTCGTGAGTCGGCTATGTTGTTAGGTCGTAGCATGATAGGTCGGCAACGACCTAAGTTAGGTCGGAGGCTTTTGTATTGTGTGTTTGTTAGGTCGTTGGGGACATAGGTCGGCAGGGGGTTTGAGTCGGCACTGGTATTAAGTCGTAAGTCGGCATGGTGGTTAAGTCGTCATACGACTTAGGACTTGGGATATGCGGCCTGTGTTTTAGGTTATGTCTGGGTTGTGTCGTAGGTCGTTAATGTTATAAGTCGTTAGGTCGGCCTTGGGCTTAAGTCGGCCTTGTTTGTTAGGTCGCAGGGGGTTTAGGTCGTGAGACCCTGTGTGTTTGGATAAGCCGTAGGTCGCTAGGGCGGGCTGGTTTTAGGTCGTAGGTCGTTGGAGTGTTAGGTCGGGGACGACCTAAAGGGCGACGACCTAAGGGTTGTTCAGCCTATAAATAGAGGGGTTTGGCTCACTTTTTGGCACCGGTTTTTGAAGCGACGAAGTGCTGCCATTTTGGGAACTCGACTACAACATTTCTTCATCTTCTTTTCTCCATTCCAATCTAATTCTAACATCCATCCAAGATCGAAGATCGAGATCGAAGATCCAAGTGCCAAAGTTGAAGATCTTCATCCGTTCGAGCTAGAATTCATCGATTGGAGCGAGATATTGCCGGATCAAACCTTGATCTTCGCTGTCCAGATCTGAAGTGTGTAGTTTTTGTAGTGTTTGGGTGATTTGGTGAGTGGTAGTTATCTCTCACGCGGACCCAAAGGAGTATATTGGATTGGTGACTTGTTGGAGTGTTGTAGTTAGTGATTTCATGCATATTTCTTAGATCCAAGTGTAGATCCATGGTTTTTGAAGATGTTTACTTATGCAAGTTTATTTAATAAGTGTTAGAGACAAAACCCATGTTTTATATTTGATAGATCTATGCTAAAAACCATGATTTCACATATGTTGGACTTTTGCTCGTTTATTTACGAAATTCCCATTATAGTTGATATTGCTTAAATTGCTTAATAGATCTTGTTTGAATGATTGATTATTTGAATGTATGGTTGATTTGATTGTTTCCAAGTTAGCTAGTAGTTGATTTGGAACAAGATGATGAAAGAGGATTCAAAAGCTATGGAAGAAGGCTCTTGAATGGTGAAAGCTGCTTAAGGCATATGTAGCGGATGTTGAAGCTCATATGTATAGATTGGATGATGTTGAGATGGGACTTTGCCATGATTTGATGAGGCAAACCATGTTGTTGAGTTGAGACTTTGCTTTGATGCGATGAAGCGAAGTATGATGTGAGTCTTGGCTTAATCCAAGCAGGGATCATTCCAAGCATGTTGATAACTTGAAGAGTAGTTCAAGTTGGTTGATAATGGATTGTTCAAGAGGTAGCTTGAGCTTGTATGAGGATAGTCGTCAAGATGGATGGCTAGGAGGCTTGGATCTCGTCGTTGTTGAAGGTTCTAGCATGCTCAAAAGCAAGAGTACATGGGGCGCCCATAACGACTACAGGTAGGTAGTCGGGACACCCAAAAGACTACAGGTAGGTAGTTGAGTACTCTGGGCAAAGTAGATAAGTCCTAGGCACAAGGCAGTGTGCGGAGTTATGGTTAGAACCGGGGTTACCATTAGCCCTTGACAGATGGTCATTCAACTAACGGTGAAATCGAGGCAAGGATGACAGTGATAGCCAGAGTCATGGATGTTTGGTTGTATTATCATTCGGCTTCAAGAGCGGTGTTTTCTGGGTGCTTATCTGATCTTGGTTTAGGCCTTGGGGGTTTGTATTTGGAAAACATCGTCCTTGACTCGAGTGGTATTCGCTTTACCTTAATTGTCTATGTTGTTATGCTTGCTTCTCCTTAGTGTATGTCTGGGGCTATCACTGTAGAAAGAGGTGGAGTGGGATGGTTTGGTTCCTATTCCTTTTATCCTTTATGCTCTTTTGGTATGTTTGATAGTTAATTTACTGCTCACTAAGACTTTGTCTGACTCAAGGTTTTATGTCTCCTCTTATTACCTTGGGCTGTTCATCCATGTTTGGGATGGGCAGACTAGGTAGCAGGTGACAGGTGCTGTGCTAGGAGTTCTACGCTGAAGATGACGAAGACGAGCAGGAGGCTTTGCATATTAGTTTTCTTACTATATGTACTGGGTATCCGCTGCTGTATTTGGTTGAGTGATTTGTAGTGAGGCTTTCATGTATGGATTTGAGTAGATGATTGTACAAAACTACTGTGATGCTTATATGATGATGTTCTGTTCTATGGAGCTTCACTATATTATATTTCTCTATTGTATTTTATCCATGCGCTGCGAGTTATGCGATAGAGATTCTTTTGTTTTGTTTTACCCTGACTGTCGTCCATGGCTGCCTGGCACGCCTTTCAGCGCATTATTTCCTTGTTTTGGTGCGGGAGTCATGGGCGGTCGTCACATTTGGTATCAGAGCTTTGGTTAATCGATTTTAGCCAACGCTCGCTGATGTAACTACGTAAGAGAGACGTAATTGTAATTTGATGGATGATTACTATATATAATATAGTAGTTTAGAAGGGTTTGAACTCCTTATGCAGTTGTTTCTTAAGGTGTTCTAATCATTCTTATTTACAGATATTAAGGATGAGTCGGAGTGAGAGACAAGCTGCGAGGGGTAGCCGTGATGCTAGGGAAGCTGTTGATTATGCTCCTATGTTTGAGGCCATGATGACTTCAATCATGAGGAGAATACCAGCTTCAGGATCATCTGTGGATGTGGGAGTTCAAGTCCAAGCTCCGAGACCGGTGGATTTTGCCAAGCTTTGCAAGGATTATACTGCTCTTGGAGGGAAAGTTTTCTTGGGGACGGAGTCGACTATTGAGGTGCAGAGATGGATTGATGCATGTCGAAGGATCTTTGGTGACTTAGGGATTGAGGATGCAACTAAGAGAAAGCTTGCATCGAGACAGCTTCAGGGAAGAGCTGCTGATTGGTGGAATTCTATCACCATTGATACCCCAGAAGAAGAGATTACTTGGGAGCAATTCCAAGTTAGATTTGAAGCCAAGTTCATCTCTACGGCTCAGAAGTCTGTTTTGTTCAAGAGGTTTGTAGAGCTCAAGCAAGGTGGGAGACCAGTTCTTGAGTATATTTCTGAGTTTGAAGCTTTGTCCAAGTATGCCAGATCGTATATTGATTCTCCCTACCAGAAGAATGAAAAGTTTGTGACTGGTCTGGATGCTTATCTTGGGAGGCAGTTAGTGGATCATCTGGACGATCCATTTGAGAAGCTTGTGGAAAAAGCTCTTAGGCATGAGAGTTTGTTTCCTAGGGAAAGTTCTGTCGTTTCTGTAACCAGGGAAGGATCTAAACCACAGCAGAGTGGCAATAAGAAGAGGAAACAACAGCAACAGAGGGGTAGGGATGGCCAGAAGAAGCCGAAGAGTGAAGTGACTTGCTATAACTGCCAGCAGAAGGGCCATCTTTACAAAGATTGTAAGAATCCCAAAGTGCCGGGAAAGTGTTACAACTGTGATAAGCTGGGACATATCAAGAAGGATTGTCCAGAACCGAGGAAAGATAGGCAGGTTGTGCAAGCCTATGCTTTGGGGGCTGTTCCATCGTCTTCGAAAGCTCCTACTGCTGAGGAGAAGGGGAAGAGTGTGGTTGTTCAAGGTACTCTTTCTATTTGTGGTGTTCCAGTTAGAGTGTTGTTTGATACTGGAGCGTCGCATTCTTTTGTTTGTGATGATTTGGTAAGCCGGTTAGGTATGAAACCGGATATTGTTGATAGGCCATTGGTTGTGACTAATCCAGTGGGGGGTTCGTCATGTTTGTGTATGATATGCCGTGGTCTAGTTGTGTCGAGTCATGATTGCTCGTTTGTTTGTGATTGCTTTGTTCTGAACTTTGCGGGGTTCGGAATTATTTTGGGTATGGACTGGCTTAGGAAGTATGCGGCAAGGATTGATTGTGAGAGGCTTGAGGTGACAGTCGGGAATGTGGAAGGGCGAAAGGTTGTGATACGATGTAAGCATGAAGAAGGCGTCTTCATGAGCTTCATGTATTCGCTAGTTGTTCCACGGGATGGACTGTCATTGGTGCCTATTGTGAATGAGTTTGAGAATGTCTTTGAGGAAGTCAAAGGGTTGCCGCCGCATAGGGAGATCGAGTTTCGTATCGATCTAGTTGAGGGAGCCAGACCTGTTGTGATGCCTCTTAGGCGGATGGCACCGAGGGAGCAGCAAGAGCTGAAGGTGCAAGTTGATGACCTTTTGCAGAAAGGATTCATTCGGAGAAGTGTGTCCGAATGGGGTGCGCCAGTTGTGTTCGCAACCAAAGCGGATGGATCGTTGAGGTTGTGTGTGGATTATCGTGAGCTGAATAAGGTGACTAAGAAGAACAAGTATCCATTGCCGAGAATAGATGACTTGTTTGATCAGCTTCACGAGGCTAAGGTGTTTTCTCAGATGGATTTGGCAACGGGATTTCACCAGTTGAGAGTGGCGAAGGATAGTGTGCCGAAGACTGCTTTCAGGACACCATCCGGGTTTTATGAGTGGCTGGTAATGCCGTTTGGGTTGACTAACGCGCCAGCATATTTTGTGGATCTTATGAATAGAGTGTTCAGAGATCAGTTGAATAAGTTCGTGCTTGTGTTCGTGGATGATATTCTGATTTATTCCAGAACTGAGGGAGAGCACAAGACGCACTTGAGGATTGTTTTGGAAATTTTGCGGAAACATCAGCTGAAGGCTAAGTTTTCGAAGTGTCACTTCTGGAAGAGTGAAGTGAGGTTCTTAGGCCATGTTATCTCTGAAAATGGAATAGCGGTTGACCCCGCTAAGGTGGCAGCGATCCAGGATTGGGTTAGGCCTAAGAATGCATCTGATGTGAGGAGTTTTCTTGGATTAGCAGGATATTATCGTCGGTTTATCAAAGACTTTTCCAAGATAGCTGCACCGTTGACAGGATTGACGAAGAAGAACCAAGTGTTCAGATGGGATGATAAATGTGAGCAAGCTTTCGTGATCCTGAAAGAGCGACTGACAAGTGCTCCTGTTTTGACTATTCCGAGTGGGAATGATGAGATGGTGGTTTACACCGATGCATGTGGCACTGGACTAGGAGCGGTGCTAATGCAGAAGGATAAAGTTGTTGCGTATGCTAGTCGACAACTAAAGCCGCATGAAAGGAATTATCCGACTCATGATTTGGAGTTAGCGGCGATTGTGTTTGCTTTGAAGATGTGGAGACACCATCTATTGGGAGTTAGATTCGAGCTGTTTACAGATCATAAGTCGTTGAAGTATCTGTTCTCCCAAAAGGATTTGAATCTTCGACAGCAACGGTGGCTAGAGTTCCTAGCATCTTATGATTTTGGTATAGCCTATACTCCAGGAAAAGGTAACGTAGTGGCAGATGCGTTAAGTCGAAGACATGCAGGTTTGGGAGCCATGTTTTCGGAATGGAAGAGTCTTGAGTATTTGGCTGGATTTGATTTCAGGCCTAGATGTGAATTGGAACCTGAGATGTTGGCAAACTTATCGATAAGGCCTACTCTTGTGGAAAGAATTGGTGAGAGGCAAAGGGGAGATGATAAGCTTGTCAAGATTATCAGTGATTTGGAATCTGGATTGGACCCGGAGAAGGATAAAGGATTTGAAGTCGATCGAGAGGGTTGGCTTCGAAAGCAAGGGCGACTAGTTGTTCCCGATGTAGATGGATTGAGAGATGAAGTTCTGAGGGAGAGTCACCACTCGAAGTTGACAATTCATCCAGGTGGAAATAAGATGTATCGGGATATGAAGAGAACCTACTACTGGGAAGGTATGAAGAAGGATGTTGGAAATTTTATTTCCAAGTGTATGAATTGCCAGTTGGTGAAAGCTGAGCAGAAGAAGCCCAGTGGATTGCTTCAGCCATTAGAGGTTCCTACATGGAAGTGGGAGCAAGTGTCGATGGACTTTATCGATGGTCTACCTAGGACAAGAGCAGGGAATGAAGGGATTTGGGTCATAGTAGATCGTTTGACCAAGAGTGCAAGGTTCATTCCTGTTCGATCGACTAGGACTGCATCGAAGTTGGCTGAATTATATGTGAAGTGGATAGTTCGTTTCCATGGTGTTCCGAAGAGTATAGTGAGCGATCGAGATCCATTGTTCACTAGTAGATTTTGGAAGAGCTTCCAGGAGGTTTTGGGAACTGAGTTGTGTTTGAGTACAGCTTATCACCCTCAAACAGATGGTCAGACTGAGAGAGTCAACCGAGTTTTGGAAGATCTTCTTAGAGCATGTGTTTTGGACTTCGGAGGATCATGGGAAGATCACCTTCATTTGGTGGAGTTTGCTTATAATAACAGTTATCAGTCGAGTATCGGTATGGCACCATATGAGGCATTATATGGAAGACCGTGTAACTCTCCGACATGTTGGTTGGAAACTGGAGAAAAGCTGATACTTGGGCCAGAGATGATTCGACAGACTTCAGATTGTATAGAGATCATTCGGCAACGAATGAAGGCAGCCCAAGATCGTCAGAAAAGTTATGCCGATAATCGTCGTAAGGATTTGGAATTCGACGTAGGTGATATGGTTTTTGTGAAGATTTCTCCTCTGAAGAGTGTCATTAGATTCGGAAAGAAAGGAAAGTTAACTCCGAGATTTGTTGGACCATTCCCGATTATCGAGCGTATTGGAAAGCTCGCTTATAGATTGGAGTTACCGGAAAAGATGGCGGGTGTGCACAGTGTTTTTCATGTATCTTATCTACGGAAGTATATGCACGACCCAACTACGGTGGTTTCTGCTGATAGCTGTGAAGACTTGGAGGTTGATCCTGTTGTTTCGAGACCTCGTAAGCCGCTTCGTATTGTTGAAACCGATACGAAACAGCTTAGGAGGAAGACGATTACGTTGCTCAAGGTACAATGGAGTGATGATGTTAACGACTGTACGTGGGAGGAGGAAGAGAGGATGAAGGCAGCTCATCCCGGACTCTTCGAGGTATGGCCCTAAAGTGTCGTGACATCTCATGAATTTGTAGCTTGTTCTAAGTCTTAGAATTCTGCATGCTAGGTTAGAATTGGTTGCATGGATTGTTGATTGCCATGGATGATAGGCATGCGGAATAATTTTGATTGCTGTTGTTTGCTTGGAATTTCGGGGGCGAAATTCCTAAGGGGGAGAGAATGTAACGACCCGTATTTTACGTGTCGATAAAACGTAGAATTTGCAGGTCGATAGTGTTGTTTGTGTGGCCTCTAGCTTGAGTCGTTTAGGAGTTGACCCGAGTGCAAGTGATGAGTCGTGACCGACTCATAGATAAGTCGTAGACGACTTAAGGGGATGGACCGAGTTAAGGGATAGAACGGCATAGTAGTTGCCGACTTAAGAAGAGAGGCGAAATAAGGGTCAAGTGATGAGTCGTGGCCGACTCATAGAGGGCCGACTCATAGGCATTGCCGAGTTAAGGGTTGAGTCGTGACCGACTCATAGGATAGGTCGTGTACAAGTTACGACTCATAGGATGGAAGGCTTGGGAGTTAGGTCGTTTGAAGGATAGGTCGTAGGTAGGGGTGAGCGACCTAAGGAGCTAACGGGTTAGGATGTTAATGTGTTGAGAGTTAGGTCGGTTGAGCGACCTAGGATAGAGGAACGACCTAAGAAAGTGACCGACCTAGTGGAGAGCGACCTAAGAGGGGGTAGCGACCTAAAGGTTAGGCGACTTAGAGATGGACCGACCCAGGAAAGTAGCCGACTTAGGGTTTAGAGAGGCATGCTTGAGTCGTTGGTAGATGAGTCGTTAGGTCGCTAGCGCGACCTAAAGGAAATAGGTTGAGTCGTGAGTCGGCTATGTTGTTAGGTCGTAGCATGATAGGTCGGCAACGACCTAAGTTAGGTCGGAGGCTTTTGTATTGTGTGTTTGTTAGGTCGTTGGGGACATAGGTCGGCAGGGGGTTTGAGTCGGCACTGGTATTAAGTCGTAAGTCGGCATGGTGGTTAAGTCGTCATACGACTTAGGACTTGGGATATGCGGCCTGTGTTTTAGGTTATGTCTGGGTTGTGTCGTAGGTCGTTAATGTTATAAGTCGTTAGGTCGGCCTTGGGCTTAAGTCGGCCTTGTTTGTTAGGTCGCAGGGGGTTTAGGTCGTGAGACCCTGTGTGTTTGGATAAGCCGTAGGTCGCTAGGGCGGGCTGGTTTTAGGTCGTAGGTCGTTGGAGTGTTAGGTCGGGGACGACCTAAAGGGCGACGACCTAAGGGTTGTTCAGCCTATAAATAGAGGGGTTTGGCTCACTTTTTGGCACCGGTTTTTGAAGCGACGAAGTGCTGCCATTTTGGGAACTCGACTACAACATTTCTTCATCTTCTTTTCTCCATTCCAATCTAATTCTAACATCCATCCAAGATCGAAGATCGAGATCGAAGATCCAAGTGCCAAAGTTGAAGATCTTCATCCGTTCGAGCTAGAATTCATCGATTGGAGCGAGATATTGCCGGATCAAACCTTGATCTTCGCTGTCCAGATCTGAAGTGTGTAGTTTTTGTAGTGTTTGGGTGATTTGGTGAGTGGTAGTTATCTCTCACGCGGACCCAAAGGAGTATATTGGATTGGTGACTTGTTGGAGTGTTGTAGTTAGTGATTTCATGCATATTTCTTAGATCCAAGTGTAGATCCATGGTTTTTGAAGATGTTTACTTATGCAAGTTTATTTAATAAGTGTTAGAGACAAAACCCATGTTTTATATTTGATAGATCTATGCTAAAAACCATGATTTCACATATGTTGGACTTTTGCTCGTTTATTTACGAAATTCCCATTATAGTTGATATTGCTTAAATTGCTTAATAGATCTTGTTTGAATGATTGATTATTTGAATGTATGGTTGATTTGATTGTTTCCAAGTTAGCTAGTAGTTGATTTGGAACAAGATGATGAAAGAGGATTCAAAAGCTATGGAAGAAGGCTCTTGAATGGTGAAAGCTGCTTAAGGCATATGTAGCGGATGTTGAAGCTCATATGTATAGATTGGATGATGTTGAGATGGGACTTTGCCATGATTTGATGAGGCAAACCATGTTGTTGAGTTGAGACTTTGCTTTGATGCGATGAAGCGAAGTATGATGTGAGTCTTGGCTTAATCCAAGCAGGGATCATTCCAAGCATGTTGATAACTTGAAGAGTAGTTCAAGTTGGTTGATAATGGATTGTTCAAGAGGTAGCTTGAGCTTGTATGAGGATAGTCGTCAAGATGGATGGCTAGGAGGCTTGGATCTCGTCGTTGTTGAAGGTTCTAGCATGCTCAAAAGCAAGAGTACATGGGGCGCCCATAACGACTACAGGTAGGTAGTCGGGACACCCAAAAGACTACAGGTAGGTAGTTGAGTACTCTGGGCAAAGTAGATAAGTCCTAGGCACAAGGCAGTGTGCGGAGTTATGGTTAGAACCGGGGTTACCATTAGCCCTTGACAGATGGTCATTCAACTAACGGTGAAATCGAGGCAAGGATGACAGTGATAGCCAGAGTCATGGATGTTTGGTTGTATTATCATTCGGCTTCAAGAGCGGTGTTTTCTGGGTGCTTATCTGATCTTGGTTTAGGCCTTGGGGGTTTGTATTTGGAAAACATCGTCCTTGACTCGAGTGGTATTCGCTTTACCTTAATTGTCTATGTTGTTATGCTTGCTTCTCCTTAGTGTATGTCTGGGGCTATCACTGTAGAAAGAGGTGGAGTGGGATGGTTTGGTTCCTATTCCTTTTATCCTTTATGCTCTTTTGGTATGTTTGATAGTTAATTTACTGCTCACTAAGACTTTGTCTGACTCAAGGTTTTATGTCTCCTCTTATTACCTTGGGCTGTTCATCCATGTTTGGGATGGGCAGACTAGGTAGCAGGTGACAGGTGCTGTGCTAGGAGTTCTACGCTGAAGATGACGAAGACGAGCAGGAGGCTTTGCATATTAGTTTTCTTACTATATGTACTGGGTATCCGCTGCTGTATTTGGTTGAGTGATTTGTAGTGAGGCTTTCATGTATGGATTTGAGTAGATGATTGTACAAAACTACTGTGATGCTTATATGATGATGTTCTGTTCTATGGAGCTTCACTATATTATATTTCTCTATTGTATTTTATCCATGCGCTGCGAGTTATGCGATAGAGATTCTTTTGTTTTGTTTTACCCTGACTGTCGTCCATGGCTGCCTGGCACGCCTTTCAGCGCATTATTTCCTTGTTTTGGTGCGGGAGTCATGGGCGGTCGTCACAGGGTCATAACTCCATTTGAGGTCCGGTTGAGACCATTTGTCAGTTGCCAGTTTGCACTGTAGGTTTATCTCTTCTTTAATGGTGCTTGAGTCTGATACATTGCATTGATGCAGTATTCATTTGTATTTAGTCAATTATATTCATTTGTTTGTGTGCTGTGGTGCCATATCTTAGGTGCCCTCACCTTCGTTCTACTGCCTTCAAGTAGTTTGTAACACTGCCTTCGTGTACTCGGTCTTCGGGCCTTTGTGCCTTGATGCTATTCCTTTATATGTAATCTGTGCATTGTTTTAAAGTATAGTTGCAACCTGTTGATTATGGCAGTTTGCATCTACTGTACCCTTGCTTTCATGTGGTGACTACAGTTTCGATTTGTATGCAGTCTTGCCCGTGTTGGTTTGCATTGCATTGATGCAATTAGATTTGTTTTTTTCTAAATTACACTTGAGTTGAATCCAGTATTTCAGATTTAACCTTGTGCCCGTTTGTGTACATCATTACTATAGTGGCAAGGCAGTGCACGCAAGCGTGAACAGCAGCCACACGGTATGGTTTTATGATATTCTATTTTGTTTTGATTTATTGATCTTTTGCATATTCCATATGCTGTAGTGGCGAGGCAGTGCACGCATGCGTGTACTACAGCCCTACTCGAATTGTCGTTTTAATTGATAGTTCAATTGTTTGACTGTTTCGTTTATTCAATTCAATATGTTTTGAATCATATTGTTGATTTGGTTTAATTTAATGATTTTGTCGATATCTAATTATCTTTTGATAATTATATTATGAGTTTCTAATTATTTATTTAATAATTGAATTTTGTCGTTAATTGTCGTTTAGGCAATTTTGTTGTTTTCTAAATTATCTTCATTAATAATCTTTTTAATTTATCTTCGTTGATAATTTGGAATTGCTGATTTGTTGTTTAACACGACTACGTGTTATATTTATCGTTATCCGATTTCTTTATTTAAGGATCGGATAGACGAGACTTATTGTGACTATAGTCTATTCGTTACTTAATTATTATCGCTTATGTGCACTAATAACTGAGTTTGAATTAGACTGACCCGCGTATTATTTTCTTTTGAATGTAATACTCGGGTCAGACCGAGTGTTTACAGGTTGTTGGTATCTTACTTTGAGTTGCTGCTTGAGCTATGAAGTCTCTTCATATCTTATGGAGTGGTCGTCGTCATGTTTAGTAGTCGGTTTATTTGTATAGGATGGTGTATATTCATGTATATTATTCACGATAATGTACTTGTATATGTAACTTCTAGAGTTGACGGTTGTAGTTGTATCATACGTACTGTATCACATGTATTGTAACTGACATCGGTTATATATATATGAGACTTTCTATTATATCTGTGTTCCGCATTTACATTATCTGTGTTATTATTATATATATTGTCCTAAACTATTATGAACCATCGTAGTTCGTCCTATACTAGAATTGGGTATGTCGATGGGAGTAAATAAATATGAGATGAAAAATAAAAATATATACCACTCCTATTGAGGTAACTAATACTAGTGTAAGGCCTAACTACGGATGGCCGCTCCTATCCAGCCTTATTCTTCGTGATAACAGACAGTATTCGTTTTAATACTCTTTGTTATTGCGAGCATAGAGGTGGGGCGTCACAGCCCGTTTGCCTGTGGATGGGCCACTGCTGAGAAACTCTTCTGGATTTTGAATCGTTTGCAGAAGTCCTGGAATTCCTCACTTTCAAATTGAGTACCATTGTCTGTGATTATTTTCTACGGCACACCATACCTGCAAATGATATTTTTAGTCACAAAATTTATCATTTTCTTAGAGGTAATAGTAGCCAAAGGTTCAGCTTCAGCCCATTTAGTAAAATAATCAACTGCAACAATAGCATATTTAATCCCTGATTTGGCAGTTGGTAATGGCCCAATGAGATCCATTCCCCAAATGGCAAATGGCCACGGACTGACCATCTGTGTTAGCTCAGTGGAAGGTGCTCTAGGAATTTTGGCGAATCTCTGGCACTTGTCACATTTCTGAGAATATACAGCGGCGTCTTGATTAATTTCCTGCCAAAAATACCCATAACGGAGAATTTTCTTTGCTAACGTCTGACCACCCGTGTGATCTCCACATTCCCCTCCGTGTACTTCAGCTAGAATTGTCTTGGCTTCATTTTTAGTTACACATCAGAGTAATGGCATTGAGAAACCCCGCCTGTACAATTGGCCGTCTTGGACTATATATCTGGAGGCTTTCCTTAGAAGCTTCTGTCTTTCTCTCGAATTTTCTGGCAAAGAACCTCTGAGTAGATAGTCAAGTATTGGAGTCATCCATGATTCTTGTTCCTTAGATACATTCATAATCCAGTCAACATCCATCTCGTCTGTACTTGGTGTTGACAGGACTTCTACGGGGACTAATCCCAATAGTTGAGCTTCACCAGTACATGAATACTTCGCGAGGGAATCTGCCTTCATATTCTCTTCCCGGGGAATATGGTTTATTGAATAATGATCAAAATCTTCAAGAAGCTCCCAGGCCTTTGACAAATAAGCAGGTAAATTTCCTCCTTTAGCTTGGAATTCCTTCTTGACTTGGCATACGATAAGCTGTGAGTCACTGAAGATCTATAATGTTCTGATATTTAGTTCTTTAGCGATTCTCAAACCTGCAATGAGAGCTTCATATTCTGCTTCATTATTAGTCGAAGGAAATTCCAGTCTCAGTGCATAACACAATGATCGTCCTTCAGGGGTCTCAAGGACAACCCCTGCCCCAGAACAGTAGTCATTCCTTGCGCCATCAACGTATAATTTCCATTTCACCGGAACGTCTTTAGTTTCCTCTTCCTCACTATCACCTTTATCTGTGCATTCAGCAATGAAGTCTGCTAAAGCTTGTCCGTTGATAGCTCTTCGGGGATGGTAAGTGATGTCATATTGACTGAGTTCAACATTCCACTTTAAAAGACGGCCCGAAGTTTCAGGGCGAAACAGGACCTGCTTCAGAGGTTGATCAGTGAGGACTTTGATGGGATGAGCTTGAAAATACGGCCTCAATTTCCGTGATGCAATCAATAGGCAATATGCAAGTTTTTCCAGCTTCGAGTAATTCATCTCTGCCCCAGTGAATCTTTTACTAATGTAATAGACTGGTCGCTGGATCCTTGTATCTTCTCGAACCAATGCTGCACTCAGAGCGTGAGATGATATTGCCAGATAGATGTAGAGATCTTCACCATTGTCGGGCTTTGAGAGTATTGGAGGCACTTCCATATGACGAACCAGTTCATCAAATGCGTTCTGACACTCGGGAGTCCAATCAAAGTTTTTTCTTCCTTTCTTTAGAGTGTCAAAGAATGGAATGCATTTATCAGTAGCTTTAGAAATGAATCGGCTCAAAGCAGCAATTTTTCCGTTAAGACTCTGCAGTTCCTTCTTTGTTCTAGGAGCTTTGACCTCCTTCAAGGCAGTGATTTGAGCAGGATTAGCCTCAATGCCTCTAGCGCTCACAATAAATCCCAAAAACCTTCCGGACTCCACTCCGAATGAACATTTCAATGGGTTAAGTTTCATTCCGTATCTCCGAAGGACCGCAAACATTTCCGCCAAGTGATCCATGTGGTCCACTGCTTTCTTTGACTTTACCAACATATCATCGACATAGACTTCCATTGTCTTTCCGATCTGTGGTTTAAACATGGTGTTAACAAGCCTTTGGTAGGTTGCCCCCTCATTCTTGAGTCCGAAGGGCATGACTTTGTAGTAGTAAAGACCAACATCCGTTATGAAGCTCGTGTCCTCCTGATCTGGCTCATACATCATGATCTGATTGTACCCGGAATAAGCATCAATAAAAGACAACAATTCATGTCCCGCCGTTCCGTCCACCAACTGATCAATTCTAGGCAGCGGGAAACAGTCTTTGGGGCAAGCCTTATTCAGATATGAAAAGTCACTGCATACTCTCCACTTCCCATTAGCCTTTTTAACCAGGACAGGATTTGAGACCCAATCTGGGTAAACAGATTCTCTGATGAAGCCATTCTCCATGAGTCGATCGACTTCTTCTTTCAACGCTGCTGACCTCTCTGGACCTTGAGTTCTTCTTTTCTGTTTTACTGGCGTGAACTTTGGATCGATGTTCAGAGCGTGTACCGCAATCTCTGGTGATATTCCGCACATGTCGGCATGAGTCCATGCGAATACATCTAAATTTGCCTTCAAGAATGAGACCAGAATATTCTGAGCTGTAGTGTTGAGTTGTGAACCCACATTCAGCACCTTGTTTGGGTCCTTTAAGTCAACAGGTACCGGCACTGTCACCTCTACCGGCACTACTCTATTCTCCCCTGCACTAGCTTTTCTTGGATCCATCTCTCTCCGGGCATCGCTATGTTCGCCAGTGCAGGGACCAACCTGTAGTTGCTACAAGGTTCGTTCTTTGATGCGGACTGAAGGCGCCGCATCTTTTCCCATTTCTCTCCTCTTTGTTTCACGTAGCTCTGCTAGATAGCACTCCCGTCCCATGTTCTGATCTCCTTTAATTATCCCAATTCCGTTATCAGTGGGAAATTTTAAAGTTAGACACCATGGGGCGAGAACAGCTTTGAATGCAGCCAGAGTCGGTCGGCCCAAGAAATCATTATAAGCAGAAAATTCTTCAACAATTATAAAGGTCTGCCTTCGAGCTACCTTTCTCAGCCCCTCTCCGAGCTCTACAATCAAGTCTATAGTCCCAATCGGCTGCTTTGGCTGCCCAGTGAAGCCAGCAATTTTCAATGACGAAGCCTGAACGTCAGCCATTGGTATCTTCATCTGGTCAAAAGTTTTCTTGAAGAGAATATTACACGAAGCCCCGCAATCGACCAGAATTCTTCTCACAGTGGCCGAGCCAATACCGGCAGAAATGACCAGAGGATCTATCGTAGGGGCTTCAATACCCATAGAGTCCCTGGTGCTAAATATGATGTCATCAGGGAAAGTTTTCTGTTGTTTCAATGGCGCAGCATCCTCTAATACAAAAACACTTTCTTCTGCGGGTGCATGCTTCAGTGCTCGAGCATACCTTTCCATCTCACCCCAGCTCCTGCCTACTGGGTGAGGACCTCCCGTTATCACATTAATGACAGGCCTGTCTGACTCATGTTCTACGGCCTTCTCACTCGAGCTTGGATGGTGAGCGGGGACTTGTTGCCTTTGGACCGATGAGGTTATTGTGTCCCTACCCCTTCTAACATACTGTTGGAGCTTGTTCTCTTTCAACAGTCGCTCAATTACTTCTTTCAAGTGTCGGCATTCGTTAGTGTCATGACCAGGCTGATTGTGAAACTGACAGAATCTTCCACTTTTCTCCATTTTACCTCCAACCCTCATCTTAGGTGGCGTAGGATAACTGATATTATCTTTGGTTGCGAAGAAGATATTTTCAGGGGTATCAGTCAAAGGTGTGAAGTTGAAAGCTCGACCCTTCTTTGCATCCCCTTGTTTCTTTCTGCCGTCGTTCCCCCTTTTCTGAGCATTGGATTCCTTTTTATCTGGAGCATTACTATCATTCTTAATTTCCGCTGATGCCACCTTAGCTGGTGCTTGAAGGCTTTCCAGGCGCATGAACTCATCGGCTTTTTTTATAGAATTTATCGAATGAATTTGGTTCTTTCATTTTCAACCATTCTCCAAACTTGCTCGATTTATCAATTGCCCTCATCAAGTATGTTAAAATCATGCGTGGCTCAGCGTTATCAACCTCGGCCAAAGCTATGTTGAATCGATTCAGGAACGACTTGATGGATTCCCCTGAGTTTTGCTCCAGATTTGACAATGACATTATGTCCTTTGCTTTAGAGGCGTACAACCAAAACTGCTCCTTGAACTTCTTAGTTAAGTCCGAGAACTGATCAATGGATCTAACTGCCAGCTTGGTAAACCATAATAAAGCTACTCCTTCCAAATACACCAGGAAGTATCGGCATTTAATCTCATCGGATGCCCTGGCGCCAGTCATATGCCAGTCATATTTATATAGAAATTCGTTAGGATCACTTGTTTCTTTGTAAGCTGGAATAGTGGGCGGAACAAATTTTCTCGGGAATTCAGCTTTCAGAATCCTCTCAGTGAATGGAGTTTTGCTTGGAGCAAAGCCCCACTCTTTCTCATCCTCGTCCTTTCACATACTTTCTTTCATGATTTGACGGACCATTCCTGAAAAATACTCTTCATCATCCACAGGCCCTGCGGGGAAAACGTCAGCCATTCTTTCAGAGTTCTGCCTTGACAGTCGTTCACGAAGGGTCGTTTGAGGTCCCGATCCTCCGTCATGAGGAAGTGGCCTTTCGACAGGGCTTACCGCCCTTTGAGAAGTATTCCCTCTAACCCCCTGAGCTCTATCAGCAGAGTTTCCTTCTTTATTTATTGGCTGACGATTAGCCTCGAGCAAATCATTTAGCTTATTCAATATCAAGGTATTCTGAGCATTCTGAGCCTCTAATTGTGCATTTTGAGCATTTAATTGTTGATTCAATCCCAAAACCACAGCGTCTAATTCCGCTTGCGTAACTCCCACAGTTGGAGTTGTCTGACTCAGAGGAGGAGAAGTGGCGGTGTTCTCTTGAACATCATCAGATCTGGAAGATCTACGTTTCCTTCCGGGAGCCATAATTTCTGTTAAACTTCTGGTCTTAACGGAGATTCTTTCCTCACAGTTTGGTGAAGCAATGATGTCAATATCCTGAGTTCGATCCCTCTCAATGAAAGCACCAAAAATGTTAACGTGAAAATCAGACGCTAACACCCCGGTGTGAGATAAAGTTAGATGAAAGCACCACCCGTGTATACGGGAACTACAAGCAAGTAGAGAAAATACAGGCAAAAGTAGAAAAGACAACAATTTTATAGTGGTTCGGCTCAGAGTAAGCCTACGTCCACTTTAACTCTCTTTATTGTTGAATTTGATTACAACTTAACAACAATCTTCAATTACAACACACTTTAGACCAGTAGATCAAACTTTGATAGAGAATAATCTTCCGAATTCACGTTGAAATGATGTAGATTTCCTCTTCGAGATCGACGTAGTGTCTTTGGTGTTTGGAGTACTTGAAGTGTTGAATGAGTAGAGAATTCTGCAGAGTATCGGCGCTTGGAATGGTCGGCCAAAAAGTCCCCTCCATGTTTGAGGTAGGTTGGTATTTATAGAAAAATCTTCCCTTTGGATTGTAAGTCGTGTTCAACTCATGGTAACCCGTGGCCGAGTTAAGTTGGGTCGTGGGCGACTCAGCTGGTTTCTGGTTGTAGCACTAGTCCTAACTCATTCGCGAGTCAAGAGATCATGGCCGACTTATCTGACTAAGTCCTTGGTTCCTCGATGGTTCACTTCTTCAAAATTGCAAGTCATGAGCCGCTCACGAGTCAACTCTCCTACATAAGCATTGCGATTGCGGGCTACGACTCAGTGGTTTTAGGTGAGTCATGCTGAGT
Organism: Allium cepa; assembly: GCA_030765085.1. Taxonomy (NCBI): domain Eukaryota; kingdom Viridiplantae; phylum Streptophyta; class Magnoliopsida; order Asparagales; family Amaryllidaceae; genus Allium; species Allium cepa. The sequence goes on from CM060928.1 coordinate 963,441,820, forward strand.
AGTGAGTCGTGAGTCGCTTCTTTGAGTCGCTGACGACTCAAGGTAGGTCGTAGGTCGCACGATTCTGTGACTCGCGCAACTCCTCAATTTGTTGAGTCGGTAACTCGTTGAGTCGGCCCGTCTCATAAACCGTTAACCTCTTGAGTCGTTCCGCTTCCCTTAAGCCGCCTTGAATTCTAACTCGTCAGCTTGTTGAGTCGCTTCTACCTTTAAGTCGTGAATTACCTTGAGTCGTAGACCCACTGAGTCGGTAAGATCTTTAAATTGATGAGTCGGTGCAGACCTTAACTCGTTGACAAAACGGGGTTAACAGTTTTGAAAGTACCTTTTAAAATATAAATTAAAAGTCCAAAGTTTGTTTTAAAAGAATGTTTGGAAAAAAAATATTTACTTGGGTTATTTGAAAAACTTTAAAGTAAAGATTTAATTAATTAATTATAGAAGTGATTATTTAAAGATTTAGTTGATATTTGCTTTGGAAAGTGGTTATTTAAATAGGTATACCCAATCTACTACCTTTATTTTAAAGTTAATTTAGATTTGAAGTTTTATATAAGATATTAGTATAATAGTTTCTTAACAAATATTTAAACAAATGTTTTAAAATAGTTTTATCTAAATGTTTCCAAGTATACATTTTGGACAAGTGATTTGAATTATTTAAAGTATTTGAACTCGACAGACTTTCAGTGGTAATAAATAATATCGAGAATTTTATTCCGGGAGTGAAAAGTGATTTGAAATTTGTTTTCAAATGGTTGAAGTGTGAAAATATATCTTGCAAAGATATTTTGAAAATAAATAAATGGGGGAAAATTATTTGAAATCCAGTAATTGTTGTGAATGTTGATTGATAGTTAAATAACCGACTATCAATATTTGCCTTTACATGGCGTTTGAATTTCGATGCGACTGGGGGTCGGATTCCAAGTGGATATCCGGAAACCACGACGAACCTTTGTGATTGTGATAGATCTTTTATTTAAAAGATCGAAGTAGAAATTGTTGTGATTTGTTTGAAATCTGAATGAACACTTATTTTTAAAAGTAAGCACTCATTATTCGGATTAGCCGGGAGAGGACCTTTGTGTCATATAACCCATTATGAATAATGATACGTTGAAATGGGCTTGCATTTGAAGACCGGTGGTGAAGACCGGTGGTGAAGACCGGGTATTTGCGAGAATGATAGGATGACCTATTGAATGTCTCTGCATTGAGTAGCTACGGTATAGAGATTCCCTAAGTGAAGGGAAGTCCAACGGGATTGTGAATACCCGGATTGCAAGGGCTTCTTCGGAAGTGCCTTCGGTTCTGTTCGAACCCAGAACAGACTTGTATGGATGTGTGTCTGACGTTACAAATTGAGATGTAAAGCTGGTTTCTATCAAATACATTTCTGTTGGTGGCGGAGAATTTATTCTCTTGGCTTAACACCCTTCTCTGAGACGTACGAGCTCAGAGGTTATGTAGTTGATGGTTACTAGTGATACATTCCCAATTTGGTAATGTGGCATACGAAGTGCTGCTGATCATTTGTTGATCGAAGCATGGCATTGTGAAAAAGTGTAACTTTGTGTACGAGACTTCGTCGAGCCTCACAAGCTGGGAATGGTCGAAACAGAAATGTTGCGGCAAGGTTTTTAGGGGTCGCGCCCCTAGGGTATGTTCATTTTCTTCTGGATAAAGGGTCGTATCATGGTATGGAGCCTAGATACTTAACTCATGTGGACACTGTAAATTTATTACTGTGTGATGTTGCTTTGTGGTTGAGGATCCTCGGATAAAGGTCGGTAACGACCGGGGATGGCATACTCATGTGTGGAGTTATCTATGTTACAACTTCATTGCACCGGAAGCGTGAGGTAACTCGGCCTTTTATTAGCAGAGATCCGGTTAGGTTCTCGGGGCGTCCTTCCAGAGGCGTAGCCATTTCGGTGTAGGAAGTTCCTTTGCCTGACCATTTGTTGGAAATTCAAAGAAACAATACGTGCCCTGTACGGTTTTAGTTGTATGACCTGTCATGGAATGTGGCGGTAACCTGCTATTGAACATAGTAGCTATAGTAGGCATACGACGAAATGTTGTATGCTGGCTAAGATTAATACTAAACTTTCGAAATGTTTCTGCACTATGCACTAATAACAATATCGAAAGAATTTTGCGTATTAAGCATTTTTGACTATCATAAGGAGAAATCTCCTCCAAGTGTGCGTTTGCATTGTGTGTGTGGCAGGAGGCCTTATGGAAGTTTCATTTTTCAAAAGCAAAGCGGATTTCTTTTATTTTTTTGTGAAAATAACTGTTTTTAAGATCTCACACCAGTCCCATGACTGACTTGGAGTTTATTGTTCCCTTTCTAAACTCTGGGTGCCCACCAATTTCCACATGGGTAGCCTAGAGTCAGGTTATCGGGTCATTCTGGAATTTAGGAGTTGCTGTGGAAATCAGGAGCAAGCTGGATGGTGGAGCGTATCACTAGTACATGTTATATTTTCTTCCGCTGTTTGTTGTTGTAACACTTTGATAGTGTAATGTGATGAAATGTAATAACTGATATAATAATTCTGTTTAAAGATATTTATTTATCTATTATATTTGTTCCACTGCGATATGTGAGATTCTGTTATTGTTTCCGCTTCTTCTTCTACCTCTTCTTCTTTAAACCCTAACGATTCGGTTTTTGGGCATTCGACTGTGCGGCATTTGATACAGTGGACGTATCGATGTCGACTTTCGAAAGTCGAAAAATTGGGTCGTTACATAAGGCCTCCCACTACACACACAATGCAATCGTAAACTTTGAGGAGATCTCCTTATGACAGTCAAAAATGCTTGATACGCGAAAACTGTTTGATATTATTATTAGTGCATAGTGCAGAAAACATTTGCAAGCATAATATTAATCTTAGCTGGCATACGTACCATTATAGTGTGCTTACTATAGCTGCCATGTTAAATGGAAGGTTCTACAACTAAAACCGTATAAGGCACGTATTGGATGATTGGGTTTCCAACAATGGTCAGGCAAAGGAATTTCCCACACAAAATGGAACGCCTCTGGAGGGACGTGCCCGAGAACCTAACTAGATCTCTGCCAACACAAGGCCGGCTTACCTCTATAACTAGGTAACTACTGACACGAGCATGCCATCCCCCCATCGTTAACAACCTTTATCCGAGGTACCTCTCAACCGACAACCACAAAGCAATAAGTTTGCAACAACCATAAAGTTAAGCATCTAGGCTCCATACCATGATACCATTCATAATCCAGAAGGAAATGGACATACCCTCAGGGAGCGCTACCTCCAAATAACCTTGCTGCAACGATACATGTTTCGACCATAACCGGGTTGTGAGGCTTGACAAAGTTTTGTCCATAAAGCTACGCTTTATACAAAAGTCATGCTTCGATCAACAAATGATCAGCAGCACTTCGTATGCCACATTACCAAATTGGGAATGTATCACTTGTAACCATCAACTACATAACCTCTGAGCTCGTACGTCTCAGAGAAGGTGTTAAGCCAAGTGAATAAATTCTCCGCCATCAAACAGAAATTTGTTAGATAGAAACTGGTTTTACACCTCAAAGTGTAATGTCAGACACACATCCATACAAGTCTGTTCTGGGTTCGAACAGAATCGAAGACACTTCACAAAGATGCACTTGCAATTCCTGGCATCCTCAATCCCGATCGGACACCCCATCACATATGAAGATCTCTATACCAGAGCAACTTAGTGCAGAGTCATTCGACAGGTTATCCTATCGTTCTCGAAGACACCCGGTCTTCACTACCGGTCTTCAAATGCTATCCATTTCGTCATATCACTATTCTGAATGGGTTATATGACATAAGGTCCTCTCCCGGTTAAACCGAATAGTGAGCACAATATTTTAAAACATATGGATAATGAGATCTCAGTTAAGTCACAACTTAAAACCCAAAACCTTCCTTCAAATGTTTTAAACAAATTACCATTTTCAAATCTTTAAACAAAAAGATTCATTTCACAAAGTTCATCCATCTTTCATGGAGATTCATTCACAATATTTAAACAAAAGTTCTATCTTTGAGATCCCCTTTTATTTGAAAATAAAGTTCACCATATATTTCACAAAGATTCCTTTATAGTTTTCAAAACAATTCCATATCAAATCTTTTATACAAAAGATACACCTTTAAGATCTCTTCAATTTCAAAACAAGGTTCACAATTTTTCACAAAGATTAATTCATAGTTTTCAAAACTATTTCAATTCCATTTCAAACTTGAAATCTTTCACAAATTTGGAAATCCTTCCTTCATATGAAAGCTATTATTATTTGAAAAAAAATAGTTTTTGTTTCGGAAGAATCCGAATACATTTGCTCAAGTTAAAGCCTTTCAAACTTAGGGTAAATTCAAATTCTCAAAATAATACTTTTTAAAATGGTTTAAAACCCATGTAAACACATTTATAACTTGTATAACCTTTTTAAACCATAATTTTCCAAATACAAAATATAATTTCAAATCTTGAGTTTAAATTCAAATCAAATTATTTAATTTTCAGAACTTTATTTATTCAAAATAACCTTTATCTTCAAAACTCCTTTTCAAAAGATTTTCATATTTAATCCAAATCCATTTCCAAAATCATTTGGATTCAAAATTCAACTTTAAAATTAGTTCAAAAATATGCGACTTAACCGATTTTCTTGTGAAACCCATATTTGTGTGTATATAGTGTAGTCTAAGGGTTTTACAGAATAGTGCAACATCATCAATCGTCACAGATTCAAGCACATCAATATCGATAAGTGATATAACCGAATAACGCTTGTCCCCATTCACTGATTCGTAAATAAATAATATAGATTTATCATAGATAAATAAATTACATTCATCACAGATCACACCAAAACAATTCATAGCACAAAGCATAACATATCTGGGATATCAAACAATTCAACAATCAATAGAGTTCAAACATCCATAAATAAGATTTACTAAACATCTAATTAATTACTAATCCTGATTAATTAATATTAATTTATTACAAATCATATTAATTAATTATCCTTTAATCATTTAGTAATTTACCTTTAATAATAAATTAATAAACCTTTAATTATTAATTAATTAGTCTTAATTAATAAATAAATCAACCTTTAATCATTTAATAATTAACCTCTAATTATTTAACTATTCTTTAATTTCCCTTAATTAATTAATTAATAAATCAATTAACCTTTAATTAATTACCATTAAATTAATTATCCTTAATTAATTACAATAATTAATTAACCTTAAGTTAATTACAAAATTGATTAGCCCTTAATTAATTATCATTTAATAAATAAAATTATAATAAATGATTATCCTTAATCACTTTCATTAATTAATCAATTATCCTCAATTACTTTTATAAAGCACTTATTTTTAAATAATTAAATACCCTTAATTAATTACCTTTAATTAATTATTCTTAATTAATTACAATAAGTGATTATCCCTAATCACTTACTCAACTTTAATTAATTAATTACTTTTTAATCAATATTAAATTGACCTTAATTAAGTAATTAATTAACCTTAATCATGAAATTGATTATCCTTAATTATCCAAATACCCATAAGTAATTATCTTTTCATTAATCACTAACTTATCATTAAAAATCTTTAATTAATCATCTTTGTAATTAATTATCATTAACACAAAATTTAAGTCAATTAATGGTTCAAAAACATTTCTTTCAATTAACTCTTTAACTTCATTATTGATTTAAAGTAATCTTAAGAATTAATTTATAAATAGTGATCATATAATTAAATAAGACTTAATTACTTCTTTATTAACTTTGAGATTGAATCAAGACAATTATTTAAAATCTATTAACTTTAAATATATTTTAAACTTTGTTAAATATTAATTTGTGAACTAATTATTTTCAAAACTCTAAAACTTTATTTTACTTTGCATTAAACTTAGAAACATTTTAAAACACAAGTTCTTTAATTCAAAACCTAAAAATATTATTTCTTAAATTTTGAAAACTGTTACTTGAACAAAATATAACCCGAGATAACACTCAAAATTCCTGAGCAAAGACATACTAGCCTTCTATCTGCTTCGAGACAAACTCATGAACGCTTTAGGATTGACCCGAGTAATCTTCATCTTTTCTGACATCACAAATAATCCAGATTAAAAAACGTATGTATGCACATGCACAGCCAGGTGATCAACTTCGGATCATCGCCAATCCTTCTCATGCGTCGATGATCACCTTTACATCCATCGCAAACACCCAGAATTTCCCAGTTGACCACGAAATCGAAAAGAGCTATCGAGCTCCACCTGGAAATTTGACTTCGATCACTAATTCACCTTGCGCCTCCACTACACTTCGGCAGACTTCTCGCCACTTCACCAGGACCTTCGCCTGAGTCCCTAGCTCCTGCTCCCCTTTGACCGATCGACTAAAAAGCCTTGACGATGTTGCAATTCCCTCAAGAAACAGTTCAACAGAAAGATGAGTTTAAACCCTAAATCGGTATCGTACGCCATCCACAGTTGCCTGGAATTTCATCGGACATTTTCCCCAAATTCTCCGACCCCCAGCGAGCTATGACATCAACTTCGACGCCCAATGCTTCGTTGATCACCAGAATTTGGTGAAAAAGGCGATTCCGTTCAACTTTGAACTCCTCGCTCATTTATTTATTAAAAAATCCGTAATTTTAAAAATCATGATTCTCAAATATGAAATGAATTGTATAAGTGAATCAAACAATTATTTCATTCGATTTAATCATGTTTTTTATAATTTCACTGTATATTAATATTTCCAGTTAAACTCAATCGTATTCTTCTTAAAAACATTTTTAAGGTCTAATTCTTGATCAAACAAACAAGCCTCATACAGATCCTAAAGCCTACAAAGGATTTGAGAAGGAGATTTTGATTTATGAAATAGGGTTTGAAAGCCTATCATCCAACAGAGTTGTGTAAACATACATACACAGACATAAACAGACATATATATATATATATATATATATATGCAAGCAGATACTTCATCAAATCTCAAGGACATTTACATGCATTAAGATATCAAACAGCTTAAGCTTAAAAATAAGAATTTGCTCACCTTGAATTGAAGACAGGGAGGAGCAGAGAAAGATTTTTAGGCCAAGAATTTGCATACTTGATTAGTTTTAAAGCTTCCGGTTTGGAGTTTGCTGGATTGTATTTGTTTCCCATTTTGCTTTGAGTTAATGCTGAATTTGATTTGCTTCTTTGAACTGCCATTGATTCAAAACTGGAAAATGTTTTTGCTTTAAGCTTGCTTCCCGGTTCAAAAATCTAAAGAGGTTTGTTGGCTTAATTTTTTTTTCTTTTTCCAGGCTTTAGATTGAGATGCTTTACTGGTTTGTCTCGAATTCTTTGAAAACTAAAGAGATCATTTCTTATATTTGCTTGAATACAGGCTTTGAATTTTCTGAGATGATTTCTTTTTTACGTGGTTTGTTTTGTTTCAACTTAAAAGCTTCCAGGCTTTTGCTTGCTTGATTTTTGAATATGTTTTGATTCAACTTGATTTTGTTTTTGATTTTAAACTATACTTTGTTTTTCTATCTTCTTTTTAGATTTGAGGTTTTTCTTTTGTTTTGAATGCTTGAAATAAAATTGAAAAGAGTATGATAATTTTCTCCTTATTAATTAAATTCAAAGATGATAAGAATATTAAAAAAAATGACACTTGTTAAGGTAAATGAACACTTGTAACAAGAATGAGATTATTAATTTGCAAATGTCATTTTTGGTTAAATTTATTTTAAATCCTCTATTGAACTTTTATTTAATTTATATTTTAAACCCTTTCTTTTATAAATTACTTAATTTTTATATTTACGTATGTTTTAAACTTACAAACTATTTTTATTTGTTTTAAAAGAAAATAAAATTTAAATCTTGAATTAAATCTCACTTCATATTTTCAAACCAATCTTACCTTGATATTCATACATTTTATATTACTTATATTTTACACAATTTTTTTGCTAAAGAAAAAAAAATTGGAATCAAATTATCCATTACTAATAAATAATCATATATATATATATATATTTGTTTCTTTAAAATATAGAATTCTAAATCCAATTTTTATTTCCAATGTTCAAATTATTTCTTAAATAATTCACAAATAAATCCAAACCCAATTTATTTGTAAATATTTATAATTGAATTCCCCATATTAAATTCAATTTATTTTCTAAAATATTTATTTTAGAGTTTTAAATTCAAAATGAAATTCAAAATAAATTTATGTACATGTAAATAAACACACATATATATTTGATAACAAATTTCTATTAGTATAAAATTATATAGTTTTCAAATCTAATTTTTATTTATTTATAAGATATTTAATTTAGAATTTTAAAGCCCCAATTAAATTTAAAATCAATACCCAAATAAACAAATATCTTATTAAATTTGAAAAATTCAAATTAATTCACAATTTTGTTCAAAAATTTATTTTAATTACCAATTTAAATTTGATTAAAAATCGGAACCGTTACAGACTCCTCTCTTAAGAAAATTTCATCCTCGAAATTTGCCAGGGAGACAACAAAAGATGGATATAAAGATAGAGAATCGACTCATTAATTAAGTTGATTATCTATTCTGTGTTTGGCTTACCAATTCAGAATATCATCAATAAATATGAGAACGAACTCATACGATATTTTATCAAATACCCGGGTCACCCAGATCTACGAATATATAGGGGTATTGATTAGTCCGAAGGGTAACTAACCATTCGTACAATATATCTAGACCTAATAGAACAAACAATGTATTCAATCTTTCACAACTTTCAAATGTTAGGTATCGATTCCAAACTCAAGTCGGAATATCCCAAAGTATGCACTATCTTGTCCCTCCTCGGACTTGAATTCCCACAAGAAATTACAACAGAATTCTTAAATTTGGTTCTAATCGAAATCATTTTATCGATACAAATCTTTATATTTTATTCATCAATTCATTTAAAATAGAATTTAAATTCATTAAAGTTTAAAACAAAAATATAATAGGGAATTGATGAAGAAAATATGAATTAAGAACCTTCTCTACAACGATTTGCAGGGCTACCACCATAACAAAGCTTCTCCCTCAAGCTGTCGTGAAGCAATCAAAGAATCAGAATTGAGTGGTGATCAAAAGAGATTTGATAGGAAAAGATTGTTTTCGTTGTTGCTAGGTATTGACCATTTGTAGAGGTACTTCCCTATCCCCTACGTCGTCCTCTTCTTGCACTCATACTCACTATCAGTGGATAGTAAGAGAATGTACCGAGGCACACGAACGGATATCTTAGGGATATACTCATTCTAGGGTATGCTTTACCCTATCTCTAATGAGTTACCTAATGTGCTATACTCCTGAGCTAAAGTTCAACCTTCAGCTCTGATACCACTGTAATGACCCTGACTCGACCTTCGAAAATCGACACCGAATACATCATTCATATTCCAATGCCGCAGATTCAAACGTCTACTCTTGTTCGTCGGAGCTTATAACACAGTAAGTATAACAAAACAACGGAAGAAAATGAATAATACATTGATATACAACAGTTGATACAACAAAGATACAGCGAATATCAATGCATATATCAGAGCTAGAATACAACAGCGGAAAAAAACAATAGCAAAGCACAAAACTCAGCAACGGAAAGACAATGTCTTCAATGCCAAATTATAAAACTCGAATCACCCTTAATGCTAAACTAAGAAAACTCAATCCACAAAGCGATTTCCACAATCCAAACGGCTTCAAAGACCAAAAGACTTCAAGGATTTCCAAAGCTACATCTACTATTTGATTATCTGAAAAACCCAACTCTAGACCGCCCATGTGGAAAATTGTGGGCACCCAGAGTTTAGGAAGGGAACAATAAACTCCAGGTTAGTCATGTGACTAGTATGAGCAAACAAAAACAGTTTTATCTTTTAAAAAACAACAGAAGAAGCAAGAGAAATTCACTATGCTTTTGGAAAATGAAACTGCTATAAGGCCTCCCGCCACACACACAATGCAAGCCCAAACTTGGAGGAGATTTCTCCTTATGAGTTAAAAATGCTTGATACGTGAAAACTATTTGATATTATTATTAGTGCATAGTGCTGAAAACATTTGCAAGTATAATATAAATCTTAACCAGCATATGTACCATTATAGTATGCCTACTATAGCTACCATGTTAAATGGAAGGTTCTACAACTAAAACCATACAAGGCGCGTATTTGATGATTGGGTTTCCAACAATGGTCAGGCAAAGGAACTTCCCACACAAAATGGAACGCCTATGGAGGGACGTTCTCGAGAACCTAACCGGATCTCTGCCAACACAAGGCCGGGTCATCTCCGTAACTAGGTAACTACTGAAACGAGCATGGCATCCCCCGGTCGTTACCAACCTTTATCCGAGGTACCTCTCAACTCACAACCACAAAGCAATAAGTTTGCAGCAACCACAAAGCTAAGTATTTGGGCTCCATACCATGATACCACTCATAATCCAGAAGGAAATGGTCATACCCTCAGGGGGAGCTACCCCAAAATTACCTTGTTGTAACGATTCCTGTTACGACCATAACTGGGTTGTGAGGCTTGATAAAGTTTCGTCTATAAAGCTACGCTTTACACAAAAGCCATACTTCAATCAACAAATGATCTGCAGCACTTCGTATGCCACATTACCAAATTGGGAATGTATCACTAGTAACCATCAACTACATAACCTCTAAGCTCGTACGTCTCAGAAAAGGGTGTTAAGCTAAGAGAATAAATTCTCCGCCACCAAACAGAAATGTATTTGATAGAAACTGGTTTTACATCTCAAAGTGTAATGTCAGAGACACATCCATACAAGTATGTTCTGGGTTCGAATAGAACCGAAGGCACTTCACAAAGAAGCTCTTGCAATTCTGGGCATCCTCAATCCCGATCGGACTCCCCATCACATATGGAGATCTCTATACTGGAGCAATTCAGTGCAAAATCATTCGACAGGTTATCATATCGTCCTCGAAGACACCCGGTCTTCACCACCGGTCTTCAAATGCTATCCATTTCTTTGTATCACTATTCGGAATGGGTTATATGACACAAGGTCCTCTCTCAGCTAAACCGAATAGTGAGCGCAATATTTTAAAACATATGGATAATGGGATCTCAGTTAAGTCACAACTTAAAACCCAAAACCTTCCTTCAAATGTTTTAAACAAATTACCATTTTCAAATCTTTAAACAAAAAGATTCATTTCACAAAGTTCACCCATCTGTCACAAAGGTTCATTCACAACATTTAAATAAAAGTTCTACCTTAGAGATCCTCTTTTGTTTGAAAACAAAGTTCACCTAATATTTCACAAAGATTCCTTTATAGCTTTCGAAACAATTCCATTTCAAATCTTTTACACAAAAGATACACCTTTAAGATCCTCTTCAATTTCAAAACAAGGTTCACAATTTTTCACAAAGATTAATTCATAGTTTTAAAAAACTATTTCAATTCCATTTCAAACTCGAAATCTTTCAACGCAAATTGGAAATCCTTCCTTCATATGAAAGCTATTATTATTTGAAAACAAATAGTTTTTGTTTTGGAAGAATCCGATTACATTTGCTCAAGTTAAAGCCTTTCAAACTTAGGGTAAATTCAAATTCTCAAAATAATACTTTTTAAAATGTTTTAAAACCCATATAAACACATTTATAACTTGTATAACCTTTTTAAACCATAATTTTCCAAACATAGAAGTCAATTTCAAATCTTGAATTTAAATTCAAATCAAACTATTTAAATTTCAGAACTTTATTTATTCAAAATAACCTTTATCTTCAAAACTTCTTTTCAAAAGGTTTTCATATTTAATCCAATTCCATTTCCAAAATCATTTGGATTAAAAATTAAACTTTAAAATTAATTCAAAAATATGTGACTTAACCAATTTCCTCGTGAAATCCATATTTGTGTGTGTATAGTGTAGTCCAGTGGTTTTACACAATAGTGCAACTTCATTAATCGTCACAGATTCAAGCATAGCAATATCGATAAGCGGTGTAATCCAATAATGCTTATCTCCATTCACATATTTATAGATAAATAATATAGATTTATCACAGATGAATAAATTACATTCGTCACAGATCACACCAAAACAATTCCTAGCACAAAGCATAACATATCAGGGATATCAAACAATTCAACAATCAATAGAGTTCAAACATCTATAAATAAGATTTACTAAACATCTAATTAATTTAAACCAGATTAATTATTAATCCTGGTTAATTAATATTAATTTATTACAAATCACGTTAATTAATTATCCTTTAATCATTTAGTAATTTACCATTAATAATAAATTAATCAACCTTTAATTATTAATTAATTAATCTTAATTAATAAATAAATCAACCTTTAATCATTTAATAATTAACCTCTAATTATTTAATTATTCTTTAATTAATTTAATCAAAGGTTAATTAATTTATATTAATTATCCTTAATTAATTACAATAATTAATTAACCTTAAGTTAATTACAAAATTGATTAACCCTTAATTGATTATCATTTAATAAAAAAAATTATAATAAATGATTATCTTTAATCACTTTCATTAATTAATCACTTATCCTCAATTACTTTTATTAAGCACTTATTTTTAAATGATTAAATACCCTTAATTCATTACCTTTAATTAATTATTCCTAATTAATTAAAGCAAGTGATTATCCCTAATCACTTACTCAACTTTAATTAATTAATTACTTTTTAATCAATATTTAATTGACCTTAATTAAGTAATTAATTAACCTTAATCATGAAATTGATTATCCTTAATTATCCAAATACCCATAAGTAATTATCTTTTCATTAATCACTAACATATAATTAAAAATCTTTGATTAACCATCTTTGTAATTAATTATCATTAACATAAAATTTAAGTCAATTAATGATTCAAAAACATTTCTTTTAATTAACTCTTTAACTTCATTATTGATTTAAAATAATCTTAAGAATTAATTTATAAATAGTGATCATACAATTAAATAAAACTTAGTTACTTTTTTATTAACTTTTAGATTGAATCAAGACAATTATTTAAAATCTATTAACTTTAAATATATTTTAAACTTTATTAAATATTAATTTGTGAAATAAATATTTTCATAACTCTAAAACTTTATTTTACTTTGCATTAAGCTTAGAAACAATTTAAAACACAAGTACTTTAATTCAAAACCTGAAAACATTTTTTTTAATTTTGAAAACTGTTACTTGAACAAAATATACCCCGAGACAATACTCAAAATTCCCGAGCAAAGGCATGAGACACACGAGCCTTCTATCTGCTTCGAGACAAACTCACGAACGCTTCAGGATTGACCCGAGTAATCTTCATCTTTTACAACATCACAAATAACCCAGATCAAAAAACATACGTATGCACGTGTACGGCCAGGCGATCGACTTCCTATCATCGTCGATCCTTCTCACGCGTCGACGATCACCTTTACATCCATCACAAACACGCATAATTTCCGAAATCGAAAAGAGCTATCGAGCTCCACCTGGAAATTCGACTTCGATCATGAATTCACCTTGCGCCTCCACTACACTTCACCAGACTTCTCGCCACTTCACCAGGACCTTCACCTGAGTCCCTAGCTCCTGCTACCCCTTGACCGACCGACCAAAAAACCGTGACGATGTTGCAATTCCCTCAAGAAACAATTCAACAAAAAGATGAGTTTAAACCCTAAATCAATATCGTACGCCATCCATGGTTGCCTGGAATTTCATCAGACATTTTTCCCAAATTCTCCGACCCCCTAGTGAGCTATGACATCAACTTCGAGGTCCCAATGCTTCGTTGATCACCAGAATTTGGTGAAAAAGGCGATTCCGTTCAACTTCGAATTCCTCGCTCGTTTCTTTATTAAAAATTACATTTTAATTTAAAAATCATGATTTTCAAATAAGAAATGAATTATATAAGTGAATCAAACAATTATTTCATTCGATTTAATCATGTTTTTGATAATTTCACTGTATATTAATATTTTCAGTCAAACTCAATTCTATTCTTTTTAAAACATTTTTAAGATCTAATTCTTGATCAAACAAACAAGCTTCATACAATTCCTAAAGCCTAAAAATGATTTGAGAAGGAGATTTTGATTTATGAAACAGGGTTTGAAAGCCTGTCATCCAACAAAGATTTGTAAACATACATACACACAGACATATACACATATATATATCTATATATATATACACACACAAGCAGATACTTCATCAAATCTCAAGGATGTTTACATGCATTAAGACATCAAATAGCTTAAGCTTAAAAATAAGAATTTTCTCACCTTGAATTGAAGACAGAGAAGAGCAGAGTAAGATTTTTAGGCCAGGAATTTGCATGCTTGATTTGTATTAAAGCCTCCGGTTTGGAGTTTGCTAGATTGTATTTGTTTTCCATTTTTCTTTGAGTTAATGTTGAATTTGATTTGTTTCTTTGAACTACCATTGATTCAAAACTGGAAAATGTTTTTGCTTTAAGCTTGCTTCCAGGTTCTAAAATATGAAGAGGTTTGTTTGCTTAATTTTTTTTCTTTTTCCATACTTTAGTTTGAGATGCTTTACTGGTCTGTCTCAAATTCTTTGAAAACTAAAGAGATGATTTCTCAGATTTGCTTGAATACAAGCTTTGAATTTTCTTAGACGGTTTCTTTTTGCTTGGTTTGCTTTGTTTAAACTTAAAAGCTTCCAGGCTTTTGCTTGCTTGAATTTTGAATCTGTTTTGATTCAACTTGATTTTGTTTTTGATTTTAAACTATACTTTGTTTTTTTATCTTCTTTTCAGATTTAAGGTTTTTCTTTTGTTTTGAATGCTTGAAATAAAATTGAAAAGAGTATGAATTTTTCTCCTTATTAACTAAATTCAAAGATGATAAGAATATTAAAAAAAATGACACTTCTTAAGGTAAATGAAAACTTGAAATAAGAATGAGATTATTAATTTACAAATGTCATTTTTAGTTTAATTTTGTTTAAGTCCTTTATTAAACATTTATTTAATTTATATTTTAAACCCTTTCTTTTATGAATTACTTAATTTTTATATTTACATATGTTTTAAACTTACAAACTATTTTTATTCATTTTAAAAGAAAATAAAATTTAAATCTTGAATTAAATCTCACTTTTCATATTTTCAAACCAATCTTACCTTGATATTCATACATTTTATATTACTTATATTTTATACAATTTTTTTTAAAGAAAAAAAAATTGGAATCAAATTGTCCATTACTAATAAATAATCATATATTTATATATATTATTTCTTTAAAATATAGAATTCTAAATCCAATTTTTATTTCCAATATTCAAATTATTTCTTAAAAAATTCACAAATAAGCCCAAACCCAATTTATTGGTAAATATTTACAACTGAATTCCCCAAATTAAATTCAATTATTTTCTAAAATATTTATTTTAGAGTTTTAAATTCAAAATGAAATTCAAAATAAATTTATATACATACAAATAAACACACATATGTATATTAGATAACAAATTTCTGTTAGTATAAAATTATATAGTTTTCAAATCCGAATTTTGTTTATTTATAAGATATTTAATGTAGAATTTCAAAGCTCAAATTAAATTTAAAATCAACACCCAAATAAAAAAATATCTTATTAAATTTGAAAAATTCAAATTAATTCACAATTTTATTTTAAAAAAATTAATTACCAATTTAAATTTGATTAAAAATCAGAGTCGTTACACTCTGCCAATACCGAAAACCACTTTGTTTGGTAACGGTTCTATATGGTATTTACGTAGCCCTGACTCCCATGATTGATGCGGTTAAAACAAGAGCCACGCTGGGCCAAGTGAGGTCATTCCTCCCATTGGACACATTTCTTCGATACCATTCTATTGCTTTTGTGATTTGATTGGGTGCACCATTGATTTGGGAGTGTGTCACGAGATGGGTGGTAGCAACTGATATGCGTTACCACCAGTCCAGATACGCAAACGGTATATCTACCTTGGCATTGCCTCGAGTGCCTTATTGCATGTCTTATCGCGCCTTCTACAAGTTTGGTTCGTACCATACCTATAGAGTGCCCTCTAATAGCCCTTTAGTTTACGGAGGAATTACGATACTGTATAGACTATGAGAATATGTAAAAATGTGTTAAGAAGGATATGGGCAACGCCTTAACGCTATTTTAGTACTTTACTTTACTATAGACATATTATAATAGCGTATATTACTACATAGTAGATAGTTCCATGGATCCTTAGAGGATGGAGATCCCAAACATCATTTAAGTTACTTGTATTTCTATAACATCCCGGAATTTTGGGCATTTAATTTGGAACATTTAATTCATTTTAAATGTTCAATGTAGATTTTGAGTTGGCTTTAAAACAAAAAGAATCGGGTGGAATAAATAAATTACTTATAATTCCAAATATGGTAATCCAATTGGAATTTAAATAGTAATAATTAAATATTGAATCGGGATAAATTGTGAATATGGAGATAATTAGATATGGAAATGAGTTCTAAAATTTATTTTAAGTCTATTTGGTCATTAAAAGCGCTGTTGGATTTTTAGATGGATCTAAAGGTTAATAGGTTATTATTGGGGATTTTATATTAAATTAAAAATGAATTTAATATTATTAAAATGCAATTAATCGGAATTTAGTCTGGAATGAGCCATAATGATTTTTAATGTGTTTATAAATTTTATATGATTTATTAAGTCAATAAAATTTTAAAAGTAAAATTTTAAGCGGTTTCGACAATTATGAAAATCACTTGATTTAATAGACGAGTTAAAATAGCCTTCCGGGGCATAGTCTCGGAATTCGACGAAACCCATTCCGTTGGATCCGTAATAGTTAGTTATTATCGGATTTCAATTTTCGTAGCAATCGGAGTTGTCGTTTGACCGTGGCAACTCGAAACGCATAGAAATCAATTTAATCGATTTAATTTTTAAATTGATCGTTTAATTCTGTAACTCGCGCATATGACCGAATTAGCTTCCGAAACCTGTCCCATTGTGTCCGGAACGCAGAAAAACCCTAGGAACGCCTATTGGTACGTAAGGATTGGAGTTCATTTGCGTAGGTTGTTAAAATTTGAAGAACGAGAATTAAATAATATTAAATAATTATATATATATTAACATTTTCTCAAACCCTAGCCATTATCCTCAGGCCGCCATTTCTATCACAATGAATGGCCAAAAATCACCATACTCTTTCCCTCCAATTCGCCAAATCCATCAATTTTTAGGGAAAAACTTCAACTAGGAAATCGGAGAAATCATCGACCTCTCTAGATCCAATGGTGGATCTAGGCTATCGTCGCCGCTTGGAGGCGAATATGAGGCTCGTTCGTCATGTGTTTGTTCTCATTTTTCGAGTAAAGCGTGTGACCGAGCATGATGAAGCTGCGGCCGAGGGTGGAGCTCGTGAGTGGCCTTCCGGTGGTTACCTCCGATCGCGCTCGTGTCGCCGAGTTGGAGCGGCGTTCGTTTGGGTGAGCGGCGTTTAGTAGGTTGCCTGGAGTTGTCGCGAATGAGAGGGAAAAGGAAGGTGCGCCCGATTTTTTTTCATTTGATTTTGAATGGCCTTGATTATTTTTGGTATTAGTTAAAAGAAAATTTGTTTTAAAGAATATCCATAGTTTATAAATTAATAACTCTTGCATACGTTATCAGAATTCAAGGAATTCGGTAACGCCGGAATCGTAGAAAAGAGTACTACGCAATGGTGTAGTTCAGGAATCATTCCGGGCAAGTAGAAATTTGAGTTAAATCGAACGTCGTTCGGTTTAATTTAAATTTCGAACGCTCGTCGAAACTCAAGGTGAGTTATTCTCACTCACATCTGGATGCTAGCTAATTTAAATAGTTAATATTTGAATATCTGTGTGATTGTTTGAATATAATTGTTGCTATAAGTCTGGATTGATATTTATATATGTGATGTGCTAATATTTGTGGATGCAGGGAAAACAGGTTGGAGGAATCCAACTGGATTCCTCACAATGTAACAATTATTTTATAATTGATAATGATGCCTGATTATGTGTTGTGATTGACAAATCCGAAATTAAATTGTACTGTGAAATTGTTGTATAAATTATAATTACAGAATTTAATTATGAATGGATTAAATTGGGTTTTTACGAAATAAAATGAATTGTTAATAATAGAATTTCAAAGAATAAAATGTGAAATCTGATTAGGATGGAAAGTGTAAAATTGGTAAAATTGGGATTTGAAATACAATGGAAATTTACCAGTTGACAAATGTGAAGTGTAGTTTTCTGGAAATGAATTCTATGGAAATTACAATTTGGTTTAGAATAACGATGGGTTATTTTAATAATGAATAGTGTTATCCGGGAAAATTAAAATATGTTAAAATGAAGCTTCCGACTTTAAATTAACAGTTTTAAATGTAAATAGAATATTTTGAAATGCCGCTTTTCATTGAGATTTTATTTAAGTAAAATTTAAATATGGTTTTCCATTGAAAAATTCTCCAAATTTATTTTATTTAAGAATGATTTAACACCTATATTTCAAAATGAATTTTCGGATATGGGAACTTGAGATTGAACTTCGAATGAAGATATAGATAAGTATGGAATTGGGAATTTAGGTTGTAAACATAAATTGAATTGAAATAAATCGGTTGGATTTATATGAAGGACAATTTGGGATGTTTGAACGGGAAAGTGTTTTCTCGGGAAAAACGAAGTTAGGGTTTTAAAAGATTTATTTAATTAAAAGTTAAAGTTTAAATTGTTTAAAGAGTATTTTTTTTTTAGAAATGGTTATTTTAAAGAAGAAATTAATAAACTTTGTTTTATAATCATTTGTTTTAAGTTATTGGTAAAGGCTAGTATTATTCTTTTAAACTCTATTTTTAAATTTAGTAAACCAAACCCTTATTTAAATCCAGTTTATATCTTATTAAATAATGCCTTTTTAAAATTGTTTTGAAATTATATTTTGAGTAAATAAATAGAAGAAATTTTCATATTTTAACGTATATTTCAGTATAAAGTATTTTAACCGTTTTTGAAGCAAAATGTTTAAGCTTGGTCTTTCCAATGGGAATAAATGGTGATGGGATTTACCGTGAAAATGAAGAATTTTAGGAAATTGTTTTCAAATGAGCTTTGAAAATTTGAAAATATATCTTGTAAGAGATATTTGAGTCAAATAAATAATGTGGAAATTATTTATTGTGTGATTGATGTTTGTGGATATTAATTGATAGTTAAATCACCGACTATCAATATTGGACAAATGCGTTGATCGTTTCGAAGAGACTGGGATCAAGATTTATTTCTCGAAAACCACTTCGATTCGGTTTGTACGTTTCGTGAAAAACGTGTTCGGAGTCCAAGATGGAGCAGTAAAGTGCAACGGCTAGTTGCTACTAATCCTGAGAATATTTCCAAAATGGATGTAGTAGGAGTAGTGCCTTCGGTTCCTTTCGAACCCGGAACGGACTTGTATGGACGGATGCTTTCGGAACATCGTCAGGAGGGCGATGGGCATTCTAAGTGAAACGTTCTAAAGGTAACGCTTAGCCTCAAGCCTCATCAAATGGAAATGACTAAAAATCAGGGGACATGCAGCAAGGCTTCGTGGGTAGCCCCCACTGGAGAGTAAAGTCATCCCTTTCTAGATGTCCCTTTTTATTTCGCCTTAGTGGGCGGTTGCTGATCTCAACCATGGGGTGATCTTATTCTGAACTGTCCAGTAAGGGATGGGTTCGGCCTTGTGTTGTAGGGGATCGGAAGTGGTCCTCAGTACGGTGATCTAGGCCCCGTACTATGACAGGTGGTACCCCAGTGCCTAGTCATTGTTGGAAATCCATTCTCCTTACGAGCCTTGTACGAGTTTTGTTTGTATTACCCACTTTTGTGGCTAGTAGATGGAATTTAATAGATGTAACAATTTCGGCTATTTTATAAGTATTTGTAAATAGACCCTATTATAATATCAGAGGATTTCTATAAAAAGTGTTTTAGCTATCGTAAGGTAAAAACCCGACATGTTTATTTGTGGCGTGGTCTTACGAGATGCTTTTGTTTTCAAAAGTATTTTTGAAACTTTAATAATCAATTTGGATGCATTATTATTAGCTGGTATTCCAGACTGACTCGGGTGTTATTTCATTATAATGCTCGAGTCAGACCGAGTATTATATGTTCAGGACAGGATGCTATGGAGCAGGAGAGGAGCTGGAGTCCGAGACGTATTATCTGTACCTATATATATATTCCGCCGATGTAATTGTATGGTATGTCTGATTGGTATTGGTTGATGTATGAGATACTCTGATAATATGATGTATAAAACAGTTATAGATTTCATTTTGTGTAAAGTTCTATATTTACTATTATATTTTATTCCGCTGCGACTGTGAGATTCTGATATTGTTTAGTTACTTATTCTATCTTTTCTTCTTTAACCCAAAATGGTTCGTATTTCTGTGCAACTTGAGTTAACAGAGGTAGAATAGTGTTGATTCAAGGGGTACGAATTCTGTGGGCTGTCACACTTGGTATCAGAGCTTAGGTTGGCGACAACCTAGGCTTTGGTGGGGAAATTGCTCATTAAACAGAGTCAATAGTACTCTATAATGAGTTAAGTGTAATAATAGATATGAGAGCGTACTTGTTAGTGCGTATAAAATTATTTTTATACTGTGTTGACTTATCTGTTGAGTGTTTATGAATTCTGGTCGGTGCGGAAGTACAACCGTATCGATAGGGGTTTCTAAACTCTTAAACAAGATAAACTGACATAGTATTGTTTTAAAGTGGGTAAATGAAATAATTTTACCCAAATTATATTTTGATATAAAAGAAATAATTTTCTGAAATTATTATATATATATATCGGTCGATTGGTTGTTAATACAATAATTAAATAAGAATTCAAAATTTAATATTAAATTAGAAATGGTTGTAATCAAATAAATTTTATAGGTATAAATTATATAAAGAAAGAATAACTAAATTCTAACTAAACCAGAATTTAAACCCGGAAGTTTTAAAAAGGATTTTAAATGTATTGAAAACAAAGTTTGGAAATTTAAAATCCTGGGAAAGTTTGAAATGTTTGCTAAGGTGTTTGAAGGCAATATTGGAATATTGATTTGGGAAGTATTTTTGAATGGGAACTGTTTTGAAATGAATTTGGGAAAGTAAGGAAGCATTGAACTCACTTCAGTCGCTGGAAAATAATCCCGATGATGCTGGCGATATCATTAGAATTCATCTTCGAGTTTCTAAAAGTGATGGATTGCTATCTAAAGTGGTTGGTTATGATATTTGTCGGACTTGTTTGCGATACAAGTAATTTAGAAGTTTCAAAGGGGAAATTGTTTTGGTGAAAACAGATTGTTTTAGAAATCTGGAGATTTGATTTGATATACCAGAAGAGTATGAGTTATTTACTATTTCAAAATGGTTTTGAAATAAAACCAGGTAATTGAATTCTGGAACATTCTATTTAAATGATGTGTAAAATTAAAATGAATCAACTATTGGACTTATTTGGTGAAGTTGATATTAATAAGAAGGAAATGAAATTTTTAATCTTAGGATTAAAATTTAACTTGAGTAAATGGAAGAGAATAAAATAAATTGAAGTGAATAGAAAATTGGAATTTAACTTGGGATAAGTTGAATAAATTGAACTTAGAATTAAATTGATTTGGATTAAATTGAAATGTAAAATAATTTGGTAATCATGGGTCATTGTGCAATAAATTATGCCCATGAGCTATTAAGTGTTATACTTATAATCTGAAATTTTGGATTTAAAATTTGCAAAGGATTAAGGTGAAAGAAATTTGCGTTCTTAAGAATTCAGAGATATATATATATATATATATATATTTGGAATTATGATTATAAGATGTAAATGGATTAAAATGAGCAATATAGACCTTGAAAGTAATTAAGTTGGTGAATGTAAGAATAGGAAATTAGATTGTAAACCCAAGTAAAATGAAATTATAATCACAAATGGGAAATAGTTGAATGGTATAGAGAGCTCAAACCTAATCTCGAATGAAATGTGAATTGAAATAAGGTGAAGAAAATATAAATTATAAAAGATGTGAATGAACTTAAGTCAGTAAATAAGGTTTGAACTTGTATATGAAAATTTTAAAATTTGAATTGAATTGGATTTAACTTCAATTGAATGGAATTGAGATGGATGTGGATTTGATTAAAAACAAGATTCAATTGTGTTATGAATAGAAATGAATGGAATTTAATTCTTATTTAAGATAGTAAAGGAAATGGTATAAATTCAAGATGGCTAAATGAATTTGGTTGAACTTGAATTAGAATTGGAAGAAAATTAAATTGGAAGAACATTTAATTCAGAGAAGTAAGCAAGATATTATGTGAATAAAATTTTAACTCATCTAAATTCAAAGGAATTGTTTGAGAATAAATTTAGCGTAAGCTAAATTAAATAAAGAGAAGCTTGAAGGTGAATTTAGTGTAAACTAAATTAAAGGAGATTTGTATTGGCATGGATAAGATTTTGGGGATTCGTTAAGAGAATTTTTGAAAAGAAGAATAAAAACCCAATTCTGGTATGTAAGTTAGTTTGGTGATTAAAAAGATGAGAGTGTGATGAAAAATTGAATTAGATTATAATAGTGATGGCTTGAATTGTAAATAAATTCAAGTGGGTGAAATAATGTGAAGGGACTGTTATTAATAAAATAAATTCGAAAATAAATTGGTGAATGAGAATCGGAATTAAATAAATATACTAATCAAATTTAATGTAATTGAAATTTGATTGAATGAGAATCAAATGGAAATAAAATAAAATTGATATAAGAAGATAATGAAAATGTTGTGAAAGAACTTAAGCAACTTGAAAGAGAAAAACAAAATTATTGTGAACAAGCTTTATTAAGTACTCTTGAATGAAATTTGTTAGATAATAAAATTGAATTGCAAGTGAAATGGTATTAATTAATTATTGTGGTAAATTAAGGATGTATGGGGTGTAAATAATCCAAGATGGAATGAAATTAATATAAACTTGAATTGGTTAATGAAATAAAAATGTAAGGGAAGAATTTAATTTAATAATTGCAATGTGATAAGAATGCTTGGATTGTGAACCATGCAAAATTGAATAAAATTGATATGAATCTAAGTTGGAAATTAATTTTAATGGTTATAAGCTTAAGTGATGGTTATTTTGCTTGAATGACATGAAATTGCATGTATTCGGAATTGAGTTGTTTAACAAGCAATTGAAATTGATTTTTGAATAAATTGATATGGATTGGAATAAAATTCAAAGAGTTTGTATATGGATGCAAGTGAATTGATTTGAAGAAGCAAATAAAGATGGTTTTAAATTAATTAGATAAATGCAATCTAATTAAGTGATTTTGCATATAAATGGAAATGGATCATAAAAGAAATGCAAATGTTTCAAATTAAAAATAAAATTTGATTGTAAATCAAATTGGGAATGTAAGTTAAAGTAAAGAAATGCAAGTAAGGTAGATGTAAATCATATTGAAATAGAAATGAATTGGTTGTAATAAATATGAATGGTATATAGTAAACTTGAATGTAAATCATTCAAGTGAAATGAAATGAAGTTGGTTGGGATGAAAGTAGAATGGGCTAAAATCTTAATGAATGGATTTGAGTATAAATGTAAGTGAGTTATAATAGAAATGAAAATGAAAAAAATTGTAATGAAATTTGCTTGGTGAATCAATTCGAAAATTGGGTAGAGTATGAATTGAAATAGCGAAACTTGTATGTAAATCCTTTGTGTGAAATAAATGGGATTTGGCATTAGAAAAGGAAACTTTATGCATGTTATAAAATATGGTTTACTTATGCAATTATGCAAAGTGTTGTTTGGGATATAAATGGATATGTTGTCTTACATTTATATTGGAAAAGTTGTTAAAATGTTCATATCTTTGAAAACTGATGAGTCTGTTAAGTAAGTACAGGTACGGAAGACGTTCGAGAGAGTTGGAGCGCGTATATGCGTTATATTAGCCGCTTGCTATTAAAATTTGCTAAAAAGGTACACCTACGCAAATTTAATTGGGAAATGATATATATATATATACATATTTTGATATATTTTGGTTTCTGACCGTGTGGGTCGATGTATATATATTTATCTGTATCGCAATATCGCGAAAGCTCCTCCGTGCAAGGGAGACTCTGCCAAAAAATTTCAGAAATTTTGGGAGTTAGAAATTTTTTGGGGATTTTGGAAAATTTTAGTAAATAGTAATGTTATTTTGGAAATAATGTTGCCACAAAAGCTTTTGAGTATAAATAAAGCAAATAAGTTTGGATTTGAGCTAACGGGTTTTGGGAAGTGTATATAAGTTTTAACTAAAGAAGTTTGAGTTAAATTAATGAGTGTAGGAGCATTTGTTTCATTAGTGACAAGTTGATTTCAAACAACAAATTGACAATAAAGGATTTTGGAATAGGATTGCATTAGTAGTTTCGATTTGAAACTAAAGGATTTGGGCAAAGTGAATTTGAGATTTCACTAAGTAAGTTTTGCTACTGAGTTGGGAACATTCTTTCTACCTTAGCAAATTTCGGGGACGAAATTTTTATAAGGGGGGAGGAATGTAACATCCGAAATTTTGGGCACTAAATTTGGAACATTTAATTCATTTTAAATGTTCAATGTAGATTTTGAATTGGCTTTAAAACAAAAAGAATTAGGTGGAATAAATAAATTACTTATAATTCCAAATATGGTAATCCAATTGGAATTTAAATAGTAATAATTAAATATTGAATCGGGATAAATTGTGAATATGGAGATAATTAGATATGGGAATGAGTTCTAAAATTTATTTTAAGTCTATTTGGTCATTAAAAGCGTTGTTGGATTTTTAGATGGACCAAAGGTTAATAGGTTATTATTGGGGATTTTATATTAAATTAAAAATGAATTTAATATTATTAAAATGCAATTAATCAGATTTTGGTCTGGAATGAGCCAGAATGATTTTTAATGTGTTTATAAATTTTATATGATTTATTGTTAAGTCAATAAAAAAAATTTAAAAGTAAAATTTTAAGCGGTTTCCACAATTATGAAAATCGCTTGATTTAATAGACGAGTTAAAATAGCCTTTCAGGGAACAGTCTCGAAATTCGACGAAACCAGTTCCGTTGGATCCGTAATAGTTAGTTATTATCGGATTTCAATTTTCGTAGCAATCGGAGTTGTCGTTTGACCGTGGAAACTCGAAACGCATAGAAATCGATTTAATCAATTTAATTTTTAAATTGATCGTTTAATTCTGTAACTCGCGCATATGACTGAATTAGCTTCCGAAACCTGTCCCATTGTGTCTGGAACGCGGAAAAACCCTAGGAACGCCTGTCGGTACGTAAGGATTGGAGTTCGTTTGCGTAGGTTGTTAAAATTTGAAGAACGAGAATTAAATAATATTAAATAATTATATATATACTAACATTTTCTCAAACCCTAGCTATTATCCTCAGGCCGCTATTTTTCTATCACAATGAATGGCCGAAAATCACCATACTCTTCCCCTCGAATTCACTAAATCCATCAATTTTTAGGGAAAAACTTCAACTAGGAAATCGGAGAACTCATCGACCTCTATAGATCCAATGGAGGATCTAGGCTATCGTCGCCGGTTGGAGGCGAATATGAGGCCCGTTCGTCATGCGTTTGTTCGCATTTTTCGAGTAAAGCATGGGACCGAGCATGATTAAGCTGCGGCCGAGGGTGGAGCTCGCGAGTGGCCTTCCGGTGGTTACCTCCGATCGCACTCGTGTCGTCGAGTTGGAGCGGCGTTCGTTTGGGTGAGCGGCGTTTAGTGGGTTGCCTGGAGTTGTCGCGAACGAGAGGGAAAAGGAAGGTGCGCCCGATTTGTTTTTCATTTGATTTTGAACAGCCTTGATTATTTTTGGTATTAATTAAAAGAAAATTTGTTTTAAAGAATATCCATAGTTTATAAATTAATAACTCTTGCATACGTTATCAGAATTCAACGAATTCGATAACGCCGGAATCGCAGAAAAGAGTACTACGCAATGGTGCAGTTCGGAAATCATTCTGGGCAAGTAGAAATTTGAGTTAAATCGAACGTCGTTCGGTTTAATTTAAATTTCGAACGCTCGCCGAAACTCAAGGTGAGTTATTCTCACTCACATCTGGATGCTAGCTAATTCAAATAGTTAATATTTGAATATCTGTGTGATTGGTTGAATATAATTGTTGCTATCAGTCTGGATTGATATTTATATATGTGATGTGCTAATATTTGTGGATGCAGGGAAAACAGGTTGGAGGAATCCAACTGGATTCCTCACAATGTAACAATTAATTTATAATTGATAATGATGCCTGATTATGTGTTGTGATTGACAAATCTGAAATAAAATTGTATTGTAAAATTGTTGTATAAACTATAATTACAGAATTTAATTATGAATGGATTAAATTGGGTTTTTACGAAATAAAATGAATTGTTAATAATAGAATTTCAAAGAATAAAATGTGAAATCTGATTTGGATGGAAAGTGTAAAATTAGTAAAATTGGGATTTGAAATACAGTGGAAATTTACCAATTGACAAATGTGAAGCGTAGTTTTCTGGAAATGAATTCTATGGAAATTACAATTTGGTTTAGAATAACGATGGGTTATTTTAATAATGAATAGTGTTATCTGGGAAAATTAAAATATGTTAAAATGAAGCTTCCGACTTTAAATTAACAGTTTTAAATGTAAATGGAATATTTTGAAATGCCGCTTTTCATTGGGATTTTATTTAAGTAAAATTTAAATATGGTTTTTCATTGAAAAATTCTCCAAATTTATTTTATTTAAGAATGATTTAACACCTATATTTCAAAATGAATTTCCGGATATGGGAACTTAAGATTGAACTTCGAATGAAGATATAGATAAGTATGGAATTGGGAATTTAGGTTGTAAACA
This sequence comes from Allium cepa, assembly GCA_030765085.1. Classification (NCBI taxonomy): domain Eukaryota; kingdom Viridiplantae; phylum Streptophyta; class Magnoliopsida; order Asparagales; family Amaryllidaceae; genus Allium; species Allium cepa. The sequence goes on from CM060928.1 coordinate 963,468,983, forward strand.
TAAATTGAATTGAAATAAATCGGTTGGATTTATATGAAGGACACTTTGGGATGTTTGAACGGGAAAGTGTTTTCCCGGGAAAAACGAAGTTATGTTTTAAAAGATTTTTTTAATTAAAATTTAAAGTTTAAATTGTTTAAAGAGTATTTTTTTTAGAAATGGTTATTTTAAAGAAGAAATTAATAAACTTTGTTTTATAATCATTTGTTTTAAGTTATTGGTAAAGGCTAGTATTATTCTTTTAAATTCCATTTTTAAATTTAGTAAACCAAACCCTTATTTAAATCCAGTTTATATCTTATTAAATAATGTCATTTTAAAATTGTTTTGAAATTATATTTTGAGTAAATAAATAGAAGAAATTTTCATATTTTAACGTATATTTCAGTATAAAGTATTTTAACCATTTTTAAAGCAAAATGTTTAAGCTTGGTCTTTCCAATGGGAATAAATGGTAATGGGATTTACCGTGAAAAGGAAGAATTTTGGGAAATTGTTTTCAAATGAGCTTTGAAAATTTGAAAATATATCTTGTAAGAGATATTTGAGTCAAATAAATAATGTGGAAATTATTTATTGTGTGATTGATGTTTGTGGATATTAATTGATAGTTAAATCACCGACTATCAATATTGGACAAATGCGTTGATCGTTTCGAAGAGACCGGGATCGAGATTTATTTCTTGAAAACCACTTCGATCCGGTTTGTACGTTTCGCGAAAAACGTGTTCGGAGTTGAAGATGGAGCAGTGAAGTGCAAGGGCAAGTCGCTACTAATCCTGAGGATATTTCCAAAATGGATGTAGTAGGAGTAGTGCCTTCAGTTCCGTTCGAACCCGGAACGGACTTGTATGGACGGATGCTTTCGGAACATCGTCAGGAGGGCGATGGGCATTCTAAGTGAAACGTTCTAAATGTAACGCTTAGCCTCAAGCCTCATCAAATGGGAATGACTGAAAATAAGGGGATATGCATCAAGGCTTCGTGGGTAGCCCCCATTGGAGAGTAAGGTCATCCCTGTCTAGATGTCCCTTTTTATTTCGGCTTAGTGGGCGGTTGCTGATCCCAACCGTGGGGTGATCTTATTCGGAACTGTCCAGTAAGGGATGGGTCCGGCCTTGTGTTGCAGGGGATCGGGAGTGGTCCTCGGTACGGTGGTCTAGGCCCCGTACTGTGACGGTGGTACCCCAGTGCCTAGTCATTGTTGGAAATCCATTCTCCCTACGAGCCATGTACGAGTTTTGTTTGTATTACCCACTTTTGTGGCTAGTAGCTGGAATTTAATAGATGTAACAATTTCGGCTATTTTATAAGTATTTGTAAATGGACCCTATTATAATATCAGAGGATTTCTATAAAAAGTGTTTTAGCTATCGTAAGGTAAAAAACCGACATGTTTATTTGTGGCGTGGTCTTACGAGATGCTTTTGTTTTCAAAAGGATTTTTGAAACTTTAATAATCAATTTGGATGCATTATTATTAGCTGGTATTCCAGACTGACTCGGGTGTTATTTCATTATAATGCTCGGGTCAGACCGAGTATTATATGTTCAGGACAGGATGCTATGGAGCAGAAGAGGAGCTGGAGTCCGAGACGTATTATCTGTACCTATATATATATTCTGCCGATGTAATTGTATGGTATTTGATGTATGAGATACTCTGATAATATGATGTATAAAACAGTTATAGATTTCATTTTTTGTAAAGTTCTATATTTACTATTATATTTTATTCCGCTGCGACTGTGAGATTCTGATATTGTTTAGTTACTTCTTCTTTTATCTTTTCTCCTTTAACCCAAAATGGTTCGTATTTCTGTGCAACTTGAGTTAACAGAGGTAGAATAGTGTTGATTCAAGGGGTACGGATTCTGCGGGCTGTCACGATTTCAGTTGACATTTCACTTGAGTTGATTTTATTAATATAAGAGTGTTAATCCTAACTCGAGTGTTTTGTGTTTTGCTTTACGCTTGGGTCAGACTGAGTGTCAGAACATTTGCGACTCACCTTTAGAGTTAGAGCTTTACTTAGAGATCCATTGTAACAACCCGCATATTTATCGAGTTTATATTTAAATATTTTATTTAAATATTAAATCGTTAATCGGATTTTGGTCCGAAAAGCTACGTTTTGCAAACAGACATATTAGGACTCGCGGCCACTTTCATTGAGTTTGAAATGCTGTTTACAACATTTTTAAGTATAAACATTGATATGATTGGAGATAGTGGAATTTCACTACTTTTTCACTTGAGACTTTGGGTTGGGCTTTTAGCCTATTAGACCCAACCTTCACCCCTCCTCTTCATAACTTCATTTCTATTTGCCTAAGTCTTCAAGCTTCTTCAAAAATGGTGGAGGGAATGGGAAATTAAAATTTCCAAAACTCAAATTCAATTGCAATCCATCTTTCTACTCCAAATTCAAGAAGAAGATATTGGATTCAAGCTTCTTGTGCTTAGATAGAAGAGGGATTGATTCTTGCATGCTTAAAACTTCATTTTCATTGATATTTGGTGCAAAGGTGAGATTTTTATCCCACAAATCTAGTCTATATCTATATTGGACTGTTGGGAATGATTCTCTATCACTTTAGCATGTACATTTGCATTTGGTTTGGATTGGATTGGCGAAAAATTCCAACTTTAAGTGTTTTTGGTGAAAATCTACCCTTAGGTCGCTCTGCCTTTGCTAGGTCGTTCGCGTGGAAAAGTCTCGGCCTTCAAATAGCTCGTTTTCGACCTAAAATGGCCTATAACGTTAGGTCGCTCGGCGCTTCGGACTTAGGTCGTGGGTCGCAAGCTCCTTAGGTCGTAGGTCGTTCGAATGTTAGGTCGCTCGGCCCTTATCCCCTTAGGTCGCTAGGTCGCGACGTTTTAGGTCGTAGGTCGTATGGACCTTAGGTCGTGGGTCGCAAGCTCCTTAGGTCGTAGGTCGTTCGAATGTTAGGTCGCTCGGCCCTTATCCCCTTAGGTCGCTAGGTCGCGACGTATTAGGTCGTAGGTCGTATGGACCTTAGGTCGTAGGTCGTATGTACCTAGGTCGTAGGTCGTTAACTCGTTAACACGTACGGCTCTTTACTACTTTAGGTCGCATGACCTATAGGTCGCTTGCTCCAGTTAGGTCGCTCGGCCACTTTGTTAAGTCGCTCGTCCTGTTGCTCTGTTAGGTCGCAACCTCTGTTAGGTCGGCCATGTTGGGTCGCGAGTCATCGTTAGGTCGCGAACACCACTAGGTCGTTTGACCCCTTAGACCCCTAGGTCGCAACCATTAGGTCGCTCGACCCTATTCCTCTTAGGTCATTAGACCTCATTTTGTCTTCACTAGGTCGTACCGTTTTGGACGGGGCGCTGCCCCGCACCCCCCGGGGGCGCTGCCCCTTGGACCCCCGCGACCTGACCGGGCATGTCGAACCCCGTAAGCGGTGGCGTTGCCCCCGCACCCCCACCTTGGGGGGTTGCCACCCCCCTGGACCCCCTCCTCCGTAGGGGATCTTATCTGAAAAACATTGAGCTGATTTCCTTGGATTTTATTCACATCTCCGTATGCGATTTTTTGTGACTGATTGTTTCTACAATTGCTTTTGTGTTTTGTCACTTTATAATATAATGGTTTCAATACTAGTAGTAAATATCAAAACTCTTTTAACAAACAATTTCAACTCTATTTTTAATAACAAAGCTCTTTTCTTAAACCGTTTTCCAATCTATTAGTATATACAAACCTTTACCTCACTCGGATGAGAAATCTAATTAAACGACTTAGTAAAACAAGTGGTATGAAACGCTTGTGTTCACTTCGTCGGTTAATTCTTGGACTTGTTCAATTGAACCTCTTGTGACAATTTTATTAGTGAATATTTACAGTTTGTTCGTAAATATTTAAGTTAAGCAAGTGGTTATGGGACATGAAGCTAAACTTCTATATTTACTAGCTTAGTGTAATTGACACTTGTCGTTGATCATGACGATCATTCTGATGATTTAGACTAGCAACTGTGCGATGTCTCTTGTTGCGAGGTTAGACTAGACACCACTTGTGTGATTCCACTCACACATCCCTTTTTGCTTTTTGGTTAGTCTGGACCTTAATCTGTTTGATTCCATTCACACATGTGGGGTAGCTCCCCTTGGTCTTCGGACCGTCATGTGATAGGCCTCTTTCTCTTTTATATGATTTCTAGACTTCTTGCATTGATTTCTAGAATTTATGTCATTGACTTGTTATGAGTACAAGTTAGGGGTATGATGCCCTTTTCGAATCTTTGAGAAGATTCTTGTGATATTGATTATCTCTTATTGATTGATCTTCTGTTGATCATTATTTACATACTTATAGTGGTATGTCATTATGGATATTTTATGTTTATGCCATATTTTTTATGTTATATCATGTCATCTGATATTTATAGCTAGACTGACCCGTTTATTATTTTCTTAAATAATACTCGGGCCAGACCGAGATGTTACTGGTGCTTTTGCTTGACTTCTTCCCAGGGATTCATCACTCTGACTTTTGGCTAACTGTTTAGATTAGCAGTTTTTGTTGTATACACTTGATATATAGACTCATAGTTGTATTCTTTGGTATAGCACGTGTTGCTATTCTTTTGTATTATCGTGGATCTTACCGACCACTACTCTGATGTACACTTTCATGTGTTAGTTATATATTCATATCTTCTTCCGCCTTTGTGATATGGATATCTGTGACTGATTTGTGTTGTGATTATTTCTATGTTTGTTTTCGAAGATTATTTATAGCCACCGTGTGATAAGCAATTACACGGATGGTCGCTCCTTAACAGCCTTATTCTCCATGCTAGTTGACAGCACTACACCGTAGTGTTCTTGGCTAGTATGGGTATAGAGGTGGGGCGTCACAGCTTGGTATCAGAGCCAAACTTCGGAACAATGTAGAATAACTTGACAAGGATCATCGTCCTAAGTCCACCTTAGGAGTCTTGCTTTAGGATTTAGTTCGAGTCTTCAAACCGATTCATCCTATTTCTTTTATGATTCCTTACTTCACCTGTCAAGAATGTTTGATATTCATTTGGTGAATGACTATTTTCTTTCTCTTCTTGCTTTCTTATGGAAGAGAATGTCTAGACCAGGTCGTCCCAGAGCTGGATCATCTAGTGCTCCACCACCGGATGGATTTTTTATGACTACTCAACAGTTACTTGATTTAGTAACGAACGCTCAAGCAGCTGGAGCTAATCCGGCACCTACCCACCAAAAGTCGGGGTTTGCACGATTGTGCAATGATTTCACTAACCTGGGTGGGAAGCCATTTAAAGGCTCTGAAAGTATCATTGGGGTCCAGGCTTGGCTCAGAACGTGCGATTGGATCTTCTCTCGCATGAACCTCGTTGACCTCCATCGAGTCCAGGTGGCTTCCAGCATGCTCCAAGAAAGAGCATTGGATTGGTATGAGCTGTTAATCTCAGAAATTGATGAAGCGGATCTCACCTGGGAGCACTTCCGGGAACGCTTCGAATCGAAATTCGTGCCCGAGGCTGAAAAAGTAACTTTGGCTCGACGATTTATTGACCTTGTTCAAGGTCAGTCTTCTGTGGCGGACTACGTCGCATCATTCGAATCCCTTTCCAAATATGGGGTCGAGTATATAAATACTCCACTAAAGAAGAACCAGAGGTTCGTTTATGGCTTAAATAAGAATCTTAAGAAGCCACTACTCTTGAAACTAGAAGTTGCATTTGATCAACTTATAGATATCGCTCTTCGTCTTGAAGAGGCTGATAAAGAAAGTGAGGTGGAGGTAGTAGCTTCCAAACCCAATTTCAATAACAAAAAGAGGCCCAACAAATTCAAAGGCCCTTATCCCAATAAGAAGGGTAAACAAGCAACTCCTGCTGCAAAGGCTCCTTCTCCTGATATTGCGAGATGCTTCAACTGTGGCGCAGAGGATCATTTTGTGAACAAGTGCTCAAAGCCCAAATCTTGTCGCTATTGTAAGAGCCCAAATCACTTTATACATCAATGCCTCAAACGTAAGGGCAGGAATGAGGGAAAGTTAAATGTGGCTCAAGCCCCTGGCAACACATCTCGTGGCCAAGGTATTTCTCATTCCATTCTTGATGGTATTATTTTATTTCATGATCAACCTATTAGAGTTCTCTTTGATACGGGTGCATCCCATTCTTTTATATCAAAGGAACTGGTAGACACTTTTTCCTTAAGTGTCACTGCATTAATGACTTCTTTAAAAATTGCGAATCCTGTTGGGGGATCCGCAACTCTTAGTTTGCTTTGTAAAGACGTGGAGATTATTTTTTGTGATTTTTCTTTCCTAGCCGATTTGCATGTCATGCGTTACTTAGGCTTTGGAATAATTTTGGGAATGGATTGGCTTAACCGTTATCAAGCCCATATCCTATGTCCTGAGCGGACTATTCATCTCCGACATCCACTATCTGTTAATCAGATTTCTGTTAATCTTAAAGATTCAAAATCCTGTTTGGTGGCATCCTTATATTCTTTAAATCCTCGTGATAACGATGATGATGATGAAGATGATATTATTTCTCGTATTCATGTTGTTCGTGAATTTTCCGACATATTCGAGCCCGTTTTAGGTTTACCACCTAAACGAGCAATTGAGTTCAGAATTAATCTTGTTTCTGGAGCTCAACCTATTACTCGTCCTCCTTATCGCATGTCCAATAAGGAAAATGAGGAGATGCGTAAACAATTATCTGAGTTGGAGACGAGGCAATTTATTCGCTCTAGTTCCTCGCCTTGGGGAGCTTCGGCTATCTTCGTAAAGAAATCCGATGGTACTCTGAGGCTCTGCATTGATTATCGCAAGCTTAACGATCTTACTATTAAAAATAAATATCCTTTACCTCGGATTGATGATCTATTCGATCAGCTTAGTGGTGCTAAGGTCTTTTCACAATTGGACTTGGCTACCGATTTCCATCAGCTTCGTATCGCAGAGGATAGCATTCCTTTGACATCATTCTGTACTCGATATGGATCTTATGAATGGCTTGTTATGCCATTTGGGTTAACGAATGCTCCAGCTTATTTCGTTGGCCTCATGAATCGAGTTTTCAAAGATTTCCTCGATCGGTTTGTTCTCATATTCATTGATGATATTCTTGTGTATTCAAAAACCGAGGAGGAACATGAGAAACATCTTCGTATTGTATTGGAAACTCTTAGGAGTAATCAACTAAAGGCAAAATTTTCTAAATGCCACTTTTGGCAATCTCGTGTGAAGTTTCTCGGTCATATTATTTCCGAATCCAGAATTTCCATGGATCCTTCAAAGATTGAAGCGATTCAAGATTGGAAAAGACCTGAGAGTGTGACAGAAATCCGTAGCTTTCTCGGATTGGCGGGCTATTACCGTCGTTTTATTAAAGACTTTTCTAAGATTGTCGTGCCTCTTACTGGCTTGACTAAGAAGGGAGTTAAATACATTTGGTCGGACAAATGTGAAGCCTCTTTTCAGAAATTGAAAGAACTCCTTTCCGATGCTCCTATTCTTGTTATTCCCGAGGGGAATCAAGATTTTGTTGTTTATACCGATGCTAGTCACGTTGGTTTGGGTGCCGTTCTTATGCAAAAAGAACGTGTTGTTGCTTATGCTTCTAGGCAATTGAAGCCGGCCGAGACTAGATATGCCACACATGATCTAGAGCTCGCGGCTATTGTTTTCGCCCTTCGAATGTGGCGTCATAATCTATTGGGAGAGAAATTTATTCTTTACAAGGATCATAAGTCTTTGAAATATTTATTTTCTCAAAAGAACTTAATTTACGTCAACAGCGTTGGCTCGAGTTCCTTGCACCTTATGATCTTGATATTCTTTATACCCCCAGTAAGGGTAATTGTGTCGCCGATGCTCTTAGCCGTAGGCAACAAGCAGTTGTTTCTATGATGATATCCGAATGGAACGATCTCGAGATCTTATCCACTTGTGAGATTCGAGAGTGCGTATCCGATTTATGCTCATCATTTGTTTTATGTAGCCTTGAGGCTCATCCTTCTCTCTTAGACCGCATTCTTGAAGCTCAAAGGCTAGATCCTGAATTGGTTCTTCTTGACCAAAATATTAAGGATAGAATTGATATTGAAGGTTTGAAAGACTTTAGTATTGATTCTCGTGGCGGCATTCGGAAATTTGGTAGACTTATCGTACCAAATATTGGTGATCTTCGTAAAGATATTTTAGAAGATTCCCATCGTTCTAAGTTCACCATTCATCCCGGTAGTAGTAAAATGTACGCTGATATGAAGCGACTTTATTATTGGGAGGGAATGAAATCTGATATTGCTAACTTTGTTAAGTGTTGCATGACTTGCCAACTTGTCAAGGCCGAACATCAGAGGCCTGGTGGGTTATTGCAACCTTTTGAAATTCCAATTTGGAAGTGGGACCGAATTTCCATGGATTTTATAGATGGCCTTCCCCGTTCTCGTTCGGGTCATGATGGCTTATGGGTGATCGTTGATAGGCTTACTAAATCCGCCCATTTTATTCCCGTTCGGTCTAACCGAACCGTTCCTCTTTTGGCCAAACTCTTTATCAAAGAAATTGTTAAATTGCATGGAGTTCCTACTTGTATTGTTAGCGATCGAGATCCATTGTTTACTAGTGGATTTTGGAAGAGTCTTCAGAAAGCTTTAGGAACGAAGCTTAACTTTAGCACTACTTATCACCTCCAGTCCGATGGACAAACCGAGTGTGTGAATCAAACTCTTGAAGATCTTCTTCGTGCTTGTGTGCTTGATTTTGGTGGAAGTTGGGAAGATAATATTTCACTTGTTGAATTTTCCTATAATAATAGCTTCCAATCTAGTATTGGTATGGCACCTTTCGAGGCACTCTATGGAAGGCCCTGCCGATCTCCTTCTTGTTGGCTTGAGGCCGGTGAGAAGCTGGTTTTAGGTCCATATTTTATTCGAGACTCCACAGAGAAGATTGAACTTATTCGACATAGGATGAAAGAAGCCCAGGGTAGACAAAAATCCTATGCCGATAATCGAAGAAGGAAATTAGAATTTTCTGTTGGAGATCCTGTTTTTATTCGTGTTTCACCTATGAAGGGTGTTGTATGTTTCAGTCGATCGGGGAAGTTAGCGCCTCGATATATTGGGCCATTTCCTATCACTGAACGTATTGGTTCCATGGCTTATCGCCTTGCATTGCCGGCTCAGTTTTCTGCTATGCATGACGTATTTCACGTTTCTCAATTATGAAAATGCCTTCGGGATTCCGATTCTATTCTTGAGCCTGCTGTTGTGGAAGAAATTAAAGTTTCGCCAAATTTAACTTATGAACAGCATCCTATTCGAATTATAGCTTCTGAGGTTAAACGACTTCGAAATAAAGATGTTCCGCTTGTGAAGGTTCAATGGTCCTCAAATCCTAAGGATTGTTCTTGGCAATCCAGAGAATTCATCGAGCGTACACATCCGGACTTGCTTTCTCCTGCTCTTTGAGGTGAACTTCTTATTTCAAATTTCTCTTGTGTTAATATGCTTTTATGGCTGTTACTTTTTATTTCCATCTTATATATATATTCCGAGGACGCAATTTCTTTAAGGAGGGGAGTCTGTAACAACCCGCATATTTATCGAGTTTATATTTAAATATTTTATTTAAATATTAAATCTTTAATCGGATTTTGGTCCGAAAAGCTACTTTTTGCAAATGGACATATTAGGACTCGCGACCACTTCCATTGAGTTTGAAATGTTGTTTACAACATTTTAAAGTATAAACATTGATATGATTGGAGATAGTAGAATTTCACTACTTTTTCACTTGAGACTTTGGGTTGGGCTTTTAGCCTATTAGACCCAACCTTCACCCCTCCTCTTCATAACTTCATTTCTATTTGCCTAAGTCTTCAAGCTTCTTCAAAAATGGTGGAGGGAATGGGAAATTAAAATTTCCAAAACTCAAATTCAATTGCAATCCATCTTTCTACTCCAAATTCAAGAAGAAGACATTGGATTCAAGCTTCTTGTGCTTAGATAGAAGAGGGATTGATTCTTGCATGCTTAAAACTTCATTTTCATTGATATTTGGTGCAAAGGTGAGATTTTTATCTCACAAATCTAGTCTATATCTATATTGGACTGTTGGGAATGATTCCCTATCACTTTAGCATGTACATTTGCATTTGGTTTGGATTGGATTGGCGAAAAATTCCAACTTTAAGTGTTTTTGGTGAAAATCTGCCCTTAGGTCGCTCTGCCTTTGCTAGGTCGTTCGCATGGAAAAGTCTCGGCCTTCAAATAGCTCGTTTCCGACCTAAAATGGCCTATAACGTTAGGTCGCTCGGCGCTTCGGACTTAGCTCGTGGGTCGCAAGCTCCTTAGGTCGTAGGTCGTTCCAATGTTAGGTCGCTCGGCCCTTATCCCCTTAGGTCGCTAGGTCGCGACGTTTTAGGTCGTAGGTCGTATGGAACTTAGGTCGTGGGTCGCAAGCTCCTTATGTCGTAGGTCGTTCGAATGTTTGGTCGCTCGGCCCTTATCCCCTTAGGTCGCTAGGTCGTGACGTATTAGGTCGTAGGTCGTATGGAACTTAGGTCGTAGGTCGTATGGACCTAGGTCATAGGTCGTTAACTCGTTAACACGTACGGCTCTTTACTACTTTAGGTCGCATGACCTATAGGTCGCTTGCTCCAGTTAGGTCGCTCGGCCACTTTGTTAAGTCGCTCGTCCTATTGCTCTGTTAGGTCGCAACCTCTGTTAGGTCGGCCATGTTGGGTCGCGAGTCATCGTTAGGTCGCGAACATCACTAGGTCGTTTGACCCCTTAGACCCTTAGGTCGCAACCATTAGGTCGCTCGACCCTATTCCTCTTAGGTCGTTAGACCTCATTTTGTCTTCACTAGGTCGTACCGTTTTGGACGGGGCGCTGCCCCCTGGACCCCCGCGACCTGACCGGGCAGGTCGAACCCCGTAAGCGGTGGCGTTGCCCCCGCACCCCCACCTTGGGTGGTTGCCACCCCCCTGGACCCCCCCTCCGTAGGGGATCTTATCTGAAAAACATTGAGCTGATTTCCTTGGATTTTATTCAAATCTCTGTATGCGATTTTTTGTGACTGATTGTTTCTACAATTGCTTCTGTGTTTTGTCACTTTATAATATAATGGTTTCAATACTAGTAGTAAATATCAAAAATCTTTTAACAAACAATTTCAACTCTATTTTTAATAACAAAGCTCTTTTCTTAAACCGTTTTCCAATCTATTAGTATATACAAACCTTTACCTCACTCGGATGAGAAATCTAATTAAACGACTTAGTAAAACAAGTGGTATGAAACGCTTGTGTTCACTTCGTCGGTTAATTCTTGGACTTGTTCGATTGAACCTCTTGTGACAATTTTATTAGTGAAGATTTACAGTTTGTTCGTAAATATTTAAGTTAAGCAAGTGGTTATGGGACATGAAGCTAAACTTCTATATTTACTAGCTTAGTGTAATTGACACTTCTCGTTGATCATGACGATCATTCTGATGATTTAGACTAGCAACTGTGCGATGTCTCTTGTTGCGAGGTTAGACTAGACACCACTTGTGTGATTCCACTCACACATCCCTTTTTGCTTTTTGGTTAGTCTGGACCTTAATCTGTTTGATTCCATTCACACATGTGGGGTAGCTCCCCTTGGTCTTCGGACCGTCATGTGATAGGCCTCTTTCTCTTTTCTATGATTTCTGGACTTCTTGCATTGATTTCTAGGATTTATGTCATTGACTTGTTATGAGTACAAGTTAGGGGTATGATGCCCTTTCCGAATCTTTGAGAAGATTCTTGTGATATTGATTATCTCTTATTGATTGATCTTCTGTTGATCATTATTTACATACTTATAGTGGTATGTCATTATGGATATTTTATGTTTATGCCATATCTTTTATGTTATATCATGTCATCTGATATTTATAGCTAGACTGACCCGTTTATTATTTTCTTAAATAATACTTGGGTCAGACCGAGATGTTACAGGTGCTTCTGCTTGACTTCTTCCTAGGGATTCATCACTCTGACTTTTGGCTAACTGTTTAGATTAGCAGTTTTTGTTGTATACACTTGAGATATAGACTCATAGTTGTATTCTTTGGTATAGCACGTGTTGTTATTCTTTTATATTATCGTGGATCTTACTGACTACTACTCTGATGTACACTTTCATGTGTTAGTTATATATTCATATCTTCTTCCGCCTTTGTGATATGGATATCTGTGACTGATTTGTGTTATGATTATTTCTATGTTTGTTTTTGAAGATTATTTATAGCCACCGTGTGATAAGCAATTACACGGATGGTCGCTCCTCAACATCCTTATTCTCCATGCTAGTTGACAGCACTACACCGTAGTGTTCTTGGCTAGTGTGGGTATAGAGGTGGGGCGTCACATCCATCTGTATCTATTCAGCGTTCATCTTTGTTGATTGGTTCAGAGATGTTATCTTCTTGTATTTGAGACTTTACTATATTTGAGATATTCTGTTGTATTTTATTTCAAACTCTATTGTTTATATAGTAGCTTCATGAACTACTATTTATCCATTATGCTGCTTATTGTTATAGTACTCTGTGTCTGTGATTCTATGATTGATTTATTTACTGTATATGCTGAATTTTGCCAAACATAAATTAACCATATGATATTTTGAGCAATTCAAGTCCGACATATGCGGATGCGAACGACATGAAATAGCAGGCCATTACATTTGGTATCGGAGCTCTGGTTTCGGCAAAATTTAGCATATAGAATAAGTTTAATCACAGAATTACCTTAGTTCGAGCTTAGATTTCTTCCTCTTTGATTCGGATTTCTTTCGAATTTTTGGAACCCTCCCCTTTGTTTTGAAATTCATTCTTGTATTTTCCTGTTCGTGTTCTTCTTAATTCCGGAGCATCCCATAGCTTCATTTCTATCGATCTTTGTAATAAATTCAAGCACATCTTGCCACCTCTATTGGCAACTTCGTCCTTGAGTGTGTCTACTCTCATCGGAAGTCCTGCTAAACTTATATGATTTGTAAAAAGGTGAACTCCTTTACAATAGGAGTGATTCACTAGAGACTTCTGCATCATCGGTTTAGATGCTATTATTTCTTGCAAAGTCCAAACTGTCTCTAGTAAACGATCGGGTTAATTCCCTTGTAATTTTGACCCCACTTCGATAATCAGAGATTACCCTGATATTGGGTGAAGTTGCATCTCTCCCTTCAAGCGAGAAATTGAATTTCCGCATCAATCTTATTCCTGGAACTTTGGTTGACCCTGTTAAGGTCCACGATTAATGTTAGTCTATCCATTTCTTCTTTTATAATCTAATTTTCTGATCTCCCTGTCGAGCCTATCTTCTTTGTTAGAATTCTACCTGATTAGGGTTCCACTAAATTTGAATCCTTATCCTTGCTTTGAAATTCATTCTTGAATCATCAAGGTTATTAATATAGAAATTGTTCTATAGTGTTTCGTTTGAGTTGTTGAGTTTGAATTTTGGGTTTTGATCGATTCGTCTGGCCAACGCTATCGATGGGAAATTCCAGAACACTTGAACAGAGCAAAATGACACAATATTGTTTTCAAATTTGGAAAATGAAATAAATTTTGTATGATTATAATTTATATATAAAGTTATAATTTTCTGAAATTAAATAGTTAAATGAATTGGTTGTTAGAAATGATAATATTTAATTTTCATTTATTGTTTTATAAACCATTGACTATTGCCACATAATATAAATAAATGATGTTATAAAACATGGTTTACAAATTGATTTGGAATTGAAATGAAATTAAACCGAGAATTTGAGAACTCAATTTTCGGTATTTTCAAGAAAAATTTGGTTTTAAAGTTTTGGAATATATTATTTGTAAGTATTTTCGAATGGAAATTGTTTCAAAAGAATACTTTTAAAAGAATTAAGTCTGTACTCTCTTCATTTGTCATTGGAAAATAATTTTGGTAATGACTACAACGTCATAACGTTCACTTTCGAGTCTCAAAGTGGAGAGGCCCCTTGGTAGTTTTGCTATACTTTTGTTTGTAAAATGGATTTGGTTTGAATTCCTTGAGTATGATTTGATGTACAATATATATATGTATGTATGTATGTATATAATTATTTCAAAGTAGTTGAAGAGAAATTGTGTAACAACCTGCATATTTATCGATTTTTATATTTAAATATTTTATTTAAATATTTTATCGTTAATCGGATTTTGGTCCGAAGCTACTTTTTGCAAACGGTCAAATTAGGACTCGAGACCACTTCCATTGAGTTCGAAACGTCGTTTGCAATCTTCTAAGTATAAACATTGATATGTTTGGGGTTAGTGGAATTTCACCACTTTTTCACTCGAGCCTTTGGTTTGGACTTTTAGCCCATTAGGCCCAAGTTCCACCCCCCTTCTTCTTCATTGCTTCATTTCATTTCCTAACACTAAAGCTTCAACAAAAATGGTGAATGGAATGAGAAATTAAAACTCCAAAGTTTTTGTTTTATTGCAACTCCAACATTCAACTCCAAATTCAAGAAGAAGACATCGGATTCAAGCTTGTGGTTGCTTCTCCATTTGCCTTCAAGCTTTGTTCTTCATTTTCATTGGGTTTTGGAGCAAAGGTGAGATTTTTAACTCACATTCTTGTCTATAACTATCATGGACTGTTGGGAATGATTCCCTATCATTTTTGCATGCATATTAGCATTTGGTTTGGATTAGGTTGGCGAAAAACTCCAAATTTTAGTGATTTTGGTGAAAAAACTGCTACTAGGTCGTTCTGGCCATTTTTGGTGTTCGGAGTTAGGTCGCTCGCGACCTAACCCTTAGGTCGCTCGCGTGTTATCGCGCTAGGTCGCACTGCCTTGAATCTTCACTTCGGAGTTAGGTCGTTTCACTTTAGGTCGTAGGTCGTTTCTGGCCTTAAATCCCCCCTGCAGCGTTAGGTCGTTAGCCTCGGAATTAGGTCGTTTTCGACCTTATATCACAAGGCGGCTCTAGGTCGCTCGATCCTGCTAGGTCGTAGGTCGCGCATCACTTTAGGTCGCTCGCGTGTTAAACCCTTAGGTCGCTCGGCCGATGCACGCGCTAGGTCGCGAGTATTTAAGTCCTTAGGTCGCTTGGCATTGTGACCACTTAGGTCGCACGACCTTGTTAGGTCGCTCACCCTTAGCTCGCGTACCTTCTTAGGTCGCGCATCCCACTAGGTCGCTCGACCCTGTTGTATTTTTAGTTCGCAACCATTAAGTCGGTCGACCTTGCCTAGGTCGTTAGGTCGGTCGGTCCTATCCCTTAAGTCGCGTGACCGTGATAGGTCGCTTACCTTTAGGTCGCATGACCTATGGCCACTTGCTCCAGTTAGGTCGCTCGGCCACTTTGTTAAGTCGCCCACCTTTTTAAACTTAGGTCGCATGACCCATTAGGTCGCATGGCCCCTTAGGTCGCTTGGCTTCACTAGGTTGCTTGTCTTCACTAGGTCCTATCCCTTAGGTCGCTTGGACCCCCACGACCTGACCGGGCAGGTCGAACCCCGTAAGCGGTGGCGTTGCCCCCGCACCCCCACCTTGGGGGGTTGCCACCCCCCCGGACCCCCCCTCCGTAAGGGATCTTATCTGAAAAACATTGAGCTGATTTCCTTGGATTTTATTCGCATCTCCGTATGCGATCTTTGTGACTGATTGTTTCTACAATTGCTTCTGTGTTTTGTCACTTTATAATATAAAGGTTTCAATACTAGTAGTAAATATCAAAACTCTTTTAACAAACAATTTCAACTCTATTTTTAATAACAAAGCTCTTTTCTTAAACCGTTTTCCAATCTATTAGTATATACAAGCCTTTACCTCACTCGGATGAGAAATCTAATTAAACGACTTAGTAAAACAAGTGGTATGAAACGCTTGCGTTCACTTCGTCGGTTAATTCTTGGACTTGTTCGATTGAACCTCTTGTGACAATTTTATTAGTGAAGATTTACAGTTTGTTCGTAAATATTTAAGTTAAGCAAGTGGTTATGGGACATGAAGCTAAACTTCTATATTTACTAGCTTAGTGTAATTGACACTTCTCGTTGATCTTGATGATCGCTTTATGAATTAGACTAGCAATTGCGCGATGTCTCTTTCATTGCAAGGTTAGACTAGACACCACTTGTGTGATTCCATTCACACATACCTTTCTGCTTTTTGGTTAGTCTTGACCTCAATCTGTGTGATTCCACTCACACATGTGGGGTAGCTCCCCATGGTCTTCGGACCGTCATGTGATAGGCCTCTTTCCCTTTTTATGATTTCTGGATTTCTTGTGTTGATTTCTGGAATTTATCTCTTTGACTTGTCATGAGTACAAGTTTAGGGTATGATGCCCTCTTTGGATCTTTGAGAAGATTCTTGTGATATTGATTTATCTCTTATCGGTTGATCTCCTGTTGATCATTAATTGCATACTTATAGTAGTATGTCAGTATGGATATTTTATGTTTATGCCATATCTTTTATTTTATATCATGTCATCTGATATTTATAGCTAGACTGATCCGTTTATTATTTTCTTATAAATAATACTCGGGTCAGGCCGAGATGTTACAGGTGCTACTGCTTGACTCCTCCCCAGTGATTCACTACTCAGACTTTTGGCTACTTGTTTAGATTAGCAGCTTTTGTTGTTTACACTTGAGATATAGACTCATAGTTGTATTCTTTTGTATAGCACGCGTTGCTATTCTTTTGTATTATCGTGGATCTTTTTAGACCACTACTCTGATGTACACTTTTATGTGATATATATTCATATCTCTTTCCGCCTTTGTGATATGGATATCTGTGATTGATTCGCATGTTATGCTTATTCTATATTTGTTTCCGAAGATCATTTTATAGCCACCGTGTGATAAGAAATTACATGGATGGTCGCTCCTCAACAGCCTTATTCTCCGCGCTAGTTGACAGCACTACACCGTAGTGTTCTTGGCTAGCGTGGGTATAGAGGTGGGGCGTCACAAATTGAAAATTTTGAATCTTAAGTTTTATATTAAGAAATGGTTTCAACTATTGAAATAAAGTGTAATTTTTTGAATAAGTGGAATATCTAAAATGTTAAATGAAATTTAACCAACTTGAAATGGTTTAATTTGAATAAAAACTTATGTGTATAATACTAAATTTCATTCTAATATATATAACTTGCCTAAAATATTCAAAAGGTTAAAATGTTATGGTACAATAAAGTGTTGTACAAGAAGAAAAATTAAGTAATAAATTGCTCAAACTAAAACCTGGCTTAATATAAATGTTGAAATTAGAGGTAAATTTGCATAATGTTTAATTACATTCAGAAACATTAATATAACTTACCTAGAAAAGTTTAAATGTAAATGGAAGGTAATTGGATCATATACACTATGATATATATAAGTAATTGGATATCAAAAATGATATTTTGTTAAGGGAATTTACTGATAATAAATTGGATAATAACAAGGAAAATTCGTCTGTTGAATAATATATGGTTATCAAATGTATACACCTAATATAGGTTGCAAGATATGTCAAGTGAAACAAATTAAATAAATAAAAGAGGAGACTATTTAAGTAGATAAATATGAACTTAAGAATAGTGAACTTGAATTTTAGTGGAATCAACTTAGCTGAAGATAAATGGATAAAATAAACGAGTTAATTCAAAAATGAATCTGTTTGAAAGAAATGTTGATAAAATGTAAGAAAATCAACTTTAAATTGAATGACTATTTATTAGTTGAATAAAATGGATTAAATCAAATTTTTGAATATTAGTTTATTTAAAAATTGGACTCTATATGGTTTTGAATAGTGGAAGTTGAATGTTGAGGTGGAATTAACTATGGTTGATCAAATAGATTTAATAGATGTGTAAAATAAAATAAATTTTGTTGTGAAATTTTTTGTAATAAATATTAACAAATGGGAAACAAATCAATTGAATAAAAATACATGGAAATGAAATCAATACATTTGATTGATTTCGTAAAATGAATTGGAATCAACAAATTGAATATAAATCAATTTTAAAATAAATGGAATTTATATAGCCTTGAATTAATTGTTTTATTTTGTATTTCAATCTATTTTTCTTGTTTGTTGTTTCTATTCTCCTATCTCCTTCCTTTACGAGGACGAAATTTTTTGAGTGGAGGAGAGTGTAACGACCCATAAATTTTTATTGGTTTATAACGTAATTGACTAAATTTTTGTGAAATTTTAAATAATTGGATTTTGAAATAAAAATTTCATATTTGGAATATAACATAGCAACTAGTAAAATTTTATTGGAAAATATGAAAGTAAATTCTATCGTGTAATTTTCAGTTTCAATTTAAATCAGTTAATAATGGATGATAATAAAATGTTTTCCAAACCTGAATATTTTTATACAATAAATTTGTAAACTATTTTCCAAGTGAGACGCCATACTTCGTTTCGTCAAAATTTGAACTTCTCCAGCCCAATTTATCTCATTTTCGACAGATTTGTAGCATTTAGGGAACCAAATATCGAGTTTTGATAGGATGGTCATATTGCTGATATCTGTGTATCATTTTGTTCGCCTCTTCATGTTGATCTTCGCGATATATTCACTTGTGTGTTTCGGTGTCTAATCCGCAGCGAAACATGTGATAAGGATAACCGTAACGGTACGCCTTTTGATTTCTTTGTGACCATTCAAAGTTTCCACCGTATCACTCCAATAGAAATTTGTCATTAATAATTTTTGAACTTTAGCACATGACCTTCACTATCCCATCAATACACCTATTTTTTAATGGGACGTTTCAATCTATTATCCTTCTCTTCAGCAATAATATATATATATATATATATATATATATATATGCTTATATTATAACATGGCACACATTTTAGAAACTTCCCCTTTTGCTAACTCACCCATCTTCTATTCATTGCTTAAACCCAATCGCCTCCTTCTCTATGTATAAAAATATAAGTTGCCTTCATTTTTTTTGTAGTTTGATTCTCCTTCTCGCCATTCTCCCGCCGTCTCTGCCCTCTTCATATCGAACTTCCTTGAACCCAGCTCATGCATGTCCCATCACCCGCCTTCGCCTGACCTGCCATCACACCGAGAACCACCACAACCGCCACCTTCAACAGGCCCTCCCTAGATCCGCCATTCGCCTATGCTCGACCCAGCAGAAATACCGAACTCACCACCTCCCAGTTGCCCAGAACCGCTTCGTCACCCTCCTTCACAGTCTTCTGTTCGACCCTAGCTTCCATGCCATACTTTACTTTTTTTATAAGGTATGTATAGCATATATGTTTATATATATATATATAATCTTATAAAAGTAGTATTAGATATGTTTTGCAGTTATATTCCTTTGCTGGTAAATTGTTTATTATGAAAGCTGTAGCATATAGGAGTAGCATACATATATTTTATAGTGTATATATATATATATACAAATTTTATGTTGCACCAGGTTTATTCTTCATTTCGGTCATGTTTTATAAATCAAATATTTTTATATACTGTATTGGTATACATCTGATCTGTCGAGGTCATATATAAGTCATATATATGGTGTTGTAAAGTATAAATTATTTATATACTCTTATTTATACATATATATAGGTTTATATAAGATTTATATGATATGCTAGTTATGATATATATATATATATGTATGTATGTATAAGCTTATACAAGTTTATACAATATGTTTAGTTATATATGTAAACTATATAAGTATATATATAGCTGTCTATTTAGGTTTCTATAAGTTTTATATGACTGGTCGAGTCATATATTTCAAATAAAGCATTGATTTTATAATAAATATTAATCTTAAAGATAATATGTATGTGAGTATATATATTAGTTTATATATACATGATTTTTTTTGAATATGTATATATACATAAGATTTATGTACCAGTTTATATGAATCCATTGAGTTTGGCTTTTTAGGTATACATTGATTATATTGATGGAATTCCAATTTGAATGTTTGCAGTAAACATGATATGTTAGGTTGATATTTTGAAATGAATATATAATATATATATAAGTATTTTGCATGTGAATAAGTATATATATAAGTATTGATTTAAAAATAATACATATATTTTTATTTTAATGTATGTTTTAAATTGATCTTTGAAAATTTATACATATGAAATATATCATGTTCATCGATCTCTTGTCTATCTTGACTGACATTCTCAATATCAAATTTATCGTAGCAAATTCCTAACTTGTTGCTTTGTCCCGCTAATTCGTGTCCGTATCCCGGTGCTTGTCTTGTTATTTCTCTAGCCTCGAAAGGTGAGCAATCACTCACGATTAACATTCTTACATTTATTAAGTTTGATTTCACTTGAAATGAAAATTGAAATATGCTGCCAATTTGAACTGTTAATTATTTAACTGTTATATATGAGATGCTATTATCTGTAATTTTTCACCTATGGGATATGACACTATATCCTATTGTTTATATTATATTTTATTTTTATTGGTGTTATATGTCTGTTGTTGATATATTAAATTATTATCATATCTGTTCTCACTCTGCAAGTTCCCTGTCAGTATAGAATTCTCTATGGGTTGAAATGATAAATACCCGAACGACCTTGTAGAATAGGGAAAAATCGTTATGGGTTGAAATGATAAACCTAAACGATTTTCACTGATTTTCAATTTGGGAATGCGGGTTGAAATGTTATATCACTACACCAAATCAATCAGTTTGCAACACTTATTTCGCTAGAATTTGTAACGGTTATAACCGTTACAAATTACCAACGGTTATATTCGTCGTTTCCTATTGTCACATTGATAACCGTTAGGATATTTGGTGCTTGAGTAAATAACGTGATCTAAGAAGAGCAAGCTAGTAATTTTCTTTGCACCGTAGTTCTGTTGTTTCTAACGCATTAACAAACCTCTTTCTCTCTTTGTATGAATCTAGGGTTTGTTTCTTATTTCACTTCCTTTAATCAAGTTTTCCTAATCGAATCTGTTCATCTATTGCAAACTAGGGTATGTATTCTAATGAATCTTAGGTATCCTTTTCTTATGCAAGTCTTTATCGCCAAGATCTTAAGTACTTTTTCCCTATTACATAACCTTTATTTACTTCGTAATTATCGGATAACTTGAGATTCCTTTTGGATTGTCTAAACCATTTTTTTGATGACTTGAAATGTTATTTTATAATAATCTGTAAAAAAGGAGCCGCAGTTGCAAAAGAAGTAGCAGAAGAGGGCCACGAAAGATGAATTAGAGAATGAGGTTTTATTACCACAACACAATGGTTTCTTTGTCAACGAGTTTGTTGATAGTAGTAAATATAGAGAGCTTTCCTTTTTTAGGTTGAGAAACTCAAAGCTAAAATAGATATCTTGATAAGGAATGACCAAATATCAGGGGAAAAGGGCTGGTGAGGTTGAGAAGAAAGTGCAGGGGTTTAACAAACAGTTGGGCAGGGTGAGTATATGATTCCGAACTAAATTGGTTGCAAGGTTATTATCCACTTTAATTTTAAATTCAAATAACTTGTCAGCATATGTCATATCTTCTCAAAGTTATAGTGGTAATTATTTTCTTATGGTACCTATATTGATAAAAACAAAGCCTCTATAAAAAAATTAGTATGCTACAGCTTTCAAAAGACAAAGCATGAGTTGTTATTTTAACTTATGGCCAACTGACAATGTTTGAAAGGTTATAAACATGCATTCAGGATATTACAACAATGTTTAATACTTTTCTATCATATGTAACCAAAACAAAACGCCTTTGATTTTTTGTCAATGCCTATACTTTCAGTAGAATCTTGATTGTATTGGTAGAAATCTTGACAAGTGAATACATAAACAAGCTTATAATTTTAGGGCCAGCTTGATATGCGTGAAAGATTTCAAATTTGCAACAAGGCTACTATAACTATTCATGCACATATACAAATATTATTATAATCAAAGAGAAAAATAGAAAGGAAAAACAAAACATCTTTCATGTATGTCATTTCCAATTGAAAGCATAAATAACTCATTGATTTGTTTGTTTAATTTCTCTCCTACTCTACAATTGTCTAGCAAGACAATGACTTTTGATCTATTTTACATTGTTTATTATCTCTCCCTTTTTGAATCCATTAGATCACTAACTGATGCAGTATCTATTATAAGATAGATTTTTCATCCTTATTTACATAGCATAATATAACTTTTCTTCAATTACTTTAATGCGACATATAAGAATAATTTTCTGAGTGTATATGATATCAATCATAACTACAACTAAATATGGTGAAAATTAAGGATTTGGAATATAAATTAAGTGTTTTTTTAATTATTATTGAAAGTGTATGGCTTCGGTCATTAAATATGATTTGTGCGAAGGCTTTTTTAGGAGCAAAGGTTTCACTATAGTATAGTAATATAGTTTAGCAATTGAACAAGGATTCCACCAAAATATAGTAAGTAAACAAAGGTTTAACAATAATAAAAATGGTACGGTACTAGTAGTAATATGCCAATTTAGAGTAATGTACAATTGCAAAAAATAACGGTTAGACGGCAACAATTGACTGACTTTTTTTGCTCTAGAATCAATATATTTAAGCATAATTGAAGCATATCCTCTTACAGAAATATGGGTCGTACCTTTATGCTCAAATTTCTCTTCTTTATTGCTTCATTGAAGTTCTAATATGGCAACATGCTAGTTGAAAATATATGAAAAAAATATGTTTAAATGCCATCGGTATTATATCATACCTAGCTAAAAATATCAAAGGTAGAAAATAGTAGGGCTATATATTGAAAATCAAATAATTATAAATTATCCGGAGTATAATAAAAGATAGTTAGGGATCAATTGAATTTTACATATTTCACGAAGTCGGGTGGTAAAAGTTAAATTCATGCGATTTGAATTTCAAACTACGTAATAGTGGTATGCATGAGTAATAAATGCATGCAATATGGTATACTTTTTTTACATTGACTAAAGAAAATCTCCTACGGCTTTTGTGTGATGTTTGCTTTTTCACTTTTTTTCATTTTGCAAGGTGTCGTGTTTATTGGATTATCTATACTTGGAATAATTGGTGATTGATTTAATATATGCTGGGAATTTTTAAAGCAAGTACACTTAAGAATCTAAGACATTTTGTTTCTGCTTATAGGTAATTCATAGAACCGATCATATTTGCTTATATATTGTTCCAGTTATGGAAAGTCACAGAGAATACTTTTCAGTTTCGGGTTTTCGACGATCTATTCATAGGACTAGACAATCAAGGGAATGCAGCTGCTATTTCGAATTCATCAGGTGATTTAGAAACATTTGAGATTGTTAAAAATGCAAACGACCCAAATCGTATTAGAATCAAAGCACGCAATGGTTTTTTCTTACAGGTAGTTAAACCGACACACTCGCATTTTCTTCATATATTACATGATTAACTTCTTGATGCACATTGACAATTGACATAGTATGAAAGAATGATCCACTTAATAATATTAGTCTGTAACTTAGGCAAAGACCAAGATGTCAGTGACAGCTGATTATGGAGAAACAAGCAACTGGGGAGGTGATGACTCATCTATGTTCTTGATCACTAGTCCTGCAAGATGAGTTTCAAGTCACTAATGGTTATGGACCTAATAAGGCTGCATCTGTTATGCAAATAATTATTTTCTCAGTATATTATCGTTGTTTGTTCATTTAAAATTAATGAAAAATCAACGTAAATGTTTTTTCTGAAATTATACAACCAAACGGTTGGTTCTTCCACCATTGTGCAGTTGTGCTAGTATAAAGATACAAGCCTTACAGTAGAAAAAAATATATTTATATTTTAGTTGTTGACTACAGGTAGAAGTGAGAGATATTGCTCTTTTGAGGTGATAAAAATTCTATGGAGGTGGTGGTACTTCGCAATATTCAGAAACGAATGAAGAAAATTAATCAAGAGGTATGTTATTTATACAAGCTTATAGATCACCTACCTATCCTCTCTCTTTGTATATATCGACGAAATATCCTTTGATAATCCTGAAACTAAGAATTGACCTTTTTATACTACTGTTTACTCTTCGATACATTTTAATACTTATATGTTCTTTATTATGTAAATCCTCTTAAATGCTCATATATGGATTTAACTGACCACGCAAGTACTGTGCGCATGTTTGACCGCTCAAGCCTTCTTCCTTATATTTACATCATATAAAAAACATAGGAAAAAAAGAATACAATGTTTTATTAACAATGTTGAAAAGATGGATCAATGTTTATAATACATTGTATAAACTATGTTTTACAACTATTCAAAACCATCGTGCAAAGTTTACTAATCGAATTATGAACTAAATATCACTATTCGAATATGTTATCTACAACTTAGGCACCTCTCTGCATTGCTCAGTTTTAAAACCTGAGCACTACTCAGTTTTAAAATTATGGCCAACCGCTAATACAATGAATCCCACACCAATTTCCATTGAAAATATAATTATCAAATTTCTACTTTGTTATTGCTCGATGGTGAATTTTTAGATTGGGGAATAGAATTGGCTTCTTTGAGAAATCTTCAATTTCGGATGCTTGCACTTTTTTTCCTGTTGTATAGGAAGTTTGCACTTTTTTTAAGAAATCTTAATGGTAATGCATAATTTACAAATGAATTCATATATATGCATGTAGGAAGCAAACAATCCGGAATGCAAGCCTACACGAGAATCCGGACGAGCCACTTTTTGATGCACCTCAAAATGATCGTTATACATTGTCCGAGTTGGTTGAGGGGGATTTTGTCATTGGCCAGAGTGTCGTATTCGTTGTTTATAAGCTTCTAGATATGTTGTAGTAGTAAAATATGAAGTTTTCACAATGAATTTTGTAGAATTTGATATGTTCTATTTCGTGCATTTGATGTTTTTTTACTGATTTGATGATATTTAGTTTTGAAATTTAGGTGTGTTTACTGTTGTTGTAAATTCGTATAGACATAGTTGAATGAAATACTATTAGATGCCGAATAAGATATGGTTTAGTTATACCAAATTTGTAACACTTATAAGTGTTGGTAATTTGCTATTTACTTATCCATGGAATTCCCAACGGTTATAACCGTTGGAAATTAAATATTCCAAGGTTATAACCATTGGGAACGTGAAGTAATTTCCCAACGGTTATGACCGTTGGGAATTACCAAGATTCCCAATGGTTATAACCGTTACAAATTATAGTTTTTTTCCAACAGTTATAACTGTTGGGAGTTTTGGTTATTCCCAACAGCTAAAACCATTGGGAAGTTCGAAAATTACTAACGGTTATAACCGTTGGGAATGACCAAAATTCCCAACGGTTATAACCGTTACAAAATATGTAAAAGAAATTATAACGTACCTGCTATCAACAGTTATAACCGTTGGGAATTTGATTACCAATAGTTATAACTGTTACAAAATGACAATTCCGGTATTGTGTATATACCCGTAGATATCTAAATTGAGGATTGAAATGATAAATATCTGTGCCACTTGACCATATGATAGAAAATTATATACGGATACCGTTGGTCTATAATTTGAAAAATGATTTCCAAAGTTTGAAAGGAAATATATGGTTTAATAAATATTGATTTTTCAAATATAATATACATAGGCTATTTTTATATATGTATAAAAATCTATATTTTAAAATAATATGTTCTGGAAATTTTAGTATATAAGTTAATTTTGAAAATATAATTTTTAAGATTTTCTTTTAAGTTTATTATTTTTAAATTATATAAAAATATATTTAACACAATATACATTTAGTTATAAGATTTAATTTAATAAAAATTTAATTTAATAGTATATAATATGTTTTAAATTATTTATATAAAAAAATTTGTATTAATATTTTAAAATAGATTTATAACTTTAATAACAAAGGTTGCAAAGATAAATTAATGTTGACTTGGAATTTAAATTGGTTGATAATTGAATTTAAGAAAGAATGGATTTAAACTTATTAGTTTTGAGATTTTGAAATGATATTATTATAACTTGATTTGATAAAAAGCGATTAAATGAATATTCTCAATTTTGAATAAAATTGAGATTAAATATTCAATATTGATTTAAATATATAAATTGGAATTTAAAAAATTCCTATAAAATGGTTAGGGTAATAATTTCAATTTGAATAAATTTAAAGTTAAATGTCGAAATATAAATGAAATTTTCATGGGTTGTCAAAAAAAAGACGGGACTTTCTTTGAAAGTAAAGGAGGGGTTGTTATGTACACCAGTTGTTTTCAAATTAGCCAATTTCTCCACATGGACTAAGTCACATTTAGAAGTTTTACCTCTTTTTATAAGACCCGTTAATAACTAATCATTGTTAGCTGTTGTGAAACATGAAAACAGTTTCATTCTTTTCAAAAAAAGGAATCAGACACGAGTATTTTATAGTAAAATTTTAATTGTACATATGATTTACAAGCCTATTTAAAATCATATTTGCAATTAAGTGTAAAATATCATCTTAGTAGTCTATTAACTAGTGTTCACATTCATCCCCATAACTGCTAACAAATGTAAACTTCGATTGGAACCTACATCAAATTTTAACACATTAAAATTGCATACGATAGATATGGTTTAGCTGCATTCTCCGCAAGGTTACACAAAGGAATGACCATTTCATCTTCAGAGGCCCAAGTCCATTAATAAGGTTGTTTGCTCATGTCCAGAAAGTATGTTGTCTCTTCCTTAGCCACCTACCTCATCTCACTTTCATAGTGAAACCTCTGGTGGAACTAAATTTTAGAGCATTAGCATTGTTTGAATTAGAAAATTAGTGCTTTTTATATCAAATACAAATGTAGCAACTTTACAGTGTCAAACAGAAGTATAATAACAGCAGAAATAAGTAATAAATATTCTAAATCTAAAAGCATTGAAGATGTTATTGATAGGGTAATAAGAATTATGATAGCTAATGAACAACGAGTTACAAGTACAATAACGTGCATTTCCTATAACCATGTGTTCCCATTATTATTTTTCCTTTGGAACTAGTAAGGTGTTCCATAATCTACGGCAGAGATGAGTAGTTTATGTACAAAAACATGCCACTTAAATTATATACTAGCATCACTATCACTTTAGATATATCCCTAGCATATTGCAATCCATATGTCTAAAATATACGCATGCACATTTCAATCGCTTAAACAGCTAAAAATGCATCTTATGTATCATCCAGTCATAGGTTTCGTGTTTGGAACATTTTATTTAATTTCTTTATTAGCATTTCCTTGCATAATTAAGGATAATGACACTATTTCCTTGCTTAAATCATCAAATTTCAAACAAAATCAATCGAATAGATGTTAAATCCATAGCTAACAAAATGCCACAAAAGTAAAGGCGGACCGTATCAGTTTCAACTATTTATGCAGTGTTGAAGATACCCTCAAACTGATTTCGTTAAAAAAACCCGAATAATTCATGTGATCAATTTCAATCATTTGAGAAAAGAAAAAATGATGATGAAAAACACATCAACAACAACAACTAAGTAGTACGCTATCATTTCAAATGAGATGTACAACATTTACATTTGAGTCATGATTAGATAAATAACTATTAAGTTATCTTTAAAACACCTAATATATCCACAAGTACCAGCAAAATTTTCTATTGTGCCAATTGGCCCATTAGCTGGTTGGTTAGAGTTTCGTGCTAATATGCGAAGGTCGCAAGTTCGAAACCTGCTTGGTTCCTACTTTACATGGGGCTTTTTTTTCGACCTTCACTAATTCCCAATAAATATATTTTTATGCTTTATTACATTCCCAATTAAAATGCATGTGTTTCTTTTTTCATCTTCTTCATTGTTCAATTACTCATACATACATTCATAAATTTTGTTTGAAATATTGTATCTCCAATGAGAATGATAATAACAACAAACTTAATGCTTCAAGGATCTTTGTATATATTATTTTAAACCATAATTCAACCTTATTAAGTACAAACTGATTATACAATTATCGACTACGAGAATCAATGAGGAATATTTAAAGGTAGTATTATTTTGATCTGATTAAGAACATTAAGTTCATGTTAATAGTTGATGATGAAGAAAGGGAAACAAAGTTAGAATTCAATAAAAAGAATTGTTCTGAAATCCAAGGATCTAGTATACATTTATAATGGTCCTGAACTGTCCATTCCCAAAATGAAAATGTCCAAAGGCTAGATCTACTAACCCGCAATAGTTCGCTTAACAGATCTATCTGTTACTTGACTTGTTGATTCGCTCTACAATGGCCCTAGCTTTCAAAATAGAAAGACTCCCACTTCTAGCGATGGTGTGTTTGTGCTAAATGCAAGTTGCAACCTAAAAGCACCCAATTGCTCCCCAAATGCTTGTTCACCCATGTATGCACATGCATGTGTAGTGCATCACACTCTGCCTTTGCTCTCTCATGGCTTTGGTCTCTTTTTTAACCAAAGACAACTCTTTATAACTTATTTTATATTAGCATACTCCTTTATTTTCTACCTTCACTAATTCCCAATAAATATAATTTTTATGCTTTATTACATTCCCAATTAAAATGCATGTGTTTCTTTTTTCATCTTTTTCGTTGTTCAATTACTCATACACACATTCATAAATTTTGTTCGAAATATTGTATCTCCAATGAGAATGATAATAACAACAAACTTAATGCTTCAAGGATCTTTGTATAGATTATTTTAAACCATAATTCAACCTTATTAAGTACAAATTGATTATACAATTATCGACTACGAGTATCAATGAGGAATATTTAAAGGTAGTATTTTTTTGATCCGATTAAGAACATTAAGTTCATGTTAATAGTTGATGATGAAGAAAGGGAAACAAAGTTAGAATTCAAGAAAAAGAATTGTTCTGAAATCCGAGGATCTGGTATACATTTATAATGGTCCTGAACTGTCCATTCCCAAAATGAAAATGTCCAAAGGCTAGATCTACTAACCCGCAATAGTTCGCTTAACAGATCTATCTATTACTTGACTTGTTGATTCGCTCTACAACGGCCCTAGCTTTCAAAATAGAAAGACTCCCACTTCTAGCGATGGTGTGTTTGTGCTAAATGCAAGTTGCAACCTAAAAGCACCCAATTGCTCCCCAAATGCTTGTTCACCCATGTATGCACATGCATGTGTAGTGCATCACACTCTGCCTTTGCTCTCTCATGGCTTTGGTCTCTTTTTTAACCAAAGACAACTCTTTATAACTTATTTTATATTAGCATACTCCTTTATTTTTTGTGATGTATAACAAATGTAAAATCCCAAAACTTCATATCAATATACCTAATCCCGTTCTGTTTTGAAAACATTCACCTTTCCCTCCTTATTTTCACATTTAGATATAGATTCAAACTTGCAATCAACAAATAACCCGAATTTTTTTTATTTTTTAATAAAACTATAGTTAACATATCTTAATCTACCACGTCATAACTTAACAAGGACAAAACAAACAAATGACGAATAAAAAATCATCAAACAATTCAAATGAACGTAATTTCACATTTTTGTAATCATAATTCATATCCTAAATGAAAATAAAATGAACCTTTTCAACCCTGAACAAGAGAAGACATTGGACCTTTGTACTAAATTTACACCCCAAATTTTTTTATAAAAAATATTGTATACACAACATGGCACATTGTAATAGAATAAAAGGGAATTGCTACATGACACAACTATGATATAAGGTGTCATGGAATCAGGGTGCAACCCCACTATTAGGCCGCCAGTGTGGTGTAATAACCCGCTTTTCGGTACAATTCAAGTTGACAATAAACCACATGTCCAGTTCAAATCAAACGGAAAGACGGATAGTTAAGGTAAAGAAAGAAGAAAGAATAAGAGAAGAAGAAGAGAAAAGAAACTAAAACAACACAAAATCTCACAATCGCAACGGAACAAAATATAATATAATATTAATGATCTTTGCAAAAGAGAAAATGTTATATACATACATCCGTTAGAGTACAACAACGATCATAATTATTAGCCTAGACAGTTATAACATCATGTCCTCATAATTGATGATAATTTCAATAACAAAGTAGCGGAAAATAAACAGATACGTGTATACGCCTTGAAAAGCTTCAACTCATCTCCTAAGCTCCAATGCATCCAAAGTAATTTGTAAATATGCTCGGTCTGACCCGAGCATTATAATAAAGTAATGCCCGAGTCAATTTGAAAAATCAATGTGAGAAAACATACCCAATTGGACTTTACAGTTATACGAAAATTTTTAAAAACAAAGGTATCTTGTACAAACCATGCCGCACATAAACACGGATGGATTTTTACCTTACTATAACCAAAACATTTCATATAAAACCCTTTGATATTATATTAGTACTTAATATACAAGTACTTATTAACCATATTCAAAATTGTTACATTAATTAGATTCCAGCATACTAGGTTCTACAACCAAAACCAAAGGCTCGTATTGGAGAATGGATTCCAATTATGAAAGGTAAGGGTCTGCCCACCGAATCCGTACATCTCTATATAAAATGAACGGAAGGCTACAACACCTCTGCTACTCGGGATTGACACTACCTCCTTATCGAGTAGCACCAAATATGATCAGCACTTCGTTGCAATCAACAACCACATAAGGGGATCCTGAAGTATACATGAATATCACTCTAGATTTGGGAAGATGATACCCTACTTAGATATGACCCTCTTAGCCATGCCGCATGTCCCTGCTTTATTCATTTTCTGGGTGCGAGGCTCGATGAGGCCACGCAATTACCATTTATATAGCTCCCACTTTGAATGCTAGCACTATCCTCTATGCAACAATGCAACATCAGCATTCATCCATACAAGTTCGTTTTGGAACTGAAAGAAACAATTTAGAGATCCGTCTCCAATTCCATCATCTTAAGAAGTCTTCACTTCAAACGCTTAAGGTGGATCGAAGTGGTTTCAGATAACATATCTGATCCCAGTATCTTCGAAATAACTTTCGATAATTCCCGGTAGACTCAAATCCGGTTCCTTAGGAAATAAACAGTCAAAGATAAGATCAGACCTCCTAACCCTTAGTGGATGGATTTCCTTATCATTGTCTTAGGAGAACGAAACGAGATTTATACACACAATACAACATCATCGGAGATGAATGCACCATATAACTCATGTGTTTCCCTTAGATATTTTAAAAGTTATGTTTGGGTCCAAATTCAATGGTCGGTTATTTAATTGTCGAATAACAAACATTCGATCAAGGAATCAATTCCATAAGGAAAAACCAACATTTGGTTAAGCATAAAGCAACACTAAGCCTCTATTAATTAATATTTTATTAATTAAATTTACTTTGTAATACTTGAATCAAAAATTCTTTTTACAAAGATTGATATAAATCCAAAATTCCTATTCCTCCATACTTGGGAAAAGTATCTATATGCTTATCTCGATGGTATATGTGTATTCGCCAACAATTTGGAAGATTACCCTTTAATTTAGTTTAAAAACCATTTATAAACCTAATTATAATCCACAAAACCATTTATAAACTCCTTTTATAAATTTATAAACCTCTTTATAATTTTCCTTTGTACATATTTAAAACCATTTATAAAACTATCTTACCCTTTTAACCAATCTTCCTTTATGCTTTTTAAAACGTGTTATAAGATTCCCCCGATAAAAACCTCATCTATTTGTAAAGCTACATTTATAAATCCTAGAAATAATTATAATTGAATTCAACTCTTTTCCTTTAAACACTAATATATACTGATAAGATTATAAATAAATAAACAAATACTAACTTTAAAAACATTTTAAAATAATAATTAATAAATTCCAAACATCCTAATTAAAACAATATTAATTTGCCTAAACATTTTTATAAACACTGATAATTAGTTTCCAAAATATTACTGATAAATAATTATAATTTATTTTCAACCATATTAATATTTTTAATAACTAACCTTCCAAAATATTTAAAATATTTATAATTTTTAAACAATATTAATATTTATAAACAATCCTTAAATATAAATATATTCCCTTAATAAAAATCCATACTTAATTCATATGATCGTTTCCATATTTATAAACCATGTTTATAAATCTCTTTCATTTTATAAAACTTCCTTTCATAAAAATTCTTCTATAAATCCAGCTTACTTATAAAACACCCTCCAACACATAATTTCAACCGTTATAACCTTGCTTCAATAGGTATAAGTTTCTTTTATGAATTTCCTTCAATTTATAAAATATCGTTTAACAATTCAAATTTGTCCTCATCTAATAATAAATTCACCGTTCAGTTTATTTCTTCAGACAGCTAAATGATAATAGTTTCATTTTAATTTATAAACCTTTTACAAATCTATCCCTTTATAATAAATCAAAATTTTACAAATATTAATTTTATTTGAAAAATATCACTTTTACAAATTTAGCACATTTATAAATTCACCTTTATAAATTAATTACACTATATATACCTATGTATAATGATTGATGATATAAAAATACTTCTATTTTCTTTTTAAGATCATAACCCTTTATTATAAAAGACTGACTTATTTTTCTTGATTTTGAAACCTTTCTCTCATTTTTAAAACTCTATCTAATGATTTATAACTATTAGGTTACCATATCCACAAAATCATAATTTTATTTTAAAACAATTATTTAAAACATGAATAATTTTCAAATCACTTGAAACTTCTTTTTAAATCAAATCACCATTTTATAGTATTTTTAAAATACCAAAATTTGAGGCGTAGTGCTACCAAAGCACTAATTAAACAGAAATCGTGTCTGTGTCATCATTTATAACATCCAATAGGCAGGAATATATTCAACTAACAATATAATTTAGTACATTATTATTAATAACGATCAGAAATAAATATCCTAACATCCAATAAAAAATATTCATTGACTACATAAATTTTATGATTAGCTAAAAAGGTGATATTAACTCACATTGATTTTAATTATAGTCCAAACGTTCCATTATGAATTAAAATAAAGGTATTCAAATTTTAATCAAGAATTTCAACTAGCTCCAAATTCGTCCAATCCAACTCCATAGCATAGCCTTCGTCGATACGATCGCAACGCGACTCGTCTTGTTCAATTTGGACCTCATACCAGTTCGATGCGAATAAATGAACATTTGATATAATTTAAATTAATTACCTAAAATAAATAATTTAAAGTTAAACCTGAATCAAATTCCCTCTTCCTCTCGCTATAGTTCCTAGCACAAGAGGAAAAAAACGAACCGATCCAAAAATAGCGACTATCCCTTATCAACCACCCACCGCGACAGTCATCGCTAAGCCGCCTGCACCCACCCTCGCGCGCCACTACGCCGCCCTACAGCCACAAATGTCGCCTCGCGCCACCCTCCTACGCGCGCGCGGATATAAAAATCGCGCTGAACTTATCCCTTGACTTCCTTCGCCAGCCAACATGTCGCACCATCGATCGCCCCAGATATGTACCCACGCCGCAGCTTGCCACCTTGCCTCGCCTCCACGCGTGACTTTGACAACGGTTTATTTATTTATTCTAGTTTGGAGTTGCATTTTTAATATAGGAAGGAGGGCATGGTCATGACGTGGGGAGTATGAGCTAGAGGTATTGGCAAGGTTGACCTATATATATTATTTTTAAATTAAAAAGACGTGATGCCAGAGTCTTATATGTTATACCCCAATTCCAAACATAGTGGAACTTGTTTCGAGGCCTAATTCGATTGTATGCAGAAGATAGCTTTTTAAACCTGATTATTTTACATAAATTCTAAAATTATTTTCTACTTAGCTTTGCTAAAAAAATTATCTTCTACATGTTTCGAACTCGCACGACCAAACAATACGTCCAATCGCCATGAAATTCGACTGCATATAATAGTTTACCATTACAGATCCAATGAAATTGGTTTCTTTGAAATCCGGGATCGTGCCCCAGAAGGCTATTTTTACACGTTAATCAAAACGACTATTTTTTAAAATTTACTATTCCACTTTTAAATCCAATTTAAAAGTTCTATTATCTTCCTGCTTATTTAAATAAAATTGAAATCAACTTTAGAAATTGTTTTCATTCAAATAAAATTTAAGATTTGACTATTTAAGCAATTTCAAGCATTAAATTTAACAATTAACTTATCAAATAAATAGTTCTATTTGAAAAACAAATTATTTAACTTATAAAAATAACTTTAAATATTTAAATTAAATATTCCAAATTCAAATTACTGAATTTCTAGGCCGTTACAGGTGGATACCGGTCTAATCTGGTCCACTCCAAAATCAAAAAGGAAGTTGGACAAAGACAAACATACATAAAGCATCTATACTCAACGACTGACACATAACTCTATCATATGCTGACACGCGGTTCTATATATTGGTCGATACATGGCTCTATGCAAATATGTAATACAGCTGATAGCGATGAGCTCCATCATACATAACGAATCCTTATATGACTGACATTCACTTACAATGAGTAACCAAACAAATAGCCCTATAACATCCAATTACCACTGTGCGGCATTCGAATATTATTCAATGCTCATAAACTATATTCAATCCAGACTATATATTTCTATGTAACAAGTTCGATGAATGATGAGAAATGTATCACCAAAAGTCCCATACTAGACAGTGTTACGGATCCTTTTATTCAAATTTCTTGCTACACAGAAATGTAATCACATATATAAGAAAGCAATTATATATGTATATATATATTATTTCGAAAGCATAGATATTATTTTATTTTTTCAAAAGACACATTATTAATGTAAATTATATATATTGACATTCATATAAATATACAAACACCATATAATGCTTTTACATGTCCATAAAGTAAGTTTAAATTCACTGAATAAATATCTCTAGATCGTTTATAAAATTTTAAGAATAAGAATTTACAAATCTCTTAATTATGCATTTAACGAATATTATTAATATACTTTATTTAATAATTAAACATCTTAAATTACATTTGTGAATTAAGTGTAAAATATAAGGGTGTTATAATATATTTTGTTTACCTTTTATTTATTTTATTTTTATTTTAATTAATTTTATATTATTATTATTTATGTACATTGGTGCTAACCAGTTGCAACCACCGGTCGACTAGTTGGTATTTTAGGGGTTGACCCATCGAGCATCCATTGTCACGTTTTCCTGTGCCTATGTCCATCGATTTGGGCTTTCTTCATCACTATCCTCTTCTACCATTAAGTGTATGCACCTTTTCACTACCATTCTATGATTCACTAATGTCTACACATTCATCAATTATCTAATATAGTTTAAGAACAAGATGATATCAGGGAGAAATATATTACAGTAAGAGATTAGTATAAATGCACAACCACTACTCAATAATCATACATCTCAGAAACATCATAGACATAGTAACATGAGAGAAGTACCCACTTTAAGTTGAAGAATACCAAAAGCTTTGCTAACCTCTTCTAACTCCTCTCCTTACTTCTCTTTTTGCTTCTACTGTAATTTCCCCCTTTCAATTTTATGATTCGAACTTGAATTCTAACTTGCTAATTTGGCGCAGTGGAGTGTCAAGAAGCTTGAACTGGATTATGGGAATTTATAGGATTTTATTTCAATTTTCAAAGTGGTAGAAGGTAATTAGGCTTTTGATTTTCTAAAGTAAAGGAATTGATTGTGATGGGTTCGATTTACAAGTGGAGGTGGAATGTTTGGAGATATAAATATCTAGACTTAAAAGAAAATCATGCTTTCATGAAAGGTTATTTGGGTTTGGGCTTTTAAGTGTTTAGGCTTGGATTGACTATCTAATTCATGTTCTTTCTTTTCTTTTCTAGTTTATAAAATAAGCTTGCCTCTTCAAGCACAATAACATATCAAATCACTACATTAAATTTCTACCAAACAAATTGTATTATTATCTATTTTATAATTTTATTTTCTATAATTTTTTTATTTAGTTTAATTATTTTATTTAAATTCATTTACTTATAAACTCCAACTTATTTAGTAAAATTCTTTCTATCATCAAAATGAATTTTAAACTTACAAATTTAATTTAACATTTTATTCCAATTAAATAAATATATTTTTCTTATTTCAAAATAACCTAATAAATTATTAAATCAATATTCCTTTCATATTTAGTTCTTTTCATTTTCATAAATATTCTTCATCAAATTTCCAAATCATTCCCATGATTCCATATTTACTAATTCAAAGAATATATAGTTAATTAATCTTTATTACTAAATTACTAATTTATTGTTTCTCGACAATGGGTTATTGCAGACTCTCCCCTTATGAAAATTGCGTCCTTGCAATTTCTTTTTTGGAAAAACTTATAATTAGCCAGATAAAATCTAGCTCATCTACACCTTAATTAATAAAAAGCAAGAAAAAACATACCTATCTCATGCATATTATTGAATAAATCAGGTACGATCATTCCATATACTCCTTAGTCTCCTAAGTATAATCTAACAGGTGTCAGACCATTGTACCTTCACTAATGGAATTCTCTTGCTTCTAAGCTATCGGATTTCAGAGTGAACCATTTGAACTAGATGCTTCACATAAGTCAAATCAGTGGATAACTCAAGCTCCTAACTGTCTCTTAGATCGACAATAGTCTTTGTATCATGTTGAAACTTCCTTAGTTGGGAAATATGAAAGATAATATGGGTCCTTGAAAAGCAATATGGAAGCATGACTTTTTGCACAACTCTTCCAATTAGTTCAGTAATCGAGTATGGACCAATGTAGCAAGACGCTAGCTTTTTTGATTTAATAAATCTCATAACTCTCTTCAATGGAGATATACAAGATCTCCAATTTTAAACTCTATCTCCTTCCTTCTTCGATTGGCATAAGACTTTTTTCGATCTTGCACCTCTTTTGTTCTACTTCTAATCAGCTCAATCTTCCCTGATGCTTCCTTGATAAAATCTAGACCTAGTACAAATTTATCTCCAGCCTCCAAATAATAGAATGGCGATCAACATGGCCTAACATATAGAGCTTTAACTTGTTCCATGCTGAAGCTAGCTTGATAACTGTTATTATAAGAAAACCCAACTAAATAAAGATGATCTTCCCAACTACCACCAAAATCAAGCACACAGGTTCGAAGCAAATCTTCAAGAATCTGATTCACCTACTTCATCCAACCATCGGTCTACGGATCATAAGCTGTGCTAAAATTCAGCTTTATTTGCAACGCAGCTTGAAGACACCTCCAGAATTTACTAGTGAACAAGGGATTATGATAAAAAAAACTATAGAGTTGGAAACTCCATGAAATATAACTACTTCCTTCAAACAAAGCTTAGCCAGATGTGGTGTTGTTTGGTTCGACTTCACCGGAATGAAATATGTCGACTTAGTTAACAGAACTATCACTACCGATATGATGTCATGGTCATTCCTTAACCGCGATGAGCCATCTATGAAGTCCAACGGCACCTACAACAACTATAGCAAAATGTTTCCATTAGGATTTATATAAGTGAACTATTGGTTCACAAATCCACTCATACCCGATCCTATTTCCATTGAGGGATTTCCAAAGGATGAAGCAAATTACCGGCCACTGATGTTCATCTTTCACAAACTAACATGCCATACACTCCTTCACAAACTTGACAATATCACATTTGTTACCTTCCTAGTAGTCAAGACGTTTCATGTCAATATACACTTTACTACCTCCTAGTAAATGGTGTATCATGATCTATGGCAGTCTTCCATCACTTTGTAACGTAGGTCATCAACGTCTGGTACTACTAACCCATACCTACTCCGCAAGCATCCATGAGAGTTGAGAGAATAGCTAATCAAATCTTTACGTTCATCTTTGGATTCCAATCTCTGAATGCGAACTAGAGTAACAAAATCTTTCTTCTGATCTTCTACGATCTGATTAATCAGAGATGATATAGACCTAAAACTAGCCAGCATGTTTCTTGAACAAGTCATAGAATCTCTATCTTGGATCTCACACATAAATAGTGTCTCAAGGTCATTCCATCCTACAGTCATCTTAGAGACTACTACTTGCTTCTTCCTACTGAGAGCATCTGCAACTAGATTACTTTCCCAAGTGTGTATTGGATCTCAAAGTTGTATGCCGCTAGGAATTCTAGTCATCCCTGCTGTCTCATATTGAGATCCTTCTGGATAAATAGATACTTCAACGACTTATGATTTTTATATAGACAAATCGCTCTCAAAGAAGTAGCGATGCCAAATCTTTAATGCAAAGACTATGGCTACTAGTTCTAGGTTATGAGCTACATATCTAATCTCATTAGGCCTTAGTTGTCTTGATCCATATGCCGCAACTCTACCTTCTGCATTGGCATTGCGCCCAATCTAGAACCACATGCATCTACATAAACCTCCAGGCCCTAGTTACCTTCAGGTACTATTAGCACAGGTGCATTCATTAGCAACTCCATCAACTTTCGATAGGCTTTCTCACACTTATCTATCCATTGGAATTTCACTCCTTTCCTTAAACGGTTAGTAAGAGGTTGTACAATTTTCAAAAAGTCCATGATGAATCACTGATTATGTCCGGCTACTTTCAAGAAATTTATAATCTTCAAAACTGTTTCAGCTCATTTATAGTTCTAAATTTCTCTATCTTTATTGGGTCTACTAAGATACCCTCTTCTGAAATGACATGTCCTAAGAACTTGACTTGCCTCTTTCAGAAATAACATTTGGAGAAATTTGATTTTGGCTTATTCTACCTCAATGTCTCCAATATTATTCTGAGATGCTTCTCATTTTCCTCCTTATATTTAGAGTACACCTGAATGTCATTAATGAAAAACAAAATGAACCTATCTAGATAACTTCAAAAAACTCTATTCATCAAGTTGACTAAGTATGCTGGAGCATTCGTAAATCTGAAAGGCATTACTAGCCATTTATAGGATCCATAACTAGTTTTGAATAATGTTAACGGAATACTATCCTTAGTATTCCTAAGCTAATGAAATCATGTCGTTATGTCAAGATGTTAGAAGATCTTAGCTCTACTTAGTTGATCGAACGTATCATCGATCCTGGGAAGGGAATACTAGTTCTTAATAGTTAGCTCATTCAGCTTTATATAATCAATGCACAGTCTCAGAGATTCGTCCGCTTTCATCACAAATACAGTTGCGATACACATAGGTGAACTACTTGACCTAATAAAGTGCTTGGATTCCAATTATGATAGTTGCTTCTTAAGTTCCTCATTTTCTTTTGGGGACATTCTCGTCAAAGGTCGACTCATAGGTTGAGCTCCATGAACTAAATCAATTCGAAACTCAATAACTTGCTTAGGAGGTAAATATGTAATTGATTCAAAATACCTAGGTATTCTCTAACCATAAGGATCCTAGTAATATCACCTTCATCTCTCGCTTTAAGAGCAAATAATGATCCATTAAAGTTTTGCTCAAAATCCCTAAGAACTAAACTAACTCGATTAGTGGAATCCAGATGGCTTAAGAAAATTACTCTCTTAGGGCAATAGAGACGAGACTCATAATGATTGAGCCATTCCATTGCCTAAATAGTTCAAATCCGAATACATGCAAGTCACAATAAAAAATCAAGTCACATAATTCTAATTCCTCATTCTAGCACATCATCCCAAGGTTTGCGTATCCTTTGATATGATTTGCAATCCTTAGAGATGTAACTTGGCACACAACATCCAAATAAAGTTTATTAACTAGTTTCTTTGAAAGAATGCGATGCTCCTATATCAATGGGTACTCTAATAGGAATTCCTTTACATAACATCATACCTTCCAAGACAGAAGTAGCTTTTCCTTTCATATGAGAAGTACTGCTAGTCGCCTACATAGCATTCAGTTTTCCACTCTTCTTATAAGTAGTTGGATAAGTGTAGCTAAGATTTCCCTCCTTGTTGCAGATCCTACGATTCTTCTAAAATGAAAGAGGGTGCGACTTGGTACACTCCCTCAAATAATGTCCTTTCTCCCCACAGTTGAAACATTTAATAACATCTCTTCCACGGACCTTGTACTCTGGCATGCTCACTTTCATTGTCTCCTTATAACGTGCATTGTTCTAATGATGCTTTGATACTAAATTGAAACACCCCACCTCTATACCCATGTCATCCAAGAGTATTACCACATAATACTATCGGATAATATAGAGAAAGAGGCAATAGAACATATATATGTGAATATTTCTTTGGACTAATACTAGTACATATATCATATCATGTAATACTCACCATAGATGTACACGGTCTCAGTACAAATCCATAAATACGTTGCCTCTAAGACGAACCGTATATAATCCCAGAGAATAAATAGAGAACATAGAGCCAATACACAGTAGATAAAATATGATACACATCACATAATGCATAATCTAGTAGGGCTACAAAATTATAGTCTCTAGCCCTATATATACATACGTCGTTAAATACAAACAACTAAACACATCATTGAGACTACAACACTACATAGGGAATGTTTCATCCTATATATATAACAACTAGCCTCTCAAAAACCTAGTGAATCGGTTATCTATGGTGTACCTGATCCTGCAATATTTTGGAGCTACCCAAGTATTACAAATAACGCATGAGTCAGACTATGTTTGAAACCAATTCCAAAGTTTTATGATGACAAAAATAATATCCCAAAATAACAAAGTAAGAAATATCACATATGTAAAGGTATATATCATGAGATAGCCAATCAAATCAACTAAACATCGTCCAATCCTGAACAAGATAGAGGTAAGCAATCACACACAAACATAACATCGATCCATACATCCCTAATATAATGAATATCTCTGAAATGTAACTAAAAATATGATACAAATAGACTAGTATGGATGATACGGGGACTGACTGTACTTTAGACTTATGATCTCTATCATAGTCATACTCATCATCATAGAAATGTAACTAGTATATGTCTATTAACCACACACGCATGTAAAAACCAGATGGGCGATTGATAGCACATCTTCTTAGTCCAAGAGTCACACGTGTGTCTATCTAACATGACACCTATAGTCTTCTGTTACCTCCTGTCGGTACTGTGAAAAAATCCAATTATGTGCATGTCTATGCGAGGACTCTACTAGGTCATGGCCTGATACATGCCCATATGGTAAAGAGATTGCTGACCTAGGTGACGAAGGGGCGAAAATACAAAAAATAACATAAAGCTATAATGTAATGTGTCATAGATTCGGGCATGACCCCATAATCAGACCGCCACCACCATCCCGCACCACCATGCATTATTCAAATGCTTATTTAATGCTTATATACTACGCTTAATCCACACTATATATTTCTATGCAACAAGTCCAATGAATAACTAAAAAAATAATGCAACAACATCCCGCACCACCATGCATTATTCAAATGCTTATTTAATGCTCATATACTACGCTTAATCCACACTATATATTTCTATGCAACAAGTCCAATGAATAACCAAAAAAATAATGCAACAACATCCCGCACCACTATGCATTATTCAAATGCTTATTTAATGCTCATATACTACGCTTAATCCACACTATATATTTCTATGCAACAAGTCCAATGAATAACTAAAAAGATATTACCAAAAGTCTCATACTTATATAATAAAATTAATTATATAGATATACATAAATATATATTATTTCAAAAGTATAGATGAAATTTTCTTTTTACAAAAGATACTATATTAATTTAAATAATATATATATATATATTAACATTCAAATAAATATACAAACATCATAGAATGCTTTCACATGTCCATAATATAAGCTTAAATTTACTAAATAATTATCTCAAGATCATTAATAAAATTTTAAAAATTAGAGTTTACCAATCTCCTTAATTTTTCATTTAAAGAATATTATTAAACTACTTTATTTAATAACTAAACACCTTAATTTGTAAACCAAGTGTAATGTATAAAGTTGCTATAATACATTATGTTTATCTTTTATTTATTTAATTTTAACTGTATGTATGTATGTATGTATGTGTGTGTGTGTGTGTGTGTGCGCGTGTGACCAATTGCCAGTCGATCAGTAGCGGTCAGCCGGTTAGTATTTTGGAGGTCGACTGATCGAGAATCCAGTGTCGTGTTTTACTGTGCCTGAATCCATCAATTCAGACCTTCTTCATCATCAACATCATCATCTCCTTCTACCATTAAGTGCGTACATCTTTTTACTACCATTCTATAATTCACTAATGTCCGCACATTCATCAGTTACCCAATATTGTTCAAGAACAAGAAGACATAACAGAGAAATATATTACACTAAGGGATTAATATAGAAGCACAACCGCTGCATCAACAATTATACATCTCAAAAACATCACGGACATAGTAACGTGAGTAAAGTGCTCACCTTGAGTTGAAGAATACCAAAAGCTTTGCTAATCTCTTCTTATTCCTCTCCTTACTTCTCTTCTTACTTCTACTGTAAGTTTTCCCTTTTCAATTTTATGATTCAAACTTGAATTATAACTTGTTAATTTTAGTGTAGAGAAGTATCAAGAAGCTTGAATTGGATTATAGGAACTTACAGGATTTTATTTCAATTTTCAAAGTGGTAGAAGGTAATTAGGCTTTTGATTTTCTAAAGTAAAGGAATTGATTGTGTAGAGTTATATTTATAAGTAGAGATGAAATGTCTAGATATAGAAATCTCTAGACTTAAAAAATTATGATTTCACAGAAGGCTATTTGGATTTGGGCTTAGTAAGTGTTTCAGCTTGGATTTACTAACCAATTCATGTTCTTTCTTTTCATTATAAACTTACGTCTTCAAGCTCCCTAACACATCAAAATCACTACGTTAAATTTCTACCAAACAACTTGTATTATTATCTATTTTATAATTTTATTTTCAATAATTTATATATATAATTTAACCATTTTATTGAAACTCATTTACTAATAAATTGAAACATGTTGAGTAAAATATTTTCTATCATCAAAGTAAATTTCAAACTTATAAAATTTAATTTAACATTTTATTCCAATTAAATAAATTTATATTTTCTTATTTTAAAGTAACCTAAAAATTATTAATTCAATATTCCTTTCATCTTTAATTATTTTTATTTTAGTACTCTTCATCAAATTTCCAAATCATTACCATAATTCCACATGATTCAAAACATGTTTAACTAATTAAATTTGTTATTAAATTATTAATTTATTGCTTCTAGATAGCGGGTTGTTAAAACTATATTGTGCACCTATATATATATCACTTGAACCACATATTTATATATTTTTATTATATATTTCATCCCCCGTTCGATAACCCCAAGTTGGGCATATCGAACTATACATATACTTGATTTGCATAACGATGAATCATTTGAATTGTCATCAACTACCAAAGAGATCTATCGAGAGCCACAACTATATTGTGGACTTCCCTCAAAACCAACACCTCAAAAGAAGTTGGCATGTAGGTCTTTTCATAGCACCCAAGAGTACTATGGAATATTATATGACTTACTCTAGACTGGAATCCCAGTCTCTCTCCATCCCTACTCTGGAATCACGTCTGTGGTCGTGTGCCTCAATGATATAATAGATTCCATGCACTAATCAATTGCCCCAAGTCAGACATGCCGAGATATATATGTATGCTTTAAACCGCACACTAATTAATATCTATAGAATATTTCATGCATCTCCCAGTAGTCCCAAGTCAAACATACCGGAACTATATCTATACATATAGACATGCATAAATCACATACTGTACGTTGTATATATTTACTTATATATATATATATATAACAAGTCCAACTATATGAAACTAATAAACATACGTCGTGCACATTTACATATACAAAGGCAATGCACAACCAAAGTAACAAATCTACCATCTCAAAATCAATAACAATCCACACATACAATCATATAAACAATTTAATAAAAATGCATCTTAGTTATGTAACCAATCTAGCAATTATATCTTCTTCGTGTTATTTTATAGATGTCTCAAACTTATTTTATAAAGTAAAGTACTTGCCTATCAATCATACTACAACTTATTTTTTACTTAATTCTACTATTTAAATTAATTTTAGCTATCGACAAGGTATTAAAATATTATATCGCTCATGTATATAATTTCATTATATATGTGTACATATATCTCAAACCATTTCTTAGGATATAAAGTTAATAAATCACATTATTATAGTATTCAGGATTTGTAACTGAATTAAAGCCTATAAATAATTCAATACTTCTTTGTAATTTCTAAC
Organism: Allium cepa; assembly: GCA_030765085.1. NCBI lineage: Eukaryota > Viridiplantae > Streptophyta > Magnoliopsida > Asparagales > Amaryllidaceae > Allium > Allium cepa. The sequence continues at coordinate 963,513,419 of CM060928.1, forward strand.
TTCTCAAATCACATTTATAGAAATTCATTAGTTTATTAATGATTGATTTACACTATAATAAATCACTATCAAGGCCAAATAAACTTCAAAGCCCTTTAATATAAATGTAACCTGGCTAAATCATTACTTTAGCCTTATAACTTATTTTAAAGGTCATACTTCTAATTTTAAATTAATAATAAAATATATATTCATATTTCTATCACCGATATAACTATAAATTAGGGTTCTAATTAATTTATAACTATTATAATTAATATCAACTCCATCTAACTCAATTCAATACGAGTAGAACAAAATATTTAAATATACGGGATCTTAGCCAGTTGTCCTGAATATCTACTAAAACCAACCTAATCACATGGAGAAATAATTGCTTATATAGCCAGTTGTCCGATAATATTTTTTTCAATGTATATAAATACGGGAACTTATATTGAAATATAAAGTCGGAGTTATAATTTCGCTCACATAAGCTGGTACTTCTCTATTATCCAGATCTAGTCCAAATCTCTACCATGCCATAGATGATCTCATTATAAGTGCAGTGGAAAAAAATTGCATTTCGATTGAACCTCGTATGCAAAAGATACTATTTTTATTAGAATATGAACTAACTAAATTAGTTAACCTTAACTTAATCACCTTCGCTTAGCTCTTCTCCATAAAATTCTTTTCCCGCTTTATAGCCTCCAGCTAACTTCTCACTAGCACTGTCGTCGCCCTTCCACAAGACCTTCAACAAACACCACCAACGTGCTCCTTTCCCCACAGCAAAATAAAAGCATCCCACCATTCCCGGCAACCCCTTAAATCAAAATGGACTAAGCCCTTGACTATGCCTTGATTGTGCCTCCACCGTGCTACGACCACCTCCGGCCATCGATACCTCCCATAGCTCTTTTCCTCCGGTCGTACCTCGCATGACCACAGTCCTCCCTTCCCCTCTGGTTCACCTCCGTGAAAATTACCCTTGAGCCTCTCATTCCTCCTCTAATGTAACCCAACATCAACACCACCTCTACCAAAATTCGTCTTTTAGTCGTGATTGGTGGGAAGAGCATAATACTCATTCGAGGAGTGGAGGTCGACATAGATATTGGAGAGGGTAGAGTGTTGTAGTGAGGGGAAGATATTTTAAGGACAAAATGGGAGAAAAGCCTCCTCCAGGAGTATACATATTATATACATATTTACACATACATACATACATACATACATACATACATATATATATATATATAAAATTTGATTTCTTAAATAAATCGCCACATATTTTAAGCTTGTACGATCACACAGTACATCATATCACCACGAAATCATCTACACATTACCTTATTTTTTCGGACCCAATTGTATAAATTTCGTCACTATCAGAGACAACGCTTCAGGATGATAATTCCATGCATTTCGAGGTTGTTTTGGCCATCGAATCGCCCGATTCTAAAAATTTCGTCAACCGTACGTCTTCATAATGAAGTCCTCACCCTAAAATCACAAGCCATTGGTCAAGATCCTCCTAGACTTGACTAAGTATGTATTTTTACAAAATACATATCATAATATGTAAATCGTAAAAATACCATGACCCCAACTACAGCAATATTTGTACTCATTTTAATTTGCAATGTCGATCCTTTGCCCATATGCAAAAAGTTAGATTTGGACCTTTAACAAAACAATATGCAATATTTAAATTAATTATTTAAATACCCATTCGTTAAAAATGCGGGTTGTTAAACTATGCATTCCGTAGAGCCTTTTATGTAGGTCAAAAAATTTCAATACTTTTAGATTTAACATTTTTATCTTTCACGTTATTTAAATTATACAATTTATCAGTTCTTAGCTTACCCTAGGCACTTCCCATGTCTATCTTTAGTATAAGTCATTCCACTTTAACTTTCTGCCATTCATCTTATTGCCTTGCATATTCTAGTACATGTAGTAAAACTCAACTATACATCATGGAAATCGACTTCCAAAATGCTTATGATACTACACACACGTTAGTCAATGAAAGTATATAATATTGACTATCGAATGTATGATTTTAGCTATCAAATACATAAACTAATAACTATTGGATGCATGAATGGTCAGATATAGTGTATATGTAAGTTATCATCTCTATGGCTATTAAATGGATAAGCTTCTATAGCAATCATATGGACAAGCTATCTTTTTTGTGACTATCGTATGGATAAGCTGTTACTTCTATAGTTGTTGTATGGACAAGCTATTATTTCTATAGCTGTTGTATGGACAAAATATCCTTTATGTAGCATCGTATGGACAATCTATTGTTTCCATGGCTAACGTATAGTCAAGCTTCTATAACATCATATGGACAAGTTTCTATAGTCATCATATGGAGGAGCTTTTATGACTATCATGTCTATAAACTTCTAGCTATCAGACATATGCTATCGTGTCTATCAACTTCCAACTATCGCATATATGCTAACGTATTTATCAACTTCCAACTATCTCATATATGTTGTCGTGTCTATCAACTTCCAACTATCGCATATATGCTAACGTATCTATCAACTTCCAATATGCTGTCATGTCTACCAACTTCTAGCCATCGCAGATAAGCTAATAAAATTATAATGGCAATTTTGTTATTGAGTGAAAATTGATATATTACTTAACAAAGTAACCACCTTTTGCCTTAGTTTCTTATCATCATTTTATTTGTTACTTTTAGAATTGTCGTAGTAATTTCAGAAATGAGCCGTTATTCACTCCTTTAATCACTCCTTAATTAATTCATTAATTAAGGATATTTCTTTCCATGCCATTTATTCATATTAATTAAAAATCACGGAAAAATCCAAAAAATTCATAACATATCATAATAAAATTCCTTTATCTTCAGTGAAAAAATTGAATCAAAATATTAAATTTAATATTTTTAAATATTATTTTATAGCAAAAACTGTTCATTTTCATCTTAGAAAATTCATAATAATTTGTTTTCTCATTTAAAAATCATAAAATTAAAACCCATCTCAAACTCAAGTTATGAACATCATATAAAAAAAATTCAATTCATTTAGAATTTATAACTCGTGTTTGTTTATAAACTTATCACTACTTTGTCATTTAACAATATAATTCACATAGGATCATTTCAACATTATCAAAACATGTTTGTCATCCTTATAAACAATAAATATACTCAAAATCCGAATTAGAATAGATTTTCTTGAAAATAGTGTTAATATTAATCATCCAAGTAAAAAGCTTGACAAAATCCTTTCTTTCTTTAGAAAACAAGCTTAAGTTGTTCTTGATTTTTTTTTCATCTTCTTTCTTCCTTCTAGCAATGTAAGCGTAGGTACTTTATTTTGTTTTGCTTTTGTGTAGTGTGAGGATGTAGAGAATGGTATGAGTTTAGGTATATAATAATTTGGGCTTGGGAAAAAATCTCTTTCTTGCTTAATCTTATCAATACTTTAACCCCTTGTTATAAAATTTCTTCCATTCTTTTAATCTTTTATGACTGAAAATTATTATTATAACAATTACCCTTAGTTCAATTCAACTAACCTTTAAAGAGTCTCACACTTGATGAATCAAATTTTCCTTAAGTAATTCCTTATTAAAATCATTTAATAATTGATTGACAGATATTTTTATTAATTAAGCTCATATTATGATACTTCAAAATTTGGGGTGTTACACCACCTTTATTTTGATCAATACAAGAGTTAATGTATTTAGATCATTACTTATATCATAATATAAAAACCATATAATATAAAATAAAACAAAAAAACATACTTTATTTTGAACAAAATTCTTATACAAAGGTTAAGTTGTATAATAAGTTGCATAATTTTCCATAGGTCCCAACCTTAACTCTATCAATCTCTAGCTTTCACTTAGTGCCAACTATGGAGCCTTACGCTTATACTGTCGACCAATATACCTAAGTTAGACTAGAAAAGTGCCTTAGTGAAGAGATATGCGATGTTATATTTAGTATCCACTCTTTCAATCACCGTCTATCCATAATTGATAAGCTAGCTTATAATGTGGAACTTACAAATGATGTGTCTCGGCTACTTGTGAGCTCGTAGTTCTTTGGCAATATGTATCATTGGATTGTCGTCAAAATACATTAGCGTCAGACCTTCAATATTTGGAATCACTCCTAACTTTTTAATGAATTTTTGCATCTACACGGCTTCCGTTGCAACAACGTTTAAGGGGATGTACTCAACTTTCATAGTTGAATCTATCACAACTTCTTGTTTTGGATTTCTAACATAAGGTCCACCATTAAGGGTATATATGTAACGCCCCACCTCTACATTCAATGGCGTACAACCTTAGCTACTCAAAACAGTCGAAACTCTCCTCTAGCATTGTAACGACCCGGAATTTTGGGCAATAACAATTTAATAATCTGTGTTAATAATTTAATTGGATTGATAATTTTCATTGTAATTTTAATTTAAAATTGGCTAATGTAATCTTTTAAAGGTTAATGAATTTATAATCTGGCAATAAAATTGATAAGAATTGTTTTTCAAAAGCTAATAAAATTTTATTCTATTTATAATGTATACATTTGATATATATTGTAAATAGGAGATCTTTTGTTTTAAAGATAAATTTTCAAATTATAATATATATGTACGTATATGTTATAGTTTGAGTTGTGTTGAAATTTAATTTTAATCTATTGACAATTTAGATATGAATGAATATTGTAATTGAAGCTTTGTTTTAGAATCAATGTTTTCAAAAGTTAATTTAAATATTAATTCAATTGTTTTAAAAATATAAAGATTAATTTATTTGCTTTCAAAATATAAGATAATTGTTGTTTTAAAATATGATAGTTAAAAGAGAATTTAATTTAAGTTTTTTTTTTCTTTAAAAGTGTTTAGATTTGAAATAACATGTATAAGAAGATATATTTATATTATAATTAGCTTTAGAACATTTTCTTATAAAGGTAAATTTATATTCACATATGTAAGTATTAATTAATAAAGTAAAATAAATATGTAAGTATAAATTTATAAAGCAAATTAAAATATAAGTTTATGTTTACATTTAAATTAAATAAAAATTAATTAAAAACACTTAAAGACAAGTGTGAGCATGTTAACACTTTTTAAAGACATTTGTAAGTTTACTTTCAAAAAAAAAAGACATTTGTAAGCAATTAAACATTAATGTGACAAATGTAAATCTTTGAAACAAGTGGCAACATATTTCTAGTAAATGTATTAAGAAGAAAACTAGTTTTTTTTTCAAATGCTCTTTCTTTGTTTTCATTTCTTACCTCAAATTAATGGAGATATGAGAATATCAAACCTGAAAATCAAATGCAAAGATCAAAAGCAAATCTAAAACCTGAATTTGAAATCAGAGGCAACTCAAACCTGTAGTTCAATTTGATGATCAACTACAAGTTTAAATCATCCTACAACTGCAATTTGAAATGGTAAAAGAATATTAACATCTGTTTCAACTGCAAATGTCAATCTGCAATTTTCAAAGCAAATGAAAATTCAAGTTGAAGCTAAAACCTGCAATTCAAATGGAACCAAGTTCAACAGCAGTTTAAAATCAACAATTAAAGGCATGCAAAGGGATCAACTTCAACAACATGCAAATCAAAAACAGTTTTCAAAATTAAAATGTTAGAGCCTGGAAATTTAACCTGTTCTGCTCTGTCCTGCATTTTTACAGGTGAGTAAATATTTCTTTTAAAAACAGTATGAAATTAATTTAGATTCTAATGCATGTGTTAAATTTGTGGGTTGATCTTGGTGATTGCATGAAATACTTTTCAGTTTTTATACCATTGAATCTATAAAGATCTGTATATGTATGTGTATAGGCTTGAGTACATATGAACTCTGTTTACTGTTATTTTTTTTTTTTTAGGATCAGAATTCTCTTCAAAAATTCAAATCTTATACTAACATCATTATTTTACTTTGATGATTGAATCAAAGTTGTTTGATAATGTTTGAGGAAGAATTTAAAAATGGTTCCTGTAAATCTAAGTTTATAAATAATCTTTAAAATAGATATTACAGTGGGAATCTTGATTCATGTCAAAATTTGTTATCTTTAATTCTTACTTTGGATTATATAGTTGGATTTGTAGATGAAAATAACGAATTTTAACATGCAAATTATAATTTTTAATTGGATAATCAGTTGGGAATTTAAGTTTGGAAGGTTTTGGCATTTGAGTGAATTGCTGTTGATCTATGCAATCATATGATTTGAAATATTGGTCGATGCTTGTTTGTAGAATGTAGATTATAGGAAAAATACAATTAAAATTTTTAAATGGCAAAATATTTCGAATTGAATCAAAGTAGGGTTTCTACCTGTTTCGGCTGTGCTTGGATTGTCGTGATCTTTGCGACATGATAAGGTGACCGGAAGTGATCGCTTCTTGAAGGAACGATGCTCGTGACGTGGAGATTCGGTGGTAGGGACGGCGAGTTCGTCATCGTTAAGGTTTGCGGCGGCGATGGTGTTTTGTGGTCGTGGGATTCTGCAGTGTTTCAGCTGTAGGTCGAATATTTTTTTTTTTTTTTTTGGATTCATTTCTTTGGTTGCTTTTGGGTGTAGTTTAGTGCTCGTGAGTGATCGTGGGATCAACGGAGGTGATCGTGACGTTCGTCGAAGGACGGCGGCGGTTGTGCAAGTGCACCGTGTGCACGCTGTTCTGTGAGGTGAGTGTCGCTGGGGAAGCCCGAGTGGGTTAGCGCGTTACGCTCATGTACGACTCGAAGATGTTGGTGAAGGAGTGCTTCGGGGTTGACGCGGGGTGTTTTGGCGTTTTACTCGGGTTTTAGGGGCAGTCATCTCGAGTTTGTTTCCTGTATAATGTTAACTGAAAGTTACTTGATGATTGAATAAATAAGTACAAGCCTAAGTTTTTATAAAGGGGAAATAAATTTAGAACTTATAACTTGTTCTTGAAGTAAATATAAATCAAATTATTAAAAGTGATATTTGAATTTAATTTCAAACTTAAATTGTTTAAGATGATTGTTTTTTGAAAGTAATTATCTTGATTTAATTTTGAATTTTAATTCAAAAGAAAGTTATCATTTTAAGATATTTAATAAAATTAACAAGTAATATTTTTTTTAAAAAAAAACTAAGTTTTAATTAGATAACTTAAAGTGTTTTCAAATTGAATTTGATTTCTAAATCCTTTATTTTCAAATAAGGATAAGATTATAATATTGAAAACCAAATTTAATAATTTGTTTTTAATTGTTAAAGCTAAATCAATTTCAAATAACTTATTTATAAAGATAAATAATTTTAAATTATTTTGATATGAATTTGAGAATACTTAATGAATATGATTTGTTAATTAAGATTAGTGTTCTCTTAATTAATTAAAGATTTTGAAATTATAAGAAGTTAATTAATTAATTGTTTAATTAATTTTAAATAATTAGTTAATTATTTATTTAATTTTAAATAATCACTTAATTATAATTAATTAAGTGTAATGACTTAATGAAGTAGTTAATGATTAATAATTGAATGTAATTAAAGAGGTTAATTACTTATGGAAGTAATTAATAATGGAGTAATTAGTTAAAGTGATTATTGGTTAATCACTTAATAATATTAATTAAGGAATTAATTAATATAATTGTTTTAAAATTAATTATTTATGAAGTAATTAATTAATTAAAGAATCAAGAATTAATTAATAATGGAATTAATTATTTGTTAAGTAATTAATTAAGGAAGTAATTAAGGTTTATTAATGAAGTAATTAAAGATAATTAATTATGTAAGTAATTAAGAATTAATTACTTAATTTATTTTAGTTAATTAATTAATGTAATTAATTAATGAATGAGATTTATTTAAGATTAATTACTAAGTGTAATTAATTAAAGTGTAATTAATTAATAAGTAATTAATTAAGGATTAATTTATTGATTAATAATTACTTAATGAAGTAATTAAAAGATTAATTAATTGGATTAATTAATCAAGGATTAATATAATTAATTTAGAAGTTAATTAATTAAGAAGTTAATTAATTAAGATAAGTAATTACAAATTGTTAATTATTGTTTATGATTAATAAGATGATTAATTATAAGTTAATTATTTAATTAATTAAAGGTTAATTAATTAATAAAGATCATTAGTTAATGTAATTAATGAATTTAATCAAGGTGATTAATAAAAGTAATTAATTAAAATGTGATTAATTAATTGTAATTAATTAAGCTCTAATGTAATTAATTATAGATAATTAATTAATGAAGGATCATTAATTATTATAATTAATGATAGTAATTAAAAGTTAATTACTGAATATGGTTTAGAATAATTACTTGAATGTAATTAAAGATAATTAATCAAGGAAGATTAATTAAAGATAATCATTAAGAGATGATTAATTTAATTTGATTTGTAATAAATAAATGATGCAGGATTAGGATAATCCAAGTGATTAAAGGATAGTAATTAATTTAATTATAGGTTAATTAAATTGATTTAGAGTTAATCAATTCTGTATGAATGATTGATATTGGATGATTGGTTGATATTGAATGTTGATTGATATTGAGTGATTGAATGATATTGGATGATTTGGATATATCTGTTATGTGATATGCTGTTTATGAGATGAATGTTTGATATGATTATCTGTTGTGATAATGTTATTCATCTATCTGTTTATTATATCATCCTGTATATAAGTTTAAACTGTTTAAAATCCCTTAAGTACAACTTGGACATTAAAATGGCGTTTGGTTTCGGTGAGACCGGGATCGGGTTTCCATATTTGGAATCCGAAAACCACATCGATTCCAATTAAACGTTAGGTCGTTTATCCAAGTGGAGCAAGTGAAGACTCGAGGTGTAAGGGCTATACGTCAGTATAACTCTGTGGGTGATTCCGTAATGAGTTTGACGGAATAGTGCTTATAGATTCGAGATGGAGAATCAGAGTGCAAGGGCTATGGTCGTTGACTCTGAGGGTGATTCCAAAACGAGTGCAACGAGATAGTGCCTTCGGTTTCGTTCGAACCCGGAACGAACTTGTATGGATTGAATGCTTTCAACACATCGTCAGGCGGACGATGAGCATTCTAAGTGATGTGTTCTATAAAGGTAATCGCAGCCTCAAGCCTCATCAACCGGGAATGGCTAAAACAGGGGAGATGCGCCAAGGCTTCGTGGGTAGCCCCCACTTGAGAGTGAGATTCATCCCTGTCTAGAGTCCCTTATTTATTCGGCTGTGTGGGTGGTTGGTCGCGCCAACCACGGGGTGGTCTCATTTGGAACTATTCAGTAAGGAATGGTTCCGGCCTTGTGTTGCAGGGGAGTTAGGGTGGCTCCTCGGTACGTTGATCTAGGCCACGTACTGTGACGGGCGGTACCCCAGTAGCCCTGCCATTGTATGGAATCCAAAATCCAATAAGTGCCTGTACGGTTTTGATTGTGCCCAACTATGTTGGAACGTGAGATGTAAGCATTCCAACTATTTCTTTATTTTATTTTGAAAACCCTAGACACTATTATAATATCATCGGATTTCCTATCAAATGTTTTGGTTAGCGTAAGGTAAAAACTTTTCCATGTTTATGTGTGGGAAGTCTTACGTGATACCTTTTCTTTTCAAAGGTTTTCTAAAGTTAAGCAAATTTTAAACCGTTTACTCACACCAGACCCCTGTCTGACCCGAGTGTTTATTTTCTGTTTTATTAAACTCTTGGGTACTCATATTATATATGAGTAGTCAAGTGATCCAGGTTAGCTTGACGAATTCTGGAGGAGTTATGGAGCAGGAGGCTTCCACGTGTAGATATTATGTTTCCGCTGTGTATGATGTATCTGTGACTTGTATACTTGAGTTGTATGAATTAGACAGATGTTTATAACTGTCTAATATGTGTTGTATAAGTTGTGTAACTCTGATGTACTCTGATACTATGTAATATTTTATGTGATATATTATATTTATTCGTTCCGCTGTGAGTTATCTGTTGTTGTTGTGTTCTTCTTTCTCTTTCTTTTCTTCTTCTATCCCTTTCTTTCTTCATCGGCAACACGATTTCCTGGAGATAGGAAGTCGGGTCGTCGCACTTGGTATCAGAGCAGTAGGTTGAGTGAATACCTAGGCTCTGAAGTGTGTCTTTCTTTAGGGAGCGTTAGGTTGAGCGAATGCCTAAGCTCTGGAGTGTGTCTTTCTTGAGAGAGCGTACTTGTAATTTTTATATATAACTATATATATATTTATATCTACCTGATCTGTTGGGTTATCTGTTCGGATTTGCCAACGTAAGTTTTAGAGGTAGATGGAGTAGTAGTGGTTTGTGTGTGTAACACGACTATCACTGATGGAAGAGGTTCCATATGTTTGAGGTTGGAAGTTTTTGTCGAGACTGTAGGCCTAATACCGTCTCGAGTAAGTTTTGTAGTTTGGAGTATAGGATTTCTCTGATATCCGTAAGAAATCATTTTGAAGATTCGGAGATTATCTTTGGAGTGTAAGTTGGGATTTCGCTTGGGTAAGCGAATTATTCTTGAGTTTGGATTTGTTGGAAGTACAGAAGTAAGTAATGATATCTTGGTAACTGCGTGATCCTTGGATATTTTCTGAAGATGTTTTCTTTTGAAGCAGTTTTAGAAGTAGTTGAGGAGCAGTCTTTACCTACCATAGGGAAGACTCATCTGTGTAGAAGTTATCTGGATCTTTAGCAAGGAGATTGGCTGTTTTGGAATATGAGACTAAGGTCTATGAGTCGTTTTGCTTTGGCATGGTCTCACTTGTTATTCCTTAAGGTAAGAGAGTTGTGGATGCTTGGCTTGGAGTCCGAGTTCCTTGAGAAGTTGTCTGCCATCTCGGAAGTCAGTTGTGTGGTTTGTTGAAGGTTTTGGGTTTTGACAAGACTTAGATTAGAGTCTTTGGATAGCTGTGGTAGCAGTGCAGCTCAGAAATGTTCGGTGTGCTGACGAGAAGGTCTTTTAGCTTTGCAGTATCATCGAGATAGAGTTTGGAAGCTGCAGTGTGTTTTGTTCTCCTTTTGTTCAAGAATCTTTTGTGCTTCTTCTTTTAGCAGTCCGAGCAGATGGTGAATGTTTCTTGAGGGTGAACCTTGTTTGGAAAAGCTTAAGGCTGTTCTAATTGGTAAAGAGATGCCAGTTTCTTTGGAATCTGAATTAGGTAGAATCGCAAAAAGTGACTTGCGATTAATTTGGGAATTTTTCTTGGATTATCTTTGTTTGAGACGGAGGATTCTCATGTGGAAGTAGGAGCTATTGAAATGATCAGAGGTTGTATGCATCTGAAGTTGAGTTCCATATTGATTTGGTTCCAGAAGCGATTTGGGTAGTTAGCTTGGTAGTAGGATGGTTCTTGGAGAAATAAAGAGTTGGTGTAGCAGCTCGGAAAATTTTTGGAATTTGGATTGGTCAGATCCAGTTTTGAATTGGATTCTGGTATAAGGTTGTGTGACTGAGTCGGATGTGTCACTCAGATTTTTATGGATTTGGTGGGCAAAGTTTCCCGGATATATTGGATAAGTTTGTATTCATGTTCATCAATAGTATTCTCATTTATTTCAGAATCAGAGTTGTGCAGCGGAAGCGAGGTAGCAGCTGTGTAAGGAAGGAAGTAAGTTCAGTTTGCTATTGTTTAAGGAATAGAGCTTATGTTCTGGATTTCGACGGGTTTTGGAAAGCTTTTCTGTTGGATAGGATCCAGAAGCTTGTTTGCTTTGGTCTTGTTGTTTCTGGAAGTATCAGCATTGGTTGAGCTGATCATGAGGAGAATTGGCAGCCCAGGATTGTCTGTTGGGATATACAGATATGAGATAAGGAGTTTGGAATTTGAAGTTGGGGACTTCAGTGATGTTAGAATTTTCTGGTTAAGAGAACAGATTTTGGATAAGATTGGTTGAGTAGTGCTGTGGCATTTGAGATCTCTTATCTATGTTTTTTAGGATGAGATTGAATTGCCAGTTTGGATATCTAGAATTCATTTTGTAACACGTGTCTCTAAGGGAGTACGTGTATGATTCATCATTGGTTGTTGAATCTGTAGTTCAGTTGGAGTTGGATGTTGAGCTGGATTTGAGAATAGTCTGATGTTCTGTTCAGATTAAAGGATCTAGAGATGAGTGAAGCTCTGGATTTAGTTGTGTAGTTAGTTTGTTGGCTTTTGTAGAGCGAGTCTCCCGGTGATTTATACTTAGGGAAACTCGAGATAGTATTAAAGATTTATTCTGATTTGTGTCAGAATAAATTAGTTTGAGTTGTTTGTTTGTTTGATTAATTGCTATGGATGTTAGTAACTGGTTGTTAGGAATGCTTTGCTGTTTAAAATTAAATCTGTACTGGATTATTAAATTACCTTTGCTTTTAAATTTCGGGGACGAAATTCTTTTAAGGGGGGAGGATTGTAACGACCCGGAATTTTGGGCAATAACAATTTAATAATCTGTGTTAATAATTTAATTGGATTGATAATTTTCATTGTAATTTTAATTTAAAATTGGCTAATGTAATCTTTTAAAGGTTAATGAATTTATAATCTGGCAATAAAATTGATAAGAATTGTTTTTCAAAAGCTAATAAAATTTTATTCTATTTATAATGTATACATTTGATATATATTGTAAATAGGAGATCTTTTGTTTTAAAGATAAATTTTCAAATTATAATATATATGTACGTATATGTTATAGTTTGAGTTGTGTTGAAATTTAATTTTAATCTATTGACAATTTAGATATGAATGAATATTGTAATTGAAGCTTTGTTTTAGAATCAATGTTTTCAAAAGTTAATTTAAATATTAATTCAATTGTTTTAAAAATATAAAGATTAATTTATTTGCTTTCAAAATATAAGATAATTGTTGTTTTAAAATATGATAGTTAAAAGAGAATTTAATTTAAGTTTTTTTTTTCTTTAAAAGTGTTTAGATTTGAAATAACATGTATAAGAAGATATATTTATATTATAATTAGCTTTAGAACATTTTCTTATAAAGGTAAATTTATATTCACATATGTAAGTATTAATTAATAAAGTAAAATAAATATGTAAGTATAAATTTATAAAGCAAATTAAAATATAAGTTTATGTTTACATTTAAATTAAATAAAAATTAATTAAAAACACTTAAAGACAAGTGTGAGCATGTTAACACTTTTTAAAGACATTTGTAAGTTTACTTTCAAAAAAAAAAAGACATTTGTAAGCAATTAAACATTAATGTGACAAATGTAAATCTTTGAAACAAGTGGCAACATATTTCTAGTAAATGTATTAAGAAGAAAACTAGTTTTTTTTTCAAATGCTCTTTCTTTGTTTTCATTTCTTACCTCAAATTAATGGAGATATGAGAATATCAAACCTGAAAATCAAATGCAAAGATCAAAAGCAAATCTAAAACCTGAATTTGAAATCAGAGGCAACTCAAACCTGTAGTTCAATTTGATGATCAACTACAAGTTTAAATCATCCTACAACTGCAATTTGAAATGGTAAAAGAATATTAACATCTGTTTCAACTGCAAATGTCAATCTGCAATTTTCAAAGCAAATGAAAATTCAAGTTGAAGCTAAAACCTGCAATTCAAATGGAACCAAGTTCAACAGCAGTTTAAAATCAACAATTAAAGGCATGCAAAGGGATCAACTTCAACAACATGCAAATCAAAAACAGTTTTCAAAATTAAAATGTTAGAGCCTGGAAATTTAACCTGTTCTGCTCTGTCCTGCATTTTTACAGGTGAGTAAATATTTCTTTTAAAAACAGTATGAAATTAATTTAGATTCTAATGCATGTGTTAAATTTGTGGGTTGATCTTGGTGATTGCATGAAATACTTTTCAGTTTTTATACCATTGAATCTATAAAGATCTGTATATGTATGTGTATAGGCTTGAGTACATATGAACTCTGTTTACTGTTATTTTTTTTTTTTTTTAGGATCAGAATTCTCTTCAAAAATTCAAATCTTATACTAACATCATTATTTTACTTTGATGATTGAATCAAAGTTGTTTGATAATGTTTGAGGAAGAATTTAAAAATGGTTCCTGTAAATCTAAGTTTATAAATAATCTTTAAAATAGATATTACAGTGGGAATCTTGATTCATGTCAAAATTTGTTATCTTTAATTCTTACTTTGGATTATATAGTTGGATTTGTAGATGAAAATAACGAATTTTAACATGCAAATTATAATTTTTAATTGGATAATCAGTTGGGAATTTAAGTTTGGAAGGTTTTGGCATTTGAGTGAATTGCTGTTGATCTATGCAATCATATGATTTGAAATATTGGTCGATGCTTGTTTGTAGAATGTAGATTATAGGAAAAATACAATTAAAATTTTTAAATGGCAAAATATTTCGAATTGAATCAAAGTAGGGTTTCTACCTGTTTCGGCTGTGCTTGGATTGTCGTGATCTTTGCGACATGATAAGGTGACCGGAAGTGATCGCTTCTTGAAGGAACGATGCTCGTGACGTGGAGATTCGGTGGTAGGGACGGCGAGTTCGTCATCGTTAAGGTTTGCGGCGGCGATGGTGTTTTGTGGTCGTGGGATTCTGCAGTGTTTCAGCTGTAGGTCGAATATTTTTTTTTTTTTTTTGGATTCATTTCTTTGGTTGCTTTTGGGTGTAGTTTAGTGCTCGTGAGTGATCGTGGGATCAACGGAGGTGATCGTGACGTTCGTCGAAGGACGGCGGCGGTTGTGCAAGTGCACCGTGTGCACGCTGTTCTGTGAGGTGAGTGTCGCTGGGGAAGCCCGAGTGGGTTAGCGCGTTACGCTCATGTACGACTCGAAGATGTTGGTGAAGGAGTGCTTCGGGGTTGACGCGGGGTGTTTTGGCGTTTTACTCGGGTTTTAGGGGCAGTCATCTCGAGTTTGTTTCCTGTATAATGTTAACTGAAAGTTACTTGATGATTGAATAAATAAGTACAAGCCTAAGTTTTTATAAAGGGGAAATAAATTTAGAACTTATAACTTGTTCTTGAAGTAAATATAAATCAAATTATTAAAAGTGATATTTGAATTTAATTTCAAACTTAAATTGTTTAAGATGATTGTTTTTTGAAAGTAATTATCTTGATTTAATTTTGAATTTTAATTCAAAAGAAAGTTATCATTTTAAGATATTTAATAAAATTAACAAGTAATATTTATTTTAAAAAAAAACTAAGTTTTAATTAGATAACTTAAAGTGTTTTCAAATTGAATTTGATTTCTAAATCCTTTATTTTCAAATAAGGATAAGATTATAATATTGAAAACCAAATTTAATAATTTGTTTTTAATTGTTAAAGCTAAATCAATTTCAAATAACTTATTTATAAAGATAAATAATTTTAAATTATTTTGATATGAATTTGAGAATACTTAATGAATATGATTTGTTAATTAAGATTAGTGTTCTCTTAATTAATTAAAGATTTTGAAATTATAAGAAGTTAATTAATTAATTGTTTAATTAATTTTAAATAATTAGTTAATTATTTATTTAATTTTAAATAATCACTTAATTATAATTAATTAAGTGTAATGACTTAATGAAGTAGTTAATGATTAATAATTGAATGTAATTAAAGAGGTTAATTACTTATGGAAGTAATTAATAATGGAGTAATTAGTTAAAGTGATTATTGGTTAATCACTTAATAATATTAATTAAGGAATTAATTAATATAATTGTTTTAAAATTAATTATTTATGAAGTAATTAATTAATTAAAGAATCAAGAATTAATTAATAATGGAATTAATTATTTGTTAAGTAATTAATTAAGGAAGTAATTAAGGTTTATTAATGAAGTAATTAAAGATAATTAATTATGTAAGTAATTAAGAATTAATTACTTAATTTATTTTAGTTAATTAATTAATGTAATTAATTAATGAATGAGATTTATTTAAGATTAATTACTAAGTGTAATTAATTAAAGTGTAATTAATTAATAAGTAATTAATTAAGGATTAATTTATTGATTAATAATTACTTAATGAAGTAATTAAAAGATTAATTAATTGGATTAATTAATCAAGGATTAATATAATTAATTTAGAAGTTAATTAATTAAGAAGTTAATTAATTAAGATAAGTAATTACAAATTGTTAATTATTGTTTATGATTAATAAGATGATTAATTATAAGTTAATTATTTAATTAATTAAAGGTTAATTAATTAATAAAGATCATTAGTTAATGTAATTAATGAATTTAATCAAGGTGATTAATAAAAGTAATTAATTAAAATGTGATTAATTAATTGTAATTAATTAAGCTCTAATGTAATTAATTATAGATAATTAATTAATGAAGGATCATTAATTATTATAATTAATGATAGTAATTAAAAGTTAATTACTGAATATGGTTTAGAATAATTACTTGAATGTAATTAAAGATAATTAATCAAGGAAGATTAATTAAAGATAATCATTAAGAGATGATTAATTTAATTTGATTTGTAATAAATAAATGATGCAGGATTAGGATAATCCAAGTGATTAAAGGATAGTAATTAATTTAATTATAGGTTAATTAAATTGATTTAGAGTTAATCAATTCTGTATGAATGATTGATATTGGATGATTGGTTGATATTGAATGTTGATTGATATTGAGTGATTGAATGATATTGGATGATTTGGATATATCTGTTATGTGATATGCTGTTTATGAGATGAATGTTTGATATGATTATCTGTTGTGATAATGTTATTCATCTATCTGTTTATTATATCATCCTGTATATAAGTTTAAACTGTTTAAAATCCCTTAAGTACAACTTGGACATTAAAATGGCGTTTGGTTTCGGTGAGACCGGGATCGGGTTTCCATATTTGGAATCCGAAAACCACATCGATTCCAATTAAACGTTAGGTCGTTTATCCAAGTGGAGCAAGTGAAGACTCGAGGTGTAAGGGCTATACGTCAGTATAACTCTGTGGGTGATTCCGTAATGAGTTTGACGGAATAGTGCTTATAGATTCGAGATGGAGAATCAGAGTGCAAGGGCTATGGTCGTTGACTCTGAGGGTGATTCCAAAACGAGTGCAACGAGATAGTGCCTTCGGTTTCGTTCGAACCCGGAACGAACTTGTATGGATTGAATGCTTTCAACACATCGTCAGGCGGACGATGAGCATTCTAAGTGATGTGTTCTATAAAGGTAATCGCAGCCTCAAGCCTCATCAACCGGGAATGGCTAAAACAGGGGAGATGCGCCAAGGCTTCGTGGGTAGCCCCCACTTGAGAGTGAGATTCATCCCTGTCTAGAGTCCCTTATTTATTCGGCTGTGTGGGTGGTTGGTCGCGCCAACCACGGGGTGGTCTCATTTGGAACTATTCAGTAAGGAATGGTTCCGGCCTTGTGTTGCAGGGGAGTTAGGGTGGCTCCTCGGTACGTTGATCTAGGCCACGTACTGTGACGGGCGGTACCCCAGTAGCCCTGCCATTGTATGGAATCCAAAATCCAATAAGTGCCTGTACGGTTTTGATTGTGCCCAACTATGTTGGAACGTGAGATGTAAGCATTCCAACTATTTCTTTATTTTATTTTGAAAACCCTAGACACTATTATAATATCATCGGATTTCCTATCAAATGTTTTGGTTAGCGTAAGGTAAAAACTTTTCCATGTTTATGTGTGGGAAGTCTTACGTGATACCTTTTCTTTTCAAAGGTTTTCTAAAGTTAAGCAAATTTTAAACCGTTTACTCACACCAGACCCCTGTCTGACCCGAGTGTTTATTTTCTGTTTTATTAAACTCTTGGGTACTCATATTATATATGAGTAGTCAAGTGATCCAGGTTAGCTTGACGAATTCTGGAGGAGTTATGGAGCAGGAGGCTTCCACGTGTAGATATTATGTTTCCGCTGTGTATGATGTATCTGTGACTTGTATACTTGAGTTGTATGAATTAGACAGATGTTTATAACTGTCTAATATGTGTTGTATAAGTTGTGTAACTCTGATGTACTCTGATACTATGTAATATTTTATGTGATATATTATATTTATTCGTTCCGCTGTGAGTTATCTGTTGTTGTTGTGTTCTTCTTTCTCTTTCTTTTCTTCTTCTATCCCTTTCTTTCTTCATCGGCAACACGATTTCCTGGAGATAGGAAGTCGGGTCGTCGCAAGCATAGGATTATTTCCGGCGTAATCCACCTAGTGTGGCTAATGATGGTTTATAACAGTAGTCTCACAATAGTCTTGCCATAAAGTACAATTGTGTCGTCAGTTGCTGAAGTCGGATCTTTCGAATATGAACCATGAAACTCTAACAGAAAGTACTATAAAATTAAGCACTCTCGATGACTCCAGCGTAATCTCCTACAAATACGAACCTGTCGTCGTTTGACGGATGAATTACACAGCAGTCGAAAAAGTAACGTTTCTTGCTCTGGATATGAGGAAAATACAACTTTAATTAGATCCTGCAAGGAAGTGATAACGGACAATCAATTGCAAATCTCAATTCCCCTTGAAAAAAACTGCCTTTGGATATCTCTCAAAGGAAATGTGCAAAAATGCCACCAGCAATTATTAAATCTGCTCATAAGCAATGAGATAATTCTATCGTTATCTATAGGTAGAGCTCGACCCTACTGCCCTTATTTCAAAGCATATATTTCTCTGGTGGAAACCGAATGGAAACTATTGTTTACAAATACTTTACAAAAATGTTATAAATGTTAACTTAAATTGATAAGTTTCTTTTAAGGTCCTTGCTTTTATGATAGAAAATTAATTACGATGAAGCAAAAGGCTCCCAAATTACAGACTACTGGAATGTCCTTTGCAAAAGTTACACAGAAATTAATAGCGATTATAATTTTCCAAATCACGTGGCTACATTGAATGAGAACAGTGAAACATAAATGGAGTGTGAATGGCTTCCCATTATATGTCAAAATTGCAGAAGCTTTGGCCACAATGTGTTTCAAAGGAAGTATGTATACCAAAGAATAATAAGCAGTCAACAGACATAACGGTAATATAGATATAGACTCATCCACAACAACTTAAACAAACAAACACAAACTGAAGCCAATGTCATAGTTTCAAACGAAAAGAATACAACACATCAAGTTGCCTGCCTCTCGGAAGCACAACAATGATCAGAATACAGCAGTTGAAACAAATATTACACAATCAAAGTCTGAGTCAAACTACAATACTGATAAACGCAATGAACAAAATAAACCCGATAAGGCATACAGCAAGGGAAATTGCGATAATAGAAACTCTCTGAAAGTGTCATTTCAAATGTTGAGGTTGAACTAGCAGCCAAGAGTTCTCTAGCAACACAAGTCCAGAAGAAGTTCAAATCGAAGCTGAGAACTGCATTGAAAACACAAATAATACAAGCAACAAGTTAGATGAATCAATTACAGATAAGAACACAGGCTAAGGACAGAAAAATACAAGGAAAACCAGAATAGACGAAACTCCATTTGAATTCAAAGCTACACAATCAGAGAATGTGGTCGGAAACCCAGCATGGAGTAATTTAGTTCATAAGATTGAGAACGAAAGTAGAAAAGTAGAAAATCAAAGAGAACTAGGCTAAATGGGGTTGCTCCTGTCCTAGAAAGTAGCAGCAAGTCTTCCTCATTTTAATCTATGGACTTGCTCATTTGGAATATAAGGGGATAAATTCCCCATCTAAACAGTGTGAGTCTGTACAAATGATAAGACAAAGTAAATCTTCAATCATAGCAATCTAGTGATACTGTCGACTACAAATATTAAGAAAGTAGCATATATGATTAACCCATGAAATTTCAAACATGACAATGATAAACTGCAGAAAAGTAGAACCACGGTGGTCTGAGATCCATCAATTTGGACAAATAAAGTTATATAAGTCTAATCAGTGCATTATTTGTCTAGTACACAACAATGGAGGTTTAAGAATGATATGTACCTTTGTATATGCTCACAATCATGAAGATAAAAGGAAACAGATCTGGGAATACATTACAAATGTGGCCAACCAAATAAACATCTCATGGATTGTTGTGGGTGATTTCGACACAGTACTATACAATCGCAAGAGAACTAATAATGGAATTTATTCTATAGATGCAGGTTTTGAATTTATGAGTTGTATTTCCAGTGCTGAATTAATGGACCCAGCTTTAAAGGTAACTAGTACGAACCCGTCCTTCGCATACAGACCGCACTCAACCTCTTATCATCATAACATGTTTAAATGATTTATATGGTTCATTGATTAAGAAATAGTGATCTTTTTTTTATCAATTTTCAAATAAGTCTGCATTTTGTCGAAAACTTGTGTATAAATCTTTGAAAACAACAATGCAGATAGTACTAATGCTTGATAAACAATTGTAAAATATCGAGCAAAAATGATTTCAAAGATAAAATTTCTACACAATAAACATAAATTATACACATATAAATTTATTGTGTGCATCAGCTGTTGCTCCATGCATTACCTGTATTATATGTAACTTCATTTGATGAGATACCTTTATCAATCATTTTATTTAATATTTGATGCTGTTGATTCCATTTGCTGCTTCGGTAATAACTATCTATAAGAGCAGTGCAGGTAACAACATTTGATTTACACTTGACCATTGATCCAAAAATTCCAAAAGCAACGTTGACATGATTCATGAGAACACAAGTGTTGATGATGATCCTATAACTGACTATGTCTAGGAACACATTATGCGGCATCATATTATCGTAGAATGATAAGATTAGAGGATAAAGAGATATATTTCTGGTTTGAACAATTCTTGTGAAAAATATGCTAAATCTAAAGCATACATATTTTATGTGTGAAGTGTTGGAACTAACAACCATTATTTAACAATATTTTTTTTAATGTGAAGAATATCATTGTATTTCTTTTGCAGTCAAAGCAAATTCAATATAATAAGAAGCATATAATTGTATTTAATGCTTTTGAGCTTTCTGGTTCCATTTCTAATTCCATCTAACATTGTTGCTGTATTTTGGTAATGTTGGATTTCACCAGACTTGATTGTAATTTGTGAAAGTAGAATCAGAGGCTGGAAATTTTCAAAACAATCAACGACATAGATTAGTTAAAAGAAATAAAGTCAAACAGATTAAATAACTTTAATAATATGAATAATCCAAAAAACTGTGATTTTAAAATTTATTTTTAGCTATCAACAATAGATATCATTGGAAAGCATATTAAATTTGAGATTTAATAGTGAAATCGATTCTTAAATCCAATTAATTTAGAAAAAGTTATCACATTTCAAAGTTTGGAATAGAAAGAAACTAAAAACGTGACTGATTCATTTTTCAAAATATGAAGGAGGCATGCGTGCTCTTGAAATCTAACTCAATAATAATATTATAGTATGGATTTTTGTATTTGGTGAGAACTTCAGCATACATAACAAAATAAATGGATGTTTCATTAATTATAAACAAGAAACGAGCTACAGGTCCCTATTTTTGATGTTGTTATAAGAAAAGTCCCTATAGATATAAATATGTAAATTTAGTCCCTATTTTTTGAAAAATAGAAAATGCAAGGTGCTTTGCATTTTTCTGACAGAAAATGCAAGCTAACTTGCAAATTTTAAACTTTGAATTTTTTTTTAAAAATTTTGATATTTTTGAAAAGTGTAAGTTAACCCGCGCTTTCTATCGGGAAAGCGCAAGCTAGTTTGCACTTTTATTTTGAATTTTTTTGAAATTTTGAAATTTTTGAAATTTTTGAAAAATGGAAATTCAAGCTAGTTTGTGCTTTTTGATTTTAAAATTTTTGAAATTTTTTGAAAAAAGCAAGCTAACTTGGACTTTTTATCAGAAAAGCACAAGCTAGTTTTCGCCTTTTCATTTTGAATTTTTTTCGAAAATTTTGAAATTTTCAAAAAAAATTAAATTTTTAAAAAGCGCAAGTTAACTTGCACTTTTTATAAGAAAAGTGCAAGATAGTTTGCGCTTTCTGATTTAGAAAAAATAGGGACTTAATTTACATACTCATTATCTTAGGGACTTTTCTTCCAACATCATAAAAAACAGGGACCTTCGGTGCAAAGTTTGAAAAAAAATTCCCTTTTTAATTGTAGAATTTTCAAATCATTCTCTAAAGTGATCGTACCAGAGTATTCATTAAGATGGTAGAGAACATAGATGAAAAGAAGAACACAACATTCAAATATAACAGTGCTTGGTGTTACAATCATGACTATAAACAGATTGTTGGGCAACAATTTAATCTGCAATTTTTTGGGAATCCATTGTATAATTTTATGCAAAAGCTGCAAGCAATAAAAATTGTTAGTAACATCTCATTTGCGCAGAAATGTGACGATCAGGAAACACAACAACGAATTATATTCACAACTGTTTGAGCACCCCACGAATGAGATGGTTATTAAGAAGTATAAAGAAAGCTGCAGTCTACTTGCTGAAGTAGTTGGAAAATCTTCAAAAATGAAATATAAATGGCGCACTCAAGGGGATAGATCAACACACACGAGGGAGGGAATGGTTGTTAGGGGAAGGGGGGTGGCGAATCATTCTAAACTAGGAGAGCCAAGAGCAATCATTAACTTCAAACAAATTTTGGATGAACAAGGCAAAGCATTTATCTCCATGGACTCATTTCTCAAGGAAGTTACTAACTTTTATGAAACTTTATAATAAACTAAATTCAAACGGTTACTTTCCTAACATTATTTGTAAAAAGATACTTATATAACAAGCTCAGAGGGAATTGGCAAAACCATTTGAAATGGATGAATTAGAGTATGATGTGTTTCAGATTGATGAAAATAGCATCCCAGGACAAAATGGCATCAACTCAACATTCTATAAATCGCATTGGGAGTTAATTGAGAATGAACTACTTACAGCTATGCAGAGTATACAAACTTCAGGAAGATGATTTCTCACTTGAATCACACTTTCATTTACCTTATTCCAAAAATATAGTGTTGAAACCACAACCTCAAACAAGAACAAACTGGTTTTAATCAAGGAATCAATAAAGAAAAAACAGTAAGAACACAAAGCTCATAACATGGTTCAAGTGAGTGTTGGCTAGACACCACTCTACTCCACGGCCAAACCAGCCACAAGGGCTATGCAATCTCTTTATTAATTCTGATTACAATTCTGTACATCAATGAAGTCTTGCTCCAAGAATCATCTCTCAATAGGAATACATAAGTTCTCTCTAGACTCTCTCTAAAATTTGCAATTTGTGAGGAATAGAATAATACAGAGTAAAGTGGTAATAAGAGCCTTATATACATAGGGGTGAACAACTAATAATGCTCCCCTAGACTCGAGTACCAACTATCATAATAGAAATTTTGTTATGAGGTCCAATAATAGCCAGCTGTGTCTTGAGCATTTTACCAATTATAACAATCATCCACCTTGGTAACATGCTTGAGATCAACACCTTGAACTGGTTTTGTTTGGTAAATCAGCAGCTAACTATGTTGAGTAAGCTCAGACAGTGCCTAAACATGCTATAGGGAACATACTTTGTAAACATATTTGATGCATTATCTTTTGTTCCCACCTTGTTTGCTGAGATCCTCTCAAATTTGCAAGTCCTTAATGTTACCATTCTTGGAAAATTGTGAAGAAACTTAATCTTCTGAATAGTTCTAAGGAAGCTTACAGATGAAATCTTGTGCTCAACATACAGTTCAACACACTGTAACTTATATACATACCTAACACTATTAATTTTTACGATAAATTCACGAGTACTTTCAGAACTGAGATTAAGAAAATAAAATCAGGCACCTGGCATCACTTAGTGTAGGAAAAAAATAGGAAATAAATTGATCTGTATGGCATATGCTGAGCCTAACCTTTCCAACTCGCCATCCGCAAATTTCACCTATGATGGATTTGAAGCATCGATGAAATAGGGCAAAGTTTAGAACCAAAAAGGGCTTACTGCACACTAATTATGGTTAAAGAAACTACACAAAGGATGCAAGCAGTAATGACTAGTGGTTTTGTTTGATATGAATGATAATTCACTTGATTTGTTTTGATTGTATGTAATACTATTGACTGGAGCATATTACATGACTTTTACTGAATACAAATGCTAACATTATTAAACATTAAGTATATTTAAATACTTAGTCATATATTTTAATGCTTAGTGGCGTTCTTATTCTTTATCATTTTATAAAAATACTTATTAAGCATAAACTTTTGATTGTAGAATAACACGATTAAACGTAATCAACTAACAGTAGTTACAGTTTTTTATTCACTATTGGTAGTTAATAGTTTTTATTGCAAACAAGTATTATCTAATAGAATATATCACAGCTTAATATGAGATCAAATTGATTTGGAGCTGCTTACATTTAAGTGTTTAAAGTGAACAGTAAGATGTATTATAAATTTGTGTAATGAATTTGATAATTTTAACTTTGTTTCTGCGCAATAGCTTTAATATTTTTAACGTTGTGCTTCTAAGAATCCCCTACTTAAATAGTATTTAAGATGCTGAAGAAATCATTTCAGAATGACTTGTGATTTTTGAAATCATCTGGCCTTATAGAACAGGGACTATGAAAATGAAAATAATCATAGATTTGCTAGTTATTGCAAGTAATAGTTAATAGTTTTTATTGCAAACAAGTATTATCTAATAGATTTGCTAGTTAATAGTTTTTATTGCAAACAAGTATTATCTAATAATCATAGATTTGCTAGTTAATAGTTTTTATTGCAAACAAGTATTATCTAATAGAATATATCACAGCTTAATATGAGATCAAATTGATTTGGAGCTGCTTACATTTAAGTGTTTAAAGTGAACAGTAAGATGTATTATAAATTTGTGTAATGAATTTGATAATTTTAACTTTGTTTCTGCGCAATAGCTTTAATATTTTTAACTTTGTGCTTCTAAGAATCCCCTACTTAAATAGTATTTAAGATGCTGAAGAAATCATTTCAGAATGACTTGTGATTTTTGAAATCATCTGGCCTTATAGAACAGGGACTATGAAAATGAAAATAATCATAGATTTGCTAGTTATTGCAAGTAATACTTTCATATATGATATTTATTTTCTACCATATCAAGTGGCTACTCGAATAATCATCACAAAGTGAACTTAATAAGAATAAAAAAATTCTGATAACAATAATAAGAGTAATGCTAAATTTTAAACACGCTCATCTTAATGTCTCAGGATCTAACCCAATAACTCTAGAAACACAATCTAAAGATCCTTGACTAGTATGAACAAATTAAATTCATAAAAGGGTAAGATTATAAAATGTTTCCAATACGAAATGCTTTTACAGTCATATGTAACGAAATAACGGGTTAGCGTCAGTGCATCAACCCCATACCTTTTTTTGAACAGGGCATAAGCCATGTTAAAGATGTTAAAGAATATTGCAGGAGATTTCATAGTTTATTACTTATTATATTTTGTAGTTTTCCCTAAGTATAATATCTCCAATTATATAATTACTTGGGTTTCAAGTAATGTAGATATAAATATGAGTCACGTATTATTGAATTATTAATTAAGTCTTGTTTCTTCTTTTCTCTTCCCCATTCTTCTATTTTATTTTGTTTTCTTTGTTAATTTCAACATGGTATGGGAGCTTGATTTGGTATTTCAACATGGTATCAAAGCGTGTTTCGATTCTAATAAAATAATTTGCGATTCAAATTTAGAAACTACAATTTACTTCATCAACTGCAGTCAAAATTTATCAATGCTGTTCAGAGAGTGCATCCTAACGTCGTCCCAATTTGAGGTTTGAAGATTTGAAACATGTCAGATGTATTACTCAAACCGTGCTTCTGCTACTTGCAAAACAATTTAAGGTTTTATCAGTTTTCAAATTTTGGATTTCTTTTCCTGATCGGTGTAAATCCCAATTGGAATTCCACTTCCAATCCCATGAGAATCTTCTTATTCTGTTTTTTTCTTTTCTCGGATTCCAACTTCGGATTTCTGATTGGAATTACGCTTCCAATCTCGATTGAAATTTCATTTTCAGTCCCATAGAAATTTCCTTATTTCCATTTTTTCTTTCCAAATTTGAACTTTGGATTTTCGATTCATTATTGTAGTCTTTTTAGATAATTATCTACCAATTATGTATAAGCTGGTATTTGAAGATGGTCTCTCTAACAGCACTTGGAATCGTTCTTTCGCAACATCGAATATTTTGGTGACAGATTTCTGATTTCATATTTTGATTGTGTTTGTTTTGACAAACTCTAGTTGCTACGCATTTTAAGTTTGACGAGTGGGGTTAAAAATGTTAAAGAATATTGCATAAGGTTTCACAATTTATTACTTATTTATTGTATTTTGTAGTTTTTCCATATTATAATATTTTCAGTTATATAATTACTTGGGTTCCAAGTAATCTAGATGTAAATACGAGTCGTGTATTATTGAACTATTAATTAAGTCATCAATAAAGATGTAGTTTTTAATAGCTATTTGTTTCTTCTTTTCTTTTCCTCTTTCTTCTTTTCTATTTTATTTTGTTTTCTTCATTAATTTCTACAAACAACAATACTTGCAAAACAATATTTATTTGTAATCACAAGTCAGAAAAATTAGCAAGACATTTTCTAGATAAAAGAATTGAAAGAAACTTAATTTGGCCTACATGTATAACAAAGGTCAGTTTGATATTTTTAACTAGAAGCACATGGCATGGCATTGAATGTATTATGTAAAGCGAGCTAAAGACGGTTATCAGCTCACTGAAACAAGCAATAACAATCCACTTATGTTTCACAGGTTTGATTAAAAGCCAAGCATAAGTGCTGAAAATTTGAAAATATGAATATCGAATACTTGTGAAACCAAGGGACTTTCTTTGAAAGTAAAGGAGGGGTTGTTGTATACACTGGTTATTTTCAACTTAACCAATTTTGCCACATGTTCTAAGTCACAATTAAAAGTTTTCACCTCTTTTTATAAGACCCGTTAATAACTAATCATTGTTAGCTCTTGTGAACCATGAAAACAGTTTCATCCTCTCCAATAAAAGGCATCAGGCACGAGTATTTTATAGTAACGTTTTAATTGGACATATGATTTATAAGCCTATTTAAAATCATATTTGTAATTAAGTGCAAAATATCATCTTAGTAGTCTATTAACTAGTGTTCACATTCACCCTCACAACTGCTAACAAATGTAAACTTCGACTGGAACCTACGTCCAATTTTAACACATCATACTTGCATATGATAGATATGGTTTAGCTGCATTCTCCACAAGGTTACACAAAGGAATGACCATTTCATCTTCAGAGGCCCAAGTCCATTTAATAAGGTTGTCTGCTCATGTTCAAGTACGTTGTCTCTTCCTTAGCCGCCTACCTCATCTAACTTTTGTTATCCACACAGAAACCCTAATCTATAAATTAGGGCAAAATCAATTTGGACAAAAAACTCTAACCCTAATTTTGTAATTGGGTTAACAGGAAAAGGAATAGTTGAGATGTAATTCGTACCGTTTAGTACTTTGGTTGCAAGTTGAATATTTGTATCCGAGTCCAGCACAGTCGTTGTTCCCTTAAAACAGATTTGCTCCCCCTACGGCGCAGCGGGTTGGCGAGCAACTGTTTCCCAAGGTGAAACGGAACGGGAGCCTGCAAGGTTGCGCTGACGATGCAGGCGACGACGAACTCAAGAGGTTTGTTTATTACAAAACAGAATATGCAGAGAGAAGGATAGAGGGAAAAAAAAGAATGATTTGATTTCGGTTCTACATGCCTTTAAATAGGGTTGGGGAGTTTCCTGTTTGGGAAGAGGCGCTGCTGTTTGAATGGTTGTGACCGTTGGAAAGGTTGCGACAACGGATGCAACTGTTTCTGGCAGCATAAAAATGGTATAATTCGGATCAAAAAATTTTCCGTTTTAGTGCAGCCCAGGTAGCAAACGAAGGCCCATTTAATCATCAGACCCCAAGAGCCCCAAGGCCCAAGACTCAATCTTTGACCATATAATATTAAATATGTAGTATTTTTCATGCCTACATTGCCTCTTCCCTTTCATTTCCTCATTCTTTCTATCTCCCAAGGTGAAACGGAACGGGAGCCTGCAAGGTTGCGTTGACGATGCAGGCGACGACGAACTCAAGAGAGTTGCTTATTAAAGAACAGAATATGCAGAGAGAAGGATAGAGGGAAAAAAAGAATGATTTGATTACGGTTCTGCATGCTTTTAAATAGGGTTGGGGAGTTGTCTGTTTGGGAAGAGGCGCGGCTGTTTGAATGGTTGTGACCGTTGGAAAAGTTGCGACCCTTTAACCAACGGATGCAACTGTTTCTGGCAACAAAAAAGGGTATAATTCGGATCAAAAAATTAGCCATTTTAGCGCAACCCAGGTAGCAAACGAAGGCCCATTTAATCATCAGACCCCAAGAGCCCCAAGTCCAAGACTCAATCTTTGACCATGTAATATTAAATATGTAGGATTTTTCATGCCTACATTGCCTCTTCCCTTTCATTTCCTCACTCTTTCTATCTCCTCATTCTTTCTATCTCTCTCTTTTGATATAGCTTATTAAGCTTTAGTATATATAGTGAAATTTGGATGTGTATTTCCCGATGTGGGACATTGTTCCCTCCTTAGCCACTTATTCATTTTCTAACAATCCCCACATGAATGAGTGGTTATCTATTCTGTTATGAAATATTGCGAAACATTTATCATATCGGTAAAAGTAGCACAGAAGCCTTGAACTTTTCCTAGTGTTTTATCATTATAACTTACTAGCGAATCAGTGGACTAGATTATCTTTGAACTGTAAGTCTTTTGTGTAAGCTTTATAAAGATAACACATGATAAGTGTTTTTAACTCCTTGGTTCTCTGTTTGTGTTCGTTTTAGCCATGAACATATGCTTGGTCTCATGAGTACTTAAGAGAATCAGGCCTCGTTAATTCTCCTTGAAGCGGTGCCTTCTCACTCACATAGGTGATTCTATAAAGAGTATTCCGCAATACTCCACTTGGTTCTTTATAGCTCCAAGTATAGACATCATTAAAAGCTGAGCTTATCCTTTTCTCCGGCGGCATGTGCACTGACTTATCTTAGGAATGTCTAAATGTTTGATTTTTCCAGTGCTTCTAAGTTTTAACCTTAACTTAGTTGTCCCTTTGAACCTAAATCTTGGGATCTCCAGTCAATTAGATTGGGTTTCTGTTGAGGAAAACTTTTTAGTCAATAGGTCTTAAGCTCATTCCTATCGATAAGGTTCGAACTCTCTCTCTCTCTAGGCAAGCCTTTCGTTAGTGGATCCGCAATGTTATCTTTCGACCTTACATAGTCTATAGTGCTAACTCCATTAGAGAGTAGTTGTCTCACGGTTTTATGTCTACGACGAATATGTCTAGACTTACCATTGTATAGTGTACTGTTAGCTCTTCCAATAGCTGACTGACTATCACAATGTATACAGATTGGTGGAACAGGTTTATTCCAATTCGGAATATTTTCTAGAAAATTTCTAAGCCAATCTGCTTCTTCAGCGGCTTTGTCTAAAGCAATGAATTCTGACTCCATTGTTGACCTTGCTATACATGTTTGTTTGGAAGACTTCCATGATATAGCTCCATTTCCTAGGGTAAATACATATCCACTTGTGGATTTGGTATCATTTGAACCAGTTATCCAATTTGCATCACTATATCCTTCTACTACGGAAGGATATTTAGTGTAATGCAAGATGTAGTTTTGAGCATATTTTAAATATCCTAGAACCCTTATTATTGCTTTCCAATGATTTTTACCAGGATTGCTTGTATACCTACTTAGCTTACTTACAGCATATGCAATATCTGGTCTAGTACAATTCATTACATACATTATACTTCCCAGTATTCGAGAGTATTCAAGTTGGTAGATTCCATCACCAGTATTTTTAACCCAATTTTGGTTCATATCAACTGGCGATTTAGCAACAGTTATATTATGTTGTTTGAACTTTTCAAGTATTTTGGCCACATAGTGTGATTGAGATAGTACATAACCTTCTGACGTCTTTAAAATTTTAACGCCCAAAATCACATCAGCCAATCCTAGATCTTTCATATCAAATCTAGATGACAACATATCCTTTGTTGATTTGATTATGGCATTATTATTGCCTAGTATCAATAAGTCATCAACATATAGGCAAACTATGACATATCCCATATCTACATTCTTCATATAGACACATTTATCTGATTCATTTATTTTGAATCCATTTGTCATCATAGTTTCATCAAATTTTTCATGCCATTGTTTTGGCGCTTGTTTGAGACCATAAAGTGATTTTACTAACTTATACACTTTATTCTCATTTCCTGGGCTTAGGAACCCTTCAAGTTGCTGCATGTATATTTCTTCCTCTAACTCACCATTCAGAAATGTAGTTTTTACATCCATATGATGTATTTCTAAATTTAGTATAGAAGCAATAGCAATAAGCATCCTAATGGATGTTATTCTTGTTACTAGTGAGTAAGTATTAAAGTAATCTAGATCTTCCTTTTGTCTAAATCCTTTGACTGCCAGTCGGGCTTTATATTTATTTATTGAGCCATCAGCTTTAAGTTTTTTTTAAAGATCCATTTATACCCTAATGGTTTCGATCCTTTAGGAAGATCTACTAGTTCCCATGTGTGGTTTTGTAAAATGGATTCAATTTCGCTATTGACAGCTTCTTTCCAATAAGGAGCATCAGGTGATGACATTGCTTGTTTATATGTTAGAGGTTCATTTTCTGCCATATATGCATAGAACTCAGGCCCAAAGGTTTTTGATGTCCTTTGTCGTTTGCTCATTCTTGGTTCCCCTAACTCTTGATCATTTTCATGATCAACACGATGTTCAAGAGTTTCTTCTTCTCTTGATCTCTTTTGGATACTAGTACCATTGGATTCCTTTAGTGGAAATATGTTTTCAATGAATCTTGCATTTCGAGATTCGATTATGGTGTTTTCATGAATGTCATCAATTTCAGATTTATGCACCAAGAATCGATATGTACTACTATTATGAGCATATCCAATAAATATGCAATATATAGTTTTGGGTCCAATTTTGACCTTTTTAGGTTTAGGTATTTCTACCTTTGCTAAGCACCCCCACACTTTTAAGTATTTGAAAGATGGAGGTCTATTTTTCCACAGTTCATGTGGTGACTTAAAGGTCTTTTTGCGAGGTACTTTTTTCAGTATATGATTAGCTGAAAGTATCGCTTCACCCCAGAAATTGTCTGGTAATCCAAAACTAATAAGCAGAGCATTCATCATTTCCTTCAGGGTACGATTCTTACGTTCTGCTATTCCATTAGATTGAGGAGAATATGGTGCTGTTGTTTGATGGATTATACCATTTTGAGCGCAAAATTCCTCAAGTGGAAATTCGTATTCTCCACCTCTATCACTTTGCAAGGCTTTTATCTTTTTGTTTAGTTGATTTTCAACTTCTCCCTTGTATTGTTTAAACGTTTCAAAGGCCTCATCCTTGCTTCTTAGTAGGTACACATAACTGTACCTAGTGCAATCATCGATATAGGTAATAAAATACCTTTTACCTCCTCTGGTTTGACACATCGTTAGATCACATACATCAGTATGTATTAAATCTAACGGCCCGGTATTCCTTTCAACATGATGAAAGGAGGTTCTAGTTAACTTTGCTTCAGCACATGTTTCACATTTGTAGTTGTGATCTATAGTAAATTAGGTATAAAATCTAAGTTAACCATTTTTCGCAAAGTATCAAAATTCACATGGCCTAGTCTAGCATGCCATATATTAAATGACTCCGCAATATAAACAGAAGAATCTATTTTATTCATATCTTTTGGTACAACAGTCATTACATTCATCTTGAATAGACCATCACTCACATACCCTTTACCCACATACACTCCATTTTTAGACAATACAAAATTATCAGAAATAAAGACCAACTTGAAACCATTCTTGCTCAGCAATGATCCCGAAACTAAGTTCTTACGAATGTCTGGTACATGCAGAACATCATTCAAAGTGAGTTCTTTTCCAGAAGTCATTTTGAGAACCACTTTTCCTTTTCCTTCAACCTTCGACGTGGAGGAGTTTTCCATGAAGAGTTGCTCTTTTTGTGTCGCAGGCTTGTAGTTGGAAAACATCCACTTGTTGGCACAAATGTGTTTTGTGGCACTAGTGTCCACAAACCATTCCTTCGTGTTGCGAACTAAGTTGCATTCTGAGATCTCGACTGACAAGTTCATTTCTGAAACTCCATCCGAAAGCCTATCATGCTCCGTAACATTGGCTTGGTCTTTCTGCTTCTTTGGTCCTCGTCACTCACTTGCCTTATGGCCTTTCTTCCCGCAATTATGGCAGTTCCCTTTGAACTTCTTAGCCTTCTTTGCATTTGGATTATTTTCTCTCTTTCTTTTGTCGTTCTTGTCGGTCAACAACGTTTGCTTTTGTCACCATGGTGTTGGTTGACTTCTTTTCAAATTTTCCGTTATCCTCTTCAATTCTGAGTCGAACAACAAGATCTTCCATAGTCATTTCTTTCTGTTTGTGCTTCAGATAGTTCTTGAAGTCCTTCCATGATGGAGGCAACTTCTCGATAGCAGCAGCAACTTGAAATGATTCGCTTAACTCCATCTTCTCATCATGAATCTCATGGATGATAACCTGAAGTTCCTGAATCTGGATGACTACTGTTTTGGTGTCGACAATCTTGAAGCCTAGGAATTTGCTGACTATGAACTTCTTCATCCCGGCGTCTTCCATTTTGTACTTT
Source organism: Allium cepa (assembly GCA_030765085.1). NCBI lineage: Eukaryota > Viridiplantae > Streptophyta > Magnoliopsida > Asparagales > Amaryllidaceae > Allium > Allium cepa. The sequence goes on from CM060928.1 coordinate 963,546,258, forward strand.
TTCTCGAGGGACAACCAAAGAGTCTTTGCAGTTTGAACAGTGCAGTACACATTGTACAGACTATTCTCCAAACCATTGAGAATATAATTCTTGCAAATGAAGTCAGAACCCTTCCAAGCTGTGAGGGCCTCGACCTTGGTGGCGTCGGGCTTGAGTTCATCTACTTGTGGAGGGTCCTCTGTTAGGTATTTGGATAGACCTAACGTAGTCAATTAGAAGAGCATCTTCTGTTGCCAGCGCTTAAAATCCCGGCCATTGAATTTTTCAGGCCTCTCTCCATGTGAGAAGGGTACAGGGTGTGTGACAAGTGGTGCTGTAGGAGCGGAGGGCAATGGCTGCTTTGTTGTCGAAGTGTTACTGTCTTGAGCCATCGTCTGAAATGATATGACTTCAATTAGTACACAAAACAGAATCAAACAAAGCACAAATCTGTTTTAAGAATGTTATCCACACAGAAACCCTAATCTATGAATTAGGGAAAAATCAATTTGGGTAAAAAAAACCTAATCCTAATTTTGTAATTGGGTTAACAGGAAAAAAAATAGTTGAAATGTAATTCGTACCGTTTAGTACTTTGGTTGCAAGTTGAATATTTGTATCTGAGTCCAGCACAGTCGCTGTTCCCTTAAAACAGATTTGCTCCCCCTACGGCGCAGTGGGTTGGCGAGCAACTGTTTCCCAAGGTGAAACGGAACGGGAGCCTGCAAAGTTGCGCTGACGATGCAGGCGACGACGAACTCAAGAGAGTTGCTTATTACAGAACAGAATATGCAGAGAGAAGGATAGAGGGAAAAAACAGAATGATTTGATTTCAGTTCTGCATGCCTTTAAATAGGGCTGGGGAGTTGCCTGTTTGGGAAGAGACGCGGCTGTTTGAATGGCTGTGACCGTTGGAAAGGTTGCGACCCTTTAACCAACGGATGCAACTGTTTCTGGCAGCAAAAAAGGTATAATTCGGATCAAAAAGTTAGCCGTTTTAGCGCAGCCCAGGTAGCAAACGAAGGCTCATTTAATCATCAAACCCCAAGAGCCCCAAGGCCCAATCTTTGACCATATAATATTAAATATGTAGGATTTTTCATGCCTACATTGCCTCTTCCCTTTCATTTTCTCATTCTTTCTATCTCCTCATTCTCTTTTGATATAGCTTATTAAGCTTTAGTATATATAGTGAAATTTGGATGTGTATTTCCCGATGTGGGACATTGTTCCCTCCTTAGCCACTTATTCATTTTCTAACAACTTTCATAGTGAAACCTCTGGTGGAACTAAATTTTAGAGCATTAGTGTTGTTTGAATTTGAAAATTAGTATCTTTTATATCAAATACTAATGTAGAAACTTTACATTGTCAAACAGAAGTATAATAAAAGCAGAAATAAGTAACAAATATTTAAATTTAAAAGCACTTAAGATGTTATTTGATAGGGTAATAACAATTATGATAGCTACTGACCAACGAGTTACAAGTACAACAAAGTGCATTTCCTACAACCATGTGTTTCCATTATTATTTTTCCTTGCAACTAGCAACGAGTTCCATAATATGTGGCAGAGATGAGTAATTTATGTCCAAAAACATGGCACTTAAATTATAATACTAGTCTCTGCCACTTTCGCTATATCCCTAGCATATTGCAATCCATATCTCTAAAATACATGCATGCACATTTCAATCACTTAAACAACTAAAGATGCATTTGTGTATCATCCATCCAAAGTAGGTTTCATGTTTCCAACATTTTATTTAATTTCTTTATCAGCATTTCCTCGCATAATTAAGGATAACGACACTATTTCCTTGCTCAACTTACCGAATTTCAAACAAAATCAATTGAACAGATGTTAAATCCCTAATTAACAAAATGCCATAAAAGCAAAGGAAGACTGTACCAATTCAATTCAAAAATCAAAAACATCGTATAAACAAAAAACTTACCACTGGCAGGGTCTTTTTATCATGAAAAACATTGACAGCCTTGTGAGCTTCCTCTCTAGTCGGACATATCAGAAAATAACAACCTGCATTATGCACCAGAAAATTAAAATCTCGAGCTAAACTGAAACCACCAAATGGTATTGAACCCAAGTTAAAACCAACCGCACGACGTCTTGATTGCCTTATCTTTAATAATGCTGACCACCTTAACTCTCAAGAATTTGTCTAATATAGAAATTAGTTGATGTTCGGTCATTTACTTCGAACTAGACCGATGAAAAGCTTTGCACCTAGAATATCCAAATTGATTAGAAAGAATCGATTGAAATAAAAAAAATGGGGAGAAATTCAGTGGAGAATAGAGTAGGATCAAAATATATCTGAGGAAGATGAGGATTAGTCTTAATTAAACTACAGAAATGGGGAGAGATTCTGGAGAGAGGAGAATCATATCGAAATATAGGAGAGTAAGACATGGTTTTGTCCTGCAAAATATATATTAGATTTTGTCTGCAGAAATTATTAGCAAACATCTAACAGTCGTTTTGATGATAATCAAAACATGCATTTTCAACCATGGCACCGTGTCAATGTCCCCATCCATCTTTAATCTTTAATGTTAATAAACAGAATTTTTTCTACATGATTCACCAATGCGCCTCCAATTTCAACTGTTTATGTTGTGTTAAAGATACCCTCAAACTGATTTTATCGTATAAAAAACCTAAAGAATTCATGTGATCAATTTCAATCATTTGAGAAAAGACAAAATTGATGATGAAAAACACATTAACAACAAAACTAAATAGTATAGTATCATTTCGAATGAGATGTACAACATTAACATATGAGTCATGATTAGATAAATAATCACTAATTTATCTTTCAAACACCACAATATCTCCAGAAGTACCAGCAAATTTTCAATCGTGTTTACTGGCCCATTAGCTCAGTTGGTTAGAGCGTCGTGCTAATAACGCGAAGGTCGCAGGTTCGAGACCTGCATGGGCCGTATTTTTTCTACCTTAAATGATTCCCAATAAATATATTTTTACGTTTTATTACAATCCCCATTACAATGCATGTGTTTTTTTTTCAACATCTTTTCCGTCTTTCGATTCTCATACGCACATTCATCAATTTTGTTTGAAGTATTGTATCGCCAATGAGAATGATATTGTCAACAAAATTTGTGCTTCAAGGATCTTTTTATACATTATTCTAAACAATAATTCAACCCTATCCAGTACTTCATGCTTCAAGGATCTTTGTATAGATTATTTTAACCAATAATTCAACCTTATCAAGTACAAACTGATTATACAATTACTGACTTTGGGAATCGATGAGGAATATTTAAAGGTAGTATCATTTTGATCCTGTTAGGAACTGAGTTGATGTTTTGATGACAACAACCTTATATAGTTATTATACTTTACTTTATAAAATATATACTAACATTTCCACATATATATATATATATATGTATGTATGTATGTATATAGGAAGTATATGCAGGTATCATCGAAGACTAATCGGTATAAAGACTCAAGCATCAAGATGGAGATTAGAGATTCAAGATTCAAGACTCTAGAGAATCAAGATTTCAAGAGCTCAAGATAAGTGTCTAGTATTTTGTTAAAACTTCATAATAGCACTCTCATCTTTCTTCCAATTTTCTTTTGGGATGGAACCCAATTTCTATCGAAACCAGTGGCTTACAAACCCATGACAAGTAGCTTACAAACCTACGACAAGTGGCTTACAAACCCACGAAAATCAAAATCATTTAAACTACTTTGTACAAGTTCTCGAGTCCTATGGAGGAGCTCTGTAGGAAGGTTCTTGCAATTTCAGTTTGAATAGATTTTTCAAAATGTTTTTAAATCTGTTTTCAAAATGTTTTAGCTTTCAAAATCATGTTTTCAAAAATACTTTCAAACTTTGTTTTATCCTTGAAATATTCCTCTATTCTGATTTTAAAAACTTCTATTTTTAAAACATCAAAACTTATTCTGATTTTAAATATTACTTATATAATTGACGGTCTACATCAATTATATATATATGTATTTAAAATAATGTTTTATATTCATTCTATATCTCAAAATATTGTTTAATCCCTTTACTTTGCTTCGGAGAAGTTTCAACTTGTTTTAAATTCAATTGTCTTTACAAAACAACATCTCTATAATTTTGAACTAAGGGATGTCGACATAAAGGGATACCCCATGTCGACATGGTGATAGTTGGATTCAAAATTCAATTTTCAAAAGAAGCGTCCATTCGTTCGAAAACCTTTCGCCAATGGTTATGACTGTTGTGCATCTATATAAAGGCTTCCAAAACGAATTTTTTTAACAACTACTTTCTTATTTTCTTTACTCTTTCTTCTCCACCATTCCATATCCATAAAACTTCATATTTTCAAGATCGTGCCATGATTCTGCCAAATTCTCAATAGGAAATCATTTAGATACTCTCTCTATTTGATTCTCCATCATTCTACTAAAGATCAAAGTGCTATTCAAAGTTATAGGATTAATTTGTATTCAAAAAGTCCATAGAGTCTATCCATTCAAAAGGATTGTTGTTAAGAAGTATTAGGGTGATCTTGTGTCCCGTAAATCAAGAGAGTTTGCCCCATACTCGGAGATAGGAGGGTTCCTCAAGGCCTTAGAAATTGAGGGTTGTAATTTGGATACCGGCTTATAAAAATCTGTACAAGGATATTGCCTTGGTGCAGGACTGGATGTAGGAGGATTCCGAACCAGTATAAAATCCGGTGTGTTCTTTCCTTTTACTTGCTTTACTTTACTATTTGCATTTTTTATATGTTCTGTGATCATTCTGTGTTAGAATTCTATTTAGATTTGTGTTGAAAGTTTTAATTTAGTCATATAGTTCACATATTCTTTAAAACACTATTCACCCCCCTCTAGTGTTATTTCTGCCTTAAGATCCTTAATCTGCATCCCTAACAGATCCGACCAACAACATTAAGTTCATGTCGATGGTTAACGATGAAGAAAGGGAAACAAAGTTAGAATTTAGGAAAAAGAATTGTTTTAAAATCCGAGGATCTGGTATACATTTATAGTGGTCCTGAACTGTCCTTCACAAAATGAATATGTCCAAAGGCCAGATCTACTAACCCGTAATAGTTCGCTCAACGGATATATCTGTTACCCGGCTTGTTGATTCGCTCTACAACGGTCCTAGATTTCAAAACAGAAGGACCACCACTCTTAGAGATGGTGTGTATGTGCAAAATGCAAATTGTGTCCTAAAAGCACCCAATTGCACCCCAAACGCTTATTCACCCACCTATGCACGTGCATGTGCAGCGCACCACACTTTGCCTTTGCTCTCGCATGGCTTTGGTCTCTTTTTTAATCAAAGACAACTCTTTATAACTTATTTTATATTATCATACTCCTTTACTTTTTGCAATGTATGACAAATGCAAAATCTTAAAACTTCATATCAGAAAACCCAACCCCGTTTTGTTTTGAAAACATTCATCTTTACAGCCTTATTTTCACATTTAGATATAGACTCATACTTGCAATCAAAAAATAATCCGAATTTTTTAGTTTTTTAAAAAGATTGTATACACAACATGACACGTTGTAATAAAATAAAAGGGAGAAGATAGCTTGGTAAAAATTTAGGATAATAGTAAGTAATGCAAGTGTGTGTGCGCATTCATGTTCTTTTTCGTATTTAGATACGAATAAAAGGATATTGCCATTTATAAGACAAAATAGATTTAAAATAGTTGCATGGCATGATTATTATTAGATGTTAAAACAAATTTAAGATGGTCTAACTAAAAACTAGGGATATGAAAAAGAAATACATATATAATTTCTTTTGTGACACTAATCAATGGACGTTGTTTTTTTATAAGACATAATAGTTGTAAATAGTTACTTGTCTGTATCAAGTTGAAAATAAAATATAAAATATGTATACAAAATGTTTAGCTCCAATGTAGATTTCGTCTAAGTTTAGAGATGAAATATTGTAAGTGACCTAGCTAGAATTTGACATAAGATGGCACACATATAGAATGTGCATTCGTGTTCTTTTTCCTATTTAGATACTAATAAAAGGATATTGCCATTTATAAGACAAAATAGATTTAAAATAGTTGCGTGGCATGATTATTATTAGATGTTAAAACAAATTTAAGATGGTCTAACTAAAAACTAGGGATATGAAAAAGAAATGCGTATATAATTTCTTTTGAGACACTAATCAATGGACGTTGTTTTTTATAAGACATAATAGTTGTAGATAGTTACTTGTCTGTACCAAGTTGAAAATAAAATATAAAATATGTATACAGAACGTTTAGCTCCAATGTAGATTTCGTCTAAGTTTAGAGATGAAAAATTGTAAGTGACCTCGCTAGAATTTGACATAAGATGGCACACATATAGAATGTGTAGCTCCAATGTAGATTTCATCTAAGTTTAGAGGTGAAGTATTTTAAGTGACCTGGCGAGTGCTGCATTTACAACTACAGTGCGGACTATTTGGAATGGAAAAAGTATAGGTAAGTCTAAAGACCTAGAATTAAACAAGCTATTTGTACATGTCAGCAAGTTAACAATAATAACACATAAAAAGAAACTGATTAAAGAAGATAATATCAGCAACTTGAGCAACATTACAATCAACTTCACAACCGTAGAGATATCCGTGTGCTACTTTGTATTATGTTATAATTCTATTTGTTCAAGTAATAAGATTACCAGGTTTTTCCTAAAAATGAATACCTAGAGATTATTTATTAGCTTCTGAAGGTGCTCTGTTGGCAGTACAGCTATTTGGCCTACCAAAATGCTGCTATTAAAGCTACAAAGAAACTGCCAACAATATAACTTCGAATTGCCTATATTCTATGTTTTACTGATGGGATTGGCATTGCATTGCTAGTTTAAGAAAGAATAAACTACCAGCAGCACAAGTTACCATATGAACCAAAAGAAGTATGCACAACATGACTCACTGGTTCTTTATAGAATAAAACAGGGAAGGCAAGATGGTCGTATCAAACTCTAAGGTAAGAGCAAGTAATGCATATATATGTTTTATTTTGAGATATAAATAAAGGATATTTCCTTTTCTAAGATAGAAAGCTTTCAAACAGCTGCATGGCATGACTTATTCAGATGTCAAACAGAATTAAGCTGCTCTTATTAAAATTAGGGATAGGAAAAAGTAATGCATATATGCTTCTTTTGAGACATCAATCAAAGGATACCACTCTTTAGAAGATAAAAAAATTGTAATGTAGTTACTCATACAAGACACTGGGTATCAAGTCAACTGAAAAGAAAATAACAAATAAAGCATAATACAGTTTTTTATTAGATGTATAACAAATCCAACATGTCATGTTACACATACAGGATAGCTACCTTTGATAGTGCTTTCATATTATCTAAGTTCATTTAGAGATTAAAAAAAACATTTGATGGTCGGACGAACACTACCGTGTAATGTGATGGTGTGCGATTTCTTTTGATGAAGATTATTTTTTACTAGAAACATATAAGAATATATGTAAAATATTACCATACAAGACTCTGGCCGTCAAGTAAATAAAAATAAAATATAACTTCGTAAAACTCCTTTCTCGTGTAATGCTGCTTTTTACAAATGTCTGTGCCTTCCAGAGGATCTAACCCAAGTCACCTGCTTGGGAAATGAAAATACTCGCCACTTTAATACAACTTCGTTTGTTAATCAAAATAAAATGGAAATAGTTATTATATTATATAATTATTAATAGAAACAATAACTGCATATTAACATGTTACTCGTCATGAAATATTTTATAATTAAAGAACTTTGACGAACATAAAAATATGTTCATTTCCCCTATAAATCAAAATCGGCTTGTTTGCATGACCGATGGAAATACTTATCCTATGACAACTTTATTGTTAAATGTCTATACATATATCAATAATCAGGTAGTGGAATCATTTCCATATTAATGGATATCAAATCTCGATGGAAGCATTATGAAAATGCACGTTGCTAAAGATCAAAACTTGAAAGAAACATTAAAGAAAGCCAATCATTGTCGTTGTAGTATAGTGGTGAGTATTCCCGCCTGTCACGCGGGTGACCCGGGTTCAATCCCCGGCAACGGCGTTTGTTTTTTTTGGTAAAGAGAGTATCAGTTGAAGTTGAACTTTATCCACCTTCGTGAATTGTTACTTTTCACTCATATTCATAAATTTCATCCTTACAACATTTACAAACATCTGCAATTAGCTTATTTCTCTAGTAACGAGTTTTTGATGGCTTTGTTCACGGGGGATGTCGCACTTGCACAAAGCTTCACATAGGTAAACCAAGTCAAGAAAAGAAAAGCAAGTATATCACAGTCCTTGTGTCAAATAAAAAATCATTCAGATGTTCATTACGAAATAAGTGTAATGTTAGAAGAAGAGTGCGTGAAAAATGATCGGACAATCGTTAAAGTTTTGTCGATCCCAACACTTCAGTTAATTTTTATCACTTGAAAACTCGTGTCATATAGCTTTGTATTTTAATTTAAACATGTATATGGGTATGCCAATCCAAATCTAACATTCTTCTAAAAAAAATTTGTCTAAGATAAATAACGCTAGAGTTCATCAGTTAACCGTCATAAACGAAAATACAAAACATTATTTACTGAAATAAATGAATAAATAAATTGTTATGGCAATATCAACAACCTTTGTTTACAATTTAAAAAACAAAACTAAAAATGTAATGAAATAACAAACCATTGAAAGAAAATTCTCAATGATTGATTTTCCCGCTTCATTTGACTATGTTTGTTTCATGTCCGCCCTTGACGGGTTTCTTCGTCAACCTCAAATAACGTGTAATTTGCGAGGATCTATGAATGCATTGTGCAATCAAATATTCCTCAATAATGTGGAAAACCCCGAAAATGGAACAGTAAAAAACATAGAGATTTAGATTGGTTCAATCCTTGAGGGATCTACGTCCACTATGAATTGATGTTTTCTGCTTTAGAGCTTCAAATTTTACAACGGCTCTATAGGGTTTGTAGTACTATTCAGTTTCTCATAATTTGTTTCTTTCCCAATTGAGGAGATAGAATTTTAAAGAATTTTATAGAGCGGTTAATGTAACGACCTGTGATTTTAACGACGGATATTTAAATAATTGATTTAAATATAGAATCGTTAATTAATTGACAATAAAAAAAAATAATTTTTCGCATACAGTCGAATTAGGACTCGAAGCCACTTCCATTGAGGTCGAATCGACGTTGCGAATTAGGATGAATACAAACATCGCTATATTTTGAGATAAGACGATCTGATGGCCAAAATGATTTCGAAATGCGCAAAATTATCATCCTGAAGCGTTGTCTAGAGTAGTTGTGAAATTTATATCATTAAGACCGAAAAAATGAGATAATATACGCAAATGAGTTTCGTTGCGATCGGATGCGCCGTGTGATCGTCCGAGCTCGAAATGTATGGCAATTTATGTGAGAAATCAAATAAATCGAATATTATATTAATATATTACAAACCCTCACTTAACCTTCTTTCTCACGTTCATTTTATTGTTCCATTAATTCATCCAAAAAATGGTCGACACTCTCTAATCCCATTCAAATATCAAAATTCAGCGATTCACTCCATTAAAAATCATGAAACCAACTACGTTGCGCTCGTATCGAAGAGAGCTTCGAACCCATATGGATATTGAAGGGTGCAACACTGACTGGGAAGTTCGACCTAGTGTGGATGGTGACTAGGGTTAGACTTCATCGGCAATTGAAGAGGCGATAGGCAAATCGGAGGACACCGTTGTGTTTCTCTTGTCGAATAGCACCTCTCTGTGTCAACGGTTCTAGGTACGGCCCTTAATTATGAAATGCTACATTTCCTGTAGCCGCATGACCTCATCAGGTCGTGAATTGCATCTCTTGGTCAAGCATTAAGAAGTGGATGCCATCGCGGAGAGATCGTGTAGTGCGATGCGTGGGCGAAGACGGCACGACGTTTCGTCGAGAAATGAAGGAGAATGGCAGGAGAGAAGGTTATCAGGTTTGGGTTGACATGCATAATCATACACGTATAAGAAATTGTCAAATTGGGGAGGAAGGATTTAGTGTTAATTAAGGTAATTTACATTTAATTAAGTTAATTAATTATTTAGTTAATCTCAAATCTTATAAAACTCATATCTTTTACATACAAGGTCCATTTTGGATGCGGTTTTTTGCGTTGCACTCATGATGGAGGGCTCTACGATTTGACATTAGTTTGGTCAGCTTTTGTTGAGGTGAGTGATATTGTCTCTCATGATACTATGATTGTTGGAATAGCACAAAAACAGTATTTTGAAATGATTTCCAATTTTAAAATGTGCTTTAATTATGTATAATACCTATTTGGTTTTTATAAAAGAGATTAAAAGTACTTTAAAATGGCTTTAAATCAAATATCACATTTTTTCATTGACATGCTATTTTAGAAAGTTTCTAATTTTAGGTTGTCTTTAATATAAATCCCTCGTTGGTTGATATAGATGCATTATACACATATATTATATTGGATGTATGTATGCTTGTTGGTTGGATGTATGCTTGTTCAATTGTTTTGGTTGTAAACACCGGTTTATTGGCGATCCAGCGTTTAGAATATTATGTGCGTTAGGGTTTTGTGCCTATTGATTGGAAACCAAAACGAAAGAGATAAGTTATAGAAGAGTACTAAAATGCGTGCTAATTGACCCAAAGATGGAAGACGATGGACTGGGACGGACTTCGGACATCTGGATGGATGCCATATGTTTTCATTTGGTTTGTACTTATCCATTTTTGGTTATGTACATGATCAGAGTTGTTAGTGTTGACCACTGTAGAGTGGTCGGTCCCCATCACTGTTGATAATGGTCGATTTGGCCGATCTTTAGCATGGATGGTGAAGAAGCTTGAGCGCGGTATGATTGTTTCTTCGTGCAGCCAACTCTGGGTCTGGATGTTATTGCTCTATGATGAGTGACTCCAGTGATCCCAACAAAGTGACATTTCGACATGACAGTTTCAGGACTTCAGATGGTAGCTCGTAAGTGCATGGAGTTAGATTCAGAGGTTGGAAGCTTAATGTCGAAAGGGGCCGTGATTGTTTTCCACATGGGCAGGTTCTTTAGGGGTGGCCCATGAATAGAATGTTGAATGGTTCTATCGTGGAAATGGGTGAAGCAATGAAGAGCTTGGATACACATGTTAAGGGATCGTTGGTACTTGAAGTGTTTCTGTTGTACCCAGACAGAGCAGGGGTATTGTGGGGACACCTATAGGTACTTTGTTCGGTTACCCCGAGTCGGTTGATTGGATCCTTATAACCTAGACCGCTTAATTGGGTCTAGTATCCAACTTTGAGCTGCGAGGCACGTATCTAGCTGCGGGCTACGAGATACGCGAGTACAACTGAAAATAGAGATTTACCCACCCTAGGCAGTTGAAAGGTCAAGCACGCTAAGTGACAGTTAGTATTGTTTGATGGATGGTATGTTTATTCCGGTTGCTTCACTAGCCACCTATCACTCTAGTGATGTCACATGATGTAGGTATTATGGATAGGGGTACCTAGGCACCCCGACATTGTACTTAGCATGGAGTACTCCTTATGATATTGGTAGAGTATCATATTATTATAATGACCCTAACTTTAACAAACATTATTTAGGACATTTGATTAGATAAACTAAATGAAATAATGTGGAGTTAAGGGATGCATAAACAAAAGAGAATTAAAAATAAGCAAGTAGGAGGAATATGGTAAGGATAAAATGGGAACATCCTTCATTCTAATACCATAAACCCTTCCATTTTTCATTCCTTGTTCATTTAAACATTCACAAACAAAATTAAAAATCTAAGGGAGCTCGATCGGCCACCATTAAGGAGATTCAAGAAGAAAAAAAGCTAGGATTCAAGTAGAAAACATAAGAAAATAAATCAAAGGGAATATCTCAAACTTCTTAACACTAAGCTAAGGTGAATAATTTGATTTACATCTCACTTTTGAAAATGATCTCGGTTTCATGGTTTGATCCGAACTATTTTTGCAAATAATATGTCATATTATGTTTATTTAAATGGATATATACACTTGTTGATGATTTATATGAAATCATATGGATTTATGATATGTTTAAATAAGCGAATCTATTAAATGAATCCAAATGAGTTGCATTTTTGATATATGGTCAAAAACATTATTTTAAAGTAGGTTTCAAGTTTCATGATTTTCTAAGCAATTGTGGACTTATTATGAATTTTCTATAAGATAAAATAGTTGGTATTGGGTTTAAATTATTTAAGGTAATTATATAATGATTTTGGGTATGAAATTTAAACATGATACAAAACACATTTAAAGTGAGTTATTATGATTTTTGGAAAAATTCCTATGTATTTTACTATGTATAAAATTATTTAAGTTAACGGACTTAAATGTTTTATATGTTTTATCAAGGAAAATGGCTTATTTGCTTAAAAAGTTTTAAATTGTTAATTTTGAATTCGGCAGCCTTTTTCGAAAGAATTGGCAAGCAATCCTATTTGGATGAATTAGGCAAGTTAGATGAAAAAGAATTACTTTGAAAGGCATAAAACCAGTTTTGTTTCGATTTACAACTTTGCCGCTTTCATTACTTGCTTTCGTCCACATGCCCAAAAGGCCTTTCGCATTCATTCGAAACCAATGTACATGGCATCGAGCAATTGAAGAAGTGTATTGAAGAAAGGTGAAAGGGACCGTGTCGAAGGCATGCTTTCGAAGGGGTTGCTTTTAACTTGTCTTTGTTTTAAAAAGAGGCTTTCCAACAAGTTGACGCTTGCCTTTGTTCTAGAAATGAGCTTTCGAAAGAGTTGCCGCTTACTTTTGTTTTAAAAGAAGATTTCGAAGAATAGTCACGTTTGAACCTATTATGTACCCATGCTGCCGTATTCATAGCTTTCAAATTAGTTAAGATCATTTTTCTTTATAGCCTTAACAATGTATTTGAAAAGGGTGCTTTTTGTAGCTTTCGCCTTTTTGGAGGCCCAAAACTAATGGTTATGGATGATACAGTCTTCCATAGTTATTAATCTTCGACGACCAAATACACCGGTGCTAGATTCATTGATACATGGATCATAAGACAATGGAGAAAATTTAACAATTCAAAAACATAGTTCGACGTTCCATTCAAAACATTTCATGTTCATTGCATAATCCTAAAACATTAACCACGTTCAGCAAAATATAATTATTACACATATACCAAGAGTGACATATGACGATGCCCCCTTGGTTGATCAGAGTATGTAATAAGGCTAATAAATCAGCCTTTGCATCAAAATACACAGCGAAAAAAGATAACTCTAAATAACTAACTGCCTCCTGCATGCCTTCGGAATCTTTATTCGTCTAAGAAGAGAACCTGAAAACTTTAAATCTCAAACCACTCAAAATCAATTGAGTACCTAAGAGTTTAAGTGGAAAACAAAAACTTCGAATCAGACATAAAGTCTGGTATGAATGATAATCTAACATCTCAATCCTTCTAGATATCTAGTGAAAATCATTTTCCTAAATAATATCGCTATCATTTCTCCAAAACCTTTAAAAATCATTTTCAAACTCAAAAGGAATTAAATTTTCAAATTCCAAATCCTTACAACTCATATTCAAACATTACTCTAGAATTTTATCTCATTTTAATTATAAATTTCATTTGTTAAATGTATTTATTTCCAAATCTTTGGTTATACCATTATTTCCTCATTTCAATTACCATAACAACAATGGTAATAATTTAATATTATCACTCCCTAACAACCAAACAACCATATATACTTATAATAATTTACGAATATTTCTTTCGTATATAAAAATAATTTTGGGCAAAATTATTTCATTTATCCACTTTTAAAAACAATAATGTGTCGGTTTTCCTAGTTTAAGAGTTTAGATATCCCTATCGATACTGTTGTCCAGACTGCGTCGAGCAGAATTTATAAATACTCAACTGATAAGTCGACACAATATAAAACAATTTATATTCACTAAGCTCATACCTACTGATACACTCAAACTCATTCTAGAGTACTACGACTCTATTTTTAATAAGTAACCCAACCAAAGCCAAAGTTCTCGCTTAACCTTCAGCTCTGATACCAACCGTATCGATCTGATTTTTCGACGCTTGAAAATCGACGTCAATACGTCCACTGTATCAAATGCCGAACAATCGAATGCCGGAAAACTGAACCATCAGGGTTAAAGAAGAAGGAGGTAGAAGAAGAAATCGAAACAATATCAGAATCACACAATCGCAGCGGAACAATATATAATAGATGAATAACTAATCTTTAATCAAAAAGAACTATATCTATTTATACATTCAGAGTTTAGCAAAATTCATAGCACGCAACTGGACAGTTATCATAACGTGTCCTCACAAAACTGACTATCCAGTTAATCATATACAACAGAATATTCATCAAATACGTGTGATACGTCTCGCCATCCAGCTCGTCTCCTAAGATCCACAGCATCCTTTCCTCTGTCTATAATACTCAGTCTGACCCAAGCATTATAGCGAAATAACACCAGAGTCCGTTTGGAAAAAAAAGAGAAAACACACCCAATTGGATTATTAAAGTTTCCAAAATTCTTTGAAATCAAAGGTATCTCGTAAGACCACGCCACAAATAAACATGCTGGGTTTTTACCTTATGATAATCAAAATATTTTTATCAAATTCGTCTGATATTATAATAGTGTCTATTGAAAGTAAATTAGAATCTAGCTGAAATGCTTGCACCTTACGTTTCAGCATAGTTTGGCACAATCAAAACCGTACAGGCACTTATTGGGGATTCGATTCCACACAATGGCAGGGCTACCGGGGTACCGCCCGTCATAGTACGTGGTCTAGATCACCGTACCGAGGATCCATCCTGATCCCTTGCTACACAAGACCGGAGCTACTCCTTACTGGATATTTTGAATAAGACCACCCCACGGTTGGGATCAGCAACCACCCACACAGCAGAAATAAAAGAGACATCTAGACAGGGATGACCTGACCCTAATTGGTTGCTAGCCACTTAGCCTTGCGTGCACCTACCCTGTTTTAGCCATTCTCGATTAATGAGGCTCGAGGCTATGCATTGCCTTTTTAGCACACATTCACTTAGAATGCTCATCGTCCTCCTGACGATGTTCTGAAAGCATTCATCCATTCAAATCTGTTCCGGGTTCGAACGGAACCGAAGGCACTACTCCTGCTACATCCATTTTGGAATCACCCTCAGGATTAGTAGCGATTAGCCCTTGCACTTCACTGCTCCATCTTCATCTCCAAGCTCTTGTCTTCCTCATGAAAACGTTCAAACTGGATCGAAGTGGTTTTCGAAAAATTAATCCCGATCCCCATCTCTTCGAAACAATCAGCGCATTGGCCAGTATTGATAGTCGGTTATTTAACTATCATATAAAATCCACAAATAATCAGCAGACCTTAATAATTTCCTAAATTATTTATTTAAAATATCTTCGCATGATATTTCTCTATACTTCAACCCTTTTGAAAAATAGTTTTCAAAACACTTTTCTCTTGCGGAATAAATTTCCACCCAATTTGTTTTATTTCCACTGAAAATCACCAAACCTTAATACTTTAGATTTTAAAATAATTTAAATCACTTTATCCAAAAATATACTTTAAAACGCTTAAAATAAAAACTACTTAAAACACTGTATTCAAAATACTAGTTCTAGAATCTTATAATAACTTCTCATGTAATACTTAAGCCAAAACAGATTTTAAAATAAAAGTTATTCTATAAGGTATAAATATTAAATAATTGTCTTTAAATAATAATACTAGTTAAAACCTTTAAAATAATTTACTTATATAATTAACTTAATAAATAATTAATTTAAAAAAAATATAAAAACACCAAATGAATTTTTATTCTGAAAACATTCCTATAAAAAAAACTTTAAACCTCTAACATATACTTGAAAATCTTACTTTGAACATACACTTGGCTTTTCAGGAAAACACACTTTCCTTTCTACACCTTTAAAAATAAACCACTATTTATTTTTAAACAAATCACCCTTTCCTTATAGATTCCCATCTTGAATTTATACTTCCAAATTATCCTTTGATAAATATTTCACTTTATTTATAAACCCTGTTTATAAATTTCACAATCTCATTCTCCTTTATTCACAATTTCAATCACTTAGTCGGTTTTTAAATCGATTTCCAAAACTAACTCCATTTTAAAATAAAATCCTTTACTTAACCAAATTTATTTCAAAATCCATTTATCCCATATTCATACCTTTATTTATGATTTAAATTCTTATTTAAATCGAAAATTCCAATTTAATACTTTATTTCAACTTCTCCTTCTATTTTCCCAAAATCATTTCAAATCTTAAATTTTAAAATATATTTCTTCGTTCTTTGCAAAACAATATTGCTTAAGTCCTTATTTCAAATAAAAAATCCTTTTTCCCATTTATTCAAAACCCCTATTTTTTCCATTCATGGATTTATTGTATAGGATTTAAGAAAAAAATCAAACCTTTATTCCTTTTCCAAAATCTTTCCTTTAAATTATTTGGATTCACTATAATTAATTTACTTAGAAATTTCCTTTTAATTTCCCTTAAAAATCCAAACTTTATATATATTTCTCAAATACCAATATATATTCAACCAAGCCATAGCATTCAATAATTTCGATTCCCAATATAATCAATATAATCCATCACATAATATCACATTATTGAATATAAAATAAATTCAACTTTTGAGGAATCCAGTTGGATCCCTCCAACCTGTTTCCCTGCATCCACAGACGTTAGCACAATAATTAAATTACCAATCCCCCTTCGAGGGAGATATCACGGTATAAAGGGTCATTCGCTATTATACGGGGCGTATAGGGTCTCATCCGTTATATAATGCGGGAAATCAATCGCTCCAATATATATATATATATATATATAATCACATTCAGACATATAATAAATCAACAATTTAAGGAATCAATCTAATAATTTAAATTTAAACTATTTTAAATTAATGGTAATCCAAATGAGTGAGATTGACTCACCTTTGATTTTGTTTTATTTGCAATCTGATCCAAACCCGACTTCTCCTTCACCATTGACCTTGTACAACATTATATGATTTATTAACATCTCAGATAATATACAAATAATGTACTATTTATTTATTTAATTAAACTAATAATTTGGTTTTAAGCTAATTTCTTTTTGATGAATTATTTTATAGATACCAAAATAATTACATAAGTTAACTAAACAAATTAATCACTAAAATAAATTAGTAAATTGTATTTTGTTTTTATTTTCCATTTTTCAAACTGCACAGGTTTAAAAATCTTATATTTATATAAACCCTTTTTTTCCAAAATCTTATATATATATATACACACACACGTATATTTACTGTTTTACATATATATATATATTTTAGTTTAAATTAAGATTAACTTAAAAAATTTAATACTGCTTAAAAGATAATTTTTCTCCTTACTGTAAACTTTTTCTTTACTGTAAATTTCTGACAATCTAAATAAACAACAAGTCAAATTAAAGTTCTACTTAATATCAATTTTAAAACATTAAATTAAGGTAGAACAACCAATATCTTACTGTAACATGTTTTCTAATCTATATAGATATATATTTAAATTAAAAATCAAATACTGAAATATACCTTACTGCTTTCGATCGAACACTCTGGCTACCCATCTTTACGCATAAAAAAAGGCCACAACCCTAGCTGCTCTATCGCTAAACACGACCATCCTCCAGATGCTCGCTCGAGCTACCATGATTAGCTTGCGAGTTAACGATCACGACACTTCACATCGCTCGTCGAACCTCCATCGACCATCACACGCCAACCTACGAACGCAGCCTCTAGAGTTCGCCCTCCTTCCCATCGTCGCAGCAGCAATAGCATCACCTCGACTCCCACACGCTAGCCGATTCGAGACCATCGCGTCTCGATGCCACCATCTTTCCCTTGAGTTCGAATTCGAATCGAACGAGAATTGATTCGCTCGTTTATTAATTTTACCGATTTCGAATCGTTACTAAGTTGAAGAGGACGAGGCTTGATTTGGGTAAACGGCGAATCTGGTCGCCATTATTTTATTTGTTTTGAATTTAGGTTCGGCCATTGTTTGATTTTTTTTTATCAAGGAACGAAATCTATTTTATTCGGCCATTTCGATAAGTTTGAGGGGAAAAGGACATCTGGTATGTGATTAGAGAAGGTAGTAGACACGTGTTCTAAAGGATGAAACGTGTTTAAATTTGTCGATTGTATGAGATTATATATACATTTAATTTAAATTCGAACTCAAATCGTCACGAATTTGTAGCTTAAAATCTTGACATCCTGTCGAGGCGTGCCACCAGGCGTTTATAATGTTATACCCCTAACACGAACGCAACGGAAAAGGTTTCGAGTCCTAAATCGATCGTATGGAGAAGATAGCTTTTTGGACCCAGTTATTATATTAAATTTCAATATAGATTTCAGCGTGTTTACTTACCGTACGATCAAATGATAACTCCAAACTCTTCGAAATTTTAAATTCAATAATAATACAATATTGCAGATCCAATGGAACTGGTTTCGTCGAATTCAAAGACTGCGCCTCGGAAGGCTAATTTTAAATGTCAATTTAAACAATATATTTATAAAACTGAACAAAACTCTTTTAAATTCACTTTTAACATTCTTATTATCTTTAGTATTATAAATATAAATTTTCCAAACCTTTGAAATATTTTTAACCAGCTTAAAAACCAAGCTTCGCTATCTTAATCAGTTTCCAATTATTAAATTCAATAATTTAATTGCCAAATAAACAGTGATATTTGAAATTCAAGTTAAATTAATTTTCAAATATTTAAAATCAATTAAATATTTCAATTTCAAATATCCAAAAATTCTGGGTCATCACATTCCTTCCCCCTTAAAAGAATTTCGTCCCCAAAATTATAGGTTAAGAATAATGATCCAGAATTCGTTAACTATTTCCTAAAGCCAAATAGTTCAAACAACTCTCCCAACACAATCTTTTTATTAATGACACACTATCACTCTTACTAACTTTTTTCAAACTCATCCATAAGTTGCAAACAATATTACTCCCTCAACCATTCAACTTATAGTTCAAATTTAAATTTAAAACCAAAATTAAAATTAACAAAATTTTCTCACAATTTTTCTAACTCCCTAAATTTTTGAAAAATTTCGCCAGTGTCTCCTTTGAGTGACTAGATCAGTACAACTACAAAATGCCACTACGTGCCCCCAAATTTCAAAAGAAAACAAAAAGGCCAAGTGGCTAGATCAGAAATTCATCAAATTTCATACAGAAATTTCAACACATACCTCTATGTTGGCCTATTCAAATTTATCTTCGAAAATCAAAAACATCCATTTATCCTTTTCCTTTAGATACCTGTACTTATCTTCCAATAGTATTTACTAGTACAGTCAAATTTATTTTACAAATCTCTTTACAAAATTTTCAATATTCATTTCATTCAAGCCCGTACGATGTCCGTTTATCATCCATATGCAATGCCAAATCCGATCGCTCACTCAAAAGCATAATTTCATTTCCGAATACTATCGTTCACCTGACTTCCTAGTGCGGACTCAAATCTGGTTTCTTGATCAGAAACCGTCATTCTCCTTGCACAGCCGTAAATTATGATAGAGAATTTCCAGAATTAACCAAAAATCCATATCCAGAGTTCGCCGTTGAAAATCGAGTGAAAAATCCTAACTCGGATCGATATGACTATCTCGAAATCTGTCCTCGAATCTGGATCAAATCGCAATGCGAAATAAATAATATACATACATCCTACGTATTTATCTCAATTGATTTTCTATATCAACTCTCTTTTATTCACATTTGATTTCTATACTCATATTCTCACTTATCCCATTTCACTCTTTATTCATTCAAAAATTAACTTGGAATATTTTTCCAATACCAATTTTTATTTGAGAATTTCACTTTTTACCTTCCTTAAGTTTATTATAAATATTCTACATACTTTAATATTTATTTTTAATTCTGTAACGGCCTGATATTTTCAACCATTCGCATCCAAACATGCCGGAATTGAATTGCTCAAAATACCAGATTGTAAGTTTATATTTGGCAAAACTCAGCATATACAGTAATAAATAATCACAGATCACAGACATAGAGTAATAAATGCAGCGGAAACGAAAGATAGTAGTTCATGAAGCTACTATATACATAACAGAGTTAAATAAGATACAATAGAAGTCTCGAATACAATAGTCAAATACGATATCAGAATACAACACTGGAATCAACTGAATATCTGAAAGCTGGCCAGATAGCTGGATCTCCAAGCGAAGCTCCAACTCCAAAGGTGAGTCTTGAAAACTGGTACACTCATTCTGACCCGAGCGTAAAGCAAAACACAAAACACTCAAGTCTGGATTAACATACTTATATCAATAAATCCAACTCAAGCTAAATAATAGCTGAAAATACAAGTAACTCAAAAAATGTTTGGGGTAACCATCCTTGTTTCACATAATAGCTGAAAATACAAGTAAGTCAAGAAAAGCAAAGCAAGTATATCACAGCCCTTGTTTCAAATAAAGAAATCATTCAGATGTTCATTACGAAATAAGTGTAATGTTAGAAGAAGAGTGCGTGAAAAATGATCGGACAACCGTTAAAGTTTTGTCGATCCCAACACTTTAGTTAATTTTTATGACTTGAAAACTCGTGTCATATGGCTTTGTATTTTAATTTAAGCATGTATATGGATATGCCAATCCAAATCTAACATTCTTCTTTTTTTTTGTCTAAGATAAATAGCGCTAGAGTTCATCAGTTAACCGTCATAAATGAAAATACGAAACATTATTTACTGAAATAAATGAATAAATAAATTGTTATGGCAATATCAACAACCTTTGTTTACTATTAAAAAAACAAAACTAAAAATGTAATGAAATAACAAACCATTAAAAGAAAATTCTCAATGATTGCATTTTCCCGCCTCATTTGACTATGTTTGTTTCATGTCCGCCCTCGACGGGTTTCTTCGTCGAACTCAAATAACGAGTAATTTACGAGGATCTATGAATGCATTGTACAATCAAATATTCATCAATAATGTGAAAAACCCTGAAAATGGAACAGTAAAAAACGTAGAGATTTAGATTGGTTCAATCCTTGAGGGATCTACGTCCACTATGAATTGATGTTTTACTGCTTAGGAGCTTCAAATTTTACAGCGGCTCTATAGGGTTTGTAGTACTATTCAGTTTCTCATAATTTGTTTCTTTTCCAATCGAGGAGAAAGAATTTTATAGAGCGGTTAATGTAATGACCTGTATTTTTAACGATAGATATTTAAATAATTGATTTAAATATAGAATCGTTAATAAATTGACAATCCAAAAAAAAATGATTTTTCGCATACAGTCGAATTAGGACTCGAGACCACTTCCGTTGAGTCCGTATCGACGTTGCGAGTTAGAATGAATATAAACATCGCTATATTTCGAGATAAGACGATCTGATTGCCAAAACGATTTCGAAATGCGCAAAATTATCATCCTGAAGCATTGTCTAGAGTAGTTGTGAAATTTATACTATTAAGATCGAAAAAATGAGATAATATAGGCAAATGAGTTTCGTTGCGATCGGATGCGCTATGTGATCGTACGAGCTCGAAATGTACGGCAACTTATGTGAGAAATCAAATAAATCGAATATTATACTAATATATTACAAACCCTCACTTAACCTTCTTTCTCACGTTCATTTTATTATTCCATTAATTCATCCAAATAATGGTCGGCAATCTCTAATCCCATTCAAATATCAAAATTCAGCGATTCGTCCATTAAAAATCATGAAACCAACTCCGTTGAACTCGTGTCGAAGAGAGCTTCGAACCCATATGGATATTGAAGGGTGCGACACCGACTGGGAAGATCGACCTAGTGTGGATGGTGACTAGGGTTAGACTTCATCAGCAATTGAAGAGGCGATAGGAAAATCGGAGGACACCGTCGTGTTTCTCTTGTCGAATAGCACCTCTCTGTGTCAACGGTTCTTGGTACGACCCTTAATTGTGAAATGCGGCATTTCCTGTAGCCGCATGACCTCATCAGGTCGTGAATTGCATCTCTTAGTCAAGCATTAAGAAGTGGATGCCATCGCGGAGAGATCGTGCAGTGTGATGCGTGGCCGAAGACGGCACGACGTTTCGTCGAGAAATGAAGGAGAATGGCAGGAGAGAAGGTTATCAGGTTTGGGTTGACATGCACAAATATACACGTATAGGAAATTGTCAAATTGGGGAAGAAGGATTTGGTGTTAATTAAGGTAATTTACTTTTAATTAAGTTAATTAGTTATTTAGTTAATCTCAAATCTTATAAAACTCATATCTTTTACGTACTAGGTCCATTTTGGATGCGTTTTTTGCGTTGCACTCATGATGGAGGGCTCTACGACTTGACATTAGTTTGGTCAGCTTTGTTGAGGTGAGTGATATTGTCTCTCAGGATACTGTGATTGTTGGAATATCACAAAAATGGTATTTTGAAATGATTTCCAATTTTAAAATGTGATTTAATTATGTATAACACTTATTTGGTTTTTATAAAAGAGATTAAAAGTACTTTAAAATGGTTTTAAATCAAATATCACATTTTTTCATTGACATGCTATTTTAGAAAATTGCTAATTTTAGGTTGTCTTTAATATAATTCCCCTGTTGGTTGATATAGATGCATTATACACATATATTATATTGGATGTATGTATGCTTGTTGGTTGGATGTATGCTTGTTCAAATGTTTTGTTTGTAAACACCGGTTTATTGGCGATCCAGCGTTGAGAATATTATGTGCGTTAGGGTTTGTGCATGTTGATTGGAAACCAAAACGAAAGAGATAAGTTATAGAAGAGTACCGAAATGCGTGCTAACTGACCAGAAGATGGAAGACGATGGACTGGGACGGACTACGGACATCTGGATGGATGCCAGATGTTTTCATTTGGTTTGTACATAACCATTTTTGGTTATGTACATGATCAGAGTTGTTGGTGTTGACCACTGTAGAGTGGTCGGTCCCCATCACTGTTGATAATGGTCGATTTGGCCGATCTTTAGACTGGATGGTGAAGAGGCTTGAGCGCGGTATGATTGTTTGTTCGTGCGGCCAACCCTGGGTCTGGATGTTATTTCTCTACAATGAGTGACTCCCGGCGATCCCAACAAAGTGACATTTCGACATGATAGTTTCAAGACTTCAGATGGTAGCTCGTTGGTGCATGGAGTTAGATTCAGAGGTTGGAGGCTTAATGTCGAAAGGAGTCGTGATTGTTTTCCACATGGGCAGGTTCTTTAGGGGTGACCCATGAATAGAATGTTGAATGGTTCTATCGTGGAAATGGGTGAAGCAATGAAGAGCTTGGATACACATGTTAAGGGATCGTTGGTACTTGAAGTGTTTCTGTTGTACCTAGACAGAGCGGGGGTATTGTGGGGACACCTATAGGTACTCTTTTCGGTTACCCCGAGTCGGTTGATTGGATCCTTATAATCTAGACCGGTTAATTGGGTCTACTTTCCAACTTTGAGCTACGAGGCACGTATCTAGCTTTGGGCTATGAGATACGCGAGTACAACTAAAAATAGAGATTTACCCACCCTAGGCAGTTGAAAGGTCATACGAGTTATCGTACATCTAAAGCACGCTAAGTGACAGTTAGTATTGTTTGATGGATGTTATGTTTATTCCGGTTGCTTCACTAGGCACCTATCACTCTAGTGATGTCACATGATGTAGGTATTATGAATAGGGATACCTAGGCACCCCGACATTATAATTAGTATGGAGTACTCCTTATGATATTGGTAGAGTAGCATATTATTATAATGACCCTAATTTTAACAAACATTATTTAGGATATTTGATTAGATAAACTAAATGAAATAATGTAGAGTTAAGGGATGTATAAGCAAAAGAGAATTAAAAATAAGCATGTAGGAGGAATATGGTAAGGATAAAATGGGAACATCCTTCATTCTAATACCATAAACCCTACCATTTTTCATTCCTTGTTCATTTTAACATTCACAAACAAAATTAAAAACCTAAGGGAGCTTGATCGGCCACCAATAAGGAGATTCAAGAAGAAGAAAAGATAGGATTCAAGTAGAAAACATAAGAAAATCAATCAAATGGAATATCTCAAACTTCTTAACACTAAGCTAAGGTGAATAATTTGATTTACATCTCACTTTTGAAAATGATCTCGGTTTCAAGGTTTGATCCGAACTATTTTGCAAATAATATGTCATATTATGTTTATTTAAATGGATATATACGCTTATTGATGATTTATATGAAATCATATGGATTTATGATATGTTTAAATAAGAGAACCTATTAAATGAATCCAAATGAGTTGCGTTTTTGATATATGATCAAAAACATTATTTTAAAGTAGGTTTCAAGTTTCATGATTTCTAATCAACTGTGGCTTTATTATGATTTTTCTATAAGAGAAAATAGTTGGCATTGGGTCTAAATTATTTAAGGCAATTATATAATGATTTTGGGTATGAAATTTATACATGATACAAAACACATTAAAAGTGAATATTGTGATTTTGGAAAATTTTCCTATGTATAAAATTATTTAAGTTAACGGACTTAAATGTTTTATATGTTTTATCAAGGAAAATGGCTTATTTGCTTAAAAAGTTTTAAATTGTTAATTTTGAATTCGGCAGCCTTTTTCGAAAGAATTGGCAACCAATCCTATTTTGACGAATTAGGCAAGTTAGATGAAAAAGAATTACTTTGAAAGGCAAAAAACCAATTTTGTTTCGATTTACAACTTTGCCACTTTCATTACTTGCTTTTGTCCACATGCCCAAAAAGCCTTTCGCATCCATTCGAAACCAATGTACACGGTATCAAGAAATTGAAACGAAGTGTATTGGAGAAAGGTGAAAGGGACCGTGTCGAAGGCATGCTTTCGAAAGGGTTGCTTTTAACTTGTCTTTGTTTTAAAAAGAGGCTTTAGAACAAGTTGCCGCTTGCCTTTGTTCTAGAAATGAGCTTTCGAAAGAGTTGTCGCTTACTTTTGTTTTAAAAGAAGATTTCGAAAGAATAGTCGCGTTTGAACCTATTATATACCCATGATGCCGTATTCATAGCTTTCAAATTAGTTAAGATCATTTTTCTTTAAAGCCTTAACAATGTATTTGAAAAGGGTGCTTTCGCCTTTTTGTAACATTCCCCTACTTGGAGGCCCAAAACTAATGGTTATGTATGATGCAGTCATCCATAGTTATTAATCTTTGACGACCAAATACGACGGTGCTAGATTCATTGATACACTGATCATAAGACAATGGAGAAAATTTAACAATTCAAAAACATATTTCCACGTTCCATTCAAAGTATTTCATGTTCATTGCATTATCCCAAAACATTAACCATGTTCAGCAAAATATAATGATTACACATATACCAAGAGTGACATATGACGATGCCCCCTTGGTTGATCAGAGTATATAATAAGGCTAATAAATCTTCCTTAGCATCCAAATACACAGCAAAAAAAGATAACTCTAAATAACTAACTGCCTCCCGCATGCCTTCGGAAGCTTTATTCGTCTAAGAAGAGAACCTGAAAACTTTAAATCTCAAACTACTCAAAATCAATTGAGTGCCCGAGAGTTTAAGTGGAAAACAAAAACTTCGAGTCAAACATAAAGCCTGGTATGAATGATAATCTAACACCTCAATCCTTCTAGATACCTAGTGAAAATCATTTTTCCGAATAATATCGCTATTATTTCTCCAAAAACTTTGAAAATCATTTTCAAACTCAAAAGGAATTAAATTTTCAAATTCCAAATCCTTTCAACTCATATTCAAACATTACTCTGGAATTTTATCTCATTTTAATTATAAATCACATTATAATTCACATTTATAAATTTCATTTGTTAAATGAATTTATTTCCAAGTCTTTGGTTATACCATTATTTCCTCATATCAATTACCATAATAACAATGATAATAATTTAATATTATCACTCCCTAACAACCAAACAACCATATATACTTATAATAATTTATGAAAAAATATTTATTCCATATATAAAAATAATTTTGGGTAAAATTATTTCATTTATCCGCTTTTAAAAACAATACCGTGTTGGTTTTCCTAGTTTAAGAGTTTAGAAATCCCTATCGATATACTTATCCAGACTGCATCTACCAAAATTTATAAACACTCAACCGATAAGTCGAAACAATATAAAACAATTTATATTCACCAATAAATACGCGCTCATATCTACTGATACACTCAAACTCATTCTAGAGTACTACGACTCTATTTTTAATAAGTAACCCCACCAAAGCCAAGGTTCTCGCTTAACCTTCAGCTCCGATACCAACTGTATCGACCCGATTTTTCGATGCTCGAAAATCGACATCAATACGTCCACTGTATCAAATGCCGAACAATCGAATGCCGGAAAACCAAACCATCAAGGTTAAAGAAGAAGGAGGTAGAAGAAGAAATAGAAACAATATC
The DNA here is from genome assembly GCA_030765085.1 of Allium cepa. Classification (NCBI taxonomy): domain Eukaryota; kingdom Viridiplantae; phylum Streptophyta; class Magnoliopsida; order Asparagales; family Amaryllidaceae; genus Allium; species Allium cepa. The sequence continues at coordinate 963,572,958 of CM060928.1, forward strand.
AGAATCTCACAATCGCAGCGGAACAATATGTAATAGATGAGTAACTAATCTTTAATCAAAAAGAACTATATCTGTTTATACATTACATCATCAGAGTTTAGCAAAATTCATAGCACGCAACTGGACAGTTATCATAATCTGTCTTCACAAAACTGACTATCCAGTTAATCATATACAGCAGAATATTCATCAAATACGTGTGATACGTCTCGTCATTCAGCTCGCCTCCTAAGCTCCACAGCATCCTTTCCTGTGTCTATAATACTCAGTATGACCCGAGCATTATAGCGAAATAACACCTAAGTCAGTCTGGAAAAAAAGAGTGAGAAAACACACCCAATTGGATTATTAAAGTTTCCAAAATCCTTTGAAATCAAAGGTATCTCGTAAGACCACGCCACAAATAAACATGTTGAGTCTTTACCTTACGATAATCAAAATATTTTTATCAAATTCGTCTGATATTGTAATAGTGTCTATTGAAAGTAAATTAGAATCTAGCTGAAATGCTTGCATCTCACGTTTCAGCATAGTTTGGCACAATCAAAACCGTACAGGCACTTATTGGAGATTGGATTCCATACATGGCAGGGCTACCGGGGTACCATCCGTCACAGTACATGGTCTATATCTGTAACAACCCGGTATTTTGCGTCAATTATAATCAACAATTTAAACGATTAATATTGACACAAACTTCTATTTGAAGTTTTTAAATTTTGAATTAAAATTGATTTATAAATTGATAAAAGAAATTTAGGACTTTACATAAAAGTTTTCTTCTTATTTTTATTTTTTATTTACTTATTTGGCCTTATCATTTTTTTGGGCCGTGAAAAAAATTTTAAAAACCCAATCTCCCATTCTTCTTTTATTCGTTTGCGACCCGATCCCCCTTTCATTTTCATTCGCGTGCCCTAATCGATCGAGAGAAGATTAATGGCGGCATCATCTCGTTGTTCGCTCGTCTTCCCTCAGTTGCTCTAGCGTCGCGCGTCTCTGTGATGCTCGAATGCTTCAATTCGTCGACAAGGTGAGTTTGCTCACATCTAATTCTTGACTCTTGTTATTTGTGTGTTTGGTTGCGTGAATTCTTGGCTGATTATTGCTTCGAATCTTAGTGATTATTACGACACTGTTTGATTTTCGGTGTAAAGTAAAACTTGGGGAATTTTGATTTGTTGAGATTTTTGGTGTAAGCAGAGCAATTTCTGATCTCTCAACGAAATTTGCCATCAACAATAAATGGTTGTCAGACAATCCTACTTGTTGAACCTGCTTTCGACACAATTATTTCTTTCCTTTTCTTATTCTTCTTCCTCTCTCTTTCATGCTTCCCTGGGGAATTTCAACCAGCTGCCTCGCAGTTATAGTTATTCAATGGCTGCACTTGGTACCTGCTATTCAGCAGGTTTTCAAACTACCACACCATTGACGTGGGCCAGAAAGTATTTTCAGGAAAGTATAAGGCCTTGTTTGGTTTGCGGTTTTCAGTTTTGGATTTTCGTAACAACCGCAATGCATTCAGCTAATTATTTCTGAAAGTTTTGAAACCTCGATTTGTGAAAATATTTTAGATGTTTCATTGTCGACCTGATGCTGCACTGTTGCTTGTTGTCGGGATTCGCTGTGTCACTTACTTGAGTGCATTGTGTATACTGCTTGACCATATGCATGCATTCATATAGTTGATGGGTTTGGTCGAGTTGCCTGATTTACTGCAACCATATTATTACAGTATATTTGCCTGAGTTTGAGCATTTGAACATTGTTCCCTTTTGATTTTTCTCTATAATATTAATTTGAAACTGCCTTATGAAGTTGTTCGAGTTGGGTCATTTAAGCTATTTTGATTTATGTATTTTTGGTTCTGTGAACCTCTGCCTATACTCGAATTTTGTTGCCTTGGTCATTACTAATATGACCTGATACTGCCACTTTGGATACTTCATATATATATGCAGACACTTGAGCATATCTTGTTGTTCACTACCATTTTTGGTTTTTGCATATTTTATATGCTGATACTTGGTCATTTTGTTGTTTTTATTGCAACTTTTGTCTGCATATTCATTATGCAGACATTTGAGCATTTTTTTTTTGTTGCTTTCCTGCTATTGTGGATTGCATACTTGATATGCAGTAACCTGTTTGCAGTCCATGTTGTCGCTTGAGTCTTTGTTGCCTTGCTTCTGACCATGTTGTACAATTTCTGGCCATTCTTGTTGCCTTGAGTCTGTGCACTGGTGGTCTTCATATTGTGTGTGTTGTATGGTGTCTCTACTGTGTTGCATTATTATCATGGCTACCTGGTCGACTTGATTCTCTGTTGTAACTGGATCAGTTGCCTTCAGTTGCTTGTCGAATTTGCATGTAACTTGAGTCACTTCACTACTGCCTATCTGAACTGTGCACATTGTTGCATTTACTCCATTTTGCATTGGTGCATTGTTGTCATGTTGATTTGAATTGCACTTGTCACCGCTGCAGTCGCTATGCAGTTGCTATGCCTTCGGTCATGTTGCCTTGTGTTGAATCCCGTTTCAGAACTCGGATTTGACCTTGTGCTCGGGTCGTGATTTTAAATATATTTCACCTGTGTTGAACCCGTCCTTTTTATTTTGGGTTTGACCTTGTGCTCGGTTGTGTACATCATCACTGTTGTGGCAAGGCAGTGCACGCAAGCGTGAACTGCAGCCACACGGAATTGAGTTTTTGGGCACGACATCACTATAGTGGCAAGGCAGTGCACGCAAGCGTGAACTGCAGCCACACGGTATGGCGTGTATGATATTCTATTTATTTTGACTTATGGATCTTTTTGCGTATTCCATATTCCGTAGTGGCGAGGCAGTGCACGCGTGCGTGTACTGCAGCCCTACTTGAATTAATATTTTAATCGATATTTCAATGGTTTGAACTGCTTTGTTTATTCAATTCAATATTCTGAATTGCATTCTGATTTGGTTTAATTACTGTCGCCTATTCATTATTTAATTATTATTGCTTCTGTGCACTAATAACTGAGTTTGAATTAGACTGACCCGAGTATTATTTTCTTTGAATCTAATACTCGGGTCAGACCGAGTATTTCAGGTTGTAGATATTCTGCTTTGGGTTGCTGCTAGAGCTATGAAGTTCTTTCATATCTTTTGGAGTAGTCGTCGTTATTTGTAGTAGTCTGTAAGATTGTATAGGAAGATATGTATTCATGTATATTATATACGCTAATGTACTTGTATATGTAACTTCCTGAGTCGACTGTTGTAGTTGTATCATATGTACCGTGTCAAATGTATTGTAACTGACATCAGTTATTGTATATATGAGAATTTCTGTTTTATCTGTGTTCCGCATTTATATTTATCTGTGTTATTATTTTATATTTACTGTTCTAAACTATTATGAACCATCGTAGTTCGTTTTATACTGGAATTGGGGTATTTCGATGGGAGAAAATAAATCAGAGATGAAAAATGAAAGAATATATATCACTCCTATCGAGATAACCAATACTAGTGTAAGGCCAACTATTGATGGCCGCTCCTCAACAGCCTTATTCTCCGTGCTAGTTGACAGCACTACACCGTAGTGTTCTTGGCTAGCGTGGGTATAGAGGTGGGGCGTCACAGCTTGGTATCAGAGCCTGGGGTTTAGAACAAATATAAAACATAACTTAGATAGTACATGTGTTACAACTATTTGTCGACGTTTTATCTCTCATATTTGCATATGATTGTCTTTGAATTGTTAGGTATGAATTCCTAACGCTTATTCATATGCATTTGATTTTGATTCTTGTGTTTTCGGCTTTGATTAGATTTAGCCGATGATTGATTTTGTTCGAATCTCAGCGATTCTGAACTTGATATTTTATGTTTTCTTCGGCTTGATTTCCATTCGACTTCGGTCACTTTGTTTTTGAGAAATTTCTAAATTCTTGATTTCCAAGACCCTGACTTGGTTTGCCGTTGAGTTCTTTGATGATGATGTTGAATCGTTTTGTACTCGATTATGGCCATTAATTGTTGACTTCGGCATTGACTTGATTTTTATTTTTTGTTGAAGTCATTTATGCATTTATGCTCGTTTTGTTTCATTATTCCATTTGTCAATCGATTCTTCTTTTCCGATTAGTTGTTGTCATCTTTGTCGACTTTGAAAACTTCTATTTCTGGAATTTTTGGATATTCCTACTTTGATGGATTTAGAATCGAATTCTTTGGATTTTATTCACGTCTTCGAAGGTGAATTTTAGTGAATTGATTTGGTTTCCAAATTTAATCGATTCTTGTTAATTTCCCGATTTATTGCTATCATTTATTAGCAACTTTGATAACATTTTCTTCGGGATTTTCGTGAACATACTTTTGGATGGATACAGTATCGATTTCTTTGGATTCTATTCACGTCTTCGTATGTGAATTCTTGTGATTGATTGTTTCTACAATCATTTTTGTGATTTGTCACTTTAAAAATATAAATGTTTCAATACTAGTAGTAAATATCAAAACTCTTTTATCAAAATGTTTTCAACTCTATTTTCAATATCAAAATCTTTTCCTAAACCGTTTTCCAATCTATTAGTATATACAAACCTTTATTTCACTCGTATGAGAAATCTAATTAAACGGCTTAGCAAAACAAGTGGTATGAAATGCTTGCGTTTACTTCGTCAGTTAATTTTTGGACTTGTTCGATTGAACCACTTGTGACATTTTTCTAGTGAAGATCTACAGTTTGTTCGTAAATATTTAAGTTAAGCTAGTGGTTATGGGACATGAAGCTAAACTTTTATATTTACTAGCTTAGTGTAATTGACACTTCTCGTTGATCTTGATGATCACTTTATGAATTAGACTAGCAATTGCGCGATGTCTCTTTCATTGCGAGGTTAGACTAGACACCACTTGTGTGATTCCATTCACACATACCTTTCTACTTTTTGGTTAGTCTTGACCTCAATCTGTGTGATTCCATTCACACATGCTTAGTGTAATTGACACCCCTCGTTGATCATGATGATCGTTCTGATGGTCGGACTAGACACCACTTGTGTGGTTCCATTCACACATACCTTTCTGCTTTTTGGTTAGTCTTGACCTCAATCTGTGTGATTCCATTCACACATGTAGGGTAGCTCCCCATGGTCTTCGGACCGTCATGTGATAGGCCTCTTTCCCTTTTTCTGTGATTTCTAGATTCCTTATGTTGATTCCTGGAAATTTTATGCTTCACCTATTTTTGTGTACTGGTGAATTCATATGTTATTGATTTGTCATGAGTACAAATTTGAGGTATGATACCTCTTTGGATCTTTGAGAAGATCTTGTGATATTGATTATCTCTCATCGGTTGATCTCCTGTTGATCATTATTTGCATACTTATAGTCGTATGTCAGTATGGATATTCCATATTTATGCTATACCTCTCATCGGTTGATCTCCTGTTGATCATTGTTTACATACTTATAGTAGTATGTTATTATGGATATTTTATGTTTTGCGTTGCACTTGTTGGTGATTTTCATGCTCACGTGTAGGTGAGATTCCGTGCTCCCGTTCTCGCTTTGCGTTGCACGTGTTGGTGATTTTCATGCTCACGTGTAGGTGAGATTCCGTGCTCCCGTTCTCGCTTTGCGTTGCACGTGTTGGTGATTTTCATGCTCACGTGTAGGTGAGATTCCATGCTCCCGTTCTCGCTTTGTGTTGCACGTGTTGGTGATTTTTCATGCTCACGTGTAGGTGAGTTTTCATACTCGCGTTTGAGTTTTCATACTCCGTTCGAGTTTTCATACTCTGTTCGAGTTTCCATACTCCGGTTCGAGTTTTCATACTCGCGTTCGAGTTTTCATACTCCGGTTCGAGTTTTCATACTCTCATCTTGTGATTTCTGGATTTCTTGTGTAGATTCCTAGAATTTGTGCTTCACCAATTTTTGTGATCTCTATTGATAAGTTTTATCAATTTTTGTGCATTGGTGAATTCGTGTGATATTGACTTGTTATGAATACGAGTTTAGGGTATGATACCCCTTCCTATCTTTGAGAAGATTATTGTGACATTTTTGATGAATGAAAATCCACTTATCGAAGTTGCTACTGATGTCGCTGTTTAATCACATGTTTTAAAAATTGTTTTCAAAATTTTTACGATTTGCGCTTTCAAAAGAATGAGGAAGCGATTTAAACGTTTCAGAAAAACCGAGGACTATGACCCCTTTCTTTTACTGATTCGCTTAATTCCGGACTTGTCCGTTTGAGAACGTAAAATGTTATTTATTTAAAATACACAATTTTGCACTTTCAAGGAAACGATGAAGTGAATTAAACGATTTAGTAAAACTCGTGGTTATGGGTCATGTGTGTTTGCTATTTCGGTTAATTTCGGACTCGTTAATTGAAAAATTTGTAATTTGAAATTTGATTACCGTTGTGGTAATCTCTGATTATCGTTTTGATAATCGGATGTTTGTGATTTCTGATTATAGTTTTTGATAATCAGATATTTATTGTTTCTAATTATCGTTTGTGATAATTAGATATTTGTGGTTTAATTATCGTTTGTGATAATTAAACATTTGCGATTTGAGATTTGATTATCAATTGTGATAATTAAATATTTGTGATTTCTGATTATAATTTTTGATAATCAGATATTTATTGTTTCTAATATCGTTTGTGATAATTAGATATTTGTGGTTTAATTATCGTTTGTGATAATTAAACATTTGCGATTTGAGATTTGATTATCAATTGTGATAATTAAATATTTATAATTTCTGATTATAGTTTTTGATAATCAGATATTTATTGTTTCTAATTATCGTTTGTGATAATTAGATATTTGTGGTTTAATTATCGTTTGTGATAATTAAACATTTGCGATTTGATTATCAATTGTGATAATTAAATATTTGTGATTTCTGATTATAGTTTTTGATAATCAGATATTTATTGTTTCTAATTATCGTTTGTGATAATTAGATATTTGTGGTTTAATTATCGTTTGTGATAATTAAACATTTGCGATTTGAGATTTGATTATCAATTGTGATAATTAAATATTTATGATTTCTGATTATAGTTTTTGATAATCAGATATTTATTGTTTGTAATTATCGTTTGTGATAATTAGATATTTGTGGTTTAATTATCGTTTGTGATAATTAAACATTTGCGATTTGATTATCAATTGTGATAATTAAATATTTGTGATTTGAAATTTGATTACCGTTGAGGTAATTCCTGATTATCGTTTTTGATAGTTAGATATTTGTGTTTTCTAGTTATCTTTGTTGATAATTAGATTTGCTGATTTTGCTGTTTTAAGATTTCTTTATTCTGATTATCTATTTGATAATCAAACTTTGTTGAGAATTTGGGAATTTCTTTTATGAAATTAAAAGCTTACCTTCTCATGCTCTTATGGTTGTTACCTTTTGTCCATTTATTCCTTAGGATTGCGTGGACGCAATTTCTTTAAGGAGGGGAGTCTGTAACAACCCGGTATTTTGCGTCAATTATAATCAACAATTTAAACGATTAATATTGACACAAACTTCTATTTGAAGTTTTTAAATTTTGAATTAAAATTGATTTATAAATTGATAAAAGAAATTTAGGACTTTAAATAAAAGTTTTCTTTTTATTTTTATTTTTTATTTACTTATTTGGCCTTATCATTTTTTTGGGCCGTGAAAAAAATTTTAAAAACCCAATCTCCCATTCTTCTTTTATTCGTTTGCGAGCCGATCCCCCTTTCATTTTCATTCGCGTGCCCTAATCGATCGAGAGAAGATTAATGGCGGCATCATCTCGTTGTTCGCTCGTCTTCCCTCGGTTGCTCTAGCGTCGCGCGTCTCTGTGATGCTCGACTGCTTCAATTCGTCGGCAAGGTGAGTTTGCTCACATCTAATTCTTGACTCTTGTTATTTGTGTGTTTGGTTGCGTGAATTCTTGGCTGATTATTGCTTCGAATCTTAGTGATTATTACGACACTGTTTGATTTTCGGTGTAAAGTAAAACTTGGGGAATTTTGATTTGTTGAGATTTTTGGTGTAAGCAGAGCAATTTCTGATCTCTCAACGAAATTTTCCATCAACAATAAATGGTTGTCAGACAATCCTACTTGTTGAACCTGCTTTCGACACAATTATTTCTTTCCTTTTCTTATTCTTCTTCCTCTCTCTTTCATGCTTCCCTGGGGAATTTCAACCAGCTGCCTCGCAGTTATAGTTATTCAATGGCTGCACTTGGTACCTGCTATTCAGCAGGTTTTCAAACTACCACACCATTGACGTGGGCCAGAAAGTATTTTCAGGAAAGTATAAGGCCTTGTTTGGTTTGCGGTTTTCAGTTTTGGATTTTCGTAACAACCGCAATGCATTCAGCTAATTATTTCTGAAAGTTTTGAAACCTCGATTTGTGAAAATATTTTAGATGTTTCATTGTCGACCTGATGCTGCACTGTTGCTTGTTGTCGGGATTCGCTGTGTCACTTACTTGAGTGCATTGTGTATACTGCTTGACCATATGCATGCATTCATATAGTTGATGGGTTTGGTCGAGTTGCCTGATTTACTGCAACCATATTATTACAGTATATTTGCCTGAGTTTGAGCATTTGAACATTGTTCCCTTTTGATTTTTCTCTGTAGTATTAATTTGAAACTGCCTTATGAAGTTGTTCGAGTTGGGTCATTTAAGCTATTTTGATTTATGTATTTTTGGTTCTGTGAACCTCTGCCTATACTCGAATTTTGTTGCCTTGGTCATTACTAATATGACCTGATACTGCCACTTTGGATACTTCATATATATATGCAGACACTTGAGCATATCTTGTTGTTCACTACCATTTTTGGTTTTTGCATATTTATATGCTGATACTTGGTCATTTTGTTGTTTTTATTGCAACTTTTGTCTGCATATTCATTATGCAGACATTTGAGCATATTTTTTTCTTTTGTTGCTTTCCTGCTATTGTGGATTGCATACTTGATATGCAGTAACCTGTTTGCAGTCCATGTTGTCGCTTGAGTCTTTGTTGCCTTGCTTCTGACCATGTTGTACAATTTCTGGCCATTCTTGTTGCCTTGAGTCTGTGCACTGGTGGTCTTCATATTGTGTGTGTTGTATGGTGTCTCTACTGTGTTGCATTATTATCATGGCTACCTGGTCGACTTGATTCTCTGTTGTAACTGGATCAGTTGCCTTCAGTTGGTTGTCGAATTTGCATGTAACTTGAGTCACTTCACTACTGCCTGTCTGAACTGTGCACATTGTTGCATTTACTCCATTTTGCATTGGTGCATTGCTGTCATGTTGATTTGAATTGCACTTGTCACCGCTGCAGTCGCTATGCAGTTGCTATGCCTTCGGTCATGTTGCCTTGTGTTGAATCCCGTTTCAGAACTCGGATTTGACCTTGTGCTCGGGTCGTGATTTTAAATATATTTCACCTGTGTTGAACCCGTCTTTTTTATTTTGGATTTGACCTTGTGCTCGGTTGTGTACATCATCACTGTTGTGGCAAGGCAGTGCACGCAAGCGTGAACTGCAGCCACACGGAATTGAGTTTTTGGGCACGACATCACTATAGTGGCAAGGCAGTGCACGCAAGCGTGAACTGCAGCCACACGGTATGGCGTGTATGATATTCTATTTATTTTGACTTATGGATCTTTTTGCGTATTCCATATTCCGTAGTGGCGAGGCAGTGCACGCGTGCGTGTACTGCAGCCCTACTTGAATTAATATTTTAATCGATATTTCAATGGTTTGAACTACTTTGTTTATTTAATTCAATATTCTGAATTGCATTCTGATTTGGTTTAATTACTGTCGCCTATTCATTATTTAATTATTATTGCTTCTGTGCACTAATAACTGAGTTTGAATTAGACTGACCCGAGTATTATTTTCTTTGAATCTAATACTCGGGTCAGACCGAGTATTTCAGGTTGTAGATATTCTGCTTTGGGTTGCTGCTAGAGCTATGAAGTTCTTTCATATCTTTTGGAGTAGTCGTCGTTATTTGTAGTAGTCTGTAAGATTGTATAGGAAGATATGTATTCATGTATATTATATACGCTAATGTACTTGTATATGTAACTTCCTGAGTCGACTGTTGTAGTTGTATCATATGTACCGTGTCAAATGTATTGTAACTGACATCAGTTATTGTATATATGAGAATTTCTGTTTTATCTGTGTTCCGCATTTATATTTATCTGTGTTATTATTTTATATTTACTGTTCTAAACTATTATGAACCATCGTAGTTCGTTTTATACTGGAATTGGGGTATTTCGATGGGAGAAAATAAATCAGAGATGAAAAATGAAAGAATATATATCACTCCTATCGAGATAACCAATACTAGTGTAAGGCCAACTATTGATGGCCGCTCCTCAACAGCCTTATTCTCCGTGCTAGTTGACAGCACTACACCGTAGTGTTCTTGGCTAGAGTGGGTATAGAGGTGGGGCGTCACAATATCACTGTACCGAGGATCCACGCTAATCCCCTACTACACAAGACCGGAGCTACCCCTTACTGGATAGTCCGAATAAGATCACCCCACGGTTGGGATCAGCAACCGCCCACACAGCAGAAATAAAAGAGACATCTAGACAGGGATGGCCTAACCCTAATTGGTTGCTAGCCACTTAGCCTCGCGTGCACCTACCCTGTTTTAGCCATTCTCGATTGATGATGCTCGAGGCTATGCATTACCTTTTTAGCACACATTCACTTAGAATGCCCATCGTCCTCCTGACGATGTTCTGAAAGCATTCATCCATACAAGTCCATTCCGGGTTCGAACGGAACCAAAGGCACCACTCGTACTACATCCATTTTGGAATCACCTTCAGGATTAGTAGCGATTAGCCCTTGCACTTCACTTCTCCATCAAACACTTTGTTTGTTAATCATAATACTATGGAAATCAAAATTTATAAATCACAATGTTTGGAATCATAACACTTCCCACTTAACCGTTTAAATATAAATAATAGTATATATAATAAAATAGTTTATAATTTAAAATAGTTTATATAAAAATAATTTATATTAAATAGTTTATATGAAATAAATTTATAAAGTAACATATATAAATAGTTTTAATATAATTTTCAAAATACTTTATATAATAAAATAGCTTCCTCAAATTTCACATATTGATTCAAATCGATTCAGATTCCAAAATTTTAAATTTAATCAAATCTCAAATCATCCATTTTAATTTATTTCAGTTTCTCAATAAACCATTTCACATTATATCGATTTCAAATACAGATTTTTAACTACAAAATAAACCATTTCAATTTCAATATTTTCAAAGCTTTAAATATTCAAACATTTCAAAACAAGATTTGATAATTCCGTGTGTATATATATATATATATATATATATATATCAAATTCACTTTACTATTATTTATTTTGAAATATTTACTTACTAAATTCATTATCATTTAAATAAAACCCCATATTTCAAATGGCTAAATATTTCTTCAATTCATTTAAACTTGAAATATTCGTTAAATCACCTTAAACCAAATCAAGTTATAAAAATCATATCCTTTCAAATCTCAAATTCCATAAGTTTCAGATCGATTTCTAATTAAATATATTTCTTAATTAAATACAATTTCAAATCAATTTCAAATCTATCTCCCAACCTTAATTTATTAAAATCATTATCAACTCCATTTTAAAATATAATTTAATAAATACGTAACCAAATTATATTTTAATAAAATCAAATTTTATAATTAAACTTATTTCATATTAAACAAATTATATATATTGCTTAAAATCAAGAATTTAACTATATATAAAATAACACTTATATAATATATAAAATCATATTTATATAAAACCATATATTTCCTTTAAAAAAGCATGGTAATCATTTCAAATTATTTATATATAGACCAACGGTGTCTGTATATAATTTTCTATCCTATGGTCAAGTGATATAAACATTTATCATTCAATCCGCGATTTAAATATATACTGGTATATCTATATCATTTCAACCGATAATCCCAAATTCAATTCAATGAAAATCGCTTGGGTTTATCATTTCGACTCATAACGATTTTCTTCTATTCTAAAGTCCGTTCGGGTATGTATCATTTCAACCCATAGTGAATTCTATACTAATAGGGAATTTGCAGAGCTTGGTGTTACAATCATGACTATAAACAGATTGTTGAGCAACAATTTAATCTGCAATTTTTTGGGAATCCATTGTACAATTTTATGCAAAAGCTGCAAGCAATAAAAATTGTTAGTAAAATCTCATTTGCGCAGAAATGTGACGATCAGGAAACACAATAACGAATTATATTCACAACTGTTTGATCACCCCACGAATGAGATGGTTAATAAGCAGTTTGAAGAAAGCTGCAGTCTACTAGCTGAAGTAATTGGAAAATCTTCAAAAATGAAATATAAATGGCGCACTCAAGGGGATAGATAACCACACACGAGGGAGGGAATGGTTGTTGGGTGAAAGGGGGGGGGATGGCGAATCATTCTAAACTAGGAGAGCCAAGATCAATCATTAACTTCAAACAAATTTTTGATGACCAAGGCAAATCATTTATCTCTATGGACTCATTTGTCAAGGAAGTTACTAACTTTTATGAAACTTTATAATAAACTAAATTCAAACGGTTACTTTCCTAACATTATTCGTAAAAAGGTACCTGTATAACAAGCTCAGAGGGAATTGGCAAAACCATTTGAAATGGATGAATTAAAGTATGCTGTGTTTCAGATTGATGAAAATAGCATCCCAGGACAAAATGGCATCAACTCAACATTCTATAAATCGCACTGGGAGTTAATCGAGAATGAACTACTTGCAGCTATGCAGAGTATAAAAACTTCAGGAAGATGATTTCTCACTTGAATCACACTTTCATTTACCTTGTTCCAAAAATATAGTGTTGCAACCACAGCCTCAAACAAGAACAAAATGGTTTTAATCAAGGAATCAATAACAAAAAAACAGTAAGAACACAAAGCACTTAACATGGTTCAAGTGAGTGTTGGCTAGACACCACTCTACTCCACGGCCAAACCAGCCACAAGGGCTATGCAGTCTCTTTATTAATTCTGAATTACAATTCTGTACATCAATGAAGTCTTGCTCCAAGGATCATCTCTCAACAGGAATACATAAGTTCTCTCTAGACTCTCTCTAACATTTAGAATTTGTGAGGAATAGAATAAAACAGAGTAAAGTGGTAATAAGAGCCTTGAGGTCTTAATTTGACATGCGTATTGAAAATGCAAAACACAAAATAATAGCCTTGAGGTCTTATGTTGTTTTAATCATTTCATCATCATCATTACCTTCATTATTGTAGAGACTTTTTTTGAATCTTGCCTGTTAAACCATGCTCCCACAAAATCTGAATCCAACAACACGTGACATAAAACTCACAACAGCATTCAATATTTAAAGCAAAGTGTACCACACATAACATGTCTCTTACCCAGGACTGATTTTTGGAGGTAGACGGGATAGACAATCGAATATGGCAACTCACCCTAAAGGGGCAACAATTGGGGTAGCAACAATAAAAGAATATTTGAAATTACGAGATTACTAAATATTTTAAAATTGAAGCAATTTGCAGTACTACGGTGAAGGTGACTTACTAGTGTAAAGCTGGTAGATCGTGACACTTTTATTTTTGACATTAAAGGTAAAAAATAAAATTTTGCCAATGGCAACCCATAAATTGGAGCCAGCCCTGCTCTTACCATCCATTGATTATATATTTAACTCCTTTTTTTGTTAAAACCAGACTCCTGCAAAATCTGAATCCAATGACGCAGACCTAAAACTCAACATGATATATGTGGTCGCTAAACCATAAAAACTAAAACCAACAGCAAAATCATATATTCAAAGCAAACTCTAATGCATATAATATGTCTGATACTCCCAATTGATTAACGTTTCAAACCAAATTTAAACAGGTAAACAGCTTATTCACCTTCCTTGTAAACTCCGACTTCCTAGAAAACGACATACGGGTGAAACCAGACCTAGACGCCCTGGGCGCCCTAGGGGACATTGGCTGGTACTGCATCCGCTTCGTCCTTTTGGCATCAAACTTCCAGCTTCCCAAGCAAGCGGTAGCCCTCCGCAGTCCTGTCCTCAACACGGCTGGAGTCATCCTATCATGCGGCGCCTCCCTTGTCTGGGACGATGGCAAGGTCGCCACCTTCCACTACTCCTTCCTATCCCACCTCACCATGCAACTCACCGCCATCGGCACCAAAGGCACTCTTACCGCTAACGATTTCGTAATCCCATTCGAGGAGAAACGTGCAGAGTTCACCTTTTTATCGGAAGGTGGGTTTAATGAGTTGGTTAGTGGGTGAAGGAAGGGGCCGAGTAACCATGCCGTGAACACCGAACTGCCTCAGGAAGCTAGGATGGTTGCTGAGATTTCGAGGTTGGTGGGAGGTGTTAAGAGCAATGGAATGGCGCCGGAGGTTAAGTGGCCTGAGGTGACGAGGAAGACGCAGTTGGTGCTTGATGCTGTCAAGGCTTCTATTCATAATGGCTTTGTCCCTGTTGATATTGCAGTCTGATTTTCAAGTTTTATCTTTGTGTAAGCTGCATCTGCTGTTGAGAATAAAATTGTTTATCATGTGATGGATTATATGATTATGTTGTTGTTATGTGTTGATACAGAAGCATGTAGGGCAGGTTGATTATACCTATACAATCTGAATTTCATTGCACTTGAAACCGTTTACTCATTCTATAACTTTTTAAACAATGACTGTATGTGTTCAGCGTGTTTTCTGAAATGAGCATTACACTGATTTTTCAAGCTAATCTATGCTTGGTTGAAGTAGAAGACATTATTAGTTGACCGTGACATGTTTGCTTGTATAAAAATCCCTTTTAATGCTACTATTAATGGATCTGTGGCGTAATGGTAGTGCGTCTGACTCGAGATCAGAAGGTTGCGTGTTCGTTTCACGTCAGGTTCATTTTGCCTAGTGATTTTTTTACAGTTGGGCCGGGTTCCTTACAAATCTGCTTTAAAGCCTTGCAACCTTCATGAGTAAAATCACAAGGTCTTCAGTCTTCCTCCTGCTTTCGGTAGTTGCGCTCGGTTTCTCACAAATCTGCTTTATACGCCCGCAAGCTAAACCAATTTTCATGCACAAAATTCGACGGTCTTCCTCCAGCTAACTCAACTAATAATAGTAAGATTCTGAAACTTTTTCCTTTTTCCCTACCGTTTGAATTAGCTTAAATTGTAGTGTAATATTGTAAAACTAATCTGTTGTTTGACGGGAAAAATTATAGTAAGCTGTTTCTGTTACAAAAAAGCATTGGGTGACCAACTAATAATGCTCCCCTAGACTCGAGTACCAACTGTCATAATAGAAATTTTGTTATGACGTCCAATAATAGCCAGCTGTGTCTTGAACATTTTACCAATTATAACAATCATCCACCTTGGTAACATGCTTGAGATCAGCACCTTGAGCTGGTTTTATTTGGCAAATCAGCAGCTAAGTATGTTGAGTAAGCTCAGCCAGTGCCTAAACTTGCTATAGGGAACATACTTTGTGAACATATTTGATGCATCATCTTTTGTTCCCACCTTCTGCACTTGAACTTCATTTCTTCCAATGACATCTCTGATAAAATGAAGTTTGATATGTTTGGACCTCTCATGGATCATAGGATTCTTCATTAAGTGCATAGCACTTTGATTGTCACATAGCACAGTGATATCTTCTGAATTGTACCCCAATTCACCTGTGAAACCTCTCAACCATATGGCCTCTTTAATTGCCTCTGTATCAGCCACATATTCAGCCTCTGTGCTCAACAATGCCACCTTTTGAAGGTTGGATTTCCAACTGATGCATCCACCCAATGCTGTAAATGCATAGTCTGTCAAAGACCTTTTTGTGTCCAAACTTCCTGCATAATCTGAGTACACTATATGAAAAATCATTGAGATCAGAAGTAACTTCCTAACAGAGTTAAACGGTTCGCAAATCGGAGTTCGGAGGTGAAAGTTATAAGTGAAAAGGTGAAGCCGGCTGAATTGACAGCGTCAGACGTCTGAGGAAAAATTCAGACGTCTGGTGCTTCAGCAAATTTGCACCAGACCTATTCCATAGAGTTAGGTCAGACGTCTGAGTCTGTGCAGAATTTCTTCCGGTTCATTTTGCCTAGCGACCTTTTTACACTTGGGCCGGGTTCCTTACAAATCTGCTTTAAAGCCCTGCAACCTTCATGAGTAAAATCAAAAGGTCTTCGGTCTTCCTCCTGCTTTCGGTAGTTGCGCTGGGTTTCTCACAAATCTGCTTTATACGCCCGCAAGCAAAACCAATTTTCATACACAAAATTCGTAGTAAATTTCTGAAACTTTTTTCTTTTTCCCTACCGTTTGAATTAGCTTAAATTGTAGTGTAATATTGTAAAATTAATCTGTTGTTTGACGGGAAAAATTATAGTAAGCTATTTTTGTTACAAAACAGCATTGGGTGACCAACTAATAATGCTTCCCTAGACTCGAGTACCAACTGTCATAATAGAAATTTTGTTATGAGGTCCAATAATAGCCAGCTGTGTCTTGAGCATTTTACCAATTATAACAATCATCCACCTTGATAACATGCTTGCGATCAGCACCTTGAGCTGGTTTTATTTGGCAAATCAGCAGCTAAGTATGTTGAGTAAGCTCAGACAGTGCCTAAACTTGCTATAGGGAACATACTTTGTGAACATATTTGATGCATTATCTTTTGTTCCCACGTTCTTCACTTGAACTTCATTTCTTCCAATGACATCTCTGATAAAATGGAGTTTGACGTCTATATGTTTGGACCTCTCATGGATCACAGGATTCTTCATTAAGTGCATAGCACTTTGATTGTCACATAGCACAGTGATATCTTCTGAATTGTACCCCAATTCACCTGTGAAACCTCTCAACCATATGGCCTCTTTAATTGCCTCTGTATCAGCCACATATTCAGCCTCTGTGCTCAACAATGCCACCTTTTGAAGGTTGGATTTCCAATTGATGCATCCACCCAATGCTGTAAATGCATAGTCTGTCAAAGACCTTTTTGTGTCCAAACTTCCTGCATAATCTGAGTACACTATATGAAAAATCGTTGAGATCAGAAGTAACTTCCTAACAGAGTTAAACGGTTCGCAAATCGGAGTTCGGAGGTGGAAGTTATAAGTGAAAAGGTGAAGAGGGCTGAATTGACAGCGTCAGACGTCTGAGGAAAAATTCAGACGTCTGGTGCTTCAGCAAATTTGCACCAGACATATTCCATAGAGTTAGGTCAGACATCTGAGTCTGTGCAGAATTTCTTCCAGATGCTTAAGTCAAACGTCTGACCAAATGGTCAGACGTTTGAGCCTGTAGAGAACTTTTTTCAGAAGGTTAAGTCGGACGTCTGACCAATTTGGACAAACGTCCGAGGCGACTACAACATGTTTTTCACGTGTGGACTTGGCGTGAAGATTTGCGATATGTGCAAGGAAAATTTTGAAATATCGCATAGAGTTTCTATTCTCCTATATAAGCTAGCTTCAGGTTCCAGATCTGTGTGTGCGTGCAAGCAACTGCAAGTGATTAGCCTCTACAAATTAGAGTTTATCAAAACCTAATTTTCTTCAATTCTCTTCTCCACAAATCAATTTCTAATTAGAATTTTGAGCATTGTATTCAATCTCTTGTACTCTACTCATCAATATTAATAAAAGTTCTCTCTTAAAGTGGATGTACACTAACACAACGTAGTAAAACCATTATAAATCGTTGTATGATTTATTTTTCATTATTGTTTGATTTCTGAATTATTTGTTTGGGATTGTAATTACTTTTGAATTGATTGAGATTGAAATTGAGTTATTGATTGGTTCTTTTTACATTTCTTACCACGATCCTGTCTTTCGATGTGCTTGCAGAGTTTCGATTTGAGTGGTCTCTAGTTGAAATTTCTTCCCAACATACATTATGTAAATGCATACAAATCAAAGAAAAAAAACAAAAATTACAAAATCAAGAAAGTATGTCTATTAAGAGATTATCGCATCCACATATTTATACTTTACCTATGAGTTCTACCTTGTTTGCCGAGATCCTCTCAAATTTGCAAGTCCTTAATGTTACCATTCTTGGAAAATTGTGAAGAAACTTAATCTTCTGAATAGTTCTTAGAAAGCTTACAGATGAAATCTTGTGCTCAACATACAGTTCAACACACTGTAACTGGATACTGTATTATTATATACATACCTAACACTATTAATTTTTACGATAAATTCACGAGTACTTTCAGAACTCGGATTAAGAAAATAAAATCAGGCACCTGGCATCACTTAGTGTAGGAAAAAAACAGGAAATAAATTGATCTGTATGACATATGCTGAACCTAACCTTTCCAACTCGCCATCTGCAAATTTCACCTATGATGGATTTGAAGCCTCGATGAAATAGGGCAAATGTTAGAACCAAAAAGGGCTTACTGCACATTAATTATGGTTAAAGAAACTACACAAAGGATGCAAGCAGTAATGACTAGTGGTTTTGTTTGTATGAATGATAATTCACTTGATTTGTTTTGATTGTATGTAATACTATTGACTGGAGCATATTACATGACTTTTACTGAATACAAATGCTAACATTATTAAACATTAAGTATATTTAAATACTTGGTCATATAATTTAATGCTTAGTGACGTTCTTATTCTTTATCATTTTATAAAAATACTTATTAAGCATAAACTTTTGATTGTAGAATAACACGATTAAACGTAATCAACTATCAGTAGTTACAGTTTTTTTTATTAAGTATCGGTAGTTAATAGTTTTTATTGCAAACAAGTATTATCTAATAGAATATATCACAACTTAATATGAGATCAAATTGATTTGGAGATGCTTACATTTAACTGTTTAAAGTGAACAGTAAGATGTATTATAAATCTGTGTAATGGATTTGATAATTTTAACTTTGTTTCTGCGCAATAGCTTTAATATTTTTAACTTTGTGCTTCTAAGAATCCCCTACTTAAACAGTATTTAAGATGCTCGAAGATATCATTTCAGAATGACATGTAATTTCTGAAATCATCAGGCCTTATAGAATAGGGACGATGAAAATGAAAATAATCATAGATTTGCTAGTTATTGCAAGTAATACTTTCATATGTGGTATTTATTTTCTACCATATCAAGAAGCTACTCGAATAATCATCACAAAGTGAACTTAATAGGAATAAAAAAAATTCTGATAACAATAATAAGAGTAATGCTTAATTTTAAACATGCTTATCTTAATGTCTTGCGATCTAACCCAATAACTCTAGAAACACAATCTAAAGATCCTTGACTAGTATGAACAAATTTAATTCATAAACGGGTAAGATTATAAAATGTTTCCAACGAAACGCTTTTACAGTCATATGTAACGAAATAACGGGTTAGCATCAGTGCATCAACCCCATACCCTTTTTTTTGAATAAGGCATAAACCATGTTAAAGATGTTAAAGAATATTGCAGGAGATTTCACAGTTTATTACTTATTATATTTTATAACTTTCCCTAAGTATGATATCTCCAATTATATAATTACTTGGCTTTCAAGTAATATAGATATAAATATGAGTCATGTATTGTTGAATTATTAATTAAGTCTTGTTTCTTCTTTTCTCTTCCCCTTTCTTCTATTTTATTTTGTTTTCTTCGTTAATTTCAACATGGTATGGGAGCTTGATTTGGTATTTCAACATGGTATCAAAGCGTGTTTCGATTCTAATAAAATAATTTACGATTCAATTTCAATTTAGAAACTACAATTCACTTCATCAACTGCAATCAAAATTTATCAATGCTGTTCAGAGAGTGCGTCCTAACGTCGTCCCAATTTGAGGTTTAAAGATTTGAAACATGTCGGATGTATTACTCAAACCGTGCTTCCGCTACTTGCGAAACAATTTAAGGTTTTATCAATTTTCAGATTTTGGATTTCTTTTCCTGATCGGTGTAAATCCCAATTGGAATTCCACTTTCAATCCCACGAGAATCTTCTTATTCTATTCAAACAAATCAATTGAACAGATGTTAAAAATCCCTAATTAACAAAATGCCACAAAAGCATAGGCAGACCGTACCAATTCAATTCAAAAATAAAAAACATCATATAAACAAAAAAATTACCCCTGGCAGGATCTTTTTATCATAAAAAACATTGACAGCTTTGTGAGCTTCCTCTCTAGTCGGACGTATCAGAAAATAACAACCTGCATCATGCACCAGAAAATTAAAATCTCGAGCTAAACTGAAACCACCAAACGGTATTGAACCCAAGTTAAAACCAACCTCACAACGTCTTGGTTGCCTTATCTTTAATAATGCTGACCACCTCAACTCTCAAGAATTTGTCGAATGTAGAAATTAGTTGATGTTCGGTCATTTGCTTCGGACTAGACCAATGAAAAGCTTTGCACCTAGAATATCCAAATTGATTAGAAAGAATCGATTAAAATAGAAAAAATGGGGAGAAATTCAACGGAGAATAGAGTAGGATCAAAATATATCTGAGGAAGATGAGGTATAGTCTTAAATAAACTGCAAAAATGGGGAGAGATTCTGGAAAGAGGAGAATCATATCGAAATATAGGAGAGTAAGACATGGTTTTGTCCTGAAAAAATATATATTAGATTTTGTGTACATAAATTATTAGCAAACATCTAACAGTCGTTTTGATGATAATCAAAACATGCATTTTCAACCATGGCACCGTGTCAATGTCCCAATCCATCTTTAATCTTTAATGTTAATAAACAGAATTTTTTCTGCATTATTCACCAATGCGCCTCCACTTTCAACTGTTTATGTTGTGTTAAAGATACCCTCAAACTGATTTTATCGTATAAAAAACCCAAAGAATTCATGTGATCAATTTCTATCATTTGAGAAAAGACAAAAATGATGATGAAAAACACATCAACAACAAAACTAAATAGTATGGTATCATTTCGAATGAGATGTACAACATTAACATATGAGTCATGATTAGATAAATAATCGCTAATTTATCTTTCAAACACCCACTATCTCCAGAAGTACCAACAATTTTTCAGTTTTGTCAATTGGCCCATTAGCTCAGTTGGTTAGAGCGTCGTGTTAATAACGCAAAGGTCGCAGGTTCGAGACCTACATGGGCCATATTTTTTCTACCTTAAATGATTCCCAATAAATTTTTGTTTTTGTTTTATTACAATCCTCATTACAATGCATGTGTTTTTTTTAAACATCTTTTCCGTCTTTTGATTACTCATACGCACATTCATCAATTTTGTTCTAAGTATTGTATCGCCAATGAGAATGATAATGTCAACAAACTTCGTGCTTCAAGGATCTTTGTATACATTATTTTAAACAATAATTCAACCCTATCGAGTACTTCATGCTTCAAGGATCTTTGTATAGATTATTTTAACCAATAATTCAACCTTATCAAGTACAAACTGATTATACAATTACTGACTTTGGGAATCAATGAGGAATATTTAAAGGTAGTATCATTTTGATCCAACCAACAACATTAAGTTCATGTTAATGGTTAACGATGAAGAAAGGGAAACAAAATTTGAATTTAGGAAAAAGAATTGTTTTGAAATCCGAGGATCTAGTATACATTTATAGTGGTCCTGAGCTGTCCATTTCCAAAATGAATACGTCCAAAGGCCAGATCTACTAACCCATAATAGTTCGCTCAACGGATCTATCTGTTACTCGGCTTGTTGATTCGCTCTACAACGGTCCTAGCTTTCAAAACAGAAGGACCCCCACTCTTAGCGATGGTGTGTATGTGCTAAATGCAAATTGTGTCCTAAAAGCACCCAATTGCACCCCAAACGCTTATTTACCCACCTATGCACGTGCTTGTGCAGTGCACCACGCTCTGCCTTTGCTCTCCCATGGCTTTGGTCTCTTTTTTAATCAAAGACAACTCTTTATAACTTATTTTATATTAGCATATACTCCTTTACTATTTGCAATGTATGACAAATGCAAAATCTCAAAACTTCATATCAAAAAACCCAACGCCGTTCTGTTTTGAAAACATTCATCTTTCCCCCTTATTTTCACATTTAGATATAGTTTCATACTTGCAATAAAAAACTAATCCGAATTTTTTAGTATTTTTAATGAAAATATAATTAACATGTCTTAATCTATCATGTCATGAATTAACAAGGAAAAACCAGACAATTGACGTATAAAAAAATCATCAAACAATTCAAATGAAAATAATTTCACATTTTTCTAACCATAATTCATATCCTAAATGAAAATCAAATGAACCTTTCCAACCCTGAACAAGAGAAGATATTGGACCTTTGTACTAAATTTACACCCATAATTTTTTTATAAAAAAGATTGTATACACAACATGACACGTTGTAATAGAATAAAAGGGAGAAGATAGCTTTGTAAAATTTAGGATAATAGTAAGTAATGCATGTGTGTGTGCACATTCGTGTTCTTTTTCCTATTTAGATACGAATAAAAGGACATTGCCATTTATAAGACAAAATAGATTTAAAATAGTTGCATGGCATGATCATTATTAGATGTTAAAACAAATTTAAGATGGTCTAACTAAAAACTAGGGATATGAAAAATAAATGCATATATGATTTCTTTTGAGACACTAATCAATGGACGTTGTTTTTTATAAGACATAATAGTTGTAAATAGCTACTTGTCTCTATCAAGTTGAAAATAAAATATAAAATATGTATACAGAATGTTTAGCTGCAATGTATATTTCGTCTAAGTTTAGAGATGAAATATTGTAAGTGACGTAGCTAATTTGACATAAGATGGCACACATATAGAATGTGTAGCTCCAATGTAGATTTCATCTAAGTTTAGAGGTGAAGTATTTTAAGTGACCTAGCGAGTGATGCATTTACAACTATGGTGCGGACTATTTGGAATGGAAAAAGTATAGGTAAGTCTAAAGACCTAGAATTAAACAAGCTATTTGTACATGTCAGCAAGTTAACAATAATAACACATAAAAAGAAACTGATTAATGAAGATAATATCGAAAACTTGAGCAACATTACAATCAACTTCACAACCGTAGAGATATCCGTGTGCTACTTTGTATTATGTTATAATTCTATTTGTTCAAGTAATAAGATTACCAGGTTTTTTCTGAAAATGAATACCTAGAGATCATTTATTAGCTTCTAAAGGTGCTCTGTTGGCAATCCAGCTATTTGGCCTACCAAAATGCTATTGTTAAAGCTACAAAGAAAGTGCCAACAATATAAGTTCGAATTGCCTATATTCTATGTTTTATTGGTGGGATTAGCATTGTATTGCTAGTTTAAGAAAGAATAAACTACCAGCAGCACAAGTTACCGTATGAACAAAAAGAAGTATGCACAACATGGCTCACTGGTTCTTTGTAGAATAAAGCAGGGAAGGCAAGATGGTCCTATCAAACTATAAGGTAAGAGCAAGTAATGCATATGTTTTATTTTGAGATACAAATAAAGGATATTTCCTTTTCTAAGATAGAAAGCTTTCAAACAGCTGCATGGAATGACTTATTCAGATGTCAAACAGAATTAAGCTGCTCTTATTAAAATTAGGGATAGGAAAAAGTAATGCATATATGCTTCTTTTGAGACATCAATCAAAGGATACCACTCTGTAGAAGATAAAAAATTGTAATGTAGTTACTCATACAAGACACTAGGTATCAAGTCAATTGAAAATAAAATAACAAATACGCATAATATAGCTTTTTTTAGATGTATAATAAATCCAACATGTCATGGTAGACATACAGGATAGCTACCTTTAATGGTGCTTTCATATTATCTAAGTTCATTTAGAGATTAAAAAAAACATTTGATGGCCGGACGTGTTGAATACGCGCTTATATGATTTTTGTTTGATGATAATAAACATATATACATTCGTTTAAATGTATTTGTTAATATACTATTTATTTTCACATATTAAATTAATATTTGCTGAATAAAATAAATAACACAGTTTTTGAATTCAAATGAATATTTTATTCAAACAAATATTTATTAAAACTTTGATAGTACAATTTCAAGCTCTCACTATACATATACAATTTTGATTACAATACATCACATTTCACATTTACATATTCACCTCACTACATATCAGTCACACTCGTATTTTTATCTACAACTGCATTCCACTTTGAATCCAGCATCTGAGCAATCTGCAAAAATATTCACTAACGCAGTAAAATTGAAAATAAAATATTTTTGCAATATAAAATAAAATATGGTTTTCGAAAATATTGTTTGCCTCAGTTATTTGGGTTGTTCGTCATCATATTTTTGTATCTGTGCATATCAGTATTTTATCAGGAACAAAAGTGGCTGCAGTACACTGTGTGCACTGCCTCGCCTACTCGTGTGTGCAAAACAAAATGCACAGCTAACAAATCAAGTACAAGGTCAAACCCAGACAGGTTCAACTCAAGTAAACAACAGTGGCAGATAAAGCAACATCAAGTTGAAACAGACTCAAGTTCAATAATTATGACCAAAGAGAAGCTTAAGTCAATGCACAGTGCTAACATATGCATCTAAGTGACACAGTGAACAAGCAATATGCAAATGCATACACAAGAGGCAACATGAATGGAAACTGCACCAATGCAAGTCAAAACTGCGAGTATGGTGATGCAGTCAACAAGGCAATGTACAAATACAACTATGTTGAATGAATCCAGACAGAATATCAATAGTGAAGAAAACAAAGCAAGAACAACATGTATACAGACCAGACCAAAGTGATGCAAGGTCAAAGAAGCATCTAAAGCAGGGATATCAATGCAGTTGCAACATAGGTGACACAAGTGATACAAGACAAGATGCAGTGGTACATGACCATCAAGATAAACCAATGAACCAACTGTACATAACAATGAAAGCTCAAGTCTAAGTACAGACAACTCACTGGAATGAACAAACATCCAATTCCAAGTCAAATGAACCATCAACTACAAGCAAGTGTACAATAATCTCAACAAACAAAACAAGCTCAACAGGTCCAGTTACAACAAAGACCAAGTGCAGCATAAGTTCGTACATGATTACAACAACAGGTGGATGTGCAGACCCAACCAGTAACAACAACAACAATGCAACAGTGTCAAGATGCACCAGCCCACTTACAAAGTGAAGAACCGAGACTAAAGCAGGCACATGTGGTAAACCAAAATGCCAACAGAGAAAATACCAAAGCCAAGGCAGCAATGATACAAGAATACTCAGTTTAAAATGTTCAGAATAAAATCAAGTGATGCTTAAATCAAGTCAAAGTTTTTCTTTTATCAAAGTCAGATTCAAAGCCGTGATTATCAAATTCAAAACCAAGATGAACGAGTCAAGGCCGAAGTTGAACAGGTACAAAATTGAAGCCGTGATAATCAAGAAATCAAATATACGTGAATTGAAGAAGTCAACAATCATCTCAAACATCCAAGCTAAAATCAACGGCCGAACAAATTAATTGACAAATTCAAATCAATCTATACGAACGCAAAAATAGGAATTGGAATCCTATATAAAACCCAATAATCATCATCGGCATTGCAGAGAGTTCGAGTACAACAAAGAAGAACAAATAAAAAGGAAATCACATACCATATCACTCAGCCGAACTCGAAGTAGCCGTCCACAATTCAAAGCAACAACGAATCGAAAAGGCAAGCAACTAAAAATCATTAGTTTCGATTCGACCAACCTGAAGCGGCGCTTCAATAACCCTGAATTTGGATCAGAGAAACAAAAGCCCTAATTGAATCGAAGGGACGAAGCCTAGAACTGAAAGAGGAGCGGCCATGTTTTTCACGAACGAAAAAAAAAGGAGGACGAGTTGAAGAAGTGAAGAAAGGGCCGGCCTATTATTTTTAAAGGGAGAATATTTTTTATATAAGGGTTTTTTAATTAGGGTTATTCTTTTTTTAATTGTTTTAATTTGTATTTCTTTTTAAACCGTTTATTTTCTAGTCGTGTGACTAGGGTGCAAACTACGGTGTGTAGTTTGGGAATTTGCAACTCGGTAGTTGAGTTGTGGTCAAGGTTTTGAGCGTAGAGTTAGATTAGTCAATAGCGGTGTATAGCGAGTTTACGTGTGTAAGCGAGGGACTATCTAATTTCTAGTAGAAACCTTGGGGGCAGCACGTAGGCAGGGTTTTGCCGAAGCTGGGTAAATTCTGTGTTGTTCTGTTTTATTCTGTTATTT
Source organism: Allium cepa (assembly GCA_030765085.1). Classification (NCBI taxonomy): domain Eukaryota; kingdom Viridiplantae; phylum Streptophyta; class Magnoliopsida; order Asparagales; family Amaryllidaceae; genus Allium; species Allium cepa. The sequence goes on from CM060928.1 coordinate 963,599,319, forward strand.
ATATTCTGCGATATCTGTGCTGCTATTCTGTGATCTGATTTAAATTAATTTATAAGCTTCCGCGATTAATTTTTAATAATTTACACTATCACCCTATTCACCCCCCCTCTAGGGTGAAATCGATCCTACAAGTGGTATCAGAGCCAGGACAGGTTTAGAAGTCAACATCTGTTTTAAAAATTCGATTTTTTTAAAAAAATCAGTTTTTGTTTTTAAAAATTTGAATTTTTAAAATGGCTTCTTTTAATAATGCTTTTGCAGAAGGTCAATCCATAGTTAGGCCACCAATGTTCAATGGTGAATATGCTTATTGGAAAAATAGAATGCAAATTTTTCTGAAAACCATTGACGCTTGGAATATTGTTGAGACAGGTTATAGAATACCAACTATAACTGTAGATAATCAGGAAATAGAGAAACCAAAGGAACAATGGACAGAATTAGAAAATAAATTACAGAATACTAATGCTAAAGCTATGAATTCTATTATCTGTTCATTAGATCAATTTGAATTTAATCGTGTCTCACATTGTCTAACTGCGCAGGAAATATGGCACATACTAGAAGTGACTCACGAAGGAACATCTCAAGTCAAAGAATCTCGCCTTGCAATGCTAAGCAGCGAATACGAGAACTTCAAAATGGCGAAGGAAGAAAATGTCAAAGAGATGTACGGACGACTCTCCAATATCGTATACAAATCAAAAGCTCTCGGAAAAACATACACCGAATTAGAAATAGTCCGGAAAATCCTCAGAGTCCTTCCACGAAGCTTTGAAGCAAAAGTAACTGCCATACAAGAATCGAAAGATTTAAAACAACTTAAAGTTGAGGAACTCATCGGAAATCTCACCACTTATGAGCTTGAAATGAAATTCAAAGAAGAGCGTGAAGGAGGTGACACTCAAAAGAAATCAATAGCTCTCAAAGGAACAACCGAAAGTGATGATGATAACGATGAAGATAATGGAGCAGCAGAATTGGAGCTGTTAATAAGGAAATTCAAAAAATGGAATCAAAAACATGGAAATTCAGCTCGAATTCAAAAAGCAAAAAGCAGAATAGCCAAAGCACTAGACTACTCAGAAGAACAAAAGTTTATTTGTTATAATTGCAACAAATCCGGCCATATCAAGCCCGATTGTCCACAAATTAAATCCAGCCATGGAAAGAAACAGAAAAAGAAAAGTTTTGCAGCCACTTGGGATGAAATAGACGAGAATGATCAAAGCACTTGCAGTGAAAGCGAAAAGGCAGAATTTTGCCTTCGAGGTGATACAACTGACAGTGACGATGACGAGCCAAGTGAGGTATCAAAACTTACCCATTCTGAGTTGCTTATATATTTTCATGAAGTAAACGGGTGTTTTGAACGACTTAGGGAAAAATACGCCAAACTTGAATCTCAAAAAGATACTTTGATAGAATGTAATAAACAACTTGATCAATTAGTTAAAACCTATCAAAGTAGGATCCCTAAGTGTGATAAGTGTCCAACATTTGATGAGGAAATTAAAAAATCAGAAATTAAAATAAAATCGCTTGAAAATGAAATTCTGATTTTAAAGGAGAATGAAAATACTAGGAGAGAGAATTCTATTAAAAAGTGCACACAGTTGTTAAACGAAAATGAATCTCTCAAATCAAAAGTCCAACAATTGTCTACGACTTTAGATAAATTTTCAAAAAGTGAAAAATCGTTGAATATGCTATTAGGAAAGCAAATTGTTAATACGGTTAGACAAGGACTTGGATTTAATAATTTGAAAATTGTTGAAAACAAGATTAATCAAGTTAATTCTATGTGCACAATTTGTAGAAAATTTGGACACGATCACAATAATTGTTGGTATAGACCCAAACATGAGAAAACTATACCAATTTGGGTTCCAAAAGGCACAAATATAAAAACTCTCAAAGTTAAACAAATTTGGGTACCGAAGGGAACGATTATAAATAGTTTTGGGTCTCCACAAAATTATTGTTATAATTATTCTGCCACTAACAACCATGGACCTATAAAAACAAATAGGTCACATAAAACTTCTCCCATGTAGGTGTGGTGGCAGGCTAAGGAACAACAACGGTGTTATCTGGTTTTTGGCTGTTCCAGAAACACAAGGGTCGACAAAGCAAAGTTCCTTAGCCTAGTATAAAGGTGACAGAATCACAATGAACAACACGAGAAATATCGTAAAGGTAAAGACAGGTAAAGGTATATTTATTTAAACGATATATTAAATGTGATAATCTGCACCATATTCTGAATTAAAATCAGCCAATTATATGATGATGATGATTTCATGATGTTTTTGATTCTGACTTTATTCAACATTGTTAGCCAATTATATTCTTATGCCAAAACACTATAAAATTCTCTAGAATTACTTGATATATAAGTTTGGGATAAAAATAGTGTTTTTTTTTTGGATGATAATACTTTTGGTTATAATATTTTTGGCTAAATCTATATTCACGGTTTCTTTTATTTACATGGCTTCATCTTAAAATCCTAATGAATTCTATTTAAATATTGTGAAAAGGATTTTAAGAAACTTTATGAAATTGTTGAAACTTCAAGAAACTGTTTTGAAATGATTGTTGAATTACTCATGAATATAACTGTTTATTCTCGGCTTCTAAAACTGACAATGATATTTGTTTGATTGACACGATTTCAAATTCAAAACCAAGAGAATTTCATTTAAAATTTGTTGGAAATAATTCTGAGATAGTTTGTTGAAATTTCACAATCTGGTCTTTGAAATCCATCGAGTGAATATTGAGTGAAAATTTCTGATGCAGATTACACTGGTAATATAGTTGATAGAAAAATTACTAGTGGAACGTGATTATTTCCTGACACATTCATTTGCTGCATCGTTTTTTTCAAAGAGAATGTCTGCATATTTTTCATTTGAAATAATTTTTTTTAATAGCAGAAAATTTTCTTATAAAACCCCTTCTAGAAAAACATTTTTGACCTTGTATCGGATTAGTTATTTAAGAAAACTTGATTTTATAACTATTTTTGAAATCGATTTTAAATAACTATATTAACTAATCTGACCCCCTAATAATTATCTGAAAAGATATATAGTGATTGAAAATAAGATGAGTATTGATATTAATCATATATTATGACTCGAGACAATATAATTAGTAAATTTCTTTAGAAATTTAGACAAGAGTTATAAAACTTTTTATTGGTAAAAATTCCATGACCATCTCTATATCTTTCATATTTCTAACGACCATCACTCATCAAAAATTCTATATAGTATGTCAATATGTGGTATTTTAAACGGGAAATCATTTGTGCTTCAATTTATTATACTTTTAGCAATAAAATAAATATCCAAAGTTTTCACTCTCATTTAAAAGTCCTCACGGTTATGCATGGGTGAATTACTTGGATTTTTGATTATGTGCTTCCATGCTCATTTAAAAGTCCTCACGGTTATGCATGTATGGAACGCATATCAAAATTAATTGGTTAAATAGACAAGTTGATTCTAATCCCATTTAAAAGTCCTCACGGTTATGCGTGGTTAGAAGATACTTGAATTCATTTTTAAAATAAAAATAAAAAATTGTGAATACTACTAATCTCATTTAAAAGTCCTAACGGTTATGCATGGTTAGTAGATATTCAAATATCCTGAAATAAATATACCACAAATAGACATGACTATATGGTTTTATTTGTTGAAATCATTCATATCATTCTAAAGTGTAATATGCGTCAATTAAAGGATTTATGATTTTTGTTTGGTTTTTTATCGAAATTTAATTTTTATATTCAATTGAGTTTTAATGTTGAATTAATATCGATCACTATATCTCTATTTTTCTATTACTATTATACTTTTGCTGATAACAAAAGGGGGAGAGAAAAGTTAAGATTTTGTAAAAAGGAAGAGAAAAGGTCAAAGAAGTTTTCAATATGCATATAGACTCATTTGCACATTTTTATTTGTATGCGTATATGTAGGGGGAGTCATATATGTAGGGGGAGTATCATATAGAAAGGAAGCATTCAAATAGAGGGAGCAATTGAAATTATCAAATACATTTAATATATTCAAAATCTTAAATATATGTTTGTTATCATCAAAAGGGGGAGATTGTTGAATATGCGCTTATATGATTTTTGTTTGATGATAATAAACATATATACATTCGTTTAAATGTATTTGTTAATATACTATTTATTTTCACATATTAAATTAATATTTGCTGAATAAAATAAATAACACAGTTTTTGAATTCAAATGAATATTTTATTCAAACAAATATTTATTAAAACTTTGATAGTACAATTTCAAGCTCTCACTATACATATACAATTTTGATTACAATACATCACATTTCACATTTACATATTCACCTCACTACATATCAGTCACACTCGTATTTTTATCTACAACTGCATTCCACTTTGAATCCAGCATCTGAGCAATCTGCAAAAATATTCACTAACGCAGTAAAATTGAAAATAAAATATTTTTGCAATATAAAATAAAATATGGTTTTCGAAAATATTGTTTGCCTCAGTTATTTGGGTTGTTCGTCATCATATTTTTGTATCTGTGCATATCAGTATTTTATCAGGAACAAAAGTGGCTGCAGTACACTGTGTGCACTGCCTCGCCTACTCGTGTGTGCAAAACAAAATGCACAGCTAACAAATCAAGTACAAGGTCAAACCCATACAGGTTCAACTCAAGTAAACAACAGTGGCAGATAAAGCAACATCAAGTTGAAACAGACTCAAGTTCAATAATTATGACCAAAGAGAAGCTTAAGTCAATGCACAGTGCTAACATATGCATCTAAGTGACACAGTGAACAAGCAATATGCAAATGCATACACAAGAGGCAACATGAATGGAAACTGCACCAATGCAAGTCAAAACTGCGAGTATGGTGATGCAGTCAACAAGGCAATGTACAAATACAACTATGTTGAATGAATCCAGACAGAATATCAATAGTGAAGAAAACAAAGCAAGAACAACATGTATACAGACCAGACCAAAGTGATGCAAGGTCAAAGAAGCATCTAAAGCAGGGATATCAATGCAGTTGCAACATAGGTGACACAAGTGATACAAGACAAGATGCAGTGGTACATGACCATCAAGATAAACCAATGAACCAACTGTACATAACAATGAAAGCTCAAGTCTAAGTACAGACAACTCACTGGAATGAACAAACATCCAATTCCAAGTCAAATGAACCATCAACTACAAGCAAGTGTACAATAATCTCAACAAACAAAACAAGCTCAACAGGTCCAGTTACAACAAAGACCAAGTGCAGCATCAGTTCGTACATGATTACAACAACAGGTGGATGTGCAGACCCAACCAGCAACAACAACAACAATGCAACAGTGTCAAGATGCACCAGCCCACTTACAAAGTGAAGAACCGAGACTAAAGCAGGCACATGTGGTAAACCAAAATGCCAACAGAGAAAATACCAAAGCCAAGGCAGCAATGATACAAGAATACTCAGTTTAAAATGTTCAGAATAAAATCAAGTGATGCTTAAATCAAGTCAAAGTTTTTCTTTTATCAAAGTCAGATTCAAAGCCGTGATTATCAAATTCAAAACCAAGATGAACGAGTCAAGGCCGAAGTTGAACAGGTACAAAATTGAAGCCGTGACAATCAAGAAATCAAATATACGTGAATTGAAGAAGTCAGCAATCATCTCAAACATCCAAGCTAAAATCAACGGCCGAACAAATTAATTGACAAATTCAAATCAATCTATACGAACGCAAAAATAGGAATTGGAATCCTATATAAAACCCAATAATCATCATCGGCATTGCAGAGAGTTCGAGTACAACAAAGAAGAACAAATAAAAAGGAAATCACATACCATATCACTCAGCCGAACTCGAAGTAGCCGTCCACAATTCAAAGCAACAACGAATCGAAAAGGCAAGCAACTAAAAATCATTAGTTTCGATTCGACCAACCTGAAGCGGCGCTTCAATAACCCTGAATTTGGATCAGAGAAACAAAAGCCCTAATTGAATCGAAGGGACGAAGCCTAGAACTGAAAGAGGAGCGGCCATGTTTTTCACGAACGAAAAAAAAGGAGGACGAGTTGAAGAAGTGAAGAAAGGGCCGGCCTATTATTTTTAAAGGGAGAATATTTTTTATATAAGGGTTTTTTAATTAGGGTTATTCTTTTTTTAATTGTTTTAATTTGTATTTCTTTTTAAACCGTTTATTTTCTAGTCGTGTGACTAGGGTGCAAACTACGGTGTGTAGTTTGGGAATTTGCAACTCGGTAGTTGAGTTGTGGTCAAGGTTTTGAGCGTAGAGTTAGATTAGTCAATAGCGGTGTATAGCGAGTTTACGTGTGTAAGCGAGGGACTATCTAATTTCTAGTAGAAACCTTGGGGGCAGCACGTAGGCAGGGTTTTGCCGAAGCTGGGTAAATTCTGTGTTGTTCTGTTTTATTCTGTTATTTATATTCTGCGATATCTGTGCTGCTATTCTGTGATCTGATTTAAATTAATTTATAAGCTTCCGCGATTAATTTTTAATAATTTACACTATCACCCTATTCACCCCCCCTCTAGGGTGAAATCGATCCTACAGGACGAACACTACCGTGTAATGTGATGGTGTGCGATTTCTTTTGAGATAATGAAGATTATTTTTTACTAGAAACATATAAGAATAAATGTAAAATATTACCATACAAGACTCTTGCCGTCAAGTAAATAAAAATAAAATATAACTTTGTAAAACCCCTTTCTTGTGTAGTGCTACTTTTTACAGATGTCGGTGTCTTCCAGATGATCTAACCCAAGTCACCGGCTTGGGAAATGAAAATACTCACCACTTTAATACAACTTCGTTTGTTAATCAAAATAAAATGGAAATAGTGATTATTTTATATAATTATTAATAGAAACAATAACTGCATATTAACATGTTACTCGTCATGAAATATTTTATAATTAAAGAACTTTGACAAACATAAAAATATGTTCATTTCCCCTGTAAATCAAAATCGGCTTGTTTGCATGACGGATGGAAATACTTATCCTATGACAACTTTATTGTTAAATGTCTATACATATATCAATAATCAGGTAGTGGAATCATTTCCATATTAAGGGATATCAAATCTTCACATGGCTAAGGATCAAAACTTGAAAGAAACATTAAAGAAAGCCAATCATTGTCGTTGTAGTATAGTGGTGAGTATTCCCGCCTGTCACGCGGGTGACCCGGGTTCGATCCCCGGCAACGGCGTTTGTTTGTTTTTGGTCGAAGAGATTATCAGTTGAAGTTGAACTTTATCCACCTTCATAAATTTCATCGTTACAACATTTACAAACATCTGCAATTAGCTTATTTCTCTAGGATTGTTGTCTTATCCGCGCTTCATTATGTTTGAATAAATTTGATTCTCGTTTTTGTACGTCATCAAGATATACAACCACACTAGCATTCACAAATCATACAAGCCTGCTGTAGTAGTTTCTGTATTAGATGGAGTATAAACTTGTTTTCATAGCATGGTTGAATTCATAAATACAGTCCCTTATTGAATGTGTATCCAGGAAAATATTACCGAGTTTGACTGTCTACACACACATACTCTAACATAATGAGAACAAACCAGTGTTTAAAAAACGTGATAATCATGATTAAACCAGTTTCAACTTGTGTATCTCATCTAATTATGTAGCAAAATCATTTGCTTCCAAGCAACTAGCTAACTAAAGTTATATCTATAGTCACCTTTCTCAATTTCTACCAAAAAACAACAATTTTGCACTTAAGCTATTATGGACAAATATAAATATTATAATTCAATTCCCTAAATTTATACCAACATTGCGTGGTAGGTCTTATGAATCAGTATCAACTAACTACAAACTTCAATCAACATATTTGAACTTGCAAATTAGAAAACTAACTTTTTTAGCACCAAATGATTTCCTCACAAAACTAAATGCTTCTTGAGGCAACATCACCGATCATACAACGTTAAAAAAAACAAACCATCAAAGTCAACACGAAACCCATAACAAAATACAGAACTCACTCGCAGGAAATTAGAGATGGGCCAAGCAATTTAGCTGAATCAGCAGAAGAATCCTTGCCTTGACCTTCGCCCAGTAACTATAACAGTTTCCAAAATCCTTTGTCCGGATTGGATTAGAGATTTCGGCAGCTTTTCTCCAACACGTACTGGCATCTTCCATTTACCTTTCCGCATCCGATTAAGGATTCGGCTTGAAGTGTGGATGAGAAATTGCTAGGGTTAGGGGTCCAGGAAAATCAGGATGAAAATGGCGGGAATTCAGAAGTATTGGGGAAGTGCGGCGATTGGATGATGGCCCAAATATGTTGTGAGGCCCAAAATATAATAGCATGTGTATATTCGTAACTGTAACCTTTTGGCATTTGACGGGTTTTTTATGGTTTTGTTCACGAGGGATGTCGCACTTGCACAAAGCTTCACATAGGTAAACCAAGTCAAGAAATCATTCAGATGTTCGTCACGAAATAAGTGTAATGTTATAAGAAGAGTGCGTGAAAAATGATCGGACAACCGTTAAAGTTTTGTCGATCCCAACACTTTAGTTAATTTTTATGACTTGAAAACTCGTGTCATATAGCTTTGTATTTAAATTTAAGCATGTATATGGATATGCCAATCCAAATCTAACGTTCTTCTATTTTTTTTGTCTAAGATAAATAACGCTAGAGTTCATCAGTTAACCGTCATAAATGAAAATACAAAACATTATTTACTGAAATAAAAGAATAAATAAATTGTTATGGCAATATCAACAACCTTTGTTTACTATTAAAAAAAAAACTAAAAATGTAATGAAATAACAAACCATTAAAAGAAAATTCTCAATGATTGCATTTTCCCGCCTCATTTGACTATGTTTGTTTCATGTCCGCCCTTGACGGGTTTCTTCATCAACCTCAAATAACGAGTAATTTGCGAGGATCTATGAATGCATTGTGCAATCAAATATTCATCAATAATGTGGAAAACTCTGAAAATGGAACAGTAAAAAACGTAGAGATTTAGATTGTTCAACCCTTGAGGGATCTACGTCCACTATGAATTGATATTTTACTGCTTTAGAGCTTCGAATTTTACAACGGCTCTACAGGGTTTGTAGTACTATTCAGTTTCTCATAATTTGTTTCTTTCCCAATTGAGAAGAAAGAATTTTATAGAGCGGTTAATGTAACGACCTGTATTTTTAACGATGGATATTTAAATAATTGATCTAAATATAGAATCGTTAATTAATTGACAATCCAAAAAAAATGATTTTTCGCGTACAGTTGAATTAGGACTCGAGACCACTTCCGCTGAGTCCGGATCGACGTTGCAAATTAGGATGAATATAAACATCGCTATATTTCGAGATAAGACGATCTGATGGCCAAAACGATTTTGAAATGCGCAAAATTGTCATCCTGAAGCGTTGTCTAGAGTAGTTGTGAAATTTATACCATTAAGACCGGAAAAATGAGATAATATACGCAAATGAGTTTCGTTGTGATCGGATGCGCCATGTGATCGTCCGAGCTCGAAACGTACGGCAATTTATGTGAGAAATCAAATAAATCGAGTATTATATTAATATATTACAAATCCTCACTTAACCGTCTTTCTCACGTTCATTTTATTGTTCGATTAATTCATCCAAAAAATGGTCGGTACTCTCTAATCCCATTCAAATATCAAAATTCAGCGATTCACTCCATTATAAATCATGAAACCAACTCCGTCGAGCTCGTATCGAAGAGAGCTTCGAACCCATATGGATATTGAAGGGTGCGACACCGACTGGGAAGATCGACCTAGTGTGGACGGTGACTAGGGTTAGACTTCATCAGCAATTGAAGAGGCGATAGGAAAATCGGAGGACACCGTCGTGTTTCTCTTGTCGAATAGCACCTCTCTGTGTCAACGGTTCTTGGTACGACCCTTAATTGTGAAATGCGACATTTCCTGTAGCCGCATGACCTCATCAGGTCGTGAATTGCATCTCTTAGTCAAGCATTAAGAAGTGGATGCCATCGCGGAGAGATTGTGCAGTGTGATGCATGGCCGAAGACGGCACGACGTTTCGTCGAGAAATGAAGGAGAATGGCAGGAGAGAAGATTATCAGGGTTGGGTTGACATGCACAAACATATACGTATAGGAAATTGTCAAATTGGGGAAGAAGGATTTAGTGTAAATTAAGGTAATTTACTTTTAATTAAGTTAACTAATTATTTTGTTAATCTCAAATCTTATAAAACTCATATCTTTTACATACAAGGTCCATTTTGGATGCGGTTTTTTGCGCTGCACTCATGATGGAGGGCTCTACGACTTGACATTAGTTTGGTCAGCTTTTGTTGAGGTGAGTGATATTGTCTCTCATGATACTATGATTGTTGGAATATCATAAAAACGGTATTTTGAAATGATTTCCAATTTTAAAATGTGATTTAATTATGTATGACACCTATTTGGTTTTTACAAAAGAGATTAAAAGTACTTTAAAATGGTTTTAAATCAAATATCACATTTTTTCATTGACATGCTATTTTAGAAAATTCCTAATTTTAGGTTGTCTTTAATATAAATCCCCCGTTGGTTGATATAGATGCATTATACACGTATATTATATTGGATGTATGTATGCTTGTTGGTTGGATGTATGCTTGTTCAATTGTTTTAGTTGTAAACATTGGTTTATTGGCGATCCAGCGTTGAGAATATTATGTTAGGGTTTTGTACCTGTTGATTGGAAACCAAAACGAAAGAGATAAGTTATAGAAGAGTACTGAAATGCATGCTAACGACCTGAAGATGGAAGACGATGGACTGGGACGGACTTCGGACATCTGGATGGATGCCAGATGTTTTCATTTGGTTTGTACTTATGCATTTTTGGTTACGTACATGATCAAAGTGGTTGGTGTTGGCCACTATAGAGTGGTCTGTCCCCATCACTGTTGATAATGGTCGATTTGGCCGATCTTTAGCCTGGATGGTGAAGTGGCTTCGAGGAGCGCGGTATGGTTGTTTGTTCGTGCGGCCAACTTTGGGTCTGGATGTTATTGCTTTACGATGAGTGACTGCAGTAATCCCAACAAAGTGACATTTCGACATGATAGTTTCAAGCCTTAAGATGGTAGCTCGTTGGTGCATGGAGTTAGATTCAGAGGTCGGAGGCTTAATGTCGAAAGGAGTCATGATTGTTTTCCGCATGGGCAGGTTCTTTAGGTGTGGCCCATGAATAGAATGTTGAATGGTTCTATCGTGGAAATGGTTGAAGCAATGAAGAGCTTGGATACACATGTCAAGGGATCGTTGGTACTTGAAATGTTTCTGTTGTACCAAGACAGAGCAGGGGTATTGTGGGGACACCTATAGGTACTTTGTTCGGTTACCCCGAGTCGGTTGATTGGATCCTTATAACCTAGGCCGGTTGATTGGGTCTAGTATCCAACTTTGAGCAGCGATGCAAGTATCTAGCTTCGGGCTACGAGATACGCGAGTACAACTGAAAATAGAGATTTACCCACCCTAGGCAGTTGAAAGGTCATACAAGTTATCGTACATCTAAAGCACGCTAAGTGACAGTTAGTATTGTTTGATTGATGCTATATTAATTCCGGTTGCTTCACTAGCCACCTATCACTCTAGTGATGTCACATGATGTAGGTTTATGGATAGGGATACCTAGGCACCCCGACATTGTACTTAGTATAGAGTACCCCTTATGATATTGGTAGAGTAGCATATTATTATAATGACCCTAATTTTAACAAACATTATTTAGGACATTTGATTAGATAAACTAAATGAAATAATGTAGATAGTTAAGGGATGTATAAGCAAAAGAGAATTAAAAATAAGCAAGTAGGAGGAATATGGTAAGGATAAAATGGGAACATCCTTCATTCTAATACCATAAACCCTTCCATTTTTCATTCCCTGTTCATTTTAACATTCACAAACAAAACTAAAAATCTAAGGGAGCTCGATCGGCCACCATTAAGGAGATTCAAGAAGAAGAAAAGCTAGGATTCAAGTAGAAAACATAAGGAAATCAATCAAAGGGAATATCTCAAACACTAAGCTAAGGTGAATAATTTGATTTACATCTCACTTTTGAAAATGATCTCGGTTTCATGGTTTGATCCGAACTATTTTGCAAATATATGTCATATTATGTTTATTTAAATGGATATATACGCTTGTTGATGATTTTTATGAAATCATATGGATTTATGATATGTTTAAATAAGAGAACCTATTAAATGAATCCAAATGAGTTGCGTTTTTGATATATGATCAAAAACATTATTTTAAAGTAGGTTTCGAGTTTCATGATTTTCTAAGCAATTGTGGATTTATTATGAATTTTCTATAAGAGAAAATAGTTGGTATTGGGTTTAAATTATTTAAGGCAATTATATAATGATTTTGGGTATGAAATTTATACATGATACAAAACACATTAAAAGTGAATTATTGTGATTTTTGGAAAATTTTCCTATGTATTTTACTATGTATAAAATTATTTAAGTTAACGGACTTAAACGTTTTATATGTTTTATCAAGGAAAGTGGCTTATTTGCTCAAAAAAGTTTTAAATTGTTAATTTTGAATTCGGCAGCCTTTATCGAAAGAATTGGCAACCAATCCTATTTTGACGAATTAGGCAAGTTAGATGAAAAAGAATTACTTTGAAAGGCATAAAACTAGTTTTGTTTCGATTTACAACTTTGCCACTTTCATTACTTGCTTTCGTCCACATGCCCAAAAGACCTTTCGCATCCATTCGAAACCAATGTACATGGTATCAAGCAATTGAAACGAAGTGTATTGGAGAAAGGTGAAAGGGACCGTGTCGAAGGCATGCTTTCGAAGGGGTTGCTTTTAACTTGTCTTTGTTTTTAAAAAGAGGCTTTCGAACAAGTTGCGGCTTGCCTTTGTTCTTGAAATGAGCTTTCGAAAGAGTTGCCGCTTACTTTTGTTTTAAAAGAAGATTTTGAAAGAATAATCGCGTTTGAACCTATTATATACCCATGCTGTCGTATTCATACCTTTCAAATTAGTTAAGATCATCTTTCTTTATAGCCTTAACAATGTATTCGAAAGGGGTGCTTTCGCCTTTTTGTAACATTCCCCTACTTGGAGGCCCAAAACTAATGGTTATGGATGATGCAGTCATCCATAGTTATTAATCTTTGACGATCAAATACGGCGGTGCTAGATTCATTGATACACGGATCATAAGACAATAGAGAAAATTTAACAATTCAAAAACATATTTCCACATTCCATTCAAAACATTCCATGTTCATTGCATAATCCCAAAACATTAACCACATTCAGCAAAATATAATTATTACACATATACCAAGAGTGACATATGACAATGCCCCCTTGGTTGATCAGATTATATAATAAGGCTAATAAATCTGCCTTTGCATCCAAATACACAGCAAAAAAAGATAACTCTAAATAACTAACTGCCTCATGCATGCCTTCGGAAGCTTTATTCGTCTAAGAAGAGAACCCGAAAACTTTAAATCTCAAACTACTCAAAATCAATTAAGTACCCGAGAGTTTAAGTGGAAAACAAAAACTTCGAGTCAGACATAAAGCCTGGTATGAATGATAATCTAACATCTCAATCCTTCTAGATATCTAGTGAAAATCATTTTCCCAAATAATATCACTATTATTTCTCCAAAACCATTGAAAATCATTTTCAAACTCAAAAGGAATTAAATTTTCAAATTCCAAATCCTTTCAACTCATATTCAAACATTACTCTGGAATTTTACCTCATTTTAATTATAAATCACATTATAATTCATATTTATAAATTTCATTTATTAAATGAATTTATTTCCAAATCTTTGGTTATACCATTATTTCCTCATTTCAATTACCATAACAACAATGATAATAATTTAATATTATCACTTCCTAACAACCGAACAACCATATGTACTTATAATAATTTACGAAAAATTATTTCTTTCATACATAAAAATAATTTTGGGTAAAATTATTTCATTTATCCACTTTTAAAAACAATATCGTGTCGGTTTTACTAGTTTAAGAGTTTAGAAATCCTTATCGATATAATTGTCCAGACTACATCGACCAGAATTTATAAACACTCAACCGATAAGTCAACACAACATAAAACAATTTATATTCACTAACAAATATGTGCTCATATCTACTGATACACTCAAACTCATTCTAGAGCACGGAATAAGATAATAATGACGGTGTTGGTAAAAATAGTGTTGATTTTTTTTTTAAATTTTCAATCTGCTGATTTCAACCATCAAAATTTGGACTATATCAGATAAAGATGGTGTTGGTGTTGAAAGAAATGGTTATACTAAAATTGGATTCAATATACTAAAATGAAATTGGTAGGTGCTATATTAAATGAATAGCGAACTGTTCATTTAAGCATTTATACTTTTATTTATATTGAAAGTTTATCATTCAATTATCAAGCATTTCAATCTCCAATGAAAACAACATTACGACAAGGAAGAGAAAAATGAACACTAATTCGTCGTTTGGTTAATGATTGCAATTTCATCTATATATTTAATTGTAATTGAAATGATGCATTTATATTCTCAGTCAAATGCATGGATATGCAAATCAAACCCATAAAACCCCAACTTATGATTCATGTAAATTCGACAAACAATAAATTCCAATTATCGATGCAAATTATAAACATCTAAAGCATGCTGTTAAATTTGTTAAAATAACCTCTTTCTTGCATTCAAAATTGTTGCAAGCAGCATCAACAATTGAAAACAATGGGCTCAAATTGAGAGCACTAATTAGGAGGAACAACTTCCAACCGAGAGCCACAGGTAATAGTGAGAACGATTTGACAACGAGCAAGAAGGCATCCGAAGTGGCAGGCTCAGTAGGGTAGAATGAAGAGAGGCAAACAATTTGGGGAAGAAGATCGGTCGCGGTTCAATAGCACTAGGGCTTTGATGGAAGAAAATTGCGTTTGTTTGGGTTTTGGGTAAAATGATACGTTGGAGTGATCTGTTAAGTCCGCAGGTGGGTTTTGATATTTTTAGGGAAAAAGCATTTGGTAACCGATTGTTAATCAATAGCAAAGCGAAAATTGTTAATTAAATAGTTTGTGTTATCTTATGCAAAATTAGGTTAGATAAAACAAATAAAATGTATTTATTACCCTCGTAGTATGGGTATTTCTATTATTTATTTTGGTTTTATCCAAAACAATATGAGGTTTTAAAATAA
Organism: Allium cepa; assembly: GCA_030765085.1. Classification (NCBI taxonomy): domain Eukaryota; kingdom Viridiplantae; phylum Streptophyta; class Magnoliopsida; order Asparagales; family Amaryllidaceae; genus Allium; species Allium cepa. The sequence continues at coordinate 963,614,669 of CM060928.1, forward strand.
TCAATTTTATATTTTAAAATTATTAACTCTAAAATAAAATTATCAAAATATCAAAAGTCGTTAAAATTTATAATATATATAGTACGTAACAATGATATAAATTTGATTAAAACTGACAACTAGTTATGTGTTAAAGATAAACAATACAAATTTATTTCCTCAACTTTTATACTATAAATGCATTTTATAAAACAATTTTGGTCACAAATCTCTATCAAATTTGCTATAGAATAATGATGAAAATGATTATTTTTATATTAATTTCCTTAAATTCCTTAAATTGTAGGATTAAGCAATATACCTAAAATATTTAATAGAGTACTGAAAACAAAATGTAAAAAATAAAGAACACAAGATATGTCCAACTTGGTTATAATATCTATTGCCATTCATACCCCTAAAACTATTATTAGAATTAAATATTAAAATGCTTACAGGTAGTAAACTCGGAGACACTGCTACTCTAATTCTATTCATAATAATTCTACTTGAACTCAATTCCCTCGTATTAGATCCCCAAAATACAACAAGTAGCTAAAAAATTTCTAGTGTTCAAAGAAAATGAAAAAAAAAATATAATTAAAAAGTTAAATAGAAGCTCCCTCAAGTATCACGTGCACATGCCCACTTCAGCCCACACTCTCTCCTCTTTATATTTCTTTTTAATTTCCTTCTTCAAAAAGAAAGCGATTCTCCCCAAAAGCTTCACAAAAAATTTCAATGCAAAGCAGAAAGTGCTGCCTTCAATCTAAACTTGCTGCCGTCTAAAATTTGATGTTGGTGTTTGAAGTTTTGGGTGTTGATGGGTGAAGTTTTGCATGTTGATGGGTGAAGGAGGCAAGCTTGCTTATGAATTGATTGCAAATAGGAGGAGTTCTTTGATTCGGGACTGATCAATAGTTGATAGAAATAAAATTGATTTTGATTTGCTGATGATAATGAAGATGTATTGAGTAATGGTGATTTTGACGTGTAATGGAGCATTGTTTATGTAGGCCAGTGGAGGAATTGTATGTGTATAGAAAAATATGTGTGAGAGGATATATAGGGAAAGAAGATAATTTGTTTCCCTGCATAGAAAATAGAATCCATATAATGGGAAATAAATTTTGTAATATCTTACAGAATATATCATCTGATTGTGTGTGTATTTCTTTGCTTTCATTTCTATTTATTTTCCTTTCTTTATATATACAACATTTGATTGTGTGTGTATTACCTTTCTTTATATATTCACTTTATTGTTAAATGTCTATACATATATCAATAATCAGGTAGTGGAATCATTTCCATATTAAGGGATATCAAATCTTCACATGGCTAAGGATCAAAACTTGAAAGAAACATTAAAGAAAGACAATCATTGTCGTTGTAGTATAGTGGTGAGTATTCCCGCCTGTCACGCGGGTGACCCGGGTTCGATCCCCGGCAACGGCGTTTGTTTTTTTTGGTCGAAGAGAGTATCAGTTGAAGTTGAACTTTATCCACCTTCATAAATTTCATCGTTACAACATTTACAAACATCTGCAATTAGCTTATTTCTCTAGGATTGTTGTCTTATCTGCGCTTCATTATGTTTGAATAAATTTTATTCTCGTTTTTGTACGTCATCAAGATATACAACCACACTAGCATTCACAAATCATACATGCCTGTTGTAGTAGTTTCTGTATTAGATGGAGTATAAACTTGTTTTCATAGCATGGTTGAATTCAACAATACAGTCCCTTATTGAATGTGTATCCAGGAAAATATTACCGAGTTTGACTGTCTACACACACACACTCTAACATAATGAGAACAAACCAGTGTTTAAAAAACGTGATAATCATGATTAAACCAGTTTCAATTTGTGTATCTCATCTAATTATGTAGCAAAATCATTTGCTTCCAAGCAACTAGCTAACTAAAGTTATATCTATAGTCGCCTTTCTCAATTTCTACCAAAAAACAACAAATTTGCACTTAAGCTATTATGGACAAATATAAATATTATAATTCAATTCCCTAAATTTATACCAACATTGCGTGGTAGGTCTTATGAATCAGTATCAACTAACTGCAAACTTCAATCAACATATTTGAACTTGCAAATTAGAAAACTAACTTTTCTAGCACCAAATGATTTCCTCACAAAACTAAATGCTTCTTGAAGCAACATCACCGATCATACAACGTTAAAAAAAACAAACCATCAAAGTCAACACGAAACCCATAACAAAATACAGAACTCACTCGCAGGAAATTAGAGATGGGCCAAGCAATTCAGCTGAATCAGCAGAAGAATCCTTGCCTTGACCTTCGCCCAGTAACTATAACAGTTTCCAAAATCCTTTGTCCGGATTGTATTAGGGATTTCGGCAGCTTTTCTCCAACGGGTACTGGCATCTTCCATTTACCTTTCCGCATCCGATTAAGGATTCGGCTTGAAGTGTGGATGAGAAATTGCTAGGGTTAGGGGTCCAGGAAAATCAGGATGAAAATGGCGGGAATTCAGAAGTATTGGGGAAGTGCGGCGATTGGATGATGGCCCAAAAATGTTGTGAGGCCCAAAATATAATAGCATATGTATATTCGTTACTGTAACCTTTTGGCATTTGACGGGTTTTCTATGGTTTTGTTCACGAGGGATGTCGCACTTGCACAAAGCTTCACATAGGTAAACCAAGTCAAGAAATCATTCAGATGTTCGTCACGAAATAAGTGTAATGTTATAAGAAGAGTGCGTGAAAAATGATCGGACAACCGTTAAAGTTTTGTCGATCCCAACACTTTAGTTAATTTTTATGACTTGAAAACTCGTGTCACATAGCTTTGTATTTAAATTTAATCATGTATATGGATATGCCAATCCAAATCTAACGTTCTTCTATTTTTTTTGTCTACGATAAATAACGCTAGAGTTCATCAGTTAACCGTCATAAATGAAAATTCAAAACATTATTTGCTGAAATAAATGAATAAATAAATTGTTATGGCAATATCAACAACCTTTGTTTACTATTAAAAAAAACAAAACTAAAAATGTAATGAAATAACAAACCATTAAAAGAAAATTCTCAATGATTGCATTTTTCCGCCTCATTTGACTATGTTTGTTTCATGTCCGCCCTTGACGGGTTTCTTCATCAACCTCAAATAACGAGTAATTTGCGAGGATCTATGAATGCATTGTGCAATCAAATATTCATCAATAATGTGGAAAACTCTGAAAATGGAACAGTAAAAAACGTAGAGATTTAGATTGTTCAACCCTTGAGGGATCTACGTCCACTATGAATTGATATTTTACTGCTTTAGAGCTTCGAATTTTACAACGGCTCTACAGGGTTTGTAGTACTATTCAGTTTCTCATAATTTGTTTCTTTCCCAATTGAGAAGAAAGAATTTTATAGAGCGGTTAATGTAACGACCTGTATTTTTAACGATGGATATTTAAATAATTGATCTAAATATAGAATTGTTAATTAATTGACAATCCAAAAAAAAAAATGATTTTTCGCGTACAGTTGAATTAGGACTTGAGACCATTTCCGCTGAGCCAGATCGACGTTGCAAATTAGGATGAATATAAACATCGCTATATTTCGAGATAAGACGATCTGATGGCCAAAACGATTTTGAAATGCGCAAAATTGTCATCCTGAAGCGTTGTCTAGAGTAGTTGTGAAATTTATACCATTAAGACCGGAAAAATGAGATAATATACGCAAATGAGTTTCGTTGTGATCGGATGCGCCATGTGATCGTCCGAGCTCGAAACGTACGGCAATTTATGTGAGAAATCAAATAAATCGAATATTATATTAATATATTACAAATCCTCACTTAACCGTCTTTCTCACGTTCATTTTATTGTTCGATTAGTTCATCCAAAAAATGGTCGGTACTCTCTAATCCCATTCAAATATCAAAATTCAGCGATTCACTCCATTATAAATCATGAAACCAACTCCGTTGAGCTCGTATCGAAGAGAGCTTCGAAACCATATGGATATTGAAGGGTGCGACACCGACTGGGAAGATCGACCTAGTGTGGATGGTGACTAGGGTTAGACTTCATCAGCAATTGAAGAAGCGATAGGCAAATCGGAGGAAACCGTCGTGTTTCTCTTGTCGAATAGCACCTCTCTGTGTCAATGGTTCTTGGTACGACCCTTAATTGTGAAATGCGACATGTCCTGTAGTCGCATGACCTCATCAGGTCGTGAATTGCATCTCTTAGTCAAGCATTAAGAAGTGGATGCCATCGCGGAGAGATCGTGCAGTGTGATGCGTGGCCGAAGACGGCACGACGTTTCGTCGAGAAATGAAGGAGAATGGCAGGAGAGAAGATTATCAGGGTTGGGTTGACATGCACAAACATATACGTATAGGAAATTGTCAAATTGGGGAAGAAGGATTTAGTGTTAATTAAGGTAATTTACTTTTAATTAAGTTAACTAATTATTTTGTTAATCTCAAATCTTATAAAACTCATATCTTTTACGTACAAGGTCCATTTTGGATGCGGTTTTTTGCGCTGCACTCATGATGGAGGGCTCTACGACTTGACATTAGTTTGGTCAGCTTTTGTTGAGGTGAGTGATATTGTCTCTCATGATACTGTGATTGTTGGAATATCATAAAAACGGTATTTTGAAATGATTTCCAATTTTAAAATGTGATTTAATTATGTATGACACCTATTTGGTTTTTACAAAAGAGATTAAAAGTACTTTAAAATGGTTTTAAATCAAATATCACATTTTTTTCATTGACATGCTATTTTAGAAAATTGCTAATTTTAGGTTGTCTTTAATATAAATCCCCCGTTGGTTGATATAGATGCATTATACACGTATATTATATTGGATGTATGTATGCTTGTTGGTTGGATGTATGCTTGTTAAATTGTTTTGGTTGTAAACATTGGTTTATTGGCGATCCAGCGTTGAGAATATTATGTGCGTTAGGGTTTTGTACCTGTTGATTGGAAACCAAAATGAAAGAGATAAGTTATAGAAGAGTACTGAAATGCATGCTAACGACCTGAAGATGGAAGACGATGGACTGGGACGGACTTCGGACATCTGGATGGATGCCAGATGTTTTCATTTGGTTTGTACTTATGCATTTTTGGTTACGTACATGATCAAAGTGGTTGGTGTTGGCCACTATAGAGTGGTCTGTCCCCATCACTGTTGATAATGGTCGATTTGGCCGATCTTTAGCCTGGATGGTGAAGCGGCTTCGAGGAGCGCGGTATGGTTGTTTGTTCGTGCGGCCAACTTTGGGTCTGGATGTTATTGCTTTACGATGAGTGACTGTAATCCCAACAAAGTGACATTTCGACATGATAGTTTCAAGCCTTAAGATGGTAGCTCGTTGGTGCATGGAGTTAGATTCAGAGGTCGGAGGCTTAATGTCGAAAGGAGTCATGATTGTTTTCCGCATGGGCAGGTTCTTTAGGTGTGGCCCATGAATAGAATGTTGAATGGTTCTATCGTGGAAATGGGTGAAGCAATGAAGAGCTTGGATACACATGCCAAGGGATCGTTGGTACTTGAAATGTTTCTGTTGTACCAAGACAGAGCAGGGGTATTGTGGGGACACCTATAGGTACTTTGTTCGGTTACCCCGAGTCGGTTGATTGGATCCTTATAACCTAGGCCGGTTGATTGGGTCTAGTATCCAACTTTGAGCAGCGATGCACGTATCTAGCTTCGGGCTACGAGATACGCGAGTACAACTGAAAATAGAGATTTACCCACCCTAGGCAGTTGAAAGGTCATACAAGTTATCGTACATCTAAAGCACGCTAAGTGACAGTTAGTATTGTTTGATCGATGCTATATTAATTCCGGTTGCTTCACTAGCCACCTATCACTCTAGTGATGTCACATGATGTAGGTTTATGGATAGGGATACCTAGGCACCCCGACATTGTACTTAGTATAGAGTACCCCTTATGATATTGGTAGAGTAGCATATTATTATAATGACCCTAATTTTAACAAACATTATTTAGGACATTTGATTAGATAAACTAAATGAAATAATGTAGATAGTTAAGGGATGTATAAGCAAAAGAGAATTAAAAATAAGCAAGTAGGAGGAATATGGTAAGGATAAAATGGGAACATCCTTCATTCTAATACCATAAACCCTTCCATTTTTCATTCCCTGTTCATTTTAACATTCACAAACAAAACTAAAAATCTAAGGGAGCTCGATCGGCCACCATTAAGGAGATTCAAGAAGAAGAAAAGCTAGGATTCAAGTAGAAAACATAGGAAAATCAATTAAAGGGAATATCTCAAACACTAAGATAAGGTGAATAATTTGATTTACATCTCACTTTTGAAAATGATCTCGGTTTCATGGTTTGATCCGAACTATTTTGCAAATATATGTCATATTATGTTTATTTAAATGGATATATACGCTTGTTGATGATTTTTATGAAATCATATGGATTTATGATATGTTTAAATAAGAGAACCTATTAAATGAATCCAAATGAGTTGCGTTTTTGATATATGATCAAAAACATTATTTTAAAGTAGGTTTCAAGTTTCATGATTTTCTAAGCAATTGTGGATTTATTATGAATTTTCTATAAGAGAAAATAGTTGGTATTGGGTTTAAATTATTTAAGGTAATTATATAATGATTTTGGGTATGAAATTTATACATGATACAAAACACATTAAAAGTGAATTATTGTGATTTTTGGAAAATTTTCCTATGTATTTTACTATGTATAAAATTATTTAAGTTAACGGACTTAAACGTTTTATATGTTTTATCAAGGAAAGTGGCTTATTTGCTCAAAAAAGTTTTAAATTGTTAATTTTGAATTCGGCAGCCTTTTTCGAAAGAATTGGCAACCAATCCTATTTTGACGAATTAGGCAAGTTAGATGAAAAAGAATTACTTTGAAAGGCATAAAACCAGTTTCGTTTCGATTTACAACTTTGCCACTTTCATTACTTGCTTTCGTCCACATGCCCAAAAGGCCTTTCGCATCCATTCGAAACCAATGTACATGGTATCAAGCAATTGAAACGAAGTGTATTGGAGAAAGGTGAAAGGGACCGTATCGAAGGCATGCTTTCGAAGGGGTTGCTTTTAACTTGTCTTTGTTTTTAAAAAGAGGCTTTCGAACAAGTTGCGGCTTGCCTTTGTTCTTGAAATGAGCTTTCGAAAGAGTTGCCGCTTACTTTTGTTTCAAAAGAAGATTTTGAAAGAATAGTCGCGTTTGAACCTATTATATACCCATGCTGTCGTATTCATACCTTTCAAATTAGTTAAGATCATTTTTCTTTATAGCCTTAACAATGTATTCGAAAGGGGTGCTTTCGCCTTTTTGTAACATTCCCCTACTTGGAGGCCCAAAACTAATGGTTATGGATGATGCAGTCATCCATAGTTATTAATCTTTGACGATCAAATACGGCGGTGCTAGATTCATTGATACACGGATCATAAGACAATAGAGAAAATTTAACAATTCAAAAACATATTTCCACATTCCATTCAAAACATTCCATGTTCATTGCATAATCCCAAAACATTAACCACATTCAGCAAAATATAATTATTACACATATACCAAGAGTGACATATGACAATGCCCCCTTGGTTGATCAGATTATATAATAAGGCTAATAAATCTGCCTTTGCATCCAAATACACAGCGAAAAAAGATAACCCTAAATAACTAACTGCCTCATGCATGCCTTCGGAAGCTTTATTCGTCTAAGAAGAGAACCCGAAAACTTTAAATCTCAAACTACTCAAAATCAATTAAGTACCCGAGAGTTTAAGTGGAAAACAAAAACTTCGAGTCAGACATAAAGCCTGGTATGAATGATAATCTAACATCTCAATCCTTCTAGATATCTAGTGAAAATCATTTTCCCAAATAATATCACTATTATTTCTCCAAAACCATTGAAAATCTTTTTCAAACTCAAAAGGAATTAAATTTTCAAATTCCAAATCATTTCAACTCATATTCAAACATTACTCTAGAATTTTACCTCATTTTAATTATAAATCACATTATAATTCATATTTATAAATTTCATTTATTAAATGAATTTATTTCCAAATCTTTGGTTATACCATTATTTCCTCATTTCAATTACCATAACAACAATGATAATAATTTAATATTATCACTTTCTAACAACCGAAGAACCATATGTACTTATAATAATTTACGAAAAATTATTTCTTTCATATATAAAAATAATTTTGGGTAAAATTATTTCATTTATCCACTTTTAAAAACAATACCGTGTCGGTTTTACTAGTTTAAGAGTTTAGAAATCCTTATCGATATAATTGTCCAGACTACATCGACCAGAATTTATAAACACTCAACCGATAAGTCAACACAACATAAAACAATTTATATTCACTAACAAATATGTGCTCATATCTACTGATACACTCAAACTCATTCTAGAGTACCACGACTCTATTATTAATAAGTAACCTCCACCAAAGCCAAGGTTCTCCTTAACCTTTAACTCTGATACCAGCCATAACGATCCGATTTTTCGACGCTCGAAAATCGACATCAATACGTCCGCTGTATCAAATGCTGAACAATTGAATGCCGGAAAACCGAACCATTAGGGTTAAAGATTAAGGAGGTAGAAGAAGAAATAGAAAAAATATCAGAATCTCACAATCGCAACGGAACAATATATAATAGGTGAATAACTAATCTTTAATCAAAAAGAACTATATCTGTTTATACATTACATCATCAGAGTTTAGCAAAATTGTTAACATCATCAGAGTTTAGCAAAATTCATAACACGCAACTGGATAGTTATCATAACCAGTCCTCACAAAACTGACTATCCAGTTAATCATATACAGCAGAATATTCATCAAATACGTGTGATACGTGCCATCCAGCTCATCTCCTAAGCTCCACAACATCCTTTCCTCTGTCTATAATAATCAATCTGACCCGAGCATTATAGCGAAATAACACCAGAGTCAGTCTGGAAAAAAAAGAGAGTGAGAAAACACACCCAATTGGATTATTAAAGTTTCCAAAACCCTTCGAAATCAAAGGTATCTCGTAAGACCACGCCAAAAATAAACTTGCCGGGTTTTCACCTTACGATAATCAAAACATTTTTTATCAAATTAGTCTGATATTATAACAGTGTCTATTGAAAGTAAATTAGAATCTAGCTGAAATGCTTGCATCTCACGTTTCAGCATAGTTTGACACAATCAAAACCGTACAGACACTTATTGAAGATTGGATTCCATACAATGGCAGGGCTACTGGGGTACCGTCCATCACACTACGTGGTTTAGATCACCGTACCGAAGATCCACCCTGATCCCCTGCTACACAAGACCAGAGCTGCCCCTTACTGGATAGTCCGAATAAGATCACCCCACGGTTGGGATCAACAATCGCCCACACAGCAGAAATAAAAGAGACATCTAGACAGGGAATGACCTAACCCTACTTGGTTGCTAGCCACTTAGCCTTGCGTGCACCTGTCCTGTTTAAGCCATTCCTGATTGATGAGGCTCGAGGCTATGCATTATCTTTTTAGCACACATTCACTTAGAATGCTCATCGTCCTCCTGACGATGTTCTGAAAGCATTCATCCATACAAGTCCGTTCCGGGTTCGAACGAAATCGAAGACACTACTCCTAGTACATCCATTTTGGAATCACCTACAGGATTAGTAGCGATTAGGCCTTGCACTTCACTGCTCCATCTTCGACTCCAAGCTCTTATCTTCCTCACGAAAACTTTCAAGACGGATCGAAGTGGTTTTTGAAAAATTAATCCTGGTCTCTTTGAAACGATCAGCGCATTGGCCAATATTGATAGTCGGTTATTTAACTATCATATAACATCCACAAATAATCATCAGACCTTAATAATTTCTTGAATTATTTATTTAAAATACCTTCGCATGATATTTCTCTACACTTCAACCCTTTTGAAAAATAGTTTTCAAAACACTTTTCTCTTGCGGAATAAATTTCCACCCAATTTGTTTTATTTCCACTGAAAATCACCAAACCTTAATACTTCAGATTTTAAAATAATTTAAATCACTTTATCCAAAAATATACTTTAAAACACTTAAAATAAAAACTACTTAAAACACTGTATTTAAAATACTAGTTCTAAAATCTTGTAATAACTTCTCATGTAATACTTAAGCCAAAACAAATTTTAAAATAAAAGTTATTCTATAAGGTATAAATATTAAATAATTGTCTTTAAATAATAATACTATTTAAAACCTTTAAAATAATTTACTTATATAATTAACTTAATAAATATTTAATTTTAAAAAAAATAAAAAACACTAAATGATTTTTTTTTGAAAACATTCCTTTATAAAAACTTTAAACCTCTAACTTATAGTTGAAAATCTTACTTTGAACATACACTTGGCTTTTCAGGAAAATACACTTTCCTTTCCACACCTTTAAAAATAAACTGCTATTTATTTTTAAACAAATCACCCTTTCTTTATAGATTCCCATCTTGAATTTATACTTTCAAATTATCCTCTGATAAATATTTCACTTTATTTATAAACCCTGTTTATAAATTTCACAATCTCATTCTCCTTTATTCACAATTTCAATCACTTAGTCGGTTTTTAAATGGATTTTCAAAACTAACTCCATTTTAAAATAATTCCTTTACTTAACGAAATTTATTTCAAAATCCATTTATCCCATATTCATACCTTTATTTATGATTTAAATTCTTATTTAAATCGGAAATTCCAAGTTAATACTTTATTTCAACTTCTCCTTTTATTTTCCCAAAATCATTTTAAATCTTAAATTTTAAAATATATTTCTTCATTCTTTGCAAAAAAATATTGCTTAAGTCCTTATTTCAAATAAATATCCTTTTTTCCATTTATTCAAAACCCCTATTTTTTCCATTCTTGAATTTGTTATATAGGATTAAAAAAAAATCAAACCTTTATTCCTTTTCCAAAATCATTCCTTTAAATTATTTGGATTCACTATAATTAATTTACTTAGAAATTTCCCTTTTAATTTCCTTTAAAAATCCAAACTTTATATGTGTTTCATTTTTCTCAAATACCAATATATATTCAACCAAGCCATAACATTCAATAATTTCGATTTCCAATATAATCTATCACATAAATCACATTATTGAGTATAAAATAAATTCAAATTTTGAGGAATCCAATTGGATCCCTCCAACCTGTTTCCCTGCATCTACAGATATTAGCACAATAATTAAATTACCAACCCCCCTTCGAGGGAGATATCACGGTATAAAGGGTCATTCCCTATTATGCGGGGCGTATAGGGTCTCATCCGCTATATGATGCGAAAAATCAATCGCTCCAATATATATATATATATATATATATATATATATATATATATATAAAATCACATTCGGACAAATAATAAATCATCAATTTAAGGAATCAATCTAATAATTTAAATTTAAACTATTTTAAATTAACGGTAATCCAAATGAGTGAGATTAACTCACCTTTGATTTTGTTTTATTTGCAATCTGATCCAAACCCGACTTTTCCTACACCATCAGACCTTTTACAACATTATATGATTTATTAACATCTGAGATAATATATAAATAATCTACTATTTATTTAAATTAAACTAATAATTTGGTTTTAAGCTAATTTCTTTTTGATGAATTATTTTATAGTTACCAAAATAATTATATAAGTTAACTAAACAAATTAATCACTAAAATAAATTAGTAAATTGTATTTTGTTTTTATTTTCCATTTTTCAAACTGCACATAAAAAATAAGCTATATGGGTTTAAAAATCTTATCTTTATATAAACTCTTTTTTTTTCTAAAATCTTATATATGTATACGTATATTTACTGTTTTACATATATATATATATATATATATATATATATTTTAATTTAAATTAAGATTAACTTAAAAAAATTAAACTGCTTAAAAGATAATTTTTCTCCTTACCGTGAACTTTTTCTTTACTGTAAATTTCTGATAATCTAAATAAACAATAAGTCAAATTAAAGTTTTACTTAATATCAATTTTAAAATATTAAATTAAGGTAGAATAGCCAATATCTTACTGTAACATGTTTTCTAATCTATATAGATATATATTTAAATTAAAAATCAAATACTGAAATATACCTTACTGCTTTCGATCAAATACTCTGGCTACCCATCTTTATGCATAAAAAAATGCCACAACCCTAACTGCTCTATCACTAAGCACGACTATCCTCCAGATGCTCGCTCGAGCCACCATGATTAGCTCGCGAGTTAACGATCACGACACTTCACATCGCTCGCCAAACCTCCATTGACCATCACACGCTAACCTATGAACGCAGCCTCCAGAGTTCGCCCTCCTTTCCATCGTCGTAGCAGCAATAGCATCGCCTCGACCCCCACACGCTAGCCGATTTGAGGCCATCGCGTCTCGATGCCACCATCTTTTCCTTGCGTTCAAATTCGAATCGAACGAGAATTGATTCACTCGTTTATTAATTTTATTGATTTCGAATTGTTACTAGGTTGAAGAGGACGAGGCTTGATTTGGGTGAACGGCGAATCTAGTCGCCATTATTTTATTTGTTTTGAATTTAGGTTCGGCCATTGTTTGATTTTCATCAAGGAACGAAATCTATTTTATTCGGCCATTTTGATAAGTTTGAGGGGAAAAGGACATTTGGTATGTGATTAGAGAAGGTAGTAGACACGTGTTCTAAAGGATGAAACGTGTTTAAATTTTTCGATTGTATGAGATTATATATACATTTAATTTAAATTCGAATTCAAATCGTCACGAATTTGTAACTTAAAATCTTGACATCCTATCGAGGTGTGCCGCCAGGCGTTTATAATGTTATACCCCTAATACGAACGCAACGGAAAAGGTTTCGAGTCCTAAATCGATCGTATGGAGAAGATAGCTTTTTGGACCCAGTTATTATATTAAATTTCAATATAGATTTCAGCGCGTTTACTTACCGTACGATCAAATGACAACTCCAAACTCTTCAAAATTTGAAATCCGATAATAATACAATATTGCAGATCCAATGGAACTGCTTTCGTCGAATTCAAAGACTGTGCCTCAGAAGGCTATTTTTAACTGTCAATTTAAACAATATATCTAAACAAACTCTTTTAAATTCACTTTTAACATTCTTATTATCTTTAGTATTGTAAATATAAATTTTCCAAACCTTTGAAATATTTTTAACCAGCTTAAAAACCAAGCTTCACTATCTTAATCAATTTTCAATTATTAAATTCAATAGTTTAATTGCCAAATAAACAGTGATATTTGAAATTCAAGTTAAATTAATTTTCAAATATTTAAAATCAATTAAATATTCCAATTTCAAATATCTAAAAATTCTGGATCGTCACATTCCTCCCTCCTTAAAAGAATTTCGTCCTCGAAATTACTGGTTAAGAAGAATGATTCAGAATCCGTTAACTATTTCCTAAAGCCAAACAGTTCAAACAACTTTCCCAACACAATCTTTTTATTAAAGACACACAATAACTCTTACTAACTTTTTCCAAACTCATCCATAAGTTCTAAACAATATTACTCCCTCAACCATTCAAATTATAATTCAAATTTAAATTTAAAACCAAAATTAAAATAACAAAATTTTCTCACAATTTTTCCAACTTCCTAAATTTTTGAAAAATTTTGCTAGTGTCTCCTTTGCATGACTACATCGGTACAACTACAAATGCCACCATGCGCCCCCAAATTTCAAAAGAAAACAAAAACGCCAGGTGGCTAGATTAGAAAATCATCAAATTTCATACAGAAATTTATTACTCATCTCTTTACAAAATTTTCAATATTCATTTCATTCAAGCTCGTACGATGTTCGTATATCATCCATACGCAATACCAAATTTGCTCGCTCACTCAATCACATAATTTCATTTCCGAACTAGTATTGTTCACCCGACTCCCTAGTGCGGACTCAGATCTGGTTTCTTGATCAGAAACCGTCATTCTCCTTGCATAGCCGTAAACTATGATAGAGAATTTCCAGAATCAACCAAAAATCCATATCCAGAGTTCGCCGTTGAAAATCGAGTGAAAAATCCTAACTCGGATAAATATGACCATCTCGAAATCTGTCCTCGTATCTGGATCAAATCGCAATGCGAAATAAATAATATACATACATCCTACATATTTATCTCAATTGATTTATGTAACGTCCCAGAATTTTGATCCAGAAAATTACAGATAGTTAGTGAAAAGAAGAAAGAGAAAGAAAAAGAAACAGAAAACTCAAACTCAGAATCTCACATTCGCAGCGGATAAAATATAATATCACATAAATAATAGTTTTACAAAGAAGAACTGTATCATTACACTTATATTTTATACATCAGAGTTACAACCATTTGACAATACTGGACAGTTTATAAACAACATGTCCAAGACAACAATAATATAAACAGCGGTATGCTCCATACGTTCCTGCCACCTAGCTCGCCTCCTGAGCTCCAAAACGTCCTTACCTGAAAATCTGTAATACTCGGTCTGACCCTAGTATTACATCAAAGTAACATCTGGGTCATGCTGGATACCAGCGTGAGTAAACTCATCTAACATGGAATACAAAAGCATACAACATATATAAACCCGGGTATCTGGTATCAATTTACAACTTCATAAGTTGTTAAAGACATCTCTTATTTTCACATATCAATTTCTGAGTACCAAAACTTAGATTAAATAGTCCAATTCATTTAAATCATTCAATTTCAGCTAATTGATTTCACCTATCAATCTATAAAGAATCGAAGTAGTTTCGGGTATTTACTAATACCCGAATCCGGTATCTTCAAATTCAATGTAATCTTAACCCAAGTTATTTAAGTGATTAATTTTAAATACTGGATGTCACTTTTACACAATAATTCATCCTGGATAACTACATTATCTCTGTTCAGCCCAACATATCATATTACAAAAACATTTCATTTCACAAAGCATCACAGTCACATATCAGGGATAACAAATCATTCAAATACCATTCAATCATTCATAAGCAAGATAAATTGGTTATGTCATTTCTGATTTATTTAATTATCCATCAATGAATTAAATTAATTACTTTATTACTTATTTAACCTTAATTATATTCAATTAATTAATTATCCCTTAATTACTTCATCAATTATATTAATTAATTATCCTTAATTACATTACTTAATTTACTTCTAATAAATTTTATTCATTAATTAAGTTTTAGATTAGTTACACTAAGTAATTAATTCTTAGTTACTTTCACAAAGTGATTATCCTTCATATTAATTACACAAAGTAATTAAATCCAAACCCATTACCATTCTTCAATTAATTATATCCAGTAATTGTCCATCAATTACTTCTCTAAGCATCTATACTTAATTAATTCATAATTAAGTGATTACCATTAATTAATTAGACTGATTAACTAAAATTGATTTCTTTAATTAATTTATTAAATACTCAAACTCTAATTAATGATTCATTTTCTTAATCACAATAAGTAAATAATAGTTCTAAATACTTAAAACTTGTTTATACATTGATTAATTGTCCTTCAATTTATCGACCTTTGATTTACTACCCTTAAATAAATCTTTAATTAATCATCAACTTATTAACTAATTAATAAATCCTAATCACCCATCCTTAATTAATTTAAGATAATTCACCTATCTTAATACTGAGTTAACCATCATCAGAATATAATAGACTTCGGAATTAATTATTATTAACTAGAGAATTTACATAATTCCTTAAATTTAATTAACTAAATCATTTCATTATTTAATTTCTACTGAATTACATTATAAATCAAGCTTAAAATAAAATTAAAATTTTACCAAGTCTAAATCAAAATAGACTATATATCTTTACTTAACCAAGCTTTTAAAATAATTTTTTATTTGAAAGAATAGTTTAAGAAATAAATTTTTAAAACTTGATTTTTGTTAAGCTTAAACTTGTTAACATCTTATCTTTTATCAAAGGCAACTCAGGATTAACTTTGAACTGCTACTGAGTTATTTTCTCCCGAGCTTCCTTCCCTCCTTTCTCATTTCTTTTGTTTTTTTAACTTTTATAAATTTTAAAACAGTTATTTCTAGAACATCTAGTACTCGAATCCATCACCGAGCAAATTCCACTTCTACCCGATTCAAATTCGAGACAACAATCGTCTCCTATTTCTAGATTCAACATCGACAACAACCGTGCACCTATGCACGATGCACGGCGAACTACGCAACGCCATCCAACTCCCTGGCCCCCAGCATGTCGAACATGACTTCACCATCCTTCCTGACACCCTAGTTCAAAGATCCAGTCAGCACATAAAAATCGAGTGTAACGCCCCAAATTGGAACCCAAAGTACTATGATCGGAACCTTCCTCGCTGTTAATCTTGACCAAGAGATCCACTGCCGACACCACTAAAATATTCGTCTCGACTTCCAACACCTTACTTCACCCTCGCGATCATGTTCGGTTCCCCATTGTCACCTCAATCGTATCAAAAATAACGGGGACCAGAAACTGTAATCTAAAACCCTAAATTGACTCCAGCGATCATCACGATGGTCAGAAAATTCAGTGACCAATTTTCCTAAATGCCTCGTCCCCATACTTGCCTCCACTCTGACTTCAACCCCCAAAAATTCGCCGATCATCAAGAAACGGCCCAAACCCAATTGTTGTTCAACAAGCAATTCCTTACAATTTACTTATCTATAAACCATAATTTTCCTACCTAAATTCATCATTCACGAATACAAACCTGGTTATGGATTCAAATCACAAAATCAAGATATTTGATTTTTCTCAAATTTCAAAAATCCACTGTAAATTCTATCTTGGAGATGAATTCTCCACCATTAAGATCGATTCATTTTTTTATAAGTGAGACTACCTCCTTTTAAACATTTACTCTTTAGAAATCAAAGCCTAAGATGGTTCCTAATGTCAAATAGGAATTTTTATAATAAGATTTTCAATCTTGGAAAACAAAACTGGAAGAATGAATATGTACAGATATACATACATTGACATGCAGGCATATTTTCATAATCTATTAATCATTTCCACAACAACTTCATTTTTTTTGCCACAAACATCAAGATGTAAACCAAATCCAAGCTTTGTTCTACTTAAAAAAAATAAAGTTCACTCACTGATTTTAGAAATGCAGAGGCTTCAGGTCAGAGTTTAATCCTTTGATTATTTCAGTTTTGAGTCTGAATTACTATATTTACCATTGCTTCCAAGATTGAAACTCTCGGTTTAAAATTGCTTTGAATGTTTGCTTTGATCTGCCCAGGTTTTGTGAATTTGTTTACTGATTTGTATTTTTTCTTCAAATTTTTGTTTTCTTTGTTTTAAAAGATGAAAAATAAAAAGAATTGAAAGTGGATGTATAGATAAAATTATAGCTTTTGTTTATGATTTTAAAAACAAAAGAAATATTAAGAAAATTGTGACACTTGTTGATTGTATAAATCCTTTGGCTTACATTTGTTAAATTATGTGTTACTATTCCAATACTTGTATTTTGCGTGGATAATTATATTTTAAAATGTTTTATAAATCTTTATATATTTATCTCATGTATACTTTAAAGAAATATAATAAAACCTTTATTTATTCTTATTTAAATTTTAAACTTAAATTATTTATACTTTATTGATAACTATATATAAATACAAGTTGTAGAGTTTTTAAGTCAATTTATTTTTAAGATATGTATATAGAATTCCAAATCATAGTTTTATTTACAACTATGTTTATATATATACATGAACAATAGCAATTAACAAGCATATCTAATTTATTTGAAAATATAGGTTTTCTTTTGTAAAATTTTAAATTATATAAAAAGATTATGAAATAAATACTTATATATATATAATTAAAGATTTTTCTATACAATCTACAAACTAAATAATTATCCAATTATTTAGATGTTCAAAAAAAATCCGGGTTATCACATTCCTCCCCCCTTAGAATCTTTTCGTCCCCGAAAAGAAACGAAGCCAGAAATTATTCAATACATAAAATCTGATTAATCATTCTTCGATCATTTTAAAACACTTTAAAACCTATATAGTATTACAAAAACAGTTTTATAAAAATACTTTTTTATAACTCGATGTTTCAACAAGTCCATCCTCGTTCTCACAGAAATTCGGTCATACGTTGATCAGGCGTAGGACTGAAAATCTATAAGTACTTAGCAGATCCATTTCAACACCCAGTGAAAATAATTTTGGAAAATAATTTTATTGAAAATATAGAAACCATTTATTTTGAAAATAGAGGAAATATCTTTGGTGAGAATGCTCTGGAAATCATCACCCCCATCCATGGTCGCAGTTACATTCTGGGTTACGTTGCCATCGCAGAAAAAGTCCATGTAACTGTAGGCTCTCCGCGGCCTCTCGATTACGTCATGGAACCCACGACAGATTGCAGTTACATTCCAGGGTTACGTTGCCATTACAGCAAAAGTCCATGTAACTGCAGGCTCTCTGCGGCCTCTGATTTTCGCTGTCGAAATGAAACTTCTCTACTCTTATGTAGGTCGCAGTCTACCGATATAAAATCAAAAGCAGACTGTTGGCTCTCAACGGCACACACGACTTCCGCTATGTTACCATAGGTCGCAGTCTACCGATATAAAATCAAACGCAGACTGTTGGCTCTTAGTGGCACACACGACTTTCGCTATGGTATACTCTACTCATAATCCCCAGGAACTAGTTTTGTCCGGACTCCTCACAGGATCAACTTTAGAACCCCCCTTGGGGCTCAAGGCAGCACCACCCGGTGGCTTTCCTGAGAAGTTCATTTCAAGGAGCGCCTTTTTCCCAAGAGTCATCATCAAAACATTTTATACTATACACATATAGTATCTTCAAATCATACACCTAGTATGATCTCATACAAAGCTCCTTTACACAAAATCGATTATTCCAAAATCGATAATTCTCAAACTAGGCTTTCCAAATTCTCATATTGATTTTACCCAAAAATCAAGAGCCTTTCCAAATCCAAAGGTTCCTAAAACCTTTTCTAAAATCCTCATAAGATCCTTTATATATATATACAGATATATATAATTTTAAAACTTTAGATCATTTCAAACTTGTATAAAACTCCTTTTATATTTCAATTATTTCCAAAAATCCATTTTCTTCTGGCAATAGATTCAACAAGGGAAGATTTATCTTATATATAACAAAGATACATTACTTTGTTTATCCCAAATCAAATATTCAAATTTAATTACTCTATAAAGTCATTAACCATATTACTTACTTCCATAAAGTAAATTTCTACCATTGAAATATCCAATTTCTATTTTATTCCCTCATATATTTCACAAAATATATTTTCACTTCAAAAACCATTTCACATTTCTTATCCACAAACTTCAATATCAATTTCATTCCAATCCATATACGATGTACACATATCATCCGTACGCAATATCAATCTGATCGCTTACTCGATCACACAACTTCCCTTTCGAACTAGTATCGTCCATCCGACTTCCTAGTGCGGACACAGATCTGGTTTCTTGATCAGAAACCATCATTCTCCTTGCATTGCCATAACTATGATAGAGAATATCCAGAACCAATCAACAATCCATATCCAGGTTCGACGTCAAAAATCGAGTGAAAAATCCTACTCGGATCGATAAACTATCTCAAAATTTTGTGCTCGAATCTGGATCAAATTACTATGCGAATAGAATAATATACGTACATCCTACGTATTTAACTTCATTGATTATTATCTAAATCAATTTCCTTTTCTATTCACATTTACTTTTGATTTCTATCCATTTATCCACAATTGCTTAAATCCTCATTTGGATTATCACCACAATTCTTATCTCAAATGGATATTTAATCATAAATAATTTAAACTCTGTCCAACTTAATTTTAGAAAATAGCTTAAAAAGCTAAAAATATATAAGTGGTTGAAAAATTATTGTTAGTTTGTAAAATATTGTAAAATAGTTAAGTAATTGTAAAATAGTTGGAAAATAGTCAAATAGTTATAGAAATTTTAAATAATTGCAAAATAGTTGTAAAATAGTAATTAATTTGTAAAATAGTTGAAAAATAGTAATTAGTTTATAAATAGTTGAAAATTTATTAAATAGTTCCAAAAATAATTGTGTATGTATAAGATAGTTTTAGGTTTTAAAAGAAAAGTTGTAAATAGTTTGGAAAAAATAGATTTGTACTAAAACAATTTATTTTGAAAATAATCCAGAGTCAAACTATTCAATTCCCAACCTCCCTTTCCAATCAATTTAATTTAAATTCCCACTTCCATTTAAATTGACTTAACTCCAATTTAAATAACTTCAATTTTCCATTGAAATTCATTCAACCCCACTTCAAGTTGAATTAACCTCAGTTTCTTCCCAAATTTAATCTTATTCAACTTTGATCTCAAATTCTACTAATTCAAATAAATTTCAATTCAACTAGTTCTAATTTCAATTCATTTCAACTCCAGCTTGAATTAATCCCAATTTCAAACTCCATTTCCAAATCAAGTTGAATTATTCTTGATTTCCTCCTAAATTCAATTCAAATTCCATTTGCATTTAAAACTATTCAAATTTAATTACAATTTCAAATTATTCAAATCAATTCAGACTAATTTCACATGAACCCACTTCAATTTCAGATCGTTTCAAATTAATCCAATTCAAATTTTCCATTTGAATTTTATACTTATACATCTTCAATCACAATTTCTATTAATTCAAATCAAATTCAATTTGAACTAATTTCAATTCAATTTTTTTTAAGTCCATATTCCAGAATTTCATTTTAAATCAATTTCATCTTTCAAAAACCAATTTATTAACCAAATTCAACCTTAAAACCAATTTTCAACAATTTCAGTTAAAACTCTATTTTAAACACCCAAATCTCAAGTCCAAAGTGATTCCATTTCTCTATTTTCAAACTAAAGTTAAATTTTCTTTTTATCTCAATAATAGATATATTACTACAGTCCATTTCTTCGTTCATCAAATCCAATTTCAGCTTAAAGATTATTAATAACAACAGAATGATATCATTTAAATTAGTTTAAAACATCCATCCATTTTCAATTTCGAGATCTCAACCCCATTTTGAGATCACACAAACTCCCAATTCAAATTTACCATTTAACTTACCAAGTTAAATTCCAATTTCACCTTGAAATTTCCAACTCAGGTTGCTTGTTAAATTATTTAACTTCTCCAAAGTTAAATTCAATTTACTTAATCTAGCCAACCCTCATTTATACATATTTACCTCCTTTACATACCAAGTTATCCTTAAATTTTAAACCACTTTTGGTTTTTAATTCAAAACAATTTCCTTTAAATTTCGAATAACTCTTGTTTTGAAACAGACCTTTCATTCAAATATATTAAATAACATCTCTTATTTTAAAATAAGATCATATTCAAAATAGTTTTGAATAATATTATTTCCTTTAACATTTGGAAACCAATTCAAATGTTTAAATTTTGAATTCAGAACTTCACAATTTGAAACCCACTTTAATTTACATCCTTTCAAATTTACAAGTTACTCTTTTTAAATGGTTACTTCCTTAAAACATTTTATTTTTTATTAGAAACCAATCATCTCATTATTAAACACAATAACCATTCTATTTCTCTGGTTTGAACCCAATTCTAACTAATCTTATTTTGAAATTCTTCCCCAACTTCAAGATTTAATTTCAGTTTGAATCCATTTTGAACTTATCTTTGATTTAATTTGGTTGTATTTCTATTACCACTTAATTTAATTTCAATAATTTAACAACCAATTACCTTAATGTTTATTAGAAAGAAATATTGCTATATATATCAAAATATATTCTTATAAAATCATTTAAAATCTTTATATAGGAAAATAACAAGTGCGCACTCATATATATATATATACACACACACACACACACACACACACACACACACACACACACATACTCAACTCATTATAGGATACCATTGACCCTAACTTTAATGAGTAATCCCACTAGAGCCAAGGTTCTCACTTAACCTTTAGCTCTGATACCAATGTAACGACCCAGAAATTTTGATCCAGAAAATTCCAGATAGTTAGTGAAAAGAAGAAAGAGAAAGAAGAAGAAACAGAAAACTCAAACTCAAAATCTCACATTCGCAGCGGATAAAATATAATATCATATAAATAATAGTTTTACAAAGAAGAACTGTATCATTACACTTATATTTTATACATCAGAGTTACAACCATTTGACAATACTGGACAGCTTATAAACAACATGTCCAAGACATCAATAATATAAAAAGCGGCATGCTCCATACGTTCCTGCCACCTAGCTCGCCTCTTGAGCTCCAGAACGTCCTTACCTAAAAATCTGTAATACTCGGTCTGACCCGAGCATTATATCAAAGTAACACCTGGGTCAGGCTGGAAACCAGCGTGAGTAAACTCATCTAACATGGAATACAAAAGCATACAACATATATGAACCCGGGTATCTGGTATCAATTTACAACTTCACAAGTTGTTATAGACATCTCTTATTTTCACATATCAATTTCTGAGTACCAAAACTTAGATTAAATAGTCCAATTCATTTAAATCATTCAATTTCAGCTAATTGATTTCACCTATCAATCTATAAAGAATCGACGTGGTTTCGGGTATTTACTAATACCCGAATTCGGTATCTTCGAATTCAATGTAATCTTAACCCAAGTTATTTAAGTGATTAATTTTAAATACTGGATGTCACTTTTACACAATAATTCATCCTGGATAACCACATTATCTCTGTTCAGCCCAACATATCATATTACAAAAACATTTCATTTGACAAAGCATCACAGTCACATATCAAGGATAACAAATCATTCAAATACCATTCAATCATTCATAAGCAAGATAAATTAGTCATGCCATTTCTGATTTATTTAATTATCCATCAATGAATTAAATTAATTACTTTATTACTTATTTAACCTTAATTATATTTAATTAATTAATCATCCCTTAATTACTTCATCAATTATATTAATTAATTATCCTTAATTACATTACTTAATTAACTTCTAATAAATTTTATTCATTGATTAAGTTTTAAATTAGTTACACTAAGTGATTAATTCTTAATTACTTTCACAAAGTGATTATCCTTCATATTAATTACACAAAATAATTAAATCCAAACCTATTACCATTCTTCAATTAATTATATCCAGTAATTGTCCATCAATTACTTCTCTAAGCATCTATACTTAATTAATTCATAATTAAGCGATTACCAATAATTAATTAGACTGATTAATAAAATTGATTTCTTTAATTAATTTATTAAGTACTCAAACTCTAATTAATGATTCATTTTCTTAATCATAATAAGTAAATAATAATTTTAAATACTTAAAACTTGTTTATACATTGATTAATTGTCCTTCAATTTATCGACCTTTGATTTACTACCCTTAAATAAATCTTTAATTAATCATCAACTTATTAACCAATTAATAAATCCTAATCACCCATCCTTAATTAATTTTAGATAATTCATCTATCTTAATAACTCAGTTAACCGTCATCAGAATATAATAAACTTCGAAATTAATTATTCTTAACCATAGAATTTACATAATTCCTTAAATTTAATTAACTATAATCATTTCGTTATTTAATTTCTACTGAATTACGTTATAAATTAAGCTTAAAATAAACTTAAAATTTTACCAAGTCTAAATCAAAATAGACTACATATCTTTACTTAACCAAGCTTTTAAAATAATTTTTTATTTGAAAGAATAGTTTAAGAAATAAATTTTTAAAACTTGATTTTTGTTAAGCTTAAACTTGTTAACATCTTATCTTTTATCCAAGGCAACTCAGGATTAACTTTGAACTGCTACCGAGTTATTTTCCCTAATTCCCAAGCTTCCTTCCCTCCATTCTCACTTCTTTTGTTTTCATAACTTGTATAAATTTTAAAATAGTTATTTCTAGAACATCTCGTACTCGAATCCATCACCGAGCAAATTCCACTTCTACCCGAGTCAAAATTCGAGACAACAATCGTCTCCTATTTCCAGATTCAACATCGACAACAACCGTGCATGTATGCACGATGCACGGCGAACTACACGACGCCGTCCAACTCCCTGGCCCCCAGCATGTCGAACATGACTTCACCGTCCTTCTTGACACCCTAGTTCAAAGATCCAGTCAACACATCAAAATCGAGTGTAAAGCCCCAAATTGGAACCCAAAGTACTATGATCGAAACCTTCCTCACCGTTGATCTCGACCACGAGATCCACCGCCGACACCACTAAAATATTCATCTTGACTTCCAACACCTTACTTCACCCTCGCGATTATGTCTGGTTCGCCATTGTCACCTTAATCGTATCGAAAATAACGGCGACCAAAAACTGTAATCTAAAACCCTATATTGACTCCAACAACCATCACGATGGTTAGGAAATTAAGTGACCAATTTTCCTAAATGCCACGGCCCCCATACTTGCCTCCACTCTGACTTCAACCTCCAAAAATTCGCCGATCATCAGGAAACAGCCAAAACCCAATTGTCGTTGAACAAGCAATTCCTTACAATTTACTTATCTAAAAATCATAATTTTCCTACCTAAATTCACCACTCACGAACACAAACCTGGTTATGGATTCAAATCACAAAATCAAGATATTTGATTTTTCTCAAATTTCAAAAATCCACTGTAAATTCTATCTTGGAGATGAATTCTCCACCATTAAGCTCGATTCATTTTTTTATAAGTGAGACTACCTCCTTTTAAGCATTTACTCTTCAGAAATCAAAGCCTAAAATGGTTCCTAATGTCAGATAGGAATTTTATAATAAAAATTTCAATCCTGGAAAACAAAACTGGAAGAATGAATATGTACAGATATACATACATTGACATGCAGGCATATTTTCATAATCTATTAATCATTTCCACAACAATTTCATTTTTTTGCCACAAACATCAAGATGTAAACCAGATCCAAGCTTTGTTCTACTTGAAAAATAAAATAAAGTTCACTCACTAATTTTAAAAATGCTGAGGTTTCAGGTCAGAGTTTAATCCTTTGATTATTTCAGTTTTGAGTCTGAATTACTATATTTACCATTGCTTCCAAGATTGAAACTCCCAGTTTAAAATTGCTTTGAATGTTTGCTTTGATCTGCCCATGTTTTGTGAATTTGTTTACTGATTTGTATTCTTTTCCCAAATTTTTGTTTTCTTAGTTTTAAAAGATGAAAAATAAAAAGAATTGAAAGAGGATGTATAGATAAAATTATAGATTTTGTTTATGATTTTAAAAATAAAAGAAATATTAAGAAAATTGTGACACTTGTTGATTGCATAAATCCTTTGGCTTACATTTGTTAAATTATGTGTTACTATTCCAACACTTGTATTTTGCGTGTATAATTATATTTTAAAATGTTTTATAAATCTTTATATATTTATCTCATGTATACTTTAAAGAAATATAATAGAACCTTTATTTATTCTTATTTAAATTTTAAACTTAAATTATTTATACTTTAATTGATAACTATATATAAATACAAGTTGTAGAGTCTTTAAATCAATTTATTTTTAAGATATGTATATAGAATTCCAAATCATAGTTTTATTTACAACTATGTATATATATACATGAACAATAGCAATTAACAAGCATATCTAATTTATTTGAAAATATCGGTTTTCTTTTGTAAATTTTTAAATTATATAAAAAGATTATTAAATAAATACTTATATCTAGTTATATATATAATTAAAGATTTTTCTATACAATCTACGAACTAAATAATTATCCACTTATTTAGATGTTCAAAAAAAATCCGGGTTATCACATTCCTCCCCCCTTAGAATCTTTTCGTTCCCGAAATGAAACAAAGCCAGAAATTATTCAATACATAAAATCTGATTAATCATTCTTCGATCATTTTTAAAACACTTTAAAACCTATATAGTATTACAAAAATAGTTTTATAAAAATACTTTATTTATAACTCGATGTTTCAACAAGTCCATCCTCGTTCTCACAGAAATTCGGTCATACGTTTTATAAAAGCACTTTAAAAATACTTTTTTTATAATTCGGTCATAGAGTGATAACATATATGATAACAAGGTAACTTGGATATAACATCAATATAAATAACAGATAATGGTGTCAGATATCACATGTGAACAGATATGGATAATAGCACATATATAACTATGTAAATAACTAATAGCAGCATATTTAAATTGTCGTTTCAATTGAAACTAAATTTAATAAATAAAAGAACGTTAATCATGAGTGATTGCTCACCTTTCGAGGCTAGAGAAATAGACAATGAAATTGAGTTACGAGATGCAAGCATGACTTACAAAGCAAAGCTAGAGTGGCATGATTTGGCGATCAAAGCTGATAAGATATGAATCGTTGAGAATGAGTCAAATAAGCTTGATGTAGATGGAATATATATATATATATATATATATATAAACTGTTATTATTATAATTATTATTTTTCCAGAATCAAACATTCAATTTAAATTACATATTTAAAATGACATACAAATATCCCATGTAAAAATAAATAAATCATATCCTTCCAAAGAAAAACTAATGTAAAACTTACTATGGATTAAACGTATTATAACATTTAACCATGTAAATACTAGTACATAAAGCTTACCCACTTATTTTTTTTAAGAAACAGAGTAGTATAACTTTTATAAAAATATACATATCAACCAAAGCATATATAGTACTGTATCTTAAAAGTACACTTATAAAATATGCATACTCTTATATAAAATACTGACATATAAAAGACTTTGATTCTATATGTACATACCTTTTAAACATCACTATTATATAAACAGTATATAATATCCACCTTTCCAAATATAACAATGTTGGACAGGCTGGCCAAAACTTAGTAATATAGGATACATATTATAAATTTATACATTAATATTTAATAAACAAATAAAATACTCCTCAGCAAACACCAAATATCACTTAACATTGATATGATGCGTACAGTTGTATGTAGGCTACTATTATAATGCAGGTTACTCTATGAATGCATACATTATATTTAATTAATTTCATAAACAAATGACTGAGTTAAAATACACACACGCGGCCAATTATATATAGATTCATATGCACGAAGCTCCGCACGCAGCCGGTTACAAAAACTAATACATGACAAGAAATCTATACATAACAAACGTAATATATAAATCTTTATGAATATAGATATAACTAATATTTTATTTAAACTACAACATATAAATGCTCACATACCTAACAGAAGAGCTCGGCAAGGAAGAAACAGGAGGAAGGCGGGTTATAGCCGAAATGAAGAGAGGTGGAAGCACGGTGGTCTTGGGCCGCCGAACAAAGTAGTAGGGTGAACAGGGTTTTCTGGTGCAAGGCGGAGGTGGTCTGGGTGCACGGTGTAGACTGGAGAGGCTTCGGCACGGGAAAGGTCGGCACGGGAAGAAAAATAAGATCGACAGAGCTAAATAAGCCCGAATTTGGAAAAACGAAAAATAACGTCTTAGTCAGAAGATGATTTAGAATTTTTCTATATAAAAATATTTAGGTTTCGAAAACATTTTATTTTCATCAATTTCTAACTGATTAAATTGAAATAAAATTACACACGGAAATAAACTTTCATATTTTCAAACGAAAATTTACCAGTTGCTAAGTTTAACTAGACGCATTTCAAATATTAAATTTTTATTTCAAAATTTTATTATTTAAAATTTCACAAAAATTTGACTAATTAAATAATAAAACAAATAAAATTATTAAAAATTATCGGGTCGTTACAGCTTCACTACTTAAGCTTTCACATCTATTCTCATTTAGCTTAAATTTCCAATTACTTTAGAACTCAATTTATCCTCAAATTTTACAATTGAATTCTATTAACCACCTCTCAATCTATATTTACTTTCTTGGTTATTGTAATTAGCTCCATCCACTAATTCGTTTCCAATCATCATTAGTTTCAAATCTGTTCAACTTATTAATTTAATTTATCACTTCATTTCAAATTTAAATTTCAAATATCAATAAAAAGTTTATTTTCAAACTTTTATTTTTATAATTCACTTACAAATTAATTTTACAACTTCACTTTACTTTACACAATATCATCCTAATATTCAATTTCAATTCCATTTACTTACAATTCATATTAATTCGTTCATTCACCAATTATTTTCAACCTTATGAATTTTATTTCATTTTAGCCCGCTTAGGCTTACTTTCCACAAAGTTCCCTTTTATTTAACATAATCCACTTAAATTCCAGTTCAATTCAAAATTTTAAACTTTTATAAGTTCTCCAACTTATTTTCACTCCATTTACTAACCTTCTTTAATTTACTTCATTTAATTAGCTTACCCTTCTAACTTATTTCGTTTCCACACTTATTTTAATTTAACTCATCTTCAAGATAAATTTTATCCCAAATAATTCTTTTCAAATTTTTATAAGTTATCAAACCCATTTATATTTCCATAAACATTTTTAAATAAACTTCCAGAGTTTAAACAATTTCTCAACATTTCAAAATCATTTTTGATTTAAATTATATACACACAATTCATTTGCATATCAAATTACCCTTTGAATTTTAAAACCAAACCCAGTTTTGCAAACAACTCCAATTTAAAAAAATGTGACAGCAATTCCTCTCCTGGAAACTCGAAAATGAATATTGATGATGCTGCAGTCATCACCAAAGTTATTTTCCAACGACCAAAGTGAGTTCAATGCTTAAAAACCCTTTCCAAATATTTTAAAATTCCAAATCTCATCAGATCTCATATCCAATTCAAAAATATTTTCCAAATAATATCACTATTATTTCTCCAAAACCTTTGAAAATCATTTTCAAACTCAAAAGGAATTAAAATTTCAAATTCTAAATCCTTTCAAATCATATTCAAATATTACTCTGGAATTTGATCTCATTTTAATTATAAATCACATTATAATTAACATTATAAATTTCATTTGTTAAATGAATTTATTTCCAAATCTTTGGTTATACCATTATTTCATCATTTCAATTACCATAACAACAATGATAATAATTTAATATTATCACTTCCTAACAACCAAGCAGCCATACGTACTTATAATAATTTACGAAAATTTATTTCTTTCATATATAAAAATAATTTTGGGAAAAATTATTTCATTTACCCACTTTTAAAAGCAAAATTTTGTCGATTTGCCTAGTTTAAGAGTTTAGAAATCCCTATCGATACAGTTGTCCAGACTGCACCGACCAGAATTTATAAACGCTCAACCGATAAGTCGACACAATATAAAACAATTTATATTCACTAAAAATACACGCTCATATCTATTAATACACCCAAACTCATTCTAGAGTACTACGACTCTATTTTTAATGAGTAGCCCCCACCAGAGCCAAGGTTCTCGCTTAACCTTCAGCTCTGATACCAAATGCAACGATCCGATTTTTCAACGTCCGAAAATCAACATCAATACAACCACTGTATCAAATGCCGAACAATCGAATGCTGAAAAACTGAACCATTAGGGTTAAAGAAGAAGGAAGCAGAAGAAGAAATAGAAACAATATCAGAATCTCACAATCGCAGTGGAACAATATATAATAGATAAATGACTAATTTTTAATCAACAAGAACTTTTTATGTTTATACATTACATTATCAAAGTTCAAAAAAATTCATAGCACTCAACTGGACTGTTATCATAACCTGTCCTCACAAAACTGACCATGCAGTTAATCATGCAGCAGAACATTCATCAAATAAGTGTGATACGTCTCGCCATCCAGCTCGTCTCCTAAGCTCCACAACATCCTTTCCCGTATCTCTAATACTCGGTCCGACCTGAGCATTATAGTGAAATAACACCCAAGTCAGTCAGGAAAACAGAGTGAGAAAAAACACCCAACTGGATTATTAAAGTTTCCAAAATCCTTTGAAATCAAAGATATCTCGTAAGACCACGCCACAAATAAACATGCCGGGTTTTTACCTTACGATAACCAAAACATTTTTATCAAATCCATCTGATATTATAATAGTGTCCATTGAAAGTAAATTAGAATCTAGATGAAATGCTTGCATCTCATGTTTCAACATAGTTAGGCACAATCAAAACAGTACAGCCGCTTATTGGAGATTGGATTCCATATAATGGCAGGGCTACTGGACCGGCCGTCATAGTACGTGATCTAGATCACCTTATCGAGGATCCACCCTGATCCCTTGCTACACAAGACCGGAGCTACCCCTTACTGGATAGTCTGAATAAGATCACCCCGCGGTTGGGATCATTGACCGCCCACATAGCCAAAATAAAAGGGACATCTAGATAGGGATGACCTTACCCTAATTGGTTGCTAGCCACTTAGCCTCACGTGCACCTCCCCTTTTTTAGCCATTCCCGGTTAACGATGCTCGAGGCTGTGCGTTACCTTTTTAGCACACATTCACTTAGAATGCTTATTGTCCTCCTGATGATGTTTCGAAAGCATTCATCCATACAAGTCCTTTCCGGGTTCGAACGGAACCAAAGGCACTACTCCTCTTACATCCATTTTGGAATCACACTCCGGATTAGTAGCGATTAGCCCTTGCACTTCACTACTCCATGTTCGACTCCAAGCCATTGTCTTCCTCACGAAAACATTCAAACTGGATCGAAGTGGTTTTCGAAAAATTAATCCCGATCCCGGTCTCTTCGAAACGATCAACGCATTGGCCAATATTGATAGTCGGTTATTTAATTATCATATAACATCCACAAAAAATCATCAGAATTAATAATTTCCCAAATTATTTATTTAAAATATCTTCGCATGATATTTCTCTACACTTCAACCCTTTTGAAAAATAGTTTTCAAAACACTTTTGTCTAGCGGAATAAATTTCCCCAATTTGTTTTATTTCCTCACCAAGCCTTAATGCTTTAGATTTTAAAATAATTTAAATCACTTTTTCCAAAAATATATTTTAAAACATTTAAAATAAAAACTACTTAAAATACTGTATTCAAAATACTCGTTCTAAAATCTTATAATAATTTCTCATGTAAAACTTAAGCCAAAACAAATTTTAAAGTAAAAGTTATTCTATAAGGCATAAATATTAAATAATTATCTTTAAATAATAATACTAGTTAAAACCTTTAAAATAATTTACTTATATAATTAACTTAATAAATATTTACTTTTACAAAAAAAATTAAAAACACTAAATAATTTTTTTTAAAACACATTCCTTAAAATAAAACTTTAAACCTCTAATTTATACTTGAAAATCTTACTTCGAAAATATACTTGGCTTTTCAAGAAAATACACTTTCCTTTCCGCACCTTTAAAAATAAACCACTATTTATTTTTAAACAAGTCTCTTTCCTTATAGATTCCCATCCTGAACTTATACTTCCAAATTATCCTCTGATAAATATTTCACTTTATTTATAAACCCTGTTTATAATTTTCACAATCCCATTCTCCTTTATTCACAGTTTCAATCACTTAGTCGGTTTTTAAATCGATTTTCAAAACCAACTCCATTTTAAAACAAATTCCTTTACTTAACCAAATTTATTTCAAAACCCATTTATCCCATATTCATACCTTTATTTATTATTTAAATTCTTATTTAACTCGGAAATTCAAATTTAATACTTTATTTCAACTTTTCCTTTTATTTTCCTAAACTCATTTCATATCTTAAAATTTAAAATATATTTCTTCGTTTTTTGCAAAACAATATTGCTTAGGTCCTTATTTCAAATAAAAATCCTTTTTCTCATTTATTCAAAACCCCTATTTTTTTCCATCCTTGAATTTATTATATAAGATTTTAAAAAAAATCAAACCTTTATTCCTTTCCCAAAATCATGCCTTTAAATTATTTGGATTCACTATAATTAATTTACTTAGAAATTTCCCTTTTAATTTCCTTTAAAAATCCAAACTTTATATATATTTCATTTTTCTCAAATACCAATATATATTCAACCAAGCCATAGCATTCAATAATTTCGATTCCCAATATAAACAATATAATCCATCACAGATTATCACATAAATCACATTACTGAATATAAAATAAATTCAACTTTTGAGGAATCCAGTTGGATCCCCCTAACCTATTTCCCTGTATCCACAGATGTTAGCACAACAATTAAAATACTAATCACACTTCGAGGGGGATATCGAGGTATAAAGGGTCATCTGCTATTATGCAGGACGCATAGGGTCTCATCCGCTATATAATGCAGGAAATCAATCACTCCAATACACACACACACACACACTATCATATATAATATCACATCCAGAAAGATAACAAATCATTAATTCAAGCATCAATCTAATAATTTAAATTTAAACTATTTAAATTAATGGTAATTCAAATGAATGATACTAAATCACCTTTGATTTTGTTTTATTTGCCATATGATCCAAACTCAACTTTTCTTTCACCGTTAAAGAAGAAATAGATAGAAGAAGAAAACAAAAACAATATCAGAATCTCACATTCGCAGCTGAACAATATATAATAGATAAATGAATAATCTTTAAACAAAAGAACTATATCAGTTTATACATTACATTATCAGAGTAATACAATAATAAAACAGCAGAATAATAACATAACATACGTGATACGACTTGCCATCCAGCTTATCTCCTGATCTCCATAGCATACTTCCTGACTATGCTTCAGAACAACTGATAATCTGACTCTAGGCTGCCCGTGTGGAAAATTATGGGCACCCAGAGTTTAGAAAGGGAACAATAAACTCCATGTCAGTCATGTGACTAGTGTGAGATCCAAAATAGTTATTTACACAAAATAAAAGGAAAAGAAATCCGTTATGCTTTTGGAAAATGAAACTACCATAAAGCCTCCCTCCACACACACAATGCAATCGCACAATTGCAGGAGATTTCTCCTTATGATAGTCAAACATGCTTGATACGTAAATTCTTTTTGATATTATTATAAGTGCATAATGTGGAAAACATTTCAAAAGTATAATATTAATCTTAGGCAGCATACTACCATTATAGTATACCTACTATAGCTACCCCTGTTTTATGGCAGGTTACCGCCACGCTGCATGGCAGGTTATATAACTAAAACCGTATAGGGCTCGTATTATTTTGTTTGGATTTCCAACAAATGGACAAGGCTAAGGAACTTTCTTCACCGAATGGGTACGCCTTTGGAGGGACTCCCTGAGAACCTAACCGGCTCTCTGCCAATGCAAGGTCGGGTTACCACTGTAACTAGGTAATTAACTATCACGAGTATGCCACCCCCCGGTCTAGACCGACCTTTTCCGAGGTGCCTCAAAAACCAACAACCACATAAGTAAATAATCTGGGCTCCATACAAGAATCCCACTTCTTTTATCCACACAAGTTAAATATCTAGGCTCTATACCAGATACAACTTTTTATCCAGAAGGAAATGCACATACCCTAAGAGGCGTGACCCCCATAACCTTGCTGCATCTTTTCCTATTTCAACCATTTCCGGGGTGTAAGGTTCGACGAAGTCTCGTCCACAAAGCTACGCTTTTCACAAAAGCTGTAACAACCCGGAATTTTTGACAGCATATTTTAATGAATATTTAATCTAATTTAAATTAAATGCAAACTTTTAAATGTTTAAAATGATGAGATCTTGGATATTTAACAATTATATATAAAAGAAAGTTTGATTTGAAAATTTAAATAGAACACTTCAAAACCATTTAAAACAAAATCGGTCTTATCTAATCAAATCAAATCAAAGATTCAATATTTTATTTTTGATAATTTATATGAATACAATGTTAGTTTTGTTTTTTTAAAATGATAAAGTTTAAAAATTAACAAACATAGTAATATTAACATAAACATGGAAATCTAACACATAAGTTTAAAACAATATAATTGATTAGAAACATAAACATCCAAACAAGTTTGAATCATAATTATAAACATAAGTATAAACCATAAATTATAAAATATAAAATATAATTAAGATATAAATATACAAATATAAGTTATAACTAGGAATATAAATTTACATATAAAATATTATGAATCAAATGCTTGGAAAACTAAAGTGCAAATAAATTACAATCAATAAAGTCAAAACAATAATCTGTAAATTTTATTTGTACAACATAGAACTTTTAAATATCATGCGAACATGTCAATGCATAAGAAGGAGGGGATAACTTGTAACATATTCTGTACTAAACATATATGCTGCTGAGATTTATGTGTATAAGAAAACAAAAGTTTTACTTCAATATAAATGGAACAGATCATATTCTTGTACAAGTTACAACTATCTGCATATCAAATCCGAGTCTTACAAAAACATATTGGCCGAACTAATAAAACAATGTGTTCACTTTAAATATAATAAAAACAAAACCTGAAATATCTTGTACAAAATGTTTATGTCGGTAAATACTAATTGGTGTGAACACATATGAAACATACAAGTACAAACAAAGCCTGCAATATCTTTGTACCTAATATTTGTATCAGCCAATATTATTTAGTGCATACTAATTCAAAGACACAAATATTAATTAGCATACATTCAGTCAAATACTATAGCCGAAATATTTGGTTTGTCTCAGTACCTTAGTACATAATAAAAACAAAGCAAGATATTTTGTCAACAAAGCTTGTTCAAGAAGGCATAACTGTTGAAGGTTATATATATATGTATTCATTATGTCTTATTTTATTTAGTTTAGTTCAGTCTTTAACTGATCATGTTTGAACAATGCATAAACTTGTCCTTAAGAAGTGACTTTGTCATCATATCTGAAAGATTGTCCATAGTACTCAACTTTACCAACTTGATCTTGCTTCGTTCTTCTTTAAGCATAAGAAACAATTATCTAATATCAATATGCTTCATCTGAGAACTATAAGCTTGATTCTCTACAAGATGAATCTCACTCTGACTGTCTAAATATAGCTCGACTGTCTGCTGCACTATAGAAAGATCATCTAATAGCGAAAGTAGATTTAATCCCTACTTAAACGCTTTCAAAACCAATATCAACTCGGCATTAGTAGTCGACAAAGCTATTATAGACTACAACTTTGATCTCTACGAAATCGAACCTATGCTAAGTGTAAAAACATTGCCGACACCGACTTTCATGCATTTCTATCCCCAACATAATCTGAATTACAGCAACATCTAAAAGAGATGTCGTCACCCGCTCCACTATGTAACAAGCCAACTGAAGAAGTGCCACGAAGATATCTGAGTATCAACTTCATTGATTTCCAATGCTCTTTGCCTGGTTAGACATATATCGACTCACAACACCCGCTGCATGGGCCAAATCAGGTCTTGTGCACACCATAGCATACATGAGACTACCAATAGTAATAGAATAAGGTATATCAGCCATATACCTCTTGTCTTTATCTGATGTAGGAGATAAGTCTTTCGACAACTAGAAATGATAGTCTAATGGAGTGCCAACCGGTTTAGCTTTCTCCATACCAAATCGAGCGAGGACCTTCTCGATGTACTGCACTTGAGTAGCCTCAACTCTCTCCGCTTCCTATCTTTGAATATCTACATTCCCAAAATTATTTGTTATTTTCCGAAATCCTTCATATCAAACTCCTTGCCGAGCTCTTCTTCTCTGAACTCATCATGGACAACATTAATGCATATGTTGTCATATCATTAAAGTCAATGTCTTTGATGCTCAATCCAACAAGGTCCTTAAGCCACTTAGGCTTCTTCCTCTGTCTAATAGGCCTAGTCTTTAAATGAGCTCCACCTTGAGTCTAATCCTTTATGCCAACCGTACTACCATAATCTACCATGGTGTCACTAGAAACACCATTTGAACCTCTATGGAAAGAATTTAAAGATGATTTGCCACATATTTGGTATTCTGAATCCGTCATCATACTGTCATCAGATGAGGAAGGCTCCACCTTCAACATAGCCTTCTCATCAATAGTCATATGCCTACTGATAATGATCTCCTTGCTAATAGGACACCACAACATATATTCCTTCACTCCTCTCTTATAATCTATAAAGATACACTTGCGAGCTCTAGGTTTCATCTTTTCTCTACTCTCATGTACATAAGCTGGACATCCAAACACTCTAAGAAACGAATAACTAGCGGGTGCTCCTTTCGGTACTTCTTTAGGGAT
Organism: Allium cepa; assembly: GCA_030765085.1. Lineage (NCBI taxonomy): Eukaryota > Viridiplantae > Streptophyta > Magnoliopsida > Asparagales > Amaryllidaceae > Allium > Allium cepa. The sequence continues at coordinate 963,651,077 of CM060928.1, forward strand.
CTTCATCTCTATGGTAGTGGAAGGTGTGCGGTTAATGAGGAAAGATACCGTAGATGAAGTTTCTTCCCAAAATCCCTTCTTCAACTTAGCAGTAAATCTAAGGCAACGAATTCTCTCCATGTCTGATTCATTCTTTCGGCAACTCTATTTGACTGAGGGTCGCTAGGTGTGGTGCAATGTCTCTTAATGCCTATGGACACACAAAAATTGATGAATTCCTGTGATACAAATCCACCGCCGTTATCTGGATGGAGAACTTTCAACTTCTTTCCTGATTGCTTTTCAACCATAGATTTCCACTTTTGAAACCGTGCAAAGGTTTCACTCTTAGACTATAGGATGTATACCCATATATTTTATGAGATAAATCATCTAAAAATGAAATGAAGTACTTGGCTCCACCTAAGGATGGGAAAGGAGAGGGACTCCAAACATCTGTATGAACATACTTCAAGACAGCTTTTGCTTTATGCTCACTAGTGCCAAAAAATCTTTGTTTGCTTTCCAAGAACACGCTCTTCACAAAAGTCAAACTTTGGATGCTAACACCATCAATCAAACATTTCTTTCTCAACTCATCCAAACCGCGTTCACCAATATGTCTCATCCGCAAGTGCCACAATCTGGAAGAATCTGGATCAGCAAAAGTAGCAGAAGTTGATTCACTAACTATAGTAGCACCCTTCAATAAATAAAGATTTACTGCCCTCACACCTTTCATAACAATCATGGAGCCCTATGATATCTTCATCTTCTCTCCCTCAACTATAATCATTAATCCAAGCCTACTCAAAGCCCTAATAGAAATCAAGATCCTTCTCAAATTAGGTACATGACTAACATCAGTAATAGTATGAATGACACCGTTAAACATCCTGATCTTCACACTACCAGTACCAACTATATGGCAAGAATCATCATTTCCCATTAGAACCTCTCCTCCATTAATCTCATGGTATGTAGAGAAGCAGTTCCAATCGGGTGTCATATGATAGGATATGCTAGAATCAATAAGCCATAAGTTGCTCTTCCAAGAAAAGCCAAAAGCTGCAAACACATTGGTATCACTCTCTGTACTTGATTTTTCTACAGTAGATGCTGAAGCTTTCTTTGGGTCTTTTCTTCTTCCATCGAGCTTAGGAGATTGAGATATAAAATGCCCCAATTTCTTACAATAATGGCCAGTTACTCGCTTAGGCCCTAGACCGAGACCTTGAATACTTCGACCTCCACCATTCTTTGACTTGCTTTGGTTTCTACCTCTCAGAACAGATAAGCCATATGTATCACTATCCAAACTAGTGCTTGCCAATCTATTTCTCAACAATTTATTATAAAGACCAGCCTTTACATCTAATAGACTAATCTTACTGCGATCATGTATCACGCAATCAACAAAAGCGGTATACTCCTTAAGCAAGCAACACAAGAGAATCACTACTTAAGCCTCATCAGTATTATCAACATCCCCTGCCTTTAGGTTCATAATCAAAGTGGTCAAAGCATCTACATGCTCCATAAGATCAGCTTCAAGCTTCATCTTAAACGAATAAAGTTGTTATCGAAAAATAATTCAATTGGTGAAAGACTTGTCTTGATATGCATCAGATAATGCGTCCGATAATTCCTTCGTCATCATCTTTTGAGAGAATTCTCTAAGAACTTCATCTGAAAGACTCAGCAAAATTATTGTAAGAGCTTCAACTTCCATCTCTTCCCAATCAGCTACCTCAATATCTTTCAATTTCTCAGGCGTAAAAACAATCTTAAAAGTCATCTCATTCTTCAACATTTTCACCGTCTTCATCTCCCAAGTTCCAAAATCTCCATTTCCATCAAAATGTGTAACGGCATAATTGACACCAGATCTACCAATAGACTTTCCAAAAGTAGCCATTAATACCCAAACAGAATAATAACACTAGCTCCATTACCAAACTGTTGTGAAAAATTTGAATGAGCAAAATCATATTTGATCAGGATCTAGTATTGTTTATTTGAATACCAATGCAACTTAAGATTAATTATGAAATCACGAGAACAAAGAATGGAAAGAAAAGATAACAAAGAAGATTTAACGTGATTCGGATATAAGTATCCTATATCCATGGAGATCTAACAACCCTTTATCATTTCTTCACTTCGAGAGAGAGTACAACATGAGAAGATTATGAATCACTCAATAAATTTCACTCACCCTAAAAGCTATAGAAATAAGGATCTTATTGAGGTTATTTTGATGGAGTACACTCTTGTTGGTTTATTATTGAAAAGATGAGCAAATGTCTTCATATTTATAGGTGCAATGATGAAGACTGACTTAGAGATAAGGATGAAATGTTTTCGGATTTGATTTCAATACAAATTTAGCATCTTTGTGTATGTTTCCACATACATGCTTATTTGATTGATTCCTCAAATCAATTAATATCTTTTTGATACTAACTGATTATTTTTCCAATTTGTATTCCATATTTGATTGATTATGGAAATCAGTTAATATCTTCTCTCTTATACATTTGGAATAAATTTAAACTGTCCAAATTTAACATTGGGTATTGGTTTTTCCACGTTTAACAAAATTTGACATAAGATGGTGCATATATAGAATGTTTAGCTCCACTGTAGATTTATATATCTAAGTTTAGAGATAATTATTTTAAGGGAAATAGAAAGTACTACATTTACAATTTAATGTGAAACATTTGGAATGCAAAAAGTAGGTAAGTTTAAATGCCTAGATTTAAATAAGCTAATACTTGTTAGCAAGATAACGACAATAACACTAAAAAAGAAAGTGATCAATGAATACAATATCGGCAATTTAAGCAGCATTACAATCAACTTCATAACTATTAAGATATCTGTATGTTACTTTACATTACATCATACAATTTTATTCTTTCAAATAATAAGATTGTTTCTAAAAAATTAAGTATGAAGCTAAGGGCATCCATAAAAGTGTTTATGAATACGATAGAAAAATAATAAGCATAATAAAATTTGTATGATTCCTAATACCAAAAAAAATTTCACATGGTAATTAACCACCACTCAAACTCATTTTGCACGACGAATAACCGCTAACCAACATCATTTTCCACGACCATCAACCACTAAACTATTGTAATTCAGCGGTTGATGGTTGTGGAAAAAAGTGTTGATCAGCTGTTGTTCACCGTAAAAAAGTCGAAATGATGTCTTTGATATCCCCTTAAAAAATCTGGTATTAGAAAAAAAAATATAGTAAAATTGTATGGAAATTTTTAGCAATGGTATTCGTAAGCACTTTTTGAGGCGTCATTCGCGTCACACAAAATAAATACCTAGACATCACTTATTAGCTTTTAAAGGCGCTCTACTGGCAATCCAACAATTGGGCATATAAAAAATGTCATTGCTAAAGCTAAAAAGGAAGAAACTACCAACAATATAAGTTATGAATTGCATAATATACTATTTTTTACTGGTGTGGTTAGTATTTCATTACAAGATTAAGAATAAACTACCAACAACAAATGTTACAACATTGTAAGGTAGCGTTCGCAGTTAATTTTTAACCCGTTACCATTAGTGACGCGTCCGATGCCCCAACATTACTTTCTCCTTCCCCCACCTCATTTGCCAAACGTTGGGAAGAGATACGATGGTGTCTGATGCATGACGCCAACGTATTAATGGTCCAACGTACCCTTTACCTCCTCGTCCTCTTTCCCTATAAACCTCTCTCATACTCATTTGTCTTCTACACACCATATTCATATCTATTCTATTCTCTAATTTAATATTTAATCCAATCTAAACAATGTCTAATTCGAAAATAGATTCTGATTACGAAGATGCACAGGATTTGATCTTTATATCAGAATATCTATGTAGAAGGAGCCTTATCACTCGAATGCACACGTCATAATATATCGGTTTAATATGATAGAATATATATTAAATGGAAACATTGTCAATGAAATTTTCGAATGAAAAGGTTTTGTTTTCTCTCGTTATGTGATAGGCTGCAAAATTATAGTCTGACAATGGAAGGAATTAGTAGCAGAGAAACAGTTGTCATATTCATATACAACATAGCTGCAGCACTCTCAAATCGACAAATAAGCAAAAGATTTCAAAGGCCAAGTAGCACAATTTCAGTTTGTTTTCATATTGTTTTAGATGTTGTACAATTACTGGCTACAGATATTGTCAAGCTAGATGATCCTCAGTTTAATAACATCCCAGATCATATTAGAACTTCAAACCGGTACTACCTATATTTTAGAAACTATGTTGGTGATATAGAGATACATACGTAATAGAGACACTTACCTGTAGATCGAGTTGTTCCATATATAAGACGAAAATGTTATAACGACCCGATATTTTGAACCATTCGCATCTGCACATGTCGGACTTGAATTGTTCAAAATACCGTGTTGTAAATAAAATTTGGCAAACCTCAAAATATACAGTAAATAATTAATCACAGAATCACAGACACAGAATCAGAATACTCGCAGCGGAATTTAAAAATACTTAGTGGTTCATGAAGCCACTATAAATAGTCTCAATCAAATAAAATTTACATAGTCTTTAATCCAAATATAGTTTTAAATCATCAGTAGAACAATCCAAATGTCCACTAGTCTTGATTTCATAAATTTAGATAAAGAACTGGAAGGGAAGTTTGCCAGCAGCTTGAAAGTGCTCTACAGAAATCCTAGCTCCGGGATGAAAACTGAACTGCAACTCAGGCTGACCCGAGCGTAACATAAAACATAAACACTCGAGTCAGGACATACATATTTATATAGTGTAAGCTAATTCAAGTGTACTGTAATATAGAGCAAGTAACTTAAAGGATGCTTGGGACCGCCCATCCTCTAAGGATCCGTTAAGCTATTTACTATGTAGTAATATTTTCGCTATTATAATAGTGCCTATATTAAAATAAACTTACTTTTAAATAGCGTTAAGGAGTGACCCAATATTCCCCTTAACACGTAATAGTCCCAGTAGTCCATCCAATATCATGGTCCCTCCTGATCGGGAAGCCACCAGAGGATACCACACGGGCTATGGGAGAAAAACAAAATCGTACAAGGCTCGCTATGGTAGGTGACACGGCACAACTAGGCAATGCCAGGGTAGATATACCAATTACGCTTCCGGACCGATGGTAACGCGTAGCGCACAGCTACCGCCCACCTCGAACAACACTCCCAAATCAAAGGTGCGCACCAATACAATTACATAAGTAATAGAATGACATACGAAGAAGTGCGTCCGATCAGAGGTGCTACCTCATTAATCCGTCAATCGCTCCTGTTTTAGCCACCTTATGCCAACTCACGGGAGTCGGGTCCCCGTATTTACCTCATAGAAAACGCCGCCACCATCCTACTTCATTCTGGAATCTCCACCGCGTACACGGTTGTCAAAGTGGTTTTCGGTATCGACAGAGAGTATGCCAGACATCCGATCCCGGTCTCTTTAACAACCAAGCGTTATTATAACCCGTGGTTACAACTTTTAAAAAAATGGTATTTATACTTTAAAAATCAAAATAAATTTCAAATACATTTCAATATCATAATATCTTTTTAAACATCAATCATTTTTAAAGAAAAAATACCATTTAAATCTATTCAATTTATTTAGGAATTAATTGCCTTTCAACTCACATTTAAAAGTTAAATTCTTCCATTTAAAACCATTTAAAGTCAATTCCTTATTTTTATTAATTACATATTAAATTTCAAAATTTAAGCTTTTTCCCAAAGATTATTTCCATTAAATTCTTTTATTAAAACAATCAAAATTCAGTTTCCATAGCACTTATAAAATGCTACCTAAAGTCATAGGTTAAAACAGTTCATTTACAAAAGACGGCATATTTAAGTGCTGAAATAAATTATTAACTTAACAATTAATTTTGAATTCCTAAATATAACTTATTATCAATTATTTTACTTAACTAAAATCTCACTTTTAACAAAAATCAGAATTTCCCAAAATAAGTTATATTCCAAAATTTTACTTAAACATTCATTTATTTAACATTTTGACTTATTCAAAAATCATTATAAATTTTATAAAATCCTTTAATTACATTTAAACCAGAATATTATAAACTTCCATTTAAAATATTTTTAAAAAATTTCAGAAAAATATTATATAAACCACAGGTTTGTATGTATTTTCTAGCCTAGGTTAAGTGATACAGATATATATCATTTTAATCCGCAATTTACAAAAAAACCGGGTTCTATCATTTCAAACCCGCAATCCCAAGTTAAAAATAAATAATTAAACAATTAAATAAATAAATGAAAATTTTTATCGTTCAGGCCTATCATTTCAGCCTATAACGATCTCAAATTTACAGAGAACTTGCAGTGATTAACAGTAAATAAGCATTAAATAGTATAACTGCAATAATATTAAAATAAATAAACAACTGATGATGTGTCAATTAATAATGGGGTTTAACATCATACGCTTATATCACAGGCAGATAAAATTTAAATAAAAGTTTACAATTACACTTGTGATAAATTCACAGATATATAGGTATGTTTGTCTGGTGAGAAATACTCACCTGAATGCTGCAGAAAGTTTGATTTCCAACGATGGTAACACTTGGAAAAAAGAAAACGCACAGAAGCACGATCAAACTGATGCAGAGGCTGCGACCAGATTTATATTTTGAAAAGGGAACGAATCAAAACTAAGAAAAATTTTAACCCGAAATTCTCAAAACAAAAGGGAACGAATGGAAATAAATTCATCCCATAGGCTCGACTACAGCACCACACGGTTAGACTACGTTCTCAAAGCTTGGTTCAAAAATTTGCCCGTTACTTACTTTCACCCCTTTTTATTTCTACAAGTGGCGGAAACACTAATAATTTAAATCTAATTCTAGGCATCATAAAAGAATTTTATACGCATAACGTTGATAATACATATACACTCACAATACTAATTATATGAACACTTCTTCACTAGTACAAAAACCCTCCTACAGCTGATTCTTATATTTGCTTATTCAATTATTATTATTAATTATTTTCCTTCTCTAACTACTGTTGCAACCTAGTTTGGACACTTATGACCCACACGCATACTTTCTCCTCCATTCATATTTTTTTTCTTTTTTTTATATTCTACTCTATTATATTTTGGGTAAAGTTTAAATTTTATTTCTAAAATAAACTGGTCAAATTCACTACTGAAAATCTTGAAGGATGGCTAGGTGACATAAAACCTTAGTTATCAGTTTATGAAAAATTTTCATGCAATTTTATTTGGAGGAGAGGCTGACATCAGTGGTAAAGGAGGAGGGCAGGGATATAGTGGTGAAGGAGGAGTCATAGCCTAAGGTGGTGGAGTTTCAAGCCTTTGCGTGAACAAAAAAAGAGAAAAAAATGGAAATAAAGAAGAAGAAAGCAAAGGAGGAAGAAGGAAAAATATAAACATAGGCCATACCTGAAGCTTGCTCGAATATGAATGAGGATAAGATGTTATGCAACAGAGGTTGTGAACGAATTTATAAAGGCAGGGGTGCGTGATATTTTGAATGAATATAGGGAAACTAGCGTGATTTATTTCCAGTTATACGAAAAAATTGATTGCAAACGTTTTTTTTTCCTTCAATTAATAGGTTGCGTGCGTTATTTATAGGCTGAGTGATTTTTTTATACAAAACAACAGCAAGGATTTAAAATTGCTATAAAATAAAAAGCTGCATGATTTAATGTGAATGATTATAGGAAGGAAATAAATTTAAATTAACTTTAACGGTTGCTTTGATTTACACAAAGAATAGACAGGAATACTAGGCAACACTTGAACACGTTTAAAGTTTTAAATAAGAAGTAAATGACTCTAAAGGAGGCAATGCTGATAAATGAAAAGAATTTACTGCGTACGTAACACTCGCATTGGTGATTGATTTTGTTGATTGAATTATAGATACGGCAAGAAATAAGATTTTCGAATTCTCGTGTTTTATTAAAAAGGAAAAACTAGCGAAATTAAAGGTGAAGAAAACGGCAGGTAATTGAAAAGAAACGGCAATGATATTAGCTTTGGATGCCACTTCATTAAAAGATTTTATACTAAATATAATAGCTGCGTGTTAAAAATTTGTTAGGCTAAAAGATGTATACATATACAGAGAATTTCGAAATCTGGGTAAGAAATAAATGCAGACAAGAAAGAAACGGCAACTAGAAAATTTGAAATTTCCGTGCATTGATAAAGAGGGATGAGTGAAATTTATGGTGAAGAAAGAGCAAGTGATTAATAGATTGGTTCATTTTAAACCTTTTCTTCAATTAATGATTGCGTGCGTTTCTTTCTTTATATAGGCTGAGTGATTTTTAGCAAGGATTTTACGCCAATTTAAAACCAATGAAAGCTGTGGAAAAAGTAACGTTTTGGTATAAAAATCTACTAACTGATTTATTAATTCTTATAGATATTGCAGTATGCATTTTAAAATACGCCAAACCGACGCAATACAATACGCCCAAAATTTATGCAAAAGTAATATTTTTAATTTATATGTTTATACGTTACTTATACCATTACAATGCGTGCCCTTTTTAAATGCGAAATTTAACAGTCTGTAAAACACTGAATTTTACAAAGTTATTACTCAACTAAATTTTAACTTGTTTACATTCTTCGTATTTACTTATTTTAAATATACAAAATTCATTTTTATTAAAATTCCAAATGGAGTTGTCTTTAACAAAGTTAAAATTTCAAAACTTCCAATTTTATATTTAGACTTTTGGGAAATGATTTAATCAATATTAATATATATATATATATATATATATATATATATATATACGGTATTTATTCCCTAAATTTACGCGCTTTTTAAACGCGTAATTACCCAGTTCATTTATACACTAATTTTTTTTTTTAAATTTACTACTTAAATGGAATAAAATTTATTTAAATTTTTTTCTTCTGATCTATTTACCATTGACAAAGAAATGTATTATTCAAAATATTGCTTAACTTTAAAAGGTAGGTAATCCATTTTATAGCTAAGGTAAAAATTATTGTGTTGTTTTAACAGTCCAGAAAAATAGAAAATTGGTGAATGTTTATAAAATCGAACAAAGAAAAGTGTTGATTCTTAGAGTATAGAAACGGAAAAGAATATTTGATTTGAACGTTATTGAAAAATCAATGAGTTTTATTTATTAAATATGTGAAGTCAACGGAAAGAAAATTTATTCCTTTCCCACTTAAAATGCATGTATACTGATTTATTTGATTATTTATATCCAAGGTAATAAATTTAGACGCGTGAAAAACCGATGCAAAACACGCGCCCAGTTTCATAATAAAAGTGACGCTTTTTAAATTTACGCGTTCTCTTATGTAGTAAATATACGTTAAAAATATTTCATCAATAACACGCATTTTAAACGCGTAATTAAATAGTTTATTTATACACTAATTTTTTTTTTCAAATCTTATTTCTTAATCAAAACTTGATTTTGCTAGAAATTAAGTTATTTACCATCTTTGACAAAAAAAACCCAAATTTCCAATTAAAGTTAATTCTTAACCACGTCAAAATTCCAGAGATCTTATTATTTAATTAAAAATTTGGTCAATTGTTTTTTTATTTTTATAATCACTTTAAAATTTAGATTTTTATATAATAAACCCCAAAGTTTTAAAAATACAAGTGAAAAATACTTGTTAAAAATTTGGGCTGTTACACTCTCCCCCACTCAGAACTTTTCGTCCTCGAAAAGGAAGAAGGTAGGGGAATAGAAACAACCTGAAAGAAAACTAAATTGAAACTTAAATTAAAATCATTAATCTAAACAATAAAAATTCAATTTTAAATTAATCATTGATTTCATCTATTTATACTTAAAATTTTAGCATTTATTTATTTACATATTTACTTGTATAATATCCCTACACTAAAAAAATCATTTTTTTTAATCCAAATTTTACACAAGGTGTTATAACATTCTAATTTAAAATGTTTAATTTTAATCCAAATTTGAAATGGTAATTTAACTTAATTGTTGAAGTAAATTTATCATTTCCCAAAATAAACTAAATTCCCCATTTAGTTTCTTCTATATTAAATTTATTTCTCTCAATATATTTTTCTCATCTATGTCAAATATGTTTACACTTATTACAACTGTTTAAATTTATTCTTAGTTCCTTAACATCATTTTATATTGAAAATTATTCCATTACACTTTTATTTGATTTACCTCTGTTAATCTTTTTATAACTAGAATTTAAGTGTATAACATTTATTATAACCACTCAAATTTTATTTATAAATCTTTTTATATTGTATATTATCCAATTACATTGTTAACTTCTGAAAATCAAGGTAGGTTATATTGAAATGAAATTGAGTATTATACAAATAAAACTTTCAAATTCAATTATCTCAAGTTGGAATCATTTATTCAAAATTTTGATTTTTTTTTTGAAATTATTCCTCAAGATAAAATTTAAGAATTAAATTTCTAATTTCCTTCAACCCAAATAAATATATGTACATAATATGTCAAATCAAATTTAAATCATATATCTATATATTATAAATCAAGTCATATTTTAGAGATTCAAATCAATTAAATTCTCATGGTAACACTGTAGCCAGACTACAGAATGGTCTTTTTACTTCAAAACTCGAAAATGAATGCCGATGATGTTGCTGTCATCACCGAAATTATTTCCTAGCGACAAGGAGAAGAGCACTGATTTTTAAACCTTTAAAATTCTTTGGAAACAAATTTTTATTCGAAAATAATTTAAATAATATCTCCCTTTAAAATTTTAAACACAAGGTTTGAAACCATCGAAAATTGAATTCTCAAGTTCTGGTTTTAAATTCATTTCTGTTTCCGATTTAATTTACAACCATTTGTTTATATTCAATTATTTATATTAGACAAAACACATGGTCTATAAAACCATAAATAAAATCAAAACTATTATCTCTTGACAACTAGTTAAATTAATTATAAAATTCTGAAAATTATACTTATATATAATATTAGATTTTTCCCAAATATAGGAATAAATTTTTCAAACAAGGATAGAGATTCAAATTTGATGGATTCAAATCAAAGAGAATTTTGATTTAAAGATAAATTGGAATCAGAAGATCCGATGATTAAATAACAGAACAAGGAACTAGATAAGTTTATATAAATCGCGGGCAACCTTAACCTGGTCAACCGTGAGTTAAAGAGTCAGATCGAATGTAAATTTACCATTCGATCCGGAGAGATAGAGTTCAGAATAACCAAAGATACTAGCATCTAAACCGAGGTTAAATATAAATCTCTGGTGAATCAATGCTATTTGTAAAGGAGTTTCACCCCTTTAATAGAATATTGGCGAGACTGCCAATTCACTATAAAGATCATCTGAAGTGGAGTTATGGGATACTCTAGAATCGAAAGAAAATGAATAGTGAGGGACACGAATGAACTTTGGAACCGCAGGGAACGTTCCAAAATTCGAAATGGAAGAGATTCAAGCTCAAATGAAAGTGATTATGTAAATCAAATTTACAATACATTCTAAGTTTTGCCTAGAGCCAAAGCTCTGATAGCAAATGTAACGACCCGATATTTTCAACCATTCGCATCCGCACATGTCGGACTTGAATTGTTCAAAATACCGCGTTGTAAATAAAATTTGGCAAATCTCAAAATATGCAGTAAATAATTAATCACAGAATCACAGACACAGAATCAGAATACTCGCAGCGGGATTTAAAAATACTTAGTGATTCATGAAGCCACTATAAATAGTCTCAATCAAATAAAATTTACATAGTCTTTAATCCAAATATAGTTTTAAATCATCAGTAGAACAATCTAAATGTCCACTAGTCTTGATTTCATAAATTTAGATAAAGAACTGGAAGGGAAGTTTGCCAGCAGCTTGAAAGTGATCTACAGAAATCCTAGCTCCAGGATGAAAACTGAACTGCAACTCAGGCTGACCCGAGCGTAACATAAAACATAAACACTCGAGTCAGGACATACATACTTATATAGTGTAAGCTAATTCAAGTGTACTGTAATATAGAGCAAGTAACTTAAAGGATGCTTGGGACCGCCCATCCTCTAAGGATCCGTTAAACTATTTACTATGTAGTAATATTTTCGCTATTATAATAGTGTCTATATTAAAATAAACTTACTTTTAAATAGCGTTAAGGAGTGACCCAATATTCTCCTTAACACGTAATAGTCCCAGTAGTCCATCCAATATCATGGTCCCTCCTGATCGGGAAGCCACCAGAGGATACCACACGGGCTACGGGAGAAAAACAAAATCGTACAAGGCTCGCTATGGTAGGTGACACGACACAACTAGGCAATGCCAGGGTAGATATACCAATTACGCTTCCGGACCGATGGTAACGCGTAGCGCACAGCTACCGCCCACCTCGAACAACACTCCCAAATCAAAGGTGCGCACCAATACAATCACATAAGTAATAGAATGGCATACGAAGAAGTGCGTCCGATCAAAGGTGCTACCTCATTAATCCGTCAATCGCTCATGTTTTAGCCACCTTATGCCAACTCACGGGAGTCGGGTCCCCGTATTTACCTCATAGAAAACGCCACCACCATCCTACTTCATTCTGGAATCTCCACTGCGTACACGGTTGTCAAAGTGGTTTTTGATATCGACAGAGAGTATGCCAGACATCCGATCCCGGTCTCTTTAACAACCAAGCGTTATTATAACCCGTGGTTACAACTTTTAAAAAAAAATGGTATTTATACTTTAAAAATCAAAATAAATTTCAAATACATTTCAATATAATAAGATCATTTTTAAACATCAGCCATTTTTTTAAAAAAAAATACCATTTAAATCTATTCAATTTATTTAGGAATTAATTGCCTTTCAACTCACATTTAAAAGTTAAATTCTTCCATTTAAAACCATTTAAAATCAATTCCTTATTTTTATTAACTACATATTAAATTCCAAAATTTAATCTTTTTCCCAAAGATTATTTCCATTAAATTCTTTTATTAAAACAATCAAAATTCAGTTTCCGTAACACTTATAAAATGCTACCTAAAGTCATAGGTTAAAACAGTTCATTTACAAAAGACAACATATTTAAGTGCTGAAAAAAATTATTAACTTAACAATTAATTTTGAATTCCCAAATATAACTTATTATCAATTATTTTACTTAACTAAAATCTCACTTTTAACAAAAATCAGAATTTCCCAAAATAAGTTATATTCCAAAATTTTACTTAAACATTCATTTATTTAACATTTTGACTTATTCAAAAATCATTATAAATTTTATAAAATCCTTTAAATACATTTAAACCAGAATATTATAAACTTCCATTTAAAATATTTTTAAAACATTTCAGAAAAATATTATATAAACCACGGGTTTGTATATAGTTTCTAGTCTAGGTCAAGTGATACGGATATATATCATTTCAATCCGCAATTTACAAAAAAACCGGGTTCTATCATTTCAAACCCGCAATCCCAAGTTAAAAATAAATAATTAAACAATTAAATAAATAAATGAAAAAAATTTATCGTTCAGGTCTATCATTTCAGCCTATAACGATCTCAAATTTACAGAGAACTTGCAGTGATTAACAGTAAATAAGCATTAAATAGTATAACTGCAATAATATTAAAATAAATAAACAACTGATGATGTGTCAATTAATAATGGGGTTTAACATCATACGCTTATATCACAGGCAGATAAAATTTAAATAAAAGTTTACAATTACACTTGTGATAAATTTACAGATATATAGGTATGTATGTCTGGTGTGAAATACTCACCTGAATGCTGCAGAAAGTTTGATTTCCAACGATGGTAACACTTGGAAAAAAGAAAACGCACAGAAGCACGATCAAACTGATGCAGAGGCTGCGACCAGATTTATATTTTGAAAAGGGAATGAATCAAAACTAAGAAAAATTTTAACCCGAAATTCTCAAAACAAAAGGGAACGAATGGAAATAAATTCGCCCCATAGGCTCGACTACTCCACCACACGGTTAGACTACGTTCTCAAAGCTTGGTTCAAAAATTTGCCCGTTACTTACTTTCACCCCTTTTTATTTCTACAAGTGGCGGAAACACTAATAATTTAAATCTAATTCTCGGCATCATAAAAGAATTTTATGCGCATAACGTTGATAATACATATACACTCACAATACTAATTATATGAACACTTCTTCACTAGTACAAAAACCCTCCTACAGCCGATTCTTATATTTGCTTATTCAATTATTATTATTAATTATTTTCCTTCTCTAACTACTGTTGCAACCTAGTTTGGAAACTTATGACCCACACGCATACTTTCTCCTCCATTCATATTTTTTTTCTTTTTTTTTTATATTCTACTCTATTATATTTTGGGTAAAGTTTAAATTTTATTTCTAAAATAAATTGGTCAAATTCACTACTGAAAATCTTGAAGGATGGCTAGGTGACATAAAACCTTAGTTATCAGTTTATGAAAAATTTTCATGCAATTTTATTTGGAGGAGAGGCTGACATCAGTGGTAAAGGAGGAGGGCAGGGATATAGTGGTGAAGGAGGAGTCACAGCCTAAGGTGGTGGAGTTTCAAGCCTTTGCGTGAACAAAAAAAAGAGAAAAAAATGGAAATAAAGAAGAAGAAAGCAAAGGAGGAAGAAGGAAAAATATAAACATAGGCCATACCTGAAGCTTGCTCGAATATGAATGAGGATAAGATGTTATGCAACAGAGGTTGTGAACGAATTTATAAAGGCAGGGGTGCGTGATATTTTGAATGAATATAGGGAAACTTGCGTGATTTATTTCCATTTATACGAAAAAAATTGATTGCAAACGTTTTTTTTCTTCAATTAATAGGTTGCGTGCGTTATTTATATGCTGAGTGATTTTTTTATACAAAATAACAGCAAGGATTTAAAATTGCTATAAAATAAAAAGCTGCATGATTTAATGTGAATGATTATAGGAAGGAAATAAATTTAAATTAACTTTAACGGTTGCTTTGATTTACACAAAGAATAGACAGGAATACTAGGCAACACTTGAACATGTTTAAAGTTTTAAATAAGAAGTAAATGACTCTAAAGGAGGCAATGCTGATAAAAGAAAAGAATTTACTGCGTACGTAACACTCGCATTGGTGATTGATTTTGTTGATTGAATTATAGATACGGCAAGAAATAAGATTTTCAAATTCTCGTGTTTTATTAAAAAGGAAAAACTAGCGAAATTAAAGGTGAAGAAAACGGCAGGTAATTGAAAAGAAACGGCAATGATATTAGCTTTGGATGCCACTTCATTAAAAGATTTTATACTAAATATAATAGCTGCGCGTTAAAAATTTGTTAGGCTAAAAGATGTATACATATACAGAGAATTTCGAAATCTGGGTAAGAAATAAATGCAGACAAGAAAGAAACGGCAACTAGAAAATTTGAAATTTCCGTGCGTTGATAAAGAGGGATGAGTGAAATTTATGGTGAAGAAACGGCAAGTGATTAATAGATTGGTTCATTTTAAACTTTTTCTTCAATTAATGATTGCGTGCGTTTCTTTCTTTATATAAGCTGAGTGATTTTTAGCAAGGATTTTACGCCAATTTAAAACCAATGAAAGCTGTGGAAAAAGTAACGTTTTGGTATAAAAATCTACTAACTGATTTATTAATCCTTATAGATATTGCAGTATGCATTTTAAAATACGCCAAACCGACGCAATACAATACGCCCAAAATTTATGCAAAAGTAATATTTTTAATTTATACGTTTATACGTTACTTATACCATTACAATGCGTGCCCTTTTTAAATGCGGAATTTAACAGTCTGTAAAATACTGAATTTTACAAAGTTATTACTTAACTAAAATTTTAACTTGTTTACTTTCTTCGTATTTACTTATTTTAAATATACAAAATTCATTTTTATTAAAATTCCAAATGGAGTTGTCTTTAACAAAGTTAGAATTTCAAAACTTCCAATTTTATATTTAGACTTTTGGGAAATGATTTAATCAATATTAATATATATATATATATATATATATATATATATATATATACGGTATTTATTCCCTAAATTTACGCGCTCTTTAAACGCGTAATTACCCAGTTCATTTATACACTAAAAAAAAATTTAAAATTTACTACTTAAATGGAATAAAATTTATTTAAATTTTTTTGTTCTGATCTATTTACCATTGACAAAGAAATGTATTATTCAAAATATTGCTTAACTTTAAAAGGTAGGTAATCCATTTTATAGCTAAGGTAAAAATTATTGTGTTGTTTTAACAGTCCAGAAAAATAGAAAATTGGCGAACGTTTATTGAACAAAGAAAAGTGTTGATTCTTAGAGTAAAGTAACGGAAAAGAATATTTGATTTGAACGTTATTGAAAAATCAATGGGTTTTATTTATTAAATATGTGGAGTCAACGGAAAGAAAATTTATTCCTTTCCCACTTAAAATGCATGTATACTGATTTATTTGATTATTTATATCTAAGGTAATAAATTTAGACGCGTGAAAAACCGATGCAAAACACGCGCCCAGTTTCATAATAAAAGTGACGCTTTTTAAATTTACGCGTTCTCTTATGTAGTAAATATACGTTAAAAATATTCCATCAATAACACGCATTTTAAACGCGTAATTAAATAGTTTATTTATAAACTAATTTTTTTTTCAAATCTTATTTCTTAATCAAAACTTGATTTTGCTAGAAATTAAGTTATTTACCATCTTTGACAAAAAAATCCAAATTTCCAATTAAAGTTAATTCTTAACCACGTCAAAATTCCAGAGATCTTATTATTTAATTAAAAATTTGGTCAATTGTTTATTTATTTATTTTATAATCACTTTAAAATTTAGATTTTTATATAATAAACCCCAAAGTTTTAAAAATACAAGTGAAAAATACTTGTTAAAAATTTAGGCCGTTACAAATGTTATGCTACACATAATATCTTAGCAGCATACTAATTTGACTTACAGTTGCTTATTTTATGATTGGTTGGGAAGGTGTTGCGCATGGTAGTAGAATTTTTAATTTAGTTATATATGATAGAAACTCTAACTTCCCCCACCCACCACCTGGACAGTATTATTAAGTTGATTCGAGATATCCACTTCAGCCTGATTATTTACCAGATTATCAACCACCTTATCATAATATTAGATATCATATTCTTCATTTTCGTGAAACCGCAAATCAACCAAAGTCAATCAATGAAAATTTTAATTTCTATCATTCAGGTTTATATATGGCAATGGAAAAACCATTTGAAATATGAAAGAAAAAAGTTTGTCGTTTTGAAGAATATGCTAACATACTCATTTGAAACTCAAGTAAAAGTTGTCATATTTACAATGGCTTTACACAATTTCATATGAAAATACAATAGCGGTGATCTAGATTTTATGGTTTATGATGACGATCTCAATCTTATTGTAGAGGAATACCAAAACGAATATTATAGTATGAGAACTCGAGATAGCATAAGAGTTGAAATTGTTGTAGCAGGACTGTATTGAAACACTGTATGATTTTATATGTACTGTCTACTATCGTATTATTAATTTCCGTTTATTTAGCCTTTCGTACTGTTTTGACATTTTAATTAAACACATATTACACATCAAAACAAATAACTAGTTAACTACGGATCGATTAAATTAAAAATCACAACTTAAATACCCCGCTCAAATACCTCGTTCATAGCCTCAAACGCATACCACGTTCACTCAAATGGTCCACTTAAATGCCCCACTCATGTTTGTTCCAGACCCTAATTATACCACAAACAGAAAGGGTATACAATGCGACTCCTGGTTCTTTACAGAACAATGCTATGAAGGTAAGATGGTCATATCAAATTTTGAGCTAAGAATGAGTAAATAAGTAACGCATATATATGGTTTATTTTGAGATACAAATAAAGGATATTTCCTTTTATAAGATAATATTTTTCAAACAGTTGGATGGCATGGCTTGTTTAGATGTGTAATAGAATTAAGATACTCTAATTAAAATTAGGGATAGGAAAAAGTAATATATGTGTACAACCCAGGGGAGGATGTACATTATAGTGAGCTGGCGCTACTGCCCTACCTAAGATTACAACTTTTTTTTACAGTAAACCTGTATTTTCACTTAAGCCTTATCTAAAATTTATGATTTTCCCTATCTAAAAATAGCATAGCTCAATCTTAGCCCATCCTAACTTATGTGTAAATAATAAATCTGATCTTCTCATTACCATCGTACTTCGAACACTCATATTCCGATTTATAGCGATGACCATTGTTCAAAGACTGGTACCATATTAACAGAAAGTTGTACACACACACACGGACACACACACACACATATAGACACACCTCAAATTATATGCTGGCTCCGCCACTGCATTAACCAAAGGATACTGCTCTTTATAAGATATAAAAATGGTAAAGTGGCTACTTATACAAGACACTGGGCGCATCAAGTAAATAGAAAATAAAATAACAAATATTCATGATGTAGCTTTTGTTTAGATGCAAAAAAAAATCTAACATGACATGGTACACCTATAGGATAACTACCTTTAATGATGCTTTCATATTATCTAACTTCAAAGATAAAAATATTTTAATTGACATAGAAAGAATTGTATTTAGGACAACCATGTGGTGCGTATTTTGAATGAAAAAGCATATGTTGGTTCGAATACCTACATACAGATGAACAAACTATGTCTACGCATCTGCAAATTAGCAATAATAATACATAAAAAGGTTATTAATGATATACTCTTGAGAAAATTATTACCATATTATTTGGATTAAACAATACAAACAAAGGACATAACAGATTAGGCCTTTCTAGAAGTTAAGTGGTCTCATCAAAATTTGGGATACAAATAAGTAGTCCATACATACGTTT
The DNA here is from genome assembly GCA_030765085.1 of Allium cepa. NCBI lineage: Eukaryota > Viridiplantae > Streptophyta > Magnoliopsida > Asparagales > Amaryllidaceae > Allium > Allium cepa. Next base: position 963,670,079 of record CM060928.1, read on the forward strand.
TCTTTTGAGATACAAGTCTAAGGATATTGCCTTTTATAAGACATAATAGCGTAAAAATAGTTGCATGGCATGTAACATAATTAAGATGGTCTGATTAAAATTAAGTGCAGGAAAAATAATGTACATATACTTCTTTTGGGGACACTAATCAAAGGATCTTACTTTTATAACATATAAAAATAGTTACTTGTATAAGGCACTGAGTATCAATTAAATTAAAAATAAAATATCAAATACGCCACATGCTTTTTTGGGTGTAAAACAAAAACCAACATACTATTGTACACATAGGATAGTGTTCAACTCCATTGATGATTTTATGTTATCTAACCAATACTTAAAGGAGAAAAGGTGACCTAGCAAGTAATGCATTCGCAACTACCATTAGGTACATTTGGAATGAAAAAGGTACATTAAAGTTTAAATACCGAGATAACGAATAACCTATATTGAAGTGCTTTGAATATACAAATCTACAAGGTTATCAAAACGAGATTCAAATCGTAAATCGTAAAGTTTAAATTTTAAATCGAAATGGAATTTAAATCGTAAATAGTAGACTTAAAATATTCATGTTTCTAAGGTTCGTATGCTCTTTTAAATTGATTTTTTTTGAGAAAAAAAGAAGGGATAAATCCCTGCCTATAAATATCATAGCTACCACAAAAATTTATATACAGTTCATAGTAGCATACATACATCATTTTCCATCAACAATAGACACCCAAACTGACACCAACAAAAAGATATAACAAAAAGTGACATCAAAACAAATAGCGAGTTTTTAAATTTATTTTGATGTTTTAATTTCTACATCAAAGCCTAAAACTCAATATTTTCTTCCGTTCCATTTTTATTTTGTTTAGAAAATCTTAGAATTGAAGTTGTAGACTCAAATAAGTATATTGAATATATCAATATATATTGAATGAATTTTCTCTACCGTGGTTTTAACTAATTTGAATCGGGATGTAAATCGAATCATAAAGGGAGAAACTCAATCTGAAATGAGATTTGAATCGTAGGATTTTAAGATTTTTAACAACAATGCAAGTATGTAAGTAAATGATGATAACACAGAAAGAAAATGGTTAATGAATATAGTATAGGCAACTTGAGCAACTTAAGGAGAAGAAGAAGAACTTCATAATTGTAGATACATTAGTGTACTGCATTGTATTATTTTTGTACATTATTTTTGTTTTAAGTAATAAGATCACTAACTTTTCCCAAAAAAGAATAAATACATGGGTATTACTTTTAGCTTTTTGAAGTGCTATGTTGGCAGTCCAACCCATTGGCATACCATATACGACATTTTTAAAGAAGAAAAACAATGATATAAGCTGCAGATTGCTTAAATTTCTACTTTTCATTGGTGGAGATAGTATTGTATTATTGGTTTAAGAAAGGAGAAAATGAACCATGGATGTACTAGTACGTGACCGAATCTTCCAATGACCAGACTAACACTACCATGTTGATTGCAATCTGCACTGTATCTTAAAAAAATGAATGACTCAAGGGTGTCTTTTATGTCACTCGTGCAGTACAAACCCTACACTTTTCTCTCAATAATTGATTCATAACCATCCAGCTGGCCTTGGAGGTTAATTTTTAATTTTACTAGTGTAAGGTAAAATTATTCCATCCATGGTTAGCATTTAACTTATTAAAACTAAAGTATTATTAGAAGAACCTTTTTAAAAAAATATATAATAGGAATACAGATAATATTATTCAATTATTTTAGTATAAAATGGTTAGATATTTTTATATATTTTAACGTCATTGACCACTAGCTCAAGTGGTATGGCGCTGTAGGTTGAGATCTTAAAGGTGACAACAAAATGGGTGCTAAGCTTAACAAAAGTATCACCCTATTAATCCAAAAAAATTATGAAACATTTTAAAAGCAAACAAAAGAAACACATAAGAACAATTGTAAAATATTTTCCATATCGGACACTTTCCAACAAAGTAAATAATAAGAAAATACTAATTTTGTAATACTATTTTCTTGTATTATGCTACTTTCTATAGAAGTCGGTGTCATCCCAAGGATCTAATCGAAAAATAATATACAACAAGTTAGTTGTTAATAAAAATAAAATGGATATAGTTCTTATATTATATAATTATTAATAGAAATTATAAGTGCATATGCACTTGTTAGTAATCATGAAACATTTGTTTCTTTTTGAAAATGTATTGAAAAGGCCCAAGGCCTAAAAGTTAACGGGTGAAACCCGATACAACATATTACATCTCATTACTTTAACCTTAAACAAACTAGGGTATCATATGCGCCTCCACTCCGAAACACATAGAAAGCCAAATAATGGCAGAACATCAACCACCGCGATAGAAAATGATGAGAATTGATTTCAAGGAGGCTTCCACTCCTTTATTTCTTTTGTGTGAAGTCTAGAAAGCTCAAGAGCTAGATAAAATGGCTATGTCTTGCTGTTTTAGTTTATTGTACTTTCTTATGAATTTACATGAACTGAAGTAAAAACTAGTTTTCATAACATAGTATAGCACAAAGATTGTAGTTGATTGGTAATCGTCATGAGACCATCAAACGTGGTTAAACTAATTGAATATATAATAGTTCAAATACAAAATTACTGTTTTTGAAGAAACTAAAAAAGATGATGATATATAGTTGAGAATTTAGGATAGCCATTCTTCGAATTTTTTTTTAAAGAACTTTACTCTAATATTCCAATAAGAATAAAAAGTTACATTTTTTGACTAGTAACAAATATACATTTAGGCTCTGCTTGGGAGTTTTCTACCGGTTTTGGACAGCATTGTATTTCAAGTGTTATTATAACCCTTGCTTGTAAGATTTTTTCACACCAGTTGTACTTGATTATAAAACCAGTGTAGTGTAGTTTTGATGGAAGTTCTCAACCCATCAAATTGAGGTGTATTGAAGTGTTATAACTTTTTTTTCACTACACATGTACTAGTTATATTGCAGGATCAATTTTCACAAAACTAGAGAATAAATATAAGGATGTATATATATATATAATATTACTTTAATCAAAAACTCTCAAAACCAGTGTATGTTAAACTCTCAAGCATGTATTGATCGGTTATAACAACACTTCTTGTAAACCAATCAAAACAGCTACAATCATTTACGGTCAAAATTGGCACTCCCAAAACCTATTATAACTACTAAACTCCCAAGCAGAGCCTTATTCGATTCATACAACTATGTGATAAATGCTACAAATGTCTCAATTTAAATAACATTAAGGTCGTTGTAGTATAGTGGTGAGTATTCCCGCCTATCACTAGCATTAAGGTCATTGTAGTATAGTGGTGAGTATTCCCGCCTATCACATGGGTGACTTGGGTTTGATCCCTGGCAACGGCGTTATGTATCTTTTTTTCCTGTATTTGTTGAAGTTGAACTTATCTACCTTCATGGAAATTTACATTCCGCTCATATTCATACACTTCATCAAAATGTATCTCCACGAAAATATTACCCATTATAATAATGAGAACAAAACCGAGTTTACAAAGCAATAACTACGATTAAAATAGACTCAATTTGTACACCTTGGTAATTATGTGGCAAAATCATTTTCTTCCAACCAACCAGCTAACTAAAGTTAAAACTATAATCACCTATCTCAATTTCTACAAAAACAAGTTTTGTAATAAAGCTATTATGGTCAAATGTAAATATTCATAACTCAATTTCGAAAATTTACCCCAAAAATGTTTGGTAGGTGTTATAAATCATTATCAACTAAATATAAACTTCAATCTACAGATTTGAATTTGCAAATAAAAAAAACTAACCTTTCCAGCATCAAATAATTTCCACGACATCACTCATATAATGTAAAAAATTAACAAATCATTAAAGTCAAAAAAACCAAATACATAACTCACTCGCGAGAAATCAGAGATGGCCGGAGCAATTTATTCGAATCAATAGAAGAATCCCTACCTTGATTTTCACCCAATAAATGCGCATCTATAATTATATATCTATATATCACTTGAACTGCATATTTAATATCTGTATAATGTATTTTGTCCACTATTCGATAACCCTAAGTCAGGCATACCAAACTATACATACGCTTAAATTGTGTATTGGAAGATCATGTTAAATTTCCATTACTACCAAAGTTATCGAGAGTCACAACTATATTGTGGACTCCCCTCAAAAACAAAACCTCAGAGAAGTTGGCTTGTAGCTACTGTTACAACGCCCAAGAGTACTATGGAACAGGTATGACCTACTCTAGATTGGCATCCCAATCTCTCTTAGCCCCTACTGTGGGATCATGTCTATAGGTCATGCACCTTAATGGTATAGTGGTTTCCATGCACCAACCGACAACCCTAATTCGAATAGACCATATCAACAAATATGTATATAATATATAACATCCCACCTCTGGAGGCTCAAAACTAACTGCTATGGAAGCTGCAGTCATCCATAGGTGTTATTTCTGAGTGACTAAAATCGGAATCTTGAAACTATGGTAACGAGGAAACATAAGAATATGAAAAAAAATTAAACTTCAATAAAACATAATTACTCATTTCTTATGAATTTCAATTTAAGATTCAATTACATAATCCCATATGTTAACCACCTTCATATCACATATACATGTACAAAATACGATAAGAGCGACATTTGAAGATATCCCCTTATGATGATCAGAGAACTAATAAATATGAACTTTACAGTTCTTAGTACATCATAGCGAAAAACACAAAATAGCTCCTATATAGCTAACACCGCCTCTTGCACGTCTCTGGAAGCTTATTTGTCCAGAAACCTGAAAGTCTCCCACTCTCAGACTATTCAAATAAATTTTGAGTACCCGAGAGTTTGTGGAGAAACACAAACTTCGAGTCGGACAATAAGTCTGGTATGAATAATTTCTATCATCTCTTATCATAAATAGATAGCTAGTGAGACCACGCCGCTTAGCGTAATGGGTTTTCCCCTCACTAGTATCCAAAACAAAACATGCAAATCATTTACTATCCCCCTGCACCCAAAATGATTGTCTTAACATAATATGGAATAAAACTATAAATCATATGTATTGGACATCCCATCCATCCATTTATTAGATATCCCATCTAAAAGCAATTTATTAGATTTTCGATCTAAAATTCAGTTTATTAGAGTTCCTTCTAAAATCTTTAAAATGACTATCCATCGTAGTTTAATAGGACTATCCATCCCAAATCCATTCAAAATAAATGCAGTATCCATCATACATTGTTTTATAAAAGATGGTGTAGGCTATCCACCGCACACTCCATAGTTTTCCTAGGATAACTGTGAACCCATGGGTACCAAAATCCTGGGGCTAACCACCTCTGGCAAAACATTCTTTGCTTTAGAAATTTGATGTGGGCTATCCACCGCACATTCCATGGTTTTCCTATGTTAACCATGAACCCATCACTTGGCGAATTAAAACATCATGATCCCCATGATTATTTATAAAAATTCATGATCCCCATGATTACTTATTTTTCCCAGGTATACCACATGTTTAACCTATTCCAATTAGTAGCCCCCACTAGGTTAAATTAAATAAAAACACGTTGATAGCCCAATATATATTATCGAAAGCATATTATTGTTTGTAACCCCAAACTATGTATTGAAAACATTAAACCCACCCCGGTGTCCCCATGGTTTTATAAAATTCAATTTAAATAAGGACCACCTTATATATTCAACCAAAGATAAGTATTTTATGCTACAACCCTTCGAAGTGTCCCCTTCGAATTAGCAAAACTTAACTCAAGAAAAATGGCTAAAACAACCCTTTAAAACCCTTCGAATGAACTCCCTTTCGAAAGCAAATAACCCTCCGAAGTTAGCCCCTTCGGAAGCCTTCCTTTTGAAAGCATCAGAAAATCATACCTTTCGACCTTGTCGGAAGGTTTCTTTTCGACCTAGTCGAAAGGTTCTACCCTTCGACCTTGCCGACGGTCTGGGGTGTCCTCCCTTATAAAACAATTTATAAACGTTTCGAAAGTAATCAAACTCAAAACCTTTCACAATCTTTGAAGATAACCCCTTTAAAACCTTTCGAAATCAAAACCTTTTGCAATCATTAAAGATAACCCCTTCAACCTTTCAAAATCAAACGTTTCGAAACCATTCAAAACAATTAAGTGTTGGTATTGGAGCCAACCCTTTGAAAGTATAATTCTGACCATGTCGGAAGGTTAACCCTTGGACTTTTTGGAAAGGTATTAATACACCTTTTAAGAAAGCATTTTAAAATAATACTCTCGAAGGTTTACACTTTTGAAAAAAAATCAGTCTTTTGTAAAATGATAGAGTCAAAGGATCCTCCTTCAACTTATTCGAAAGAAATTATATTTTAAAAGAAAAGGAAGCAGCATCCCCATCCCTTCGCCCCTCTCCCCTTTAACACCGTGCCTACCTTTCGACTTAGGAAGAGGGTAATTATTTACCTTCCGTCTTAGATGAAAGGTACCTTTTAAATTCGTCAGAAGGCTAAAAGCGGGCTTGTTGGAGTCGAAGGCAGAACTGAGCCTACTGAAGTGATGTTCTATCTTGCTTTTGTCTAATTTTGATTGGCTGATGAGCCTTCTCCTGTACTTCCATATAGTAAAAAGTATAAAATAGTCATGCTTTTTTCTCAAAACACTATACTTCTTTCCTAAATCAATTTTCGAAAGCAATATCCCTCCGGTTGTGACCAAGACGGAAGCAATATTGCAGTTTAGCCCTTAGGCTTAATTAGTTAATTAATTAGTTAACCAATAAGGAAAAATACCCAAAAATGGCCAAAAATCTTATAAATCATATACATCAACATATTAAAATTTCAAAGCATTTGAAGATCAAAACAACTCAGAATTTAACCAAAACGGAATAAAACGTATTAATTAGCCCATTAACATTTTAAAACACTTAAGACTTATCCAAACAAAGGTTTAAATGGTTGTATCCTAACCAAAATCACAAACATGAATTGGGTATAACCTATAACCGATCCAAACATAGAAAAATGAGATCATAAACATGATTATTCACATTGATTAGTTAATTGGAGAATGAGAAAACTTCCTAGTTTAAATTCCTTAGCTTTTTCTTCAATTTATTGCTCTTCCTGGAGCTTTTAATGGCCGGCCGAAGTTGGTGATGAGTTAAGAATGAGAAAGTGAAAATTTATTAAAGCGGAGGAAGATATATATACTAAGAAATGTATCCCCATTTCCAAGTTTACCCTTTAGGAAAATTCCTCCTTCTAAATTTAGTTAAGTCTTATTTTAGTTCATTAATTAAGACATGGCCATTAGATTTCTCACCTCCCTAATTATTCTATTAATTTATCCAACTAAATATCCTGAATAATGTTAATTAAAATTCAGGGGAATTGCATAATATTTTGTGCATCTCCAGTAGCCCCAAGTCAGACATATCAGAGCTATATCTATACATATAGACATATATAAATCACATACTGTATGTCGTATATGTATACTCATCTATGTATATGTGTGTGTGTGAATAAAAATGCAAATATATGAAACTAATAAACATATATCATTCACATTTACATATAAAAAGGCAATGCACAACCAAAGTAACAAATCTATCATCTTAGTATCAATAACAATTCACACATACAATAAATAATTTAATAAAAATGCATCTTGCTTATGCACTCAATCTAACAATTAAATCTTCTTCGTATTATTCTATAGAAGACTCAAACTTATTTTATAAAGTAATATGCTTGCATATCAATCATACTATAGTTTATTTTTACTTAATTCTTCTATTTAAATTAATGTCAGCTATCAATAAATCCCCCAAATGTTATATATCTCATCTACATAATTTATATATGTATGTATGTATGCACATATATCTAAAAACATTTCTTAGAGCTTGAAGTTAATAAATCACATTATTACAATATTCGGGATTTTATAACCTTATCAAAGCTCAATAAACAATACAATATTTCTATGTAATTTTTAACTTCTCAAATCACATTTATATAAGTTTACTGGTTTGATAATTATTGTTTTACACTATAACAAACCAATATCAAGGCCAAATAAACTTCAGAGCCCTTTTAATACAATGTAACTACCTAAATTATTATTTTAGCCTTATGGCTTATTTTAAAGGTCATACTTCTAATTTTCGATTAGTAATAAAATATATAATAATATTTATATCACTAATATAACTACAAATTAGGGTTCTAATTAATTTATAACCGTTATAAATTAATATCAACTCCATCTATTTCTATTGAATACGAATAGAACACGGTATCTAAATACACAAGACTTAGTCAATTATCCTTAATATCCACTCTAACCAATCCAAGCAAATGGAGAAATAATTACTAGTGTATATTTTTATATCTCTCTGGGGAATTTTTTTTTCAATATATATAATTACATGAATTTATACTGAAATATAAACTCAGAGTTATAGTTTCGCTCACATAAGCTGTAATTTCTAAAGTGTCCAAATCCAATGCATAGCATATGTAATCTCGCTATGAGTGCAATAGTGACGACCACACCTCGATTGGACTTCTTATGGAAAAGATACGAAATATATAAAAATATGAATTAAATTAGTGAATTAACCTTAACTTAATCAAATTCACTTAAACTTCTCCCAAAAATTCTTTTAATGCTTCATCACCTGCAACCAACTTCTCACTACTGCCATTGTCGTGCCACACCACCAGTCCTCCACCAACATGCACCTTTCTCCACTGCAAATCTAAAGGGACCTACATTGTGGCCTCCGACCCTTAAAACCAAAACTTACCCTCGTATTCCTTGATTGTGCATTAACCACGCCTCCACTATGTTATGGCCAATTCTGGCCATCGACACCCCCATCGCTCTTCTCCTCAGGTCGTGCCACACACGACTATGGTCACGCTTCCCCTCCAGTTCACCTCTATGAAACCCGACTTCAAGCCCCTCATTCCTCCACTGTTGCAACCCAATGTCCTTGTCGCCTCTACCAAACATCGGCTTCTGGTCGTGAATGGTGGGGAGAGCATAATATTCATTTGAGGAGTAGAGATGGGCACAGATGTCGGAGGGGGTAGTGTGCAGTAGTGAGGGGGAGATATTCTAAGGAAAAATGAGAGAAAAGTCTCCTCTAGGGTGTACACATGCAAATATATATATATATATATATATATATATATATATATATATAATTTGATTTCTTGAATAAATTGCCATATATTTTGAGCGTGTACGATCATACATCATATCGGATCACTACAAAACTCATCGGTGCATATTACCTTGTTTTATGGTCCCAATGTTATAAATTTCTTCGCCATCTGAGACGGGGCTTCGGGATGATAACTGCATGTATTTCAAGGTTGTTTTGACCATCGAATCACCTGATTCTAAAATTTCTTCAACCGTACGTCTCATAATGAATTCTTCACCCAAAATCACATGTCATCGGTCAAGATCCCTTGGAATCGACTACGCACATATTTTTACAAAATGCATATAACAATATGTAAATCATAAAAATACCATGATTTTAAATATAGAAATATTTATACTCATTTTAGTTCACTATATTGATCCGGACTCAAATGAAGTAGCCGCGAATTCAAATTCGCTGCACGTGAAAAGCTAGATTTTGGGCCTTCAATAAATAACGATCCAATATTTAAATTAATTACTTAAATATCCATTTATTAAAAATAAACACTTTTGTATTCTCCCCTTCTTAGAAATTTTTTTTACCTAAATTCCTATGGGTATGACAATACAACTCGACTGACCAAAATTTCCAAAGCACAAAATATACTTCCTAACCCTTGGGCTTAAAAAAACTCCTTTTATTTCTAAAAAATTCGTCGACACATCCTTTGTGCGGCTAGCTTCGAAATCCCAAAACAATACACACATACATATCTCACATCTGAGGCAACCCATACCTAAGGCATCTCATCTTCGAGGACGTACAAGTATGTATGTATGTGTATACACACACACACACCATCTACACTACAGATCTTACATACTTCTTTCACAGCTAGAGCTTGTCATTTAGATTTGAACCCAAGTGAATAAGCATCCCAATAGCACATAACTGCTTCCATGTACCTAATCATGTACTCAATTAGGAGGACTAGACACACCTACAACATTAAACTTTGGATTTAAACATGCTAAATCATATATAGCAATCATCTCAAATAAATATTATACAACTAACTATGCAGCAAACACATCTAATGAAACAAGCATCTCAATAATACTAAAGCATCCCAATGGTGCACAATTGCGTCCATCTATCTAACCATGTACTCAACTAGGAAGATTAAACACACTTGCAACAATAAATTGTGGGCTTAAACTTTTAAATCATATATAGGAATGAATCGTCTCAAGCACATACACTATATCAAACCATGCAACAAATATCTCAAATAAATATGTTAAAACTAACTATGTAACAAACACATCTAATGCAACAAGTATCTAAAACAAACATGTTATAACAACTATGCAACAAGCACATCTAATGAAACTAGGATCTTGAATAAACATGTTACAACAAACTATGTTTTCTTACATTTTAACAAAATAAAAAGGAAAACAAAAATTTCCTTAAGTAACTAGTGGTAAATCAATACAAAGCTCCATCGAACATAGACACGCTTAACCCCACCATTCTGAAGCCACATATCCCTATTCTCAAAAGTATGAGTTGTCCTTCAAGGTCTAAAGCCACATTCGATTCACATCCACTTTTTTTAGTCGACTCATCATGATGATATTACTAGAATTACACATTTATACAAACAAAATTCACAAAATATACACCAGCAATAACAATCAACAAGCAATAACAACCAACGAAAAGAAATCAACAAGCAATAAGAAAATCAACGATCAACCAACAAAAATAAACAATCAATTAATAATTAATTAACAAAAATAAAAAAACAATCAAAATTAAGCAACAAGAAGCAATCAATAAGCAACAAAAATCAATCAGCAATCAATCAACAAAAATAAACAATCAATAAAAATCAAGCAATCAACAATGATTACCAAATAAACTTTAATCGTTTAAAAGGAGTCTATAGCATCATGCATGATAATCCATAGTAGTTATAATATGCGTAAATCTAAAAACTCACATAAGTTTATTTGACATTCAAGATAAACCAAATGCCTAAGTGGTGCTACTTCTTCTTTCATGAATACAATACATGAAAGGCAATTACACGTCTTGCTCTGAAAAGGAAAACTTATATGATATGATGGATCCTCGATCTTCAAGACTCTCAAATAAATCTAGCAATACAACTATCAACTTTCCTTTTCCGTTCGAGCAGAACCCATTTTCCCAATGATAAAACTTTACAGATTGAATTATCACTAAATGATGATCAACTAACACTAAGGTTCTATAACGACCTAGAATTTCAGACACTTCATATTTAAATATTTGAATCTTGGATTAAATGTTATTAAATGAATTTAATAACCTTGCTAACCCCCTTTTAAGTAATAACAAATGATTGTAAACTTTTTAAGAAAAATGATTACAAAAATAAATACTTTGAACAAACATCGATAATGTGATCGAATATCGTTTTATCGATAAACAGCTTTTTACTCATTAAATGTTGTTCAAACTTTTTTACATACATTATTTGTTTAATAAATCATTAATTCGAAATCAAAATATTTTTCCATTTGTGAAAAATAAAATATGATGATGTCATGGGTGATGTCATGGAAAGATATTTTGAAAATATGCATTTATGGAAAGTCTTAAGTGTTAAGTAAAATATGTAAAAGTGTAAAGTAAAATAAACATGCAAGGCACATGGAAAAGGGTCTTGGCCATTTAAAAGAGGGGATAAGTCACGTATACTCACATCGAATTCATTAAAGCTTCAAATGTAATAAAAAATCAAAAATATTGGAAGTGGATTAGCACTAATCCACTTTGTTCTTCACTAATATTTCTCTAATTAACTCAAATCTTCTCCAAACTCCACCAAATTTTCACCAATACCTTAGAACACCTTAGCAAGCATGAATCTAAATTCAAAATTGGAAGAAGAAAAGAGGATATTGGGTTTCCATGAAGGATCATAAGCATTAGGAACGAGGGGGAGGATTTGCTTTGTGATTTTGGTGCTAAAGGCTGGATCTTTATGCTTTTGGAGATGGTAGGAAGTGGTACTTTGATTTTTAGAGGTTTGATCTTATTGTTGGCTTGGATTTGGATGAGTTATCTCACTATCTTATATATATATATATAGTATGTCTATATACATATGTATGTGCAAATATAAAGTTAAACTGATATTATCTAAGTAAAGTTAGAAACCCTCTTGCTTTTGAAAGAAAATGGCAACTTTATATTGTATAACATCACTCCGTTACTTCTATAATATTTGGTGTAGCCTAGACTTTGTTTTTACATGTTTGGTTGGCTTGTTTGTTGAATTGAAGTATGTTTGGAAGTGGTTTAAGCGAGAATTAATAGTTGCTATAAGTGCACTTCGATATCCCTTAACTTTTACTTGTGTAAATGGAAGATTTATAAACCTTTTATTTGGTTATTCTCTACACAAATTTTGGTGTTTGGTATAGTAAATAAATGGATTGAAAAGTTATATAAGCCGTGAATCAAAATTGTGAAAGTTAAAAGCAAAAAGGTCGCTATGGATGCACTTTGAAAATGTATCGTATTCAACGATTTTCAAATTTAACTTTGAGAGACATCCTAGGGCTTCATTTCATTTTTGATAAGTATTATAAGTGTACTTATTAATAGAATAATAAGAAAGTTTAAATCGTTCATTAACCCAATAGAAAAAAGTTGCAAAGTGTTATGGCAAGAAGAAGGTCGCTATATGAGCACTTTGAAATACCTTATTTTTGAGAATTTTTACAAATAAATTGAAAGATATCCATAAGGATTACTTCCCATTGATTTTAAATACCCTAATGGTAGTACTTATTGGAAAAATTTCAATTTTTATTTCATTTGTTTTAGGGCTGTTATGGTAACGGTAAATTTACCGTTACTACACCGTTACCAATAAATTGGTTACCGATTACGAAATAAAACGGTATATCAATACATTCGGTATGGTAATGGTAATTTTACCGTTATAAGCGGTAAATTATTGGTAAAAAAATTTTGAACCATCAATATCGGTAATTTACCGATAAATTGATTTGTTTCAAACTTTCTCCTATTTTGGCCCATTGGATTATGGACTTTCAACATCTGTCGCTGCTAAGTGCTAGGGTTTCATCTGTCTACGAGAGAAAATAACATAGCCGCTCTTTTAATTTTTTTATCTTCTTCGTTCTTTTCATTTCTCGTCTGTCGATTAGGAGATTATCGACTTATCATGGCTATCGTGACCCATCCTCTCCTTTCTCCTTCTTTCAATTGCCGACTAGATGTTTTGAGCTTTGATGTGCTTTAGTTGAACCAAATTAATTGAATTGGTACGTTTTTAAGTTTCTTTTGTGCTTTAAAAGTTTTAGTCATGCCGTTTAGGGAGTTTTAATTCAGTCTTTGGTTAGTGGAAGATTGACTGTTATATGTAAAAATTTGGCTAGTTCAGTTCATATTTATGGACGTGTTTTATGAATGAAATTTCAATGTTCTATTTTTTGATCATATTTCTTGCCATTGAATTAAATCCTTACGTATTGTGTTTCTAACAAAGTGCTATGTTTTACGCCGTTCATTTCTCCAAAATATGATAATTGGTGGAGCGGAAAACGTAAGGATTTGGCTAGTCCTCTCCTTTCTCCAAAATATTATAACATGTCCATAATTTTCTAACTATATATTCTTTGCTAATCAGATAGCTTGGCTATATATGGTTGTTATTTGTATGTCTTGTGTTTCTAACCGAGTGCTGTGTTTTTTTTATGCAATCCACTGCTGAATATTTAAACCAAAAAACAGAAGAAAAAGGAACAATTCATAAAGAATGATTTGTCTTGTAAATGGTATAAGTAACATTTTCCAGGTTGAACCTCTGCATACATTACACATATATGGAAATAGAATGATTTTACCATCTAATTTGATGATACCAGAGTAACACCTGGATCATTCATTGTTACCTTACTCCTAAAAACCATAGAGCTTATTACTCCTTGAATGTTGTTATTGACATAAATATATACACAACAACAATCGCTTGCCACTTTACGATGAACAATTGACATAGATGCTCCAACATTTAATTCATTCCATGCAATATCAGGAGCCACGGAATTTAAATTACAACAAATGGAAAAATACACGAATAGATCCTTGGTTATAATTCTAGTAAGTTTCTTAGTTGCGTAATAAATATATTCTTCACCTCATAATTGCTTTCACCCGTTTTCTTCACCGTTGTGACTCCCAAGCAATATTACTCACAAATACCTTGATTTCTACGCATTCCTTATACTAACTAGTTTGCTTTTCAAAGAAAAGAAATACTAATCTACACTTCACATACATGAAGTTTAGAACCACGCCTTCTTTAACATTTACATTTCAACAAAGGGTCTTGTTGTCATCTTCTTTGTTTTATCAAGCAAGGTGTGGAGCATTCAGCTTAATCTAAGTTGTTTATTTAAAAATCAGTTCTCTTTACACTTTATTTTTGTTTATTTATTTTTGACTATATCTATTAACTTTCTGTACAGGCAATATATCTACAATAGATTCAGCTCCCAGGCTGTTTAATACCTAAACTGCATAAAATGTTTGACTTGTCTTACATATATGTTCTATAATTCTATAGAGGAAGTGTGATGACCCGGAATTTTTGTATATTTGGAATTGGAATATTTAAATAATTTTAAATATTCAAAGGTTAATTTTTAACTTGAATTTCAAATATCAATATTTATTGGATAATTAATGGTTGAATTTAATTATCGGAATTGGATAAATTATTGAATCTGGAATTTTAGGCCTGATAAAAATAATTTGAAGGCCTGTAAAATTTATATTGATAATACTGAAGGTGATAGAACTTTAAAAACTGAATTTAAAAATGTTTGTTCATTTTTAAAAATATATCGTTTAAATTGAATTTTAAAATAGCCTTCCGAGGCACAGTCTTGGAATTCGACGAAACCAGTTCCATTGGATCCGCGATATTGAATTATTTTCGAGTTTCAATTTTTGTAGCATTTGGAGTTGCTGTGTGAGCACACGGTAAGTAAACGCGCTGAACTATATCGAAATTCAATATTAAGTAGAAGAAAAATAAATTATATAATGGTTAAATCAAGTGAACAGCTGGGTACCTTTTCAATCACGTCCCTTTCACTTCTGTTACAGGCGAATTTTCTTTTGTAGCCGACCTACTCTCCTCGTTTTAGTTAAATCAGAAACATTGTCAAAAAAGAAATCATGGCCGAAATAAGATTTTCTTCCTCCATTTATCATTCTCGAAAATTTTCCCCCTTTCTATTTTAAAAATCAAAAAGCGCCGAAGCCTTTCTTCCTCAGAAAAATTTAAGTTTGAGCGTATTAATAAATAAATATGAGCGCGTATTTGTTAGTGAATATAAAATGATTTTATATTGTGTTGATTGGTTTATTGAGTAGTTTATGGATTCTGGTCAATACGAGTAATTAACGTTATTGATAGGGATCTCTAAACACTTGGATAGAATAATTTGACACAGTATTGTTTCAAAGTAGGGTAAATGAAATAATCTTACCCAAATTATTTTTATATATAAGTATATAATTTTTGTAAAGTATTATAATATTTGGATGCCTGATTGTTAAGGAATGGTAATATCAAATTATTAACACTATTGTGTAGAAATTAAATAAGAAATTGAAAACTTATAACCGAAGTTGAAGAATAAATTTATACAACAAAATGGAATGTGAAATATAGATTATAAATGAAATTTATAATTGAAATGAACCCCATATACAAATGAGACTTGTAAATGTAAATTGTAAAGTTGATTATAATTTTGGAATAGAATTCCAGAGAACCATTTGAAATTGAAATGAGATAAAATTCCAGAGAATGTTTGAATATAGATTTAAAGGAATTGCAATTTGCAATTTTTGGGAAAATTTTAAATTCTTTTGGGTTGGAAAAACAGTTTCCAAAAGGTTTGAAGGAATAATATTGATATGTTGGAAATATTTTTGTGTTGTATTTGAAATTTGTGAGATTTGGAAATTAAAAATATTTGAAATGTTGTTAAAGAGATAAAAGCATCTAGTTCTCTTTCGATCGCTGGAAAATAATTTCGGTGATGACTGCAGCATCATCGATGTTCATTTTCGAGTTTCTAGAAGAGAAATTGCTACCAAATTGTTTTAAAATTGGAATTGTCTGTGAACCTGGTTTGGTTTTGAAATTAAGGAATAAATGAATTTGCCAAAGAATTTTGGATATAGTTGAATTCTAAGGTGATATTGAAATTTTGGAAAATTGTTTAAACTCTGGAATCTTGTTTAAAATGTTTGTGGGATAATAAAAAATATATTGGCCAAGAAAAAGGTATAATTCTGAGTTAATAAGTAAAATGTGAATGAGAATTGATTGTAAATAGATGAAATATGAATATAAATAAGTTGTGATTTATAAAATTTGAAAGTAAAATAAATAAACTGAACGAATTGATAATTAATTGGTAAATGAAAAATGGAGATGGAACTTGAATTAGTTAAATGCAAGTTGAATACAATTTGTTGTGATAAATGTTTGGTTTGTAAATAATTTAGGTAATGAGTAATTGATGTAATCAATATGGATTGTTCCAAAATTTATAATGGATTCAAATAAAATGAAACAGAGTAAAGTATAAATTGAATTGGTATCAACTTTAAGTAGTTATAAAATAATCCTAGTAAATCGGAATAAATTAAAATGAATTGAATTTAAGAAATTGAGTTATAAACTATGTAAATTAAATGAAACAATATACGGGTTGATTGAAACAATTGAATATTGTATGAATTGGTTGTCAACAATTAAAATTTATGTTGGAACATTGGAAATGGCTTATGAAAAATTTATATAACCTACATTTTTATAGAATCCATGTTTTAGCTATTTATATTTAAGTGAAATGTTAATCAAGTTTGTATATTTCTCACTTACCTGCTTAAATTGAGTAAGTACAGGTTGTCGGAAGCCGTATGACTGGTTTTGACTGCGCTAAATGCTAAAGTAAATAGCCGCTTGCTTAAAAATGCTAAATAAGGTACGCCTACGCAATACAAATAGGAAATATGAACTATTTTTCTGTTTTCCAACTGGGTGGGTCGATGTATATATATTTATATCTCTTGTCAAATTGCAAAAGCTCCTCCGTACAAGGGAGACTCTGCCAAAAATTTTCGAAAATTTTGGGAGTTAGAAACTTTTTGAAGCTTTTGAAAATTTTCACTAACAACAAATGATTTAAATTTGTTAAGCAAATAGAATTGAAACTGGATATTGAAATCTAATTCAAATGTGAAGTAAGGTAAAGTGAAATCGAAGGAACTAAAGAAAGTGAAGTTTGCAAATAAATTTTAATTGAGATTTAAATTAATTGGTAAGTGCAACTAATTCAATATTCAAAATGAAAGCCGAATTGAAATCAAATGGAATTGTAAAGGCAAAAGTGATTAGAAATGAATGTGAACTTCAATAGTGAAGTGAAAATAAATATAAGAAGTATGTAAAATATTTATATTGAACTTAAGAAATATGGTGAGATTCTTAAGTAATTTGGTATTGGGGGAAATTATGCTAAGTGAATAATTTAATGAAGGTTGAAACTGATAGTTGTGAATGTGAGGATTGTGGGAAAAGTGGATAACAATCAAAATGAATGTGAATTAAAGAGAACTGGTATAGCTAAAAACTCACTTGGGCTAATTACGTAAGGTGTACGTATATTATTTATCCGCATAGCTATTTGATCCATAATTTGAGCACAGAATTTCAAGGTAAATTATACCGATCCGAGAGAGGATTTTTCACTCGATTTTCGACGGCGAACCTGGATATGGAGTTTTGATTGATTTTGGAAATTCTCTATCATAGTAATGACTATGCAAGGAGAAGGACGGTTTCTAATCAGGAAAACGGATCTGAGTCCGCACTAGAAATTCGGGTGGACGATACTGGTTCGGAAGTGAGATTGTGTGATCGAGTAAGCGATCAGATTCGGTATTGCGTACAAATGATATAGGTACATCGTACGGGCTTAAGTAAAACAAATATTGAAAATGTGTAAAAGAAGTCAATGAAATGTTTTCGAACGTTGTGATTGGATATTATTGCTAAACAGGTTATGCAGGTATGAAATGGGAAATGAAAGTGGTTTTGATTTCAGATAATAAATTAGAATTGCTCGACAAAAAGGTATGTGTTTAAAATTCTACATGAAATTTGATTTGGATTTTGGATCTAGCCACTTGGCCTTTTGTTTTCTTTTTGAGATTTGGGGGCCGTGGAGCCATTTTGTAGTTGTACCGAGCTAGCCGCGCAAAGGAGACGCTAGCGAAATTTTTCGGAAATTTAGAGAGTTAGAAAAATGTTAAGAAAATTCTGATAATTTCAAATTTGACTTAAAATTTAAATTTGAATGATTGAGTAAGTAATATTGTTTGAAACTATGGGAAAGTTGGGGAAGTTAGTAAGTATGGTAATGTGTCTTTATAAATGACAATTGGTAGGATGTTGAATTGTTTGGTTTTAGGATAAATAAATGGGTATTGGACCATTCTTCCTAACTAGTAATTTTGGGGGGAAATTCTTTTAAGAGGGGAGGAATGTGACGACCCGGAATTTTTGTATATTTGGAATTGGAATATTTAAATAATTTTAAATATTCAAAGGTTAATTTTTAACTTGAATTTCAAATATCAATATTTATTGGATAATTAATGGTTGAATTTAATTATCAGAATTAGGTAAATTATTGAATCTGGAATTTTAAGCCTGATAAAAATAATTTGAAGGCTTGTAAAATTTATATTGATAATACTGAAGGTGATAGAACTTTGAAAATTAAATTTAAAAATGTTTGTTCAGTTTTAAAAATATATCGTTTAAATTGAATTTTAAAATAGCCTTTCGAGGCACAGTCTCGGAATTCGACGAAACCAGTTCCATTGGATCCGTAATATTGAATTATTTCGAGTTTCAATTTCCGTAGCATTTGGAGTTGCTCTGTGAGCACACGGTAAGTAAACATGCTGAACTATATCGAAATTCAATATTAAGTAGAAGAAAAATAAATTATATAATGGTTAAATCAGGTGAACAGTTGGGTACCTTTTCAATCACGTCCCTTTCACTTCTGTTACACGCGAATTTTCTTTTGTAGCCGACCTACCCTCCTCGTTTTAGTTAAATCGAAAACATTGTCAAAGAAGAAATCATGGCCGAAATAAGATTTTCTTCCTCCAGTTATCATTCTCGAAATTTCCCCCCTTTCTATTTTAAAAATCAAAGAGGGCCGAAGCCTCTCTTCCTCAGAAAAATTTAAATGGGAATCAGAGTTGATTTTGTTCGTTCAAGGAGAGGGGTCTCGTCGTTAGCGTGCCGTTCTTCTCAAAACCCTGTCGTCGTTCGGCTCGAAGCTTTGAGGAAGGCGGCGCATCTCCTCGTTGAGGGCCGCAACTCGAACTTAGGCTAGGGCTTCTCGTTCGTTGGCGGTAGATCGGAGGCGTTAGTGCAGAATGCAAGTGAAGGCGATGGAACGCTGGCTATTGGAAGCCGCGATTGTTTGGACGTTCATCGGCGATCTAAGTTCGACCAAGATGGCGACAAATTTACAAGGTCGATATCTGGGTGCTTGTCGCGTGTGTGCGCGCGCGATCCCGAGAGATGGAGGCACGTTCAAGTGGAGGCCGCGTTAGATCTTGTTGGATTTCGCATTGTGGTTGCAGGCTGAGCTTAGGAGTTTCGCTGTCAGGTATAAACAATTTATTCACTTCAACTTAAAATCTGGAAATGGTTAAAGATGCATAGGAAGAAAATATATGACGATGTAGTTTGAAACATTTCTATTTTTACAAGTTAACAGGGAAGAAAAAGAAAATAAAAATAAAATAAGTGTACAAATAGATTGTAATCTACTAAATTTATTTTAAAATAATAAATTGTGGTGGATAATTAATTTAATTTATTCATTTGGTTTTAGTTACCAAAGGAATTTAGTTTTGAAATTTATTAAAAGGGATTTTAAATATTGAGGGAATTTATATAAGTGAAATTTTTGAAATCTATTGTTTTTAAGTGTATAGGTATTTTAAAGGGGAAAATTTTCAGTAAAAAATTAAATTACTAGTTTAGAATTAAAGTATTAGTTGAATTTAAATTTTAAAATGGGAATTGAATTGTTCGTTTGTTAGGGTATTAATTAAGTTAATTTATCAAATGGAGATTAATTATTCTAATTTCTCGGGTATTAATAGAATCATCTAATGTTTATACAAGGTATAAATTATGAAGAAATAAGTCGAGATGGATTGAATTTGCGAACAGACCAAAGGTGAGTTAATCTCACTCATCTGGTCCTTATTTAAATTTAAATAGTTAAATTTAAAATAATTGGTTGAATGATTGAATTGATTGGATATGATATATTATATAGTAGTAGATAGAATATGTTGGAGTGATTGATTTCCCGCAATATTTATAGCGGATGAGACCCTATGCGCCGCATAATAGCGGATGATATTTTATAAATCCCATATACCGTGATATTCCACCTTGAAGTGGAATTTGTATTTTATATTGTGCTAACGTTTGTGAATGCAGGGAAACAGGTTGGAGGGATCCAACTGGATTCCTCAAATTTATTTAAATTATTTAATATTCTGTGTTATGAATATTTGATATCCTGTGATGATTTTATTGATAATTGAAATATTGGATGGTATGGTTGGACTGAATATCTCAGTATAATGAGTTATCAAAATCTATAGAATTGGATTTTTGAAAAGAAATAAAAGAGTAAAATTTTAAGTAAAATAAAATAAAAAAATAAAAGCAAATTTCAAAATTCTAACAAATATGGAAAAAGGGTATTTTTAATTAACAGGGAAATAATAAATTTTAAACTAAAGTGATATTAGTTTAAAGGATAAAGAAATTTGTAACGAACGGGAATTTTCGACTTTCGAAAATTCAACATCGATACTCACTTTATCGACTGCCGAGAAATCGAAGGCCGAAAACCCGAAATGTTATGGGTTTAAGAAAGAAGAAAGGAAGAAAAGAGCAGAGAAAAAGATAGAAAATAGGGAGGAGAGAAAACAGAAGATAGAAAATTTTAAAATAGAAAGAAAAAGAGAATAGAAAATGGAACGGAACAGAAAACAACAGAACAATAACAGAATCTCACAATTCGCAGCGGAACAACATATAATAATAAATGAATAATCTTTAAACAAAGAACTATATCAGTTATTACATTTTATACTTTACATCATATCATAATCAGAGTGTACAACAACAAACAATGCAGCGGAAAAAGAAATACTATATAAACTAGTAATACGCCATGCCATCCAGCTTGCCTCCAGCAATTCCTGAATATCCAGAATATCCTGATAAACCTTAACTCTTGACTGCCCGTGTAGAAATTGGTGGGCACCCAAAGTTTAGGAAGGAAAACAATAAACTCCAAGTCAGTCATGTGACTGGTGTGAGAACTCAAAACAGTTTATTTATCTTTAAAATCAAAATAGAGGAATATTTTTAAATTCAATTCGCAATGCTTTTAAAAATGAGACTACCATAAGGCCTCCCGCACACACACACAATGCAAACGCAGAATCGGAGGAGATTTCTCCTTATGATAGTCAAAGATGCTTGATACGCATTAAAAGAACATTTCATATTATTACTAGTGCATAGTGTAAGGGGAAAAATTCATTTTGAAAGTAGAATATAAATCTTAGCCAACATACGACCATTATCGTATGCCTACTATAGCTACTATCCAAACAGTGGTGACCACCATAAGTGAATAGCAGGTTCTACAACTAATACCGTACAAGTTTCGTATTGGGAATTGGATTTCCAACAAATGGTCAGGCCAAGGAACTTCCCATTGCCACATGAGAATGCCTCTGGAAAGACATCCCCGAGAACCAAACCGGAACTCTGCCAACACAAGGCCGGGTTACCCCTAACTGGGTAACTACTGACACGAGCACGCCATTCCCCGATCGTAAACGACCTTTCTCACGGGATCCCGAAAGCCAACAACCACAAAGTAATAAATTCGCAGTAACCACATAGGTTAAATATCTGGGCTCCATACCATGATACAACCTCTATCTAGAAGGAAATGTACATACCCTAAAGGGTGCTACCCCTCATAACCTTGCTGCATCTTTCCTGTTTTGACCATTTCCGGGGTGTGAGGCTCGACGAAGTCACGTCCACAAAAACATACTTTATACAAAAGCCATGCTTTTGGGTCAACAAATGATCAACGCAATGATCACTAAGATAGACGATCAAATAAACGATCCTATCACAATAATCAACACAATGATCATTTACAGCTACACTCAGCATGTCACATTACCAAATTGGGAATATATCGCTGATAACTTCAACTATATAACCTCTGAGCTCGTACGTCTCAGAGAAGGGTGTTAAGCTAAGAGAATAAATTCTCCGCCACCACAGAAATATATTTGAAAGAAATCGGCTTTACATCTCAACTTGTAATGTCAGACACACAATCCATACAAGTCTGTTCCGGGCTCGAACAGAACCGAAGGCACTTACAAAGAAGTCCTTGCAATCCGAATAATCTCTAATCACGTTCGGATTTCCCATCACATATGGAGATCTCAATACCAGGGATCAGCCAGTGCAGAGACAATCAACAAGAAACCCTTTCGCTTTCGAAAATATCCGGTCTTCAACACCGATCTTCGAATGCAATTTATAACGACGTATCACATATTCAGAATGGGTTATACGACCCCAAGGTCCTTTCCCGGTTAACCCGAATAGTGAGCGCTTATTTTAAAAAAATAAGTGTGGCATCCAATTTCAAACAATTCACAACAAATACCTATTTAAAGGTAAATATTGATAGTCGGTTATTGAACTATCAATAGATATGCCAACATCACCAGATTCCAAATAATTTTCCAAATTATTTATTTCACAAAAATATCTTTATAAGATATATAGTTTTCACACTTCAAAAATAAATCAACATTTATTTTCAAACAAATCCCCTTTTCATTTATAAATTCCATAAGGAATTTACATTCCAAAATATTTATGAATATACGATTTCCATTCGTTTTCAAATATTCATTTTCAATTTATCTTCAAAAAGATAAATTCCAAATATTCACTTAATATTGGAAGTGCATTTCTATACTTATTAAAAATAAGTAATTCACGGATCTTTTTATTTTCTATACTTAGAAAATATTTAATATACCCTAATTGAAATTAAGTATATATTTCATTCTTTAAGGAAATCATTCACTTAAACATATTTATTTGGGCAAAAACGAATGTTGCGTAAAACATCGTTACGACAACCCAAAATCACTAGTATAGGGATTCGAAATTAAAATAGATATATAAATCCCAATACTATACAAAACATTTCCTTTCGGAAATCATTTACTATAACAATAGTGTTATAGTCCATTATTTCCTTATATTTCTCGAAAACATCTATTTCAACAATAAATGTTGAAAACTATGGTTTCGAATCTTAACACATTTTAAAACATTGTTAGATTGTTTTAATTTAGTTTAAAATATCACATTCTGAACATTTTCTTTAACATATTATTCACTATTCAAAAACGTGAATATACTAAGTTAATAAATTTCATTCTTTTATTCATTTTACTTCAAAGGATTATTCACAGTCAAAACGTGAATATAATTCCATAAATAGGTTTCCACAATTTACTTATCAAAATAAGTCATTGCGGATTTATAAAACAATGTTTATAAATTCTATTTCTATTTATTTTATAACAACTTCCTTTTATAAATTTCCTTTATAAATCTATTCAATATTATATCTCAATGATATACTAAAATTCATATTATAAGTCAAATACTTATAATTTATTTATTTACAAAATCATTCCTTCGAACTTCCCAAATCTATAAATCTTATAACTTCTAAGATTCATTTATTTATCCACATCTATTTCCTAAATAACTTTATAAATTTTTATTTATAAAATTCTATTTATAACTTCACCGTTATAATTCTATAAATTTCATTCATTAGTGAAATTCATTCACAATTCTTTCTAATACTTATAAAAGCTCATTTTATAATTCCAATATTTTTAATTTATAAATATCAATTTATAAATCTTTTTAATATAAAACAATTTATATTACTATTTTAAAATGTCTTTCAACTCCTTATAATTTCATCATTTTAATTTATAAAATAATCAAATTTCATAAATTCTATAGATTTCATTCCTTTATGAAATCCATTTACAAATCATTCTATCACTTATAAAAGCTCATTTTATAATTCAAGATATTCTAAATTTATAAATATCAATTTATAAATCTTTTAATATAAATCAATTTATATTATTACTTTAAACATCTTTAAACTCTTTTATAGTTTTATCATTCTGATTTATAAAATAAAAATTTTATAAATCCTATTTTTAAACTTCTTATAATAAATTCAGAAATCCCAGTTCAAACTATTTTATAAAATCACTAATCCCATATTTTCAAAAATTAACTTTTAACTGTATTTCTCAAAAATATAATTTTTATAACATTAAAATTATAACGTTTATTTATTTAAGATGAATCAATTCCAAAAATATTTTATAAACGTATATTTCCAAAAATCACTTTAGAAATTAAAATCGTTGTTTTAACTTCAAAAATTGGATCCGATGATGCAACACATCAATATTCAATCACAACTTTCAAACATCATATATCATCCATGATAACAAATCAAATATCACAATATATGAAATCAAACAAATATTTGTGAGGAATCCAGTTGGATCCCTCCAACCTATTTCCCTGCATCCACAGACATTAGCACAATACCATTCCGTTTCGAGACGGAATATCGCGGTACATGGGATTTTATAAATATATATCCGCTTACTAACGGCGCAATAGGGTCTCATCCGCTATACAATGCGGGAAATCAATCAACTGCAATATATACATATGCCAATATATATATATTGCTATATATAATATAATACCAATTCCACTTCAAGGTGGAATATCGCGGTATATGTGTGTAATAAATAACCTCCGCTTACTAACGGCGTATAGGGTCTATTCACATCCAATATATATATATATATATAACAATCATCATTCAATCATTCAATCAACACAGTCAAGCAAATTTTAAATCTAACTATTTAAAATTTAAATAACAATAAAATTCCTTTTGAGTGAGAAGTTCTCACCTTAGCTTTTATTAGCAATCCATTTTTATTCCATCTTGACTCGATTTCCTTGATTTGTACCTTGAATAAACATTGGATTCATGTTGTTAATATTCGAATAAATCGAACCAATAATTTCTATTTGTTAACTTTAATTTAATTAATATTCTAACAAACGAACAATTCAATTTCCATTTTAAAATATTTTGAACAAATCGAGAAATTAAATTTTTGTTTAAGAACTTAATTTAGGCTAATCAATTAAAATTTTCTAGCTAATGATTTTATTTTAAACCAATCTTCTGTAAATTAATTTATTTAACTGAACTTTTTAATTTCAAACTAACTTTCCTTTTAAAATTTATTTAAATTAACCCAGGGTTTCATTTTTGAACTAATAATTTGAATTGTAAACAAATTTTCTTTTAAACTCAAAATGCCTATATTAAAATAGAACTGCTCTTAATTTTAAGATTTTTATTTTTCTCCTGCTATTTTCCTTTGAACAAATTATTTTCAGTGCCTTAAATAATTTAAATCAATTTATTAAACAAATCAATTTCAAATACCCATTATTTTTTAAAATTGACCATTTGATTTAAATATTTTTTTTTCTGTCAATATCTTCTGTAATACATATATGCATATATAAAATCTTTCCAAATAAATAAATAAATAAAAAACTTACTGGAACCCCACGCGAACGCTTGCCATCGCGTACGCGAGCTGCCGCCTGCCCAAGATCCGACCACTGCCCTTCGACTTGCCTGCCCACGCGAGCGCGCGCCACCTTACACGCCGCCGCACCATGTCGCCTTCACGACATCTGCCTCCAATCATCGCGAGTCGCACCCACGGCGCCGCCCTCTCCCATCGCGACTTCACCTTCCAGCTCCGCCACACGCGCGGCGGCCTCCATAAATCGAGCGCGCGACCGAACGAGCACCATCCCCAGAAATCAGAAGCCCTAGCCTCGACCTCAACGCGCCCCTCTCCTCTGCCCTAGCCGCGAACGCCGCAACCCATACAAGCGCCTCGTCGAAGTCGAACGTGAATGCCCCCCCTATCGATCTAATGTCACGACCACCATTTTTTTTTCTCGGTTACGAATGCATTTGGGTCTCGAACTGATTTAGGGCTTCGGCCTGATTTTGATTTTGTAAATAGTCCTTGAACGAGAATTTGAGAAAAAAGGAGAGGCTACGGCCATTTTTAATTTTCTTTCGCGTTTTGATTTAGTTCTGCTCTGAAAGAAAATTGCGTGAGATATGTAAAGGAAAATGGAGACAAGAAGTACGAGATTTTCTTCTTTTGCAGGGAATAGGTCTGTTTAAAATAAAGTAGGGTGGCTGAAGTTGACTAAGTCTAAGAATTTAAATTTAAATTGAATTCAATTAATCTCAACGCGTTTACACGTCGTGTGCTCACATATAAACTCCAAAAAAATACGAAATTTGAAATCCGGTAACAATTCGATATTACGGACCCAATGGAAATGGTTTCGTCGAATTCCGAGACTGTATGAAAAACGACTATTTTTAATTATAGATTCAAACGATATAATTTCAAAACTGAACAAATTACTATAAATTTCAAATCTGAAGCTTCTATTGTCTTCAATATTATCAATATAAATTTTATAAGCCTTTGAAATATTTTTAATTGGCTTAAAATTGAAGATTCAAATTTTTATTCAACTTTCAATAGATTAAATTCTATAATTTAATCGCTAAATTTATTCTGATAATTTGAAATTCAAATCAAATCATCATTCAAATATTTAAATTTAATCAAATATTTTCAATTTAAATTATTCAAAATTCTGGGTCGTTACAAAATTATTTTTAAACTTAAGGATTAAATTTTATTAAAAGATAAGAAGGAATTTTGGAAAGCTGAAATTGGTATTTTTTTTAAAGGGTTTTAACTCATAATAAATAAGTAAATATCTGGAAGTTAATGGACTTGAAAATAGATGAAGTAAGTGAAGGAAGTTATTTCAAGTGAAGTAAAATTAGAAATCAATTGTAAATTTATTTAAGTATGTAGAATTAAAATTTAAAGAAAAGGGAGATTTTGGAATTTATAGGCTGAGTTTATAAGAATAAAGTGGATTTGGGAAAATAAATACAAGGTGAGAATTTATTTATGGAATGGTAAATGTGTTTAAAAATAAATGGTGGTTTATTTTTTAAGGATGCGAAAGAGAAGTATATTTCCCTGGATAACCAAGTATGGTTTTCAAAGAAATTTTAAATAATACGCTGAAAGTTTTAAAATTGTTTTAAAAAGGCATGTTTTGGAAAATTTATTAATTCTAAAATATGTAAATTCTAAAGTAAGTATTTTCTTTTAATCTATTATAGTAGTAATTATTTAAAAGTGACTTGTATTTGTTTAAAAGTGAAAACCTAGTTTTATATTTTATAAAGTAACCTTATTTTCAAATATTCATATAGTATGTATTTTTAATAAATTATTGAAGTAGTTTTAATTTTAATATTTGAAGTAAATTCTAAAGCAAGTAATTTGTTAATCTATTATCGTAATAATTATTTAAAGAATAATTTGGTATTTTGTTTAAAGAAGAAATCTAATGTATAGTTATAAGGTAACCTTATTTTAGTTATTTCTAGAGTATTATTTTAAATTAAGCACTAAAGTAATTATTCTATATTAAATG
Source organism: Allium cepa (assembly GCA_030765085.1). Taxonomy (NCBI): domain Eukaryota; kingdom Viridiplantae; phylum Streptophyta; class Magnoliopsida; order Asparagales; family Amaryllidaceae; genus Allium; species Allium cepa. Next base: position 963,698,248 of record CM060928.1, read on the forward strand.
TTAAATATATTTTTCAATAAAGTGGTTTTGAATTATTTTAAAAATCTAAGGTTTTGTGCTTGGTGATCCTAGTGGAAACAGAAATACTTGGAATCTATTCTGAGAAAGGCAGATAGTTCTGGAAAACTGTTTCAAAGGAATTTGAAAAGTGAAAATATATCTTGTGAAGATATTTGAGAAAAATAAATAATTTGGGAAACTATTTATTGTTGATGGATGTTTGTGTGAATTGATAGTTAAATCACCGACTATCAATATTGGCCAAATGCGTTGATCGTTTCAAAGAGATCGGAATGGAGATTTATTTCTCGAAAACCACTTCGATCCGGTCTGTACGTTTCGTGGAAAAGAGTTCGGATTCAAAGATGGAGCAGTGAAGTGCAAGGGCTAGTCGCTACTAATCCTGAGGATATTTCCAAAATGGATGTAGTAGGGATAGTGCCTTCGGTTCCGTTCAAACCCGGGACGAACTTGTATGGATGAATGCTTGCGAAACATCGTCAGGTGGACAATGGACATTCTAAGAGATATGTTCTGAAAAGGTAACGTTTAGCCTCAAGCCTCATCAAATGGGAATGACTGAAAATCAAGGGTTATGCAGTAAGGCTAGGTGGGTAGCACCCAAGCAGGGTGAGGTCATTCCTGTCTAGATGTCCCTTTTTATTTCGGCTTAGTGGGCGGTTACTGATCCCAACCGTGGAGTGATCTCACTCGGGATTATCCAGTAAGGGGTAGTCCCGGTCTTGTGTTGCAGGGGAGCTGGCGTACTACTCGGTACGGTGATCTAGGCCTTGTACTGGGACAGGTGGTACCCCAGTGCCTAGTCATTAGTTGGAAATCCATTCACCCTACGAGCCTTGTACGAGTTTTGTTTGTATTACCCACTCTGTGGCTAGTAGCTGGAGTTTAATAATGTAACAATTTCGGCTATTTTATAAGTATTTGTATATAGGCCCTATTATAATATCAGAGGATTTCTATAAAAATGTTTTAGCTATCGTATGGTAAAAACCCGACATGTTTATTTGTGGCATGGTCTTACGAGATGCTTTTGTCTTCAAAGGGATTTTTGAAACTTTAATAATCAATTGAGTGTGATTTTCTCACGCTGGTATTCCGGACTGACTCGGGTGTTATGTAACTGTAATACTCGGGTCAGACCGAGTATTATAGGATATAGGTTATGATGCTGTGGAGCTCAGGAGACGAGCTGGATGGCGATACATACTTCCGTATTTGATTATTGTTCCGCTGTGTATCTAGTTGTATGTTATTGATGTTGTTGTCTCTGATGAATGTTATGTATAAACAGATATATTTTTCTGTTGAGTAAAGATTAGTTATTATCTATTATATTTTATTCCGCTGCGGTGGTTAGATTCTGATGTTGTTTTCTATTCACTTCTTCTACCTCTTCTTCTTTAATCAAAAATGGTTCGCATTTCTGTTCGTCTTGAGTTGCTTGATGTAGAATAGTGTTGACTCAAGGGTACGGAACTGCGGGTCGTTACAGGAAGTATGGGTAAGGATGCATTCAACATATTTTAGAACAATGCAAACAAGTTAAAGGGAGATTTATTGTGCAATAACAAAGAAATAACACATGAAAATAGCCAAATGTCTTTTCTCGAGAAAAATAGAGCTGAGACTAAAACGAACATTTTAAGCAATATCAATTATTTTGGATGTTATTAGTTAGACTATGATTAATTGAAGTTAGACTCTTATTAAATGAGTTGTTTGGAATTTGATTAGCCTATAGAAATACAGATTATATATGTTATGATAGAATTAAGATGATCTTTAAAATTGTCAGACTTAGCATTCTTATATATGTTTTTGTACTAAGAACTTATGTGTATGCAATACCTTATCACAGACCTAGCATTCTTTTCTCTATAATAGTATAATATAAGCTTCATTTGGTTAATTTTAAACTATGTAAAATGCCTAAACAGACATTCTTCTGTACATACCTAATTACAACCATAAAGTAAAAGATGGAGATATTGAATCATGAATGTCTGTTGCCTACCATATTCTTGTCTTAACTATGAATGTCTGTACAATATATTATGATGTATTTTTGTATTGTGCTTTAGACATACAGAACGGGTCACCATTTTTTTATAGTTAGCCACTTAGCAGTAAAAGAAATGACATCAACATAGTCAAATCTAGGTGATAATGTTGAGGGCGTGAAGGAACATACATCAGATTCTATACCTAAAAATCAAATTAAATCATCTCGCTCCATTGTTAGTGCAACAGTAATATATATTTATCAAAATAATAATGTTTGTAATATTGCTTCATGAGCAATAATAAAAAGATCATTTCAGCACCTATGTCAGTTTTAGGCACTTATGTCCTATGTCAGTAATAACTAATCTTGTGAAAATTGTACATACACATGCACACTTACTTAGATTACTTTTTTAATAAACTTGAACACATATAACCATAAATAATTAAAACACCACTTTAAAATAGATTATGAAATGCTCACTTTCTCACTTTCAAAGATTTCATTATTTATTTAACTTAGGTAAGAAAAAAACTTCATGGGTATGGAAATATGCTGACAAAGAAATAAGAAAAGATGCAAATGGTAAAGAATACCATGTCGGCGTTTACAGAACATTCAAAAAAGAAGTGAAAGCAGACAACAAGGCATATGGAACTATCAGACTTGCTAATCATTTGTCACAACAATGCCCAAATTGTCTTGCTTTTGGACATAATGCCAGTGCAAAAGATCAACCTACTCTTTCATTAGATAGCGGCACGGTCGGGACTTCAGTCCTGCATACTTTTAATCTAAAAAATGTGAAGAGAGGTTAATTAGGTATATTATCATGGATGAAATTCCTTTTTGGGTGGTCAAGGGTAAGGGGTTTAGAGAATTATTAAAGGAGTTATGTCCTCGTTTTTCGTATCTACGAGACCAGAAAATTGCGAGTTTAGTATAGGAAATGTATACTTTGGAGAAGGGTATGATAATGAGTGTGATAGGGGAAAGAAGAGTGAGCATCACTACCGATACTTGGACATCCGTTCAAAACATAAATTATATGGTTGTTACCACTCATTTCATGGATAGTGAATGGAAGTTGCATAAAAGAATAATTAATTTTACAAAAATAACGAGTCATAAAGGTGACGATATAAGAAGATTTTGGAGATGTGCTTGAGAAGTGGGGGAATTGGAAAAATCTTTAGTATTACGGTCGATAATGCATCCGCTAATGATGGGGCTATTGGATACATGAAAAATAGATTGGGTGATATGAATACTTTATTATTCAATGGTGAATACTTACATATGAGTTGTGCATGTCACATAATTAACTTGATTGTTAAGGATGATTTGAAAGATCTATATAGCTCAATTGAATGTATAAGGAATTGTGTAAAATTTATTCATTCATCCCCCGCAAGATTGGACAAGTTTAGGGTATATGCTATTATGTTTAAAATGGATCAAATGTCAAACATACCCATGGACGTTCCAACTAGATGGAATTCAACTTATAAAACACTTGAATGTTTTGGAAATTATAAGAAGGCGTTTGATAGAATGGCCGACGAAAGTGCTCCTTTTGTAAGTTATTTCAACGAAAAAGGTAAAGATGGGTTAAAAGAGTTGGACCACCAAATGATAATGATTGGGAGAAGTCTAAGGCCTTTGTTCACTATTTAAAAAAATTATGATGCCACTTTATCATTAAGTGTAACTAAATCTTGCACATCTTCTTCAACGTTTGTGGTTGTGTCTGACCTACTTATTGACATTGAAATGAAAATTAATGATGATGGTAATCCGATTTTGCAAAATGTTGGGAAATTTATGAAAGTTAAGTGGGATAAACATTGGGGAAATTTTGAGAGTGTGAACAACATGATTTATGTAGCTCACGTTCTCAATCCAAGATATAAACGTGAATTGCTACAAATTTCCTTTGAAGATAGCAGAAAAGATAGTTATGAAATTAAAAACATTGTTCATGAAATAAAAGAATGTGTTCTAAAGGTATATAATGAATATAAAGGGGTTAATGAACAAGCACGAATATCTATCATAAAGGAAAATACCTTTAAGGACCATGTAAATATTAGTTCTCAATCAAGTGGACTTTATCATATTGAGATGTGACTCAAGAGAAAGAGAGAACAAATGGAAATTAGAGAAATTAACAATGAAGTAGACAAATACTTTTCGGATCCTTATGAGAAACTCGATGGTGAATCTTTTGATCTTTTGAATTGGTGGAAGGTGAATCAAGCGTGGTATCCAATTCTTTCGTTAGTTGCCAAAGATTTATTTTCAATTCCAAGTTCAACCGTGGCTATTGAGAATGCTTTTAGTTTGGAAAGGAGAATTGTTGATCCTTTTAGAGCTTCATTAACTCCAAAGATGGTTGAGACGTTGGTTTGTACAAATGATTGGCTTAGGGGAGATGAATTCAATTTCTATAAGGAGCCAAGCGAAGATGATGTCTCTTTCTACAAGGAACTTGAAGAATTTGAAACAAGTAGGCGTTTGTTAAATTTTATCAAAAAAAATATGGTACAACATCTATTTTCTAATAACAACCAAGGTGGTCAAAACAGAAAAGATGACAATGACTGAGCCATAAAAGAATATATGTGTGTCTTACTAAATTGTAGAGCATTGAAAAGCATTTATCAACATTTAAAATAAACTGCCAAATGATAATAAGGAGAGTCTTCACCACTTCAAATTCTTTTGTACATATTGCAACTTACAACAGCGAACGATATGTTTAGATTGACTTTGAGGTTTGAATTTGAAGCTACTTTACAATTCATTTCTTTCTACGTTTCAGCATGTATCATTATTGCCAAATGAATTGTAGCTACTTTGCAATTTAGTTCATATCGAAAACTATATATTTATCAGCATTTAAATTGCCAAATGAATGAATGATGATAAGGAAAGTATTCACTACTTTACTGTTCAAATTCTTTTCTATAGTTTAATATTATGATACTTACAAAAGTTAATTTGAAGCTGCTTTACAATAAAAGTTAATTCTTTTCTACCATTCATATTTACAGTTCAAATTCTTTTCTTCTTCTATAAATTACTTACATGATAAAATTTGAACACCTCAAAATCATTTATGGAATCCATAAAATGTTTTTCATATTTTTACCTTCACATGCTTGAATGATAAAGCTCCACCTTCAGATCAACCATCTTCCTCCAATTCAATTAGTTAACTACACTGTTGGGAGATACATCATATGATCATACAATAGATGAGAAAACTGGGACATCCATGATGGCTCATTGGATTCATTAACTCTATTCAAAACTGGTTTTCTAGTTTTTTTTGCTACAAAAATGATGTGTAATCCTAAATTTATGTAACGACCCGCAAATCTGTACCCTTTGAGTCAACACTATTCTACAACAATCAACTCAAGTTGTACAGAAATATGAACCATTTGGGTTTAAGAAGAAGAGGTAGAAGAAGAGAAAACAAAATAACATCAGAATCTAACCATCGCAGCGGAATAAAATATAATAGATAATAAATAATCTTTACTCAATCAAATATATCTCTATTTATATATTACATCAATCAGAGTACATCAATCACAGCTCAACATCAATATCATACAAATGGGTACACAACAACTCAACACAGCGGAATATGTATATATATATACAAGTACGGGAGTACGTATCGCCATCCTTCTCGTCACCTGAGCTCCACAGGACCTCATGTATCCTATAATACTCGGTATGACCCGAGCATTACAGTTAAATAACACACAAGTCAGTCTGGAATACCAGCGTGAGAAAATCACACCCAATTTGATTATTAAAGTTTCAAAAATCCTTTGAAAACAAAAGGCATCTCGTAAGACCACGCCACAAAGAAACATGTCGGGTTTTTACCTTACGATAGCTAAAACAATTTTTATAGAAATCCTCTGATATTATAATAGGGTCTATATACAAATACTTATAAAATAGCCAAAATTGTTACATGATTAAATTCCAGCTACTAGCCACAGAGTGGGTAATACAAACAAAACTCGTACAGGGCTCGTAGGGAGTATGGATTTCCAACTAATGACTAGGCACCGGGGTACCACCTGTCACAGTACGGGGCCTAGATCACCATACCGAGGAGTACGCCCGCTCCCCTGCAGCACAAGGCCGGGACTACCCCTTACTGGATAATCCCGAGTGAGATCACCCCGCGGTTGGGATCAGCAACCGCCCACTAAGCCGAAATAAAAAGGGACATCGAGACTGGAATGACCTCACCCTGCTTGGGTGCTACCCACCTAGCCTTGCTGCATAACCCCTGATTTTCATTCATTCCCATTTGATGAGGCTTGAGGCTAAGCGTTACCTTTTATAGAACATATCCCTTAGAATTCCCATCGTCCACCTGACGATGTTTCGCAAGCATTCATCCATACAAGTCCGTCCCGGGTTCGAACGGATCCGAAGGCACTATTCCTACTACATCCATTTTGGAAATATCCTCAGGATTAGTAGCAATTAGCCCTTGCACTTCACTGCTCCAACTTCGACTCCAACTCGTTTACGCGAACGTACAAACCGGATCGAAGTGGTTTTCGAGAAATAAATCTCGATCCCGGTCTCTTCGAAACGATAATAGTTTAAGAAATAAGGCTACTGTTATTAAAATATAAAACTAGATTTTCTTTAAAAACAAAAACCAAGTCAGATAATAATTACTACGATAATAGTTTTGAAAAATATTTACTTTAGAATTTAAACGTTTAAAATTAATAAGTTTTCTAAGATATGCTTTTAAAATAACATTAAAACCTTTAACTTATATTTAAAATTGCTTGAAACCGTACTTGGCTATCCAGGGAAACACTCTTCTCTTGCACATCTTTAAAAATGAATCACTATCTATTTTTAAACGAATTTCCATTCCTTTATAAATTTCCACTTGAATTCATATTTAAAATATCCACCGATATTTTATTTTATTCGATATCCCAGTTTAAAAGTTCCAAATCTCATTTAAAATAAATTCTTTATTCATTCAAATAATATCATTTAAGCTTTACAATTTATTATTACCCCTAATAATTCAAAATTTTCTTATTCCAAATTTGTTAGCGTTTTACAATCTCTTTTGTTTTATTTTATTTTCAATTCATTTTTAATTTATTCCAATTCACTAGAATTATTTTACTCAGAAATTTACTCTTTTATTTCTTTCGAAAATACAATTCTAGAGATTTGATAATTTATTTTACTGAGATATTCAATCCAACCATACCATTCATGTGACGACCCGACTTTCCACTCCCGGAAAATCGCATCATCTTTAAGAAAGAATGGGATAGAAAAGAGAAGAGAAAGAAGAGAAAGAAGAAACAACACTAGAATCTCAACAGCGGAACGAATAAATTATATTAATAACAAAGTATTACATAGTATACATCAAATATCAGAGTACACAAACAATACAACACATACTAGACAGTTATAAACACCTGCTAGTTATTACAACTCAATACATACAGAAAACACTCAGAGATACCAACACAGCGGAAAAACTATATAACTATACGCAGAAGCCTCCTGTTCCATATGCTCCTCCACAATACGTCAAAGCTATCCTGAATCCTAACATGAATTCCCTTGGCTACTTGTAAAAATTTGAGTACCCAAGAGTTATAGAAAAACAACAGAAATAACTCCGGGTCAGACATGGGTCTGGTGTGAGTAACAGGTTAAAGTTGCTTAACTTTGAAAAACCTTTGAAAAGAAAAAGGTATCACGTAAGACTTCCCACACATAAACATGGAAAAGTTTTTACCTTACGCTAACCAAAACATTTGATAGGAAATCCGATGATATTATAATAGTGTCTAGGGTTTTCAAGTAAAATACAGAAATAGATGAAATGCTTACATCTCACATTTCAACATAGTTGGGCACAACTAATACGTATGGCACTTATTGGATTTTGGATTCCATCAATGGCTGGGCTACTGGGGTACCGCTCGTCACAGTACGTGGCCTAGATCACCGTACCGAGGATTACTCCCTTCATCCCCTGCAACACAAAGCCGGACCCGTTCCTTACTGAACAGTTCCAAACAAGACAACCCCGCAGTTGTGATCAGCAACCACACCACTAAGCCTAAAAATAAAGGGACCTCTAGACAGGGATAAATCTTGCTCTGAAGTGGGTGCTACCCACGAAGCTTTGCTGCACCTCCCCTGTTTTAGCCATTCCCGGTTGATGAGGCTTGAGGCTACGATTACCTTTATATGACATATCACTTAGAATGCTCATCGTCCACCTGACGATGTTCTGAAAGTATTCAATCCATACAAGTTCGTTCCGGGTTCGAACGAAACCGAAGGCATTATCTCGTTACACTCGTATTGGTATCACCCTCAGAGTTAACGACAATAACCCTTGCACTCTGAATCACCATCTCGAATCTATAAGCACTATTCCGTCAAACTCATTACGGAATCACCCACAGAGTTATACTGACGTATAGCCCTTACACCTCGAGTCTTCACTCGCTCCATTTGGGTTAACGACCTAACGTTATTTGGAATCGATGTGGTTTTCGGATCCAAATATGGAAACCCGATCCCGGTCTCATCAAAATCCAAAGCGTGTCTTTTAAGGTCCAAGTTGTTTTAAGTTTAAAACAATTCAATTTATTATCTAAATATACACAGATAGATAATCCACAACACAATAGATAATTCAACATTATCATTATCAACAGATAATTCATATCAAAATCAGATAATCCATATTATCATCCAAAAGCAACCAATGCATCCATATCACATACACAACTCAACTCATAACTAAGATTACAAACCATACCAAACAACCAATACCATTCATCAAACATAAGCAATGATTTAATGATCTCACCATTTATAATTAATTTAAAATGAATTAAATTAATTACTAAATCTCTAATTAATTTAAAATAAATTAAATTAATTACTTCATCATCAAAATCCTGCTTATCTTAATCTTCAATTGATTATAAATAAATTTTATAAATCATCATCTCATTATCCATTTCACTTAATCATTATTGATTAACTATCTCTAATTACAATAAGTAATTAACATTTAATATTAATCATACCTTAATTAATCAATTCGAAATTACATCATTAATTAATTAATTAATGATTACATTTAATCAATCTCCCAATATAAATTAATTACATAAGTAATTAATCTTCAATTTAAACAACATATATATTAATCTCCCTTGACTAATAACCATTCAGTAATTAACTACTTTAGTTACTCATCTCATAAATTAATTACTCTTAATTAATTATTTAAATTAATCCCATGATTAATTTCAAAGTAATTTAAATCCAAATTACTTCTATAATAAATATCTTTAATTACATCCTGTAATTATTAATTAATTACTTCTCTAAGTAATTAAAAATTTATTAATTACATAAGTAATTATTAATAATCCAAAAATGTTTAAATTAATTAAACTTAATTAATCTAAACTAATCACCTTAATCAAATTAATTACACCAAGTAATTAATTCATTAATTACTTCATTAAGTAATTAAAACTTAAACAATTGATTATTATTAATTAATTAATCTAATTAATTATCAAAAATTAATCACCTTAATTAATTGTTAAAATAATCTTAAGTTAATGACCTTCATTAACATTTCTTAATTATTAAATTAAGAAATTGACTTATATTTAATCATTATTAATTATCAATTAATTAATCTTTAATTATCATTTAAATTAATCTCTAATTATTGATTAATTAAGTGTTAATTAAAAATCTTAATTATCATTAATCACTTGATTAAATAAATCTTAATCATAAATTAAAATTTAATTAACCATTCTTAACTATAGATTAATTAACCTTAATTAATTAATCTCAAATCTTAATTAATTAACTTAAAAGTTATTAATTACCTAATTAATCATCCACATTATTAATTAATTAAATAATTAATATTCCATTTAAATTAACTTAATAATTTAAATGAAATCAATTTCTTAAATTCAAAATTAAGAAACATTCTTCTTTAACAAAGTATTTTAAACACTTTATTTCAAAACAAAATTCAAATTTTTAAAAATTTCTTTTTAAATTCAAACTGAAACACAATTTAAATTTTCATTCTAGATTCAAACTTAAAATTTAAAACTTATTTCACACTTCCATCTTCATTTTTAAATTCAAATTATTTAACCTTTTCCAAAAAATGGTTAAAACAAATTTAAATTTAAATTTAAAAACTTATTGAATTTTAAAAACTATCATAAAAATCAAATTCCAGGTTTAAAACTGAATTTAACCTTATTTTAAACCTTATTTCAAAAATTTAAAACTTATTGTTTTAAATTCAAATCAATGTTCTTTTATACTTTTAAAAGTTTAAAATCTAAATTTAAATTCCAAATTTTAAATTCTAGATTTAAATTCAAACTCAAGTTCCATATTTCTGTTTTTTTCCCAAATTTTAAACTTGTTTTTAAATTCCAGTTGCATTTTAAAGTTTACTTTTAAACTAAAACAGAAAAACAGTAAACAATTTGCTGTTTTAATTTAACATCTTAAATTTGAATTCAAAAATGATTCAAAACTTCAGATTTAAATTATTGAATCATATTTAAGTTTCAGGTTAAAATTTCAAATTGAACTTCATTTGACAAATTTTGAAATTTTACTTTTAAATCTAAAAACAGAAAACAGTTTCTGTGTTTAAGTTTTAAACAAATCTTGAATTTAAAAGCATTTCAAAATTTAATTCAAAGATTTAAAACCTAAAACTTAATTGAATTTCAAATTAAATTTCCAGTTTCCAACTTATTTTCAGATTTGTTTGAAATTTCCTTTTACTTCAAATTTTTGAAAACTGGAAAAATAGGTTGCTGGTCAAACCTTAAAACAGAAATACTTACATTTTTTTAAAATAAAAAAATAAATTCAAATTATTAAAACAAGTAGAATTCAAACTTTTGAATCCACATTTAAATTCAGTTTAAATTACATACTTATTCAGGTTTTAAGTTTACATTTTTAAAGACTTTCAAAATTTTAAAATCTTAAAACAGGTTCTGTTAAAACCTGAACACATTTCAACCCGAGCAACTAAACTTTTACTTCGGGTCAGAAGGCATACTACTTCGAGTCCCATGCTTCCCATCTTCGAGTCAATTCTCAATATACCCGAGACCCTTACGGGTATAAAATCCTGAAACCCACTTCAACAAATTCTCATCACCACTGCACCAGCCCATCCACTCCGGCCACCACCGGCCCAACCCACGACCATCCCACGGTCAATAATCCTTCCCTCAGGCCAACTCGACACCCACTTCTACAACATATGCTCGAATTCAAATTCGAGATCCAGATTCCAAACCTAGAACTGCAGATAACAAAACACCTCCCAACCTGTCAACATCAATGCCTCCCATCACTGACCACCATCTCCTTCCATACTCCGGCGAAGACCTCACCAAACCACCATCTTTCATCATGCAAAACGTGGTTGAACTCGATCAACCGAGGAGACCACAATCTGACCAAACACAGTGACCAAAATAACTAGGGTTCCTAACTGGAAAAAACCCAAATTCAACAAAAATATTGAATTTTAATCCAATACAATATTTTTCCTATAATACTTGATAGTTAAACTATCCTAAGAATCAAATTCATCCAGATCCAATGCAAGTTTCAACTGTGCTCAACCTAATTGTGAAATACAGTAATCCCAAATCTCATTTATTTTACAGCACTATAAATTATCGTTTTACTTTTAAAAATCTTATTTTTGCATGATGGTTTGATATACAAACCTAAATCATTGTTTTATAATGTTTGGATTTTCACCATAAACAATTTCTTACTCTGTTATATTTACTTCAAGTAAACAGAATTTTATCTATAACTTATCCTATACTAAACAAGCTTCATTCAAAATTGAAATCATATCAGCAAACATCCCAAAAGAAAATATTTCTAGAATAAATCAAGAGTAGGAATTTGAAGAACAGCAAGACACAGTAAATAACATATACACATAAATATTTTCACATGTATATATGTTCACAGAAAATTAAAATCTTAATTTCATTCTTATTTAAAAGCAAGAAATCAATATTTTCCTATCAATAAATTTTATAAATTAGAGTTACTCACCTGAACCAAAATGCAGAGCAAACTTTCAAATTGCAGGCTCCAGATTTGTGAAAATAGATGAATGCAGTCATGAAAAATTGCGTGCAGACCCTTCTTGCTTAAATTTGAAATGCAGGCCTTTGTTTCAGCAAGAACATGCAGATAGCAAATTCCTCCAAGTTGTAGATTGCAGGAAACAAAAATGCAGGCTTGTTTTATTTCCAGAGTTTTGAAAGATGAATGCATGCCTTAGTTTACACATATGCAGGTTGCAGATGTATGCAAACTTGAATTTTTCATTTTGAGGAGCTATAGGCTTGTTAGAGGATGCAGACTTGTTTTTAGAGGAATTGAATGCAAGTGTTTACAAGTTTGAGGAAATGAATTTGCAGATTTCCATTGAAGTTGATATGCAATTGAATTTTTTTCTTCTTTCATAAAATGGAAATGAAGAAAAGAAAAGAGAATGGGAAGAGTGCAAATTATATAACAATGTTTTGATTTAAATTAAAATTAAAGAAAACAAAATTAAACAAATGACACATGGCTTGTGTTGTTAACACTTGTCAACTTAAATCTTAAATTAACTTACATATGTAAATTATACTTACATATGTCTTTGTAAATGTTTTTGTTATTTTAATTAAGTGTTAAAGAAAGTTAAACTTAGTTAATTAGTTCTTATATCCTTTAAACAATTTATGAAAGATGTTACAACTTATATGAATACATGTTTCATATTTAAATTGTATTTTAAATTTCAAATTAAATTTACAAATCAAATTATCAATCAACTTTTAAAAACAATTAACACAAACACTTTATAACTTATTTTAATATTAATCTTTAAGTCAAAAATGAATTTTAAACCAATTAAAACATTTTTCTTATATTAAAAATCATATAGTATCTTATTAAATACTTTTGAAAAGCTTAAATTAAAAATAAATCTCAATTCCTACTTTCAAAACATTAAAACTAATTTAACAACTTATCTATTTAAAATATATACAAATACATATATATTATTAAATAGAAAACAATTTATCAGTTTATTAAAAATAAATTCACAAATTAAATATTTAAATAAAGAAAATTATTATATCAAATCAAATTTATTAACAAAATTCATCAATTCAATTTAAATTTAAACTCGGATTATTAAATTTAAATTGTCCAAAATTCCGGGATATTACAATTCAATACTTCAATTATTCATAAAATCATCACAGAATATCAAATATTCAGACCACGGAATATTAAACAATCTAAATAATTTCGAGGGGTCCAGTTGGATCCCTCCAACCTGTTTTCCCTGCATCCAAAGATGTTAGCACAATAATATGCCAATTCCAGAATATAACATACTATAACACATCCATCAATTTCAACCATTCAAACAATTATTTAAATTTAATCATTTCAATTTAAATTTAAATTCACTGAGTGAGATTAACTCACCTTTGCTTTTTGTTTGGCAATCCCATTCCATCTCGACCATTAACTCCCAATTTTGGACCTTGTATAAATATATTATGGTTTATTAATACTTGAACAATCAATTTCTTTCAATAGATTTAATTAATTAACATTTTTAATTTGAACTAGCCCAATGGTCAATCTCCTATTAGATAGATTTAATTAGCCAAATTATTCTATTAATTAATTTTCCTCAAAATAAATAAAAATTTTCGTTACAAAAATAATTAATTTAGCTAATCTACCTAATGACTATTTTTAAAATAATCAAGTAAATTTTAAGACGTATTGATGTATATACATATATATTTATTTATTTTGAAACTATATATATATATATATATATATATAAACATATACTTATAAAAATAGTCTGTATAGGGTTTAAAATTGATTTTTACATAAACATTCAATCGATATTAATTTGGATTAAAGGTAAAATCGATATACCTAACTCTTCGATCCCAACAGAATCCAATCACAACCAACCCAATATGCGAAGAAACTGAAGCCACAACAGCTCGCTGCCGACCCCCGGTGCAACCCAAAACCCACGCTCATCCACTTCACGATGACTTCAAATCGCAGATGGCTAAGAATACTTCAACTACGAGGATCCACTGCCGTGAACTAAAACTCACTTTCAAGTTCACTGCTCTACTCCAGGCATTGCTGATCCCACGAGATTCACCCATCCTGCCTCGCGACTTCGTGCAACCCTACTTCCAGTTGAAACCCTAGCCTTGCGATGCCCTAGCTCGCATCCATCACCAAAGCGTCGCGACCGTCCCAGATAACCCAAACCCTTGTTAATAGCCGCCGCTCGACTACCGTCGATTCTGAGAACACGAGCACACTCCCTCCCAGACTCGAGAATCTCTTCAGCATCCAATCTCCACGTGCGTGATTCGCCGCACTTCCCCCAGCACTCGCGATTCTCGATTTTAGGAATAGTATAAATTTCGATTTCATAGGGTACGTGATTTAGAACAAGGTCGTATATTTAATTTTGAAGAATAGAAGGAGATGAGGGATTAAGAATTTATGTTCGGCCATTACTTTGCTTCTGAAATTCGTTCCAATTACAGAGGATAAGGGTGCGCGAATCTATTTACAAAGGCTTGATTTTGGCTTCCAGGAGAAGGAAGGAGGGAGCAAGAATAGATGTTGTCGTACTGAAAGCTGAGAAAGGGAGACAAGATTTGAAAGAAGGCAGTTGATAGGGATAGTACGTGAATATTTAAATAGAATTTCAAATAGAATTTTCAACGCGTTTTTATATCGTACACTCACACAACTACTCCAATTACTACGAAAATTGAAACCTGATAATACTTTAATATTATGGATCCAATGAAACTGGTTTCATTGAATTCCGAGACTCCGCCTCGGAAGGCTATTTTTAAATTCAAATTAAACTATAAATTTTAAAACTGAACAAATCAGTGTTAAATTTAATTTTAACACTTTTATTATCTTTAGTATTATCAATATAAATTTTATAAGCCTTCAAATTATATTTTTAATAGGCTTAAAACTCTAGATACAACAATTTTCCCAACTTTACTTATTTAATTTAATTGTTTGATTTTCAAAAAATTTATGATATCCGTAATTCAAGTTAAAATTATACTACTGAATATCTAAAATCAATCGAATATTCCCGATTTTAAATGCTTAAAAATTCCGGGTCGTCACATCCCTCCTCCCTTAAAAGAATTTCGTCCCCGAAATTACTAGTTAAGAAGAATGATCCAATACCCGTTTACTTATTCCCAAAACCAAACAATTTAACATTCTACCAACTACTTTTATAAAAGACCATTATCATTCTTATTAATTTTCCAAATCTTTCCCTAGTTTCAGACTATACCATTTGTTTAACCATTTAAGTTTCAAATTAAAACCAAATTTTGAATTCTCAACATTTTCTCAAAAAATTTCTAACTCCCTAAATTCCCGAAAATTTTTGCCAGCGTCTCCTTTGCGTGGCTGACTCGGTACAACTACAAAATGGCTCTACGGCCTTCCAATCCAAAAAGAAAACAAAAGCCAAGTGGCTCGATCCAAATCCCAATCCAATTTCATATCAAAATTTAAATACATACCTTTTGACGGGCAACTCATATTTATCTTCTGAAATCAAAATCAATTATCTTTTCCCTTTATATTACCTGCATATCCTGCTTAGCACTAATATCCAATCACAATATTCCCAAAACATTTTATCGAATCCCTTACCAAATGCCAATATTCATCCAAATATCAACTTAGAATATATTTGAAATATTAAATTTCCAATCAAGAATTGACCATTCCTTACTTAAGTTAACATAAGCATTTTGTATGTTTCTTTATTTATTTCCGTCTTACCACTTCAATTATATCCATTTCTATCCACATTGGTTTATCTCTATTTCTATATGAATTCAATTTATTTGTCCACTCTGCATATATAAATTTTATTTGTCATTTATTACTAATTCATATCATTATTTTAATTAGTTTCATTTATAACTAATTTTAGTATCCAATTTAAATTCGCTTTGTCTTTAACAAAAATTTCTTAAAAAAAAATATCTAAATTTTTCTAACTCCCAAAATTTTCGAATTTTTTTGGCAGAGTCTCCCTTGTACGGAGGAGCTTTTGCAATTTGACAAAAGATATAAATATATATACATCGACCCACACGGTCGGAAAAACAAAAAATAGTTCATATTTCCTATTTTTAATCGCGTAGGCGTACCTTATTTAGCATTTTTAAGCAAGCGACTTATTATTTTTAGCAAATAGCACAACCAAATCCAGCCACACGACTTCCAGGTACCTGTACTTACTCAATTTAAACATGTAAGTGCCAAATATATGCAGTTTAACTATATTTCACTTAGTCACAGTGGTTAAAACATATGAATTCTAAAAGAAATGCACATCAACATTTTCCATAAGCAATTTATACAATTCCATACTAATTCAACTATTTCAATTAATTTACAAACCATTTCCTTTCAAATTGAATGGTTTAAAACTCAATCGCTTACATTCAATTTATTTTCAAGCAACCCAAACTCATACTTAATCCAATTATCCTCAAAATCAATTTATTTTACTCCTACCCATCCAAGGCATTGTAATAACTTCTATTTACATTCAATAACAATTTATTCTTGCAATTTGACGAGATTTATGTGAATAAATTAGTATTTATGTTTTATAACCATTTTAAATGGATTTCAACTCAATTTATACTTAATTCTATTCCATTTTCAATTTATTCACATTCCATATATTCTCATTTTCTTTGCACTTCAGATTTGAATCCATTCACTTGCATTTCATTCCATATTTGTTTATTTCAAACTATTTTATTTAGCTCAAAGACAATCTAAGCTATTTCATTCAATAACCATTTCTCAACTTATTTAAACCATACTTCATTTGGTTCTTATTTATCCCATCCATTCACTTATTCAATATAATTAGTTTATTCACTCAATCCATTTTGAATTTTCATTTTCTTAAATGTTATTTACAACCCACCAAATTTTATTTCGATCCAAATTCATTTTTACTTGATTCAAATTCAATCCAATATCATTAAACTTGATTTCAAGTAGAATTCAATTCAATTCTCCCCCTTATATTCAGCTTAAGTCAACTTATTTTGATTTATTCAATTTTTTTTTCTATACTTAAACTCATTTCATTTTGCAAATAAATTTCTCTTTCAATTTAACTTGATCCTATTTTAATCCAATCCCATTTCAAACTACAAATTTATTTGATCATTTATTATACATCTTAACTTTTAGATTCGGCTCATTCAATTTATTACAAGGTCATTTCCAATTTATTTCCACTTTGTTAGAATTTATTTTCAATTCAAACCATTACTATTTTAATCCATTTCCATTTTTATTCGATACATTTCCAATTATATTAATTTATTAACACTTCACGTTAAATTTTAATTTATAACTCAAGTTTTGAATCCACTATCCATTTCAATTTACCACCCAATTTTATGAACTCACAGTTCAATTTCATTTACTTCACCAACAATTTAAGTCGAATTTAATTTATAACTTGAGTTTTATTTCCAAACTCCATCATAAACTCTCAATTCAATTTCATTAACTAATCTATTATCTAATTAGTTCTTCCCTTATTCATAATCCAACACTTGAATTTTTATTCCAAATATCACTTCATTTTATTTTCTTAAGTTCAATATACTTTATAATTCAAGTTTGGATTTTCTTTTCATTTTCCAATTCATCAAAATATTAAATTTGGGCTTTGTATTCCATTTCCAATTTTATAAGTCACAACTTATTATTTTCACACATTTCCATTCATTTTAGGCTTAAATATGTCCATCTTTTATTTTTAACTCAAGCCTTCTATTTATTTATAGCCCAAGCATATTTTATTGCTATGGATTTTTAATTCCCTTACTCATTATTCTTATTTATTTATTTCAATTCCAATCCTTATCCAATTTATTTTCCCTTGTTCAGGTAAGAATAGAATTTCATTCATTCATTAATTCAATTAAATTCTTATTCCAATTCAGTTTTACTTTAACTCAATCCAATTTTTAACTTAATTCGAATACAACTAGATATTATTTCCAACGTATTCAATTTATTCCAACCCAGTTAGATTATCTTATTTCCCCTTTAAATTTAAATTCCAACATTCAAAGCTTATATTCCCTTCCTTGTTTAAAAATCATCTTAATTTATAAGTTTCAACTATCTCATCAGGATTTTTAAATTCCCGGCTTTGGTTTCAAATCATTTTGAAATCTCCAACATTTCAAATCTCATTTCTCAAAAACTTTAAACCAATCCTGGCTTTTATTTTCAACAAATTCCCTTTGGAAATTTTCAAAAACAACCAGCTTTCTAAACAAATCAGTTTTATTTTGGCAGCAATCCGTCACTTAGGAATTCAAAAATGAATACTGATGATGCGACCGTCATCATCAGAATTATTTTCCAATGATCCAAGTGATTTCAATGCTATATCACTTTCAAATCCTTTTAAAACAGATTTCCAGTCAGAAATATCTCCAAAACAATAGCACTATCATTTATCTTCAAAACCCTCCGACAAACACTACCAAAATATTCGGGATTTTAAATTTCCAAAGCCTGCTTAAATAAATTCTAACTATAATTCATTTGTATAGTTTATGCTTACATAAATTCTCATTTGATTGTATTTCAATTCATAAATTATATTTATAATGCATATTTACAAATTTCATTTTATAATGAAATTATTCCCTTAAACTTTTGTTATATTTTCAATTTCTAGTTAAATTTTCACTTAACAATGGTAATGCTTTAATATATTCTTTCTAACATCCAAGCAACCATACACTAGTTAAAATAGTTTACAAAAAACTTTTCTTTATATCAAAATATATTTTTGGGTAAAATTATTTCATTCACCCATATTTAAAACAATACCGTGTCGATTGTTCTATCCAAGTGTTTAGAAACCCTTTCAATACAGTTGTCCAGACTGTGCCGACGAAGGTTCATATGCCACTCAATAAACCAATCAACACAATATTAAAACAATTTATATTCACTAACAAATACGCACTCATATCTATTAATACGCTCAGACTCATTATAGAGTACTACGGACTCTATTTTAAATGAGTAATTCCCACCAGAGCCAAGGTTATCTCCAACCTAAGCTCTGATACCAAGTGTAACGACCCGCAAATCTGTACCCTTTGAGCCAACACTATTCTACAACAATCAACTCAAGTTGTACAGAAATACGAACCATTTGGGTTTAAGAAGAAGAGGTAGAAGAAGAGAAAACAAAATCAACATCAGAATCTAACCATCGCAGCGGAATAAAATATAATAGATAATAAATAATCTTTACTCAATCAAATATATCTCTGTTTATATATTACATCAATCAGAGTACATCAGTCACAGCTCAACATCAATATCATACAAATGGGTACACAACAACTCAACACAGCGGAATATGTATATATATATACAAGTACGGGAGTACGTATCGCCATCCTGCTCGTCACCTGAGCTCCACAGGACCTCATGTATCCTATAATACTTGGTATGACCCGAGCATTACAGTTAAATAACACCCAAGTCAGTCTGGAATACCAGCGTGAGAAAATCACACCCAATTTGATTATTAAAGTTTCAAAAATCCTTTGAAAACAAAAGGCATCTCGTAAGACCACGCCACAAAGAAACATGTCGGGTTTTTACCTTACGATAGCTAAAACAATTTTTATAGAAATCCTCTGATATTATAATAGGGTCTATATACAAATACTTATAAAATAGCCGAAATTGTTACATGATTAAATTCCAGCTACTAGCCACAGAGTGGGTAATACAAACAAAACTCGTACAGGGCTCGTAGGGAGTATGGATTTCCAACTAATGACTAGGCATCGGGGTACCACCTGTCGCAGTACGGGGCCTAGATCACCATACCGAGGAGTACGCCCGCTCCCCTGCAGCACAAGGCTGGGACTACCCCTTACTGGATAATCCCGAGTGAGATCACCCCGCGGTTGGGATCAGCAACCGCCCACTAAGCCGAAATAAAAAGGGACATCGAGACTGGAATGACCTCACCCTGCTTGGGTGCTACCCACCTAGCCTTGCTGCATAACCCCTGATTTTCATTCATTCCCATTTGATGAGGCTTGAGGCCAAGCGTTACCTTTTATAGAACATATCCCTTAGAATTCCCATCGTCCACCTGACGATGTTTCGCAAGCATTCATCCATACAAGTCCGTCCCGGGTTCGAACGGATCCGAAGGCACTATTCCTACTACATCCATTTTGGAAATATCCTCAGGATTAGTAGCGATTAGCCCTTGCACTTCACTGCTCCAACTTCGACTCCAACTCGTTTACGCGAATGTACAAACCGGATCGAAGTGGTTTTTGAGAAATAAATCTCGATCCCGGTCTCTTCGAAACGATCAACGTATTTTTGTCTAATATTGATAGTCTGTGATTGAACTATCAATTAACATTCACAAAAAACCATCCAACATAAATAATTTCATCAAATTATTTATTTACTTCAAAATATCTTCACAAGATATATTTTCCATTTTCAAAACCCTTGGAAAAAAAACACAGTTTCAAATATATTCCTTTCCCGGAATAATTTCCAATATTTTTTCTTTTTTCACTGAAACGCCAAGTATAAAATACTTTTAGCTTTAAAATAATTTAAAAGCACTTATTTATAAAATATATTTCATAGCCTTAAAAATTTAAAACTACTTTAATACTTAATTAAATTATATACTTAAAAGGAATATTTAATAAATAAGGCTACTGTTATTAAAATATAAAACTAGATTTTCTTTAAAAATAAATACCAAGTCAGATAATAATTACTACGATAATAGTTTTGAAAAATATTTACTTTATAATTTAAACGTTTAAAATTAATAAGTTTTCTAAGATATGCTTTTAAAATAACATTAAAACCTTTAACTTATATTTAAAATTGCTTGAAACCGTACTTGGCTATTCAGGGAAACACTCTTCTCTTGCACATCTTTAAAAATGAATCACTATTTATTTTTAAACGAATTTCCATTCCTTTATAAATTTCCACTTGAATTCATATTTAATATATCCACCGTTATTTTATTTTATTCGATATCCCAGTTTAAAAGTCCCAAATCTCATTTAAAATAAATTCTTTATTCATTCAAATAATATCACTTAAGCTTTACAATTTATTATTACCCCCAATAATTCAAATTTCTCTTATTCCAAATTTGTTAGCATTTTACAATCTCTTTTATTTTATTTTATTTTCAATTCATTTTTAATTTATTCCAATTCACTAGAATTATTTTACTCAAAAATTTACTCTTTTATTTCTTTCGAAAATACAATTCTAGAGATTTGATAATTTATTTTACTGAGATATTCAATCCAACCATACCATTCAATACTTCAATTATTCATAAAATCATCACAGAATATCAAATATTCAGACCACAGAATATTAAACAATCTAAATAATTTCGAGGGGTCCAGTTGGATCCCTCCAACCTGTTTTCCCTGCATCCAAAGATGTTAGCACAATAATATGCCAATTCCAGAATATAACATACTATAACACATCCATCAACTTCAACCATTCAAACAATTATTTAAATTTAATCATTTAAATTTAAATTTAAGTCCACTGAGTGAGATTAACTCACCTTTGCTTTTTGTTTAGCAATCCCATTCCATCTCGACCATTAACTCCCAATTTTGGACCTTGTATAAATATATTATGGTTTATTAATACTTGAACAATCAATTTCTTTCAATAGATTTAATTAATTAACATTTTTAATTTGAACTAGCCCAATGGTCAATCTCCTATTAGATAGATTTAATTAGCCAAATTATTCTATTAATTAATTTTCCTCACAATAAATAAAAAATTTCGTTACAAAAATAATTAATATAGCTAATCTACCTAATGACTATTTTTAAAATAATCAAGTAAATTTTAAGATGTATTGATGTATATACATATATATTTATTTATTTTGAAACTATATATATATAAACATATACTTATAAAAATAGTCTGTATAGGGTTTAAAATTGATTTTTATATAAACATTCAATCGATATTAATTTGGATTAAAGGTAAAACCAATATACCTAACTCTACGATCCCAGGAGAATCCAATCGCAACCAACCCAATATGCGAAGAAACTGAAGCCACAACAGCTCGCTGCCGACCCCCGCTGCAACCCAAAACCCACGCTCATCCACTTCACGATGACTTCAAATCGCAGATGGCTAAGAATACTTCGACTACGAGGATCCGCTGCCGTGAACTAAAACTCACTTTCAAGTTCACTGCTCTACTCCAGGCATTGTCGATCCCACGAGATTCACCCATCCAGCCTCGCGACTTCGAGCAACCCTACTTCCAGTTGAAACCCTAGCCTTGCGATGCCCTATCTCGCATCCATCACCAAAGCGTCGCGACCGTCCAAGATAACCCAAACCCTAGTTAATAGCCGTCGCTCCACTACCGTCGATTCTGAGAACACGAGCACACTCCCTCCCAGACTCGAGAATCTCTTCAGCATCCAATCTCCACGTGCGTGATTCGCCGCACTTCCCCCAGCACTCGCGATTCTCGATTTGAGGAAGAGTATAAATTTCGATTTCATAGGGTACGTGATTTAGAACAAGGTCGTATATTTAATTTCGAAGAATAGAAGGAGATGAGGGATTAAGAATTTATGTTCGGCCATTACTTTGCTTCTGAAATTCGTTCCAATTACAGAGGATAAGGGTGCGCGAATCTATTTACAAAGGCTTGATTTTGGCTTCCAAGAGAAGGAAGGAGGGAACAAGAATAGATGTAGTCGTACTGAAAGCTGAGAAAAGGAGACAAGATTTGAAAGAAGGCAGTTGATAGGGATAGTACGTGAATATTTAAATAGAATTTCAAATAGAATTTTCAACGCGTTTTTATATCGTACACTCACACAACTGCTCCAATTACTACGAAAATTGAAACCCTATAATAATTTAATATTACCGATCCAATGAAACTGGTTTTATTGAATTCCGAGACTGCGCCTTGGAAGGCTATTTTAAATTCAAATTAAACTATAAAATTTTAAAACTGAACAAATCAGTGTTAAATTTAATTTTAACACTTTTATTATCTTCAGTATTATCAATATAAATTTTATAAGCCTTCAAATTATATTTTTAATAGGCTTAAAACTCTAGATACAACAATTTTCCCAACTTCACTTATTTAATTTAATTGTTTGATTTTCAAAAAATTTATGATATCCGTAATTCAAGTTAAAATTATACTATTGAATATCTAAAATCAATCGAATATTTCTGATTTTAAATGCTTAAAAATTCTGGGTCGTCACAATTTATGTACCATACATATGCTTATTGTTTCACTTAAATTATTGACAACTTGATAAACTGATGTTTTCAACCTGTGGAGGTTTATTTCCATTTTACATATGTTTTTATTTCACTTAAACTGTTCATTATTGTTCAAATTAGATGTTTCACTTTGTTGTTTTCTGTCATTGAGATTTAAAACAGATATGATATAGCATGTATGTGATGTGTTTACTATTTAATATGTTTATTGATTTATTATGCATGATTTGTTACATATTTGGACCGTTGGTATATGATCTGGTACAACTACAGAAGTATAGTATTTAATTATTTACTATTTTCAGGAAAGATAATTTACTGTTACCGACAAAACAGTTACCGACATATCGGTATACCGACAAAATGGTTACCGATGTACCGACAACGGTAATGGTAAGCATTTTTTATTTACCGAAGAAAATGGTATGGTAATGATACTTGTATAATGGTAAAGGTAACCGTTACCATAACAGCCCTATTTTATTTTAATGGTGGGAACTTATTGCAAAGATCGTGTTTTTCTACATTGTTCTTTAACATGGACTTTTAATAACATTTCTAAATCCTGTATTAGATTGTTCGAGGTTTTAAGTGTTTGAAAATGATATTTAAATTTGGTATTTTTATATAATAATTTTAGGGAACTTTTCTAACATATTTTTCAGTATTTTAAAGTTGGTTGAAGTTTGAATATATTTTTATTAATTATTTATGAATTTTCAAAGTAAAGAGGTTTTATAATATAAATCATGTTTTCAATTATTTTTGTCAAATTCTAAATGAGTTATTTTTAAGTAATATTTTACATAGATATTTAAAACATATTTACAAGTACTTTTGAAGTATATCTATAAGTTTGGAAAAGTGAGTTAAGTGTTTTATAAAAGAACAAAGAAAGTTTTGAATAATATCGGTTATGTTGTAATAAACGTTTTTGCGAAGTTATGTAAAAGTATATTATCTTATTAATAAGTATACTTTGATCTTTAAAAAGAATAAAGATTATGACAAGTATGGAATGGTTTTTGGTTTGTTGTGACAATATGTTAACAACATTTGTCTTTAATCCTTTTTATTATTCTTATGAACGTAGATAAAAAGAATGTTTTAAAGATAAGCATAATGAAATGGTTTTGGGTTTGTACTAACAATATTTAAGTAACATTAGTCTTAAACCTTTTGAAGTAGATTGGTGAATATACTTAGATCCTTAAAATGGATATTTCAAAGGTAATATCAAGTATAGATTCTTTTGAAAAGGATAGAAAAATTAAAAGTTTAAAGTAGGAAATCTTGTTAATGGTTTGTAAATATACTTATTCCATTTGAGATAAGCATATGAATACTTTTTGAAGTATTGGAAGAGTACAAATGAATGGTAGAAATTGGTAAACGAAGTTTTATTATATAAAAGAATTTTTACTAATAAAAGAGGTTTTTATTAATAAAAAATATTAATTGAATAAAAAAAAGGATTAGAAGTTGCTTTTGTGACTTAATCGTGCTTTTTGTGACTTAATCATGCTTTGGGTGTTTATTTATTTATAAAAGTATTTAGTCGTATACTTAGTACTAAAAGCCGATGAAGTTGGTGTTAACCGCATTTTAACCAAGCGAATTTCAACTAGAATTATAAGGTCAGAATGAAGAAGGAAACAAATTACGAACTTGGAAGCATGATTAGAAGAGCCAGAAGAGGTTACTCAAGAAATTCCATGAAGTATTGGAAAAGTTGGACCTCTCGGTACTAAGAGAAACCACTTGGGATCGAGAGCTTTTTCTTGTGATTTAACTTCTCGGTACCGATACTTCGAGCACTATGTTAAGCAATCATCATCGAATGCTTTTTTCAAAGAATAGATGAGCAACTCTAAGGATATATGAGAAGAAAGCTAGATAAGGTAAGCAGTATTAGGGAAGTTATCAGAAGAAACTTGATCTTCATTGAAAAGTCTTTGGAATGCATCAAGTCAGGGATAGGAGGACAAAACTAGTAAAGGAGAAGGGCTTTCACCATAAAGAGACCACTCGGTACCAAGGGTTTTATTGGAGTTCGGGTTGGCCTGTTCACACTTCAACCTATGGGCATGTATCTGGACCTCGAACTACATAGGCACCTGGATCTGCATAACGATTTCTCTATGAATATCGACCCTATGAAAACTAAATAATGATCTTTTCTCCACTTTTGGGCACTTCTCCTGCTTCGTCCTCTTCTTCCTCAACTGCTCCAATAACTATTAAATCTGAGATCCACTAGATTGTGATCGGATCTAACTGAATTCATTGTAATCTGCAGAGAAAATAATAAATCATAAGGTTAAAGTAGACGTAGGCCAGAGCATTTGCTGAACCACTATAAAAATTGTGTCTACTGCTTTTACGTTTATTTTATTGGATCTACACATCTATTTGTGCTTTCACCTGATATTTGGGTGTTAGCGTCATTTTTAGGTCAATAGTAGACTTGTTTATCTGTAAGGGTTAAGATTGTTGTTTAAGTAGGGTGTAGAAGCAATAATGCTCTAATCTTTCAAATTCGCTCTTAACCGAGGGATAGTGTGAGATGAAAAGGTCGAATACGTGTTAATATACAAGACTTGGTTTCCATATGCGATCGTCTGTTTTGAACTTGATAATCGATTGGTCGACTATCGAACTTGACCAGAAATCCATCGATTTGGTTTTGAAGAGATCGGGATCAGTATGTTTTTTTTACTCATCGAAAATGCTTCAAAACTAATATGTGATTTCTATGTTTTGGAAGCGGTTATGAGTAGAAGCTATAGAGTTAAACCATCTATCCTAAGGTTAAGTCTAAGAAGGAGGTTAACTTTAGCATTTATCGGAGGACTTATACTGGAATCCATTTGGGGATTCGTGTCCTGTGTGAATGATGAAGACTCGTGTGAGAGATGTTGAATGTAACCTCGACATCAAAAATGATATAAATAGAGTAAGAGCATAGTTTGGGGTTTAGCTAACCCACAACATGGTATCTTAACTCCATATCTAGGGTATGCCTATCGATGTCGCGCACAGAAGTTGATGGTATTTGGGATCACATGTTTTAGACGTGGGCCAGCTATGTTTACATTATGTATATTCTATCTAGAGATATATGACACTCGGAGGTAGTTTCTAACACTTGTGCATGGACATCCACTTTAGTTTACTGGATGCATTTCCATAGAAAATCCAAAAGCTTAGCATTTTGGATTGTACTTCAATATTATTATGTCGTGAGATGCAAGCAGCACAACTATTTTTAGATTTACATTATTCACCCTAGACATTATTTATTATATCACCTTATGTACTTATTGGATGTGGTTATTTTGAGGAAATAATCGTTATGGCATTCCATGTGGTCTCAAAAGTACTTTTATATATTGTACACGTAATTTTTTAAGTTTCTCACACCAGACTTAGGTCTTACATGTAGTTTTTTCTCTAAATTCCTCATGTGCTCTTTCAAGTAGTCCAAAAAGGTAGGTTTTAGTTGGATGTTCTAGAACTCAAGGAGACAAGATGGATGTTTCATCTACCGTAGTATTCTTATTGTCACTGCAATACTACTATGCATATATCAGCATTAATGAGGACATGCTGCTTGACTGTCCAGGCTTATGATGGTATTTAGAATCGTAACTTTAAAATGCTGTACACTTATAGTGATAGTTTCATATTGTCTTTTGATATTATATGTTATCATTCCGTTGGGAGATTCTGATATTTTGTTCTTCATTTCTTTTTCTATTTCTTTTTCTTTTTATTTTAGCATAACAATCTATCTTTCTAGCACTTGGATAATCGATACACGAATACGTATTACTATCGACATTTGGGGGTCGAAAAAGCAGATTGTTACATTTGGTATCAGAGCTTAAGTTATGTAAGAACCTTGGTTTTGGTGGGGTATGACTCATTAAGAGATAGGGTAATGGAATCCCCCAGCATGAGTAGAGTGTATTATACTAATGAGAGTGTATTTGTATTTATTATAGATGTATGCCTTAAAGGTAATACGAACAACAAAAATTAAAGATCTTACATAAGGTAAATTGTATAAGTATGAATCGTGATAGTGTAGTTTCAATTAATGTAGATATTAATGATGTTCATTCATTACCCCATATTAATTAGTTTAGTCGTGCTCGATAGTTTATGAGCATTGTTATTCTTTGTAGATGATTTGACATGCTCGAACAGTTTATGAGCATTATTATCATTTATAGATTTATTAGATTAGTCATGCTCGGCTAGTTTGTGAGCATTAACTATTGTTTATTGTTTACTGATTTATGCTGGACCATTTTATGAGCAGTTTTACCTTTCTACTTAATGGGTTAGATAGACGATATTTGTAGATGCATTGAAATGAACACCATGTGAACTGAGTTTCTCAGTTTGACTATAAGGCGTTCGATGACAAGGTTGGGTTGGAAGCTAAGTTTAGTAAAAGATATTTACTATAATATAAAACGATGGATAAGATATTTTAGGAATAAACATTTGTGAAAAGATTTTACATAAGAAAGTAATTTTATATAAGTGTGATTTATTAAATATGATTTGTAAGTAAAAGAAGGATTTAAATTGATATTTTGAGAACTTAAGTGCTGGTGTTTTGGAAATGTTTTTTAAGACTTTGAAGAAAATAATAATAGTATTATTTGAAAACAAATATTTAGGAAATTGGTTTATGAGATCGAGATCAACGTACTTAGTAATATTTATGAAGTATTTGATACCGTTTTGAACTTATTTTTTGATTAATACGGAAGGCTTGATTTGAATGTACCAAACTTACTTCTGTCACTTGAAAATAATTCTAAAGGTAACTGCAGCACCATCGACATTTATTTTTGGGTTTTAAAGTATGAGATGCTACAGGAGTAGTTTGCTACAAAGTTGTTTTAGTAACACAGGTTTCGATTTAATCCCAAAAGTATGATTTAATGTACAAAAGATATATGTATATATTGTTATTTCAAACGATTTGAAATAAAACCCAGTGTTTAGTTCTAAAGTATTCTTTAAAGAGATTTGATATAAAATATAGAGTAGTTTAATAGACGTTTTAAACTTTCTTTATGGAAAATATTTGCATGTATGTATGTTTTGTAGGTGGCCTAAGTGGTAGTGACATAGTCCAAAATAAATGTTGGAGCTTTTCGTGTTTTCTCTTTTTGGGTAAAGTGTGTTTAATAAATAAGTGAAACTTTGTTAAGTTATTTTATGGACACATGTATCATATGTATTTGGATAGTATGGTATGTGTTTCATGTTATGATATGCTATTTAATAGTTTTCAATTGTTAAAACGAAATGGATTTTTTTTGGACAGTCGAAAACTTCCAAATCGTTATAAAACTTGAAACTAAGTATTTTGTGAAAATATAAAGTTGATTTTTTGTAACTCTTGAATAGAGAAGATAATAAGTTAAAAAAGTTTTAAATTTGCTGAACATCCTTATTACGTGAAACGAAATTGATGTTTGGTATATATTCTTAGGAGGTAGTGGAGTATTATATGAGTATGAACTTAAGTTATAAAATGTTTATAAACTTGAAGTTATGTTTTTATGAAATGATTCAACAATGGTTTTAGTATTGAGTGATATACTATTTGTTTTAAAAGAATGTGATAAAAAGAAATTGGTATAGTTAAGAAACCGATAGAATAAAAAAAAGTAAGTTGTACATAGATCTTTTTATTCATATGATCGTTCTTAATCTAGGATTCTAGTACATAATTTCGAGGTGATTTACACTAGTTCGAATAAGGGTTTTCACTCAATTACTGATGTCGAATATTTGATATGGTTTATTGATACGATCCCAAAGTTTTCTATCATAGTATATGGCTATGTAAAGAGAATAGGGGTTTCTAATATAGGAATCTGATCAGAGTCCATCCTAGAGAGTTAAATTGATATATACTAGTTTGAAAGTGAAATTTATGTAATCGAGCAAGTGATCTAATCAAATTTTGCATATGGATGGTCCATGCACATTGTATGGGCTTTAGTATATGCATACTATGTTTTGTTGGCTTATGGAGAGTTTATATGATGACTCTTCGATTTTTTATGAGGTAGCATGGATAATCGACTAATTAATAACCTAATGCTATTGAGCGTAAGGTGTGCTTAGTAGATTGTTTATCGTCCTTGTGCGATAAGGGGATTTTTGAACTTGAGCAAACTATGGGCTTTGTTTGCTAGTCATTTTGGATACTGTTAAGTAGTGCTATGTGACTGTTTCTTTTGGTGTCATGTTAGAATTTCAAGGATGAAATATTCTAAGTGGAGGAGAATGTAACGATCTGGAATTTCACAAACTTCGTATTTAAATATCTGAATTATTTAATTATTTGAACCTTGGATTAAATGCTATTGAATTGATTTAATAATGTTGTTAACCTCCTTTTAAGTAATAACTAATCACGGTGAGCTTATTTTAGAAAAATGTTTATAAAAATAAATACTTTGAAGAAATATCGATAATGTGATCGAAAATTGTTTTATCGCTAAACAGTTTTTTACTGTTCAGAAGTTGTTCAAAATTATTTACAAATATTTATTTGTTTAGAAAATCTTTAACATGAAAAAAAAATATTTTACTGTATGGAAAATAAAATATTGATGATGTCGTTGGTGATGTCATGGGAAGATATTTTGAAAATGTGCTTTTATGGAAAGTCATTAGTGTTAAATAATAGATGTAAAAGTGTAAAGTAAAATAAGCATGCAAGGCACATTGGAGGGGGTCTTAGCCATGTAGAGGAGGGGCTAAGGCGTGTATTCACTTCATAATTCATCAAAGCTTCAAATGTAATAAACACTCAAAAATAGTGGAAGTGGATTAGCACTAATCCACTTTGTTCTTCACTAATCTTTCTATAATCAAATCAAATCTTTTCCAAACTCCATCCAACATCCACCGATACCTTTGAACACCTTATGAAGCATGGATATAAAGTAAAAAGTTGAAGAATCAAAAGAGGAGATGGGGTTTCCATGATGTGTGAAAATATAGAGTTAAAATGTAATTAACTAAGTAAAGTTATAAACTTTAGACCATTTTTGCTTTTGAAAGCAAATGACAACTTTATTTGTATAACATCACTCATATTACCTTCTATAACATGTGACACAGCCTAGACTTGTGTTTACATATTACCTTGTATAACATATAGCATGACCTAGACTTTGTATTTACATGTTTACTGGGCTTGTATGTTGAATTGAAGTATGTTTGAAAGTGTTTAAAGCGAGAATAGTCGCTATAAGTGCACTTTGATATCCTTTAATTTTAACTTGTCTAAATGAAAGATTTATAAAATTAACTTAGGATAATTTGATCTGGTTTTTCTCCACACATATTTTAGTATATGGAACAGTAAAGAAATGGATTGGAAAGCTATAGAAATTGTGAGCCAAAGTTGTGAAAGTAAGAAGCGAAAAGGTCGTTATGGATGCACTTTGAAAATGCCTTGTTTTTGGTGATTTTCGAAATTAACTTTGAGAAACATCATAGGGGATTCTTTGCATTTAAGATAAGTAATATAAGTGTACTTATTACTGAAAATATTTTGAAGTTTAAATCAGTCATTAACTTGTAGAAAAAAGTTGCAAAAGTATATGGCGAGAAGAAGGTATCTATATGAGCACTTTAAAATACATTATTTTCGAAAATATTTATAAATAAATTGAAAGATATCCTCAAGGGATCCTTCCCATGTATTTTAAGTACCTAGGATTATACTCGCTATAAAATTTTCAAAACTTAAATCATTTGTTTAATTGGTGAAAACTAGTTGCAAAGATTGTAATTTTCTATGTTGTTCTTTAATAAGGACTTTTAACACATTAACAATGCTGCAATAGATTGTTTGAGGTTTCAAGTGTTTAAAAATGATATTTAAATTTGGTATTATTTTCTAATTATTTTAGGTATATTTTCTAACATATTTCTCAGTTATTCTAAAATTGGTTTGGAGTTTAAATATATTTTAGTAATATTTACGAATTTTTAAAGTAAAGTGGTTTTATAATATAAAACATGTTTTTAATTATTTTTGTCAAATTCTAAATTAGTTATTTTTAAGTAATATTTTTGATGTATATTTAAAACCTATTTATAAATATTTTTAAAGCATATAAGTTTAGAAAAGTGAGTTAACTTTTTTATAGAAGAACAAAGAAAGTTTTGAATTATAACAGTTATGTTGTAATAAATGGTTTAGGGAGTTATATAGAAGTATATTATCATGTTAATAAGTATACTTAGATCTTTAAAAAGAATTTTTTAAAGATAATGAAAAGTATTGAAAGTTTTTGGGTTTGTTCTGGCTATATGTTAACAACATTCAACTTTAATTTGATTACACATACGAATGCAGATAGATTTTTAATAAAAATGTTTTAAAGATAAAAATGAGTGAAATGGTTTTGGGTTTGTACTGACAATGTTTAAGTAAAATTACTCTTAAACCCTTTGAAGTAAATTTGTGAACATGCTTGGATCCTTAAAATGGATATTTCAAGGCTAATAATAAGTATGAATTCTTTGAAAAAGATAGAAAAAGTAAAGGTTTAAAGTAAGAAATCTTGTTAATGATTTGTGAATATACTTAAACCATTTGAGATAAGTATATGAATACTTTTTGAAGTATTGAAAGAGTATAAATGAATGGTGGAAATTGCTAAATGAAGTTTTATTAAATAAATGAAGTTTTATTAAATAAATGAAGTTTTATTAAATAAATAAGTTTTACCAATAAAAGAGGCTATAATTAATAAAAAGTATTGATTAAATAAAAAGAAGTTAGCGGTCTCTTATGTGACTTAATCGTGCTTTGTGTGTCTTAATCGTGCTTTGTTTGTTTATTCGTTTATGGAAAGTATTTAGTCATATACTTAACACTAAAAGAAGATGAAATAGCTTGTCAATCAGTGAGAGTTAAGATAGTTGTTTGAGTAAGGTGTAGAAGCAATAGTACTCTAACCTACCGGCTTCACTCTAAACCAATGGATATGTGAGATGAAAAGGTTCAAAACGTGTTAAATATACATGACTTGGTTTCCATATGTGATCATCTATATTGAACTTGATAATAGATTAGTCGACTATCGAACTTGGTTGGAAATCCATCGATTTGGTTTTGAAGAGACAGAGATCGGTTAGCGTTTAGAACTTCAAAAGCAACATACAAGTTCTAGTTTTTGGAAGCGGTTGTGAAGTGGAATGCTATAGAGTTCAACTGTCTATCCTAAGATCAAGTCCAAGAGAGAGGTCAATGTTAGCATTCGTCGAAGGATTTATGTTGGAATCCATTAGGGGATTTGTGATTTATTCGAGATGCTGGAATCAATTTGGGAATTTGTGTTCTATGCTAGTGATGAAGATTCATGCATATTCCCTAAAATCATGAAAATCGATATCGAATCCATCAAATGGATATTCCCTAAAATCCAAAAAAGAAGTCATCAAAGTCAATAATAAATGAAAAGAACTAACCAGATCAACCAAAAATCGATAAAACGGAAACCCTTATAAAAATAGGCAAATTGACTGAATTTAACAGCGCCAAATGTTTGGTGGTTTTCCTAGACGTCTAAGCTGAAGATTCGGAAGTTTTCTTCCAGATCGCCTAAATGTCTGGGAATAACCTCAGACGTCTAAGTAGTAGGTCTAGAATTTTTATTCCTTTGCATTAGACGTATGAGTGTTTTCCGAGACGTCTAAGCTAAAGCTCGGGCAAAATTTGCCTAGGCCAATGATGGCAAAATCAACTCGTAAGTGATCGAATGAGCGATGGTGGTTAGGGATTTATGCCAAGCGACAACCGAGCCTTATAGGCTCTTCAATACACTCCATACAACATGTCCAAATATACATAGTAGGATTTTCATAGATTTTGACTTCAAAATACCAAAAATTGGAAAATTCACCAAA
This sequence comes from Allium cepa, assembly GCA_030765085.1. Taxonomy (NCBI): domain Eukaryota; kingdom Viridiplantae; phylum Streptophyta; class Magnoliopsida; order Asparagales; family Amaryllidaceae; genus Allium; species Allium cepa. The sequence continues at coordinate 963,731,873 of CM060928.1, forward strand.
CTAATTCATTCAAAAGCAATTGAACATGAATAGATGTTAGGAATTCACACCTAACAACATTAAAATCTATAGACATAGATATGAGTTCAAGAACTCACCTTTAAACACAAAATCAAGGAATGAGAAGCTCTAAAAGGAAGCAAGATCAATTCCTCTTCACTACATCTCTACAGTCTTCAATCTATTATCAAAGGTAAAGTTTTCCTAAGTTGAGTTATAGGAAATTCCAAAATTTGAAGAGAGATTGAGATGGAGAAGATGGAGAGGATGCTTACCTAAGCTTCTCTTTAATCAAGAACTAGAACTTTAATTTCCTAAGAGAACCAGGGCTTAGGATTTTAATTTCCTTTCTTTTCCCACATATTTCCTTTTGCTTGAATGTTAGGAAATTATGAGTAGAATGAATGAAGAATATAGGAGTTAGGGTATTTGGTAGAGGAGTTTAGGTTATCTTATTGGGTTGGTGGGCTAAAATCAAACCCAAAGCCCAAATGAAAATACCAAAATCCTAATCAACTTCAAACATATTGATGTTTATGCTCAAACAAGTTGTAAATGCCATTTGGAACTCAATGAAAGTGGTCTCGAGTCCAGATTTGACTGTTTACAAGAAGTCACGTTTTGGACTTTAAATTAAATCAAGGACGCGATATTTAAATAAAATATTTAAATAAGAAATCGTAAAATATGCAAATTATTACAGACTCCTCTCCTTAAAAAATGTATCCTCGCAATATTTAAGAAGGAAATAAGGTGTAACAACCCTTTTTGTGACATAACAACACAAAAGCAAAAATTGAAATGAGAAGTTCACCTTAAGGAGCACGAGAGAGTAAGTCCAGATGTGTTCGCTCGATGAATTCTTTGGATTCCCAAGAACAATCCTTAAGATTTGCGGACCATTAAACTTTCACAAGCAGAACATCTTTGTTATGAAGGTGCTTAACCTCCATAGCAATGATACGAATAGGATGTTGCTCATAAGTCAAATTAGGTGAAACTTCAATTTATTTAATAACACCTGTAACGACCCGTGAATTTCGGTAATTAAATATTCCATATTTATAAGATTTTGGAAAGAAATTTATAAAGAAATATAATTGTTATAATTTGTAATGCAGTAAATGTTAAGAATTAACCTATTAAATATTATATTGCTTAAAATGGAATTAATTAAAAAGGTTGAATTAAATGAAATCCTATTTATTGGAACCTCATTTATTGCTAATGAAAAAGTATAATAAATGAGTTATTGCAAGAAATGGAAAGTTGAATAGAATTCTAATGAATGATAATAGTGGAAAAGATTTTTACATGTGTATAAATTGAATATGAGAGAGGAAAGTATTTAATTGATTTATGTAATAAACCATTGTTAACGGTAATTAGAATAAATTAAGGAAGTATGTTAATATAAATTAATTATTAATAACTTAAAAGGAATTCCAACCAATTCAAGTTAAATGTTACACTTGGTTATAAATTGAATATAAGAAAACTAATATAAATATTGAATAAATTTATGGAATAGTTTGTAATAAATGGTAATTAAGTAAAACCAGTGTTATGTGAGTAATTATAATATTGGGGTGTAAATAATGAACCTATAAAAGTGTGATTTAGAGTTAATGACAATATTTATTGTACGTTACTTATTTTATTTGGTTGTTAAGTTTAATTTGTAATCAGTTTCAATTAATTCACTAAATTATTGCAGTTAATGTGGAATAAATCGGTAAGTGAGAAATATTGGATTCAATAAGATGTAACCAAGGTTCATAATAGGATAATTGATGTAATAAAAAGGCGTGAAACCAAGTGAATCAATTTATTTAGAATAGTTAATCGTAATTAATGGATATAATTTGCTAAGATATAATAAATGGAAATAGGAAGGTTATTAACTAAGGAAGAAATATGTAATAACTGCATTTATTTGTAAGTGGATGAAATTTATTTCTATATTAATTGAATAGTGGGATAAGATGATAATTGTTAATGTGATAAGAATAGGCCAATAAAAATTCTTCCCATAAATTGATAATCGATTCAATAATGTAATATTATCCATGATAGGGCAATTAGATTTATGATAGAATGGAAAGTCTATTAAATGGAAATATTGAAAATAAAATTTGTAATTTCTAAATTTTGAAAATTTGAAGCAGGGGTAGTAATTATTGTAATAATTAAATGAGAGTCAGTTAGAACTTAATAAACCTTAATGTATATTAATGAGAACTGTGGCAATAGTGCAAAACTTTAATCATTTACCTATTCATTAATGCATTGAATTAAGTCTCAATCAAATAGCAACATTTGGCTTGTTATTAATAGTTTTTGAGTGGAAATAAAACGTTAATGATAACAAGTATTTTAAGATTAACCATCTATTTAGTATATTAAATTATAACTGATAATCAATTGCAATAAATAAAAATAATTATTACATTAATGTTAATTGAAGTAATATTTGAAATTTATGTCAATTCCATTTATAATATAACTATGGGTTGATGTAGCATTGTAAATCAAGATTTATTAATTTATTTGAATATAAAGAATTAAGGTAATTGAGTTTTGCAATTAAGTAAAATTAAACATTTATTATTACGTTAATTGAAAATTTAGTTGAAATTGAATTTTTTTTCGTATGTTAATTTCATCCATTTGGCTATAATGGATTGAATAATAAGAACGAAGATTTAATTCAACGAAATTTTTGGAAACTTAATTGATAATTGCTAAATTTAATAAAATTGAAAATTTGACACTGAAATGGGAAGTTAATCAACTTTAAATTGGCTTTTGATTGGTTTGAAACATTTTAAATGATTGAAACATAATAAAGGTGAGAAAATTTGTCAAATTTAAGATTTTAAAAAAAAATTATGAGTTTTAATTTATTTAATTAATATAAAAATAGCCATTTTGGCCACTGACTCGGATTCCAACGAAACCAGTTTCATCGGATCCGGTGAATTATAATAGTGTTTCAAGTTTCGTAGCGATCGAACTTGTCGTTTGATCGTACGGCCTCGAAACGCGTTGAAATTTATGCAATTGAAATTTATTGAAATCAATTTTGAAAATATTGATTTCAGCTTAACTTTTTCATACGATGAAATTTGGTAGTGAAACTTTTTCCATCGCGTTTAAAATATTTTTAAACATCTATTTTGATATATGGGTTTACCCAATTTCGTTCCAGGGTCAGAACGGACTTTTTGGGCCACGTTAGCGTTAGCACGTACATCTATCAACCCGATCCATATATTTATTTTAATTTGCCTATAAATACCATGATAAACCCTAGCCTTCATCTATTCTCATTTATCTGCGCGAAAAAAATTCATCAACCCTTCCTCAATGGATGCAAAACCTAGATCCAAACACAATTGCAAATCAAATCAAAAGCTAAAATTTCATAGTCCTCAGAAAAATCTAAAAAAATATATGTTGAAGTTCTCGACGAGCGTAATTCAATGGTGTAATTCGTTTTTCAATTCGAATTATCGTTTGCTCACAAATTTAAGGTTTATCCACGGCCGCTCATCATCGCCGCGATAAAATTCGTTGGATCGAGAAACCTTTTCTAGGTTTTGGAGAGGAAGCCGAGGGGATTTCATCTATATGGTTTGTGTCGCGAATTAACGGCTGCATCGAGCTATTTAATTCGATTAGGGTTTCAATTCTCGGCGGCGGCTACTGACTCCTGGTGGGGGTCGGACTTTGGCGGCAGGTAGAAGAGGCATTGGCGAGCTTGGAGGCGACGTCGACGGAGCGTATGGAGGTCGAAGGCGTTGGATTTAGCAAGGCGTTGGCGGTCGTTCTACACTGTTCGCATGTGCTTCAGTGGGTTCTGGAAATCTTTTGCGTGACTTGCGTGGGGAGATAAGGAAGGGATGGCGTGCCATATAAGGGGTGAGATGTGTCCACTTTTTTTTAAAAAAAATTTGTAATTCAATCGCAATTTTCGCTACATATTTCACATACGAACTCCATTTTACATGCGGTTTCTTTTATTGGGATCGTATTGAAATTCCAGACTTGATGACGCTGGTTTGGACGAATTTTGAGACGGTTAAATTTTTGGGTTTAAATTGGATTTAAATTCAATCTAAATTCAAAAAGGTGAGTGTTTTAACTCACTCACAACTTCTAAGATTTCTTATGTTTGTTAAATTGATTTATGATGTGTTTAGAAATTTATTTGTAGTTGTTTGGCATATATTTCATCATTATCTCACTAAATTTGCATGCATACAATTTACTTGTTATTTAATTCATTTTTGGATATAAACTGCCAGTTAAAATTTTAGTTAAATTTATTATTGCATATAAACTGCTAGTTAAATTTATTTATTTTTGCATATAAACTACAGTTAAATAGTTATTTAATTCATTATTGAAAAATTAACTGTCAGTAATTAATTATTATTTATTGATGTGATTGTTTGAATTGGATGATAAATTGATGAATGTTTGATGATTGATATGATGGATGAGTGGATGCTGTATTTATATTGCATAAACTGCAAGTTATTATGCATTTTCATTTTATTCGGTATTGCGGTTTGAAATGATATACAACCGCATTTTTATTTTTAAATCGCGGATTGAAGTGATAAATATCTGTATCACTTGACCATAGGATAGAAAATTATATACAGACACCGCGGTATATATATAATTATTTTTGAAATGATTTTCTATGGTTTTGGAAAGAATACGGTTTAATAAATATTAAATTTTGATATATGTAATAAAAATCCTTGGATTTAGCTATGTACAATTTTTTCGAATTTTAAAATAAGCTAAATAATGAAGTTGATTTCGTTTATATAATATGGTTAAGAATATATTTGAAATTCTATTGTTAGAGTTTATAATGACTCAAATAAAAGTAAGGTTGAAGATAAATGTGAATATGATTTGAATTAAAGTATTTAAGAATTTTTCTCGAAAATTTGTTTTAAAGTGTAATAAATTAAGATTTGAACAGGTAGGATCTTGTAACTTGATTTTTTTTATTTGAGGATTTAAACGAATATCAAATTTATTTAAAGAATATTATCAAGTAAATTTAATTAAAAAATATTGAAGTTAAAGGGTTTTACCTGAATAATATTTGTTTAGTAAGTAAATATTTCAAATTTAAATAATAGGAATTGGATTTGATATATATTAAATTATCAAAGAATCCATTTTGAAATAGTGGAATATTTAAAGATTGAAATAGATGAACTATAAAGTTTTGAAATATAAAATATTTAAGCTTTGAAATATATGGGAATTAAAATGGTTTATTTGGAGGTTCATAATTGATATTGGGATTTTATTGTGAAACTTAAAGAAGCTGTTTTATTTTATAAAGTAACATAGTATTTGAACCATTAAGTATTAAATTTATGTTTTAAAGCTATGGTTTCAAGGTATATAGATTTGAAAAGGCTATGATTTTTTGGAAAGATATATTTGATATCATATGGATTTGGGTCTTTAAAATATAAAATCGTATTTATATGGTTTGAAAGAGATATTATATTCTGGTTTTAAAGTATAAATTATTTTGAAATGACCGCGGTGTTATAATAATGATTGGTTGTTGAAGAGACGGGGATCAGAAGTTGTCGTACTCTCTACCAACCCCAAAAACCACTTTAACAACCGTGTACGCGGTGGAGATTCCAGAATGAAGTAGGTTGGTGGCGGCGTTTCCTATAAGGTAAATACGTGGACCCAACTCCCATGAGTTGGCATAAGGTGGCTAAAACATGAGCAATTCTCGGGCCAAGGGGGTTAGCGCCCTTTATCGGACACTCCTCTTCGATACTATACTCTGACTTTGGATTGATTCGATGGCCATCCTTATTTTTCTTGATTTTGGGGGAGTTTGTTCGAGGTGGGCGTTAGCTGCGACTATGCGTTTCCACCAGCCCGGATAGCAATTGGTATATCTTCCCTGGCATTGCCTAGCTGTGCCGTGTCACCTACCCTAGCGCGCCTTATACGATTTTTTTTGTACCATACCTATGGAGTGCCCTCTGACAACGCCCAATACGGGGAAGATTACGGTACTGTATAGACTATGGGAATTTATTTTGTGTTAAGGGCTATATGGGTAACCCCTTAACGCTTTTTAAAAGTAAATTTATTTTACAAATAAACACTATTATAATAGCGAAATATACTACATAGTAAATAGTTTAACGGATCCTTAAGAGATGTGAATCCCGAGCATATTTTAAGTTACTGCACTCATATTTATTCCTGTTGATTTAACTTACATAAGATATTTTAGTCCTGACTCGAGTGTTTTGTCTTTTCAATTCGCTCGGGTCAGTCCGAGCGTTTCAGGATTTGAAGATTTGGCTCTGGAGGACGGAGACGAAGATTTGTATTATTATTATTTATATTATTGCAATACACTCATACTGTTCTGCTGCATTATTATTGGTATGTGTAACTCTGATATGTATTATATGAATATAATCAAATGTTTTGTAAACAGCTTTATAAACTGTATATTTGATTATTATATTTTATCCTTCCGTTGTGAGATTCTGTTTTGTTTTTATTTCTTTCTTGTTTTTTTATTTACCCCATAACAATCCGCCTTTCCGTATGGTTTGTATTGGCACGTGTGTCGATTTAAAGCGTGCGAAAAGGCGGGATGTTACAACACTGGTGTCAAGAATAGAATCGGAATCTCTAAAGCATTTCCATAGTTGAGAATGATGGAATACGTCATGAATAGCAGAAAGTTGAGCCGGTAATAAAAGATGATAAGCCACGGAACCAATGCGTTCGGTGATGGAAAATGGGCCAATATATCGAGGTGCTAATTTTCCCGAATGACTGAAACGCACGACACCCTTCATCGGTGATACATGAGTAAATACCAAATCAGACAATTCTATTCTTTCTTCGGTTATAGGCATAAGATTTTTGTCCACTTTGAGTTTCTTTCATCCTATAACGAATAAGGTCAATCTTTTCTATAGCATTACGAATAAAATCTAGACATAAAACTAGCTTCTCACCGGCTTCAAGCCAACATGAAGGAGATCGGCATGGTCTTCCGTAGAGTGCCTCGAAAGCTTCCATACCAATGCTACATTGGAAGCTATTATTATAATAAAACTCAATAAGAGAAATATGATCTTTCCAACTTACACCAAAATCAAGAACACATGCACGAAGAAGATCATGAAGAGTTTGACTCACAGGCTCGGTTTGTATACCAGATTAAAGATGACAAGCGGTGCCAAAATTAAGCTTCATTCCCAAAGCTTTTTGAAAACCTTTTTAAAAACCACTAGTAAACAATGGATCACGATCGCTAACAAAAGAGTAGGAACTCCATGCAATTTAACAATTTCTTTAACATAGAGTTTAGCTAAAAGAGGTACGGTCCAGAACATAGAGTTTAGCTAAAAGAGGTACGGTCCAGTTGGACCGAATGGGAAGAAAACGGGTGGATTTTATAAGTCTATCTACTATCATCCATAAACTGTCATGACCCGAAAGAGAACAGGGAAGACCGTCAATAAAGTCCATGGAGACTTGATCCCACTTCCAAACCGGAATGTCCAAAGGTTGCAATAACCCACCGGGCTTTTGATGCCCGGCCTTTGCGAGTTGGCAAGTCATGCAACACTTAATAAAGTTAGCAATATCATATTTCATTCCATCCCAATTATAAAGTTGTTTCATGTCCACGTACATTTTACTACTACTGAGATGAATGTTAAATTTAGAACGACGAGAATCTTCTAAAATGTCTTAATGAAGATCACTAATATTAGGCACAATAAGTCTACCAAATTTTTGAACGCCTCCACGAGCATCAATATCAAAGTCTCTCAAACCATCAACCTTATTTTTATCCCTACAACCTTGGCTAAGATGAGCCAATTCGGGGTCATGCTTTTGAGCTTCAAGAATGTGGACAAAGTCTCAAGATCATTCCATTTGGATATCATCATGGAAACAACCGCTTGTTGCTTACAACTAAGGGCATCGGTAACACGATTTTCCTTTCCGGGAGTATAAAGAATATCAAGATCATAAGATGCAAGGAATTCAAGCCCACGTTTTTAACACAAATTAAGTTCCTTTTGAGAGAACAAATACTTCAAAGATTTATGATCGGTGTAGGGAACAAATTTTTCTCCCAAAAGATAATGATGCCAAATTCTAAGTGCGAAAACGATAGTCGCGAGCTCTAAATCATGAGTGGTATATATGGGCTCGACCGGCTTTAATTGCCTAGAAGCTTAAGCATAACATTTTCCCTTTGCATGAGAACGACTCCCAAACCAACACGGCTAGCATAGGTATAAACAATGAAGTCTTGGTTTCCTTTGTGAATCACAAGAATAGGAGCATCGGGAAGGAGTTCTTTTAATTTCTTAAAAGAAGCTTCACATCTGTCTGACCAAATATATTTAACTCCCTTCTTTATCAAACTAGTAAGAGGTATGGAAATTTTAGAAAAGTCTTTTATAAAACGACCGTAATAGCCCACCAATCCAAGAAAACTATGGATTTCTGTCACACTCTCCAGCCTCTTTCAATTTTGAATCACTTCAATCTTCGAAGGATCCACGTAAATTCTGGATTCAGAAATAATATGTCCTAAAAATTTCACATGGGATTGCCAAAAGTGGCACTTAGAAAATTTTGCTTTTAATTGATTGCTCCTAAGGGTTTTCAACACAATTCGAAAATGTTTTTCATGCTCTTCCTCGATTTTAGAATATACAAGAATACCATCTATAAAGATTAGAACAAATCGATCGAGGAAGTCTTTGAAAACTCGATTCATAAGGTCAACGAAATAAGTTGGGGCATTCGTTAAACCAAATGGCATAATAAGCCGTTTATAAGATCCGCAACGAGTACGGAATAACGTCAAAGGAATACTATCCTCTGCAATACAAAGCTGATGAAAACCGATTGTTAAGTCTAACTGTGAAAAGACTCTAGCACCGCTAAGTTGATCGAATAGATCATCAATCTGAGGCAAGGGATATTTATTCTTGATGGTGAGATCATTAAGCTTGCGGTAGTCAACGCAAAGCCTAAGTGTACCATCGGATTTCTTCACGAAGATAACTGAAGCTCCCCAAGGAGAGGAGCTAGAACGAATAAACTGTTTCTGCTTCATGTTAGGATAATTGTTTACGCATCTCCTTATTTTCCTTATTGGACATACGATAAGGAGGACGAGTCATAGGTAGAGCTCCAGGGATTAGATTAATTCTGTACTCAATTGCTCGCTTAGGTGATAATCCTAAAACGGGCTCAAATATATTGGAAAATTCACAAACAACGTGAATGGGGGAAATTACATCTTCCTCATCATCACTACCATCATCATTTGGATTTTGAAAATATAAGGATGCCACCGAATTGGAATCTGAATCTTTAAGAACAACTGAAATCTGCTTAGCAGATTGGGGATGTCGAAGATGGATAGTCCTCTCGAGACATAGGATGTGGGCTTCATAACGATTAAGCTGTAACGACCCCACCGCTATGCCCAGTTTAGCAAAGAACACTACAAGTAATGTCTTCTGCTAATTTGAAGAATGTAAGGGCGATCAAATGTGAATATATCTTTATATTGACACTGACACGTCTTATTACCACTTTGAGATCCGAACTGAAAATTTTACATATGCAGTATTAATACAAAGTAATAAACACACCGATTAAAATATTCGGAACAATATATAATATAGACAAATCAGAATCAGAGTCACAGATCACAGTGGAATAATAAACATCATCATATATATGCTAGAGTATATGTCTACAAAATATCAGTACTAGAACACACAAATATACAAGACCAATCCAAATCATTTCCATAATCATTCGAAACCTAAGTAACGCAGAACATGAAAATCGACACGGAAAGCATAATCACATTAAATAATTTCAACGTCTTCACAAAATAAACCGTGCATTGTGGATCCACCAACCGGATTCGCAATTCTCAGTGAAGTCATCAAGCCTATAACATTTAAAGACAAAGTATCAACAAGTTCTTCAAATATAAAAGAGTGAGATGAACCTGTATCAAAAAGAACTCGAATAGGATGATCACAAACATAATAATGCCATCAAGGATAGAATGAGAATTACCTTGACCAAGAGAAGTGTTACTAGAGGCTTGCACAACATTCAGCTTTCCCTCTTTCTTGCTTTGAAGTTTGGGACATGAAGATTTAAGATGATCCGAACTTTTGCAATAGCGACAATAAAGGGGCTTCGGATACCTATTTGCATAATGGTCCTTAAAACCATAATTGTAGCATTGTCCACGACTAAAGGTAGTCTTTGCTATCGAAGTTGCATGCTTCCCATTCTTGTTGGGATTAGGACCTTCGAACTTAATATGCCTCTTCTTGTTATTGATGAAGTTCTTCTTGGCACCCACAACTTCAACATCAATTTCTTTATCGGCCTCTTCAAGTCGAAGAGCGGTATGTACAAGCTGACCGAAAGGAACTTCTAATTGCAAAAGTAAAGCCTTTTTGAGATTCTTATTTAACGTGTAGATAAACCTCTGATTTTTCTTCAATGGGGTATTAGTATACTTGACCCTATATTTGGAAAGGGATTCAAACAATGCGACATAATCTGTCACAGAAGATTCACCTCGAACAAGGTCAATTAAGCGTCGAGCTAAAGTTACTTTTTGTGCTTCCGGCACAAACTTCAACTCGAACCTTTCCCGGAATTACTCTCAAGTAAGATCTGCTTCAATAATCTCATAAGCCAAAAGCTAATACCAATTAATGTTCTCTCCTGAAGCATGCTAGAATCCACTTGGACTCGATGTAGATCCACAAGATTCATGCGAGAAAAGATGCGGTCGCATGTTCTAAGCCATTTAGACTTCTATAACGCTTTTAGAACCCTTGAATGGCGTTCCACCCAAATTGATATAATCACAGCACAAGCGTGCAAACCCAGATTTAGGATGAGTAGGCTTTGGAATGGGTCGGACAGCTTGGGCACTCTTTACAAGATCCAAAAGCTGTTAGGCAGACATAATATGCCATCCTAAGGTGTAGTACTGGTTTGACCAGCGCTGGGATAGCCAGGTCTGACCATTTCTCTTCTTTAAGAAAAAAGAAAGAAGAGGAAAAAGGTTATTTTCAGAATGAATATCAAACAAACTTGATTGATAAAACAATGCATCATAAAAGAAAATAGGATAGAACGGGTCCTAAGACTCGAATTAAATCCTAATGCCTGATTCCTAAGGGAGACTTAGGACAATGATCCTTGCTAGATTATTCTACATTGTTATGAAGTTTGGCTTCGATACCAAGATATGACGCCCCATCTCTATACTCACACTAACCAAGACACTACTAGGTAATGCCGTCAATTAGTACGAAGAATAAGGCTGTTAAGGAGCGACCATCTGTGTAATTGCTTTGTGCGAGTACCGATATGTCAAATAGTATGTCATGCATTTCATTTCAAGAGGAAATCTGACGTATCAATTACAAACTCAAAGCTACTACAGTGACTAAGTGGCCTTCGGAAACAAATATAATATAAGCATAACATAAATCAGTCAAATAAATTCATATCACTAAGGTGGAAACAGATATGGATATAACAAATAGAAGTGAACATCAAATTAATAGTCATACAAGATACACTACATCAACAAAAGAATAGGTACAAGTAATAGACAAAATAATAATTATACATCAAGGAGTCTCTATCTCGAATGTATAAAAACTAAAAGTACCGAGCTAAAGTAGTTAGCCAAAAGTTAGAAGCTAGTCCCTGCTAAGAAGTCAAGTATAAGCACCTGAAACACTTCGGTCTGACCCGAGTACTATTTAATAAAAAATAATAAACGGATCAGTCTAGCTATAAATATCATATAAGATGAGATAGGATAAGAAATATGACAAAAATATATGATAACAATAATGTCATACCGTGACAAGTATATATTTGATAACAAAGAAAATCATACAATATATCAAATCTCCACTAATATCCAAAAAGAATATCATATTCTTTAGCTTATTCACCAAACCTCAAATATTGACAAAATATATCAATGCAAATCACAAAAATTGGTGAAACAAAAATTCCAAAAATCAATAATTAGAAATCCAGAAAACACAAAGGGAGAGGCCTATCACAAACGGGAGCATGAGAACTCACCAACACATGTATCACAAACGGAATGCTATTCCATGGTCGCTAACCCATCAAATTTGAGCTGAAGCTCCACAAACGGCCCAAAGACCTTGGGTCGCTACCCCACCAATTTGATTTGAAACTCCACAAACGGGTTTTAGTCCCACACGTAGAAAAAGAGACATCACACATCGCTAGTCTAAATCACAATATGATCATCATTGATCGCTAAGTGTAAATTACACTAAGCTATTAAATAAATGAGTTTAGCTTCATGCCCCATAACCACTGGCTTAACTTTAATATTTACGAACAAATTGTAGATTTCCACTCTAAAATTGTCACGAGTTTCAATCAAACAAGTCTAAGAACTAACCGATGAAGTAAACGCAAGCATTTCATACCACTTGTTTTGCTAAGTCGTTTAACTGAATTTCTCATACGAATGAGATAAAGGTTTGTATATACTAATAGATTGAAAAAAGGTTTTCAAAACAAGCTTTGTATTAAAAGTAATGTTGAAATCATTTTTTATGAAAGAATTTGAGTATTTACTATTAGTGTAGAAACTTTTGTATTTTAAAGTGATAAATCATAGAAACGATTGTAAAAACAATCTAACATCAAAAATTCACATTCGACGACATGAATTAAAACCCTGAAAATCGATATCGAATCCTCAAATGGATATTCCCAAAAATTCAGAAAAGATGTCATTAAAGTCAATAATAAATGACAACAACTAACCGGATCAACCAAAAATCGATAAAATGGAAACCTATGTAAAAATAGGCAAATTGGCTGAATTTAATAGCGACGTCTAGTGGTTTTCCCAGACGTCTGAGCCGAAAGTTTGGAAATTTTCTTCCAGATCGCCCAGATGTCTGGGAATAACCTCAGATGTCAGAGCGGTAGGTCTAGAATTTTTATTCCTTTGCATCAGACGTCTAACTATTTTCCCAATCGTCTGAGCTGAAGCTCGAGGCAAAATTTGCCTCGGCCAATAATGGCAAATCAACTTGGAAGCGATCGAATGAGCGATGGTGATCAGAGATTTATGCCAAGCGACAGCCCAGCATTATAGGCTCTTCAATACACTCCATACAACATGTCCAAACATCCATAGGATTTTCATAAATTTTTACTTCAAAATACCACCAAACCTTCAATTCCAAAGCAATTGAACATGAACAGATATTAGGAATTCATACCTAACAACAATAAAAGCTATAGACATAGATGTGAATTCAAAAACTCACCTTTAAACTCAAAAACAAGGAATGAGAATCTCTAAAACAAAGCAAGATCAATTCCTCTTCACTATACCTCTATAATCTTCAACCTATTATCAAAGGCAAAGTTTTTCCTATGTTGGGTTATAGGAAATTCTAAAAATTGAAGAGAGATTGAGATGGAGAAGATGGAGAGAATGCTTACCTAAGCTTCTCTTTGATTTTAGAACTAGAACTTGAATTTCCTAAGAGAACTAGGGCTTAGAAAATTTTATTTCCTTTCTTTTTCCCCATTTTTTCCTTTTGCTTGAGTGTTAGTAAATTATGAGTAGAATGAATGAAGAGTAGAGGAATTAGGGTATTTGGTAGAGGGGTTTGGGCTATCTCATTGGGTTGGTGGGCTAGAATCAAACCCAAAGCCCAAATGAAAGTACCAAAATCCTAATCAACTCCAAACATATCGATGTTTATACTCAAACAAGTTATAAATGATGTTTTGAGCTCAATGAAAGTGGTCTCGAGTCTGGATTCGACTATTTACAAAAAAGTCACGTTTTGAACTTTAAATTAAATCAATGATGCGATATTTAAATATGAAATCATAAAATATGTGGGTTGTTACAAGAATAGTCTTAGATTTAGCTACCCAGCAACAGGGTATCTCAACTCCATATCTAGTGTATGCTTATCATTGTTGCACGTGGGAGTTGATGGTATTTGGGATCACGTGTTCTAGATGTGGACTGGCTAATTTTACCTTATGGTATATTCTATTTGGAGATATACGATGCTCAGAAGTATTTTCTGACCCTTGTGCATGGAAATCTGCTTCAGTTTACTGGAAAGTATCATTAGAAAATTCATTATATGAACGTACCTTAACGGTTTTGATTGTACTTCAATATTGTTGTGTCATGTTATATGTTATTGGCATTATTACCATGTATATATATATATATCAGCATTTGTAAGGACAAGTTGTTATAACTGTCCAGAACGATGATAGAATTTAGAACTGTAATTCTGAAATGTTAAGTATCTTAGAGAGACAGTTTTGTACTATTTTTTGAAATTATATTTTATCATGCTGATGTGAGATTCTGATATTGTATTTCTTCTTTCTTATTTTGTTTATTTTAATTTTATAACAATATGTCTTTTCGATTTTTGGATGCTTGACTCAGAAATACCGTTGATGTACTAGTATCGACATTTAAAGGTTGAAAAGGCAAATCATTACAGTTTCGCTCAGGTCCAAACTCACCTCAACTTCCCAATGATAATAAGGATAATATACCAAGCGTCCTGCGACGCTTGCCCAAACGAGTATCATCGTCACTTGGAAAATTATCCAAATGATCACAAAACTAGTCGAGAAGCACTTCCCCAAATTATCGCGAGATCTTAACTAAATTATTTAATTTTTTACAATAATAAAAATCATCCAAAATAAAATACGATGTTCAATCCAATCCTTTTTTCACTCACATGATTTTCATATTAAACTAAGTCGACCACTTGACTCCTCTTATGCGAACTCCAATCTGATTTCCTGGTTCGACCACTGAAACTTCCTCGCATGACTATAGTTGCATTTTGGAAATCTCATAGTCCCCCAAAAATCCGACCTGAATGCTCGACTTTAAGAATCAAGCAAAAAACCCTTGCCTAACTAGTGAAGATCACATAGAAACCCCTCGCTCGAACTACAGATTAAGAATGGGTACGTGAATGGACCGATCACATGAAAACAATAATGAAGTTCATGGGATTAATCCCATCATTTAAGGTGTGTGGGTTAAACATTTCTAACATAAATAAACCGATGCAAAACGTACAATTCATCCACTCGGTCCTTGCTCATTTCTGGGCAACCATCGAATCCTACTTGGTCATAGAATCTAAGTCACACTTCATCGAAGAGCTCCACTCCACTCGAAAGCTTGTGCATCAAGTTCAAATGGCAATACTCTCGATCATTGTTCCTTAGCTTAACAATCAAGATTCCCTGCAAAAGATTAATCAATACAAAAGAATTTACATATAATACGAGGGGTCAAGATTGAGATATGACTGAGCAATAAATCCTAAATTCATGCATAAAAACCCTAGACAAGATTCCTTGTCTACTTCAAAGAAGTAATAACCATTTCCACTCTGCATTTAACAAAAAAGTTAAATTGGCTAAGTTATCCCTTCATTGACAAGATACCCTGCTGCAAACGGATGAAACATTTAAGGTGAACGTCCCTTTCGATCTTAGAAATAAACCCAGATGCAAAGCGACGTCTAGAATCAATTCAAGTCATGACCTACTCGTCAACCCTTTCAACTAATAGGCCCCAAGTGATACACCTCCTCCAACGCCTACCGTAGTGGCCCAGTACAACAAAAACAGTCATCAACAATGGCCTAAAACCGCTATAAATGATAACTATAGCAGTTCGTTGTTCTATAAAAAGCAATGGCTTATTTATAACAAAAAAAATACTTCCATAAAAAAAATCATCTTTTGTAGCTTTTTTTCCGCTATTGTAATTATTTTATAGCGGTTTAATAAACGTTGTATATCAACATGCTGTAAAAAACAATGCCTTATTTATAGCACAAAACGACCATTATAAAAAATAATCTTTTATAGCGCTTTTTTCCGATATTGTAAATATTTTATAATGGTTTACTAAACGCAATATATCAACATGTTATAATAGAAACTGAATTATTCATAACATAAAAAACGTCCTAATTTTTTTTCTTTCAATAATGCTTTTATTGTAAGCTTTCTATAAAGTTTTTTAAATGCTATGGTCTATTTCTTGCATTTTTAAAATCTATTGCATCCTTATAAATACGATAGTCAATACATATCAAAATGCAACATTGAGAATATTTATAAAACATAAATCCATTCAGATAATTAAAAATCATAGAAAATATTAAATATAAAAATATAACATATTGTATCAATAGAACAAAATGTTCACACACATAAGATCCCACGGTGCTAACTACATAATATTCAATAATACACGTACACCAAAAACAAGTGGCTGATTGTTTGCAATAAAAAGAAGAAATATCATAAATCTTTCATTCTCTCACCTGCAAGTGAAACCAATATCTCCATTAGAAATGAATATAAATATGAATATGAATAAAATTGAAAAATGAAGTATCTACATTATAAAAAACCTTCTGCTAAATATCTTATCAAAAATATTCTAAGTGTCTAAATTTCTTATATGCATATGCTTTTATGTCTATATTTGTAATTAATTAGGTCGATGTGGAAGAGCTGGAAGAAACGGTGAGGCAATAACGTTATATACAGAAGAGGATAAGCCATTCTTAAGAAACATAGCTAGCATAATGGCGGAATCAGGATGTGAAGTTCCAGCATGGATGCTCAAACTACCCAAACTCAGGAAGAAGAAATACAGGCCCAAAGAGAAACCGTAGCAACTTAGGCAGAAGATGTTTCAGATTAAATTCATTTGCAATTTTGTTCTTGATATATCATACTTTTAGCTTGACATGTATCATTTTTTATCATCTTTGTCATTTTTATGAAGATTGCTGCTTATTTTTTTGGGAAAAGATTAAGATTTAATGCATTGTTATGTGAATGCTGCTTGTTTTATACTTTGTACTCCAAGAACTAAACTTGGCTGCACATTTTGGCATTGAATGGAATATACTAAAATTGTAATTTTACTTACTGCTTGTTTCATATAAGAAGATATGTTCAGTTACGTTACAACAGGCTAACGAAATCTTTACTTTCAAAAAAATTCGTATAACGTGGAAAATTAAATGCCAATGTGTTAATCCTACAGTTTACTTTGTGCATATAAATGTTTTTTTTTTAAAGATGGATACTTATATTCTTTTGGATTTTTTTACTAGTAGACTATTTTTATTTATCTTTTTGTATAAATTTGTTCATTAATAATGGTTTGACAATTTTTCATTTGCATCATGCTAAAGTTGATAAAACAACATGGTTTTCTTTATACCTAAATGTTATCTTTTTGTTAAAATATCAGTCCATTTTCCTTTTGTAAAAAATACAAAGACAATTACCTATATGTTCAAATTTAATTTTTGTGATTGTACCTGTTATAGTCTACAAATCACATTATATAATGGTAATTACTTAATAACCATTAAACTGCCTGTCGTTGTTCAAACTCTTTAAGAAAAAGGGGAAAAAGTAGATTGAAGATCCGAATTGAAATAGAAAATAAAAAAAATGCAAGTAAAAAATCAATCTGGTTTTTGAATTGTTTATTTGTATGATTTGGGTTGGATCAATTATGGTATTCGGGCAGTTTGAAAATCAAGTTTAAGCAAGAATGGAGTATCATAAGATCTTAATGAAGAAAAATTGGACATGTAATCTCTAATAATTCCCCAAGTTACTATTTGTATATCAACATATTATGACTCATGACAATGGTAAGTACATGCGTTATAACACTAGTAGATTCCTGTGTTTAATATTCCCCTGAGTCAAATATATGCAGATCCATGCCATAACACTGCTAAATTACTATGTATTAATTTATAACAATATTATTTTGAAACACAAATCTGTCTTGTAATACTAGCAAATTCCTATGAGATGATGGATTACAATTCATAACATATTTACCAACTTTTCATATCCTTGAAAGCTATCAATTTTTTACTATCTACATTATAGATCATTTAGATTTTCACAACATAGAACATACATTATAATAGATCCATAAATCGCACGCATATTAGATCCATATATTACAAGACTGTTTTATCCTAATGTTATTTTAGACTGTTTTGATATGATAAATTTCTATGTTATAATGAAAGATTATATTGTTAGTTGTGTTAATATCTAAAATTTCAAGAATCAATTATACTATTAAAAAAATGTGGATGTGCGGTCGATTACATTAATTGCAGGTTTGGATGAGTCACCAAGCACCTGGATTATGATCCTATCAGTCTGCCATTTTAGTCTGCATGCTGCCCCAATCGACAACTTATACACCTAGCATCAAGAAATTCATGGTAGATTATCAATTCATGACATATTTACGAACATCTTCCTAAAAAGCTATTAATTCTATATAATTTACCTGTCAGGATCACATCTATATGGAAATTTTCAAGCTACAATTCCAGCTGTATTAATTCTAAAATTATAAACTTAATTCATAATTAATATGAACCTTTAATAATAATAATAATTTATTATTAATAATAATACAATTAATTAACCATTTGAATTAGTTTCAAATTAATTTGAATTTCATCTTTAATTAATTTGAATTATCTTTAACTCCATCTTTAAACATTTATTACATTAAAACAACATTATTGAAAATGAATGGGCATCAGTCAGAAACATGAATTTGTCAGAGGGTATCTATCATAATAGGAGAAAAAAAACACTTGCTTTTCATTTTGTAAACCAAGTTCCTGAATTTAACAAAATTCAAAACAACATCTTCTGTTTTTAGCCATTTTTATAATGATTTTAGATCATGTTCACTTTTCTTTGGATTAGTTCATATATCTGAAAAATAATGAATTGGAGTAAGAATACCTGAACTGCAACTGCCTCTGGGGAACTAGACTCCACTTTTAGAGTCCAAAAGGACCTGGCTGCAGTATAGGAGGGGATGGGATAAATGTTGTATACTCAGCTACCGTAGAAAACGGAACAACTTGTTAGGACAATGAATAAAAGGATGGATAAGCACTATGCCCTACAACCTGCCTGACAGGAGAAGGCAATGTGGACCTGTAAGTGGCATGTCCTACAGGGTACCCCATGCCCATAGCATGATATCCCATGCCCATGGGCAAATAAGGAGACATGTGTGGCATGCGATAGCATGCATTGGGCGAAGGCAGCATACAAACTCCCCCGCCTGTAATTTGTAGGGCATTTGCATGCATTTGGAGGGCCTTTACATACGAAACTGATTCGTCTAGTAGTGATGCTCGGTCTAGCTGAAACAAAAATACACAGGTTCAGATTTATAACTGACTTGCTAGTCGCTGTATGTATGTTCTTATGCTTTTATATTTCAGCTTATGAGAATTGGGCATGGGTTCTTACAAGGCCTTTAATTTTCCTTTTATCTTATCCTGTCGTTTCTGTTTATGAATCATACAATGTAATTAACCTTGTCAGTGTATGAAATTAAAATAGCCAGCTGTGTCATAAGAGCAATGACTTAGAATGTATTTGGATCCTCACCCTCTCAGTCATACTGTACATCTCCAAAGTTCGATTTCGCTTTCTTTTCGGTTGTGACTCATAGCTCCCTCCGTCACCTAAATTTCAACCCATGGAATTAATTATTGTGAACTTATTCATATTTCTTAACTAGCAGATCAAATAGTGCTAGCTGATCATGTCTAATGATCCTACTACCTAAAATGACAATCAAAGATTGAAGGGAAATTATTATGATCGATCTACTATCGCATTTGAAAGCTTTGTAAGGTTCAAATCCATAACCTTGCAAACCATTTTAACTAGTACTAGAACTTTTACGGTACGAGTCTAATTATTTGTGACATAAACTTACATATATCAAGGATATTTGACAAATAAAAAAAATCAAAACTAAACATGCAAGTGAAATTTCACATTGACAGTTAATAACTTCATGATAAAAAATGGAATATGCATGCTCAACACTGCTCCCAACCTCCTCCTGAGAAAAAGAAAACATGTACTTTTAAATTTTTATAAAAATTATAGTCAATTACGAATAATATTAGTTCTATATAATTTATTATTGTTCTTATTATAAACTTAGATAATTTTTATGAAACTTATAGTTAATTTATTATTATTATTATTATTATTATTATGAACTTAGTTAATTTACTTGTAGTTAATTTATTATTGTGATTTTTTTGTTATTGTTTTTAGGATTATTATTATTAAAACTTAGTTAATTTTCATAAACATTAGTTAAATTATTATTATGACTACCAACTTAGTTAATTTTTATAAATTTATTTAACTTTTATAAAACTTAGTTAACGGAGTTAATTTTTTATAATTTTAGTTAATTTTTTTATTTGTATAAACTTATTTAATTTTTATAAAACTTTATTAACGAAATTAATTTTTATAAGTTTACTTAATTTATTATTAGTAGTAGTATTATCGTTATAAACTTATTTAATTTTATAAAACTTAATTGACGAAGTCAATTTTTATAATTTAGTTAATTTATTATTAGTAGATTACTATTATAAACTTATTTAATTTTATAAAACTTAATTAACGAAGTTAATTTTAATAATTTTAGTTAATTTATTATTATTAGTATAAACTCGGTTAATTCTTATAAAACTTACAATTAATTACTACTACTACTACTATTATTATATGAACTTAGTTAACTTGGTTAATATTTTATAAATTTTTATTATTGTTGTTATTATAATTATAAAGTTTATAGCTTAATTAACTTAGTTAATTCTCAAAACATACTGTTTATTTAGACTAGATTTAACTAGTTAATTTGTTATTTTTATTATTTTATATAAATGTAGTTAATTTTTGTAAAACTTGGTTAATTTGGTTAATATATGTTAAATTTTTGTGATACAAAATCACAAATAGAGGGAAATAAATATGCAAAAGAAAGAAAGAGAAAATTTTGTTTCCTCTAATTAATAGGCATACTTGAGTATACTTATTTCTCTCTCTAATTAGCTAATCAAATTATTTTTTGCCATCTAATGTTAACTTGGGCAGTAAGTAACTGATTATATAAATAGAGAATAGATGAGAGGGTAAAAGTGTGGTGGAAAATCTATTTGCCAATTTTCTCTTCTTCATCTTTGTTCTTTTTCTCCAACAATTTTAACCATATAGATATTTGCACTCTTTCTCAATTTGGTTATTGATTCAATGGTATTTTATTTACTTTAGCTTTGTTCTACTAATTGTAAACAAAATTTTGGTGAATCAATAAAGTGGATGGTTGGATGTAATATTTTGTGTTATTGCGTTTTGATTTCAATTCTGTCTTGTTTTCAATGTAGGTTGTCTCTTTGTGATTTGGGTGACAAAGATCCGTTGATAAAAGCTTCCGCAAAGCGCTACTATTTTCATAACAATATATTATAATTTATTATAAGTATTAGTATTATTATTGTTGTTGTTTTAAACCTAGTTAATTTTTATAAAATTTAGTTTATTTATTGTTATTATGGCTACTATGATTTTTGTTATTGTTGTTATATAAACTCGGCTAATGTTCATAAACATTAGTTAAATTATTATCACTACCAACTTAGTTAATTTTCATAAATATTACAAAAAAAGCTGGATTGGCTATATCCGCTAAAAAGATAAAAGTTTTTCAAACAGAAATTAGATTTCTTGAACATATTATAAAAGATGGAACAATATTTCCTATTGATAAAACCATTGTATTTGCAGAAAAAATTTCAAATGAAATTAAAGATAAAAATCAATTACAAAGATTTTTAGGAAGCCTGGACTATGTTTCTGAATTCTATAAAGACTTAGCTTATGACGATAAACCATTATTTGAAAGACTAAGAAAAAATCCACTCGCCTAGACAGAAGAACACACTAAGGCAGCAACAAAAATAGAAGCCAAAACAAAGGAAATTCCTTGTCTTGCTATCCTCAACCCTGATGCATTTAAAATAGTCGAAGCAGATGCATCGGATAAAGGTTATGATGGCATTCTTAAACAAATAATTGGCAATAAAGAATCTTTAGTCGGATTTACTTCGAGAATATAGCAATGATCTAGAGTTAATTGCTCTACTATCAAAAAAGAAGTATTAGAAATAGTGTTATGAAATTCAGACAACGATGATGAGTTTATGAGCATGTCTACAGATCAAAGCACATGAAAAGATCTAAAAGGAATGAAAGATTATATGCTAAAAGCAAAAGACATAATGTTAGATGTTTCAAGAAAAAGGTTAATGGCGTTTGGATTCTATATGTATATTTCCATCAACCTGGTAATGCAACTTTTATTATAAATGAAATGCCATTATCACCTCCTCCGCGTTGTCCTCCTCTAATATCTCCACCAGAAGCTTCTCCACCAACAAGATAAAATCCAAAGCAAAAATATCTAACAGATGATACTGTATGTAATATCATGTAGTGCAGAATTCTCTAAAAGATAAGGAAATAATTGAAGAAGTGGACCAACAAAAGTTTGCTTTAAAGATGCTGATAAGTGAATTACATTCCTCCAAATGCAAAAGTAAAATCTCCTTATCAGGCCAGAAACAAAGAGAAGCCTCATCATGCTATGGAGACAAAAGAAAGATACATTACTGAGTATGCTAACAAAAAAGATAAGAAAAATGCATTATTGAGCAATTCAGTTTGCACCTGTCGGTTTATATTTACCCATCAACCGAATAAATCCTACTATATATATATGTGTACTCTATGTTAGAAAGGACATAAATTTTAAGAAAAATAAAAGCTTGCAAAATGTTTTTAATGGTGGAAAGCCACCCTCTGTGTTATAGTCTGCTGTAATAAAATTTAGTTTGTGAGAATAAAACCCCCTCTAATATTATTATATCTCTAGGTGTTTGATTATCACCATCATCTACACTCATTACAAACAAGGAGAAAATGAAGGTCCAAAGTCGCTCGGTATCAAAGCCCAGTGGGAGTAGGAGATAAGTTTGCTTGGGCTTAATAGCCCTAGAGAGAAAATACTATTTCGTACTATTCATTGTAGGCACTATTCACCATATTATTCATCGTAGTTTATTAACAATTACTGTAGAAATTGTTCAGTACTAGATTTTATCAATAATTTTAGTTAATTTATTATTATTAGTATTATTAGTATAAACTTAATTAATTTTTATAAAACTCACAATTTATTATTATTATTATATGAACTTAGTTGACTTGGTTAAAATTTTATAAATTTCTACTGCTGTTGTTATTATAATTATAAAATTTTATAACTTAGTTAACTTAGTTAATTCTCAAAACATACTGTTTATCTAGACTAGATTGAATTAGTTAATTTATTATTTTTATTATTATATAAATTTAACTAATTTTTATAAAACTTAGTTAATTTGGTTAATATATTATAATTTATTATAAGTATTAGTATTATTACTATTATTTTAAACCTAGTTAGCTTTTATAAATTTTAGTTTATTTATTGTTATTATTGCTACTATGATCGTTGTTGTTGCTGTTATATAAACTCGGTTAATTTTCATAAATATTAGTTAAATTATTATTATTATAAACTTAGTTAATTTTTATATGCTTATTTATTTTTATATATCTTAATACATGAAGTTAATATTTATAATCTTATTTGATTTATTGTTATTATAATATATATATAGTTAATTTTTATAAAACTTAGTTAATTTCATTAATGTTATATAATTTATTATTATAAACTTAGTTAATTTTCATAAAAACTATAAATAATTCTGTAGTTGGCCCGGCAAAAATGCAAGTACACAAGATTTTGGCTTGAATAGCAATATTTCTTTATTTCAGTAGTTACCTGCGTGATCTTTTCTAGACTCTTATAATACATTATAAATACATGATGTAATAATATTTACGCTCAACTACTTACAGAGATTTAATTACATCATGCACATTTCACAGGAACAAAATTCTTTGTAATGTGCAAGCCTGAAACACCACAAATGGAAAACTTGTTGAAGCTTATATGAGAGCTGTATGCGGAAGATAATTTATAGACTATGTGCAGAAAACAGTATAAACAAAACAAACAAATTGAATGGAGAGCATCCAAGGCAATTGGCTAGTGTGGGTCATGGATCAAACATTAGTAAATTCACATGTTTGTCTTAACTGGCACTGGAGACTATTCTACTTGCCCAGATAGTATGCTACATCCCATGTACTTTTTCAAGCAACTAGTAAACACCACTAAGCAACTGACAAAAAATTACAAGGCTTTAGTTTTGTGCATGACTAAAGTATGGATTTGGATCACAAGTTATCATTAAGAATCAAATGAGAAGTTCATCAAGTTGATCTAAACCTATAGATCAGAAGATTTAATGACCTTGGTCAATAGAGGTATTTTAGTAATCTTTAGGCCATTGAACGTGTTAAAATGCAAAAGTTAATATATAAATCATTATAAATTTAGTTCAACTCCACTATCTTTGAATAATTTCAACAAATCTAGATTATTATTTTTTTGTTCTTATAAAATCACAGACCAACAAAACTTGGAATACAAACGAAAAAAGAAAAGCACAAAAGCAAAAGATGACATCAAAATCAAAAGCTGGAAGAGTATAAACACAAAAAAGAAGACAAATAGTAAGAAAGTTTCAAGCAAAACCACAACACGAAGGCCAAGGTTCCATTGTCAGAAGAAGCTATGGCATGTCATTTATTAACAAGGCAAATTATTAAAAAAATCATCATCATTGCTTCATAAAGTTATACGATCTATATTATTCTTCATATAGCCTTTTATTTCATTAAAAGGCTTACAATATTTGTTTCAATTTACAGATTTGAGGTGAAGTATTTTGATCCATTTCTTCTTCTAGATGAGTTTTCAGGTATTGTATTAATTACCACGAGAGTTACGACACACGTTTTTTTTTTTGCAAATTATATATGTTTAGCACATTTAAGAGAAAATGATTTGTAAAAATATTTAACCATGTTTTTGCGTTGAAATCAGTTTAAAATTTATTTCTAAGTTCCTACATCTAATTTTTTTAGGTTCTAATTTTTATTTATGTCGTTAATTAAAAATTTATTTGTTAGATCTTATTTTAATAATTTGTAGAAACATTTAACCATGTTTTTGTGTTGAAATCATTTTTTAGTTTAAATTTTATTTCTAAGCTACAACATCAAATTTTTAATTTTTTTTTGAATTTTTATCTATATTATTAATTAATAATTTATTTGTTAGATCTTATTTTTAAGTGATATTAAGATTCTATGTTATTTGTAGATGAACTTTTTGAATTTGTAAAAGAACTTTATTTGTTAGATCCTAATTTTAAATAATATTAAGGCTTGATAATATTTGTAGATGGACATTTTAAATTTGTAAAAGAAATTTAATAGTTAGATCCTAGTTTCAAATAATATTAAGATTTGGCATTAAAGGCGTTTTTGATAGTTCACGTTGATACCCAAAAAATGTAATACAAAGGTATTACAATTATTATTGAAGATTTGAATTTTTATTTATATTATTGATTAATAATTTATTTGTTAGATCCTATTTTTAAGTGATGTTAGATTCAATGGTATTTGTAGATGAATGTTTTGAATTTGTAAAAGAACTTTATTTGTTAGAACCTGATTTTAAGTAATATTAAGGTATGATAGTATAGGTAGACGAACATTTTGAATTTTTAAAAGAAATCTATTTGTTAGATCCTAATTTCAAGTAATATTATGATTTGGTATTAGAAGTGTTTTTGATAGTTTACGTTGATACCAAAAAATATAACATCAACGGTATTACAACTATTATTAAAGATGCAGAAGTGATTAACTAAATTATCTCGAATTAAATGTTGATCAAAATTTTATTATTCAAAAATTTTAGTTACTGCCCCTGCAGAAGGATTCCCTCTGTGGAAGGATTCCCTGATCATCCTCATAGATATAACTAATCTTACATTTTCTTTCCTTGTCAGCAAAAAGTTTTGACTCGATTGTCCTACTTTGATTTTCAGGTTTTGAAACTATCACTTATATAGTAGAGGTAAGCACATTTCCTTTTCTCCCGTCCATTGGCCAAAATGAAGTACTAAAATCAATACATGGTTGATTTCTTATCAGATTGTAAAAACATATATAAGGTGCAGTAACACATGAAGACTTCCAAGGACACAGAGGCACAATAAGAGGCGGTGACTTACAATAGATGACTGCAGGCAAGGGCATGGTGCATTCAGAAATGCCCTCTGGACCTGGACCTGCAAAAGGCCTGTAGCTTTGGATCAACCTTTCTGCCAAAAATAAAATGTAAGATTATTACATGGTTCCGTATTTAACTAACCGCTCATAGAATAAAATCATATAATATACAAAACGGTCCTTATAAAATGCAATCACATTAACTTATATAAATGGCAACATGATATGTATTATTAGTCAATATATTGATATCATATATAATACATAAAATTATAGGATGAAGCCAATATACCAAGAAATAGAAAGCAAGGAAATAAAACTACAAAATCCTAAAAAGGCAATACCAGCATCAGAGCCAAAGCAGGAAAATGCATTAAAGTCAGTCTACAGTCCACACAAAGACTCCCACATTATGAGACCATTGGTTGCTTATTCACTTCACAGAAGTTATCGCTAACTTATTCACTTAACGATTATAAAAAATTCTTTAATACTCGCATGATTACCGCTAACTTATTCACTTCACAGAAGTTATAAAGCGATTTAATTAGTGAATTAATTATCGCTGACTTATTCAAACAGAAATGCTTACATGATTAATACTTACATGATTTTGATAGTGAACTTACTGGCCAGATCTAAGCATGCTTCCAGGCATTGCAAGTGTCTGCATCCATCATTTCAAGCTAGAATCTACACAATGACGACATATACAGATCTCAGGCATGTAAACAAACCAGCTCTAGTTCAGACCATTGACGTGGAACCAGATGCGAACCATTGAATCACCTCCAACATCAGCGGTATTAACATCACTTAATAGGAGTCTCGTTTAAATCTCAGCCACATCTCTATCTCTCCTAAATCCAGGCTATTTATCTCCAAGCAGCGCAGATCTATTATCAAAGTAGTGAGATTTTTTTTTACTAGAGAAATGTTTTTTTGGCAACGGGATTTTGAGAAGCTCGAGGAAGGAGAATGGGAGATACATATGAATTGTTCCAGTTAAACGAATATTGGAGGGAATGGGAGAATCTGGATTTAACCCTCTTAATTTAATACAGCATTGCTACAGTACCCGCATTGGGGTAGTGCGATTTGAAGGAGAATAAGCGTAAGGAGGGGGCAGCAGGGGATGGTGGTCGAGAGGCGGTTGATTTGCCGGTCGAGGATCTGCGTTGCAATGGAGAGTTGCGAAAGAAAGTGAGAATATAAGTGAAAATTTTGGAACGAAAAAGAAGAAGGAAGAAGGAAATAATTTAGAGAAGAGACGGGCCTGAAAACTATTGGGAAACTCGTTTGTGGAACTGCCTATCCCAAACAGCGTCTCCGCAGTCGCTCATGCACCCTGTTGCAGATACGTTGAGAAGAGACAGGTGGTATCCGACCACTGGTTTGCCTAACTCAAACTGGTTTTCATGGTCCTGTGTGTTTAACCGACTCTAATGCTGCCTATGATTCATCCTTCCTAATAATCCTAAATCGATGTTGAATTAAAAGTCTAACTTTCGAATTTCACAAAAGACAACTTGTTGGGATAAATTAAAAAAATGAAACACCAAAACAAGGCGCACAGTCAAAATCTAACGGCGGAAAGGTAATATATAATATACTAAATATACATAAACATAACATGATAAACAATCTATAAGAGAATATATTGATGGAAGTAACTGATAAATAAATATCAATATAGAAAGTCAAAATACAATATCTGATGCAACAAGTCTCGTATATAAATAGCATACCTGGCATATACTACAACAGTATCAAGTACATATCCAAAGTATAAACTTCACCTCCAAAGTGCTTCGATCGTCCTGAAAGTGTGTCCCAAAAACATATGCCTAGTGTTGTCATGACACAAATAAATAAGACAAAAAAAGACGGTTCACACATAAAGCCTAGTGTAAAAGAAACTATCTCAAAATACTATATATCAAAATCACATGCAAATAAAAAGAAACCACAGAAGAATCAACGGTCCTCTCCACAAATGTGGCTCGGGGATAATACGGACTGTCCATAAAAAAGTGAAGTAAACTCAACCCAAAGGTAAGGAATCATGCCATATTTTCTCTTCTCATGCCATCAACAAGTTGGCACGCTAATATAGTGTGACTGATACATAACAGTATACCATGATAAAGATAACCCAATATACGAATGCAAAGATGATATAGATATCATAGTAATACTAACAACCAACTAGTATGCTATACACAACACAACGGTAAATGACAAATAGAAAATAATTTGATACCCCTCATTACTGATATGTGGAGTCTGCTTCGAATACCAATCGATCAATGATCCCTATTGAAGCATCTGAAATGCAAAACAAATAGAATGGTATAACAATGCAATTAACATAGCATCCGTATATCCAAAACTGAAAAACGAATATCAATAACTAATACCCATCTCAAATTACCACTAGCTACCAAAGAGACATGTTGAGACCATAACTATATTGTGGACTCTCCTAAAAATCAATACCTCAAAAGAAGTTGGTTTGTAGGTCTTATCACATCACCCAAAGTAAAAAAAAAAATCTACCATCTATATATCAATAACAATTCACACATATAATCGTACAATTTATTTAATAAAACTACATCTTACTTATGTAATCGATCTAACAATTATATCGTTTTGTATTATTTTATAAAAGTCTCACACTTATTTTATAGAGTAATACGCTTTCCTATCGATCATATTATAGCTTATTTTCACTAAATACTTCTATATAAATTAAGTTTAGTTATCAATAAGGCCTTAAAATATTATACAGCTCATGTTTATAATGTATGTATGTATGTATGTATACACGTATATCTCAAACCATTTGTTAGGGTCTAATGTTAATAAATGATGTACTCAACTAGGAGGATTAAGCATACTTGCAACATTAAACCATGGATTTAAACATGTTAAATCATATATATCAATCATCTCAAATAATTATGCTATATCAAACCATGCAACAGACATCCCAAGTAAATATGTTACAACTTACTATGAAAAAACGCATCAAATACAATAAGCATCTCAAACAACACGTCATAACAACTGTGCAACAAGCACATCTAATGCAACCAATATCTCAAATAAACATGTTGCAACAAATTTTACTTTCATACATTTTAACAAAATAAAAGGGAAATAAAATTTTCCTTAAGTAATTGGAGACATATAAATACAGAGCTCCATCGAATATGGACAAGCTTTACC
The DNA here is from genome assembly GCA_030765085.1 of Allium cepa. Taxonomy (NCBI): domain Eukaryota; kingdom Viridiplantae; phylum Streptophyta; class Magnoliopsida; order Asparagales; family Amaryllidaceae; genus Allium; species Allium cepa. Next base: position 963,761,462 of record CM060928.1, read on the forward strand.
TATCCTTTAGAAGCTTCATAACCTATTCTAAAAAATATGAACATGTCTTCCAGGTTTAAAGCCACAACGGGTTCACATCCACTTTCTCTAGTCGACTCATCACGACAACATGACTAAAATTACATACTTATACAAATAGAATTCACACAATATGTTGGCAATAACAATCAACAAGCAACAATAAGCAATGACAACCAACAATGAGCAATTAACAAGCAACAAAAAAATCAATCAACAATCAACTAATAAAAATAAACAATTAATCAATAATTAATCAACAAAAATAAACGATCAATCGGAATCGAGCAACAACAATCAATTAATAAGTAACCAAAATCAATCAACAATTAATTAACAAAAATAAACGATCGATTAAAATCATGCAATATTCAAGCAATCAACAACGATTACCATATAAACTTCCAACCATTTAAGAGTCTATAACAACACACACGATAACCTATAATAGTCATAACGCGCGTAAGGTTATAAACTCATATGAGTCTGTTCTACATCCAAGATGAACCAAATGTCTAAGTGCTACCACTCCTGACATCTCTCATGTGAACTCTAATATGGTTCTTGGACCGACCATTCAAATTCCATTGCATGACTATAGTCACCTTTTTGAAATCTCCTAGTCGCCCTAAGAATCTGACTTAGGTGCTCGTCTTTAAAGATCAAGTAAAAAACCCTTGCCTAACTAGTGAAAGTTACAAAGAAACTCCACATTCGAACTAAGGATTAAAAATGGGTAGGTAAACAAAGCAGTCCCATAAAAACACTAATATAGTTCATGGGATTAATCCCATCATTTAAGGTGTGCTAACACAAGGTTAAACCCTTTTAACATAAATGACTTAATGTAAAACGAACAAGTCATCCGTTCAATCCTTGCTTATTTATTGACAACCATCGAAATCCTACTCGGATATAGAATCCAAGTCACACTTCACTAACCCACTCCACTATACTTGAAAGCTCATGCATCAAGTTCAAATGGTAGTAGTCTTGTTTATCATTCCTTATCTTAGTAACTAAGGTTCCCTATGGAAGATTAATCAATACAAAATAATTTACCAAAAATACGAGGGGTCAAGAATGAGATATGACTCAGTAATAAATCCAAATCCATGTATAAAGACCCTAGGAAAGCTTCCTTTTTAACTTTGAAGAAGTAATAACCATTTCCACTCTATATTTAGCTAAAAGGTTAATTGGATAACATACCCCTCCACGGATAGGCTACCCCGCTGCAAATGGATGACACACTCGAATGCACGTCCCTTTTGAACTTAAAGATAAATCGAGACTGACAGTGATGCTTAGAATCAATCCAAGTCATGACCTTCTCATTAATCCCTTCAACTATTGTACTTCAATGGCTATACAATCTCCAATACTTATCGTAGATACCGCAATATTCGTGGATGGCGAAACATCCGTTGCGACATTTCAATAGTCTCTAAATCAATTGGGCATTTCAAACTGCCCATTCGCAATCATTCGTGTGCCCCGTCGACTTATAAAGATAGCCTTAACGAAGATACCTTAGTCATCTTCGACTATCAGATTTCAAGAGAAATGTGTCGTATGCAATATTATACAATAGGAAAATACAAGTATGCTCCCTTAACGTATCTCCATCTTCTAGGTTGCCTAACTTAAGCTGGTTTACATGATCTGGGAACCTAGCCCTAGAACCAATTTTGATGACCTGCCCTTTATAATACCATGAATCAATGTCGATGACAACGTTTAAGTTTCAAATACCATAAAGTTAACTTATCAAGGTGAAATAAAAAAACGAAACTTTAAACCAAGGCGCATCGATAGAATCTCATAGTGGAACGATAATCTAAAATATACTAAATACACATAAACATAATAGGACAAACAATATGTAAGTTGGCTCAAAACATCCTAGAAATTTGTGTAAGATAATAAAATGAAGAAATCAAACGAAAACGAGCAAGAACAACACATAACAATTTATAATGATTCGGCTAAACACTCACATATGTCCATAAGATTCATTAATAATGCTGCAAAGTTTTTACACGAGAGACATTATGGATTAATGGTCTATGGATTGATGATGATCCAAGAAATTATCATAACTATACAAAAATTTAGAACGTATAAAAATGTTCTCGAAATGTTGCCTCTCATTCCTATTCATAGACGAAGATCGATAAATTTGTCTCTACTCTAATCTTCCTACATTTTCCATATCCTAAAGAAAATGGCCTAAAAAACGTAGACAAATCAGCAGTTTCTCCATGGTTCGGTATCGACCTAAGGGCTTTGGATCGGTGGTGACCCATAGTGATAGTTCACTACGCTTTAATTGATTCCTTGATGGTTTGATGTTGGTTCATGGCTCTTGGTTACTTGGCTTCACATTTTCCTTTTCCTTAGACTAGTTTGGAAAGGGTTCGAACTTGTTACGCGCCCTTGATTCGGTGATGGTCCCAAAGTGTTTAATTCAATTGCAATGAAGTTCACAATTGCCAATTGAGGTTCGACTCATAGATCGTTTGCGATCCATGCCAAATTGCATGCTTTGACTAACATTTGCCTTAGCTTTACAATGGCATGAAGTAGGTTATAATATTAATGAAGGGAGATAGATCGGTACCGATCTGAGATCTTCAGCTTTTCATCAATCCAAGACTTGTTCTTATATTCTGCTTCTTTGACTTTGGCTACTTGAATTGCTTTGATGTGTATAGTATTTCTCTAAGTATCTAGCAATTGGTGGACATATCTTTGAGCTTAAATTTGGGTTTGAATTTTGAAGTTCCTATCTAACCATTCGATCGTTCTGACTTATCCAAATATGGCTTGGTCGCAAAGTTGGATAACATTTGTCCCTTAAAATATATTGTTAACAAGATACGCTTCGAATCAAGACAGTTGTCGACTTTGAAATTTATTTTAAACTGAAGTCTTCTATTTTCTTTCAATTGCTTTTGCAAAGCAGTACGTCCTTTTTAGATTTCTATGTTATTTTGAATAGCTTTGGATTCATATCTCTTGGATAGTATAAGAGTTGATGTACGTTGTTTGAGTTTGTCGTTTAGATTCTCGAAGGTTTTCAATAATTTTTGTTTTGAATTGTTCAAGCAGGGTATTGTTGTTCGAAACATCATTTGATTTTTTATTATGCTCCTCACCATTGTTTTTATTCACACATTCATTTCATTTTTTTTATTTTTTTGATCGGTATCAATCCAAGTGGTCTGGATCGGTACTTTCATCTTAGCCTGTTTTCACAGGTGATCTAATGCTTAAGGTTTTTGGCCCATTTCTATTCTTCAATTTTCCGCTTTCATTACTTTGAGTCTTTCGAACATTTTGTCTTCCATCATGTAAAAACCCGCACTTCAGTGGGCTTGAATTTGTCTAAATTGAAACTCTAAGTCCACCAAAATACGGATCGTTGGTTTGGTATCCTGCAAATAAACAAATAATCGCATATCAGACCACTGTCGATATATCCCACAAAGGAATAGTTACTGGCCAAGTTGGACACTTCCAATATCTAGTGTCCTTGTCAGTGCAAAGCATGATTAAGGAAGCCTATCTTACTAGTGTTCTCGCCTTGCACCAGTACTCATACATCTAAAGCTATTATGTGGGTTGTAATGAGGAGGCGGTTTGAACAATGTTCTAGCGACTGCCGAATTATACATTTTAAACATAACACTAGTTTATATTGATTTGTCTTCCATTAAATTCCTTTTAATTTTTTAGTTGCCTCGACTGCATGGAAGCGTACGACTTGCCTCACCTACCCAAAGTAGACTATAATTATGTACGTATACATGTATAAGCATCATAGTCCCCCTTTGGACTAAGATGTTATCCCCGCTGGTATCTGTATTCTAGCACCACTTGAAAATCAACCATAAATACAATATCATGTTCTATGGAACTACATCTCATATTACAACTATCCATACAACTACGCATTCGGGAGGGAAACCCAAAATGCCGAATCGCCGGTGTGTCTCATCATCTCCATTTGTGCCCATCTCTTAATAGTAGTTTACGCATTGCGATGTGTCTCATGGTGCCTAATAACGGTGTCACGATAGTTTGGCTATGTTCTATCCTGCCTTGGGGATTTACTATTTTTCTGCTTCTTATTATGGACTTAGCTCCACTAACTATAAAGGACTTAGCTCCACCGACTGGCCTGTTCGTTTTTGAAAAAACTCTTTGATAGGTTAATAAGCCTTGCCCTTACAGACAAACTAGAAAACAACTATGGTGGTGCATTTCCTAGTATGACCTACTCTAGTAGGAGGCGTAGTCCGTTGGGTATAACCCTTTCTTTTGCATTGACCATGTAAGACCGATGATGCACTCAACTTATGTACAGTTCCTATTCCTGATTTCGTACTAACATATACCAACATAGCGTCGAGCCGTCCACCATCCTATTTAGATTGCCTAACACAATCAAAGCAATACCCTCCCTTAATTCGTTGAAGCAAACTCTACTACGGGTATTCTTTCACCTATATACAAGCGTATATACTCCACGGGTCCTATAATTAGATATATGTCTTACATCAGTACAATGTACACACAACTATTAGTGGCCCTTTGCGGTGGGCAGACTTCTATTGTGTAACATTACTAACTTGTGTTCCAACCTATTCCAATAACCATGTCATTCTTATTCATTTAAATTATTTGTATACTTCTATAATTCACATAAACGCATACTTAAGGCTACGTGTGCGTGCGTGTGTATCTTCGTTCATCCTTGTTTATTTATTGTGCCTCTAATGTTCACTGTTTATAATTTTTCTTTACTTTTTTAAGCATGTACGTCTTATTTAATTTAAGGTCATTTACCGCTTTCTTTTAAATATCTTTTCTTGTTTACTTTTCCTTACCTTCGTTATTTAACTTCCTGTTTCTATTTCTTTTTTTAAAATTCCCTGCCTTATTTTAGTGAATTATCCATACCCCTTTTATTTTAAATTATGACTTGTCTATCTTTTCATTTCCTTTTATTTTAACTTTCATTTTACTTATATTTCACCTGTTCTTTTCTTAGACTTTTTTATAGCATTTATAATTCTAAATTTTTATATCTAGTCCAAAAAAGGAATTTGTGTTTACGTTTGGAATTACAAGAAATTATTTTTTATAATTGTTTAAATAGATAGTAAAAAATATGGTAAATACCCCTATTTCACACATCTCTTTTTTAGGTGTTTTCCTTGTTATTTCAACCTCTACACTTTTATTTATAAACCAGAAACTTGACATTGTATACAAATTCATATTACAACATGCTATATAATGCAATAAATTAGAATACTACTAAAATCCCTACATTGATGACTCAACTTTCCATTTTATTTGCATAAGTCATATTAAATTCAGAAATCTAGACTTATTTCATATTCTATAAATTTCAAAGGCTAAATTAAGCGACTATCAAGGTCTAATATTTTTTAGATACATGCAGTATACAATTTCAGGTTATCAATCACAGAATATGTAGGCAGGGTTTAACATTTTATTTCACTTATACAGTTATAATCCTACACTCCAATCTACATTTCAAACATAAAGGAATAGATTTACAGTGGTATGAATCTAATATTATATAAAAATATATAATTTTCCACTCACCTTTTTTTGCTTTCCAAATCTCCAAATTTAATCCCTATTATTCAAGTTTGACTCGTATTTCTCCCTATTTAGATTCATAAGCCACAAGTGCCTACAAATTTATCGATGACCAAGATTAGAAAATAGATTTGAAATTTGATTATTATTTTAGATTCATATTTACAATTTACCTTGGCTTTGGCAATTTAATCTGAACCTATTCTCTTTCTCGATCATCTTCTGAGATTCTCCGATTGTGTGTACACATAATCTACTACCGTTTCTAAGAATTAAGAATTTGGAGAAGAAGAGAAAAGGGGTGATCTCTAGTATCGCTATGAAAATACGAGTTTAAAAGTGAGGGTCTGCATCTATATTTGTAGGGGTTTAAAGCAATGCCAGCGGTTAGATAAAACTATATTAAATGCGGGCCGTCCAGCCACATGTTACTGACGTTTTGACACAACCAACATTTGACATGGTGCATCAAGGGTCGACCTATTGTTTATTTCAATGGTGATTAATTTAGCATGTGGTGATTTGTTTAGTTTTATTCCTTCTTTAGCTAACCAATATAATTTCTTTCTGCTTGTATTTATTCTCTTAGGTTTAATTTAACATTAACATTTCTTAATATCTAAATTTTCATAGTGTAATTAATTAATGTCTTCAACTTTTATTCCATAAATTACGTGTATAATTATTTCCAAAAATTTCTAATTAGATTTTGTCTGTAGAAATTATTACCAAACATCTAACAGCCATTTTGATGATAATCAAAACATGCATTGTCAACATGGCACCATGTCAATGTCCCCATCCATCTTTAATCTTTAATGTTAATAAACAGAAATGTATTTGCAAGATTCACTAATGTGCTTCCAATTTCAATTGTTTGTGCTATGTTAAAGATACCCTTAAACCGATTTTATCGTATAAAAAACCTAAAGAATTCATGTGATCAATTCAATCATTTGAGAAAAGACAAAAATGATGATGAAAAACACATCAACAAAAACAAAACTAAATAATATACTATCATTTTGAATGAGATGTACAACATTTATATATGAGTCATAATTAGATAAATAATTAATAAGTTATCTTTCAAACACCCAATATCTCCAAAAGTACCTGCAAATTTTCTATTGTGTCAACTGGCCCGTTAGCTCAGTTGGTTAGAGCACCATGCTGATAATGCGAAGGTCGTAGGTTTGACACCTAAATGGGCCATGTTTTTCCTATATTTCCATATATTTTGATGTTTTATTAGATTCCCAATTACAATGCATTTTTCCTCATCTTCTTCGTCGTTCGATTACTCATACGCGTTTTCATAAAATTTGTTGGAAATATTGTATCGGCAATAAGAATGATAATGCCGACAAACTTCATGGTTAGAGGATCTTTGTATATATTATTTTAAACAATAATTCAACCTTGTCATGTACAAACGGATTATATATTTATTGACTTGGGGAATCAATGAGGATTTAGAGGTAGTATTACTTTGATCGGTTGGTTAGACCATCGTGTTAGTAACGCGAATGTCGTAGGTTTGAGACCTGCATGGGCCATGTTTTGTCCATATTTCAAATAGATTTTGATGTTTTATTATATTCCCAATTACAATGCATGTATTTTTTCCACATCTTCTTCGTCGTTCGATTACTCATACACATTTTCACAAATTTTGTTGGAAATATTGTATAGGCAATAAGAATGATAATACCAACAAACTTCATGGTTAAAGGATCTTTGTATAGATTATTTTAAACAATAATTCAACCTTGTCGAGTACAAACGGGTTATGCAATTACAGACTTGGGAATCAATGAGGATTTAGAGGTAGTATTATTTTGATCTGACCAAGAACATTAAGTTCATGTAAATGGTTGGTGATGAAGAAAAGGGAAACAAAATTATAATTTATAAAAAATAATTGTTCTGAAATTCGAGGATTTAGTATACATTTAAGCTGGTCATGAAGGGTCAATTCCCAAAACGAATATTTCCAAAGGCCAAATCTACTAACCCATAATAGTTCGCTCAATAGGTCTATCTGTTACTCGACTTGTTGATTCCCAACTTTCAAAACAGAAGCTAGCGACGTTTTGTATGTGCTAAATACAAATTGCATCATAAAAGCATCCAGTTGCACCCTAAATGCTTACTCACCCACGTATGCACGTGCATGTGCAGTGCACCACACTCTGTCTTTGCTCTCTCATGGCTTTAGTCTCTCTTTTTAACCAAAGGCAACTCTTTATGACTTATTTTATATTAGCATACTCCTTTATTTTCGGCGATGTATGGAAAATGCAAAATATCAAAACTTCATATCAAAAAACCCAACCCCGCTTTGTTTTGGAACCATTTGACTTTCTCCCCTTATTTTCACATGTAGATATAGATTCAAACTTGTAATCGAAAATTAATCCAAACTTTTTCATATTTTTAATTAAACTATAGTTAACATGTCTGAATCTACCATGTCATAAACTAACAAGGACAAACTAGACAACCTACAAAAAGAAATATCATCAAACAATCCAAATGAACATAATTTCACATGTTTATAACCATAATTCATATCCTAAATGAAAATCAAATGGACCTTTTCAACCCTGATCAAGAGAAGACATTGGACCTTTGTATTAAATTTACAACCGTAGTTTTTCTATATAAAAAAAATTATATACACAGCATGCCACATTGTAATAGAATAAAGGGAGAAAATAGTCTTGCAAAAATTTAGGATAATAGTAAGTAATGTATGTGTGTGTGTGTTCGTGTTCTTTTTCCTATTTAGATACGAATAAAAGGATATTGCCATTTATAAGACAAAATACATTTAAAATAGTTGCAAGGCATAACTACTATTAGACATTACAACAAATTTAAGATGGTCTAATTAAAAACTAGGGATATGAAAAGGAAATGGATATATCATTTCTTTTGAGACGCTAATTAATGGACATTGTTCTTTATAAGACATAATAGTTGTAAATAGTTACTTGTCTGTATCAAGTTGAAAATAAAATATCAAATATGTGTACGGTTTTTTTATGTCGAACAAAATTTGACATAAGGTGGCGCACATATAGACTGTTTAGCTCCAATGTAGATTTCATCTAAGTTTAGAGATGACATATTTTAAGTGACCTAGCAAGTATTGCATTTACTACTACAATGTGGACCATTTGGAGTGGAAAAAGTATAGGTAAGTTTAAAGACCTAGAATTAAACAAGCTATTTATAAATGTCAGCATGTTAACAATAATAACACATAAAACGATGCTAATTAATGAATATAATATCATCAACTTGAGCAACATTACAATCAACTTCACAACCGTAGAGATATCCATGTGCTACTTTGTATTATGTTATGATTCGATTTGTTCAAGTAATAAAATTACATGTTTTTTCTAAAAATGAATACCTAGCGATCGACAAGCACTATTGTCCAAGTGATTAAGTGATTCGGCTTTGGTGCGAGAGGTCACGAGTTCATAACATGCGTAGCTCGATTCGAATGTTTATTGACATGTGATATGTTGTCCTAGTGACATGTTGTATATAAATTACGATTTCAAAAAAAAAAACCTACGATCATTTATTAGCTTCTGAAGGTGCTCTGTTGGCAGGCCAGCTATTTGGCCTACCAAAATGTTACTGTTAAAGCTACAAAGAAACTGCCAACAATATAAGTTCGAATTGCCTGTATTCTATGTTTTACTGGTGGGATTAGCATTGTATTGCTAGTTTAAGAAAGAATAAACTACCAACATCACAAGTTACCATATGAGCAAAACGAAGTATACACAACATGACTCACTGGTTCTTTGTAGAATAAAGCAGGGAAGGCAAGATGGTCGTATCAAACTTTAAGGTAAGAAGTAGTAATGCATATATATGTTTTATTTTGAGAAACAAATAAAGGATATTTCATTTTCTAAGATAGAAAGCTTTCAAACGGCTGCATGGCATGACTTATTCAGATGTCAGCAGAATTAAGCTGCTCTTATTAAAATTAGGGATAGGAAAAAGTAATGCATATATGCTTCTTTTGAGGCATCAATCAAAGGATAACACTCTTTATAAGATAAAAAATTGTAATGTAGTTACTCATACAAGACACTGGGTATCAAGTCAATTAAAGATAAAACAACAAATACGCATAATATAGCTTTCTTTAGATGTATAATAAATCCAACATGACATGATACACATATAGGATAGCTAATGTTACGGGGACTCTAACTCAACACCACTCAAATCACAACTCCAAAGCACAACAAAAAAGTGAGATCGTGGTAAGAAGCGCGAAAATAACCGATCAATATCTCAAATCCAATCTCAACCAATTCAAAAAAATCACAATAGCCATACAAGTAATATAAAATAAAGCAACAATGATAGTTCCACTAAATCTTATTACTGTACATCCACTTTGGGAGAGAACTTTTGTTAATACCAATGAGAAGCGTACAAAAGATTAATTATAATAATCACAATATGCACTCTAGAATATGATTTTGTGAAGATTGGAATTGAAGAAAACTAGGATTTTTATTAAACCCTATTTAATGGAGAATAAAATGCTTGATTAAACCATTGGATTGATCCCCATCTTTGAATTTGAAATAGCTTATACAGGGAGAGTTTGAACCTAGGAAAATACCCAATTTGCCCCTTGAAACCTTCACAAACCAATGCAATCACCTAGGGAAATTTTGAGACAACGCAGCCGATCGGACGTTTGATTCCTAGACCCAGACGTCTGACACGAGGACAAAATTTCTTCATTTCAACCACTTAGACATTTGGTCCCTATTACCAGATGATTTGAGCAAAATCTCGAGATGCCAAATCCAACTTTCAAAGACGTCTGACTCCAAACAGACGCTTGTACCAGGTGACCAAATGTTTGATTACCATAACCAGACGTCTAAAACAAGTTTAGGGATGCAACATACACAAAAATGTTTGGGCATCATTCAGATGCCTCACAACTGCAGTCTAGAAGTCTAAGGACCTCGGTCAGACGTCTGACCTGCTTCTCACTGTGTATCTCCAGCATTCAACATGCCATAATTCCTACGTCCAAGCACCAAGCTACTTCCAACCACTTCTATTCTCCATATAGTGTCGCCAAAATTCAACAGCTAACTTCAATGACGCTTTCATATTATCTAAGTTCATTCAGAGATAAAAAAACATTTTAATTAACCTAGTAAATATTGCATTTACATCTACTATGTGGCACACATTATCTAAGTTCAAATTTTGTGTCATTAAATTATGTCCAAATAGAAATTCCTATTACTATTTTTAATATATTAAAATTGTAAAATAATTACTTATATAAAATATTGCGTATCACTTAAATTGAAAATAAAATATCACATGTATGGCATGGGTTATTTTGATGTAAAACCAAAACCAACACAACATGGTACACATAGGATGTTGAACTCCACTAATGATTTTTATTATCTAGAAGAAATTTAATGAGAAAAAATAATCTATGGTAATCTATTTACAACTACCATGTGGTACACTCGAAATGGAAAAAGTACAGAAAGGTTTAAACACATAAAAACAAAAAAGTTATGTAGAAGTGTTTTGATTATACAAGACTGCAAACTAATAATGATAACACACAGAAAGAAAGCAACCGATGAATATATATATATATATATATATATAGGTAATTTGCACAACTTCATTTCCCAAAAGAATAAGAACTTAGCCAATTTCATAATTATAGAAACATCGGTATACTACATCGTATTATTTTTTTGCAGTATTATTGTTTAAGAATAAGATTGCAAACTTTCTCGAAAAATGTAATAAACACATGAAATTATTCATTAGCTTTTCAATGTGCTACGTGGTCTTAACAAATATGACATTATTAAAGTCAAACTTGCCATGACCATATGATCTAAGGGTCAGATAAACACTACTGTCTTGATTGCAAATCTCCTTTTCTTTAGTGATTTTAAAAAAATGAATTAAGCGTGTGTTTTATGCAAGGTTTGAAAACTCAATTTCATGTTGAATATAGAAAGCGTAAATACAGATAATTTGCAATTATGAAGAAATATTCATTTATATAGAAAGACTAAATATAGAATATCTGCAATTATGAAGAATAAATATGGAATATCTGCAATTATGAAGAAATCTGCATTTACAGAAAATAGGATTTAAAAAATATAGACTTTCTATATATACAAAATTAGGTTCATTTTCTTCCAAGTATTTTGCAATTATGGAAATGATGATGTATTCCATCATTGAAAATTATCTCTCTGAATAAAACAAAAATCATCTTCTCTCCTCAGATCTCATATTCTTGATTTAATTTCTACATGAGATCAGAGCAGGTTCAAAATTTGAATCTAATCAAATGACAAAGGCAGAGCATCCTGAAGCTGTTGATGGAGAGGGTGAAATGTCGGGGGAGATCATGCTGAAGTTGCTGAAATACTGGGAGAAGATCATGCTAACCCTTTCAAAATCAATGATGAATCAAATGTTATAGTGCCATCTGCCGAAGAAATGTTGTTTGATCATGTACCACGAGTAAATAATGAACTATAGACCATTATTGATATTGAACCTAGACGATCAGAAAGGATTAATATAGGCATTCCAAAACTCATGTATGAACCAAATTTTAAGTCTAAAGCCAAATATCCAAATTCTTAGTATGTATATACACATAGGTTGTCTGAGTCACATACATCCACAATTAGTCAGTTATCATCTATTTTCATCTCTACCAATTTGCAAGAAGCATTATTGGATCCACACTGGAAGATGGCCATGAATGAAGAGATGAATGCATTACCAAAATTTCCACTTGGAGTTGATAAACCCCAAGGATGTTGAACTATTGGATGTCGATGGATATTCACTATTAAAATAAAATCAGATGGAAGTGTTGATAGTGATAAGGCCATACTAATGGCGAAAGGGTATACAAAGACATATTTCGTGGATTATGAGGAGACATTTGCTTCAGTAGCAAAGATTCAATCCTTCTAGCAAGATTCAATTGAAGTTGACGATGTAAACGAAAATTTTAATTTTCCAGTGAAGCTCATAGTTTAAGGTATATAATTTTCGACCCAAATTTTCAAATTTTTCCCCCTTTCCAATGGAAACTGGATTTTTGTTAGGGTTTCATCTTGGAATCCATCAAAACCGAATTATGGTGACCAAAATTTCCAAATTCCTTCCAAGATCTCAAACTATGGTTTTATGCCACTCGTGTAAGCAAACCCTACACTTTTCTCTCAGCAATCGATGCATAACCATCTAGCCAACCGTGGAGATTATCTTTTAATTTTACTAGTGTAAGTAATGTTGTTAGAGTAATTGTTAATTTATCATTATCATACCAACACCAAAAAATTTGTAACCAATATTGGGCTACACCAGTAAACCAGCACTATTGGTACGGTAACAGTAAATTTACCATTATTAACAGTACATTTAATAGTAGATAAATGTCAAACCAGTGGTAACAATAATTTTTCTACCCATATGAATTTTGTTTTTTTTCACTATTTTAATTAATCTCAACCGTGAACAATTTTGAAGAAATGTCAGATTTAAGAAGGTATTTCTACTCATATGAACTAGGTATGATTCACATTTTTATACCAGATCTGTTAATCTGGGATATATCCATATGTTTTTATTTTCATGTTAATTATAAAAATGTGGATTAGACCTATTTGCTGTGTTTCCTTCAGATCTATAGAGTTTTATGTTTTTCTACTTCCCCGTGAGTTGTTGTTACAGATCTGAGTCATAGATGAAGAATATGAATTTATCTTATTTGTAATTAAATAATTGATCTTTATATATGTAATAGAAAATACATTTTCCATTACAACATATATAAAGATCAATTATTTAATTCCAAATCAGATAAATTCCACATTCTTCATTTACAACTTAGATCTGTAACAACAACTCAAGAGGAAGTAGAAAAACGTAAAACGGTATAGATTTGAAGGAAAATACAGAAAATAGGTCTAATCCACATTTTTGTAATTAACAGAAGAATAAAACTATATGGATCTATCCTAGATTAAAAGATCTAGTATAAAAATGTGAATCATACCTAGATTCAATACAGATCCAAAGGGAAATGGAAGTATAAACTAAATCTGGTGTAAATTAAATAAAAACACCATTTTTAATCAAAATTAGAATATATACACACGTATCTGAAAGTTAAATAACCAAATTTCTAAATTAGATTATATTTCACTCACCTGAATCCTTGCAACACAAATAAGCGTACCTAACTCCTCCTTTTCAAGCCTTCTTGCTATTCACTAATCTTTTTATAACTTTATTTTATTTTGTATATAATTTATTTTATGAAGAAGATGAAAATTTAGAAGAGGAAGAGAAACTACAATAGGGAATAGAATAAAGAATAGTTTTTAGGATGAGAATTATGTTAGGTTTAAGCTGAATTTATAGGATTTTTAAATTTATACACGTCGTTAGATAATTGCTTCAGGTGGAGGGAATTAATTAGGGGCGTTGAATAAGATACATTGAATTTAGACATTTTTTAATAAAATATGTACATAGTTAAGCTTTTAATTTAGTCTATTAATAAATCAATCAATTGGTATCAAACAAAGACATATGTATATAATTGACCATATTCTTTACTATCCAACTGCGCAATCAATTTGGAAATTGATTGGTATTAATTAACTTCCCTATTTCACATAAATGTTACCCTTTTTAACCGATATTAAATCCTCCTTAATTTAATTAGTCAATTACATCTTGATCTATATCTTCCTAACCAATTAACTTATATATTTACGTACATATGTTGCTAACCATTTAAGCATAAATAAATACATATATACACACAAATATATGTATTTACATTTAATTTTCTCTTTTTTACCCTTAATCAGTATTACATAATCACATTTGAATTATTAAACATGGAAGAGAACCCTAAACACACACATATGTGAATAAGATGACACATATCCCTTCTTCTTTTTTTAATTAACGTTTCATAAACATATGAACTTTCTATATTTGGTAATAAATACCTCTGTTAATTAATATATTCATTTACACACTTATTTTATGTTTGTCATTTACCTTCTCATACATTTATTTATGGTTGAAACGTGCTCATAAAAAATTATACTCTACAAGACTCAAACTCATGTCACTTGGTTGGAATGCACATATCTTACCACTGTGCCAACCATGCTTTTGTCTTATATTATTTTCTTTTTAAATGTATAATCGTCATTATACTTTTTTTTCTTTTGTTATAGTCAACCTGCACATATTCAGCTTATTTATTAACAAATAAGTCTTCTTAACCCTTTTATTGATCTTTATTCTTACTCCCAAAACATGCATAAAATGCAAAATGTGCACTACAAAAACATTCCGTATCTTTTTCGTACGGCGTCTGTTTCTAATAAATTATATACGAACTTAGGCTAGAAAAATCTACTTAACACAACGTAAAAGTCAAAATTTTCAACTTCCTTCATTTGTAAAAATTTACGATTTTATCCTTTTATGTAAATTTACATTTTTATTCTTGTTAGCATTTTAATTTATTATTAAAATTTAGGGGGTGTGACATTCTCCCCTCCTTAAAGTATTTCGTCCCCGAAATCTCCAAGAACGGGAGAACATAAATTGCAACAATCATCCAAATCTACAATCATCTACTCAGACATCAAACACCGCAACCATTGTCCTTAGGTTTATCTAATGCAAATGATGACTTTATGCAATGTGAAATGCATATGAATGTATCTAATTCGAAAAGATAGTCAATCTATTGATACAGCCGACCTACTGTCATGCGAATATTCTTATGCCATGCAACCTATGTATGAAAAAACCCTAATAAAACTGTTAGTTCTTCATGCATGCTTCAACCATCATCCAAATGGAATCATCCATATGTCCAATGTAACCGCACTCAACCTCTTATCGTCGTAGCATGTTTCAATGATTTATATGGTTCATTGATTAAGAAATATTGATCTTTTTTTATCAATTTTCAAATAAGTTTGCATTTTGTCTAAAACTTGTGTATAAATCTTTAAAAATAGTAATGTAAATAATACTGGTGCTTGATAAACAATCGCAAAATATCGAGCAAAAATGATTTCAAAGATAAAATTTCCACATAATACACATATAAATTTATTGTGTGCATCAGTTGTTGCTCCATGCATCAGCTGTATTATATGTAACTTCATTTGGTGAGATACCTTTATCAATCATTTTCTTTAATACTTGATGTCGTTGATTCCATTTGCTGCTTCGATAATAACTAACTATAAAAGCAGTGCATGTAACAACATTTGGTTTACACTTGACCACTGATCCAAAAATGTCAAAAGCAACGTTGGCGTGATTCATGAGAACGCAAGTGTTGATGATGATCCAATTACTGACTATGTCTAGGAATACATTATGCAACATTATATTATTGTAGAATGTAAGATTAGAGGCTAAAGAGATTTCTTTCTGTTTTGAACGATTCTTGTGAAAAATATGCTAAATATAAAGCATACATATTTTATGTCTGAAGTATTGGAACTAAGAACCATTATTCAACAATATTTATTTTAAGGTGAAAAATATCATTGTATTTCTTTTACGGTCAAAGCAAATTCAATATAATAAGAAGCATATAATTGTCTTTAATGCTTTTGAGCTTTCTAGTTCCATTTCTAATCCATCTAACATTGTTGCTGTATTTTGGTAATGTTGGATTTCACCGGACTTGACTGCAATTTGTGAAAGTAGAATCAGAGGTTGGAAATTTGCAAAACAATCAACGACATAAATTAGTTAAAATGAATAAAGTCAAACAGATTTAATAACTTTAATAATATGAATAATCCGAAAAAAATTTAAAAAATTTATTTTTAGCTATCAACAATGGATATCATTGGAAAGCATATTAAATTTGAGATTTAATAGTGAAATCGATTCTTAAATCCAATTAATGTAGAAAAAGTTATCACATTTCAAAGCTTGAAATAAAAAGAAATTAAAAACGTGACTGTTCATTTTTCAAAATTTGAAGGAGGCCTGTGTTCTTTTGAAATCTAACTCAATAATAATATTATAGTATAGATAAGTAATATTAATAAATGCATAATGAATACATACATACATACATACATACATATATATATATATATATATATATAGCACACATCTATATGCATATGCAAGTGCACTCCTAGGTGGTCGATCTAAAATAAGATCAAAAAGATAGAATGAGTGCCTAGTGTGTGTAAATGCATCCTTCCGCAACCACTAGCATTCATTTGCAACCACATGCAACCACCAAACATCACATGTCATAATGGAATGTTTACAAACATCCCTACCAACACAAAGTGTCATCTAAAAAGATCTATCAAAGGATCCTAATTAGGAAAAGATTAAAGATAGGATATTCAAAAGAGAACTTACCAACAAAAAGATGTGGACAGGAAATCCTAAGTTCAAAGATATTCTGGGATTTTCTAGCTAAAGTTGATAAACTAGGGTAACCACACCATATAGACACTTCTCCAATTGTCGAAAATTGAATAGAGTCATCTTCTAGTACCATTCTAGATTCTCAAAAATCTCTTCTTCTTCCTTATCAACCATTCCAATTTATAGTTAGGGCCTTTCAAATTTTAATGCATTGGAACTACATCTTTTTACCCAGAAGAAATATGTCTCCAGTATTCCAGAAATCATTAAAAGATGGTTTGTGCTACGCTTGAAATTACAAGGAATTATCTCTTTTATTTACTTTCTTGAAATAGATTGTACAAAATACGGTAACCATCCTTACTTTTCACATCTCTTTCTTTGGAGTGTATTCCTTGTTATTTCAAACGATATACTTTTATATTGAAGCTGGAAAATTTATGGAAAAATTCATTACTACATATTTCATTTCAATGAATTAAAATGCTATTCAAATCCCATCCATTTTATAATCCTTCAGATTTGGTTTTTTTATCCGTGTCACCTCAATTGTCCAAATATTTACTAGAATGATTCATTCTATATTTTTATCTCATCCAAATAGGTAGGTTAACAAATATGAGATTTATCATATTTCCTTTATGAAGTTTTCCATTTTAGGGACTGCTTCTTTACTTATTTTCCATATCTCAATATATGATACTTAACTATAAATTTTCAAGACCTACGTTAGGCATACATGGATTGCACCTAAATCGATATAAACCAACAACAAAATCAAAAAGGTATACTTTCCCATTCATATCCACCTGGTCAGCCCAAAGTCTTCAAGGGAGTAACATAATACCTGCACTGCCCATGGTTTATAGGTATGCTACCCTTACCTATGTGGTATCAAACTCACAGTCAAAGTGTCAAGCCCACAATTCCTGTTCCTAATTAGACTGCCTACAGTAATCAAGAAAATATCTATTTATGTAACGACCCGTAAATCTTATTGGTTTTATAACATAATTAACTAAATTTTTATGAAATTTTAAATAATTGAATTTTGAAATAAAAATTTGATATTTGAAATACGTCTATTTTAACATAGAAATTGGTAAAATTTTATTGAAAAATATGAAAGTAAATTCTGTTGTGTAATTTTCAGTTTCAATTTAAATCAGTTAATAATTGATGATAATAAAATATTTGCAAACCTAAATATTTTCATACAATAAATTTGTAATCTATTTTCTGAGTGAGACGTCATATTTCGTTTCGCCAAATTTGGACTTCTCTAGCCCCGTTTATCTCATTTTCAACAGATTTGCAGCATTTTGGGCACCGAATATCGAGTTTTGAGAGGATGGTCATATTGTTGATATATGTGTATCATTTTGTTCGTCTCTCTATGCTAATCTCCATGGTATATTCATTTGTCTGTGTATCCGGTACGCGGTGAAACACCCGAAACGGTTAACCGTAACGGTACGCCTATTGATTTCAATCTGTTATCCTTCTTTTCAGCAATAATAATAATAATATATGTATGCTTACATTATAACATGACACTCATTTTAGAAACAGCCCCTTTTGCTAAATCACCCATCTTCTATTCATTGCTTAAACCCAATTGCCTCCTTCTCTATGTATAAAAAAAAATAAGCTGCCTTTATTTTTTTTGTTGCCGTTTGATTCTCCCTCTCGTCGTTCTCCCGCTATCTCTCCCCTCTTCATATCGAACTTCCTTGAACCCAGCTCATGCACATCCCACCACCCGCCTTCGCCTGACCCGCCATCACACCGAGAACCACCACAACCGCCACCTTCAACTGGCCCTCCCTAGATCCACCATTCACCTATGCTCGGCCCACCAGAAAAACCGAACTCACCACCTCCCCAGTCGACCGGACCCGCTTCGTCACCCTTCTTCACAGTCTTCTGTTCGAGCCTAGCTTCCATGCCATCCTTCACTTTTTTTTATAAGATACGAGTATATATGCACGTCCAGTTGGACCTGCATCTAATCAATGTGCATGCAATACTTCAACAATGCGCTTGTGTATCATTACCACATATTATATAAAATACGAGACAAAAGAACATCAATTTACATACATGCACATCTCAAAACTATGTAGCCAAATCTCCACCCGTCGAAAGACAGAACCATAAATAACTTAAATTTCCAGATATCGGTTAACCAAAATAAATTTACTTTGACATACACTCCATCCATCTGACCTCTTTCATCTCGACTCAATTAGATAATACTTATTAATAAAACTACAAAATATAGCTGAAATATTACATATTCAGTAGCAGATCTAGCCTATGATTTCAGATAGAGAAACATATTTTCCATATAAAGTAACATATTTGAGCGGTGAACAAAAGAGTAGAAAATAGTTACATGTGTCTTACTTACATAAGATAACCAAATATAGTTACATGTGTCTTACTTACATGTGCCTTGTAATCAACACTAACTCATTGCAAATATGGCAAGTTTCTAGTTTCAGATAGCCAAAAACTAAAAAGAAAAATGTTTTTTTATGGAAGGTTTGGAAAATTTCAAATAGGGCACTACCCAGAGCTGGCTTCATTTGCCTCTTACCCTGACTATATTTATTAGTAAAATTATTGACCAACATTGCATGAACCTAACAAAGGTATAGTTGTCCATTGTTACCTCTCCTTTCAATCGAGGATACTTCAATGTCAGTTGCAATAAAAATATGAAATAAGTAACTAATTAAGTGTAAAAAATATATATCATATACAACTTGTATGGCCAAACAATCAGATCTTTCTTTGATTTCTCAATAGTATTCTTGTATCGAACAAATTTATAAAAGAATGCAAAATGTGTAGTACACTATCCTTGTACCGTATACAATATGCACACACACATTAATCCCAAAGAAAAATGTAATTATCAATAATAAAGCCATTATATGTTGATTAGTGCATTGTGCAATAAAATTTCACTACAATGCAGATTTAATCTATGCATATACAACTTACCAACATTATTCATGAAGGTACATTCGGTATAAAGATGGGAAAATAGAAACTGTGAGAATAATACATATCACCCCAATTGTAATAGTAAAACCCAAGAATTTTAAATACTGCATTAACCGATTAGTCTTCCTCTGTGTGTCATGCATGCAGCTCATCGAAAATGCCTTGCTGTTGTGACTTATATATTGTGACCTGCTTGAAATTCCACTATAATGTTGCAAGTTCATCCTGATTGCTCCAGCATGATGGTATCAACACAATAGGTTGTAGGCTACACACATAGCTCACTCCCTCCTTTCAATCACAGCAGCTTCTAGCTATCATAGCCGCTCATTCAATCTCAAATCGCCTCCATTTCAAGCTTCTGGCTTGGCATCAATTAGCCATGACTTATGCATGTATATCACGTTAATTTGCATCAGCTATCTTTAGTGTAGTGAGCACCATGTCTTATGGGCTTCAGATTCAGCTATCATCGGCATGTAATATGTAACGAAAAATTTGCATCACTTTTAGCATTCAGATTCAGCATATTACCACTTGATTATGTAATAATGTGGGCTAAGTTGCAAGCAATGAGCATATTTATCCTTCCATTATAAACAAATAATACGGTTCTGATCATATTTATCCTTCCATCTTAAAAAAATATTTCGATTTTGGATAAAATATTCCCAAACAACCATTGTAAAACTTTCATTATAAGATATTGTAAGGACTCAAGTTGATGTCTCAAAACTTAGTATATACTTATGCAAATATTTAATAAAATTACCATTTATATATATAATAGAAGCCAAAAAGAAACTGTAAAATTTAAGTTTCCAAACTACCATCTTCAAATCCAGAAACCTATTTTCCGACTAACAAATATCAACAACTTAATCCTTTGCTTCAAATACATAATAACCTAACAACGTCTGAAATCTTAGTATATGTTCCTCATACTGATCGTACACTAAGAACAACTAAATTGACTAAATATATTCTCACTACCTTCAGATTAACACTTGTAAGAAAATGTGAACATGAACGTGAAGCCATAAAATGATTACTTCATGATTTAACTATCCAAATTCAAAGGGAAGTTTCAAGATAAAAGATTGAATTTTATTTTTAAAACATTCGTATTCATTCATTGTCTGGATCAATACCATTAGATTTTATGATAGTGCATAAAGTACTTAACCGTATTGTTTTGTAAGATAAACATAGAAGTATTAGGTAACAAAAACAATTGGATCATTAACAAAAAAAAGCAATAAGAAAACCCCAGTATCCAGTCCAAATTCATTGCTAAAATTGTGAAGAGAAAGGTACCTTTGGCAAAAACTGAAATTGGTTATTAAGCAGATTGTGCCTGAGAAGTGCAGGTAACAAGCACTTTCCACAAAAACTGAAATTCGTCTCTTCAAAGCTGAGACCAACTACAATACGAATGGATCAAATTGACTGCATCATATAGATACTAAAAATAGTATATTGCAACAGAATATCAATAGAGTCTTGGTACTTCAGCAAACAAATAAATATGTACTCTTAAATGCTACTGATTTACATGCATTATAATTACTTTGTAATTGATTTAGTCAAGTTCAAATGCAGAAAATAACAATTGCCAATTGGTTCTCTCATTTTCACATATCCACAAACTAAAAAGTCAAGCATACATAAATTACATTTACCTGCAAGTTCAGTATACATGAGTGGTAAGACCAAAGAACAGAGAATATAGGATATTGAGTGTAGTATGATCCCAAATTTTATTGTCAGAAATTTTAGCATATAGCAGCTATAAGTTGTAATCTGGAAAGGCAAAGAAAAATTATTTTATATGCAAAATGAAATACGTTCAAAAATCTACCATTGCCTTTCATTCTCTCCTTAATGTCTTTGCATATTTCACATATTTATCCCATATATCCCAATGGTAAATCAAAGCTGCAAAATAAAATAATAGCTTTTATTAACAACTAATAATTATCAACAGTTTAAGTATGAGAGCACCTAAAATATGCTGATGGGTTGTGCCTTATGGAGCCATATCTTTCCAGGATTCTGACCGAAGAACATGTACTTTTGGTATAACATAATACAACTTTTGGAACCGCCCTATGATCATTTTTTAATGAAATTGAGTGTTGATAATTTTGCTAATGTTTCAAATTAAACAGTCAAAAACTTCATCCGTAACATATATATGATGTAGGAATAGCATTGCTACCATACATACAACACTACACAAATGTTTTAACATGAAATGTTGCTTTTTTCCAAAATCAAAGCATCTTTCTAAATTATTAAAGAACTGGCTAAGAGATGAACAAAGTTATGGTACCGAATCAACTAACCACATCTGTGTTTGTATCAAACCAAATGAAAACCATATTTTAATTTAAATTTAAATCATACAACTTAGTTTACATGTAAATTTTCAAGTATATGCCTAATGAGATCGTGGATATCAAGACTTTCACTGAGTTTGGCATAATATAATGTATTTTTGACATAAATAAAATTAACACACAACATAATAAACTGAAAATGCATTGCATACTTAAATCTAGATCATATAATTTCTTTGCTCAACCAGTTAATTTTTTGAGGAATATCTCTCTTCTAATATAATTTGCACTTCACTAATAAAGCATGCAATTAGGAAAACAATCAAAAAAATCATTTCAAAAACCTTACTGGAAATTGAAGGCTATAAAATGATGTATGATTATATTATGATCTTGAAGTAAGTTAATAATAGTTTTTGCTTAATTATTTAGACTTGCTTTCTTATCACTTGGCGAGGAAGAAATGTTGTCCACTATTTTACTTTGGGAAGAATTTAAAATAAGAATAATTATCAATTATCAATGATGGCCAGCTGATATAATATTTGTTTCAGGCACACATTTAGTAACGACAGAGCGGGGGATAGGGGAGTAAATTTTAAGTATTTAACAAATTGTTATTTTTTTCATTGAAAAAAATATAAGAGCAATCCACATTGTTTATATAATGTTTACTCCTGACCATGCCAAAGATGTTTTGATACAATAAACATTGTTTTAATATAGCATATTGAATGTTTTTCAGCTATAGTCCTGGACCCACTATATAAATGCAAAATCAGTAATAGCAACACTTGTAATTATGACAAACAGGGTGCAAGTAGTGGTAATGGTGTAAAAAATATTCAATCACAAAATGTACCGATGGTGCAATTTTTTTTATCCATATCCATTGGAGAAAATATACAAATGATTTAACAAAGTAGAATATGTGAAAACTTGTTCTTTGTTAAATAAAAAAAATAAACTTATCATTGTTTCAAAATCCAAAAAAGGATCAAATAAATAAAATCATACAATCCACATATTATCTCATTATTGATTGTCCTTTTTTGTAAATGGCATATCTGCACATACATGTACGGAACTTAGAGAAACATGTAAATGCTGACATTTGCAGGGAATGGCTGTAGGTAAAAGAAAAAGAAAAATGACAGTGGTAAGATATTTATAATTAAGATCTACCCATTGGTAAGATAATGCATTTGAGGAAGGAGAGGTAATAAATTACATTTACTTACCTTTTAAGATAGAAAAATTATCATATTGCATAAAAATTCTTATAACAAAATGAACAAATTTGCGTTAAAAAAATGAACAGAAGTACGAAATCAATTAATTACTGTAAAAAAAATGAATCTTTTACTTGAGTATAAGTTTATGCTAGTTTAGATGAAATAATGCATTTGGGGAGGGAGAAGTAATCGATTACTATTACTTACAGTTTAACATGGACACTTCTAACACATATGAAACAAATTTATGGTAAAAAATTAGCATAGGTACCAAACGGATTCTATAATCAGCATTGCCATTGAAAGTGCTGATAAACTGAGAGCAAAAAAAAACTGTGAGTAATATTACTTAATTCACAACATAAGAGTTAGGGTTTGAAAGTAAATTGGATGGCGTTGTTAATTACTTGTGATAAGAATGGGCAAAACCTAGAGAGCATTTTCAAAAAACCATTTCAACAGATCTAACTTACAAAGATGGAGTGAAGAAGACAATCGCTTAGATCAATTTCAAGTTATAAATTTGATTCATCGTTGGATCGACAATTAAGTTACTTAATCTTATTTCGTGAATCACAAATCATATTGAAAAATTGAAAAACCATCTTTGACATTATAGACTCAGAAATCAAATCAGAACCAATGAGTAACAATGTCAAAAGTTGTATGGATTCAGTGGTTTTGTTTATAACAATATTTCTTCAAGAATCAAAAATTAGATTGGAAAAATTATATTTAAAATTCACAAATCAGATCAATCGGAAAAAAAATGATTAACGATGCCAAAAATTAAAGGAAACCGAAACATGTTAACATTTTAATAAAATATATGAATTATGAAGAACTGTAACTTCAAGAGAAAGAAGGCGGTAACACCTAAGCTATCTCTGGCAACCTATGCAATCGCATGCCGTGGACGCTACATCTCTGGTTGCGCTTTCAGTGTTGATTCTAAAGTGAAAGAAATCAATTTCTTGGGATTGGATTGGATGATGGTGATAAATGAAATCTAGGTTTTGAGTTATTGAATTTAGGAACGGGGATGAATCTGGGAAGAGACACAGTTAGATTTTACGAACGGATAAAAGAATTGGGAGCGCATGCGGAAATAAGGGCATTTTGGGTATTTCAGAAAGACGCGGTTGAAGTTAGTTCATTGAACTTTCATTATTAGTAGTAAAGATGTACAATATATATGTTTATATATATATATATATATATATATATATATATATATATATATATATATATATATGTATTATAAAAGTAGTATTAGATATGTTCTATAGTTATATACCTTTACAGTAAATTGCTTATTATGAAAGCTGTAGCATATAGAAGTAGCATACATATATATTTTATAGTGTGTGTGTATATATACATATACAAAGTTTATGTTGCACCAGGTTTATTGTTCATTTCGGTTATGTTTTATAAATCAAACATTTTTATATTTTTATATACTATATTGGTATACATCTGATCTGTTGAGTTCATATATAAGTCATATATATGGTGTTGTAAAGTATAAGTTATTTACATACTCTAATATATATAGGTTTATATAAGATTTGTATGATATGCTAGTTATGATATGTATATATAAGCTTATAGAAGTTTGTACAATCTGTTTAGTTATATATGTAAATTATATAAGTATATATATAGTTGTCCAATGTATGGATAGGTTTCTATTAGTTTTATATGACTGGTCGAGTTAATTTCTAGCAAGTGCAATTATATATATAAGTTTTATATGTCTGGAATGAAAAATTAGTCAAAAGGGCCTCTTTAGCGAGTGCAATTAATTTCTAGGACACACAACAGAAATAATTAATTTTAAGGACAAAATGCAAAATAATTAGTTTCTTAGGCCTAAAAACCTATGAAATTATATCCTTGAAAGTAATTGGACTGTTGACTTTTTCCTTAAAAGTAATTATTCTGCTGACTTTGGCCTTGAAATTAATTTATGTGGATGTGTGTCTTAGAAACTAATTGGACTGAAGTTTTTCCTTCTAGTGAAATGCCCCTTGATTATATTTGTGGAATTCCAATTTGAATGTTTGCAGTAAACATGATATGTTAGGTTGATATTTTGAAATGAATATAATGTATATATAAGTATTTATATGAAATATATCTTGTTCATCGATCTCTTGTCTATCTTGACTGACATTCTCAATATCAAATTTATCGCAGCAAATTCCTAACTTGTCGCTGTCCCGCTAATTCGTGTCTGTATCCCTATGCTTGTCCTGTTATTTCTCTAGCCTCGAAAGGTGAGCAATCACTCATGATTAACATTCTCACATTTATTAAGTTTGATTTACTTGAAACAAAAATTGAAATACGCTGCCAATTTGAACTGTTAATTATTTAGTAGTTATATATGAGATGCTACTATCTGTTGTTGTTCACCTATGGGATATGACACCATATCTTGTTGTTTATATTATATTTTATTGTTATTGATGTTATATGCCCATTATTGATATATTAAATTATTATCAAATCTATTCTCACTCTGCAAGTTCCCTGTTAGCAAAAAATTCCATAGGGGTTGAAATTATATACACGAACGATCTTGTAGAATAGGGGAAAATCGTTATGGGTTGAAATGATAAACCCAAACGATTTGATTTTTAATTTGGGACTGCGGGTTGAAATGATATATACCCATAGATATGTAAATTAAGGATTGAAATGATAAATACCTGTATCACTTAACCGTAGGATAGAAAATTATATACGGACATCGTGGTCTATAATTTGAAAAATGATTTCCAAAGTTTGAAAGGAAATATATGTTTTAATGAATATTGACTTTTCAAATATAATAAGTATAGGCTATTTTTATATATGTATAAAAATCTAGATTTTAAAATAATATGTTTTGGAAATTTTAATTTATAAGTTAATTTTGAAAATATAATTTTTAAGATTTTCTTATAATTTTATTATTTTTAAATTATATAAAAATAGAATTAACACAATATACATTTAATTACGAGATTTAATTTAGTAAAAATTTAGTTTAATTAGTATATAATATGTTTTAAATTATTTATTTAAAAATTTATATTAATATTTTAAAATCGATTTATAACTTTAATAATAAAGGGTGGAAAGATAAATTAATGTTGACTTGGAATTTAAATTGGTTAATAATTGAATTTAAGAAAGAATTGATTTAATTTTGAGATTTTGAAAAGATATGATTATAACTTGATTTGACAAAAATAGATTAAATGAATATTCTCAATTTTGAATCAAACTGAGATTAAATATTCAATATTGATTTAAATATATGAATTGGGATTTAAATAAATTGCTTCAAAAATGATTAAGGGAACTATTTCTATTTGAATAAATTTAAATTTAAATGTCGAAATATAAATGAAATTTATATAGTAAATGTTTGAATATTTAAAACTTGAATCTTTGAACTTTAAATTGAAATGGTTAAACTGGAATTGAATGGTGGAATTTATGATGATTTGAATCGATTTACGGAATCAGAGGAAACTATTTTTATTATGTAAAGTATTTTTAATATATAAAGTATTTTTAATATATAAACTATTTTAATATATATACTATTTTCAACATCTAAACTGTTAGGAGGAACTGTTATGATTGTGGAAGTGCTATGATTTCAAAGTGTTATGATTTCAAAGTATTCTGATTTCAAAGTGTTATGATTTCTAAAGTGTTACAATCTTTGAAGATTGTTATAATTCGGAAATGGATATTATTTAAAGTGTATAATAATATTGAATTTATATGATTTTGAAATGAATATAATATTTTAATAGGTAGTATGGACTATTTGAAATGAGATAACCATGGTGTGAAATAAGCATTTGGTTGTTAAAGAGAGCAGGATCGGATATTGTTATACTATCTATGTAACGACCCTGACTCGACCTTCGAAAATCGGCACCAAATACATCATTCGTATTCCAATGCCGTGGATTCAAACGTCAACTCTGGTTTGCCGGAGCTTATAACACATTAAGTATAACAACACAATGGAAGAAAACGAATAATATCATTGTTATACAACAGTTGATACAACAAAGATACAACGAATATCAATGCATATATCAGAGCAAGAATACAACAGCGAAAAAAACAATAGGAAAGCGCAAAACTCAACAATGGAAAGATAATGTCTTCAATGCCAAATCGTAAAACTCGAATCACCCTCAATGCTTAACTAAGAAAACTCGATCCACAAAGCGATTTCCAAAATCCAAATGGATTCAAAGACCAAAAGACTTCAAGGATTTCCAAAGCTACATCTACTATTTGGTTATCTGAAAATCCCAACTCTAGACCGCCCTTGTGGAAAATTATGGGCACCCAGAGTTTAGGAAGGGAACAATACCAGGTCAGTCATGGGGCTGGTATGAGCAAAAAAACAGTTTTATCTTTTAAAACAAACAACAAAAGAAGTAGGAGAATATCGCTATGCTTTTGGAAAATGAAACTGCCATAAGGTGTGACGACCCGGAAATTTTTAACATTTGAAATGGAATATTTAATCGATTTTAAATATTTGGAGGTTAGTGCAAGTTGAATTTCGAATATAAATATGAATTTGACAATTAAATTATTAAATTAAATTAATTTATTGAAGTTGGATAAAAATTTGAATTTTTCAGTTTCCCGCTGATTAAAAATATTTCAAAGGGTTGTAAAATTTATATTGATAATACTGAAGATAATAGAAGGTTCAGAATTCAAATTAAAACTACTTTGCTCAGTTTTGAAATTTTATCGTTTTAATCGATATTTAAAAATAGCCTCCCGAGGCACAGTCTCAGAATTCAACGAAACCAATTCCATTGGATCGGTAATAGTTAGTTATTGTCGGATTTCAATTTTCGTAATGTTTGGAGTTGTCGTTTGGCCGTATGATAAGCAAATGCATTGAAAATTAAATCGAAATTTAATTTAATAACTGGTTCAAAAAGCTATCTTCTCCATACGATCGAATTAGGACTCGGAAAATTTTCCTTTGTGTTCGGAATGGTGGTATAACACTATAAATGTCTGGCGGCACGCCTCTATAGGAAGTCAAAAATTTCATGTTGTGTTTGTCGAGATAATTTAAATTAGAATATATTATACCGTAAGTCAACACAGCAGCCTATTTTCTTTTAGTATCAAAACTTTTCTCTGAAGCACTACATCCTTCCTCCATACGCCAACGTCTTGTCCTTGTCTCCCCATTTCTTTACAAATCTCAAGCGAATTCTTTCAAAAGCAGAAACAAAGAAATAAACTTTAATGGCCACACCTTCAAAAGAGAAAACATCTCGTTCCCCCTTCCCAAAATCAATAGGATTCGAGCTGGCCTCGTTCAAAAGGAAAAAAATTCACAATAAGAATCGAAATCGATTCAATCTAAAAGAAAAAAAATATTGAAAGCAAAATCGAATTGAAATCGGCTTGATTCCAGGAAGGTATCGGACACGATTCATTCGATTGAATTCAAGACTTCAAGAAGGGAGTTCGAGCTCGCGATTGGGGAAGCAACTGGAAAGGAAATCGGGGACGCGATGGTGAGGCGGAGTTCGCGACCTTGTCGCGATGGTTGTTTCCAGGCGGTGGCTCGTGTGAGATATCGCGAAGGGTCGCGAGTCACTGGGTAGGTTCGCGTTCGAACGAAGGCATCTTAGGGTTGGACAATGGGAAATCGAACAACATCGAGGTCGCGAATTCAAGCTTAGTGGTGGGGTGCCGCGGCATGTTCGTCGAGCAATGTCGATCTTGCAGTCGTGTTGTTGGTGGCTGATGTTCATTTGGGGCAGTAAGGTATACAGTTTTTTTATTGAATTTTATAAATATATATATACAAACTTAGAGGAAAAAGATTATATATTTTGGCATACTGTTAAAATCTTACTGTAAGGTTAATTCCTGTAATCAACTAAGTGTTAATGGAGATAGATAAATAATGATATCCAGAATGTTTTTTTTGTAGGTTAAGGATAAAGGAAAGAAAATATTTTGTTAAAAAGAAATTAGTTTTTAATAAAAACAAACAACGAACAAATTTTTAATTTTGAAAATAAAATCAGTGGTTAATTTAAATTATCAAATAGAAATTTAATTATTCGATTGGTTTGAACGTTAATAAATTTATATAATGTTATTCAAGGTTAAAATTATGAAGGAAACAAGCCGAAAATGGAAATGGACTACAAAATAAAAGCAAAGGTGAGATCTTCTCACTCAAGTTTAAATTGGAATTTCCAGTTTGATTTTAATAGTTAAATTTAAAATTGTTGATCGTGTGCTTGGATGATGGTTGCTATTATTTGTTTTGAAATAGACCCTATACGCCGCATAATAGCGGTGATATTTTTATAAATCCCATATACCGCGATATTCCACCTCGAAGTGGAATTGGTATATAATTGTCGTGCTAACGTCTGTGGATGCAGGGAAACATGTTGGAGGGATCCAACTGGATTCCTCAAACATTTGAATTTGTTTCATTTGTTGCGTGTTAAATTATTTATAATCTCTACATGATTATATTGTAACTGGAATCATTGTAGGCTAAAATTTAGCCGAATATATTTTTGGTATTGTAGGATACCAGAAATATGAAATTGGAGTTTTGGAAATTAAAGTAGAAAAGTCTAGACCGTTACATTAAAATATGAAAGTTGATTTTTTTATAATCCGATCGAATTAATTCCAAAATATGGGAAAAGATTTTAATAAATGGATTTTGAGAAATGTTGTTGAGAAGTTGAAGGATTTATTTAAAAATATGGATTTTAAATAGTTCGGGAAATAAAAATAAAGGATTTATTTTAAAAGAAAATAAATTTGGAACTCCATTTGAAATTTGGTTTGGTGCCTGAAAATAAATTTTTGGAAATCAAATTGAAATTTGATTCGATGTTTGAAACAAAAATTTAGAAATCAATTTGGAAATTGATTTTTGTGATCGAAAATAAACCTTTGGGAAATCCATTTGGAGATTGATTTGGGTGTTTGAAATAAATTTGGAAATCAATCTGAAAATTGATTTGGTGTTGAAAGTGAATATTTGGGAAACGATTTGAAAACCGTATATCAATGGATATTTCGAAATTTGAATTCACAATGGAATTTATAAAGGAAAGGGAAATTGTTTTAAAAATAAATATTGGTTTATTTTTAAAGTGTGAAAAAGGATTTGCGGATTTGGAATGTAAATCTAAAATAAATCAAGAAGGGTTTATTAAATTGATCTAAGTGAACCATTTTGAAATGAAAGTGCATTTTCCCTGGAAAGCCGAGTATGTTTTGAAAGTAGCTTTTAAAATATAAATTAAAAGTCCAAAGTTGGTTTTAAAAGAATGTTTGGAAAAAAATTTATTTACTTAGGTTATTTGAAAAACTTTAAAGTAAAATTTTTTTAATTAATTATAGAAGTGATTATTTAAAGATTTTGTTGATATATTTTTTAGAAAGTGGTTATTTAAATAGGTATACCCGATCTACTACCTTTATTTTAAATTTAATTTGGATTTGAAGTTTTATATAAGATGTTAGTATAATAGTTTCTTAACAAATATTTAAACAAATGTTTTAAAATAGTTTTATCTAAATATTTCCAAGTATATTATTTGGACAAGTGATTTGAATTATTTAAATTACTTGAACTCGGTAGACTTTCAGTGGAAATAAATAATATCGGGAATTTTATTCCGGGAGTGAAAAGTGATTTGAAATTTGTTTTCAAGCAGTTGAAGTGTGAAAACATATCTTGCAAAGATATTTTGAAAATAAATAACTGGGGGAAAATTATTTGAAATCCAGTAATTGTTGTGAATGTTGATTGATAGTTAAATAACCGACTATCAATATTATCCTTTAAATGGCGTTTGAATTTCGATGCGACCGGGGGTCGGATTCCAAGTGGATATCCGAAAACCACGTCGAACCTTTGTGATTGTGATAGACCTTTTATTTAAAAGATCGAAGTAGAAATTGTTGTGATTTGTTTGAAATCTGAATGAACACTTATTTTTAAAAATAAGCGCTCATTATTCGGATTAGCCGGGAGAGGATCTTTGTGTCATATAACCCATTCGGAATAATGATAGGCGAAATGGGATTGCATTTGAAGACCGGTGGTGAAGACCGGGTATTTGCGAGAATGATAGGATGACCTATCGATTGCCTCTGCAGTGAGTAGCTACGGTATAGAGATTCCCTAAGTGATGGGAAGTCCGATACGGATTGTGAATACTCGGATTGCAAGGGCTTCTTCGGAAGTGCCTTCGGTTCTGTTCGAACCCGAAACAGACTTGTATGGATGTGTGTCTGACGTTACAAATTGAGATGTAAAGCTGGTTTCTATCAAATACATTTCTGTTGGTGGCGGAGAATTTATTCTCTTAGCTTAACACCCTTCTCTGAGACGTACAAGCTCAGAGGTTATGTAGTTGATGGTTACTAGTGATACATTCCCAATTTGGTAATGTGGCATACGAAGTGCTGCTGATCATTTGTTGATCGAAGCATGGCATTGTGAAAAAGCATAGCTTTGTGGACGAGACTTCGTCGAGCCTCACAACCCGGGAATGGTCGAAACAGGAATGTTGCAACAAGTTTTTAGGGGTCGCGCCCCTAGGGTATGTCCATTTTCTTCTGGATAAAGGGTGGTATCATGGTATAGAGCCTAGATATTTAACTCATGTGGACACTGTAAATTTATTACCGTGTGATGTTGCTTTGTGGTTGAGGATCCTCGGATAAAGGTCGGTAACGACCGGGGATGGCATACTCATATGTGGAGTTATCTATGTTACAGCTTCATTGCATCGGAAGCATGAGGTAACTCGGCCTTGTGTTAGCAGAGATCCGGTTAGGTTCTCGAGGCGTCCTTCCAGAGGCGTACCCATTTTTGTGTAGGAAGTTCCTTTGCCTGACCATTTGTTGGAAATTCAAAGAAACAATACGTGCCCTGTACGGTTTTAGTTGTATGACCTGTCATGGAATGTGGCGGTAACCTGCTATTGAACATGGTAGCTATAGTAGGCATACGACGAAATGTTGTATGCTGGCTAAGATTAATACTAAACTTTCGAAAGGTTTTCTGCACTATGCACTAATAATAATATCGAAAGAATTTTTCGTATTAAGCATTTTTAACTATCATAAGACGAAATCTCCTCCAAGTGTGCGTTTGCATTGTGTGTGTGTGGGGGGAGGCCTTATGGCAGTTTCATTTTTCAAAAGCATAGCGGATTTCTTTTATTTTCTTTGTGAAAATAAATGTTTTTAAGATCTCACACCAGTTCCATGACTGATCTGGAGTTCATTGTTCCCTTTCTAAACTCTGGGCGACCACAAATTTCCATTCGGGCAGCCTAGAGTCAGGTAATCAGGTCATTCTGCAATTCAGGAGTTGCTGTGGAGATCAGGAGCAAGCTGGATGGCGGAGCGTATCACAAGTATGTTATATTTTCATCCGCTGTTTATTGTTGTAACACTCTGATAGTGTAATGTGATGTAATGTAATGTAATAACTGATATAATAATCTGTTTAAAGATATTTATTTATCTATTATATTTGTTCCGCTGCGATGTGTGAGATTCTATTATTGTTTCTGTTTCTTCTTCTACCTCTTCTTCTTTAAACCCTAACGATTCGGTTTTTGGGCATTCGACCGTGCGACATTTGACACAGTGGACGTATCGATGTCGACTTTCGGAAGTCGAAAAGTCGGGTCGTTACAATGCGGTATCAGAGCAATTGGTTAAGCGACAACCTTGGCTCTGTTGGGTGTTACTCATTAGAGATAGAGTTAGCAGTACTCTAGAATGAGTTTAAGTGTAATAATAGATATGAGCATGTATTTGTTAGTGAGTATGAAATTGTTTTATATTGTTTTGACTTATCTGTTGATTGTTTATAGATTCTGGTCGGTGCAGTTTCGCCAACTGTATTGATAAGGGTTTCTAAACTCTTAAACAAGACAAATTGATATGATATTGTTTTCAAATCGGGTAAATGAAATAATTTTACCCAAAACTATTTTTGTATATAAAAGAAATGATTTTCTGTAAATTTTTATGGTATATTGTTGCTTGGTTGTTAGGAAGTGATGATATTGAATCATCATCATTATTGTATGGAAATTTAATAAGAACTAATGGTATAACCAAAGACTTGGAGATAAATTCATTTAACAAATGAAATTTATAAATATGAATTGAAAGGATAAGGGAATGAATTCATATACGAATGGGAATTGTAAATGTAAATTGTAAATGTGATTTATAATTTGGAATAAAATTCATTAATGGAATGAAATTGGTAATGTGAGTTTATAAATGAGTTTTATAAATTGAAATGAGATTTGACTGGGATCAAGTTGAATAAAAAATCCAAATTTGGAAAAATAAAAATAAAATGGATTGAATTCAAGTAAACTAATATGATAATTAATTAATTCATGAAATAGGAAAGTTGAATTAGTTAAATTAAAACTTGAATTGTGAGTTAAATAAAAAAAATGGTTTGAATTTGGAGATAAATTCAAGTAAGTAGGAATAAATTGAAAATTTCCTTGTTATTGATAAAATTAATTCGAGATGAATTGAGAAAGGAAATTTGAAATAAAAAAATGGATAAGTGAATAAAACTAATTTAATTAAATTAGTAGATGGAATGGTTTGATAAATGAAAAATCAAATCAAGGATTTAAAATTGGAAATTGTTAACGAGGAAAATGAACTCGAGTTTTGAATAGAAATGGTACAAAATGTAGTTATAAGCAATTAAATTTGTATTGAAACCTTATAAATTGCTTGTGGGAATTATTTTGAGTGCATTGCTTATGAAATCTATGTGTTCACTATTGAAAATAAGTGAAATGTAAATAAATTTCCTATATATGTCACTTATGTGTTTAAATTGAGTAAATACAGGTACAGGAGGGCCGTTTGGCTGGATTTGGTCATGCTAAAATGCTAATAATAAACCGCTTTGCTTAAAAATGCTAAATGAGATACGCCTACGAAATAAAAATAGGAAATATGAACTGTTTTTCTTTTTTCCGACCGAGTGGGTCGATTTATATATATTTATATCTCTTGTCAAATTGCAAAAGCTCCTCCGTACAAGGGAGACTCTGCCAAAATTTTCTAGAAATTTTGGGAGTTAGAAATTTTTTGAAATTTTTTTTGTTAGCGACAAACGATTTCAAATTGGAAATTGAAGTAAATTAATGAATGAAACCAATTTAAAATAATAATATGAATCAGTTATAATTGAAAAATAAAATTCAATATTCAGAGTTGAAGACAAATTGAATTCATATGGTAGTGGGAAAACTAATTTGAATAGAAGTAGATATGAAACTTCTGTAGGAAAATGTATAAAATGATTTTGGAATCTGTAGTTGGATATGGTTAAATTGGATATACAGGTGTATTAAAGGAAATGGAATTGGGATTTTGATTTCGAAGATAAATTTGAATTGCTCGACAAAAGGTATGTATTTAAATTTCAGTATGAAATTTGGTGATTTTCTTGTCTAGCCACTTGGCTTTTTGTTTTACTTTGGAATTTGGAGGCCTGTGGTGCCATTTTGTAGTCATACCGAGCTAGCCATGCAAAGGAGATGCTGGAGAAATTTTTTGGAAATTTAGGGTGTTAGAAAAATTTTGAGAAAATTTTGAAAATTTGAAATTTAAATTTAAATTTGAATTGTTAAGAAAACAATGTTGTTTGGAACTCATAATTGAAGTTGGAAAGTTAGTTGAATTAATAATGGGTCTTTGATAAAAAGGATTTGTTGGGTGAGTTGATAAAACTGTTTGGTTTTGGATAAATGGTAAACGGGTTAAGGTCCATTCTTCTTAACTAGTAATTTTGGGACGAAATTCTTTTAAGGGGGGAAAGATGTGATGACCTGGAAATTTTTAACATTTGAAATGGTATATTTAATCGATTTTAAATATTTGGAGGTTAGTGTAACTTGAATTTCGAATATAAATATATATATATATATATATAATATATATAATATATATGAATTTGGCAATTAAATTAATTTATTGAAGTTGGATAAAAATTTGAATTTTTCAGTTTCACGCTGATTAAAAATATTTCAAAGGCTTGTAAAATTCATATCGATAATACTGAAGATAATGGAAGCTTTAGAATTGAAATTGGAACTACTTTGCTCAGTTTTGAAATTTAATCATTTTAATCAATATTTAAAAATAGCCTTCCGAGGCACAGTCTCGGAATTCAACGAAACCAATTCCATTGGATCTGTAATAGTTAGTTATTATCGGATTTCAATTTTCATAATGTTTGGAGTTGTCGTTTGGCCGTGCATAAGCAAACGCATTGAAAATTAAATCGAAATTTAATTTAATAACTGGTTCAAAAGGCAATCTTCTCCTTATGATCGAATTAGGACAAGGAACATTTTCCATTGCGTTCGGAATGGTGGTATAACACTATAAACGCCTGGCGACACGCCTCGATAGGAAGTCAAAAATTTCATGTTGTGTTTGTTGAGATAATTTGAATTTGGTTTAAATTAAAATATATTATACCCTAAGTCAACACAGCAGCCTATTTTCTTTCAGCATCAAAACTTTTCTCTGAAGCATTACAGCCTTCCTCCATACGCCAACGGCTCGTCCTTGTCTCCCCACTTCTTTACAAATCTCACGCGAATTCTTTCAAAAGTAGAAACAAAGAAATAAACTTTAATGGCCGCACCTTCAAAAGAGAAAACATCTCATTCCCCCTTTTCAAAATCAATAGGATTCGAGCCGGCCTCGTTCAAAAGAAAAAAAATTCACAATAAGAATCGAAATCGATTTAATCTAAAAGAAAAAAAATATTGAAAGCAAAATCGAATTGAAATCGGCTCGATTCCAGGAAGATATCGAACACGATTCGTTCGATTGAATTCAAGACTTCAAGAAGGGAGTTCGAGCTCGCAATTGGGGAAGCAACTGGAAAGGAAATCGACGCCGCGATGGTGAGGCGGAGTTCGCGACCTTGTCGCAATGGTTGTTTCTAGGCGGCGGCTCGTGTGAGGTATCGCGAAGGGTCGCGAGTCACTGGGTAGGTTCGCGTTCGAACGAAGGCATCCTAGGGTTCGACAATGCGAAATCGAACTGCATCGAGGTAGCGAATTTGAGCTTAGTAGTGGGGTGCGACGGCATGTTCGTCGAGCAGTGGCGATCTTGCGGTTGTGTTGTTGGTGGCTGATGTTCGTTTGGGGAAGTAAGGTATACAGTTTTTTTTTTAATTTTATAAATATATGTATATACAAACTAAGAGGGAAAAATTATATATTTTGGCATACTATTAAAATCTTACTGTAAGGTTAATTCCTATAATCAACTAAGTGTTAAAGGAGATAGATAAATAATGTTATCCAGAATGTTTTTTTTTGTAGGTTAAGGATAAAGGAAAGAAAATATTTTGTTAAAAAGAAATTAGTTTTTAATAAAAACAAACAACGAACAAATTTTTAATTTTGAAAATAAAATCAGTGGTTAATTTAAATTATCAAATAGAAATTTAATTATTCGATTGGTTCGAATATTAATAAATTTATATAATGTTATTCAAGGTTAAAATTATGAAGGAAACAAGCCGAAAATGGAAATGGACTACAAAATAAAAGAAAAGGTGAGATCTTCTCACTCAAGTTTAAATTGAAATTTCCAGTTTGATTTTTAATAGTTAAATTTAAAATTGTTGATCGTGTGCTTGGATGATGGTTGCTATTATTTGTTTTGAAATAGACCCTATACGCCGCATAATAGCGGATGATATTTTTATAAATCCCATATACCGCGATATTCCACCTCGAAGTGGAATTGGTATTTAATTATCGTGCTAACGTCTGTGGATGCAGGGAAACATGTTGGAGGGATCCAACTGGATTCCTCCAACATTTGAATTTGTTTCATTTGTTGTGTGTTAAATTATTTATAATCTCTGTGTGATTATATTGTAATTGGAATCGTTGTAGGCTAAAATTTAGCCGAATATATTTTTGGTATCGTAGGATACCAAAAATATGAAATTGGAGTTTTGGAAATTAAAGTAGAAAAGTCTAGACCGAAAATATTAAAGTTGATTTTTTTATAATCCGATCGAATTAATTCCAAAATATGGGAAAAGATTTTAATAAATAAATTTTGAGAAATGTTGTTGAGAAGTTGAAGGATTTATTTAAAAATATGGATTTTAAATAGTTTAGGAAAGAAAAATAAAGGGATTCATTTTAAAAGAAAATAAATTTAGAACTCCATTTGAAATTTGATTTGGTGCCTGAAAATAAATTTTTGGAAATCAAATTGAAATTTGATTCGATGTTTGAAATAAAAATTTAGAAATCAATTTGGAAATTGATTTTTGTGATCGAAAATAAACCTTTGGGAAATCCATTTGGAGATTGATTTGGGTGTTTGAAATAAATTTGGAAATCAATTTTAAAATTGATTTGGTTTTGAAAGTGAATATTTGGGAAACGATTTGAAAATCGTATATCAATGGATATTTGGAAATTTGAATTCACAATGGAATTTATAAAGGAAAGGGAAATTGTTTTAAAAATAAATATTGGTTAATTTTTAAAGTGTGAAAAGGGATTTACGGATTTGGAATATAAATCTAAAATAAATCAAGAAGGTTTTATTAAATTGGTCTAAGTGAACCAATTTGAAATGAAAGTGTATTTTCCCTGGAAAGCCGAGTATGTTTTTGTTAACGTGAAAATCAGACGCTAACACCCCGGTGTGAGATAAAGTTGGATGAAAGCACCACCCGTGTATACGGGAACTACAAGCAAGTAGAGAAAATACAGGAAAAAGCAAAAAAGACAACAATTTTATAGTGGTTCGGCTCAGAGTAAGCCTACGTCCACTTTAACTCTCTTTATTATTGAATTTGATTACAACTTAACAACAATCTTCAATTACAACACACTTTAGACCAGTAGATCAAACTTTGATAGAGAATAATCTTCCGAATTCACGTTGAAATGATGTAGATTTCCTCTTCGAGATCGACGTAGTGTCTTTGGTGTTTGGAGTACTTGAAGTGTTGAATGAGTACAGAATTCTGCAGAGTATCGGCGCTTGGAGTGGTCGGCCAAAAAGTCCCCTCCATGTTTGAGGTAGGTTGGTATTTATAGAAAAATCTTCCCTTTGGATTGTAAGTCGTGTTCAACTCATGGTAACCCGTGGCCGAGTTAAGTTGGGTCGTGGGCGACTCAGCTGGTTTCTGGTTGTAGCACAAGTCCTAACTCGTTCACGAGTCAAGAGATCATGGCCGACTTATCTGACTAAGTCCTTGGTTCCTCGATGGTTCACTTCTTCAAAATTGCAAGTCATGAGCCGCTCACGAGTCAACTCTCCTACATAAGCATTGCGATTGCGGGCTACGACTCAGTGGTTTTAGGTGAGTCATGCTGAGTCGTGAGTCGCTTCTTTGAGTCGCTGACGACTCAAGGTAGGTCGTAGGTCGCACGATTCTGTGACTCGCGCAACTCCTCAATTTGTTGAGTCGGTAACTCGTTGAGTCGGCCTGTCTCATAAACCGTTAACCTCTTGAGTCGTTCCGCTTCCCTTAAGCCGCCTTGAATTCTAACTCGTCAGCTTGTTGAGTCGCTTCTACCTTTAAGTCATGAATTACCTTGAGTCGTAGACCCACTGAGTCGGTAAGATCTTTAAATTGATGAGTCGGTGCAGACCTTAACTCATTGACAAAACGGGGTTAACATTTGCCCCTCGAAGTACACGCCTAAGTCGTAGGTCGTGTGCTTCGACTCATCTTGACTCGCGCATGCCGGTTCATGTTCCACTACCCTGGGTTATAAAAGGCATGAACCGTGACTCCTACTTCCTTCTTCTCATTACCAATTTCCTAAGTCGCATCTGCCATTAATACTTCTCCGAGCTCCCAAAGGCGATTTCAACTTAATTCACCTCCGATTATTTCGAGCATCACATTGCGTAAGCAATCTTGCTGTTCTTCCGATTGTCGATCATCACTAACCTATGCGCCCTGTCCTCATTTCCGATCTGCCCCCTCGAGCCCTACGATTTTGGTTGCTTTAGTCATTAATGGACCTAGGGTTGTCTGATCTGACAGATCGCGATCTGGGGCGATTTAGTGGTGTGATAGAACTAGGATTGTTGACTGAGAGTTTATTGGGTTAACGGGTTAGGAATTAGGAGGGTAACGGGTTACTAATTTAAGAAGAGGTTGGTCGGTTGAAGGAAACGTGACGCTAACCTGGACGCGATTCAGTGATCTTGAGCGCAGTAATTTTGAGCGATTCAACAACCATCGCGACTTAATTCTTGACCGACTTACCAACCCTCGCGACACAAGTCTTAAGTCGTAGCCGGGATAGGACTTGAGGAATTTCACGTTGCTTCGAATGGAAGCCTTTTCTCGTAATCCTTAGGTCGTGGACGAGCTAGACAGATAACCAATGATTTGATTTAACCCGTAGGAAGAATTTCTTAAATCGTTGTCAACACTTAAGTCGTCGTCGAGTCAACACTTAAGTCGTCGCCGAGTCATCACTTAAGTTGTCGCCGAGTCAACACTTAAGTTGCAGTTTACAATTTATCTTGAACCTTGAACTTTAACTTGATCTGCTGAACTAAACTGTCCGAATATTGAATTGTTTGGACTTTAGCTTGTTAAACTTTGTTGCATTTTTCCATAGGTCACTCTTGCAAGCTAATAACCTATCTTACACAACATTTACAGAAAATTGGGATGAATATACTGCCACTGATTGCCCACATCAAATGACAGATTAGTTAATAACAATTAATCAACTTAAACAGATTGTGTGAACGAAGTGCTTTAAAACAACGAATTCAGGCAAAGTATCAAGGCAACATTGGAATATTCAACTAAACTTTCCTGTTTGCATTAACACTGTACTTGAACTTCAAATTAACAAGTCCTGAAATTTGATAGCCAATCAATTGTTAACGAGCTTAATTCCAGTTATATTTACTTGTTTATTTTTATTACTTTTGCACGACACTCCACACTTTTAGGAAACGTGCACCTTCAAATTTGAATATCCAGTTGCTTATGTAGAATGGCCTCTCATCAAGAAGAAGTAACGGAACAGATTGGAGAGGCTCTTCCAATAGCTGCTCCACTGATTGCTCCACCGGAAAGAGTTTCAACTTCTTTAAACTACCGGATGTTTAGCTTATTGCGTGCTCAGTTTGGCATCGTTGAAACTGATGCTATATTGCCAGGGCCAAATGATTTTGCTGATAGCCCTCCCCGTGGTTTCGTCACTGTCAACCGCCAAATGTGCTTGTTTGGTGCTATTCCTCCCTTCAACGAGTTCCTTCAGCAATTTCTAGTTCGATTGACTATCTCCCCGTTTCAACTGCACCCCAATAGTTATGCCATTCTGATGGGGTTGTGTGTTCTATTCATGAGAACCCTGGGTCGATTACCGAGCTTTGAAGAAATCTGTTACTTATGTTCTTTTACCAAGATTAAAGACCATCCTTCCATTGTTGTCATAAGGAGTGTTAGGAACCGCAAACTTGTGACTGACCTACCCGAAAGTGCTCATGGATTTTAAATCAGTTTTTCTTCGTTCGCTGCCCCTAGGGTTTTATGCCATCTGGAGAGTAGGAAGTAAGATTAACTGCCTTTATTTTCCATTTTCGAACTTTTCGAATTTTGAGTTGTTAATCGTTAATTCCACTCTTTCCTTTTTCAGCACTTCCTTCTCTATCTAGAGATCCAGGCCATAAGCAAGTTTTTGAGAGACTGAGTGCTGTGGCCGCGGAAGAGAGAAGTGTAAAATTCTTGTTGAGGGATGAATTTTTGCACTAATACGGGCTTTTGCAAACCTCTCGCTCTACACACCCCCACGAAGTCCCAGACTCTCCGGCTAGAGCGTCGGATGCCCCCGTTTCTACTGACACATCCATACCAAAAGAACCCGCTTCTGAGGCTTCTCCAGTGAAGTGCTCCACTTCTGTTGATGTTGCGGGGTCATCTGGCAAACTTGCCCCGGTCACTGAAGAAGAAAAGCCTCAGGAATCTTCTCCACATGCAAAGAAGTCTGATGACGAAGAAGCCGGGAAAACCAGCCCTATCAAGTAGAGCAGGGACGACACTTTCGAAGGAGTGAGCGACCTCTTTGCCACCTCGCAAGAGATCTTTAAAGATGATCCTATTACTACCAGGGTTTCTTCTTCAGTAGTCGAGGCGACCTCTATTCTGCAACAGACCCCGTCAACTCAAGAGTTGATGTTAACTTCTACTCCAATAACTACTCCACAATTAAAGAGTGGTTCGTAGTTTGATGCGCGTAGTTTGCACATTACACACACTTAGAATCTTTCGGCACTTTTATACTTCTGACCTTTTGTATTTTGAAGAATTTCTAAAATTTATCTCTTTTTATTTCAGATCCTCTGATGGGACGCAGCGGATCCTACTATGATGACTTCCAGCGCTACGGGAGGCGTAGCCAATATGACTATAGGCGCTACCTCCCCTCTTACAGAGAATCCGATGAAGAAAGAGCCACCTGAAAGGCTCAAGAGAAGAGGGCTCAAGAGGAGCGTTATGAAAGACGAGAGAGGGAGGAGCGCCACGATTCTTCGCAGAGAGGCGACGATTCCCACAAAAGAAAATCCCACGATGACCGAGGAAAAAGTCATATGGTTGAGGATTCAAGCAAGCAAGCCCGACATGGTGAGAAGCATACCTCTACAACTCCTGAAAAGGTTACTGTCCCCGTCTCGCTTGACATTCCTTCCGGCTCTCTCGCTCTCGGGAAGACAGACATCCAAACAATAATTAGCAGGCCTAAATTCCAAGTTGGACCGGGCCCGGCCACTTTGCAAAGCCGGTTTCTACAGTGGTGCCTGAAGGGAGTGAGGTTCGACCTTGACTTGGTCCCCATTGACAAGTCTGCCATGTTACGAAATCTCGATGCCGTCAAGCTTGATATTGAAAGGATGTCGAACTGGCAAAAACTTGTTGACGGGCTCCAAAGGGTTAATCGTGCAAATATAGAGGCCATGCTCACTATGGAAAATGATAAAGCCGAATGGCAAAAGGTTCTTGAGCAACATGATACTGAAATGAGGAGCATCGCTACTTATAATGAAGAGCTTGAAGCAAAGGTTGAGGAACTTGAACAAGAGCTTGCTACTTCCTCTACTTCCTATACTCAAAAAGAAGAAGTGCTCCTAAAACAAGTGAGAGATGCTCATGCCAGCCAAAGAGATGCCGAAGACAGGCTTGAAGTGCAAAAAAGAATTAGCGAGGGCTATGTTGCTGATATTGAAGAGCTTCAGAAGAAAAACAGCTCCCAAGAGGCGGAGATTCAAATGCTTAAGCTTCAACTTTCCAAAGCTGAAAGGGAGCGTGATGAGGCCGTTGCCGGCAAAATTGCAGCTGAAGAATCTCACGAGGCAATGAGGACCAACATCAGCTCAACAT
Organism: Allium cepa; assembly: GCA_030765085.1. Lineage (NCBI taxonomy): Eukaryota > Viridiplantae > Streptophyta > Magnoliopsida > Asparagales > Amaryllidaceae > Allium > Allium cepa. Next base: position 963,804,745 of record CM060928.1, read on the forward strand.
TATTTGACTTCTACCTGCATAGCGTCTTGGGGCGCGGTAGCCTCGCCTTTCTAGGCCCCAAGTATGAAATTACTCTGGCTAAAGTTTGGGAGGCTGCACTCGATATGCTTGACGGTAAAGGCGCTGGCTATGCTGAGTCAGCTCTTGAGGAGCATTATCTTGATGATGATGCTCGCGCCGCTCTCGCCGTGGGGAAAGAACAGCTTGCAAAATTAAGGGCCGAAACAGTGGCAGAAGAATATTCGGGAAAAACTATCTCAACTGTTCCAATTCAGCCTTCTCCTTCGGCCGAAATTGATATTATCGGCTCTAGTTCTCATTCTCTATCTCCTACCAAAGTTACCACCGAGATCACAAGCATACAAGGTAGAGATGAAGGCGACGAGAGTGCCGAGGCACAGGCTTACGAAGTTGATGTCAGGAAACCGACTTCTGCAGGTAACCCTACTATTAATCTTGCCCAAGTAGACTGCTCATCTGCTTCTTACGAGCTTGATGAGCTTCTTGACTACTTCTTGAACCTCAGCGAACCTTTATCTCCGCTTTTTACCGACTTGAACTTTTTTCCTTCTGTAGAGAAAACGTCGAGCATCGTTCAAACTTCCCCACCTCCAATTATTCCTCCTCCATCTATTCAGGTGACTCCTCCTTCTGCCTCACAGCCGGGATCACAAGAGGAGCAAATAGAAGCTCTTCAAGACTTGGACGATCTCATTGCTTCACAAGAACACAAGGGAGAAGAAACTGAAGGGAGTGAGAAGACTCCAGAAGCAACTGGTTCCGATGATGAACCATTAGCTAAACTTCTTTCTCCAGGGAGTGGGTCTTCCTCCAAGAAGAGAGGAAAGCAGGGAGTTTCCAAGAAGAAGAAGAAGAAGGGATCCTCAACTGGCGAAGAAAAAACGGAAGAAAGTCCGACTGAGCCCCTTTCTCCTTCATCCCCTACTCTTACAAGCCAGCCTAAGAAGTTGGTTATCCGGCCAGGTGCGGGCTCAAAAGGTGGACGGAAGAAGAAATGATGGCTCTGGTTCTGTGGCTTTCATATCGTTTTTTGCCTTTTTTGCATGTACTGACCGGAAATTGTGCGGGTACCGGCCCCCGTTTTCTTTATTTCGAAACTTGTATCTGTAAGAAATTGTAACAGAATTAAATAAAATGATCCTTTATTTGTACAAACTTCTTGTTTGAATTTGAGAATGCATTTATTATTCACTTTTGTACAAGTTTCTTTGCATGATATTGCAGTGAGCTTGTGGTATACTGTTCGAGCGCAATTTTACCGATGTAGTTATACCATGTTGCCCCTATACCATAAGCTCATTGCAATATTTTATTTTATGAGGAACTTGTACTTTTATTTTTTAGAGAATAATTATTCCATGCTTGGAGGAATATTATTTCGTTAAAAAACAGAGTACAAATACGTTTTTACGCTTCATCCTTCGAAGATATCACTTTTTCTTTTGTGCATATGCACATTTTACCGAATGAATTCTTCTATGTGGTAAAGCGGGTATCTGAAGGGTACTTTAACTTCTTCGTAAGGAAGAGAATTTTCCAAAATAGGTGGATCATTCTTCCTTTGAGAGTTAAAGTGTGCCTTTGAAAAATTACACCTCTGAGGGGGGGGGGGTTTCTCACGTTACAACACTTGGAAGTTCTATTTCAATCTCGGTGAAACGTGTGCCTCCGAAGAGGTTTTTTCTACTTGCTTGTGCCTCCGGGAGGAGGTCTTTTCATTTCTGCCTCTGGGAAGAGGTCTTTTTGTTTTTGTTGTGCCTCTGGGAAGAGGTTTTTTTGGTTTCTGCCCCATGAGAGAGGCTTTTATTTTTCCCTGTTCGCTAGGAAGCGGGCCTCCGAAGAGGGCTTTTCACATTTCATTTTACGGGAGTGTATCGACCGATGATGAAATGTGTGCCTCTGAGCTGGGTTACTGCCTGGAAGTTTGGAGTTTCTTTCTCTCGGTTGGACGGATTTACGGGAGTGTATCGACCGATTATTCCGCAACTTTGTATCGAGAAAGATCTCTCTTTTTCTGGTTGGCCCGCCCGAGGTCTTTTAGCATTTCAACTGTGGTGAAATGGGCCTCCGAAGAGGGCTTTTTTCACGTTTCAACACCTGAAAGTTTTATTTCAATCTTGGTGAAACGTGTGCCTCTGAGTAGGACTTTTTCCTGGAAGTTTGGAGTTTCTTCCTCTCGGTTGGACGGATTCACGGGAGTGTATCGACCGATCATTCCGCAACTTTGTAACGAGAAAGATCTCTCTTTTTCTGGCTAGGCCCTCTCGAGGTCTTTCTCCTCCGAAGAGTTGTGCCTCCGTAGAGGTCTTGCGCCTCCGAAGAGGTCTTTTGTTGATCGATGCTTGCTCGCCCATGTCTCTTTCGCCATCCATTCATGTTGAAGATCCTCCTTGTCTTTTGCAAGTGTCAACACTTTTTAGTTGCCAATAATTTCCCTTATCCAAAGAAATATACTTCACAGTTAGGTGAGTTGGTGGTGGTGGACACATTTTGCTTAACTGGCTATTTGTTCAAACATTTATAGTTAGTTAGAGATGGTCCAATTCCACCCACATTGCTCACTCTTGTTTGAAGCACTTCTTTTGTAGGATTTGAGTGTGGAAATTTTTGATGGTTTAGTGTGTGTTTACTCGGTCTTGAGATGGGTAAGCTTTACTTTCATGACCTGCATTATTAAATCGACATTTTAATGACACAATTAATGTATTTTATATGTCGAAATAAAACAAAGCAGTTTATAATAGTAGGGAACACAAGATTTATAGTGGTTCGGCCAAAAACTGGGCCTACATCCACTTTATAGCTTTTCATTATTCACTTGCTTTACAATTGCTTTCAATACAAGAATCATATTTTTGCAATTCTTTTTACAGTACTTCAGTAAAGCTTTCAAATAAAATAAGGACGCAAATGATTGCTGTTCCAAGCTCTTGGAATTGGTTCTCCTTCGACAGTTGTGAGTTTGAATGTGCCGTCAAGAAGCTTCATGCCTATAACATATGGCCCTTCCCAGTTTGGCCCAAACACACCTGTGGCTGTCATGATTCTTTTCAGAATTAGGTCCCCAACTTCAAAGTTGCGCTGACGAACTTTGGAATTGAAGTGCCTAGCTATTCTTTGTTGATGAGCCGCAATTCTAAGTCTAGTCTCTTCTCTTCTTTCATCAAGAAGGTCAAGTGCTTCCAATTGCAGTTTTTCATTCTCATCTTTATCAAAATGGATTCTTCTATGTGTGGGGACTTCAGTTTCCACCGGAATCATTGCTTCTGATCCATATGCCAACGAAAATGGAGTATGCCCAGTCGCAGTTTTGTGGGTGGTTCTGTATGCCCATAGTGCAAGCGGTAACTTGTCAACCCAGCCACTTTTTGCTTTTTCCAGCTGCTTTTTGATGGTTGATTTGATGATTTTGTTTACTGCTTCCACTTGCCCGTGTAACAACCCGGGATCTCGCATTAATTAATTTTCGTCATTTAAACGATTAAGGTGCTGGCAAATTGCTGTTTGGAGTTTTTATTTTGGATTGAAATTCTTTTAATAATTTGTGAAATGTTGATTGGGCCTTAAAAATTCAATTTCGACCCAATATTTCTTTAATATTCTCAATGCCGTTCCTATTCTAATTCAATTCGACCCGTCCCCATTTCTTTTTCTCATTCGTTTTTAAACCCTAAATTAAACATACGAGAGAAAATAAATGATGGCGGCTTCAATCTTTCGTGCTCGTTCATTCATCAAACTAGGGCTTCGTTCCTTTGTTCCATATTAGGGTTGATTCTTGATTTCGCTCGTTCTTGCTTGCCGATCGATGGATCTGCGCTCGTCAGGATGAGGTGAGTAATTCCTATTTACTCACATCTAATTTAAGCTCATAAATAAGTAATTTTGTGATTGGATTTACATGACTTTGAATGGTTTTTGATCTGCGTTTGACGATGTTGTTTTGTTTGATTTTTGGCTCTATTGTTTACTGCCTTTGGTAGTATTTTCGACATGGTTGTGATTGTTGCTTTAAATATTTGTATACTTGAACTCGGCTGAAACATTGTTCACTTTTGATTTTTTTCTGTAGTATTAATTTGAAACTGTTGTTTTATGAATTTGTTCGAGTTTGGTCATTGAAACTATTTTGATTTATGGTATTTTTAGTTCTGTGAACCTCTGCCTATACTCGAATTTGTTGCCTTGGTCATTACTAATATGACCTGATGCTGCCGACTTCGGGTTGCACTGATTTGCCTTGAGTTACTTGATCCTTAGTGTAGTTGTTGTTCCTTCTGTATATTTGCCTGCGTCACTTGTAACTGCTGCTACTTGTTGTTCGGTCTCGTTTACTTCGACTTTGTTTATGATTGCTGCATATGGACTAGATTGTGCAGTGTCAAGTGTACACTTTGTTGTACAGTCTCTTAGTTGAGCTTGCATTGGATCTGGGCAGTCATTGTATGCCATATTGGCTTCACTATACCTTCATTTATCTGTACATTTGAGTTTGGTCTTGCATCATGGGTCGCCATTGTTTTTATACTTTGAGTTTTGATGGCATTCCAATTTCATCTAGTTGACTCTGATCTGTTGGCACTGCTTATACTAGCTGTATTCATGAGTGTCTGTTGTATTAAGTAGTAGATCATCCCTTTTGCACTGGGATTCCTCTAGCCCATTTTCATTTTCCTTACTCGGGCCTATATGTATTTGGGTATTTTCTTGAGTTTCATTTTGACTTCACCATAAGCCTCATGGGTAATTACTGTCTGGGTCATAACTCCATTTGAGGTCCGGTTGAGACCATTTATCAGTTGCCAGTTTGCACTGTAGGTTTATCTCTTCTTTAATGGTGCTTGAGTCTGATACATTGCATTGATGCAGTATTCATTTGTATTTAGTCAATTATATTCATTTGTTTGTGTGCTGTGGTGCCATATCTTAGGTGCCCTCACCTTCATTCTACTGCCTTCAAGTAGTTTGTAACACTGCCTTCGTGTACTCGATCTTCGGGCCTTTGTGCCTTGATGCTATTCCTTTATATGTAATCTGTGCATTGTTTTAAAGTACAGTTGCAACCTGTTGATTATGGCAGTTTGCATCTACTGTACCCTTGCTTTCATGTGGTGACTGCAGTTTCGATTTATATGCAGTCTTGCCCGTGTTGGTTTGCATTGCATTGATGCAATTGGATTTGTTTTTTCTAAATTACACTTGAGTTGAATCCAGTATTTCGGATTTGACCTTGTGCCCGTTTGTGTACATCATTACTATAGTGGCAAGGCAGTGCACGCAAGCGTGAACTGCAGCCACACGGTATGGTTTTATGATATTCTATTTTGTTTTGATTTATTGATCTTTTGCATATTCCATATGCTGTAGTGGCGAGGCAGTGCACGCGTGCGTGTACTGCAGCCCTACTCGAATTATCGTTTTAATTGATATTTCAATTGTTTGACTTTTTCGTTTATTCAATTCAATATGTTTTGAATCATATTGTTGATTTGGTTTAATTTAATGATTTTGTCGATATCTAATTATCTTTTGATAATTAGATTATGAGTTTCTAATTAATTATTTAATAATTGAATTTTGTCGTTAATTGTCGTTTAGGCAATTTTGTTGTTTTCTAAATTATCTTCATTAATAATCTTTTTAATTTATCTTCGTTGATAATTTGGAATTGCTGATTTGTTGTTTAACACGACTACGTGTTATATTTATCGTTATCCGATTTCTTTATTTAAGGATCGGATAGACGAGACTTATTGTGACTATAGTCTATTCGTTACTTAATTATTATCGCTTATGTGCACTAATAACTGAGTTTGAATTAGACTGACCCGCGTATTATTTTCTTTTGAATGTAATACTCGGGTCAGACCGAGTGTTTACAGGTTGTTGATATCTTACTTTGAGTTGCTGCTTGAGCTATGAAGTCTCTTCATATCTTATGGAGTGGTCGTCGTCATGTTTAGTAGTCGGTTTATTTGTTTAGGATGGTGTATATTCATGTATATTATTCACGATAATGTACTTGTATATGTAACTTCTAGAGTTGACGGTTGTAGTTGTATCATACTTACTGTATCACATGTATTGTAACTGACATCGGTTATATATATGAGACTTTCTATTATATCTGTGTTCCGCATTTACATTATCTGTGTCATTATTATATATGTTATCCTAAACTATTATGAACTATCGTAGTTCGTCTTATACTAGAATTGGTTATGTCGATGGGAGTAAATAAATATGAGATGAAAAATAAAAATATATACCACTCCTATTGAGGTAACTAATACTAGTGTAAGGCCTAACTACGGATGGCCGCTCCTATCCAGCCTTATTCTTCGTGATAATAGACAGTATTCCTTTTAATACTCTTTGTTATTGCGAGCATAGAGGTGGGGCGTCACAGCCCGTTTGCTTGCGGATGGGCCACTGCTGAGAAACTCTTCTGGATTTTGAATCGTTTGCAGAAGTCCTGGAATTCCTCACTTTCAAATTGAGTACCATTGTCTGTGATTATTTTCTACGGCACACCATACCTGCAAATGATATTTTTAGTCACAAAATTTATCATTTTCTTAGAGGTAATAGTAGCCAAAGGTTCAGCTTCAGCCCATTTAGTAAAATAATCAACTGCAACAATAGCATATTTAATCCCTGATTTGGCAGTTGGTAATGGCCCAATGAGATCCATTCCCCAAATGGCAAATGGCCACGGACTGACCATCTGTGTTAGCTCAGTGGAAGGTGCTCTAGGAATTTTGGCGAATCTCTGGCACTTGTCACATTTTCGAGAATATACAGCGGCGTCTTGATTAATTTCCTGCCAAAAATACCCATAACGGAGAATTTTCTTTGCTAATGTCTGACCACCCGTGTGATCTCCACATTCCCCTCCGTGTACTTCAGCTAGAATTGTCTTGGCTTCATTTTTAATTACACATCGGAGTAATGGCATTGAGAAACCCCGCCTGTACAATTGGCCGTCTTGGACTATATATCTGGAGGCTTTCCTTAGAAGCTTCTGTCTTTCTCTCGAATTTTCTGGCAAAGAACCTCTGAGTAGATAGTCAAGTATTGGAGTCATCCATGATTCTTGTTCCTGAGATACATTCATAATCCAGTCAACATCCATCTCGTCTGTACTTGGTGTTGACAGGACTTCTACGGGGACTAATCCCAATAGTTGAGCTTCACCAGTACTTGAATACTTCGCGAGGGAATCTGCCTTCATATTCTCTTCTCGGGGAATATGGTTTATTGAATAATGATCAAAATCTTCAAGAAGCTCCCAGGCCTTTGACAAATAAGCAGGTAAATTTCCTCCTTTAGCTTGGAATTCTTTCTTGACTTGGCATACGATAAGCCGTGAGTCACTGAAGATCTGTAATGTTCTGATATATAGTTCTTTAGCGATTCTCAAACCTGCAATGAGAGCTTCATATTCTGCTTCATTATTAGTCGAAGGAAATTCCAGTCTCAGTGCATAACACAATGATCGTCCTTCAGGGGTCTCAAGGACAACCCCTGCCCCAGAACAGTAGTCATTCCTTGCGCCATCAACGTATAATTTCCATTTCACCAGAACGTCTTTAGTTTCCTCTTCCTCACTATCACCTTTATCTGTGCATTCAGCAATGAAGTCTGCTAAAGCTTGTCCGTTGATAGCTCTTCGGGGATGGTAAGTGATGTCATATTGACTGAGTTCAATATTCCACTTTAAAAGACGGCCCGAAGTTTCAGGGCAAAACAGGACCTGCTTCAGAGGTTGATCAGTGAGGACTTTGATGGGATGAGCTTGAAAATACGGCCTCAATTTCCGTGATGCAATCAATAGGCAATATGCAAGTTTTTCCAGCTTCGAGTAATTCATCTCTGCCTCAGTGAATCTTTTACTAATGTAATAGACTGGTCGCTGGATCCTTGTATCTTCTCGAACCAATGCTGCACTCAGAGCGTGAGATGATATTGCCAGATAGATGTAGAGATCTTCACCATTGTCGGGCTTTGAGAGTATTGGAGGCACTTCCATATGACGAACCAGTTCATCAAATGCGTTCTGACACTCGGGAGTCCAATCAAAGTTTTTTCTTCCTTTCTTTAGAGTGTCAAAGAATGGAATGCATTTATCAGTAGCTTTAGAAATGAATCGGCTCAAAGCAGCAATTTTTCCGTTAAGACTCTGCAGTTCCTTCTTTGTTCTAGGAGCTTTGACCTCCTTCAAGGCAGTGATTTGAGCAGGATTAGCCTCAATGCCTCTAGCGCTCACAATAAATCCCAAAAACCTTCCGGACTCCACTCCGAATGAACATTTCAACGGGTTAAGTTTCATTCCGTATCTCCGGAGGACCGCAAACATTTCCACCAAGTGATCCATGTGGTCCACTGCTTTCTTTGACTTTACCAACATATCATCAACATAGACTTCCATTGTCTTTCCGATCTGTGGTTTAAACATGGTGTTAACAAGCCTTTGGTAGGTTGCCCCCGCATTCTTGAGTCCGAAGGGCATGACTTTGTAGCAGTAAAGACCAACATCCGTTATGAAGCTCGTGTCCTCCTGATCTGGCTCATGCATCATGATCTGATTGTACCCGGAATAAGCATCAATAAAAGACAACAATTCATGTCCCGCCGTTCCGTCCACCAACTGATCAATTCTAGGCAGCGGGAAACAGTCTTTGGGGCAAGCCTTATTCAGATCTGAGAAGTCAATGCATACTCTCCACTTCCCATTAGCCTTTTTAACCAGGACAGGATTTGAGACCCAATCTGGGTAAACAGATTCTCTGATGAAGCCATTCTCCATGAGTCGATCGACTTCTTCTTTCAACGCTGCTGACCACTCTGGACCTTGAGTTCTTCTTTTCTGTTTTACTGGCGTGAACTTTGGATCGATGTTCAGAGCGTGTACCGCAATCTCTGGTGATATTCCGCACATGTCGGCATGAGTCCATGCGAATACATCTAAATTTGCCTTCAAGAATGAGACCAGAATATTCTGAGCTGTAGTGTTGAGTTGTGAACCCACATTCAGCACCTTGTTTGGGTCCTTTAAGTCAACAGGTACCGGCACTGTCACCTCTATCGGCACTACTCTATTCTCCCCTGCACTAGCTTTTCTTGGATCCATCTCTCTCCGGGCACCGCTATGTTCGCCAGTGCAGGGACCAACCTGTAGTTGCTACAAGGTTCGTTTTTTGATGCGGACTGAAGGCGCCGCATCTTTTCCCATTTCTCTCCTCTTTGTTTCACGTAGCTCTGCTAGATAGCACTCCCGTCCCACGTTCTGATCTCCTTTAATTATCCCAATTCCGTTATCAGTGGGAAATTTTATAGTTAGACACCATGGGGCGAGAACAGCTTTGAATGCAGCCAGAGTCGGTCGGCCCAAGAAAGCATTATAAGCAGAAAATTCTTCAACAATTATAAAGGTCTGCCTTCGAGCTACCTTTCTCAGCCCCTCTCCGAGCTCTACAATCAAGTCTATAGTCCCAATCGGCTGCTTTGGCTGCCCAGTGAAGCCAGCAATTTTCAATGACGAAGCCTGAACGTCAGCCATTGGTATCTTCATCTGGTCAAAAGTTTTCTTGAAGAGAATATTACACGAAGCCCCGCAATCGACCAGAATTCTTCTCACAGTGGCCGGGCCAATACCGGCAGAAATGACCAGAGGATCTATCGTAGGGGCTTCAATACCCATAGAGTCCCTGGTGCTAAATATGATGTCATCAGGGAAAGTTTTCTGTTGTTTCAATGGCGCAGCATCCTCTAATACAAAAACACTTTCTTCTGCGGGTGCATGCTTCAGTGCTCGAGCATACCTTTCCATCTCACCCCAGCTCCTGCCTGCTGGGTGAGGACCTCCCGTTGTCACATTAATGACAGGCCTGTCTGACTCATGTTCTACGGCCTTCTCACTCGAGCTTGGATGGTGAGCGGGGACTTGTTGCCTTTGGACCGATGAGGTTATTGTGTCCCTACCCCTTCTAACATACTGTTGGAGCTTGTTCTCTTTCAACAGTCGCTCAATTACTTCTTTCAAGTGTCGGCATTCGTTAGTGTCATGACCAGGCTGATTGTGAAACTGACAGAATCTTCCACTTTTCTCCATTTTACCTCCAACCCTCATCTTAGGTGGCGTAGGATAACTGATATTATCTTTGGTTGCGAAGAAGATATTTTCAGGGGTATCAGTCAAAGGTGTGAAGTTGAAAGCTCGACCCTTCTTTGCATCCCCTTGTTTCTTTCTGCCGTCGTTCCCCCTTTTCTGAGCATTGGATTCCTTTTTATCTGGAGCATTACTATCATTCTTAATTTCCGCTGATGCCACCTTAGCTGGTGCTTGAAGGCTTTCCAGGCGCATGAACTCATCGGCTTTTTTATAGAATTTATCGAGTGAATTTGGTTCTTTCATTTTCAACCATTCTCCAAACTTGCTCGATTTATCAATTGCCCTAATAAAGTATGTTAAAACCATGCGTGGCTCAGCGTTATCAACCTCGGCCAAAGCTATGTTGAATCGATTTAGGAACGACTTGATGGATTCCCCTGGGTTTTGCTCCAGATTTGACAATGACATTATGTCCTTTGCTTTAGAGGCGTACAACTGAAACTGCTCCTTGAACTTCTTAGTTAAGTCCGGGAACTGATCAATGGATCTAACTGCCAGCTTGGTAAACCATAATAAAGCTACTCCTTCCAAATACACCGGGAAGTATCGGCCTTTAATCTCATCGGATGCCCTGGCGCCAGTCATATGCCAGTCATATTTATACAGAAATTCGTTAGGATCACTTGTTCCTTTGTAAGCTGGAATAGTGGGCGGAACAAATTTTCTCGGGAATTCAGCTTTCAGAATCCTCTCAGTGAATGGAGTTTTGCTTGGAGCAAAGCCCCACTCTTTCTCATCCTCGTCCTTTCGCATACTTTCTTTCATGATTTGACGGACCATTCCTGAGAAATACTCTTCATCATCCACAGGCCCTGCGGGGAAAACGTCAGCCATTCTTTCAGAGTTCTGCCTTGACAGTCGTTCACGAAGGGTCGTTTGAGGTCCCGATCCTCCGTCCTGAGGAAGTGGCCTTTCGACAGGGCTTACCGCCCTTTGAGAAGTATTCCCTCTAACCCCCTGAGCTCTATCAGCAGAGTTTCCTTCTTTATTTATTGGCTGACGATTAGCCTCGAGCAAATCATTTAGCTTATTCAATATCAAGGTATTCTGAGCATTCTGAGCCTCTAATTGTGCATTTTGAGCATTTAATTGTTGATTCAATCCCAAAACCACAGCGTCTAATTCTGCTCGCGTAACTCCCACAGTTGGAGTTGTCTGACTTAGAGGAGGAGAAGTGGCGGTGTTCTCTTGAACATCATCAGATCTGGAAGATCTACGTTTCCTTCCAGGAGCCATAATTTCTGTTGAACTTCTGGTCTTAACGGAGATTCTTTCCTCACAGTTTGGTGAAGCAATGATGTCAATATCTTGAGTTCGATCCCTCTCAATGAAAGCACCAAAAATGTTAACGTGAAAATCAGACGCTAACACCCCGGTGTGAGATAAAGTTGGATGAAAGCACCACCCGTGTAAACGGGAACTACAAGCAAGTAGAGAAAATACAGGCAAAAGCAGAAAAGACAACAATTTTATAGTGGTTCGGCTCAGAGTAAGCCTACGTCCACTTTAACTCTCTTTATTATTGAATTTGATTACAACTTAACAACAATCTTCAATTACAACACACTTTAGACCAGTAGATCAAACTTTGATAGAGAATAATCTTCCGAATTCACGTTGAAATGATGTAGATTTCCTCTTCGAGATCGACGTAGTGTCTTTGGTGTTTGGAGTACTTGAAGTGTTGAATGATTAGAGAATTCTGCAGAGTATCGGCGCTTGGAATGGTCGGCCAAAAAGTCCCCTCCATGTTTGAGGTAGGTTGGTATTTATAGAAAAATCTTCCCTTTGGATTGTAAGTCGTGTTCAACTCATGGTAACCCGTGGCCGAGTTAAGTTGGGTCGTGGGCGACTCAGCTGCTTTCTGGTTGTAGCACAAGTCCTAACTCGTTCGCGAGTCAAGAGATCATGGCCGACTTATCTGACTAAGTCCTTGGTTCCTCGATGGTTCACTTCTTCAAAATTGCAAGTCATGAGCCGCTCATGAGTCAACTCTCCTACATAAGCATTGCGATTGCGGGCTACGACTCAGTGGTTTTAGGTGAGTCATGATGAGTCGTGAGTCGTGAGTCACTTCTTTGAGTCACTGATGACTCAAGGTAGGTCGTAGGTCGCACGATTCTGTGACTCGCGCAACTCCTCAATTTGTTGAGTCGGTAACTCGTTGAGTCGGCCTGTCTCATAAACCGTTAACCTCTTGAGTCGTTCCGCTTCCCTTAAGCCGCCTTGAATTCTAACTCGTCAGCTTGTTGAGTCGCTTCTACCTTTAAGTCGTGAATTACCTTGAGTCGTAGACCCACTGAGTCGGTAAGATCTTTAAATTGATGAGTCGGTGCAGACCTTAACTCGTTGACAAAACGGGGTTAACAGTTTTGAAAGTACCTTTTAAAATATAAATTAAAAGTCCAAAGTTTGTTTTAAAAGAATGTTTGGAAAAAAAAATATTTACTTGGGTTATTTGAAAAACTTTAAAGTAAAGATTTAATTAATTAATTATAGAAGTGATTATTTAAAGATTTAGTTGATATTTGCTTTAGAAAGTGGTTATTTAAATAGATATACCCAATCTACTACCTTTATTTTAAAGTTAATTTGGATTTGAAGTTTTATATAAGATATTAGTATAATAGTTTCTTAACAAATATTTAAAAAATTGTTTTAAAATAGTTTTATCTGAATGTTTCCAAGTATACATTTTGGACAAGTGATTTAAATTATTTAAAGTACTTGAACTCGACAGACTTTCAGTGGTAATAAATAATATCGAGAATTTTATTCCGGGAGTGAAAAGCGATTTGAAATTTGTTTTCAAATGGTTGAAGTGTGAAAATATATCTTGCAAAGATATTTTGAAAATAAATAAATGGGGGAAAATTATTTGAAATCCAGTAATTGTTGTGAATGTTGATTGATAGTTAAATAACCGACTATCAATATTTGCCTTTACATGACGTTTGAATTTCAATGCGACTGGGGGTCGGATTCCAAGTGGATATCCGGAAACCACGACGAACCTTTGTGATTGTGATAGATCTTTTATTTAAAAGATCGAAGTAGAAATTGTTGTGATTTGTTTGAAATCTGAATGAACACTTATTTTTAAAAGTAAGCACTCATTATTCGGATTAGCCAGGAGAGGACCTTTGTGTCATATAACCCATTATGAATAATGATACGTTGAAATGGGCTTGCATTTGAAGACCGGTGGTGAAGACCGGGTATTTGCGAGAATGATAGGATGACCTATTGAATGTCTCTGCATTGAGTAGCTACGGTATAGAGATTCCCTAAGTGAAGGGAAGTCCGATCGGGATTGTGAATACCTGGATTGCAAGGGCTTCTTCGAAAGTGCCTTCGGTTCTGTTCGAACCCAGAATAGACTTGTATGGATGTGTGTCTGACGTTACAAATTGAGATGTAAAGCTGGTTTCTATCAAATACATTTCTGTTAGTGGCGGAGAATTTATTCTCTTAGCTTAACACCCTTCTCTGAGACGTACGAGCTCAGAGGTTATGTAGTTGATGGTTACTAGTGATACATTCCCAATTTGGTAATGTGGCATGCGAAGTGCTGCTGATCATTTGTTGATCGAAGCATGGCATTGTGAAAAAGTGTAACTTTGTGTACGAGACTTCGTCGAGCCTCACAAGCCGGGAATGGTCGAAACAGAAATGTTGCGGCAAGGTTTTTAGGGGTCGCGCCCCTAGGGTATGTTCATTTTCTTCTGGATAAAGGGTCGTATCATGGTATGGAGCCTAGATACTTAACTCATGTGGACACTGTAAATTTATTACTGTGTGATGTTGCTTTGTGGTTGAGGATCCTCGGATAAAGGTCGGTAACGACCGGAGATGGCATACTCATGTGTGGAGTTATCTATGTTATAACTTCATTGCACCGGAAGCGTGAGGTAACTCGGCCTTTTATTAGCAGAGATCCGGTTAGGTTCTCGGGGCGTCCTTCCAGAGGCGTAGCCATTTCGGTGTAGGAAGTTCCTTTGCCTGACCATTTGTTGGAAATTCAAAGAAACAATACGTGCCCTGTACGGTTTTAGTTGTATGACCTGTCATGGAATGTGGCGGTAACCTACTATTGAACATAGTAGCTATAGTAGGCATACGACGAAATGTTGTATGCTGGCTAAGATTAATACTAAACTTTCGAAATGTTTTCTGCACTATGCACTAATAACAATATCGAAAGAATTTTGCGTATTAAGCATTTTTGACTATCATAAGGAGAAATCTCCTCCAAGTGTGCGTTTGCATTATGTGTGTGGCAGGAGGCCTTATGGCAGTTTCATTTTTCAAAAGCAAAGCGGATTTATTTTATTTTTTTTGTGAAAATAACTGTTTTTAAGATCTCACACCAGTCCCATGACTGACTTGGAGTTTATTGTTCCCTTTCTAAACTCTGGGTGCCCACCAATTTCCACATGGGTAGCCTAGAGTCAGGTTATCGGGTCATTCTGGAATTCAGGAGTTGCTGTGGAAATCAGGAGCAAGCTGGATGGTGGAGCGTATCACTAGTATATGTTATATTTTCTTCCGCTGTTTGTTGTTGTAACACTTTGATAGTGTAATGTGATGAAATGTAATAACTGATATAATAATTCTGTTTAAAGATATTTATTTATCTATTATATTTGTTCCGCTGCGATATGTGAGATTCTGTTATTGCTTCCGCTTCTTCTTCTACCTCTTCTTCTTTAAACCCTAACGATTCGGTTTTTGGGCATTCGACTGTGCGGCATTTGATACAGTGGACGTATCGATGTCGACTTTCGAAAGTCGAAAAATTGGGTCGTTACATAAGGCCTCCCGCTACACACACAATGCAATCGTAAACTTTGAGGAGATCTCCTTATGACAGTCAAAAATGCTTGATACGCGAAAACTGTTTGATATTATTATTAGTGCATAGTGCAGAAAACATTTGCAAGCATAATATTAATCTTAGCTAGCATACGTACCATTATAGTGTGCTTACTATAGCTGCCATGTTAAATGGAAGGTTCTACAACTAAAACCGTATAAGGCACGTATTGGATGATTGGGTTTCCAACAATGGTCAGGCAAAGGAATTTCCCACACAAAATGGAACGCCTCTGGAGGGACGTGCCCGAGAACCTAACTAGATCTCTGCCAACCCAAGGCCGGCTTACCTCTATAACTAGGTAACTACTTACACGAGCATGCCATCCCCCCATCGTTAACAACCTTTATCCGAGGTACCTCTCAACCGACAACCACAAAGCAATAAGTTTGCAACAACCATAAAGTTAAGCATCTGGGCTCCATACCATGATACCATTCATAATCCAGAAGGAAATGGACATACCCTCAAGGAGCGCTACCTCCAAATAACCTTGCTGCAACGATACCTGTTTCGACCATAACCGGGTTGTGAGGCTTGACAAAGTTTTGTCCATAAAGCTACGCTTTATACAAAAGTCATGCTTCGATCAACAAATGATCAGCAGCACTTCGTATGCCACATTACCAAATTGGGAATGTATCACTTGTAACCACCAACTACATAACCTCTGAGCTCGTACGTCTCAGAGAAGGTGTTAAGCCAAGTGAATAAATTCTCCGCCATCAAACAGAAATTTATTTGATAGAAACTGGTTTTACATCTCAAAGTGTAATGTCAGACACACATCCATACAAGTCTGTTCTGGGTTCGAACAGAATCGAAGACACTTCACAAAGATGCACTTGCAATTCCTGGCATCCTCAATCCCGATCGGACACCCCATCACATATGAAGATCTCTATACCAGAGCAACTTAGTGCAGAGTCATTCGACAGGTTATCCTATCGTTCTCGAAGACACCCGGTCTTCACTACCGGTCTTCAAATGCTATCCATTTCGTCATATCACTATTCAGAATGGGTTATATGACATAAGGTCCTCTCCCGGTTAAACCGAATAGTGAGCACAATATTTTAAAACATATGGATAATGAGATCCCAGTTAAGTCACAACTTAAAACCCAAAACCTTCCTTCAAATGTTTTAAACAAATTACTATTTTCAAATCTTTAAACAAAAAGATTCATTTCACAAAGTTCACCCATCTTTCATGGAGATTCATTCACAATATTTAAACAAAAGTTCTATCTTTGAGATCCCCTTTTATTTGAAAATAAAGTTCACCATATATTTCACAAAGATTCCTTTATAGTTTGCAAAACAATTCCATATCAAATCTTTTATACAAAAGATACACCTTTAAGATCTCTTCAATTTCAAAACAAGGTTCACAATTTTTCACAAAGATTAATTCATAGTTTTCAAAACTATTTCAATTCCATTTCAAACTTGAAATATTTCACAAATTTGGAAATCCTTCCTTCATATGAAAGCTATTATTATTTGAAAAAAAATAGTTTTTGTTTCGGAAGAATCCGAATACATTTGCTCAAGTTAAAGCCTTTCAAACTTAGGGTAAATTCAAATTCTCAAAATAATACTTTTTAAAATGGTTTAAAACCCATGTAAACACATTTATAACTTGTATAACCTTTTTAAACCATAATTTTCCAAATACAAAATATAATTTCAATTCTTGAGTTTAAATTCAAATCAAATTATTTAATTTTCAGAACTTTATTTATTCAAAATAACCTTTATCTTCAAAACTCCTTTTCAAAAGATTTTCATATTTAATCCAAATCCATTTCCAAAATCATTTGGATTCAAAATTCAACTTTAAAATTAGTTCAAAAATATGCGACTTAACCGATTTTCTCGTGAAACCCATATTTGTGTGTATATAGTGTAGTCTAAGGGTTTTACAGAATAGTGCAACATCATCAATCGTCACAGATTCAAGCACATCAATATCGATAAGTGGTATAACCCAAAAACGCTTGTCCCCATTCACTGATTCGTAAATAAATAATATAGATTTATCATAGATAAATAAATTACATTCATCACAGATCACACCAAAACAATTCATAGCACAAAGCATAACATATCTGGGATATCAAACAATTCAACAATCAATAGAGTTCAAACATCCATAAATAAGATTTACTAAACATCTAATTAATTACTAATCCTGATTAATTAATATTAATTTATTACAAATCATATTAATTAATTATCCTTTAATCATTTAGTAATTTACCTTTAATAATAAATTAATAAACCTTTAATTATTAATTAATTAATCTTAATTAATAAATAAATCAACCTTTAATCATTTAATAATTAACCTCTAATTATTTAACTATTCTTTAATTTCCCTTAATTAATTAATTAATAAATCAATTAACCTTTAATTAATTACCATTAAATTAATTATCCTTAATTAATTACAATAATTAATTAACCTTAAGTTAATTACAAAATTGATTAGCCCTTAATTAATTATCATTTAATAAATAAAATTATAATAAATGATTATCCTTAATCACTTTCATTAATTAATCAATTATCCTCAATTACTTTTATTAAGCACTTATTTTTAAATAATTAAATACCCTTAATTAATTACCTTTAATTAATTATTCTTAATTAATTACAATAAGTGATTATCCCTAATCACTTACTCAACTTTAATTAATTAATTACTTTTTAATCAATATTAAATTGACCTTAATTAAGTAATTAATTAACCTTAATCATGAAATTGATTATCCTTAATTATCCAAATACCCGTAAGTAATTATCTTTTCATTAATCACTAACTTATCATTAAAAATCTTTAATTAATCATCTTTGTAATTAATTATCGTTAACACAAAATTTAAGTCAATTATTGGTTCAAAAACATTTCTTTCAATTAACTCTTTAACTTTATTATTGATTTAAAGTAATCTTAAGAATTAATTTATAAATAGTGATCATATAATTAAATAAGACTTAATTACTTCTTTATTTAATTTGAGATTGAATCAAGACAATTATTTAAAATCTATTAACTTTAAATATATTTTAAACTTTGTTAAATATTAATTTGTGAACTAATTATTTTCAAAACTCTAAAACTTTATTTTACTTTGCATTAAACTTAGAAACATTTTAAAACACAAGTTCTTTAATTCAAAACCTGAAAATATTATTTCTTAAATTTTGAAAACTGTTACTTGAACAAAATATAACCCAAGATAACACTCAAAATTCCTGAGCACAGACATACTAGACTTCTATCTGCTTCGAGACAAACTCATGAACGCTTTAGGATTGACCCGAGTAATCTTCGTCTTTTCTGACATCACAAATAATCCAGATCAAAAAACGTACGTATGCACATGCACAGCCAGGTGATCAACTTTCGATCATCGCCAATCCTTCTCATGCGTCGATGATCACCTTTACATCCATCGCAAACACCCAGAATTTCCCAGTTGACCACGAAATCGAAAAGAGCTATCGAGCTCCACCTGGAAATTTGACTTCGATCACTAATTCACCTTGCGCCTCCACTACACTTCGGTAGACTTCTCGCCACTTCACCAGGACCTTCGCCTAAGTCCCTAGCTCCTGCTCCCCTTTGACCGATCGACTAAAAAGCCTTGACAATGTTGCAATTCCCTCAAGAAACAGTTCAACGGAAAGATGAGTTTAAACCCTAAATTGGTATCGTACGCCATCCACAGTTGCCTGGAATTTCATCGGACATTTTTCCCAAATTCTCCGACCCCCAGCGAGCTATGACATCAACTTCGACGCCCATTGCTTCGTTGATCACCAGAATTTGGTGAAAAAGGCGATTCCGTTCAACTTCGAACTCCTCGCTCATTTCTTTATTAAAAATTCCGTAATTTTAAAAATCATGATTCTCAAATATGAAATGAATTGTATAAGTGAATCAAACAATTATTTCATTCGATTTAATCATGTTTTTTATAATTTCACTGTATATTAATATTTCCAGTCAAACTCAATTGTATTCTTCTTAAAAACATTTTTAAGGTCTAATTCTTGATCAAACAAACAAGCCTCATACAGATCCTAAAGCCTACAAAGGATTTGAGAAGGAGATTTTGATTTATGAAATAGGGTTTGAAAGCCTATCATCCAACAGAGTTGTGTAAACATACATACACAGACATAAACAGACATATATATATATATATATATATATGCAAGCAGATACTTCATCAAATCTCAAGGACGTTTACATGCATTAAGATATCAAACAGCTTAACCTTAAAAATAAGAATTTGCTCACCTTGAATTGAAGACAGGGAGGAGCAGAGAAAGATTTTTAGGCCAGGAATTTGCATACTTGATTAGTTTTAAAGCTTCCGGTTTGGAGTTTGCTGGATTGTATTTGTTTCCCATTTTGCTTTGAGTTAATGCTGAATTTGATTTGCTTCTTTGAACTGCCATTGATTCAAAACTGGAAAATGTTTTTGCTTTAAGCTTGCTTCCCGGTTCCAAAATCTAAAGAGGTTTGTTAGCTTAATTTTTTTTTCTTTTTCCAGGCTTTAGATTGAGATGCTTTACTGGTTTGTCTCGAATTCTTTGAAAACTAAAGAGATCATTTCTCAGATTTGCTTGAATACAGGTTTTGAATTTTCTGAGATGATTTCTTTTTTACTTGGTTTGTTTTGTTTCAACTTAAAAGCTTCCAGGCTTTTGCTTGCTTGATTTTTGAATATGTTTTGATTCAACTTGATTTTGTTTTTGATTTTAAACTATACTTTGTTTTTCTATCTTCTTTTTAGATTTGAGGTTTTTCTTTTGTTTTGAATGCTTGAAATAAAATTGAAAAGAGTATGATAATTTTCTCCTTATTAATTAAATTAAAAGATGATAAGAATATTAAAAAAAATGACACTTGTTAAGGTAAATGAACACTTGTAACAAGAATGAGATTATTAATTTGCAAATGTCATTTTTGGTTAAATTTTGTTTAAATCCTCTATTAAACTTTTATTTAATTTATATTTTAAACCCTTTCTTTTATAAATTGCTTAATTTTTATATTTAAGTATGTTTTAAACTTACAAACTATTTTTATTTGTTTTAAAAGAAAATAAAATTTAAATCTTGAATTAAATCTCACTTCATATTTTCAAACCAATCTTACCTTGATATTCATACATTTTATATTACTTATATTTTACACAATTTTTTTGCTAAAGAAAAAAAAATTTGAATCAAATTATCCATTACTAATAAATAATCATATATATATATATATTTGTTTCTTTAAAATATAGAATTCTAAATCCAATTTTTATTTCCAATGTTCAAATTATTTCTTAAATAAATTCACAAATAAATCCAAACCCAATTTATTTGTAAATATTTATAATTGAATTCCCCAAATTAAATTCAATTTATTTTCTAATATTTATTTTAGAGTTTTCAATTCAAAATGAAATTCAAAATAAATTTATGTACATGTAAATAAACACACATATATATTTGATAACAAATTTCTATTAGTATAAAATTATATAGTTTTCAAATCTAATTTTTATTTATTTATAAGATATTTAATTTAGAATTTTAAAGCTCCAATTAAATTTAAAATCAATACCCAAATAAACAAATATCTTAGTAAATTTGAAAAATTCATATTAATTCACAATTTTGTTCAAAAATTTATTTTAATTACCAATTTAAATTTGATTAAAAATCGGAACCGTTACAGACTCCTCTCTTAAGAAAATTTCATCCTCGAAATTTGCCAGGGAGACAACAAAAGATGGATATAAAGATAGAGAGTCGACTCATTAATTAAGTTGATTATTTATTCTGTATTTGGCTGACCAATTCAGAATATCATCAATAAATATGAGAACGAACTCATACGATATTTTATCAAATACCCGGGTCACCCAGATCTACGAATATATAGGGTTATTGATTAGTCCGAAGGGTAACTAACCATTCGTAGAATATATTTGGACCTAATAGAACAAACAATGTATTCAATCTTTCACAACTTTCAAATGTTAGGTATCGATTCCAAACTCAAGTCGGAATATCCCAAAGTATGCACTATCTTGTCCCTCCTCAGACTTGAATTCCCACAAGAAATTACAACAGAATTCTTAAATTTGGTTCTAATCGAAGTCGTTTTATCGATACAAATCTTTATATTTTATTCATCAATTCATTTAAAATAGAATTTAAATTCATTAAAGTTTAAAACAAAAATATTATAGGGAATTGATGAAGAAAATATGAATTAAGAACCTTCTCTACAACGATTTGCAGGGCTACCACCATACCAAAGCTTCTCCTTCAAGCTGCCGTGAAGCAATCAAAGAATCAGAATTGAGTGGTGATCAAAAGAGATTTGATAGGAAAAGATTGTTTTCGTTGTTGCTAGGTATTGACCATTTGTAGAGGTACTTCCCTATCCCCTACCTCGTCCTCTTCTTGCACTCATACTCACTATCAGTGGATAGTAAGAGAATGTACCGAGGCACACGAACGGATATCTTAGGGATATACTCATTCTAGGGTATGCTTTACCCTATCTCTAATGAGTTACCTAATGTGTTATACTCCTGAGCTAAAGTTCAACCTTCAGCTCTGATACCACTGTAATGACCCTGACCCGACCTTCGAAAATCGACACCGAATACATCATTCATATTCCAATGCCGTAGATTCAAACGTCTACTCTGGTTCGTCGGAGCTTATAACACATTAAGTATAACAAAACAACGGAAGAAAATGAATAATACATTGATATACAACAGTTGATACAACAAAGATACAACGAATATCAATGCATATATCAGAGCTAGAATACAACAGCGGAAAAAAACAACAGCAAAACACAAAACTCAGCAACGGAAAGACGATGTCTTCAATGCCAAATTCTAAAACTTGAATCACCCTTAATGCTAAACTAAGCAAACTCGATCCACAAAGCGATTTCCACAATCCAAACGGCTTCAAAGACCAAAAGACTTCAAGGATTTCCAAAGCTACATCTACTATTTGATTATCTGAAAAACCCAACTCTAGACTGCCCATGTGGAAAATTGTGGGCACCCAAAGTTTAGGAAGGGAACAATAAACTCCAGGTTAGTCATGTGACTAGTATGAGCAAACAAAAACAGTTTTATCTTTTAAAAAAACAACAGAAGAAGCAAGAGAAATTCACTATGCTTTTGGAAAATGAAACTGCTATAAGGCCTCCCGCCACACACACAATGCAAGCCCAAACTTGGAGGAGATTTCTCCTTATGAGTTAAAAATGCTTGATACGTGAAAACTATTTGATATTATTATTAGTGCATAGTGCTGAAAACATTTGCAAGTATAATATAAATCTTAACCAGCATACGTACCATTATAGTATGCCTACTATAGCTACCATGTTAAATGGAAGGTTCTACAACTAAAACCGTACAACGCGCGTATTTGATGATTGGGTTTCCAACAATGGTCAGGCAAAGGAACTTCCCACACAAAATGGAACGCCTATGGAGGGACGTCCTCGAGAACCTAACCGGATCTCTGCCAACACAAGGCCGGGTCATCTCTGTAACTAGGTAACTACTGACACGAGCAGGCCATCCCCCGGTCGTTACCAACCTTTATCCGAGGTACCTCTCAACTCACAACCACAAAGCAATAAGTTTGCAGCAACCACAAAGCTAAGTATTTGGGCTCCATACCATGATACCACTCATAATCCAGAAGGAAATGGTCATACCCTCAAGGGGAGCTACCCCCAAATTACCTTGCTATAACGATTCCTGTTTCGACCATAACTGGGTTGTGAGGATTGATAAAGTTTCGTCTATAAAGCTACGCTTTACACAAAAGCCATACTTCAATCAACAAATGATCTGCAGCACTTCGTATGCCACATTACCAAATTGGGAATGTATCGCTAGTAACCATCAACTACATAACCTCTGAGCTCGTACGTCTCAGAAAAGGGTGTTAAGCTAAGAGAATAAATTCTCCGCCACCAAACAGAAATGTATTTGATAGAAACTGGTTTTACATCTCAAAGTGTAATGTCAGAGACACATCCATACAAGTATGTTCTGGGTTCGAATAGAACCGAAGGCATTTCACAAAGAAGCTCTTGCAATTCTGGGCATCCTCAATCTCGATCGGACTCCCCATCACATATGGAGATCTCTATACTGGAGCAATTCAGTGCAAAGTCATTCGACATGTTATCATATCGTCCTCGAAGACACCCAGTCTTCACCATCGGTCTTCAAATGCTATCCATTTCTTTGTATCACTATTCGGAATGGGTTATATGACACAAGGTCCTCTCCCAGCTAAACCGAATAGTGAGCGCAATATTTTAAAACATATGGATAATGGGATCTCAGTTAAGTCACAACTTAAAACCCAAAACCTTCCTTCAAATGTTTTAAACAAATTACCATTTTCAAATCTTTATACAAAAAGATTCATTTCACAAAGTTCACCCATCTGTCACAAAGGTTCATTCACAACATTTAAATAAAAGTTCTACCTTAGAGATCCTCTTTTGTTTGAAAACAAAGTTCACCTAATATTTCACAAAGATTCCTTTATAGCTTTCGAAACAATTCCATTTCAAATCTTTTACACAAAAGATACACCTTTAAGATCCTCTTCAATTTCAAAACAAGGTTCACAATTTTTCACAAAGATTAATTCATAGTTTTAAAAAACTATTTCAATTCCATTTCAAACTCGAAATCTTTCAGCGCAAATTGAAAATCCTTCCTTCATATGAAAGCTATTATTATTTGAAAACAAATAGTTTTTGTTTTGGAAGAATCCGATTACATTTGCTTAAGTTAAAGCCTTTCAAACTTAGGGTAAATTCAAATTCTCAAAATAATACTTTTTAAAATGTTTTAAAACCCATATAAACACATTTATAACTTGTATAACCTTTTTAAACCATAATTTTCCAAACATAGAAGTCAATTTCAAATCTTGAATTTAAATTCAAATCAAACTATTTAAATTTCAGAACTTTATTTATTCAAAATAACCTTTATCTTCAAAACTTCTTTTCAAAAGGTTTTCATATTTAATCCAATTCCATTTCCAAAATCATTTGGATTAAAAATTAAACTTTAAAATTAATTCAAAAATATGTGACTTAACCAATTTCCTCGTGAAATCCATATTTGTGTGTGTATAGTGTAGTCCAGTGGTTTTACACAATAGTGCAACTTCATTAATCGTCACAGATTCAAGCATAGCAATATCGATAAGCGGTGTAATCCAATAATGCTTATCTCCATTCACATATTTATAGATAAATAATATAGATTTATCACAGATGAATAAATTACATTTGTCACAGATCACACCAAAACAATTCCTAGCACAAAGCATAACATATCAGGGATATCAAACAATTCAACAATCAATAGAGTTCAAACATCTATAAATAAGATTTACTAAACATCTAATTAATTTAAACCAGATTAATTATTAATCCTGGTTAATTAATATTAATTTATTACAAATCACGTTAATTAATTATCCTTTAATCATTTAGTAATTTACCATTAATAATAAATTAATCAACCTTTAATTATTAATTAATTAATCTTAATTAATAAATAAATCAACCTTTAATCATTTAATAATTAACCTCTAATTATTTAATTATTCTTTAATTAATTTAATCAAAGGTTAATTAATTTATATTAATTATCCTTAATTAATTACAATAATTAATTAACCTTAAGTTAATTACAAAATTGATTAACCCTTAATTGATTATCATTTAATAAATAAAATTATAATAAATGATTATCTTTAATCACTTTCATTAATTAATCACTTATCCTCTATTACTTTTATTAAGCACTTATTTTTAAATGATTAAATACCCTTAATTCATTACCTTTAATTAATTATTCCTAATTAATTAAAGCAAGTGATTATCCCTAATCACTTACTCAACTTTAATTAATTAATTACTTTTTAATCAATATTTAATTGACCTTAATTAAGTAATTAATTAACCTTAATCATGAAATTGATTATCCTTAATTATCCAAATACCCATAAGTAATTATCTTTTCATTAATCACTAACATATAATTAAAAATCTTTGATTAACCATCTTTGTAATTAATTATCATTAACACAAAATTTAAGTCAATTAATGATTCAAAAACATTTCTTTTAATTAACTCTTTAACTTCATTATTGATTTAAAATAATCTTAAGAATTAATTTATAAATAGTGATCATACAATTAAATAAAACTTAATTACTTTTTTATTAACTTTTAGATTGAATCAAGACAATTATTTAAAATCTATTAACTTTAAATATATTTTAAACTTTATTAAATATTAATTTGTGAAATAAATATTTTCATAACTCTAAAACTTTATTTTACTTTGCATTAAGCTTAGAAACAATTTAAAACACAAGTACTTTAATTCAAAACCTGAAAACATTTTTTTTAATTTTGAAAACTGTTACTTGAACAAAATATACCCCGAGACAATACTCAAAATTCCCGAGCAAAGGCATGAGACACACGAGCCTTCTATCTGCTTCGAGACAAACTCACGAACGCTTCAGGATTGACCCGAGTAATCTTCATCTTCTACAACATCACAAATAACCCAGATCAAAAAACATACGTATGCACGTGTACGGCCAGGCGATCGACTTCATATCATCGTCGATCCTTCTCACGCGTCGACGATCACCTTTACATCCATCACAAACACCCATAGTTTCCGAAATCGAAAAGAGCTATCGAGCTTCACCTGGAAATTCGACTTCGATCATGAATTCACCTCGCGCCTCCACTACACTTCACCAGACTTCTCGCCACTTCACCAGGACCTTCACCTGAGTCCCTAGCTCCTGCTCCCCCTTGACCGACCGACCAAAAAGCCGTGACGATGTTGCAATTCCCTCAAAAAACAATTCAACAAAAAGATGAGTTTAAACCCTAAATCAATATCGTACGCCATCCATGGTTGCCTGGAATTTCATCAGACATTTTTCCCAAATTCTCCGACCCCCTAGTGAGCTATGACATCAACTTCGAGGTCCCAATGCTTCGTTGATCACCAGAATTTGGTGAAAAAGGCGATTCCGTTCAACTTCGAATTCCTCGCTCGTTTCTTTATTAAAAATTACATTTTAATTTAAAAATCATGATTTTCAAATAAGAAATGAATTATATAAGTGAATCAAACAATTATTTCATTCGATTTAATCACGTTTTTGATAATTTCACTGTATATTAATATTTTCAGTCAAACTCAATTCTATTCTTTTTAAAACATTTTTAAGATCTAATTCTTGATCAAACAAACAAGCTTCATACAATTCCTAAAGCCTAAAAACGATTTGAGAAGGAGATTTTGATTTATGAAACAGGGTTTGAAAGCCTGTCATCCAACAAAGATTTGTAAACATACATACACACAGACATATACACACATATATATCTATATATATATACACACACAAGCAGATACTTCATTAAATCTCAAGGATGTTTACATGCATTAAGACATCAAATAGCTTAAGCTTAATAATAAGAATTTTCTCACCTTGAATTGAAGACAGAGAATAGCAGAGTAAGATTTTTAGGCCAGGAATTTGCATGCTTGATTTGTATTAAAGCCTCCGGTTTGGAGTTTGCTAGATTGTATTTGTTTTCCATTTTTCTTTGAGTTAATGTTGAATTTGATTTGTTTCTTTGAACTACCATTGATTCAAAACTGGAAAATGTTTTTGCTTTAAGCTTGCTTCCAGGTTCTAAAATATGAAGAGGTTTGTTTGCTTAATTTTTTTTCTTTTTCCAGACTTTAGTCTGAGATGCTTTACTGGTCTGTCTCAAATTCTTTGAAAACTAAAGAGATGATTTCTCAGATTTGCTTGAATACAAGCTTTGAATTTTCTTAGACGGTTTCATTTTGCTTGGTTTGCTTTGTTTAAACTTAAAAGCTTCCAGGCTTTTGCTTGCTTGAATTTTGAATCTGTTTTGATTCAACTTGATTTTGTTTTTGATTTTAAACTATACTTTGTTTTTTTATCTTCTTTTCAGATTTAAGGTTTTTCTTTTGTTTTGAATGCTTGAAATAAAATTGAAAAGAGTATGAATTTTTCTCCTTATTAACTAAATTCAAAGATGATAAGAATATTAAAAAAAATGACACTTCTTAAGGTAAATGAAAACTTGAAATAAGAATGAGATTATTAATTTACAAATGTCATTTTTAGTTTAATTTTGTTTAAGTCCTTTATTAAACTTTTATTTAATTTATATTTTAAACCCTTTCTTTTATAAATTACTTAATTTTTATATTTACATATGTTTTAAACTTACAAACTATTTTTATTCATTTTAAAAGAAAATAAAATTTAAATCTTGAATTAAATCTCGCTTTTCATATTTTCAAACCAATCTTACCTTGATATTCATACATTTTATATTACTTATATTTTATACAATTTTTTTTAAAGAAAAAAAAGTTGGAATCAAATTGTCCATTACTAATAAATAATCATATATTTATATATATTATTTCTTTAAAATATAGAATTCTAAATCCAATTTTTATTTCCAATATTCAAATTATTTCTTAAAAAATTCACAAATAAGCCCAAACCCAATTTATTGGTAAATATTTACAACTGAATTCCCCAAATTAAATTCAATTATTTTCTAAAATATTTATTTTAGAGTTTAAAATTCAAAATGAAATTCAAAATAAATTTATATACATACAAATAAACACACATATGTATATTAGATAACAAATTTCTGTTAGTATAAAATTATATAGTTTTCAAATCCGAATTTTGTTTATTTATAAGATATTTAATGTAGAATTTCAAAGCTCAAATTAAATTTAAAATCAACAACCAAATAAAAAAATATCTTATTAAATTTGAAAAATTCAAATTAATTCACAATTTTATTTAAAAAAAATTAATTACCAATTTAAATTTGATTAAAAATCAGAGTCGTTACACTCTGCCAATACCGAAAACCACTTTGTTTGGTAACGGTTCTATATGGTATTTACGTAGCCCTGACTCCCATGATTGATGCGGTTAAAACAAGAGCCACGCTGGGCCAAGTGAGGTCATTCCTCCCATTGGACACATTTCTTCGATACCATTCTATTGCTTTTGTGATTTGATTGGGTGCACCTTTGATTTGGGAGTGTGTCACGAGATGGGTGGTAGCAACTGATATGCGTTACCACCAGTCCAGATACGCAAACGGTATATCTACCTTGGCATTGCCTCGAGTGCCTTATTGCATGTCTTATCGCGCCTTCTACAAGTTTGGTTCGTACCATACCTATAGAGTGCCCTCTAATAGCCCTTTAGTTTACGGAGGAATTACGGTACTGTATAGACTATGAGAATATGTAAAAATGTGTTAAGAAGGATATGGGCAACGCCTTAACGCTATTTTAGTACTTTACTTTACTATAGACATATTATAATAGCGTATATTACTACATAGTAGATAGTTCCACGGATCCTTAGAGGATGGAAATCCTAAACATCATTTAAGTTACTTGTATTTCTGTAACATCCCGGAATTTTGGGCATTAAATTTGGAACATTTAATTCATTTTAAATGTTCAATGTAGATTTTGAATTGGCTTTAAAACAAAAAGAATCAGGTGGAATAAATAAATTACTTATAATTCCAAATATGGTAATCCAATTGGAATTTAAATAGTAATAATTAAATATTGAATCGGGATAAATTGTGAATATGGAGATAATTAGATATGGAAATGAGTGCTAAAATTTATTTTTAGTCTATTTGGTCATTAAAAGCGTTGTTGGATTTTTAGATGGATCTAAAGGTTAATAGGTTATTATTGGGGATTTTATATTAAATTAAAAATGAATTTAATATTATTAAAATGCAATTAATCAGAATTTAGTCTGGAATGAGCCATAATGATTTTTAATGTGTTTATAAATTTTATATGATTTATTAAGTCAATAAAATTTTAAAAGTAAAATTTTAAGCGGTTTCGACAATTATGAAAATCACTTGATTTAATAGACGAGTTAAAATAGCCTTCCGGGGCATAGTCTCGGAATTCGACAAAACCAGTTACGTTGGACCCGTAATAGTTAGTTATTATCGAATTTCAATTTTCGTAGCAATCGGAGTTGTCGTTTGACCGTGGCAACTCGAAACGCATAGAAATCGATTTAATCGATTTAATTTTTAAATTGATCGTTTAATTATGTAACTCGCGCATATGACCGAATTAGCTTTCGAAACCTGTCCCATTGTGTCCGGAACGCGGAAAAACCCTAGGAACGCCTGTTGGTACGTAAGGATTGGAGTTCATTTGCGTAGGTTGTTAAAATTTGAAGAACGAGAATTAAATAATATTAAATAATTATATATATATTAACATTTTCTCAAACCCTAGCCATTATCCTCAGGCCGCCATTTCTATCACAATGAATGGCCAAAAATCACCATACTCTTTCCCTCCAATTCGCCAAATCCATCAATTTTTAGGGAAAAACTCCAACTAGGAAATCGGAGAAATCATCGACCTCTCTAGATCCAATGGTGGATCTAGGCTATCGTCGCCGGTTGGAGGCGAATATGAGGCTCGTTCGTCATGCGTTTGTTCTCATTTTTCGAGTAAAGCGTGGGACCGAGCATGATGAAGCTGCGGCCGAGGGTGGAGCTCGTGAGTGGCCTTCCGGTGGTTACCTCCGATCGCGCTCGTGTCGCCGAGTTGGAGCGGCGTTCGTTTGGGTGAGCGGCGTTTAGTGGGTTGCTTGGAGTTGTCGCGAACGAGAGAGAAAAGGAAGGTGCGCCCGATTTTTTTTCATTTGATTTTGAATGGCCTTGATTATTTTTGGTATTAGTTAAAAGAAAATTTGTTTTAAAGAATATCCATAGTTTATAAATTAATAACTCTTGCATACGTTATCAGAATTCAAGGAATTCGGTAACGCCGGAATCGCAGAAAAGAGTACTACACAATGGTGCAGTTCGGGAATCATTCCGGGCAAGTAGAAATTTGAGTTAAATCGAACGTCGTTCGGTTTAATTTAAATTTCGAACGCTCGTCGAAACTCAAGGTGAGTTATTCTCACTCACATCTGGATGCTAGCTAATTTAAATAGTTAATATTTGAATATCTGTGTGATTGGTTGAATATAATTGTTGCTATAAGTCTG
Source organism: Allium cepa (assembly GCA_030765085.1). Classification (NCBI taxonomy): domain Eukaryota; kingdom Viridiplantae; phylum Streptophyta; class Magnoliopsida; order Asparagales; family Amaryllidaceae; genus Allium; species Allium cepa. The sequence goes on from CM060928.1 coordinate 963,835,067, forward strand.
GATTGATATTTATATATGTGATGTGCTAATATTTGTGGATGCAGGGAAAACAGGTTGGAGGAATCCAACTGGATTCCTCACAATGTAACAATTATTTTATAATTGATAATGATGCCTGATTATGTGTTGTGATTGACAAATCCGAAATTAAATTGTACTGTGAAATTGTTGTATAAATTATAATTACAGAATTTAATTATGAATGGATTAAATTGGGTTTTTACGAAATAAAATGAATTGTTAATAATAGAATTTCAAAGAATAAAATGTGAAATCTGATTAGGATGGAAAGTGTAAAATTGGTAAAATTGGGATTTGAAATACAATGGAAATTTACCAGTTGACAAATGTGAAGTGTAGTTTTCTGGAAATGAATTCTATGGAAATTACAATTTGGTTTAGAATAACGATGGTTATTTTAATAATGAATAGTGTTATCCGGGAAAATTAAAATATGTTAAAATGAAGCTTCCGACTTTAAATTAACAGTTTTAAATGTAAATAGAATATTTTGAAATGCCGCTTTTCATTGAGATTTTATTTAAGTAAAATTTAAATATGGTTTTTCATTGAAAAATTCTCCAAATTTATTTTATTTAAGAATGATTTAACACCTATATTTCAAAATGAATTTTTGGATATGGGAACTTGAGATTGAACTTCGAATGAAGATATAGATAAGTATGGAATTGGGAATTTAGGTTGTAAACATAAATTGAATTGAAATAAATCGGTTGGATTTATATGAAGGACAATTTGGGATGTTTGAACGGGAAAGTGTTTTCTTGGGAAAAAGGAAATTAGTGTTTTAAAAGATTTATTTAATTAAAAGTTAAAGTTTAAATTGTTTAAAGAGTATTTTTTTAGAAATGGTTATTTTAAAGAAGAAATTAATAAACTTTGTTTTATAATCATTTGTTTTAAGTTATTGGTAAAGGCTAGTATTATTCTTTTAAACTCTATTTTTAAATTTAGTAAACCAAACCCTTATTTAGATCCAGTTTATATCTTATTAAATAATGCCTTTTTAAAATTGTTTTGAAATTATATTTTGAGTAAATAAATAGAAGAAATTTTCATATTTTAACGTATATTTCAGTATAAAGTATTTTAACCGTTTTTAAAGCAAAATGTTTAAGCTTGGTCTTTCCAATGGGAATAAATGGTAATGGGATTTACCGTGAAAATGAAGAATTTTAGGAAATTGTTTTCAAATGAGCTTTGAAAATTTGAAAATATATCTTGTAAGAGATATTTGAGTCAAATAAATAATGTGGAAATTATTTATTGTGTGATTGATGTTTGTGGATATTAATTGATAGTTAAATCACCGACTATCAATATTGGACAAATGCGTTGATCGTTTCGAAGAGACCGGGATCAAGATTTATTTCTCGAAAACCACTTCGATTCAGTTTGTACATTTCGTGAAAAACGTGTTCGGAGTCGAAGATGGAGCAGTAAAGTGCAAGGGCTAGTCGCTACTAATCCTGAGAATATTTCCAAAATGGATGTAGTAGGAGTAGTGCCTTCGGTTCCGTTCGAACCCGGAACGGACTTGTATGGACGGATGCTTTCGGAACATCGTCAGGAGGGCGATGGGCATTCTAAGTGAAACGTTCTAAAGGTAACGCTTAGCCTCAAGCCTCATCAAATGGAAATGACTAAAAATCAGGGGACATGCAGCAAGGCTTCGTGGGTTGCCCCCACTGGAGAGTAAAGTCATCCCTGTCTAGATGTCCCTTTTTATTTCGCCTTAGTGGGCGGTTGCTGATCTCAACCATGGGGTGATCTTATTCTGAACTGTCCAGTAAGGGATGGGTCCGGCCTTGTGTTGTAGGGGATCGGGAGTGGTCCTCAGTACGGTGATCTAGGCCCCGTACTATGACAGGTGGTACCCCAGTGCCTAGTCATTGTTGGAAATCCATTCTCCTTACGAGCCTTGTACGAGTTTTGTTTATATTACCCACTTTTGTGGCTAGTAGCTGGAATTTAATAGATGTAACAATTTCGGCTATTTTATAAGTATTTGTAAATAGACCCTATTATAATATCAGAGGATTTCTATAAAAAGTGTTTTAGCTATCGTAAGGTAAAAACCCGACATGTTTATTTGTGGCGTGGTCTTACGAGATGCTTTTGTTTTCAAAAGTATTTTTGAAACTTTAATAATCAATTTGGATGCATTATTATTAGCTGGTATTCCAGACTGACTCGGGTGTTATTTCATTATAATGCTCGCGTCAGACCGAGTATTATATGTTCAGGACAGGATGCTATGGAGCAGAAAAGGAGCTAGAGTCCGAGACGTATTATCTGTACCTATATATATATATTCCACCGATGTAATTGTATGGTATGTCTGATTGGTATTGGTTGATGTATGAGATACTCTGATAATATGATGTATAAAACAGTTATAGATTTCATTTTGTGTAAAGTTCTATATTTACTATTATATTTTATTCCGCTGCGACTGTGATATTCTGATATTGTTTAGTTACTTCTTCTATCTTTTCTTCTTTAACCCAAAATGGTTCGTATTTCTGTGCAACTTGAGTTAACAGAGGTAGAATAGTGTTGATTCAAGGGGTACGGATTCTGTGGGCTGTCACACTTGGTATCAGAGCTTAGGTTGGCGACAACCTAGGCTTTGGTGGGGAAATTGCTCATTAAACAGAGTCAATAGTACTCTATAATGAGTTGAGTGTAATAATAGATATGAGAGCATACTTGTTAGTGCGTATAAAATTATTTTTATACTGTGTTGACTTATCTGTTGAGTGTTTATGAATTCTGGTCGGTGCGGAAATACAACCGTATCGATAGGGGTTTCTAAACTCTTAAACAAGATAAACCGACATAGTATTGTTTTGAAGTGGGTAAATGAAATAATTTTACCCAAATTATATTTTGATATAAAAGAAATAATTTTCTGAAATTATTATATATATATTGGTCGATTGGTTGTTAATACAATAATTAATAAGAATTCAAAATTTAATATTAAATTAGAAATGGTTGTAATCAAATAAATTTTATAGGTATAAATTATATAAAGAAAGAATAACTAAATTCTAACTAAACCAGAATTTAAACCCGGAAGTTTTAAAAAGGATTTTAAATGTATTGAAAACAAAGTTTGGAAATTTAAAATCCTGGGAAAGTTTGAAATGTTTGCTAAGGTGTTTGAAGGCAATATTGGAATATTGATTTGGGAAGTATTTTTGAATGGGAACTGTTTTGAAATGAATTTGGGAAAGTAAGGAAGCATTGAACTCACTTCAGTCGCTGGAAAATAATCCTGATGATGCTGGCGATATCATTAGAATTCATCTTCGAGTTTCTAAAAGTGATGGATTGCTATCCAAAGTGGTTGGTTATGATATTTGTCGGACTTGTTTGCGATACAAGTAATTTTAGAAGTTTCAAAGGGGAAATTGTTTTGGTGAAAACAGATTGTTTTAGAAATCTGGAGATTTGATTTGATATACCAGAAGAGTATGAGTTATTTACTATTTCAACATGGTTTTGAAATAAAACCAGGTAATTGAATTCTGGAACATTCTATTTAAATGATGTGTAAAATTAAAATGAATCAACTATTGGACTTATTTGGTGAAGTTGATATTAATAAGAAGGAAATGAAATTTTTAATCTTAGGATTAAAATTTAACTTGAGTAAAGGGAAGAGAATAAAATAAATTGAAGTGAATAGAAAATTGGAATTTAACTTGGGATAAGTTGAATAAATTGAACTTAGAATTAAATTGATTTGGATTAAATTGAAATGTAAAATAATTTGGTAATCATGGGTCATTGTGCAATAAATTATGCCCATGAGCTATTAAGTGTTATACTTATAATCTGAAATTGTGGATTTAAAATTTGCAAAGGATTAAGGTGAAAGAAATTTGCGTTCTTAAGAATTCAGAGATATATATATATATAAATTTGGAATTATGATTATAAGATGTAAATGGATTAAAATGAGCAATATAGACCTTGAAAGTAATTAAGTTGGTGAATGTAAGAATAGGAAATTAGATTGTAAACCCAAGTAAAATGAAATTATAATCACAAATGGGAAATAGTTGAATGGTATAGAGAGCTCAAACCTAATCTCGAATGAAATGTGAATTGAAATAAGGTGAAGAAAATATAAATTATAAAAGATGTGAATGAACTTAAGTCAGTAAATAAGGTTTGAACTTGTATATGAAAATTTTAAAATTTGAATTGAATTGGATTTAACTTCAATTGAATGGAATTGAGATGGATGTGGATTTAATTAAAAACAAGATTCAATTGTGTTATGAATAGAAATGAATGGAATTTAATTCTTATTTAAGATAGTAAAGGAAATGGTATAAATTCAAGATGGCTAAATGAATTTGGTTGAACTTGAATTAGAATTGGAAGAAAATTAAATTGGAAGAAAATTTAATTCAGAGAAGTAAGCAAGATATTATGTGAATAAAATTTTAACTCATCTAAATTCAAAGGAATTGTTTGAGAATAAATTTAGCGTAAGCTAAATTAAATAAAGAGAAGCTTGAAGGTGAATTTAGTGTAAACTAAATTAAAGGAGATTTGTATTGGCATGGATAAGATTTTGGGGGTTTGTTAAGAGAATTTTTGAAAAGAAGAATAAAAACCCAATTCTGGTATGAAAGTCAGTTTGGTGATTAAAAAGATGAGAGTGTGATGAAAAATGGAATTAGATTATAATAGTGATGGCTTGAATTGTAAATAAATTCAAGTGGGTGAAATAATGTGAAGGGACTGTTATTAATAAAATAAATTCGAAAATAAATTGGTGAATGAGAATCGGAATTAAATAAATATACTAATCAAATTTAATGTAATTGAAATTTGGTTGAATGAGAATCAAATGGAAATAAAATAAAATTGATATAAGAAGATAATGAAAATGTTGTGAAAGAACTTAAGCAACTTGAAAGAGAAAAACAAAATTATTGTGAACAAGCTTTATTAAGTACTCTTGAATGAAATTTGTTAGATAATAAAATTGAATTGCAAGTGAAATGGTATTAATTAATTATCGTGATAAATTAAGGATGTATGGGGTGTAAATAATCCAAGATGGAATGAAATTAATATAAACTTGAATTGGTTAATGAAATAAAAATGTAAGGGAAGAATTTAATTTAATAATTGCAATGTGATAAGAATGCTTGGATTGTGAACCATGCAAAATTGAATAAAATTGATATGAATCTAAGTTGGAAATTAATTTTAATGGTTATAAGCTTAAGTGATGGTTATTTTGCTTGAATGACATGAAATTGCATGTATTCGGAACTGAGCTGTTTAACAAGCAATTGAAATTGATTTTTGAATAAATTGATATGGATTGGAATAAAATTCAAAGAGTTTGTATATGGATGCAAGTGAATTGATTTGAAGAAGAAAATAAAGATGGTTTTAAATTAATTAGATAAATGCAATCTAATTAAGTGATTTTGCATATGAATGGAAATGGATCATAAAAGAAATGCAAATGTTTCAAATTAAAAATAAAATTTGATTGTAAATCAAATTGGGAATGTAAGTTAAAGTAAAGAAATGCAAGTAAGGTAGATGTAAATCATATTGAAATAGAAATGAATTGGTTGTAATAAATATGAATGGTATATAGTAAACTTGAATGTAAATCATTCAAGTGAAATGAAATGAAGTTGGTTGGGATGAAAGTAGAATGGGCTAAAATCTTAATGAATGGATTTGAGTATAAATGTAAGTGAGTTATAATAGAAATGCAAATGAAAAAAATTGTAATGAAATTTGCTTGGTGAATCAATTCGAAAATTGGGTAGAGTATGAATTGAAATAGCGAAACTTGTATGTAAATCCTTTGTGTGAAATAAATGGGATTTGGCATTAGAAAAGGAAACTTTATGCATGTTATAAAATATGGTTTACTTATGCAATTATGCAAAGTGTTGTTTGGGATGTAAATGGATATGTTGTCTTACATTTATATTGGAAAAGTTGTTAAAATGTTCATATCTTTGAAAACTGATGAGTCTGTTAAGTAAGTACAGGTACGGAAGACGTTCGAGAGAGTTGGAGCGCGTATATGCGTTATATTAGCCGCTTGCTATTAAAATTTGCTAAAAAGGTACACCTACGCAAATATAATTGGGAAATGATATATATATATATATTGTGATATATTTTGGTTTCTGACCGTGTGGGTCGATGTATATATATTTATCTGTATCGCAATATCGCGAAAGCTCCTCCGTGCAAGGGAGACTCTGCCAAAAAATTTCAGAAATTTTGGGAGTTAGAAATTTTTTGGGGATTTTGGAAAATTTTAGTAAATAGTAATGTTATTTTGGAAATAATGTTGCCGCAAAAGCTTTTGAGTATAAATAAAGCAAATAAGTTTGGATTTGAGCTAACGGGTTTTGGGAAGTGTATATAAGTTTTAACTAAAGAAGTTTGAGTTAAATTAATGAGTGCAGGAGCATTTGTTTCATTAGCGACAAGTTGATTTCAAACAACAAATTGACAATAAAGGATTTTGGAATAGGATTGCATTAGTAGTTTCGATTTGAAACTAAAGGATTTGGGCAAAGTGAATTTGAGATTTCACTAAGTAAGTTTTGCTATTGAGTTGGGAACATTCTTTCTACCTTAGCAAATTTCGGGGACGAAATTTTTATAAGGGGGGAGGAATGTAACATCCCGGAATTTTGGGCACTAAATTAGGAACATTTAATTCGTTTTAAATGTTCAATGTAGATTTTGAATTGGCTTTAAAACAAAAAGAATTAGGTGGAATAAATAAATTACTTATAATTCCAAATATGGTAATCCAATTGGAATTTAAATAGTAATAATTAAATATTGAATCGGGATAAATTGTGAATATGGAGATAATTAGATATGGAAATGAGTTCTAAAATTTATTTTAAGTCTATTTGGTCATTAAAAGCGTTGTTGGATATTTAGATGGACCAAAGGTTAATAGGTTATTATTGGGGATTTTATATTAAATTAAAAATGAATTTAATATTATTAAAATGCAATTAATCAGATTTTGGTCTGAAATGAGCCAGAATGATTTTTAATGTGTTTATAAATTTTATATGATTTATTGTTAAGTCAATAAAAAAAATTTAAAAGTAAAATTTTAAGCGGTTTCCACAATTATGAAAATCGCTTGATTTAATAGACGAGTTAAAATAGCCTTTCAGGGCACAGTCTCGGAATTCGACGAAACCAGTTCCGTTGGATCCGTTATAGTTAGTTATTATCGGATTTCAATTTTCGTAGCAATCGGAGTTGTCGTTTGACCGTGGCAACTCGAAACGCATAGAAATCGATTTAATCAATTTAATTTTTAAATTGATCGTTTAATTCTGTAACTCGCGCATATGACTGAATTAGCTTCCGAAACCAGTCCCATTGTGTCTGGAACGCGGAAAAACCCTAGGAACGCCTGTCGGTACGTAAGGATTGGAGTTCGTTTGCGTAGGTTGTTAAAATTTGAAGAACGAGAATTAAATAATATTAAATAATTATATATATACTAACATTTTCTCAAACCCTAGCTATTATCCTCAGGCCGCCGTTTTTCTATCACAATGAATGGCCGAAAATCACCATACTCTTCCCCTCGAATTCGCTAAATCCATCAATTTTTAGGGAAAAACTTCAACTAGGAAATCAGAGAACTCATCGACCTCTCTAGATCCAATGGAGGATCTAGGCTATCATCGCCGGTTGGAGGTGAATATGAGGCCCGTTCGTCATGCGTTTGTTCGCATTTTTCGAGTAAAGCATGGGATTGAGCATGATGAAGCTACGGCCAAGGGTGGAGCTCGCGAGTGGCCTTCCGGTGGTTACCTCCGATCGCACTCGTGTCGTCGAGTTGGAGCGACGTTCGTTTGGGTGAGCGGCGTTTAGTGGGTTGCCTGGAGTTGTCGCGAACGAGAGGGAAAAGGAAGGTGCGCCCGATTTTTTTTTCATTTGATTTTGAACAGCCTTGATTATTTTTGGTATTAATTAAAAGAAAATTTGTTTGAAAGAATATCCATAGTTTATAAATTAATAACTCTTGCATACGTTATCAGAATTCAACGAATTCGGTAACGCCGGAATCACAGAAAAGAGTACTACGCAATGGTGCAGTTCGGGAATCGTTCTGGGCAAGTAGAAATTTGAGTTAAATAGAACGTCGTTCGGTTTAATTTAAATTTCGAACGCTCGCTGAAACTCAAGGTGAGTTATTCTCACTCACATCTGGATGCTAGCTAATTCAAATAGTTAATATTTGAATATCTGTGTGATTGGTTGAATATAATTATTGCTATCAGTCTGGATTGATATTTAAATATGTGATGTGCTAATATTTGTGGATACAGGGAAAATAGGTTGGAGGAATCCAACTGGATTCCTCACAATGTAACAATTAATTTATAATTAATAATGATGCCTGATTATGTGTTGTGATTGACAAATCTGAAATAAAATTGTACTGTGAAATTGTTGTATAAACTATAATTACAGAATTTAAGTATGAATGGATTAAATTGGGTTTTTACGAAATAAAATGAATTGTTAATAATAGAATTTCAAAGAATAAAATGTGAAATCTGATTTGGATGGAAAGTGTAAAATTAGTAAAATTGGGATTTGAAATACAGTGGAAATTTACCAATTGACAAATGTGAAGCGTAGTTTTCTGGAAATGAATTCTATGGAAATTACAATTTGGTTTAGAATAACGATGGGTTATTTTAATAATGAATAGTGTTATCCGGGAAAATTAAAATATGTTAAAATGAAGCTTCTGACTTTAAATTAACAGTTTTAAATGTAAATAGAATATTTTGAAATGCCGCTTTTCATTGGGATTTTATTTAAGTAAAATTTAAATATGGTTTTTCATTGAAAAATTCTCCAAATTTATTTTATTTAAGAATGATTTAACACCTATATTTCAAAATGAATTTCCGGATATGGGAACTTAAGATTGAACTTCGAATGAAGATATAGATAAGTATGGAATTGGGAATTTAGGTTGTAAACATAAATTGAATTGAAATAAATCGGTTGGATTTATATGAAGGACACTTTGGGATGTTTGAACGGGAAAGTGTTTTCTTGGGAAAAAGGAAATTAGTGTTTTAAAAGATTTATTTAATTAAAAGTTAAAGTTTAAATTGTTTAAAGAGTATTTTTTTAGAAATGGTTATTTTAAAGAAGAAATTAATAAACTTTGTTTTATAATCATTTGTTTTAAGTTATTGGTAAAGGCTAGTATTATTCTTTTAAACTCTATTTTTAAATTTAGTAAACCAAACCCTTATTTAGATCCAGTTTATATCTTATTAAATAATGCCTTTTTAAAATTGTTTTGAAATTATATTTTGAGTAAATAAATAGAAGAAATTTTCATATTTTAACGTATATTTCAGTATAAAGTATTTTAACCGTTTTTAAAGCAAAATGTTTAAGCTTGGTCTTTCCAATGGGAATAAATGGTAATGGGATTTACCGTGAAAATGAAGAATTTTAGGAAATTGTTTTCAAATGAGCTTTGAAAATTTGAAAATATATCTTGTAAGAGATATTTGAGTCAAATAAATAATGTGGAAATTATTTATTGTGTGATTGATGTTTGTGGATATTAATTGATAGTTAAATCACCGACTATCAATATTGGACAAATGCGTTGATCGTTTCGAAGAGACCGGGATCGAGATTTATTTCTTGAAAACCACTTCGATCCGGTTTGTACGTTTCGCGAAAAACGTGTTCAGAGTCGAAGATGGAGCAGTGAAGTGCAAGGGCAAGTCGCTACTAATCCTGAGGATATTTCCAAAATGGATGTAGTAGGAGTAGTGCCTTCAGTTTCGTTCGAACCCGGAATGGACTTGTATGGACGGATGCTTTCGGAACATCGTCAGGAGGGCGATGGGCATTCTAAGTGAAACGTTCTAAATGTAACGCTTAGCCTCAAGCCTCATCAAATGGGAATGACTGAAAATCAGGGGATATGCATCAAGGCTTCGTGGGTAGCCCCCATTGGAGAGTAAGGTCATCCCTGTCTAGATGTCCCTTTTTATTTCGGCTTAGTGGGCGGTTGCTGATCCCAACCGTGGGGTGATCTTATTCGGAACTGTCCAGTAAGCGATGGGTCCGGCCTTGTGTTGTAGGGGATCGGGAGTGGTCCTCAGTACGGTGGTCTAGGCCCCGTACTGTGACGGTGGTACCCCAGTGCCTAGTCATTGTTGGAAATCCATTCTCCCTACGAGCCATGTACGAGTTTTGTTTGTATTACCCACTTTTGTGGCTAGTAGCTGGAATTTAATAGATGTAACAATTTCGGCTATTTTATAAGTATTTGTAAATAGACCCTATTATAATATCAGAGGATTTCTATAAAAAGTGTTTTAGCTATCGTAAGGTAAAAAACCGACATGTTTATTTGTGGCGTGGTCTTACGAGATGCTTTTGTTTTCAAAAGGATTTTTGAAACTTTAATAGTCAATTTGGATGCATTATTATTAGCTGGTATTCCAGACTGACTCGGGTGTTATTTCATTATAATGCTCTGGTCAGACCGAGTATTATATGTTCAGGACAGGATGCTATGGAGCAGGAGAGGAGCTGGAGTCCGAGACGTATTATCTGTACCTATATATATATTCTGCCGATGTAATTGTATGGTATTTGATGTATGAGATACTCTGATAATATGATGTATAAAACAGTTATAGATTTCATTTTGCGTAAAGTTCTATATTTACTATTATATTTTATTCCGCTGCGACTGTGAGATTCTGATATTGTTTAGTTACTTCTTCTTCTATCTTTTCTCCTTTAACCCAAAATGGTTCGTATTTCTGTGCAACTTGAGTTAACAGAGGTAGAATAGTGTTGATTCAAGGGGTACGGATTCTGCGGGCTGTCACGATTTCAGTTGACATTTCACTTGAGTTGATTTTATTAATATAAGAGTGTTAATCCTAACTCGAGTGTTTTGTGTTTTGCTTTACGCTTGGGTCAGACTGAGTGTCAGAACATTTGCGACTCACCTTTGGAGTTAGAGCTTTACTTAGAGATCCATTGTAACAACCCGCATATTTATCGAGTTTATATTTAAATATTTTATTTAAATATTAAATCGTTAATCGGATTTTGGTCCGAAAAGCTACTTTTTGCAAACGGACATATTAGGACTCGCGACCACTTCCATTGAGTTTGAAATGCTGTTTATAGCATTTTTAAGTATAAACATTGATATGATTGGAGATAGTGGAATTTCACTACTTTTTCACTTGAGACTTTGGGTTGGGCTTTTAGCCTATTAGACCCAACCTTCACCCCTCCTCTTCATAACTTCATTTCTATTTGCCTAAGTCTTCAAGCTTCTTCAAAAATGGTGGAGGGAATGGGAAATTAAAATTTCCAAAACTCAAATTCAATTGCAATCCATCTTTCTACTCCAAATTCAAGAAGAAGATATTGGATTCAAGCTTCTTGTGCTTAGATAGAAGAGGGATTGATTCTTGCATGCTTAAAACTTCATTTTCATTGATATTTGGTGCAAAGGTGAGATTTTTATCTCACAAATCTAGTCTATATCTATATTGGACTGTTGGGAATGATTCCCTATCACTTTAGCATGTACATTTGCATTTGGTTTGGATTGGATTGGCGAAAAATTCCAACTTTAAGTGTTTTTGGTGAAAATCTGCCCTTAGGACGCTCTGCCTTTGCTAGGTCGTTCGCGTGGAAAAGTCTCGGCCTTCAAATAGCTCGTTTCCGACCTAAAATGGCCTATAACGTTAGGTCGCTCGGCGCTTCGGACTTAGGTCGTGGGTCGCAAGCTCCTTAGGTCGTAGGTCGTTCGAATGTTAGGTCGCTTGGCCCTTATCCCCTTAGGTCGCTAGGTCACTACGTTTTAGGCCGTAGGTCGTATGGACCTTAGGTCGTGGGTCGCAAGCTCCTTAGGTCGTAGGTCGTTCGAATGTTAGGTCGCTCGGCCCTTATCCCCTTAGGTCGCTAGGTCGCGACGTATTAGGTCGTAGGTCGTATGGACCTTAGGTCGTAGGTCGTATGGACCTTAGGTCGTAGGTCGTATGGACCTAGGTCGTTAACTCGTTAACACGTACGGCTCTTTACTACTTTAGGTCGCATGACCTATAGGTCGCTTGCTCCAGTTAGGTCGCTCGGCCACTTTGTTAAGTCGCTCGTCCTGTTGCTCTGTTAGGTCGCAACCTCTGTTAGGTCGGCCATGTTGGGTCGCGAGTCATCGTTAGGTCGTGAAAACCACTAGGTCGTTTGACCCCTTAGACCCCTAGGTCGCAACCATTAGGTCGCTCGACCCTATTCCTCTTAGGTCGTTAGACCTCATTTTGTCTTCACTAGGTCGTACCGTTTTGGACGGGGCGCTGCCCCGCACCCCCACGGGGGCGCTGCCCCCTGGACCCCCGCGACCTGACCGGGCAGGTTGAACCTCGTAAGCGGTGGCGTTGCCCCCGCACCCCCACCTTGGGGGGTTGCCACCCCCCTGGACCCCCCTCCGTAGGGGATCTTATCTGAAAAACATTGAACTGATTTCCTTGGATTTTATTCACATCTCCGTATGCGATTTTTTGTGACTGATTGTTTCTACAATTGCTTCTGTGTTTTGTCACTTTATAATATAATGGTTTCAATACTAGTAGTAAATATCAAAACTCTTTTAACAAACAATTTCAACTCTATTTTTAATAACAAAGCTCTTTTCTTAAACCGTTTTTCAATCTATTAGTATATACAAACCTTTACCTCACTCGGATGAGAAATCTAATTAAACGACTTAGTAAAACAAGTGGTATGAAACGCTTGCGTTCACTTCGTCGGTTAATTCTTGGACTTGTTCGATTGAACCTCTTGTGACAATTTTATTAGTGAAGATTTACAGTTTGTTCGTAAATATTTAAGTTAAGCAAGTGGTTATGGGACATGAAGCTAAACTTCTATATTTACTAGCTTAGTGTAATTGACACTTCTCGTTGATCATGACGATCATTCTGATGATTTAGACTAGAAACTGTGCGATATCTCTTGTTGCGAGGTTAGACTAGACACCACTTGTGTGATTCCACTCACACATCCCTTTTTGCTTTTTGGTTAGTCTGGACCTTAATATGTTTGATTCCATTCACACATGTGGGGTAGCTCCCCTTGGTCTTCGGACCGTCATGTAATAGGCCTCTTTCTCTTTTCTATGATTTCTGGACTTCTTGCATTGATTTCTAGAATTTATGTCATTGACTTGTTATGAGTACAAGTTAGGGGTATGATGCCCTTTCCGAATCTTTGAGAAGATTCTTGTGATATTGATTATCTCTTATTGATTGATCTTCTGTTGATCATTATTTACATACTTATAGTGGTATGCCATTATGGATATTTTATGTTTATGCCATATCTTTTATGTTATATCATGTCATCTGATATTTATAGCTAGACTGACCCGTTTATTATTTTCTTAAATAATACTCGGGCCAGACCGAGATGTTACAGGTGCTTCTGCTTGACTTCTTCCCAGGGATTCATCACTCTGACTTTTGGCTAACTGTTTAGATTAGCAGTTTTTGTTGTATACACTTGAGATATAGACTCATAGTTGTATTCTTTGGTATAGCACGTGTTGCTATTCTTTTGTATTATCGTGGATCTTACTGACCACTACTCTGATGTACACTTTCACGTGTTAGTTATATATTCATATCTTCTTCCGCCTTTGTGATATGGATATCTGTGACTGATTTGTGTTGTGATTATTTCTATGTTTGTTTTCAAAGATTATTTATAGCCACCGTGTGATAAGCAATTACACGAATGGTCGCTCCTCAACAGCCTTATTCTCCATGCTAGTTGACAGCACTACACCGTAGTGTTCTTGGCTAGTGTGGGTATAGAGGTGGGGCATCACAGCTTGGTATCAGAGCCAAACTTCGAAACAATGTAGAATAACTTGACAAGGATCATCGTCCTAAGTCCACCTTAGGAGTCTTGCTTTAGGATTTAGTTCGAGTCTTCAAACCGATTCATCCTATTTCTTTTATGATTCCTTACTTCACCTGTCAAGAATGTTTGATATTCATTTGGTGAATAACTATTTTCTTTCTCTTCTTTCTTTCTTATGGAAGAGAATGTCTAGACCAGGTCGTCCCAGAGCTGGATCATCTAGTGCTCCACCATCGGATGGAGTTTTTATGACTACTCAACAGTTACTTGATTTAGTAACGAACGCTCAAGCAGCTGGAGCTAATCCGGCACCTACCCACCCAAAGTCGGGGTTTGCACGATTGTGCAATGATTTCACTAACCTGAGTGGGAAGCCATTTAAAGGCTCTAAAACTATCATTGGGGTCCAGGCTTGGCTCAGAACGTGCGATAGGATCTTCTCTCGCATGAACCTCGTTGACCTCCATCGAGTCCAGGTGGCTTCCAGCATGCTCTAAGAAAGAGCATTGGATTGGTATGAGCTGTTAATCTCAGAAATTGATGAAGCGGATCTCACCTGTGAGCACTTCCGGGAACGCTTCGAATCGAAATTCGTGCCCGAGGCTGAAAAAGTTACTTTGGCTCGGCGATTTATTGACCTTGTTCAAGGTCAGTCTTCTGTGGCGGACTACGTCACATCATTCGAATCCCTTTCCAAATATGGGGTCGAGTATATAAATACTCCACTAAAGAAGAACCAGAGGTTCGTTTATGGCTTAAATAAGAATCTTAAGAAGCCACTACTCTTGAAACTAGAAGTTGCATTTGATCAACTTATAGATATCGCTCTTCGTCTTGAAGAGGCTGATAAAGAAAGTGAGGTGGAGGTAGTAGCTTCCAAACCCAATTTCAATAACAAAAAGAGGCCCAACAAATTCAAAGGCCCTTATCCCAATAAGAAGGGTAAACAAGCAACTCCTGCTGCAAAGGCTCCTTTTCCTGATATTGCGAGATGCTTCAACTGTGGCGCAGAGGATCATTTTGTGAACAAGTGCTCAAAGCCCAAATGTTGTCGCTATTGTAAGAGCCCAAATCACTTTATACATCAATGCCTCAAACGAAAAGGCAGGAATGAGGGAAAGTTAAATGTGGCTCAAGCCCCTGGCAACGCATCTCGTGGCCAAGTTATTTCTCATTCCATTCTTGATGGTATTATTTTATTTCATGATCAACCTATTAGAGTTCTCTTTGATACGGGTGCATCCCATTCTTTTATATCAAAGGAACTGGTAGACACTTTTTCCTTAAGTGTCACTGCATTAATGACTTCTTTAAAAATTGCGAATCCTGTTGGGGGATCCGCAACTCTTAGTTTGCTTTGTAAAGACGTGGAGATTATTTTTTGTGATTTTTCTTTCCTAGCCGATTTGCATGTCATGCGTTACTTAGGCTTTGGAATAATTTTGGGAATGGATTGGCTTAACCGTTATCAAGCCCATATCCTATGTCCTGAGCGGACTATTCATCTCCGACATCCACTATCTGTTAATCAGATTTCTGTTAATCTTAAAGATTCAGAATCCTGTTTGGTGGCATCCTTATATTCTTTAAATCCTCGTGATAACGATGATGATGATGAAGATGATATTATTTCTCGTATTCATGTTGTTCGTGAATTTTCCGACATATTCGAGCCCGTTTTAGGTTTACCACCTAAACGAGCAATTGAGTTCAGAATTAATCTTGTTTCTGGAGCTCAACCTATTACTCGTCCTCCTTATCGCATGTCCAATAAGGAAAATGAGGAGATGCGTAAACAATTATCTGAGTTGGAGACGAGGCAATTTATTCGCTCTAGTTCCTCGCCTTGGGGAGCTTCGGCTATCCTCGTAAAGAAATCCGATGGTACTCTGAGGCTCTGCGTTGATTATCGCAAGCTTAACGATCTTACTATTAAAAATAAATATCCTTTACCTCGGATTGATGATCTATTCGATCAGCTTAGTGGTGCTAAGGTCTTTTCACAATTGGACTTGGCTACCGATTTCCATCAGCTTCGTATCGCAGAGGATAGCATTCCTTTGACATCATTCCATACTCGATATGGATCTTATGAATGGCTTGTTATGCCATTTGGGTTAACGAATGCTCCAGCTTATTTCGTTGACCTCATGAATCGAGTTTTCAAAGATTTCCTCGATCGGTTTGTTCTCATATTCATTGGTGATATTCTTGTGTATTCAAAAACCGAGGAGGAACATGAGAAACATCTTCGTATTGTATTGGAAACTCTTAGGAGTAATCAACTAAAGGCAAAATTTTCTAAATGCCACTTTTGGCAATCTCGTGTGGAGTTTCTCGGTCATATTATTTCCGAATCCGGAATTTCCGTGGATCCTTCAAAGATTGAAGCGATTCAAGATTGGAAAAGACCTGAGAGTATGACAGAAATCCGTAGCTTTCTCAGATTGGCGGGCTATTACCATCGTTTTATTAAAGACTTTTCTAAGATTGTCGTGCCTCTTACTGGCTTGACTAAGAAGGGAGTTAAATACATTTGGTCGGACAAATGCGAAGCCTCTTTTCAGAAATTGAAAGAACTCCTTTCCGATGCTCCTATTCTTGTTATTCCCGAGGGGAATCAAGATTTTGTTGTTTATACAGATGCTAGTCACGTTGGTTTGGGTGCCGTTCTTATGCAAAAAGAACGTGTTGTTGCTTATGCTTCTAGGCAATTGAAGCCGGTCGAGACTAGATATGCCACACATGATCTAGAGCTCGCGGCTATTGTTTTCGCCCTTCGAATGTGGCGTCATTATCTATTGGGAGAGAAATTTATTCTTTACACGGATCATAAGTCTTTGAAATATTTATTTTCTCAAAAAGAAGTTAATTTACGTCAACAGCGTTGGCTCGAGTTCCTTGCACCTTATGATCTTGATATTCTTTATACCCCCGTAAGGGTAATTGTGTCGCCGATGCTCTTAGCCGTAGGCAACAAGCAGTTGTTTCTATGATGATATCCAAATGGAACGATCTCGAGATCTTATCCGCTTGTGAGATTCGAGAGTGCGTATCCGATTTATGCTCATCATTTGTTTTATGTAGCCTTGAGGCTCATCCTTCTCTCTTAGACCGCATTCTTGATGCTTAGAGGCTAGATCCTGAATTGGTTCTTCTTGATCAAAATATTAAGGATAGAATTGATATTGAAGGTTTGAAAGACTTTGGTATTGATTCTCGTGGCGGCATTCGGAAATTTGGTAGACTTATCGTACCAAATATTGGTGATCTTCGTAAAGATATTTTAGAAGATTCCCATTGTTGTAAGTTCACCATTCATCCCGGTAGTAGTAAAATGTACGCTGATATGAAGCGACTTTATTATTGGGAGGGAATGAAATCTGATATTGCTAACTTTGTTAAGTGTTGCATGACTTGCCAACTTGTCAAGGCCGAACATCAAAGGCCTGGTGGGTTATTGCAACCTTTAGAAATTCCAATTTGGAAGTGGGACCAAATTTCCATGGATTTTATAGATGGCCTTCCCCGTTCTCGTTCGGGTCATGATGGCTTATGGGTGATCGTTGATAGGCTTACTAAATCCGCCCATTTTATTCCCGTTCGGTCTAACCGAACCGTTCTCTTTTGGGCAAACTCTTTATCAAAGAAATTGTTAAATTGCATGGAGTTCCTACTTGTATTGTTAGCGATCGAGATCCATTGTTTACTAGTGGATTTTGGAAGAGTCTTCAAAAAGCTTTAGGAACGAAGCTTAACTTTAGCACTGCTTATCACCTCCATTCCGATGGACAAACCGAGTGTGTGAATCAAACTCTTGAAGATCTTCTTCGTGCTTGTGTGCTTGATTTTGGTGAAAGTTGGGAAGATCATATTTCACTTGTTGTATTTTCCTATAATAATAGCTTCCAATCTAGTATTGGTATGGCACCTTTCGAGGCACTCTACGGAAGGCCCTGCCGATCTCCTTCTTGTTGGCTTGAGGCCGGTGAGAAGCTGGTTTTAGGTCCAGATTTTATTCGAGACTCCACAGAGAAGATTGAACTTATTCGACATAGGATGAAAGAAGCCCAGAGTAGACAAAAATCCTATGCTGATAATCGAAGAAGGAAATTAGAATTTTCTGTTGGAGATCCTGTTTTTATTCGTGTTTCACCTATGAAGGGTGTTGTACGTTTCAGTCGATCGGGGAAGTTAGCGCCTCGATATATTGGGCCATTTCCTATCACTGAACGTATTGGTTCCATGGCTTATCGCCTTGCATTGCCGGCTCAGTTTTCTGCTATGCATGACGTATTTCACGTTTCTCAATTACGGAAATGCCTTCGGGATTCCGATTCTATTCTTGAGCTTGCTGTTGTGGAAGAAATTAAAGTTTCACCAAATTTAACTTATGAACAGCATCCTATTCGAATTATAGCTTCTGAGGTTAAACGACTTCGAAATAAAGATGTTCCGCTTGTGAAGGTTCAATGGTCCTCAAATCCTAAGGATTGTTCTTGGCAATCCAGAGAATTCATCGAGCGTACACATCCGGACTTGCTTTCTCCTGCTCTTTGAGGTGAACTTCTTATTTCAAATTTCTCTTGTGTTAATATGCTTTTATGGCTGTTACTTTTTATTTCCATCTTATATATATATTCCGAGGACGCAATTTCTTTAAGGAGGGGAGTCTGTAACAAACCGCATATTTATCGAGTTTATATTTAAATATTTTATTTAAATATTAAATCGTTAATCGGATTTCGGTCCGAAAAGCTACTTTTTGCAAACGGACATACTAGGACTCGCGACCACTTCCATTGAGTTTGAAATGTTGTTTACAACATTTTTAAGTATAAACATTGATATGATTGGAGATAGTAGAATTTCACTACTTTTTCACTTGAGACTTTGGGTTGGGCTTTTAGCCTATTAGACCCAACCTTCAACCCTCCTCTTCATAACTTCATTTCTATTTGCCTAAGTCTTCAAGCTTCTTCAAAAATGGTGGAGGGAATGGGAAATTAAAATTTCCAAAACTCAAATTCAATTGCAATCCATCTTTCTACTCCAAATTCAAGAAGAAGACATTGGATTCAAGCTTCTTGTGCTTAGATAGAAGAGGGATTGATTCTTGCATGCTTAAAACTTCATTTTCATTGATATTTGGTGCAAAGGTGAGATTTTTATCTCACAAATCTAGTCTATATCTATATTGGACTGTTGGGAATGATTCCCTATCACTTTAGCATGTACATTTGCATTTGGTTTGGATTGGATTGGCGAAAAATTCCAACTTTAAGTGTTTTTGGTGAAAATCTGCCCTTAGGTCGCTCTGCCTTTGCTAGGTCGTTCGCGTGGAAAAGTCTCGGCCTTCAAATAGCTCGTTTCCGACCTAAAATGGCCTATAACGTTAGGTCGCTCGGCGCTTCGGACTTAGCTCGTGGGTCGCAAGCTCCTTAGGTCGTAGGTCGTTCGAATGTTAGGTCGCTCGGCCCTTATCCCCTTAGGTCGCTAGGTCGCGATGTTTTAGGTCGTAGGTCGTATGGACCTTAGGTTGTGGGTCGCAAGCTCCTTAGGTCGTAGGTCGTTCGAATGTTAGGTCGCTCGGCCCTTATCCCCTTAGGTCGCTAGGTCGCGACGTATTAGGTCTTAGGTCGTATGGACCTTAGGTCGTAGGTCGTATGGACCTAGGTCGTAGGTCGTTAACTCGTTAACACGTACGGCTCTTTACTACTTTAGGTCGCATGACCTATAGGTCGCTTGCTCCAGTTAGGTCGCTCGGCCACTTTGTTAAGTCGCTCGTCCTGTTGCTCTGTTAGGTCGCAACCTCTGTTAGGTCGGCCATGTTGGGTCGCGAGTCATCGTTAGGTCGCGAACACCACTAGGTCGTTTGACCCCTTAGACCCCTAGGTCGCAACCATTAGGTCGCTCGACCCTATTCCTCTTAGGTCGTTAGACCTCATTTTGTCTTCACTATGTTGTACCGTTTTGGACGGGGCGCTGCCCCGCACCGCCCCGGGGGCGCTGCCCCCTGGACCCCCGCGACCTGACCGGGCAGGTCGAACCCCGTAAGCGGTGGCGTTGCCCCCGCACCCCCACCTTGGGGGGTTGCCACCCTCCTGGACCCCCCCTCCGTAGGGGATCTTATCTGAAAAACATTGAGCTGATTTCCTTGGATTTTATTCACATCTCCATATGCGATTTTTTGTGACTGATTGTTTCTACAATTGCTTCTGTGTTTTGTCACTTTATAATATAATGGTTTCAATACTAGTAGTAAATATAAAAACTCTTTTAACAAACAATTTCAACTCTATTTTTAATAACAAAGCTCTTTTCTTAAACCGTTTTCCAATCTATTAGTATATACAAACCTTTACCTCACTCGGATGAGAAATCTAATTAAACGACTTAGTAAAACAAGTGGTATGAAACGCTTGTGTTCACTTCGTCGGTTAATTCTTGGACTTGTTCGATTGAACCTCTTGTGACAATTTTATTAGTGAAGATTTATAGTTTGTTCGTAAATATTTAAGTTAAGCAAGTCGTTATGAGACATGAAGCTAAACTTCTATATTTACTAGCTTAGTGTAATTGACACTTCTCGTTGATCATGACGATCATTCTAATGATTTAGACTAGCAACTGTGCGATGTCTCTTGTTGCAAGGTTAGACTAGACACCACTTGTGTGATTCCACTCACACATCCCTTTTTGCTTTTTGGTTAGTCTGGACCTTAATCTGTTTGATTCCATTCACACATGTGGGGTAGCTCCCCTTGGTCTTCGGACCGTCATGTGATAGGCCTCTTTCTCTTCTCTATGATTTATGGACTTCTTGCATTGATTTCTAGAATTTATGTCATTGACTTGTTATGAGTACAAGTTAGGGGTATGATGCCCTTTCCGAATCTTTGAGAAGATTCTTGTGATATTGATTATCTCTTATTGATTGATCTTCTGTTGATCATTATTTACATACTTATAGTGGTATGTCATTATGGATATTTTATGTTTATGCCATATCTTTTATGTTATATCATGTCATCTGATATTTATAGCTAGACTGACCCGTTTATTATTTTCTTAAATAATACTCGGATCAGACTGAGATGTTACAGGTGCTTCTGCTTGACTTCTTCCCAGGGATTCATCACTCTGACTTTTGGCTAACTGTTTAGATTAGCAGTTTTTGTTGTATACACTTGAGATATAGACTCATAGTTGTATTCTTTGGTATAGCACGTGTTGCTATTCTTTTATATTATCGTGGATCTTACTGACCACTACTCTGATGTACACTTTCATGTGTTAGTTATATATTCATATCTTCTTCCGCCTTTGTGATATGGATATCTGTGACTGATATGTGTTATGATTATTTCTATGTTTGTTTTCGAAGATTATTTATAGCCACCGTGTGATAAGCAATTACACGGATGGTCGCTCCTCAACAGCCTTATTCTCCATGCTAGTTGATAGCACTACACCGTAGTGTTCTTGGCTAGTCTGGGTATAGAGGTGGGGCGTCACATCCATCTGTATCTATTCAGCGTTCATCTTTGTTGATTGGTTCAGAGATGTTATCTTCCTGTATTTGAGACTTTACTATATTTGAGATATTCTGTTGTATTTTATTTCAAACTCTATTGTTTATATAGTAGCTTCATGAACTACTATTTATCCATTATGCTGCTTATTGTTATAGTACTCTGTGTCTGTGATTCTATGATTGATTTATTTACTGTATATGCTGAATTTTGCCAAACATAAATTAACCATATGATATTTTGAGCAATTCAAGTCCGACATATGCAGATGCGAACGACATGAAATAGCAGGCCATTACATTTGGTATCGGAGCTCTGGTTTCGGCAAAATTTAGCATATAGAATAAGTTTAATCACAGAATTACCTTAGTTCGAGCTTAGATTTCTTCCTCTTTGATTCGGATTTCTTTCAAATTTTTGGAACCCTCCCCTTTGTTTTGAAATTCATTCTTGTATTTTCCTGTTCGTGTTCTTCTTAATTCCGGAGCATCCCATAGCTTCATTTCTATCGATCTTTGTAATAAATTCAAGCACATCTTGCCACCTCTATTGGCAACTTCGTCCTTGTGTGTGTCTAATCTCATCGGAAGTCCTGCTAAACTTATATGATTTGTAAAAAGGTGAACTCCTTTACAATAGGAGTGATTCACTAGAGACTTCTGCATCATCGGTTTAGATGCTATTATTTCTTGCAAAGTCCAAACTGTCTCTAGTAGACGATCGGGTTAATTCCCTTGTAATTTTGACCCCACTTCGATAATCAGAGATTACCCTGATATTGGGTGAAGTCGCATCTCTCCCTTCAAGCGAGAAATTGAATTTCCGCATCAATCTTATTCCTGGAACTTTGGTTGACCCTGTTAAGGTCCACGATTAATGTTAGTCTATCCACTTCTTCTTTTATAATCTAATTTTCTGATCTCCCTGTCGAGCCTATCTTCTTTGTTAGAATTCTACCTGATTAGGGTTCCACTAAATTTGAATCCTTATCCTTGCTTTGAAATTCATTCTTGAATCATCAAGGTTATTAATATAGAAATTGTTCTATAGTGTGTTGTTTGAGTTGTTGAGTTTGAATTTTGGGTTTCGATCGATTCGTCTGGCTAATGCTATCGATGGGAAATTCCAGAACACTTGTACAGAGCAAAATGACACAATATTGTTTTCAAATTTGGAAAATGAAATAAATTTTGCATGATTATAATTTATATATAAAGTTATAATTTTCTGAAATTAAATAGTTAAATGAATTGGTTGTTAGAAATGATAATATTTAATTTTCATTTATTGTTTTATAAACCATTGACTATTGCCACATAATATAAATAAATGATGTTATAAAACATGGTTTACAAATTAATTTGGAATTGGAATGAAATTAAACTGAGAATTTGAGAACTCAATTTTCGGTATTTTCAAGAAAAATTTGGTTTTAAAGTTTTGGAATATATTATTTGTAAGTATTTTCGAATGGAAATTGTTTCAAAAGAATACTTTTAAAAGAATTAAGTCTGTACTCTCTTCATTTGTCATTGGAAAATAATTTTGGTAATGACTACAACGTCATAACGTTCACTTTCGAGTCTCAAAGTGGAGAGGCCCCTTGGTAGTTTTGCTATACTTTTGTTTGTAAAATGGATTTGGTTTGAATTCCTTGAGTATGATTTGATGTACAATATATATATGTATGTATGTATTTAATTATTTCAAAGTAGTTGAAGAGAAATTGAAAAATTTGAATCTTAAGTTTTATATTAAGAAATGGTTTCAACTATTGAAATAAAATGTAATTTTTTGAATAAGTGGAATATCTAAAATGTTAAATGAAATTTAACCAACTTGAAATGGTTGAATTTGAATAAAAACTTATGTGTATAATACTAAATTTCATTCTAATATATATAACTTGCCTAAAATATTCAAAAGGTTAAAATGTTATGGTACAATAAAGTGTTGTACAAGAAGAAAAATTAAGTAATAAATTGCTCAAACTAAAACCTGGCTTAATATAAATGTTGAAATTAGAGGTAAATTTGCATAATGTTTAATTACATTCAGAAACATTAATATAACTTACCTAGAAAAGTTTAAATGTAAATGGAAGGTAATTGGATAATATACACTATGATATATATAAGTAATTGGATATCAAAAATGATATTTTGTTAAGGGAATTTACTGATAATAAATTGGATAATAAAAAGGAAAATTCGTCTGTTGAATAATATATGGTTATCAAATGTATACACCTAATATAGGTTGCAAAATATGTCAAGTGAAACAAATTAAATAAATAAAAGAGGAGACTATTTAAGTAGATAAATATGAACTTAAGAATAGTGAACTTGAATTTTAGTGGAATCAACTTAGCTGAAGATAAATGGATAAAATAAACGAGTTAATTAAAAAATGAATCTGTTTGAAAGAAATGTTGATAAAATGTAAGAAAATCAACTTTAAATTGAATGACTATTTATTAGTTGAATAAAATGGATTAAATCAAATTGTTGAATATTAGTTTATTTAAAAATTGGACTCTATATGGTTTTGAATAGTGGAAGTTGAATGTTGAGGTGGAATTAACTATGGTTGATCAAATAGATTTAATAGATATGTAAAATAAAATAAATTTTGTTGTGAAATTTTTTGTAATAAATATTAACAAATGGGAAACAAATCAATTGAATAAAAATACATGGAAATGAAATCAATACATTTGATTGATTTCGTAAAATGAATTGGAATCAACAAATTGAATATAAATCAATTTTAAAATAAATGGAATTTATATAGCCTTGAATTAATTGTTTTATTTTGTATTTCAATCTATTTTTCTTGTTTGTTGTTTCTATTCTCCTATCTCCTTCCTTTACGAGGACGAAAATTTTTGAGTGGAGGAGAGTGTAACGACCCATAAATTTTTATTGGTTTATAACGTAATCGACTAAATTTTTGTGAAATTTTAAATAATTGAATTTTGAAATAAAAATTTCATATTTGGAATATAACATAGCAACTAGTAAAATTTTATTGGAAAATATGAAAGTAAATTCTATCGTGTAATTTTCAGTTTCAATTTAAATCAGTTAATAATGGATGATAATAAAATGTTTTCCAAACCTGAATATTTTTATACAATAAATTTGTAAACTATTTTCCAAGTGAGGCGCCATACTTCGTTTCGTCAAAATTTGAACTTCTCCAGCCCAATTTATCTCATTTTCGACAGATTTGTAGCATTTAGGGAACCAAATATCGAGTTTTGATAGGATGGTCATATTGCTGATATCTGTGTATCATTTTGTTCGCCTCTTCATGTTGATCTTCGCGATATATTCACTTGTGTGTTTCGGTGTCTAATCCGCAGCGAAACATGCGATAAGGATAACCGTAACGGTACGCCTTTTGATTTCTTTGTGACCATTCAAAGTTTCCACCGTATCACTCCAATAGAAATTTGTCATTAATAATTTTTGAACTTTAGCACATGACCTTCACTATCCCATCAATACACCTATTTTTTTATGGGACGTTTCAATCTATTATCCTTCTTTTCAGCAATAATATATATATGTATTATTACATGGCACTCATTTTAGAAACTTCCCCTTTTGCTAACTCACCCATCTTCTATTCATTGCTTAAACCCAATCGCCTCCTTCTCTATGTATAAAAATATAAGTTGCCTTCATTTTTTTTGTAGTTTGATTCTCCTTCTCGCCATTCTCCCGCCGTCTCTGCCCTCTTCATATCGAACTTCCTTGAACCCAGCTCATGCACGTCCCATCACCCGCCTTCGCCTGACCTGCCATCACACCGAGAACCACCACAACCGCCACCTTCAACAGGCCCTCCCCAGATCCACCATTCGCCTATGCTCGACCCAGCAGAAAAACCAAACTCACCACCTCCCAGTTGCCCAGAACCGCTTCGTCACCCTCCTTCACAGTCTTCTGTTCGACCCTAGCTTCCATGCCATACTTTACTTTTTTTATAAGGTATGTATAGCATATATGTTTATATATATATATATAATCTTATAAAAGTAGTATTAGATATGTTCTGCAGTTATATTCCTTTGCTGGTAAATTGTTTATTATGAAAGCTGTAGCATATAGGAGTAGCATACATATATTTTATAGTGTATATATATATACAAATTTTATGTTGCACCAGGTATATTCTTCATTTCGGTCATGTTTTATAAATCAAATATTTTTATATACTGTATTGGTATACATCCGATCTGTCGAGGTCATATATAAGTCATATATATGGTGTTGTAAAGTATAAATTATCTATATACTCTTATTTATACATATATATAGGTTTATATAAGATTTATATGATATGCTAGTTATGGTATATATATATATATATATATATATATATATGTATGTATAAGCTTATACAAGTTTATACAATATGTTTAGTTATATATGTAAACTATATAAGTATATATATATAGCTGTCTATTTAGGTTTCTATAAGTTTTATATGACTGGTCGAGTCATATATTTCAAATAAAGCATTGATTTTATAATAAATATTAATCTTAAAGATAATATGTATGTGAGTATATATATTAGTTTATATATACATGATTTTTTTTTGAATATGTATATATACATAAGATTTATGTACCAGTTTATATGAATCCATTGAGTTTGGCTTTTCAGGTATACATTGATTATATTGATGGAATTCCAATTTGAATGTTTGCAGTAAACATGATATGTTAGGTTGATATTTTAAAATGAATATATAATATATATAATATATATATATAAGTATTTTGCATGTGAATAAGTATATATATAAGTATTGATTTAAAAATAATACATATATTTTTATTTTAATGTATGTTTTAAATTGATCTTTGAAAATTTATACATATGAAATATATCATGTTCATCGATCTCTTGTCTATCTTGACTGACATTCTCAATATCAAATTTATCGTAGCAAATTCCTAACTTGTTGCTTTGTCCCGCTAATTCGTGTCCGTATCCCGGTGCTTGTCTTGTTATTTCTCTAGCCTCGAAAGGTAAGCAATCACTCACGATTAATATTCTTACATTTATTAAGTTTGATTTCACTTGAAATGAAAATTGAAATATGCTGCCAATTTGAACTGTTAATTATTTAACTGTTATATATGAGATGCTATTATCTGTAATTTTTCACCTATGGGATATGACACTATATCCTGTTGTTTATATTATATTTTATTTTTATTGGTGTTATATGCCTGTTGTTGATATATTAAATTATTATCATATCTGTTCTCACTCTGCAAGTTCCCTGTCAGTATAGAATTCTCTATGGGTTGAAATGATAAATACCCGAACGACCTTGTAGAATAGGGAAAAATCGTTATGGGTTGAAATGATAAACCTAAACGATTTTCATTGATTTTCAATTTGGGAATGCGGGTTGAAATGTTATATCACTACACCAAGTCAATCAGTTTGGAACACTTATTTCGCTAGAATTTGTAACGGTTATAACCGTTACAAATTACCAACGGTTATATTCGTCGTTTCCTATTGTCACATTGATAACCGTTAGGATATTTGGTGCTTGAGTAAATAACGTGATCTAAGAAGAGCAAGCTAGTAATTTTCTTTGCATCGTAGTTCTGTTGTTTCTAACGCATTAACAAACCTCTTTCTCTCTTTGTATGAATCTAGGGTTTGTTTCTTATTTCACTTCCTTTAATCAAGTTTTCCTAATCGAATCTGTTCATCTATTGCAAACTAGGGTATGTATTCTAATGAATCTTAGGTATCCTTTTCTTATGCAAGTCTTTATCGCCAAGATCTTAAGTACTTTTTCCCTATTACATAACCTTTATTTACTTCGTAATTATAGGATAACTTGAGATTCCTTTTGGATTGTCTAAACCATTTTTTTGATGACTTGAAATGTTATTTTATAATAATCTGTAAAAAAGGAGCCGTAGTTGCAAAAGAAGTAGCAGAAGAGGGCCACGAAAGATGAATTAGAGAATGAGGTTTTATTACCACAACACAATGGTTTCTTTGTCAACGAGTTTGTTGATAGTAGTAAATATAGAGAGCTTTCCTTTTTTAGGTTGAGAAACTCAAAGCTAAAATAGATATCTTGATAAGGAATGACCAAATATCAGGGGAAAAGGGCTGGTGAGGTTGAGAAGAAAGTGCAGGGGTTTAACAAACAGTTGGGCAGGGTGAGTATATGATTCCGAACTAAATTGGTTGCAAGGTTATTATCCACTTTAATTTTAAATTCAAATAACTTGTCAGCATATGTCATATCTTCTCAAAGTTATAGTGGTAATTATTTTCTTATGGTACCTATATTGATAAAAATAAAGCCTCTATAAAAAAATTAGTATGCTACAGCTTTCAAAAGACAAAGCATGAGTTGTTATTTTAACTTATGGCCAACTGACAATGTTTGAAAGGTTATAAACATGCATTCAGGATATTACAACAA
Organism: Allium cepa; assembly: GCA_030765085.1. Lineage (NCBI taxonomy): Eukaryota > Viridiplantae > Streptophyta > Magnoliopsida > Asparagales > Amaryllidaceae > Allium > Allium cepa. The sequence continues at coordinate 963,863,086 of CM060928.1, forward strand.
TATTTAATACTTTTCTATCATATGTAACCAAAACAAAACGCCTTTGATTTTTTGTCAATGCCTATACTTTCAGTAGAATCTTGATTGTATTGGTAGAAATCTTGACAAGTGAATACATAAACAAGCTTATAATTTTAGGGCCAGCTTGATATGCGTGAAAGATTTCAAATTTGCAACAAGGCTACTATAACTATTCATGCACATATACAAATATTATTAGAATCAAAGAGAAAAATAGAAAGGAAAAACAAAACATCTTTCATGTATGTCATTTCCAATTGAAAGCATAAATAACTCATTGATTTGTTTGTTTAATTTCTCTCCTACTCTACAATTGTCTAGCAAGACAATGACTTTTGATCTATTTTACATTGTTTATTATCTCTCTCTTTTTGAATCCATTAGATCACTAACTGATGCAGTATCTATTATAAGATAGATTTTTCATCCTTATTTACATAGCATAATATAACTTTTCTTCAATTACTTTAGTGCGACATATAAGAATAATTTTCTGAGTGTATATGATATCAATCATAACTACAACTAAATATGGTGAAAATTAAGGATTTGGAATATAAATTAAGTGGTTTTTTTAATTATTATTGAAAGTGTATGGCTTCGGTCATTAAATATGATTTGTGCAAAGGCTTTTCTAGGAGCAAAGGTTTCACCATAGTATAGTAATATAGTTTAGCAATTGAACAAAGATTCCACCAAAATATAGTAAGTAAACAAAGGTTTAACAATAATAAAAATGGTACGGTACTAGTAGTAATATGCCAATTTAGAGTAATGTACAATTGCAAAAAATAACGGTTAGACGGCAACAATTGACTGACTTTTTTTTGCTCTAGAATCAATATATTTAAGCATAATTGAAGCATATCCTCTTACAGAAATATGGGTCGTACCTTTATGCTCAAATTTCTCTTCTTTATTGCTTCATTGAAGTTCTAATATGGCAACATACTAGTTGAAAATATATGAAAAAAATATGTTTCAATGCCATCGGTATTACATCATACCTAGCTAAAAATATCAAAGGTAGAAAATAGTAGGGCTATATATTGAAAATCAAATAATTATAAATTATCCGGAGTATAATAAAAGATAGTTAGGGATCAATTGAATTTTACATATTTCACGAAGTCGGGTGGTAAAAGTTAAATTCATGCGATTTGAATTTCAAACTACGTAATAGTGGTATGCATGAGTAATAAATGCATGCAATATGGTATACTTTTTTTACATTGACTAAAGAAAATCTCCTACGGCTTTTGTTTGATGTTTGCTTTTTCACTTTTTTCATTTTGCAAGGTGTCGTGTTTATTGGATTATCTATACTTGGAATAATTGGTGATTGATTTAATATATGCTGGGAATTTTTAAAGCAAGTACACTTAAGAATCTAAGACATTTTGTTTCTGCTTATAGGTAATTCATAGAACCGATCATATTTGCTTATATATTGTTCCAGTTATGGAAAGTCACAGAGAACACTTTTCAGTTTCGGGTTTTCGACGATCTATTTATAGGACTAGACAATCAAGGGAATGCAGCTGCTATTTCGAATTCATCAGGTGATTTAGAAACATTTGAGATTGTTAAAAATGCAAACGACCCAAATCGTATTAGAATCAAAGCACGCAATGGTTTTTTCTTACAGGTAGTTAAACCAACACACTCGCATTTTCTTCATATATTACATGATTAACTTCTTGATGCACATTGACAATTGACATAATATGAAAGAATGATCCACTTAATAATATTAGTCTGTACCTTAGGCAAAGACCAAGATGTCAGTGACAGCTGATTATGGAGAAACAAGCAACTGGGGAGGTGATGACTCATCTATGTTCTTGATCACTAGTCCTGCAAGATGAGTTTCAAGTCACTAATGGTTATGGACCTAATAAGGCTGCATCTGTTATGCAAATAATTATTTTCTCAGTATATTATTGTTGTTTGTTCATTTAAAATTAATGAAAAATCAACGTAAATGTTTTTTCTGAAATTATACAACCAAACGGTTGGTTCTTCCACCATTGTGCAGTTGTGCTAGTATAAAGATACATGCCTTACAGTAGAAAAAAAAATCTTTATATTTTAGTTGTTGACTACAGGTAGAAGTGAGAGATATTGCTCTTTTGAGGTGATAAAAATTCTATGGAGGTGGTGGTACTTCGCAATATTCAGAAACGAATCAAGAAAATTAATCAAGAGGTATGTTATTTATACAAGCTTATAGATCACCTACCTATCCTCTCTCTTTGTATATATCGACGAAATATCCTTTGATAATCCTGAAACTAAGAATTGACCTTTTTATACTACTGTTTACTCTTCGATACATTTTAATACTTATATGTTCTTTATTATGTAAATCCTCTTAAATGCTCATATATGGATTTAACTGACCACGCAAGTACTGTGCGCATGTTTGACCGCTCAAGCCTTCTTCCTTATATTTACATCATATAAAAAACATAGGAAAAACAGAATACAATGTTTTATTAACAATGTTGAAAAGATGGATCAATGTTTATAATACATTGTATAAACTATGTTTTACAACTATTCAAAACCATCGTGCAAAGTTTACTAATCGAATTATGAACTAAATATCACTATTCGAATATGTTATCTACAACTTAGGCACCGCTCTGCATTGCTCAGTTTTAAAACCTGAGCACTACTCAGTTTTAAAATTATGGCCAATCGCTAATACAATGAATCCCACACCAATTTCCATTGAAAATATAATTATCAAATTTCTACTTTGTTATTGCTCGATGGTGAATTTTTAGATTGGGGATTAGAATTGGCTTCTTTGAGAAATCTTCAATTTCGGATGCTTGCACTTTTTTTCCTGTTGTATAGGAAGTTTGCACTTTTTTTAAGAAATCTTAATGGTAATGCATAATTTACAAATGAATTCATATATATGCATGTAGGAAGCAAACAATTCGGAATGCAAGCCTACACGAGAATCCGGACGAGCCACTTTTTGACGCACCTCAAAATGATCGTTATACATTGTCCGAGTTGGTTGAGGGGGATTTTGTCATTGGCCAGATGTCGTATTCGTTGTTTATAAGCTTCTAGATATGTTGTAGTAGTAAAATATGAAGTTTTCACAATGAATTTTGTAGAATTTGATATTTCTATTTCGTGCATTTGATGTTTTTTTACTGATTTGATGATATTTAGTTTTGAAATTTAGGTGTGTTTACTGTTGTTGTAAATTCGTATAGACATAGTTGAATGAAATACTATTAGATGCCGAATAAGATATGGTTTAGTTATACCAAATTTGTAACACTTATAAGTGTTGGTAATTTGCTATTTACTTATCCAAGGAATTCCCAACGGTTATAACTGTTGGAAATTAAATATTCCAAGGTTATAACCATTGGGAACGTGAAGTAATTTCCCAACGGTTATGACCGTTGGGAATTACCAAGATTCCCAACGGTTATAACCGTTACAAATTATAGTTTTTTTCCAACAGTTATAACTGTTGGGAGTTTTGGTTATTCCCAACACCTAAAACCATTGGGAAGTTCGAAAATTAATAACAGTTATAACCGTTGGGAATGACCAAAATTCGCAACGGTTATAACCGTTACAAAATATGTAAAAGAAATTATAACGTACCTGCTATCAACAGTTATAACCGTTGGGAATTTGATTACCAATAGTTATAACTGTTACAAAATGACAATTCCGGTATTGTGTATATACCCGTAGATATCTAAATTAAGGATTGAAATGATAAATATCTGTGCCATTTGACCATATGATAGAAAATTATATACGGATACCGTTGGTCTATAATTTGAAAAATGATTTCCAAAGTTTGAAAGGAAATATATGGTTTAATAAATATTGATTTTTCAAATATAATATACATAGGCTATTTTTATATATGTATAAAAATCTATATTTTAAAATAATATGTTCTGGAAATTTTAGTATATAAGTTAATTTTGAAAATATAATTTTTAAGATTTTCTTTTAAGTTTATTATTTTTAAATTATATAAAAATATATTTAACACAATATACATTTAGTTATAAGATTTAATTTAATAAAAATTTAATTTAATAGTATATAATATGTTTTAAATTATTTATATAAAAAAATTTGTATTAATATTTTAAAATAGATTTATAACTTTAATAACAAAGGTTGCAACGATAAATTAATGTTGACTTGAAATTTAAATTGGTTGATAATTGAATTTAAGAAAGAATGGATTTAAACTTATTAGTTTTGAGATTTTGAAATGATATTATTATAACTTGATTTATAACTTGATTTGATAAAAAGCGATTAAATGAATATTCTCAATTTTGAATAAAATTGAGATTAAATATTCAATATTGATTTAAATATATAAATTGGAATTTAAAAAATTCCTATAAAATGGTTAGGGTAATAATTTCAATTTGAATAAATTTAAAGTTAAATGTCGAAATATAAATGAAATTTTCATGGGTTGTCAAAAAAAAAGACGGGACTTTCTTTGAAAGTAAAGGAGGGGTTGTTATGTACACCAGTTGTTTTCAAATTAGCCAATTTCTCCACATGGACTAAGTCACATTTAGAAGTTTTACCTCTTTTTATAAGACCCGTTAATAACTAATCATTGTTAGCTCTTGTGAAACATGAAAACAGTTTCATTCTTTTCAAAAAAAGGAATCGGACACGAGTATTTTGTAGTAAAATTTTAATTGTACATATGATTTACAAGCCTATTTAAAATCATATCTGCAATTAAGTGTAAAATATCATCTTATTAGTCTATTAACTAGTGTTCACATTCATCCCCATAACTGCTAACAAATGTAAACTTCGATTGGAACCTACATCAAATTTTAACACATTAAAATTGCATACGATAGATATGGTTTAGCTGCATTCTTCGCAAGGTTACACAAAGGAATGACCATTTCATCTTCAGAGGCCCAAGTCCATTAATAAGGTTGTTTGCTCATGTCCAGAAAGTATGTTGTCTCTTCCTTAGCCACCTACCTCATCTCACTTTCATAGTGAAACCTCTGGTGGAACTAAATTTTAGAGCATTAGCATTGTTTGAATTAGAAAATTAGTGCTTTTTATATCAAATACAAATGTAGCAACTTTACGGTGTCAAACAGAAGTATAATAACAGCAGAAATAAGTAATAAATATTCTAAATCTAAAAGCATTGAAGATGTTATTGATAGGGTAATAAGAATTATGATAGCTAATGACCAATGAGTTACAAGTACAATAACGTGCATTTCCTATAACCATGTGTTCCCATTATTATTTTTCCTTTGGAACTAGTAAGGTGTTCCATAATCTACGGCAGAGATGAGTAGTTTATGTACAAAAACATGCCACTTAAATTATATACTAGCATCACTATCACTTTAGATATATCCCTAGCATATTGCAATCCATATGTCTAAAATATACGCATGCACATTTCAATCGCTTAAACAGCTAAAAATGCATCTTATGTATCATCCAGTCATAGGTTTCGTGTTTCGAACATTTTATTTAATTTCTTTATTAGCATTTCCTTGCATAATTAAGGATAATGACACTATTTCCTTGCTCAAATCGTCAAATTTATAACAAAATCAATCGAATAGATGTTAAATCCATAGCTAACAAAATGCCACAAAAGTAAAGGCGGACCGTGCCAATTTCAACTATTTATGCAGTGTTGAAGATACCCTCAAACTGATTTCGTTAAAAAAACCCGAATAATTCATGTGATCAATTTCAATCATTTGAGAAAAGAAAAAATGATGATGAAAAACACATCAACAACAACAACTAAGTAGCACGCTATCATTTCAAATGAGATGTACAACATTTACATTTGAGTCATGATTAGATAAATAACTATTAAGTTATCTTTAAAACACCTAATATATCCACAAGTACCAGCAAATTTTCTATTGTGTCAATTGGCCCATTAGCTGGTTGGTTAGAGTTTCGTGCTAATATGCGAAGGTCGCAAGTTCGAAACCTGCTTGGTTCCTACTTTACATGGGGCTTTTTTTCGACCTTCACTAATTCCCAATAAATATATTTTTATGCTTTATTACATTCCCAATTAAAATGCATGTGTTTCTTTTTTCATCTTCTTCATCGTTCAATTACTCATACATACATTCATAAATTTTGTTCGAAATATTGTATCTCCAATGAGAATGATAATAACAACAAACTTAATGCTTCAAGGATCTTTGTATATATTATTTTAAACCATAATTCAACCTTATTAAGTACAAACTGATTATACAATTATCGACTACGAGAATCAATGAGGAATATTTAAAGGTAGTATTATCTTGATCTGATTAAGAACATTAAGTTCATGTTAATAGTTGATGATGAAGAAAGGGAAACAAAGTTAGAATTCAATAAAAAGAATTGTTCTGAAATCCAAGGATCTAGTATACATTTATAATGGTCCTGAACTGTCCATTCCCAAAATGAAAATGTCCAAAGGCTAGATCTACTAACCCGCAATAGTTCGCTTAACAGATCTATCTGTTACTTGACTTGTTGATTCGCTCTACAACGGCCCTAGCTTTCAAAATAGAAAGACTCCCACTTCTAGCGATGGTGTGTTTGTGCTAAATGCAAGTTGCAACCTAAAAGCACCCAATTGCTCCCCAAATGCTTGTTCACCCATGTATGCACATGCATGTGTAGTGCATCACACTCTGCCTTTGCTCTCTCATGGCTTTGGTCTCTTTTTTAACCAAATACAACTCTTTATAACTTATTTTATATTAGCATACTCCTTTATTTTCTACCTTCACTAATTCCCAATAAATATATTTTTATGCTTTATTACATTCCCAATTAAAATGCATGTGTTTCTTTTTTCATCTTTTTCGTTGTTCAATTACTCATACACACATTCATAAATTTTGTTCGAAATATTGTATCTCCAATGAGAATGATAATAACAACAAACGTAATGCTTCAAGGATCTTTGTATAGATTATTTTAAACCATAATTCAACCTTATTAAGTACAAACTGATTATACAATTATCGACTACGAGAATCAATGCAGAGATGAGTAATTTATGTCCAAAAACATGGCACTTAAATTATAATACTAGTCTCTGCCACTTTCGCTATATCCCTAGCATATTGCAATCCATATCTCTAAAATACATGCATGCACATTTCAATCACTTAAACAACTAAAGATGCATTTGTGTATCATCCATCCAAAGTAGGTTTCATGTTTCCAACATTTTATTTAATTTCTTTATCAGCATTTCCTCGCATAATTAAGGATAACGACACTATTTCCTTGCTCAACTTACCGAATTTCAAACAAAATCAATTGAACAGATGCTAAATCCCTAATTAACAAAATGCCATAAAAGCAAAGGCAGACTGTACAAATTCAATTCAAAAATCAAAAACATCGTATAAACAAAAAACTTACCACTGGCAGGGTCTTTTTACCATGAAAAACATTGACAGCCTTGTGAGCTTCCTCTCTAGTCGGACATATCAGAAAATAACAACCTGCATTATGCACCAGAAAATTAAAATCTCGAGCTAAACTGAAACCACCAAATGGTATTGAACCCTAGTTAAAACCAACCGCACGACGTCTTGATTGCCTTATCTTTAATAATGCTGACCACCTTAACTCTCAAGAATTTGTCGAATATAGAAATTAGTTGATGTTCGGTCATTTACTTCGGACTAGACCGATGAAAAGCTTTGCACCTAGAATATCCAAATTGATTAGAAAGAATCGATTGAAATAGAAAAAATGGGGAGAAATTCAGCGGAGAATAGAGTAGGATCAAAATATATCTGAGGAAGATGAGGTTTAGTCTTAATTAAACTGCAAAAATGGGGAGAGATTCTAGAGAGAGGAGAATCATATCGAAATATAGGAGAGTAAGACATGGTTTTGTCCTGCAAAATATATATTAGATTTTGTCTGCAGAAATTATTAGCAAACATCTAACAGTCGTTTTGATGATAATCAAAACATGCATTTTCAACCATGGCACCGTGTCAATGTCCCCATCCATCTTTAATCTTTAATGTTAATAAACAGAATTTTTTTCTACATGATTCACCAATGCGCCTCCAATTTCAACTGTTAATGTTGTGTTAAAGATACCCTCAAACTGATTTTATCGTATAAAAAACCTAAAGAATTCATGTGATCAATTTCAATCATTTGAGAAAAGACAAAAATGATGATGAAAAACACATTAACAACAAAACTAAATAGTATAGTATCATTTCGAATGAGATGTAAAACATTAACATATGAGTCATGATTAGATAAATAATCACTAATTTATCTTTCAAACACCACAATATCTCCAGAAGTACCAGCAAATTTTCAATCGTGTTTACTGGCCCATTAGCTCAGTTGGTTAGAGCGTCGTGCTAATAACGCGAAGGTCGCAGGTTCGAGACCTGCATGGGCCATATTTTTTCTACCTTAAATGATTCCCAATAAATATATTTTTACGTTTTATTACAATCCCCATTACAATGCATGTGTTTTTTTTTCAACATCTTTTCCGTCTTTCGATTCTCATACGCACATTCATCAATTTTGTTTGAAGTATTGTATTGCCAATGAGAATGATAATGTCAACAAACTTTGTGCTTCAAGGATCTTTGTATACATTATTCTAAACAATAATTCAACCCTATCCAGTACGTCATGCTTCAAGGATCTTTGTATAGATTATTTTAACCAATAATTCAACCTTGTCAAGTACAAACTGATTATACAATTACTGACTTTGGGAATCGATGAGGAATATTTAAAGGTAGTATCATTTTGATCCTGTTAGGAACTGAGTTGATGTTTTGATGACAACAACCTTATATAGTTATTATACTTTACTTTATAAAATATATACTAACATTTCCATATATATATATATGTATATGTATGTATATAGGAAGTATATGCAGGTATCATCGAAGACTAATCGGTATAAAGACTCAAGCATCAAGATGAAGATTAGAGATTCAAGATTCAAGACTCTAGAGAATCAAGATTTCAAGAGCTCAAGATAAGTGTCTAGTATTTTGTTAAAACTTCATAATAGCACTCTCATCTTTCTTCCAATTTTCTTGTGGGATGGAACCCAATTTCTATCGAAACCAGTGGCTTACAAACCCACGACAAGTAGCTTACAAACCTACGACAAGTGGCTTACAAACCCACGAAAATCAAAATCATTTAAACTACTTTGTACAAGTTCTCGAGTCCTATGGAGGAGCTCTGTAGGAAGGTTCTTGCAATTTCAGTTTGAATAGATTTTTCAAAATGTTTTTAAATCTGTTTTCAAAATGTTTTAGCTTTCAAAATCATGTTTTCAAAAATACTTTCAAACTTTGTTTTAGCCTTGAAATATTCCTCTATTCTGATTTTAAAAACTTCTATTTTTAAAACATCAAAACTTTTTCTAATTTTAAATATTACTTATATAATTGACGGTCTACATCAATTATATATATATATATTTAAAATAATGTTTTATATTCATTCTATATCTCAAAATATTGTTTAAGCACTTTACTTTGCTTCAGAGAAGTTTCAACTTGTTTTAAATTCAATTGTCTTTACAAAACAACATCTCTATAATTTTGAACTAAGGGATGTCGACATAAGGGGATACCCCATGTCGACATGGTGATAGTTGGATTCAAAATTCAATTTTCAAAAGAAGCGTCCATTCGTTCGAAAACCTTTTGCCAATGGTTATGACTGTTGTGCATCTATATAAAGGCTTCCAAAACTAATTTTTTTAACAACTACTTTCTTATTTTCTTTACTCTTTCTTCTCCACCATTCCATATCCATAAAATTTCATATTTTCAAGATCGTGCCATGATTCTGCCAAATTCTCAATAGGAAATCATTTAGATACTCTCTCTATTTGATTCGCCATCATTCTACTAAATATCAAAGTGCTATTCAGTGTTATAGGATTAATTTGTATTCAAAAAGTCCATAGAGTCTATCCATTCAAAAGGATTGTTGTTAAGAAGTATTAGGGTGATCTTGTGTCCCGTAAATCAAGAGAGTTTACCCCATACTCGGAGATAGGAGGGTTCCTCAAGGCCTTAGAAATTGAGGGTTGTAATTTGGATATTGGCTTATAAAAATCTGTACAAGGATATTGCCTTGCTGCAAGACTGGATGTAGGAGGATTCCGAACCAGTATAAAATCCGGTGTGTTCTTTCCTTTTACTTGCTTTACTTTACTATTTGCATTTGTTATATGTTCTGTGATCATTCTGTGTTATAATTCTATTTAGATTTGTGTTGAAAGTTTTAATTTAGTCATATAGTTCACATATTCTTTAAAACACTATTCACCCCCCTCTAGTGTTATTTCTGCCTTAAGATCCTTAATCTGCATCCCTAACAGATCCGACCAACAACATTAAGTTCACGTCAATGGTTAACGATGAAGAAAGGGAAACAAAGTTAGAATTTAGGAAAAAGAATTGTTTTGAAATCCGAGGATCTGGTATGCATTTATAGTGGTCCTGAACTGTCCTTCACAAAATGAATATGTCCAAAGGCCAGATCTACTAACCCGTAATAGTTCGCTCAACGGATATATCTGTTACCCGGCTTGTTGATTCGCTCTACAACGGTCCTAGCTTTCAAAACAGAAGGACCACCACTCTTAGCGATGGTGTGTATGTGCAAAATGCAAATTGTGTCCTAAAAGCACCCAATTGCACCCCAAACGCTTATTCACCCACCTATGCACGTGCATGTGCAGCGCACCACACTTTGCCTTTGCTCTCCCATGGCTTTGGTCTCTTTTTTAATCAAAGACAACTCTTTGTAACTTATTTTATATTAGCATACTCCTTTACTTTTTGCAATGTATGACAAATGCAAAATCTTAAAACTTCATATCAAAAAACCCAACCCCGTTCTGTTTTGAAAACATTCATCTTTACAGCCTTATTTTCACATTTAGATATAGACTCATACTTGCAATCAAAAAATAATCCAAATTTTTTAGTTTTTTAAAAAGATTGTATACACAACATGACACGTTGTAATAAAATAAAAGGGAGAAGATAGCTTTGTAAAAATTTAGGATAATAGTAAGTAATGCAAGTGTGTGTGCCCATTCGTGTTCTTTTTCGTATTTAGATACGAATAAAAGGATATTGCCATTTATAAGACAAAATAGATTTAAAATAGTTGCATGGCATGATTATTATTAGATGTTAAAACAAATTTAAGATGGTCTAACTAAAAACTAGGGATATGAAAAAGAAATACATATATAATTTCTTTTGTGACACTAATCAATGGACGTTGTTTTTTATAAGACATAATGTAAATAGTTACTTGTCTGTATCAAGTTGAAAATAAAATATAAAATATGTATAAAAAATGTTTAGCTCCAATGTAGATTTCGTCTAAGTTTAGAGATGAAATATTGTAAGTGACCTAGCTAGAATTTGACATAAGATGGCACACATATAGAATGTGCATTCGTGTTCTTTTTCCTATTTAGATACTAATAAAAGGATATTGCCATATATAAGACAAAATAGATTTAAAATAGTTGCATGGCATGATTATTATTAGATGTTAAAACAAATTTAAGATGGTCTAACTAAAAACTAGGGATATGAAAAAGAAATGCGTATATAATTTCTTTTGAGACACTAATCAATGGACGTTGTTTTTTTATAAGACATAATAGTTGTAGATAGTTACTTGTCGGTACCAAGTTGAAAATAAAATATAAAATATGTATACAGAACGTTTAGCTCCAATGTAGATTTCGTCTAAGTTTAGAGATGAAAAATTGTAAGTGACCTCGCTAGAATTTGACATAAGATGGCACACATATAGAATGTGTAGCTCCAATGTAGATTTCATCTAAGTTTAGAGGTGAAGTATTTTAAGTGACCTGGCGAGTGCTGCATTTACAACTACAGTGCGGACTATTTGGAATGGAAAAAGTATAGGTAAGTCTAAAGACCTAGATTTAAACAAGCTATTTGTACATGTTAGCAAGTTAACAATAATAACACATAAAAAGAAACTGATTAAAGAAGATAATATCAGCAACTTGAGCAACATTACAATCAACTTCACAACCGCAGAGATATCCGTGTGCTACTTTGTATTACGTTATAATTCTATTTGTTCAAGTAATAAGATTACCACGTTTTTCCTAAAAATGAATACCTAGAGATTATTTATTAGCTTCTGAAGGTGCTCTGTTGGCAGTACAGCTATTTGGCCTACCAAAATGCTGCTATTAAAGCTACAATGAAACTGCCAACAATATAACTTCGAATTGCCTATATTCTATGTTTTACTGATGGGATTGGCATTGCATTGCTAGTTTAAGAAAGAATAAACTACCAGCAGCACAAGTTACCATATGAACAAAAAGAAGTATGCACAACATGACTCACTGGTTCTTTGTAGAATAAAACAGGGAAGGCAAGATGGTCGTATCAAACTTTAAGGTAAGAGCAAGTAATGCATATATATGTTTTATTTTGAGATATAAATAAAGGATATTTCCTTTTCTAAGATAGAAAGCTTTCAAACAGCTGCATGGCATGACTTATTCAGATGTCAAACAGAATTAAGCTGCTCTTATTAAAATTAGGGATAGGAAAAAGTAATGCATATATGCTTCTTTTGAGACATCAATCAAAGGATACCACTCTTTAGAAGATAAAAAAATTGTAATGTAGTTACTCATACAAGACACTGGGTATCAAGTCAACTGAAAAGAAAATAACAAATAAAGCATAATATAGTTTTATATTAGATGTATAACAAATCCAACATGTCATATTACACATACAGGATAGCTACCTTTAATAGTGCTTTCAAATTATCTAAGTTCATTTAGAGATTAAAAAAAACATTTGATGGCCGGACGAACACTACCGTGTAATGTGATGGTGTGCGATTTCTTTTGAGATAATGAAGATTATTTTTTACTAGAAACATATAAGAATATATGTAAAATATTACCATACAAGACTCTGGCCGTCAAATAAATAAAAATAAAATATAACTTCGTAAAACTCCTTTCTCGTGTAATGCTGCTTTTTACAGATGTCTGTGTCTTCCAGAGGATCTAACCCATGTCACCTACTTGGGAAATGAAAATACTCGCCACTTTAATACAACTTCGTTTGTTAATCAAAATAAAATGGAAATAGTTATTATATTATATAATTATTAATAGAAACAATAACTGCATATTAACATGTTACTCGTCATGAAATATTTTATAATTAAAGAACTTTGACGAACATAAAAATATGTTCATTTCCCCTATAAATCAAAATCGGCTTGTTTGCATGACCGATGGAAATACTTATCCTATGACAACTTTATTGTTAAATGTCTATACATATATCAATAATCAGGTAGTGGAATCATTTCCATATTAATGGATATCAAATCTCGATGGAAGCATTATGAAAATGCACGTTGCTAAAGATCAAAACTTGAAAGAAACATTAAAGAAAGCCAATCATTGTCGTTGTAGTATAGTGGTGAGTATTCCCGCCTGTCACGTGGGTGACCCGGGTTCGATCCCCGGCAACGGCGTTTGTTTTTTTTGGTGAAGAGAGTATCAGTTGAAGTTGAACTTTATCCACCTTCGTGAATTGTTACTTTTCACTCATATTCATAAATTTCATCCTTACAACCTTTACAAACATCTGCAATTAGCTTATTTCTCTAGTAATGGGTTTTTGATGGCTTTGTTCACGGGGGATGTCGCACTTGCACAAAGCTTCACATAGGTAAACCAAGTCAAGAAAAGAAAAGCAAGTATATCACAGTCCTTGTGTCAAATAAAAAATCATTCAGATGTTCATTACGAAATAAGTGTAATGTTAGAAGAAGAGTGCGTGAAAAATGATCGGACAATCGTTAAAGTTTTGTCGATCCCAACACTTCAGTTAATTTTTATCACATGAAAACTCGTGTCATATAGCTTTGTATTTTAATTTAAACATGTATATGGGTATGCCAATCCAAATCTAACATTCTTCTAAAAAAAATTTTGTCTAAGATAAATAACGCTAGAGTTCATCAGTTAACGGTCATAAACGAAAATACAAAACATTATTTACTGAAATAAATGAATAAATAAATTGTTATGGCAATATCAACAACCTTTGTTTACAATTAAAAAAACAAAACTAAAAATGTAATGAAATAACAAACCATTAAAAGAAAATTCTCAATGATTGATTTTCCCGCTTCATTTGACTATGTTTGTTTCATGTCCGCCCTTGACGGGTTTCTTCGTCAACCTCAAATAACGGGTAATTTGCGAGGATCTATGAATGCATTGTGCAATCAAATATTCCTCAATAATGTGGAAAACCCTGAAAATGGAACAGTAAAAAACGTAGAGATTTAGATTGGTTCAATCCTTGAGGGATCTACGTCCACTATGAATTGATGTTTTACTGCTTTAGAGCTTCAAATTTTACAACGGCTCTATAGGTTTTGTAGTACTATTCAGTTTCTCATAATTTGTTTCTTTCCCAATTGAGGAGATAGAATTTTAAAGAATTTTATAGAGCGGTTAATGTAACGACCTGTGATTTTAACGACGGATATTTAAATAATTGATTTAAATATAGAATCGTTAATTAATTGACAATAAAAAAAATGATTTTTCGCATACAGTCGAATTAGGACTCGAAGCCACTTCCATTGAGGTCGAATCGACGTTGCGAATTAGGATGAATACAAACATCGCTATATTTTGAGATAAGACGATCTGATGGCCAAAACGATTTCGAAATGCGCAAAATTATCATCCTGAAGCGTTGTCTAGAGTAGTTGCGAAATTTATATCATTAAGACCGGAAAAATGAGATAATATACGCAAATGGGTTTCGTTGCGATCGGATGCGCCGTGTGATCGTCCGAGCTTGAAATGTATGGCAATTTATGTGAGAAATCAAATAAATCGAATATTATATTAATATATTACAAACCCTCACTTTACCTTCTTTCTCACGTTCATTTTATTGTTCCATTAATTCATCCAAAAAATGGTCGACACTCTCTAATCCCATTCAAATATCAAAATTCAGCGATTCACTCCATTAAAAATCATGAAACCAACTACGTTGCGCTCGTATCGAAGAGAGCTTCGAACCCATATGGATATTGAAGGGTGCGACACTGACTGGGAAGGTCGACCTAGTGTGGATGGTGACTAGGGTTAGACTTCATCGGCAATTGAAGAGGCGATAGGCAAATCGGAGGACACCGTTGTGTTTCTCTTGTCGAATAGCACCTCTCTGTGTCAACGGTTCTAGGTACGGCCCTTAATTGTGAAATGCCACATTTCCTGTAGCCACATGACCTCATCAGGTCGTGAATTGCATCTCTTGGTCAAGCATTAAGAAGTGGATGCCATCGCGGAGAGATCGTGTAGTGCGATGCGTGGGCGAAGACGGCACGAGAAATGAAGGAGAATGGCAGGAGAGAAGGTTATCAGGTTTGGGTTGACATGCACAATCATACACGTATAAGAAATTGTCAAATTGGGGAGGAAGGATTTAGTGTTAATTAAGGCAATTTACATTTAATTAAGTTAATTAATTATTTAGTTAATCTCAAATCTTATAAAACTCATATCTTTTACATACAAGGTCCATTTTGGATGCGGTTTTTTGCGTTGCACTCATGATGGAGGGCTCTACGATTTGACATTAGTTTGGTCAGCTTTTGTTGAGGTGAGTGATATTGTCTCTCATGATACTATGATTGTTGGAATAGCACAAAAACGGTATTTTGAAATGATTTCCAATTTTAAAATGTGCTTTAATTATGTATAATACCTATTTGGTTTTTATAAAAGAGATTAAAAGTACTTTAAAATGGCTTTAAATCAAATATCACATTTTTTCATTGACATGCTATTTTAGAAAGTTTCTAATTTTAGGTTGTCTTTAATATAAATCCCTCGTTGGTTGATATAGATGCATTATACACATATATTATATTAGATGTATGTATGCTTGTTGGTTGGATGTATGCTTGTTCAATTGTTTTGGTTGTAAACACCGGTTTATTGGCGATCCAGCGTTTAGAATATTATGTGCGTTAGGGTTTTGTGCCTGTTGATTGGAAACCAAAACGAAAGAGATAAGTTATAGAAGAGTACTGAAATGCGTGCTAATTGACCCAAAGATGGAAGACGATGGACTGGGACTGACTTCGGACATCTGGATGGATGCCATATGTTTTCATTTGGTTTGTACTTATCCATTTTTGGTTATGTACATGATCAGAGTTGTTAGTGTTGACCACTGTAGAGTGGTCGGTCCCCATCACTGTTGATAATGGTCGATTTGGCCGATCTTTAGCATGGATGGTGAAGAAGTTTGAGCGCGGTATGATTGTTTCTTCGTGCAGCCAACTTTGGGTCTGGATGTTATTGCTCTATGATGAGTGACTCCAGTGATCCCAACAAAGTGACATTTCGACATGACAGTTTCAGGACTTCAGATGGTAGCTCGTAAGTGCATGGAGTTAGATTCAGAGGTTGGAAGCTTAATGTCGAAAGGGGCCGTGATTGTTTTCCACATGGGCAGGTTCTTTAGGGGTGGCCCATGAATAGAATGTTGAATGGTTCTATCGTGGAAATGGGTGAAGCAATGAAGAGCTTGGATACACATGTTAAGGGATCGTTGGTACTTGAAGTGTTTCTGTTGTACCCAGACAGAGCAGGGGTATTGTGGGGACACCTATAGGTACTTTGTTCGGTTACCCCGAGTCGGTTGATTGGATCCTTATAACCTAGACCGCTTAATTGGGTCTAGTATCCAACTTTGAGCTGCGAGGCACGTATCTAGCTGTGGGCTACGAGATACGTGAGTACAACTGAAAATAGAGATTTACCCACCCTAGGCAATTGAAAGGTCAAGCACGCTAAGTGACAGTTAGTATTGTTTGATGGATGGTATGTTTATTCTGGTTGCTTCACTAGCCACCTATCACTCTAGTGATGTCACATGATGTAGGTATTATGGATAGGGGTACCTAGGCACCCCGACATTGTACTTAGCATGGAGTACTCCTTATGATATTGGTAGAGTATCATATTATTATAATGACCCTAACTTTAACAAACATTATTTAGGACATTTGATTAGATAAACTAAATGAAATAATGTAGAGTTAAGGGATGCATAAACAAAAGAGAATTAAAAATAAGCAAGTAGGAGGAATATGTTAAGGATAAAATGGGAACATCCTTCATTCTAATACCATAAACCCTTCCATTTTTCATTCCTTGTTCATTTAAACATTCACAAACAAAATTAAAAATCTAAGGGAGCTCGATCGGCCACCATTAAGGAGATTCAAGAAGAAGAAAAGCTAGGATTCAAGTAGAAAACATAAGAAAATAAATCAAAGGGAATATCTCAAACTTCTTAACACTAAGCTAAGGTGAATAATTTGATTTACATCTCACTTTTGAAAATGATCTCGGTTTCATGGTTTGATCCGAACTATTTTTGCAAATAATATGTCATATTATGTTTATTTAAATGGATATATACACTTGTTGATGATTTATATGAAATCATACGGATTTATGATATGTTTAAATAAGCGAATCTATTAAATGAATCCAAATGAGTTGCATTTTTGATATATGGTCAAAAACATTATTTTAAAGTAGGTTTCAAGTTTCATGATTTTCTAAGCAATTGTGGATTTATTATGAATTTTCTATAAGACAAAATAGTTGGTATTGGGTTTAAATTATTTAAGGTAATTATATAACGATTTTGGGTATGAAATTTAAACATGATACAAAACACATTTAAAGTGAGTTATTATGATTTTTGGAAAAATTCCTATGTATTTTACTATGTATAAAATTATTTAAGTTAACGGACTTAAATGTTTTATATGTTTTATCAAGGAAAATGGCTTATTTGCTTAAAAAGTTTTAAATTGTTAATTTTGAATCCGGCAGCCTTTTTCGAAAGAATTGGCAAGCAATCCTATTTGGATGAATTAGGCAAGTTAGATGAAAAAGAATTACTTTGAAAGGCATAAAACCAGTTTTGTTTCGATTTACAACTTTGTCACTTTCATTACTTGCTTTCGTCCACATGCCCAAAAGGCCTTTCGCATTCATTCGAAACCAATGTACATGGCATCGAGCAATTGAAGAAGTGTATTGAAGAAAGGTGAAAGGGACGGTGTCGAAGGCATGCTTTCGAAGGGGTTGCTTTTAACTTGTCTTTGTTTTTAAAAAGAGGCTTTCCAACAAGTTGCCGCTTGCCTTTGTTCTAGAAATGAGCTTTCGAAAGAGTTGCCGCTTACTTTTGTTTTAAAAGAAGATTTCGAAAGAATAGTCACGTTTGAACATATTACGTACCCATGCTGCCGTATTCATAGCTTTCAAATTAGTTAAGATCATTTTTCTTTATAGCCTTAACAATGTATTTGAAAAGGGTGCTTTTTGTAGCTTTCGCCTTTTTGGAGGCCCAAAACTAATGGTTATGGATGATACAGTCTTCCATAATTATTAATCTTCGACGACCAAATACACCGGTGCTAGATTAATTGATACATGGATCATAAGACAATGGAGAAAATTTAACAATTCAAAAACATAGTTCGACATTCCATTCAAAACATTTCATGTTCATTGCATAATCCCAAAACATTAACCACGTTCAGCAAAATATAATTATTACACATATACCAAGAGCGACATATGACGATGCCCTCTTGGTTGATCAGAGTATGTAATAAGGCTAATAAATCAGCCTTTGCATCCAAATACACAGCGAAAAAAGATAACTCTAAATAACTAACTGCCTCCTGCATGCCTTCGGAATCTTTATTCTAAGAAGAGAACCTGAAAACTTTAAATCTCAAACCACTCAAAATCAATTGAGTACCTGAGAGTTTAAGTGGAAAACAAAAACTTTGAATCAGACATAAAGTCTGGTATGAATGATAATCTAACATCTCAATCCTTCTAGATATCTAGTGAAAATCATTTTCCCAAATAATATCGCTATCATTTCTCCAAAACCTTTGAAAATCATTTTCAAACTCAAAAGGAATTAAATTTTCAAATTCCAAATCCTTTCAACTCATATTCAAACATTACTCTAGAATTTTATCTCATTTTAATTATAAATCACATTATAATTCACATTTATAAATTTCATTTGTTAAATGTATTTATTTCCAAATCTTTGGTTATACCATTATTTCCTCATTTCAATTACCATAACAACAATGATAATAATTTAATATTATCACTCCCTAACAACCAAACAACCATATATGCTTATAATACTTTACGAATATTTCTTTCGTATATAAAAATAATTTTGGGCAAAATTATTTCATTTATCCACTTTTAAGAACAATAATGTGTCGGTTTTCCTAGTTTACGAGTTTAGATATCCCTATCGATACTGTTGTCCAGACTGCGTCGAGCAGAATTTATAAATAATCAACTGATAAGTCGACACAATATAAAACAATTTATATTCACTAAGCTCATACCTACTGATACACTCAAACTCATTCTAGAGTACTACGACTCTATTTTTAATAAGTAACCCAACCAAAGCCAAAGTTCTCGCTTAACCTTCAGCTCTGATATCAACCGTATCGATCTGATTTTTCGACGCTTGAAAATCGACGTCAATACGTCCACTGTATCAAATGCCGAACAATCGAATGCCGGAAAACCGAACCATCAGGGTTAAAGAAGAAGGAGGTAGAAGAAGAAATCGAAACAATATCAGAATCACACAATCGCAGCGGAACAATATATAATAGATGAATAACTAATCTTTAATCAAAAAGAACTATATCTACTTATACATTCAGAGTTTAGCAAAATTCATAGCACGCAACTGGACAGTTATCATAACGTGTCCTCACAAAACTGACTATCCAGTTAATCATATACAGCAGAATATTCATCAAATACGTGTGATACGTCTCGCCATCCAGCTCGTCTCCTAAGATCCACAGCATCCTTTCCTCTGTCTATAATACTCAGTCTGATCCGAGCATTATAGCGAAATAACACCAGAGTCCGTCTGGAAAAAAAAGAGAAAACACACCCAATTGGATTATTAAAGTTTCCAAAATTCTTTGAAATCAAAGGTATCTCGTAAGACCACGCTACAAATAAACATGCTGGGTTTTTACCTTATGATAATCAAAATATTTTTGTCAAATTCGTCTGATATTATAATAGTGTCTATTGAAAGTAAATTAGAATCCAGATGAAATGCTTGCACCTTAGTTTCAGCATAGTTTGGCACAATCAAAACCGTACAGGCACTTATTGGGGATTGGATTCCACACAATGGCAGGGCTACCGGGGTACCGCCCGTCATAGTACGTGGTCTAGATCACCGTACCGAGGATCCACCCTGATCCCTTTCTACACAAGACCGGAGCTACTCCTTACTGGATATTTTGAATAAGACCACCCCACGGTTGGGATCAGCAACCACCCACACAGCAGAAATAAAAGAGACATCTAGACAGGGATGACCTGACCCTAATTGGTTGCTAGCCACTTAGCCTTGCGTGCACCTACCCTGTTTTAGCTATTCTCGATTAATGAGGCTCGAGGCTATGCATTACCTTTTTAGTACACATTCACTTAGAATGCTCATCGTCCTCCTGACGATGTTCTGAAAGCATTCATCCATTCAAATCTGTTTCGGGTTCGAACGGAACCGAAGGCACTACTCCTGCTACATCCATTTTGGAATCACCCTCAGGATTAGTAGCGATTAGCCCTTGCACTTCACTGCTCCATCTTCGACTCCAAGCTCTTGTCTTCCTCACGAAAACGTTCAAACCGGATCGAAGTGGTTTTCGAAAAATTAATCCCGATCCCCATCTCTTCGAAACAATCGGCGCGTTGGCCAGTATTGATAGTCGGTTATTTAACTATCATATAAAATCCACAAATAATCAGCAGACCTTAATAATTTCCTGAATTATTTATTTAAAATATCTTCGCATGATATTTCTCTATACTTCAACCCTTTTGAAAAATAGTTTTCAAAACACTTTTCTCTTACGGAATAAATTTCCACCCAATTTGTTTTATTTCCACTGAAAATCACCAAACCTTAATACTTTAGATTTTAAAATAACTTAAATCACTTTATCCAAAAATATACTTTAAAACGCTTAAAATAAAAACTACTTAAAACACTGTATTCAAAATACTAGTTCTAGAATCTTATAATAACTTCTCATGTAATACTTAAGCCAAAACAGATTTTAAAATAAAAGTTATTCTATAAGGTATAAATATTAAATAATTGTCTTTAAATAATAATACTAGTTAAAACCTTTAAAATAATTTACTTATATAATTAACTTAATAAATAATTAATTTAAAAAAAAATATAAAAACACCAAATGAATTTTTATTCTGAAAACATTCCTATAAAAAAAACTTTAAACCTCTAACTTATACTTGAAAATCTTACTTTGAACATACACTTGGCTTTTCAGGAAAACACACTTTCCTTTCTACACCTTTAAAAATAAACCACTATTTATTTTTAAACAAATCACCCTTTCCTTATAGATTCCCATCTTGAATTTATACTTCCAAATTATCCTTTGATAAATATTTCACTTTATTTATAAACCCTGTTTATAAATTTCACAACCTCATTCTCCTTTATTCACAATTTCAATCACTTAGTCGGTTTTTAAATCGATTTCCAAAACTAACTCCATTTTAAAATAAAATCCTTTACTTAACCAAATTTATTTCAAAATCCATTTATCCCATATTCATACCTTTATTTATGATTAAATTCTTATTTAAATCGAAAATTCCAATTTAATACTTTATTTCAACTTCTCCTTTTATTTTCCCAAAATCATTTCAAATCTTAAATTTTAAAATATATTTCTTCGTTCTTTGCAAAACAATATTGCTTAGGTCCTTATTTCAAATAAAAATCATTTTTCCCATTTATTCAAAACCCCTATTTTTTCCATTCATGGATTTATTGTATAGGATTTAAAAAAAAATTCAAACCTTTATTCCTTTTCCAAAATCATTCCTTTAAATTATTTGGATTCACTATAATTAATTTACTTAGAAATTTCCTTTTAATTTCCCTTAAAAATCCAAACTTTATATATATTTCTCAAATACCAATATATATTCAACCAAGCCATAGCATTCAATAATTT
The DNA here is from genome assembly GCA_030765085.1 of Allium cepa. Classification (NCBI taxonomy): domain Eukaryota; kingdom Viridiplantae; phylum Streptophyta; class Magnoliopsida; order Asparagales; family Amaryllidaceae; genus Allium; species Allium cepa. Next base: position 963,885,385 of record CM060928.1, read on the forward strand.
CGATTCCCAATATAATCAATATAATCCATCACATAATATCACATTATTGAATATAAAATAAATTCAACTTTTGAGGAATCCAGTTGGATCCCTCCAACCTGTTTCCCTGCATCCACAGACGTTAGCACAATAATTAAATTACCAATCCCCCTTCGAGGGAGATATCACGGTATAAAGGGTCATTCGCTATTATACGGGGCGTATAGGGTCTCATCTGTTATATAATGCGGGAAATCAATCGCTCCAATATATATATATATATATATATAATCACATTCAGACATATAATAAATCAACAATTTAAGGAATCAATCTAATAATTTAAATTTAAACTATTTTAAATTAACGGTAATCCAAATGAGTGAGATTGACTCACCTTTGATTTTGTTTTATTTGCAATCTGATCCAAACCCGACTTCTCCTTCACCATTGACCTTGTACAACATTATATGATTTATTAACATCTCAGATAATATACAAATAATGTACTATTTATTTATTTAATTAAACTAATAATTTGGTTTTAAGCTAATTTCTTTTTGATGAATTATTTTATAGATACCAAAATAATTACATAAGTTAACTAAACAAATTAATCACTAAAATAAATTAGTAAATTGTATTTTTTTTTAATTTTCCATTTTTCAAACTGCACATAGGTTTAAAAATCTTATCTTTATATAAACCCTTTTTTCCAAAATCTTATATATATATATATATACACACACACACACGTATATTTACTATTTTATATATATATATTTTAATTTAAATTAAGATTAACTTAAAAAATTTAATACTGCTTAAAAGATAATTTTTCTCCTTACTGTAAACTTTTTCTTTACTTTAATAATATCAATTTTAAAACATTAAATTAAGGTAGAACAGCCAATATCTTACTGTAACATGTTTTCTAATCTATATAGATATATATAGATATATATTTAAATTAAAAATCAAATACTGAAATATACCTTACTGCTTTCGATCGAACACTCTGGCTACCCATCTTTACGCATAAAAAAAGGCCACAACCCTAGCTGCTCTATCGCTAAACACGACCATCCTCCAGATGCTCGCTCAAGCTACCATGATTAGCTTGCGAGTTAACGATCACGACACTTCACATCGCTCGTCGAACCTCCATCGACCATCACACGCCAACCTACGAACGCAGCCTCTAGAGTTCGCCCTCCTTCCCATCGTCGCAGCAGCAATAGCATCACCTCGACTCCCACACGCTAGCCGATTCGAGACCATCGTGTCTCGATGCCACCATCTTTCCCTTGAGTTCGAATTCGAATCAAACGAGAATTGATTCGCTCGTTTATTAATTTTACCGATTTCGAATCGTTACTAAGTTGAAGAGGACGAGGCTTGATTTGGGTAAACGGCGAATCTGGTCGCCATTATTTTATTTGTTTTGAATTTAGGTTCGGCCATTGTTTGATTTTTTTTATCAAGGAACGAAATCTATTTTATTCGGCCATTTCGATAAGTTTGAGGGGAAAAGGACATCTGGTATGTGATTAGAGAAGGTAGTAGACACGTGTTCTAAAGGATGAAACGTGTTTAAATTTGTCGATTGTATGAGATTATATATACATTTAATTTAAATTCGAACTCAAATCGTCACGAATTTGTAGCTTAAAATCTTGACATCCTGTCGAGGCGTGCCGCCAGGCGTTTATAATGTTATACCCCTAACACGAACGCAACGGAAAAGGTTTCGAGTCCTAAATCGATCGTACGGAGAAGATAGCTTTTTGGACCCAGTTATTATATTAAATTTCAATATAGATTTCAGCGCGTTTACTTACCGTACGATCAAATGATAACTCCAAACTCTTCGAAATTTTATTCGATAATAATACAATATTGACGATCCAATGGAACTGGTTTCGTCGAATTCAAAGACTGCGCCTCGGAAGGCTAATTTTAAATGTCAATTTAAACAATATATTTGTAAAACTGAACAAAACTCTTTTAAATTCACTTTTAACATTCTTATTATCTTTAGTATTATAAATATAAATTTTCCAAACCTTTGAAATATTTTTAACCGGCTTAAAAACCAAGCTTCGCTATCTTAATCAGTTTCCAATTATTAAATTCAATAATTTAATTGCCAAATAAACAGTGATATTTGAAATTCAAGTTAAATTAATTTTCAAATATTTAAAATCAAATAAATATTTCAATTTCAAATATCCAAAAATTCTGGGTCATCACATTCCTTCCCCCTTAAAAGAATTTCGTCCCCAAAATTACAGGTTAAGAATAATGATCCAGAATTCGTTAACTATTTCCTAAAGCCAAACAGTTCAAACAACTCTCCCAACACAATCTTTTTATTAATGACACACTATCACTCTTACTAACTTTTTTCAAACTCATCCATAAGTTGCAAACAATATTACTCCCTCAACCATTCAAATTATAGTTCAAATTTAAATTTTAAACCAAAATTAAAATTAACAAAATTTTCTCACAATTTTTCTAACTCCCTAAATTTTTGAAAAATTTCGCCAGTGTCTCCTTTGAGTGACTAGATCAGTACAACTACAAAATGCCACTACGTGCCCCCAAATTTCAAAAGAAAACAAAAAGGCCAAGTGGCTAGATCAGAAATTCATCAAATTTCATACAGAAATTTCAACACATACCTCTATGTTGGCCTATTCAAATTTATCTTCGAAAATCAAAAACATCCATTTATCCTTTTCCTTTAGATACCTGTACTTATCTTCCAATAGTATTTACTAGTACAGTCAAATTTATTTTACTAATCTCTTTACAAAATTTTCAATATTCATTTCATTCAAGCCCGTACGATGTCCGTTTATCATCCATATGCAATGCCAAATCCGACCGCTCACTCAAAAGCATAATTTCATTTCCGAATACTATCGTTCACCTGACTTCCTAGTGCGGACTCAGATCTGGTTTCTTGATCAGAAACCGTCATTCTCCTTGCACAGCCATAAATTATGATAGAGAATTTCCAGAATTAACCAAAAATCCATATCCAGAGTTCGCCGTTGAAAATCGAGTGAAAAATCCTAACTCGGATCGATATGACTATCTCGAAATCTGTCCTCGAATCTGGATCAAATCGCAATGCGAAATAAATAATATACATACATCCTACGTATTTATCTCAATTGATTTGCTATATCAACTCTCTTTTATTCACATTTGATTTCTATACTCATATTCTCACTTATCCCATTTCACTCTTTATTCATTCAAAAATTAACTTGGAATATTTTTCCAATACCAATTTTTATTTGAGAATTTCACCCTTTACCTTCCTTAAGTTTATTATAAATATTCTACATACTTTAATATTTATTTTTAATTCTGTAACGGCCTGATATTTTCAACCATTCGCATCCAAACATGCCGGAATTGAATTGCTCAAAATACCAGATTGTAAGTTTATATTTGGCAAAACTCAGCATATACAGTAATAAATAATCACAGATCATAGACATGGAGTAATAAATGCAGCGGAAACGAAAGATAGTAGTTCATGAAGCTACTATATACATAACAGCGTTAAATAAGATACAATACAAGTCTCGAATACAATAGTCAAATACAATATCAGAATACAACACTGGAATCAACTGAATATCTGAAAGCTGGCCAGATAGCTGGATCTCCAAGCGAAGCTCCAACTCCAAAGGTGAGTCTTGAAAACTGGTACACTCATTCTGACCCGAGCGTAAAGCAAAACACAAAACACTCAAGTCTGGATTAACATACTTATATCAATAAATCCAACTCAAGCTAAATAATAGCTGAAAATACAAGTAACTCAAAAAATGTTTGGGGTAACCATCCTTGTTTCACATAATAGCTGAAAATACAAGTAAGTCAAGAAAAGCAAAGCAAGTATATCACAGCCCTTGTTTCAAATAAAGAAATCATTCAGATATTCATTACGAAATAAGTGTAATGTTAGAAGAAGAGCGTGAAAAATGATCGGACAACCGTTAAAGTTTTGTCGATCCCAACACTTTAGTTAATTTTTATGACTTGAAAACTCGTGTCATATGGCTTTGTATTTTAATTTAAGCATGTATATGGATATGCCAATCCAAATCTAACATTCTTCTATTTTTTTTTTGTCTAAGATAAATAGCGCTAGAGTTCATCAGTTAACCGTCATAAATGAAAATACGAAACATTATTTACTGAAATAAATGAATAAATAAATTGTTATGGCAATATCAACAACCTTTGTTTACTATTAAAAAAACAAAACTAAAAATGTAATGAAATAACAAACCATTAAAAGAAAATTCTCAATGATTGCATTTTCCCGCCTCATTTGACATATGTTTGTTTCATGTCCGCCCTCGACGGGTTTCTTCGTCGAACTCAAATAACGAGTAATTTACGAGGATCTACGAATGCATTGTGCAATCAAATATTCATCAATAATGTGAAAAACCCAGAAAATGGAACAGTAAAAAACGTAGAGATTTAGATTGGTTCAATCCTTGAGGGATCTACGTCCACTATGAATTGATGTTTTACTGCTTAGAAGCTTCAAATTTTACAGCGGCTCTATAGGGTTTGTAGTACTATTCAGTTTCTCATAATTTGTTTCTTTTCCAATCGAGGAGAAAGAATTTTATAGAGCGGTTAATGTAACGACCTGTATTTTTAACGATAGATATTTAAATAATCTGATTTAAATATAGAATGGTTAATAAATTGACAATCCAAAAAAAATGATTTTTCGCATACAGTCGAATTAGGACTCGAGACCAATTCCGTTGAGTCCGTATCGACGTTGCGAGTTAGGATGAATATAAACATCGCTATATTTCGAGATAAGACGATCTGATTGCCAAAACGATTTCGAAATGCGCAAAATTATCATCCTGAAGCATTGTCTAGAGTAGTTGTGAAATTTATACTATTAAGATCGAAAAAATGAGATAATATAGGCAAATGAGTTTCGTTGCGATCGAATGCGCTATGTGATCGTCCGAGCTCGAAATGTACGGCAACTTATGTGAGAAATCAAATAAATCGAATATTATACTAATATATTACAAACCCTCACTTAACCTTCTTTCTCACGTTCATTTTATTATTCCATTAATTCATCCAAATAATGGTCGGCAATCTCTAATCCCATTCAAATATCAAAATTCAGCGATTCGTCCATTAAAAATCATGAAACCAACTCCGTTGAACTCGTGTCGAAGAGAGCTTCGAACCCATATGGATATTGAAGGGTGCGACACCGACTGGGTAGATCGACCTAGTGTGGATGGTGACTAGGGTTAGACTTCATCAGCAATTGAAGAGGCATAGGCAAATCGGAGGACACCGTCGTGTTTCTCTTGTCGAATAGCACCTCTCTGTGTCAACGGTTCTAGGTACGGCCCTTAATTGTGAAATGCGTCATTTCCGGTAGCCGCATGACCTCATCAGGTCATGAATTGCATCTCTTGGTCAAGCATTAAGAAGTGGATGCCATCACGGAGAGATTGTGTAATGTGATGCATAGGCGAAGACGGCACAACGTTTCGTCGAGAAATGAAGGAGAATGGCAGGAGAGAAGGTTATCAGGTTTGGGTTGACATGCACAAATATACACGTATAGGAAATTGTCAAATTGGGGAAGAAGGATTTGGTGTTAATTAAGGTAATTTACTTTTAATTAAGTTAATTAGTTATTTAGTTAATCTCAAATCTTATAAAACTCATATCTTTTACTACTAGGTCCATTTTGGATGCGGTTTTTGCGTTGCACTCATGATGGAGGGCTCTACGACTTCACATTAGTTTGGTCAGCTTTGTTGAGGTGAGTGATATTGTCTCTCAGGATACTGTGATTGTTGGAATATCACAAAAATGGTATTTTGAAATGATTTCCAATTTTAAAATGTGATTTAATTATGTATAACACTTATTTTGTTTTTATAAAAGAGATTAAAAGTACTTTAAAATGGTTTTAAATCAAATATCACATTTTTTCATTGACATGCTATTTTAGAAAATTGCTAATTTTAGGTTGTCTTTAATATAATTCCCCTGTTGGTTGATATAGATGCATTATACACATATATTATATTGGATGTATGTATGCTTGTTGGTTGGATGTATGCTTGTTCAAATGTTTTGGTTGTAAACACCGGTTTATTGGCGATCCAGCGTTGAGAATATTATGTGCGTTAGGGTTTGTGCATGTTGATTGGAAACCAAAACGAAAGAGATAAGTTATAGAAGAGTACCGAAATGCGTGCTAACTGACCAGAAGATGGAAGACGATGGACTGGGACGGACTACAGACATCTGGATGGATGCCAGATGTTTTCATTTGGTTTGTACATAACCATTTTTGGTTATGTACATGATCAGAGTTGTTGGTGTTGACCACTGTAGAGTGGTCGGTCCCCATCACTGTTGATAATGGTCGATTTGGCCGATCTTTAGCCTGGATGGTGAAGAGGCTTGAGCGCGGTATGATTGTTTGTTCGTGCGGCCAACCCTGGGTCTGGATGTTATGGCTCTACAATGAGTGACTCCCGGCGATCCCAACAAAGTGACATTTCGACATGATAGTTTCAAGACTTCAGATGGTAGCTCGTTGGTGCATGGAGTTAGATTCAGAGGTTGGAGGCTTAATGTCGAAAGGAGTCGTGATTGTTTTCCACATGGGCAGGTTCTTTAGGGGTGACCCATGAATAGAATGTTGAATGGTTCTATCGTGGAAATGGGTGAAGCAATGAAGAGCTTGGATACACATGTTAAGGGATCGTTGGTACTTGAAGTGTTTCTGTTGTACCTAGACAGAGCGGGGGTATTGTGGGGACACCTATAGGTACTCTTTTCGGTTACCCCGAGTCGGTTGATTGGATCCTTATAATATAGACCGGTTAATTGGGTCTAGTTTCCAACTTTGAGCTACGAGGCACGTATCTAGTTTCGGGCTATGAGATATGCGAGTACAACTAAAAATAGAGATTTACCCACCCTAGGCAGTTGAAAGGTCATACGAGTTATCGTACATCTAAAGCACGCTAAGTGACAGTTAGTATTGTTTGATGGATGTTATGTTTATTCCGGTTGCTTCACTAGGCACCTATCACTCTAGTGATGTCACATGATGTAGGTATTATGAATAGGGATACCTAGGCACCCCGACATTATAATTAGTATGGAGTACTCCTTATGATATTGGTAGAGTAGCATATTATTATAATGACCCTAATTTTAACAAACATTATTTAGGATATTTGATTAGATAAACTAAATGAAATAATGTAGAGTTAAGGGATGTATAAGCAAAAGAGAATTAAAAATAAGCATGTAGGAGGAATATGGTAAGGATAAAATGGGAACATCCTTCATTCTAATACCATAAACCCTTCCATTTTTCATTCCTTGTTCATTTTAACATTCACAAACAAAATTAAAAATCTAAGGGAGCTCGATCGGCCACCATTAAGGAGATTCAAGAAGAAGAAAAGATAGGATTCAAGTAGAAAACATAAGAAAATCAATCAAATGGAATATCTCAAACTTCTTAACACTAAGCTAAGGTGAATAATTTGATTTACATCTCACTTTTGAAAATGATCTCGGTTTCAAGGTTTGATCCGAACTATTTTGCAAATAATATGTCATATTATGTTTATTTAAATGGATATATATACGCTTATTGATGATTTATATAAAATCATATGGATTTATGATATGTTTAAACAAGAGAACCTATTAAATGAATCCAAATGAGTTGCGTTTTTGATATATGATCAAAAACATTATTTTAAAGTAGGTTTCAATTTTCATGATTTCTAAGCAATTGTGGCTTTATTATTATTTTTCTATAAGAGAAAATAGTTGGCATTTTGTCTAAATTATTTAAGGCAATTATATGATGATTTTGGGTATGAAATTTATACATAATACAAAACACATTAAAAGTGAATATTGTGATTTTGGAAAATTTTCCTATGTATAAAATTATTTAAGTTAACGGACTTAAATGTTTTATATGTTTTATCAAGGAAAATGGCTTATTTGCTTAAAAAGTTTTAAATTGTTAATTTTGAATTCGGCAGCCTTTTTCGAAAGAATTGGCAACCAATCCTATTTTGACGAATTAGGCAAGTTAGATGAAAAAGAATTACTTTGAAAGGAAAAAAACCAATTTTGTTTCGATTTACAACTTTGCCACTTTCATTACTTGCTTTTGTCCACATGCCCAAAAGGCCTTTCGCATCCATTCGAAACCAATGTACACGGTATCAAGCAATTGAAACGAAGTGTATTGGAGAAAGGTGAAAGGGACCGTGTCGAAGGCATGCTTTCGAAAGGGTTGCTTTTAACTTGTCTTTGTTTTAAAAAGAGGCTTTCGAACAAGTTGCCGCTTGCCTTTGTTCTAGAAATGAGCTTTCGAAAGAGTTGTCGCTTACTTTTGTTTTAAAAGAAGATTTCGAAAGAATAGTCGCGTTTGAACCTATTATTTACCCATGATGCCGTATTCATAGCTTTCAAATTAGTTAAGATCATTTTTCTTTAAAGCCTTAACAATGTATTTGAAAAGGGTGCTTTCGCCTTTTTGTAACATTCCCCTACTTGGAGGCCCAAAACTAATGGTTATAGATGAAGTAGTCATCCATAGTTATTAATCTTAGACGACCAAATACGACGGTGCTAGATTCATTGATACACTGATCATAAGACAATGGAGAAAATTTAACAATTCAAAAACATATTTCCACGTTCCATTCAAAGTATTTCATGTTCATTGCATTATCCCAAAACATTAACCACGTTCAGCAAAATATAATGATTACACATATACCAAGAGTGACATATGACGATGCCCCCTTGGTCGATCAGAGTATATAATAAGGCTAATAAATCTTCCTTAGCATCCAAATACACAGCGAAAAAAGATAACTCTAAATAACTAACTGCCTCCTGCATGCCTTCGGAAGCTTTATTCGTCTAAGAAGAGAACCTGAAAACTTTAAATCTCAAACTACTCAAAATCAATTGAGTGCCCGAGAGTTTAAGTGGAAAACAAAAACTTCGAGTCAAACATAAAGCCTGGTATGAATGATAATCTAACATCTCAATCCTTCTAGATATCTAGTGAAAATCATTTTTCCGAATAATATCGCTATTATTTCTCCAAAAACTTTGAAAATCATTTTCAAACTCAAAAGGAATTAAATTTTCAAATTCCAAATCCTTTCAACTCATATTCAAACATTACTCTGGAATTTTATCTCATTTTAATTATAAATCACATTATAATTCACATTTATAAATTTCATTTGTTAAATGAATTTATTTCCAAGTCTTCGGTTATACCATTATTTCCTCATATCAATTACCATAACAACAATGATAATAATTTAATATTATCACTCCCTAACAACCAAACAACCATATATACTTATAATAATTTACGAAAAAATATTTATTCCATATATAAAAATAATTTTGGGTAAAATTATTTCATTTATCCGCTTTTAAAAACAATACCGTGTTGGTTTTCCTAGTTTAAGAGTTTAGAAATCCCTATCAATACAGTTATCCAGACTGCATCTACCAAAATTTATAAACACTCAACCGATAAGTCGAAACAATATAAAACAATTTATATTCACCAACAAATACGCGCTCATATCTACCGATACACTCAAACTCATTCTAGAGTACTACGACTCTATTTTTAATAAGTAACCCCACCAAAGCCAAGGTTCTCGCTTAACCTTCAGCTCCGATACCAACTGTATCGACCCGATTTTTCGACGCTCGAAAATCGACATCAATACGTCCACTGTATCAAATGCCGAACAATCGAATGCGGAAAACCGAACCATCAAGGTTAAAGAAGAAGGAGGTTGAAGAAGAAATAGAAACAATATCAGAATCTCACAATCGCAGCGGAACAATATGTAATAGATGAATAACTAATCTTTAATCAAAAAGAACTATATCTGTTTATACATTACATCATCAGAGTTTAGCAAAATTCATAGCACGCAACTGGACAGTTATCATAATCTGTCTTCACAAAACTGACTATCCAGTTAATCATATACAGCAGAATATTCATCAAATACGTGTGATACGTCTCGTCATCCAGCTCGCCTCCTAAGCTCCACAGCATCCTTTCCTGTGTCTATAATACTCAGTATGACCCGAGCATTATAGCGAAATAACACCTAAGTCAGTCTGGAAAAAAAGAGTGAGAAAACACACCCAATTGGATTATTAAAGTTTCCAAAATCCTTTGAAATCAAAGGTATCTCGTAAGACCACGCCACAAATAAACATGTTGAGTCTTTACCTTACGATAATCAAAATATTTTTATCAAATTCGTCTGATATTGTAATAGTGTCTATTGAAAGTAAATTAGAATCTAGCTGAAATGCTTGCATCTCATGTTTCAGCATAGTTTGGCACAATCAAAACCGTACAGGCACTTATTGGAGATTGGATTCCATACATGGCAGGGCTAACGGGGTACCATCCGTCACAGTACGTGGTCTATATCACTGTACCGAGGATCCACCCTAATCCCCTACTACACAAGACCGGAGCTACCCCTTACTGGATAGTCCGAATAAGATCACCCCACGGTTGGGATCAGCAACCGCCCACACAGCAGAAATAAAAGAGACATCTAGACAGGGATGGCCTAACCCTAATTGGTTGCTAGCCACTTAGCCTCGCGTGCACCTACCCTATTTTAGCCATTCTCGATTGATGATGCTCGAGGCTATGCATTACCTTTTTAGCACACATTCACTTAGAATGCTCATCGTCCTCCTGACAATGTTCTGAAAGCATTCATCCATACAAGTTCGTTCCGGGTTCGAACGGAACCAAAGGCACCACTCCTACTACATCCATTTTGGAATCACCTTCAGGATTAGTAGCGATTAGCCCTTGCACTTCACTTCTCCATCAAACACTTTGTTTGTTAATCATAATACTATGGAAATCAAAATTTAGAAATCATAATGTTTGGAATCATAACACTTCCCACTTAACCGTTTAAATATAAATAATAGTATATATAATAAAATAGTTTATAATTTAAAATAGTTTATATAAAAATAATTTATATTAAATAGTTTATATGAAATAAATTTATAAAGTAACATATATAAATAGTTTTAATATAATTTTCAAAATACTTTATATAATAAAATAGCTTCCTCAAATTTCACATATTGATTCAAATCGATTCAGATTCCAAAATTTTAAATTTAATCAAATCTCAAATCATCCATTTTAATTTATTTCAGTTTCTCAATAAACCATTTCACATTATATCGATTTCAAATACAGATTTTTAACTACAAAATAAACCATTTCAATTTCAATATTTTCAAAGCTTTAAATATTCAAACATTTCAAAACAAGATTTGATAATTCCATATATATATATATATCAAATTCACTTTACTATTATTTATTTTGAAATATTTACTTACTAAATTCATTATCATTTAAATAAAACCCCATATTTCAAATGACTAAATATTTCTTCAATTCATTTAAACTTGAAATATTCGTTAAATCACCTTAAACCAAATCAAGTTATAAAATCATATCCTTTCAAATCTCAAATTCCATAAGTTTCAGATCGATTTCTAATTAAATATATTTCTTAATTAAATACAATTTCAAATCAATTTCAAATCTATCTCCCAACCTTAATTTATTAAAATCATTATCAACTCCATTTTAAAATATAATTTAATAAATACGTAACCAAATTATATTTTAATAAAATCAAATTTTATAATTAAACTTATTTCATATTAAAAAAATTATATATATTGCTTAAAATCAAGAATTTAACTATATATAAAATAACACTTATATAATATATAAAATCATATTTATATAAAACCATATATTTCCTTTAAAAAAACATGGTAATCATTTCAAATTATTTATATATAGACCAACGGTGTCTGTATATAATTTTCTATCCTATGGTCAAGTGATATAGACATTTATCATTTTAATCCGCGATTTAAATATATACTGGTATATCTATATCATTTCAACCGATAATCCCAAATTCAATTCAATGAAAATCGCTTGGGTTTATCATTTCGACTCATAACGATTTTCTCCTATTCTAAAGTCCGTTCGGGTATGTATCATTTCAACCCATAGTGAATTCTATACTAATAGGGAATTTGCAGAGCGATAACAGATATGATAACAACGTAACTGGCATATAACATCAATATAAATAACAGATAATGGTGTCAGATGTCACAGATGAACATATATGGATAATAGTATATATATATATATATATATATATATATAACAATGTAAACAACTAACAACAGCATATTTAAATTATTGTTTCAATTGGAATTAAATTTAATAAATAAAAGAACGTTTAATCGTGAGTGATTGCTCACCTTTCGAGGCTAGAGAAATAAACATGAAATTGAGTTACGAGATGCAAGCATGACTTCCAAAGCAAAGCTAGAGTGGCACGATTTGGCGATCAAAGCTGATAAGATATGAATCTGTTGAATATGCGATTATATGATTTTTGTTTGATGATAATAAACATATATATTCGTGTAAATGTATTTGGTAATATACTATTTCATTTTTCACAGATTAAATAAATATTTGCTGAATAAAATTAAATAACACAGAATTTGAATTCAAACAGAAATTTTATTCAAACAAATATTTATTACAATTTTAAATAGTACAAATTCAAGCTCTCACTATACACTATACAACTTTGATACAAATTCAATTACATCACAATTTTACATTTACAGTTGACCTCACTATATATCACTCGCACTCGTATTTTATCTTCAACTTCACTTCAAATTGAATCCAGCATCTAAGAAATCTGCAAAAATAATTTTTGACGCAGTAAAATTGAAAAGGAAATATTTTTTGTAGTATAAAATAAAACGTGAATTTTGAAAATAATAGTTGCCTCAGTTATTTGGGTTGTTCGTCATCATTTAACTTTGAATTCATTATACACGAACAGCTTGTGACATACACAGTGTATCACTGTATATGCCACAAGGCCGTGCACATCGAAATATACACTTGATTGATTTACAGGGACAGGTAAGCACATGTTAAAGCCAAATTATCGGATTCAACTCAAGTGCGATAAAATAATGTTACAACTTTCAGCACAAGGTCAAATCCGAGCTACAAGCTGGATTCAACTCAGGTGTAACCCGAAAAACAAATAAAATGCAAAGGTCAAGTCACTGCTATCATGACTCAACTCAATGTAACATTGACAATACAGTTTCAAGTTACAACACATATATACAGTAAGATGGCCAAGTGACAACATGAAGAAACCAGACCACAAAGTCAGGCAGTGCACAGTGAAACTCAAATGTGTAAGGTTAAAACAATGCAAACTCAAATCGAAGCAGTTTCAAGTCAAGTATAACAGCAAACAAATGCCACCAAAAACCAAACAAGAGTCAAACTGCTCATGTACACAACAGACTCAAGTATGTATACAGGTCTGCAACAAATGAAGAATATGCACCGGCATCTCATAGAAAACACAGCAACCAAAATTTGAGCAAACTGTTCAAAAATGACATGAACAATGCAACTGATCAAAGAGTATGCAACATGATAGTAAGCAGTACCACAAGACCATCAAGTGTCAACCAGACATCATGATGAGCCAACTACACAACTACAAGCAAGTGAAGTATAACCAGTAACCAAAGTAACCAGAGGCAAATGGACAGAGGCAACAACAATATAAACCAGACTACATGAAATACATGGAGGCAATGCCCAAATTGTCGCAAGTAACTCAACAGTTCACATTGCAGTGACAACATACAAAAATGAATCAGTACAGTTTCAATGCTAAAAGCTCAAGTACACAACCAAGTGAATAAACACAGCAGTGTGCAACTCGAGCTTCAGAAGAATCAAGTGACACAACAATGCTCAAAGACTCAGCAATCAAGTGACAAAAATCAAAGACTCGGCAATGCTCAGTACACAAGTGACACAACAACAATATGAACAAAGAAACAGAATCCATCATAATGGAACAGATGGTACAGTTCGACATTACCACCAGATTTTATTTTAAGATCTCAAGCCAAGGCCGAAGCCAGTAGAAACATGAATTCACAAATCAAAATTTGATAATATCAAAAATTAAGTTGAAGCCGTGAACAACTGAAACAAGTCAAATTCGAAATCGTGATGGCCAAGATAATTGACCGAGTTAAACATCAAAGCCGTGTTTCAAATCAAAGTCAACAACTTGATGACCAAGGAGTCGAAATCAATGCCATGCGAATCAAGTATCACAAAATATACGCATATGAAAAGGTCAGAAATCATCTCAAACATCGAAGCATAATCAAGCGGCAGAGCAAAATTTTTGACGAATTCAAATAAAAAATATACGACGAAAGTTTAGGGGTTCGATTCCTGTAAATTGCAATCAACATCATCGGCAAACATCATCGAGTTCGAGTATGAAAATCATAGAAGCACAAAAAGGGAAAATTACATACCGAAGCAAACGTTGAACTCAATCAAATAGAAGCAGCAGTGAGCATCTCAAAAAAATAGTCGATCGGCAAAGAAAGGACTGGAGTCAATCATACGATCGATCGATCTATCGACAGCTTTTGATTCATGACCCTAATTTGGAACAAAGGGAGCGAAGCCCTAATTTAGTTGCAAAGAGGAACGGCCGCCATCTTCACAAAAAGGAACGGAGCAAATAAAAGTTGAACGAGTCAAATTATAAAAGGGGTCGGCCTTATTTTTTAAGAGCTTTTCTTTTTGTAAAGGGCTTTTTATTTTTTAAATTAGGGCTATCTTTAATTTAAATTGTTTTTAATTGTATTTTCATTTTTAAACCGTTCAAATTTCTAAGCGTGTGACTAGAGGACAAACTACGTGGCGTAGTTTGAGAATTCGATACTCAATGGCTGAGTTGTGACAGAGTTTTGAGCGTAGAGTTAGGTTAGTCAGTAGCTGGTGTCGCGACTTTACGTGTGTAAGCGTGCGACTACTTAATTTTTAGTAGAAACCTTGCGGGCAGCACGTAGGCAGGGTTTTGCCGAAGCTGGGTAAATTCTGTGTCGTTCTATTTCTGCATTTTATTATTCTGCTATTTATCTGTGCTGCTATTATTCTGTGATCTGCGTTGAAATAATTTTATAAGCTTCCGCAATTTATTTTATAATTAATAGCATCACCCTATTAACCCTCTCTTTAGGGTGAAATCGATCCTACAGAATCGATGAGAATGAGTCAAATAAGCTCGATGTTATAAATGTTGACTTAATTTGATAAGATTTTTTAAGGTCCTTACTTTTATGATAGAAAATTAATTACGATGAAGCAAAAGGCTCCCAAATTACAGACTAGTGGAATGTCCTTTGCAAAAGTTACACAGAAATTAATAGAGATTATAATTTTCCAAATCACGTGGCTACAATGAATGAGAACAGTGAAACATAAATGGAGTGAATGGCTTACCATTATATGTCAAAATTGCAGAAGCTTTGGCCACAATGTGTTTCAAAGGAAGTATGTATACCAAAGAATAATAAGCAGTCAACAGAAATAACGGTAATATAGATATAGACTCATCCACAACTTAAACAAACACAAACTGAAGCCAATGTCATAGTTTCAAATGAAAAGAATACAACACACCAAGTTGCCTGCCTCTCGGAAGCACAACAATGATCAGAATACAGCAGTTGAAACAAATATTACACAATCAAAGTCCGAGTCAAACTACAATACTGATAAATGCAATGAACAAAATAAACTCGATAAGGCATACAGCAAGGGAAATTGCGGTAATAGAAACTCTCTGAAAGTGTCATTTCAATTAAGTGCAATTGACGTCTATATGTTTGGACCTCTCATGGATCACAGGATTCTTCATTAAGTGCATAGCACTTTGATTGTCACATAGCACAGTGATATCTTCTGAATTGTACCCCAATTCACCTGTGAAACCTCTCAACTATATGGCCTCTTTAATTGCCTCTGTATCAGCCACATATTCAGCCTCTGTGCTCAACAATGCCACCTTTTGAAGGTTGGATTTCCAATTGATGCATCCACCCAATGCTGTAAATGCATAGTCTGTCAAAGACCTTTTTGTGTCCAAACTTCCTGCATAATCTGAGTACACTATATGAAAAATCGTTGAGATCAGAAGTAACTTCCTAACAGAGTTAAACGGTTCGCAAATCGGAGTTCGGAGGTGGAAGTTATAAGTGAAAAGGTGAAGCGGGCTGAATTGACAGCGTCAGACGTCTGAGGAAAAATTCAGACGTCTGGTGCTTCAGCAAATTTGCACCAGACATATTCCATAGAGTTAGGTCAGACGTCTGAGTCTGTGCAGAATTTCTTCCAGATGCTTAAGTCAAACGTCTGACCAAATGGTCAGACGTTTGAGCCTGTAGAGAACTTTTTTCAGAAGGTTAAGTCGGACGTCTGACCAATTTGGACAAACGTCCGAGGCGACTACAACATGTTTTTCACGTGTGGACTTGGCGTGAAGATTTGCGATATTTGCAAGGAAAATTTTGAAATATCGCATAGAGTTTCTATTCTCCTATATAAGCTAGCTTCAGGTTCCAGATATGTGTGTGCGTGCAAGCAACTACAAGTGATTAGCCTCTACAAATTAGAGTTTATCAAAACCTAATTTTCTTCAATTCTCTTCTCCACAAATCAATTTCTAATTAGAATTTTGAGCATTGTATTCAATCTCTTGTACGCTTCTCATCAATATTAATAAAAGTTCTCTCTTAAAGTGGATGTACACTAACACAACGTAGTAAAACCATTATAAATCGTTGTATGATTTATTTTTCATTATTGTTTGATTTCTGAATTATTTGTTTGGGATTGTAATTACTTTTGAATTGATTGAGATTGAAATTGAGTTATTGATTGGTTCTTTTTACATTTCTTACCACGATCCTGTCTTTCGATGTGCTTGCAGAGTTTCGATTTGAGTGGTCTCTAGTTGAAATTTCTTCCCAACATACATTATGTAAATGCATACAAATCAAAGAAAAAACAAAAATTACAAAATCAAGAAAGTATGTCTATTAAGAGATTATCGCATCCACATATTTATACTTTACCTATGAGTTCTACCTTGTTTGCCGAGATCCTCTCAAATTTGCAAGTCCTTAATGTTACCATTCTTGGAAAATTGTGAAGAAACTTAATCTTCTGAATAGTTCTTAGAAAGCTTACAGATGAAATCTTGTGCTCAACATACAGTTCAACACACTGTAACTGGATATTGTATTATTATATACATACCTAACACTATTAATTTTTACGATAAATTCACGAGTACTTTCAGAACTCAGATTAAGAAAATAAAATCAGGCACCTGGCATCACTTAGTGTAGGAAAAAAACAGGAAATAAATTGATCTGTATGACATATGCTGAACCTAACCTTTCCAACTCGCCATCTGCAAATTTCACCTATGATGGATTTGAAGCCTCGATGAAATAGGGCAAATGTTAGAACCAAAAAGGGCTTACTGCACATTAATTATGGTTAAAGAAACTACACAAAGGATGCAAGCAGTAATGACTAGTGGTTTTGTTTGTATGAATGATAATTCACTTGATTTGTTTTGATTGTATGTAATACTATTGACTGGAGCATATTACATGACTTTTACTGAATACAAATGCTAACATTATTAAACATTAAGTATATTTAAATACTTGGTCATATAATTTAATGCTTAGTGACGTTCTTATTCTTTATCATTTTATAAAAATACTTATTAAGCATAAACTTTTGATTGTAGAATAACACGATTAAACGTAATCAACTATCAGTAGTTACAGTCTTTTTATTAAGTATCGGTAGTTAATAGTTTTTATTGCAAACAAGTATTATCTAATAGAATATATCACAACTTAATATGAGATCAAATTGATTTGGAGCTGCTTACATTTAACTGTTTAAAGTGAACAGTAAGATGTATTATAAATCTGTGTAATGGATTTGATAATTTTAACTTTGTTTCTGCGCAATAGCTTTAATATTTTTAACTTTGTGCTTCTAAGAATCCCCTACTTAAACAGTATTTAAGATGCTCGAAGATATCATTTCAGAATGACATGTAATTTCTGAAATCATCAGGCCTTATAGAATAGGGACTATGAAAATGAAAATAATCATAGATTTGCTAGTTATTGCAAGTAATACTTTCATATGTGGTATTTATTTTCTACCATATCAAGAAGCTACTCGAATAATCATCACAAATTGAACTTAATAGGAATAAAAAAATTCTGATAACAATAATAAGAGTAATGCTTAATTTTAAACATGCTTATCTTAATGTCTTGCGATCTAACCCAATAACTCTAGAAACACAATCTAAAGATCCTTGACTAGTATGAACAAATTTAATTCATAAAAGGGTAAGATTATAAAATGTTTCCAACGAAACGCTTTTACAGTCATATGTAACGAAATAACGGGTTAGCATCAGTGCATCAACCCCATACCCTTTTTTTTGAATAAGGCATAAACCATGTTAAAGATGTTAAAGAATATTGCAGGAGATTTCACAGTTTATTACTTATTATATTTTATAACTTTCCCTAAGTATGATATCTCCAATTATATAATTACTTGGCTTTCAAGTAATATAGATATAAATATGAGTCATGTATTGTTGAATTATTAATTAAGTCTTGTTTCTTCTTTTCTCTTCCCCTTTCTTCTATTTTATTTTGTTTTCTTCGTTAATTTCAACATTGTATGGGAGCTTGATTTGGTATTTCAACATGGTATCAAAGCGTGTTTCGATTCTAATAAAATAATTTACGATTCAATTTCAATTTAGAAACTACAATTCACTTCATCAACTGCAATCAAAATTTATCAATGCTGTTCAGAGAGTGTGTCCTAACGTCGTCCCAATTTGAGGTTTGAAGATTTGAAACATGTCGGATGTATTACTCAAACCGTGCTTCCGCTAGTTGCGAAACAATTTAAGGTTTTATCAATTTTCAGATTTTGGATTTCTTTTCCTGATCGGTGTAAATCCCAATTGGAATTCCACTTTCAATCTCACGAGAATCTTCTTATTCTATTCAAACAAAATCAATTGAACAGATGTTAAAAATCCCTAATTAACAAAATGCCACAAAAGCATAGGCAGACCGTACCAATTCAATTCAAAAATAAAAAACATCATATAAACAAAAAAATTACCCCTGGCAGGATCTTTTTATCATAAAAAACATTGACAGCTTTGTGAGCTTCCTCTCTAGTCGGACGTATCAGAAAATAACAACCTGCATCATGCACCAGAAAATTAAAATCTCGAGCTAAACTGAAACCACCAAACGGTATTGAACCCAAGTTAAAACCAACCTCACAACATCTTGGTTGCCTTATCTTTAATAATGCTGACCACCTCAACTCTCAAGAATTTGTCGAATGTAGAAATTAGTTGATGTTCGGTCATTTGCTTCGGACTAGACCAATGAAAAGCTTTGCACCTAGAATATCCAAATTGATTAGAAAGAATCGATTAAAATAGAAAAAATGGGGAGAAATTCAACGGAGAATAGAGTAGGATCAAAATATATCTGAGGAAGATGAGGTATAGTCTTAAATAAACTGCAAAAATGGGGAGAGATTCTGGAGAGAGGAGAATCATATCGAAATATAGGAGAGTAAGACATAGTTTTGTCCTGAAAAAATATATATTAGATTTTGTGTACATAAATTATTAGCAAACATCTAACAGTCGTTTTGATGATAATCAAAACATGCATTTTCAACCATGGCACCGTGTCAATGTCCCAATCCATCTTTAATCTTTAATGTTAATAAACAGAATTTTTTCTGCATTATTCACCAATGCGCCTCCAATTTCAACTGTTTATGCTGTGTTAAAGATACCCTCAAACTGATTTTATCGTATAAAAAACCCAAAGAATTCATGTGATCAATTTCTATCATTTGAGAAAAGACAAAAATGATGATGAAAAACACATCAACAACAAAACTAAATAGTATGGTATCATTTCGAATGAGATGTACAACATTAACATATGAGTCATGATTAGATAAATAATCGCTAATTTATCTTTCAAACACCCACTATCTCCAGAAGTACCAACAATTTTTCAATTTTGTCAATTGACCCATTAGCTCAGTTGGTTAGAGCGTCGTGCTAATAATGCAAAGGTCGCAGGTTCGAGACTTGCATGGGCCATATTTTTTCTACCTTAAATGATTCCCAATAAATTTTTGTTTTTGTTTTATTACAATCCTCATTACAATGCATGTGTTTTTTTTAAACATCTTTTCCGTCTTTTGATTACTCATACGCACATTCATCAATTTTGTTCTAAGTATTGTATCGCCAATGAGAATGATAATGTCAACAAACTTCGTGCTTCAAGGATCTTTGTATACATTATTTTAAACAATAATTCAACCCTATCGAGTACTTCATGCTTCAAGGATCTTTGTATAGATTATTTTAACCAATAATTCAACCTTATCAAGTACAAACTGATTATACAATTACTGACTTTGGGAATCAATGAGGAATATTTAAAGGTAGTATCATTTTGATCCGACCAACAACATTAAGTTCATGTTAATGGTTAACGATGAAGAAAGGGAAACAAAGTTAGAATTTAGGAAAAAGAATTGTTTTGAAATCCGAGGATCTAGTATACATTTATAGTGGTCCTGAGTTGTCCATTTCCAAAATGAATATGTCCAAAGGCCAGATCTACTAACCCATAATAGTTCGCTCAACGGATCTATCTGTTACTCGGCTTGTTGATTCGCTCTACAACGGTCCTAGCTTTCAAAACAGAAGGACCCCCACTCTTAGCGATGGTGTGTATGTGCTAAATGCAAATTGTGTCCTAAAAGCACCCAATTGCACCCCAAACGCTTATTTACCCACCTATGCACGTGCTTGTGCAGTGCACCACGCTCTGCCTTTGCTCTCCCATGGCTTTGGTCTCTTTTTTAATCAAAGACAGCTCTTTATAACTTATTTTATATTAGCATATACTCCTTTACTATTTGCAATGTATGACAAATGCAAAATCTCAAAACTTCATATCAAAAAACCCAACGCCGTTCTGTTTTGAAAACATTCATCTTTCCCCCTTATTTTCACATTTAGATATAGTTTCATACTTGCAATAAAAAACTAATCCGAATTTTTTAGTATTTTTAATGAAAATATAATTAACATGTCTTAATCTATCATGTCATGAATTAACAAGGAAAAACCAGACAATTGACGTATAAAAAAATCATCAAACAATTCAAATGAAAATAATTTCACATTTTTCTAACCATAATTCATATCCTAAATGAAAATCAAATGAACCTTTCCAACCCTGAACAAGAGAAGATATTGGACCTTTGTACTAAATTTACACCCATAATTTTTTTATAAAAATGATTGTATACACAACATGACACGTTGTAATAGAATAAAAGGGAGAAGATAGCTTTGTAAAATTTAGGATAATAGTAAGTAATGCATGTGTGTGTGCACATTCGTGTTCTTTTTCCTATTTAGATACGAATAAAAGGACATTGCCATTTATAAGACAAAATAGATTTAAAATAGTTGCATGGCATGATCATTATTAGATGTTAAAACAAATTTAAGATGGTCTAACTAAAAACTAGGGATATGAAAAATAAATGCATATATGATTTCTTTTGAGACACTAATCAATGGACGTTGTTTTTTATAAGACATAATAGTTGTAAATAGCTACTTGTCTCTATCAAGTTGAAAATAAAATATAAAATATGTATACAGAATGTTTAGCTCCAATGTATATTTCGTCTAAGTTTAGAGATGAAATATTGTAAGTGACGTAGCTAATTTGACATAAGATGGCACACATATAGAATGTGTAGCTCCAATGTAGATTTCATCTAAGTTTAGAGGTGAAGTATTTTAAGTGACCTAGCGAGTGCTGCATTTACAACTATGGTGCGGACTATTTGGAATGGAAAAAGTATAGGTAAGTCTAAAGACCTAGAATTAAACAAGCTATTTGTACATGTCAGCAAGTTAACAATAATAACACATAAAAAGAAACTGATTAATGAAGATAATATCGACAACTTGAGCAACATTACAATCAACTTCACAACCGTAGAGATACCCGTGTGCTACTTTGTATTATGTTATAATTCTATTTGTTCAAGTAATAAGATTACCAGGTTTTTTCTGAAAATGAATACCTAGAGATCATTTATTAGCTTCTAAAGGTGCTCTGTTGGCAATCCAGCTATTTGGCCTACCAAAATGCTATTGTTAAAGCTACAAAGAAAGTGCCAACAATATAAGTTCGAATTGCCTATATTCTATGTTTTATTGGTGGGATTAGCATTGTATTGCTAGTTTAAGAAAGAATAAACTACCAGCAGCACAAGTTACCGTATGAACAAAAAGAAGTATGCACAACATGGCTCACTGGTTCTTTGTAGAATAAAGCAGGGAAGGCAAGATGGTCCTATCAAACTATAAGGTAAGAGCAAGTAATGCATATGTTTTATTTTGAGATACAAATAAAGGATATTTCCTTTTCTAAGATAGAAAGCTTTCAAACAGCTGCATGGAATGACTTATTCAGATGTCAAACAGAATTAAGCTGCTCTTATTAAAATTAGGGATAGGAAAAAGTAATGCATATATGCTTCTTTTGAGACATCAATCAAAGGATACCACTCTGTAGAAGATAAAAAATTGTAATGTAGTTACTCATACAAGACACTAGGTATCAAGTCAATTGAAAATAAAATAACAAATACGCATAATATAGCTTTTTTTTAGATGTATAATAAATCCAACATGTCATGGTAGACATACAGGATAGCTACCTTTAATGGTGCTTTCATATTATCTAAGTTCATTTAGAGATTAAAAAAAACATTTGATGGCCGGACGAACACTACCGTGTAATGTGATGGTGTGCGATTTCTTTTGAGATAATGAAGATTATTTTTTACTAGAAACATATAAGAATAAATGTAAAATATTACCATACAAGACTCTTGCCGTCAAGTAAATAAAAATAAAATATAACTTTGTAAAACCCCTTTCTTGTGTAGTGCTACTTTTTACAGATGTCGGTGTCTTCCAGATGATCTAACCCAAGTCACCGGCTTGGGAAATGAAAATACTCACCACTTTAATACAACTTCGTTTGTTAATCAAAATAAAATGGAAATAGTGATTATTTTATATAATTATTAATAGAAACAATAACTGCATATTAACTTGTTACTTGTCATGAAATATTTTATAATTAAAGAACTTTGACAAACATAAAAATATGTTCATTTCCCCTGTAAATCAAAATCGGCTTGTTTGCATGACGGATGGAAATACTTATCCTATGACAACTTTATTGTTAAATGTCTATACATATATCAATAATCAGGTAGTGGAATCATTTCCATATTAAGGGATATCAAATCTTCATATGGCTAAGGATCAAAACTTGAAAGAAACATTAAAGAAAGCCAATCATTGTCGTTGTAGTATAGTGGTGAGTATTCCCGCCTGTCACGCGGGTGACCCGGGTTCGATCCCCGGCAACGGCGTTTGTTTTTTTTTGGTCGAAGAGATTATCAGTTGAAGTTGAACTTTATCCACCTTCATGAATTTCATCGTTACAACATTTACAAACATCTGCAATTAGCTTATTTCTCTAGGATTGTTGTCTTATCCGCGCTTCATTATGTTTGAATAAATTTGATTCTCGTTTTTGTACGTCATCAAGATATACAACCACACTAGCATTCACAAATCATACAAGCCTGCTGTAGTAGTTTCTGTATTAGATGGAGTATAAACTTGTTTTCATAGCATGGTTGAATTCATAAATACAGTCCCTTATTGAATGTGTATCCAGGAAAATATTACCGAGTTTGACTGTCTACACACACACACTCTAACATAATGAGAACAAACCAGTGTTTAAAAAACGTGATAATCATGATTAAACCAGTTTCAACTTGTGTATCTCATCTAATTATGTAGCAAAATCATTTGCTTCCAAGCAACTAGCTAACTAAAGTTATATCTATAGTCGCCTTTCTCAATTTCTACCAAAAAACAACAATTTTGCACTTAAGCTATTATGGACAAATATAAATATTATAATTCAATTCCCTAAATTTATACCAACATTGCGTGGTAGGTCTTATGAATCAGTATCAACTAACTACAAACTTCAATCAACATATTTGAACTTGCAAATTAGAAAACTAACTTTTCTAGCACCAAATGATTTCCTCACAAAACTAAATGCTTCTTGAGGCAACATCACCGATCATACAACGTTAATAAAAACAAACCATCAAAGTCAACACGAAACCCATAACAAAATACAGAACTCACTCGCAGGAAATTAGAGATGGGCCAAGCAATTCAGCTGAATCAGCAGAAGAAACCTTGCCTTGACCTTCGCCCAGTAACTATAACAGTTTCCAAAATCCTTTGTTCGGATTGGATTAGGGATTTCGGCAGCTTTTCTCCAACGCGTACTGGCATCTTCCATTTACCTTTCCGCATCCGATTAAGGATTCGGCTTGAAGTGTGGATGAGAAATTACTAGGGTTAGGGGTCCAGGAAAATCAGGATGAAAATGGCGGGAATTCAGAAGTATTGGGGAAGTGCGGCGATTGGATGATGGCCCAAAAATGTTGTGAGGCCCAAAATATAATAGCATGTGTATATTCGTTACTGTAACCTTTTGGCATTTGACGGGTTTTTTATGGTTTTGTTCACGAGGGATGTCGCACTTGCACAAAGCTTCACATAGGTAAACCAAGTCAAGAAATCATTCAGATGTTCGTCACGAAATAAGTGTAATGTTATAAGAAGAGTGCGTGAAAAATGATCGGACAACCGTTAAAGTTTTATCGATCCCAACACTTTAGTTAATTTTTATGACTTGAAAACTCGTGTCATATAGCTTTGTATTTAAATTTAAGCATGTATATGGATATGCCAATCCAAATCTAACGTTCTTCTATTTTTTTTGTCTAAGATAAATAACGCTAGAGTTCATCAGTTAACCGTCATAAATGAAAATACAAAACATTATTTACTGAAATAAATGAATAAATAAATTGTTATGGCAATATCAACAACCTTTGTTTACTATTAAAAAAAAAACTAAAAATGTAATGAAATAACAAACCATTAAAAGAAAATTCTCAATGATTGCATTTTCCCGCCTCATTTGACTATGTTTGTTTCATGTCCGCCCTTGACGGGTTTCTTCATCAACCTCAAATAACGAGTAATTTGCGAGGATCTATGAATGCATTGTGCAATCAAATATTCATCAATAATGTGGAAAACTCTGAAAATGGAACAGTAAAAAACGTAGAGATTTAGATTGTTCAACCCTTGAGGGATCTACGTCCACTATGAATTGATATTTTACTGCTTTAGAGCTTCGAATTTTACAACGGCTCTACAGGGTTTGTAGTACTATTCAGTTTCTCATAATTTGTTTCTTTCCCAATTGAGAAGAAAGAATTTTATAGAGCGGTTAATGTAACGACCTGTATTTTTAACGATGGATATTTAAATAATTGATCTAAATATAGAATCGTTAATTAATTGACAATCCAAAAAAAAATGATTTTTCGCGTACAGTTGAATTAGGACTCGAGACCACTTCCGCTGAGTCCGGATCGACGTTGCAAATTAGGATGAATATAAACATCGCTATATTTCGAGATAAGACGATCTGATGGCCAAAACGATTTCGAAATGCGCAAAATTGTCATCCTGAAGCGTTGTCTAGAGTAGTTGTGAAATTTATACCATTAAGACCGAAAAAATGAGATAATATACGCAAATGAGTTTCGTTGTGATCGGATGCGCCATGTGATCGTCCGAGCTCGAAACGTACGGCAATTTATGTGAGAAATCAAATAAATCGAGTATTATATTAATATATTACAAATCCTCACTTAACCACCTTTCTCACGTTCATTTTATTGTTCGATTAATTCATCCAAAAAATGGTCGGTACTCTCTAATCCCATTCAAATATCAAAATTTAGCGATTCACTCCATTATAAATCATGAAACCAACTCCGTTGAGCTCGTATCGAAGAGAGCTTCGAACCCATATGGATATTGAAGGGTGCGACACCGACTGGGAAGATCGACCTAGTGTGGATGGTAACTAGGGTTAGACTTCATCAGCAATTGAAGAGGCGATAGGCAAATCGGAGGACACCGTCGTGTTTCTCTTGTCGAATAGCACCTCTCTGTGTCAACGGTTCTTGGCACGACCCTTAATTGTGAAATGCGACATTTCCTGTAGCCGCATGACCTCATCAGGTCGTGAATTGCATCTCTTAGTCAAGCATTAAGAAGTGGATGCCCTCGCGGAGAGATCGTGCAGTGTGATGCGTGGCCGAAGACGGCACGACGTTTCGTCGAGAAATGAAGGAGAATGGCAGGAGAGAAGATTATCAGGGTTGGGTTGACATGCACAAACATATACGTATAGGAAATTGTCAAATTGGGGAAGAAGGATTTAGTGTTAATTAAGGTAATTTACTTTTAATTAAGTTAACTAATTATTTTGTTAATCTCAAATCTTATAAAACTCATATCTTTTACGTACAAGGTCCATTTTGGATGCGGTTTTTTGCGCTGCACTCATGATGGAGGGCTCTACGACTTGACATTAGTTTGGTCAGCTTTTGTTGAGGTGAGCGATATTGTCTCTCATGATACTATGATTGTTGGAATATCATAAAAGTGGTATTTTGAAATGATTTGCAATTTTAAAATGTGATTTAATTATGTATGACACCTATTTGGTTTTTACAAAAGAGATTAAAAGTACTTTAAAATGGTTTTAAATCAAATATCACATTTTTTCATTGACATGCTATTTTAGAAAATTGCTAATTTTAGGTTGTCTTTAATATAAATCCCCCGTTGGTTGATATAGATGCATTATACACGTATATTATATTGGATGTATGTATGCTTGTTGGTTGGATGTATGCTTGTTCAATTGTTTTGGTTGTAAACATTGGTTTATTGGCGATCCAGCGTTGAGAATATTATGTGCGTTAGGGTTTTGTACCTGTTGATTGGAAACCAAAACGAAAGAGATAAGTTATATAAGAGTACTGAAATGCATGCTAACGAACTGAAGATGGAAGACGATGGACTGGGACGGACTTCGGACATCTGGATGGATGCCAGATGTTTTCATTTGGTTTGTACTATGCATTTTTGGTTACGTACATGATCAAAGTGGTTGGTGTTGGCCACTATAGAGTGGTCTGTCCCCATCACTGTTGATAATGGCCGATTTGGCCGATCTTTAGCCTGGATGGTGAAGTGGCTTCGAGGAGCGCGGTATGGTTGTTTGTTCGTGCGGCCAACTTTGGGTCTAGATGTTATTGCTTTACGATGAGTGACTCCAGTAATCCCAACAAAGTGACATTTTGACATGATAGTTTCAAGCCTTAAGATGGTAGCTCGTTGGTGCATGGAGTTAGATTCAGAGGTCGGAGGCTTAATGTCGAAAGGAGTCATGATTGTTTTCCGCATGGGCAGGTTCTTTAGGTGTGGCCCATGAATAGAATGTTGAATGGTTCTATCGTGGAAATGGGTGAAGCAATGAAGAGCTTGGATACACATGTCAAGGGATCCTTGGTACTTGAAATGTTTCTGTTGTACCAAGACAGAGCAGGGGTATTGTGGGGACACCTATAGGTACTTTGTTCGGTTACCCCGAGTCGGTTGATTGGATCCTTATAACCTAGGCCGGTTGATTGGGTCTAGTATCCAACTTTGAGCAGCGATGCACGTATCTAGCTTCGGGCTACGAGATACGCGAGTACAACTGAAAATAGAGATTTACCCACCGTAGGCAGTTGAAAGGTCATACAAGTTATCGTACATCTAAAGCACGCTAAGTGACAGTTAGTATTGTTTGATTGATGCTATATTAATTCCGGTTGCTTCACTAGCCACCTATCACTCTAGTGATGTCACATGATGTAGGTTTATGGATAGGGATACCTAGGCACCCCGACATTGTACTTAGTATAGAGTACCCCTTATGATATTGGTAGAGTAGCATATTATTATAATGACCCTAATTTTAACAAACATTATTTAGGACATTTGATTAGATAAACTAAATGAAATAATGTAGATAGTTAAGGGATGTATAAGCAAAAGAGAATTAAAAATAAGCAAGTAGGAGGAATATGGTAAGGATAAAATGGGAACATCCTTCATTCTAATACCATAAACCCTTCCATTTTTCATTCCCTGTTCATTTTAACATTCACAAACAAAACTAAAAATCTAAGGGAGCTCGATCGGCCACCATTAAGGAGATTCAAGAAGAAGAAAAGCTAGGATTCAAGTAGAAAACATAAGGAAATCAATCAAAGGGAATATCTCAAAAACTAAGCTAAGGTGAATAATTTGATTTACATCTCACTTTTGAAAATGATCTCGGTTTCATGGTTTGATCCGAACTATTTTGCGAATATATGTCATATTATGTTTATTTAAATGGATATATACGCTTGTTGATGATTTTTATGAAATCATATGGATTTATGATATGTTTAAATAAGAGAACCTATTAAATGAATCCAAATGAGTTGCGTTTTTGATATATGATCAAAAACATTATTTTAAAGTAGGTTTCGAGTTTCATGATTTTCTAAGCAATTGTGGATTTATTATGAATTTTCTATAAGAGAAAATAGTTGGTATTGGGTTTAAATTATTTAAGGTAATTATATAATGATTTTGGGTATGAAATTTATACATGATACAAAACACATTAAAAGTGAATTATTGTGATTTTTGGAAAATTTTCCTATATATTTTACTATGTATAAAATTATTTAAGTTAACGGACTTAAACGTTTTATATGTTTTATCAAGGAAAGTGGCTTATTTGCTCAAAAAAGTTTTAAATTGTTAATTTTGAATTCGGCAGCCTTTTTCGAAAGAATTGGCAACCAATCCTATTTTGACGAATTAGGCAAGTTAGATGAAAAAGAATTACTTTGAAAGGCATAAAACCAGTTTTGTTTCGATTTACAACTTTGCCACTTTCATTACTTGCTTTCGTCCACATGCCCAAAAGGCCTTTCGCATCCATTCGAAACCAATGTACATGGTATCAAGCAATTGAAACGAAGTGTATTGGAGAAAGGTGAAAGGGACCATGTCGAAGGCATGCTTTCGAAGGGGTTGCTTTTAACTTGTCTTTGTTTTTAAAAAGAGGCTTTCGAACAAGTTGCGGCTTGCCTTTGTTCTTGAAATGAGCTTTCGAAAGAGTTGCCGCTTACTTTTGTTTTAAAAGAAGATTTTTAAAGAATAGTCGCGTTTGAACCTATTATATACCCATGCTGTCGTATTCATACCTTTCAAATTAGTTAAGATCATTTTTCTTTATAGCCTTAACAATGTATTCGAAAGGGGTGCTTTCGCCTTTTTGTAACATTCCCCTACTTGGAGGCCCAAAACTAATGGTTATGGATGATGCAGTCATCCATAGTTATTATTCTTTGATGATCAAATACGGCGGTGCTAGATTCATTGATACACGGATCATAAGACAATAGAGAAAATTTAACAATTCAAAAACATATTTCCACATTCCATTCAAAACATTCCATGTTCATTGCATAATCCCAAAACATTAACCACATTCAGCAAAATATAATTATTACACATATACCAAGAGTGACATATGAAAATGCCCCCTTGGTCGATCAGATTATATAATAAGGCTAATAAATCTGCCTTTGCATCCAAATACACAGCGAAAAAAGATAACTCTAAATAACTAACTGCCTCATGCATGCCTTCGGAAGCTTTATTCGTCTAAGAAGAGAACCCGAAAACTTTAAATCTCAAACTACTCAAAATCAATTAAATACCCGAGAGTTTAAGTGGAAAACAAAAACTTCGAGTCAGACATAAAGCCTGGTATGAATGATAATCTAACATCTCAATCCTTCTAGATATCTAATGAAAATCATTTTCCCAAATAATATCACTATTATTTCTCCAAAACCATTGAAAATCATTTTCAAACTCAAAAGGAATTAAATTTTCAAATTCCAAATCCTTTCAACTCATATTCAAACATTACTCTGGAATTTTGCCTCATTTTAATTATAAATCACATTATAATTCATATTTATAAATTTCATTTATTAAATGAATTTATTTCCAAATCTTTGGTTATACCATTATTTACTCATTTCAATTACCATAACAACAATGATAATAATTTAATATTATCACTTTCTAACAACCAAACAACCATATGTACTTATAATAATTACGAAAAATTATTTCTTTCATATATAAAAATAATTTTGGGCAAAATTATTTCATTTATCCACTTTTAAAAACAATACTGTGTCGGTTTTACTAGTTTAAGAGTTTAGAAATCCTTATCGATATAATTGTCCAGACTACATCGACCAGAATTTATAAACACTCAACCGATAAGTCAACACAATATAAAACAATTTATATTCACTAACAAATATGTGCTCATATCTACTGATACACTCAAACTGATTCTAGAGCACGGAATAAGATAATAATGATGGTGTTGGTAAAAATAGTGTTGAATTTTTTTTTAAATTTTCAATCTGCTGATTTCAACCATCAAAATTTGGACTATATCAGATAAAGATGGTGTTGGTGTTGAAAGAAATGGTTATACTAAAATTGGATTCAATAAACTAAAATGAAATTGGTAGGTGCTATATTAAATGAATAACGAGCTGTTCATTTAAGCATTTATACTTTTATTTATATTGAAAGTTTATCATTCAATTATCAAGCATTTCAATCTCCAATGAAAACAACATTACGACAAGGAAGAGAAAAATGAACACTAATTCGTCGTTTGGATAATGATTGCAATTTCATCTATATATTTAATTGTAATTGAAATGATGCATTTATATTCTCAGTTAAATGCATGGATATGCAAATCAAACCCATAAAACCCCAACTTATGATTCATGTAAATTCGACAAACAATAAATTCCAATTATCGATGCAAATTATAAACATCTAAAGCATGCTGTTAAATTTGTTAAAATAACCTCTTTCTTGCATTCAAAATTGTTGCAAGCAGCATCAACAATTGAAAACAATGGGCTCAAATTGAGAGCACTAATTAGGAGGAACAACTTCCAACCGAGAGCCACAGGTAATAGTGAGAACGATTTGACAACGAGCAAGAAGGCATCCGAAGTGGCAGGCTCAGTAGGGTAGAATGAAGAGAGGCAAACAATTTGGGGAAGAAGATCGGTCGCGGTTCAATAGCACTATGGCTTTGATGGAAGAAAATTGCGTTTGTTTGGGTTTTGGGTAAAATGATACGTTGGAGTGATCTGTTAAGTCCGCAGGTGGGTTTTGATATTTTTAGGGAAAAAGCATTTGGTAACCGATTGTTAATCAATAGCAAAGCGAAAATTGTTAATTAAATAGTTTGTGTTATCTTATGCAAAATTAGGTTAGATAAAACAAATAAAATGTATTTATTACGCTCGTAGTATGGGTATTTCTATTATTTATTTTGGTTTTATCCAAAACAATATGAGGTTTTAAAATAATCAATTTTATATTTTAAAATTATTAACTCTAAAATAAAATTATCAAAATATCAAAAGTCGTTAAAATTTATAATATATATAGTACGTAACAATGATATAAATTTGATTAAAACTGACAACTAGTTATGTGTTAAAGATAAACAATACTAATTTATTTCCTCAACTTTTATACTATAAATGCATTTTATAAAACAATTTTGGTCACAAATCTCTATCAAATTTGCTATAGAATAATGATGAAAATGATTATTTTTATATTAATTTCCTTAAATTCCTTAAATTGTAGGATTAAGCAATATACCTAAAATATTTAATAGAGTACCGAAAACAAAATGTAAAAAATAAAGAACACAAGATATGTCCAACTTGGTTATAATATCTATTGCCCATTCATGCCCCTAAAACTATTATTAGAATTAAATATTAAAATGCTTACAGGTAGTAAACTCGGAGACACTGCTACTCTAATTCTATTCATAATAATTCTACTTGAACTCAATTCCCTCGTATTAGATCCCCAAAATACAACAAGTAGCTAAAAAATTTCTAGTGTTCAAAGAAAATGAAAAAAAAAATACAATTAAAAAGTTAAATAGAAACTCGCTCAAGTATCACGTGCACATGCCACTTCAGCCCACACTCTCTCCTCTTTATATTTCTTTTTAATTTCCTTCTTCAAAAAGAAAGCGATTCTTCCCAAAAGCTTCACAAAAAATTTCAATGCAAAGCAGAAAGTGCCGCCTTCAATCTAAACTTGCTGCCGTCTAAAATTTGATGTTGGTGTTTGAAGTTTTGGGTGTTGATGGGTGAAGTTTTGCATGTTGATGGGTGAAGGAGGCAAGCTTGCTTATGAATTGATTGTAAATAGGAGGAGTTCTATGATTCGGGACTGATCAATAGTTGATAGAAATAAAATTGATTTTGATTTGCGGATGATAATGAAGATGTATTGAGTAATGGTGATTTTGACGTGTAATGGAGCATTGTTTATGTAGGCCAGTGGAGGAATTATATGTGTATAGAAAAATATATGTGAGAGGATATATAGGGAAAGAAGATAATTTGTTTCCCTACATAGAAAATAGAATCCATATAATGGAAAATAAATTTTGTAATATCTTACAGAATATATCATCTGATTGTGTGTGTATTTCTTTGCTTTCATTTCTATTTATTTTCCTTTCTTTATATATACAGCATTTGATTGTGTGTGTATTACCTTTCTTTATATATTCACTTTATTGTTAAATGTCTCTACATATATCAATAATCAGGTAGTGGAATCATTTCCATATTAAGGGATATCAAATCTTCACATGGCTAAGGATCAAAACTTAAAAGAAACATTAAAGAAAGCCAATCATTGTCGTTGTAGTATAGTGGTGAGTATTCTCGCCTATCACGCGGGTGACCCGGGTTCGATCCCCGGCAATGGCGTTTGTTTTTTTTTTGGTCGAAGAGAGTATCAGTTGAAGTTGAACTTTATCCACCTTCATAAATTTCATCGTTACAACATTTACAAACATCTGCAATTAGCTTATTTCTCTAGGATTGTTGTCTTATCTGCGCTTCATTATGTTTGAATAAATTTGATTCTCGTTTTTGTACGTCATCAAGATATACAACCACACTAGCATTCACAAATCATACAAGCCTGCTGTAGTTGTTTCTGTATTAGATGGAGTATAAACTTGTTTTCATAGCATGGTTGAATTCAACAATACAGTCCCTTATCGAATGTGTATCCAGGAAAATATTACCGAGTTTGACTGTCTACACACACACTCTGTGATGTCCCGGAAATTTGGGCAATATTTATTTAATAATTTCATTTATAATTTATTTTAAAATGTGAAATACTGGTTTAATAATCCAATTCAAACATAATTTTCTTCTGAAAATTTATAATTATTTTGTTAATAAATAATATTCTTTTGAAAATTTATAATAATGATTGAGTTTGAGAATCTTATTGTTTTAAAATGTTGAAAATATTTTAATGATAAAATTTTCTTTATAAGCTGATTTAAAAATATTTTATTTATAATGTATATATGTGTATACATTGTAAATAGATGTTTTGATTTTATTTTAAAATTTAATAAAAAGATCTTTTCAAATTTATAATATATATATAGCTATATAATTTATGAATTGATTTATATTAAATTGAAAATAGTATTGAACTTTTCTTAAGTCAATTAATAAATCTATCTTGTATTTTCAATAGTAATTATAGTAAATATTTTGTTATAAATATATATAGTTAAGAATTGTATTTTTATAATAAAGTTTATTTTGTTTTACTTTAAAATTGTTTTGAAATAAATTTAGTTTATTTATATTTAAGTATAATATGTTGATTTGAAATCTTTTAAATAAAATATAATTCAACATTGTTCTTTTCTTTCTAAAAAGTTTCTCTTTTGAAATTTGTTTTAAATAATTCTTAAAATATTCAAACAAATATTTGTATATGTTTGGATAATTCATTTGTAAAGACTAAATACATATGAAACATATATAAACATCTTAAACTTAAATTAGAATTGGTTTTATCTTTAATTAAAAACATTTGTAAACATAGAATTTATCTTTATATTTAAAATCTTACAAGTGTTTAACATTCATGTTTTAAGTAGACACTTGTAATTTATTTTCATAGCTAATTAACAAGTGGCAATACAAATGAATATTTGAATTTATTAGTTTAGATAAAACTTAAAACATATCTTTTGTTTTCAACATTTTTATCTTCTACTAAATAAAAATTCAGATCTGAGAAAACTAAAATCCAATTCACTCTCAAAATCCCTCAACCCAAATTCAATAAGATCTGCAAACTCAATCTGCAAATCATATTTATTAAGATCTGCAAACACATTCTTTTAAACTCTGCAAAATGGAAATCCAAATTCACAAATCTGTAGATCATGTAACCTGCAAGCAAAATGTATACTACCTGTAGATTCAAATTTGCAATCTGTAAGATCATTTCAAGCAAAGATAATGGAAGCATGCAGACCAAATTATCACCAAATGCAGTTTCCAGGCTTACCTACTTCAAGCTAAAACCAAT
Organism: Allium cepa; assembly: GCA_030765085.1. Taxonomy (NCBI): domain Eukaryota; kingdom Viridiplantae; phylum Streptophyta; class Magnoliopsida; order Asparagales; family Amaryllidaceae; genus Allium; species Allium cepa. The sequence continues at coordinate 963,920,211 of CM060928.1, forward strand.
TTCAAACTGCAAGTTAGCTCAGATTCATGTTAGCTCTGATTCAAGCATGCAAGGAATTCAGGTTGCAGGGGAATGTTTGGCATTTGGAATGCATGCTCTTTTTCAATTTTAAGGTGAGTAAATATTTGTTTAAAAACAGTTTCTACCTTTATATTTTTAAAACTAAGTTAACAAGATTTGCAAAGCTTAAAGATAATTCAAATGCCTTTCAAATAGGAAGAACTGTTAAACAGTGATAATTAAGAACTGCTCTGTTCTTTTTGATAGTGAGTGACCCCAAATTTATATGTTGTTTAAAATTTTGTTTGTGCATGAGATGAATACATGCTTGACTGTTGAGTGTGATTAGGCCTGCATACATAAATCTGGGGTATGCAGATAAGTGTGTTGAGAATTTCTGCAGATATGATTCTGTTACTTCTTGGATTTAAATACAAATCTACTTATTTATGTATGAATCTTAGTTAGGACTTATTATGTAAACAATTTGAGTTTGTGTTGTATGGATTAGGTTTGAGAAAATTGTAGTTTTAAAAATATAAGATCTGTCACTGTAAAAAAAAAAAAATATAATAACAACAGAAATTGTTTTCAAAAAGTAAGTTCGCCAATATCTTTAAGTCCTTCAAAAACAAGTTTAAAACTTAGGGCAGGTTTAAAAACATGGTTACTAAAAACATGCATCACAGTTTTAATAGCTACTGAGTAGTCTGTGATTTTGGTCTGTGCAGTAGTTGAGATTTTTGGGGTATAAATTCATAAGTTACTTGAGATCTGAAATTTCATCTGAAGATGGGAGTTTGACTGGGAAATGAGGGGAAATAAGGGAAGTTGGTCATAGAGTTTGTGTTGATGGCAAGAGTGGGTTTCAGGTTTGAATTCCAATTGAAAGTGATGAAGTTTTGTCACTGTCTGAAACTATGTGATGGTTCGAGTGTACTGAGAATTTGGGGTATTGCAAAAGGTGTATAGGAGGAGCAGTGGCCGGAGTTAGAGGCCATAAGATGACCAGAGTGAGTTGTGATGATGGTTGACAGGTTTTGTTGATTCTGGTGCAAGTTTTGGAGGTGCGGGTTTGGTGACTCGAAGATGGTACCGTGCAGTTGCTGTTGTGACTCGAAGGAAGATTTGGATTGACTCGAAGTAATTTGTGATGGTCTCGGGTTAGTGTGCAGGGTATAAACCTGAGTTGGTTTTTTTTTAAAAATCTGGAAATTTAAAATGTTTAAAAGCTATGAGTTAAAATTCAAGTATAGTTTGAATTGAATTCAAGTAAGTTTTGAATTCAGAAAGTTTAAATGATAAATTTAAATTTAAGGAAGATTTAAATTTAAATCTGGAAAAAACAGTAAGGGTAGTTTTCAGGATTTAAATCCAGATTTTTATTAAAAACAGTTTTGGTTTTTTTTTTAAATTTTTTAAAGGAATTCAGTGTTTAAAATTAAAATTCAAATTCAGGTGTGAATTTGAATCAGATTCAGGAATACTTTGAATTCAAAATGAAACATTTGAATGATAAGCAAGATTTAAAATTGGGTTTGAAATCAAATTCAAATATGATTTCAGTTTTTACTTTAAAACCTGTTTTAATTCAAATCAGTTTGAAAAGTTTTGAATATTGAACAAAAATGTTATTAAGTAGAATTTAAATATGAATTTGATTTCTAATAAGGTTTGAATTTAAAAGAATTCTTTCTTTAAGTATTAAATAAAATTATGATATGTTAACTTTAAATTGGAAGTTGAATTAAATTTTAGGAATGTATTATTTTAATACATTTTGAATATTAATTAAGTTATAAATAAGTAAATGAATTATTTTGGAAATAATTAAGAATTTACTTATTTATTTGATTTTAATTTATAACTTGAATTAATTTATAATTAAAAATGATTAATGTATAATTAATTCAAGTAAGGAATTAATGGAATGTTGTTAATTATCAAGGATAATTAATAATTAATTAATATAATTAATTTTGATGGATTAATTAGATTAATTAATTTAAGATAATCAATTGTAATTTAAGTATAATTACTTTATAAAAGTAATTAAGGGATTAATTATTTATTGTAATTAATTCCAATAATGTGCTTTGTTAAATTAATTAATTTAGTTTAATTAATTTAAGAATAATTTAATAATTAAATGATAATAATTACTTAATGTAATTTATGGAGCAGATTACTTAGAGAAGTTGTAATTGATAATTACTGGAATGTAACTAAGGAAAGGTGATTTATTTAAAAGTAATTTGGATAATTACTTTTGTAATTAATCAAGGATTAATTAATAAATATAATTAATTAGTGGATAATTAATTTATTAAGGAAGTAATTAAGGGTAGTTAATTACTGGATTTAAATATTAATCAAGGTGATTAATAATTGTAATTAATTTTTAATTGAGTAATCAATTTAAATATTAATTAGAGATCATTAATTATTATAATTAATGATGTAATTAAGAATTGTTTAATTAAATATTAATTAATTAATTAAGTGATTAATTAATTGTAATTAATTAAGGGTGAATGTAATTAATTATAGTTAATTAATAAATTAAGTAATTAAATGTTAATTACTTATGATAAGGTTAATTAATTTTATGGAGTTCAGTTAAGACTAATTACTTATTGTAATTAGTGAATGATTAATCAGAGATGTTTAATCAAGTTTAATACTTAATGATTAATTAACTAGGTTGATTAATCAATATATTTATAAGCAGGATTTATAGGTGAGTAATTAATTTAATTTATTTTAAATTAATTAAGGTTAGTTGTAATTAATTTAATTCATTTTAAATTAATTATAAATGATGGATAATATATCATTGCTTATGGATGATATTGATATACCTTTGGATGGTTGTGATCTCAGAAATGAGATGAGTAGTATCTATAGGATATGGATGCTTAGTTATAGTATGATGGATTATTTGGTTGTGATGGTTGTTGTTGAGATGATTGACTGTTGTGATGATTATCTGTTATGATAATATTATGGGTTATCTGTTATGATGAATATGTGTAGTTTATCTATCTGTGTGAAATAGATAAAAATTAAATGAGTTAATTGTTTAAAACCCTTAAGTATAACTTGGACATTAAAATGGCGTTTGGTTTCGGTGAGACCGGGATCGGGTTTCCATATTTGGATATCCGAAAACCACATCGATTCCAATTAAACGTTAGGTCGTTAATCCAAGTGGAGCAAGTGAAGACTCGAGGTGTAAGGGCTATACGTCAGTATAACTCTGTGGGTGATTCCGTAATGAGTTTGACGGAATAGTACTTATAGGTTCGAGATGGTGGTTTAGAGTGCAAGGGTTATTGTCGTTAACTCTGAGGGTGATTCCAATACGAGTGTAACGAAATAATGCCTTCGGTTTCGTTCGAACCCGGAACGAACTTGTATGGATCGAATGCTTTCAGAACATCGTCAGGTGGACGATGAGCATTCTAAGATAGATGTGTTCTTTAAAGGTAATCGCAGCCTCAAGCCTCATCAACCGGGAATGGCTAAAACAGGGGAGGTGCAGCAAGGCTTCGTGGGTCGCGCCCACTGGAGGGCGAGATTTACCCCTGTCTAGAGGTCCCTTTATATTTCGGCTGTGTGGACGGTTTTTGAGCTCCAACCGTCGGGGTGGTCTTGTTCGGGACTGTTCAGTAAGGAACGGTGCCGGCCTTGTGTTGCAGGGGAGTTAGGGTGGCTCCTCGGTACGGTGATCTAGGCCACGTACTGTGACGGGCGGTACCCCGGTAGCCCTGCCATTGATGGAATCCAAAATCCAATAAGTGCCTGTACGGTTTTGATTGTGCCCAACTATGTTGGAACGTGAGATGCAAGCATTCCAGCTATTTCTGTATTTTATTTTGAAAACCCTAGACACTATTATAATATCACTGGATTTCCTATCAAATGTTTTGGTTAGCGTAAGATAAAAACTTTTCCATGTTTATGTGTGGGAAGTCTTACGTGATACCTTTTGTTTTCAAAGGATTTTCTAAAGTTAAGCAACTTTTAAACTATTTACTCACACCAGACCCCTGTCTGACCCGAGTGTTTATTTTCTGTTTTATTAAACTCTTGGGTACTCATATTATGTATGAGTAGTCAAGTGATTCAGGATTGCTTTGACGAGTTATGGAGGAGCAAATGGAGCAGGAGGCTTCTGCGTTGTAGTTATCTATTTTCCGCTGTGTTGGTATCTCTGAGTCGTCTCTCTGAGTTATTTCTTGTACTGTTTAGAGTTGTATAACTAGACAGATGTTTATAACTGTCTAGTATGTGTTGTATTGGCTGTAAAACTCTGATGTATATGATACTATGTAAAGTATTATGTGATATATTATATTTTATTCGTTCCGCTGTGAGATTCTGATGTTGTTTGTGTTCTTCTTTCTCTTTCTTTTCTTCTTCTATCCCTTTCTTTCTTCTTAGCGATGCAACTTCCTGGAGTATGGAAGTTGGGTCGTTACAACGTGGTATCAGAGCAGTAGGTTGAGTGAATACCTAGGCTCTGTAGTGGTGTCTTTCTTGAGAGAGCGTACTTGTAATTTTAAATATAAATATATTTAATTCTACCTATCTGTTGGGTTACCTGTTCAGGTTTTCCAATATAAGTAATAAAGGTAGATGGGGTAGTGGTGTGTGTAACACAACTACCAATGGTTGGAGTTCCGAGTGTTTGAGCTTGGAAGAGATCTGCTAGGGCAGTGTTGGGCATCTTGAGTAGTTTGGCAGTTTGGTGTGAAGGATTTTTCTGATCTCTGGGGGAGAATCTTTTCAAGATTGGAGTGTATCTTTGGATTTTAAGCTTGATCTCACTCGTGTGAGTGGATTTTTCTTGAGTCTGGATCAGTTTGGAGTACTGAAGCTAGCAATGGTATTTTGGCAACCTTAGGAAGGAGTTCTGTTTGTATTTGAGTTTGAGACTCAATCTGACAGAGTGTTTTGTGCTTGGTTTGAGTCGAATTTCCCGAGGGATATCTGTCTTCTGAAGGCTCTTCTGTAAAAGTGGTTGGTGTAGCTTTGAGGTTCGATGAGCTTTTGGGTAAGGAAGTTTTGGCAGCAGTAGCAGCTGTGAGTGGCCTGTATCTTCGATGGTTCTGAAGTCTCTGTGATTCTTTTGTCAGTAGGCCGGGCAGATGGTGAAGCTTGTCCGTTTCTTCTGGAAGCTCAGCTGGGTGTGATGTTTGTGGTTGAAGGTGGACCACTAGTTTCTCTTTGATTTGAAGGCTTTGGCTGTTCTGATTGTTGAAAAGAGAACAATCTGAACTGAGTAGAATCGCAAAAGTGACTTGCGATGATCCGGAGTTTCTGAGTAATCTTTGTTTGGATCGAAGCATCTCTAGAAGATGTTTGAGTTATCGAAGTGGTTTGATATTCTCTGGATGTCTTCGAAGGAGTTAAGTTTTGCATCCGCATCAGGAGATTGAGTTCTGTTTCGACTTGGGTTTTGGAGATTTTATGGAATTTGATGAACAATGTTTTCGGGATAAGTTGATCAAGTTGTACCTGTGTTCATCAACAGCATTCTCGAATCAGAAGTGCGCAGTGGAAGCATGGTGGCAGCTATTCCAGAATAGGAGCACCCGATTTATTGGGGATTTGTGTTTTGTCTTGGATCAGAGGATTTCTACGGGAAATTCGCTTAATCTGGAGACTTGGTGTCTTGTGCATCTGTTCTGTTTTCCGAATAAGTGTTGTTTGTCTGAAGTCTTTTGATATTTGTAGTAGAGTTTGTGTGAAGGATTGGATTGATCTAGAAGTTGAAGGCAGCCCAGGATCGACAGGAAAGATTTGTGGATAAGAGATTAGACCTTTCTGTTTTTCTCAAAGGTTAAGTGATTGATCTACAGGATTGGATTGCCAGTTTGGATAACTGGAATTCGATGAGTTTCATGTATCTCTGAGGGAATACGTGTATGATTTATCCCTGGTTATGGAACCAGCAGTTCTGAAGTTTTGGTTGTTGAGTCAGACTCGTTTGTAGTCTGATATCTTTTCTTGTGTTGTAGATATAGTTGTATAAGAGTTTTGGAGCTTCTTAGTATTGATTGTTTGGATTCTCTTGAGCGAGTATCCCGGTATATATTTATACCTAGGGGAAACTCGATAGAATTTTATCCAGAATTTGTCTGGATAATTAGATTTGTTTGATTGGTTGAATTGGTTGTTTTGATTGTTAGCATATGTTTGATATATGCTTGTGTTTTAAATAAATCTTTAAAGAGATTATTAAATTACCTTTGCTTTTAAATTTCGGGGACGAAATTCTTTTAAAGGGGGGAGGAATGTGATGTCCCGGAAATTTGGGCAATATTTATTTAATAATTTCATTTATAATTTATTTTAAAATGTGAAATACTGGTTTAATAATCCAATTCAAACATAATTTTCTTCTGAAAATTTATAATTATTTTGTTAATAAATAATATTCTTTTGAAAATTTATAATAATGATTGAGTTTGAGAATCTTATTGTTTTAAAATGTTGAAAATATTTTAATGATAAAATTTTCTTTATAAGCTGATTTAAAAATATTTTATTTATAATGTATATATGTGTATACATTGTAAATAGATGTTTTGATTTTATTTTAAAATTTAATAAAAAGATCTTTTCAAATTTATAATATATATATAGCTATATAATTTATGAATTGATTTATATTAAATTGAAAATAGTATTGAACTTTTCTTAAGTCAATTAATAAATCTATCTTGTATTTTCAATAGTAATTATAGTAAATATTTTGTTATAAATATATATAGTTAAGAATTGTATTTTTATAATAAAGTTTATTTTGTTTTACTTTAAAATTGTTTTGAAATAAATTTAGTTTATTTATATTTAAGTATAATATGTTGATTTGAAATCTTTTAAATAAAATATAATTCAACATTGTTCTTTTCTTTCTAAAAAGTTTCTCTTTTGAAATTTGTTTTAAATAATTCTTAAAATATTCAAACAAATATTTGTATATGTTTGGATAATTCATTTGTAAAGACTAAATACATATGAAACATATATAAACATCTTAAATTTAAATTAGAATTGGTTTTATCTTTAATTAAAAACATTTGTAAACATAGAATTTATCTTTATATTTAAAATCTTACAAGTATTTAACATTCATGTTTTAAGTAGACACTTGTAATTTATTTTCATAGCTAATTAACAAGTGGCAATACAAATGAATATTTGAATTTATTAGTTTAGATAAAACTTAAAACATATCTTTTGTTTTCAACATTTTTATCTTCTACTAAATAAAAATTCAGATCTGAGAAAACTAAAATCCAATTCACTCTCAAAATCCCTCAACCCAAATTCAATAAGATCTGCAAACTCAATCTGCAAATCATATTTATTAAGATCTGCAAACACATTCTTTTAAACTCTGCAAAATGGAAATCCAAATTCACAAATCTGTAGATCATGTAACCTGCAAGCAAAATGTATACTACCTGTAGATTCAAATTTGCAATCTGTAAGATCATTTCAAGCAAAGATAATGGAAGCATGCAGACCAAATTATCACCAAATGCAGTTTCCAGGCTTACCTACTTCAAGCTAAAACCAATTTCAAACTGCAAGTTAGCTCAGATTCATGTTAGCTCTGATTCAAGCATGCAAGGAATTCAGGTTGCAGGGGAATGTTTGGCATTTGGAATGCATGCTCTTTTTCAATTTTAAGGTGAGTAAATATTTGTTTAAAAACAGTTTCTACCTTTATATTTTTAAAACTAAGTTAACAAGATTTGCAAAGCTTAAAGATAATTCAAATGCCTTTCAAATAGGAAGAACTGTTAAACAGTGATAATTAAGAACTGCTCTGTTCTTTTTGATAGTGAGTGACCCCAAATTTATATGTTGTTTAAAATTTTGTTTGTGCATGAGATGAATACATGCTTGACTGTTGAGTGTGATTAGGCCTGCATACATAAATCTGGGGTATGCAGATAAGTGTGTTGAGAATTTCTGCAGATATGATTCTGTTACTTCTTGGATTTAAATACAAATCTACTTATTTATGTATGAATCTTAGTTAGGACTTATTATGTAAACAATTTGAGTTTGTGTTGTATGGATTAGGTTTGAGAAAATTGTAGTTTTAAAAATATAAGATCTGTCACTGTAAAAAAAAAAAATATAATAACAACAGAAATTGTTTTCAAAAAGTAAGTTCGCCAATATCTTTAAGTCCTTCAAAAACAAGTTTAAAACTTAGGGCAGGTTTAAAAACATGGTTACTAAAAACATGCATCACAGTTTTAATAGCTACTGAGTAGTCTGTGATTTTGGTCTGTGCAGTAGTTGAGATTTTTGGGGTATAAATTCATAAGTTACTTGAGATCTGAAATTTCATCTGAAGATGGGAGTTTGACTGGGAAATGAGGGGAAATAAGGGAAGTTGGTCATAGAGTTTGTGTTGATGGCAAGAGTGGGTTTCAGGTTTGAATTCCAATTGAAAGTGATGAAGTTTTGTCACTGTCTGAAACTATGTGATGGTTCGAGTGTACTGAGAATTTGGGGTATTGCAAAAGGTGTATAGGAGGAGCAGTGGCCGGAGTTAGAGGCCATAAGATGACCAGAGTGAGTTGTGATGATGGTTGACAGGTTTTGTTGATTCTGGTGCAAGTTTTGGAGGTGCGGGTTTGGTGACTCGAAGATGGTACCGTGCAGTTGCTGTTGTGACTCGAAGGAAGATTTGGATTGACTCGAAGTAATTTGTGATGGTCTCGGGTTAGTGTGCAGGGTATAAACCTGAGTTGGTTTTTTTTTAAAAATCTGGAAATTTAAAATGTTTAAAAGCTATGAGTTAAAATTCAAGTATAGTTTGAATTGAATTCAAGTAAGTTTTGAATTCAGAAAGTTTAAATGATAAATTTAAATTTAAGGAAGATTTAAATTTAAATCTGGAAAAAACAGTAAGGGTAGTTTTCAGGATTTAAATCCAGATTTTTATTAAAAACAGTTTTGGTTTTTTTTTTAAATTTTTTAAAGGAATTCAGTGTTTAAAATTAAAATTCAAATTCAGGTGTGAATTTGAATCAGATTCAGGAATACTTTGAATTCAAAATGAAACATTTGAATGATAAGCAAGATTTAAAATTGGGTTTGAAATCAAATTCAAATATGATTTTAGTTTTTACTTTAAAACCTGTTTTAATTCAAATCAGTTTGAAAAGTTTTGAATATTGAACAAAAATGTTATTAAGTAGAATTTAAATATGAATTTGATTTCTAATAAGGTTTGAATTTAAAAGAATTCTTTCTTTAAGTATTAAATAAAATTATGATATGTTAACTTTAAATTGGAAGTTGAATTAAATTTTAGGAATGTATTATTTTAATACATTTTGAATATTAATTAAGTTATAAATAAGTAAATGAATTATTTTGGAAATAATTAAGAATTTACTTATTTATTTGATTTTAATTTATAACTTGAATTAATTTATAATTAAAAATGATTAATGTATAATTAATTCAAGTAAGGAATTAATGGAATGTTGTTAATTATCAAGGATAATTAATAATTAATTAATATAATTAATTTTGATGGATTAATTAGATTAATTAATTTAAGATAATCAATTGTAATTTAAGTATAATTACTTTATAAAAGTAATTAAGGGATTAATTATTTATTGTAATTAATTCCAATAATGTGCTTTGTTAAATTAATTAATTTAGTTTAATTAATTTAAGAATAATTTAATAATTAAATGATAATAATTACTTAATGTAATTTATGGAGCAGATTACTTAGAGAAGTTGTAATTGATAATTACTGGAATGTAACTAAGGAAAGGTGATTTATTTAAAAGTAATTTGGATAATTACTTTTGTAATTAATCAAGGATTAATTAATAAATATAATTAATTAGTGGATAATTAATTTATTAAGGAAGTAATTAAGGGTAGTTAATTACTGGATTTAAATATTAATCAAGGTGATTAATAATTGTAATTAATTTTTAATTGAGTAATCAATTTAAATATTAATTAGAGATCATTAATTATTATAATTAATGATGTAATTAAGAATTGTTTAATTAAATATTAATTAATTAATTAAGTGATTAATTAATTGTAATTAATTAAGGGTGAATGTAATTAATTATAGTTAATTAATAAATTAAGTAATTAAATGTTAATTACTTATGATAAGGTTAATTAATTTTATGGAGTTCAGTTAAGACTAATTACTTATTGTAATTAGTGAATGATTAATCAGAGATGTTTAATCAAGTTTAATACTTAATGATTAATTAACTAGGTTGATTAATCAATATATTTATAAGCAGGATTTATAGGTGAGTAATTAATTTAATTTATTTTAAATTAATTAAGGTTAGTTGTAATTAATTTAATTCATTTTAAATTAATTATAAATGATGGATAATATATCATTGCTTATGGATGATATTGATATACCTTTGGATGGTTGTGATCTCAGAAATGAGATGAGTAGTATCTATAGGATATGGATGCTTAGTTATAGTATGATGGATTATTTGGTTGTGATGGTTGTTGTTGAGATGATTGACTGTTGTGATGATTATCTGTTATGATAATATTATGGGTTATCTGTTATGATGAATATGTGTAGTTTATCTATCTGTGTGAAATAGATAAAAATTAAATGAGTTAATTGTTTAAAACCCTTAAGTATAACTTGGACATTAAAATGGCGTTTGGTTTCGGTGAGACCGGGATCGGGTTTCCATATTTGGATATCCGAAAACCACATCGATTCCAATTAAACGTTAGGTCGTTAATCCAAGTGGAGCAAGTGAAGACTCGAGGTGTAAGGGCTATACGTCAGTATAACTCTGTGGGTGATTCCGTAATGAGTTTGACGGAATAGTACTTATAGGTTCGAGATGGTGGTTTAGAGTGCAAGGGTTATTGTCGTTAACTCTGAGGGTGATTCCAATACGAGTGTAACGAAATAATGCCTTCGGTTTCGTTCGAACCCGGAACGAACTTGTATGGATCGAATGCTTTCAGAACATCGTCAGGTGGACGATGAGCATTCTAAGATAGATGTGTTCTTTAAAGGTAATCGCAGCCTCAAGCCTCATCAACCGGGAATGGCTAAAACAGGGGAGGTGCAGCAAGGCTTCGTGGGTCGTGCCCACTGGAGGGCGAGATTTACCCCTGTCTAGAGGTCCCTTTATATTTCGGCTGTGTGGACGGTTTTTGAGCTCCAACCGTCGGGGTGGTCTTGTTCGGGACTGTTCAGTAAGGAACGGTGCCGGCCTTGTGTTGCAGGGGAGTTAGGGTGGCTCCTCGGTACGGTGATCTAGGCCACGTACTGTGACGGGCGGTACCCCGGTAGCCCTGCCATTGATGGAATCCAAAATCCAATAAGTGCCTGTACGGTTTTGATTGTGCCCAACTATGTTGGAACGTGAGATGCAAGCATTCCAGCTATTTCTGTATTTTATTTTGAAAACCCTAGACACTATTATAATATCACTGGATTTCCTATCAAATGTTTTGGTTAGCGTAAGGTAAAAACTTTTCCATGTTTATGTGTGGGAAGTCTTACGTGATACCTTTTGTTTTCAAAGGATTTTCTAAAGTTAAGCAACTTTTAAACTATTTACTCACACCAGACCCCTGTCTGACCCGAGTGTTTATTTTCTGTTTTATTAAACTCTTGGGTACTCATATTATGTATGAGTAGTCAAGTGATTCAGGATTGCTTTGACGAGTTATGGAGGAGCAAATGGAGCAGGAGGCTTCTGCGTTGTAGTTATCTATTTTCCGCTGTGTTGGTATCTCTGAGTCGTCTCTCTGAGTTATTTCTTGTACTGTTTAGAGTTGTATAACTAGACAGATGTTTATAACTGTCTAGTATGTGTTGTATTGGCTGTAAAACTCTGATGTATATGATACTATGTAAAGTATTATGTGATATATTATATTTTATTCGTTCCGCTGTGAGATTCTGATGTTGTTTGTGTTCTTCTTTCTCTTTCTTTTCTTCTTCTATCCCTTTCTTTCTTCTTAGCGATGCAACTTCCTGGAGTATGGAAGTTGGGTCGTTACACACTCTAACATAATGAGAACAAACCAGTGTTTAAAAAACGTGATAATCATGATTAAACCAGTTTCAATTTGTGTATCTCATCTAATTATGTAGAAAAATCATTTGCTTCCAAGCAACTAGCTAACTAAAGTTATATCTATTGTAACGCCCAGGGATTTTCGTTCTTCGAAAATTCAACATCGATACTCACTTTATCGACTGCCGAGAAATCGAAGGCCGGAAACACGGAATGTTATGGGTTTTAACAAAAATTTTAAGAAAAGAAAAAGAGAGAAGTAGAAGAAGATAACAGAAAATAGAGAGAGAGGAAGATAGAAAAATAGAAAATTTGATAATAGAAGATAGAAAATTTTAAAAATAGAACGGGACAGAAAGGAACAACAACAGAATCTCACAATTCGCAGCGGAACAACATATAATAATAAATGAATAATCTTTAAACAAAGAACTATATCAGTTATTACATTACATCACATTTTATTACATCATATCATCACATCAGAGTGTACAACAACATACAACAACAAACAATACAGCGGAAAAAGAAATACTATATAAACTAGTAATACGCCATGCCATCCAGCTTGCCTCCAGCAACTCCAGAATATCCAGAATATCCTGATAAACCTAACTCTTAACTGCCCGTGTGGAAATTGGTGGGCACCCAGAGTTTAGGAAGGAAAACAATAAACTCCGAGTCAGTCATGTGACTGGTGTGAGAACTCAAAACAGTTTATTTACTTTAAAATCAAAATAGAGGAATATTTTAAATCAATTCGCAATGCTTTTAAAAATGAGACTACCATAAGGCCTCCCGCACACACACACATGCAAACGCAGAATCGGAGGAGATTTCTCCTTATGATAGTCAAAGATGCTTGATACGCATTTAAAATAATATTTGATATTATTATTAGTGCATAGTGTAGAGGAAAATCATTTCGAAAATAAAGATATAAATCTTAGCCAACATACGACCATTATCGTATGCCCACTATAGCTACTATCCAAACAGTGGTGACCACCATAAGTGAATAGCCGGTTCTACAACTAATACCGTACAAGATCGTATTGTTTCTTTGGATTTCCAACAAATGGTCAGGCCAAGGAACTTCCCATTGCCACATGAGAATGCCTCTGGATGGACATCCCCGAGAACCAAACCGGATCTCTACCAACACAAGGCCGGGTTACTCCTAACTGAGTAACAACTGACCGAATATGCCATCCCCCGGTCCTTTGGGACCTTTATCACCGAGCGCTCGTAATCAATTCACACAATCATAACAAAGTGTTTTCAACATGAGTAAGTATCTGGGCTCCATACCATGATACCACCCTTTTCTAGAAGGAAATGGACACATCCTAAAGGGCGCTACCCCTCATAACCTTGCTGCATCTTTCCTGTTTTGACCATTTCCGGGATGTGAGGCTCGACGAATTCACGTCCACAAAAACATACTTTATACAAAAGCCATGCTTTGGGTCAACAAATGATCAACATAATGATCACTAAGATAGACGATCAAATAAATGATCCTATCACAAATAATCAACACAATGATCATTTCAGCATCACTCAGCATGTCACATTACCAAACTGGGAATATATCGCTGATAACTTCAACTATATAACCTTTGAGCTCGTACGTCTCAAAGAAGGGTATTAAGCAAAGAATAAATTCTCCGCCACCAACAGAAATATATTTGAAAGAAATCGGCTTTATATCTCAAATTGTAATGTCAGGCATACAATCCATACAAGTCTGTTCCGGGATCGAACAGAACCGAAGGCACTTACAAAGAAGTCCTTGCAATCCGGATATTCACAATCCTGATCGGATTCACCATCACATATGGAGAACTCAATACCGTAGCTACTCGGTGCAGAGTCAATCGATAGTTCATCCTATCACTCTCGCAAATACCGGTCTTCAACACCGATCTTCAAATGCGATTCACAACGACGTATCACATATTCGGAGTGGGTTATACGACCTCATGGTCCTTTCCCGGTTAACCCGAATAGTGAGCGCTTATTCAAAAATAAGTGTGCATTCAAATTCAATCAATTCACATCAAATACCCATTCAAAGGGAAATACTGATAGTCGGTTATTGAACTATCACTGGATATGCACACATCACCAGATTCCAAATAATTTTCCAAATTATTTATTTTCCAAAATATCTTTAAAAGATATAAAATTTCAATACTTCAAAAATAAATCAACATTTATTTTTTTAACAATTTCCACTTTCTATTTACAAATTCCATAGTGAATTTATATTCCAAAATATTCATGCATATACGATTTCAATTATCCATTTCAATTTATCTTCAAAAAGATAAATTCTAAATATTCACTTCATATTGGAAAACATTTCCATACTTATTTAATTATAAGTAATTCACTAATCTTTTTATTTTCAACCTTGGAAAATATTCAATATACTTAAATCGAATTAAGTATATAATTCATTCTTTAAGAAAATCATTCTCTTAAACATATTTATTTGGGCCAAAACGAATGTTACGTAAAACATCGTTACGACAACCCAAAATCACTAGTATAGGGATTCGAAATTAAAATAGATATATAAATCCCAATACTATACAAAACATTTCCTTTCGGAAATCATTTACTATAACAACAGTGTTATAGTCCACCATTTCCTTTTATTTCTCGAAAACGTCTATTTCAACAATAAATGTTGAAATCTATGGCTTCGAATCTCAACACCTTTAAAACATCGTTAGATCGTTTTAATTCTGTTTAAAATATCACATTCTAAAACATTTTCTTTAACATGTTATTCACTATTCAAAAACGTGAATATACTATGTTAACAAATTTCATCCTTTTTATACTTTTTAACTTAAAGGATTATTCACAGTCTAAAACGTGAATATAACTCCATTTATAAGTTATAACAATTAACTTATCAAAATAAGTCGTTTGCGAATTCATAAAACAACGTTTATAAATTCCATTTCTATTTATTTATAAAAACTTCTTTTTTATAAATTCCTTTATTAACATATTTCAGTTTATAACTCAATTATAAACTAAATGTTTATATTATAAGTTAAATACTTATAAAACGATTATTTTATAAAATCGTTCTTTAAACTTCATAATTATAAATCTTATAACTTATAAGATTCATTTATTTAACCAAATCTATTCTTCAATTAACTTCACAAATTTATAAATCTTACTATTTATAAATTTCATTTATAACTTCACAGTTTATAATTCTATAAATTTCATTCATTTATGAAATTCATTTTCACTACATTCAAACACTTATAAAAACTCGTTTTATAATGTCTATATTTCAATTTATAAATATCCATTTATAAATCTCTTAATATAAATCAGTTTATATTATTATTTTAAAACGTCTTTAAATTCCTTTATAATTTCATCATTTCGATTTATAAAATAATCAAATTTTATAAATCCTATATTTAAACTTTTATCATATATTCAAAAATCCAATCTAAATTATTTTATAAAATCATTAGTTCATATTTCTCAAAAATCGACTTTTAATCGTATTTCTAAAAATCAGCTTTTTAACTATATTTCACAAAAACCATAATTTTTTATAACTTTAAAAATTATAACGTTTATTTATTTATAATGGATCAATTCCAAAAATATAGTATATTTTCAAAAATCACTTTAAAAATCATTTTAAAATCCCAAAATTTGGGTCCAATGATGCTACACACCAAATAGTCAATCACGACTAATGACGATATCATATATCGATATGATAATCCATCAAATATCAAAATATCTGAAATCAAATAAAAACTGTTGAGGAATCCTGTTGGATCCCTCCAACCTGTTTCCCTGCATCCAAAAACATTAGCACAATACCAATTTCGCTCCAGTACGAAATTATCGCGGTACATGTTTTTATTAAATATTATCCGCTTAATAACGGCGTAATAAGGTCTCATCCGCTAAACAAAAAAATGCGGGAAATCAACAACTGCAATATATACATATGCCAATATATATATATATATTGATATTATATATAATACCAATTTCACTATTTATGAAATATTCGCGGTATATGTTTTTAATAAATAGCATCCGCTTACTAACGGCGTATAATGTCTATTTTAACAATCAATAAATATCAATCATCATTCAAACATGCATTCAAATATTTTAAATCTAACTATTTAAAATAAAATCGAAATCTATTCGATTGAGTGAGAAGTTCTCACCTTGGTTTTAATTTCCGTTTTAGCTTTTATTTCGAATAAAATTAAACGCGCGTTTAATTTTACCCGAAATTCTCACTAACTCCAAACGACTCCAAACCAACTCCATCGCGTAGTGCTCGTCCATACGATTCCAACGCAACTGAGTTTGCATTTTTTCGACCTCGTATGAAAAAGTTATGATTTTTACAAGTTTGCACACAATTTTATAACTAAATTTACAACCTAATTTATAAAATTCCATACCCAAACGAATCACAGCCCTCCATCTCAAACACCACCACATCAGGCCGTCCCCCCCCATCATCTTCTCCACGCAAAAAAACTACAGGCCCTCACGTTAAAACCGAACCCAATATTTGATTTTAGGGTTCCAACTTGCATCCTCCAACGACGACTATACCCGATCAAACCACTGCCACGCGAAAGACCTCGACAAGAGCCATGTTCGGCCCCAACAGTGGTGAACTCGGCCCTGTGTACTGCATAGAAACGCGTGCGCAATTCACGTGCGTCGGCCTCACTTTGCTCGCTCCACGTCGCTCCGTTTCCGATCATCACCGTATGGAATCGAAGCTCTCTTCGTGCTCTCCGACTTCCGTGTTGAACACTTCGGCTAATTCTTTGTAGATTGAGAGAGACTGAGAGTTGAATTTGGACAATTTCTGGCCTTTGAATCTGGTGGAGGCGGCTAGGGTTTAAAATATTAGGGTTTTGTTATTTTTTTCTAAATTATGAAGAGTATGGTGCATTTATAGAAAAAGCTAGCGTAAACACTATTCATCCCGGGAATTCCGAACTCCGATTTAGGCGCCGTAACCAGCGTACCTAGGGTTTATCCCGCGTTCCGGACACAATGGAACAGGTTTCGGAAGCTAATTCGGAAGTATGTGCGAGTTATGGCTGAAAACGTTCGATTTAAATTAAACCGATTTAAATCGATTTCTAGGCGTTTTAATTCGTACCGGACAAACGGTAAATCCAATTGACTTGAAATTTTAAACCTTACAATAATATCACATTACAGATCCGATGAAACTGGTTTCGTCGAAATCCGAGACAGTTTGAAAAATGGCTATTTTGACTCGTCAAATTTAAATTAAAAACGATTCGATGCGTTTCGAGCTGCCACGATCAAACGATAGCTCCGATTGACACGAAAATTGAAATCCGGTAATAACTAACTATTACGGATCCAATGGAACTGGTTTCGTTCAATTCTGAGACTGTTCAAAAATTGACTATTTTACAGTCGATTATTAAATATTAAAATATTCAATTTTCACAGATTAACTTTAATTCGATTTTAAAAGTTCTAAAATATTTCTATAACTCCAGTATGATTAAATAAAATTTTCCAAATTATTTTCAATCATTTTTAACTCAATTTTTAATTATTTCCATAATTTAACATATTAAATTATTGTTTTAATTATCTAATTAAATCCAAAAATTCAAATAAAAATTTATTTGACTTAATAATTCACTTATTAACATTTAAAATTAATTAAATATTAAAATTTAAATTAATAAAAATTCTGGGTCGTTACATCTATAGTCGCCTTTCTCAATTTCTACCAAAATACAACAATTTTGCACTTAAGCTATTATGGACAAATATAAATATTATAATTCAATTCCCTAAATTTATACCAACATTGCGTGGTAGGTCTTATGAATCAGTATCAACTAACTACAAACTTCAATCAACATATTTGAACTTGCAAATTAGAAAACTAACTTTTCTAGCACCAAATGATTTCCTCACAAAACTAAATGCTTCTTGAGGCAACATCACCGATCATACAACGTTAAAAAAAACAAACCATCAAAGTCAACACGAAACCCATAACAAAATACAGAACTCACTCGTAGGAAATTAGAGATGGGCCAAGCAATTCAGCTGAATCAGCAGAAGAATCCTTGCATTGACCTTCGCCCAGTAACTATAACAGTTTCCAAAATCCTTTGTCCGGATTGGATTAGGGATTTCGGCAGCTTTTTTCCAATGGGTACTGGCATCTTCCATTTACCTTTCCGCATCCGATTAAGGATTCGGCTTGAAGTGTGGATGAGAAATTGCTAGGGTTAGGGGTCCAGGAAAATCAGGATGAAAATGGCGGGAATTCAGAAGTATTGGGGAAGTGCGGCGATTGGATGATGGCCCAAAAATGTTGTGAGGCCCAAAATATAATAGCATGTGTATATTCGTTACTGTAACCTTTTGGCATTTGACGGGTTTTTTATGGTTTTGTTCACGAGGGATGTCGCACTTGCACAAAGCTTCACATAGGTAAACCAAGTCAAGAAATCATTCAGATGTTCGTCACGAAATAAGTGTAATGTTATAAGAAGAGTGCGTGAAAAATGATCGGACAACCGTTAAAGTTTTGTCGATCCCAACACTTTAGTTAATTTTTATGACTTGAAAACTCATGTCATATAGCTTTGTATTTAAATTTAAGCATGTATATGGATATGCCAATCCAAATCTAACGTTCTTCTATTTTTTTGTCTAAGATAAATAACGCTAGAGTTCATCAGTTAACCGTCATAAATGAAAATACAAAACATTATTTACTGAAATAAATGAAAAAATAAATTGTTATGGCAATATCAACAACCTTTGTTTACTATTAAAAAAAAACAAAACTAAAAATGTAATGAAATAACAAACCATTAAAAGAAAATTCTCAATGATTGCATTTTCCCGCCTCATTTGACTATGTTTGTTTCATGTCCGCCCTTGACGGGTTTCTTCATCAACCTCAAATAACGAGTAATTTGCGAGGATCTATGAATGCATTGTGCAATCAAATATTCATCAATAATGTGGAAAACTCTGAAAATGGAACAGTAAAAAACGTAGAGATTTAGATTGTTCAACCCTTGAGGGATCTACATCCACTATGAATTGATATTTTACTGCATTAGAGCTTCGAATTTTACAACGGCTCTACAGGGTTTGTAGTACTATTCAGTTTCTCATAATTTGTTTCTTTCCCAATTGAGAAGAAAGAATTTTATAGAGCGGTTAATGTAACGACCTGTATTTTTAACGATGGATATTTAAATAATTGATCTAAATATAGAATCGTTAATTAATTGACAATCCAAAAAAAAATGATTTTTCGCGTACAGTTGAATTAGGACTCGAGACCATTTCCGCTGAGTCCGGATCGACGTTGCAAATTAGGATGAATATAAACATCGCTATATTTCGAGATAAGACGATCTGATGGCCAAAACGATTTCGAAATGCGCAAAATTGCCATCCTGAAGCGTTGTCTAGAGTAGTTGTGAAATTTATACCATTAAGACCGGAAAAATGAGATAATATACGCAAATGAGTTTCGTTGTGATCGGATGCGCCATGTGATCGTCCGAGCTCGAAACGGACGGAAATTTATGTGAGAAATAAAATAAATCGAATATTATATTAATATATTACAAATCCTCACTTAACCGTCTTTCTCACGTTCATTTTATTGTTCGATTAATTCATCCAAACAATGGTCGGTACTCTCTAATCCCATTCAAATATCAAAATTCAGCGATTCACTCCATTATAAATCATGAAACGAACTCCATCGAGCTCGTATCGAAGAGAGCTTCGAACCCATATGGATATTGAAGGGTGCGACACCGACTGGGAAGATCGACCTAGTGTGGATGGTGACTAGGGTTAGACTTCATCAGCAATTGAAGTGGCGATAGGAAAATCGGAGGACACCGTCGTGTTTCTCTTGTCGAATAGCACCTCTCTGTGTCAACGGTTCTTGGTACGACCCTTAATTGTGAAATGCGACATTTCCTGTAGCCGCATGACCTCATCAGGTCGTGAATTGCATCTCTTTGTCAAGCATTAAGAAGTGGATGCCATCGCGGAGAGATCGTGCAGTGTGATGCGTGGCCGAAGACGGCACGACGTTTCGTCGAGAAATGAAGGAGAATGGCAGGAGAGAAGATTATCAGGGTTGGGTTGACATGCACAAACATATACGTATAGGAAATTGTCAAATTGGGGAAGAAGGATTTAGTGTAAATTAAGGTTATTTACTTTTAATTAAGTTAACTAATTATTTTGTTAATCTCAAATCTTATAAAACTCATATCTTTTACATACAAGGTCCATTTTGGATGCGGTTTTTTGCGCTGCACTCATGATGGAGGGCTCTACGACTTGACATTAGTTTGGTCAGCTTTTGTTGAGGTGAGTGATATTGTCTCTCATGATACTATGATTGTTGGAATATCATAAAAACGGTATTTTGAAATGATTTCCAATTTTAAAATGTGATTTAATTATGTATGACACCTATTTGGTTTTTACAAAAGAGATTAAAAGTACTTTAAAACTCTTTTAAATCAAATATCACATTTTTTCATTGACGTGCTATTTTAGAAAATTGCTAATTTTAGGTTGTCTTTAATATAAATCCCCCGTTGGTTGATATAGATGCATTATACACGTATATTATATTGGATGTATGTATGCTTGTTGGTTGGATGTATGCTTGTTCAATTGTTTTGGTTGTAAACATTGGTTTATTGGCGATCCAGCGTTGAGAATATTATGTGCGTTAGGGTTTTGTACCTGTTGATTGGAAACCAAAACGAAAGAGATAAGTTATAGAAGAGTACTGAAATGCATGCTAACGACCTGAAGATGGAAGACGATGGACTGGGATGGACTTCGGACATCTGGATGGATGCCAGATGTTTTCATTTGGTTTGTACTATGCATTTTTGGTTACGTACATGATCCAAGTGGTTGGTGTTGGCCACTATAGAGTGGTCTGTCGCCATCACTGTTGATAATGGTCGATTTGGCCGATCTTTAGCCTGGATGGTGAAGTAGCTTCGAGGAGCGCGGTATGGTTGTTTGTTCGTGCGGCCAACTTTGGGTCTGGATGTTATTGCTTTACGATGAGCGACTCCAGTAATCCCAACAAAGTGACATTTTGACATGATAGTTTCAAGCCTTAAGATGGTAGCTCGTTGGTGCATGGAGTTAGATTCAGAGGTCGGAGGCTTAATGTCGAAAGGAGTCATGATTGTTTTCCGCATGGGCAGGTTCTTTAGGTGTGGCCCATGAATAGAATGTTGAATGGTTCTATCGTGGAAATGGGTGAAGCAATGAAGAGCTTGGATACACATGTCAAGGGATCGTTGGTACTTGAAATGTTTCTGTTGTACCAAGACAGAGCAGGGGTATTGTGGGGACACCTATAGGTACTTTGTTCGGTTACCCCGAGTCGGTTGATTGGATCCTTATAACCTAGGCCGGTTGATTGGGTCTAGTATCCAACTTTGAGCAGCGATGCACGTATCTAGCTTCGGGCTACGAGATACGCGAGTACAACTGAAAATAGAGATTTACCCACCGTAGGCAGTTGAAAGGTCATACAAGTTATCGTACATCTAAAGCACGCTAAGTGACAGTTAGTATTGTTTGATTGATGCTATATTAATTCCGGTTGCTTCACTAGCCACCTATCACTCTAGTGATGTCACATGATGTAGGTTTATGGATAGGGATACCTAGGCACCCCGACATTGTACTTAGTATAGAGTACCCCTTATGATATTGGTAGAGTAGCATATTATTATAATGACCCTAATTTTAACAAACATTATTTAGGACATTTGATTAGATAAACTAAATGAAATAATGTAGATAGTTAAGGGATGTATAAGCAAAAGAGAATTAAAAATAAGCAAGTATGAGGAATATGGTAAGGATAAAATGGGAACATCCTTCATTCTAATACCATAAACCCTTCCATTTTTCATTCCCTGTTCATTTTAACATTCACAAACAAAACTAAAAATCTAAGGGAGCTCGATCGACCACCATTAAGGAGATTCAAGAAGAAGAAAAGCTAGGATTCAAGTAGAAAACATAAGGAAATCAATCAAAGGGAATATCTCAAACACTAAGCTAAGGTGAATAATTTGATTTACATCTCACTTTTGAAAATGATCTCGGTTTCATGGTTTGATCCGAACTATTTTGCAAATATATGTCATATTATGTTTATTTAAATGGATATATACGCTTGTTGATGATTTTTATGAAATCATATGGATTTATGATATGTTTAAATAAGAGAACCTATTAAATGAATCCAAATGAGTTGCGTTTTTGATATATGATCAAAAACATTATTTTAAAGTAGGTTTCGAGTTTCATGATTTTCTAAGCAATTGTGGATTTATTATGAATTTTCTATAAGAGAAAATAGTTGGTATTGGGTTTAAATTATTTAAGGTAATTATATAATGATTTTGGGTATGAAATTTATACATGATACAAAACACATTAAAAGTGAATTATTGTGATTTTTGGAAAATTTTCCTATGTATTTTACTATGTATAAAATTATTTAAGTTAACGGACTTAAACGTTTTATATGTTTTATCAAGGAAAGTGGCTTATTTGCTCAAAAAAGTTTTAAATTGTTAATTTTGAATTCGGCAGCCTTTTTCGAAAGAATTGGCAACCAATCCTATTTTGACGAATTAGGCAAGTTAGATGAAAAAGAATTACTTTGAAAGGCATAAAACCAGTTTTGTTTCGATTTACAACTTTGCCACTTTCATTACTTGCTTTCGTCCACATGCCCAAAAGGCCTTTCGCATCCATTCGAAACCAATGTACATGGTATCAAGCAATTGAAACGAAGTGTATTGGAGAATGGTGAAAGGGACCGTGTCGAAGGCATGCTTTCGAAGGGGTTGCTTTTAACTTGTCTTTGTTTTTAAAAAGAGGCTTTCGAACAAGTTGCGGCTTGCCTTTGTTCTTGAAATGAGCTTTCAAAAGAGTTGCCGCTTACTTTTGTTTTAAAAGAAGATTTTGAAAGAATAGTCGCGTTTGAACCTATTATATACCCATGCTGTCGTATTCATACCTTTCAAATTAGTTAAGATCATTTTTCTTTATAGCCTTAACAATGTATTCGAAAGGGGTGCTTTCGCCTTTTTGTAACATTCCCCTACTTGGAGGCCCAAAACTAATGGTTATGGATGATGCAGTCATCCATAGCTATTATTCTTTGACGATCAAATACGGCGGTGCTAGATTCATTGATACACGGATCATAAGACAATAGAGAAAATTTAACAATTCAAAAACATATTTCCACATTCCATTCAAAACATTCCATGTTCATTGCATAATCCCAAAACATTAATCACATTCAGCAAAATATAATTATTACACATATACCAAGAGTGACATATGAAAATGCCCCCTTGGTCGATCAGATTATATAATAAGGCTAATAAATCTGCCTTTGCATCCAAATACACAGCGAAAAAAGATAACTCTAAATAACTAACTGCCTCATGCATGCCTTCGGAAGCTTTATTCGTCTAAGAAGAGAACCCGAAAACTTTAAATCTCAAACTACTCAAAATCAATTAAGTACCCGAGAGTTTAAGTGGAAAACAAAACTTCGAGTCAGACATAAAGCCTGGTATGAATGATAATCTAACATCTCAATCCTTCTAGATATCTAGTGAAAATCATTTTCCCAAATAATATCACTATTATTTCTCCAAAACCATTGAAAAACATTTTCAAACTCAAAAGGAATTAAATTTTCAAATTCCAAATCCTTTCAACTCATATTCAAACATTACTCTGGAATTTTACCTCATTTTAATTATAAATCCCATTATAATTCATATTTATAAATTTCATTTATTAAATGAATTTATTTCCAAATCTTTGGTTATACCATTATTTCCTCATTTCAATTACCATAACAACAATGATAATAATTTAATATTATCACTTTCTAACAACCAAACAACCATATGTACTTATAATAATTTACGAAAAATTATTTCTTTCATATATAAAAATAATTTGGGCAAAATTATTTCATTTATCCACTTTTAAAAACAATACTGTGTCGGTTTTACTAGTTTAAGAGTTTAGAAATCCTTATCGATATAATTGTCCAGACTACATCGACCAGAATTTATAAACACTCAACCGATAAGTCAACACAATATAAAACAATTTATATTCACTAACAAATATGTGCTCATATCTACTGATACACTCAAACTGATTCTAGAGCACGGAATAAGATAATAATGACGGTGTTGGTAAAAATATTGTTGAATTTTTTTTTTAAATTTTCAATCTGCTGATTTCAACCATCAAAATTTGGACTATATCAGATAAAGATGGTGATGGTGTTGAAAGAAATGGTTATACTAAAATTGGATTCAATATACTAAAATGAAATTGGTAGGTGCTATATTAAATGAATAGCGAACTGTTCATTTAAGCATTTATACTTTTATTTATATTGAAAGTTTATCATTCAATTATCAAGCATTTCAATCTCCAATGAAAACAACATTACGACAAGGAAGAGAAAAATGAACACTAATTCGTCGTTTGGATAATGATTGCAATTTCATCTATATATTTAATTGTAATTGAATTGATGCATTTATATTCTCAGTTAAATGCATGGATATGCAAATCAAACCCATAAAACCCCAACTTATGATTCATGTAAATTCGACAAACAATAAATTCCAATTATCGATGCAAATTATAAACATCTAAAGCATGCTGTTAAATTTGTTAAAATAACCTCTTTCTTGCATTCAAAATTGTTGCAAGCAGCATCAACAATTGAAAACAATGGGCTCAAATTGAGAGCACTAATTAGGAGGAACAACTTCCAACCGAGAGCCACAGGTAATAGTGAGAACGATTTGACAACGAGCAAGAAGGCATCCGAAGTGGCAGGCTCAGTAGGGTAGAATGAAGAGAGGCAAACAATTTGGGGAAGAAGATCGGTCGCGGTTCAATAGCACTAGGGCTTTGATGGAAGAAAATTGCGTTTGATTGGGTTTTGGGTAAAATGATACGTTGGAGTGATCTGTTAAGTCCGCAGGTGGGTTTTGATATTTTTAGGGAAAAAGCATTTGGTAACCGATTGTTAATCAATAGCAAAGCGAAAATTGTTAATTAAATAGTTTGTGTTATCTTATGCAAAATTAGGTTAGATAAAACAAATAAAATGTATTTATTACCCTCGTAGTATGGGTATTTCTATTATTTATTTTGGTTTTATCCAAAACAATATGAGGTTTTAAAATAATCAATTTTATATTTTAAAATTATTAACTCTAAAATAAAATTATCAAAATATCAAAAGTCGTTAAAATTTATAATATATATAGTACGTAACAATGATATAAATTTGATTAAAACTGACAACTAGTTATGTATTAAAGATAAACAATACAAATTTATTTCCTCAACTTTTATACTATAAATGCATTTTATAAAACAATTTTGGTCACAAATCTCTATCAAATTTGCTATTGAATAATGATGAAAATGATTATTTTTATATTAATTTCCTTAAATTCCTTAAATTGTAGGATTAAGCAATATACCTAAAATATTTAATAGAGTACTGAAAACAAAATGTAAAAAATAAAGAACACAAGATATGTCCAACTTGGTTATAATATCTATTGCCCATTCATGCCCCTAAAACTATTATTAGAATTAAATATTAAAATGCTTACAGGTAGTAAACTCGGAGACATTGCTACTCTAATTCTATTCATAATAATTCTACTTGAACTCAATTCCCTCGTATTAGATCCCCAAAATACAACAAGTAGCTAAAAAATTTCTAGTGTTCAAAGAAAATGAAAAAAAAAAAATAATTAAAAAGTTAAATAGAAACTCCCTCAAGTATCACGTGCACATGCCCACTTCAGCCCACACTCTCTCCTCTTTATATTTCTTTTTAATTTCCTTCTTCAAAAAGAAAGCGATTCTCCCCAAAAGCTTCACAAAAAATTTCAATGCAAAGCAGAAAGTGCTGCCTTCAATCTAAACTTGCTGCCGTCTAAAATTTGATGTTGGTGTTTGAAGTTTTGGATGTTGATGGGTGAAGTTTTGCATGTTGATGGGTGAAGGAGGCAAGCTTGCTTATGAATTGATTGTAAATAGGAGGAGTTCTATGATTCGGGACTGATCAATAGTTGATAGAAATAAAATTGATTTTGATTTGCTGATGATAATGAAGATGTATTGAGTAATGGTGATTTTGACGTGTAATGGAGCACTATTCATGTAGGCCAGTGGAGGAATTGTATGTGTATAGAAAAATATGTGTGAGAGGATATATAGGGAAAGAAGATAATTTGTTTCCCTACATAGAAAATAGAATCCATATAATGGGAAATAAATTTTGTAATATCTTACAGAATATATCATCTGATTGTGTGTGTATTTCTTTGCTTTCATTTCTATTTATTTTCCTTTCTTTATATATACAGCATTTGATTGTGTGTGTATTACCTTTCTTTATATATTCACTTTATTGTTAAATGTCTATACATATATCAATAATCAGGTAGTGGAATCATTTCCATATTAAGGGATATCAAATCTTCACATGGCTAAGGATCAAAACTTGAAAGAAACATTAAAGAAAGCCAATCATTGTCGTTGTAGTATAGTGGTGAGTATTCCCGCCTGTCACGCGGGTGACCCGGGTTCGATCCCCGGCAACGGCGGTTGGTTTTTTTTGATCGAAGAGAGTATCAGTTGAAGTTGAACTTTATCCACCTTCATAAATTTCATCGTTACAACATTTACAAACATCTGCAATTAGCTTATTTCTCTAGGATTGTTGTCTTATCTGCGCTTCATTATGTTTGAATAAATTTGTTTCTCGTTTTTGTACGTCATCAAGATATACAACCACACTAACATTCACAAATTATACAAGCCTGCTGTAGTAGTTTCTGTATTAGATGGAGTATAAACTTGTTTTCATAGCATGGTTGAATTCAACAATACAGTCCCTTATTGAATGTGTATCCAGGAAAATATTACCGAGTTTGACTGTCTACACACACACACACTCTAACATAATGAGAACAAACCAGTGTTTAAAAAACGTGATAATCATGATTAAACCAGTTTCAATTTGTGTATCTCATCTAATTATGTAGCAAAATCATTTGCTTCCAAGCAACTAGCTAACTAAAGTTATATCTATAGTCGCCTTTCTCAATTTCTACCAAAAAACAACAATTTTGCACTTAAGCTATTATGGAAAAATATAAATATTATAATTCAATTCCCTAAATTTATACCAACATTGCGTGGTAGGTCTTATGAATCAGTATCAACTAACTACAAACTTCAATCAACATATTTGAACTTGCAAATTAGAAAACTAACTTTTCTAGCACCAAATGATTTCCTCACAAAACTAAATGCTTCTTGAGGCAACATCACCGATCATACAACGTTAAAAAAAACAAACCATCAAAGTCAACACGAAACCCATAACAAAATACAGAACTCACTCGCAGGAAATTAGAGATGGGCCAAGCAATTCAGCTGAATCAGCAGAAGAATCCTTGCCTTGACCTTCGCCCAGTAACTATAACAGTTTCCAAAATCCTTTGTCCGGATTGTATTAGGGATTTCGGCAGCTTTTCTCCAACGGGTACTGGCATCTTCCATTTACCTTTCCGCATCCGATTAAGGATTCGGCTTGAAGTGTGGATGAGAAATTGCTAGGGTTAGGGGTCCAGGAAAATCAGGATGAAAATGGCGGGAATTCGGAAGTATCGGGGAAGTGCGGCGATTGGATGATGGCCCAAAAATGTTGTGAGGCCCAAAATATAATAGCATGTGTATATTCGTTACTGTAACCTTTTGGCATTTGACGGGTTTTTTATGGTTTTGTTCACGAGGGATGTCGCACTTGCACAAAGCTTCACATAGGTAAACCAAGTCAAGAAATCATTCAGATGTTCGTCACGAAATAAGTGTAATGTTATAAGAAGAGTGCGTGAAAAATGATCGGACAACCGTTAAAGTTTTGTCGATCCCAACACTTTAGTTAATTTTTATGACTTGAAAACTCGTGTCATATAGCTTTGTATTTAAATTTAAGCATGTATATGGATATGCCAATCCAAATCTAACGTTCTTCTATTTTTTTTTTTTGTCTAAGATAAATAACGCTAGAGTTCATCAGTTAACCGTCATAAATGAAAATTCAAAACATTATTTGCTGAAATAAATGAATAAATAAATTGTTATGGCAATATCAACAACCTTTGTTTACTATTAAAAAAAACAAAACTAAAAATGTAATGAAATAACAAACCATTAAAAGAAAATTCTCAATGATTGCATTTTCCCACCTCATTTGACTATGTTTGTTTCATGTCCGCCCTTGACGGGTTTCTTCATCAACCTCAAATAACGAGTAATTTGCGAGGATCTATGAATGCATTGTGCAATCAAATATTCATCAATAATGTGGAAAACTCTGAAAATGGAACAGTAAAAAACGTAGAGATTTAGATTGTTCAACCCTTGAGGGATCTACGTCCACTATGAATTGATATTTTACTTCTTTAGAGCTTCGAATTTTACAACGGCTCTACAGGGTTTGTAGTACTATTCAGTTTCTCATAATTTGTTTCTTTCCCAATTGAGAAGAAAGAATTTTATAGAGCGGTTAATGTAACGACCTGTATTTTTAACGATGGATATTTAAATAATTGATCTAAATATAGAAACGTTAATTAATTGACAATCCAAAAAAAAATGATTTTTCACGTACAGTTGAATTAGGACTCGAGACCACTTCCGCTGAGTCCGGATCGACGTTGCAAATTAGGATGAATATAAACGTCGCTATATTTCGAGATAAGACGATCTGATGGCCAAAACGATTTCGAAATGCGCAAAATTGTCATCCTGAAGCGTTGTCTAGAGTAGTTGTGAAATTTATACCATTAAGACCGAAAAAATGAGATAATATACGCAAATGAGTTTCGTTGTGATCGGATGCGCCATGTGATCGTCCGCGCTCGAAACGTACGACAATTTATGCGAGAAATCAAATAAATCGAATATTATATTAATATATTACAAACCCTCACTTAACCGTCTTTCTCACGTTCATTTTATTGTTCGATTAATTCATCCAAAAAATGGTCGGTACTCTCTAATCCCATTCAAATATCAAAATTCAGCGATTCACTCCATTATAAATCATGAAACCAACTCCGTTGAGCTCGTATCGAAGAGAGCTTCGAACCCATATGGATATTGAAGGGTGCGACACCGACTGGGAAGATCGACCTAGTGTGGATGGTGACTAGGGTTAGACTTCATCAGCAATTGAAGAGGCGATAGGCAAATCGGAGGACACCGTCGTGTTTCTCTTGTCGAATAGCACCTCTCTGTGTCAACGGTTCTTGGTACGACCCTTAATTGTGAAATGCGACATTTCCTGTAGCCGCATGACCTCATCACGTCGTGAATTGCATCTCTTAGTCAAGCATTAAGAAGTGGATGCCATCGCGGAGAGATCATGCAGTGTGATGCGTGGCCGAAGACGGCACGACGTTTCGTCGAGAAATGAAGGAGAATGGCAGGAGAGAAATTATCAGGGTTGGGTTGACATGCACAAACATATACGTATAGGAAATTGTCAAATTAGGGAAGAAGGATTTAGTGTTAATTAAGGTAATTTACTTTTAATTAAGTTAACTAATTATTTTGTTAATCTCAAATCTTATAAAACTCATATCTTTTACGTACAAGGTCCATTTTGGATGCGGTTTTTTGCGCTGCACTCATGATGGAGGGCTCTACGACTTGACATTAGTTTGGTCAGCTTTTGTTGAGGTGAGTGATATTGTCTCTCATGATACTATGATTGTTGGAATATCATAAAAATGGTATTTTGAAATGATTTCCAATTTTAAAAAGTGATTTAATTATGTATGACACCTATTTGGGTTTTACAAAAGAGATTAAAAGTACTTTAAAATGGTTTTAAATCAAATATCACATTTTTTCATTGACATGCTATTTTAGAAAATTGCTAATTTTAGGTTGTCTTTAATATAAATCCCCCGTTGGTTGATATAGATGCATTATACACGTATATTATATTGGATGTATGTATGCTTGTTGGTTGGATGTATGCTTGTTCAATTGTTTTGGTTGTAAACATTGGTTTATTGGCGATCCAGCGTTAAGAATATTATGTGCGTTAGGGTTTTGTACCTATTGATTGGAAACCAAAACGAAAGAGATAAGTTATAGAAGAGTACTGAAATGCATGCTAACGACCTGAAGATGGAAGACGATGGACTGGGACGGACTTTGGACATCTGGATGGATGCCAGATGTTTTCATTTGGTTTATACTTATCCATTTTTGGTTACGTACATGATCAAAGTGGTTGGTGTTGGCCACTATAGAGTGGTCTGTCGCCATCACTGTTGATAATGGTCGATTTGGCCGATCTTTTGCCTGGATGGTGAAGTGGCTTCGAGGAGCGCGGTATGGTTGTTTGTTCGTGCGGCCAACTTTGGGTCTGGATGTTATTGCTTTACGATGAGTGACTCCAGTAATCCCAACAAAGTGACATTTCGACATGATAGTTTCAAGCCTTAAGATGGTAGCTCGTTGGTGCATGGAGTTAGATTCAGAGGTCGGAGGCTTAATGTCGAAAGGAGTCATGATTGTTTTCCGCATGGGCAGGTTCTTTAGGTGTGGCCCATGAATAGAATGTTGAATGGTTCTATCGTGGAAATGGGTGAAGCAATGAAGAGCTTGGATACACATGTCAAGGGATCATTGGTACTTGAAATGTTTCTGTTGTACCAAGACAGAGCAGGGGGATTGTGGGGACACCTATAGGTACTTTGTTCGGTTACCCCGAGTCGGTTGATTGGATCCTTATAACCTAGGCCGGTTGATTGGGTCTAGTATCCAACTTTGAGCAGCGATGCACGTAACTAGCTTCGGGCTACGAGATACGCGAGTACAACTGAAAATAGAGATTTACCCACCCTAGGCAGTTGAAAGGTCATACAAGTTATCGTACATCTAAAGCACGCTAAGTGACAGTTAGTATTGTTTGATTGATGCTATATTAATTCCGGTTGCTTCACTAGCCACCTATCACTCTAGTGATGTCACATGATGTAGGTTTATGGATAGGGATACCTAGGCACTCCGACATTGTACTTAGTATAGAGTACCCCTTATGATATTGGTAGAGTAGCATATTATTATAATGACCCTAATTTTAACAAACATTATTTAGGACATTTGATTAGATAAACTAAATGAAATAATGTAGATAGTTAAGGGATGTATAAGCAAAAGAGAATTAAAAATAAGCAAGTAGGAGGAATATGGTAAGGATAAAATGGGAACATCCTTCATTCTAATACCATAAACCCTTCCATTTTTCATTCCCTGTTCATTTTAACATTCACAAACAAAACTAAAAATCTAAGGGAGCTCGATCGGCCACCATTAAGGAGATTCAAGAAGAAGAAAAGCTAGGATTCAAGTAGAAAACATAAGAAAATCAATCAAAGGGAATATCTCAAACACTAAGCTAAGGTGAATAATTTGATTTACATCTCACTTTTGAAAATGATCTCGGTTTCATGGTTTGATCCGAACTATTTTGCAAATATATGTCATATTATGTTTATTTAAATGGATATATACGCTTGTTGATGATTTTTACGAAATCATATGGTTTTATGATATGTTTAAATAAGAGAACCTATTAAATGAATCCAAATGAGTTGCGTTTTTGATATATGATCAAAAACATTATTTTAAAGTAGGTTTCAAGTTTCATGATTTTCTAAGCAATTGTGGATTTATTATGAATTTTCTATAAGAGAAAATAGTTGGTATTGGGTTTAAATTATTTAAGGTAATTATATAATGATTTTGGGTATGAAATTTATACATGATACAAAACACATTAAAAGTGAATTATTGTGATTTTTGGAAAATTTTCCTATGTATTTTACTATGTATAAAATTATTTAAGTTAACGGACTTAAACGTTTTATATGTTTTATCAAGGAAAGTGGCTTATTTGCTCAAAAAAGTTTTAAATTGTTAATTTTGAATTCGGCAGCCTTTTTCGAAAGAATTGGCAACCAATCCTATTTTGACGAATTAGGCAAGTTAGATGAAAAAGAATTACTTTGAAAGGCATAAAACCAGTTTTGTTCCGATTTACAACTTTGCCACTTTCATTACTTGCTTTCGTCCACATGCCCAAAAGGCCTTTCGCATCCATTCGAAACCAATGTACATGGTATCAAGCAATTGAAACGAAGTGTATTGGAGAAAGGTGAAAGGGACCGTGTCGAAGGCATGCTTTCGAAGGGGTCGCTTTTAACTTGTCTTTGTTTTTAAAAAGAGGCTTTCGAACAAGTTGCGGCTTGCCTTTGTTCTTGAAATGAGCTTTCGAAAGAGTTGCCGCTTACTTTTGTTTTAAAAGAAGATTTTGAAAGAATAGTCGCGTTTGAACCTATTATATACCCATGCTGCCATATTCATACCTTTCAAATTAGTTAAGATCATTTTTCTTTATAGCCTTAACAATGTATTCGAAAGGGGTGCTTTCGCCTTTTTGTAACATTCCCCTACTTGGAGGCCCAAAACTAATGGTTATGGATGATGCAGTCATCCATAGTTATTAATCTTTGACGATCAAATACGGCGGTGCTAGATTCATTTATACACGGATCATAAGACAATAGAGAAAATTTAACAATTCAAAAACATATTTCCACATTCCATTCAAAACATTCCATGTTCATTGCATAATCCCAAAACATTAACCACATTCAGCAAAATATAATTATTACACATATACCAAGAGTGACATATGACAATGCCCCCTTGGTTGATCAGATTATATAATAAGGCTAATAAATCTGCCTTTGCATCCAAATACACAGCGAAAAAAGATAACTCTAAATAACTAACTGCCTCATGCATGCCTTCGGAAGCTTTATTCGTCTAAGAAGAGAACCCGAAAACTTTAAATCTCAAACTACTCAAAATCAATTAAGTACCCGAGAGTTTAAGTGGAAAAAAACTTCGAGTCAGACATAAAGCCTGGTATGAATGATAATCTAACATCTCAATCCTTCTAGATATCTAGTGAAAATCATTTTCCCAAATAATATCACTATTATTTCTCCAAAACCATTTAAAATCATTTTCAAAATCAAAAGGAATTAAATTTTCAAATTCCAAATCCTTTCAACTCATATTCAAACATTACTCCGGAATTTTACCTCATTTTAATTATAAATCACATTATAATTCATATTTATAAATTTCATTTATTAAATGAATTTATTTCCAAATCTTTGGTTATACCATTATTTCCTCATTTCAATTACCATAACAACAATGATAATAATTTAATATTATCACTTTCTAACAACCGAACAACCATATGTACTTATAATAATTTACGAAAAATTATTTCTTTCATATATAAAAATAATTTTGGGTAAAATTATTTCATTTATCCACTTTTAAAAACAATACCGTGTCGGTTTTACTAGTTTAAGAGTTTAGAAATCCTTATCGATATAATTGTCCAGGCTACATCGACCAGAATTTATAAACACTCAACCGATAAGCCAACACAACATAAACAATTTATATTCACTAACAAATATGTGCTCATATCTACTGATACACTCAAACTCATTCTAGAGCACGGAATAAGATAATAATGACGGTGTTGGTAAAAATAGTGTTGATTTTTTTTTTTAAATTTTCAATCTGCTGATTTCAACCATCAAAATTGGGACTATATCAGATAAAGATGGTGTTGGTGTTGAAAGAAATGGTTATACTAAAATTGGATTCAATATACTAAAATGAAATTGGTAGGTGCTATATTAAATGAATAGCGAACTGTTCATTTAAGCATTTATACTTTTATTTATATTGAAAGTTTATCATTCAATTATCAAGCATTTCAATCTCCAATGAAAACAACATTACGACAAGGAAGAGAAAAATGAACACTAATTCGTCGTTTGGATAATGATTGCAATTTCATCTATATATTTAATTGTAATTGAAATGATGCATTTATATTCTCAGTTAAATGCATGGATATGCAAATCAAACCCATAAAACCCCAACTTATGATTCATGTAAATTCGACAAACAATAAATTCCAATTATCGATGCAAATTATAAACATCTAAAGCATGTTGTTAAATTTGTTAAAATAACCTCTTTCTTGCATTCAAAATTGTTGCAAGCAGCATCAACAATTGAAAACAATGGGCTCAAATTGAGAGCACTAATTAGGAGGAACAACTTCCAACCGAGAGCCACAGGTAATAGTGAGAACGATTTGACAACGAGCAAGAAGGCATCCGAAGTGGCAGGCTTAGTAGGGTAGAATGAAGAGAGGCAAACAATTTGGGGAAGAAGATCGGTCGCGGTTCAATAGCACTAGGGCTTTGATGGAAGAAAATTGCGTTTGTTTGGGTTTTGGGTAAAATGATACGTTGGAGTGATCTGTTAAGTCCGCAGGTGGGTTTTGATATTTTTAGGGAAAAAGCATTTGGTAACCGATTGTTAATCAATAGCAAAGTGAAAATTGTTAATTAAATAGTTTGTGTTATCTTATGCAAAATTAGGTTAGATAAAACAAATAAAATGTATTTATTACCCTCGTAGTATGGGTATTTCTATTATTTATTTTGGTTTTATCCAAAACAATATGAGGTTTTAAAATAATCAATTTTATATTTTAAAATTATTAACTCTAAAATAAAATTATCAAAATATCAAAAGTCGTTAAAATTTATAATATATATAGTACGTAACAATGATATAAATTTGATTAAAACTGACAACTAGTTATGTGTTAAAGATAAACAATACAAATTTATTTCCTCAACTTTTATACTATAAATGCATTTTATAAAATAATTTTGGTCACAAATCTCTATCAAATTTGCTATAGAATAATGATGAAAATGATTATTTTTATATTAATTTCCTTAAATTCCTTAAATTGTAGGATTAAGCAATATACCTAAAATATTTAATAGAGTACTGAAAACAAAATGTAAAAAATAAAGAACACAAGATATGTCCAACTTGGTTATAATATCTATTGCCCATTCATGCCCCTAAAACTATTATTAGAATTAAATATTAAAATGCTTACAGGTAGTAAACTCGGAGACACTCCTACTCTAATTCTATTCATAATAATTCTACTTGAACTCACTTCCCTCGTATTAGATCCCCAAAATACAACAAGTAGCTAAAAAATTTCTAGTGTTCAAAGAAAATGAAAAAAAAATATAATTAAAAAGTTAAATAGAAACTCCCTCAAGTATCACGTGCACATGCCCACTTCAGCCCACACTCTCTCCTCTTTATATTTCTTTTTAATTTCCTTCTTCAAAAAGAAAGCGATTCTCCCCAAAAGCTTCACAAAAAATTTCAATGCAAAGCAGAAAGTGCTGCCTTCAATCTAAACTTGCTGCCGTCTAAAATTTGATGTTGGTGTTTGAAGTTTTGGGTGTTGATGGGTGAAGTTTTGCATGTTGATGGGTGAAGGAGGCAAGCTTGCTTATGAATTGATTGTAAATAGGAGGAGTTCTATGATTCGGGACTGATCAATAGTTGATAGAAATAAAATTGATTTTGATTTGCTGATGATAATGAAGATGTATTGAGTAATGGTGATTTTGACGTGTAATGGAGCATTGTTTATGTAGGCCAGTGGAGGAATTGTATGTGTATAGAAAAATATGTGTGAGAGGATATATAGGGAAAGAAGATAATTTGTTTCCCTGCATAGAAAATAGAATCCATATAATGGGAAATAAATTTTGTAATATCTTACAGAATATATCATCTGATTGTGTGTGTATTTCTTTGCTTTCATTTCTATTTATTTTCCTTTCTTTATATATACAGCATTTGATTGTGTGTGTATTACCTTTCTTTATATATTCACTTTATTGTTAAAATGTCTATACATATATCAATAATCAGGTAGTGGAATCATTTCCATATTAGGGGATATCAAATCTTTACATGGCTAAGGATCAAAACTTGAAAGAAACATTAAAGAAAGACAATCATTGTCGTTGTAGTATAGTGGTGAGTATTCCCGCCTGTCACGCGGGTGACTCGGGTTCGATCCCCGGCAACGGCGTTTGTTTTTTTTAGTCGAAGAGAGTATCAGTTGAAGTTGAACTTTATCCACCTTCATAAATTTCATCGTTACAACATTTACAAACATCTGCAATTAGCTTATTTCTCTAGGATTGTTGTCTTATCTGCGCTTCATTATGTTTGAATAAATTTGATTCTCGTTTTTGTACGTCATCAAGATATACAACCACACTAGCATTCACAAATCATACATGCCTGCTGTAGTAGTTTCTGTATTAGATGGAGTATAAACTTGTTTTCATAGCATGGTTGAATTCAACAATACAGTCCCTTATTGAATGTGTATCCAGGAAAATATTACCGAGTTTGACTGTCTACACACACACACTCTAACATAATGAGAACAAACCAGTGTTTAAAAAACGTGATAATCATGATTAAACCAGTTTCAATTTGTGTATCTCATCTAATTATGTAGCAAAATCATTTGCTTCCAAGCAACTAGCTAACTAAAGTTATATCTATAGTCGCCTTTCTCAATTTCTACCAAAAAACAACAATTTTGCACTTAAGCTATTATGGACAAATATAAATATTATAATTCAATTCCCTAAATTTATACCAACATTGCGTGGTAGGTCTTATGAATCAGTATCAACTAACTACAAACTTCAATCAACATATTTGAACTTGCAAATTAGAAAACTAACTTTTCTAGCACCAAATGATTTCCTCACAAAACTAAATGCTTCTTGAGGCAACATCACCGATCATACAACGTTAAAAAAAACAAACCATCAAAGTCAACACGAAACCCATAACAAAATACAGAACTCACTCGCAGGAAATTAGAGATGGGCCAAGCAATTCAGCTGAATCAACAGAAGAATCCTTGCCTTGACCTTCGCCCAGTAACTATAACAGTTTCCAAAATCCTTTGTCCGGATTGTATTAGGGATTTCGGCAGCTTTTCTCCAACGGGTACTGGCATCTTCCATTTACCTTTCCGCATCCGATTAAGGATTCGGCTTGAAGTGTG
Source organism: Allium cepa (assembly GCA_030765085.1). Taxonomy (NCBI): domain Eukaryota; kingdom Viridiplantae; phylum Streptophyta; class Magnoliopsida; order Asparagales; family Amaryllidaceae; genus Allium; species Allium cepa. The sequence continues at coordinate 963,957,615 of CM060928.1, forward strand.
GATGAGAAATTGCTAGGGTTAGGGGTCCAGGAAAATCAGGATGAAAATGGCGGGAATTCAGAAGTATTGGGGAAGTGCGGCGATTGGATGATGGCCCAAAAATGTTGTGAGGCCCAAAATATAATAGCATGTGTATATTCGTTACTGTAACCTTTTGGCATTTGACGGGTTTTTTATGGTTTTGTTCACGAGGGATGTCGCACTTGCACAAAGCTTCACATAGGTAAGCCAAGTCAAGAAATCATTCAGATGTTCGTCACGAAATAAGTGTAATGTTATAAGAAGAGTGCGTGAAAAATGATCGGACAACCGTTAAAGTTTTGTCGATCCCAACACTTTAGTTAATTTTTATGACTTGAAAACTCGTGTCATATATCTTTGTATTTAAATTTAAGCATTTATATGGATATGCCAATCCAAATCTAACGTTCTTCTATTTTTTTTGTCTAAGATAAATAACGCTAGAGTTCATCAGTTAACCGTCATAAATGAAAATTCAAAACATTATTTGCTGAAATAAATGAATAAATAAATTGTTATGGCAATATCAACAACCTTTGTTTACTATTAAAAAAAACAAAACTAAAAATGTAATGAAATAACAAACCATTAAAAGAAAATTCTCAATGATTGCATTTTCCCGCCTCATTTGACTATGTTTGTTTCATGTCCGCCCTTGACGGGTTTCTTCATCAACCTCAAATAACGAGTAATTTGCGAGGATCTATGAATGTATTGTGCAATCAAATATTCATCAATAATGTGGAAAACTCTGAAAATGGAACAGTAAAAAACGTAGAGATTTAGATTGTTCAACCCTTGAGGGATCTACGTCCACTATGAATTGATATTTTACTGCTTTAGAGCTTCGAATTTTACAACGGCTCTACAGGGTTTGTAGTACTATTCAGTTTCTCATAATTTGTTTCTTTCCCAATTGAGAAGAAAGAATTTTATAGAGCGGTTAATGTAACGACCTGTATTTTTAACGATGGATATTTAAATAATTGATCTAAATATAGAATCGTTAATTAATTGACAATCCAAAAAAAAAAAATGATTTTTCGCGTACAGTTGAATTAGGACTTGAGACCACCTCCGCTGAGCCGGATCGACGTTGCAAATTAGGATGAATATAAACATCGCTATATTTCGAGATAAGACGATCTGATGGCCAAAACGATTTCGAAATGCGCAAAATTGTCATCCTGAAGCGTTGTCTAGAGTAGTTGTGAAATTTATACCATTAAGACCGGAAAAATGAGATAATATACGCAAATGAGTTTCGTTGTGATCGGATGCGCCATGTGATCGTCCGAGCTCGAAACGTACGGCAATTTATGTGAGAAATCAAATAAATCGAATATTATATTAATATATTACAAATCCTCACTTAACCGTCTTTCTCACGTTCATTTTATTGTTCGATTAGTTCATCCAAAAAATGGTCGGTGCTCTCTAATCCCATTCAAATATCAAAATTCAGCGATTCACTCCATTATAAATCATGAAACCAACTCCGTTGAGCTCGTATCGAAGAGAGCTTCGAACCCATATGGATATTGAAGGGTGCGACACCGACTGGGAAGATCGACCTAGTGTGGATGGTGACTAGGGTTAGACTTCATCAGCAATTGAAGAGGCGATAGGCAAATCGGAGGAAACCGTCGTGTTTCTCTTGTCGAATAGCACCTCTCTGTGTCAATGGTTCTTGGTACGACCCTTAATTGTGAAATGCGACATGTCCTGTAGCCGCATGACCTCATCAGGTCGTGAATTGCATCTCTTAGTCAAGCATTAAGAAGTGGATGCCATCGCGGAGAGATCGTGCAGTGTGATGCGTGGCCGAAGACGGCACGACGTTTCGTCGAGAAATGAAGGAGAATGGCAGGAGAGAAGATTATCAGGGTTGGGTTGACATGCACAAACATATACGTATAGGAAATTGTCAAATTGGGGAAGAAAGATTTAGTGTTAATTAAGGTAATTTACTTTTAATTAAGTTAACTAATTATTTTGTTAATCTCAAATCTTATAAAACTCATATCTTTTACGTACAAGGTCCATTTTGGATGCGGTTTTTTGCGCTGCACTCATGATGGAGGGCTCTACGACTTGACATTAGTTTGGTCAGCTTTTGTTGAGGTAAGTGATATTGTCTCTCATGATACTGTGATTGTTGGAATATCATAAAAACGGTATTTTGAAATGATTTCCAATTTTAAAATGTGATTTAATTATGTATGACACCTATTTGGTTTTTACAAAAGAGATTAAAAGTACTTTAAAATGGTTTTAAATCAAATATCACATTTTTTCATTGACATGCTATTTTAGAAAATTGCTAATTTTAGGTTGTCTTTAATATAAATCCCCCGTTGGTTGATATAGATGCATTATACATGTATATTATATTGGATGTATGTATGCTTGTTGGTTGGATGTATGCTTGTTCAATTGTTTTGGTTGTAAACATTGGTTTATTGGCGATCCAGCATTGAGAATATTATGTGCGTTAGGGTTTTGTACCTGTTGATTGGAAACCAAAACGAAAGAGATAAGTTATAGAAGAGTACTGAAATGCATGCTAACGACCTGAAGATGGAAGACGATGGACTGGGACGGACTTCGGAAATCTGGATGGATGCCAGATGTTTTCATTTGGTTTGTACTTATGCATTTTTGGTTACGTACATGATCAAAGTGGTTAGTGTTGGCCACTATAGAGTGGTCTGTCCCCATCACTGTTGATAATGGTCGATTTGGCCGATCTTTAGCCTGGATGGTGAAGTGGCTTCGAGGAGCGCGGTATGGTTGTTTGTTCGTGCGGCCAACTTTGGGTCTGGATGTTATTGCTTTACGATGAGTGACTCCAGTAATCCCAACAAAGTGACATTTCGACATGATAGTTTCAAGCCTTAAGATGGTAGCTCGTTGGTGCATGGAGTTAGATTCAGAGGTCGGAGGCTTAATGTCGAAAGGAGTCATGATTGTTTTCCGCATGGGCAGGTTCTTTAGGTATGGCCCATGAATAGAATGTTGAATGGTTCTATCGTGGAAATGGGTGAAGCAATGAAGAGCTTGGATACACATGCCAAGGGATCGTTGGTACTTGAAATGTTTCTGTTGTACCAAGACAGAGCAGGGGTATTATGGGGACACCTATAGGTACTTTGTTCGGTTACCCCGAGTCGGTTGATTGGATCCTTATAACCTAGGCCGGTTGATTGGGTCTAGTATCCAACTTTGAGCAGCGATGCACGTATCTAGCTTCGGGCTACGAGATACGCGAGTACAACTGAAAATAGAGATTTACCCACCGTAGGCAGTTGAAAGGTCATACAAGTTATCGTACATCTAAAGCACGCTAAGTGACAGTTAGTATTGTTTGATTGATGCTATATTAATTCCGGTTGCTTCACTAGCCACCTATCACTCTAGTGATGTCACATGATGTAGGTTTATGGATAGGGATACCTAGGCACCCCGACATTGTACTTAGTATAGAGTACCCCTTATGATATTGGTAGAGTAGCATATTATTATAATGACCCTAATTTTAACAAACATTATTTAGGACATTTGATTAGATAAACTAAATGAAATAATGTAGATAGTTAAGGGATGTATAAGCAAAAGAGAATTAAAAATAAGCAAGTAGGAGGAATATGGTAAGGATAAAATGGGAACATCCTTCATTCTAATACCATAAACCCTTCCATTTTTCATTCCCTGTTCATTTTAACATTCACAAACAAAACTAAAAATCTAAGGGAGCTCGATCGGCCACCATTAAGGAGATTCAAGAAGAAGATAAGCTAGGATTCAAGTAGAAAACATAGTAAAATCAATCAAAGGGAATATCTCAAACACTAAGCTAAGGTGAATAATTTGATTTACATCTCACTTTTGAAAATGATCTCGGTTTCATGGTTTGATCCGAACTATTTTGCAAATATATGTCATATTATGTTTATTTAAATGGATATATACGCTTGTTGATGATTTTTATGAAATCATATGGATTTATGATATGTTTAAATAAGAGAACCTATTAAATGAATCCAAATGAGTTGCGCTTTTGATATATGATCAAAAACATTATTTTAAAGTAGGTTTCAAGTTTCATGATTTTCTAAGCAATTGTGGATTTATTATGAATTTTCTATAAGAGAAAATAGTTGGTATTGGGTTTAAATTATTTAAGGTAATTATATAATGATTTTGGGTATGAAATTTATACATGATACAAAACACATTAAAAGTGAATTATTGTGATTTTTGGAAAATTTTCCTATGTATTTTACTATGTATAAAATTATTTAAGTTAACGGACTTAAACGTTTTATATGTTTTATCAAGGAAAGTGGCTTATTTGCTCAAAAAAGTTTTAAATTGTTAATTTTGAATTCGGCAACCTTTTTCGAAAGAATTGGCAACCAATCCTATTTTGATGAATTAGGCAAGTTAGATGAAAAAGAATTACTTTGAAAGGCATAAAACCAGTTTTCTTTCGATTTACAACTTTGCCACTTTCATTACTTGCTTTCGTCCACATGCCCAAAAGGCCTTTTGCATCCATTCGAAACCAATGTACATGGTATCAAGCAATTGAAACGAAGTGTATTGGAGAAAGGTGAAAGGGACCGTATCGAAGGCATGCTTTCGAAGGGGTTGCTTTTAACTTGTCTTTGTTTTTAAAAAGAGGCTTTCGAACAAGTTGCGGCTTGCCTTTGTTCTTGAAATGAGCTTTCGAAAGAGTTGCCGCTTACTTTTGTTTTAAAAGAAGATTTTGAAAGAATAGTCGCGTTTGAACCTATTATATACCCATGCTATCGTATTCATACCTTTCAAATTAGTTAAGATCATTTTTCTTTATAGCCTTAACAATGTATTCGAAAGGGGTGCTTTCGCCTTTTTGTAACATTCCCCTACTTGGAGGCCCAAAACTAATGGTTATGGATGATGCAGTCATCCATAGTTATTAATCTTTGACGATCAAATACGGCGGTGCTAGATTCATTGATACACGGATCATAAGGCAATAGAGAAAATTTAACAATTCAAAAACATATTTCCACATTCCATTCAAAACATTCCATGTTCATTGCATAATCCCAAAACATTAACCACATTCAGCAAAATATAATTATTACACATATACCAAGAGTGACATATGACAATGCCCCCTTGGTTGATCAGATTATATAATAAGGCTAATAAATCTGCCTTTGCATCCAAATACACAGCGAAAAAAGATAACCCTAAATAACTAACTGCCTCATGCATGCCTTCGGAAGCTTTATTCGTCTAAGAAGAGAACCCGAAAACTTTAAATCTCAAACTACTCAAAATCAATTAAGTACCCGAGAGTTTAAGTGGAAAACAAAAACTTCAAGTCAGACATAAAGCCTGGTATGAATGATAATCTAACATCTCAATCCTTCTAGATATCTAGTGAAAATCATTTTCCCAAATAATATCACTATTATTTCTCCAAAACCATTGAAAATCATTTTCAAACTCAAAAGGAATTAAATTTTCAAATTCCAAATCCTTTCAACTCATATTCAAACATTACTCTGGAATTTTACCTCATTTTAATTATAAATCACATTATAATTCATATTTATAAATTTCATTTATTAAATGAATTTATTTCCAAATCTTTGGTTATACCATTATTTCCTCATTTCAATTACCATAACAACAATGATAATAATTTAATATTATCACTTTCTAACAACCGAACAACCATATGTACTTATAATAATTTACGAAAAATTATTTCTTTCATATATAAAAATAATTTTGGGTAAAATTATTTCATTTATCCACTTTTAAAAACAATACCGTGTCGGTTTTACTAGTTTAAGAGTTTAGAAATCCTTATCGATATAATTGTCCAGACTACATCGACCAGAATTTATAAACACTCAACCGATAAGTCAACACAACATAAAACAATTTATATTCACTAACAAATATGTGCTCATATCTACTGATACACTCAAACTCATTCTAGAGTACCACGACTCTATTATTAATAAGTAACCTCCACCAAAGCCAAGGTTCTCCTTAACCTTTAGCTCTGATACCAACCATAACGATCCGATTTTTCGACGCTCGAAAATCGACATCAATACGTCCGCTGTATCAAATGCTGAACAATTGAATGCCGGAAAACCGAACCATTATGGTTAAAGATTGAGGAGGTAGAAGAAGAAATAGAAAAAATATCAGAATCTCACAATCGCAACGGAACAATATATAATATGTGAATAACTAATCTTTAATCAAAAAGAACTATATCTGTTTATACATTACATCATCAGAGTTTAGCAAAATTGTTAACATCATCAGAGTTTAGCAAAATTCATAACACGCAACTGGATAGTTATCATAACCAGTCCTCACAAAACTGACTATCCAGTTAATCATATACAGCAGAATATTCATCAAATACGTGTGATACGTGCCATCCAGCTCATCTCCTAAGCTCCACAACATCCTTTCCTCTGTCTATAATAATCAGTCTGACCCGAGCATTATAGCGAAATAACACCAGAGTCAGTCTGGAAATAAAAGAGAGTGAGAAAACACACCCAATTGGATTATTAAAGTTTCCAAAACCCTTCGAAATCAAAGGTATCTCGTAAGACCACACCAAAAATAAACTTGCCGGGTTTTCACCTTACGATAATCAAAACATTTTTATCAAATTAGTCTGATATTATAACAGTGTCTATTGAAAGTAAATTAGAATCTAGCTGAAATGCTTGCATCTCACGTTTCAGCATAGTTTGACACAATCAAAACCGTACAGACACTTATTGAAGATTGGATTCCATACAATGGCAGGGCTACTGGGGTACCGTCCATCACACTACGTGGTTTAGATCACCGTACCGAAGATCCACCCTGATCCCCTGCTACACAAGACCAGAGCTGCCCCTTACTGGATAGTCCGAATAAGATCACCCCACGGTTGGGATCAACAATCGCCCACACAGCAGAAATAAAAGAGACATCTAGACAGGGAATGACCTAACCCTACTTGGTTGCTAGCCACTTAGCCTTGCGTGCACCTGCCCTGTTTTAGCCATTCCTGATTGATGAGGCTCGAGGCTATGCATTATCTTTTTAGCACACATTCACTTAGAATGCTCATCGTCCTCCTGACGATGTTCTGAAAGCATTCATCCATACAAGTCCGTTCCGGGTTCGAACGAAATCGAAGACACTACTCCTAGTACATCCATTTTGGAATCACCCACAGGATTAGTAGCGATTAGGCCTTGCACTTCACTGCTCCATCTTCGACTCCAAGCTCTTATCTTCCTCACGAAAAATTTCAAGACGGATCGAAGTGGTTTTCGAAAAATTAATCCTGGTCTCTTTGAAACGATCAGCGCATTGGCCAATATTGATAGTCGGTTATTTAACTATCATATAACATCCACAAATAATCATCAGACCTTAATAATTTCTTGAATTATTTATTTAAAATATCTTCGCATGATATTTCTCTACACTTCAACCCTTTTGAAAAATAGTTTTCAAAACACTTTTCTCTTGCGGAATAAATTTCCACCCAATTTGTTTTATTTCCACTGAAAATCACCAAACCTTAATACTTCAGATTTTAAAATAATTTAAATCACTTTATCCAAAAATATACTTTAAAACACTTAAAATAAAAACTACTTAAAACACTGTATTTAAAATACTAGTTCTAAAATCTTGTAATAACTTCTCATGTAATACTTAAGCCAAAACAAATTTTAAAATAAAAGTTATTCTATAAGGTATAAATATTAAATAATTGTCTTTAAATAATAATACTATTTAAAACCTTTAAAATAATTTACTTATATAATTAACTTAATAAATATTTAATTTTAGAAAAAATAAAAAACACTAAATGAATTTTTTTGAAAACATTCCTTTATAAAAACTTTAAACCTCTAACTTATAGTTGAAAATCTTACTTTGAACATACACTTGGCTTTTCAGGAAAATACACTTTCCTTTCCACACCTTTAAAAATAAACCGCTATTTGTTTTTAAACAAATCACCCTTTCTTTATAGATTCCCATCTTGAATTTATACTTTCAAATTATCCTCTGATAAATATTTCACTTTATTTATAAACCCTGTTTATAAATTTCACAATCTCATTCTCCTTTATTCACAATTTCAATCACTTAGTCGGTTTTTAAATCGATTTTCAAAACCAACTCCATTTTAAAATAATTCCTTTACTTAACGAAATTTATTTCAAAATCCATTTATCCCATATTCATACCTTTATTTATGATTTAAATTCTTATTTAAATCGGAAATTCCAAGTTAATACTTTATTTCAACTTCTCCTTTTATTTTCCCAAAATCATTTTAAATCTTAAATTTTAAAATATATTTCTTCATTCTTTGCAAAAAAATATTGCTTAAGTCCTTATTTCAAATAAATATCCTTTTTTCCATTTATTCAAAACCCCTATTTTTTCCATTCTTGAATTTGTTATATAGGATTAAAAAAAAATCAAACCTTTATTCCTTTTCCAAAATCATTCCTTTAAATTATTTGGATTCACTATAATTAATTTACTTAGAAATTTCCCTTTTAATTTCCTTTAAAAATCCAAACTTTATATGTGTTTCATTTTTCTCAAATACCAATATATATTCAACCAAGCCATAACATTCAATAATTTCGATTTCCAATATAATCAATATAATCTATCACATAAATCACATTATTGAGTATAAAATAAATTCAAATTTTGAGGAATCCAATTGTATCCCTCCAACCTGTTTCCCTGCATCTACAGATATTAGCACAATAATTAAATTACCAACCCCCCTTCGAGGGAGATATCACGGTATAAAGGGTCATTCGCTATTATGCGGGGCGTATAGGGTCTCATCCGCTATATGATGCGAAAAATCAATCGCTCCAATATATATATATATATATATATATATATATATATATATATATATAAAATCACATTCAGACAAATAATAAATCATCAATTTAAGGAATCAATCTAATAACTTAAATTTAAACTATTTTAAATTAACGGTAATCCAAATGAGTGAGATTAACTCACCTTTGATTTTGTTTTATTTGCAATCTGATCCAAACCCGACTTTTCCTACACCATTAGACCTTTTACAACATTATATGATTTATTAACATCTGAGATAATATATAAATAATCTACTATTTATTTAAATTAAACTAATAATTTGGTTTTAAGCTAATTTCTTTTTGATGAATTATTTTATAGTTACCAAAATAATTATATAAGTTAACTAAACAAATTAATCACTAAAATAAATTAGTAAATTGTATTTTTTTTTCCATTTTTCAAACTGCACATAAAAAATAAGCTATATGGGTTTAAAAATCTTATCTTTATATAAACTCTTTTTTTTCTAAAATCTTATATATGTATACGTATATTTACTGTTTTATATATATATATATATATTTTAATTTAAATTAAGATTAACTTAAAAAAATTTAAACTGCTTAAAAGATAATTTTTCTCCTTACCGTGAACTTTTTCTTTACTGTAAATTTCTGATAATCTAAATAAACAATAAGTCAAATTAAAGTTTTACTTAATATCAATTTTAAAATATTAAATTAAAGTAGAATAGCCAATATCTTACTGTAACATGTTTTCTAATCTATATAGATATATATTTAAATTAAAAATCAAATACTGAAATATACCTTACTGCTTTCGATCGAATACTCTGGCTACCCATCTTTATGCATAAAAAAATGCCACAACCCTAACTGTTCTATCACTAAGCACGACTATCCTCCAGATGCTCGCTCGAGCCACCATGATTAGCTCGCGAGTTAACGATCACGACACTTCACATCGCTCGCCAAACCTCCATCGACCATCACACGCTAACCTATGAACGCAGCCTCCAGAGTTCGCCCTCCTTTCCATCGTCGTAGCAGCAATAGCATCGCCTCGACCCCCACACGCTAGCCGATTTGAGGCCATCGCGTCTCGATGCCACCATCTTTTCCTTGCATTCAAATTCGAATCGAACGAGAATTGATTCGCTCGTTTATTAATTTTATTGATTTCGAATTGTTACTAGGTTGAAGAGGACGAGGCTTGATTTGGGTGAACGGCGAATCTAGTCGCCATTATTTTATTTGTTTTGAATTTAGGTTCGGCCATTGTTTGATTTTCATCAAGGAATGAAATCTATTTTATTCGGCCATTTTGATAAGTTTGAGGGGAAAAGGACATTTGGTTTGTGATTAGAGAAGGTAGTAGACACGTGTTCTAAAGGATGAAACGTGTTTAAATTTTTCGATTGTATGAGATTATATATACATTTAATTTAAATTCGAATTCAAATCGTCACGAATTTGTAACTTAAAATCTTGACATCCTATCGAGGTGTGCCGCCAGGCGTTTATAATGTTATACCCCTAATACGAACGCAACGGAAAAGGTTTCAAGTCCTAAATCGATCGTATGGAGAAAATAGCTTTTTGTACCCAGTTATTATATTAAATTTCAATATAGATTTCAGCGCGTTTACTTACCGTACGATCAAATGACAACTCCAAACTCTTCAAAATTTGAAATCCGATAATAATACAATATTGCAGATCCAATGGAACTGCTTTCGTCGAATTCAAAGACTGTGCCTCAGAAGGCTATTTTTAACTGTCAATTTAAACAATATATTTATAAAACTGAACAAACTCTTTTAAATTCACTTTTAACATTCTTATTATCTTTAGTATTGTAAATATAAATTTTCCAAACCTTTGAAATATTTTTAACCAGCTTAAAAACCAAGCTTCACTATCTTAATCAATTTCCAATTATTAAATTCAATAGTTTAATTGCCAAATAAACAGTGATATTTGAAATTCAAGTTAAATTAATTTTCAAATATTTAAAATCAATTAAATATTCCAATTTCAAATATCTAAAAATTCTGGATCGTCACATTCCTCCCTCCTTAAAAGAATTTCGTCCTCGAAATTATTGGTTAAGAAGAATGATTCAGAATCTGTTAACTATTTCCTAAAGCCAAATAGTTCAAACAACTTTCCCAACACAATCTTTTTATTAAAGACACACAATAACTCTTACTAACTTTTTCCAAACTCATCCATAAGTTCCAAACAATATTACTCCCTCAACCATTCAAATTATAATTCAAATTTAAATTTAAAACCAAAATTAAAATAACAAAATTTTCTCACAATTTTTCCAACTTCCTAAATTTTTGAAAAATTTCGCTAGTGTCTCCTTTGCATGACTAGATCGGTACAACTACAAATGCCACCATGCGCCCCCAAATTTCAAAAGAAAACAAAAACGCTAGGTGGCTAGATCAGAAAATCATCAAATTTCATACAGAAATTTATTACTCATCTCTTTACAAAATTTTCAATATTCATTTCATTCAAGCTCGTACGATGTTCGTATATCATCCATACGCAATACCAAATTTGCTCGCTCACTCAATCACATAATTTCATTTCCGAACTAGTATTGTTCACCCGACTCCCTAGTGCGGACTCAGATCTGGTTTCTTGATCAGAAACCGTCATTCTCCTTGCATAGCCGTAAACTATGATAGAGAATTTCCAGAATCAACCAAAAATCCATATCCAGAGTTCGCTGTTGAAAATCGAGTGAAAAATCCTAACTCGGATAGATATGACCATCTCGAAATCTGTCCTCGTATCTGGATCAAATCGCAATGCGAAATAAATAATATACATACATCCTACATATTTATCTCAATTGATTTGTGTAACGACCCAGAAATTTTGATCCAGAAAATTACAGATAGTTAGTGAAAAGAAGAAAGAGAAAGAAAAAGAAATAGAAAACTCAAACTCAGAATCTCACATTCGCAGCGGATAAAATATAATATCACATAAATAATAGTTTTACAAAGAAGAACTGTATCATTACACTTATATTTTATACATCAGAGTTACAACCATTTGACAATACTGGACAGTTTATAAACAACATGTCCAAGACAACAATAATATAAACAGCGGTATGCTCCATACGTTCCTGCCACCTAGCTCGCCTCCTGAGCTCCAAAACGTCCTTACCTGAAAATCTGTAATACTCGGTCTGACCCTAGTATTACATCAAAGTAACATCTGGGTCATGCTGGAAACCAGCGTGAGTAAACTCATCTAACATGGAATACAAAAGCATACAACATATATAAACCCGGGTATCTGGTATCAATTTACAACTTCATAAGTTGTTAAAGACATCTCTTATTTTCACATATCAATTTCTGAGTACCAAAACTTAGATTAAATAGTCCAATTCATTTAAATCATTCAATTTCAGCTAATTGATTTCACCTATCAATCTATAAAGAATCGAAGTAGTTTCGGGTATTTACTAATACCCGAATCCGGTATCTTCAAATTCAATGTAATCTTAACCCAAGTTATTTAAGTGATTAATTCTAAATACTGGATGTCACTTTTACACAATAATTCATCCTGGATAACTACATTATCTCTGTTCAGCCCAACATATCATATTACAAAAACATTTCATTTCACAAAGCATCACAGTCACATATCAGGGATAACAAATCATTCAAATACCATTCAATCATTCATAAGCAAGATAAATTAGTCATGTCATTTCTGATTTATTTAATTATCCATCAATGAATTAAATTAATTACTTTATTACTTATTTAACCTTAATTATATTCAATTAATTAATTATCCCTTAATTACTTCATCAATTATATTAATTAATTATCCTTAATTACATTACTCAATTTACTTCTAATAAATTTTATTCATTAATTAAGTTTTAGATTAGTTACACTAAGTAATTAATTCTTAGTTACTTTCACAAAGTGATTATCCTTCATATTAATTACACAAAGTAATTAAATCCAAACCCATTACCATTCTTCAATTAATTATATCCAGTAATTGTCCATCAATTACTTCTCTAAGCATCTATACTTAATTAATTCATAATTAAGTGATTACCATTAATTAATTAGACTGATTAACTAAAATTGATTTCTTTAATTAATTTATTAAATACTCAAACTCTAATTAATGATTCATTTTCTTAATCACAATAAGTAAATAATAGTTTTAAATACTTAAAACTTGTTTATACATTGATTAATTGTCCTTCAATTTATCGACCTTTGATTTACTACCCTTAAATAAATCTTTAATTAATCATCAACTTATTAACTAACTAATAAATCCTAATCACCCATCCTTAATTAATTTAAGATAATTCACCTATCTTAATACTGAGTTAACCATCATCAGAATATAATAGACTTCGGAATTAATTATTATTAACTAGAGAATTTACATAATTCCTTAAATTTAATTAACTAAATCATTTCATTATTTAATTTCTACTGAATTACATTATAAATCAAGCTTAAAATAAAATTAAAATTTTACCAAGTCTAAATCAAAATAGACTATATATCTTTACTTAACCAAGCTTTTAAAATAATTTTTTATTTGAAAGAATAGTTTAAGAAATAAATTTTTAAAACTTGATTTTTGTTAAGCTTAAACTTGTTAACATCTTATCTTTTATCAAAGGCAACTCAGGATTAACTTTGAACTGCTACTGAGTTATTTTCTCCCGAGCTTCCTTCCCTCCTTTCTCATTTCTTTTGTTTTTTTAACTTTTATAAATTTTAAAACAGTTATTTCTAGAACATCTAGTACTCGAATCCATCACCGAGCAAATTCCACTTCTACCCGATTCAAATTCGAGACAACAATCGTCTCCTATTTCTAGATTCAACATCGACAACAACCATGCACCTATGCACGATGCACGGCGAACTACGCAACGCCATCCAACTCCCTGGCCCCCAGCATGTCGAACATGACTTCACCATCCTTCCTGACACCCTAGTTCAAAGATCCAGTCAGCACATAAAAATCGAGTGTAAAGCCCCAAATTGGAACCTAAAGTACTATGATCGGAACCTTCCTGGCTGTTGATCTTGACCACGAGATCCACTGCCGACACCGCTAAAATATTCGTCTCGACTTCCAACACCTTACTTCACCCTCGCGATCATGTTCGGTTCCCCATTGTCACCTCAATCGTATCGAAAATAACGGGGACCAGAAACTGTAATCTAAAACCCTAAATTGACTCCAGCGATCATCGCGATGGTCAGAAAATTCAGTGACCAATTTTCCTAAATGCCTCGTCCCCATACTTGCCTCCACTCTGACTTCAACCCCCAAAAATTCGCCGATCATCAAGAAACGGCCCAAACCCAATTGTCGTTCAACAAGCAATTCCTTACAATTTACTTATCTATAAACCATAATTTTCCTACCTAAATTCATCATTCACGAATACAAACCTGGTTATGGATTCAAATCACAAAATCAAGATATTTGATTTTTCTCAAATTTCAAAAATCCACTGTAAATTCTATCTTGGAGATGAATTCTCCACCATTAAGATCGATTCATTTTTTATAAGTGAGACTACCTCCTTTTAAACATTTACTCTTCAGAAATCAAAGCCTAAAATGGTTCCTAATGTCAGATAGGAATTTTTATAATAAGATTTTCAATCTTGGAAAACAAAACTGGAAGAATGAATATGTACAGATATACATACATTGACATGCAGGCATATTTTCATAATCTATTAATCATTTCCACAACAACTTCATTTTTTTTGCCACAAACATCAAGATGTAAACCAAATCCAAGCTTTGTTCTACTTAAAAAAAATAAAGTTCACTCACTGATTTTAGAAATGCAGAGGCTTCAGGTCAGAGTTTAATCCTTTGATTATTTCAGTTTTGAGTCTGAATTACTATATTTACCATTGCTTCCAAGATTGAAACTCCCGGTTTAAAATTGCTTTGAATGTTTGCTTTGATCTGCCCAGGTTTTGTGAATTTGTTTACTGATTTGTATTTTTTCTTCAAATTTTTGTTTTCTTTGTTTTAAAAGATAAAAAATAAAAAGAATTGAAAGTGGATGTATAGATAAAATTATAGCTTTTGTTTATGATTTTAAAAACAAAAGAAATATTAAGAAAATTGTGACACTTGTTGATTGTATAAATCCTTTGGCTTACATTTGTTAAATTATGTGTTACTATTCCAATACTTGTATTTTGCGTGGATAATTATACTTTAAAATGTTTTATAAATCTTTATATATTTATCTCATGTATACTTTAAAGAAATATAATAAAACCTTTATTTATTCTTATTTAAATTTTAAACTTAAATTATTTATACTTTATTGATAACTATATATAAATACAAGTTGTAGAGTTTTTAAGTCAATTTATTTTTAAGATATGTATATAGAATTCCAAATCATAGTTTTATTTACAACTATGTTTATATATATACATGAACAATAGCAATTAACAAGCATATCTAATTTATTTGAAAATATAGGTTTTCTTTTGTAAAATTTTAAATTATATAAAAAGATTATGAAATAAATACTTATATATATATAATTAAAGATTTTTCTATACAATCTACAAACTAAATAATTATCCAATTATTTAGATGTTCAAAAAAAATCCGGGTTATCACATTCCTCCCCCCTTAGAATCTTTTCGTCCTCGAAAAGAAACGAAGCCAGAAATTATTCAATACATAAAATCTGATTAATCATTCTTCGATCATTTTAAAACACTTTAAAACCTATATAGTATTACAAAAATAGTTTTATAAAAATACTTTTTTATAACTCGATGTTTCAACAAGTCCATCCTCGTTCTCACAGAAATTCGGTCATACGTTGATCAGGCGTAGGAGTGAAAATCTATAAGTACTGAGCAGATCCATTTCAACACCCAGTGAAAATAATTTTGGAAAATAATTTTATTGAAAATATAGAAACCATTTATTTTGAAAGTAGAGGAAATATCTTTGGTGAGAATGCTCTGGAAATCATCACACCCATCCATGATCGCAGTTACATTCTGGGTTACGTTGCCATCGCAGCAAAAGTCCATGTAACTGTAGGCTCTCCGCGGCCTCTCGATTACGTCATGGAACCCACGACAGATCGCAGTTACATTCCAGGGTTATGTTGCCATTACAACAAAAGTCCATGTAACTGCAGGCTCTCTGCGGCCTCTGATTTTCGCTGTCGAAATGAAACTTCTCTACTCTTATGTAGGTCGCAGTCTACCGATATAAAATCAAACGCAGACTGTTGGCTCTCAACGACACACACGACTTCCGCTATGTTACCATAGGTCGCAGTCTACCGATATAAAATCAAACGCAGACTGTTGGCTCTTAGTGGCACACACGACTTTCGCTATGGTATACTCTACTCATAATCCCCAGGAACTAGTTTTGTCCGGACTCCTCACAGGATCAACTTTAGAACCCCCCTTGGGGCTCAAGGCAGCACCACCCGGTGGCTTTCCTGAGAAGTTCATTTCAAGGAGCGCCTTTTTCCCAAGAGTCATCATCAAAACATTTTATACTATACACATATAGTATCTTCAAATCATACACCTAGTATGATCTCATACAAAGCTCCTTTACACAAAATCGATTATTCCAAAATCGATAATTCTCAAACTATGCTTTCCAAATTCTCATATTGATTTTACCCAAAAATCAAGAGCCTTTCCAAATCCAAAGGTTCCTAAAACCTTTTCTAAAATCCTCATAAGATCCTTTATATATATATACAGATATATATAATTTTAAAACTTTAGATCATTTCAAACTTGTATAAAACTCCTTTTATATTTCAATTATTTCCAAAAATCCATTTTCTTCTGGCAATAGATTCAACAAGGGAAGATTTATCTTATATATAACAAAGATACATAACTTTGTTTATCCCAAATCAAATATTCAAATTTAATTACTCTATAAAGTCATTAACCATATTACTTACTTCCATAAAGTAAATTTCTACCATTGAAATATCCAATTTCTATTTTATTCCCTCATATATTTCACAAAATATATTTTCACTTCAAAAACCGTTTCGCATTTCTTATCCACAAACTTCAATATCAATTTCATTCCAATCCATATACGATGTACACATATCATCCGTACGCAATATCAATCTGATCGCTTACTCGATCACACAACTTCCCTTTCGAACTAGTATCGTCCATCCGACTTCCTAGTGCGGACACAGATCTGGTTTCTTGATCAGAAACCATCATACTCCTTGCATAGCCATAACTATGATAGAGAATATCCAGAACCAATCAACAATCCATATCCAGGTTCGACGTCAAAAATCGAGTGAAAAATCCTACTCGGATCGATAAACTATCTCAAAATTTTGTGCTCGAATCTGGATCATATTACTATGCGAATAGAATAATATACGTACATCCTACGTATTTAACTTCATTGATTATTATCTAAATCAATTTCCTTTTCTATTCACATTTACTTTTGATTTCTATCCATTTATCCACAATTGCTTAAATCCTCATTTGGATTATCACCACAATTCTTATCTCAAATGGATATTTAATCATAAACAATTTAAACTCTGTCCAACTTAATTTTAGAAAATAGCTTAAAAAGTCAAAAATATATAAGTGGTTGAAAAATTATTGTTAGTTTGTAAAATATTGTAAAATAGTTAAGTAATTGTAAAATAGTTGGAAAATAGTCAAATAGTTATAGAAATTTTAAATAATTGCAAAATAGTTGTAAAATAGTAATTAATTTGTAAAATAGTTGAAAAATAGTAATTAGTTTATAAATAGTTGAAAATTTAGTAAATAGTTCCAAAAATAATTGTGTATGTATAAGATAGTTTTAGGTTTTAAAAGAAAAGTTGTAAATAGTTTGGAAAAAATAGATTTGTACTAAAACAATTTATTTTGAAAATAATCCAGAGTCAAACTATTCAATTCCCAACCTCCCTTTCCAATCAATTTAATTTAAATTCCCACTTCCATTTAAATTGACTTAACTCCAATTTAAATAACTTCAATTTTCCATTGAAATTCATTCAACCCCACTTCAAGTTGAATTAACCTCAGTTTCTTCCCAAATTTAATCTTATTCAACTTTGATCTCAAATTCTACTAATTAAAATAAATTTCAATTCAACTAGTTCTAATTTCAATTCATTTCAACTCCAGTTTGAATTAATCCCAATTTCAAACTCCATTCCAAATCAAGTTGAATTATTCTTGATTTCCTCCAAAATTCAATTCAAATTCCATTTGCATTTAAAACTATTCAACTTTAATTACAATTCCAAATTATTCAAATCAATTCGGACTAATTTCAAATGAACCCACTTCAATTTCAAATCGTTTCAAATTAATCCAATTCAAATTTTCCATTTGAATTTTATACTTATACATCTTCAATCACAATTTCTATTAATTCAAATCAAATTCAATTTGAACTAATTTCAATTCAATTTTTTTTAAGTCCATATTCCAGAATTTCATTTTAAATCAATTTCATCTTTCAAAAACCAATTTATTAACCAAATTCAACCTTAAAACCAATTTTCAACAATTTCAGTTGAAACTCTATTTTAAACACCCAAATCTCAAGTCCAAAGTGATTCCATTTCTCTATTTTCAAACTAAAGTTAAATTTTCTTTTTATCTCAATAATAGATATATTACTACAGTCCATTTCTTCGTTCATCAAATCCAATTTCAGCTTAAAGATTATTAATAACAACAGAATGATATCATTTAAATTAGTTTAAAACATCCATCCATTTTCAATTTCGAGATCTCAACCCCATTTTGAGATCACACAAACTCCCAATTCAAATTTACCATTTAACTTACCAAGTTAAATTCCAATTTCACCTTGAAATTTCCAACTCAGGTTGCTTGTTAAATTATTTAACTTCTCCAAAGTTAAATTCAATTTACTTAATCCAGCCAACCCTCATTTATACATATTTACCTCCTTTACATACCAAGTTATCCTTATATTTTAAACCACTTTTGGTTTTTATTTGAAAACAATTTCCTTAAATTTCGAATAACTCTTGTTTTGAAACAGACCTTTCATTCAAATATATTAAATAACATCTCTTATTTTAAAATAAGATCATATTCAAAATAGTTTTGAATAATATTATTTCCTTTAACATTTGGAAACCAATTCAAATGTTTAAATTTTGAATTCAGAACTTCACAATTTGAAACCCACTTTAATTTACATCCTTTCAAATTTACAAGTTACTCTTTTTAAATGGTTACTTCCTTAAAACATTTTATTTTTTATTAGAAACCAATCATCTCATTATTAAACACAATAACCATTCTATTTCTCTGGTTTGAACCCAATTCTAACTAATCTTATTTTGAAATTCTTCCCCAACTTCAAGATTTAATTTCAGTTTGAATCCATTTTAAACTTATCTTTGATTTAATTTGGTTGTATTTCTATTACCACTTAATTTAATTTCAATAATTTAACAACCAATTACCTTAATGTTTATTAGAAAGAAATATTGCTATATATATCAAAATATATTCTTATAAAATCATTTAAAATCTTTATATAGGAAAATAACAAGTACGCACTCATATATATATATATACATACACATACTCAACTCATTGTAGGATACCATTGACCCTAACTTTAATGAGTAATCCCACTAGAGCCAAGGTTCTCACTTAACAATTAACTCTGATACCAATGTAACGACCCAGAAATTTTGATCCAGAAAATTCCAGATAGTTAGTGAAAAGAAGAAAGAGAAAGAAGAGAAACAGAAAACTCAAACTCAAAATCTCACATTCGCAGCGGATAAAATATAATATCATATAAATAATAGTTTTACAAAGAAGAACTGTATCATTACACTTATATTTTATACATCAGAGTTACAACCATTTGACAATACTGGAGAGCTTATAAACAACATGTCCAAGACATCAATAATATAAACAGTGGCATGCTCCATACGTTCCTGCCACCTAGCTCGCCTCTTGAGCTCCAGAACGTCCTTACCTAAAAATCTGTAATACTCGGTCTGACCCGAGCATTATATCAAAGTAACACCTGGGTCAGGCTGGAAACCAGCGTGAGTAAACTCATCTAACATGGAATACAAAAGCATACAACATATATGAACCCGGGTATCTGGTATCAATTTACAACTTCACAAGTTGTTATAGACATCTCTTATTTTCACATATCAATTTCTGAGTACCAAAACTTAGATTAAATAGTCCAATTCATTTAAATCATTCAATTTCAGCTAATTGATTTCACCTATCAATCTATAAAGAATCGAAGTGGTTTCGGGTATTTACTAATACCCGAATTCGGTATCTTCGAATTCAATGTAATCTTAACCCAAGTTATTTAAGTGATTAATTTTAAATACAGGATGTCACTTTTACACAATAATTCATCCTGGATAACCACATTATCTTTGTTCAGCCCAACATATCATATTACAAAAACATTTCATTTGACAAAGCATCACAGTCACATATCAAGGATAACAAATCATTCAAATACCATTCAATCATTCATAAGCAAGATAAATTAGTCATGCCATTTCTGATTTATTTAATTATCCATCAATGAATTAAATTAATTACTTTATTACTTATTTAACCTTAATTATATTTAATTAATTAATCATCCCTTAATTACTTCAACAATTATATTAATTAATTATACTTAATTAACTTCTAATAAATTTTATTCATTGATTAAGTTTTAAATTAGTTACACTAAGTAATTAATTCTTAATTACTTTCACAAAGTGATTATCCTTCATATTAATTACAAAAAATAATTAAATCCAAACCCATTACCATTCTTCAATAAATTATATCCAGTAATTGTCCATCAATTACTTCTCTAAGCATCTATACTTAATTAATTCATAATTAAGCGATTACCAATAATTAATTAGACTGATTAATAAAATTGATTTCTTTAATTAATTTATTAAATACTCAAACTCTAATTAATGATTCATTTTCTTAATCATAATAAGTAAATAATAATTTTAAATACTTAAAACTTGTTTATACATTGATTAATTGTCCTTCAATTTATCGACCTTTGATTTACTACCCTTAAATAAATCTTTAATTAATCATCAACTTATTAACCAATTAATAAATCCTAATCACCCATCCTTAATTAATTTTAGATAATTCACCTATCTTAATAACTCAGTTAACCGTCATCATAATATAATAAACTTCGAAATTAATTATTCTTAACCATAGAATTTACATAATTCCTTAAATTTAATTAACTATAATCATTTCATTATTTAATTTCTACTGAATTACGTTATAAATTAAGCTTAAAATAAACTTAAAATTTTACCAAGTCTAAATCAAAATAGACTATATATCTTTACTTAACCAAGCTTTTAAAATAATTTTTTATTTGAAAGAATAGTTTAAGAAATAAATTTTTAAAACTTGATTTTTGTTAAGCTTAAACTTGTTAACATCTTATCTTTTATCCAAGGCAACTCAGGATTAACTTTGAACTGCTACCGAGTTATTTTCTCTAATTCCCAAGCTTCCTTCCCTCCATTCTCACTTCTTTTGTTTTCATAACTTGTATAAATTTTAAAATAGTTATTTCTAGAACATCTCGTACTCGAATCCATCACCGAGCAAATTCCACTTCTACCCGAGTCAAAATTCGAGACAACAATCGTCTCCTATTTCCAGATTCAACATCGACAACAACCGTGCATGTATGCACGATGCACGGCGAACTATGCGACGCCGTCCAACTCCCTGGCCCCCAGCATGTCGAACAGGACTTCACCGTCCTTTTTGACACCCTAGTTCAAAGATCCAGTCAACACATCAAAATCGAGTGTAAAGCCCCAAATTGGAACCCAAAGTACTATGATCGAAACCTTCCTCACCGTTGATCTCGACCACGAGATCCACCGCCGACACCACTAAAATATTCGTCTTGACTTCCAACACCTTACTTCACCCTCGCGATTATGTCTGGTTCGCCATTGTCACCTTAATCGTATCAAAAATAACGGCGACCAAAAACTGTAATCTAAAACCCTATATTGACTCCAACAACCATCACGATGGTTAGGAAATTAAGTGACCAATTTTCCTAAATGCCGCGGCCCCCATACTTGCCTCCACTCCGACTTCAACCCCCAAAAATTCGCCGATCATCAGGAAACAACCAAAACCCAATTGTCGTTGAACAAGCAATTCCTTACAATTTACTTATCTAAAAATCATAATTTTCCTACCTAAATTCACCACTCACGAACACAAACCTGGTTATGGATTCAAATCACAAAATCAAGATATTTGATTTTTCTCAAATTTCAAAAATCCACTGTAAATTCTATCTTGGAGATGAATTCTCCACCATTAAGCTCGATTCATTTTTTTATAAGTGAGACTACCTCCTTTTAAGCATTTACTCTTCAGAAATCAAAGCCTAAAATGGTTCCTAATGTCAGATAGGAATTTTATAATAAAAATTTCAATCCTGGAAAACAAAACTGGAAGAATGAATATGTACAGATATACATACATTGACATGCAGGCATATTTTCATAATCTATTAATCATTTCCACAACAATTTCATTTTTTTGCCACAAACATCAAGATGTAAACCAGATCCAAGCTTTGTTCTACTTGAAAAATAAAATAAAGTTCACTCACTGATTTTAGAAATGCTGAGGTTTCAGGTCAGAGTTTAATCCTTTGATTATTTCAGTTTTGAGTCTGAATTACTATATTTACCATTGCTTCCAAGATTGAAACTCCCAGTTTAAAATTGCTTTGAATGTTTGCTTTGATCTGCCCATGTTTTGTGAATTTGTTTACTGATTTGTATTCTTTTCCCAAA
The DNA here is from genome assembly GCA_030765085.1 of Allium cepa. Classification (NCBI taxonomy): domain Eukaryota; kingdom Viridiplantae; phylum Streptophyta; class Magnoliopsida; order Asparagales; family Amaryllidaceae; genus Allium; species Allium cepa. The sequence continues at coordinate 963,980,510 of CM060928.1, forward strand.
TTTTTGTTTTCTTAGTTTTAAAAGATGAAAAATAAAAAGAATTGAAAGAGGATGTATAGATAAAATTATAGATTTTGTTTATGATTTTAAAAATAAAAGAAATATTAAGAAAATTATGACACTTGTTGATTGCATAAATCCTTTGGCTTACATTTGTTAAATTATGTGTTACTATTCCAACACTTGTATTTTGCGTGTATAATTATATTTTAAAATGTTTTATAAATCTTTATATATTTATCTCATGTATACTTTAAAGAAATATAATAGAACCTTTATTTATTCTTATTTAAATTTTAAACTTAAATTATTTATACTTTAATTGATAACTATATATAAATACAAGTTGTAGAGTCTTTAAATCAATTTATTTTTAAGATATGTATATAGAATTCCAAATCATAGTTTTATTTACAACTATGTATATATATACATGAACAATAGCAATTAACAAGCATATCTAATTTATTTGAAAATATCGGTTTTCTTTTGTAAATTTTTAAATTATATAAAAAGATTATTAAATAAATACTTATATCTAGTTATATATATAATTAAAGATTTTTCTATACAATCTACGAACTAAATAATTATCCACTTATTTAGATGTTCAAAAAAAATCCGGGTTATCACATTCCTCCCCCCTTAGAATCTTTTCGTTCCCGAAATGAAACAAAGCCAGAAATTATTCAATACATAAAATCTGATTAATCATTCTTCGATCATTTTTAAAACACTTTAAAACCTATATAGTATTACAAAAATAGTTTTATAAAAATACTTTATTTATAACTCGATGTTTCAACAAGTCCATCCTCGTTCTCACAGAAATTCGGTCATACGTTTTATAAAAGCACTTTAAAAATACTTTTTTTATAATTCGGTCATAGAGTGATAACAGATATGATAACAAGGTAACTGGGATATAACATCAATATAAATAACAGATAATGGTGTCAGATATCACATGTGAACAGATATGGATAATAGCACATATATAACTATGTAAATAACTAATAGCAGCATATTTAAATTGTCGTTTCAATTGAAACTAAATTTAATAAATAAAAGAACGTTAATCATGAGTGATTGCTCACCTTTCGAGGCTAGAGAAATAGACAATGAAATTGAGTTACGAGATGCAAGCATGACTTCCAAAGCAAAGCTAGAGTGGCATGATTTGGCGATCAAAGCTGATAAGATATGAATCGTTGAGAATGAGTCAAATAAGCTTGATGTAGATGGAATATATATATATATATATATATATATATATATATATATATATAAACTGTTATTATTATAATTATTATTTTTCCAGAATCAAACATTCAATTTAAATTACATATTTTAAATGACATACAAATATCCCATGTAAAAATAAATAAATCATATCCTTCCAAAGAAAAACTAATGTAAAACTTACTATTTATTAAACGTATTATAACATTTAACCATGTAAATACTAGTACATAAAGCTTACCCACTTATTTTTTTTTTAAGAAACAGAGTAGTACAACTTTTATAAAAATATACATATCAACCAAAGCATATATAGTACTGTATCTTAAAAGTACACTTATAAAATATGCATACTCTTATATAAAATACTGACATATAAAAGATTTTGATTCTATATGTACATACCTTTTAAACATCACTATTATATAAACAGTATATAATATCCACCTTTCCAAATATAACAATGTTGGACAGGCTGGCCAAAACTTAGTAATATAGGATACATATTATAAATTTATACATTAATATTTAATAAACAAATAAAATACCCCTCAGCAAACACCAAATATCACTTAACATTGATATGATGCGTACAGTTGTATGTAGGCTACTATTATAATGCAGGTTACTCTATGAATGCATACATTATATTTAATTAATTTCATAAACAAATGACTGAGTTAAAATACACACACGCGGCCAATTATATATAGATTCATATGCACGAAGCTCCGCACGCAGCCGGTTACAAAAACTAATACATGACAAGAAATCTATACATAACAAACGTAATATATAAATCTTTATGAATATAGATATAACTAATATTCTATTTAAACTACAACATATAAATGCTCACATACCTAACAGAAGAGCTCGGCAAGGAAGAAACAGGAGGAAGGCGGGTTATAGCCGAAATGAAGAGAGGTGGAAGCACGGTGGTCTTGGGCCGCCGAACAAAGTAGTAGGGTGAACAGGGTTTTCTGGTGCAAGGCGGAGGTGGTCTGGGTGCACGGTGTAGACTGGAGAGGCTTCGGCACGGGAAAGGTCGGCACAGGAAGAAAAATAAGATCGACAGAGCTAAATAAGCCCGAATTTGGAAAAACGAAAAATAACATCTCAGTCTGAAGATGATTTAGAATTTTTCTATATAAAAATATTTAGGTTTCGAAAACATTTTATTTTCATCAATTTCTAACTGATTAAATTGAAATAAAATTACACACGGAAATAAACTTTCATATTTTCAAACGAAAATTTACCAGTTGCTAAGTTTAACTAGACGCATTTCAAATATTAAATTTTTATTTCAAAATTTTATTATTTAAAATTTCACAAAAATTTGACTAATTAAATAATAAAACAAATAAAATTATTAAAAATTATCGGGTCGTTACAGCTTCACTACTTAAGCTTTCACATCTATTCTCATTTAACTTAAATTTCCAATTACTTTATAACTCAATTTATCCTCAAATTTTACAATTGAATTCTATTAACCACCTCTCAATCTATATTTACTTTCCTGGTTATTGTAATTAGCTCCATCCACTAATTCGTTTCCAATCATCATTAGTTTCAAATCTGTTCAACTTATTAATTTAATTTATCACTTCATTTCAAATTTAAATTTCAAATATCAATAAAAAGTTTATTTTCAAACTTTTATTTTTATAATTCACTTACAAATTAATTTTACAACTTCACTTTACTTTACACAATATCATCCTAATACTCAATTTCAATTCCATTTACTTACAATTCATATTAATTCGTTCATTCACCAATTATTTTCAACCTTATGAATTTTATTTCATTTTAGCCCGCTTAGGCTTACTTTCCACAAAGTTCCCTTTTATTTAACATAATCCACTTAAATTCCAGTTCAATTCAAAATTTTAAACTTTTATAAGTTCTCCAACTTATTTTCACTCCATTTACTAACCTTCTTTAATTTACTTCATTTAATTAGCTTACCCTTCTAACTTATTTCGTTTCCACACTTATTTTAATTTAACTCTTCTTCAAGATAAATTTTATCCCAAATAATTCTTTTCAAATTTTTATAAGTTATCAAACCCATTTATATTTCCATAAACATTTTTAAATAAACTTCCAGAGTTTAAACAATTTCTCAACATTTCAAAATCATTTTTGATTTAAATTATATACACACAATTCATTTGCATATCAAATTACCCTTTGAATTTTAAAACCAAACCCAGTTTTGCAAACAACTCCAATTTAAAAAAATGTGACAGCAATTCCTCTCCTGGAAACTCGAAAATGAATATTGATGATGCTGCAGTCATCACCAAAGTTATTTTCCAACGACCAAAGTGAGTTCAATGCTTAAAAACCCTTTCCAAATATTTTAAAATTCCAAATCTCATCAGATCTCATATCCAATTCAAAAATATTTTCCAAATAATATCACTATTATTTCTCCAAAACCTTTGAAAATCATTTTCAAACTCAAAAGGAATTAAAATTTCAAATTCTAAATCCTTTCAAATCATATTCAAATATTACTCTGGAATTTGATCTCATTTTAATTATAAATCACATTATAATTAACATTATAAATTTCATTTGTTAAATGAATTTATTTCCAAATCTTTGGTTATACCATTATTTCATCATTTCAATTACCATAACAACAATGATAATAATTTAATATTATCACTTCCTAACAACCAAGCAACCATACGTACTTATAATAATTTACGAAAATTTATTTATTTCATATATAAAAATAATTTTGGGAAAAATTATTTCATTTACCCACTTTTAAAAACAATATTTTGTCGATTTGCCTAGTTTAAGAGTTTAGAAATCCCTATCGATACAGTTGTCCAGACTGCACCGACCAGAATTTATAAACGCTCAACCGATAAGTCGACACAATATAAAACAATTTATATTCACTAAAAATACGCTCTCATATCTATTAATACACCCAAACTCATTCTAGAGTACTACGACTCTATTTTTAATGAGTAGCCCCCACCAGAGCCAAGGTTCTCGCTTAACCTTCAGCTTTGATACCAACTGCAACGATCCGATTTTTCAACGTCCGAAAATCAACATCAATACAACCACTGTATCAAATGCCGAACAATCGAATGCTGAAAAACTGAACCATTAGGGTTAAAGAAGAAGGAAGCAGAAGAAGAAATAGAAACAATATCAGAATCTCACAATCGCAGTGGAACAATATATAATAGATAAATGACTAATTTTTAATCAACAAGAACTTTTTATGTTTATACATTACATTATCAAAGTTCAAAAAAATTCATAGCACTCAACTGGACTGTTATCATAACCTGTCCTCGCAAAACTGACCATGCAGTTAATCATGCAGCAGAACATTCATCAAATAAGTGTGATACGTCTCGCCATCCAGCTCGTCTCCTAAGCTCCACAACATCCTTTCCCGTATCTCTAATACTCGGTCCGACCTGAGCATTATAGTGAAATAACACCCAAGTCAGTCAGGAAAACAGAGTGAGAAAAAACACCCAACTGGATTATTGAAGTTTCCAAAATCCTTTGAAATCAAAGATATCTCGTAAGACCACGCCACAAATAAACATGCCGGGTTTTTACCTTACGATAACCAAAACATTTTTATCAAATCCATCTGATATTATAATAGTGTCCATTGAAAGTAAATTAGAATCTAGATGAAATGCTTGCATCTCATGTTTCAACATAGTTAGGCACAATCAAAAGAGTACAGCCGCTTATTGGAGACTGGATTCCATATAATGGCAGGGCTACTGGACCGGCCGTCATAGTACGTGATCTAGATCACCTTATCGAGGATCCACCCTGATCCCTTGCTACACAAGACCGGAGCTACCCCTTACTGGATAGTCTGAATAAGATCACCCCGCGGTTGGGATCAGCGACCGCCCACATAGCCGAAATAAAAGGGACATCTAGATAGGGATGACCTTACCCTAATTGGTTGCTAGCCACTTAGCCTCACGTGCACCTCCCCTGTTTTAGCCATTCCCGGTTAACGATGCTCGAGGCTGTGCGTTACCTTTTTAGCACACATTCACTTAGAATGCTTATCGTCCTCCTGATGATGTTTCGAAAGCATTCATCCATACAAGTCCTTTCCGGGTTCGAACGGAACCAAAGGCACTACTCCTCTTACATCCATTTTGGAATCACACTCCGGATTAGTAGCGATTAGCCCTTGCACTTCACTACTCCATGTTCGACTCCAAGCCATTGTCTTCCTCACGAAAACATTCAAACTGGATCGAAGTGGTTTTCGAAAAATTAATCCCGATCCCGGTCTCTTCGAAACGATCAACGCATTGGCCAATATTGATAGTCGGTTATTTAATTATCATATAACATCCACAAAAAATCATCAGAATTAATAATTTCCCAAATTATTTATTTAAAATATCTTCGCACGATATTTCTCTACACTTCAATCCTTTTGAAAAGTAGTTTTCAAAACACTTTTGTCTTGCAGAATAAATTTCCCCAATTTGTTTTATTTCCTCACCAAGCCTTAATGCTTTAGATTTTAAAATAATTTAAATCACTTTTTCCAAAAATATATTTTAAAACATTTAAAATAAAAACTACTTAAAATACTGTATTCAAAATACTCGTTCTAAAATCTTATAATAATTTCTCATGTAAAACTTAAGCCAAAACAAATTTTAAAGTAAAAGTTATTCTATAAGGCATAAATATTAAATAATTATCTTTAAATAATAATACTAGTTAAAACCTTTAAAATAATTTACTTATATAATTAACTTAATAACTATTTACTTTTACAAAAAAAATTTAAAACACTAAATAATTTTTTTTTAAAACACCTTCCTTAAAATAAAACTTTAAACCTCTAATTTATACTTGAAAATCTTACTTTGAAAATATACTTGGCTTTTCAAGAAAATACACTTTCCTTTCCGCACCTTTAAAAATAAACCACTATTTATTTTTAAACAAGTCCCTTTCCTTATAGATTCCCATCCTGAACTTATACTTCCAAATTATCCTCTGATAAATATTTCACTTTATTTATAAACCCTGTTTATAATTTTCACAATCCCATTCTCCTTTATTCACAGTTTCAATCACTTAGTCGGTTTTTAAATCGATTTTCAAAACCAACTCCATTTTAAAACAAATTCCTTTACTTAACCAAATTTATTTCAAAACCCATTTATCCCATATTCATACCTTTATTTATTATTTAAATTCTTATTTAACTCGGAAATTCAAATTTAATACTTTATTTCAACTTCTCCTTTTATTTTCCTAAACTCATTTCATATCTTAAAATTTAAAATATATTTCTTCGTTTTTTGCAAAACAATATTGCTTAGGTCCTTATTTCAAATAAAAATCCTTTTTCTCATTTATTCAAAACCCCTATTTTTTTCCATCCTTGAATTTATTATATAAGATTTTAAAAAAAATCAAACCTTTATTCCTTTCCCAAAATCATGCCTTTAAATTATTTGGATTCACTATAATTAATTTACTTAGAAATTTCCCTTTTAATTTCCTTTAAAAATCCAAACTTTATATATATTTCATTTTTCTCAAATACCAATATATATTCAACCAAGCCATAGCATTCAATAATTTCGATTCCCAATATAAACAATATAATCCATCACAGATTATCACATAAATCACATTACTGAATATAAAATAAATTCAACTTTTGAGGAATCCAGTTGGATCCCCCTAACCTATTTCCCTGTATCCACAGATGTTAGCACAACAATTAAAATACTAATCACACTTCGAGGGGGATATCGAGGTATAAAGGGTCATCTGCTATTATGCGGGGCGCATAGGGTCTCATCCGCTATATAATGCAGGAAATCAATCACTCAAATATACACACACACACACTATCATATATAATATCACATCCAGAAAGATTACAAATCATTAATTCAAGCATCAATCTAATAATTTAAATTTAAACTATTTAAATTAATGGTAATTCAAATGAATGATACTAAATCACCTTTGATTTTGTTTTATTTGCCATATGATCCAAACTCAACTTTTCTTTCACCGTTAAAGAAGAAATAGATAGAAGAAGAAAACAAAAACAATATCAGAATCTCACATTCGCAGCTGAACAATATATAATAGATAAATGAATAATCTTTAAACAAAAGAACTATATTAGTTTATACATTACATTATCAGAGTAGTACAATAATAAAACAGCAGAATAATAACATAACATACGTGATACGACTTGCCATCCAGCTTATCTCCTGATCTCCATAGCATACTTCCTGACTACGCTTCAGAACAACTGATAATCTGACTCTAGGCTGCCCGTGTGGAAAATTATGGGCACCCAGAGTTTAGAAAGGGAACAATAAACTCCATGTCAGTCATGTGACTAGTGTGAGATCCAAAATAGTTATTTACACAAAATAAAAGGAAAAGAAATCCGTTATGCTTTTGGAAAATGAAACTACCATAAAGCCTCCCTCCACACACACAATGCAATCACACAATTGGAGGAGATTTCTCCTTATGATAGTCAAACATGCTTGATACGTAAATTCTTTTTGATATTATTATAAGTGCATAATGTGGAAAACATTTCAAAAGTATAATATTAATCTTAGGCAGCATACTACCATTATAGTATACCTACTATAGCTACCCATGTTTTATGGCAGGTTACCGCCACGCTGCATGGCAGGTTATATAACTAAAACCGTATAGGGCTCGTATTATTTTGTTTGGATTTCCAACAAATGGACAAGGCTAAGGAACTTTCTTCACCGAATGGGTACGCCTTTGGAGGGACTCCTTGAGAACCTAACCGGCTCTCTGCCAATGCAAGGTCGGGTTACCACTGTAACTAGGTAATTAACTATCACGAGTATGCCACCCCCCGGTCTAGACCGACCTTTTCCGAGGTGCCTCAAAAACCAACAACCACATAAGTAAATAATCTGGGCTCCATACAAGAATCCCACTTCTTTTATCCACACAAGTTAAATATCTAGGCTCTATACCAGATACAACTTTTTATCCAGAAGGAAATGCACATACCCTAAGAGACGTGACCCCCATAACCTTGCTGCATCTTTTCTTATTTCAACCATTTCCGGGGTGTAAGGTTCGACGAAGTCTCGTCCACAAAGCTACGCTTTTCACAAAAGCTGTAACAACCCGGAATTTTTGACAGCATATTTTAATGAATATTTAATCTAATTTAAATTAAATGCAAACTTTTAAATGTTTAAAATGATGAGATCTTGGATATTTAACAATTATATATAAAAGAAAGTTTGATTTGAAAATTTAAATAGAACACTTCAAAACCATTTAAAACAAAATCGGTCTTATCTAATAAAATCAAATCAAAGATTCAATATTTTATTTTTGATAATTTATATGAATACAATGTTAGTTTTGTTTTTTTAAAATGATAAAGTTTAAAAATTAACAAACATAGTAATATTAACATAAACATGGAAATCTAACACATAAGTTTAAAACAATATAATTGATTAGAAACATAAACATCCAAACAAGTTCGAATCATAATTATAAACATAAGTATAAACCATAAATTATGAAATATAAAATATAATTAAGATATAAATATACAAATATAAGTTATAACTAGGAATATAAATTTACATATAAAATATTATGAATCAAATGCTTGGAAAACTAAAGTGCAAATAAATTACAATCAATAAAGTCAAAACAATAATCTGTAAATTTTATTTGTACAACATAGAACTTTTAAATATCACGCGAACATGTCAATGCATAAGAAGGAGGGGATAGCTTGTAACATATACTGTACTAAGCATATATGCTGCTGAGATTTATGTGTATAAGAAAACAAAAGTTTTACTTCAATATAAATGGAACAGATCATATTCTTGTACAAGTTACAACTATCTGCATATCAAATCCGAGTCTTACAAAAACATATTGGCCGAACTAATAAAACAAAGTGTTCACTTTAAATATAATAAAAACAAAACCTGAAATATCTTGTACAAAATGTTTATGTCAGTAAATACTAATTGGTGTGAACACATATGAAACATACAAGTACAAACAAAGCCTGCAATATCTTTGTACCTAATATTTGTGTCAGCCAATATTAATTAGTGCATACTAATTCAAAGACACAAACATTAATTAGCATACATTCAGTCAAATACTATCTTCCAGCCGAAATATTTGGTTTGTCTCAGTACCTTAGTACATAATAAAAACAAAGCAAGATATTTTGTCAACAAAGCTTGTTCAAGAAGGCATAACTGTTGAAGGTTATATATATATATGTATTCATTATGTCTTATTTTATTTAGTTTAGTTCAGTCTTTAACTGATCATGTTTGAGCAATGCATAAACTTGTCCTTAAGAAGTGACTTTGTTATCATATCTGAAAGATTGTCCATAGTACTCAACTTTACCAACTTGATCTTGCTTCGTTCTTCTTTAAGCATAAGAAATAATTATCTAATATCAATATGCTTCATCTGAGAACTATAAGCTTGATTCTCTACAAGATGAATCTCACTTTGACTGTCTAAATATAGCTCGACTGTCTGCTGCACTATAGAAAGATCATCTAATAGCGAAAGTAGATTTAATCCCTACTTAAACGCTTTCAAAACCAATATCAACTCGGCATTAGTAGTCGACAAAGCTATTATAGACTACAACTTTGATCTCTACGAAATCGAACCTATGCTAAGTGTAAAAACATTGCCGACACCGACTTTCGTGCATTTCTATCCCCAACATTATCTGAATTACAGCAACATCTAAAAGAGATGTCGTCACCCGCTCCACTATGTAACAAGCCAACTGAAGAAGTGCCACGAAGATATCTGAGTATCAACTTCATTGATTTCCAATGCTCTTTGCCTGGTTAGACATATATCGACTCACAACACCCGCTGCATGGGCCAAATCAGGTCTTGTGCACACCATAGCATACATGAGACTACCAATAGTAATAGAATAAGGTATATCAGCCATATACCTCTTGTCTTTATCTGATGTAGGAGATAAGTCTTTCGACAACTAGAAATGATAGTCTAATGGAGTGCCAACCGGTTTAGCTTTCTCCATACCAAATCGAGCGAGGACCTTCTCGATGTACTGCACTTGAGTAGCCTCAACTCTCTCCGCTTCCTATCTTTGAATATCTACATTCCCAAAATTATTTGTTATTTTCCCAAATCCTTCATATCAAACTCCTTGTCGAGCTCTTCTTCTCTGAACTCATCATGGACAACATTAATGCATATGTTGTCATATCATTAAAGTCAATGTCTTTGATGCTCAATCCAACAAGGTCCTTAAGCCACTTAGGCTTCTTCCTCTGTCTAATAGGCCTAGTCTCTAAATGAGCTCCACCTTGAGTCTAATCCTTTATGCCAACCGTACTACCATAATCTACTATGGTGTCACTAGAAACACCATTTGAACCTCTATGGAAAGAATTTAAAGATGATTTGCCACATATTTGGTATTCTGAATCCGTCATCATACTGTCATCAGATGAGGAAGGCTCCACCTTCAACATAGCCTTCTCATCAATGGTCACATGCCTACTGATAATGATCTCCTTGCTAATAGGACACCACAACATATATTCCTTCACTCCTCTCTTATAATCTATAAAGATACACTTGCGAGCTCTAGGTTTCATCTTTTCTCTACTCTCATGTACATAAGCTGGACATCCAAACACTCTAAGAAACGAATAACTAGCGGGTGCTCCTTTCGGTACTTCTTTAAGGATCTTCATCTCTATGGTAGTGGAAGGTGTGCGGTTAATGAGGAAAGATACCGTAGATGAAGTTTCTTCCCAAAATCCCTTCTTCAACTTAGCAGTAAATCTAAGGCAACGAATTCTCTCCATGTCTGATTCATTCTTTCGGCAACTCTATTTGACTGAGGGTCGCTAGGTGTGGTGCAATGTCTCTTAATGCCGATGGACACACAAAAATTGATGAATTCCTGTGATACAAATCCACCGCCGTTATCTGGATGGAGAACTTTCAACTTCTTTCCTGATTGCTTTTCAACCATAGATTTCCACTTTTGAAACCGTGCAAAGGTTTCACTCTTAGACTATAGGATGTATACCCATATATTTTATGAGATAAATCATCTAAAAATGAAATGAAGTACTTGGCTCCACCTAAGGATGGGAAAGGAGAGGGACTCCAAACATCTGTATGAACATACTTCAAGACAGCTTTTGCTTTATGCTCACTAGTGCCAAAAAATCTTTGTTTGCTTTCCAAGAACACGCTCTTCACAAAAGTCAAACTTTGGATGCTAACACCATCAATCAAACATTTCTTTCTCAATTCATCCAAACCGCGTTCACCAATATGTCTCATCCGCAAGTGCCACAATCTGGAAGAATCTGGATCAGCAAAAGTAGCAGAAGTTGATTCACTAACTATAGTAGCACCCTTCAATAAATAAAGATTTACTGCCCTCACACCTTTCATAACAATCATGGAGCCCTATGATATCTTCATCTTCTCTCCCTCAACTATAATCATTAATCCAAGCCTACTCAAAGCCCTAATAGAAATCAAGATCCTTCTCAAATTAGGTACATGACTAACATCAGTAATAGTATGAATGACACCGTTAAACATCCTGATCTTCACACTACCAGTACCAACTATATGGCAAGAATCATCATTTCCCATTAGAACCTCTCCTCCATTAATCTCATGGTATGTAGAGAAGCAGTTCCAATCGGGTGTCATATGATAGGATATGCTAGAATCAATAAGCCATAAGTTGCTCTTCCAAGAAAAGCCAAAAGCTGCAAACACATTGGTATCACTCTCTGTACTTGATTTTTCTACAGTAGATGCTGAAGCTTTCTTTGGGTCTTTTCTTCTTCCATCGAGCTTAGGAGATTGAGATATAAAATGCCCCAATTTCTTACAATAATGGCCAGTTACTCACTTAGGCCCTAGACCGAGACCTTGAATACTTCGACCTCCACCAATCTTTGACTTGCTTTGGTTTCTACCTCTCAGAACGGATAAGCCATATGTATCACTATCCAAACTAGTACTTGCCAATCTATTTCTCAACACTTTATTATAAAGACCAGCCTTTACATCTAATAGACTAATCTTACTGCGATCATGTATCACGCAATCAACAAAAGCGGTATACTCCTTAAGCAAGCAACACAAGAGAATCACTACTTAAGCCTCATCAGTATTATCAACATCCCTTGCCTTTAGGTTCATAATCAAAGTGGTCAAAGCATCTACATGCTCCATAAGATCAGCTTCAAGCTTCATCTTAAACGAATAAAGTTGTTATCGAAAAATAATTCAATTGGTGAAAGACTTGTCTTGATATGCATCAGATAATGCGTCCGATAATTCCTTCGTCATCATCTTTTGAGAGAATTCTCTAAGAACTTCATCTGAAAGACTCAGCTAAATTATTGTAAGAGCTTCAACTTCCATCTCTTCCCAATCAGCTACCTCAATATCTTTCAATTTCTCAGGCGTAGAAACAATCTTAAAAGTCATCTCATTCTTCAACATTTTCACCGTCTTCATCTCCCAAGTTCCAAAATCTCCATTTCCATCAAAATGTGTAACGGCATAATTGACACCAGATCTACCAATAGACTTTCCAAAAGTAGCCATTAATACCCAAACAGAATAATAACACTAGCTCCATTACCAAACTGTTGTGAAAAATTTGAATGAGCAAAATCATATTTGATCAGGATCTAGTATTTTTTATTTGAATACCAATGCAACTTAAGATTAATTATGAAATCACGAGAACAAAGAATGGAAAGAAAAGATAACAAAGAAGATTTAACGTGATTCGGATATAAGTATCCTATATCCATGGAGATCTAACAACCCTTTATCATTTCTTCACTTCGAGAGAGAGTACAACATGAGAAGATTATGAATCACTCAATAAATTTCACTCACCCTAAAAGCTACAGAAATAAGGATCTTATTGAGGTTATTTTGATGGAGTACACTCTTGTTGGTTTATTATTGAAAAGATGAGCAAATGTCTTCATATTTATAGGTGCAATGATGAAGACTGACTTAGAGATAAGGATGAAATGTTTTCGGATTTGATTTCAATACAAATTTAGCATCTTTGTGTATGTTTCCACATACATGCTTATTTGATTGATTCCTCAAATCAATTAATATCTTTTTGATACTAACTGATTATTTTTCCAATTTGTATTCCATATTTGATTGATTATGGAAATCAGTTAATATCTTCTCTCTTATACATTTGGAATAAATTTAAATTGTCCAAATTTAACATTGGGTATTGGTTTTTCCACGTTTAACAAAATTTGACATAAGATGGTGCATATATAGAATGTTTAGCTCCACTGTAGATTTATATATCTAAGTTTAGAGATAATTATTTTAAGGGAAATAGAAAGTACTACATTTACAATTTAATGTGAAACATTTGGAATGCAAAAAGTAGGTAAGTTTAAATGCCTAGATTTAAATAAGCTAATACATGTTAGCAAGATAACGACAATAACACTAAAAAAGAAAGTGATCAATGAATATAATATCGGCAATTTAAGCAGCATTACAATCAACTTCATAACTATTGAGATATCTGTATGTTACTTTACATTACATCATACAATTTTATTCTTTCAAATAATAAGATTGTTTCTAAAAAATTAAGTATGAAGCTAAGGGCATCCATAAAAGTGTTTATGAATACGATAGAAAAATAATAAGCATAATAAAATTTGTATGATTCCTAATACCAAAAAAAAATTCACATGGTAATTAACCACCACTCAAACTCATTTTGCACGACGAATAACCGCTAACCAACATCATTTTCCACGACCATCAACCACTAAACTATTGTAATTCAGCGGTTGATGGTTGTGGAAAAAAGTGTTGATCAGCTGTTGTTCACCGTAAAAAAGTCGAAATGATGTCTTTGATATCCCCTTAAAAAATCTGGTATTAGAAAAAATATATAGTAAAATTGTATGGAAATTTTTAGCAATGGTATTTGTAAGCACTTTTTGAGGCGTCATTCGCGTCACACAAAATAAATACCTAGACATCACTTATTAGCTTTTAAAGGCGCTCTACTAGCAATCCAACAATTGGGCATATAAAAAATGTTATTGCTAAAGCTAAAAAGGAAGAAACTACCAACAATATAAGTTATGAATTGCATAATATACTATTTTTTACTGGTGTAGTTAGCATTTCATTACAAGATTAAGAATAAACTACCAACAACAAATGTTACAACATTATAAGGTAGCGTTCGCAGTTAATTTTTAACCCGTTACCATTAGTGACGCGTCCGATGCCCCAACATTACTTTCTCCTTCCCCCACCTCATTTGCCAAACGTTGGGAAGAGATACGATGGTGTCTGATGCATGACGCCAACGTATTAATGGTCCAATGTACCCTTTACCTCCTCGTCCTCTTTCCCTATAAACCTCTCTCATACTCATTTGTCTTCTACACACCATATTCATATCTATTCTATTCTCTAATTTAATATTTAATCCAATCTAAACAATGTCTAATTCGAAAATAGATTCTGATTACGAAGATGCACAGGATTTGATCTTTATATCAGAATATCTATGTAGAAGGAGCCTTATCACTCGAATGCACACGTCATAATATATCGGTTTAATATGATAGAATATATATTAAATGGAAACATTGTCAATGAAATTTTCGAATGAAAAGGTTTTGTTTTCTCTCGTTATGTGATAGGCTGCAAAATTATAGTCTGACAATGGAAGGAATTAGTAGCAGAGAAACAGTTGTCATATTCATATACAACATAGCTGCAGCACTCTCAAATCGACAAATAAGCAAAAGATTTCAAAGGTCAAGTAGCACAATTTCAGTTTGTTTTCATATTGTTTTAGATGTTGTACAATTACTGGCTACAGATATTGTCAAGCTAGATGATCCTCAGTTTAATAACATCCCAGATCATATTAGAACTTCAAACCGGTACTACCTATATTTTAGAAACTATGTTGGTGATATAGAGATACACACGCAATAGAGACACTTACCTGTAGATCGAGTTGTTCCATATATAGGACGAAAATGTTATAACGACCCGATATTTTGAACCATTCGCATCTGCACATGTCGGACTTGAATTGTTCAAAATACCGTGTTGTAAATAAAATTTGGCAAATCTCAAAATAAACAGTAAATAATTAATCACAGAATCACAGACACAGAATCAGAATACTCGCAGCGGAATTTAAAAATACTTAGTGGTTCATGAAGCCACTATAAATAGTCTCAATCAAATAAAATTTACATAGTCTTTAATCCAAATATAGTTTTAAATCATCAGTAGAACAATCCAAATGTCTACTAGTCTTGATTTCATAAATTTAGATAAAGAACTGGAAGGGAAGTTTGCCAGCAGCTTGAAAGTGCTCTACAGAAATCCTAGCTCCGGGATGAAAACTGAACTGCAACTCAGGCTGACCCGAGCGTAACATAAAACATAAACACTCGAGTTAGGACATACATATTTATATAGTGTAAGCTAATTCAAGTGTACTGTAATATAGAGCAAGTAACTTAAAGGATGCTTGGGACCGCCCATCCTCTAAGGATCCGTTAAGCTATTTACTATGTAGTAATATTTTCGCTATTATAATAGTGTCTATATTAAAATAAACTTACTTTTAAATAGCGTTAAGGAGTGACCCAATATTCCCCTTAACACGTAATAGTCCCAGTAGTCCATCCAATATCATGGTCCCTCCTGATCGGGAAGCCACCAGAGGATACCACACGGGCTACGGGAGAAAAACAAAATCGTACAAGGCTCGCTATGGTAGGTGACACAGCACAACTAGGCAATGCCAGGGTAGATATACCAATTACGCTTCCGGACCGATGGTAACGCGTAGCGCACAGCTACCGCCCACCTCGAACAACACTCCCAAATCAAAGGTGCGCACCAATACAATTACATAAGTAATAGAATGACATACAAAGAAGTGCGTCCGATCAGAGGTGCTACCTCATTAATCTGTCAATCGCTCCTGTTTTAGCCACCTTATGCCAACTCACGGGAGTCGGGTCCCCGTATTTACCTCATAGAAAACGCCACCACCATCCTACTTCATTCTGGAATCTCCACCGCGTACACGGTTGTCAAAGTGGTTTTTGGTATCGACAGAGAGTATGCCAGACATCCGATCCCGGTCTCTTTAACAACCAAGCGTTATTATAACCCGTGGTTACAACTTTTAAAAAAATGGTATTTATACTTTAAAAATCAAAATAAATTTCAAATACATTTCAATATCATAATATCATTTTTAAACATCAGTCATTTTTTTAAAAAAAAAATACCATTTAAATCTATTCAATTTATTTAGGAATTAATTGCCTTTCAACTCACATTTAAAAGTTAAATTCTTCCATTTAAAACCATTTAAAGTCAATTCCTTATTTTTATTAATTACATATTAAATTCCAAAATTTAAGCTTTTTCCCAAAGATCATTTGCATTAAATTCTTTTATTAAAACAATCAAAATTCAGTTTCCGTAGCACTTATAAAATGCTACCTAAAGTCATAGGTTAAAACAGTTCATTTACAAAAGACGGCATATTTAAGTGCTGAAATAAATTATTAACTTAACAATTAATTTTGAATTCCTAAATATAACTTATTATCAATTATTTTACTTAACTAAAATCTCACTTTTAACAAAAATCGGAATTTCCCAAAATAAGTTATATTCCAAAATTTTACTTAAACATTCATTTATTTAACATTTTGACTTATTCAAAAATCATTATAAATTTTATAAAATCCTTTAAATACATTTAAACCAGAATATTATAAACTTCCATTTAAAATAATTTTAAAAAATTTCAGAAAAATATTATATAAACCACGGGTTTGTATATATTTTCAAGCCTAGGTCAAGTGATACAGATATATATCATTTCAATCCGCAATTTACAAAAAAACCGGGTTCTATCATTTCAAACCCGCAATCCCAAGTTAAAAATAAATAATTAAACAATTAAATAAATAAATGAAAATTTTTATCGTTCAGGCCTATCATTTCAGCCTATAACGATCTCAAATTTATAGAGAACTTGCAATGATTAACAGTAAATAAGCATTAAATAGTATAACTGCAATAGTATTAAAATAAATAAACAACTGATGATGTGTCAATTAATAATGGGGTTTAACATCATACGCTTACATCACAGGCAGATAAAATTTAAATAAAAGTTTACAATTACACTTGTGATAAATTCACAGATATATAGGTATGTTTGTCTGGTGAGAAATACTCACCTGAATGCTGCAGAAAGTTTGATTTCCAACGATGGTAACACTTGAAAAAAAGAAAACGCACAGAAGCACGATCAAACTGATGCAGAGGCTGCGACCAGATTTATATTTTGAAAAGGGAACGAATCAAAACTAAGAAAATTTTTAACCCGAAATTCTCAAAACAAAAGGGAACGAATGGAAATAAATTCGTCCCATAGGCTCGACTACAGCCCCACACGGTTAGACTACGTTCTCAAAGCTTGGTTCAAAATTTTGCCCGTTACTTACTTTCACCCCTTTTTATTTCTACAAGTGGCGGAAACACTAATAATTTAAATCTAATTCTCGGCATCATAAAAGAATTTTATACGCATAACGTTGATAATACATATACACTCACAATACTAATTATATGAACACTTCTTCACTAGTACAAAAACCCTCCTACAGCCGATTCTTATATTTGCTTATTCAATTATTATTATTAATTATTTTCCTTCTCTAACTACTGTTGCAACCTAGTTTGGAAACTTATGACCCACACGCATACTTTCTCCTCCATTCATATTTTTTTTCTTTTTTTTTCTTTTTTTTTTATATTCTACTCTATTATATTTTGGGTAAAGTTTAAATTTTATTTCTAAAATAAATTGGTCAAATTCACTGCTGAAAATCTTGAAGGATGGCTAGGTGACATAAAACCTTAGTTATCAGTTTATGAAAAAATTTCATGCAATTTTATTTGGAGGAGAGGCTGACATCAGTGGTAAAGGAGGAGGGCAGGGATATAGTGGTGAAGGAGGAGTCATAGCCTAAGGTGGTGGAGTTTCAAGCCTTTGCGTGAACAAAAAAAAGAGAAAAAAATGGAAATAAAGAAGAAGAAAGCAAAGGAGGAAGAAGGAAAAATATAAACATAGGCCATACCTGAAGCTTGCTCGAATATGAATGAGGATAAGATGTTATGCAACAGAGGTTGTGAACGAATTTATAAAGGCAGGGGTGCGTGATATTTTGAATGAATATAGGGAAACTTGCGTGATTTATTTCCAGTTATACGGAAAAAATTGATTGCAAACGTTTTTTTTCCTTCAATTAATAGGTTGTGTGCGTTATTTATAGGCTGAGTGATTTTTTTATACAAAACAACAGCAAGTATTTAAAATTGCTATAAAATAAAAAGCTGCATGATTTAATGTGAATGATTATAGGAAGGAAATAAATTTAAATTAACTTTAACGGTTGCTTTGATTTACACAAAGAATAGACAGGAATACTAGGCAACACTTGAACATGTTTAAAGTTTTAAATAAGAAGTAAATGACTCTAAAGGAGGCAATGCTGATAAAAGAAAAGAATTTACTGCGTACGTAACACTCGCATTGATGATTGATTTTGTTGATTGAATTATAGATACGGCAAGAAATAAGATTTTCAAATTCTCGTGTTTTATTAGAAAGGAAAAACCAGCGAAATTAAAGGTGAAGAAAACGGCAGGTAATTGAAAAGAAACGGCAATGATATTAGCTTTGGATGCCACTTCATTAAAAGATTTTATACTAAATATAATAGCTGCGTGTTAAAAATTTGTTAGGCTAAAAGATGTATGCATATACACAGAATTTCGAAATCTGGGTAAGAAATAAATGCAGACAAGAAAGAAACGGCAACTAGAAAATTTGAAATTTCCGTGCGTTGATAAAGAGGGATGAGTGAAATTTATGGTGAAGAAACGGCAAGTGATTAATAGATTGGTTCATTTTAAACTTTTTCTTCAATTAATGATTGCGTGCGTTTCTTTCTTTATATAGGCTGAGTGATTTTTAGCAAGGATTTTACGCCAATTTAAAACCAATGAAAGCTGTGGAAAAAGTAACGTTTTGGTATAAAAATCTACTAACTGATTTATTAATCCTTATAGATATTGCAGTATGCATTTTAAAATACGCCAAACCGACGCAATAAAATACGCCCAAAATTTAAGCAAAAGTAATATTTTTAATTTATACGTTTATACGTTATTTATACCATTACAATGCGTGCCCTTTTTAAATGCGAAATTTAACAGTTTGTAAAACACTGAATTTTACAAAGTTATTACTTAACTAAAATTTTAACTTGTTTACTTTCTTCGTATTTACTTATTTTAAATATACAAAATTCATTTTTATTAAAATTCCAAATGGAGTTGTCTTTAACAAAGTTAAAATTTCAAAACTTCCAATTTTATATTTAGACTTTTGGGAAATGATTTAATCAATATTAATATATATATATATACGGTATTTATTCCCTAAATTTACGCGCTCTTTAAACGCGTAATTACCCAGTTCATTTATACACTAAAAAAAAAATTTAAAATTTACTACTTAAATGGAATAAAATTTATTTAAATTTTTTTGTTCTGATCTATTTACCATTGACAAAGAAATGTATTATTCAAAATATTACTTAACTTTAGAAGGTAGGTAATCCATTTTATAGCTAAGGTAAAAATTATTGTGTTGTTTTAACAGTCCAGAAAAATAGAAAATTGGCGAACGTTTATAAAATTGAACAAAGAAAAGTGTTGATTCTTAGAGTAAAGTAACGGAAAAGAATATTTGATTTGAACGTTATTGAAAAATCAATGGGTTTTATTTATTAAATATGTGGAGTCAACGGAAAGAAAATTTATTCCTTTCCCACTTAAAATGCATGTATACTGATTTATTTGATTATTTATATCCAAGGTAATAAATTTAGACGCGTGAAAAACCGATGCAAAACACGCGCCCAGTTTCATAATAAAAGTGACGCTTTTTAAATTTACGCGTTCTCTTATGTAGTAAATATACGTTAAAAATATTCCATCAATAACACGCATTTTAAACGCGTAATTAAATAGTTTATTTATAAACTATTTTTTTTCTCAAATCTTATTTCTTAATCAAAACTTGATTTTGCTAGAAATTAAGTTATTTACCATCTTTGACAAAAAAACCCAAATTTCCAATTAAAGTTAATTCTTAACCACGTCAAAATTCCAGAGATCTTATTATTTAATTAAAAATTTGGTCAATTGTTTATTTATTTATTTTATAATCACTTTAAAATTTAGATTTTTATGTAATAAACCCCAAAGTTTTAAAAATACAAGTGAAAAATACTTGTTAAAAATTTAGTCTGTTACAAATGTTATGCTACACATAATATCTTAGCAGCATACTAATTTGACTTACAGTTGCTTATTTTATGATTGGTTGGGAAGGTGCTGCGCATGGTAGTAGAATTTTTAATTTAGTTATATATGATAGAAACTCTAACTTCCCCCACCCACCACCTGGACAGTATTATTAAGTTGATTCGAGATATCCACTTCAGCCTGATTATTTACCAGATTATCAACCACCTTATCATAATATTAGATATCATATTCTTCATTTTCGTGAAACCGCAAATCAACCAAAGTCAATCAATGAAAATTTTAATTTCTATCATTCAGGTTTATATATGGCAATGGAAAAACCATTTGAAATATGAAAGAAAAAAGTTTGTCGTTTTGAAGAATATGCTAACATACTCATTTGAAACTCAAGTAAAAGTTGTCATATTTACAATGGCTTTACACAATTTCATATGAAAATACAATAGCGGTGATCTAGATTTTATGGCTTATGATGACGATCTCAATCTTATTGTAGAGGAATACCAAAACGAAAGTATTATTAGAACTAAAGTATTATTAGAAGAACCTTTTTAAAAAAATATATAATAGGAATACAGATAATATTATTCAATTATTTTAGTATAAAATGGTTAGATATTTTTATATATTTTAACGTCATTGACCACTAGCTCAAGTGGTATGGCGCTGTAGGTTGAGATCTTAAAGGTGACAACAAAATGGGTGCTAAGCTTAACAAAAGTATCACCCTATTAATCCAAAAAAATTATGAAACATTTTAAAAGCAAACAAAAGAAACATATAAGAACAATTGTAAAATATTTTCCATATCGGACACTTTCCAACAAAGTAAATAATAAGAAAATACTAATTTTGTAATACTATTTTCTTGTATTATGCTACTTTCTATAGAAGTCGGTGTCATCCCAAGGATCTAATCGAAAAATAATATACAACAAGTTAGTTGTTAATAAAAATAAAATGGATATAGTTCTTATATTATATAATTATTAATAGAAATTATAAGTGCATATGCACTTATTAGTAATCATGAAACATTTGTTTCTTTTTGAAAATGTATTGAAAAGGCCCAAGGCCTAAAAGTTAACGGGTGAAACCCGATACAACATATTACATCTCATTACTTTAACCTTAAACAAACTAGGGTATCATATGCGCCTCCACTCCGAAACACATAGAAAGCCAAATTATGGCAGAACATCAACCACCGCGATAGAAAATGATGAGAATTGATTTCAGGGAGGCTTCCACTCCTTTATTTCTTTTGTGTGAAGTCTAGAAAGCTCAAGAGCTAGATAAAATGGCTATGTCTTGCTGTTTTAGTTTATTGTACTTTCTTATGAATTTATATGAACTGAAGTAAAAACTAGTTTTCATAACATAGTATAGCACAAAGATTGTAGTTGATTGGTAATCGTCATGAGACCATCAAACGTGGTTAAACTAATTGAATATATAATAGTTCAAATACAAAATTACTGTTTTTGAAGAAACTAAAAAAGATGATGATATATAGTTGAGAATTTAGGATAGCCATTCTTCGAAATTTTTTTAAAGAACTTTACTCTAATATTCCAATAAGAATAAAAGTTACATTTTTTGACTAGTAACAAATATACATTTAGGCTCTGCTTGGGAGTTTTCTACCGGTTTTGGATAGCATTGTATTTCAGGTGTTATTATAACTCTTGCTTGTAAGATTTTTTCACACCAGTTGTACTTGGTTATAAAACCAGTGTAGTGTAGTTTTGATGGAAGTTCTCAACCCATCAAATTGAGGTGTATTGAAGTGTTATAACTTTTTTTTCACTACACATGTACTAGTTATATTGCAGGATCAATTTTCACAAAACTAGAGAATAAATATAAGGATATATATATATATATATAATATTACTTTAATCAAAAACTCTCAAAACCAGTGTATGTTAAACTCTCAAGCATGTATTGATCGGTTATAACAACACTTCTTGTAAACCAATCAAAACAGCTACAATCATTTACGGTCAAAATTGGCACTCCCAAAACCTATTATAACTACTAAACTCCCAAGCAGAGCCTTATTCGATTCATACAACTATGTGATAAATGCTACAAATGTCTCAATTTAAATAACATTAAGGTCGTTGTAGTATAGTGGTGAGTATTCCCGCCTATCACTAGCATTAAGGTCATTGTAGTATAGTGGTGAGTATTCCCGCCTATCACATGGGTGACTTGGGTTTGATCCCTGGCAACGGCGTTATGTATCTTTTTTTCCTGTATTTGTTGAAGTTGAACTTATCTACCTTCATGGAAATTTACATTCCGCTCATATTCATACACTTCATCAAAATGTATCTCCACGAAAATATTACCCACTATAATAATGAGAACAAAACCGAGTTTACAAAGCAATAACTACGATTAAAATAGACTCAATTTGTACACCTTGGTAATTATGTGGCAAAATCATTTTCTTCCAACCAACCAGCTAACTAAAGAAAACTATAATCACCTATCTCAATTTCTACAAAAACAAGTTTTGTAATAAAGCTATTATGGTCAAATATAAATATTCATAACTCAATTTCGAAAATTTACCCCAAAAATGTTTGGTAGGTGTTATAAATCATTATCAACTAAATACAAACTTCAATCTACAGATTTGAATTTGCAAATAAAAAAAACTAACCTTTCCAGCATCAAATAATTTCCACGACATCACTCATATAATGTAAAAAATTAACAAATCATTAAAGTCAAAAAAACCAAATACATAACTCACTCGCGAGAAATCAGAGATGGCCGGAGCAATTTATTCGAATCAATAGAAGAATCCCTACCTTGATTTTCACCCAATAAATGCGCATCTATAATTATATATCTATATATCACTTGAACTGCATATTTAATATCTGTATAATGTATTTTGTCCACTATTCGATAACCCTAAGTCAGGCATACCAAACTATACATACGCTTAAATTGTGTATTGGAAGATCATGTTAAATTTCCATTACTACCAAAGTTATCGAGAGTCACAACTATATTGTGGACTCCCCTCAAAAAAAAACCTCAGAGAAGTTGGCTTGTAGCTACTGTTACAACGCCCAAGAGTACTATGGAACAGGTATGACCTACTCTAGATTGGCATCCCAATTTCTCTTAGCCCCTACTGTGGGATCACGTCTATAGGTCATGCACCTTAATGGTATAGTGGTTTCCATGCACCAACCGACAACCCTAATTCGAACAGACCATATCAACAAATATGTATATAATATATAACATCCCACCTCTGGAGGCTCAAAACTAACAGCTATGGAAGCTGCAGTCATCCATAGGTGTTATTTCTGAGTGACTAAAATCGGAATCTTGAAACTATGGTAACGAGGAAACACAAGAATATGAAAAAAAAATTAAACTTCAATAAAACATAATTACTCATTTCTTATGAATTTCAATTTAAGATTCAATTACATAATCCCATATGTTAACCACCTTCATATCACATATACATGTACAAAATACGATAAGAGCGACATTTGAAGATATCCCCTTATGATGATCAGAGAACTAATAAATATGAACTTTACAGTTCTTAGTACATCATAGCGAAAAACACAAAATAGCTCCTATATAGCTAACACCGCCTCTTGCACGTCTCTGGAAGCTTATTTGTCCAGAAACCTGAAAGTCTCCCACTCTCAGACTATTCAAATAAATTTTGAGTACCGGAGAGTTTGTGGAGAAACACAAACTTCGAGTCGGACAATAAGTCTGGTATGAATAATCCCTATTATCTCTTATCATAAATAGATAGCTAGTGAGACCACGCCGCTTAGCGTAATGGGTTTTCCCCTCACTAGTATCCAAAACAAAACATGCAAATCATTTACTATGCCCCTGCACCCAAAATAATTGTCTTAACATAATATGGAATAAAACTATAAATCATATGTATTGGACATCCCATCCATCCATTTATTAGATATCCCATCTAAAAGCAATTTATTAGATTTTCGATCTAAAATTCAGTTTATTAGAGTTCCCTCTAAAATCTTTAAAATGACTATCCATCGTAGTTTAATAGGACTATCCATCCCAAATCCATTCAAAATAAATGCAGTATCCATCATACATTATTTTATAAAAGATGGTGTAGGCTATCCACCGCACACTCCATAGTTTTCCTAGGATAACTATGAACCCATGGGTACCAAAATCCTGAGGCTAACCACCTCTGGCAAAACATTCTTTGCTTTAGAAATTTGATGTGGGCTATCCACCGCACATTCCATGGTTTTCCTATGTTAACCATGAACCCATCACTTGGCGAATTAAAACATCATGATCCCCATGATTATTTATAAAAATTCATGATCCCCATGATTACTTATTTTTCCCAGGTATACCACATGTTTAACCTATTCCAATTAGTAGCCCCCACTAGGTTAAATTAAATAAAAACACGTTGATAGCCCAATATATATTATCGAAAGCATATTATTGTTTGTAACCCCAAACTATGTATTGAAAACATTAAACCCACCCAGTGTCCCCAAGGTTTTATAAAATTCAATTTAAATAAGGACCCCCTTATATATTCAACCAAAGATAAGTATTTTATGCTACAACCCTTCGAAGTGTCCCCTTCGAATTAGCAAAACTTAACTCAAGAAAAATGGCTAAAACAACCCTTTAAAACCCTTCGAATGAACTCCCTTTCGAAAGCAAATAACCCTCCGAAGTTAGCCCCTTCGGAAGCCTTCCTTTTGAAAGCATCAGAAAATCATACCTTTCGACCTTGTCGGAAGGTTTCTTTTCGACCTAGTCGAAAGGTTCTACCCTTCGACCTTGCCGACGGTCTGGGGTGTCCTCCCTTATAAAACAATTTATAAACCTTTCGAAAGTAATCAAACTCAAAACCTTTCACAATCTTTGAAGATAACCCCTTTAAAACCTTTCGAAATCAAAACCTTTTGCAATCATTAAAGATAACCCCTTCAACCTTTCAAAATCAAACGTTTTGAAACCATTCAAAACAATTAAGTGTTGGTATTGGAGCCAACCCTTCGAAAGTATAATTCTGACCATGTCGGAAGGTTAACCCTTGGACTTTTTGGAAAGGTATTAATACACCTTTTAAGAAAGCATTTTAAAATAATACTCTCGAAGGTTTACACTTTTGAAAAAAAATCAGTCTTTTGTAAAATGATAGAGTCAAAGGATCCTCCTTCAACTTATTCGAAAGCAATTATATTTTAAAAGAAAAGGAAGCAGCATCCCCATCCCTTCGCCCCTCTCCCCTTTAACACCGTGCCTACCTTTCGACTTAGGAAGAGGGTAATTATTTACCTTCCGTCTTAGATGAAAGGTACCTTTTAAATTCGTCAGAAGGCTAAAAGCGGGCTTGTTGGAGTCGAAGGCAGAACTGAGCCTACTGAAGTGATGTTCTATCTTGCTTTTGTCTAATTTTGATTGGCTGATGAGCCTTCTCCTGTACTTCCATATAGTAAAAAGTATAAAATAGTCATGCTTTTTTCTCAAAACACTATACTTCTTTCCCAAATCAATTTTCGAAAGCAATATCCCTCCGACTGTGACCAAGACGGAAGCAATATTGCAGTTTAGCCCTTAGGCTTAATTAGTTAATTACTTAGTTAACCAATAAGGAAAAATACCCAAAAATGGCCAAAAATCTTATAAATCATATACATCAACATATTAAAATTTCAAAGCATTTGAAGATCAAAACAACTCAGAATTTAACCAAAACGGAATAAAACGTATTAATTAGCCCATTAACATTTTAAAACACTTAAGACTTATCCAAACAAAGGTTTAAATGGTTGTATCCTAACCAAAATCACAAACATGAATTGGGTATAACCTATAACCGATCCAAACATAGAAAAATGAGATCATAAACATGATTATTCACATTGATTAGTTAATTGGAGAATGAGAAAACTTCCTAGTTTAAATTCCTTAGCTTTTTCTTCAATTTATTGCTCTTCCTGGAGCTTTTAATGGCCGGCCGAAGTTGGTGATGAGTTAAGAATGAGAAAGTGAAAATTTATTAAAGCGGAGGAAGATATATATACTAAGAAATGTATCCCCATTTCGAAGTTTACCCTTTAGGAAAATTCCTCCTTCTAAATTTAGTTAAATCTTATTTTAGTTCATTCATTAAGACATGGCCATTAGATTTCTCACCTCCCTAATTATTCTATTAATTTATCCAACTAAATATCCTGAATAATGTTAATTAAAATTCAGGGGAATTGCATAATATTTTGTACATCTCTAGTAGCCCCAAGTCAGACATATCAGAGCTATATCTATACATATAGACATATATAAATCACATACTGTATGTCGTAGATGTATACTCATCTATGTATATGTGTGTGTGTGAATAAAAAATGCAAATATATGAAACTAATAAACATATATCATTCACATTTACATATAAAAAGGCAATGCACAACCAAAGTAACAAATCTATCATCTTAGTATCAATAACAATTCACACATACAATAAATAATTTAATAAAAATGCATCTTGCTTATGCACTCAATCTAACAATTAAATCTTCTTCGTATTATTCTATAGAAGACTCAAACTTATTTTATAAAGTAATATGCTTGCATATCAATCATACTATAGTTTATTTTTACTTAATTCTTCTATTTAAATTAATGTCAGCTAACAATAAAGCCCCCAAATGTTATATATCTCATCTACATAATTTATATATGTATGTATGTATGCACATATATCTAAAAACATTTCTTAGAGCTTGAAGTTAATAAATCACATTATTACAATATTCGGGATTTTATAACCTTATCAAAGCTCAATAAACAATACAATATTTCTATGTAATTTTTAACTTCTCAAATCACATTTATATAAGTTTACTGGTTTGATAATTATTGTTTTACACTATAACAAACCAATATCAAGGCCAAATAAACTTCAGAGCCCTTTTAATACAATGTAACTACCTAAATTATTATTTTAGCCTTATGGCTTATTTTAAAGGTCATACTTCTAATTTTCGATTAGTAATAAAATATATAATAATATTTATATCACTAATATAACTACAAATTAGGGTTCTAATTAATTTATAACCGTTATAAATTAGTATCAACTCCATCTATTTCTATTGAATACGAATAGAACACGGTATCTAAATACACAAGATCTTAGTCAATTATCCTTAATATCCACTCTAACCAATCCAAGCAAATGGAGAAATAATTACTAGTGTATATTTTTATATCTCTCTGGGGAATTTTTTTTTCAATATATATAATTACATGAATTTATACTGAAATATAAACTCAGAGTTATAGTTTCGCTCACATAAGCTGTAATTTCTAAAGTGTCCAAATCCAATGCCATAGCATAGGTAATCTCGCTATGAGTGCAATAGTGAAGACCACACCTCGATTGGACCTCTTATGGAAAAGATACGAAATATATAAAAATATGAATTAAATTAGTGAATTAACCTTAACTTAATCAAATTCACTTAAACTTCTCCCAAAAATTCTTTTAATGCTTCATCACCTACAACCTACTTCTCACTACTGCCATTGTCGTGCCACACCACCAGTCCTCCACCAACATGCACCTTTCTCCACCGCAAATCTAAAGGGACCTACATTGTGGCCTCCGACCCTTAAAACCAAAACTTACCCTCGTATTCCTTGATTGTGCATTAACCACGCCTCCACTATGTTATGGCCAATTCTGGCCATCGACACCCCCATCGCTCTTCTCCTCAGGTCGTGCCACACACGACTATGGTCACGCTTCCCCTCCAGTTCACCTCTATGAAACCCGACTTCAAGCCCCTCATTCCTCCACTGTTGCAACCCAATGTCCTTGTCGCCTCTACCAAACATCGGCTTCTGGTCGTGAATGGTGGGGAGAGCATAATATTCATTTGAGGAGTAGAGATGGGCACAGATGTCGGAGGAGGTAGTGTGCAGTAGTGAGGGGGAGATATTCTAAGGAAAAATGAGAGAAAAGTCTCCTCTAGGGTGTACACATGCAAATATATATATATATATATATATATATATATATAATTTGATTTCTTGAATAAATTGCCATATATTTTGAGCGTGTACGATCATACATCATATCGGATCACTACAAAACTCATCGGTGCATATTACCTTGTTTTATGGTCCCAATGTTATAAATTTCTTCGCCATCTGAGACGGAGCTTCGGGATGATAACTGCATGTATTTCAAGGTTGTTTTGACCATCGAATCACCTGATTCTAAAATTTTTTCAACCGTACGTCTCATAATGAATTCTTCACCCAAAATCACATGTCATCGGTCAAGATCCCTTGGAATCGACTACGCACATATTTTTACAAAATGCATATAACAATATGTAAATCATAAAAATACCATGATTTTAAATGTAGAAATATTTATACTCATTTTAGTTCACTATATTGATCCGGACTCAAATGAAGTAGCCGCGAATTCAAATTCGCTGCACGTGAAAAGCTAGATTTTGGGCCTTCAATAAATAACGATCCAATATTTAAATTAATTACTTAAATATCCATTTATTAAAAATAAACACTGTTGTATTCTCCCCTTCTTAGAAATTTTTTTTCCTTAAATTCCTATGGGTATGACAATACAACTCGACTGACCAAAATTTCCAAAGCACAAAATATACTTCCTAACCCTTGGGCTTAAAAAAACTCCTTTTATTTCTAAAACATTCGTCGACACATCCTTTGTGCGGCTAGCTTCGAAATCCCAAAACAATACACACATACATATCTCACATCTGAAGCAACCCATACCTAAGGCATCTCATCTTCGAGGACGTACAAGTATGTATGTATGTGTATACACACACACACACACACCATCTACACTACAGATCTTACATACTTCTTTCATAGCTAGAGCATGTCATTTAGATTTGAACCCAAGTGAATAATCATCCCAATAGCACATAACTGCTTCCATGTACCTAATCATGTACTCAATTAGGAGGACTAGACACACCTACAACATTAAACTTTGGATTTAAACATGCTAAATCATATATAACAATCATCTCAAATAAATATTATACAACTAACTATGCAGCAAACACATCTAATGAAACAAGCATCTCAATAATACTAAAGCATCCCAATGGTGCACAATTGCGTCCATCTATCTAACCATGTACTCAACTAGGAAGATTAAACACACGTGCAACAATAAATTGTGGGCTTAAACTTTTAAATCATATATAGTAATGAATCGTCTCAAGCACATACACTATATCAAACCATGCAACAAACATCTCAAATAAATATGTTAAAACTAACTATGTAAAAAACACATCTAATGCAACAAGTATCTAAAACAAACATGTTATAACAACTATGCAACAAGCACATCTAATGAAACTAGGATCTTGAATAAACATGTTACAACAAACTATGTTTTCTTACATTTTAACAAAATAAAAAGGAAAACAAAAATTTCCTTAAGTAACTAGTGGTAAATCAATACAAAGCTCCATCGAACATGGACACGCTTAACCCCACCATTCTGAAGCCACATAGCCCTATTCTCAAAAGTATGAGTTGTCCTTCAAGGTCTAAAGCCACATTCGATTCACATCCACTTTTTTTAGTCGACTCATCATGATGATATTACTAGAATTACACATTTATACAAACAAAATTCACAAAATATACACCAGCAATAATAATCAACAAGCAATAACAACCAACGAAAAGAAATCAACAAGCAATAAGAAAATCAACGATCAACCAACAAAAATAAACAATCAATTAATAATTAATTAACAAAAATAAAAAAACAATCAAAATTAAGCAACAAGAAGCAATCAATAAGCAACAAAAATCAATCAGCAATCAATCAACAAAAATAAACAATCAATAAAAATCAAGCAATCAACAATGATTACCAAATAAACTTTAATCGTTTAAAAGGAGTCTATAGCATCATGCATGATAATCCATAGTAGTTATAATATGCGTAAATCTAAAAACTCACATAAGTTTATTTGACATTCAAGATAAACCAAATGCCTAAGTGGTGCTACTTCTTCTTTCATGAATACAATACATGAAAGGCAATTACACGTCTTGCTCTGAAAAGGAAAACTTATATGATATGATGGATCCTCGATCTTCAAGACTCTCAAATAAATCTAGCAATACAACTATCAACTTTCCTTTTCCGTTCGAGCAGAACCCATTTGCCCAATGATAAAACTTTACAGATTGAATTATCACTAAATGATGATCAACTAACACTAAGGTTCTATAACGACCTAGAATTTCAGACACTTCATATTTAAATATTTGAATCTTGGATTAAATGTTATTAAATGAATTTAATAACCTTGCTAACCCCCTTTTAAGTAATAACAAATGATTGTAAACTTTTTTAAGAAAAATGATTACAAAAATAAATACTTTGAACAAACATCGATAATGTGATCGAATATCGTTTTATCGATAAACAGCTTTTTACTCATTAAATGTTGTTCAAACTTTTTTACATACATTATTTGTTTAATAAATCATTAATATGAAATCAAAATATTTTTCCATTTGCGAAAAATAAAATATGATGATGTCATGGGTGATGTCATGGAAAGATATTTTGAAAATATGCATTTATGGAAAGTCTTAAGTGTTAAGTAAAATATGTAAAAGTGTAAAGTAAAATAAACATGCAAGGCACATGGAAAAGGGTCTTGGCCATTTAAAAGAGGGGATAAGTCACGTATACTCACATCGAATTCATTAAAGCTTCAAATGTAATAAAAAATCAAAAATATTGGAAGTGGATTAGCACTAATCCACTTTGTTCTTCACTAATATTTCTCTAATTAACTCAAATCTTCTCCGAACTCCACCAAATTTTCACCAATACCTTAGAACACCTTAGCAAGCATGAATCTAAATTCAAAATTGGAAGAAGAAAAGAGGATATTGGGTTTCCATGAAGGGTCATAAGCATTAGGAACGAGGGGGAGGATTTGCTTTGTGATTTTGGTGCTAAAGGCTGGATCTTTATGCTTTTGGAGATGGTAGGAAGTGGTACTTTGATTTTTAGAGGTTTGATCTTATTGTTGGCTTGGATTTGGATGAGTTATCTCACTATCTTATATATATATAGTATGTCTATATACATATGTATGTGCAAATATAAAGTTAAACTGATATTATCTAAGTAAAGTTAGAAACCCTCTTGCTTTTGAAAGAAAATGGCAACTTTATATTGTATAACATCACTCCGTTACTTCTATAATATTTGGTGTAGCCTAGACTTTGTTTTTACATGTTTGGTTGGCTTGTTTGTTGAATTGAAGTATGTTTGGAAGTGGTTTAAGCGAGAATTAATAGTTGCTATAAGTGCACTTCGATATCCCTTAACTTTTACTTGTGTAAATGGAAGATTTATAAACCTTTTATTTGGTTATTCTCTATACAAATTTTGGTGTTTGGTATAGTAAATAAATGGATTGAAAAGTTATATAAGCCGTGAATCAAAATTGTGAAAGTTAAAAGCAAAAAGGTCGCTATGGATGCACTTTGAAAATGTATCGTATTCAACGATTTTCAAATTTAACTTTGAGAGACATCCTAGGGCTTCATTTCATTTTTGATAAGTATTATAAGTGTACTTATTAATAGAATAATAAGAAAGTTTAAATCGTTCATTAACCCAATAGAAAAAAGTTGCAAAGTGTTATGGCAAGAAGAAGGTCGCTATATGAGCACTTTGAAATACCTTATTTTTGAGAATTTTTACAAATAAATTGAAAGATATCCATAAGGATTACTTCCCATTGATTTTAAATACCCTAATGGTAGTACTTATTGGAAAATTTTCAATTTTTATTTCATTTGTTTTAGGGCTGTTATGGTAACGGTAAATTTACCGTTACTACACCGTTACCAATAAATTGGTTACCGATTACGAAATAAAACGGTATATCAATACATTCGGTATGGTAATGGTAATTTTACCGTTATAAGCGGTAAATTATTGGTAAAAAAAATTTTGAACCATCAATATCGGTAATTTACCGATAAATTGATTTGTTTCAAACTTTCTCCTATTTTGGCCCATTGGATTATGGACTTTCAACATCTGTCGCTGTTAAGTGCTAGGGTTTCATCTGTCTAAGAGAGAAAATAACATAGCCGCTCTTTTAACCTTTTTTATCTTCTTCGTTCTTTTCATTTCTCGTCTGTCGATTAGGCGATTATCGACTTATCATGGCTATCGTGACTCATCCTCTCCTTTCTCCTTCTTTCAATTGCCGACTAGATGTTTTGAGCTTTGATGTGCTTTAATTGAACCAAATTAATTGAATTGGTACGTTTTTAAGTTTCTTTTGTGCTTTAAAAGTTTTAGTCATGCCGTTTAGGGAGTTTTAATTCAGTCTTTGGTTAGTGGAAGATTGACTGTTATATGTAAAAATTTGGCTAGTTCAGTTCATATTTATGGACGTGTTTTATGAATGAAATTTCAATGTTCTATTTTTTGATCATATTTCTTGCCATGGAATTAAATCCTTACGTATTGTGTTTCTAACAAAGTGCTAAGTTTTACGCCGTTCATTTCTCCAAAATATGATAATTGGTGGAGCGGAAAACGTAAGGATTTGGCTAGTCCTCTCCTTTCTCCAAAATATTATAACGTGTCCATAATTTTCTAACTATATCTTCTTTGCTAATCAGATAGCTTGGCTATATATGGTTGTTATTTGTATGTCTTGTGTTTCTAACCAAGTGCTGTGTTTTTTTATGCAATCCACTGCTGAATATTTAAACCAAAAAACAGAAGAAAAAGGAACAATTCATAAAGAATGATTTGTCTTGTAAATGGTATAAGTAACATTTTCCAGGTTGAACCTCTGCATACATTACACATATATGGAAATAGAATGATTTTACCATCTAATTTGATGATACCAGAGTAACACCTGGATCATTCATTGTTACCTTACTCCTAAAAACCATAGAGCTTATTACTCCTTGAATGTTGTTATTGGCATAAATATATACACAACAACAATCGCTTGCCACTTTACGATGAACAATTGACATAGATGCTCCAACATTTAATTCATTCCATGCAATATCAGGAGCCACGGAATTTAAATTACAACAAATGGAAAAATACACGAACAGATCCTTGGTTATAATTCTAGTAAGTTTCTTAGTTGCGTAATAAATATATTCTTCACCTCATAATTGCTTTCACCTGTTTTCTTCACCGTTGTGACTCCCAAGCAATATTACTCACAAATACCTTGATTTCTACGCATTCCTTATACTAACTAGTTTGCTTTTCAAAGAAAAGAAATACTAATCTACACTTCACATACATGAAGTTTAGAACCACGCCTTCTTTAACATTTACATTTCAACAAAGGGTCTTGTTGTCATCTTCTTTGTTTTATCAAGCAAGGTGTGGAGCATTCAGCTTAATAAGTTGTTTATTTAAAAATCAGTTCTCTTTACACTTTATTTTTGTTTATTTATTTTTGACTATATCTATTAACTTTCTGTACAGGCAATATATCTACAATAGATTCAGCTCCCAGGCTGTTTAATACCTAAACTGCATAAAATGTTTGACTTGTCTTACATATATGTTCTATAATTCTATAGAGGAAGTGTGATGACCCGGAATTTTTGTATATTTGGAATTGGAATATTTAAATAATTTTAAATATTCAAAGGTTAATTTTTAACTTGAATTTCAAATATCAATATTTATTGGATAATTAATGGTTGAATTTAATTATCGGAATTGGATAAATTATTGAATCTGGAATTTTAGGCCTGATAAAAATAATTTGAAGGCCTGTAAAATTTATATTGATAATACTGAAGGTGATAGAACTTTAAAAACTGAATTTAAAAATGTTTGTTCATTTTTAAAAATATATCGTTTAAATTGAATTTTAAAATAGCCTTCCGAGGCACAGTCTTGGAATTCGACGAAACCAGTTCCATTGGATCCGCGATATTGAATTATTTTCGAGTTTCAATTTTTGTAGCATTTGGAGTTGCTGTGTGAGCACACGGTAAGTAAACGCGCTGAACTATATCGAAATTCAATATTAAGTAGAAGAAAAATAAATTATATAATGGTTAAATCAAGTGAACAGTTGGGTACCTTTTCAATCACGTCCCTTTCACTTCTGTTACAGGCGAATTTTCTTTTGTAGCCGACCTACTCTCCTCGTTTTAGTTAAAACAGAAACATTGTCAAAAAAGAAATCATGGCCGAAATAAGATTTTCTTCCTCCAGTTATCATTCTCGAAAATTTTCCCCCTTTCTATTTTAAAAATCAAAAAGGGCCGAAGCCTTTCTTCGTCAGAAAAATTTAAGTTTGAGCGTATTAATAAATAAATATGAGCGCGTATTTGTTAGTGGATATAAAATGATTTTATATTGTGTTGATTGGTTTATTGAGTAGTTTATGGATTCTGGTCAATACGAGTAATTAACGTTATTGATAGGGATCTCTAAACACTTGGATAGAATAATTTGACACAGTATTGTTTCAAAGTAGGGTAAATGAAATAATCTCACCCAAATTATTTTTATATATAAGTATATAATTTTTGTAAAGTATTATAATATTTGGATGCCTGATTGTTAAGGAATGGTAATATCAAATTATTAACACTATCGTGTAGAAATTAAATAAGAAATTGAAAACTTATAACCGAAGTTGAAGAATAAATTTATACAACAAAATGGAATGTGAAATATAGATTATAAATGAAATCTATAATTGAAATGAACCACATATACAAATGAGACTTGTAAATGTAAATTGTAAAGTTGATTATAATTTTGGAATAGAATTCCAGAGAACCATTTGAAATTGAAATGAGATAAAATTCCAGAGAATGTTTGAATATAGATTTAAAGGAATTGCAATTTGGAATTTTTGGGAAAATTTTAAATTCTTTTGGGTTGGAAAAACAGTTTCCAAAAGGTTTGAAGGAATAATATTGATATGTTGGAAATATTTTTGTGTTGTATTTGAAATTTGTGAGATTTGGAAATTAAAAATATTTGAAATGTTGTTAAAGAGATAAAAGCATCTAGTTCTCTTTCGATTGCTGGAAAATAATTTCGGTGATGACTGCAGCATCATCGATGTTCATTTTCGAGTTTCTAGAAGAGAAATTGCTACCAAATTGTTTTAAAATTGGAATTGTCTGTGAACTGGGTTTGGTTTTGAAATTAAGGAATAAATGAATTTGCCAAAGAATTTTGGATATAGTTGAATTCTAAGGTGATATTGAAATTTTGGAAAATTGTTTAAACTCTGGAATCTTGTTTAAAATGTTTGTGGGATAATAAAAAATATATTGGCCAAGAAAAAGGTATAATTCTGAGTTAATAAGTAAAATGTGAATGAGAATTGATTGTAAATAGATGAAATATGAATATAAATAAGTTCTGATTTATAAAATTTGAAAGTAAAATAAATAAACTGAACGAATTGATAATTAATTGGTAAATGAAATATGGAGATGGAACTTGAATTAGTTAAATGCAAGTTGAATACAATTTGTTGTGATAAATGTTTGGTTTGTAAATAATTTAGGTAATGAGTAATTGATGTAATCAATATGGATTGTTCCAAAATTTATAAATGGATTCAAATAAAATGAAACAGAGTAAAGTATAAATTGAATTGGTATCAACTTTAAGTAGTTATAAAATAATCCTAGTAAATCGGAATAAATTAAAATGAATTGAATTTAAGAAATTGAGTTATAAACTATGTAAATTAAATGAAACAATATACAGGTTGATTGAAACAATTGAATATTGTATGAATTGGTTGTCAACAATTAAAATTTATGTTGGAACATTGGAAATGGCTTATGAAAATTTTTTATAACCTACATTTTTATAGAATACATGTTTTAGCTATTTATATTTAAGTGAAATGTTAATCAAGTTTGTATATTTCTCACTTACCTGCTTAAATTGAGTAAGTACAGGTTGTTGGAAGCCGTATGACTGGTTTTGACTGCGCTAAATGCTAAAGTAAATAGCCGCTTGCTTAAAAATGCTAAATAAGGTACGCCTACGCAATACAAATAGGAAATATGAACTATTTTTCTGTTTTCCAACTGGGTGGGTCGATGTATATATATTTATATCTCTTGTCAAATTGCAAAAGCTCCTCCGTACAAGGGAGACTCTGCCAAAAATTTTCGAAAATTTTGGGAGTTAGAAACTTTTTGAAGCTTTTGAAAATTTTCACTAACAACAAATGATTTAAATTTGTTAAGCAAATAGAATTGAAACTGGATATTGAAATCTAATTCAAATGTGAAGTAAGGTAAAGTGAAATCGAAGGAACTAAAGAAAGTGAAGTTTGCAAATAAATTTTAATTGAGATTTAAATTAATTGGTAAGTGCAACTAATTCAATATTCAAAATGAAAGCCGAATTGAAATCAACTGGAATTGTAAAGGCAAAAGTGATTAGAAATGAATGTGAACTTCAATAGTGAAGTGAAAATAAATATAAGAAGTATGTAAAATATTTATATTGAACTTAAGAAATATGGTGAGATTCTTAAGTAATTTGGTATTGGGGGAAATTATGCTAAGTGAATAATTTAATGAAGGTTGAAACTGATAGTTGTGAATGTGAGGATTGTGGGAAAAGTGGATAACAATCAAAATGAATGTGAATTAAAGAGAACTGGTATAGCTAAAAACTCACTTGGGCTAATTACGTAAGGTGTACGTATATTATTTATCCGCATAGCTATTTGATCCACAATTTGAGCACAGAATTTCAAGGTAAATTATACCGATCCGAGAGAGGATTTTTCACTCGATTTTCGACGGCGAACCTGGATATGGAGTTTTGATTGATTCTGGAAATTCTCTATCATAGTAATGACTATGCAAGGAGAAGGACGGTTTCTAATCAGGAAAACGGATCTGAGTCCGCACTAGAAATTCGGGTGGACGATACTAGTTCGGAAGTGAGATTGTGTGATCGAGTAAGCGATCAGATTCGGTATTGCGTACAAATGATATAGGTACATCGTACGGGCTTAAGTAAAACAAATATTGAAAATGTGTAAAAGAAGTCAATGAAATGTTTTTGAATGTTGTGATTGGATATTATTGCTAAACAGGTTATGCAGGTATGAAATGGGAAATGAAAGTGGTTTTGATTTCAGATAATAAATTAGAATTGCTCGACAAAAAGGTATGTGTTTAAAATTCTATATGAAATTTGATTTGGATTTTGGATCTAGCCACTTGGCCTTTTGTTTTCTTTTTGAGATTTGGGGGCCGTGGAGCCATTTTGTAGTTGTACCGAGCTAGCCGCGCAAAGGAGACGCTAGCGAAATTTTTCGGAAATTTAGAGAGTTAGAAAAATGTTAAGAAAATTCTGATAATTTCAAATTTGACTTAAAATTTAAATTTGAATGATTGAGTAAGTAATATTGTTTGAAACTATGGGAAAGTTGGGGAAGTTAGTAAGTATGGTAATGTGTCTTTATAAATGACAATTGGTAGGATGTTGAATTGTTTGGTTTTAGGATAAATAAATGGGTATTGGACCATTCTTCCTAACTAGTAATTTTGGAGACGAAATTCTTTTAAGAGGGGAGGAATGTGACGACCCGGAATTTTTGTATATTTGGAATTGGAATATTTAAATAATTTTAAATATTCAAAGGTTAATTTTTAACTTGAATTTCAAATATCAATATTTATTGGATAATTAATGGTTGAATTTAATTATCAGAATTAGGTAAATTATTGAATCTGGAATTTTAAGCCTGATAAAAATAATTTGAAGGCTTGTAAAATTTATATTGATAATACTGAAGGTGATAGAACTTTGAAAATTAAATTTAAAAATGTTTGTTCAGTTTTAAAAATATATCGTTTAAATTGAATTTTAAAATAGCCTTTCGAGGCACAGTCTCGGAATTCGACGAAACCAGTTCCATTGGATCCGTAATATTGAATTATTTCGAGTTTCAATTTCCGTAGCATTTGGAGTTGCTCTGTGAGCACACGGTAATTAAACATGCTGAACTATATCGAAATTCAATATTAAGTAGAAGAAAAATAAATTATATAATGGTTAAATCAGGTGAACAGTTGGGTACCTTTTCAATCACGTCCCTTTCACTTCTGTTACACGCGAATTTTCTTTTGTAGACGACCTACCCTCCTCGTTTTAGTTAAATCGAAAACATTGTCAAAGAAGAAATCATGGCCGAAATAAGATTTTCTTCCTCCAGTTATCATTCTCGAAATTTCCCCCCTTTCTATTTTAAAAATCAAAGAGGGCCGAAGCCTCTCTTCCTCAGAAAAATTTAAATGGGAATCAGAGTTGATTTTGTTCGTTCAAGGAGAGGGGTCTCGTCGTTAGCGCGCCGTTCTTCTCAAAACCCTGTCGTCATTCGGCTCGAAGCTTTGAGGGAGGCGGCGCATCTCCTCGTTGAGGGCCGCAACTAGAACTTAGGCTAGGGCTTCTCGTTCGTTGGCGGTAGATCGGAGGCGTTAGTGCAGAATGCAAGTGAAGGCGATGGAACGCTGGCTATTGGAAGCCACGATTGTTTGGACGTTTATCGGCGATCTAAGTTCGACCAAGATGGCGACAAATTTAGAAGGTCGATATCTGGGTGCTTGTCGCGTGTGTGCGCGCGCGATCCGGAGAGATGGAGGCACGTTCAAGTGGAGGCCGCGTTAGATCTTGTTGGATTTCGCGTTGTGGTCGCAGGCTGAGCTTAGGAGTTTCGCTGTCAGGTATAAACAATTTATTCACTTCAACTTAAAATCTGGAAATGGTTAAAGATGCATAGGAAGAAAATATATGACGATGTAGTTTGAAACATTTCTATTTTTACAAGTTAACAGGGAAGAAAAAGAAAATAAAAATAAAATAAGTGTACAAATAGATTGTAATCTACTAAATTTATTTTAAAATAATAAATTGTGGTGGATAATTAATTTAATTTATTCATTTGATTTTAGTTACCAAAGGAATTTAGTTTTGAAATTTATTAAAAGGGATTTTAAATATTGAGGGAATTTATATAAGTGAAATTTTTGAAATCTATTGTTTTTAAGTGTATAGGTATTTTAAAAGGGGAAAATTTTCAGTAAAAAATTAAATTACTAGTTTAGAATTAAAGTATTAGTTGAATTTAAATTTTAAAATGGGAATTGAGTTGTTCGTTTGTTAGGGTATTAATTAAGTTAATTTATCAAATGGAGATTAATTATTCAAATTTCTCGGGTATTAATAGAATCATCTAATGTTTATACAAGGTATAAATTATGAAGAAATAAGTCGAGATGGATTGAATTTGCGAACAGACCAAAGGTGAGTTAATCTCACTCATCTGGTCCTTATTTAAATTTAAATAGTTAAATTTAAAATAATTGGTTGAATGATTGAATTGATTGGATATGATATATTATATAGTAGTAGATAGAATATATTGGAGTGATTGATTTCCCGCAATATTTATAGCGGATGAGACCCTATGCGCCGCATAATAGCGGATGATATTTTATAAATCCCATATACCGTGATATTCCACCTTGAAGTGGAATTTGTATTTTATATTGTGCTAACGTTTGTGAATGCAGGGAAACAGGTTGGAGGGATCCAACTGGATTCCTCAAATTTATTTAGATTATTTAATATTCTGTGTTATGAATATTTGATATCCTGTGATGATTTTATTGATAATTGAAATATTGGATGGTATGGTTGGACTGAATATCTCAGTATAATGAGTTATCAAAATCTATAGAATTGGATTTTTGAAAAGAAATAAAAGAGTAAAATTTTAAGTAAAATAAAATAAAAAAATAAAAGCAAATTTCAAAATTCTAACAAATATGGAAAAAGGGTATTTTTAATTAACAGGGAAATAATAAATTTTAAACTAAAGTGATATTAGTTTAAAGGATAAAGAAATTATTTTTAAACTTAAGGATTAAATTTTATTAAAAGATAAGAAGGAATTTTGGAAAGCTGAAATTGGTATTTTTTTAAAGGGTTTTAACTCATAATAAATTAGTAAATATCCGGAAGTTAATGGACTTGAAAATAGATGAATTAAGTGAAGGAAGTTATTTCAAGTGAAGTAAAATTAGAAATCAATTGTAAATTTATTTATGTGTGTAGAATTAAAATTTAAAGAAAAGGGAGATTTTGGAATTTATAGACTGAGTTTATAAGAATAAAGTGGATTTGGGAAAATAAATACAAGGTGAGAATTTATTTATGGAATGGTAAATGTGTTTAAAAATAAATGGTGGTTTATTTTTTAAGGATGCGAAAGAGAAGTATATTTCCCTGGATAACCAAGTATGGTTTTCAAAGAAATTTTAAATAATACGCTAAAAGTTTTAAAATTGTTTTAAAAAGGCATGTTTTGGAAACTTTATTAATTCTAAAATATGTAAATTCTAAAGTAAGTATTTTCTTTTAATCTATTATAGTAGTAATTATTTAAAAGTGACTTGTATTTGTTTAAAAGTGAA
The DNA here is from genome assembly GCA_030765085.1 of Allium cepa. NCBI lineage: Eukaryota > Viridiplantae > Streptophyta > Magnoliopsida > Asparagales > Amaryllidaceae > Allium > Allium cepa. The sequence goes on from CM060928.1 coordinate 964,021,916, forward strand.
AACCTAGTTTTATATTTTATAAAGTAACCTTATTTTCAAATATTCATATAGTATGTATTTTTAATAAATTATTGAAGTAGTTTTAATTTTAATATTTGAAGTAAATTCTAAAGCAAGTAATTTGTTAATCTATTATCGTAATAATTATTTAAAGAATAATTTGGTATTTTGTTTAAAGAAGAAATCTAATGTATAGTTATAAGGTAACCTTATTTTAGTTATTTCTAGAGTATTATTTTAAATTAAGCACTAAAGTAATTATTCTATATTAAATGTTAAATATATTTTTCAATAAAGTGGTTTTGAATTATTTTAAAAATCTAAGGTTTTGTGCTTGGTGATCCTAGTGGAAATAGAAATACTTGGAATCTATTCTGAGAAAGGCAGATAGTTCTGGAAAACTGTTTCAAAGGAATTTGAAAAGTGAAAATATATCTTGTGAAGATATTTGAGAAAAATAAATAATTTGGGAAACTATTTATTGTTGATGGATGTTTGTGTGAATTGATAGTTAAATCACCGACTATCAATATTGGCCAAATGCGTTGATCGTTTCGAAGAGACCGGAATGGAGATTTATTTCTCGAAAACCACTTCGATCCGGTTTGTACGTTTCGTGGAAAAGAGTTTGGATTCAAAGATGGAGCAGTGAAGTGCAAGGGCTAGTCGCTACTAATCCTGAGGATATTTCCAAAATGGATGTAGTAGGGATAGTGCCTTCGGTTCCGTTCGAACCCGGGACGAACTTGTATGGATGAACGCTTGCGAAACATCGTCAGGTGGACAATGGACATTCTAAGAGATATGTTCTGAAAAGGTAACGTTTAGCCACAAGCCTCATCAAATGGGAATGACTGAAAATCAGGGGTTATGCAGCAAGGCTAGGTGGGTAGCACCCAAGCAGGGTGAGGTCATTCCTGTCTAGATGTCCCTTTTTATTTCGGCTTAGTGGGCGGTTACTGATCCCAACCGTGGGGTGATCTCACTCGGGATTATCCAGTAAGGGGTAGTCCCGGTCTTGTGTTGCAGGGGAGCTGGCGTACTACTCGGTACGGTGATCTAGGCCTTGTACTGGGACAGGTGGTACCCCAGTGCCTAGTCATTAGTTGGAAATCCATTCACCCTACGAGCCTTGTACGAGTTTTGTTTGTATTACCCACTCTGTGGCTAGTAGCTGGAGTTTAATAATGTAACAATTTCGGCTATTTTATAAGTATTTGTATATAGGCCCTATTATAATATCAGAGGATTTCTATAAAAATGTTTTAGCTATCGTATGGTAAAAACCCGACATGTTTATTTATGGCGTGGTCTTACGAGATGCTTTTGTCTTCAAAGGGATTTTTGAAACTTTAATAATCAATTGAGTGTGATTTTCTCACGCTGGTATTCCGGACTGACTCGGGTGTTATGTAACTGTAATACTCGGGTCAGACCGAGTATTATAGGATATAGGTTATGATGCTGTGGAGCTCAGGAGACGAGCTGGATGGCGATACATACTTCCGTATTTGATTATTGTTCCGCTGTGTATCTAGTTGTATGTTATTGATGTTGTTGTCTCTGATGAATGTTATGTATAAACAGATATATTTTTCTGTTGAGTAAAGATTAGTTATTATCTATTATATTTTATTCCGCTGCGGTGGTTAGATTCTGATGTTGTTTTCTATTCACTTCTTCTACCTCTTCTTCTTTAATCAAAAATGGTTCGCATTTCTGTTCGTCTTGAGTTGCTTGATGTAGAATAGTGTTGACTCAAGGGTACGGAACTGCGGGTCGTTACAGGAAGTATGGGTAAGGATGCATTCAACATATTTTAGAACAATGCAAACAAGTTAAAGGGAGATTTATTGTGCAATAACAAAGAAATAACACATGAAAATAGCCAAATGTCTTTTCTCGAGAAAAATAGAGCTGAGACTAAAACGAACATTTTAAGCAATATCAATTATTTTGGATGTTATTAGTTAGACTATGATTAATTGAAGTTAGACTCTTATTAAATGAGTTGTTTGGAATTTGATTAGCCTATAGAAATACAGATTATATATGTTATGATAGAATTAAGATGATCTTTAAAATTGTCAGACTTAGCATTCTTATATATGTTTTTGTACTAAGAACTTATGTGTATGCAATACCTTATCACAGACTTAGCATTCTATTCTCTATAATAGTATAATATAAGCTTCATTTGGTTAATTTTAAACTATGTAAAATGCCTAAACAGACATTCTTCTGTACATACCTAATTACAACCATAAAGTAAAAGATGGAGATATTGAATCATGAATGTCTGTTGCCTACCATATTCTTGTCTTAACTATGAATGTCTGTACAATATATTATGATGTATTTTTGTATTTTGCTTTAGACATACAGAACGGGTCACCATTTTTTTATAGTTAGCCACTTAGCAGTAAAAGAAATGACATCAACATAGTCAAATCTAGGTGATAATGTTGAGGGCGTGAAGGAACATACATCAGATTCTATACCTAAAAATCAAATTAAATCATCTCGCTCCATTGTTAGTGCAACAGTAATATATATTTATCAAAATAATAATGTTTGTAATATTGCTTCATGAGCAATAATAAAAAGATCATTTCAGCACCTATGTCAGTTTTAGGCACTTATGTCCTATGTCAGTAATAACTAATCTTGTGAAAATTGTACATACACATGCACACTTACTTAGATTACTTTTTTAATAAACTTGAACACATATAACCATAAATAATTAAAACACCACTTTAAAATAGATTATGAAATGCTCACTTTCTCACTTTCAAAGATTTCATTATTTATTTAACTTAGGTAAGAAAAAAACTTCATGGGTATGGAAATATGCTGACAAAGAAATAAGAAAAGATGCAAATGGTAAAGAATACCATGTCGGCGTTTACAGAACATGCAAAAAAGAAGTGAAAGCAGACAACAAGGCATATGGAACTATCAGACTTGCTAATCATTTGTCAAAACAATGCCCAAATTGTCTTGCTTTTGGACATAATGCCAGTGCAAAAGATCAACCTACTCTTTCATTAGATAGCGGCACGGTCGGGACTTCAGTCCTGCATACTTTTAATCTAAAAAATGTGAAGAGAGGTTAATTAGGTATATTATCATGGATGAAATTCCTTTTTGGGTGGTCAAGGGTAAGGGGTTTAGAGAATTATTAAAGGAGTTATGTCCTCGTTTTTCGTATCTACGAGACCAGAAAATTGCGAGTTTAGTATAGGAAATGTATACTTTGGAGAAGGGTATGATAATGAGTGTGATAGGGGAAAGAAGAGTGAGCATCACTACCGATACTTGGACATCCGTTCAAAACATAAATTATATGGTTGTTACCACTCATTTCATGGATAGTGAATGGAAGTTGCATAAAAGAATAATTAATTTTACAAAAATAACGAGTCATAAAGGTGACGATATAAGAAGATTTTGGAGATGTGCTTGAGAAGTGGGGGAATTGAAAAAATCTTTAGTATTACGGTCGATAATGCATCCGCTAATGATGGGGCTATTGGATACATGAAAAATAGATTGGGTGATATGAATACTTTATTATTCAATGGCGAATACTTACATATGAGTTGTGCATGTCACATAATTAACTTGATTGTTAAGGATGATTTGAAAGATCTATATAGCTCAATTGAATGTATAAGGAATTGTGTAAAATTTATTCATTCATCCCCCGCAAGATTGGACAAGTTTAGGGTATATGCTATTATGTTTAAAATGGATCAAATGTCAAACATACCCATGGACGTTCCAACTAGATGGAATTCAACTTATAAAACACTTGAATGTTTTGGAAATTATAAGAAGGCGTTTGATAGAATGGCCGACGAAAGTGCTCCTTTTGTAAGTTATTTCAACGAAAAAGATAAAGATGGGTTAAAAGAGTTGGACCACCAAATGATAATGATTGAGAGAAGTCTAAGGCCTTTGTTCACTATTTAAAAAAATTATGATGCCACTTTATCATTAAGTGTAACTAAATCTTGCACATCTTCTTCAACGTTTGTGGTTGTGTCTGACCTACTTATTGACATTGAAATGAAAATTAATGATGATGGTAATCCGATTTTGCAAAATGTTGGGAAATTTATGAAAGTTAAGTGGGATAAACATTGGGGAAATTTTGAGAGTGTGAACAACATGATTTATGTAGCTCACGTTCTCAATCCAAGATATAAACGTGAATTGCTACAAATTTCCTTTGAAGATAGCAGAAAAGATAGTTATGAAATTAGAAACATTGTTCATGAAATAAAAGAATGTGTTCTAAAGGTATATAATGAATATAAAGGGGTTAATGAACAAGCACGAATATCTATCATAAAGGAAAATACCTTTAAGGACCATGTAAATATTAGTTCTCAATCAAGTGGACTTTATCATATTGAGATGTGACTCAAGAGAAAGAGAGAACAAATGGAAATTAGAGAAATTAACAATGAAGTAGACAAATACTTTTCGGATCCTTATGAGAAACTCGATGGTGAATCTTTTGATCTTTTGAATTGGTGGAAGGTGAATCAAGCGTGGTATCCAATTCTTTCGTTAGTTGCCAAAGATTTATTTTCAATTCCAAGTTCAACCGTGGCTATTGAGAATGCTTTTAGTTTGGGAAGGAGAATTGTTGATCCTTTTAGAGCTTCATTAACCCCAAAGATGGTTGAGACGTTGGTTTGTACAAATGATTGGCTTAGGGGAGATGAATTCAATTTCTATAAGGAGCCAAGCGAAGATGATGTCTCTTTCTACAAGGAACTTGAAGAATTTGAAACAAGTAGGCATTTGTTAAATTTTATCAAAAAAAATATGGTACAACATCTATTTTCTAATAACAACCAAGGTGGTCAAAACAGAAAAGATGACATTGACTGAGCCATAAAAGAATATATGTGTGTCTTACTAAATTGTAGAGCATTGAAAAGCATTTATCAACATTTAAAATAAACTGCCAAATGATAATAAGGAGAGTCTTCACCACTTCAAATTCTTTTGTACATATTGCAACTTACAACAGCGAACGATATGTTTAGATTGACTTTGAGGTTTGAATTTGAAGCTACTTTACAATTCATTTCTTTCTACGTTTCAGCATGTATCATTATTGCCAAATGAATTGTAGCTACTTTGCAATTTAGTTCATATCGAAAACTATATATTTATCAGCATTTAAATTGCCAAATGAATGAATGATGATAAGGAAAGTATTCACTACTTTACTGTTCAAATTCTTTTCTATAGTTTAATATTATGATACTTACAAAAGTTAATTTGAAGCTGCTTTACAATAAAAGTTAATTCTTTTCTACCATTCATATTTACAGTTCAAATTCTTTTCTTCTTCTATAAATTACTTACATGATAAAATTTGAACACCTCAAAATCATTTATGGAATCCATAAAATGTTTTTCATATTTTTACCTTCACATGCTTGAATGATAAAGCTCCACCTTCAGATCGACCATCTTCCTCCAATTCACCTAGTTAACTACACTGTTGGGAGATACATCATATCATCATACAATAGATGAGAAAACTGGGACATCCATGATGGCTCATTGGATTCATTAACTCTATTCAAAACTGGTTTTCTAGTTTTTTTTGCTACAAAAATGATGTGTAATCCTAAATTTATGTAACGACCCGCAAATCTGTACCCTTTGAGTCAACACTATTCTACAACAATCAACTCAAGTTGTACAGAAATATGAACCATTTGGGTTTAAGAAGAAGAGGTAGAAGAAGAGAAAACAAAATAACATCAGAATCTAACCATCGCAGCGGAATAAAATATAATAGATAATAAATAATCTTTACTCAATCAAATATATCTCTATTTATATATTACATCAATCAGAGTACATCAATCACAGCTCAACATCAATATCATACAAATGGGTACACAATAACTCAACACAGCGGAATATGTATATATATATATACAAGTACGGGAGTACGTATCGCCATCCTGCTCGTCACCTGAGCTCCACAGGACCTCATGTATCCTATAATACTCGGTATGACCCGAGCATTACAGTTAAATAACACCCAAGTCAGTCTGGAATACCAGCGTGAGAAAATCACACCCAATTTGATTATTAAAGTTTCAAAAATCCTTTGAAAACAAAAGGCATCTCGTAAGACCACGCCACAAAGAAACATGTCGGGTTTTTACCTTACGATAGCTAAAACAATTTTTATAGAAATCCTCTGATATTATAATAGGGTCTATATACAAATACTTATAAAATAGCCAAAATTGTTACATGATTAAATTCCAGCTACTAGCCACAGAGTGGGTAATACAAACAAAACTCGTACAGGGCTCCTAGGGAGTATGGATTTCCAACTAATGACTAGGCACCGGGGTACCACCTGTCACAGTACGGGGCCTAGATCACCATACCGAGGAGTACGCCCGCTCCCCTGCAGCACAAGGCCGGGACTACCCCTTACTGGATAATCCTGAGTGAGATCACCCCGCGGTTGGGATCAGCATCCGCCCACTAAGCCGAAATAAAAAGGGACATCGAGACTGGAATGACCTCACCCTGCTTGGGTGCTACCCACCTAGCCTTGCTGCATAACCCCTGATTTTCATTCATTCCCATTTGATGAGGCTTGAGGCTAAGCGTTACCTTTTATAGAACATATCCCTTAGAATTCCCATCGTCCACCTGACGATGTTTCGCAAGCATTCATCCATACAAGTCCGTCCCGGGTTCGAACGGATCCGAAGGCACTATTCCTACTACATCCATTTTGGAAATATCCTCAGGATTAGTAGCGATTAGCCCTTGCACTTCACTGCTCCAACTTTGACTCCAACTCGTTTACGCGAACGTACAAACCGGATCGAAGTGGTTTTCGAGAAATAAATCTCGATCCCGGTCTCTTCGAAACGATAATAGTTTAAGAAATAAGGCTACTGTTATTAAAATATAAAACTAGATTTTCTTTAAAAACAAAAACCAAGTCAGATAATAATTACTACGATAATAGTTTTGAAAAATATTTACTTTAGAATTTAAACGTTTAAAATTAATAAGTTTTCTAAGATATGCTTTTAAAATAACATTAAAACCTTTAACTTATATTTAAAATTGCTTGAAACCGTACTTGGCTATCCAGGGAAACACTCTTCTCTTGCACATCTTTAAAAATGAATCACTATCTATTTTTAAACGAATTTCCATTCCTTTATAAATTTCCACTTGAATTCATATTTAAAATATCCACCGATATTTTATTTTATTCGATATCCCAGTTTAAAAGTTCCAAATCTCATTTAAAATAAATTCTTTATTCATTCAAATAATATCATTTAAGCTTTACAATTTATTATTACCCCTAATAATTCAAAATTTTCTTATTCCAAATTTGTTAGCGTTTTACAATCTCTTTTGTTTTATTTTATTTTCAATTCATTTTTAATTTATTCCAATTCACTAGAATTATTTTACTCAGAAATTTACTCTTTTATTTCTTTCGAAAATACAATTCTAGAGATTTGATAATTTATTTTACTGAGATATTCAATCCAACCATACCATTCATGTGACGACCCGACTTTCCACTCCCGGAAAATCGCATCATCTTTAAGAAAGAATGGGATAGAAAAGAGAAGAGAAAGAAGAGAAAGAAGAAACAACACTAGAATCTCAACAGCGGAACGAATAAATTATATTAATAACAAAGTATTACATAGTATACATCAAATATCAGAGTACACAAACAATACAACACATACTAGACAGTTATAAACACCTGTCTAGTTATTACAACTCAATACATACAGAAAACACTCAGAGATACCAACACAGCGGAAAAACTATATAACTATACGCAGAAGCCTCCTGTTCCATATGCTCCTCCACAATACGTCAAAGCTATCCTGAATCCTAACATGAATTCCCTTGGCTACTTGTAAAAATTTGAGTACCCAAGAGTTATAGAAAAACAACAGAAATAACTCCGGGTCAGACATGGGTCTGGTGTGAGTAACAGGTTAAAGTTGCTTAACTTTGAAAAACCTTTGAAAAGAAAAAGGTATCACGTAGGACTTCCCACACATAAACATGGAAAAGTTTTTACCTTACGCTAACCAAAACATTTGATAGGAAATCCGATGATATTATAATAGTGTCTAGGGTTTTCAAGTAAAATATAGAAATAGCTGAAATGCTTACATCTCACATTTCAACATAGTTGGGCACAACTAATACGTATGGCACTTATTGGATTTTGGATTCCATCAATGGCTGGGCTACTGGGGTACCGCCCGTCACAGTACGTGGCCTAGATCACCGTACCGAGGATTACTCCCTTCATCCCCTGCAACACAAAGCCGGACCCGTTCCTTACTGAACAGTTCCAAACAAGACAACCCCGCAGTTGTGATCAGCAACCGCACCACTAAGCTGAAAAATAAAGGGACCTCTAGACAGGGATAAATCTTGCTCTGAAGTGGGTGCTACCCACGAAGCTTTGCTGCACCTCCCCTGTTTTAGCCATTCCCGGTTGATGAGGCTTGATGTAACGACCCAGAATTTTATTTAATTAAAATTTGAATATTTAATTAATTTTAAATATTTATAAGTGAATTTATAAGTCAAATAAATTTTAATTTGAATTATTGGATTTAATTGGATAATTAAATCGATAATTTAATATGTTAAATTATGGAAATAATTGAAAATTGAGTTAAATATGATTGAAAATGATTTGTAAAATTTTATTTTATCATATTGAAGTTAGAGAGATATTTTAGAACTTTTAAAATCGAATTAAAAATTAATTTGTGAAAATTGAATATTTTAATATTTAATAATTGACTGTAAAATAGCCAATTTTTGAACAGTCTCAGAATTGAACGAAACCAGTTTCATTGGATCCGTAATAGTTAGTTATTACCGGATTTCAAATTTCGTGTCAATCGGAGTTATCGTTTGATCGTGGCAGCTCGAAACGCATCGAATCGTTTTTAATTTAAATTTGGCGAGTCAAAATAGCCATTTTTCAAAAAGTCTCGGAATTCGACGAAACTAGTTTCATCGGATCCGTAATGTGATATTATTGTAAGGTTTCAAATTTCAAGTCAATCGGATTTACCGTTTGTCCGGTACAAATTAAAACGCCTAGAAATCGGTTTAAATCGGTTTAATTTAAATTGAGCGTTTATAGCCATAACTCGCACATACTTCCGAATTAGCTTCCGAAACCTGTTCCATTGTGTCCGGAACGCGGGATAAACCCTAGGTACGCTGGTTACGGCGTCTAAATCGGAGTTCGGAATTTCCGGGTGAATAGTGTCGTTCGATTCTCTATAAATACACCTCACCTCTTCATAATTTTACAAAAAAATAACTAAAACCCTAATTCCAATTTGTAGCCGGCCCTAAAACTGTCAATGGCCAGAAATGATCTTCCTCTTCCCCTTGATTTCTCCAAATCCATCAAGAATTAGCCTTAGGTTTCAACTAACAAATTGAAGAGGACGTCAAGCTCTACGATCTGAACGGCTGTGATCGGAAACGGAGCAACGTGGAGGCGTCAGAAGGTGGCCGTTCGTGGTCAGGTGTACACGCATTTCGAGGCCAATATTGAGGCCGAGTTGCATGGCCTTCAGGCCGAACCTAGGTGGAGAGAGGGGCTACAGCATGCAACGTCTTGATCGAGTAATTGATGAGTGTGGAGGTAGTATAATTTAACCCTAATTCATATGAATGGGTTCATGGCCGTGTTTTGCTTCCTGGAGCTTGTTGCGTGCAAATGAGAAGAAGGAGTTAACGGTGGAGATGTGGAGGTTGTGTGATCCAAGGGCTAAGATTTGCTTAGGGTATAAATTAATTAAGTTATGTTGAAATTAGTTGATTTAAACTCGAGTAAACTTGTAAAATTCATATCTTTTTCATACGAGGTCGAAAAAATGCAAACTCAGTTGCGTTGGAATCGTATGGACGAGCACTACGCGATGGAGTTGGTTTGGAGTCGTTTGGAGTTAGTGAGAATTTCGGGTAAAATTAAACGCGCGTTTAATTTTATTCGAAATAAAAGCTAAACGGAATTTAAAACCAAGGTGAGAATTTCTCACTCAATCGAATAGATTTCGATTTTATTTTAAATAGTTAGATTTAAAATATTTGAATGCATGTATGAATGATGAATTGTATATATTGATTGTTAAATAGACATTATGCGCCGTTATTAAGCGGATGTTATTTATTATAAACATATACCGCGAATATTTCATAAACAGTGAAATTGGTATTATATATAATATCAATATATATATATTGGCATATGTATATATTGCAGTTGTTGATTTCCCGCATTTTTGTTTAGCGGATGAGACCCTATTACGCCGTTATTAAGCGGATAATATTTATTAAGAACATATACCGCGATAATTTCGTACTGGAGCGAAATTGGTATTGTGCTAATGTTTGTGGATGCAGGAAAAACAGGTTGGAGGGATCCAACTGGATTCCTCAACAGTTTTTATTTGATTTCAGATATTTTGATATTTGATGGATTTTCATATTGATATATGATATCGTTGTAGTCGTGATTGACTATTTGGTGTGTAGCATCATTGGACCCAGATTTTGGGATTTTTAAAATGTTTTTAAAGTGATTTTTGAAAAGATAAAATATTTTTGGAACTGATCCATTATAAATAAATGAACGTTATAATTTGTGAAGTTATAAAAATTATAATTTTTGAGAAATACGGTTAAAAGCTGATTTTGAGAAATATGAATTAATGACTTTATAAAATAGTTTAAACTGGATTTTTGAATTTATTATTAAAAGTTTAAATATGGGATTTATAAAATTTGATTATTTTATAAATCAAAATGGTGAAATTATAAAGGGAATTAAAGACGTTTCAGAATAATAATATAAACTGATTTATATTAAGAGATTTATAAATGGATATTTATAAATTGAAATATAGACATTATAAAACGAGTTTTTATAAGTGTTTGAATGATGTGAGAATGAATTTCATAATAGAATGAAATTTATAGAATTATAAACTGTGAAGTTATAAATGAAATTTATAAATAGTAAGATTTATAAATTTGGTGAAATTATTTGAAGAATAGATTTGGTTAAATAAATGAATCTTATAAGTTATAAGATTTATAATTTTGAAGTTTAAAGGAACGATTTTTGTAAAATAATCGTTTTATAAGTATTTAACTTATAATATGAACGTTTAGTTTATAATTTAGTTATAAACTGGAATAGGTTAATAAAGGAATTTATAGAAAAGGAAGTTTTTATAAATAAATAGAAATGGAGTTTATAAACGTTGTTTTATAAATTCGCAAACGACTTATTTTGATAAGTTAATTGTTGAAACCTATTAATGGAGTTATATTCACATTTTCGAATAGTGAATAATCCTTTGAATTAAAATGAATAAAAGGATGATATTTATTAACGTAGTATATTCACGTTTTTGAATAGTGAATAATACGTTAAAGAAATTGTTTGGATTTGGTGTTTTAAATTGAATTAAAACGATCTAACGATGTTTTAAAATGTGTTGAGATTCGAAACCATAGATTTCAACATTGATTGTTGAAATAGATGTTTTCGAGAAATAAAAGGAAATAGTGGACTATAACACTGTTGTTATAGTAAATGATTTCCGAAAGGAAATGTTTTTGTATAGTATTGGAATTTATATATCTATTTTAATTTCGAATCCCTATACTAGTGATTTTGGGACGTTGTAACGATGTTTTACGCAACATTCGTTTTGGCCCAAATAAATAAGTATAAGTGAATGATTTCCTTAAAGAATGAAATATATACTTAATTCGATTTAAGTATATTGAATATTTTCTAAGTGTTGAAAATAAAAGAGATTTGTGAATTACTTATGAATAAATAAGTATGGAAATATTTTCCAATATGAAGTGAATATTTAGAATTTATCTTTTTGAAGATAAATTGGAAATGAATAATTGAAATCATATATGCATGAATATTTTGAAATATAAATTCATTATGGAATTTATATGTGAAAGTGGAATTTGTGTGAAAATAAATATTGATTTATTTTTGAAGTGTTGAAATTATATATCTTGTAAAGATATTTTGGAAAATAAATAATTTGGAAAATTATTTGGAATCAGGTGATGTGTGCATATCCAGTGATAGTTCAATAACCGACTATCAGTATTTCCCTTTGAATGGGTATTTGATGTGAATTGATTGAATTTGAATGCACACTTATTTTTGAATAAGCGCTCACTATTCGGGTTAACCGGGAAAGGACCATGGGGTCGTATAACCCATTCCGAATATGTGATACGTCGTTGTGAATTGCATTGAAGATCGGTGTTGAAGACCCGGTATTTGCGAAAGCGATAGGATGACCTATCGATTGTCTCTGCACTGAGTTGCAACGGTATAGAGACTCCCTAAGTGATGGGAAATCCGATCAGGATTGTGAATATCCGGATTGCAAGGACTTCTTTGTAAGTGCCTTCGGTTCTGTTCGAGCCCGGAACAGACTTGTATGGATTGTATGCCTGACATTACAAGTTGAGATATAAAGCCGATTTCTTTCAAATATATTTCTGTTGGTGGCGGAGAATTTATTCTTTGCTTAACACCCTTCTTTGAGATGTACGAGCTCAAAGGTTATATAGTTGAAGTTATCAGCGATATATTCCCAGTTTGGTAATGTGACATGCTGAGTGATGCTGAAATGATCATTGTGTTGATTATTTGTGATAGGATCATTTATTTGATCGTCTATCTTAGTGATCATTGTGTTGATCATTTGTTGACCCAAAGCATGGCTTTTGTATAAAGTATGTTTTTGCGGACGTGAATTCGTCGAGCCTCACACCCCGTGAATGGTCAAAACAGGAAAGAAGCAGCAAGGTTATGAGGGGTAGCACCCTTTAGGATATGTCCATTTCCTTCTGGAAAAGGGTGGTATCATGGTATGGAGCCCAGATACTTACTCATGTTGAAACACTTTGTTTTTATGATTGTGTGAATTGATTAGAGAGCTCTCGGATAAAGGTCCCAAAGGACCGGGGGATGGCATATTCGGTCAGTTGTTACTCAGTTAGGAGTAACCCGGCCTTGTGTTGGTAGAGATCCGGTTTGGTTCTCGGGGATGTCCATCCAGAGGCATTCTCATGTGGCAATGGGAAGTTCCTTGGCCTGATCATTCGTTGGAAATCCAAAGAAACAATACGAAACTTGTACGGTACTAGTTGTAGAACCTGCTATTCACTTATGGTGGTCACCACTGTTTGGATAGTAGCTATAGTAGGCATACGATAATGGTCGTATGTTGGCTAAGATTTATATTCTACTTTCGAAATGAATTTGTTATACACTATGCACTAATAATAATATCAAATGTTATTTTAAATGCGTATCAAGCATCTTTGACTATCATAAGGAGAAATCTCCTCCGATTCTGCGTTTGCATTGTGTGTGTGTGCGGGAGGCCTTATGGTAGTCTCATTTTTAAAAGCATTGCGAATTGATTTAAAAATATTCCTCTATTTGATTTTAAAGTTAAATAAACTGTTTTGAGTTCTCACACCAGTCACATGACTGACTTGGAGTTTATTGTTTTCCTTCCTAAACTCTGGGTGCCCACCAATTTCCACACGGGCAGTTAAGAGTTAGGTTTATCAGGATATTCTGGATATTCTGGAGTTGCAGGAGGCAAGCTGGAAGGCATGGCGTATTACTAGTTTATATAGTATTTCTTTTCCGCTGCATTGTTTATTGTTGTATGTTGTTGTACACTCTGATGATATGATATGATGTGATGTAATGAAATGTAATGTAATAACTGATATGGTTCTTTGTTTAAAGATTATTCATTTATTATTATATGTTGTTCCGCTGCGAATTGTGAGATTCTGTTGTTGTTCTGTTGTTTTCTTTTGTCCGTTCTATTTTAAAATTCTCTGTTTTCTAAAAATTATCTATCTTCTTTTCTCTCTATTTCCTATCTCTTCTCTCTTCTTTCTTTTTCTTTTATTAAATTCTTTTTAAACCCCATAACATTCCGGTTTTTGACCTTCGATTTCTCGGCAGTCGATAAAGTGAGTGTCGATGTTGAATTTACGAAAGTCGAAAATTTTCGGGGCGTTACATTTGGTATCAGAGCTGATGGTTAAGCGACAACCATGGTTCTGTTGGGTATTACTCATTAGAGATAGAGTCAGCAGTACTCTAGAATGAGTATGAGTGTAATAATAGCTATGAGTGCGTATTTGTTAGTGAATATAAAATTGTTTTATATTGTGATGATTGGTTTATTGAGTGGTATATGAACTTTCGTCAGCACAGCCTCGAAACTGAGCCGAAGGGGTTTCTAAACACTTGAATAGAACAATTCGGCACAATGTTGTTTTAAATTGGGTAAATGAAATAATTTTTGCCTTGATTATATTTTATATATATAAAGGAATAATTTTTCAGAATTATTAAAGTGTATATAAGTTGATTGTTAGATTGTTGAATAATCTAAATAAAAGAATAATTGTATAAGCAAAAGAATTATAAGAATTGAAATTATAATTAAAGTATTTACAATTGTGAAATAAACTTACATATATAAGAAGTAAAATTATATGAATATGAGTTGTAAATAAAGGTGAATTTCAAGATTAAATGAAATATAACTTAAGAGTTGTTGTATGGAATTGATATTGGTATCAAACTAAATTAATTAAGTTAAGTGATGGATATGAACTTAAGTTATGTGAATAGAAATTCAACTTTTGTAATTGAATGGATGAATTGAATGTTAATCAATTAAATGTGAATTAAATTGATATGGAATAATGAATATAAGTGTTAATTCATTAAATTCTAATGTTATTGGAAGTTGAATACTTGAATGAAAGTCAATTTAATAAAACCAAAATGAATGTAAGTGAAGCGAAGAAATTTGGTTGTAATCAATACACTTTGGTTGTTATATGATTGTTGATTGATTATATGTAATTCATTAAGTGTTAATGAAATTGAAAGCTATGAAAATTGAATTCAAATTAGAAGTAAATAAATTTGAATAGAATTGAAAGTGAATTGGATTTAATTAGTGAATGCAAACTAATTAAAATTGAGAACGTATGTTGATAAAATCCAGTGTAAATAAATCAAATGTGATTTGAATTGAAAACCCTTTCATTGAATATTAATGAGAATATGAATGAATATTCATTGATTATGAGTGATAGTTGGTTGATGTTTGCATTTGTTGTTTTACTGCATTACTATGTTAGCATATATAGATATTATGATGTTATATGTTGTACATGGAGATTATTGTCTATATGCATGATTCTCATGTTGTTTGTTGAGTGTTTAGTAGGTGCGGATCGCGTTTGCTTCCCATTTGGAGTTCACTTTAGCGCTATATTAGCCGTATATGCTCGCTAATAAAATATAAGGTACATATCTCGGATTAAATATCGTACTTTTACACTTTTTTCCCTTCGGGATGCCTCATTACTTGATGAGACGTATATTTGTGATATATATACTGTCATTTTTTTTTCGGATCGAGCCGCGCAAAGGAGACTATGGCGAATTTTTCCGAAAATTTAAGGCGTTAGAAAAAATTTGAGAAAATTGGAAAATTTTGAAAATTTTAACTTTGATTTTGGAATTGAAAGTTAAATGATATAGTTTGTTTTGAAAAGATAACTAAGTATGATTTGAAAACTTAGTAAAGTATGGTAATAAGTTTAATTATAAATTTTGGGAAAATTAATAGATTCTGTAACTTTTCTTACTTGTAATTTCGAGGACGAAATTCTTTTAAGGGGGAAAGATTGTAACGACCCAGAATTTTATTTAATTAAAATTTGAATATTTAATTAATTTTAAATATTTATAAGTGAATTTATAAGTCAAATAAATTTTAATTTGAATTATTGGATTTAATTGGATAATTAAATCGATAATTTAATATGTTAAATTATGGAAATAATTGAAAATTGAGTTAAATATGATTGAAAATGATTTGTAAAATTTTATTTTATCATATTGAAGTTAGAGAGATATTTTAGAACTTTTAAAATCGAATTAAAAATTAATTTGTGAAAATTGAATATTTTAATATTTAATAATTGACTGTAAAATAGCCAATTTTTGAACAGTCTCAGAATTGAACGAAACCAGTTTCATTGGATCCGTAATAGTTAGTTATTACCGGATTTCAAATTTCGTGTCAATCGGAGTTATCGTTTGATCGTGGCAGCTCGAAACGCATCGAATCGTTTTTAATTTAAATTTGGCGAGTCAAAATAGCCATTTTTCAAAAAGTCTCGGAATTCGACGAAACCAGTTTCATCGGATCCGTAATGTGATATTATTGTAAGGTTTCAAATTTCAAGTCAATCGGATTTACCGTTTGTCCGGTACAAATTAAAACGCCTAGAAATCGGTTTAAATCGGTTTAATTTAAATTGAGCGTTTATAGCCATAACTCGCACATACTTCCGAATTAGCTTCCGAAACCTGTTCCATTGTGTCCGGAACGCGGGATAAACCCTAGGTACGCTGGTTACGGCGTCTAAATCGGAGTTCGGAATTTCCGGGTGAATAGTGTCGTTCGATTCTCTATAAATACACCTCACCTCTTCATAATTTTACAAAAAAATAACTAAAACCCTAATTCCAATTTGTAGCCGGCCCTAAAACTGTCAATGGCCAGAAATGATCTTCCTCTTCCCCTTGATTTCTCCAAATCCATCAAGAATTAGCCTTAGGTTTCAACTAACAAATTGAAGAGGACGTCAAGCTCTACGATCTGAACGGCTGTGATCGGAAACGGAGCAACGTGGAGGCGTCAGGAGGTGGCCGTTCGTGGTCAGGTGTACACGCATTTCGAGGCCAATATTGAGGCCGAGTTGCATGGCCTTCAGGCCGAACCTAGGTGGAGAGAGGGGCTACAGCATGCAACGTCTTGATCGAGTAATTGATGAGTGTGGAGGTAGTATAATTTAACCCTAATTCATATGAATGGGTTCATGGCCGTGTTTTGCTTCCTGGAGCTTGTTGCGTGCAAATGAGAAGAAGGAGTTAACGGTGGAGATGTGGAGGTTGTGTGATCCAAGGGCTAAGATTTGCTTAGGGTATAAATTAATTAAGTTATGTTGAAATTAGTTGATTTAAACTCGAGTAAACTTGTAAAATTCATATCTTTTTCATACGAGGTCGAAAAAATGCAAACTCAGTTGCGTTGGAATCGTATGGACGAGCACTACGCGATGGAGTTGGTTTGGAGTTGTTTGGAGTTAGTGAGAATTTCGGGTAAAATTAAACGCGCGTTTAATTTTATTCGAAATAAAAGCTAAACGGAATTTAAAACCAAGGTGAGAATTTCTCACTCAATCGAATAGATTTCGATTTTATTTTAAATAGTTAGATTTAAAATATTTGAATGCATGTATGAATGATGAATTGTATATATTGATTGTTAAATAGACATTATGCGCCGTTATTAAGCGGATGTTATTTATTATAAACATATACCGCGAATATTTCATAAACAGTGAAATTGGTATTATATATAATATCAATATATATATATTGGCATATGTATATATTGCAGTTGTTGATTTCCCGCATTTTTGTTTAGCGGATGAGACCCTATTACGCCGTTATTAAGCGGATAATATTTATTAAGAACATATACCGCGATAATTTCGTACTGGAGCGAAATTGGTATTGTGCTAATGTTTGTGGATGCAGGAAAAACAGGTTGGAGGGATCCAACTGGATTCCTCAACAGTTTTTATTTGATTTCAGATATTTTGATATTTGATGGATTTTCATATTGATATATGATATCGTTGTAGTCGTGATTGACTATTTGGTGTGTAGCATCATTGGACCCAGATTTTGGGATTTTTAAAATGTTTTTAAAGTGATTTTTGAAAAGATAAAATATTTTTGGAACTGATCCATTATAAATAAATGAACGTTATAATTTGTGAAGTTATAAAAATTATAATTTTTGAGAAATACGGTTAAAAGCTGATTTTGAGAAATATGAATTAATGACTTTATAAAATAGTTTAAACTGGATTTTTGAATTTATTATTAAAAGTTTAAATATGGGATTTATAAAATTTGATTATTTTATAAATCAAAATGGTGAAATTATAAAGGGAATTAAAGACGTTTCAGAATAATAATATAAACTGATTTATATTAAGAGATTTATAAATGGATATTTATAAATTGAAATATAGACATTATAAAACGAGTTTTTATAAGTGTTTGAATGATGTGAGAATGAATTTCATAATAGAATGAAATTTATAGAATTATAAACTGTGAAGTTATAAATGAAATTTATAAATAGTAAGATTTATAAATTTGGTGAAATTATTTGAAGAATAGATTTGGTTAAATAAATGAATCTTATAAGTTATAAGATTTATAATTTTGAAGTTTAAAGGAACGATTTTTGTAAAATAATCGTTTTATAAGTATTTAACTTATAATATGAACGTTTAGTTTATAATTTAGTTATAAACTGGAATAGGTTAATAAAGGAATTTATAGAAAAGGAAGTTTTTATAAATAAATAGAAATGGAGTTTATAAACGTTGTTTTATAAATTCGCAAACGACTTATTTTGATAAGTTAATTGTTGAAACCTATTAATGGAGTTATATTCACATTTTCGAATAGTGAATAATCCTTTGAATTAAAATGAATAAAAGGATGATATTTATTAACGTAGTATATTCACGTTTTTGAATAGTGAATAATACGTTAAAGAAATTGTTTGGATTTGGTGTTTTAAATTGAATTAAAACGATCTAACGATGTTTTAAAATGTGTTGAGATTCGAAACCATAGATTTCAACATTGATTGTTGAAATAGATGTTTTCGAGAAATAAAAGGAAATAGTGGACTATAACACTGTTGTTATAGTAAATGATTTCCGAAAGGAAATGTTTTTGTATAGTATTGGAATTTATATATCTATTTTAATTTCGAATCCCTATACTAGTGATTTTGGGACGTTGTAACGATGTTTTACGCAACATTCGTTTTGGCCCAAATAAATAAGTATAAGTGAATGATTTCCTTAAAGAATGAAATATATACTTAATTCGATTTAAGTATATTGAATATTTTCTAAGTGTTGAAAATAAAAGAGATTTGTGAATTACTTATGAATAAATAAGTATGGAAATATTTTCCAATATGAAGTGAATATTTAGAATTTATCTTTTTGAAGATAAATTGGAAATGAATAATTGAAATCATATATGCATGAATATTTTGAAATATAAATTCATTATGGAATTTATATGTGAAAGTGGAATTTGTGTGAAAATAAATATTGATTTATTTTTGAAGTGTTGAAATTATATATCTTGTAAAGATATTTTGGAAAATAAATAATTTGGAAAATTATTTGGAATCAGGTGATGTGTGCATATCCAGTGATAGTTCAATAACCGACTATCAGTATTTCCCTTTGAATGGGTATTTGATGTGAATTGATTGAATTTGAATGCACACTTATTTTTGAATAAGCGCTCACTATTCGGGTTAACCGGGAAAGGACCATGGGGTCGTATAACCCATTCCGAATATGTGATACGTCGTTGTGAATTGCATTGAAGATCGGTGTTGAAGACCCGGTATTTGCGAAAGCGATAGGATGACCTATCGATTGTCTCTGCACTGAGTTGCAACGGTATAGAGACTCCCTAAGTGATGGGAAATCCGATCAGGATTGTGAATATCCGGATTGCAAGGACTTCTTTGTAAGTGCCTTCGGTTCTGTTCGAGCCCGGAACAGACTTGTATGGATTGTATGCCTGACATTACAAGTTGAGATATAAAGCCGATTTCTTTCAAATATATTTCTGTTGGTGGCGGAGAATTTATTCTTTGCTTAACACCCTTCTTTGAGATGTACGAGCTCAAAGGTTATATAGTTGAAGTTATCAGCGATATATTCCCAGTTTGGTAATGTGACATGCTGAGTGATGCTGAAATGATCATTGTGTTGATTATTTGTGATAGGATCATTTATTTGATCGTCTATCTTAGTGATCATTGTGTTGATCATTTGTTGACCCAAAGCATGGCTTTTGTATAAAGTATGTTTTTGCGGACGTGAATTCGTCGAGCCTCACACCCCGTGAATGGTCAAAACAGGAAAGAAGCAGCAAGGTTATGAGGGGTAGCACCCTTTAGGATATGTCCATTTCCTTCTGGAAAAGGGTGGTATCATGGTATGGAGCCCAGATACTTACTCATGTTGAAACACTTTGTTTTTATGATTGTGTGAATTGATTAGAGAGCTCTCGGATAAAGGTCCCAAAGGACCGGGGGATGGCATATTCGGTCAGTTGTTACTCAGTTAGGAGTAACCCGGCCTTGTGTTGGTAGAGATCCGGTTTGGTTCTCGGGGATGTCCATCCAGAGGCATTCTCATGTGGCAATGGGAAGTTCCTTGGCCTGATCATTCGTTGGAAATCCAAAGAAACAATACGAAACTTGTACGGTACTAGTTGTAGAACCTGCTATTCACTTATGGTGGTCACCACTGTTTGGATAGTAGCTATAGTAGGCATACGATAATGGTCGTATGTTGGCTAAGATTTATATTCTACTTTCGAAATGAATTTGTTATACACTATGCACTAATAATAATATCAAATGTTATTTTAAATGCGTATCAAGCATCTTTGACTATCATAAGGAGAAATCTCCTCCGATTCTGCGTTTGCATTGTGTGTGTGTGCGGGAGGCCTTATGGTAGTCTCATTTTTAAAAGCATTGCGAATTGATTTAAAAATATTCCTCTATTTGATTTTAAAGTTAAATAAACTGTTTTGAGTTCTCACACCAGTCACATGACTGACTTGGAGTTTATTGTTTTCCTTCCTAAACTCTGGGTGCCCACCAATTTCCACACGGGCAGTTAAGAGTTAGGTTTATCAGGATATTCTGGATATTCTGGAGTTGCAGGAGGCAAGCTGGAAGGCATGGCGTATTACTAGTTTATATAGTATTTCTTTTCCGCTGCATTGTTTATTGTTGTATGTTGTTGTACACTCTGATGATATGATATGATGTGATGTAATGAAATGTAATGTAATAACTGATATGGTTCTTTGTTTAAAGATTATTCATTTATTATTATATGTTGTTCCGCTGCGAATTGTGAGATTCTGTTGTTGTTCTGTTGTTTTCTTTTGTCCGTTCTATTTTAAAATTCTCTGTTTTCTAAAAATTATCTATCTTCTTTTCTCTCTATTTCCTATCTCTTCTCTCTTCTTTCTTTTTCTTTTATTAAATTCTTTTTAAACCCCATAACATTCCGGTTTTTGACCTTCGATTTCTCGGCAGTCGATAAAGTGAGTGTCGATGTTGAATTTACGAAAGTCGAAAATTTTCGGGGCGTTACATTTGGTATCAGAGCTGATGGTTAAGCGACAACCATGGTTCTGTTGGGTATTACTCATTAGAGATAGAGTCAGCAGTACTCTAGAATGAGTATGAGTGTAATAATAGCTATGAGTGCGTATTTGTTAGTGAATATAAAATTGTTTTATATTGTGATGATTGGTTTATTGAGTGGTATATGAACTTTCGTCAGCACAGCCTCGAAACTGAGCCGAAGGGGTTTCTAAACACTTGAATAGAACAATTCGGCACAATGTTGTTTTAAATTGGGTAAATGAAATAATGTTTGCCTTGATTATATTTTATATATATAAAGGAATAATTTTTCAGAATTATTAAAGTGTATATAAGTTGATTGTTAGATTGTTGAATAATCTAAATAAAAGAATAATTGTATAAGCAAAAGAATTATAAGAATTGAAATTATAATTAAAGTATTTACAATTGTGAAATAAACTTACATATATAAGAAGTAAAATTATATGAATATGAGTTGTAAATAAAGGTGAATTTCAAGATTAAATGAAATATAACTTAAGAGTTGTTGTATGGAATTGATATTGGTATCAAACTAAATTAATTAAGTTAAGTGATGGATATGAACTTAAGTTATGTGAATAGAAATTCAACTTTTGTAATTGAATGGATGAATTGAATGTTAATCAATTAAATGTGAATTAAATTGATATGGAATAATGAATATAAGTGTTAATTCATTAAATTCTAATGTTATTGGAAGTTGAATACTTGAATGAAAGTCAATTTAATAAAACCAAAATGAATGTAAGTGAAGCGAAGAAATTTGGTTGTAATCAATACACTTTGGTTGTTATATGATTGTTGATTGATTATATGTAATTCATTAAGTGTTAATGAAATTGAAAGCTATGAAAATTGAATTCAAATTAGAAGTAAATAAATTTGAATAGAATTGAAAGTGAATTGGATTTAATTAGTGAATGCAAACTAATTAAAATTGAGAACGTATGTTGATAAAATCCAGTGTAAATAAATCAAATGTGATTTGAATTGAAAACCCTTTCATTGAATATTAATGAGAATATGAATGAATATTCATTGATTATGAGTGATAGTTGGTTGATGTTTGCATTTGTTGTTTTACTGCATTACTATGTTAGCATATATAGATATTATGATGTTATATGTTGTACATGGAGATTATTGTCTATATGCATGATTCTCATGTTGTTTGTTGAGTGTTTAGTAGGTGCGGATCGCGTTTGCTTCCCATTTGGAGTTCACTTTAGCGCTATATTAGCCGTATATGCTCGCTAATAAAATATAAGGTACATATCTCGGATTAAATATCGTACTTTTACACTTTTTTCCCTTCGGGATGCCTCATTACTTGATGAGATGTATATTTGTGATATATATACTGTCATTTTTTTTTCGGATCGAGCCGCGCAAAGGAGACTATGGCGAATTTTTCCGAAAATTTAAGGCGTTAGAAAAAATTTGAGAAAATTGGAAAATTTTGAAAATTTTAACTTTGATTTTGGAATTGAAAGTTAAATGATATAGTTTGTTTTGAAAAGATAACTAAGTATGATTTGAAAACTTAGTAAAGTATGGTAATAAGTTTAATTATAAATTTTGGGAAAATTAATAGATTCTGTAACTTTTCTTACTTGTAATTTCGAGGACGAAATTCTTTTAAGGGGGAAAGATTGTAACGACCCAGAATTTTATTTAATTAAAATTTGAATATTTAATTAATTTTAAATATTTATAAGTGAATTTATAAGTCAAATAAATTTTAATTTGAATTATTGGATTTAATTGGATAATTAAATCGATAATTTAATATGTTAAATTATGGAAATAATTGAAAATTGAGTTAAATATGATTGAAAATGATTTGTAAAATTTTATTTTATCATATTGAAGTTAGAGAGATATTTTAGAACTTTTAAAATCGAATTAAAAATTAATTTGTGAAAATTGAATATTTTAATATTTAATAATTGACTGTAAAATAGCCAATTTTTGAACAGTCTCAGAATTGAACGAAACCAGTTTCATTGGATCCGTAATAGTTAGTTATTACCGGATTTCAAATTTCGTGTCAATCGGAGTTATCGTTTGATCGTGGCAGCTCGAAACGCATCGAATCGTTTTTAATTTAAATTTGGCGAGTCAAAATAGCCATTTTTCAAAAAGTCTCGGAATTCGACGAAACCAGTTTCATCGGATCCGTAATGTGATATTATTGTAAGGTTTCAAATTTCAAGTCAATCGGATTTACCGTTTGTCCGGTACAAATTAAAACGCCTAGAAATCGGTTTAAATCGGTTTAATTTAAATTGAGCGTTTATAGCCATAACTCGCACATACTTCCGAATTAGCTTCCGAAACCTGTTCCATTGTGTCCGGAACGCGGGATAAACCCTAGGTACGCTGGTTACGGCGTCTAAATCGGAGTTCGGAATTTCCGGGTGAATAGTGTCGTTCGATTCTCTATAAATACACCTCACCTCTTCATAATTTTACAAAAAAATAACTAAAACCCTAATTCCAATTTGTAGCCGGCCCTAAAACTGTCAATGGCCAGAAATGATCTTCCTCTTCCCCTTGATTTCTCCAAATCCATCAAGAATTAGCCTTAGGTTTCAACTAACAAATTGAAGAGGACGTCAAGCTCTACGATCTGAACGGCTGTGATCGGAAACGGAGCAACGTGGAGGCGTCAGGAGGTGGCCGTTCGTGGTCAGGTGTACACGCATTTCGAGGCCAATATTGAGGCCGAGTTGCATGGCCTTCAGGCCGAACCTAGGTGGAGAGAGGGGCTACAGCATGCAACGTCTTGATCGAGTAATTGATGAGTGTGGAGGTAGTATAATTTAACCCTAATTCATATGAATGGGTTCATGGCCGTGTTTTGCTTCCTGGAGCTTGTTGCGTGCAAATGAGAAGAAGGAGTTAACGGTGGAGATGTGGAGGTTGTGTGATCCAAGGGCTAAGATTTGCTTAGGGTATAAATTAATTAAGTTATGTTGAAATTAGTTGATTTAAACTCGAGTAAACTTGTAAAATTCATATCTTTTTCATACGAGGTCGAAAAAATGCAAACTCAGTTGCGTTGGAATCGTATGGACGAGCACTACGCGATGGAGTTGGTTTGGAGTTGTTTGGAGTTAGTGAGAATTTCGGGTAAAATTAAACGCGCGTTTAATTTTATTCGAAATAAAAGCTAAACGGAATTTAAAACCAAGGTGAGAATTTCTCACTCAATCGAATAGATTTCGATTTTATTTTAAATAGTTAGATTTAAAATATTTGAATGCATGTATGAATGATGAATTGTATATATTGATTGTTAAATAGACATTATGCGCCGTTATTAAGCGGATGTTATTTATTATAAACATATACCGCGAATATTTCATAAACAGTGAAATTGGTATTATATATAATATCAATATATATATATTGGCATATGTATATATTGCAGTTGTTGATTTCCCGCATTTTTGTTTAGCGGATGAGACCCTATTACGCCGTTATTAAGCGGATAATATTTATTAAGAACATATACCGCGATAATTTCGTACTGGAGCGAAATTGGTATTGTGCTAATGTTTGTGGATGCAGGAAAAACAGGTTGGAGGGATCCAACTGGATTCCTCAACAGTTTTTATTTGATTTCAGATATTTTGATATTTGATGGATTTTCATATTGATATATGATATCGTTGTAGTCGTGATTGACTATTTGGTGTGTAGCATCATTGGACCCAGATTTTGGGATTTTTAAAATGTTTTTAAAGTGATTTTTGAAAAGATAAAATATTTTTGGAACTGATCCATTATAAATAAATGAACGTTATAATTTGTGAAGTTATAAAAATTATAATTTTTGAGAAATACGGTTAAAAGCTGATTTTGAGAAATATGAATTAATGACTTTATAAAATAGTTTAAACTGGATTTTTGAATTTATTATTAAAAGTTTAAATATGGGATTTATAAAATTTGATTATTTTATAAATCAAAATGGTGAAATTATAAAGGGAATTAAAGACGTTTCAGAATAATAATATAAACTGATTTATATTAAGAGATTTATAAATGGATATTTATAAATTGAAATATAGACATTATAAAACGAGTTTTTATAAGTGTTTGAATGATGTGAGAATGAATTTCATAATAGAATGAAATTTATAGAATTATAAACTGTGAAGTTATAAATGAAATTTATAAATAGTAAGATTTATAAATTTGGTGAAATTATTTGAAGAATAGATTTGGTTAAATAAATGAATCTTATAAGTTATAAGATTTATAATTTTGAAGTTTAAAGGAACGATTTTTGTAAAATAATCGTTTTATAAGTATTTAACTTATAATATGAACGTTTAGTTTATAATTTAGTTATAAACTGGAATAGGTTAATAAAGGAATTTATAGAAAAGGAAGTTTTTATAAATAAATAGAAATGGAGTTTATAAACGTTGTTTTATAAATTCGCAAACGACTTATTTTGATAAGTTAATTGTTGAAACCTATTAATGGAGTTATATTCACATTTTCGAATAGTGAATAATCCTTTGAATTAAAATGAATAAAAGGATGATATTTATTAACGTGGTATATTCACGTTTTTGAATAGTGAATAATACGTTAAAGAAATTGTTTGGATTTGGTGTTTTAAATTGAATTAAAACGATCTAACGATGTTTTAAAATGTGTTGAGATTCGAAACCATAGATTTCAACATTGATTGTTGAAATAGATGTTTTCGAGAAATAAAAGGAAATAGTGGACTATAACACTGTTGTTATAGTAAATGATTTCCGAAAGGAAATGTTTTTGTATAGTATTGGAATTTATATATCTATTTTAATTTCGAATCCCTATACTAGTGATTTTGGGACGTTGTAACGATGTTTTACGCAACATTCGTTTTGGCCCAAATAAATAAGTATAAGTGAATGATTTCCTTAAAGAATGAAATATATACTTAATTCGATTTAAGTATATTGAATATTTTCTAAGTGTTGAAAATAAAAGAGATTTGTGAATTACTTATGAATAAATAAGTATGGAAATATTTTCCAATATGAAGTGAATATTTAGAATTTATCTTTTTGAAGATAAATTGGAAATGAATAATTGAAATCATATATGCATGAATATTTTGAAATATAAATTCATTATGGAATTTATATGTGAAAGTGGAATTTGTGTGAAAATAAATATTGATTTATTTTTGAAGTGTTGAAATTATATATCTTGTAAAGATATTTTGGAAAATAAATAATTTGGAAAATTATTTGGAATCAGGTGATGTGTGCATATCCAGTGATAGTTCAATAACCGACTATCAGTATTTCCCTTTGAATGGGTATTTGATGTGAATTGATTGAATTTGAATGCACACTTATTTTTGAATAAGCGCTCACTATTCGGGTTAACCGGGAAAGGACCATGGGGTCGTATAACCCATTCCGAATATGTGATACGTCGTTGTGAATTGCATTGAAGATCGGTGTTGAAGACCCGGTATTTGCGAAAGCGATAGGATGACCTATCGATTGTCTCTGCACTGAGTTGCAACGGTATAGAGACTCCCTAAGTGATGGGAAATCCGATCAGGATTGTGAATATCCGGATTGCAAGGACTTCTTTGTAAGTGCCTTCGGTTCTGTTCGAGCCCGGAACAGACTTGTATGGATTGTATGCCTGACATTACAAGTTGAGATATAAAGCCGATTTCTTTCAAATATATTTCTGTTGGTGGCGGAGAATTTATTCTTTGCTTAACACCCTTCTTTGAGATGTACGAGCTCAAAGGTTATATAGTTGAAGTTATCAGCGATATATTCCCAGTTTGGTAATGTGACATGCTGAGTGATGCTGAAATGATCATTGTGTTGATTATTTGTGATAGGATCATTTATTTGATCGTCTATCTTAGTGATCATTGTGTTGATCATTTGTTGACCCAAAGCATGGCTTTTGTATAAAGTATGTTTTTGCGGACGTGAATTCGTCGAGCCTCACACCCCGTGAATGGTCAAAACAGGAAAGAAGCAGCAAGGTTATGAGGGGTAGCACCCTTTAGGATATGTCCATTTCCTTCTGGAAAAGGGTGGTATCATGGTATGGAGCCCAGATACTTACTCATGTTGAAACACTTTGTTTTTATGATTGTGTGAATTGATTAGAGAGCTCTCGGATAAAGGTCCCAAAGGACCGGGGGATGGCATATTCGGTCAGTTGTTACTCAGTTAGGAGTAACCCGGCCTTGTGTTGGTGAGATCCGGTTTGGTTCTCGGGGATGTCCATCCAGAGGCATTCTCATGTGGCAATGGGAAGTTCCTTGGCCTGATCATTCGTTGGAAATCCAAAGAAACAATACGAAACTTGTACGGTACTAGTTGTAGAACCTGCTATTCACTTATGGTGGTCACCACTGTTTGGATAGTAGCTATAGTAGGCATACGATAATGGTCGTATGTTGGCTAAGATTTATATTCTACTTTCGAAATGAATTTGTTATACACTATGCACTAATAATAATATCAAATGTTATTTTAAATGCGTATCAAGCATCTTTGACTATCATAAGGAGAAATCTCCTCCGATTCTGCGTTTGCATTGTGTGTGTGTGCGGGAGGCCTTATGGTAGTCTCATTTTTAAAAGCATTGCGAATTGATTTAAAAATATTCCTCTATTTGATTTTAAAGTTAAATAAACTGTTTTGAGTTCTCACACCAGTCACATGACTGACTTGGAGTTTATTGTTTTCCTTCCTAAACTCTGGGTGCCCACCAATTTCCACACGGGCAGTTAAGAGTTAGGTTTATCAGGATATTCTGGATATTCTGGAGTTGCAGGAGGCAAGCTGGAAGGCATGGCGTATTACTAGTTTATATAGTATTTCTTTTCCGCTGCACTGTTTATTGTTGTATGTTGTTGTACACTCTGATGATATGATATGATGTGATGTAATGAAATGTAATGTAATAACTGATATGGTTCTTTGTTTAAAGATTATTCATTTATTATTATATGTTGTTCCGCTGCGAATTGTGAGATTCTGTTGTTGTTCTGTTGTTTTCTTTTGTCCGTTCTATTTTAAAATTCTCTGTTTTCTAAAAATTATCTATCTTCTTTTCTCTCTATTTCCTATCTCTTCTCTCTTCTTTCTTTTTCTTTTATTAAATTCTTTTTAAACCCCATAACATTCCGGTTTTTGACCTTCGATTTCTCGGCAGTCGATAAAGTGAGTGTCGATGTTGAATTTACGAAAGTCGAAAATTTTCGGGGCGTTACACTTGAGGCTACGATTACCTTTATATGACATATCACTTAGAATGCTCATCGTCCACCTGACGATGTTCTGAAAGCATTCAATCCATACAAGTTCGTTCCGGGTTCGAACGAAACCGAAGGCATTATCTCGTTACACTCGTATTGGTATCACCCTCAGAGTTAACGACAATAACCCTTGCACTCTGAATCACCATCTCGAATCTATAAGCACTATTCCGTCAAACTCATTACGGAATCACCTACAGAGTTATACTGACGTATAGCCCTTACACCTCGAGTCTTCACTCGCTCCATTTGGGTTAACGACCTAACGTTATTTGGAATCGATGTGGTTTTCGGATCCAAATATGGAAACCCGATCCCGGTCTCATCAAAATCCAAAGCGTGTCTTTTAAGGTCCAAGTTGTTTTAAGTTTAAAACAATTCAATTTATTATCTAAATATACACAGATAGATAATCCACAACACAATAGATAATTCAACATTATCATTATCAACAGATAATTCATATCAAAATCAGATAATCCATATTATCATCCAAAAGCAACCAATGCATCCATATCACATACACAACTCATCTCATAACTGAGATTACAAACCATACCAAACAACCAATACCATTCATCAAACATAAGCAATGATCTAATGATCTCACCATTTATAATTAATTTAAAATGAATTAAATTAATTACTAAATCTCTAATTAATTTAAAATAAATTAAATTAATTACTTCATCATCAAAATCCTGCTTATCTTAATCTTCAATTGATTATAAATAAATTTTATAAATCATCATCTCATTATCCATTTCACTTAATCATTATTGATTAACTATCTCTAATTACAATAAGTAATTAACATTTAATATTAATCATACCTTAATTAATCAATTCGAAATTACATCATTAATTAATTAATTAATGATTACATTTAATCAATCTCCCAATATAAATTAATTACATAAGTAATTAATCTTCAATTTAAACAACATATATATTAATCACCCTTGACTAATAACCATTCAGTAATTAACTACTTTAGTTACTCATCTCATAAATTAATTACTCTTAATTAATTATTTAAATTAATCCCATGATTAATTTCAAAGTAATTTAAATCCAAATTACTTCTATAATAAATATCTTTAATTACATCCTGTAATTATTAATTAATTACTTCTCTAAGTAATTAAAAATTTATTAATTACATAAGTAATTATTAATAATCCAAAAATGTTTAAATTAATTAAACTTAATTAATCTAAACTAATCACCTTAATCAAATTAATTACACCAAGTAATTAATTCATTAATTACTTCATTAAGTAATTAAAACTTAAACAATTGATTATTATTAATTAATTAATCTAATTAATTATCAAAAATTAATCACATTAATTAATTGTTAAAATAATCTTAAGTTAATGACCTTCATTAACATTTCTTAATTATTAAATTAAGAAATTGACTTATATTTAATCATTATTAATTATCAATTAATTAATCTTTAATTATCATTTAAATTAATCTCTAATTATTGATTAATTAAGTGTTAATTAAAATCTTAATTATCATTAATCACTTGATTAAATAAATCTTAATCATAAATTAAAATTTAATTAACCATTCTTAACTATAGATTAATTAACCTTAATTAATTAATCTCAAATCTTAATTAATTAACTTAAAAGTTATTAATTACCTAATTAATCATCCACATTATTAATTAATTAAATAATTAATATTCCATTTAAATTAACTTAATAATTTAAATGAAATCAATTTCTTAAATTCAAAATTAAGAAACATTCTTCTTTAACAAAGTATTTTAAACACTTTATTTCAAAACAAAATTCAAATTTTAAAAATTTCTTTTTAAATTCAAACTGAAACATAATTTAAATTTTCATTCTAGATTCAAACTTAAAATTTAAAACTTATTTCACACTTCCATCTTCATTTTTAAATTCAAATTATTTAACCTTTTCCAAAAAATGGTTAAAACAAATTTAAATTTAAATTTAAAAACTTATTGAATTTTAAAAACTATCATAAAAATCAAATTCCAGGTTTAAAACTGAATTTAACCTTATTTTAAACCTTATTTCAAAAATTTAAAACTTATTGTTTTAAATTCAAATCAATGTTCTTTTATACTTTTAAAAGTTTAAAATCTAAATTTAAATTCCAAATTTTAAATTCTAGATTTAAATTCAAACTCAAGTTCCATATTTCTGTTTTTTTCCAAATTTTAAACTTGTTTTTAAATTCCAGTTGCATTTTAAAGTTTACTTTTAAACTAAAACAGAAAAACAGTAAACAATTTGCTGTTTTAATTTAACATCTTAAATTTGAATTCAAAAATGATTCAAAACTTCAGATTTAAATTATTGAATCATATTTAAGTTTCAGGTTAAAATTTCAAATTGAACTTCATTTGACAAATTTTGAAATTTTACTTTTAAATCTAAAAACAGAAAACAGTTTCTATGTTTAAGTTTTAAACAAATCTTGAATTTAAAAGCATTTCAAAATTTAATTCAAAGATTTAAAACCTAAAACTTAATTGAATTTCAAATTAAATTTCCAGTTTCCAACTTATTTTCAGATTTGTTTGAAATTTCCTTTTACTTCAAATTTTTGAAAACTGGAAAAATAGGTTGCTGGTCAAACCTTAAAATAGAAATACTTACATTTTTTTAAAATAAAAAAATAAATTCAAATTATTAAAACAAATAGAATTCAAACTTTTGAATCCACATTTAAATTCAGTTTAAATTACATACTTATTCAGGTTTTAAGTTTACATTTTTAAAGACTTTTAAAATTTTAAAATCTGAAAACAGGTTCTGTTAAAACCTGAACACATTTCAACCCGAGCAACTAAACTTTTACTTCGGGTCAGAAGGCATACTACTTCGAGTCCCATGCTTCCCATCTTCGAGTCAATTCTCAATATACCCGAGACCCTTACGGGTATAAAATCCTGAAACCCACTTCAACAAATTCTCATCACCACTGCACCAGCCCATCCACTCCGGCCACCACCGGCCCAACCCACGACCATCCCACGGTCAATAATCCTTCCCTCAGGCCAACTCGACACCCACTTCTACAACATATGCTCGAATTCAAATTCGAGATCCAGATTCCAAACCTAGAACTGCAGATAACAAAACACCTCCCAACCTGTCAACATCAATGCCTCCCATCACTGACCACCATCTCCTTCCATACTCCGGCGAAGACCTCATCAAACCACCATCTTTCATCATGCAAAACGTGGTTGAACTCGATCAACCGAGGAGACCACAATCTGACCAAACACAGTGACCAAAATAACTAGGGTTCCTAACTGGAAAAAACCCAAATTCAACAAAAATATTGAATTTTAATCCAATACAATATTTTTCCTATAATACTTGATAGTTAAACTATCCTAAGAATCAAATTCATCCAGATCCAATGCAAGTTTCAACTGTGCTCAACCTAATTGTAAAATACAGTAATCCCAAATCTGCATTTATTTTACAGCACTATAAATTATCGTTTTACTTTTAAAAATCTTATTTTTGCATGATGGTTTGATATACAAACCTAAATCATTGTTTTATAATGTTTGGATTTTCACCATAAACAATTTCTTACTCTGTTATATTTACTTCAAGTAAACAGAATTTTATCTATAACTTATCCTATACTAAACAAGCTTCATTCAAAATTGAAATCATATCAGCAAACATCCCAAAAGAAAAATTTTCTAGAATAAATCAAGAGTAGGAATTTGAAGAACAGCAAGACACAGTAAATAACATATACACATAAATATTTTCACATGTATATATGTTCACAGAAAATTCAAATCTTAATTTCATTCTTATTTAAAAGCAAGAAATCAATATTTTCCTATTAATAAATTTTATAAATTAGAGTTACTCACCTGAACCAAAATGCAGAGCAAACTTTCAAATTGCAGGCTCCAGATTTGTGAAAATAGATGAATGCAGTCATGAAAAATTGCGTGCAGACCCTTCTTGCTTAAATTTGAAATGCAGGCCTTTGTTTCAGCAAGAACATGCAGATAGCAAATTCCTCCAAGTTGTAGATTGCAGGAAACAAAAATGCAGGCTTGTTTTATTTCCAGAGTTTTGAAAGATGAATGCATGCCTCAGTTTACACATATGCAGGTTGCAGATGTATGCAAACTTGAATTTTTCATTTTGAGGAGCTATAGGCTTGTTAGAGGATGCAGACTTGTTTTTAGAGGAATTGAATGCAAGTGTTTACAAGTTTGAGGAAATGAATTTGCAGATTTCCATTGAAGTTGATATGCAATTGAATTTTTTTCTTCTTTCATAAAATGGAAATGAAGAAAAGAAAAGAGAATGGGAAGAGTGCAAATTATATAACAATGTTTTGATTTAAATTAAAATTAAAGAAAACAAAATTAAACAAATGACACATGGCTTGTGTTGTTAACACTTGTCAACTTAAATCTTAAATTAACTTACATATGTAAATTAAGCTTACATATGTCTTTGTAAATGTTTTTGTTATTTTAATTAAGTGTCAAAGAAAGTTAAACTTAGTTAATTAGTTCTTATATCCTTTAAACAATTTATGAAAGATGTTACAACTTATATGAATACATGTTTCATATTTAAATTGTATTTTAAATTTCAAATTAAATTTACAAATCAAATTATCAATCAACTTTTAAAAACAATTAACACAAACACTTTATAACTTATTTTAATATTAATCTTTAAGTCAAAAATGAATTTTAAACCAATTAAAACATTTTTCTTATATTAAAAATCATATAGTATCTTATTAAATATTTTTGAAAAGCTTAAATTAAAAATAAATCTCAATTCCTATTTTCAAAACATTAAAACTAATTTAACAACTTATCTATTTAAAATATATACAAATACATATATATATTATTAAATAGAAAACAATTTATCAGTTTATTAAAAATAAATTCACAAATTAAATATTTAAATAAAGAAAATTATTAAATCAAATCAAATTTATTAACAAAATTCATCAATTCAATTTAAATTTAAACTCAGATTATTAAATTTAAATTGTCCAAAATTCCGGGATATTACAATTCAATACTTCAATTATTCATAAAATCATCACAGAATATCAAATATTCAGACCACAGAATATTAAACAATCTAAATAATTTCGAGGGGTCCAGTTGGATCCTTCCAACCTGTTTTCCCTGCATCCAAAGATGTTAGCACAATAATATGCCAATTCCAGAATATAACATACTATAACACATCCATCAATTTCAACCATTCAAACAATTATTTAAATTTAATCATTTCAATTTAAATTTAAATTCACTGAGTGAGATTAACTCACCTTTGCTTTTTGTTTGGCAATCCCATTCCATCTCGACCATTAGCTCCCAATTTTGGACCTTGTATAAATATATTATGGTTTATTAATACTTGAACAATCAATTTCTTTCAATAGATTTAATTAATTAACATTTTTAATTTGAACTAACCCAATGGTCAATCTCCTATTAGATAGATTTAATTAGCCAAATTATTCTATTAATTAATTTTCCTCAAAATAAATAAAAATTTTCGTTACAAAAATAATTAATTTAGCTAATCTACCTAATGACTATTTTTAAAATAATCAAGTAAATTTTAAGACGTATTGATGTATATACATATATATTTATTTATTTTGAAACTATATATATATATATATATATATATATATATAAACATATACTTATAAAAATAGTCTGTATAGGGTTTAAAATTGATTTTTACATAAACATTCAATCGATATTAATTTGGATTAAAGGTAAAATCGATATACCTAACTCTTCGATCCCAAGAGAATCCAATCACAACCAACCCAATATGCGAAGAAACTGAAGCCACAACAGCTCGCTGCCGACCCCCGGTGCAACCCAAAACCCACGCTCATCCACTTCACGATGACTTCAAATCGCAGATGGCTAAGAATACTTCGACTACGAGAATCCACTGCCGTGAACTAAAACTCACTTTCAAGTTCACTGCTCTACTCCAGGCATTGCCGATCCCACGAGATTCACCCATCCTACCTCGCGACTTCGTGCAACCCTACTTCCAGTTGAAACCCTAGCCTTGCGATGCCCTAGCTCGCATCCATCACCAAAGCGTCGCGACCGTCCCAGATAACCCAAACCCTTGTTAATAGCCGCCGCTCGACTACCGTCGATTCTGAGAACACGAGCACACTCCCTCCCAGACTCGAGAATCTCTTCAGCATCCAATCTCCACGTGCGTGATTCGCCGCACTTCCCCCAGCACTCGCGATTCTCGATTTTAGGAATAGTATAAATTTCGATTTCATAGGGTACGTGATTTAGAACAAGGTCGTATATTTAATTTTGAAGAATAGAAGGAGATGAGGGATTAAGAATTTATGTTCGGCCATTACTTTGCTTCTGAAATTCGTTCCAATTACAAAGGATAAGGGTGCGCGAATCTATTTACAAAGGCTTGATTTTGGCTTCCAGGAGAAGGAAGGAGGGAGCAAGAATAGATGTTGTCGTACTGAAAGCTGAGAAAGGGAGACATGATTTGAAAGAAGGCAGTTGATAGGGATAGTACGTGAATATTTAAATAGAATTTCAAATAGAATTTTCAACGCGTTTTTATATCGTACACTCACACAACTGCTCCAATTACTACGAAAATTGAAACCTGATAATAATTTAATATTATGGATCCAATGAAACTGGTTTCATTGAATTCCGAGACTCCGCCTCGGAAGGCTATTTTTAAATTCAAATTAAACTATAAATTTTAAAACTGAACAAATCAGTGTTAAATTTAATTTTAACACTTTTATTATCTTTAGTATTATCAATATAAATTTTATAAGCCTTCAAATTATATTTTTAATAGGCTTAAAACTCTAGATACAACAATTTTCCCAACTTCACTTATTTAATTTAATTGTTTGATTTTCAAAAAATTTATGATATCCGTAATTCAAGTTAAAATTATACTACTGGATATCTAAAATCAATCGAATATTCCCGATTTTAAATGCTTAAAAATTCCGAGTCGTCACATCCCTCCTTCCTTAAAAGAATTTCGTCCCCGAAATTACTAGTTAAGAAGAATGATCCAATACCCGTTTACTTATTCCCAAAACCAAACAATTTAACATTCTACCAACTACTTTTATAAAAGACCATTATCATTCTTATTAATTTTCCAAATCTTTCCCTAGTTTCAGACTATACCATTTGTTTAACCATTTAAGTTTCAAATTAAAACCAAATTTTGAATTCTCAACATTTTCTCAAAAAATTTCTAACTCCCTAAATTCCCGAAAAATTTCGCCAGCGTCTCCTTTGCGCGGCTGACTCGGTACAACTACAAAATGGCTCTACGGCCTTCCAATCCAAAAAGAAAACAAAAGCCAAGTGGCTCGATCCAAATCCCAATCCAATTTCATATCAAAATTTAAATACATATCTTTTGACGGGCAACTCATATTTATCTTCTGAAATCAAAATCAATTATCTTTTCCCTTTATATTACCTGCATATCCTGCTTAGCACTAATATCCAATCACAATATTCCCAAAACATTTTATCGAATCCCTTACCAAATGCCAATATTCATCCAAATATCAACTTAGAATATATTTGAAATATTAAATTTCCAATCAAGAATTGACCATTCCTTACTTAAGTTAACATAAGCATTTTGTATGTTTCTTTATTTATTTCCGTCTTACCACTTCAATTATATCCATTTCTATCCACATTGGTTTATCTCTATTTCTATATGAATTCAATTTATTTGTCCACTCTGCATATATAAATTTTATTTGTCATTTATTACTAATTCATATCATTATTTTAATTAGTTTCATTTATAACTAATTTTAGTATCCAATTTAAATTCGCTTTGTCTTTAACAAAAATTTCTTAAAAAAAATATCTAAATTTTTCTAACTCCCAAAATTTTCGAATTTTTTTGGCAGAGTCTCCCTTGTACGGAGGAGCTTTTGCAATTTGACAAAAGATATAAATATATATACATCGACCCACACGGTCGGAAAAACAAAAAATAGTTCATATTTCCTATTTTTAATCGCGTAGGCGTACCTTATTTAGCATTTTTAAGCAAGCGACTTATTATTTTTAGCAAATAGCACAACCAAATCCAGCCACACGACTTCCAGGTACCTGTACTTACTCAATTTAAACATGTAAGTGCCAAATATATGCAGTTTAACTATATTTCACTTAGCCACAATGGTTAAAACATATGAATTCTAAAAGAAATGCACATCAACATTTTCCATAAGCAATTTATACAATTCCATACTAATTCAACTATTTCAATTAATTTACAAACCATTTCCTTTCAAATTGAATGGTTTAAAACTCAATCGCTTACATTCAATTTATTTTCAAGCAACCCAAACTCATACTTAATCCAATTATCCTCAAAATCAATTTATTTTACTCCTACCCATCCAAGGCATTGTAATAACTTCTATTTACATTCAATAACAATTTATTCTTGCAATTTGACGAGATTTATGTGAATAAATTAGTATTTATGTTTTATAACCATTTTAAATGGATTTCAACTCAATTTATACTTAATTCTATTCCATTTTCAATTTATTCACATTCCATATATTCTCATTTTCTTTGCACTTCAGATTTGAATCCATTCACTTGCATTTCATTCAATATTTGTTTATTTCAAACTATTTTATTTAGCTCAAAGACAATCTAAGCTATTTCATTCAATAACCATTTCTCAACTTATTTAAACCATACTTCATTTGGTTCTTATTTATCCCATCCATTCACTTATTCAATATAATTAGTTTATTCACTCAATCCATTTTGAATTTTCATTTTCTTAAATGTTATTTACATCCCACCAAATTTTATTTCGATCCAAATTAATTTTTACGTGATTCAAATTCAATCCAATATCATTAAACTTGATTTCAAGTAGAATTCAATTCAATTCTCCCCCTTATATTCAGCTTAAGTCAACTTATTTTGATTTATTCAATTTTTTTTTCTATACTTAAACTCATTTCATTTTGCAAATAAATTTCTCTTTCAATTTAACTTGATCCTATTTTAATCCAATCCCATTTCAAACTACAAATTTATTTGATCATTTATTATACATCTTAACTTTTAGATTCGGCTCATTCAATTTATTACAAGGTCATTTCCAATTTATTTCCACTTTGTTAGAATTTATTTTCAATTCAAACCATTACTATTTTAATCCATTTCCATTTTTATTCGATACATTTCCAATTATATTAATTTATTAACACTTCACGTTAAATTTTAATTTATAACTCAAGTTTTGAATCCACTATCCATTTCAATTTACCACCCAATTTTATGAACTCACAGTTCAATTTCATTTACTTCACCAACAATTTAAGTCGAATTTAATTTATAACTTGAGTTTTATTTCCAAACTCCATCATAAACTCTCAATTCAATTTCATTAACTAATCTATTATTTAATTAGTTCTTCCCTTATTCATAATCCAACACTTGAATTTTTATTCCAAATATCACTTCATTTTATTTTCTTAAGTTCAATATACTTTATAATTCAAGTTTGGATTTTCTTTTCATTTTCCAATTCATCAAAATATTAAATTTGGGCTTTGTATTCCATTTCCAATTTTATAAGTCACAACTTATTATTTTCACACATTTCCATTCATTTTAGGCTTAAATATGTCCATCTTTTATTTTTAACTCAAGCCTTCTATTTATTTATAGCCCAAGCATATTTTATTGCTATGGATTTTTAATTCCCTTACTCATTATTCTTATTTATTTATTTCAATTCCAATCCTTATCCAATTTATTTTCCCTTGTTCAGGTAAGAATAGAATTTCATTCATTAATTCAATTAAATTCTTATTCCAATTCAGTTTTACTTTAACTCAATCCGATTTTTAACTTAATTCGAATACAACTAGATATTATTTCCAACGTATTCAATTTATTCCAACCCAGTTAGATTATCTTATTTCCCCTTTAAATTTAAATTCCAACATTCAAAGCTTATATTCCCTTCCTTGTTTAAAAATCATCTTAATTTATAAGTTTCAACTATCTCATCAGGATTTTTAAATTCCCGGCTTTGGTTTCAAATCATTTTGAAATCTCCAACATTTCAAATCTCATTTCTCAAAAACTTTAAACCAATCCTGGCTTTTATTTTCAACAAATTCCCTTTGGAAATTTTCAAAAACAACCAGCTTTCTAAACAAATCAGTTTTATTTTGGCAGCAATCCGCCACTTAGGAATTCAAAAATGAATACTGATGATGCGGCCGTCATCATCAGAATTATTTTCCAATGATCCAAGTGATTTCAATGCTATATCACTTTCAAATCCTTTTAAAACAGATTTCCATTCAGAAATATCTCCAAAACAATAGCACTATCATTTATCTTCAAAACCCTCCGACAAACACTACCAAAATATTCGGGATTTTAAATTTCCAAAGCCTGCTTAAATAAATTCTAACTATAATTCATTTGTATAGTTTATGCTTACATAAATTCTCATTTGATTGTATTTCAATTCATAAATTATATTTATAATGCATATTTACAAATTTCATTTTATAATGAAATTATTCCCTTAAACTTTTGTTATATTTTCAATTTCTAGTTAAATTTTCACTTAACAATGGTAATGCTTTAATATATTCTTTCTAACATCCAAGCAACCATACACTAGTTAAAATAGTTTACAAAAAACTTTTCTTTATATCAAAATATATTTTTGGGTAAAATTATTTCATTCACCCATATTTAAAACAATACCGTGTCGATTGTTCTATCCAAGTGTTTAGAAACCCTTTCAATACAGTTGTCCAGACTGTGCCGACGAAGGTTCATATGCCACTCAATAAACCAATCAACACAATATTAAAACAATTTATATTCACTAACAAATACGCACTCATATCTATTAATACGCTCAGACTCATTATAGAGTACTACGGACTCTATTTTAAATGAGTAATTCCCACCAGAGCCAAGGTTATCTCCAAACTAAGCTCTGATACCAAGTGTAACGACCCGCAAATCTGTACCCTTTGAGTCAACACTATTCTACAACAATCAACTCAAGTTGTACAGAAATACGAACCATTTGGGTTTAAGAAGAAGAGGTAGAAGAAGAGAAAACAAAATCAACATCAGAATCTAACCATCGCAGCGGAATAAAATATAATACATAATAAATAATCTTTACTCAATCAAATATATCTCTGTTTATATATTACATCAATCAGAGTACATCAGTCACAGCTCAACATCAATATCATACAAATGGGTACACAACAACTCAACACAGCAGAATATGTATATATATATATATACAAGTACGGGAGTACGTATCGCCATCCTGCTCGTCACCTGAGCTCCACAGGACCTCATGTATCCTATAATACTCGGTATGACCCGAGCATTACAGTTAAATAACACCCAAGTCAGTCTGGAATACCAGCGTGAGAAAATCACACCCAATTTGACTATTAAAGTTTCAAAAATCCTTTGAAAACAAAAGGCATCTCGTAAGACCACGCCACAAAGAAACATGTCGGGTTTTTACCTTACGATAGCTAAAACAATTTTTATAGAAATCCTCTGATATTATAATACGGTCTATATACAAATACTTATAAAATAGCCGAAATTGTTACATGATTAAATTCCAGCTACTAGCCACAGAGTGGGTAATACAAACAAAACTCGTACATGGCTCGTAGGGAGTATGGATTTCCAACTAATGACTAGGCACCGGGGTACCACCTGTCACAGTACGGGGCCTAGATCACCATACCGAGGAGTACGCCCGCTCCCTTGCAGCACAAGGCCGGGACTACCCCTTACTGGATAATCCCGAGTGAGATCACCCCGCGGTTGGGATCAGCAACCGCCCACTAAGCCGAAATAAAAAGGGACATCGAGACTGGAATGACCTCACCCTGCTTGGGTGCTACCCACCAAGCCTTGCTCCCTGCTTGGGTGCTACCCACCTAGCCTTGCTGCATAACCCCTGATTTTCATTCATTCCCATTTGATGAGGCTTGAGGCTAAGCGTTACCTTTTATAGAACATATCCCTTAGAATTCCCATCGTCCACCTGACGATGTTTCGCAAGCATTCATCCATACAAGTCCGTCCCGGGTTCGAACGGATCCGAAGGCACTATTCCTACTACATCCATTTTGGAAATATCCTCAGGATTAGTAGCGATTAGCCCTTGCACTTCACTGCTCCAACTTCGACTCCAACTCGTTTACGCGAACGTACAAACCGGATCGAAGTGGTTTTCGAGAAATAAATCTCGATCCCGGTCTCTTCGAAACGATCAACGTATTTTTGTCTAATATTGATAGTCTGTGATTGAACTATCAATTAACATTCACAAACAACCATCCAACATAAATAATTTCATCAAATTATTTATTTACTTCAAAATATCTTCACAAGATATATTTTCCATTTTCAAAACCCTTGGAAAAAAAACACAGTTTCAAATATATTCCTTTCCCGGAATAATTTCCAATATTTTTTCCTTTTTCACTGAAACGCCAAGTATAAAATACTTTTAGCTTTAAAATAATTTAAAAGCACTTATTTATAAAATATATTTCATAGCCTTAAAAATTTAAAACTACTTTAATACTTAATTAAATTATATACTTAAAAGGAATATTTAATAAATAAGGCTACTGTTATTAAAATATAAAACTAGATTTTCTTTAAAAACAAATACCAAGTCAGATAATAATTACTACGATAATAGTTTTGGGAAATATTTACTTTATAATTTAAACGTTTAAAATTAATAAGTTTTCTAAGATATGCTTTTAAAATAACATTAAAACCTTTAACTTATATTTAAAATTGCTTGAAACCGTACTTGGCTATCCAGGGAAACACTCTTCTCTTGCACATCTTTAAAAATGAATCACTATTTATTTTTAAACGAATTTCCATTCCTTTATAAATTTCCACTTGAATTCATATTTAATATATCCACCGTTATTTTATTTTATTCGATATCCCAGTTTAAAAGTCCCAAATCTCATTTAAAATAAATTCTTTATTCATTCAAATAATATCACTTAAGCTTTACAATTTATTATTACCCCCAATAATTCAAATTTCTCTTATTCCAAATTTGTTAGCGTTTTACAATCTCTTTTATTTTATTTTATTTTCAATTCATTTTTAATTTATTCCAATTCACTAGAATTATTTTACTCAAAAATTTACTCTTTTATTTCTTTCGAAAATACAATTCTAGAGATTTGATAATTTATTTTACTGAGATATTCAATCCAACCATACCATTCAATACTTCAATTATTCATAAAATCATCACAGAATATCAAATATTCAGACCACAGAATATTAAACAAT
Organism: Allium cepa; assembly: GCA_030765085.1. Taxonomy (NCBI): domain Eukaryota; kingdom Viridiplantae; phylum Streptophyta; class Magnoliopsida; order Asparagales; family Amaryllidaceae; genus Allium; species Allium cepa. The sequence continues at coordinate 964,064,205 of CM060928.1, forward strand.
CTAAATAATTTCGAGGGGTCCAGTTGGATCCCTCCAACATGTTTTCCCTGCATCCAAAGATGTTAGCACAATAATATGCCAATTCCAGAATATAACATACTATAACACATCCATCAATTTCAACCATTCAAACAATTATTTAAATTTAATCATTTAAATTTAAATTTAAGTCCACTGAGTGAGATTAACTCACCTTTGCTTTTTGTTTAGCAATCCCATTCTATCTCGACCATTAACTCCCAATTTTGGACCTTGTATAAATATATTATGGTTTATTAATACTTGAACAATCAATTTCTTTTAATAGATTTAATTAATTAACATTTTTAATTTGAACTAGCCCAATGGTCAATCTCCTATTAGATAGATTTAATTAGCCAAATTATTCTATTAATTAATTTTCCTCACAATAAATAAAAAATTTCGTTACAAAAATAATTAATATAGCTAATCTACCTAATGACTATTTTTAAAATAATCAAGTAAATTTTAAGATGTATTGATGTATATACATATATATTTATTTATTTTGAAACTATATATATATAAACATATACTTATAAAAATAGTCTATATAGGGTTTAAAATTGATTTTTATATATACATTCAATCGATATTAATTTGGACTAAAGGTAAAACCAATATACCTAACTCTTCGATCCCAGGAGAATCCAATCGCAACCAACCCAATATGCGAAGAAACTGAAGCCACAACAGCTCGCTGCCGACCCCCGCTGCAACCCAAAACCCACGCTCATCCACTTCACGATGACTTCAAATCGCAGATGGCTAAGAATACTTCGACTACGAGGATCCGCTGCCGTGAACTAAAACTCACTTTCAAGTTCACTGCTCTACTCCAGGCATTGTCGATCCCACGAGATTCACCCATCCAGCCTCGCGACTTCGAGCAACCCTACTTCCAGTTGAAACCCTAGCCTTGCGATGCCCTATCTCGCATCCATCACCAAAGCGTCGCGACCGTCCAAGATAACCCAAACCCTAGTTAATAGCCGTCGCTCCACTACCGTCGATTCTGAGAACACGAGCACACTCCCTCCCAGACTCGAGAATCTCTTCAGCATCCAATCTCCACGTGCGTGATTCGCCGCACTTCCCCCAGCACTCGCGATTCTCGATTTTAGGAAGAGTATAAATTTCGATTTCATAGGGTACGTGATTTAGAACAAGGTCGTATATTTAATTTCGAAGAATAGAAGGAGATGAGGGATTAAGAATTTATGTTCGACCATTACTTTGCTTCTGAAATTCGTTCCAATTACAGAGGATAAGGGTGCGCGAATCTATTTACAAAGGCTTGATTTTGGCTTCCAAGAGAAGGAAGGAGGGAAGAAGAATAGATGTTGTCGTACTGAAAGCTGAGAAAGGGAGACAAGATTTGAAAGAAGGCAGTTGATAGGGATAGTACGTGAATATTTAAATAGAATTTCAAATAGAATTTTCAACGCGTTTTTATATCGTACACTCACACAACTGCTCCAATTACTACGAAAATTGAAACCCTATAATAATTTAATATTACCGATCCAATGAAACTGGTTTTATTGAATTCCGAGACTGCGCCTTGGAAGGCTATTTTAAATTCAAATTAAACTATAAAATTTTAAAACTGAACAAATCAGTGTTAAATTTAATTTTAACACTTTTATTATCTTCAGTATTATCAATATAAATTTTATAAGCCTTCAAATTATATTTTTAATAGGCTTAAAACTCTAGATACAACAATTTTCCCAACTTCACTTATTTAATTTAATTGTTTGATTTTCAAAAAATTTATGATATCCGTAATTCAAGTTAAAATTATACTATTGAATATCTAAAATCAATCGAATGTTTCTGATTTTAAATGCTTAAAAATTCCGGGTCGTCACAATTTATGTACCATATATATGCTTATTGTTTCACTTAAATTATTGACAACTTGACAAACTGATGTTTTCAACCTGTGGAGGTTTATTTCCATTTTACATATGTTTTTATTTCACTTAAACTGTTCATTATTGTTCAAATTAGATGTTTCACTTTGTTGTTTTCTGTCATTGAGATTTAAAACAGATATGATATAGCATGTATGTGATGTATTTACTATTTAATATGTTTATTGATTTATTATGCATGATTTGTTACATATTTGGACCGTTGGTATATGATCTGGTACAACTACAGAAGTATAGTATTTAATTATTTACTATTTTCAGGAAAGATAATTTACTGTTACCGACAAAACAGTTACCGACATATCGGTATACCGACAAAATGGTTACCGATGTACCGACAACGGTAATGGTAAGCATTTTTTATTTACCGAAGAAAATGGTATGGTAATGATACTTGTATAATGGTAAAGGTAACCGTTACCATAACAGCCCTATTTTATTTTAATGGTGGGAACTTATTGCAAAGATCGTGTTTTTCTACATTGTTCTTTAACATGGACTTTTAATAACATTTCTAAATCCTGTATTAGATTGTTCGAGGTTTTAAGTGTTTGAAAATGATATTTAAATTTGGTATTTTTATATAATAATTTTAGGGATCTTTTCTAACATATTTTTCAGTATTTTAAAGTTGGTTGAAGTTTGAATATATTTTTATTAATTATTTATGAATTTTCAAAGTAAAGAGGTTTTATAATATAAAACATGTTTTCAATTATTTTTGTCAAATTCTAAATGAGTTATTTTTAAGTAATATTTTACATAGATATTTAAAACATATTTACAAGTACTTTTGAAGTATATCTATAAGTTTGGAAAAGTGAGTTAAGTGTTTTATAAAAGAACAAAGAAAGTTTTGAATAATATCGGTTATGTTGTAATAAACGTTTTTGCGAAGTTATGTAAAAGTATATTATCTTATTAATACGTATACTTTGATCTTTAAAAAGAATAAAGATTATGACAAGTATGGAATGGTTTTTGGTTTGTTGTGACAATATGTTAACAACATTTGTCTTTAATCCTTTTTATTATTCTTATGAACGTAGATAAAAAGAATGTTTTAAAGATAAGCATAATGAAATGGTTTTGGGTTTGTACTAACAATATTTAAGTAACATTAGTCTTAAACCTTTTGAAGTAGATTGGTGAATATACTTAGATCCTTAAAATGGATATTTCAAAGGTAATATCAAGTATAGTTTCTTTTGAAAAGGATAGAAAAATTAAAAGTTTAAAGTAGGAAATCTTGTTAATGGTTTGTAAATATACTTATTCCATTTGAGATAAGCATATGAATACTTTTTGAAGTATTGGAAGAGTACAATTGAATGGTAGAAATTGGTAAACGAAGTTTTATTATATAAAAGAATTTTTACTAATAAAAGAGGTTTTTATTAATAAAAAATATTAATTGAATAAAAAAAGGGATTAGAAGTTGCTTTTGTGACTTAATCGTGCTTTTTGTGACTTAATCATGCTTTGGGTGTTTATTTATTTATAAAAGTATTTAGTCGTATACTTAGTACTAAAAGCCGATGAAGTTGGTGTTAAACGCATTTTAACCAAGCGAATTTCAACTAGAATTATAAGGTCGGAATGAAGAAGGAAACAAATTACGAACTTGGAAGCATGATTAGAAGAGCCAGAAGAGGTTACTCAAGAAATTCCATGAAGTATTGGAAAAGTTGGACCTCTCGGTACTAAGAGAAACCACTTGGGATCGAGAGCTTTTTCTTGTGATTTAACTTCTCGGTACCGATACTTCGAGCACTATGTTAAGCAATCATCATCGAATGCTTTTTTCAAAGAATAGATGAGCAACTCTAAGGATATATGAGAAGAAAGCAAGATAAGGTAAGCAGTATTAGGGAAGTTATCAGAAGAAACTTGATCTTCATTGAAAAGACTTTGGAATGCATCAAGTCAGGGATAGGAGGACAAAACTAGTAAAGGAGAAGGGCTTTCACCATAAAGAGACCACTCGGTACCAAGGGTTTTATTGGAGTTCGGGTTGGCCTGTTCACACTTCAACCTATGGGCATGTATCTGGACCTCGAACTACATAGGCACCTGGATCTGCATAACGATTTCTCTATGAATATCGACCCTATGAAAACTAAATAATGATCTTTTCTCCACTTTTGGGCACTTCTCCTGCTTCGTCCTCTTCTTCCTCAACTGCTCCAATAACTATTAAATCTGAGATCCACTAGATTGTGATCGGATCTAACTGAATTCATTGTAATCTGCAGAGAAAATAATAAATCATAAGGTTAAAGTAGACGTAGGCCAGAGCATTTGCTGAACCACTATAAAAATTGTGTCTACTGCTTTTACGTTTATTTTATTGGATCTACACATCTATTTGTGCTTTTACCTGATATTTGGGTGTTAGCGTCATTTTTAGGTCAATAGTAGACTTGTTTATCTGTAAGGGTTAAGATTGTTGTTTAAGTAGGGTGTAGAAGCAATAATGCTCTAATCTTTCAAATTTGCTCTTAACCGAGGGATAGTGTGAGATGAAAAGGTCGAATACGTGTTAATATACAAGACTTGGTTTCCATATGCGATCGTCTGTTTTGAACTTGATAATCGATTGGTCGACTATCGAACTTGACCAGAAATCCATCGATTTGGTTTTGAAGAGATCGGGATCAGTATGTTTTTTTTACTCATCGAAAACGCTTCAAAACTAATATGTGATTTCTATGTTTTGGAAGCGGTTATGAAGTAGAAGCTATAGAGTTAAACCGTCTATCCTAAGGTTAAGTCTAAGAAGGAGGTTAACTTTAGCATTTATCGGAGGACTTATACTGGAATCCATTTGGGGATTCGTGTCCTGTGTGAATGATAAAGACTCGTGTGAGAGATGTTGAATATAACCTCGACATCAAAAATGATATAAATAGAGTAAGAGCATAGTTTGGGGTTTAGCTAACCCACAACATGGTATCTTAACTCCATATCTAGGGTATGCCTATCGATGTCGCGCACAGAAGTTGATGGTATTTGGGATCACATGTTTTAGACGTGGGCCAGCTATGTTTACATTATGTATATTCTATCTAGAGATATATGACACTCGGAGGTAGTTTCTAACACTTGTGCATGGACATCCACTTTAGTTTACTGGATGCATTTCCATAGAAAATCCAAACATAGCTTAGCATTTTGGATTGTACTTCAATATTATTATGTCGTGAGATGCAAGCAGCACAACTATTTTTAGATTTACATTATTCACCCTAGACATTATTTATTATATCACCTTATGTACTTATTGGATGTGGTTATTTTGAGGAAATAATCGTTATGGCATTCCATGTGGTCTCAAAAGTACTTTTATATATTGTACACGTAATTTTTTAAGTTTCTCACACCAGACTTAGGTCTTACATGTAGTTTTTTCTCTAAATTCCTCATGTGCTCTTTCAAGTAGTCCAAAAAGGTAGGTTTTAGTTGGATGTTCTAGAACTCAAGGAGACAAGATGGATGTTTCATCTACCGTAGTATTCTTATTGTCACTGCAATACTACTATGCATATATCAGCATTAATGAGGACATGCTGCTTGACTGTCCAGGCTTATGATGGTATTTAGAATCGTAACTTTAAAATGTTGTACACTTATAGTGATAGTTTCATATTGTCTTTTGATATTATATGTTATCATTCCGTTGGGAGATTCTGATATTTTGTTCTTCATTTCTTTTTCTGTTTCTTTTTATTTTTATTTTAGCATAACAATCTATCTTTCTAGCACTTGGATAATCGATACACGAATACGTATTACTATCGACATTTGGGGGTCGAAAAAGCATATTGTTACATTTGGTATCAGAACTTAAGTTATGTAAGAACCTTGGTTTTGGTGGGGTATGACTCATTAAGAGATAGGGTAATGGAATCCCCCAGCATGAGTAGAGTGTATTATACACATGAGAGTGTATTTGTATTTATTATAAATGTATGCCTTAAAGGTAATACGAACAACAAAAATTAAAGATCTTACATAAGGCAAATTGTATAAGTATGAATCGTGATAGTGTAGTTTCAATTAATGTAGATATTAATGATGTTCATTCATTACCCCATATTAATTAGTTTAGTCGTGCTCGATAGTTTATGAGCATTGTTATTCTTTGTAGATGATTTGACATGCTCGAACAGTTTATGAGCATTATTATCATTTATAGATTTATTAGATTAGTCATGCTCGGCTAGTTTGTGAGCATTAACTATTGTTTATTGTTTACTGATTTATGCTGGACCATTTTACGAGCAGTTTTACCTTTCTACCTAATGGGTTAGATAGACGATATTTGTAGATGCATTGAAATGAACACCATGTGAACTGAGTTTCTCAGTTTGACTATAAGGCGTTCGATGACAAGGTTGGGTTGGAAGTTAAGTTTAGTAAAAGATATTTACTATAATATAAAAGGATGGACAAGATATTTTAGGAATAAACATTTGTGAAAAGATTTTACATAAGAAAGTGATTTTATATAAGTGTGATTTATTAAATATGATTTGTAAGTAAAAGAAGGATTTAAATTAATATTTTGAGAACTTAAGTGCTGGTGTTTTGGAAATGTTTTTTAAGACTTTGAAGAAAATAATAATAGTATTATTTGAAAACAAATATTTAGGAAATTGGTTTATGAGATCGAGATCAACGTACTTAGTAATATTTATGAAGTATTTGATACCGTTTTGAACTTATTTTTTGATTAATCCGGAAGGCTTGATTTGAATGTACCAAACTTACTTCTGTCACTTGAAAATAATTCTAAAGGTAACTGCAGCACCATCGACATTTATTTTTGGGTTTTAAAGTATGAGATGCTACAGGAGTAGTTTGCTACAAAGTTGTTTTAGTAACACAGGTTTCGATTTAATCCGAAAAGTATGATTTAATGTACAAAAGATATATGTATATATTGTTATTTCAAACGATTTGAAATAAAACCCAGTGTTTAGTTCTAAAGTATTCTTTAAAGAGATTTGATATAAAATTTAGAGTAGTTTAATAGACGTTTTAAACTTTCTTTATGGAAAATATTTGCATGTATGTATGTTTTGTAGGTGGCCTAAGTGGTAGTGACATAGTCCAAAATAAATGTTGGAGCTTTTCGTGTTTTCTCTTTTTGGGTAAAGTGTGTTTTATAAATAAGTGAAACTTTGTTAAGTTATTTTATGGACACATGTATCATATGTATTTGGATAGTATGGTATGTGTTTCATGTTATGATATGCTATTTAATAGTTTTCAATTGTTAAAACGAAATGGATTTTTTTTTGGATAGTCGAAAACTTCCAAATCGTTATAAAACTTGAAACTAAGTATTTTGTGAAAATATAAAGTTGATTTTTTGTAACTCTTGAATAGAGAAGATAGTAAGTTAAAAAAGTTTTAAATTTGCTGAACATCCTTATTACGTGAAACGAAATTGATGTTTGGTATATATTCTTAGGAGGTAGTGGAGTATTATATGAGTATGAACTTAAGTTATAAAATGTTTATAAACTTGAAGTTATGTTTTTATGAAATGATTCAACAATGGTTTTAGTATTGAGTGATATACTATTTGTTTTAAAAGAATGTGATAAAAAGAAATTGGTATAGTTAAGAAACCGATAGAATAAAAAAAAGTAAGTTGTACATAGATCTTTTTATTCACATGATCGTTCTTAATCTAGGATTCTAGTACATAATTTCGAGGTGATTTACACTAGTTCGAATAAGGGTTTTCACTCAATTACTGATGCCGAATATTTGATATGGTTTATTGATACGATCCCAAAGTTTTCTATCATAGTATATGGCTATGTAAAGAGAACAGGGGTTTCTAATATAGGAATCTGATCAGAGTCCATCCTAGAGAGTTAAATTGATATATACTAGTTTGAAAGTGAAATTTATGTAATCGAGCAAGTGATCTAATCAAATTTTGCATATGGATGGTCCATGCACATTGTATGGGCTTTAGTATATGCATACTATGTTTTGTTGGCTTATGGAGAGTTTATATGATGACTCTTCGATTTTTTATGAGGTAGCATGGATAATCGACTAATTAATAACCTGATGCTATTGAGCGTAAGGTGTGCTTAGTAGATTGTTTATCGTCCTTGTGCGATAAGGGGATTTTTGAACTTGAGCAAACTATGGGCTTTGTTTGCTAGTCATTTTGGATACTGTTAAGTAGTGCTATGTGACTGTTTCTTTTGGTGTCATGTTAGAATTTCAAGGATGAAATATTCTAAGTGGAGGAGAATGTAACGATCTGGAATTTCACAAACTTCGTATTTAAATATCTGAATTATTTAATTATTTGAATCTTGGATTAAATGCTATTGAATTGATTTAATAACGTTGTTAACCTCCTTTTAAGTAATAACTAATCACGGTGAGCTTATTTTAGAAAAATGTTTATAAAAATAAATACTTTGAAGAAATATCGATAATGTGATCGAAAATCGTTTTATCGCTAAACAGTTTTTTACTGTTCAGAAGTTGTTCAAAATTATTTACAAATATTTATTTGTTTAGAAAATCTTTAACATGAAATAAAAATATTTTACTATGTATGGAAAATAAAATATTGATGATGTCGTTGGTGATGTCATGGGAAGATATTTTGAAAATGTGCTTTTATGGAAAGTCTTTAGTGTTAAATAATAGATGTAAAAGTGTAAAGTAAAATAAGCATGCAAGGCACATTGGAGGGGGTCTTAGCCATGTAGAGGAGGGGCTAAGGCGTGTATTCACTCCATAATTCATCAAAGCTTCAAATGTAATAAACACTCAAAAATAGTGGAAGTGGATTAGCACTAATCCACTTTGTTCTTCACTAATCTTTCTATAATCAAATCAAATCTTTTCCAAACTCCATCCAACATCCACCAATACCTTAGAACACCTTATGAAGCATGGATATAAATTAAAAAGTTGAAGAATCAAAAGAGGAGATGGGGTTTCCATGATGTGTGAAAATATAGAGTTAAAATGTAATTAACTAAGTAAAGTTATAAACTTTAGACCATTTTTGCTTTTGAAAGCAAATGACAACTTTATTTGTATAACATCACTCATATTACCTTCTATAACATGTGACACAGCCTAGACTTGTGTTTACATATTACCTTCTATAACATATAGTATGACCTAGACTTTGTATTTACATGTTTACTGGGCTTGTATGTTGAATTGAAGTATGTTTGAAAGTGTTTAAAGCGAGAATAGTCGCTATAAGTGCACTTTGATATCCTTTAATTTTAACTTGTCTAAATGAAAGATTTATAAAATTAACTTAGGATAATTTGATCTGGTTTTTCTCCACACATATTTTAGTATATGGAACAGTAAAGAAATGGATTGGAAAGCTATAGAAATTGTGAGCCAAAGTTGTGAAAGTAAGAAGCGAAAAGGTCGTTATGGATGCACTTTGAAAATGCCTTGTTTTTGGTGATTTTCGAAATTAACTTTGAGAAACATCATAGGGGATTCTTTGCATTTAAGATAAGTAATATAAGTGTACTTATTACTGAAAATATTTTGAAGTTTAAATCATTCATTAACTTGTAGAAAAAAGTTGCAAAAGCATATGGCGAGAAGAAGGTATCTATATGAGCACTTTAAAATACATTATTTTCGAAAATATTTATAAATAAATTGAAAGATATCCTCAAGGGATCCTTCCCATGTATTTTAAGTACCTAGGATTATACTCGCTATAAAATTTTCAAAACTTAAATCATTTGTTTAATTGGTGAAAACTAGTTGCAAAGATTGTAATTTTCTATGTTGTTCTTTAATAAGGACTTTTAACACATTAACAATGCTGCAATAGATTGTTTGAGGTTTCAAGTGTTTAAAAATGATATTTAAATTTGGTATTATTTTCTAATTATTTTAGGTATATTTTCTAACATATTTCTCAGTTATTCTAAAATTGGTTTGGAGTTTAAGAATTTTTAAAGTAAAGTGGTTTTATAATATAAAACATGTTTTTAATTATTTTTGTCAAATTCTAAATTAGTTATTTTTAAGTAATATTTTTGATGTATATTTAAAACCTATTTATAAATATTTTTAAAGCATATAAGTTTAGAAAAGTGAGTTAACTTTTTTATAGAAGAATAAAGAAAGTTTTGAATTATAACAGTTATGTTGTAATAAATGGTTTAGGGAGTTATATAAAAGTATATTATCATGTTAATAAGTATACTTAGATCTTTAAAAAGAATTTTTTAAAGATAATGAAAAGTATTGAAAGTTTTTGGGTTTGTTCTGGCAATATGTTAACAACATTCAACTTTAATTTGATTACACATACGAATGCAGATAGATTTTTAATAAAAATGTTTTAAAGATAAAAATGAGTGAAATGGTTTTGGGTTTGTACTGACAATGTTTAAGTAAAATTACTCTTAAACCCTTTGAAGTAGATTTGTGAACATGCTTGGATCCTTAAAATGGATATTTCAAGGCTAATAATAAGTATGAATTCTTTGAAAAAGATAGAAAAAGTAAAGGTTTAAAGTAAGAAATCTTGTTAATGATTTGTGAATATACTTAAACCATTTGAGATAAGTATATGAATACTTTTTGAAGTATTGAAAGAGTATAAATGAATGGTGGAAACTGATAAATGAAGTTTTATTAAATAAATGAAGTTTTATTAAATAAATGAAGTTTTATTAAATAAATAAGTTTTACCAATAAAAGAGGCTATAATTAATAAAAAGTATTGATTAAATAAAAAGAAGTTAGCGGTCTCTTATGTGACTTAATCGTGCTTTGTGTGTCTTAATCGTGCTTTGTGTGTTTATTCGTTTATGGAAAGTATTTAGTCATATACTTAACACTAAAAGAAGATGAAATAGCTTGTCAATCAGTGAGAGTTAAGATAGTTGTTTGAGTAAGGTGTAGAAGCCATAGTACTCTAACCTACCAGCTTCACTCTAAACCAATGGATATGTGAGATGAAAAGGTTCAAAACGTGTTAAATATACATGACTTGGTTTCCATATGTGATCATCTATATTGAACTTGATAATAGATTAGTCGACTATCGAACTTGGTTGGAAATCCATCGATTTGGTTTTGAAGAGACCGAGATCGGTTAGCGTTTAGAACTTCAAAAGCAACATACAAATTCTAGTTTTTGGAAGCGGTTGTGAAGTGGAATGCTATAGAGTTCAACTGTCTATCCTAAGGTCAAGTCCAAGAGAGAGGTCAATGTTAGCATTCGTCGAAGGATTTATGTTGGAATCCATTTGGGGATTTATGATCTATTCGAGATGCTGGAATCAATTTGGGAATTTGTGTTCTATGCTAGTGATGAAGATTCATGCATATTCCCTAAAATCATGCAAATCGATATCGAATCCATCAAATGGATATTCCCTAAAATCCAAAAAAGAAGTCATCAAAGTCAATAATAAATGAAAAGAACTAACCAGATCAACCAAAAATCGATAAAACGAAAACCCATATAAAAATAGGCAAATTGACTGAATTTAATAGCGCCAAATGTTTGGTGGTTTTCCTAGACGTCTAAGCTGAAGATTCGGAAGTTTTCTTCCAGATCGCCTAAATGTCTGAGAATAACCTCAGACGTCTAAGTAGTAGGTCTGGAATTTTTATTCCTTTGCATTAGACGTATGAGTGTTTTCCGAGACGTCTAAGCTAAAGCTCGGGCAAAATTTGCCTAGGCCAATGATGGCAAAATCAACTCGTAAGTGATCGAATGAGCGATGGTGGTTAGGGATTTATGCCAAGCGACAACCGAGCCTTATAGGCTCTTCAATACACTCCATACAACATGTCCAAATATACATAGTAGGATTTTCATAGATTTTGACTTCAAAATACCAAAAATTGGAAAATTCACCAAACTAATTCATTCAAAAGCAATTGAACATGAATAGATGTTAGGAATTCACACCTAACAACATTAAAATCTATAGACATAGATATGAGTTCAAGAACTCACCTTTAAACACAAAATCAAGGAATGAGAAGCTCTAAAAGGAAGCAAGATCAATTCCTCTTCACTACATCTCTACAGTCTTCAATCTATTATCAAAGGTAAAGTTTTCCTAAGTTGAGTTATAGGAAATTCCAAAATTTGAAGAGAGATTGAGATGGAGAAGATGGAGAGGATGCTTACCTAAGCTTCTCTTTAATTCAAGAACTAGAACTTTAATTTCCTAAGAGAACCAGGGCTTAGGATTTTAATTTCCTTTCTTTTCCCACATATTTCCTTTTGCTTGAATGTTAGGAAATTATGAGTAGAATGAATGAAGAATATAGGAGTTAGGGTATTTGGTAGTGGAGTTTAGGTTATCTTATTGGGTTGGTGGGCTAAAATCAAACCCAAAGCCCAAATGAAAATACCAAAATCCTAATCAACTTCAAACATATTGATGTTTATGCTCAAACAAGTTGTAAATGCCATTTGGAACTCAATGAAAGTGGTCTCGAGTCCAGATTTGACTGTTTACAAGAAGTCACGTTTTGGACTTTAAATTAAATCAAGGACGCGATATTTAAATAAAATATTTAAATACGAAATCGTAAAATATGCAAATTATTACAGACTCCTCTCCATAAAAAATGTATCCTCGCAATATTTAAGAAGGAAATAAGGTGTAACAACCCTTTTTGTGACATAACAACACAAAAGCAAAAATTGAAATGAGAAGTTCACCTTAAGGAGCACGAGAGAGTAAGTCCAGATGTGTTCGCTCGATGAATTCTTTGGATTCCCAAGAACAATCCTTAGGATTTGCGGACCATTAAACTTTCACAAGCAGAACATCTTTGTTATGAAGGTGCTTAACCTCCATAGCAATGATACGAATAGGATGTTGCTCATAAGTCAAATTAGGTGAAACTTCAATTTATTTAATAACACCTGTAACGACCCGTGAATTTCGGTAATTAAATATTCCATATTTATAAGATTTTGGAAAGAAATTTATAAAGAAATATAATTGTTATAATTTGTAATGTAGTAAATGTTAAGAATTAACCTATTAAATATTATATTGCTTAAAATGGAATTAATTAAAAAGGTTGAATTAAATGAAATCCTATTTATTGGAACCTCATTTATTGCTAATGAAAAAGTATAATAAATGAGTTATTGCAAGAAATGGAAAGTTGAATAGAATTCTAACGAATGATAATAATGGAAAAGATTTTTACCTGTGTATAAATTGAATATGAGAGAGGAAAGTATTTAATTGATTTATGTAATAAACCATTGTTAACGGTAATTAGAATAAATTAAGGAAATATGTTAAAATAAATTAATTATTAATAATTTAAAAGGAATTCCAACCAATTCAAGTTAAATGTTACACTTGGTTATAAATTGAATATAAGAAAACTAATATAAATATTGAATAAATTTTTGGAATAGTTTGTAATAAATGGTAATTAAGTAAAACCAGTGTTATGCGAGTAATTATAATATTGGGGTGTAAATAATGAACCTATAAAAGTGTGATTTAGAGTTAATGACAATATTTATTGTACTTTACTTATTTTATTTGGTTGTTAAGTTTAATTTGTAATCAGTTTCAATTAATTCACTAAATTATTGCAGTTAATGTGGAATAAATTGGTAAGTGAGACATGTTGGATTCAATAAGATGTAACCAAGGTTCATAATAGGATGATTGATGTAATAAAAAGGCATGAAACTAAGTGAATCAATTTATTTAGAATAGTTAATCGTAATTAATGGATATAATTTGCTAAGATATAATAAATGGAAATAGGAAGGTTTATCTAAGGAAGAAATATGTAATAATTGCATATATTTGTAAGTGGATGAAATTTATTTCTATATTAATTGAATAGTGGGATAAGATGATAATTGTTAATGTGATAAGAGTAGGCCAATAGAAATTCTTCCCACAAATTGATAATCGATTCAATAATGTAATATTATCCATGATAGGGCAATTAGATTTATGATAGAATAGAAAGTCTATTAAATGGAAATATTGAAAATAAAATTTTTAATATCTAAATTTTGAAAATTTGAATCAAGGGTACCTTATACGATTTTGTTTTGTACCACACCTATGAAGTGCCCTCTGACGACGCCCAGTACGGGGGAGATTACGGTACTGTATAGACTATGGGAATATATTTTGTGTTAAGGGCTATATGCGTAACCCCTTAACGCTATTTAAAAGTAAGTTTATTTTACAAATAGACACTATTATAATAGCGAAATATACTACATAGTAAATAGTTTAACGGATCCTTAAGAGATGTGAATCCCGAGCATCTTTTAAGTTACTGCACTCATATTTATTCCTGTTGATTTAACTTACATAAGATATTTTAGTCCTGACTCGAGTGTTTTGTCTTTTCAATTCGCTCGGGTCAGTCCGAGTGTTTCAGGATTTGAAGATTTCACCCTGGAGGACGGAGACGAAGATTTGTATTATTATTATTATTTATATTATTGCACTACACTCATACTGTTCTGCTGCATTATTATTAGTGTGTGTAACTGTGATATGTATTATATGAATATAATCAAATGTTTTGTAAACAGCTTTATAAACTGTATATTTGATTATTATATTTTATCCTTCCGCCGTGAGATTCTGTTTTGTTTTTATTTCTTTCTTGTTTTTTTATTTACCCCATAACAATCCGCCTTTCCGTATGGTTTGTATTGGCATGTGTGTCGATTTAAAGTGTGCGAAAAGGCGAGATGTTACAAGTTGGTGTCAGAGCTTTGGTTTAGCGATAAACCTTATCTTTGTGGGGTTTGACTCTTTACTAATAAGGTAGTAATACCCTATGGGAGTCACTGAGCGTATATATGAGAGAGTGTATTTGTTAGTGTTATAAAAAGCTTTTAATATTGTGTTAATCTGTTCCGTTTTGTATTTATAAATTCTGGTTGATGCATGGGACGCTGTGACATCAGTAGGGATTTCTAAACACTTAATAGGACAGACATAATATTTGTTTTAATATAGGTGAATGAAATAATTTTGCCTATTATAATTTTTTTTTAATGATATATATATATATATATTTGGTTGCAATATTTTGGTTCTTAGGTAATGAAATTTATAAATAACGATGAAATAAGATTGGAAATAAAATAAATCAAGTTGGAAATTTTAGAACTTAAGTTCTGGGGTTTTGAAAATTTCTTTCAAATGATTTTGGAATATAATAATAATATTTTTAGAAATATTATCTAATATAGAATATTTCAATATAAATTTGAAAGTATGGTTTTAAAGAAATTCTAGAAAGAAAAAAGTACTCCCCTCTCTGTCGCTGGAAAATAATTTCGACGATGAGTGCACGCATCATGGATGTTCATTTTCGAGTTCGAAGTAGGAAGGCCACTGCAGTAATGTTATTGAAGATTGATGTTGATAAACAAATATAAAATTTTAAATTGTTCTAAATACAATTTGATATATAAAGTGTAAGTATATACATTTATCCGTTATTTTAAAATGATTTTTGAATAAAACCCGGTATTTAAATTCTTAAGTTTCCATTAATTAATAGCTCAATTACTGTAGTGAATTGTAACGTAGGTAATTAATAAATTGAAACCTCTAATGGAAATAAGTTTAAGAAGGATTGAAGTTATTTATTATAAAATGAATGGAAAGATGAATACAATAAATAAATAATATTAAGAGTGGAAAAAATTGAATCACCTTAATATATAAGAAATTGATGTTATAGAGTTATAAACTTAAGTTGAAATTGAAGTATTTCTAAAATTTAGTATAATAGAAATGTAAACACTAAATAAGTAAATCAAATTTGAGAAATGAATGTAATGCAAATAAATGAATGAAATGAAATGAAACGAAACTAAAAGTTTGTTAGAAATAAATGTAAATTAAAAAGATAAATCCTTATGTAAATAAAAAAGGAAATCAAACAACAAATGTATGAAAATAAAATTAATAAAAAGTTAATTTAATTTGTTGGTTGGAATTGTTATTGTTTGGTTTATGGTTGGTTGGGTAAGGAAATTTAAAATTGTTTGGATGAATGTTCCATCTAAGACTGAAGAGTAAATGATGCACTTGATAGTTTATTTTTCATTCTGTACAATTTAAAGTTTTGAAGACGAACAACTATTTGTTGTTTGATATGAATGAATGATTGATTTTACGACTGTATGTCTTGTTACAAGTGTTTGATGTTGTATTAATTTGTTTATTGATGGATGTTTGTGGTTGAAATCATTTTAATATTTCATTTTATATAATTGTAACTTTAATTGGATTATATAAGTGAAGTGCAGGTTATGGAAGAAATTGCTATTGCAGTTGGTTCCGTAATATAAGCGTAAACTGCCCGACAAATAGGTATGTTTTCGTGTTACGGTTTATAGCGCTATTTTATATATTTTCCCGTATTGGGATATTATATTTTGGATAATATATATGATATTTTGTTATATTTGATATTATATTTTCTCTTGAGCCTCTCCGTATAAAGGAGACTCTGCCAAAATTTTCCATATATTTTGGGCTTAGAAATGTTTTGAAAATGTTTCCAAACTTTATTAATTTAAGTATAAAAAGATTTAATGGTTATAAATTTGTATATTTTATCTAAATCAATTAATTTTGAAAAATATAATTGTTTATAAAGTTAATGTTTTGAATAAGAAGTATTGATTTCATAATTCTTCTTTTCCATCCATTTTCCTTTTCGGGGACGAAAAGTTTTGAGTGGGGGAGAGTGTAACGACCCGTGAATTTCGGTAATTAAATTTGCCATATTTATAAGATTTTGGAAAGAAATTTAAAAGAAATATAATTGTTATAATTTGTAATGCAGTAAATGTTAAGAATTAACCAATTAAATATTTTATTGCTTAAAATGGACTTAATTAAAAATGTTGAATTAAATGAAATCCTATTTTTTGGAACCTTATTTATTGCTAATGGAAAAGTATAATAAATGAGTTATTGCAAGAAATGGAAAGTTGAATAGAATTCTAGTGAATGATAATAATGGAAAAGATTTTTACCTGTGTATAAATTGAATATGAGAGAGGAAAGTATTTAATTGATTTATGTAATAAACCATTGTTAACGGTAATTAGAATAAATTAAGGAAGTATATTAATATAAATTAATTATTAATAACTTAAAAGGAATTCCAACCAATTCAAGTTAAATGTTACACTTGGTTATAAATTGAATATAAGAGAACTAATATAAATATTGAATAAATTTATGGAATAGTTTGTAATAAATGGTAATTAAGTAAAACCAGTGTGATGTGAGCAATTATAATATTGGGGTGTAAATAATGAACCTATAAAAGTGTGATTTAGAGTTAATGACAATATTTATCGTATGTTACTTATTTTATTTGGTTGTTAAGTTTAATTTGTAATCAATTTCAATTAATTCACTAAATTATTGCAGTTAATGTGGAATAAATTGGTAAGTGAGAAATGTTGGATTCAATAAGATGTAACCAAGGTTCATAATAGGATGATTGATGTAATAAAAAGGCGTGAAACCAAGTGAATCAATTTATTTAGAATAGTTAATCGTAATTAATGGATATAATTTGCTAAGATATAATAAATGGAAATAGGAAGGTTATTAACTAAGGAAGAAATATGTAATAATTGCATTTATTTGTAAGTGGATGAAATTTATTTCTATATTAATTGAATAATGGGATAAGATGATAATTGTTAATGTGATAGAGTAGGCCAATAAAAATTCTTCCCATAAATTGATAATCGATTCAATAATGTAATATTATCCATGATAGGGCAATTAGATTTATGATAGAATGGGAAGTCTATTAAATGGAAATATTGAAAATAAAATTTGTAATTTCTAAATTTTGAAAATTTGAAGCAAGGGTAGTAATTATTGTAATATTTAGATGAGAGTCAATTAGAACTTAATAAACCTTAATGTATATTAATGAGAACTGTGGCAATAGTGCAAAACTTTAATCATTTACTCATTCATTAATGCATTGAATTAAGTCTCAATCAAATAGCAACATTTGGCTTGTTATTAATAGCTTTTGAGTGGAAATAAAACGTTAATGATAACAAGTATTTTAAGATTAACCATCTATTTAGTATATTAAATTATAACTTATAATCAATTGCAATAAATAAAAATAATTATTACATTGACGTTAATTGAAGTAATATTTGAAATTTATGTCAATTCCATTTATAATATAACTATGGGTTGATGTAGCATTGTAAATCAAGATATATTAATTTATTTGAATATAAAGAATTAAGGTAATTGAGTTTTGCAATTAAGTAAAATTAAACATTTATTATTACGTTAATTGAAAATTTAGTTGCAATTGAAATTTTTTACGTATGTTAATTTCATCCATTTGGCAATAATGGATTGAATAATAAGAACGAAGATTTAATTCAATGAAATTTTTGGAAACTTAATTGATAATTGCTAAATTTAATAAAATTGAAAATTTGACACCGAAATGGGAAGTTAATCAACTTTGAATTGGCTTTTAATTGGTTTGAAACATTTTAAATGATTGAGACATAATAAAGGTGAGAAAATTTGTCAAAATTAAGATTTAAAAAAAATTATGAATTTTAATTTAATTAATATAAAAGTAGCCATTTTGGCCACTGACTCGGATTTCGACAAAACCAGTTTCATCGGATCCGTAACAGTGAATTATAATAGTGTTTCAAGTTTCGTAGCGATCGGACTTGTCGTTTGATCGTACGGCCTCGAAACGCCTTGAAATTTATGCAATTGAAATTAATTGAAATCAATTTTGAATATATTGATTTCAGCATAACTTTTTCATACGATGAAATTTGGAGGCGAAACTGTTTTCCATCACATTTAAAATATTTTTAAACACCTATTTTGATATATGGGTTTACCCAATTTCGTTCCGGGGTCAGAACGGGCTTTTTGGCCACGTTAGCGTTAGCACGTACATCTATCAACCCAATCCATATATTTATTTCAATTTGCCTATAAATACCATGCTAAACCCTAGCCTCCGTCTATTTTCATGTATCTACACGAAAAATATTCATGAACCCTTCCTCAATGGATGCAAACCCTAGATCCAAATACAATTGCAAATCAAATCAAAAGCTAAAATTTCATTGTCCTTAGAAAAATCTAAAAAAAAAATATGTTGAAGCTCTCGACGAGCGTAATTCAATGGTGTGATTCGTTTTTCAATTCGAGTTATCGTTTGCTCACAAATTTAACGTTTATCCACGGTCTCTCATCATCGCCGCGATAAAATTCGTTGGATTGAGAAACACTTTCTAGGTTTTGGAGAGGAAGCCGAGGGGATTTCATCTATATGGTTTGTGTCGTGAATTAACGGCTGGATCGAGCTATTTAATTCAATTTGGGTTTCAATTCTTGGTGGCGGCTACTGACTCTTGGTGGGGGTCGGACTTCGGCGGTAGGTAGAAGAGGCATTGGCGAGCTTGGAGGCGACGTCGGCGGGACGTATGGAGGTCGAAGGCGTTGGATTTAGCAAGGCGTTGGCGGTCGTTCTATAGTGTTCGCGTGTGCTTCAGTGGGTTCTGGGAATCTTTTGCATGACTTACGTGGGGAAGGGATGACGTGGCATATAAGGGGTGAGATGTGTCCACTTTTTTTTTTAAAATTTGTAATTCAATTGCAATTTTCGCTACATATTTCGCATACGAACTCCATTTTACGTGCGGTTTCTTTTGTTAGGATCGTATTGAAATTACGGACTTGGTGACGCTGGTTTGGACGAATTCTGAGACGGTCAAATTTTTGGGTTTAAATTGGATTTAAAGGTGAGTGTTTTAACCCAATCACAACTTCTAAGATTTCTTATGTTTGTTAAATTGATTTATGATGTGTTTAGAAATTTATTTATAGTTGTTTGGCATATATTTCATCATTATCTCACTAAATTTGAATTCATATAATTTACTTGTTATGTAATTCATTTTTGCATATAAACTACCAGTTAAAATTTTAGTTAAATTTATTATTGCATATAAGCTGCTGGTTAAATTTATTTATTTTTGCATATAAACTACAGTTAAATAGTTATTTAATTCATTATTGAAAAATTAACTGTCAGTAATTAATTATTATTTATTGGTGTGATTGTTTGAATTGGATGATAAATGGATGAATGTTTGATGATTGATATGATGGATGAATGGATGCTGTATTTATATTGTATAAACTGTAAGTTATTATGCATTTTCATTTTATTTGGGATTGCGGTTTGAAATGATATACAACCGCATTTTTATTTTTAAATTGCGGATTGAAATGATAAATATCTGTATCACTTGACCATAGGATAGAAAATTATATATAGACACCGCGGTATATATATAATTATTTTTGAAATGATTTTCTATGGTTTTGGAAAGAATACGGTTTAATAAATATTAAATTTTGATATATATAGTAAAAATTCTTGGATTTAGCTATGTATAAATTTGTTTCAAATTTTAAAATAAGCTAAATAATGAAGTTGATTTCGTTTATATAATATGGTTAAGAATATTTTTGAAATTCTATTGTATATAGAGTTTATAATGACTCAAATAAAAGTAAGGTTGAAGATAAATGTGAATATGATTTGAATTAAAGTATTTAAGATTTTTTCTCGAAAATTTGTTTTGAAGTGTAATAAATTAAGATTTGAACGGGTATGATCTTATAACTTGATTTTTTTGATTTGAGGATTTAAACGAATATCAAATTTATTTAAAGAATATTATCAAGTAAATTTAATTAAAAGAATACCCTATTATTGAAGTTAAAGGGTTTTACCTGAATAATATTTGTTTAGTAAGTAAATATTTCAAATTTAAATAATAGGAATTGGATTTGATATATATTAAATTATCAAAGAATCCATTTTGAAATAGTGGAATATTTAAAGATTGAAATAGATGAACTATAAAGTTTTGAAATATAAAATATTTAAGCTTTGAAATATATGGGAATTAAAATGGTTTATTTGGAGGTTCAAAATTGATATTGGGATTTTATTGTGAAACTTAAAGAAGCTGTTTTATTTTATAAAGTAACATAGTATTTGAACCATTAAGTATTAAATTTATGTTTTAAAGCTATAGTTTCAAGGTATATAGATTTGAAAAGGCTATGATTTTTTGGAAAGATATATTTGATATCATATGGATTTGGGTCTTTAAAATATAAAATCGTATTTATATGGTTTGAAAGAGATATTATATTCTGGTTTTAAAGTATAAATTATTTTGAAATGACCGCGGTGTTATAATAATGATTGGTTGTTGAAGAGACTGGGATCAGAAGTTGTCGTACTCTCTACCAACCCCAAAAACCACTTTAACAACCGTGTACGCGGTGGAGATTCCAGAATGAAGTAGGTTGGTGGCGGCGTTTCCTATAAGGTAAATACATGGACCCAACTCCTGTGAGTTGGCATAAGGTGGCTAAAACAGGAGCGATTCTCGGGCCAAGGGGGTTAGCGCCCTTTATTAGACACTCCTCTTCGATACTATACTCTGACTTTGGATTGATTCGATGGCCATCCTTATTTTTCTTGATTTTAGGGGAGTTTGTTCGAGGTGGGCGTTAGCTGCGACTATGCGTTTCCACCAGCCCGGATAGCAATTGGTATATCTACCCTGGCATTGCCTAGCTGTGCCGTGTCACCTACCCTAGCGCGCCTTATACGATTTTGTTTTGTACCATGGGAATATATTTTGTGTTAAGGGCTATATGGTTAAACCCTTAACGCTATTTAAAAGTAAGTTTATTTTACAAATAGACACTATTATAATAGCGAAATATACTACATAGTAAATAGTTTAACGGATCCTTAAGAGATGTGAATCCCGAGCATCTTTTAAGTTACTGCACTCATATTTATTCCTGTTGATTTAACTTACATAAGATATTTTAGTCCTGACTCGAGTGTTTTGTCTTTTCAATTCGCTCGGGTCAGTCCGAGCGTTTCAGGATTTGAAGATTTGGCTCTGAAGGACGGAGACAAAGATTTGTATTATTATTATTTATATTATTGCACTACACTCATACTGTTCCGCTGCATTATTATTGGTATGTGTAACTCTGATATGTATTATATGAATATAATCAAATGTTTTGTAAACAGCTTTATAAACTTTATATTTGATTATTATATTTTATCCTTCTGCCTTGAGATTCTGTTTTGTTTTTATTTCTTTCTTGTTTTTTTATTTACCACATAACAATCCGCCTTTCTGTATGGTTTTTATTGGCACGTGTGTCGATTTAAAGCGTGCGAAAAGGCGGGATGTTACAAGTTGGTATCAGAGCTTTGGTTTAGCGATAAACCTAAGCTTTGTGGGGTTTGACTCTTTACTAATAGGGTAGTAATACCCTATGGGAGTCGCTGAGCGTATATATGAGAGAGCGCACTTGTTAGTGTTATAAAAAGCTTTTAATATTGTGTTAATCTGTTTCGTTTTGTATTTATAAATTCTGGTTGATGCATGGGACGCTGTGACATCAATAGGGATTTCTAAACACTTAATAGGACAGACCGACAGAATATTTGTTTAAATATAGGTGAATGAAATAATTTTGCCTATTATAATTTTTTTAATGATATATATATATATATTTGGTTGCAATATTTTTGTTGTTGTTAGGTAATGAAATTTATAAATAACGATGAAATAAGATTGGAAATAAAATAAATCAAATTGGAAATTTTAGAACTTAAGTTCCGGGGTTTTGAAAATTTCTTTCAAATGATTTTGGAATATAATAATAATATTTTAGAAATATTTTCTGATATAGAATATTTCAATATAAATTTGAAAGTATGGTTTTAAAGAAATTCTGGAAAGAAAAAAGTTGTACTCCCCTCTCTGTCGCTGGAAAATAATTTCGGCGATGAGTGCATGCATCATCGATGTTCATTTTCGAGTTTCGAAGTGGGAAGGCCACTGCAGTAATGTTACTGCAGATTAATGTTGATAAACTATAAAATTTTAAATTGTTCTAAATACAATTTGATATATAAAGTGTAAGTATATACATTTATCCGTTATTTTAAAATGATTTTTGAATAAAACTCGGTATTTAAATTCTTAAGTTTCCATTAATTAATAGCTCAATTACTGTAGTGAATTGGAACGTAGGTAATTAATAAACTGAAATGTCTAATGGAAATAAGTTTAAGAAGGATTGAAGTTATTTATTATAAAATGAATGGAAAGATGAATACAATAAACAAATAATATTAAGAGTGGAAAAAATTGAATCACCTTAATATATAAGAAATTGATGTTATAGAGTTATAAACTTAAGTTGAAATTGAAGTATTTCTAAAATTTAGTATAATAGAAATGTAAACACTAAATAAGTAAATCAAATTTGAGAAATGAATGTAAGGCAAATAAATAAATGAATGAAATGAAACTAAAAGTTTGTTAGAAATAAATGTAAATTAAAAAGATAAATCCTTGTGTAAATAAAAAAGGAAATCAAACAACAAATGTATGAAAATAAAATTAATAATAAGTTAATTTGATTTGTTGGTTGGAATTGTTATTGTTTGGTTTATGGTTGGTTGGGTAAGGAAATTTAAAATTGTTTGGATGAATGTTCCATCTAAGACTGTTGAGTAAATGATGCACTTGATAGTTTATTTTTCATTCTGTACAATTTAAAGTTTTGAACACGAACAACTATTTGTTGTTTGATATGAATGAATGATTGATTTTACGATTGTATGTCTTGTTGCAAGTGTTTGATGTTGTCTTAATTTGTTTATTGATGGATGTTTGTGGTTGAAATCATTTTAATATTTCATTTTATATAATTGTAACTTTAATTGGATTATATAAGTGAAGTGCAGGTTATGGAAGAAATTGCTATTGCAGTTGGTTCTGTAATATAAGCGTAAACCGCCCGACAAATAGGTACGTTTTCGTGTTACGGTTTATAGCGCTATTTTATATATTTTTCCATATTGGGATATTATATTTTGGATAATATATATGATATTTTGTTATATTTTATATTATATTTTCTCTCTAGCCTCTCCGTACAAAGGAGACTCTGCCAAAAAATTTCGTATATTTTGGGCTTAGAAAATTTTTGAAAATGTTTCCAAACTTTATTAATTTAAGTTTAAAAAGATTTAATGGCTATAAATTGGTATATTTTATCTAAATCAATTAACTTTGAAAAATATAATTGTTTATAAAGTTAATGTTTTGAATAAGAAATATTGATTTCATAATTCTTCTTTTCCATTCTTTTTCATTTTCGGGGACGAAAAGTTTTGAGTAGGGGCGAGTGTAACGACCCGCTAATTTCGATAATTAAATTTGCCATATTTATAATATTTTGGGAAGAAATTTATAAAGAAATATAATTGTTATAATTTGTAATGCAGTAAATGTTAAGAATTAACCTATTAAATATTATATTGCTTAAAATGGACTTAATTAAAAAGGTTGAATTAAATGAAATCCTATTTATTGGAACCTCATTTATTGCTAATGAAAAAGTATAATAAATGAGTTATTGCAAGAAATGGAAAGTTGAATAGAATTCTAATGAATGATAATAATGGAAAAGATTTTTACATGTGTGTAAATTGAATATGAGAGAGGAAAGTATTTAATTGATTTATGTAATAAACCATTGTTAACGGTAATTAGAATAAATTAAGGAAGTATGTTATATAAATTAATTATTAATAACTTAAAAGGAATTCCAACCAATTCAAGTTAAATGTTACACTTGGTTATAAATTGAATATAAGAGAACTAATATAAATATTGAATAAATTTATGGAATAGTTTGTAATAAATGGTAATTAAGTAAAACCAGTGTTATGTGAGTAATTATAATATTGGGGTGTAAATAATGAACCTATAAAAGTGTGATTTAGAGTTAATGACAATATTTATTATACGTTACTTATTTTATTTGGTTGTTAAGTTTAATTTGTAATCAATTTCAATTAATTCACTAAATTATTGCAGTTAATGTGGAATAAATCGGTAAGTGAGAAATGTTGGATTCAATAAGATGTAACCAAGGTTCATAATAGGATAATTGATGTAATAAAAAGGCGTGAAACCAAGTGAATCAATTTATTTAGAATAGTTAATCGTAATTAATGGATATAATTTGCTAAGATATAATAAATGGAAATAGGAAGGTTATTAACTAAGGAAGAAATATGTAATAATTGCATTTATTTGTAAGTGGATGAAATTTATTTCTATATTAATTGAATAGTGGGATAAGATGATAATTGTTAATGTGATAAGAATAGGCCAATAAAAATTCTTCCCATAAAATTATAATCGATTCAATAATGTAATATTATCCATGATAGGGCAATTAGATTTATGATAGAATGGAAAGTCTATTAAATGGAAATATTGAAAATAAAATTTGTAATTTCTAAATTTTGAAAATTTGAAGCAGGGGTAGTAATTATTGTAATAATTAAATGAAAGTCAGTTAGAACTTAATAAACCTTAATGTATATTAATGAGAACTGTGGCAATAGTGCAAAACTTTAATCATTTACCTATTCATTAATGCATTGAATTAAGTCTCAATCAAATAGCAACATTTGGCTTGTTATTAATAGTTTTTGAGTGGAAATAAAACGTTAATGATAACAAGTATTTTAAGATTAACCATCTATTTAGTATATTAAATTATAACTGATAATCAATTGCAATAAATAAAAATAATTATTACATTAATGTTAATTGAAGTAATATTTGAAATTTATGTCAATTCCATTTATAATATAACTATGGGTTGATGTAGCATTGTAAATCAAGATTTATTAATTTATTTGAATATAAAGAATTAAGGTAATTGAGTTTTGCAATTAAGTAAAATTAAACATTTATTATTACGTTAATTGAAAATTTAGTTGAAATTGAATTTTTTTTCGTATGTTAATTTCATCCATTTGGCTATAATGGATTGAATAATAAGAACGAAGATTTAATTCAACGAAATTTTTGGAAACTTAATTGATAATTGCTAAATTTAATAAAATTGAAAATTTGACACTGAAATGGGAAGTTAATCAACTTTAAATTGGCTTTTGATTGGTTTGAAACATTTTAAATGATTGAAACATAATAAAGGTGAGAAAATTTGTCAAATTTAAGATTTTAAAAAAAAATTATGAGTTTTAATTTATTTAATTAATATAAAAATAGCCATTTTGGCCACTGACT
Organism: Allium cepa; assembly: GCA_030765085.1. Taxonomy (NCBI): domain Eukaryota; kingdom Viridiplantae; phylum Streptophyta; class Magnoliopsida; order Asparagales; family Amaryllidaceae; genus Allium; species Allium cepa. The sequence continues at coordinate 964,090,452 of CM060928.1, forward strand.
CGGATTCCGACGAAACCAGTTTCATCGGATCCGGTGAATTATAATAGTGTTTCAAGTTTCGTAGCGATCGAACTTGTCGTTTGATCGTACGGCCTCGAAACGCATTGAAATTTATGCAATTGAAATTAATTGAAATCAATTTTGAAAATATTGATTTCAGCTTAACTTTTTCATACGATGAAATTTGGTGGTGAAACTTTTTCCATCGCGTTTAAAATATTTTTAAACATCTATTTTGATATATGGGTTTACCCAATTTCGTTCCAGGGTCAGAACGGACTTTTTGGGCCACGTTAGCGTTAGCACGTACATCTATCAACCCGATCCATATATTTATTTTAATTTGCCTATAAATACCATGATAAACCCTAGCCTTCATCTATTCTCATTTATCTGCGCGAAAAAAATTCATCAACCCTTCCTCAATGGATGCAAAACCTAAATCCAAACACAATTGCAAATCAAATCAAAAGCTAAAATTTCATAGTCCTCAGAAAAATCTAAAAGAATATATGTTGAAGTTCTCGACGAGCGTAATTCAATGGTGTAATTCGTTTTTCAATTCGAATTATCGTTTGCTCACAAATTTAAGGTTTATCCACGGCCGCTCATCATCGCCGCGATAAAATTCGTTGCATCGAGAAACCTTTTCTAGGTTTTGGAGAGGAAGCCGAGGGGATTTCATCTACATGTTTTGTGTCGCGAATTAACGGCTGCATCGTGCTATTTAATTCGATTAGGGTTTCAATTCTCGGCGGCGACTACTGACTCCTGGTGGGGGTCGGACTTCGGCGGCAGGTAGAAGAGGCATTGGCGAGCTTGGAGGCGACGTCGACAGAGCGTATGGAGGTCGAAGGCGTTGGATTTAGCAAGGCGTTGGCGGTCGTTCTACAATGTTCGCGTGTGCTTCAGTGGGTTCTGGAAATCTTTTGGGTGACTTGCGTGGGGAGATAAGGAAGGGATGGCGTGCCATATAAGGGGTGAGATGTGTCCACTTTTTTTTTAAATTTGTAATTCAATCGCAATTTTCGCTACATATTTCACAAACGAACTCCATTTTACATGCGGTTTCTTTTGTTGGGATCGTATTGAAATTCCAGACTTGATGACGCTGGTTTGGACGAATTTTGAGACGGTTAAATTTTTGGGTTTAAATTGGATTTAAATTCAATCTAAATTCAAAAAGGTGAGTGTTTTAACCCACTCACAACTTCTAAGATTTCTTATGTTTGTTAAATTGATTTATGATGTGTTTAGAAATTTATTTATAGTTGTTTGGCATATATTTCATCATTATCTCACTAAATTTGCATGCATATAATTTACTTGTTATTTAATTCATTTTTGGATATAAACTGCCAGTTAAAATTTTAGTTAAATTTATTATTGCATATAAACTGCTAGTTAAATTTATTTATTTTTGCATATAAACTACAGTTAAATAGTTATTTAATTCATTATTAAAAAATTAACTGTCAGTAATTAATTATTATTTATTGATGTGATTGTTTGAATTGGATGATAAATTGATGAATGTTTGATGATTGATATGATGGATGAGTGGATGCTGTATTTATATTGCATAAACTGCAAGTTATTATGCATTTTCATTTTATTCGGTATTGCAGTTTGAAATGATATACAACCGCATTTTTATTTTTAAATCGCGGATTGAAGTGATAAATATCTGTATCACTTGACCATAGGATAGATAATTATATACAGACACCGCGGTATATATATAATTATTTTTGAAATGATTTTCTATGGTTTTGGAAAGAATACGGTTTAATAAATATTAAATTTTGATATATGTAGTAAAAATCCTTGGATTTAGCTATGTACAATTTTTTCGAATTTTAAAATAAGCTAAATAATGAAGTTGATTTCGTTTATATAATATGGTTAAGAATATATTTGAAATTCTATTGTTAGAGTTTATAATGACTCAAATAAAAGTAAGGTTGAAGATAAATGTGAATATGATTTGAATTAAAGTATTTAAGAATTTTTCTCGAAAATTTGTTTTAAAGTGTAATAAATTAAGATTTGAACAGGTAGGATTTTGTAACTTGTTTTTTTTTATTTGAGGATTTAAACGAATATCAAATTTATTTAAAGAATATTATCAAGTAAATTTAATTAAAAAATACCCTGTTATTGAAGTTAAAGGGTTTTACCTGAATAATATTTGTTTAGTAAGTAAATATTTCAAATTTAAATAACAGGAATTGGATTTGATATATATTAAATTATCAAAGTATCCATTTTGAAATTGTGGAATATTTAAAGATTGAAATAGATGAAATATAAAGTTTTGAAATATAAAATATTTAAGCTTTGAAATATAAAATATTTAAGCTTTGAAATATATGGGAATTAAAATGGTTTATTTGGAGGTTCAAAATTGATATTCGGATTTATTGTGAAACTTAAAGAAGCTGTTTTATTTTATAAAGTAATATAGTATTTGAACCATCAAGTATTAATTTTATGTTTCAAAGCTATGGTTTCAAGATATATAGATTTGAAAGGCTATGATTTTTGGAAAGATATATTTGATATCATATGGATTTCAAGATATGGATTTGAAAGGCATGTGCTTCAGTAGGTTCTGGAAATCTTTTGCGTGACTTGCGTGGGGAGATAAGGAAGGGATGGCGTGCCATATAAGGGGTGAGATGTGTCCACTTTTTTTTTTTAAAATTTGTAATTCAATCGCAATTTTCGCTACATATTTCACATACGAACTCCATTTTACATGCGGTTTCTTTTATTGGGATCGTATTGAAATTCCAGACTTGATGACGCTGTTTTGGACGAATTTTGAGACGGTTAAATTTTTGGGTTTAAATTGGATTTAAATTCAATCTAAATTCAAAAAGGTGAGTGTTTTAACTCACTCACAACTTCTAAGATTTCTTATGTTTGTTAAATTGATTTATGATGTGTTTAGAAATTTATTTGTAGTTGTTTGGCATATATTTCATCATTATCTCACTAAATTTGCATGCATACAATTTACTTGTTATTTAATTCATTTTTGGATATAAACTGCCAGTTAAAATTTTAGTTAAATTTATTATTGCATATAAACTGCTAGTTAAATTTATTTATTTTTGCATATAAACTACAGTTAAATAGTTATTTAATTCATTATTGAAAAATTAACTGTCAGTAATTAATTATTATTTATTGATGTGATTGTTTGAATTGGATGATAAATTGATGAATGTTTGATGATTGATATGATGGATGAGTGGATGCTGTATTTATATTGCATAAACTGCAAGTTATTATGCATTTTCATTTTATTCGGTATTGCGGTTTGAAATGATATACAACCGCATTTTTATTTTTAAATCGCGGATTGAAGTGATAAATATCTGTATCACTTGACCATAGGATAGAAAATTATATACAGACACCGCGGTATATATATAATTATTTTTGAAATGATTTTCTATGGTTTTGGAAAGAATACGGTTTAATAAATATTAAATTTTGATATATGTAGTAAAAATCCTTGGATTTAGCTATGTACAATTTTTTCGAATTTTAAAATAAGCTAAATAATGAAGTTGATTTCGTTTATATAATATGGTTAAGAATATATTTGAAATTCTATTGTTAGAGTTTATAATGACTCAAATAAAAGTAAGGTTGAAGATAAATGTGAATATGATTTGAATTAAAGTATTTAAGAATTTTTCTCGAAAATTTGTTTTAAAGTGTAATAAATTAAGATTTGAACAGGTAGGATCTTGTAACTTGATTTTTTTTATTTGAGGATTTAAACGAATATCAAATTTATTTAAAGAAAATTATCAAGTAAATTTAATTAAAAAATACCCTGTTATTGAAGTTAAAGGGTTTTACCTGAATAATATTTGTTTAGTAAGTAAATATTTCAAATTTAAATAACAGGAATTGGATTTGATATATATAAATTATCAAAGTATCCATTTTGAAATTGTGGAATATTTAAAGATTGAAATAGATGAAATATAAAGTTTTGAAATATAAAATATTTAAGCTTTGAAATATATGGGAATTAAAATGGTTTATTTGGAGGTTCAAAATTGATATTCGGATTTATTGTGAAACTTAAAGAAGCTGTTTTATTTTATAAAGTAATATAGTATTTGAACCATCAAGTATTAATTTTATGTTTCAAAGCTATGGTTTCAAGGTATATAGATTTGAAAGGCTATGATTTTTGGAAAGATATATTTGATATCATATGGATTTGGGTCTTTAAAATATAAAATCGTATTTATATGGTTTGAAAGCGATATTATATTCTGGTTTTAAAGTATAAATTATTTTGAAATGACCGCGGTGTTATAATAATGATTGGTTGTTGAAGAGACCGGGATCGGAAGTTGTCATACTCTCCGCCAACCCCGAAAACCACTTTAACAACCGTGTACGCGGTGGAGATTCCAGAATGAAGTAGGTTGGTGGCGGCGTTTCCTATAAGGTAAATACGTGGACCCAACTCCCATGAGTTGGCATAAGGTGGCTAAAACATGAGCAATTCTCGGGCCAAGGGGGTTAGCGCCCTTTATCGGACACTCCTCTTCGATACTATTCTCTGACTTTGGATTGACACGATGGCCATCCTTATTTTTCTTGATTTTGGGGGAGTTTGTTCGAGGTGGGCGTTAGCTGCGGCTATGCATTACCACCAGCCCGGATAGCAATTGGTATATCTACCCTGGCATTACCTAGTTGTGTCGTGTCACCTACCCTAGCGCGCCTTATACGATTTTTTTTGTACCATACCTATGGAGTGCCCTCTGACAACGCCCAATACGGGGAAGATTACGGTACTGTATAGACTATGGGAATTTATTTTGTGTTAAGGGCTATATGGGTAACCCCTTAACGCTATTTAAAAGTAAGTTTATTTTACAAATAAACACTATTATAATAGCGAAATATACTACATAGTAAATAGTTTAACGGATCCTTAAGAGATGTGAATCCCGAGCATATTTTAAGTTACTGCACTCATATTTATTCCTGTTGATTTAACTTACATAAGATATTTTAGTCCTGACTCGAGTGTTTTGTCTTTTCAATTCGCTCGGGTCAGTCCGAGCGTTTCAGGATTTGAAGATTTGGCTCTGGAGGACGGAGACGAAGATCTGTATTATTATTATTTATATTATTGCAATACACTCATACTGTTCCGCTGCATTATTATTGGTATGTGTAACTCTGATATGTATTATATGAATATAATCAAATGTTTTGTAAACAGCTTTATAAACTTTATATTTGATTATTATATTTTATCCTTCTGCCTTGAGATTCTGTTTTGTTTTTATTTCTTTCTTGTTTTTTTATTTACCACATAACAATCCGCCTTTCCGTATGGTTTGTATTGGCACGTGTGTCGATTTAAAGCGTGCGAAAAGGCGGGATGTTACAACACTGGTGTCAAGAATAGAATCGGAATCTCTAAAGCATTTCCATAGTTGAGAATGATGGAATACGTCATGAATAGCAGAAAGTTGAGCCGGTAATAAAAGATGATAAGCCACGGAACCAATGCGTTCGGTGATGGAAAATGGGCCAATATATCGAGGTGCTAATTTTCCCGAATGACTGAAATGCACGACACCCTTCATCGATGATACATGAGTAAATACCAAATCAGACAATTCTATTCCTTCTTCGGTTATAAGCATAAGATTTTTGTCCACTTTGAGTTTCTTTCATCCTATAACGAATAAGGTCAATCTTTTCTATAGAATTACGAATAAAATCTAGACATAAAACTAGCTTCTCACTGGCTTCAAGCCAACATGAAGGAGATCGGCATGGTCTTCCGTAGAGTGCCTCGAAAGCTTCCATACCAATGCTACATTGGAAGCTATTATTATAATAAAACTCAATAAGAGAAATATGATCTTTCCAACTTACACCAAAATCAAGAACACATGCACGAAGAAGATCATGAAGAGTTTGACTCACACACTCGGTTTGTATACCAGATTAAAGATGATAAGCGGTGCCAAAATTAAGCTTCATTCCCAAAGCTTTTTGAAAACCTTTTTAAAAACCACTAGTAAACAATGGATCATGATCGCTAACAAAAGAGTAGGAACTCCATGCAATTTAACAATTTCTTTAACATAGAGTTTAGCTAAAAGAGGTACGGTCCAGAACATAGAGTTTAGCCAAAAGAGGTACGGTCCAGTTGGACCGAATGGGAAGAAAACGGGCCGATTTTATAAGTCTATCTACTATCATCCATAAACTGTCATGACCCGGAAGAGAACAGGGAAGACCGTCAATAAAGTCCATGGAGACTTGATCCCACTTCCAAACCAGAATGTCCAAAGGTTGCAATAACCCACCGGACTTTTGATGCCGGCCTTTGCGAGTTGGCAAGTCATGCAACACTTAATAAAGTTAGCAATATCATATTTCATTCCATCCCAATTATAAAGTTGTTTCATGTCCACGTACATTTTACTACTACTGAGATGAATGTTAAATTTAGAACGACAAGAATCTTCTAAAATGTCTTAATGAAGATCACTAATATTAGGCACAATAAGTCTACCAAATTTTTGAACGCCTCCACGAGCATCAATATCAAAGTCTCTCAAACCATCAACCTTATTTTTATCCCTACAACCTTGGCTAAGATGAGCCAATTCGGGGTCGTGCTTTTGAGCTTCAAGAATGTGGACAAAGTCTCAAGATCATTCCATTTGGATATCATTATGGAAACAACCGCTTGTTGCTTACAACTAAGGGCATCGGTAACACGATTTCCCTTTCCGGGAGTATAAAGAATATCAAGATCATAAGATGCAAGGAATTCAAGCCCACGTTTTTAACACAAATTAAGTTCCTTTTGAGAGAACAAATACTTCAAAGATTTATGATCGGTGTAGGGAACAAATTTTTCTCCCAAAAGATAATGATGCCAAATTCTAAGTGCGAAAACGATAGTCGCGAGCTCTAAATCATGAGTGGTATATATGGGCTCGACCGGCTTTAATTGCCTAGAAGCTTAAGCGATAACATTTTCCCTTTGCATGAGAACGACTCCCAAACCAACACGGCTAGCATAGGTATAAACCATGAAGTCTTGGTTTCCTTTGTGAATCACAAGAATAGGAGCATCGGGAAGGAGTTCTTTTAATTTCTTAAAAGAAGCTTCACATCTGTCTGACCAAATATATTTAACTCCCTTCTTTATCAAACTAGTAAGAGGTATGGAAATTTTAGAAAAGTCTTTTATAAAACGACCGTAATAGCCCACCAATCCAAGAAAACTATGGATTTCTGTCACACTCTCCAGCCTCTTTCAATTTTGAATCGCTTCAATCTTCGAAGGATCCACGTAAATTCTGGATTCAGAAATAATATGTCCTAAAAATTTCACATGGGATTGCCAAAAGTGGCACTTAGAAAATTTTGCTTTTAAGTGATTGCTCCTAAGGGTTTGCAACACAATTCGTAAATGTTTTTCATGCTCTTCCTCGATTTTAGAATATACAAGAATACCATCTATAAAGATTAGAACAAATCGATCGAGGAAGTCTTTGAAAACTCGATTCATAAGGTCAACGAAATAAGTTGGGGCATTCGTTAAACCAAATGGCATAATAAGCCGTTTATAAGATCCGCAACGAGTACGGAATGACGTCAAAGGAGTACTATCCTCTGCAATACAAAGCTGATGAAAACCGATTGTTAAGTCTAACTGTGAAAAGACTCTAGCACCGCTAAGTTGATCGAATAGATCATCAATCTGAGGCAAGGGATATTTATTCTTGATGGTGAGATCATTAAGCTTGCGGTAGTCAACGCAAAGCCTAAGTGTACCATCGGATTTCTTCACGAAGATAACTGAAGCTCCCCAAGGAGAGGAACTAGAACGAATAAACTGTTTCTGCTTCATGTTAGGATAATTGTTTACGCATCTCCTTATTTTCCTTATTGGACATACGATAAGGAGGACGAGTCATAGGTAGAGCTCCAGGGATTAGATTAATTCTGTACTCAATTGCTCGCTTAGGTGATAATCCTAAAACAGGCTCAAATATATTGGAAAATTCACAAACAACGTGAATGGGGGAAATTACATCTTCCTCATCATCACTACCGTCATCATTTGGATTTTGAAAATATAAGGATGCCACCGAATTGGAATCTGAATCTTTAAGAACAACTGAAATCTGCTTAGCAGATTGGGGATGTCGAAGATGGATAGTCCTCTCGAGACATAGGATGTGGGCTTCATATCGATTAAGCTGTAACGACCCCACCGCTATGCCCAGTTTAGCAAAGAACACTACAAGTAATGTCTTCTGCTAATCTGAAGAATGTAAGGGCGATCAAATGTGAATATATCTTTATATTAACACTGACTGTCTTATTACCACTTTGAGATCCGAACTGAAAATTTTACATATGCAGTATTAATACAAAGTAATAAACACACCGATTAAAATATTCGGAACAATATATAATATAGACAAATCAGAATCAGAGTCACAGATCACAGTGGAATAATAAACATCATCATATATATGCTAGAGTATATGTCTACAAAATATCAGTACTAGAACACACAAATATACAAGACCAATCCAAATCATTTCCATAATCATTCGAAACCTAAGTAACGCAGGACATGAAAATCGACACGGAAAGCATAATCACATAAAATAATTTCAACGTCTTCACAAAATAAACCGTGCATTGCGGATCCACCAACCGGATTCGCAATTCTCAGTGAAGTCATCAAGCCTATAACATTTAAAGACAAAGTATCAACAAGTTCTTCAAATATAAAAGAGTGAGATGAACCTGTATCAAAAAGAACTCGAATAGGATGATCACAAACATAATAATGCCATCAAGGATAGAATGAGAATTACCTTGACCAAGAGAAGTGTTACTAGAGGCTTGCACAACATTCAGCTTTCCCTCTTTCTTGCTTTGAAGTTTGGGACATGAAGATTTAAGATGATCCGAACTTTTGCAATAGTGACAATAAAGGGGCTTCGGATACTTATTTGCATAATGGTCCTTAAAACCATAATTGTAGCATTGTCCACGACTAAAGGTAGTCTTTGCTATCGAAGTTGCATGCTTCCCATTCTTGTTGGGATTAGGACCTTCGAACTTAATATGCCTCTTCTTGTTATTGATGAAGTTCTTCTTGGCACCCACAACTTCAACATCAATTTCTTTATCGGCCTCTTCAAGTCGAAGAGCGGTATGTACAAGCTGACCGAAAGGAACTTCTAATTGCAAAAGTAAAGCCTTTTTGAGATTCTTATTTAACGTGTAGATAAACCTCTGATTTTTCTTCAATGGGGTATTAGTATACTTGACCCTATATTTGGAGAGGGATTCAAACAATGCGACGTAATCTGTCACAGAAGATTCACCTCGAACAAGGTCAATTAAGCGTCGAGCTAAAGTTACTTTTTGTGCTTCCGGCACAAACTTCAACTCGAACCTTTCCCGGAATTACTCTCAAGTAAGATCTGCTTCAATAATTTCATAAGCCAAAAGCTAATACCAATCTAATGTTCTCTCCTGAAGCATGCTAGAATCCACTTGGACTCGATGTAGATCCACAAGATTCATGCGAGAAAAGATGCGGTCGCATGTTCTAAGCCATGTTAGACTTCTATAACGCTTTTAGAACCCTTGAATGGCGTTCCACCCAAATTGATATAATCACAGCACAAGCGTGCAAACCCAGATTTAGGATGAGTAGGCTTTGAAATGGGTCGGACAGCTTGGGCACTCTTTACAAGATCCAAAAGCTGTTAGGCAGACATGAATATGCCATCCTAAGGTGTAGTACTGGTTTGACCAGCGCTGGGATAGCCAGGTCTGACCATTTCTCTTCTTTAAGAAAAAAGAAAGAAGAGGAAAAAGGTTATTTTCAGAATGAATATCAAACAAACTTGATTGATAAAACAATGCATCATAAAAGAAAATAGGATAGAACGGGTCCTAAGACTCGAATTAAATCCTAATGCCTGATTCCTAAGGGAGACTTAGGACAATGATCCTTGCTAGATTATTCTACATTGTTATGAAGTTTGGCTTCGATACCAAGATATGACGCCCCATCTCTATACTCACACTAACCAAGACACTACTAGGTAATGCCGTCAATTAGTACGAAGAATAAGGCTGTTAAGGAGCGACCATCTGTGTAATTGCTTTGTGCGAGTACCGATATGTCAAATAGTATGTCATGCATTTCATTTCAAGAGGAAATCTGACGTATCAATTACAAACTCAAAGCTACTACACAGTGGCTAAGTGGCATTCGGAAACAAATATAATATAAGCATAACATAAATCAGTCAAATAAATTCATATCACTAAGGTGGAAACAGATATGGATATAACAAATAGAAGTGAACATCAAATTAATAGTCATACAAGATACACTACATCAACAAAAGAATAGGTACAAGTAATAGACAAAATAATAAGTATACATCAAGGAGTCTCTATCTCGAATGTATAAAAACTAAAAGTACTAAGCTAAAGTAGTTAGCCAAAAGTTAGAAGCTAGTCCCTGCTAAGAAGTTAAGTATAAGCACCTGAAACACTTCGGTCTGACCCGAGTACTATTTAATAAAAAATAATAAACGGATCAGTCTAGCTATAAATATCATATAAGATGAGATAGGATAAGAAATATAAAAAAAAAATATGATAACAATAATGTCATACCGTGACAAGTATATATTTGATAACAAAGAAAATCATACAATATATCAAATCTCCACTAATATCCAAAAAGAATATCATATTCTTTAGCTTATTCACCAAACCTCAAATATTGACAAAATATATCAATGCAAATCACAAAAATTGGTGAAACACAAATTCCAAAAATCAATAATTAGAAATCCAGAAAACACAAAGGGAGAGGCCTATCACAAACGGGAGCATGAGAACTCACCAACACATGTATCACAAACGGAACGCTATTCCATGGTCGCTAACCCATCAAATTTGAGCTGAAGCTCCACAAACGGCCCAAAGACCTTGGGTCGCTACCCCACCAATTTGATTTGAAACTCCACAAACGGGTTTTAGTCCCACACGTAGAAAAAGAGACATCACACATCGCTAGTCTAAATCACAATATGATCATCATTGATCGCTAAGTGTAAATTACACTAAGCTATTAAATAAATGAGTTTAGCTTCATGCCCCATAACCACTGGCTTAACTTTAATATTTACGAACAAATTGTAGATTTCCACTCTAAAATTGTCACGAGTTTCAATCAAACAAGTCTAAGAACTAACCGATGAAGTAAACGCAAGCATTTCATACCACTTGTTTTGCTAAGTCGTTTAACTGGATTTCTCATACGAATGAGATAAAGGTTTGTATATACTAATAGATTGAAAAAAGGTTTTCAAAACAAGCTTTGTATTAAAAGTAATGTTGAAATCATTTTTTATGAAAGAATTTGAGTATTTACTATTAGTGTAGAAACTTTTGTATTTTAAAGTGATAAATCATAGAAACGATTGTAAAAACAATCTAACATCAAAAATTCACATTCGACGACATGAATTAAAACCCTGAAAATCGATATCGAATCCTCAAATGGATATTCCCAAAAATTCAGAAAAGACGTCATCAAAGTCAATAATAAATGACAACAACTAACCGGATCAACCAAAAATCGATAAAATGGAAACCTATGTAAAAATAGGCAAATTGGCTGAATTTAATAGCGACGTCTAGTGGTTTTCCCAGACGTCTGAGCCGAAAGTTTGGAAATTTTCTTCCAGATCGCCCAGATGTCTGGGAATAACCTCAGATGTCAGAGCAGTAGGTCTAGAATTTTTATTCCTTTGCATCAGACGTCTAACTATTTTCCCAATCGTCTGAGCTGAAGCTCGAGGCAAAATTTGCCTCGGCCAATAATGGCAAATCAACTTGGAAGCGATCGAATGAGCGATGGTGATCAGAGATTTATGCCAAGCGACAGCCCAGCATTATAGGCTCTTCAATACACTCCATACAACATGTCCAAACATCCATAGGATTTTCATAAATTTTTACTTCAAAATACCACCAAACCTTCAATTCCAAAGCAATTGAACATGAACAGATATTAGGAATTCATACCTAACAACAATAAAAGCTATAGACATAGATGTGAATTCAAAAACTCACCTTTAAACTCAAAAACAAGGAATGAGAATCTCTAAAACAAAGCAAGATCAATTCCTCTTCACTATACCTCTATAATCTTCAATCTATTATCAAAGGCAAAGTTTTTCCTATGTTGGGTTATAGGAAATTCTAAAAATTGAAGAGAGATTGAGATGGAGAAGATGGAGAGAATGCTTACCTAAGCTTCTCTTTGATTTTAGAACTAAAACTTGAATTTCCTAAGAGAACTAGGGCTTAGGAAACTTTATTTCCTTTCTTTTTCCCCATTTTTTCCTTTTGCTTGAGTGTTAGTAAATTATGAGTAGAATGAATGAAGAGTAGAGGAATTAGGGTATTTGGTAGAGGGGTTTGGGTTATCTCATTGGGTTGGTGGGCTAGAATCAAACCCAAAGCCCAAATGAAAGTACCAAAATCATAATCAACTCCAAACATATCGATGTTTATACTCAAACAAGTTATAAATGATGTTTTGAGCTCAATGAAAGTGGTCTCGAGTCTGGATTCGACTATTTACAAAAAAAGTCACGTTTTGAACTTTAAATTAAGTCAATGATGCGATATTTAAATATGAAATCATAAAATATGTGGGTTGTTACAAGAATAGTCTTAGATTTAGCTACCCAGCAACAGGGTATCTCAACTCCATATCTAGTGTATGCTTATCATTGTTGCACGTGGGAGTTGATGGTATTTGGGATCACGTGTTCTAGATGTGGACTGGCTAATTTTACCTTATGGTAGATTCTATTTGGAGATATACGATGCTCAGAAGTATTTTCTGACCCTTGTGCATGGAAATCTGCTTCAGTTTACTGGAAAGTATCATTAGAAAATTCATTATATGAACGTACCTTAACGGTTTTGATTGTACTTCAATATTGTTGTGTCATGTTATATGTTATTGGCATTATTACCATGTATATATATATATATCAGCATTTGTAAGGACAAGTTGTTATAACTGTCCAGACCGATGATAGAATTTAGAACTGTAATTCTGAAATGTTAAGTATCTTAGAGAGACAGTTTTGTACTATTTTTTGATATTATATTTTATCATGCTGATGTGAGATTCTGATATTGTATTTCTTCTTTCTTATTTTGTTTATTTTAATTTTATAACAATATGTCTTTTCGATTTTTGGATGCTTGACTCAGAAATACCATTGATGTACTAGTATCGACATTTAAAGGTTGAAAAGGCAAATCATTACAGTTTCGCTCAGGTCCAAACTCACCTCAACTTCCCAATGATAATAAGGATAATATACCAAGCGTCCTGCGACGCTTGCCCAAACGAGTATCATCGTCACTTGGAAAATTATCCAAATGATCACAAAACTAGTCGAGAAGCACTTCCCCAAATTATCGCGAGATCTTACCTAAATTATTTAATTTTTTACAATAATAAAAATCATCCAAAATAAAATACGATGCTCAATCCAATCCTTTTTTCACTCACATGATTTTCATATTAAACTAAGTCGACCACTTGACTCCTCTTATGCGAACTCCAATCTGATTTCCTGGTTCGACCACTGAAACTTCCTCGCATGACTATAGTTGCATTTTGGAATTCTCCTAGTCCCCCAAAAATCCGACCTGAATGCTCGCCTTTAAGAATCAAGCAAAAAACCCTTGCCTAACTAGTGAAGATCACATAGAAACCCCTCGCTCGAACTACAGATTAAGAATGGGTACGTGAATGGACCGATCACATGAAAACAATAATGAAGTTCATGGGATTAATCCCATCATTTAAGGTGTGTGGGTTAAACATTTCTAACATAAATAAACCGATGCAAAACGTACAATTCATCCACTCGGTCCTTGCTTATTTCTGGGCAACCATCGAATCCTACTTGGTCATAGAATCTAAGTCACACTTCATCGAAGAGCTCCACTCCACTCGAAAGCTTGTGCATCAAGTTCAAATGGCAATACTCTCGATCATTGTTCCTTAGCTTAACAATCAAGATTCCCTGCAAAAGATTAATCAATACAAAAGAATTTACATATAATACGAGGGGTCAAGATTGAGATATGACTGAGCAATAAATCCCAAATTCATGCATAAAAACCCTAGACAAGATTCCTTGTCTACTTCAAAGGAGTAATAACCATTTCCACTCTGCATTTAACAAAAGAGTTAAATTGGCTAAGTTATCCCTTCATTGACAAGATACCCTGCTGCAAACGGATGAAACATTTAAGGTGAACATCCCTTTCGATCTTAGAAATAAACCCAGATGCAAAGCAACGTCTAGAATCAATTCAAGTCATGACCTACTCGTCAACCCTTTCAACTAATAGGCCCCAAGTGATACACCTCCTCCAACGCCTACCGTAGTGGCCCAGTACAACAAAAACAGTCATCAACAATGGCCTAAAACCGCTATAAATGATAACTATAGCAGTTCGTTGTTCTATAAAAAGCAATGGCTTATTTATAACAAAAAAAAAATACTTCCATAAAAAAAATCATCTTTTGTAGCTTTTTTTCCGCTATTATAATTATTTTATAGCGGTTTAATAAACGTTGTATATCAACATGCTGTAAAAAACAATGCCTTATTTATAGCACAAAACGACCATTATAAAAAATAATCTTTTATAGCGTTTTTTTCCGATATTGTAAATATTTTATAATGGTTTACTAAACGCAATATATCAACATGTTATAATAGAAACTGAATTATTCATAACATAAAAAACGTCCTAATTTTTTTCTCTTTCAATAACGCTTTTATTGTAAGCTTTCTATAAAGTTTTTTAAATGCTATGGTTTATTTCTTTCATTTTTAAAATCTATTGCATCCTTATAAATACGATAGTCAATACATATCAAAATGCAACATTGAGAATATTTCTAAAACATAAATCCATTCAGATAATTAAAAATCATAGAAAATATTAAATATAAAAATATAATATATTGTATCAATAGAACAAAATGTTCACACACATAAGATCCCACGGTGCTAACTACATAATATTCAATAATACACGTACACCAAAAACAAGTGGCTGATTGTTTGCAATAAAAAGAAGAAATATCATAAATCTTTCATTCTCTCACCTGCAAGTGAAACCAATATCTCCATTAGAAATAAATATGAATATGAATATGAATAAAATTGAAAAATGAAGTATCTACATTATAAAAAACCTTCTGCTAAATATCTTATCAAAAATATTCTAAGTGTCTAAATTTCTTATATGCATATGCTTTTATGTCTATATTTGTAATTAATTAGGTCGATGTGGAAGAGCTGGAAGAAACGGTGAGGCAATAACGTTATATACAGAAGAGGATAAGCCATTCTTAAGAAACATAGCTAGCATAATGGCGGAATCAGGATGTGAAGTTCCAGCATGGATGCTCAAACTACCCAAACTCAGGAAGAAGAAATACAGGCCCAAAGAGAAACCGTAGCAACTTAGGCAGAAGATGTTTCAGATTAAATTCATTTGCAATTTTGTTCTTGTTATATCATACCTTTAGCTTGACATGTATCATTTTTTATCATCTTTGTCATTTTTATGAAGATTGCTGCTTATTTTTTTGGGAAAAGATTAAGATTTAATGCATTGTTATGTGAATGCTGCTTGTTTTATACTTTGTACTCCAAGAACTAAACTTGGCTGCACATTTTGGCATTGAATGGAATATACTAAAATTGTAATTTTACTTACTGCTTGTTTCATATAAGAAGATATGTTCAGTTACGTTGACAACAGGCTAACGAAATCTTTACTTTCAAAAAAATTCGTATAACGTGGAAAATTAAATACCAATGTGTTAATCCTACAGTTTACTTTGTGCATATAAATGTTTTTTTTTTAAAGATGGATACTTGTATTCTTTTGGATTTTTTTACTAGTAGACTATTTTTATTTATCATTTTGTATAAATTTGTTCATTAATAATGGTTTGACAATTTTTCATTTGCATCATGCTAAAGTTGATGAAACAACATGGTTTTCTTTATACCTAAATGTTATCTTTTTGTTAAAATATCAGTCCATTTTCCTTTTGTAAAAAATACAAAGACAATTACCTATATGTTCAAATTTAATTTTTGTGATTGTACCTGTTATAGTCTACAAATCACATTATATAATGGTAATTACTTAATAACCATTAAACTGCCTGTCGTTGTTCAAACTCTTTAAGAAAAAGGGGAAAAAGTAGATTGAAGATCCGAATTGAAATAGAAAATAAAACAAATGCAAGTAAAAAATCAACCTGGTTTTTGAATTGTTTATTTGTATGATTTGGGTTGGATCAATTATGGTATTTGGGCAGTTTGAAAATCAAGTTTAAGCAAGAATGGAGTATCATAAGATCTTAATGAAGAAAAATTGGACATGTAATCTCTAATAATTCCCCAAGTTACTATTTGTATATCAACATATTATGACTCATAACAATGGTAAGTACATGCGTTATAACACTAGTAGATTCCTGTGTTTAATATTCCCCTGAGTCAAATATATGCAGATCCATGCCATAACACTGCTAAATTACTATGTATTAATTTATAACAATATTATTTTGAAACACAAATCTGTCTTGTAATACTAGCAAATTCCTATGAGATGATGGATTACAATTCATAACATATTTACCAACTTTTCATATCCTTGAAAGCTATCAATTTTTTACTATCTACATTATAGATCATTTAGATTTTCACAACATAGAACATACATTATAATAGATCCATAAATCGCATGCATATTAGATCCATATATTACAAGACTGTTTTATCCTAATGTTATTTTAGACTGTTTTGATATGATAAATTTCTATGTTATAATGAAAGATTATATTGTTAGTTGTGTTAATATCTAAAATTTCAAGAATCAATTATTCTATTAAAAAAATGTGGATGTGCGGTCGATTACATTGATTGCAGGTTTGGATGAGTCACTAAGCACCTGGATTATGATCCTATCAGTCTGCCATTTTAGTCTGCATGCTGCCCCAATCGACAACTTATACACCTAGCATCAAGAAATTCATGGTAGATTATCAATTCATGACATATTTACGAACATCTTCCTAAAAAGCTATTAATTCTATATAATTTACCTGTCAGGATCACATCTATATGGAAATTTTCAAGCTACAATTCCAGCTGTATTAATTCTAAAATTATAAACTTAATTCATAATTAATATGAACCTTTAATAATAATAATAATTTATTATTAATAATAATACAATTAATTAACCATTTGAATTAGTTTCAAATTAATTTGAATTTCATCTTTAATTAATTTGAATTATCCTTAACTCCATCTTTAAACATTTATTACATTAAAACAACATTATTGAAAATGAATGGGCATCAGTCAGAAACATGAATTTGTCAGAGGGTATCTATCATAATAGGAGAAAAAAAACACTTGCTTTTCATTTTGTAAACCAAGTTCCTGAATTTAACAAAATTCAAAACAACATCTTCTGTTTTTAGCCATTTTTATAATGATTTTAGATCATGTTCACTTTTCTTTGGATTAGTTCATATATCTGAAAAATAATGAATTGGAGTAAGAATACCTAAACTGCAACTGCCTCTGGGGAACTAGACTCCACTTTTAGAGTCCAAAAGGACCTGGCTGCAGTATAGGAGGGGATGGGATAAATGTTGTATACTCAGCTACCGTAGAAAACGGAACAGCTTGTTGGGACAATGAATAAAAGGATGGATAAGCACTATGCCCTACAACCTGCCTGACAGGAGAAGGCAATGTGGACCTGTAAGTGGCATGTCCTACAGGGTACCCCATGCCCATAGCATGGTATCCCATGCCCATGGGCAAAAAAGGAGACATGTGTGGCATGCGATAGCATGCATTGGGCGAAGGCAGCATACAAACTCCCCCGCCTGTAATTTGTAGGGCATTTGCATGCATTTGGAGGGCCTTTACATACGAAACTGATTCGTCTAGTAGTGATGCTCGGTCTAGCTGAAACAAAAATACACAGGTTCAGATTTATAACTGACTTGCTAGTCGCTGTATGTATGTTCTTATGCTTTTATATTTCAGCTTATGAGAATTGGGCATGGGTTCTTACAAGGCCTTTAATTTTCCTTTTATCTTATCCTGTCGTTTCTGTTTATGAATCATACAATGTAACCTTGTCAGTGTATGAAATTAAAATAGCCAGCTGTGTCATAAGAGCAATGACTTAGAATGTATTTGGATCCTCACCCTCTCAGTCATACTGTACATCTCCAAAGTTCGATTTCGCTTTCTTTTCGGTTGTGACTCATAGCTCCCTCCGTCACCTAAATTTCAACCCATGGAATTAATTATTGTGAACTTATTCATATTTCTTAACTAGCAGATCAAATAGTGCTAGCTGATCATGTCTAATGATCCTACTACCTAAAATGACAATCAAAGATTGAAGGGAAATTATTATGATCGATCTACTATCGCATTTGAAAGCTTTGTAAGGTTCAAATCCATAACCTTGCAAACCATTTTAACTAGTACTAGAACTTTTACGGTACGAGTCTAATTATTTGTGACATAAACTTACATATATCAAGGATATTTAACAAATAAAAAAAATCAAAACTAAACATGCAAGTGAAATTTCACATTGACAGTTAATAACTTCATGATAAAAAATGGAATATGCATGCTCAACACTGCTCCCAACCTCCTCCTGAGAAAAAGAAAACATATACTTTTAAATTTTTATAAAAATTATAGTCAATTACGAATAATAT
Source organism: Allium cepa (assembly GCA_030765085.1). Lineage (NCBI taxonomy): Eukaryota > Viridiplantae > Streptophyta > Magnoliopsida > Asparagales > Amaryllidaceae > Allium > Allium cepa. The sequence goes on from CM060928.1 coordinate 964,109,410, forward strand.
TAGTTCTATATAATTTATTATTGTTCTTATTATAAACTTAGATAATTTTTATGAAACTTATAGTTAATTTATTATTATTATTATTATGAACTTAGTTAATTTACTTGTAGTTAATTTATTATTGTGATTTTTTTGTTATTGTTTTTAGGATTATTATTATTAAAACTTAGTTAATTTTCATAAACATTAGTTAAATTATTATTATGACTACCAACTTAGTTAATTTTTATAAATTTATTTAACTTTTATAAAACTTAGTTAACGGAGTTAATTTTTTATAATTTTAGTTAACTTTTTTATTTGTATAAACTTATTTAATTTTTATAAAACTTTATTAACGAAATTAATTTTTATAAGTTTACTTAATTTATTATTAGTAGTAGTATTATCGTTATAAACTTATTTAATTTTATAAAACTTAATTGACGAAGTCAATTTTTATAATTTAGTTAATTTATTATTAGTAGATTACTATTATAAACTTATTTAATTTTATAAAACTTAATTAACGAAGTTAATTTTAATAATTTTAGTTAATTTATTATTATTAGTATAAACTCGGTTAATTCTTATAAAACTTACAATTAATTACTACTGCTACTACTATTATTATTATATGAACTTAATTAACTTGGTTAATATTTTATAAATTTTTATTATTGTTGTTATTATAATTATAAAGTTTATAGCTTAATTAACTTAGTTAATTCTCAAAACTTACTGTTTATTTAGACTAGATTTAACTAGTTAATTTGTTATTTTTATTATTTTATATAAATGTAGTTAATTTTTGTAAAACTTGGTTAATTTGGTTAATATATGTTAAATTTTTGTGATACAAAATCACAAATAGAGGGAAATAAATATGCAAAAGAAAGAAAGAGAAGATTTTGTTTTCTCTAATTAATAGGCATACTTGAGTATACTTATTTCTCTCTCTAATTAGCTAATCAAATTATTTTTTGCCATCTAATGTTAACTTGGGCAGTAAGTAACTGATTATATAAATAGAGAATAGATGAGAGGGTAAAAGTGTGGTGGAAAATCTATTTGCCAATTTTCTCTTCTTCATCATTGTTCTTTTTCTCCAACAATTTTAACCATATAGATATTTGCACTCTTTCTCAATTTGGTTATTGATTCAATGGTATTTTATTTACTTTAGCTTTGTTCTACTAATTGTAAACAAAATTTTGGTGAATCAATAAAGTGGATGGTTGGATGGAATATTTTGTGTTATTGCGTTTTGATTTCAATTCTGTCTTGTTTTCAATGTAGGTTGTCTCTTTGTGATTTGGGTGACAAAGATCCGTTGATAAAAGCTTCCGCAAAGCGCTACTATTTTCATAACAATATATTATAATTTATTATAAGTATTAGTATTATTATTGTTGTTGTTTTAAACCTAGTTAATTTTTATAAAATTTAGTTTATTTATTGTTATTATGGCTACTATGATTTTTGTTGTTGTTGTTATATAAACTCGGCTAATGTTCATAAACATTAGTTAAATTATTATCACTACCAACTTAGTTAATTTTCATAAATATTACAAAAAAAGCTGGATTGGCTATATCCGCTAAAAAGATAAAAGTTTTTCAAACAGAAATTAGATTTCTTGAACATATTATAAAAGATGGAACAATATTTCCTATTGATAAAACCATTGTATTTGCAGAAAAAATTTCAAATGAAATTAAAGATAAAAATCAATTACAAAGATTTTTATGAAGCCTGGACTATGTTTCTGAATTCTATAAAGACTTAGCTTATGACGATAAACCATTATTTGAAAGACTAAGAAAAAATCCACTCGCCTAGACAGAAGAACACACTAAGGCAGCAACAAAAATAGAAGCCAAAATAAAGGAAATTCCTTGTCTTGCTATCCTCAACCCTGATGCATTTAAAATAGTCGAAGCAGATGCATCGGATAAAGGTTATGATGGCATTCTTAAACAAATAATTGGCAATAAAGAATCTTTAGTCGGATTTACTTCGAGAATATAGCAATGATCTAGAGTTAATTGCTCTACTATCAAAAAAGAAGTATTAGAAATAGTGTTATGAAATTCAGACAACGATGATGAGTTTATGAGCATGTCTACAGATCAAAGCACATGAAAAGATCTAAAAGGAATGAAAGATTATATGCTAAAAGCAAAAGACATAATGTTAGATGTTTCAAGAAAAAGGTTAATGGCGTTTGGATTCTATATGTATATTTCCATCAACCTGGTAATGCAACTTTTATTATAAATGAAATGCCATTATCACCTCCTCCGCGTTGTCCTCCTCTAATATCTCCACCAGAAGCTTCTCCACCAACAAGATAAAATCCAAAGCAAAAATATCTAACAGATGATACTGTATGTAATATCATGTAGTGCAGAATTCTCTAAAAGATAAGGAAATAATTGAAGAAGTGGACCAACAAAAGTTTGCTTTAAAGATGCTGATAAGTGAATTACATTCCTCCAAATGCAAAAGTAAAATCTCCTTATCAGGCCAAAAACAAAGAGAAGCCTCATCATGCTATGGAGACAAAAGAAAGATACATTATTGAGTATGCTAACGAAAAAGATAAGAAAAATGCATTATCGAGCAATTCAGTTTGCACCTGTCGGTTTATATTTACCCATCAACCGAATAAATCCTACTATATATATATATGTGTGTACTCTATGTTAGAAAGGACATAAATTTTAAGAAAAATAAAAGCTTGCAAAATGTTTTTAATGGTGGAAAGCCACCCTCTGTGTTATAGTCTGCTGTAATAAAATTTAGTTTGTGAGAATAAAACCCCCTCTAATATTATTATATCTCTAGGTGTTTGATTATCACCATCATCTACACTCATTACAAACAAGGAGAAAATGAAGGTCCAAAGTCGCTCGGTATCAAAGCCCAGTGGGAGTAGGAGATAAGTTTGCTTGGGCTTAATAGCCCTAGAGAGAAAATACTATTTCATACTATTCATTATAGGCACTATTCACCATATTATTCATCGTAGTTTATTAACAATTACTGTAGAAATTGTTCAGTACTAGATTTTATCAATAATTTTAGTTAATTTATTATTATTAGTATTATTAGTATAAACTTAATTAATTTTTATAAAACTCACAATTAATTATTATTATTATTATATGAACTTAGTTGACTTGGTTAAAATTTTATAAATTTCTACTGCTGTTGTTATTATAATTATAAAATTTTATAACTTAGTTAACTTAGTTAATTCTCAAAACATACTGTTTATCTAGACTAGATTGAATTAGTTAATTTATTATTATATAAATTTAACTAATTTTTATAAAACTTAGTTAATTTGGTTAATATATTATAATTTATTATAAGTATTAGTATTATTACTATTATTTTAAACCTAGTTAGCTTTTATAAATTTTAGTTTATTTATTGTTATTATTGCTACTATGATCGTTGTTGTTGCTGTTATATAAACTCGGTTAATTTTCATAAATATTAGTTAAATTATTATTATTATAAACTTAGTTAAATTTTATATGCTTATTTATTTTGATATATCTTAATACATGAAGTTAATATTTATAATCTTATTTGATTTATTGTTATTATAATAATATATATATAGTTAATTTCTATAAAACTTAGTTAATTTCATTAATGTTATATAATTTATTATTATAAACTTAGTTAATTTTCATAAAAACTATAAATAATTCTGTAGTTGGCCCAGCAAAAATGCAAGTACACAAGATTTTGGCTTGAATAGCAATATTTCTTTATTTCAGTAGTTACCTGCGTGATCTTTTCTAGACTCTTATAATACATTATACATACATGATGTAATAATATTTACGCTCAACTACTTACAGAGATTTAATTACATCATGCACATTTCACAGGAACAAAATTCTTTGTAATGTGCAAGCCTGAAACACCACAAATGGAAAACTTGTTGAAGCTTATATAAGAGCTGTATGCGGAAGATAACTTGTAGACTATGTGCAGAAAACAGTATAAACAAAACAAACAAATTGAATGGAGAGCATCCAAGGCAATTGGCTAGTGTGGGTCATGGATCAAACATTAGTAAATTCACATGTTTGTCTTAACTGGCACTGGAGACTATTCTACTTGCCCAGATAGTATGCTACATCCCATGTACTTTTTCAAGCAACCAGTAAACACCACTAAGCAACTGACAAAAAATTACAAGGCTTTAGTTTTGTGCATGACTAAAGTATGGATTTGGATCACAAGTTATCATTAAGAATCAAATGAGAAGTTCATCAAGTTGATCTAAACCTATAGATCAGAAGATTTAATGACCTTGGTCAATAGAGGTATTTTAGTAATCTTTAGGCCACTGAACGTGTTAAAATGCAAAAGTTAATATATAAATCATTATAAATTTAGTTCAACTCCACTATCTTTGAATAATTTCAACAAATCTAGATTATTATTTTTTTGTTCTTGTAAAATCACAGACCAACAAAACTTGGAATACAAACGAAAAAAGAAAAGCACAAAAGCAAAAGATGACATCAAAATCAAAAGCTGGAAGAGTATAAACACAAAAAAGAAGACAAATAGTAAGAAAGTTTCAAGCAAAACCACAACACGAAGGCCAAGGTTCCATTGTCAGAAGAAGCTATGGCATGTCATTTATTAACAAGGCAAATTATTAAAAAAATCATCATCATTGCTTCATAAAGTTATACGATCTATATTATTCTTCATATATCCTTTTATTTCATTAAAAGGCTTACAATATTTGTTTCAATTTACAGATTTGAGGTGAAGTATTTTGATCCATTTCTTCTTCTAGATGAGTTTTCAGGTATTGTATTAATTACCACGAGAGTTACGACACACTTTTTTTTTTGCAAATTATATATGTTTAGCACATTTAAGAGAAAATGATTTGTAAAAATATTTAATCGTGTTTTTGCGTTGAAATCAGTTTAAAATTTATTTCTAAGTTCCTACATCTAATTTTTTTTAAGTTCTAATTTTTATTTATGTCGTTAATTAAAAATTTATTTGTTAGATCTTATTTTATAATTTGTAGAAACATTTAACCATGTTTTTGCGTTGAAATCATTTTTTAGTTTAAATTTTATTTCTAAGCTGCAACATCAAATTTTTAATTTTTTTTTGAATTTTTATCTATATTATTAATTAATAATTTATTTGTTAGATCTTATTTTTAAGTGATATTAAGATTCTATGTTATTTGTAGATGAACTTTTTGAATTTATAAAAGAACTTTATTTGTTAGATCCTAATTTTAAATAATATTAAGCCTTGATAATATTTGTAGATGGACATTTTAAATTTGTAAAAGAAATTTAATAGTTAGATCCTAGTTTCAAATAATATTAAGATTTGGCATTAGAGACGTTTTTGATAGTTCACGTTGATACCCAAAAAATGCAATTCAAAGGTATTACAATTATTATTGAAGATTTGAATTTTTATTTATATTATTAATTAATAATTTATTTGTTAGATCCTATTTTTAAGTGATGTTAGATTCAATGGTATTTGTAGATGAATGTTTTGAATTTGTAAAAGAACTTTATTTGTTAGAACCTAATTTTAAGTAATATTAAGGTATGATAGTATAGGTAGACGAACATTTTGAATTTTTAAAAGAAATCTATTTGTTAGATCCTAATTTCAAGTAATATTATGATTTGGTATTAGAAGTGTTTTTGATAGTTTACGTTGATACCAAAAAATATAACATCAACGGTATTACAACTATTATTAAAGATGCAGAAGTGATTAACTAAATTATCTCGAATTAAATGTTGATCAAAATTTTATTATTCAAAAATTTTAGTTACTGCCCCTGCAGAAGGATTCCCTCTGTGGAAGGATTCCCTGATCATCCTCATAGATATAACTAATCTTACATTTTCTTTCCTTGTCAGCAAAAAGTTTTGACTCGGTTGTCCTACTTTGATTTTCAGGTTTTGAAACTATCACTTATATAGTAGAGGTAAGCACATTTCCTTTTCTCCCGTCCATTGGCCAAAATGAAGTACTAAAATCAATACATGGTTGATTTCTTATCAGATTGTAAAAACATATATAAGGTGCAGTAACACATGAAGACTTCCAAGGACACAGAGGCACAATAAGAGGCGGTGACTTACAATAGATGACTGCAGGCAAGGGCATGGTGCATTCAGAAATGCCCTCTGGACCTGGACCTGCAAAAGGCCTGTAGCTTTGGATCAACCTTTCTGCCAAAAATAAAATGTAAGATTATTACATGGTTCCGTATTTAACTAACCGCTCATAGAATAAAATCATATAATATACAAAACGGGTTAACTTATATAAATGGCAACATGATATGTATTATTAGTCAATATATTGATATCATATATAATACATAAAATTATAGGATGAAGCCAATATACCAAGAAATAGAAAGCAAGGAAATAAAACTACAAAATCCTAAAAAGGCAATACCAGCATCAGAGCCAAAGCAGGAAAATGCATTAAAGTCAGTCTACAGTCCACACAAAGACTCCCACATTATGAGACCATTGGTTACTTATTCACTTCACAGAAGTTATCGCTAACTTATTCACTTAACGATTATAAAAAATTCTTTAATACTCGCATGATTACCGCTAACTTATTCACTTCACAGAAGTTATAAAGCGATTTAATTAGTGAATTAATTATCGCTGATTTATTCAAACAGAAATGCTTACATGATTAATACTTACATGATTTTGATAGTGAACTTACTGGCCAGATCTAAGCATGCTTCCAGGCATTGCAAGTGTCTGCATCCATCATTTCAAGCTAGAATCTACACAATGACGACATATACAGATCTCAGGCATGTAAACAAACCAACTCTAGTTCAGACCATTGACGTGAACCAGATGCGAACCATTGAATCAGCTCCAACATCAGCGGTATTAACATCACTTAATAGGAGTCTCGTTTAAATCTCAGCCACATCTCTATCTCTCCTAAATCCAGGCTATTTATCTCCAAGCAGCGCAGATCTATTATCAAAGTAGTGAGATTTTTTTTTACTAGAGAAATGTTTTTTTGGCAACGGGATTTTGAGAAGCTCGAGGAAGGAGAATGGGAGATACATATGAATTGTTCCAGTTAAACGAATATTGGAGGGAATGGGAGAATCTGGATTTAACCCTCTTAATTTAATACAGCATTGCTACAGTACCCGCATTGGGGTAGTGCGATTTGAAGAAGAATAAGCGTAAGGAGGGGGCAGCAGGGGATGGTGGTCGAGAGGCGGTTGATTTGCCGGTCGAGGATCTGCGTTGCAATGGAGAGCTGCGAAAGAAAGTGAGAATGTAAGTGAAAATTTTGGAACGAAAAAGAAGGAAGAAGGAAATAATTTAGAGAAGAGACGGGCCAACTATTGGGAAACTCCTTTGTGGAACTGCCTATCCCAAACAGCGTCTCCGCAGTCGCTCATGCACCCTGTTACAGATACGTTGAGAAGAGACAGGTGGTATCCGACCACTGGTTTGCCTAACTCAAACTGGTTTTCATGGTCCTGTGTGTTTAACCGACTCTAATGCTACCTATGATTCATCCTTCCTAATAATCCTAAATCGATGTTGAATTAAAAGTCTAACTTTCGAATTTCACAAAAGACAACTTGTTGGGATAAATTAAAAAAATGAAACACCAAAACAAGACGCACAGTCAAAATCTAACAGCGGAAAGGTAATATATAATATACTAAATATACATAAACATAACATGATAAACAATCTATAAGAGAATATATTGATGGAAGTAACTGATAAATAAATATCAATATAGAAAGTCAAAATACAATATCTGATGCAACAAGTCTCGTATATAAATAGCATACCTGGCATATACTACAACAGTATCAAGTACATATCCAAAGTATAAACTTCACCTCCAAAGTGCTTCGATCGTCCTGGAAGTGTGTCCCAAAAACATATGCCTTCCAAACTACTCAATTGAACGGCCAAGTGTTGTCATGACACAAATAAACAAGACAAAAAAAGACGGTTCACACATAAAGCCTAGTGTAAAAGAAACTATCTCAAAATACTATATATCAAAATCACATGCAAATAAGAAGAAACCACAGAAGAATCAACGGTCCTCTCCACAAATGTGGCTCGGGGATAATACGGACTGTCCATAAAAAAGTGAAGTAAACTCAACCCAAAGGTAAGGAATCATGCCATATTTTCTCTTCTCATGCCATCAACAAGTTGGCACGCTAATATAGTGTGACTGATACATAACAGTATACCATGATAAAGATAACCCAATATACGAATGCAAAGATTATATAGATATCATAGTAATACTAACAACCAACTAGTATGCTATACACAACACAACGGTAAATGACAAATAGAAAATAATTTGATACCCCTCATTACTGATATGTGGAGTCTGCTTCGAATACCAATCGATCAATGATCACTATTGAAGCATCTGAAATGCAAAACAAATAGAATGGTATAACAATGCTATTAACATAGCATCCGTATACCCAAAACTGAAAAACGAATATCAATAACTAATACCCATCTCAAATTACCACTAGCTACCAAAGCCTCTCCTAAAAATCAATACCTCAAAAGAAGTTGGTTTGTAGGTCTTATCACATCACCCAAAGTAAAAAAAAAATCTACCATCTATATATCAATAACAATTCACACATATAATCGTACAATTTATTTAATAAAACTACATCTTACTTATGTAATCGATCTAACAATTATATCATTTTTGTATTATTTTATAAAAGTCTCACACTTATTTTATAGAGTAATACGCTTTCCTATCGATCATATTGTAGCTTATTTTCACTAAATACTTCTATATAAATTAAGTTTAGTTATCAATAAGGCCTTAAAATATTATACAGCTCATGTTTATAATGTATGTATGTATGTATGTATGTATACACGTATATCTCAAACCATTTCTTAGGGTCTAATGTTAATAAATGATGTACTCAACTAGGAGGATTAAGCATACTTGCAACATTAAACCATGGATTTAAACATGTTAAATCATATATATCAATCATCTCAAATAATTATGCTATATCAAACCATGCAACAGACATCCCAAGTAAATATGTTACAACTTACTATGAAAAAACGCATCAAATACAATAAGCATCTCAAACAACACGTCATAACAACTGTGCAACAAGCACATCTAATGCAACCAATATCTCAAATAAACATGTTGCAACAAATTTTACTTTCATACATTTTAACAAAATAAAAGGGAAATAAAATTTTCCTTAAGTAATTGGAGACATATAAATACAGAGCTCCATCGAATATGGACAAGCTTTACCTATCCTTTAGAAGCTTCATAACCTATTCTAAAAAATATGAACATGTCTTCCAGGTTTAAAGCCACAACGGGTTCACATCCACTTTCTCTAGTCGACTCATCACGACAACATGACTAAAATTACATACTTATACAAATATAATTCACACAATATGTTGGCAATAACAATCAACAAGCAACAATAAGCAATGACAACCAACAATGAGCAATTAACAAGCAACAAAAAAATCAATCAACAATCAACTAATAAAAATAAACAATTAATCAATAATTAATCAACAAAAATAAATGATCAATTGGAATCGAGCAACAACAATCAATTAATAAGTAACCAAAATCAATCAACAATTAATTAACAAAAATAAACGATCGATTAAAATCATGCAATATTCAAGCAATCAACAACGATTACCATATAAACTTCCAACCATTTAAGAGTCTATAACAACACACACGATAACCTATAATAGTCATAACGCGCGTAAGGGTATAAACTCATATGAGTCTGTTCTACATCCAAGATGAACCAAATGTCTAAGTGCTACCACTCCTGACATCTCTCATGTGAACTGTAATATGGTTCTTGGACCGACCATTCAAATTCCATTGCATGATTATAGTCACCTTTTTGAAATCTCCTAGTCGCCCTAAGAATCTGACTTAGGTGCTCGTCTTTAAAGATCAAGTGAAAAACCCTTGCCTAACTAGTGAAAGTTACAAAGAAACTCCACATTCGAACTAAGGATTAAAAATGGGTAGGTGAACAAAGCGGTCCCATAAAAACAGTAATATAGTTCATGGGATTAATCCCATCATTTAAGGTGTGCTAACACAAGGTTAAACCCTTTTAACATAAATGACTTAATGTAAACCGAACAAGTCATCCGTTCAATCCTTGCTTATTTATTGGCAACCATCGAAATCCTACTCGGATATAGAATCCAAGTCACACTTCACTAACCCACTCCACTATACTTGAAAGCTCATGCATCAAGTTCAAATGGTAGTAGTCTTGTTTATCATTCCTTATCTTAGTAACTAAGGTTCCCTATGGAAGATTAATCAATACAAAATAATTTACCAAAAATACGAGGGGTCAAGAATGAGATATGACTCAGTAATAAATCCAAATCCATGTATAAAGACCCTAGGAAAGCTTCCTTTTTAACTTTGAAGAAGTAATAACCATTTCCACTCTATATTTAGCTAAAAGGTTAATTGGATAACATACCCCTCCACGGATAGGCTACCCCGCTGCAAATGGATGACACACTCGAATGCACGTCCCTTTTGAACTTAAAGATAAATCGAGACTGACAGTGATGCTTAGAATCAATCCAAGTCATGGCCTTCTCATTAATCCCTTCAACTATTGTACTTCAACGGCTATACAATCTCCAATACTTGTCGTAGATACCGCAATATTCGTGGATGGCGAAACATCCGTTGCGACATTTCAATAGTCTCTAAATCAATTGGGCATTTCAAACTGCCCATTCGCAGTCATTCGTGTGCCCCGTCGACTTATAAAGATAGCCTTAACGAAGATACCTTAGTCATCTTCGACTATCAGATTTCAAGAGAAATGTGTCGTATGCAATATTATACAATAGGAAAATACAAGTATGCTCCCTTAACGTATCTCCATCTTCTAGGTTGCCTAACTTAAGCTGGTTTACATGATATGGGAACCTAGCCCTAGAACCAATTTTGATGACCTGCCCTTTATAATACCATGAATCAATGTCGATGACAACGTTTAAGTTTCAAATACCATAAAGTTAACTTATCAAGGTGAAATAAAAAAACGAAACTTTAAACTAAGGCGCATCGATAGAATCTCATAGTGGAACGATAATCCAAAATATACTAAATACACATAAACATAACAGGACAAACAATATGTAAGTTGGCTCAAAACATCCTAGAAATTTGTGTAAGATAATAAAATGAAGAAATCAAACGAAAACGAGCAAGAACAACACATAACAATTTATAATGATTCGGCTAAACACTCACATATGTCCATAAGATTCATTAATAATGCTGCAAAGTTTTTACACGAGAGACATTATGGATTAATGGTCTATGGATTGATGATGATCCAAGAAATTATCATAACTGTACAAAAATTTAGAACGTATAAAAATGTTCTCGAAATGTTGCCTCTCATTCCTATTCATAGACGAAGAACGATAAATTTGTCTCTACTCTAATCTTCCTACATTCTCCATATCCTAAAGAAAATGGCCTAAAAAACGTAGACAAATCAGCAGTTTCTCCATGGTTCGGTATCGACCTAAGGGCTTTGGATCGGTGGTGACCCATAGTGATAGTTCACTACGCTTTAATTGATTCCTTGATGGTTTGATGTTGGTTCATGGCTCTTGGTTACTTGGCTTCACATTTTCCTTTTCCTTAGACTAGTTTGGAAAGGGTTCGAACTTGTTACGCGCCCTTGATTCAGTGATGGTCCCAAAGTGTTTAATTCAATTGCTATGAAGTTCACAATTGCCAATTGAGGTTCGACTCATAGATCGTTTGCGATCCATGCCAAATTGCATGCTTTGACTAACATTTGCCTTAGCTTTACAATGGCATGAAGTAGGTTATAATATTAATGAAGGGAGATAGATCGGTACCAATCTGAGATCTTCAGCTTTTCATCAATCCAAGACTTGTTCTTATATTCTGCTTCTTTGACTTTGGCTACTTGAATTGCTTTGATGTGTATAGTATTTCTCTAAGTATCTAGCAATTGGTGGACATATCTTTGAGCTTAAATTTGGGTTTGAATTTTGAAGTTCCTATCTAATCATTCGATCGTTCTGACTTATCCAAATATGGCTTGGTCGCAAAGTTGGATAACATTTGTCCCTTAAAATATATTGTTAACAAGATACGCTTCGAATCAAGACAGTTGTCGACTTTGAAATTTATTTTAAACTGAAGTCTTCTATTTTCTTTCAATTGCTTTTGCAAAGCAGTATGTCCTTTTTAGATTTCTATGTTATTTTGAATAGCTTTGGATTCATATCTCTTGGATAGTATAAGAGTTGATGTACGTTGTTTGAGTTTGTCGTTTAGATTCTCGAAGGTTTTCAATAATTTTTGTTTTGAATTGTTCAAGCAGGGTATTGTTGTTCGAAACATCATTTGATTTTTTATTATGCTCCTCACCATTGTTTTTATTCACACATTCATTTCATTTTTTTTATTTTTTTGATCGGTATCAATCCAAGTGGTCTGGATCGGTACTTTCATCTTAGCCTGTTTTCACAGGTGATCTAATGCTTAAGGTTTTTGGCCCATTTCTATTCTTCAATTTTCCGCTTTCATTACTTTGAGTCTTTCGAACATTTTGTCTTCCATCATGTAAAAACCCGCACTTCAGTGGGCTTGAATTTGTCTAAATTGAAACTCTAAGTCCACCAAAATACGGATCATTGGTTTGGTATCCTGCAAATAAACAAATAATCGCATATCAGACCACTGTCGATATATCCCACAAAGGAATAGTTACTGACCAAGTTGGACACTTCCAATATCTAGTGTCCTTGTCAGTGCAAAGCATGATTAAGGAAGCCTATCTTCCTAGTGTTCTCGCCTTGCACCAGTACTCATACATCTAAAGCTATTATGTGGGTTGTAATGAGGAGGCGGTTTGAACAATGTTCTAGCGACTGCCGAATTATACATTTTAAACATAACACTAGTTTATATTGATTTGTCTTCCATTAAATTCCTTTTAATTTTTTAGTTGCCTCGACTGCATGGAAGTGTACGACTTGCCTCACCTACCCAAAGTAGACTATAATTATGTACGTATACATGTATAAGCATCATAGTCCCCCTTTGGACTAAGATGTTATCCCCGTTGGTATCTGTATTCTAGCACCACTTGAAAATCAACCATAAATACAATATCATGTTCTATGGAACTACATCTCATATTACGACTATCCATACAACTACGCATTCGGGAGGGAAACCCAAAATGCCAAATCGCCGGTGTGTCTCATCATCTCCATTTGTGCCCATCTCTTAATAGTAGTTTATGCATTGCGATGTGTCTCATGGTGCCTAATAATGGTGTCACGATAGTTTGGCTATGTTCTATCCTGCCTTGGGGATTTACTATTTTTCTGCTTCTTATTATGGACTTAGCTCCACTAACTATAAAGGACTTAGCTCCACCGACTGGCCTGTTCGTTTTTGAAAAAACTCTTTGATAGGTTAATAAGCCTTGCCCTTACAGACAAACTAGAAAACAACTATGGTGGTGCATTTCCTAGTATGACCTACTCTAGTAGGAGGCGTAGTCCGTTGGGTATAACCCTTTCTTTTGCATTGACCATGCAAGACCGATGATGCACTCAACTTATGTACAGTTCCTATTCCTGATTTCGTACTAACATATACCAACATAGCGTCGAGCCGTCCACCATCCTATTTAGATTGCCTAACACAATCAAAGCAATACCCTCCCTTAATTCGTTGAAGCAAACTCTACTACGGGTATTCTTTCACCTATATACAAGCGTATATACTCCACGGGTCCTATAATTAGATATATGTCTTACATCAGTACAATGTACACACAACTATTAGTGGCCCTTTGCGGTGGGCAAACTTCTATTGTGTAACATTACTAACTTGTGTTCCAACCTATTCCAATAACCATGTCATTCTTATTCATTTAAATTATTTGTATACTTCTATAATTCACATAAACGCATACTTAAGGCTACGTGTGCGTGTGTGTGTATCTTCGTTCATCCTTGTTTATCTATTGTGCCTCTAATGTTCACTGTTTATAATTTTTCTTTACTTTTTTAAGCATGTACGTCTTATTTAATTTAAGGTCATTTACCGCTTTCTTTTAAATATCTTTTCTTGTTTACTTTTCCTTACCTTCGTTATTTAACTTCCTGTTTCTATTTCTTTTTTTAAAATTCCCTGCCTTATTTTAGTGAACTATCCATACCCCTTTTATTTTAAATTATGACTTGTCTATCTTTTCATTTCCTTTTATTTTAACTTTCATTTTACTTATATTGCACCTGTTCTTTTCTTAGACTTTCATTTAACTTTCGTAGGTTTGACACCTAAATGGGCCATGTTTTTCCTATATTTCCATATATTTTGATGTTTTATTATATTCCCAATTACAATGCATTTTTCCTCATCTTCTTCGTCGTTCGATTACTCATACGCGTTTTCATAAAATTTGTTGGAAATATTGTATCGGCAATAAGAATGATAATGCCGACAAACTTCATGGTTAGAGGATCTTTGTATATATTATTTTAAACAATAATTCAACCTTGTCATGTACAAACAGATTATATATTTATTGACTTGGGGAATCAATGAGGATTTAGAGGTAGTATTACTTTGATCGGTTGGTTAGACCATCGTGTTAGTAACGCGAATGTCGTAGGTTTGAGACCTGCATGGGCCATGTTTTGTCCATATTTCAAATAGATTTTGATGTTTTATTATATTCCCAATTACAATGCATGTATTTTTTCCACATCTTCTTCGTCGTTCGATTACTCATACACATTTTCACAAATTTTGTTGGAAATATTGTATAGGCAATAAGAATGATAATACCAACAAACTTCATGGTTAAAGGATCTTTGTATAGATTATTTTAAACAATAATTCAACCTTGTCAAGTACAAACGGGTTATGCAATTACAGACTTGGGAATCAATGAGGATTTAGAGGTAGTATTATTTTGATCTGACCAAGAACATTAAGTTCATGTAAATGGTTGGTGATGAAGAAAAGGGAAACAAAATTATAATTTATAAAAAATAATTGTTCTGAAATTCGAGGATTTAGTATACATTTAAGCTGGTCATGAAGGGTCAATTCCCAAAACGAATATTCCCAAAGGCCAAATCTACTAACCCATAATAGTTCGCTCAATAGGTCTATCTGTTACTCGACTTGTTGATTCCCAACTTTCAAAACAGAAGCTAGCGACGTTTTGTATGTGCTAAATACAAATTGCATCATAAAAGCATCCAGTTGCACCCTAAACTCTTACTCACCCACGTATGCACGTGCATGTGCAGTGCACCACACTCTGTCTTTGCTCTCTCATGGCTTTAGTCTCTCTTTTTAACCAAAGGCAACTCTTTATGACTTATTTTATATTAGCATACTCCTTTATTTTCGGCGATGTATGGAAAATGCAAAATATCAAAACTTCATATCAAAAAACCCAACCCCGCTTTGTTTTGGAACCATTTGACTTTCTCCCCTTATTTTCACATGTAGATATAGATTCAAACTTGTAATCGAAAATTAATCCAAACTTTTTCATATTTTTAATTAAACTATAGTTAACATGTCTGAATCTACCATGTCATAAACTAACAAGGACAAACTAGACAACCTACAAAAAGAAATATCATCAAACAATCCAAATGAACATAATTTCACATGTTTATAACCATAATTCATATCCTAAATGAAAATCAAATGGACCTTTTCAACCCTGATCAAGAGAAGACATTGGACCTTTGTATTAAATTTACAACCGTAGTTTTTCTATATAAAAAAAATTATATACACATCATGCCACATTGTAATAGAATAAAGGGAGAAAATAGTCTTGCAAAAATTTAGGATAATAGTAAGTAATGTATGTGTGTGTGTTCGTGTTCTTTTTCCTATTTAGATACGAATAAAAGGATATTGCCATTTATAAGACAAAATACATTTAAAATAGTTGCAAGGCATGACTACTATTAGGCATTACAACAAATTTAAGATGGTCTAATTAAAAACTAGGGATATGAAAAGGAAATGGATATATCATTTCTTTTGAGACGCTAATTAATGGACATTGTTCTTTATAAGACATAATAGTTGTAAATAGTTACTTGTCTGTATCAAGTTGAAAATAAAATATCAAATATGTGTACGGTTTTTTTATGTCGAACAAAATTTGACATAAGGTGGCGCACATATAGACTGTTTAGCTCCAATGTAGATTTCATCTAAGTTTAGAGATGACATATTTTAAGTGACCTAGCAAGTATTGCATTTACTACTACAATGTGGACCATTTGGAGTGGAAAAAGTATAGGTAAGTTTAAAGACCTAGAATTAAACAAGCTATTTATAAATGTCAGCATGTTAACAATAATAACACATAAAACGATGCTAATTAATGAATATAATATCATCAACTTGAGCAACATTACAATCAACTTCACAACCGTAGAGATATCCATGTGCTACTTTGTATTATGTTATGATTCGATTTGTTCAAGTAATAAGATTACATGTTTTTTCTAAAAATGAATACCTAGCGATCGACAAGCACTATTGTCCAAGTGATTAAGTGATTCGGCTTTGGTGCGAGAGGTCACGAGTTCATAACATGCGTAGCTCGATTCGAATGTTTATTGACATGTGATATGTTGTCCTAGTGACATGTTGTATATAAATTACGATTTCAAAAAAAACCTACGATCATTTATTAGCTTCTGAAGGTGCTCTGTTGGCAGGCCAGCTATTTGGCCTACCAAAATGTTACTGTTAAAGCTACAAAGAAACTGCCAACAATATAAGTTCGAATTGCCTATATTCTATGTTTTACTGGTGGGATTAGCATTGTATTGCTAGTTTAAGAAAGAATAAACTACCAACATCACAAGTTACCATATGAGCAAAATGAAGTATACACAACATGACTCACTGGTTCTTTGTAGAATAAAGCAGGGAAGGCAAGATGGTCGTATCAAACTTTAAGGTAAGAACTAGTAATGCATATATATGTTTTATTTTGAGAAACAAATAAAGGATATTTCATTTTCTAAGATAGAAAGCTTTCAAACGGCTGCATGGCATGACTTATTCAGATGTCAGCAGAATTAAGCTGCTCTTATTAAAATTAGGGATAGGAAAAAGTAATGCATATATGCTTCTTTTGAGGCATCAATCAAAGGATAACACTCTTTATAAGATAAAAAATTGTAATGTAGTTACTCATACAAGACACTGGGTATCAAGTCAATTAAAGATAAAACAACAAATACGCATAATATAGCTTTCTTTAGATGTATAATAAATCCAACATGACATGATACACATATAGGATAGCTAATGTTACGGGGACTCTAACTCAACACCACTCAAATCACAACTCCAAAGCACAACAAAAAAGTGAGATCGTGGTAAGAAGCACGAAAATAACCGATCAATATCTCAAATCCAATCTCAACCAATTCAAAAAAATCACAATAGCCATACAAGTAATATAAAATAAAGCAACAATGATAGTTCCACTAAATCTTATTACTATACATCCACTTTGGGAGAGAACTTTTGTTAATACCAATGAGAAGTGTACAAAAGATTGATTATAATAATCACAATATGCACTCTAGAATATGATTTTGTGAAGATTGGAATTGAAGAAAACTAGGATTTTTATTAAACCCTATTTAATGGAGAATAAAATGCTTGATTAAACCATTGGATTGATCCCCATCTTTGAATTTGAAATAGCTTATACAGGGAGAGTTTGAACCTAGGAAAATACCCAATTTGCCCCTTGAAACCTTCACAAACCAATGCAATCACCTAGGGAAATTTTGAGACAACGCAGCCGATCGGACGTTTGATTCCTAGACTCAGACGTCTGACACGAGGACAAAATTTCTTCATTTCAACCACTTAGACATTTGGTCCCTATAACCAGATGATTTGAGCAAAATCTCGAGATGCCAAATCCAACTTTCAAAGACGTCTGACTCCAAACAGACGCTTGTACCAGGTGACCAAATGTTTGATTACCATAACCAGACGTCTAAAACAAGTTTAGGGATGCAACATACACAAAAATGTTTGGGCATCATTCAGATGCCTCACAACTGCAGTCTAGAAGTCTAAGGACCCCGGTCAAACGTCTGACCTGCTTCACACTGTGTATCTCCAGCACTCAACATGCCATAATTCCTACGTCCAAGCACCAAGCTACTTCCAACCACTTCTATTCTCCATATAGTGTCGCCAAAATTCAACAGCTAACTTCAATGACGCTTTCATATTATCTAAGTTCATTCAGAGATAAAAAACATTTTAATTAACCTAGTAAATATTGCATTTACATCTACTATGTGGCACACATTATCTAAGTTCAAATTTTGTGTCATTAAATTATGTCCAAATAGAAATTCCTATTACTATTTTTAATATATTAAAATTGCAAAATAATTACTTATATAAAATATTGTGTATCACTTAAATTGAAAATAAAATATCACATGTATGGCATGGGTTATTTTGATGTAAAACCAAAACCAACACAACATGGTACACATAGGATGTTGAACTCCACTAATGATTTTTATTATCTAGAAGAAATTTAATGAGAAAAAATAATCTATGGTAATCTATTTACAACTACCATGTGGTACACTCGAAATGGAAAAAGTACATAAAGGTTTAAACACATAAAAACAAAAAAGTTATGTAGAAGTGTTTTGATTATACAAGACTGCAAACTAATAATGATAATACACAGAAAGAAAGCAACCGATGAATATATATATATAGGTAATTTGCACAACTTCATTTCCCAAAAGAATAAGAACTTAGCCAATTTCATAATTATAGAAACATCGGTATACTACATCGTATTATTTTTTTGCAGTATTATTGTTTAAGAATAAGATTGCAAACTTTCTCGAAAAATGTAATAAACACATGAAATTATTCATTAGCTTTTCAATGTGTTACGTGGTCTTAACAAATATGACATTATTAAAGTCAAACTTGCCATGACCATATGATCTAAGGGTCAGATAAACACTACTGTCTTGATTGCAAATCTCCTTTTCTTTAGTGATTTAAAAAAATGAATTAAGCGTGTGTTTTATGCAAGGTTTGAAAACTCAATTTCATGTTGAATATAGAAAGCGTAAATACAGATAATTTGCAATTATGAAGAAATATGCATTTATATAGAAAGACTAAATATAGAATATCTGCAATTATGAAGAATAAATATGGAATATCTGCAATTATGAAGAAATCTGCATTTACAGAAAATAGGATTTAAAAAATATAGACTTTCTATATATACAAAATTAGGTTCATTTTCTTCCTAGTATTTTGCAATTATGGAAATGATGATGTATTCCATCATTGAAAATTATCTCTCTGAATAAAACAAAAATCATCTTCTCTCCTCAGATCTCATATTCTTGATTTAATTTCTACATGAGATCAAAGCAGGTTCAAAATTTGAATCTAATCAAATGACAAAGGCAGAGCATCCTGAAGCTGTTGATGGAGAGGGTGAAATGTCGGGGGAGATCATGCTGAAGTTGCTGAAATACTGGGAGAAGATCATGCTAACACTTTCAAAATCAATGATGAATCAAATGTTATAGTGCCATCTGCCGAAGAAATGTTGTTTGATCATGTACCACGAGTAAATAATGAACTATAGACCATTATTGATATTGAACCTAGACGATCAGAAAGGATTAATATAGGCATTCCAAAACTCATGTATGAACCAAATTTTAAGTCTAAAGCCAAATATCCAAATCTTAGTATGTATATACACATAGGTTGTCTGAGTCATATACATCCACAATTAGTCAGTTATCATCTATTTTCATCTCTAGCAATTTGCAAGAAGCATTATTGGATCCACACTGGAAGATGGCCATGAATGAAGAGATGAATGCATTACCAAAATTTCCACTTGGAGTTGATAAACCCCAAGGATGTTGAACTATTGGATGTCGATGGATATTCACTATTAAAATAAAATCAGATGGAAGTGTTGATAGTGATAAGGCCATACTAATGGCGAAAGGGTATACAAAGACATATTTCGTGGATTATGAGGAGACATTTGCTTCAGTAGCAAAGATTCAATCCTTCTAGCAAGATTCAATTGAAGTTGACGATGTAAACGAAAATTTTAATTTTCCAGTGAAGCTCATAGTTTAAGGTATATAATTTTCGACCAAAATTTTCAAATTTTCCCCCCTTTCCAATGGAAACTGGATTTTTGTTAGGGTTTCATCTTGGAATCCATCAAAACCGAACTATGGTGACCAAAATTTCCAAATTCCTTCCAAGATCTCAAACTATGGTTTTATGCCACTCGTGTAAGCAAACCCTACACTTTTCTCTCAGCAATCGATGCATAACCATCTAGCCAACCGTGGAGATTATCTTTTAATTTTACTAGTGTAAGTAATGTTGTTAGAGTAATTGTTAATTTATCATTATCATACCAACACCAAAAAATTTGTAACCAATATTGGGCTACACCAGTAAACCAGCACTATTGGTACGGTAACAGTAAATTTACCATTATTAACAGTACATTTAATAGTAAATAAATGTCAAACCAGTGGTAACAATAATTTTTCTACCCATATGAATTTTGTTTTTTTCACTATTTTAATTAATCTCAACCGTGAACAATTTTGAAGAAATGTCAGATTTAAGAAGGTATTTCTACTCATATGAACTAGGTATGATTCACATTTTTATACCAGATCTATTAATCTGGGATATATCCATATGTTTTTATTTTCATGTTAATTATAAAAATGTGGATTAGACCTATTTGCTGTGTTTCCTTCAGATCTATAGAGTTTTATGTTTTTCTACTTCCCCGTGAGTTGTTGTTACAGATCTGAGTCATAGATGAAGAATATGAAATTTATCTTATTTGTAATTAAATAATTGATCTTTATATATGTAATAGAAAATACATTTTCCATTACAACATATATAAAGATCAATTATTTAATTCCAAATCAGATAAATTCCACATTCTTCATTTACAACTTAGATCTGTAACAATAACTCAAGAGGAAGTAGAAAAACGTAAAACGGTATAGATTTGAAGGAAAATACAGAAAATAGGTCTAATCCACATTTTTGTAATTAACAGAAAAATAAAACTATATGGATCTATCCTAGATTAAAAGATCTAGTATAAAAATGTGAATCATACCTAGATTCAATACAGATCCAAAGGGAAATGGAAGTATAAACTAAATCTGGTGTAAATTAAATAAAAACACCATTTTTAATCAAAATTAGAATATATACACACGTATCTGAAAGTTAAATAACCAAATTTCTAAATTAGATTATATTTCACTCACCTTAATCCTTGCAACACAAATAAGCGTACCTAACTCCTCCTTTTCAAGCCTTCTTGCTATTCACTAATCTTTTTATAACTTTATTTTATTTTGTATATAATTTATTTTATGAAGAAGATGAAAATTTAGAAGAGGAAGAGAAACTACAATAGGGAATAGAATAAAGAATAGTTTTTAGGATGAGAATTATGTTAGGTTTAAGCTGAATTTATAGGATTTTTAAATTTATATACGTCGTTAGATAATTGCTTCAGGTGGAGGGAATTAATTAGGGGCGTTGAATAAGATACATTGAATTTAGACATTTTTTAATAAAATATGTACATAGTTAAGCTTTTAATTTAGTCTATTAATAAATCAATCAATTGGTATCAAACAAACACATATGTATATAATTGACCATATTCTTTACTATCCAACTGCGCAATCAATTTGGAAATTGATTGGTATTAATTAACTTCCCTAATTCACATAAATGTTACCCTTTTTAACCGATATTAAATCCTCCTTAATTTAATTAGTCAATTACATCTTGATCTATATCTTCCTAACCAATTAACTTATATATTTACGTACATATGTTGCTAACCATTTAAGCATAAATAAATACATATATACACACAAATATATGTATTTACATTTAATTTTCTCTTTTTTACCCTTAATCAGTATTACATAATCACATTTGAATTATTAAACATGGAAGAGAACCCTAAACACACACATATGTGAATAAGATGACACATATCCCTTCTTCTTCTTTTAATTAACGTTTCATAAACATATGAACTTTCTATATTTGGTAATAAATACCTCTGTTAATTAATATATTCATTTACACACTTATTTTATTTTGTCATTTACCTTCTCATACATTTATTTATGGTTGAAACGTGCTCATAAAAAAATATACTCTACAAGACTCAAACTCATGTCACTTGGTTGGAATGCACATATCTTACCACTGTGCCAACCATGCTTTTGTCTTATATTATTTTCTTTTTAAATGTATAATCGTCATTATACTTTTTTTTTTCTTTTCTTATAGTCAACCTGCACATATTCAGCTTATTTATTAACAAATAAGTCTTCTTAACCCTTTTATTGATCTTTATTCTTACTTCCAAAACATGCATGAAATGCAAAATGTGCACTACAAAAACATTACGTATCTTTTTCGTACGGCGTCTGTTTCTAATAAATTATATACGAACTTAGGCTAGAAAAATCTACTTAACACAACGTAAAAGTCAAAATTTTCAAATTCCTTCATTTGTAAAAATTTACGATTTTATCCTTTTATGTAAATTTACATTTTTATTCTTGTTAGCATTTTAATTTATTATTAAAATTTAGGGGGTGTGACATTCTCCCCTCCTTAAAGTATTTCGTCCCCGAAATCTCCAAGAACGGGAGAACATAAATTGCAACAATCATCCAAATCTACAATCATCTACTCAGACATCAAACACCGCAACCATTGTCCTTAGGTTTATCTAATGCAAATGATGACTTTATGCAATGTGAAATGCATATGAATGTATCTAATTCGAAAAGATAGTCGATCTATTGATACAGCCGACCTACTGTCATGCGAATATTCTTATGCCATGCAACCTATGTATGCAAAAACCCTAATAAAACTGTTAGTTCTTCATGCATGCTTCAACCATCATCCAAATGGAATCATCCATATGTCCAATGTAACCGCACTCAACCTCTTATCGTCATAGCATGTTTCAATGATTTATATGGTTCATTGATTAATAAATATTGATCTTTTTTTATCAATTTTCAAATAAGTTTGCATTTTGTCTAAAACTTGTGTATAAATCTTTGAAAATAGTAATGTAAATAATACTGGTGCTTGATAAACAATCGCAAAATATCAAGCAAAAATGATTTCAAAGATAAAATTTCCACATAATACACATATAAATTTATTGTGTGCATCAGTTGTTGCTCCATGCATCAGCTGTATTATATGTAACTTCATTTGGTGAGATACCTTTATCAATCATTTTCTTTAATACTTGATGTCGTTGATTCCATTTGCTGCTTCGATAATAACTAACTATAAAAGAAGTGCATGTAACAACATTTGGTTTACACTTGACCACTGATCCAAAAATGTCAAAAGCAACGTTGACGTGATTCATGAGAACGCAAGTGTTGATGATGATCCAATTACTGACTATGTCTAGGAATACATTATGCAACATTATATTATTGTAGAATGTAAGATTAGAGGCTAAAGAGATTTCTTTCTGTTTTGAACGATTCTTGTGAAAAATATGCTAAATATAAAGCATACATATTTTATGTCTGAAGTATTGGAACTAAGAACCATTATTCAACAATATTTATTTTAAGGTGAAAAATATCATTGTATTTCTTTTACGGTCAAAGCAAATTCAATATAATAAGAAGCATATAATTGTCTTTAATGCTTTTGAGCTTTCTAGTTCCATTTCTAATCCATCTAACATTGTTGCTGTATTTTGGTAATGTTGGATTTCACCGGACTTGACTGCAATTTGTTAAAGTAGAATTAGAGGTTGGAAATTTTCAAAACAATCAACGACATAAATTAGTTAAAATGAATAAAGTCAAACAGATTTAATAACTTTAATAATATGAATAATCCGAAAAAAATTTAAAAATTTTATTTTTAGCTAATGGATATCATTGGAAAGCATATTAAATTTGAGATTTAATAGTGAAATCGATTCTTAAATCCAATTAATGTAGAAAAAGTTATCACATTTCAAAGCTTGAAATAAAAAGAAATTAAAAACGTGACTGTTCATTTTTCAAAATTTGAAGGAGGCCTGTGTTCTTTTGAAATCTAACTCAATAATAATATTATAGTATAGATAAGTAATATTAATAAATGCATAATGAATACATATATATATATATATATAGCACACATCTATATGCATATGCAAGTGCACTCCTAGGTGGGCGATCTAAAATAAGATCAAAAAGATAGAATGAGTGCCTAGTGTGTGTAAATGCATCCTTCCGCAACCAATAGCATTCATTTGCAACCACATGCAACCACCAAACATCACATGTCATAATGGAATGTTTACAAACATCCCTACCAACACAAAGTGTCATCTAAAAAGATCTATCAAAGGATCCTAATTAGGAAAAGATTAAAGATAGGATATTCAAAAGAGAACTTACCAACAAAAAGATGTGGACAGGAAATCCTAAGTTCAAAGATATTCTGGGATTTTCTAGCTAAAGTTGATAAACTAGGGTAACCACACCATATAGACACTTCTCCAATTGTCGAAAATTGAATAGAGTCATCTTCTAGTACCATTCTAGATTCTCAAAAATCTCTTCTTCTTCCTTATCAACCATTCCAATTTATAGTTAGGGCCTTTCACATTTTAATGCATTGGAACTACATCTTTTTACCCAGAAGAAATATGTCTCCAGTATTCCAGAAATCATTAAAAGATGGTTTGTGCTACGCTTGAAATTACAAGGAATTATCTCTTTTATTTACTTTCTTGAAATAGATTGTACAAAATACGGTAACCATCCTTACTTTTCACATCTCTTTCTTTGGAGTGTATTCCTTGTTATTTCAAACGATATACTTTTATATTGAAGCTGGAAAATTTATGGAAAAATTCATTACTACATATTTCATTTCAATGAATTAAAATGCTATTCAAATCCCATCCATTTTATAATCCTTCAGATTTGGTTTTTTTATCCGTGTCACCTCAATTGTCCAAATATTTACTAGAATGATTCATTCCATATTTTTATCTCATCCAAATAGGTAGGTTAACAAATATGAGATTTATCATATTTCCTTTATGAAGTTTTCCATTTTAGGGACTGCTTCTTTACTTATTTTCCATATCTCAATATATGATACTTAACTATAAATTTTCAAGACCTACGTTAGGCATACATGGATTACACCTAAACCGATATAAACCAACAACAAAAACAAAAAGGTATACTTTCCCATTCATATCCACCTGGTCAGCCCAAAGTCTTCAAGGGAGTAACATAATACCTGCACTGCCCATGGTTTATAGGTATGCTACCCTTACCTATGTGGTATCAAACTCACAGTCAAAGTGTCAAGCCCACAATTCCTGTTCCTAATTAGACTGCCTACAGTAATCAAGAAAATATCTATTTATGTAACGACCCGTAAATCTTATTGGTTTTATAACATAATTAACTAAATTTTTATGAAATTTTAAATAATTGAATTTTGAAATAAAAATTTGATATTTGAAATACGTCTATTTTAACATAGAAACTGGTAAAATTTTATTGAAAAATATGAAAGTAAATTCTGTTGTGTAATTTTCAGTTTCAATTTAAATCAGTTAATAATTGATGATAATAAAATATTTGCAAACCTAAATATTTTCATACAATAAATTTGTAATCTATTTTCTGAGTGAGACGTCATATTTCGTTTCGCCAAATTTGGACTTCTCTAGCCCCTTTTATCTCATTTTCAACAGATTTGCAGCATTTTGGGCACCGAATATCGAGTTTTGAGA
The DNA here is from genome assembly GCA_030765085.1 of Allium cepa. Classification (NCBI taxonomy): domain Eukaryota; kingdom Viridiplantae; phylum Streptophyta; class Magnoliopsida; order Asparagales; family Amaryllidaceae; genus Allium; species Allium cepa. The sequence goes on from CM060928.1 coordinate 964,135,487, forward strand.
GGATGGTCATATTGCTGATATATGTGTATCATTTTGTTCGTCTCTCTATGCTATTCTCCATGGTATATTCATTTGTCTGTGTATCCGGTACGCGGTGAAACACCCGAAACGGTTAACCGTAACGGTACGCCTATTGATTTCAATCTGTTATCCTTCTTTTCAGCAATAATAATAATAATAATATATGTATGCTTACATTATAACATGACACTCATTTTAGAAACAGCCCCTTTTGCTAAATCACCCATCTTCTATTCATTGCTTAAACCCAATTGCCTCCTTCTCTATGTAAAAAAAAAAATAAGCTGCCTTTATTTTTTTGTTGCCGTTTGATTCTCCCTCTCGTCGTTCTCCCGCTATCTCTCCCCTCTTCATATCGAACTTCCTTGAACCCAGCTCATGCACATCCCACCACCCGCCTTCGCCTGACCCGCCATCACACCGAGAACCACCACAACCGCCACCTTCAACTGGCCCTCCCTAGATCCACCATTCGCCTATGCTCGGCCCACCAGAAAAACCGAACTCACCACCTCCCCAGTCGACCGGACCCGCTTCGTCACCCTTCTTCACAGTCTTCTGTTCGAGCCTAGCTTCCATGCCATCCTTCACTTTTTTTTATAAGATACGAGTATATATGCACGTCCAGTTGGACCTGCATCTAATCAATGTGCATGCAATACTTCAACAATGCGCTTGTGTATCATTACCACATACTATATAAAATACGAGACAAAAGAACATCAATTTACATACATGCACATCTCAAAACTATGTAACCAAATCTCCACCCGTCGAAAGACAGAACCATAAATAACTTAAATTTCCAGATATCGGTTAACCAAAATAAATTTACTTTGACATACACTCCATCCATCTGACCTCTTTCATCTCGAATCAATTAGATAATACTTATTAATAAAACTACAAAATATAGCTGAAATATTACATATTCAGTAGCAGATCTAGCCTATGATTTCAGATAGAGCAACATATTTTCCATATAAAGTAACATACTTGAGCGGTGAACAAAAGAGTAGAAAATATTGTTACATGTGTCTTACTTACATAAGATAACCAAATATAGTTACATGTGTCTTACTTACATGTGCCTTGTAATCAACACTAACTCATTGCAAATATGGCAAGTTTCTAGTTTCAGATAGCCAAAAACTAAAAAGAAAAATATTTTTTTATGGAAGGTTTGGAAAATTTCAAATAGGGCACTACCCAGAGCTGGCTTCATTTGCCTCTTACCCTGACTATATTTATTAGTAAAATTATTGACCAACATTGCATGAACCTAACAAAGGTATAGTTGTCCATTGTTACCTCTCCTTTCAATCGAGGATACTTCAATGTCAGTTGCAATAAAAATATGAAATAAGTAACTAATTAAGTGTAAAAAATATATATCATATACAACTTGTATGGCCAAACAATCAGATCTTTCTTTGATTTCTCAAGAGTATTCTTGTATCGAACAAATTTATAAAAGAATGCAAAATGTGTAGTACACTATCCTTGTACCGTATACAATATGCACACACACATTAATCCCAAAGAAAAATGTAATTATCAATAATAAAGCCATTATATGTTGATTAGTGCATTGTGCAATAAAATTTCACTACAATGCAGATTTAATCTACGCATATACAACTTACCAACATTATTCATGAAGGTACATTCGGTATAAAGATGGGAAAATAGAAACTGTGAGAATAATACATATCACCCCAATTGTAATAGTAAAACCCAAGAATTTTAAATACTGCATTAACCGATTAGTCTTCCTCTGTGTGTCATGCATGCAGCTCATCGAAAATGCCTTGCTGTTGTGACTTATATATTGTGACCTGCTTGAAATTCCACTATAATGTTGCAAGTTCATCCTGATTGCTCTAGCATGATGGTATCAACACAATAGGTTGTAGGCTACACACATAGCTCACTCCCTCCTTTCAATCACAGCACCTTCTAGCTATCATAGCCGCTCATTCAATCTCAAATCGCCTCCATTTCAAGCTTCTGGCTTGGCATCAATTAGCCATGACTTATGCATGTATATCACGTTAATTTGCATCAGCTATCTTTAGTGTAGTGAGCACCATGTCTTATGGGCTTCAGATTCAGCTATCATCGGCATGTAATATGTAACGAAAAATTTGCATCACTTTTAGCATTCAGATTCAGCATATTACCACTTGATTATGTAATAATGTGGGCTAAGTTGCAAGCAATGAGCATATTTATCCTTCCATTATAAACAAATAATACGGTTCTGATCATATTTATCCTTCCATCTTAAAAAAATATTTCGATTTTGGATAAAATATTCCCAAACAACCATTGTAAAACTTTCATTATAAGATATTGTAAGGACTCAAGTTGATGTCTCAAAACTTAGTATATACTTATGCAAATATTTAATAAAATTACCATTTATATATATAATAGAAGCCAAAAAGAAACTGTAAAATTTAAGTTTCCAAACTACCATCTTCAAATCCAGAAACCTATTTTCCGACTAACAAATATCAACAACTTAATCCTTTGCTTCAAATACATAATAACCTAACAACGTCTGAAATCTTAGTATATGTTCCTCATACTGATCGTACACTAAGAACAACTAAATTGACTAAATATATTCTCACTACCTTCAGATTAACACTTGTAAGAAAATGTGAACATGAACGTGAAGCCATAAAATGATTACTTCATGATTTAACTATCCAAATTCAAAGGGAAGTTTCAAGATAAAAGATTAAATTTTATTTTTACAACATTCGTATTCATTCATTGTCTGGATCAATACCATTAGATTTTATGATAGTGCATAAAGTACTTAACCGTATTGTTTTGTAAGATAAACATAGAAGTATTAGGTAACAAAAACAATTGGATCATTAACAAAAAAAAGCAATAAGAAAACCCCAGTATCCAGTCCAAATTCATTGCTAAAATTGTGAAGAGAAAGATACCTTCGGCAAAAACTGAAATTGGTTATTAAGCAGATTGTGCCTGAGAAGTGCAACAATTTCCACAAACACTGAAATTCGTCTCTTCAAAGCTGAGACCAACTACAATACGAATGGATCAAATTGACTGCATCATATAGATACTAAAAATAGTATATTGCAACAGAATATCAGTAGAGTCTTGGTACTTCAGCAAACAAATAGATATGTACTCTTAAACGCTACTGATTTACATGCATTATAATTACTTTGTAATTGATTTAGTCAAGTTCAAATGCAGAAAATAACAATTGCCAATTGGTTCTCTCATTTTCACATATCCACAAACTAAAAAGTCAAGCATACATAAATTACATTTACCTGCAAGTTCAGCATACATGAGTGGTAAGACCAAAGAACAGAGAATATAGGATATTGAGTGTAGTATGATCCCAAATTTTACTGTCAGAAATTTTAGCATATAGCAGCTGTAAGTTGTAATCTGGAAAGGCAAAGAAAAATTATTTTATATGCAAAATGAAATACGTTCAAAAATCTACCATTGCCTTTCATTCTCTCCTTAATGTCTTTGCATATTTCACATATTTATCCCATATATCCCAATGGTAAATCAAAGCTGCAAAATAAAATAATAGCTTTTATTAACAACTAATAATTATCAACAGTTTAAGTATGAGAGCACCTAAAATATGCTGATGGGTTGTGCCTTATGGAGCCATATCTTTCCAGGATTCTGACCGAAGAACATGTACTTTTGGTATAACATAATACAACTTTTGGAACCGCCCTATGATCATTTTTTAATGAAATTGAGTGTTGATAATTTTGCTAATGTTTCAAATTAAACAGTCAAAAACTTCATCCATAACATATATATGATGTAGGAATAGCATTGCTACCATACATACAACACTACACAAATGTTTTAACATGAAATGTTGCTTTTTTCCAAAATCAAAGCATCTTTCTAAATTATTAAAGAACTGGCTAAGAGATGAACAAAGTTATGGTACCGAATCAACTAACCACATCTGTGTTTGTATCAAACCAAATGAAAACCATATTTTAATTTAAATTGAAATCATACAGCTTAGTTTACATGTAAATTTTCAAGTATATGCCTAATGAGATCGTGGATATCAAGACTTTCACTGAGTTTGGCATAATATAATGTATTTTTGACATAAATAAAATTAACACACAACATAATAAACTGAAAATGCATTGCATACTTAAATCTAGATCATATAATTTCTTTGCTCAGCCAGTTAATTTTTTGAGGAATATCTCTCTTCTAATATAATTTGCACTTCACTAATAAAGCATGCAATTAGGAAAACAATCAAAAAAATCATTTCAAAAAACCTTACTGGAAATTGAAGGCTATAAAATGATGTATGATTATATTATGATCTTGAAGTAAGTTAATAATAGTTTTTGCTTAATTATTTAGACTTGCTTTCTTATCACTTAGCGAGGAAGAAATGTTGTCCACTATTTTACTTTGGGAAGAATTTAAAATAAGAATAATTATCAATTATCAATGATGGCCAACTGATATAATATTTGTTTCAGGCACACATTTAGTAATGACAGAACGGGGAATAGGGGAGTAAATTTTAAGTATTTAACAAATTGTTATTTTTTTCATTGAAAAAAATATAAGAGCAATCCACATTGTTTATATAATGTTTACTCCTGACCATGCCAAAGATGTTTTGATACAATAAACATTGTTTTAATATAGCATATTGAATGTTTTTCAGCTATAGTCCTGGACCCACTATATAAATGCAAAATCAGTAATAGCAACACTTGTAATTATGACAAACAGGGTGCAAGTAGTGGTAATGGTGTAAAAAATATTCAATCACAAAATGTACTGATGGTGCAATTTTTTTTATCCATATCCATTGGAGAAAATATACAAATGATTTAACAAAGTAGAATATGTGAAAACTTGTTCTTTGTTAAATAAAAAAATAAACTTATCATTGTTTCAAAATCCAAAAAAGGATCAAATAAATAAAATCATGCAATCCACATATTATCTCATTATTGATTGTCCTTTTTTGTAAATGGCATATCTGCACATACATGTACGGAACTTAGAGAAACATGTAAATACTGACATTTGCAGGGAATGGCTGTAGGTAAAAGAAAAAGAAAAATGACTGTGGTAAGATATTTATAATTAAGATCTACCCATTGGTAAGATAATGCATTTGAGGAAGGAGAGGTAATAAATTACATTTACTTACCTTTTAAGATAGAAAAATTATCATATTGCATAAAAATTCTTATAACAAAATGAACAAATTTGCGTTAAAAAAATGAACAGAAGTACGAAATCAATTAATTACTGTAAAAAAAATGAATCTTTTACTTGAGTATAAGTTTATGCTAGTTTAGATGAAATAATGCATTTGGGGAGGGAGAAGTAATCGATTACTATTACTTACAGTTTAACATGGACACTTATAACACACATGAAACAAATTTACAGTAAAAAATTAGCATAGGTACCAAACGGATTCTGTAATCAACATTGCCATTGAAAGTGCTGATAAACTGAGAGCAAAAAAAAAACTGTGAGTAATATTACTTAATTCACAACATAAGAGTTAGGGTTTGAAAGTAAATTGGATGGCGTTGTTAATTACTTGTGATAAGAATGGGCAAAACCTAGAAAGCGTTTTCAAAAAACCATTTCAACAGATCTAACTTACAAAGATGGAGTGAAGAAGACAATCGCTTAGATCAATTTCAAGTTATAAATTTGATTCATAGAGTGGTAACTCATCGTTGGATCGACAATTAAGTTACTTAATCTTATTTCGTGAATCACAAATCATATTGAAAAATTGAAAAACCATCTTTGACATTATAGACTCAGAAATCAAATCAGAACCAATGAGTAACAATGTCAAAAGTTGTATGGATTCAGTGGTTTTGTTTATAACAATATTTCTTCAAGAATCAAAAATTAGATTGGAAAAATTATATTTAAAATTCACAAATCAGATCAATCGGAAAAAAAATGATTAATGATGCCAAAAATTAAAGGAAACCGAAACATGTTAACATTTTAATAGAATATATGAATTATGAAGAACTGTAACTTCAAGAGAAAGAAGGCGGTAACACCTAAGCTATCTCTGGCGACCTATGCAATTGCATGCCGTGGACGCTACATCTCTGGTTGCGCTTTCAGTGTTGATTCTGAAGTGAAAGAAATCAATTTCTTGGGATTGGATTGGATGATGGTGATAAATGAAATCTAGGTTTTGAGTTATTGAATTTAGGAACGGGGATGAATCTGGGAAGAGACACAGTTAGATTTTACGAACGGATAAAAGAATTGGGAGCGCATGCGGAAATAAGGGCATTTTGGGTATTTCAGAAAGACGCGGTTGAAGTTAGTTCATTGAACTTTCATTATTAGTAGTAAAGATGTACAATATATATGTTTATATATATATATATGTATGTATTATAAAAGTAGTATTAGATATGTTCTATAGTTATGTACCTTTACAGTAAATTGCTTATTATGAAAGCTGTAGCATATAGAAGTAGCATACATATATATTTTATAGTGTGTGTGTATATATACATATACAAAGTTTATGTTGCACCAGGTTTATTGTTCATTTCGGTTATGTTTTATAAATCAAACATTTTTATATTTTTATATACTATATTGGTATACATCTGATTTGTCGAGTTCATATATAAGTCATATATATGGTGTTGTAAAGTATAAGTTATTTACATACTCTAATATATATAGGTTTATATAAGATTTGTATGATATGCTAGTTATGATATGTATATATAAGCTTATAGAAGTTTGTACAATCTGTTTAGTTATATATGTAAATTATATAAGTATATATATAGTTGTCCAATGTATGGATAGGTTTCTATTAGTTTTATATGACTGGTCGAGTTAATTTCTAGCAAGTGCAATTATAAATATAAGTTTTATATGTCTGGAATGAAAAATTAGCCAAAAGGGCCTCTTTAGCAAGTGCAATTAATTTCTAGGACACACAACAGAAATAATTAATTTTAAGGACAAAATGCAAAATAATTAGTTTCTTAGGCCTAAAAACCTATGAAATTATATCCTTGAAAGTAATTGGACTGCTGACTTTTTCCTTAAAAGTAATTATTCTGCTGACTTTGGCCTTGAAATTAATTTATGTGGATGTGTGTCTTAGAAACTAATTGGACTGAAGTTTTTCCTTCTAGTGAAATGCCTCTTGATTATATTTGTGGAATTCCAATTTGAATGTTTGCAGTAAACATGATATGTTAGGTTGATATTTTGAAATGAATATAATGTATATATAAGTATTTATATGAAATATATCTTGTTCATCGATCTCTTGTCTATCTTGACTGACATTCTCAATATCAAATTTATCGCAGCAAATTCCTAACTTGTCGCTGTCCCGCTAATTCGTGTCTGTATCCCTATGCTTGTCCTGTTATTTCTCTAGCCTCGAAAGGTGAGCAATCACTCATGATTAACATTCTCACATTTATTAAGTTTGATTTACTTGAAACAAAAATTGAAATACGCTGCCAATTTGAACTGTTAATTATTTAATAGTTATATATGAGATGCTACTATCTGTAGTTGTTCACCTATGGGATATGACACCATATCTTGTTGTTTATATTATATTTTACTGTTATTGATGTTATATGCCCATTGTTGATATATTAAATTATTATCAAATCTATTCTCACTCTGCAAGTTCCCTGTTAGCAAAAAATTCCATAGGGGTTGAAATGATATACACGAACGATCTTATAGAATAGGGGAAAATCGTTATGGGTTGAAATGATAAACCCAAACGATTTGATTTTTAATTTGGGACTGCGGGTTGAAATGATATATACCCATAGATATGTAAATTAAGGATTGAAATGATAAATACCTGTATCACTTAACCGTAGGATAGAAAATTATATACGGACATCGTGGTCTATAATTTGAAAAATGATTTCCAAAGTTTGAAAGGAAATATATGTTTTAATGAATATTGATTTTTCAAATATAATAAGTATAGGCTATTTTTATATATGTATAAAATCTAGATTTTAAAATAATATGTTTTGGAAATTTTAATTTATAAGTTAATTTTGAAAATATAATTTTTAAGATTTTCTTATAATTTTATTATTTTTAAATTATATAAAAATAGAATTAACACAATATACATTTAATTACGAGATTTAATTTAGTAAAAATTTAGTTTAATTAGTATATAATATGTTTTAAATTATTTATTTAAAAATTTATATTAATATTTTAAAATCGATTTATCTTTAATAATAAAGGGTGGAAAGATAAATTAATGTTGACTTGGAATTTAAATTGGTTAATAATTGAATTTAAGAAAGAATTGATTTAATTTTGAGATTTTGAAAAGATATGATTATAACTTGATTTGACAAAAATAGATTAAATGAATATTCTCAATTTTGAATCAAACTGAGATTAAATATTCAATATTGATTTAAATATATGAATTGGGATTTAAATAAATTGCTTCAAAAATGATTAAGGGAACAATTTCAATTTGAATAAATTTAAAGTTAAATGTCGAAATATAAATGAAATTTATATAGTAAATGTTTGAATATTTAAAACTTGAATCTTTGAACTTTAAATTGAAATGGTTAAACTGGAATTGAATGGTGGAATTTATGATGATTTGAATCGATTTACGGAATCAGAGGAAACTATTTTTATTATGTAAAGTATTTTTAATATATAAAGTATTTTTAATATATAAACTATTTTAATATATATACTATTTTCAACATCTAAATTGTTAGGAGGAACTGTTATGATTGTGGAAGTGCTATGATTTCAAAGTGTTATGATTTCAAAGTATTCTGATTTCAAAAGTGTTATGATTTCTAAAGTGTTACAATCTTTGAAGAGTGTTATAATTCGGAAATGGATATTATTTAAAGTGCATAATAATATTGAATTTATATGATTTTGAAATGAATATAATATTTTAATAGGTAGTATGGACTATTTGAAATGAGATAACCATGGTGTGAAATAAGCATTTGGTTGTTAAAGAGACCAGGATCGGATATTGTTATACTATCTATGTAACGATCCTGACTCGACCTTCGAAAATCGGCACCAAATACATCATTCGTATTCCAATGCCGTGGATTCAAACGTCAACTCTGGTTTGCCGGAGCTTATAACACATTAAGTATAACAACACAATGGAAGAAAACGAATAATATCATTGATATACAACAGTTGATACAACAAAGATACAACGAATATCAATGCATATATCAGAGCAAGAATACAACAGCGAAAAAAACAATAGGAAAGCACAAAACTCAACAATGGAAAGATAATGTCTTCAATGCCAAATCGTAAAACTCGAATCACCCTCAATGCTTAACTAAGAAAACTCGATCCACAAAGCGATTTCCAAAATCCAAATGGATTCAAAGACCAAAAGACTTCAAGGATTTCCAAAGCTACATCTACTATTTGGTTATCTGAAAATCCCAACTCTAGACCGCCCGTGTGGAAAATTATGGGCACCCAGAGTTTAGGAAGGGAACAATACCAGGTCAGTCATGGGGCTGGTATGAGCAAAAAAACAGTTTTATCTTTTAAAACAAACAACAGAAGAAGTAGGAGAAATTCGTTATGCTTTTGGAAAATGAAACTGCCATAAGGTGTGACGACCCGGAAATTTTTAACATTTGAAATGGCATATTTAATCGATTTTAAATATTTGGAGGTTAGTGCAAGTTGAATTTCGAATATAAATATGAATTTGACAATTAAATTATTAAATTAAATTAATTTATTGAAGTTGGATAAAAATTTGAATTTTTCAGTTTCCCGCTGATTAAAAATATTTCAAAGGGTTGTAAAATTTATATTGATAATACTGAGGATAATAGAAGGTTCAGAATTGAAATTAAAACTACTTTGCTCAGTTTTGAAATTTTATCGTTTTAATCGATATTTAAAAATAGCCTTCCGAGGCACAGTCTCAGAATTCAACGAAACCAATTCCATTGGATCCGTAATAGTTAGTTATTGTCGGATTTCAATTTTCGTAATGTTTGGAGTTGTCGTTTGGCCGTATGATAAGCAAATGCATTGAAAATTAAATCGAAATTTAATTTAATAACTGGTTCAAAAAGCTATCTTCTCCATACGATCGAATTAGGACTCGAAAAATTTTCCTTTGTGTTCGGAATGGTGGTATAACACTATAAATGTCTGGCGGCACGCCTCTATAGGAAGTCAAAAATTTCATGTTGTGTTTGTCGATATAATTTAAATTAGAATATATTATACCGTAAGTCAACACAGCAGCCTATTTTCTTTTAGTATCAAAACTTTTCTCTGAAGCACTACAGCCTTCCTCCATACGCCAACGTCTTGTCCTTGTCTCCCCATTTCTTTACAAATCTCAAGCGAATTCTTTCAAAAGCAGAAACAAAGAAATAAACTTTAATGGCCACACCTTCAAAAGAGAAAACATCTCGTTCCCCCTTCCCAAAATCAATAGGATTCGAGCTGGCCTCGTTCAAAAGGAAAAAAATTCACAATAAGAATCGAAATTGATTCAATCTAAAAGAAAAAAAATACTGAAAGCAAAATCGAATTGAAATCGGCTCGATTCCAGGAAGGTATCGGACACGATTCATTCGATTGAATTCAAGACTTCAAGAAGGGAGTTCGAGCTCGCGATTGGGGAAGCAACTAGAAAGGAAATCGGGGACGCGATGGTGAGGCGGAGTTCGCGACCTTGTCGCGATGGTTGTTTCCAGGTGGTGGCTCGTGTGAGATATCGCGAAGGGTCGCGAGTCACTGGGTAGGTTCGCGTTCGAACGAAGGCATCTTAGGGTTGGACAATGGGAAATCGAACAACATCGAGGTCGCGAATTCAAGCTTAGTGGTGGGGTGCCGCGGCATGTTCGTCGAGCAGTGTCGATCTTGCGGTCGTGTTGTTGGTGGCTGATGTTCATTTGGGGCAGTAAGGTATACAGTTTTTTTTATTGAATTTTATAAATATATATATACAAACTTAGAGGAAAAAGATTATATATTTTGGCATACTGTTAAAATCTTACTGTAAGGTTAATTCCTGTAATCAACTAAGTGTTAATGGAGATAGATAAATAATGATATCCAGAATGTTTTTTTTGTAGGTTAAGGATAAAGGAAAGAAAATATTTTGTTAAAAAGAAATTAGTTTTTAATAAAAACAAACAACGAACAAATTTTTAATTTTGAAAATAAAATCAGTGGTTAATTTAAATTATCAAATAGAAATTTAATTATTCGATTGGTTTGAACGTTAATAAATTTATATAATGTTATTCAAGGTTAAAATTATGAAGGAAACAAGCCGAAAATGGAAATGGACTACAAAATAAAAGCAAAGGTGAGATCTTCTCACTCAAGTTTAAATTGGAATTTCCAGTTTGATTTTTAATAGTTAAATTTAAAATTGTTGATCGTGTGCTTGGATGATGGTTGCTATTATTTGTTTTGAAATAGACCCTATACGCCGCATAATAGCGGATGATATTTTTATAAATCCCATATACCGCGATATTCCACCTCGAAGTGGAATTGGTATTTAATTGTCGTGCTAACGTCTGTGGATGCAGGGAAACATGTTGGAGGGATCCAACTGGATTCCTCAAACATTTGAATTTGTTTCATTTGTTGTGTGTTAAATTATTTATAATCTCTACGTGATTATATTGTAATTGGAATCATTGTAGGCTAAAATTTAGCCGAATATATTTTTGGTATTGTAGGATACCAGAAATATGAAATTGGAGTTTTGGAAATTAAAGTAGAAAAGTCTAGACCGTTACATTAAAATATGAAAGTTGATTTTTTTATAATCCGATCGAATTAATTCCAAAATATGGGAAAAGATTTTAATAAATGGATTTTGAGAAATGTTGTTGAGAAGTTGAAGGATTTATTTAAAAATATGGATTTTAAATAGTTCGGGAAATAAAAATAAAGGACTTATTTTAAAAGAAAATAAATTTGGAACTCCATTTGAAATTTGGTTTGGTGCCTGAAAATAAATTTTTGGAAATCAAATTGAAATTTGATTCGATGTTTGAAACAAAAATTTAGAAATCAATTTGGAAATTGATTTTTGTGATCGAAAATAAACCTTTGGGAAATCCATTTGGAGATTGATTTGGGTGTTTGAAATAAATTTGGAAATCAATCTGAAAATTGATTTGGTGTTGAAAGTGAATATTTGGGAAACGATTTGAAAACCGTACATCAATGGATATTTCGAAATTTGAATTCACAATGGAATTTATAAAGGAAAGGGAAATTGTTTTAAAAATAAATATTGGTTTATTTTTAAAGTGTGAAAAAGGATTTGCGGATTTGGAATGTAAATCTAAAATAAATCAAGAAGGGTTTATTAAATTGATCTAAGTGAACCATTTTGAAATGAAAGTGCATTTTCCCTGGAAAGCCGAGTATGTTTTGAAAGTAGCTTTTAAAATATAAATTAGAAGTCTAAAGTTGGTTTTAAAAGAATGTTTGGAAAAAAAATTATTTACTTAGGTTATTTGAAAAACTTTAAAGTAAAGATTTTTTTAATTAATTATAGAAGTGATTATTTAAAGATTTAGTTGATATATTTTTTAGAAAGTGGTTATTTAAATAGGTATACCCGATCTACTACCTTTATTTTAAATTTAATTTGGATTTGAAGTTTTATATAAGATATTAGTATAATAGTTTCTTAACAAATATTTAAACAAATGTTTTAAAATAGTTTTATCTAAATATTTCCAAGTATATTATTTGGACAAGTGATTTGAATTATTTAAATTACTTGAACTCGGTAGACTTTCAGTGGAAATAAATAATATCGGGAATTTTATTCCGGGAGTGAAAAGTGATTTGAAATTTGTTTTCAAACAGTTGAAGTGTGAAAACATATCTTGCAAAGATATTTTGAAAATAAATAACTGGGGGAAAATTATTTGAAATCCAGTAATTGTTGTGAATGTTGATTGATAGTTAAATAACCGACTATCAATATTTGCCTTTAAATGGCGTTTGAATTTCGATGCGACCGGGGGTCGGATTCCAAGTGGATATCCGAAAACCACGTCGAACCTTTGTGATTGTGATAGATCTTTTATTTAAAAGATCGAAGTAGAAATTGTTGTGATTTGTTTGAAATCTGAATGAATACTTATTTTTAGAAATAAGCGCTCATTATTCGGATTAGCCGGGAGAGGATCTTTGTGTCATATAACCCATTCGGAATAATGATAGGCGAAATGGGATTGCATTTGAAGACCGGTGGTGTAGACCGGGTATTTGCGAGAATGATAGGATGACCTATCGATTGCCTCTGCAGTGAGTAGCTACGGTATAGAGATTCCCTAAGTGATGGGAAGTCCGATACGAATTGTGAATACTCGGATTGCAAGGGCTTCTTCGGAAGTGCCTTCGGTTCTGTTCGAACCCGGAACAGACTTGTATGGATGTGTGTCTGACGTTACAAATTGAGATGTAAAGCTGGTTTCTATCAAATACATTTCTATTGGTGGCGGAGAATTTATTCTCTTAGCTTAACACCCTTCTCTGAGACGTACAAGCTCAGAGGTTTTGTAGTTGATGGTTACTAGTGATACATTCCCAATTTGGTAATGTGGCATACGAAGTGCTGCTGATCATTTGTTGATCGAAGCATGGCATTGTGAAAAAGCATAGCTTTGTGGACGAGACTTCGTCGAGCCTCACAACCCGAGAATGGTCGAAACAGGAATGTTGCAAAAAGTTTTTAGGGGTCGCGCCCCTAGGGTATGTCCATTTTCTTCTGGATAAAGGGTGGTATCATGGTATAGAGCCTAGATATTTAACTCATGTGGACACTGTAAATTTATTACCGTGTGATGTTGCTTTGTGGTTGAGGATCCTCGGATAAAGGTCGGTAACGACCAGGGATGGCATACTCATATGTGGAGTTATCTATGTTACAGCTTCATTGCATCGGAAGCATGAGGTAACTCGGCCTTGTGTTAGCAGAGATCCGGTTAGGTTCTCGAGGCGTCCTTCCAGAGGCGTACCCATTTTTGTGTAGGAAGTTCCTTTGCCTGACCATTTGTTGGAAATCTAAAGAAATAATACCCGTCCTGTTCGGTTTTAGTTGTATAACCTGCCATGGAATATGGCGGTAATCTGCTATTGAACATGGTAGCTATAGTAGGCATACGACGAAATGTTGTATGTTGGCTAAGATTAATACTAAACTTTCGAAAGGTTTTCTGCACTATGCACTAATAATAATATCGAAAGAATTTTTCGTATTAAGCATTTTTAACTATCATAAAACGAAATCTCCTCCAAGTGTGCGTTTGCATTGTGTGTGTGGGGGGGGGGGGAGGCCTTATGGCAGTTTCATTTTTCAAAAGCATAGCGGATTTCTTTTATTTTCTTTGTGAAAATAAATGTTTTTAAGATCTCACACCAGTTCCATGACTGATCTGGAGTTCATTGTTCCTTTCTAAACTCTGGGCGACCACCAATTTCCATTCGGGCAGCCTAGAGTCAGGTTATCAGGTCATTCTGCAATTCAGGAGTTGTTGTGGAGATCAGGAGCAAGCTGGATGGCGGAGCGTATCACTAGTATGTTATATTTTCATTCGCTGTTTATTGTTGTAACACTCTGATAGTGTAATGTGATGTAATGTAATGTAATAACTGATATAATAATTCTATTTAAAGATATTTATTTATCTATTATATTTGTTCCGCTGCGATGTGTGAGATTCTATTATTTTTTCTGTTTCTTCTTCTACCTCTTCTTCTTTAAACCCTAACGATTCGGTTTTTGGGCATTCGACCGTGCGACATTTGACACAGTGGACGTATCGATGTCGACTTTCGGAAGTCGAAAAGTCGGGTCGTTACAATGTGGTATCAGAGCAATTGGTTAAGCGACAACCTTGGCTCTGTTGGGTGTTACTCATTAGAGATAGAGTTAGCAGTACTCTAGAATGAGTTTAAGTGTAATAATAGATATGAGCATGTATTTGTTAGTGAGTATGAAATTGTTTTATATTGTTTTGACTTATCTGTTGATTGTTTATAGATTCTGGTCGGTGCAGTTTGGCCAACTGTATTGATAAGGGTTTCTAAACTCTTAAACAAGACAAATTGACATGATATTGTTTTAAAATCGGGTAAATGAAATAATTTTACCCAAAACTATTTTTGTATATAAAAGAAATGATTTTCTGTAAATTTTCATGGTATATTGTTGCTTGGTTGTTAGGAAGTGATGATATTGAATCATCATCATTATTGTATGGAAATTTAATAAGAACTAATGGTATAACCAAAGACTTGGAGATAAATTCATTTAACAAATGAAATTTATAAATATGAATTGAAAGGATAAGGGAATGAATTCATATACGAATGGGAATTGTAAATGTAAATTGTAAATGTGATTTATAATTTGGAATAAAATTCGTTAATGGAATGAAATTGGTAATGTGAGTTTATAAATGAGTTTTATAAATTGAAATGAGATTTGACTGGGATCAAGTTGAATAAAAAATCCAAATTTGGAAAAATAAAAATAAAATGGATTGAATTCAAGTAAACTAATATGATAATTAATTAATTCATGAAATAGGAAAGTTGAATTAGTTAAATTAAAACTTGAAATGTGAGTTAAATAAAAAAAATGGTTTGAATTTGGAGATAAATTCAAGTAAGTAGGAATGAAAATTTCCTTGTTATTGATAAAATTAATTCGAGATGAATTGAGAAAGGAAATTTGAAATAAAAAAATGGATAAGTGAATAAAACTAATTTAATTAAATTAGTAGATGGAATGGTTTGATAAATGAAAAATCAAATCAAGGATTTAAAATTGGAAATTGTTAACGAGGAAAATGAACTCGGGTTTTGAATAGAAATGATACAAAATGTAGTTATAAGCAATTAAATTTGTATTGAAACCTTATAAATTGCTTGTGGGTATTATTTTGAGTGCATTGCTTATGAAATCTATGTGTTCACTATTGAAAATAAGTGAAATGTAAATAAATTTCCTATATATGTCACTTATGTGTTTAAATTGAGTAAATACAGGTACAGGAGGGCCGTTTGGCTGGATTTGGTCGTGCTAAAATGCTAATAATAAACCGCTTTGCTTAAAAATGCTAAATGAGATACGCCTACGGAATAAAAATAGGAAATATGAACTGTTTTTCTTTTTTCCGACCGAGTGGGTCGATTTATATATATTTATATCTCTTGTCAAATTGCAAAAGCTCCTCCGATCGAATTAATTCCAAAATATGGGAAAAGATTTTAATAAATAAATTTTGAGAAATGTTGTTGAGAAGTTGAAGGATTTATTTAAAAATATGGATTTTAAATAGTTTAGGAAAGAAAAATAAAGGGATTCATTTTAAAAGAAAATAAATTTAGAACTCCATTTGAAATTTGATTTGGTGCCTGAAAATAAATTTTTGGAACTCAAATTGAAATTTGATTCGATGTTTGAAATAAAAATTTAGAAATCAATTTGGAAATTGATTTTTGTGATCGAAAATAAACCTTTGGGAAATCCATTTGGAGATTGATTTGGGTGTTTGAAATAAATTTGGAAATCAATTTTAAAATTAATTTGGTTTTGAAAGTGAATATTTGGGAAACGATTTGAAAATCGTATATCAATGGATATTTGGAAATTTGAATTCACAATGGAATTTATAAAGGAAAGGGAAATTGTTTTAAAAATAAATATTGGTTAATTTTTAAAGTGTGAAAAGGGATTTACGGATTTGGAATATAAATCTAAAATAAATCAAGAAGGTTTTATTAAATTGGTCTAAGTGAACCAATTTGAAATGAAAGTGTATTTTCCCTGGAAAGTCGAGTATGTTTTTGTTAACGTGAAAATCAGACGCTAACACCCCGGTGTGAGATAAAGTTGGATGAAAGCACCACCCGTGTATACGGGAACTACAAGCAAGTAGAGAAAATACAGGAAAAAGCAGAAAAGACAACAATTTTATAGTGGTTCGGCTCAGAGTAAGCCTACGTCCACTTTAACTCTCTTTATTATTGAATTTGATTACAACTTAACAACAATCTTCAATTACAACACACTTTAGACCAGTAGATCAAACTTTGATAGAGAATAATCTTCCGAATTCATGTTGAAATGATGTAGATTTCCTCTTCGAGATCGACGTAGTGTCTGTGGTGTTTGGAGTACTTGAAGTGTTGAATGAGTAGAGAATTCTGCAGAGTATCGGCGCTTGGAATGGTCGGCCAAAAAGTCCCCTCCATGTTTGAGGTAGGTTGGTATTTATAGAAAAATCTTCCCTTTGGATTGTAAGTCGTGTTCAACTCATGGTAACCCGTGGCCGAGTTAAGTTGGGTCGTGGGCGACTCAGCTGGTTTCTGGTTGTAGCACAAGTCCTAACTCGTTCACGAGTCAAGAGATCATGGCCGACTTATCTGACTAAGTCCTTGGTTCCTCGATGGTTCACTTCTTCAAAATTGCAAGTCATGAGCCGCTCACGAGTCAACTCTCCTACATAAGCATTGCGATTGCGGGCTACGACTCAGTGGTTTTAGGTGAGTCATGCTGAGTCGTGAGTCGCTTCTTTGAGTCGCTGACGACTCAAGGTAGGTCGTAGGTCGCACGATTCTGTGACTCGCGCAACTCCTCAATTTGTTGAGTCGGTAACTCGTTGAGTCGGCATGTCTCATAAACCGTTAACCTCTTGAGTCGTTCCGCTTCCCTTAAGCCGCCTTGAATTCTAACTCGTCGGCTTGTTGAGTCGCTTCTACCTTTAAGTCGTGAATTACCTTGAGTCGTAGACCCACTGAGTCGGTAAGATCTTTAAATTGATGAGTCGGTGCAGACCTTAACTCGTTGACAAAACGGGGTTAACATTTGCCCCTCGAAGTACACGCCTAAGTCGTAGGTCGTGTGCTTCGACTCATCTTGACTCGCGCATGCCGGTTCATGTTCCACTACCCTGGGTTATAAAAGGCATGAACCGTGACTCCTACTTCCTTCTTCTCATTACCAATTTCCTAAGTCGCATCTGCCATTAATACTTCTCCGAGCTCCCAAAGGCGATTTCAACTTAATTCACCTCCGATTATTTCGAGCATCACATTTGCGTAAGCAATCTTGCTGTTCTTCCGATTGTGGATCATCACTAACCTATGCGCCCTGTCCTCATTTCCGATCTGCCCCCTCGAGCCCTACGATTTTGGTTGCTTTAGTCATTAATGGACCTAGGGTTGTCTGATCTGACAGTTCGCGATCTGGGGCGATTTAGTGGTGTGATAGAACTATGATTGTTGACTGAGAGTTTATTGGGTTAACGGGTTAGGAATTAGGAGGGTAACGGGTTACTAACTTGAGAAGAGGTTGGTCGGTTGAAGGAAACGTGACGCTAACCTGGACGCGATTCAGTGATCTTGAGCGCAGTAATTTTGAGCGATTCAACAACCATCGCGACTTAATTCTTGACCGACTTACCAATCCTCGCGACACAAGTCTTAAGTCGTAGCCGGGATAAGACTTGAGGAATTTCACGTTGCTTCGAATTGAAGCCTTTTCTCGTAATCCTTAGGTCGTGGACGAGCTAGACAGATAACCAATGATTTGATTTAACCCGTAGGAAGAATTTCTTAAATCGTTGTCAACACTTAAGTCATCGTCGAGTCAACACTTAAGTCGTCGCCGAGTCATCACTTAAGTTGTCGCCGAGTCAACACTTAAGTTGCAGTTTACAATTTAGCTTGAACCTTGAACTTTAACTTGATCTGCTGAACTAAACTGTCTGAATATTGAATTGTTTGGACTTTAGCTTGTTAAACTTTGTTGCATTTTTCCATAGGTCACTCTTGCAAGCTAATAACCTATCTTACACAACATTTACAGAAAATTGGGACGAATATACTGCCACTGATTGTCCACATCAAATGACAGATTAGTTAATAACAATTAATCAACTTAAACAGATTGTGTGAACGAAGTGCTTTAAAACAACGAATTCAGGCAAAGTATCAAGGCAACATTGGAATATTCAACTAAACTTTCCTGTTTGCATTAACACTGTACTTGAACTTCAAATTAACAAGTCCTGAAATTTGATAGCCAATCAATTGTTAACGAGCTTAATTCCAGTTATATTTACTTGTTTATTTTTATTACTTTTGCACGACACTCCACACTTTTAGGAAACGTGCACCTTCAAATTTGAATATCCAGTTGCTTATGTGGAATGGCCTCTCATCAAGAAGAAGTAACAGAACAGATTGGAGAGGCTCTTCCAATAGCTGCTCCACTGATTGCTCCACCGGAAAGAGTTTCAACTTCTTTAAACTACCGGACGTTTAGCTTATTGCGTGCTCAGTTTGGCATCGTTGAAACTGATGCTATATTGCCAGGGCCAAATGATTTTGCTGATAGCCCTCCCCGTGGTTTCGTCACTTTCAACCGCCAAATGTGCTTGTTTGGTGCTATTCCTCCCTTCAACGAGTTCCTTCAGCAATTTCTAGTTCGATTGACTATCTCCCCGTTTCAACTGCACCCCAATAGTTACGCCATTCTGATGGGGTTGTGTGTTCTATTCATGAGAACCCTGGGTCGATTACCGAGCTTTGAAGAAATCTGTTACTTATGTTCTTTTACCAAGATTAAAGACCATCCTTCCATTGTTGTCATAAGGAGTGTTAGGAACCGCAAACTTGTGACTGACCTACCCGAAAGTGCTCATGGATTTTAAATCAGTTTTTCTTCGTTCGCTGCCCCCTAGGGTTTTATGCCATCTGGAGAGTAGGAAGTAAGATTAACTGCCTTTATTTTCCATTTTCGAACTTTTCGAATTTTGAGTTGTTAATCGTTAATTCCACTCTTTCCTTTTTCAGCACTTCCTTCTCTATCTAGAGATCCAGGCCATAAGCAAGTTTTTGAGAGACTGAGTGCCGTGGCCGCGGAAGAGAGAAGTGTAAAATTCTTGTTGAGGGATGAATTTTTGCACTAATACGGGCTTTTGCAAACCTCTCGCTCTACACACCCCTACGAAGTCCCAGACTCTCCGGCTAGAGCGTCGGATGCCCCCGTTTCTACTGACACATCCATACCAAAAGAACCCGCTTCTGAGGCTTCTCTAGTGAAGTGCTCCACTTCTGTTGATGTTGCGGGGTCATCTGGCAAACTTTCCCCGGTCACTGAAGAAGAAAAGCCTCAGGAATCTTCTCCACATGCAAAGAAGTCTGATGACGAAGAAGCCGGGAAAACCAGCCCTGTCAAGTAGAGCAGGGACGACACTTTCGAAGGACTGAGCGACCTCTTTGCCACCTCGCAAGAGATCTTTAAAGATGATCCTATTACTACCAGGGTTTCTTCTTCAGTAGTCGAGGCGACCTCTATTCTGCAACAGACCCCGTCAACTCAAGAGTTGATGTTAACTTCTACTCCCATAACTACTCCACAATTAAAGAGTGGTTCGTAGTTTGATGCGCGTAGTTTGCACATTACACACACTTAGAATCTTTCGGCACTTTTATACTTCTGACTTTTTGTATTTTGAAGAATTTCTAAAATTTATCTCTTTTTATTTCAGATCCTCTGATGGGACGCAGCGGATCCTACTATGATGACTTCCAGCGCTACGGGAGGCGTAGCCAATATGACTATAAGCGCTACCTCCCCTCTTACAGAGAATCCGATGAAGAAAGAGCCACCCGAAAGGCTCAAGAGAAGAGGGCTCAAGAGGAGCGTTATGAAAGACGAGAGAGGGAGGAGCGCCACGATTCTTCGCAGAGAGGTGACGATTCCCACAAAAGAAAATCCCATGATGACCGAGGAAAAAGTCATATGGTTGAGGATTCAAGCAAGCGAGCCCGACATGGTGAGAAGCATACCTCTACAACTCCTGAAAAGGTTACTGTCCCCGTCTCGCTTGACATTCCTTCCGGCTCTCCCGCTCTCGGGAAGACAGACATCCAAACAATAATTAGCAGGCCTAAATTCCAAGTTGGACCGGGCCCGGCCACTTTGCAAAGCCGGTTTCCACAGTGGTGCCTGAAGGGAGTGAGGTTCGACCTTGACTTGGTCCCCATTGACAAGTCTACCATGTTACGAAATCTCGATGCCGTCAAGCTTGATATTGAAAGGATGTCGAACTGGCAAAAACTTGTTGACGGACTCCAAAGGGTTAATCGTGCAAATATAGAGGCCATGCTCACTATGGAAAATGATAAAGCCGAATGGCAAAAGGTTCTTGAGCAACATGATACTGAAATGAGGAGCATCGCTACTTATAATGAAGAGCTTGAAGCAAAGGTTGAGGAACTTGAACAAGAGCTTGCTACTTCCTCTACTTCCTATACTCAAAAAGAAGAAGTGCTCCTAAAACAAGTGAGAGATGCTCATGCCAGCCAAAGAGATGCCGAAAACAGGCTTGAAGTGCAAAAAAGAATTAGCGAGGGCTATGTTGCTGATATTGAAGAGCTTCAGAAGAAAAACAGCTCCCAAGAGGCGGAGATTCAAATGCTTAAGCTTCAACTTTCCAAAGCTGAAAGGGAGCGCGATGAGGCCGTTGCCGGCAAAATTGCAGCTGAAGAATCTCACGAGGCAATGAGGACCAACATCAGCTCAACATTATTTGACTTCTACCTGCATAGCGTCTTGGGGCGCGGTAGCCTCGCCTTTCTAGGCCCCAAGTATGAAATTACTCTGGCTGAAGTTTGGGAGGCTGCACTCGATATGCTTGGCGGTAAAGGCGCTGGCTATGCTGAGTCAGCTCTTAAGGAGCATTATCTTGATGATGATGCTCGCGCCGCTCTCGCCGTGGGGAAAGAACAGCTTGCAAAATTAAGGGCCGAAACAGTGGCAGGAGAATATTCGGGAAAAACTATCTCAACTGTTCCAATTCAGCCTTCTCCTTCGGCCGAAATTGATATTATCGGTTCTAGTTCTCATTCTCTATCTCCTACCAAAGTTACCACCGAGATCACAAGCATACAAGGTGGAGATGAAGGCGACGAGAGTGCCGAGGCACAGGCTTACGAAGTTGATGTCAGGAAACCGACTTCTGCAGGTAACCCTACTGTTAATCTTGCCCAAGTAGACTGCTCATCTGCTTCTTACGAGCTTGATGAGCTTCTTGACTACTTCTTGAACCTCAGCGAACCTTTATCTCCGCTTTTTACCGACTTGAACTTTTTTCCTTCTGTAGAGAAAACGTCGAGCATCGTTCAAACTTCCCCACCTCCAATTATTCCTCCTCCATCTATTCAGGTGACTCCTCCTTCTGCCTCACAGCCGGGATCACAAGAGGAGCAAATAGAAGCTCTTCAAGACTTGGACGATCTCATTGCTTCACAAGAACACAAGGGAGAAGAAACTGAAGGGAGTGAGAAGACTCCAGAAGCAACTGGTTCCGATGATGAACCATTAGCTAAACTTCTTTCTCCAGGGAGTGGGTCTTCCTCCAAGAAGAGAGGAAAGCAGGGAGTTTCCAAGAAGAAGAAGAAGAAGGGATCCTCAACTGGCGAAGAAAAAACGAAAGAAAGTCCGACTGAGCCCCTTTCTCCTTCATCCCCTACTCTTACAAGCCGGCCTAAGAAGTTGGTTATCCGGCCAGGTGCGGGCACAAAAGGTGGATGGAAGAAGAAATGATGGCTCTGGTTCTGTGGCTTTCATATTGCTTTTTGCCTTTTTTGCATGTACTGACCGGAAATTGTGCGGGTACCGGCCCCCGTTTTCTTTATTTCGAAACTTGTATCTGTAAGAAACTGTAACAGAATTAAATAAAATGATCCTTTATTTGTACAAACTTCTTGTTTGAATTTGAGAATGCATTTATTATTCACTTTTGTACAAGTTTCTTTGCATGATATTGCAGTGAGCTTGTGGTATACTGTTCGAGCGCAATTTTACCGATGTAGTTATACCATGTTGCCCCTATACCATAAGCTCATTGCAATATTTTATTTTATGAGGAACTTGTACTTTTATTTTTTAGAGAATAATTATTCCATACTTGGAGGAATATTATTTCGTTAAAAAACAGAGTACAAATACGTTTTTACGCTTCATCCTTCGAAGATATCACTTTTTCTTTTGTGCATATGCACATTTTACTGAATGAATTCTTCTATGTGGTAAAGCGGGTATCTGAAGGGTACTTTAACTTCTTCTTAAGGAAGAGAATTTTCCAGAATAGGTGGATCATTCTTCCTTTGAGAGTTAAAGTGTGCCTTTGAAAAATTACACCTCTGAGGGGGGGGGGCTTTCTCACGTTACAACACTTGGAAGTTCTATTTCAATCTTGGTGAAACGTGTGCCTCCGAAGAGGTTTTTTCTGCTTGCTTGTGCCTCCGGGAGGAGGTCTTTTCATTTCTGCCTCTGGGAAGAGGTCTTTTTGTTTTTGTTGTGCCTCTGGGAAGAGGTCTTTTTGGTTTCTACCCCATGAGAGAGGCTTTTATTTTTCCCTGTTCACTGGGAAGCGGGCCTCCGAAGAGGGCTTTTCACATTTCATTTTACGGGAGTGTATCGACCGATGATGAAATGTGTGCCTCTGAGCTGGGTTACTGCCTGGAAGTTTGGCATTTCTTTCTCTCGGTTGGACGGATTTACGGGAGTGTATCGACCGATTATTCCGCAACTTTGTATCGAGAAAGATCTCTCTTTTTCTGGTTGGCCCGCCCGAGGTCTTTTAGCATTTCAACTGTGGTGAAATGGGCCTCCGAAGAGGGCTTTTTTCACGTTTCAACACCTGAAAGTTTTATTTCAATCTTGGTGAAACGTGTGCCTCTGAGTAGGACTTTTGCCTGGAAGTTTGGAGTTTCTTCCTCTCGGTTGGACGGATTCACGGGAGTGTATCGACCGATCATTCCGCAACTTTGTAACGAGAAAGATCTCTCTTTTTCTGGCTAGGCCCTCTCGAGGTCTTTCTCCTCCGAAGAGTTGTGCCTCCGTAGAGGTCTTGCGCCTCCGAAGAGGTCTTTTGTTGATCGATGCTTGCTTGCCCATATCTCTTTCGCCATCCATTCATGTTGAAGATCCTCCTTGTCTTTTGCAAGTGTCAACACTTTTTAGTTGCCAATAATTTCCCTTATCCAAAGAAATATACTTCACAGTTAGGTGAGTTGGTGGTGGTGGACACATTTTGCTTAACTGGCTATTTATTCAAACATTTATAGTTAGTTAGAGATGGTCCAATTCCACCCACATTGCTCACTCTTGTTTGAAGCACTTCTTTTGTAGGATTTGAGTGTGGAAATTTTTGATGGTTTAGTGTGTGTTTACTCGGTCTTGAGATGGGTAAGCTTTACTTTCATGACCTGCATTATTAAATCAACATTTTAATGACACAATTAATGTATTTTATATGTCGAAATAAAACAAAACAGTTTATAATAGTAGGGAACACAAGATTTATAGTGGTTCGGCCAAAAACTGGGCCTACATCTACTTTATAGCTTTTCATTATTCACTTGCTTTACAATTGCTTTCAATACAAGAATCATATTTTTGCAATTCTTTTTACAATACTTCAGTAAAGCTTTCAAGTAAAATAAGGACGCAAATGATTGCTGTTCCAAGCTCTTGGAATTGGTTCTCCTTCGACAGTTGTGAGTTTGAATGTGCCGTCAAGAAGCTTCGTGCCTATAACATATGGCCCTTCCCAGTTTGTCCCAAACACACCTGTGGTTGTCATGATTCTTTTCAGAATTAGGTCCCCAACTTCAAAGTTGCGCTGACGAACTTTGGAATTGAAGTGCCTGGCTATTCTTTGTTGATGAGCCGCAATTCTAAGTCTAGTCTCTTCTCTTCTTTCATCAAGGAGGTCAAGTGCTTCCAATTGCAGTTTTTCATTCTCATCTTTATCAAAATGGATTCTTCTATGTGTGGGGACTTCAGTTTCCACCGGAATCATTGCTTCTGATCCATATGCCAACGAAAATGGAGTATGCCCAGTCGCAGTTTTGTGGGTGGTTCTGTATGCCCATAGTGCAAGCGGTAACTTGTCAACCCAGCCACCTTTTGCTTTTTCCAGCTGCTTTTTGATGGTTGATTTGATGATTTTGTTTACTGCTTCCACTTGCCCGTGTAACAACCCGGGATCTCGCATTAATTAATTTTCGTCATTTAAACGAATAAGGTGCTAGCAAATTGCTGTTTGGAGTTTTTATTTTGGATTGAAATTCTTTTAATAATTTGTGAAATGTTGAGTGGGCCTTAAAAATTCAATTTCGACCCAATATTTCTTTAATATTCTCAATGCCGTTCCCATTCTAATTCAATTCGACCCGTCCCCATTTCTTTTTCTCATTCGTTTTTAAACCCTAAATTAAACATACGAGAGAAAATAAATGATGGCGGCTTCAATCTTTCGTGCTCGTTCATTCATCAAACTAGGGCTTCGTTCCATTGTTCCATATTAGGGTTGATTCTTGATTTCGCTCGTTCTTGCTTGCCGATCGATGGATCTGCGCTCGTCAAGATGGGGTGAGTAATTCCTATTTACTCACATCTAATTTAAGCTCATAAATAAGCAATTTTGTGATTGGATTTACATGACTTTGAATGGTTTTTGATCTGCGTTTGACGATGTTGTTTTGTTTGATTTTTGGCTATATTGTTTACTGCCTTTGGTAGTATTTTCGACATGGTTGTGATTGTTGCTTTAAATATTTGTATACTTGAACTCGGCTGAAACATTGTTCACTTTTGATTTTTCTCTGTAGTATTAATTTGAAACTGCTGTTTTATGAATTTGTTCGAGTTTGGTCATTGAAACTATTTTGATTTATGGTATTTTTGGTTCTGTGAACCTCTGCCTATACTCGAATTTGTTGCCTTGGTCATTACTAATATGACCTGATGCTGCCGACTTCGGGTTGCACTGATTTGCCTTGAGTTACTTGATCCTTAGTGTAGTTGTTGTTCCTTCTGTATATTTGCCTGCGTCACTTGTAACTGCTGCTACTTGTTGTTCGGTCTCGTTTACTTCGACTTTGTTTATGATTGCTGCATATGGACTAGATTGTGCAGTGTCAAGTGTACACTTTGTTGTACAGTCTCTTAGTTGAGCTTGCATTGGATCTGGGCAGTCATTGTATGCCATATTGGCTTCACTATACCTTCATTTATCTGTACATTTGAGTTTGGTCTTGCATCATGGGTCGCCATTGTTTTTATACTTTGAGTTTTGATGGCATTCCAATTTCATCTAGTTGACTCTGATCTGTTGGCACTGCTTATACTAGCTGTATTCATGAGTGTCTGTTGTATTAAGTAGTAGATCATCCCTTTTGCACTGGGATTCCTCTAGCCCATTTTCATTTTCCTTACTCGGGCCTATATGTATTTGGGTATTTTCTTGAGTTTCATTTTGACTTCACCATAAGCCTCATGGGTAATTACTGTCTGGGTCATAACTCCATTTGAGGTCCGGTTGAGACCATTTATCAGTTGCCAGTTTGCACTGTAGGTTTATCTCTTCTTTAATGGTGCTTGAGTCTGATACATTGCATTGATGCAGTATTCATTTGTATTTAGTCAATTATATTCATTTGTTTGTGTGCTGTGGTGCCATATCTTAGGTGCCCTCACCTTCATTCTACTGCCTTCAAGTAGTTTGTAACACTGCCTTTGTGTACTCGGTCTTCGGGCCTTTGTGCCTTGATGCTATTCCTTTATATGTAATCCGTGCATTGTTTTAAAGTACAGTTGCAACCTGTTGATTGTGGCAGTTTGCATCTACTGTACCCTTGCTTTCAT
Source organism: Allium cepa (assembly GCA_030765085.1). Taxonomy (NCBI): domain Eukaryota; kingdom Viridiplantae; phylum Streptophyta; class Magnoliopsida; order Asparagales; family Amaryllidaceae; genus Allium; species Allium cepa. The sequence continues at coordinate 964,162,338 of CM060928.1, forward strand.
GTGGTGACTGCAGTTTCGATTTGTATGCAGTCTTGCCCGTGTTGGTTTGCATTGCATTGATGCAATTGGATTTGTTTTTTTCTAAATTACACTTGAGTTGAATCCAGTATTTCGGATTTGACCTTGTGCCCATTTGTGTACATCATTACTATAGTGGCAAGGCAGTGCACGCAAGCGTGAACTGCAGCCACACGGTATGGTTTTATGATATTCTATTTTGTTTTGATTTATTGATCTTTTGCATATTCCATATGCTGTAGCGGCGAGGCAGTGCACGCGTGCGTGTACTGCAGCCCTACTCGAATTATCGTTTTAATTGATATTTCAATTGTTTGACTTTTTCGTTTATTCAATTCAATATGTTTTGAATCATATTGTTGATTTGGTTTAATTTAATGATTTTGTCGATATCTAATTATCTTTTGATAATTAGATTATGAGTTTCTAATTAATTATTTAATAATTGAATTTTGTCGTTAATTGTCGTTTAGGCAATTTTGTTGTTTTCTAAATTATCTTCATTAATAATCTTTTTAATTTATCTTCGTTGATAATTTGGAATTGCTGATTTGTTGTTTAACACGACTACGTGTTATATTTATCGTTATCTGATTTCTTTATTTAAGGATCGGATAGACGAGACTTATTGTGACTATAGTCTATTCGTTACTTAATTATTATCGCTTATGTGCACTAATAACTGAGTTTGAATTAGACTGACCCGCGTATTATTTTCTTTTGAATGTAATACTCGGGTCAGACCGAGTGTTTACAGGTTGTTGATATCTTACTTTGAGTTGCTGCTTGAGCTATGAAGTCTCTTCATATCTTATGGAGTGGTCGTCGTCATGTCTAGTAGTCGGTTTATTTGTTTAGGATGGTGTATATTCATGTATATTATTCATGATAATGTACTTGTATATGTAACTTCTAGAGTTGACGGTTGTAGTTGTATCATACGTACTGTATCACATGTATTGTAACTGACATCGGTTATATATATATGAGACTTTCTATTATATCTGTGTTCCGCATTTACATTATCTGTGTTATTATTATATATATTGTCCTAAACTATTATGAACCATCGTAGTTCGTCTTATACTAGAATTGGGTATGTCGATGGGAGTAAATAAATATGAGATGAAAAATAAAAATATATACCACTCCTATTGAGGTAACTAATACTAGTGTAAGGCCTAACTACGGATGGCCGCTCCTATCCAGCCTTATTCTTCGTGATAATAGGCAGTATTCCTTTTAATACTCTTTGTTATTGCAAGCATAGAGGTGGGGCGTCACAGCCCGTTTGCCTGCGGATGGGCCACTGTTGAGAAACTCTTCTGGATTTTGAATCGTTTGCAGAAGTCCTGGAATTCCTCACTTTCAAATTAAGTACCATTGTCTGTGATTATTTTCTACGGCACACCATACCTGCAAATGATATTTTTAGTCACAAAATTTATCATTTTCTTAGAGGTAATAGTAGCCAAAGGTTCAGCTTCAGCCCATTTAGAAAAATAATCAACTGCAACAATAGCATATTTAATCCCTGATTTGGCAGTTGGTAATGGCCCAATGAGATCCATTCCCCAAATGGAAAATGGCCACGGACTGAACATCTGTGTTAGCTCAGTGGAAGGTGCTCTAGGAATTTTGGCGAATCTCTGGCACTTGTCACATTTTCGAGAATATACAGCGGCGTCTTGATTAATTTTCTGCCAAAAATACCCATAACGGAAAATTTTCTTTGCTAATGTCTAACCACCCGTGTGATCTCCACATTCCCCTCCGTGTACTTCAGCTAGAATTGTCTTGGCTTCATTTTTAATTACACATCGGAGTAATGGCATTGAGAAACCCCGCCTGTACAATTGGCCGTCTTGGACTATATATCTGGAGGCTTTCCTTAGAAGCTTCTGTCTTTCTCTCGAATTTTCTGGCAAAGAACCTCTAAGTAGATAGTCAAGTATTGGAGTCATCCATGATTCTTGTTCCTGAGATACATTCATAATCCAGTCAACATCCATCTCGTCTGTACTTGGTGTTGACAGGACTTCTACGGGGACTAATCCCAATAGTTGAGCTTCACCAGTACTTGAATACTTCGCGAGGGAATCTGCCTTCATATTCTCTTCCCGGGGAATATGGTTTATTGAATAATGATCAAAATCTTCAAGAAGCTCCCAGGCCTTTGACAAATAAGCAGGTAAATTTCCTCCTTTAGCTTGGAATTCCTTCTTGACTTGGCATACGATAAGCTGTGAGTCATTGAAGATCTGTAATGTTCTGATATTTAGTTCTTTAGCGATTCTCAAACCTGCAATGAGAGCTTCATATTCTGCTTCATTATTAGTCGAAGGAAATTCCAGTCTCAGTGCATAACACAATGATCGTCCTTCAGGGGTCTCAAGGACAACCCCTGCCCCAGAACAGTAGTCATTCCTTGCGCCATCAACGTATAATTTCCATTTCACCAGAACGTCTTTAGTTTCCTCTTCCTCACTATCACCTTTATCTGTGCATTCAGCAATGAAGTCTGCTAAAGCTTGTCCGTTGATAGCTCTTCGGGGATGGTAAGTGATGTCATATTGACTGAGTTCAATATTCCACTTTAAAAGACGGCCCGAAGTTTCAGGGCAAAACAGGACCTGCTTCAGAGGTTGATCAGTGAGGACTTTGATGGGATGAGCTTGAAAATACGGCCTCAATTTCCGTGATGCAATCAATAGGCAATATGCAAGTTTTTCCAGCTTCGAGTAATTCATCTCTGCCTCAGTGAATCTTTTACTAATGTAATAGACTGGTCGCTGGATCCTTGTATCTTCTCGAACCAATGCTGCACTCAGAGCGTGAGATGATATTGCCAGATAGATGTAGAGATCTTCACCATTGTCAGGCTTTGAGAGTATTGGAGGCACTTCCATATGACGAACCAGTTCATCAAATGCGTTCTGACACTCGGGAGTCCAATCAAAGTTTTTTCTTCCTTTCTTTAGAGTGTCAAAGAATGGAATGCATTTATCAGTAGCTTTAGAAATGAATCGGCTCAAAGCAGCAATTTTTCCGTTAAGACTCTGCAGTTCATTCTTTGTTCTAGGAGCTTTGACCTCCTTCAAGGCAGTGATTTGAGCAGGATTAGCCTCAATGCCTATAGCGCTCACAATAAATCCCAAAAACCTTCCGGACTCCACTCCGAATGAACATTTCAACGGGTTAAGTTTCATTCCGTATCTTCGGAGGACCGCAAACATTTCCGCCAAGTGATCCATGTGGTCCACTGCTTTCTTTGACTTTACCAACATATCATCGACATAGACTTCCATTGTCTTTCCGATCTGTGGTTTAAACATGGTGTTAACAAGCCTTTGGTAGGTTGCCCCCGCATTCTTGAGTCCGAAGGGCATGACTTTGTAGCAGTAAAGACCAACATCCGTTATGAAGCTCGTGTCCTCCTGATCTGGCTCATGCATCATGATCTGATTGTACCCGGAATAAGCATCAATAAAAGACAACAATTCATGTCCCGCCGTTCCGTCCACCAACTGATCAATTCTAGGCAGCGGGAAACAGTCTTTGGGGCAAGCCTTATTCAGATTTGATAAGTCAATGCATACTCTCCACTTCCCATTACCCTTTTTAACCAGGACAGGATTTGAGACCCAATCTGGGTAAACAGATTCTCTGATGAAGCCATTCTCCATGAGTCGATCGACTTCTTCTTTCAACGCTGCTGACCTCTCTGGACCTTGAGTTCTTCTTTTCTGTTTTACTGGCGTGAACTTTGGATCGATGTTCAGAGCGTGTACCGCAATCTCTGGTGATATTCCACACATGTAGGCATGAGTCCATGCGAATACATCTAAATTTGCCTTCAAGAATGAGACCAGAATATTCTGAGCTGTAGTGTTGAGTTGTGAACCCACATTCAGCACCTTGTTTGGGTCCTTTAAGTCAACAGGTACCGGCACTGTCACCTCTACCGGCACTACTCTATTCTCCCCTGCACTAGCTTTTATTGGATCCATCTCTCTCCGGGCACCGCTATGTTCGCCAGTGCAGGGACCAACCTGTAGTTGCTACAAGGTTCATTCTTTGATGCGGACTGAAGGCGCCGCATCTTTTGCCATTTCTCTCCTCTTTGTTTCACGTAGCTCTGCTAGATAGCACTCCCGTCCCACGTTCTGATCTCCTTTAATTATCCTAATTCCGTTATCAGTGGGAAATTTTATAGTTAGACATCATGGGGCGAGAACAGCTTTGAATGCAGCCAGAGTCGGTCGGCCCAAGAAAGCATTATAAGCAGAAAATTCTTCAACAATTATAAAGGTCTGCCTTCGAGCTACCTTTCTCAGCCCCTCTCCGAGCTCTACAATCAAGTCTATAGTCCCAATCGGCTGCTTTGGCTGCCCAGTGAAGCCAACAATTTTCAATGACGAAGCCTAAACGTCAGCCATTGGTATCTTCATCTGGTCAAAAGTTTTCTTGAAGAAAATATTACACGAAGCCCCGCAATCGACCAGAATTCTTCTCACAGTGGCCGGGCCAATACCGGCAGAAATGACCAGAAGATCTATCGTAGGGGCTTCAATACCCATAGAGTCCCTAGTGCTAAATATGATGTCATCAGGGAAAGTTTTCAGTTGTTTCAATGGCGCAGCATCCTCTAATACAAAAACAGTTTCTTCTGCGGGTGCATGCTTCAGTGCTCGAGCATACCTTTCCATCTCACACCAGCTCCTGCCTGCTGGGTGAGGACCTCCCGTTATCACATTAATGACAGGCCTGTCTGACTCATGTTCTACGGCCTTCTCACTCGAGCTTGGATGGTGAGCGGGGACTTGTTGCCTTTGGACCGATGAGGTTATTGTGTCCCTACCCCTTCTAACATACTGTTGGAGCTTGTTCTCTTTCAACAGTCGCTCAATTACTTCTTTCAAGTGTCGGCATTTGTTAGTGTCATGACCAGGCTGATTGTGAAACTGACAGAATCTTCCACTTTTCTCCATTTTACCTCCAACCCTCATCTTAGGTGGCGTAGGATAACTGATATTATCTTTGGTTGCGAAGAAGATATTTTTAGGGGTATCAGTCAAAGGTGTGAAGTTGAAAGCTCGACCCTTCTTTGCATCCCCTTGTTTCTTTCTGCCGTCGTTCCCCCTTTTCTGAGCATTGGATTCCTTTTTATCTGGAGCATTACTATCATTCTTAATTTCCGCTGATGCCACCTTAGCTGGTGCTTGAAGGCTTTCCAGGCGCATGAACTCATCGGCTTTTTTATAGAATTTATCGAGTGAATTTGGTTCTTTCATTTTCAACCATTCTCCAAACTTGCTCGATTTATCAATTGCCCTCATCAAGTATGTTAAAACCATGCGTGGCTCAGCGTTATCAACCTCGGCCAAAGCTATGTTGAATCGATTCAGGAATGACTTGATGGATTCCCCTGGGTTTTGCTCCAGATTTGACAATGACATTATGTCCTTTGCTTTAGAGGCGTACAACTGAAACTGCTCCTTGAACTTCTTAGTTAAGTCCGAGAACTGATCAATGGATCTAACTGCCAGCTTGGTAAACCATAATAAAGCTAATCCTTCCAAATACACCGGGAAGTATCGGCATTTAATCTCATCGGATGCCCTGGCGCCAGTCATATGCCAATCATATTTATACAGAAATTCGTTAGGATCACTTGTTCCTTTGTAAGCTGGAATAGTGGGCGGAACAAATTTTCTCGGGAATTCAGCTTTCAGAATCCTCTCAGTGAATGGAGTTTTGCTTGGAGCAAAGCCCCACTCTTTCTCATCCTCGTCCTTTCGCATACTTTCTTTCATGATTTGACGGACCATTCCTGAAAAATACTCTTCATCATCCACAGGCCCTGCGGGGAAAACGTCAGCCATTCTTTCAGAGTTCTGCCTTGACAGTCGTTCACGAAGGGTCGTTTGAGGTCCCGATCCTCCGTCCTGAGGAAATGGCCTTTCGACAGGGCTTACCGCCCTTTGAGAAGTATTCCCTCTAACCCCCTGAGCTCTATCAGCAGAGTTTCCTTCTTTATTTATTGGCTGACGATTAGCCTCGAGCAAATCATTTAGCTTATTCAATATCAAAGTATTCTGAGCATTCTGAGCCCCTAATTGTGCATTTTGAGCATTTAATTGTTGATTCAATCCCAAAACCACAGCGTCTAATTCCGCTCGCGTAACTCCCACAGTTGGAGTTGTCTGACTTAGAGGAGGAGAAGTGGCGGTGTTCTCTTGAACATCATCAGATCTGGAAGATCTACGTTTCCTTCCAGGAGCCATAATTTCTGTTAAACTTCTGGTATTAACGGAGATTCTTTCCTCACAGTTTGGTGAAGCAATGATGTCAATATCCTGAGTTCGATACCTCTCAATGAAAGCACCAAAAATGTTAACGTGAAAATCAGACGCTAACACCCCGGTGTGAGATAAAGTTGGATGAAAGCACCACCCGTGTATACGGGAACTACAAGCAAGTAGAGAAAATACAGGCAAAAGTAGAAAAGACAACAATTTTATAGTGGTTCGGCTCAGAGTAAGCCTACGTCCACTTTAACTCTCTTTATTATTGAATTTGATTACAACTTAACAACAATCTTCAATTACAACACACTTTAGACCAGTAGATCAAACTTTGATAGAGAATAATCTTCCGAATTCACGTTGAAATGATGTAGATTTCCTCTTCGAGATCGACGTAGTGTCTTTGGTGTTTGGAGTACTTGAAGTGTTGAATGATTAGAGAATTCTGCAGAGTATCGGCGCTTGGAATGGTCGGCCAAAAAGTCCCCTCCATGTTTGAGGTAGGTTGGTATCTATAGAAAAATCTTCCCTTTGGATTGTAAGTCGTGTTCAACTCATGGTAACCCGTGGCCGAGTTAAGTTGGGTCGTGGGCGACTCAGCTGGTTTCTGGTTGTAGCACAAGTCCTAACTCGTTCGCGAGTCAAGAGATCATGGCCGACTTATCTGACTAAGTCCTTGGTTCCTCGATGGTTCACTTCTTCAAAATTGCAAGTCATGAGCCGCTCACGAGTCAACTCTCATACATAAGCATTGCGATTGCGGGCTACGACTCAGTGGTTTTAGGTGAGTCATGATGAGTCGTGAGTCGTGAGTCGCTTCTTTGAGTCACTGACGACTCAAGGTAGGTCGTAGGTCGCACGATTCTGTGACTCGCGCAACTCCTCAATTTGTTGAGTCGGTAACTCGTTGAGTCGGCCTGTCTCATAAACCGTTAACCTATTAAGTCGTTCCGCTTCCCTTAAGCCGCCTTGAATTCTAACTCGTCAGCTTGTTGAGTCGCTTCTACCTTTAAGTCGTGAATTACCTTGAGTCGTAGACCCACTGAGTCGGTAAGATCTTTAAATTGATGAGTCGGTGCAGACCTTAACTCGTTGACAAAACGGGGTTAACAGTTCTGAAAGTACCTTTTAAAATATAAATTAAAAGTCCAAAGTTTGTTTTAAAAGAATGTTTGGAAAAAAATATATTTACTTGGGTTATTTGAAAAACTTTAAAGTAAAGATTTAATTAATTAATTATAGAAGTGATTATTTAAAGATTTAGTTGATATTTGCTTTAGAAAGTGGTTATTTAAATAGGTATACCCAATCTACTACCTTTATTTTAAAGTTAATTTGGATTTGAAGTTTTATATAAGATATTAGTATAATAGTTTCTTAACAAATATTTAAACAAATGTTTTAAAATAGTTTTATCTAAATGTTTCCAAGTATACATTTTGGACAAGTGATTTGAATTATTTAAAGTACTTGAACTCGACAGACTTTCAGTGGTAATAAATAATATCGAGAATTTTATTCCGGGAGTGAAAAGCGATTTGAAATTTGTTTTCGAATGGTTGAAGTGTGAAAATATATCTTGCAAAGATATTTTGAAAATAAATAAATGGGGGAAAATTATTTGAAATCCAGTAATTGTTGTGAATGTTGATTGATAGTTAAATAACCGACTATCAATATTTGCCTTTACATGGCGTTTGAATTTCGATGCGACTGGGGGTCGGATTCCAAGTGGATATCCGGAAACCACGACGAACCTTTGTGATTGTGATAGATCTTTTATTTAAAAGATCGAAGTAGAAATTGTTGTGATTTGTTTGAAATCTGAATGAACACTTATTTTTAAAAGTAAGCACTCATTATTCGGATTAGCCGGGAGAGGACCTTTGTGTCATATAACCCATTATGAATAATGATACGTTGAAATGGGCTTGCATTTGAAGACCGGTGGTGAAGACCGGGTATTTTCGAGAATGATAGGATGACCTATTGAATGTCTCTGCATTGAGTAGCTACGGTATAGAGATTCCCTAAGTGAAGGGAAGTCCGATCGGGATTGTGAATACCCGGATTGCAAGGGCTTCTTCGGAAGTGCCTTCGGTTCTGTTCGAACCCAGAACAGACTTGTATGGATGTGTGTCTGACGTTACAAATTGAGATGTAAAGCTGGTTTCTATCAAATACATTTCTGTTGGTGGCGGAGAATTTATTCTCTTAGCTTAACACCCTTCTCTGAGACGTACGAGCTCAGAGGTTATGTAGTTGATGGTTACTAGTGATACATTCCCAATTTGGTAATGTGGCATACGAAGTGTTGCTGATCATTTGTTGATCGAAGCATGGCATTGTGAAAAAGTGTAACTTTGTGTACGAGACTTCGTCGAGCCTCACAAGCCGGGAATGGTCGAAACAGAAATGTTGCGGCAAGGTTTTTAGGGGTCGTGCCCCTAGGGTATGTTCATTTTCTTCTGGATAAAAGGTCGTATCATGGTATGGAGCCTAGATACTTAACTCATGTGGACACTGTAAATTTATTACTGTGTGATGTTGCTTTGTGGTTGAGGATCCTCGGATAAAGGTCGGTAACGACCGGAGATGGCATACTCATGTGTGGAGTTATCTATGTTACAACTTCATTGCACCGGAAGCGTGAGGTAACTCGGCCTTTTATTAGCAGAGATCCGGTTAGGTTCTCGGGGCTTCCTTCCAGAGGCGTAGCCATTTCGGTGTAGGAAGTTCCTTTGCCTGACCATTTGTTGGAAATTCAAAGAAACAATACGTGCCCTTTATGGTTTTAGTTGTATGACCTGTCATGGAATGTGGCGGTAACCTGCTATTGAACATAGTAGCTATAGTAGGCATACGACGAAATGTTGTATGCTGGCTAAGATTAATACTAAACTTTCGAAATGTTTTCTGCACTATGCACTAATAACAATATCGAAAGAATTTTGCGTATTAAGCATTTTTGACTATCATAAGGAGAAATCTCCTCCAAGTGTGCGTTTGCATTATGTGTGTGGCAGGAGGCCTTATGGCAGTTTCATTTTTCAAAAGCAAAGCGGATTTCTTTTATTTTTTTTGTGAAAATAACTGTTTTTAAGATCTCACACCAGTCCCATGACTGACTTGGAGTTTATTGTTCCCTTTCTAAACTCTGGGTGCCCACCAATTTCCACATGGGTAGCCTAGAGTCAGGTTATCGGGTCATTCTGGAATTCAGGAGTTGCTGTGGAAATCAGGAGCAAGCTGGATGGTGGAGCGTATCACTAGTATATGTTATATTTTCTTCCGCTGTTTGTTGTTGTAACACTTTGATAGTGTAATGTGATGAAATGTAATAACTGATATAATAATTCTGTTTAAAGATATTTATTTATCTATTATATTTGTTCCACTGCGATATGTGAGATTCTGTTATTGTTTCCGCTTCTTCTTCTACCTCTTCTTCTTTAAACCCTAACGATTCGGTTTTTGGGCATTCGACTGTGCGGCATTTGATACAGTGGACATATCGATGTCGACTTTCGAAAGTCGAAAAATTAGGTCGTTACATAAGGCCTCCCGCTACACACACAATGCAATCGTAAACTTTGAGGAGATCTCCTTATGACAGTCAAAAATGCTTGATACGCGAAAACTGTTTGATATTATTATTAGTGCATAGTGCAGAAAACATTTGCAAGCATAATATTAATCTTAGCTAGCATACGTACCATTATAGTGTGCTTACTATAGCTGCCATGTTAAATGGAAGGTTCTACAACTAAAACCGTATAAGGCACGTATTGGATGATTGGGTTTCCAACAATGGTCAGGCAAAGGAATTTCCCACACAAAATGGAACGCCTCTGGAGGGACGTGCCCGAGAACCTAACTAGATCTCTGCCAACACAAGGCCGGCTTACCTCTATAACTAGGTAACTACATACACGAGCATGCCATCCCCCCATCGTTAACAACCTTTATCCGAGGTACCTCTCAACCGACAACCACAAAGCAATAAGCTTGCAACAACCATAAAGTTAAGCATCTGGGCTCCATACCATGATACCATTCATAATCCAGAAGGAAATGGACATACCCTCAGGGAGCGCTACCTCCAAATAACCTTGCTGCAACGATACCTGTTTCGACCATAACCGGGTTGTGAGGCTTGACAAAGTTTTGTCCACAAAGCTACGCTTTATACAAAAGTCATGCTTCGATCAACAAATGATCAGCAGCACTTCGTATGCCACATTACCAAATTGGGAATGTATCACTTGTAACCATCAACTACATAACCTCTGAGCTCGTACGTCTCAGAGAAGGTGTTAAGCCAAGTGAATAAATTCTCCGCCATCAAACAGAAATTTATTTGATAGAAACTGGTTTTACATCTCAAAGTGTAATGTCAGACACACATCCATACAAGTCTGTTCTGGGTTCGAACAGAATCGAAGACACTTCACAAAGATGCACTTGCAATTCCTGGCATCCTCAATCCCGATCGGACACCCCATCACATATGAAGATCTCTATACCAGAGCAACTTAGTGCAGAGTCATTCGACAGGTTATCCTATCGTTCTCGAAGACACCCGGTCTTCACTACCGGTCTTCAAATGCTATCCATTTCGTCATATCACTATTCTGAATGGGTTATATGACATAAGGTCCTCTCCCGGTTAAACCGAACAGTGAGCACAATATTTTAAAACATATGGATAATGAGATCCCAGTTAAGTCACAACTTAAAACCCAAAACCTTCCTTCAAATGTTTTAAACAAATTACTATTTTCAAATCTTTAAACAAAAAGATTCATTTCACAAAGTTCACCCATCTTTCATGGAGATTCATTCACAATATTTAAACAAAAGTTCTATCTTTGAGATCCCCTTTTATTTGAAAATAAAGTTCACCATATATTTCACAAAGATTCCTTTATAGTTTTCAAAACAATTCCATATCAAATCTTTTATACAAAAGATACACCTTTAAGATCTCTTCAATTTCAAAACAAGGTTCACAATTTTTCACAAAGATTAATTCATAGTTTTCAAAACTATTTCAATTCCATTTCAAACTTGAAATCTTTCACAAATTTGGAAATCCTTCCTTCATATGAAAGCTATTATTATTTGAAAAAAAATAGTTTTTGTTTTGGAAGAATCCGAATACATTTGCTCAAGTTAAATCCTTTCAAACTTAGGGTAAATTCAAATTCTCAAAATAATACTTTTTAAAATGGTTTAAAACCCATGTAAACACATTTATAACTTGTATAACCTTTTTAAACCATAATTTTCCAAATACAAAATATAATTTCAAATCTTGAGTTTAAATTCAAATCAAATTATTTAATTTTCAGAACTTTATTTATTTAAAATAACCTTTATCTTCAAAACTCCTTTTCAAAAGATTTTCATATTTAATCCAAATCCATTTCCAAAATCATTTGGATTCAAAATTCAACTTTAAAATTAGTTCAAAAATATGCGACTTAACCGATTTTCTCGTGAAACCCATATTTGTGTGTATATAGTGTAGTCTAAGGGTTTTACAGAATAGTGCAACATCGTCAATCGTCACAGATTCAAGCACATCAATATCGATAAGTGGTATAACCCAATAACGCTTGTCCCCATTCACTGATTCGTAAATAAATAATATAGATTTATCATAGATAAATAAATTACATTCATCACAGATCACATCAAAACAATTCATAGCACAAAGCATAACATATATCGGATATCAAACAATTCAACAATCAATAGAGTTCAAACATCCATAAATAAGATTTACTAAACATCTAATTAATTACTAATCCTGATTAATTAATATTAATTTATTACAAATCATATTAATTAATTATCCTTTAATCATTTAGTAATTTACCTTTAATAATAAATTAATAAACCTTTAATTATTAATTAATTAATCTTAATTAATAAATAAATCAACCTTTAATCATTTAATAATTAACCTCTTATTATTTAACTATTCTTTAATTTCCCTTAATTAATTAATTAATAAATCAATTAACCTTTAATTAATTACCATTAAATTAATTATCCTTAATTAATTACAATAATTAATTAACCTTAAGTTAATTACAAAATTGATTAGCCCTTAATTAATTATCATTTAATAAATAAAATTATAATAAATGATTATCCTTAATCACTTTCATTAATTAATCAATTATCCTCAATTACTTTTATTAAGCACTTATTTTTAAATAATTAAATACCCTTAATTAATTACCTTTAATTAATTATTCTTAATTAATTACAATAAGTGATTATCCCTAATCACTTACTCAACTTTAATTAATTAATTACTTTTTAATCAATATTAAATTGACCTTAATTAAGTAATTAATTAACCTTAATCATGAAATTGATTATCCTTAATTATCCAAATACCCATAAGTAATTATCTTTTCATTAATCACTAACTTATCATTAAAAATCTTTAATTAATCATCTTTGTAATTAATTATCATTAACACAAAATTTAAGTCAATTAATGGTTCAAAAACATTTCTTTTAATTAACTCTTTAACTTCATTATTGATTTAAAGTAATCTTAAGAATTAATTTATAAATAGTGATCATATAATTAAATAAGACTTAATTACTTCTTTATTAACTTTGAGATTGAATCAAGACAATTATTTAAAATCTATTAACTTTAAATATATTTTAAACTTTGTTAAATATTAATTTGTGAACTAATTATTTTCAAAACTCTAAAACTTTATTTTACTTTGCATTAAACTTAGAAACATTTTAAAACACAAGTTCTTTAATTCAAAACCTGAAAATATTATTTCTTAAATTTTGAAAACTGTTACTTGAACAAAATATAACCCGAGATAACACTCAAAATTCCTGAGCAAAGACATACTAGACTTCTATCTGCTTCGAGACAAACTCATGAACGCTTTAGGATTGACCCGAGTAATCTTCATCTTTTCTGACATCACAAATAATCCAGATCAAAAAACGTACGTATGCACATGAACAGCCAGGTGATCAACTTTCGATCATCGCCAATCCTTCTTATGCGTCGATGATCACCTTTACATCCATCGCAAACACCCAGAATTTCCCAGTTGACCACGAAATCGAAAAGAGCTATCGAGCTCCACCTGGAAATTTGACTTCGATCACTAATTCACCTTGCGCCTCCACTACACTTCGGCAGACTTCTCGCCACTTCACCAGGACCTTCGCCTGAGTCCCTAGCTCCTGCTCCCCTTTGACCGATCGAATAAAAAGCCTTGACGATGTTGCAATTCCCTCAAGAAACAGTTCAACGGAAAGATGAGTTTAAACCCTAAATCGGTATCGTACGCCATCCACAGTTGCCTGGAATTTCATCGGACATTTTTCCCAAATTCTCCGACCCCCAGCGAGCTATGACATCAACTTCGACGCCCATTGCTTCGTTGATCACCAGAATTTGGTGAAAAAGGCGATTCCGTTCAACTTCGAACTCCTCGCTCATTTCTTTATTAAAAATTCCGTAATTTTAAAAATCATGATTCTCAAATATGAAATGAATTGTATAAGTGAATCAAACAATTATTTCATTCGATTTAATCATGTTTTTTATAATTTCACCGTATATTAATATTTCCAGGCAAACTCAATTGTATTCTTCTTAAAAACATTTTTAAGGTCTAATTCTTGATCAAACAAACAAGCCTCATACAGATCCTAAAGCCTACAAAGGATTTGAGAAGGAGATTTTGATTTATGAAATAGGGTTTGAAAGCCTATCATCCAACAGAGTTGTGTAAACATACATACACAGACATAAACAGACACATATATATATATATATATATATATATATATATATATATATATATATGCAAGCAGATACTTCATCAAATCTCAAGGACGTTTATATGCATTAAGATAACAAACAGCTTAACCTTAAAAATAAGAATTTGCTCACCTTGAATTTAAGACAGGGAGGAGCAGAGAAAGATTTTTAGGCCAGGAATTTGCATACTTGATTAGTTTTAAAGCTTTCGGTTTGGAGTTTGCTGGATTGTATTTGTTTCCCATTTTGCTTTGAGTTAATGCTGAATTTGATTTGCTTCTTTGAACTACCATTGATTCAAAACTGGAAAATGTTTTTGCTTTAAGCTTGCTTCACGGTTCCAAAATCTAAAGAGGTTTGTTAGCTTAATTTTTTTTTTCTTTTTCCAGGCTTTAGATTGAGATGCTTTACTGGTTTGTCTCGAATTCTTTGAAAACTAAAGAGATCATTTCTCAGATTTGCTTGAATACAGGTTTTGAATTTTCTGAGATGATTTCTTTTTTACTTGGTTTGTTTTGTTTCAACTTAAAAGCTTCCAGGCTTTTTGCTTGCTTGATTTTTGAATATGTTTTGATTCAACTTGATTTTGTTTTTGATTTTAAACTATACTTTGTTTTTCTATCTTCTTTTTAGATTTGAGGATTTTCTTTTGTTTTGAATGCTTGAAATAAAATTGAAAAGAGCATGATAATTTTCTCCTTATTAATTAAATTCAAAGATGATAAGAATATTAAAAAAAATGACACTTGTTAAGGTAAATGAACACTTGTAACAAGAATGAGATTATTAATTTGCAAATGTCATTTTTGGTTAAATTTTGTTTAAATCCTCTATTAAACTTTTATTTAATTTATATTTTAAACCCTTTCTTTTATAAATTACTTAATTTTTATATTTACGTATGTTTTAAACTTACAAACTATTTTTATTTGTTTTAAAAGAAAATAAAATTTAAATCTTGAATTAAATCTCACTTCATATTTTCAAACCAATCTTACCTTGATATTCATACATTTTATATTACTTATATTTTACACAATTTTTTTGCTAAAGAAAAAAAATTTGGAATCAAATTATCCATTACTAATAAATAATCATATATATATATTTGTTTCTTTAAAATATAGAATTCTAAATCCAATTTTTATTTCCAATGTTCAAATTATTTCTTAAATAAATTCACAAATAAATCCAAACCCAATTTATTTGTAAATATTTATAATTGAATTCCCCAAATTAAATTCAATTTATTTTCTAAAATATTTATTTTAGAGTTTTAAATTCAAAATGAAATTCAAAATAAATTTATGTACATGTAAATAAACACACATATATATTTGATAACAAATTTCTATTAGTATAAAATTATATAGTTTTCAAATCTAATTTTTATTTATTTATAAGATATTTAATTTAGAATTTTAAAGCCCCAATTAAATTTAAAATCAATACTCAAATAAACAAATATCTTATTAAATTTGAAAAATTCAAATTAATTCACAATTTTGTTCAAAAATTTATTTTAATTACCAATTTAAATTTGATTAAAAATCGGAACCGTTACAGACTCCTCTCTTAAGAAAATTTCATCCTCGAAATTTGCCAGGGAGACAACAAAAGATGGATATAAAGATAGAGAATCGACTCATTAATTAAGTTGATTATCTATTCTGTATTTGGCTTACCAATTCAGAATATCATCAATAAATATGAGAACGAACTCATATGATATTTTATCAAATACCCGGGTCATCAGATCTACGAATATATAGGGGTATTGATTAGTCCGAAGGGTAACTAACCATTCGTAGAATATATCTAGACCTAATAGAACAAACAATGCATTCAATCTTTCACAACTTTCAAATGTTAGGTATCGATTCCAAACTCAAGTCGGAATATCCCAAAGTATGCACTATCTTGTCCCTCCTCGGACTTGAATTCCCACAAGAAATTACAACAGGATTCTTAAATTTGGTTCTAATCGAAGTCGTTTTATCGATACAAATCTTTATATTTTATTCATCAATTCACTTAAAATAGAATTTAAATTCATTAAAGTTTAAAACAAAAATATTATAGGGAATTGATGAAGAAAATATGAATTAAGAACCTTCTCTATAGCGATTTGCAAGGCTACCACCATACCAAAGCTTCTCCTTCAAGCTGCCGTGAAGCAATCAAAGAATCAGAATTGAGTGGTGATCAAAAGAGATTTGATAGGAAAAGATTGTTTTCGTTGTTGCTAGGTATTGACCATTTGTAGTGGTACTTCCCTATCCCCTACCTCGTCCTCTTCTTGCACTCATACTCACTATCAGTGGATAGTAAGAGAATGTACCGAGGCACACGAACGGATATCTTAGGGATATACTCATTCTAGGGTATGCTTTACCCTATCTCTAATGAGTTACCTAATGTGTTATACTCCTGAGCTAAAGTTCAACCTTCAGCTCTGATACCACTGTAATGACCCTGACTCGACCTTCGAAAATTGACACCGAATACATCATTCATATTCCAATGCCGTAGATTCAAACGTCTACTCTGGTTCGTCGGAGCTTATAACACATTAAGTATAACAAAACAACGGAAGAAAATGAATAATACATTGATATACAACAGTTGATACAACAAAGATACAGCAAATATCAATGCATATATCAGAGCTAGAATACAACAGCGGAAAAAAACAACAGCAAAGCACAAAACTCAGCAACGGAAAGACAATGTCTTCAATGCCAAATTCTAAAACTTGAATCACCCTTAATGCTAAACTAAGAAAACTCGATCCACAAAGCGATTTCCACAATCCAAACGGCTTCAAAGACCAAAAGACTTCAAGGATTTCCAAAGCTACATCTACTATTTGATTATCTGAAAAACCCAACTCTAGACTGCCCATGTGGAAAATTGTGGGCACCCAGAGTTTAGGAAGGGAACAATAAACTCCAGGTTAGTCATGTGACTAGTATGAGCAAACAAAAACAGTTTTATCTTTTAAAAAAACAACAGAAGAAGAAAGAGAAATTCACTATGCTTTTGGAAAATGAAACTGCTATAAGGCCTCCCGCCACACACACAATGCAAGCCCAAACTTGGAGGAGATTTCTCCTTATGAGTTAAAAATGCTTGATACGTGAAAACTATTTGATATTATTATTAGTGCATAGTGCTGAAAACATTTGCAAGTATAATATAAATCTTAACCAGCATACGTACCATTATAGTATGCCTACTATAGCTACCATGTTAAATGGAAGGTTCTACAACTAAAACCGTACAAGGCGCGTATTTGATGATTGGGTTTCCAACAATGGTCAGGCAAAGGAACTTCCCACACAAAATGGAACGCCTATGGAGGGACGTCCTCGAGAACCTAACCGGATCTCTGCCAACACAAGGCCGGGTCATCTCTGTAACTAGGTAACTACTGACACGAGCATGCCATCCCCCGGTCGTTACCAACCTTTATCCGAGGTACCTCTCAACTCACAACCACAAAGCAATAAGTTTGCAGCAACCACAAAGCTAAGTATTTGGGCTCCATACCATGATACCACTCATAATCCAGAAGGAAATGGTCATACCCTCAAGGGGAGCTACCCCCAAATTACCTTCTGTAACGATTCCTGTTTCAACCATAACTGGGTTGTGAGGATTGATAAAGTTTCGTCTATAAAGCTACGCTTTACACAAAAGCCATACTTCAATCAACAAATGATCTGCAGCACTTCGTATGCCACATTACCAAATTGGGAATGTATCACTAGTAACCATCAACTACATAACCTCTGAGCTCGTACGTCTCAGAAAAGGGTGTTAAGCTAAGAGAATAAATTCTCCGCCACCAAACAGAAATGTATTTGATAGAAACTGGTTTTACATCTCAAAGTGTAATGTCAGAGACACATCCATACAAGTATGCTCTGGGTTCGAATAGAACCGAAGGCACTTCACAAAGAAGCTCTTGCAATTCCGGGCATCCTCAATCCCGATCGGACTCCCCATCACATATGGAGATCTCTATACTGGAGCAATTCAGTGCAAAGTCATTCGACAGGTTATCATATCGTCCTCGAAGACACCCGGTCTTCACCACCGGTCTTCAAATGCTATCCATTTCTTTGTATCACTATTCGGAATGGGTTATATGACACAAGGTCCTCTCCCAGCTAAACCGAATAGTGAGCGCAATATTTTAAAACATATGGATAATGGGATCTCAGTTAAGTCACAACTTAAAACCCAAAACCTTCCTTCAAATGTTTTAAACAAATTACCATTTTCAAATCTTTAAACAAAAAGATTCATTTCACAAAGTTCACCCATCTGTCACAAAGGTTCATTCACAACATTTAAATAAAAGTTCTACCTTAGAGATCTTCTTTTGTTTGAAAACAAAGTTCACCTAATATTTCACAAAGATTCCTTTATAGCTTTCGAAACAATTCCATTTCAAATCTTTTACACAAAAGATACACCTTTAAGATCCTCTTCAATTTCAAAACAAGGTTCACAATTTTTCACAAAGATTAATTCATAGTTTTAAAAAACTATTTCAATTCCATTTCAAACTCGAAATCTTTCAATGCAAATTGGAAATCCTTCCTTCATATGAAAGATATTATTATTTGAAAACAAATAGTTTTTGTTTTGGAAGAATCCGATTACATTTGCTTAAGTTAAAGCCTTTCAAACTTAGGGTAAATTCAAATTCTCAAAATAATACTTTTTAAAATGTTTTAAAACCCATATAAACACATTTATAACTTGTATAACCTTTTTAAACCATAATTTTCCAAACATAGAAGTCAATTTCAAATCTTGAATTTAAATTCAAATCAAACTATTTAAATTTCAGAACTTTATTTATTCAAAATAACCTTTATCTTCAAAACTTCTTTTCAAAAGGTTTTCATATTTAATCCAATTCCATTTCCAAAATCATTTGGATTAAAAATTAAACTTTAAAATTAATTCAAAAATATGTGACTTAACCAATTTCCTCGTGAAATCCATATTTGTGTGTGTATAGTGTAGTCCAGTGGTTTTACACAATAGTGCAACTTCATTAATCGTCACAGATTCAAGCATAGCAATATCGATAAGCGGTGTAATCCAATAATGCTTATCTCCATTCACATATTTATAGATAAATAATATAGATTTATCACAGATGAATAAATTACATTTGTCACAGATCACACCAAAACAATTCCTAGCACAAAGCATAACATATCAGGGATATCAAACAATTCAACAATCAATAGAGTTCAAACATCTATAAATAAGATTTACTAAACATCTAATTAATTTAAACCAGATTAATTATTAATCCTGGTTAATTAATATTAATTTATTACAAATCACGTTAATTAATTATCCTTTAATCATTTAGTAATTTACCATTAATAATAAATTAATCAACCTTTAATTATTAATTAATTAATCTTAATTAATAAATAAATCAACCTTTAATCATTTAATAATTAACCTCTAATTATTTAATTATTCTTTAATTAAATTAATCAAAGGTTAATTAAGTTATATTAATTATCCTTAATTAATAACAATAATTAATTAACCTTAAGTTAATTACAAAATTGATTAACCCTTAATTGATTATCATTTAATAAATAAAATTATAATAAATGATTATCTTTAATCACTTTCATTAATTAATCACTTATCCTCTATTACTTTTATTAAGCACTTATTTTTAAATGATTAAATACCCTTAATTCATTACCTTTAATTAATTATTCCTAATTAATTAAAGCAAGTGATTATCCCTAATCACTTACTCAACTTTAATTAATTAATTACTTTTTAATCAATATTTAATTGACCTTAATTAAGTAATTAATTAACCTTAATCATGAAATTGATTATCCTTAATTATCCAAATACCCATAAGTAATTATCTTTTCATTAATCGCTAACATATAATTAAAAATCTTTGATTAACCATCTTTGTAATTAATTATCATTAACACAAAATTTAAGTCAATTAATGATTCAAAAACATTTCTTTTAATTAACTCTTTAACTTCATTATTGATTTAAAATAATCTTAAGAATTAATTTATAAATAGTGATCATACAATTAAATAAAACTTAATTACTTTTTATTAACTTTTAGATTGAATCAAGACAATTATTTAAAATCTATTAACTTTAAATATATTTTAAACTTTATTAAATATTAATTTGTGAAATAAATATTTTCATAACTCTAAAACTTTATTTTACTTTGCATTAAGCTTAGAAACAATTTAAAACACAAGTACTTTAATTCAAAACCTGAAAACATTTTTTTTAATTTTGAAAACTGTTACTTGAACAAAATATACCCCGAGACAATACTCAAAATTCCCGAGCAAAGGCATGAGACACACGAGCCTTCTATCTGCTTCGAGACAAACTCACGAACGCTTCAGGATTGACCCGAGTAATCTTCATCTTCTACAACATCACAAATAACCCAGATCAAAAAACATATGTATGCACGTGTACGGCCAGGCGATCGACTTCCTATCATTGTCGATCCTTCTCACGCGTCGACGATCACCTTTACATCCATCACAAACACCCATAATTTCCGAAATCGAAAAGAGCTATCGAGCTCCACCTGGAAATTCGACTTTGATCATGAATTCACCTCGCGCCTCCACTACACTTCACCAGACTTCTCGCCACTTCACCAGGACCTTCACCTAAGTCCCTAGCTCCTGCTCCCCCTTGACCGACCGACCAAAAAGCCGTGACGATGTTGCAATTCCCTCAAGAAACAATTCAACAAAAAGATGAGTTTAAACCCTAAATCAATATCGTACGCCATCCATGGTTGCCTGGAATTTCATCAGACATTTTTCCCAAATTCTCCGACCCCCTAGTGAGCCATGACATCAACTTCGAGGTCCCAATGCTTCGTTGATCACCAGAATTTGGTGAAAAAGGCGATTCCGTTCAACTTCGAATTCCTCGCTCGTTTCTTTATTAAAAATTACATTTTAATTTAAAAATCATGATTTTCAAATAAGAAATGAATTATATAAGTGAATCAAACAATTATTTCATTCGATTTAATCATGTTTTTGATAATTTCACTGTATATTAATATTTTCAGTCAAACTCAATTCTATTCTTTTTAAAACATTTTTAAGATCTAATTCTTGATCAAACAAACAAGCTTCATACAATTCCTAAAGCCTAAAAACGATTTGAGAAGGAGATTTTGATTTATGAAACAGGGTTTGAAAGCCTGTCATCCAACAAAGATTTGTAAACATACATACACACATACACACACACACACACACACACACACACACACACATATATATATATATATATCTATATATACACACAAGCAGATACTTCATCAAATCTCAAGGATGTTTACATGCATTAAGACATCAAACAGCTTAAGCTTAAAAATAAGAATTTTCTCACCTTGAATGAAGACAGAGAAGAGCAGAGTAAGATTTTTAGGCCAGGAATTTGCATGCTTGATTTGTATTAAAGCCTCCGGTTTTGGAGTTTGCTAGATTGTATTTGTTTTCCATTTTTCTTTGAGTTAATGTTGAATTTGATTTGTTTCTTTGAACTACCATTGATTCAAAACTGGAAAATATTTTTGCTTTAAGCTTGCTTCCAGGTTCTAAAATATGAAGAGGTTTGTTTGCTTAATTTTTTTTCTTTTTCCAGACTTTAGTTTGAGATGCTTTACTGGTCTGTCTCAAATTCTTTGAAAACTAAAGAGATGATTTCTCAGATTTGCTTGAATACAAGCTTTGAATTTTCTTAGACGGTTTCTTTTTGCTTGGTTTGCTTTGTTTAAACTTAAAAGCTTCCAGGCTTTTGCTTGCTTGAATTTTGAATCTGTTTTGATTCAACTTGATTTTGTTTTTGATTTTAAACTATACTTTGTTTTTTTATCTTCTTTTCAGATTTAAGGTTTTTCTTTTGTTTTGAATGCTTGAAATAAAATTGAAAAGAGTATGAATTTTTCTCCTTATTAACAAAATTCAAAGATGATAAGAGTATTAAAAAAAATGACACTTCTTAAGGTAAATGAAAACTTGAAATAAGAATGAGATTATTAATTTACAAATGTCATTTTTAGTTTAATTTTGTTTAAGTCCTTTATTAAACTTTTATTTAATTTATATTTTAAACCCTTTCTTTTATTAATTACTTAATTTTTATATTTACATATGTTTTAAACTTACAAACTATTTTTATTCATTTTAAAAGAAAATAAAATTTAAATCTTGAATTAAATCTCACTTTTCATATTTTCAAACCAATCTTACCTTGATATTCATACATTTTATATTACTTGTATTTTATACAATTTTTTTTAAAGAAAAAAAAATTGGAATCAAATTGTCCATTACTAATAAATAATCATATATTTATATATATTATTTCTTTAAAATATAGAATTCTAAATCCAATTTTTATTTCCAATATTCGAATTATTTCTTAAAAAATTCACAAATAAGCCCAAACCCAATTTATTGGTAAATATTTACAACTGAATTCCCCAAATTAAATTCAATTATTTTCTAAAATATTTATTTTAGAGTTTTAAATTCAAAATGAAATTCAAAATAAATTTATATACATACAAATAAACACACATATGTATATTAGATAACAAATTTCTGTTAGTATAAAATTATATAGTTTTCAAATCCGAATTTTGTTTATTTATAAGATATTTAATGTAGAATTTCAAAGCTCCAATTAAATTTAAAATCAACAACCAAATAAAAAAATATCTTATTAAATTTGAAAAATTCAAATTAATTCATAATTTTATTTAAAAAAAATTAATTACCAATTTAAATTTGATTAAAAATCAGAGTCGTTACACTCTGCCAATACCGAAAACCACTTTGTTTGGTAACGGTTCTATATGGTATTTACGTAGCCCTGACTCCCATGATTGATGCGGTTAAAACAAGAGCCACGCTGGGCCAAGTGAGGTCATTCCTCCCATTGGACACATTTCTTCGATACCATTCTATTGCTTTTGTGATTTGATTGGGTGCACCTTTGATTTGGAAGTGTGTCACGAGATGGGTGGTAGCAACTGATATGCGTTACCACCAGTCCAGATACGCAAACAGTATATCTACCTTGGCATTGCCTCGAGTGCCTTATTGCATGTCTTATCGCGCCTTCTACAAGTTTGGTTCGTACCATACCTATAGAGTGCCCTCTAATAGCCCTTTAGTTTACGGAGGAATTACGGTACTGTATAGACTATAAGAATATGTAAAAATGTGTTAAGAAGGATATGGGCAACGCCTTAACGCTATTTTAGTACTTTACTATAGACATATTATAATAGCGTATATTACTACATAGTAGATAGTTCCACGGACCCTTAGAGGATGGAGATCCCAAACATCATTTAAGTTACTTGTATTTCTGTAACATCCCGGAATTTTGGGCATTAAATTTGGAACATTTAATTCATTTTAAATGTTCAATGTAGATTTTGAACTGGCTTTAAAACAAAAAGAATCGGGTGGAATAAATAAATTACTTATAATTCCAAATATGGTAATCCAATTGGAATTTAAATAGTAATAATTAAATATTGAATCGGGATAAATTGTGAATATGGAGATAATTAGATATGGAAATGAGTTCTAAAATTTATTTTAAGTCTATTTGGTCATTAAAAGCGTTGTTGGATTTTTAGATGGATCTAAAGGTTAATAGGTTATTATTGGGGATTTTATATTAAATTAAAAATGAATTTAATATTATTAAAATGCAATTAATCAGAATTTAGTCTGGAATGAGCCATAATGATTTTTAATGTGTTTATAAATTTTATATGATTTATTAAGTCAATAAAATTTTAAAAGTAAAATTTTAAGCGGTTTCGACAATTATGAAAATCACTTGATTTAATAGACGAGTTAAAATAGCCTTCCGGGGCATAGTCTCGGAATTCGACAAAACCAGTTCCGTTGGATCCGTAATAGTTAGTTATTATCGAATTTCAATTTTCGTAGCAATCGGAGTTGTCGTTTGACCGTGGCAACTCGAAACGCATAGAAATCGATTTAATCGATTTAATTATTAAATTGATCGTTTAATTCTGTAACTCGCGCATATGACCGAATTAGCTTCCGAAACCTGTCCCATTGTGTCCGGAACGCGGAAAAACCCTAGGAACGCCTGTTGGTACGTAAGGATTGGAGTTCATTTTCGTAGGTTGTTAAAATTTGAAGAACGAGAATTAAATAATATTAAATAATTATATATATATTAACATTTTCTCAAACCCTAGCCATTATCCTCAGGCCGCCATTTCTATCACAATGAATGGCCAAAAATCACCATACTCTTTCCCTCCAATTCGCCAAATCCATCAATTTTTTGGGAAAAACTCCAACTAGGAAATCGGAGAAATCATCGACCTCTCTAGATCCAATGGTGGATCTAGGCTATCGTCGCCAGTTGGAGGCGAATATGAGGCTCGTTCGTCATGCGTTTGTTCTCATTTTTCGAGTAAAGCGTGGGACCGAGCATGATGAAGCTGCGGTCGAGGGTGGAGCTCGTGAGTGGCCTTCCGGTGGTTACCTCCGATCGCGCTCGTGTCACCGAGTTGGAGCGGCGTTCGTTTGGGTGAGCGGCGTTTAGTGGGTTGCCTGGAGTTGTCGCGAACGAGAGGGAAAAGGAAGGTGTGCCCGATTTTTTTTCATTTGATTTTGAATGGCCTTGATTATTTTTGGTATTAGTTAAAAGAAAATTTGTTTTAAAGAATATCCATAGTTTATAAATTAATAACTCTTGCATACGTTATCAGAATTCAAGGAATTCGGTAACGCCGGAATCGCAGAAAAGAGTACTACACAATGGTGCAGTTCGGGAATCATTCCGGGCAAGTAGAAATTTGAGTTAAATCGAACGTCGTTCGGTTTAATTTAAATTTCGAACGCTTGTCGAAACTCAAGGTGAGTTATTCTCACTCACATCTGGATGCTAGCTAATTTAAATAGTTAATATTTGAATATCTGTATGATTGGTTGAATATAATTGTTGCTATAAGTCTGGATTGATATTTATATATGTGATGTGCTAATATTTGTGGATGCAGGGAAAACAGGTTGGAGGAATCCAACTGGATTCCTCACAATGTAACAATTATTTTATAATTGATAATGATGCCTGATTATGTGTTGTGATTGACAAATCCGAAATTAAATTGTACGGTGAAATTGTTGTATAAATTATAATTACAGAATTTAATTATGAATGGATTAAATTGGGTTTTTACGAAATAAAATGAATTGTTAATAATAGAATTTCAAAGAATAAAATGTGAAATCTGATTAGGATGGAAAGTGTAAAATTGGTAAAATTGGGATTTGAAATACAATGGAAATTTACCAGTTGACAAATGTGAAGTGTAGTTTTCTGGAAATGAATTCTATGGAAATTACAATTTGGTTTAGAATAACGATGGGTTATTTTAATAATGAATAGTGTTATCTGGGAAAATTAAAATATGTTAAAATGAAGCTTCCGACTTTAACTTAACAGTTTTAAATGTAAATAGAATATTTTGAATTGCCGCTTTTCATTGAGATTTTATTTAAGTAAAATTTAAATATGGTTTTTCATTGAAAAATTCTCCAAATTTATTTTATTTAAGAATGATTTAACACCTATATTTCAAAATGAATTTTCAGATATGGGAACTTGAGATTGAACTTCGAATGAAGATATAGATAAGTATGGAATTGGGAATTTAGGTTGTAAACATAAATTGAATTGAAATAAATCGGTTGGATTTATATGAAGGACAATTTGGGATGTTTGAACGGGAAAGTGTTTTCTTGGGAAAAACGAAGTTAGTGTTTTAAAAGATTTATTTAATTAAAAGTTAAAGTTTAAATTGTTTAAAGAGTATTTTTTTAGAAATGGTTATTTTAAAGAAGAAATTAATAAACTTTGTTTTATAATCATTTGTTTTAAGTTATTGGTAAAGGCTAGTATTATTCTTTTAAACTCTATTTTTAAATTTAGTAAACCAAACCCTTATTTAGATCCAGTTTATATCTTATTAAATAATGCCTTTTTAAAATTGTTTTGAAATTATATTTTGAGTAAATAAATAGAAGAAATTTTCATATTTTAACGTATATTTCAGTATAAAGTATTTTAACCGTTTTTAAAGCAAAATGTTTAAGCTTGGTCTTTCCAATGGGAATAAATGGTAATGGGATTTACCGTGAAAATGAAGAATTTTAGGAAATTGTTTTCAAATGAGCTTTGAAAATTTGAAAATATATCTTGTAAGAGATATTTGAGTCAAATAAATAATGTGGAAATTATTTATTGTGTGATTGATGTTTGTGGATATTAATTGATAGTTAAATCACCGACTATCAATATTGGACAAATGCGTTGATCGTTTCGAAGAGACCGGGATCAAGATTTATTTCTCGAAAACCACTTCGATTCGGTTTGTACGTTTCGTGAAAAACGTGTTCGGAGTCGAAGATGGAGCAGTAAAGTGCAAGGGCTAGTCGCTACTAATCCTGAGAATATTTCCAAAATGGATGTAGTAGGAGTAGTGCCTTCGGTTCCGTTCGAACCCGGAATGGACTTGTATGGACGGATGCTTTCGGAACATCGTCAGGAGGGCGATGGGCATTCTAAGTGAAACGTTCTAAAGGTAACGCTTAGCCTCAAGCCTCATCAAATGGAAATGACTAAAAATCAGGGGACATGCAGCAAGGCTTCGTGGGTTGCCCCCACTGGAGAGTAAAGTCATCCCTGTCTAGATGTCCCTTTTTATTTCGCCTTAGTGGGCGGTTGCTGATCTCAACCATGGGGTGATCTTATTCTGAACTGTCCAGTAAGGGATGGGTCCGGCCTTGTGTTGTAGGGGATCGGGAGTGGTCCTCAGTACGGTGATCTAGGCCCCGTACTATGACAGGTGGTACCCCAGTGCCTAGTCATTGTTGGAAATCCATTCTCCTTACGAGCCTTGTACGAGTTTTGTTTATATTACCCACTTTTGTGGCTAGTAGCTGGAATTTAATAGATGTAACAATTTCGGCTATTTTATAAGTATTTGTAAATAGACCCTATTATAATATCAGAGGATTTCTATAAAAAGTGTTTTAGCTATCGTAAGGTAAAAACCCGACATGTTTATTTGTGGCGTGGTCTTACGAGATGCTTTTGTTTTCAAAAGTATTTTTGAAACTTTAATAATCAATTTGGATGCATTATTATTAGCTGGTATTCCAGACTGACTCGGGTGTTATTTCATTATAATGCTCGCGTCAGACCGAGTATTATATGTTCAGGACAGGATGCTATGGAGCAGGAGAGGAGCTAGAGTCCGAGACGTATTATCTGTACCTATATATATATTCCGCCGATGTAATTGTATGGTATGTCTGATTGGTATTGGTTGATGTATGAGATACTCTGATAATATGATGTATAAAATAGTTATAGATTTCATTTTGTGTAAAGTTCTATATTTACTATTATATTTTATTCCGCTGCGACTGTGATATTCTGATATTGTTTAGTTACTTCTTCTATGTTTTCTTCTTTAACCCAAAATGGTTCGTATTTCTGTGCAACTTGAGTTAACAGAGGTAGAATAGTGTTGATTCAAGGGGTACGGATTCTGTGGGCTGTCACACTTGGTATCAGAGCTTAGGTTGGCGACAACCTAGGCTTTGGTGGGGAAATTGCTCATTAAACAGAGTCAATAGTACTCTATAATGAGTTGAGTGTAATAATAGATATGAGAGCGTACTTGTTAGTGCGTATAAAATTATTTTTATACTGTGTTGACTTATCTGTTGAGTGTTTATGAATTCTGGTCGGTGCGGAAGTACAACCGTATCGATAGGGGTTTCTAAACTCTTAAACAAGATAAACCGACATAGTATTGTTTTAAAGTGGGTAAATGAAATAATTTTACCCAAATTATATTTTGATATAAAAGAAATAATTT
The DNA here is from genome assembly GCA_030765085.1 of Allium cepa. Taxonomy (NCBI): domain Eukaryota; kingdom Viridiplantae; phylum Streptophyta; class Magnoliopsida; order Asparagales; family Amaryllidaceae; genus Allium; species Allium cepa. The sequence continues at coordinate 964,190,509 of CM060928.1, forward strand.
TCTGAAATTATTATATATATATTGGTCGATTGGTTGTTAATACAATAATTAAATAAGAATTCAAAATTTAATATTAAATTAGAAATGGTTGTAATCAAATAAATTTTATAGGTATAAATTATATAAAGAAAGAATAACTAAATTCTAACTAAACCAGAATTTAAACCCGGAAGTTTTAAAAAGGATTTTAAATGTATTGAAAATAAAGTTTGGAAATTTAAAATCCTGGGAAAGTTTGAAATGTTTGCTAAGGTGTTTGAAGGCAATATTGGAATATTGATTTGGGAAGTATTTTTGAATGGGAACTGTTTTGAAATGAATTTGGGAAAGTAAGGAAGCATTGAACTCACTTCAGTCGCTGGAAAATAATCTTGATGATGCTGGCGATATCATTAGAATTCATCTTCGAGTTTCTAAAAGTGATGGATTGCTATCCAAAGTGGTTGGTTATGATATTTATCGGACTTGTTTGCGATACAAGTAATTTTAGAAGTTTCAAAGGGGAAATTGTTTTGGTGAAAACAGATTGTTTTAGAAATCTGGAGATTTGATTTGATATACCAAAAGAGTATGAGTTATTTACTATTTCAAAATGGTTTTGAAATAAAACCAGGTAATTGAATTCTGGAACATTCTATTTAAATGATGTGTAAAATTAAAATGAATCAACTATTGGACTTATTTGGTGAAGTTGATATTAATAAGAAGGAAATGAAATTTTTAATCTTAGGATTAAAATTTAACTTGAGTAAATGGAAGAGAATAAAATAAATTGAAGTGAATAGAAAATTGGAATTTAACTTGGGATAAGTTGAATAAATTGAACTTAGAATTAAATTGATTTGGATTAAATTGAAATGTAAAATAATTTGGTAATCATGGGTCATTGTGCAATAAATTATGCCCATGAGCTATTACGTGTTATACTTATAATCTGAAATTGTGGATTTAAAATTTGCAAAGGATTAAGGTGAAAGAAATTTGCATTCTTAAGAATTCAGAGATATATATATATTTGGAATTATGATTATAAGATGTAAATGGATTAAAATGAGCAATATAGACCTTGAAAGTAATTAAGTTGGTGAATGTAAGAATAGGAAATTAGATTGTAAACCCAAGTAAAATGAAATTATAATCACAAATGGGAAATAGTTGAATGGTATAGAGAGCTCAAACCTAATCTCGAATGAAATGTGAATTGAAATAAGGTGAATAAAATATAAATTATAAAAGATGTGAATGAACTTAAGTCAGTAAATAAGGTTTGAACTTGTATATGAAAATTTTAAAATTTGAATTGAATTGGATTTAACTTCAATTGAATGGAATTGAGATGGATGTGGATTTAATTAAAAACAAGATTCAATTGTGTTATGAATAGAAATGAATGGAATTTAATTCTTATTTAAGATAGTAAAGGAAATGGTATAAATTCAAGATGGTTAAATGAATTTGGTTGAACTTGAATTAGAATTGGAAGAAAATTAAATTGGAAGAAAATTTAATTCAGAGAAGTAAGCAAGATATTATGTGAATAAAATTTTAACTCATCTAAATTCAAAGGAATTGTTTGAGAATAAATTTAGCGTAAGCTAAATTAAATAAAGAGAAGCTTGAAGGTGAATTTAGTGTAAACTAAATTAAAGGAGATTTGTATTGGCATGGATAAGATTTTGGGGGTTTGTTAAGAGAATTTTTGAAAAGAAGAATAAAAACCCAATTCTGGTATGAAAGTTAGTTTGGTGATTAAAAAGATGAGAGTGTGATGAAAAATGGAATTAGATTATAATAGTGATGGCTTGAATTGTAAATAAATTCAAGTGGGTGAAATAATGTGAAGGGACTGTTATTAATAAAATAAATTCGAAAATAAATTGGTGATTGAGAATCGGAATTAAATAAATATACTAATCAAATTTAATGTAATTGAAATTTGATTAAATGAGAATCAAATGGAAATAAAATAAAATTGATATAAGAAGATAATGAAAATGTTGTGAAAGAACTTAAGCAACTTGAAAGAGAAAAACAAAATTATTGTGAACAAGCTTTATTAAGTACTCTTGAATGAAATTTGTTAGATAATAAAATTGAATTGAAAGTGAAATGGTATTAATTAATTATCGTGATAAATTAAGGATGTATGGGGTGTAAATAATCCAAGATGGAATGAAATTAATATAAACTTGAATTGGTTAATGAAATAAAAATGTAAGGGAAGAATTTAATTTAATAATTGCAATGTGATAAGAATGCTTGGATTGTGAACCATGCAAAATTGAATAAAATTGATATGAATCTAAGTTGGAAATTAATTTTAATGGTTATAAGCTTAAGTGATGGTTATTTTGCTTGAATGACATGAAATTGCATGTATTCGGAACTGAGTTGTTTAACAAGCAATTGAAATTGATTTTTGAATAAATTGATATGGATTGGAATAAAATTCAAAGAGTTTGTATATGGATGCAAGTGAATTGATTTGAAGAAGCAAATAAAGATGGTTTTAAATTAATTAGATAAATGCAATCTAATTAAGTGATTTTGCATATGAATGGAAATGGATCATAAAAGAAATGCGAATGTTTCAAATTAAAAATAAAATTTGATTGTAAATCAAATTGGGAATGTAAGTTAAAGTAAAGAAATGCAAGTAAGGTAGATGTAAATCATATTGAAATAGAAATGAATTGGTTGTAATAAATATGAATGGTATATAGTAAACTTGAATGTAAATCATTCAAGTGAAATGAAATGAAGTTGGTTGGGATGAAAGTAGAATGGGCTAAAATCTTAATGAATGGATTTGAGTATAAATGTAAGTGAGTTATAATAGAAATGCAAATGAAAAAAATTGTAATGAAATTTGCTTGGTGAATCAATTCGAAAATTGGGTAGAGTATGAATTGAAATAGCGAAACTTGTATGTAAATCCTTTGTGTGAAATAAATGGGATTTGGCATTAGAAAAGGAAACTTTATGCATGTTATAAAATATGGTTTACTTATGCAATTATGCAAAGTGTTGTTTGGGATGTAAATGGATATGTTGTCTTACATTTATATTGGAAAAGTTGTTAAAATGTTCATGTCTTTGAAAACTGATGAGTCTGTTAAGTAAGTACAGGTACGAAGACGTTCGAGAGAGTTGGAGCGCGTATATGCGTTATATTAGCCGCTTGCTATTAAAATTTGCTAAAAAGGTACACCTACGCAAATATAATTGGGAAATGATATATATATATATATATATATATATATATATATATATATTGTGATATATTTTGGTTTCTGACCGTGTGGGTCGATGTATATATATTTATCTGTGTCGCAATATCGCGAAAGCTCCTCCGTGCAAGGGAGACTCTGCCAAAAAATTTCAGAAATTTTGGGAGTTAGAATTTTTTTGGGGATTTTGGAAATTTTTAGTAACTAGTAATGTTATTTTGGAAATAATGTTGCCACAAGAGCTTTTGATTATAAATAAAGCAAATACGTTTGGATTTGAGCTAACGGGTTTTGGGAAGTGTATATAAGTTTTAACTAAAGAAGTTTTAGTTAAATTAATGAGTGTAGGAGCATTTGTTTCATTAGCGACAAGTTGATTTCAAATAACAAATTGACAATAAAGGATTTTGGAATAGGATTGCATTAGTAGTTTCGATTTGAAACTAAAGGATTTGGGCAAAGTGAATTTGAGATTTCACTAAGTAAGTTTTGCTATTGAGTTGGGAACATTCTTTCTACCTTAGCAAATTTCGGGGACGAAATTTTTATAAGGGGGGAGGAATGTAACATCCCGGAATTTTAGGCACTAAATTAGGAACATTTAATTCATTTTAAATGTTCAATGTAGATTTTGAATTGGCTTTAAAACAAAAAGAATTAGGTGGAATAAATAAGTTACTTATAATTCCAAATATGGTAATCCAATTGGAATTTAAATAGTAATAATTAAATATTGAATCGGGATAAATTGTGAATATGGAGATAATTAGATATGGAAATGAGTTCTAAAATTTATTTTAAGTCTATTTGGTCATTAAAAGCGTTGTTGGATTTTTAGATGGACCAAAGGTTAATAGGTTATTATTGGGGATTTTATATTAAATTAAAAATGAATTTAATATTATTAAAATGCAATTAATCAGATTTTGGTCTGGAATGAGCCAGAATGATTTTTAATGTGTTTATAAATTTTATATGATTTATTGTTAAGTCAATAAAAAAAATTTAAAAGAAAAATTTTAAGCGGTTTCCACAATTATGAAAATCGCTTGATTTAATAGACGAGTTAAAATAGCCTTTCAGGGCACAGTCTCGGAATTCGACGAAACCAGTTCCGTTGAATCCGTAATAGTTAGTTATTATCGGATTTCAATTTTCGTAGCAATCGGAGTTGTCGTTTGACCGTGGCAACTCGAAACGCATAGAAATCGATTTAATCAATTTAATTTTTAAATTGATCGTTTAATTCTGTAACTCGTGCATATGACTGAATTAGCTTCCGAAACCAGTCCCATTGTGTCTGGAACGCAGAAAAACCCTAGGAACGCCTGTCGGTACGTAAGGATTGGAGTTCGTTTGCGTAGGTTGTTAAAATTTGAAGAACGAGAATTAAATAATATTAAATAATTATATATATACTAACATTTTCTCAAACCCTAGCTATTATCCTCAGGCTGCCGTTTTTCTATCACAATGAATGGCCGAAAATCACCATACTCTTCCCCTCGAATTCGCTAAATCCATCAATTTTTAGGGAAAAACTTCAACTAGGAAATCGGAGAACTCATCGACCTCTCTAGATCCAATGGAGGATCTAGGCTATCGTCGCTGGTTGGAGGTGAATATGAGGCCCGTTCGTCATGCGTTTGTTTGCATTTTTCGAGTAAAGCATGGGATCGAGCATGATGAAGCTGCGGCCGAGGGTGGAGCTCGCGAGTGGCCTTCCGGTGGTTACCTCCGATCGCACTCGTGTCGTCGAGTTGGAGCGGCGTTCGTTTGGGTGAGCGGCGTTTAGTGGGTTGCCTGGAGTTGTCGCGAACGAGAGGGAAAAGGAAGGTGCGCCCGATTTTTTTTTCATTTGATTTTGAACAGCCTTGATTATTTTTGGTATTAATTAAAAGAAAATTTGTTTTAAAGAATATCCATAGTTTATAAATTAATAACTCTTGCATACGTTATCAGAATTCAACGAATTCGGTAACGCCGGAATCGCAGAAAAGAGTACTACGCAATGGTGCAGTTCGGGAATCATTCTGGGCAAGTAGAAATTTGAGTTAAATCGAACGTCGTTCGGTTTAATATAAATTTCGAACGCTCGCCGAAACTCAAGGTGAGTTATTCTCACTCACATCTGGATGCTAGCTAATTCAAATAGTTAATATTTGAATATCTGTGTGATTGGTTGAATATAATTGTTGCTATCAGTCTGGATTGATATTTATATATGTGATGTGCTAATATTTGTGGATGCAGGGAAAATAGGTTGGAGGAATCCAACTGGATTCCTCACAATGTAACAGTTAATTTATAATTGATAATGATGCCTGATTATGTGTTGTGATTGACAAATCTGAAATAAAATTGTACTGTGAAATTGTTGTATAAACTATAATTATAGAATTTAATTATGAATGGATTAAATTGGGTTTTTACGAAATAAAATGAATTGTTAATAATAGAATTTCAAAGAATAAAATGTGAAATCTGATTTGGATGGAAAGTGTAAAATTAGTAAAATTGGGATTTGAAATACAGTGGAAATTTACCAATTGACAAATGTGAAGCGTAGTTTTCTGGAAATGAATTCTATGGAAATTACAATTTGGTTTAGAATAACGATGGGTTATTTTAATAATGAATAGTGTTATCCGGGAAAATTAAAATATGTTAAAATGAAGCTTCCGACTTTAAATTAACAGTTTTAAATGTAAATAGAATATTTTGAAATGCCGCTTTTCATTGGGATTTTATTTAAGTAAAATTTAAATATGGTTTTTCATTGAAAAATTCTCCAAATTTATTTTATTTAAGAATGATTTAACACCTATATTTCAAAATGAATTTCCGGATATGGGAACTTAAGATTGAACTTCGAATGAAGATATAGATAAGTATGGAATTGGGAATTTAGGTTGTAAACATAAATTGAATTGAAATAAATCGGTTGGATTTATATGAAGGACACTTTAGGATGTTTGAACGGGAAAGTGTTTTCCCGGGAAAAACGAAGTTATGTTTTAAAAGATTTTTTAATTAAAATTTAAAGTTTAAATTGTTTAAAGAGTATTTTTTTTAGAAATGGTTATTTTAAAGAAGAAATTAATAAACTTTGTTTTATAATCATTTGTTTTAAGTTATTGGTAAAGGCTAGTATTATTCTTTTAAACTCCATTTTTAAATTTAGTAAACCAAACCCTTATTTAAATCCAGTTTATATCTTATTAAATAATGTCATTTTAAAATTGTTTTGAAATTTTATTTTGAGTAAATAAATAGAAGAAATTTTCATATTTTAACGTATATTTCAGTATAAAGTATTTTAACCATTTTTAAAGCAAAATGTTTAAGCTTGGTCTTTCCAATGGGAATAAATGGTAATGGGATTTACCGTGAAAAGGAAGAATTTTGGGAAATTGTTTTCAAATGAGCTTTGAAAATTTGAAAATATATCTTGTAAGAGATATTTGAGTCAAATAAATAATGTGGAAATTATTTATTATGTGATTGATGTTTGTGGATATTAATTGATAGTTAAATCACCGACTATCAATATTGGACAAATGCGTTGATCGTTTCGAAGAGACCGGGATCGAGATTTATTTCTTGAAAACCACTTCGATCCGGTTTGTACGTTTCGCGAAAAACGTGTTCGGAGTCGAAGATGGAGCAGTGAAGTGCAAGGGCAAGTCGCTACTAATCCTGAGGATATTTCAAAAATGGATGTAGTAGGAGTAGTGCCTTCAGTTTCGTTCGAACCCGGAACGGACTTGTATGGACGGATGCTTTCGGAACATCGTCAGGAGGGCGATGGGCATTCTAAGTGAAACGTTCTAAATGTAACGCTTAGCCTCAAGCCTCATCAAATGGGAATGACTGAAAATCAGGGGATATGCATCAAGGCTTCGTGGGTAGCCCCCATTGGAGAGTAAGGTCATCCCTGTCTAGATGTCCCTTTTTATTTCGGCTTAGTGGGCGGTTGCTGATCCCAACCGTGGGGTGATCTTATTCGGAACTGTCCAGTAAGGGATGGGTCCGGCCTTGTGTTGCAGGGGATCGGGAGTGGTCCTCAGTACGGTGGTCTAGGCCCCGTACTGTGACGGTGGTACCCCAGTGCCTAGTCATTGTTGGAAATCCATTCTCCCTACGAGCCATGTACGAGTTTTGTTTGTATTACCCACTTTTGTGGCTAGTAGCTGGAATTTAATAGATGTAACAATTTCGGCTATTTTATAAGTATTTGTAAATAGACCCTATTATAATATCAGAGGATTTCTATAAAAAGTGTTTTAGCTATCGTAAGGTAAAAAACCGACATGTTTATTTGTGGCGTGGTTTTACGAGATGCTTTTGTTTTCAAAAGGATTTTTGAAACTTTAATAATCAATTTGGATGCATTATTATTAGCTGGTATTCCAGACTGACTCGGGTGTTATTTCATTATAATGCTCTGGTCAGACCGAGTATTATATGTTCAGGACAGGATGCTATGGAGCAGGAGAGGAGCTGGAGTCCGAGACGTATTATCTGTACCTATATATATATTCTGCCAATGTAATTGTATGGTATTTGATGTATGAGATACTCTGATAATATGATGTATAAAACAGTTATAGATTTCATTTTGTGTAAAGTTCTATATTTACTATTATATTTTATTCCGCTGCGACTGTGAGATTCTGATATTGTTTAGTTACTTCTTCTTCTATCTTTTCTCCTTTAACCCAAAATGGTTCATATTTCTGTGCAACTTGAGTTAACAGAGGTAGAATAGTGTTGATTCAAGGGGTACGGATTCTGCGGGCTGTCACGATTTCAGTTGACATTTCACTTGAGTTGATTTTATTAATATAAGAGTGTTAATCCTAACTCGAGTGTTTTGTGTTTTGCTTTACGCTTGGGTCAGACTGAGTGTCAGAACATTTGCGACTCACCTTTGGAGTTAGAGCTTTACTTAGAGATCCATTGTAACAACCCGCATATTTATCGAGTTTATATTTAAATATTTTATTTAAATATTAAATCGTTAATCGGATTTTGGTCCGAAAAGCTACTTTTTGCAAACGGACATATTAGGACTCGCGACCACTTCCATTGAGTTTGAAATGCTGTTTATAACATTTTTAAGTATAAACATTGATATGATTGGAGATAGTGGAATTTCACTACTTTTTCACTTAAGACTTTGGGTTGGGCTTTTAGCCTATTAGACCCAACCTTCACCCCTCCTCTTCATAACTTCATTTCTATTTGCCTAAGTCTTCAAGCTTCTTCAAAAATGGTGGAGGGAATGGGAAATTAAAATTTCCAAAACTCAAATTCAATTGCAATCCATCTTTCTACTCCAAATTCAAGAAGAAGATATTGGATTCAAGCTTCTTGTGCTTAGATAGAAGAGGGATTGATCCTTGCATGCTTAAAACTTCATTTTCATTGATATTTGGTGCAAAGGTGAGATTTTTATCTCACAAATCTAGTCTATATCTATATTGGACTGTTGGGAATGATTCCCTATCACTTTAGCATGTACATTTGCATTTGGTTTGGATTGGATTGGCGAAAAATTCCAACTTTAAGTGTTTTTGGTGAAAATCTGCCCTTAGGACGCTCTGCCTTTGCTAGGTCGTTCGCGTGGAAAAGTCTCGGCCTTCAAATAGCTCGTTTCCGACCTAAAATGGCCTATAACGTTAGGTCGCTCGGCGCTTCGGACTTAGGTCGTGGGTCGCAAGCTCCTTAGGTCGTAGGTTGTTCGAATGTTAGGTCGCTCGGCCCTTATCCCCTTAGGTCGCTAGGTCGCGACGTTTTAGGTCGTAGGTCGTATGGACCTTAGGTCGTGGGTCGCAAGCTCCTTAGGTCGTAGGTCGTTCGAATGTTAGGTCGCTCGGCCCTTATCCCCTTAGGTCGCTAGGTCGCGACGTATTAGGTCGTAGGTCGTATGGACCTTAGGTCGTAGGTCGTATGGACCTAGGTCGTTAACTCGTTAACACGTACGGCTCTTTACTACTTTAGGTCGCATGACCTATAGGTCGCTTGCTCCAGTTAGGTCGCTCGGCCACTTTGTTAAGTCGCTCGTCCTGTTGCTCTGTTAGGTCGCAACCTCTGTTAGGTCGGCCATGTTGGGTCGCGAGTCATCGTTAGGTCGTGAACACCACTAGGTCGTTTGACCCCTTAGACCCCTAGGTCGCAACCATTAGGTCGCTCGACCCTATTCCTCTTAGGTCGTTAGACCTCATTTTGTCTTCACTAGGTCGTACCGTTTTGGACGGGGCGCTGCCCCGCACCCCCCCGGGGGCGCTGCCCCCGGACCCCCGCGACCTGACCGGGCAGGTCGAACCCCGTAAGCGGTGGCGTTGCCCCCGCACCCCCACCTTGGGGGGTTGCCACCCCCCTGGAGCCCCCCTCCGTAGGGGATCTTATCTGAAAAACATTGAGCTGATTTCCTTGGATTTTATTCACATCTCCGTATGCGATTTTTTGTGACTGATTGTTTCTACAATTGCTTCTGTGTTTTGTCACTTTATAATATAATGGTTTCAATACTAGTAGTAAATATCAAAACTCTTTTAACAAACAATTTCAACTCTATTTTTAATAACAAAGCTCTTTTCTTAAACCGTTTTTCAATCTATTAGTATATACAAACCTTTACCTCACTCGGATGAGAAATCTAATTAAACGACTTAGTAAAACAAGTGGTATGAAACGCTTGCGTTCACTTCATCGGTTAATTCTTGGACTTGTTCGATTGAACCTCTTGTGACAATTTTATTAGTGAAGATTTACAGTTTGTTCGTAAATATTTAAGTTAAGCAAGTCGTTATGGGACATGAAGCTAAACTTCTATATTTACTAGCTTAGTGTAATTGACACTTCTCGTTGATCATGACGATCATTCTGATGATTTAGACTAGCAACTGTGCGATATCTCTTGTTGCGAGGTTAGACTAGACACCACTTGTGTGATTCCACTCACACATCCCTTTTTGCTTTTTGGTTAGTCTGGACCTTAATATGTTTGATTCCATTCACACATGTGGGGTAGCTCCCCTTGGTCTTCGGACCGTCATGTGATAGGCCTCTTTCTCTTTTCTATGATTTCTGGACTTCTTGCATTAATTTCTAGAATTTATGTCATTGACTTGTTATGAGTACAAGTTAGGGGTATGATGCCCTTTCCGAATCTTTGAGAAGATTCTTGTGATATTGATTATCTCTTATTGATTGATCTTCTGTTGATCATTATTTACATACTTATAGTGGTATGCCATTATGGATATTTTATGTTTATGCCATATCTTTTATGTTATATCATGTCATCTGATGTTTATAGCTAGACTGACCCGTTTATTATTTTCTTAAATAATACTCGGGCCAGACCGAGATGTTACAGGTGCTTCTGCTTGACTTCTTCCCAGGGATTCATCACTCTAACTTTTGGCTAACTGTTTAGATTAGCAGTTTTTGTTGTATACACTTGAGATATAGACTCATAGTTGTATTCTTTGGTATAGCACGTGTTGCTATTCTTTTGTATTATCGTGGATCTTACTGACCACTACTCTGATGTACACTTTCACGTGTTAGTTATATATTCATATCTTCTTCCGCCTTTGTGATATGGATATCTGTGACTGATTTGTGTTGTGATTATTTCTATGTTTGTTTTCGAAGATTATTTATAGCCACCGTGTGATAAGCAATTACACGGATGGTCGCTCCTCAACAGCCTTATTCTCCATGCTAGTTGACAGCACTACACCGTAGTGTTCTTGGCTAGTGTGGGTATAGAGGTAGGGCATCACAGCTTGGTATCAGAGCCAAACTTCGGAACAATGTAGAATAATTTGACAAGGATCATCATCCTAAGTCCACCTTAGGAGTCTTGCTTTAGGATTTAGTTCGAGTCTTCAAACCGATTCATCCTATTTCTTTTATGATTCCTTACTTCACCTGTCAAGAATGTTTGATATTCATTTGGTGAATGACTATTTTCTTTCTCTTCTTTCTTTCTTATGGAAGAGAATGTCTAGACCAGGTCGTCCCAGAGCTGGATCATCTAGTGCTCCACCATCGGATGGAGTTTTTATGACTACTCAACAGTTACTTGATTTAGTAACGAACGCTCAAGCAGCTGGAGCTAATCCGGCACCTACCCACCCAAAGTCGGGGTTTGCACGATTGTGCAATGATTTCACTAACCTGGGTGGAAAGCCATTTAAAGGCTCTAAAACTATCATTGGGGTCCAAGCTTGGCTCAGAACGTGTGATAGGATCTTCTCTCGCATGAACCTCGTTGACCTCCATCGAGTCCAGGTGGCTTCCAGCATGCTCCAAGAAAGAGCATTGGATTGGTATGAGCTGTTAATCTCAGAAATTGATGAAGCGGATCTCACCTGTGAGCACTTCCGGGAACGCTTCGAATCGAAATTCGTCCCCGAGGCTGAAAAAGTAACTTTGGCTCGGCGATTTATTGACCTTGTTCAAGGTCAGTCTTCTGTGGCGGACTACGTCACATCATTCGAATCCCTTTCCAAATATGGGGTCGAGTATATAAATACTCCACTAAAGAAGAACCAGAGGTTCGTTTATGGCTTAAATAAGAATCTTAAGAAGCCACTACTCTTGAAACTAGAAGTTGCATTTGATCAACTTATAGATATCGCTCTTCGTCTTGAAGAGGCTGATAAAGAAAGTGAGGTGGAGGTAGTAGCTTCCAAACCCAATTTCAATAACAAAAAGAGGCCCAACAAATTCAAAGGCCCTTATCCCAATAAGAAGGGTAAACAAGCAACTCCTGCTGCAAAGGCTCCTTCTCCTGATATTGCGAGATGCTTCAACTGTGGCGCAGAGGATCATTTTGTGAACAAGTGCTCAAAGCCCAAATGTTGTCGCTATTGTAAGAGCCCAAATCACTTTATACATCAATGCCTCAAACGTAAAGGCAGGAATGAGGGAAAGTTAAATGTGGCTCAAGCCCCTGGCAACACATCTCGTGGCCAAGGTATTTCTCATTCCATTCTTGATGGTATTATTTTATTTCATGATCAACCTATTAGAGTTCTCTTTGATACGGGTGCATCCCATTCTTTTATATCAAAGGAACTGGTAGACACTTTTTCCTTAAGTGTCACTGCATTAATGACTTCTTTAAAAATTGCGAATCCTGTTGGGGGATCCGCAACTCTTAGTTTGCTTTGTAAAGACGTGGAGATTATTTTTTTTGATTTTTCTTTCCTAGCCGATTTGCATGTCATGCGTTACTTAGGCTTTGGAATAATTTTGGGAATGGATTGGCTTAACCGTTATCAAGCCCATATCCTATGTCCTGAGCGGACTATTCATCTCCGACATCCACTATCTGTTAATCAGATTTCTGTTAATCTTAAAGATTCAGAATCCTGTTTGGTGGCATCCTTATATTCTTTAAATCCTCGTGATAACGATGATGATGATGAAGATGATATTATTTCTCGTATTCATGTTGTTCGTGAATTTTCCGACATATTCGAGCCCGTTTTAGGTTTACCACCTAAACGAGCAATTGAGTTCAGAATTAATCTTGTTTCTGGAGCTCAACCTATTACTCGTCCTCCTTATCGCATGTCCAATAAGGAAAATGAGAAGATGCGTAAACAATTATCTGAGTTGGAGACGAGGCAATTTATTCGCTCTAGTTCCTCGCCTTGGGGAGCTTCGGCTATCTTCGTAAAGAAATCTGATGGTACTCTGAGGCTCTGCGTTGATTATCGCAAGCTTAACGATCTTACTATTAAAAATAAATATCCTTTACCTCTGATTGATGATCTATTCGATCAGCTTAGTGGTGCTAAGGTCTTTTCACAATTGGACTCGGCTACCGATTTCCATCGGCTTCGTATCGCAGAGGATAGCATTCCTTTGACATCATTCCGTACTCGATATGGATCTTATGAATGGCTTGTTATGCCATTTGGGTTAACGAATGCTCCAGCTTATTTCGTTGACCTCATGAATCGAGTTTTCAAAGATTTCCTCGATCGGTTTGTTATCATATTCATTGATGATATTCTTGTGTATTCAAAAACCGAGGAGGAACATGAGAAACATCTTCGTATTGTATTGGAAACTCTTAGGAGTAATCAACTAAAGGCAAAATTTTCTAAATGCCACTTTTGGCAATCTCGTGTGAAGTTTCTTGGTCATATTATTTCCGAATCCGGAATTTCCGTGGATCCTTCAAAGATTGAAGCGATTCAAGATTGGAAAAGAACTGAGAGTGTGACAGAAATCCGTAGCTTTCTCGGATTGGCGGGCTATTACCGTCGTTTTATTAAAGACTTTTCTAAGATTGTCGTGCCTCTTACTGGCTTGACTAAGAAGGGAGTTAAATACATTTGGTCGGACAAATGTGAAGCCTCTTTTCAGAAATTGAAAGAACTCCTTTCCGATGCTCCTATTCTTGTTATTCCCGAGGGGAATCAAGATTTTGTTGTTTATACCGATGCTAGTCACGTTGGTTTGGGTGCCGTTCTTATGCAAAAAGAACGTGTTATTGCTTATGCTTCTAGGCAATTAAAGCCGGCCGAGACTAGATATGCCACACATGATCTAGAGCTCGCGGCTATTGTTTTCGCCCTTCGAATGTGGCGTCATTATCTATTGGGAGAGAAATTTATTCTTTACACGGATCATAAGTCTTTGAAATATTTATTTTCTCAAAAAGAACTTAATTTACGTCAACAGCGTTGGCTCGAGTTCCTTGCACCTTATGATCTTGATATTCTTTATACCCCCGTAAGGGTAATTGTGTCGCCGATGCTCTTAGCCGTAGGCAACAAGCAGTTGTTTCTATGATGATATCCGAATGGAACGATCTCGAGATCTTATCCGCTTGTGAGATTCGAGAGTGCGTATCCGATTTATGCTCATCATTTGTTTTATGTAGCCTTGAGGCTCATCCTTCTCTCTTAGACCGCATTCTTGAAGCTCAAAGGCTAGATCCTGAATTGGTTCTTCTTGACCAAAATATTAAAGATAGAATTGATATTGAAGGTTTGAAAGACTTTGGTATTGATTCTCGTGGCGGCATTCGGAAATTTGGTAGACTTATCGTACCAAATATTGGTGATCTTCGTAAAGATATTTTAGAAGATTCTCATCGTTGTAAGTTCACCATTCATCCCGGTAGTAGTAAAATGTACGTTGATATGAAGCGGCTTTATTATTGGGAGGGAATGAAATCTGATATTGCTAACTTTATTAAGTGTTGCATGACTTGCCAACTTGTCAAGGCCGAACATCAGAGGCCTGGTGGGTTATTGCAACCTTTAGAAATTCCAATTTGGAAGTGGGACCAAATTTCCATGGATTTTATAGATGGCCTTCCCCGTTCTCGTTCGGGTCATGATGGCTTATGGGTGATCGTTGATAGGCTTACTAAATCCGCCCATTTCATTCCCGTTCGGTCTAACCGAACCGTTCTCTTTTGGCCAAACTCTTTATCAAAGAAATTGTTAAATTGCATGGAGTTCCTACTTGTATTGTTAGCGATCGAGATCCATTGTTTACTAGTGGATTTTGGAAGAGTCTTCAAAAAGCTTAGGAACGAAGCTTAACTTTAGCACTGTTTATCACCTCCAGTCCGATGGACAAACCGAGTGTGTGAATCAAACTCTTGAAGATCTTCTTCGTGCTTGTGTGCTTGATTTTGGTGAAAGTTGGGAAGATCATATTTCACTTGTTGAATCTTCCTATAATAATAGCTTCCAATCTAGTATTGGTATGGCACCTTTCGAGGCACTCTACGGAAGGCCCTGCCGATCTCCTTCTTGTTGGCTTGAGGCCGATGAGAAGCTGGTTTTAGGTCCAGATTTTATTCGAGACTCCACAGAGAAGATTGAACTTATTCGACATAGGATGAAAGAAGCCCAGAGTAGACAAAAATCCTATGCTGATAATCGAAGAAGGAAATTAGAATTTTCTGTTGGAGATCCTGTTTTTATTCGTGTTTCACCTATGAAGGGTGTTGTACGTTTCAGTCGATCAGGGAAGTTAGCGCCTCGATATATTGGGCCATTTCCTATCACTGAACGTATTGGTTCCATGGCTTATCGCTTTGCATTGCCGGCTCAGTTTTCTGCTATGCATGACGTATTTCACGTTTCTCAATTACGGAAATGCCTTCGGGATTCCGATTCTATTCTTGAGCCTGCTGTTGTGGAAGAAATTAAAGTTTCACCAAATTTAACTTATGAACAGCATCCTATTCGAATTATAGCTTCTGAGGTTAAACGACTTCGAAATAAAGATGTTCCGCTTGTGAAGGTTCAATGGTCCTCAAATCCTAAGGATTGTTCTTGGCAATCCAGAGAATTTATCAAGCGTACACATCCGGACTTGCTTTCTCCTGCTCTTTGAGGTGAACTTCTTGTTTCAAATTTCTCTTGTGTTAATATGCTTTTATGGCTGTTACTTTTTATTTCCATCTTATATATATATTCTGAGGACGCAATTTCTTTAAGGAGGGGAGTCTGTAACAACCCGCATATTTATCGAGTTTATATTTAAATATTTTATTTAAATATTAAATCGTTAATCGGATTTCGGTCCGAAAAGCTACTTTTTGCAAACGGACATATTAGGACTCACGACCACTTCCATTGAGTTTGAAATGTTGTTTACAACATTTTTAAGTATAAACATTGACATGATTGGAGATAATAGAATTTCACTACTTTTTCACTTGAGACTTTGGGTTGGGCTTTTAGCCTATTAGACCCAACCTTTACCCCTCCTCTTCATAACTTCATTTCTATTTGCCTAAGTCTTCAAACTTCTTCAAAAATGGTGGAGGGAATGGGAAATTAAAATTTCCAAAACTCAAATTCAATTGCAATCCATCTTTCTACTCCAAATTCAAGAAGAAGACATTGGATTCAAGCTTCTTGTGCTTAGATAGAAGAGGGATTGATTCTTGCATGCTTAAAACTTCATTTTCATTGATATTTGGTGCAAAGGTGAGATTTTTATCTCACAAATCTAGTCTATATCTATATTGGACTGTTAGGAATGATTCCTTATCACTTTAGCATGTACATTTGCATTTGGTTTGGATTGGATTGGCGAAAAATTCCAACTTTAAGTGTTTTTGGTGAAAATCTGCCCTTAGGTCGCTCTGCATTTGCTAGGTCGTTCGCGTGGAAAAGTCTCGGCCTTCAAATAGCTCGTTTCCGACCTAAAATGGCCTATAACGTTAGGTCGCTCGGCGCTTCGGACTTAGCTCGTGGGTCGCAAGCTCCTTAGGTCGTAGGTCGTTCGAATGTTAGGTCGCTCGGCCCTTATCCCCTTAGGTCGCTAGGTCGCGATGTTTTAGGGCGTAGGTCGTATGGACCTTAGGTCGTGGGTCGCAAGCTCCTTAGGTCGTAGGTCGTTCGAATGTTAGGTCGCTCGGCCCTTATTCCCTTAGGTCGCTAGGTCGCGACGTATTAGGTCGTAGGTGGTATGGACCTTAGGTCGTAGGTCGTATGGACCTAGGTCGTAGGCCGTTAACTCGTTAACACGTACGGCTCTTTACTACTTTAGGTCGCATGACCTATAGGTCGCTTGCTCTAGTTAGGTCGCTCGGCCACTTTGTTAAGTCGCTCGTCTTGTTGCTCTGTTAGGTCGCAACCTCTGTTAGGTCGGCCATGTTGGGTCGCGAGTCATCGTTAGGTCGTGAACACCACTAGGTCGTTTGACCCCTTAGACCCCTAGGTCGCAACCATTAGGTCGCTCGACCCTATTCCTCTTAGGTCGTTAGACCTCATTTTGTCTTCACTAGGTCGTACCGTTTTGGACGGGGCGCTGCCCCGCACCCCCCCGGGGGCGCTGCCCCCTGGACCCCCGCGACCTGACTGGGCAGGTCGAACCCCGTAAGCGGTGGCGTTGCCCCCGCACCCCCACCTTGGGGGTTGCCACCCCTCTGGACCCCCCCTCCGTAGGGGATCTTATCTGAAAAACATTGAGCTGATTTCCTTGTATTTTATTCACATCTCCGTATGCGATTTTTTGTGACTGATTGTTTCCACAATTGCTTCTGTGTTTTGTCACTTTATAATATAATGGTTTCAATACTAGTAGTAAATATCAAAACTCTTTTAACAAACAATTTCAACTCTATTTTTAATAACAAAGCTCTTTTCTTAAACCGTTTTTCAATCTATTAGTATATACAAACCTTTACCTCACTCGGATGAGAAATCTAATTAAACGACTTAGTAAAACAAGTGGTATGAAACGCTTGCGTTCACTTCATCGGTTAATTCTTGGACTTGTTCGATTGAACCTCTTGTGACAATTTTATTAGTGAAGATTTGCAGTTTGTTCGTAAATATTTAAGTTAAGCAAGTCGTTATGGGACATGAAGCTAAACTTCTATATTTACTAGCTTAGTGTAATTGACACATCTCGTTGATCATGACGATCATTCTGATGATTTAGACTAGCAACTGTGCGATATCTCTTGTTGCGAGGTTAGACTAGACACCACTTGTGTGATTCCACTCACACATCCCTTTTTGCTTTTTGGTTAGTCTGGACCTTAATATGTTTGATTCCATTCACACATGTGGGGTAGCTCCCCTTGGTCTTCGGACCGTCATGTGATAGGCCTCTTTCTCTTTTCTATGATTTCTGGACTTCTTGCATTAATTTCTAGAATTTATGTCATTGACTTGTTATGAGTACAAGTTAGGGGTATGATGCCCTTTCCGAATCTTTGAGAAGATTCTTGTGATATTGATTATCTCTTATTGATTGATCTTCTGTTGATCATTATTTACATACTTATAGTGGTATGCCATTATGGATATTTTATGTTTATGCCATATCTTTTATGTTATATCATGTCATCTGATGTTTATAGCTAGACTGACCCGTTTATTATTTTCTTAAATAATACTCGGGCCAGACCGAGATGTTACAGGTGCTTCTGCTTGACTTCTTCCCAGGGATTCATCACTCTAACTTTTGGCTAACTGTTTAGATTAGCAGTTTTTGTTGTATACACTTGAGATATAGACTCATAGTTGTATCTTTGGTATAGCACGTGTTGCTATTCTTTTGTATTATCGTGGATCTTACTGACCACTACTCTGATGTACACTTTCACGTGTTAGTTATATATTCATATCTTCTTCCGCCTTTGTGATATGGATATCTGTGACTGATTTGTGTTGTGATTATTTCTATGTTTGTTTTCGAAGATTATTTATAGCCACCGTGTGATAAGCAATTACACGGATGGTCGCTCCTCAACAGCCTTATTCTCCATGCTAGTTGATAGCACTACACCGTAGTGTTCTTGGCTAGTGTGGGTATAGAGGTGGGGCGTCACATCCATCTGTATCTATTCAGCGTTCATCTTTGTTGATTGGTTCAGAGATGTTATCTTCTTGTATTTGAGACTTTACTATATTTGAGATATTCTGTTGTATTTTATTTCAAACTCTATTGTTTATATAGTAGCTTCATGAACTACTATTTATCCATTATGCTGCTTATTGTTATAGTACTCCGTGTCTGTGATTCTATGATTGATTTATTTACTGTATATGCTGAATTTTGCCAAACATAAATTAACCATATGATATTTTGAGCAATTCAAGTCCGACATATGCGGATGCGAACGACATGAAATAGCAGGCCATTACATTTGGTATCGGAGCTCTGGTTTCGGCAAAATTTAGCATATAGAATAAGTTTAATCACAGAATTACCTTAGTTCGAGCTTAGATTTCTTCCTCTTTGATTCGGATTTCTTTCAAATTTTTGGAACCCTCCCCTTTGTTTTGAAATTCATTCTTGTATTTTCCTGTCCGTGTTCTTCTTAATTCCGGAGCATCCCATAGCTTCATTTCTATCGATCTTTGTAATAAATTCAAGCACATCTTGCCACCTCTATTGGCAACTTCGTCCTTGTGTGTGTCTAATCTCATCGGAAGTCCTGCTAAACTTATATGATTTGTAAAAAGGTGAACTCCTTTACAATAGGAGTGATTCACTAGAGACTTCTGCATCATCGGTTTAGATGCTATTATTTCTTGCAAAGTCCAAACTGTCTCTAGTAGACGATCGGGTTAATTCCCTTGTAATTTTGACCCTACTTCGATAATCAGAGATTACCCTGATATTGGGTGAATTCGCATCTCTCCCTTCAAGCGAGAAATTGAATTTCCGCATCAATCTTATTCCTGGAACTTTGGTTGACCCTGTTAAGGTCCACGATTAATGTTAGTCTATCCATTTCTTCTTTTATAATCTAATTTTCTGATCTCCCTGTCGAGCCTATCTTCTTTGTTAGAATTCTACCTGATTAGGGTTCCACTAAATTTGAATCCTTATCCTTGCTTTGAAATTCATTCTTGAATCATCAAGGTTATTAATATAGAAATTGTTCTATAGTGTGTTGTTTGAGTTGTTGAGTTTGAATTTTGGGTTTCGATCGATTCGTCTGGCCAATGCTATCGATGGGAAATTCCAAAACACTTGTACAGAGCAAAATGACACAATATTGTTTTCAAATTTGGAAAATGAAATAAATTTTGCATGATTATAATTTATATATAAAGTTATAATTTTCTGAAATTAAATAGTTAAATGAATTGGTTGTTAGAAATGATAATATTTAATTTTCATTTATTGTTTTATAAACCATTGACTATTGCCACATAATATAAATAAATGATGCTATAAAACATGGTTTACAAATTGATTTGGAATTGAAATGAAATTAAACTGAGAATTTGAGAACTCAATTTTCGGTATTTTCAAGAAAAATTTGGTTTTAAAGTTTTGGAATATATTATTTGTAAGTATTTTCGAATGGAAATTGTTTCAAAAGAATACTTTTAAAAGAATTAAGTCTGTACTCTCTTCATTTGTCATTGGAAAATAATTTTGGTAATGACTACAACGTCATAACGTTCACTTTCGAGTCTCAAAGTGGAGAGGCCCCTTGGTAGTTTTGCTATACTTTTGTTTGTAAAATGGATTTGGTTTGAATTCCTTGAGTATGATTTGATGTACAATATATATATGTATGTATGTATGTATGTATGTATATAATTATTTCAAAGTAGTTGAAGAGAAATTGAAAATTTTGAATCTTAAGTTTTATATTAAGAAATGGTTTCAACTATTGAAATAAAGTGTAATTTTTTGAATAAGTGGAATATCTAAAATGTTAAATGAAATTTAACCAACTTGAAATGGTTGAATTTGAATAAAAACTTATGTGTATAATACTAAATTTCATTCTAATATATATAACTTGCCTAAAATATTCAAAAGATTAAAATGTTATGGTACAATAAAGTGTTGTACAAGAAGAAAAATTAAGTAATAAATTGCTCAAACTAAAACCTGGCTTAATATAAATGTTGAAATTAGAGGTAAATTTGCATAATGTTTAATTACATTCAGAAACATTAATATAACTTACCTAGAAAAGTTTAAATGTAAATGGAAGGTAATTGGATAATATACACTATGATATATATAAGTAATTGGATATCAAAAATGATATTTTGTTAAGGGAATTTACTGATAATAAATTGGATAATAAAAAGGAAAATTCGTCTGTTGAATAATATATGGTTATCAAATGTATACACCTAATATAGGTTGCAAAATATGTCAAGTGAAACAAATTAAATAAATAAAAGAGGAGACTATTTAAGTAGATAAATATGAACTTAAGAATAGTGAACTTGAATTTTAGTGGAATCAACTTAGCTGAAGATAAATGGATAAAATAAACGAGTTAATTCAAAAATGAATCTGTTTGAAAGAAATGTTGATAAAATGTAAGAAAATCAACTTTAAATTGAATGACTATTTATTAGTTGAATAAAATGGATTAAATCAAATTGTTGAATATTAGTTTATTTAAAAATTGGACTCTATATGGTTTTGAATAGTGGAAGTTGAATGTTGAGGTGGAATTAACTATGGTTGATCAAATAGATTTAATAGATGTGTAAAATAAAATAAATTTTGTTGTGAAATTTTTTGTAATAAATATTAACAAATGGGAAACAAATCAATTGAATAAAAATACATGGAAATGAAATCAATACATTTGATTGATTTCGTAAAATGAATTGGAATCAACAAATTGAATATAAATCAATTTTAAAATAAATGGAATTTATATAGCCTTGAATTAATTGTTTTATTTTGTATTTCAATCTATTTTTCTTGTTTGTTGTTTCTATTCTCCTATCTCCTTCCTTTACGAGGACGAAAATTTTTGAGTGGAGGAGAGTGTAACGACCCATAAATTTTTATTGGTTTATAACGTAATTGACTAAATTTTTGTGAAATTTTAAATAATTGAATTTTGAAATAAAAATTTCATATTTGGAATATAACATAGCAACTAGTAAAATTTTATTGGAAAATATGAAAGTAAATTCTATCGTGTAATTTTCAGTTTCAATTTAAATCAGTTAATAATGGATGATAATAAAATGTTTTCCAAACCTGAATATTTTTATACAATAAATTTGTAAACTATTTTCCAAGTGAGACGCCATACTTCGTTTCGCCAAAATTTGAACTTCTCCAGCCCAATTTATCTCATTTTCGACAGATTTGTAGCATTTAGGGAACCAAATATCGAGTTTTGATAGGATGGTCATATTGCTGATATCTGTGTATCATTTTGTTCGCCTCTTCATGTTGATCTTCGCGATATATTCACTTGTGTGTTTCGGTGTCTAATCCGCAGCGAAACATGCGATAAGGATAACCGTAACGGTACGCCTTTTGATTTCTTTGTGACCATTCAAAGTTTCCACCGTATCACTCCAATAGAAATTTGTCATTAATAATTTTTGAACTTTAGCACATGACCTTCACTATCCCATCAATACACCTATTTTTTTATGGGACGTTTCAATCTATTATCCTTCTTTTCAGCAATAATGTGTGTGTGTGTATATATATATATATATATATGCTTATATTATAACATGGCACTCATTTTATAAACTTCGCCTTTTGCTAACTCACCCATCTTCTATTCATTGCTTAAACCCAATCGCCTCCTTCTCTATGTATAAAAATATAAGTTGCCTTCATTTTTTTTGTAGTTTGATTCTCCTTCTCGCCATTCTCCCGCCGTCTCTGCCCTCTTCATATCGAACTTCCTTGAACCCAGCTCATGCATGTCCCATCACCCGCCTTCGCCTGACCTGCCATCACACCGAGAACCACCACAACCGCCACCTTCAACAGGCCCTCCCCAGATCCGCCATTCGCCTATGCTCGACCCAGCAGAAATACCGAACTCACCACCTCCCAGTTGCCCAGAACCGCTTCGTCACCCTCCTTCATAGTCTTCTGTTCGACCCTAGCTTCCATGCCATACTTTACTTTTTTTATAAGGTATGTATAGCATATATGTTTATATATATATAATCTTATAAAAGTAGTATTAGATATGTTCTGCAGTTATATTCCTTTACTGGTAAATTGTTTATTATGAAAGCTGTAGCATATAGGAGTAGCATACATATATTTTATAGTGTATATATATATACAAATTTTATGTTGCACCAGGTTTATTCTTCATTTCGGTCATGTTTTATAAATCAAATATTTTTATATACTATATTGGTATACATCTGATCTGTCGAGGTCATATATAAGTCATATATATGGTGTTGTAAAGTATAAATTATTTATATACTCTTATTTATACATATATATAGGTTTATATAAGATTTATATGATATGCTAGTTATGATATATATATATGTATGTATGTATGTATAAGTTTATACAAGTTTATACAATATGTTTAGTTATATATGTAAACTATATAAGTATATATATAGCTGTCTATTTAGGTTTCTATAAGTTTTATATGACTGGTCGAGTCATATATTTCAAATAAAGCATTGATTTTATAATAAATATTAATCTTAAAGATAATATGTATGTGAGTATATATATTAGTTTATATATACATGATTTTTTTTTGAATATGTATATATACATAAGATTTATGTACCAGTTTATATGAATCCATTGAGTTTGGCTTTTCAGGTATACATTGATTATATTGATGGAATTCCAATTTGAATGTTTGCAGTAAACATGATATGTTAGGTTGATATTTTGAAATGAATATATAATATATATAATATATATATATATATATATGTATAAGTATTTTGCATGTGAATAAGTATATATATATAAGTATTGATTTAAAAATAATACATATATTTTTATTTTAATGTATGTTTTAAATTGATCTTTGAAAATTTATACATATGAAATATATCATGTTCGTCGATCTCTTGTCTATCTTGACTGACATTCTCAATATCAAATTTATCGTAGCAAATTCCTAACTTGTTGCTTTGTCCCGCTAATTCGTGTCTGTATCCCGGTGCTTGTCTTGTTATTTCTCTAGCCTCGAAAGGTGAGCAATCACTCACGATTAACATTCTTACATTTATTAAGTTTAATTTCACTTGAAATGAAAATTGAAATATGCTGCCAATTTGAACTGTTAATTATTTAACTGTTATATATGAGATGCTATTATCTGTAATTTTTCACCTATGGGATATGACACTATATCCTGTTGTTTATATTATATTTTATTTTTATTGGTGTTATATGCCTGTTGTTGATATATTAAATTATTATCATATCTGTTCTCACTCTGCAAGTTCCCTGTCAGTATAGAATTCTCTATGGGTTGAAATGATAAATACCCGAACGACCTTGTAGAATAGGGAAAAATCGTTATGGGTTGAAATGATAAACCTAAACGATTTTCATTGATTTTCAATTTGGGAATGCGGGTTGAAATGTTATATCACTACACCAAATCAATCAGTTTGCAACACTTATTTCGCTAGAATTTGTAACGGTTATAACCGTTACAAATTACCAACGGTTATATTCGTCGTTTCCTATTGTCACATTGATAACCGTTAGGATATTTGGTGCTTGAGTAAATAATGTGATCTAAGAAGAGCAAGCTAGTAATTTTCTTTGCACCGTAGTTCTGTTGTTTCTAACGCATTAACAAACCTCTTTCTCTCTTTGTATGAATCTAGGGTTTGTTTCTTATTTCACTTCCTTTAATCAAGTTTTCCTAATCGAATCTGTTCATCTATTGCAAACTAGGGTATGTATTCTAATGAATCTTAGGTATCCTTTTCTTATGCAAGTCTTTATCGCCAAGATCTTAAGTACTTTTTCCCTATTACATAACCTTTATTTACTTCGTAATTATAGGATAACTTGATATTCCTTTTGGATTGTCTAAACCATTTTTTTGATGACTTGAAATGTTATTTTATAATAATCTGTAAAAAAGGAGCCGCAGTTGCAAAAGAAGTAGCAGAAGAGGGCCACGAAAGATGAATTAGAGAATGAGGTTTTATTACCACAACACAATGGTTTCTTTGTCAACGAGTTTGTTGATAGTAGTAAATATAGAGAGCTTTCCTTTTTTAGGTTGAGAAACTCAAAGCTAAAATAGATATCTTGATAAGGAATGACCAAATATCAGGGGAAAAGGGCTGGTGAGGTTGAGAAGAAAGTGCAGGGGTTTAACAAACAGTTGGGCAGGGTGAGTATATGATTCCGAACTAAATTGGTTGCAAGGTTATTATCCACTTTAATTTTAAATTCAAATAACTTGTCAGCATATGTCATATCTTCTCAAAGTTATAGTGGTAATTATTTTCTTATGGTACCTATATTGATAAAAACAAAGCCTCTATAAAAAAATTAGTATGCTACAGCTTTCAAAAGACAAAG
Source organism: Allium cepa (assembly GCA_030765085.1). NCBI lineage: Eukaryota > Viridiplantae > Streptophyta > Magnoliopsida > Asparagales > Amaryllidaceae > Allium > Allium cepa. The sequence continues at coordinate 964,215,543 of CM060928.1, forward strand.
CATGAGTTGTTATTTTAACTTATGGCCAACTGACAATGTTTGAAAGGTTATAAACATGCATTCAGGATATTACAACAATATTTAATACTTTTCTATCATATGTAACCGAAACAAAACGCCTTTGATTTTTTGTCAATGCCTATACTTTCAGTAGAATCTTGATTGTATTGGTAGAAATCTTGACAAGTGAATACATAAACAAGCTTATAATTTTAGGGCCAGCTTGATATGCGTGAAAGATTTCAAATTTGCAACAAGGCTACTATAACTATTCATGCACATATACAAATATTATTAGAATCAAAGAGAAAAATAGAAAGGAAAAACAAAACATCTTTCATGTATGTCATTTCCAATTGAAAGCATAAATAACTCATTGATTTGTTTGTTTAATTTCTCTCCTACTCTACAATTGTCTAGCAAGACAATGACTTTTGAGCTATTTTACATTGTTTATTATCTCTCCCTTTTTGAATCCATTAGATCACTAACTGATGCGGTATCTATTATAAGATAGATTTTTCATCCTTATTTACATAGCATAATATAACTTTTCTTCAATTACTTTAGTGCGACATATAAGAATAATTTTCTGAGTGTATATGATATCAATCATAACTACAACTAAATATGGTGAAAATTAAGGATTTGGAATATAAATTAAGTGGTTTTTTTAATTATTATTGAAAGTGTATGGCTTCGGTCATTAAATATGATTTGTGCGAAGGCTTTTTTAGGAGCAAAGGTTTCACTATAGTATAGTAATATAGTTTAGCAATTGAACAAAGATTCCACCAAAATATAGTAAGTAAACAAAGGTTTAACAATAATAAAAATGGTACGGTACTAGTAGTAATATGCCAATTTAGAGTAATGTACAATTGCAAAAAATAACAGTTAGACGGCAACAATTGACTGACTTTTTTTGCTCTAGAATCAATATATTTAAGCATAATTGAAGCATATCCTCTTACAGAAATATGGGTCGTACCTTTATGCTCAAATTTCTCTTCTTTATTGCTTCATTGAAGTTCCAATATGGCAACATACTAGTTGAAAATATATGAAAAAAATATGTTTAAATGCCATCGGTATTACATCATACCTAGCTAAAAATATCAAAGGTAGAAAATAGTAGGGCTATATATTGAAAATCAAATAATTATAAATTATCCGGAGTATAATAAAAGATAGTTAGGGATCAATTGAATTTTACATATTTCACGAAGTCGGGTGGTAAAAGTTAAATTCATGCGATTTGAATTTCAAACCACGTAATAGTGGTATGCATGAGTAATAAATGCATGCAATATGGTATACTTTTTTTACATTGACTACAGAAAATCTCCTACGGCTTTTGTTTGATGTTTGCTTTTTCACTTTTTTCATTTTGCAAGGTGTCGTGTTTATTGGATTATCTATACTTGGAATAATTGGTGATTGATTTAATATATGCTGGGAATTTTTAAAGCAAGTACACTTAAGAATCTAAGACATTTTGTTTCTGCTTATAGGTAATTCATAGAACCGATCATATTTGCTTATATATTGTTCCAGTTATGGAAAGTCACAGAGAACACTTTTCAGTTTCGGGTTTTCGACGATCTATTTATAGGACTAGACAATCAAGGGAATGCAGCTTCTATTTCGAATTCATCAGGTGCTTTAGAAACATTTGAGATTGTTAAAAATGCAAACGACCCAAATCGTATTAGAATCAAAGCACGCAATGGTTTTTTCTTACAGGTAGTTAAACCGACACACTCGCATTTTCTTCATATATTACATGATTAACTTCTTGATGCACATTGACAATTGACATAATATGAAAGAATGATCCACTTAATAATATTAGTCTGTACCTTAGGCAAAGACCAAGATGTCAGTGACAGCTGATTATGGAGAAACAAGCAACTGGGGAGGTGATGACTCATCTATGTTCTTGATCACTAGTCCTGCAAGATGAGTTTCAAGTCACTAATGGTTATGGACCTAATAAGGCTGCATCTGTTATGCAAATAATTATTTTCTCAGTATATTATTGTTGTTTGTTCATTTAAAATTAATGAAAAATCAACGTAAATGTTTTTTCTGAAATAATACAACCAAACGGTTGGTTCTTCCACCATTGTGCAGTTGTGCTAGTATAAAGATACATGCCTTACAGTAGAAAAAAAAATCTTTATATTTTAGTTGTTGACTACAGGTAGAAGTGAGAGATATTGCTCTTTTGAGGTGATAAAAATTCTATGGAGGTGGTGGTACTTCGCAATGTTCAGAAACGAATCAAGAAAATTAATCAAGAGGTATGTTATTTATACAAGCTTATAGATCACCTACCTATCCTCTCTCTTTGTATATATCGACGAAATATCCTTTGATAATCCTGAAACTAAGAATTGACCTTTTTATACTACTGTTTACTCTTCGATACATTTTAATACTTATATGTTCTTTATTATGTAAATCCTCTTAAATGCTCATATATGGATTTAACTGACCACGCAAGTACTGTGCGCATGTTTGACCGCTCAAGCCTTCTTCCTTATATTTACATCATATAAAAAACATAGGAAAAACAGAATACAATGTTTTATTAACAATGTTGAAAAGATGGATCAATGTTTATAATACATTGTATAAACTATGTTTTACAACTATTCAAAACCATCGTGCAAAGTTTACTAATCGAATTATGAACTAAATATCACTATTCGAATATGTTATCTACAACTTAGGCACCGCTCTGCATTGCTCAGTTTTAAAACCTGAGCACTACTCAGTTTTAAAATTATGGCCAACCGCTAATACAATGAATCCCACACCAATTTCCATTGATAATATAATTATCAAATTTCTACTTTGTTATTTCTCGATGGTGAATTTTTAGATTGGGGATTAGAATTGGCTTCTTTGAGAAATCTTCAATTTCGGATGCTTGCACTTTTTTTCCTGTTGTATAGGAAGTTTGCACTTTTTTTAAGAAATCTTAATGGTAATGCATAATTTACAAATGAATTCATATATATGCATGTTGGAAGCAAACAATCCGGAATGCAAGCCTACACGAGAATCCGGACGAGCCACTTTTTGATGCACCTCAAAATGATCGTTATACATTGTCCGAGTTGGTTGAGGGGGATTTTGTCATTGGCCAGAGTGTCGTATTCGTTGTTTATAAGCTTCTAGATATGTTGTAGTAGTAAAATATGAAGTTTTCACAATGAATTTTGTAGAATTTGATATGTTCTATTTCGTGCATTTGATGTTTTTTTACTGATTTGATGATATTTAGTTTTGAAATTTTGGTGTGTTTACTGTTGTTGTAAATTCGTATAGACATAGTTGAATGAAATACTATTAGATGCCGAATAAGATATGGTTTAGTTATACCAAATTTGTAACACTTATAAGTGTTGGTAATTTGCTATTTACTTATCCAAGGAATTCCCAACGGTTATAACCGTTGGAAATTAAATATTCCAAGGTTATAACCATTGGGAACGTGAAGTAATTTCCCAACGGTTATGACCGTTGGGAATTACCAAGATTCCCAACGGTTATTGTTTGCACCAAAATTGGTCACAAACCCCGATGAATGTGAAAGCACCAGTGTTGGAATATAAATCAACAATATCCAAACACAAATCGCAGATCTAAGTAGCAAAGTAATAAATGCAAACAAGAACACACGATTTATAGTGGTTCGGCTATCTCCGGCCTACGTCCACTTCAAAGGTTTTTCCTTTTATTGATGTTCTTCGCTGATTACAATCGATTACAGCGGATTACAATGGATTATAGTTCTGAAATTCAAGTACAACGGTGGTTGTTGAGTGCAAAGTAGAGCCTTGGTGGAGTCTTGATGCTTCAGAGTCTTGATCTTGCCAAAGAGAATCCCGTCCTTTTTCTGAATGACCTGGGAGTCTATTTATAGGCGTAGGCTGTTGCTATCTTGCTGAAAACTCGGGAGACCTCTTCTGGCACGTGAGGGGGCCCATACATACGGTCTCGGGAAGTTTGGGCCCACTTTGGCATCGGTTCGAACTCCATTCGAACCGATCAAGAATTCATCCAATCGAGGTGAAATTTGGCGTGGACATTCGTCAACATGTATGGAGGCATCTGTGAAAATTTCATGGCATTTGGATCAGCAGGTTGGGAGATATGGTGGATTCGAATTTGGGTTTATGGGATAGCTGTTTGGTTCGAACCCATGTGTTCGAACCGATGGCTTCGAATCCTTCATAGCACGCGACTTCGTGGTGACGTGGAGCGCCTTCTTCGGTTCGATCCAAGCTTTGCGCCGAGTTGAACGAGTCGAGTCCGAGTTCTTTGCCGTGTTTACTGGGTGGCTTCGTGCACTGGGTTCGAAGGTCGTCTTCGAATCGTTGGAAGGGTGTCCGTTCGAATCGATCCAAATGCGTCACCTTGGATCGATTCGAAGTTGACTTATCGTGTTGGGTTCGAAGACAGCATGGGGCGAGGCGGCTTGGATGGTTTCGAAGTAAGGCTCAGTTCACGGGTTCGAAGTCAGGTCGTGGATGGATTCGGAGTGGAGTCGAGGCCGATGGAGTCGAAGGATGATGTCGGCTGATGGATTCGAACTAGTTGGATTCGAACACGATGGGTTCGAAACAGATGGTTTCGAATATGATGGGTTCGAACATAATGGGTTCGAAGTAGAGTCGAACCGATGGATGCGAACTCCATCGATTCGAACTTTGGTACACGGGTATGGATTCGAGGCGCGGCCTCACTTCTTGGGTTCGAACCAGATGGGTTCGAACATAGGTAGGGTGATGGTTTCGAACAGAGCAATGTCCATCTTTCTCAACTTGAATCCATCATAACTTGAGTATACGACCTCGGATTGACTTGAAATTTGGAATGCAGACTTCTATGATCTTTCTTGTCATGTCCTATCACTTGTGGCCCGTTCCGGACTCGGAAAAAATTCATCGATATCCACGGTTATCCTGCAATGCATGGCTGATATTCATGAATAGCAATTATTGATTTCCAGTAAATTTTGGATATCTCAACTTTGCCAAAAGTTGGGATAACATTTTGCCCCCCAAAGCATGCCTTTTTGTAAAAGGTATGTTTTGAACGGTCTTAAATCAAGTGCAATAAATTCACGTTTCATCCATAGCTGTGGTGTTAAAAATCAAGTTTGTGGCTGTTCGAAGCCAAATCAGCATTTGTTTGTTTTTCGTAGAAGTTGAGAATGAAGTTTCATTGTCTCTCCGGACTATTATTGGCTGCTCTGAACCCTTACTAAGCCCATTCTAGACTTAGTGATTGAATAGAAAGATCCTATTGCTCTCTGGCGTTGCCTTCTATCCCTTGCACTCTGGTCCCAGTTAGGACGTATAGCGATATCATGGTCGTTCGGGACCGATCATAGCCTCTCCGGGCTCTTGCTGGATCCCATCCTGTCACTCTCCGGTGAAGGGGAAACAACACTTAAGTGAGTCGATCCTGTCACTCTCCGGCGAAGCAACTCACTTCTTGCACTCCGGTTCAGTGTATCTGAACATTAAGCGATGTCTTGGTCGTTCGAGACCGATCATAGCCTCTTCGGGCTCTTGCTGGATCCCATCCTGTCACTCTCCGGTGAAGGGGAAACAGCGCTCAAGTGAGTTGATCCTGTCGCTCTCCGGCGAAGCAACTCACTTCTTGCACTCCGGACCCCGTCTCTCCGGGTAGGGTCATAAAGCGATCATGTTTATATTGAAATTTAATGTTCATCCTTTGACTCTCCGGTCAAAAGGTTTATTGCAAGAGATTCTAATTTATTTATTAAAATTCGAGTTCTAGATGTTCTATCTCAAACATCAGAAAAAAGCTAAACATTGCCTCTCCGGGCATATCGGTTTATCTCCATCTCAGAGCATGCCTAGGGATCTCTCCGGTTCCCATACATGTGTAAGTGGAGTAACCGTTTATTTTGAAAATAAATCTAAATAAAATTATTCGACCAAAGTCCAAATCCTGGACTTGGCCCTTGCCATCTTTAATCAGTCGATGACGAGTCATGATCCCGATCCAGGATCGTTCCTGTTAGGTGGAGGCGGTAGTCGTTCAGGTCTTGTTGCCGTTGTCCGTTCTCTGACAAATTGTGGCAGTCTACCTCCCCTACCATGTTCTTCCACCTCATCCTTTAGGTGGCGGCATTCATCTGTAGTGTGCCCATCCAGCTCATGGAATAGGCAATATTTTCCCGTCCTGCGCTCCCGCTCAGTGGGATCCCTTATAGGTGGCTTTCGATAGGGGAGTTGCCCCCGGGTTTCAGTGTAGATTCTTTCCAGGCCTGCAGTCAGATTTGTGTACTGCCTAAATCTCGGTTCTCGGAATTTCTTCCGTTTATCAGGACCATCATGTCTGTCATCCTGTCTCCTTTTTCCCTTGTCCGCTCCGGACTGCTCTCTAGAGGTCCCTATGCTTTTCGTGGCATTTATTTCACGACTCTCGACTCGTGATTCTTCTAACCGAATGAACTTTTCAGCTTTATGAAAGAACTCTCCAAGATCTTGCGGTGGATCTTTAGTTAGAGAATCCTTAAATTTGGTGCCTTCCGCGACTCCCGCCACCGCCGCCATTAAAATCATTGATGGATCCGGGCGATCTACAGAAGTCACTGTCACGTTGAATCTTAGTAGAAAATCTTTTATGGACTCTCCGGTCCTTTGCTTGATTGATGCTAAGGTCATCACGCTCTTGGGTCCGTTACATGGACCCTGAACTGTCTCATGAAGCAATCAACGAGCTCGCTCCATGTTCCGATTGATCCCGTCTCTAGTTGTCTGAACCATAGTGAAGCTAAATCTGTCAAATATAGAGGGAAGCATCGTGCCATCACTTCCTCGGATGCCCCCAGCACTTCCATGTGCCTGATATATCTTGTGATGTGCATGGTCGGGTCTGACCTTCCGTCATAGGGATCTAGCGCTGGTAATTTGAATTTTGGAGGGTTCCTTGCGTTTCGGATGTTCGGAGTGAACGGACTCCGACTGACTTCTTCCAGCCCTCCACTAGGCAATCCTCCTCTCATGATTCGTCGCATTAGGCCTATCATTCTCTCATCTCCGTCTAGGGGTTGGCCCCTTGTCAGATTCTTGTCCTGCCCCACGAGCCTTGAAGAGAATTCTGGTACATATTCTTCTGGTGGCTCGTTAGCGTATGCATTGGCTCCAACTTGTTGAGCTCCGTCTGTTGGTCTCCCAGTATCGGACCCTGAGGGTCTGCCCCCAAGGCCTTGTTGACCACCTTCAGCTCCTGTATTCTGGTCTTGAACCTGACCTTCATTTGCTTCTGCAATCCTGATTCCTTGTCCCGCACTCGCAGCTGTTGTAGTTGGTCCAAGGTTTTGCATATTCGCCGCTCTTATCTGCTCGAGGAAATTCTGCAGCATCTCCTGTTGACTCTTCATTATGCTTTCACGCAATGAATTAGCCATAGCCTCCATCTCGTCTCTGGTGATGTAGACGGAAGCTTGTCCTTCTCCTGATCCTGAGGATGCCTCTTGGCTTCCTCCCTGTTGGCTTCTATCAATTCTTTGTCTCGTTTGTCGAGTCATTGTTTCCGGATTGGAGTTCTTCAAACTTTTGAATCTGAATTCCGAATCTAATGTAGCGGGTGCTAGTTCTTCTCAGTGAAAGCACCAAAGTGTTTGCACCAAAATTGGTCACAAACCCCGATGAATGTGAAAGCACCAGTGTTGGAATATAAATCAACAATATCCAAACACAAATCGCAGATCTAAGTAGCAAAGTAATAAATGCAAACAAGAACACACGATTTATAGTGGTTCGGCTATCTCCGGCCTACGTCCACTTCAAAGGTTTTTCCTTTTATTGATGTTCTTCGCTGATTACAATCGATTACAGCGGATTACAATGGATTATAGTTCTGAAATTCAAGTACAATGGTGGTTGTTGAGTGCAAAGTAGAGCCTTGGTGGAGTCTTGATGCTTCAGAGTCTTGATCTTGCCAAAGAGAATCCCGTCCTTTTTCTGAATGACCTGGGAGTCTATTTATAGGCGTAGGCTGTTGCTCTCTTGCTGAAAACTCGGGAGACCTCTTCTGGCACGTGAGGGGGCCCATACGTACGGTCTCGGGAAGTTTGGGCCCACTTTGGCATCGGTTCGAACTCCATTCGAACCGATCAAGAATTCATCCAATCGAGGTGAAATTTGGCGTGGACATTCGTCAACATGTATGGAAGCATCTGTGAAAATTTCATGGCATTTGGATCAGCAGGTTGGGAGATATGGTGGATTCGAATTTGGGTTTATGGGATAGCTGTTTGTTTCGAACCCATGTGTTCGAACCGATGGCTTCAAATCCTTCATAGCACGCGACTTCGTGGTGACGTGGAGCGCCTTCTTCGGTTCGATCCAAGCTTTGCGTCGAGTTGAACGAGTCGAGTCCGAGTTCTTTGCCGTGTTTACTGGGTGGCTTCGTGCACTGGGTTCGAAGGTCGTCTTCGAATCGTTGGAAGGGTGTCCGTTCGAATCGATCCAAATGCGTCACCTTGGATCGATTCGAAGTTGACTTATCGTGTTGGGTTCGAAGACAGCATGGGGCGAGGCGGCTTGGATGGTTTCGAAGTGAGGCTCAGTTCACGGGTTCAAAGTCAGGTCGTGGATGGATTCGGAGTGGAGTCGAGGCCGATGGAGTCGAAGGATGATGTCGGCTGATGGATTCGAACTAGTTGGATTCGAACACGATGGGTTCGAAACAGATGGTTTCGAATATGATGGGTTCGAACATAATGGGTTCGAAGTAGAGTCGAACCGATGGATGCGAACTCCATCGATTCGAACTTTGGTACACGGGTATGGATTCGAGGCGCGGCCTCACTTCTTGGGTTCGAACCAGATGGGTTCGAACATAGGTAGGGTGATGGTTTCGAACAGAGCAATGTCCATCTTTCTCAACTTGAATCCATCATAACTTGAGTATACGACCTCGGATTGACTTGAAATTTGGAATGCAGACTTCTATGATCTTTCTTGTCGTGTCCTATCACTTGTGGCCCGTTCCGGACTCGGACAAAATTCATCGATATCCATGGTTATCCTGCAATGCATGGCTGATATTCATGAATAGCAATTATTGATTTCCAGTAAATTTTGGATATCTCAACTTTGCCAAAAGTTGGGATAACAGTTATAACCGTTACAAATTATAGTTTTTTTCCAACAGTTATAACTGTTGGGAGTTTTGGTTATTCCCAACAGCTAAAACCATTGGGAAGTTCGAAAATTACTAACAGTTATAACCGTTGGGAATGACCAAAATTCCCAACGGTTATAACCGTTACAAAACATGTAAAAGAAATTATAACGTACCTGCTAACAACAGTTATAACCGTTGGGAATTTGATTACCAATAGTTATAACTGTTACAAAATGACAATTCCGGTATTGTGTATATACCCGTAGATATCTAAATTGAGGATTGAAATGATAAATATCTGTGCCACTTGACCATATGATAGAAAATTATATACGGATACCGTTGGTCTATAATTTGAAAAATGATTTCCAAAGTTTGAAAGGAAATATATGGTTTAATAAATATTGATTTTTCAAATATAATATACATAGGCTATTTTTATATATGTATAAAAATCTATATTTTAAAATAATATGTTCTGGAAATTTTAGTAAATAAGTTAATTTTGAAAATATAATTTTTAAGATTTTCTTTTAAGTTTATTATTTTTAAATTATATAAAAATATATTTAACACAATATACATTTAGTTATAAGATTTAATTTAATAAAAATTTAATTTAATAGTATATAATATGTTTTAAATTATTTATATAAAAAAATTTGTATTAATATTTTAAAATAGATTTATAACTTTAATAACAAAGGTTGCAACGATAAATTAATGTTGACTTGGAATTTAAATTGGTTGATAATTGAATTTAAGAAAGAATGGATTTAAACTTATTAGTTTTGAGATTTTGAAATGATATTATTATAACTTGATTTATAACTTGATTTGATAAAAAGCGATTAAATGAATATTCTCAATTTTGAATAAAATTGAGATTAAATATTCAATATTGATTTAAATATATAAATTGGAATTTAAAAAATTCCTATAAAATGGTTAGGGTAATAATTTCAATTTGAATAAATTTAAAGTTAAATGTCGAAATATAAATGAAATTTTCATGGGTTGTCAAAAAAAAGACGGGACTTTCTTTGAAAGTAAAGGAGGGGTTGATATGTACACCAGTTGTTTTCAAATTAGCCAATTTCTCCACATGGACTAAGTCACATTTAGAAGTTTTACCTCTTTTTATAAGACCCGTTAATAACTAATCATTGTTAGCTCTTGTGAAACATGAAAACAGTTTCATTCTTTTCAAAAAAAGGAATCGGACACGGGTATTTTATAGTAAAATTTTAATTGTACATATGATTTACAAGCCTATTTAAAATCATATATGCAATTAAGTGTAAAATATCATCTTTGTAGTCTATTAACTAGTGTTCACATTCATCCCCATAACTGCTAACAAATGTAAACTTCGATTGGAACCTACATCAAATTTTAACACATTAAAATTGCATACGATAGATATGGTTTAGCTGCATTCTCCGCAAGGTTACACAAAGGAATGACCATTTCATCTTCAGAGGCCCAAGTCCATTAAAAGGTTGTTTGCTCATGTCCAGAAAGTATGTTGTCTCTTCCTTAGCCACCTACCTCATCTCACTTTCATAGTGAAACCTCTGGTGGAACTAAATTTTAGAGCATTAGCATTGTTTGAATTAGAAAATTAGTGCTTTTTATATCAAATACAAATGTAGCAACTTTACAGTGTCAAACAGAAGTATAATAACAGCAGAAATAAGTAATAAATATTCTAAATCTAAAAGCATTGAAGATGTTATTGATAGGGTAATAAGAATTATGATAGCTAATGACCAACGAGTTACAAGTACAATAACGTGCATTTCCTATAACCATGTGTTCCCATTATTATTTTTCCTTTGGAACTAGTAAGGTGTTCCATAATCTACGGCAGAGATGAGTAGTTTATGTACAAAAACATGCCACTTAAATTATATACTAGCATCACTATCACTTTAGATATATCCCTAGCATATTGCAATCCATATGTCTAAAATATACGCATGCACATTTCAATCGCTTAAACAGCTAAAAATGCAATTTATGTATCATCCAGTCATAGGTTTCGTGTTTCGAACATTTTATTTAATTTCTTTATTAGCATTTCCTTGCATAATTAAGGATAATGACACTATTTCCTTGCTCAAATCATCAAATTTATAACAAAATCAATCGAATAGATGTTAAATCCATAGCTAACAAAATGCCACAAAAGTAAAGGCGGACCGTGCCAATTTCAACTATTTATGCAGTGTTGAAGATACCCTCAAACTGATTTCGTTAAAAAAAACCCGAATAATTCATGTGATCAATTTCAATCATTTGAGAAAAGAAAAAATGATGATGAAAAACACATCAACAACAACAACTAAGTAGCACGCTATCATTTCAAATGAGATGTACAACATTTACATTTGAGTCATGATTAGATAAATAACTATTAAGTTATCTTTAAAACACCTAATATATCCACAAGTACCAGCAAATTTTCTATTGTGTCAATTGGCCCATTAGCTGGTTGGTTAGAGTTTCGTGCTAATATGCGAAGGTCGCAAGTTCGAAACCTGCTTGGTTCCTACTTTACATGGGGCTTTTTTTTCGACCTTCACTAATTCCCAATAAATATATTTTTATGCTTTATTACATTCCCAATTAAAATGCATGTGTTTCTTTTTTCATCTTCTTCATCGTTCAATTACTCATACATACATTCATAAATTTTGTTCGAAATATTGTATCTCCAATAAGAATGATAATAACAACAAACTTAATGCTTCAAGGATCTTTGTATATATTATTTTAAACCATAATTCAACCTTATTAAGTACAAACTGATTATACAATTATCGACTACGAGAATCAATGAGGAATATTTAAAGGTAGTATTATTTTGATCTGATTAAGAACATTAAGTTCATGTTAATAGTTGATGATGAAGAAAGGGAAACAAAGTTAGAATTCAATAAAAAGAATTGTTCTGAAATCCAAGGATCTAGTATACATTTATAATGGTCCTGAACTGTCCATTCCCAAAATGAAAATGTCCAAAGGCTAGATCTACTAACCCGCAATAGTTCGCTTAACAGATCTATCTGTTACTTGACTTGTTGATTCGCTCTACAACGGCCCTAGCTTTCAAAATAGAAAGACTCCCACTTCTAGCGATGGTGTGTTTGTGCTAAATGCAAGTTGCAACCTAAAAGCACCCAATTGCTCCCCAAATGCTTGTTCACCCATGTATGCACATGCATGTGTAGTGCATCACACTCTGCCTTTGCTCTCTCATGGCTTTGGTCTCTTTTTTAACCAAAGACAACTCTTTATAACTTATTTTATATTAGCATACTCCTTTATTTTCTACCTTCACTAATTCCCAATAAATATATTTTTATGCTTTATTACATTCCCAATTAAAATGCATGTGTTTCTTTTTTCATCTTTTTCGTTGTTCAATTACTCATACACACATTCATAAATTTTGTTCGAAATATTGTATCTCCAATGAGAATGATAATAACAACAAACTTAATGCTTCAAGGATTTTTGTGTAGATTATTTTAAACCATAATTCAACCTTATTAAGTACAAACTGATTATACAATTATCGACTACGAGAATCAATGAGGAATATTTAAAGGTAGTATTTTTTTGATCCGATTAAGAACATTAAGTTCATGTTAATAGTTGATGATGAAGAAAGGGAAACAAAGTTAGAATTCAAGAAAAAGAATTGTTCTGAAATCCGAGGATCTGGTATACATTTATAATGGTCCTGAACTGTCCATTCCCAAAATGAAAATGTCCAAAGGCTAGATCTACTAACCCGCAATAGTTCGCTTAACAGATCTATCTATTACTTGACTTGTTGATTCGCTCTACAATGGCCCTAGCTTTCAAAATAGAAAGACTCCTACTTCTAGCGATGGTGTGTTTGTGCTAAATGCAAGTTGCAACCTAAAAGCACCCAATTGCTCCCCAAATGCTTGTTCACCCATGTATGCACATGCATGTGTAGTGCATCACACTCTGCCTTTGCTCTCTCATGGCTTTGGTCTCTTTTTTAACCAAAGACAACTCTTTATAACTTATTTTATATTAGCATACTCCTTTATTTTTTGTGATGTATAACAAATGTAAAATCCCAAAACTTCATATCAATATACCTAATCCCGTTCTGTTTTGAAAACATTCACCTTTCCCTCCTTATTTTCACATTTAGATATAGATTCAAACTTGCAATCAACAAATAACCCGAATTTTTTTTATTTTTTAATAAAACTATAGTTAACATATCTTAATCTACCACGTCATAACTTAACAAGGACAAAACAAACAAATGACGAATAAAAAATCATCAAACAATTCAAATGAACGTAATTTCACATTTTTGTAATCATAATTCATATCCTAAATGAAAATAAAATGAACCTTTTCAACCCTGAACAAGAGAAGACATTGGACCTTTGTACTAAATTTACACCCCAAATTTTTTTATAAAAAATATTGTATACACAATATGGCACATTGTAATAGAATAAAAGGGAATTGCTACGTGACACAACTATGATATAAGGTGTCATGGAATCAGGGTGCAACCCCACTATTAGGCCACCAATGTGGTGTAATAACCCGCTTTTCTGTACAATTCAAGTTGACAATAAACCACATGTCCAGTTCAAATCAAACGGAAAGACGGATAGTTAAGCTAAAGAAAGAAGAAAGAATAAGAGAAGAAGAAGAGAAAAGAAACTAAAACAACACAAAATCTCACAATCGCAACGGAACAAAATATAATATAATATTAATGATCTTTGCAAAAGAGAAAATGTTATATACATACATCCGTTAGAGTACAACAACGATCATAATTATTAGCCTAGACAGTTATAACATCATGTCCTCATAATTGATGATAATTTCAATAACAAAGTAGCGGAAAATAAACAGATACGTGTATACGCCTTGAAAACCTTCAACTCATCTCCTAAGCTCCAATGCATCCAAAGCAATTTGTAAATATGCTCGGTCTGACCCGAGCATTATAATAAAGTAATGCCCGAGTCAATTTGAAAAATCAATGTGAGAAAACATACCCAATTGGACTTTACAGTTATACGAAAACTTTTAAAAACAAAGGTATCTTGTACAGACCATGCCGCACATAAACGCGGATGGGTTTTTACCTTACTATAACCAAAACATTTCATATAAAACCCTTTGATATTATATTAGTACTTAATATACAAGCACTTATTAACCATATTCAAAATTGTTACATTAATTAGATTCCAGCATACTTGGTTCTACAACCAAAACCAAAGGCTCGTATTGGAGAATGGATTCCAATTATGAAAGGTAAGGGTCTACCCACCGAATCCGTACATCTCTATATAAAATGAACGGAAGGCTACAACACCTCTGCTACTCGGGATTGACACTACCTCCTTATCGAGTAGCACCAAATATGATCAGCACTTCGTTGCAATCAACAACCACATAAGGGGATCCTGAAGTATACATGAATATCAATCTAGATTTGGGAAGATGATACCCTACTTAGATATGACCCTCTTAGCCATGCCGCATGTCCCTTCTTTATTCATTTTCTGGGTGCGAGGCTCGATGAGGCCACGCAGTTACCATTTATATAGCTCCCACTTTGAATGCTAGCACTATCCTCTATGCAACAATGCAACATCAGCATTCATCCATACAAGTTCGTTTTGGAACTGAAAGAAACAATTTAGAGATCCGTCTCCAATTCCATCATCTTAAGAAGTCTTCACTTCAAATGCTTAAGGTGGATCGAAGTGGTTTCAGATAACATATCTGATCCCAGTATCTTCGAAATAACTTTCGATAATTCCCGGTAGACTCAAATCCGGTTCCTTAGGAAATAAACAGTCAAAGATAAGATCAGACCTCCTAACCCTTAGTGGACGGATTTCCTTATCATTGTCTTAGGAGAACGAAATGAGATTTATACACACAATACAACATCATCGGAGATGAATGCACCATATAACTCATGTGTTTCCCTTAGATATTTTAAAAGTTATGTTTGGGTCCAAATTCAATGGTCGGTTATTTAATTGTCGAATAACAAACATTCGATCAAGGATTCAATTCCATAAGGAAAAACCAACATTTGGTTAAGCATAAAGCAACACGAAGCCTCTATTAATTAATATTTTATTAATTAAATTTACTTTGTAATACTTGAATCAAAAATTCTTTTTACAAAGATTGATATAAATCCAAAATTCTTATTCCTCCATACTTGGGAAAAGTATCTATATGCTTATCTCGATGGTATATGTGTATTCGCCAACAATTTGGAAGATTACCCTTTAATTTAGTTTAGAAACCATTTATAAACCTAATTATAATCCACAAAACCATTTATAAACTCCTTTTATAAATTTATAAACCTTTTTATAATTTTCCTTTGTACATATTTAAAACCATTTATAAAACTATCTTACCCTTTTAACCAATCTTCCTTTATGCTTTTTAAAACGTGTTATAAGATTCCCCCTATAAAAACCTCATCTATTTGTAAAGCTACATTTATAAATCCTAGAAATAATTATAATTGAATTCAACTCTTTTCCTTTAAACACTAATATATACTGATAAGATTATAAATAAATAAACAAATACTAACTTTAAAAACATTTTAAAATAATAATTAATAAATTCCAAACATCCTAATTAAAACAATATTAATTTGCCTAAACATTTTTATTAACACTGATAATTAGTTTCCAAAATATTACTGATAAATAATTATAATTTATTTTCAACCATATTAATATTTTTAATGACTAACCTTCCAAAATATTTAAAATATTTATAATTTTTAAACAATATTAATATTAATAAACAATCCTTAAATATAAATATATTCCCTTAATAAAAATCCATACTTAATTCATATGATCGTTTCCATATTTATAAACCATGTTTATAAATCTCTTTCATTTTATAAAACTTCCTTTCATAAAAATTCTTTTATAAATCCAGCTTATTTATAAAACACCCTCTAACACATAATTTCAACCGTTATAACCTTGCTTCAATAGGTATAAGTTTCTTTTATGAATTTCCTTCAATTTATAAAATATCGTTTAACAATTCAAATTTGTCCTCATCTAATAATAAATTCACCGTTCAGTTTATTTCTTCAGACAGCTAAATGATAATAATTTCATTTTAATTTATAAACCTTTTACAAATCTATCCCTTTATAATAAATCAAAATTTTACAAATATTAATTTTATTTGAAAAATATCACTTTTACAAATTTAGCACATTTATAAATTCACCTTTATAAATTAATTACACTACAGATACCTATGTATAATGATTGATGATATAAAAATACTTCTATTTTCTTTTTAAGATCGTAACCCTTTATTATAAAAGACTGACTTATTTTTCTTGATTTTGAAACCTTTCTCTCATTTTTAAAACTCTATCTAATGATTTATAACTATTAGGTCACCATATCCACAAAATCATAATTTTATTTTAAAACAATTATTTAAAACATGAATAATTTTCAAATCACTTGAAACTTCTTTTTAAATCAAATCACCATTTTATAGTATTTTTAAAATACCAAAATTTGAGGCGTAGTGCTACCAAAGCACTAATTAAACAGAAATCGTGCCTGTGTCATCATTTATAACATCCAATATATAATATATCAATTTTATATAGAAATAAATCAACAGTGTGAGGAATCCCGTTGGATCCCTCCAACCCACCCCTTACATCACATACTATATTTATAATCATAAAAATATAAATCAACCGCTTCAAAGTGGGATTCGTACACAAAAGTCATCCGCTCTTACACGGAAACGTAATAGGGTCTCATCCGCTCCAATAGGCAGGAATATATTCAACTAACATTATAATTTAGTACATTATTATTAATAACGATCAGAAATAATATCCTAACATCCAATAAAAAATATTCATTGACTACATAAATTTTATGATTAGCTAAAAAGGTGATATTAACTCACATTGATTTTAATTATAGTCCAAACGTTCCATTATGAATTAAAATAAAGGTATTCAAATTTTAATCAAGAATTTCAACTAGCTCCAAATTCGTCCAATCCAACTCCATAGCATAGCCTTTGTCGATACGATCGCAACGCGACTCATCTTGTTCAATTTGGACCTCGTACCAGTTCGATGCGAATAAATGAACATTTGATATAATTTAAATTAATTACCTAAAATAAATAATTTAAAGTTAAACCTGAATCAAATTCCCTCTTCCTCTTGCTATAGTTCCTAGCACAAGAGGAAAAAAACGAACCGATCCAAAAATAGCGACTATCCCTTATCAACCACCCCACCGCGACAGTCATCGCTAAGCCGCCTGCACCCACCCTCGCGCGCCACTACGCCGCCCTACAGCCACAAATGTCGCCTTGCGCCACCCTCCTACGCGCGCGCGGATATAAAAATCGCGCTGAACTTATCCCTTGACTTCCTTCGCCAGCCAACATGTCGCACCATCGATCGCCCTAGATATGCACCCACGCCGCAGCTTGCCACCTTGCCTCGCCTCCACGCGTGACTTTGACAACGGTTTATTTATTTATTCTAGTTTGGAGTTGCATTTTTAATATAGGAAGGAGGGAATGGTCATGACGTGGGGAGTATGAGCTAGAGGTATTGGCAAGGTTGACCTATATATATTATTTTTAAATTAAAAAGACGTGATGCCAGAGTCTTATATGTTATACCCCAATTCCAAACATAGTGGAACTTGTTTCGAGGCCTAATTCGATTGTATGCAGAAGATAGCTTTTTAAACCTGATTATTTTACATAAATTCTAAAATTATTTTCTACTTAGCTTTGCTAAAAAAATTATCTTCTACATGTTTCGAACTCGCACGACCAAACAATACGTCCAATCGCCATGAAATTCGACTGCATATAATAGTTTACCATTACAGATCCAATGAAATTGGTTTCTTTGAAATCCGGGATCGTGCCCCAGAAGGCTATTTTTACACGTTAATCAAAACGACTATTTTTTAAAATTTACTATTCCACTTTTAAATCCAATTTAAAAGTTCTATTATCTTCCTACTTATTTAAATACCCCAGAAGGCTATTTTTACACGTTAATCAAAACGACTATTTTTTAAAATTTACTATTCCACTTTTAAATCCAATTTAAAAGTTCTATTATCTTCCTACTTATTTAAATAGAATTGAAATCAACTTTAGAAATTGTTTTCATTCAAATAAAATTTAAGATTCGACTATTTAAGCAATTTCAAGCATTAAATTTAACAATTAACTTATCAAATAAATAGTTCTATTTGAAAAACAAATTATTTAACTTATAAAAATAACTTTAAATATTTAAATTAAATATTCCAAATTCAAATTACTGAATTTCTAGGCCGTTATAGGTGGATACCGGTCTAATCTGGTCCACTCCAAAATCAAAAAGGAAGTTGGACAAAGACAAACATACATAAAGCATCTATACTCAACGACTGACACATAACTCTATCATATGCTGACACGCGGTTCTATATATTGGTCGATACATGGCTCTATGCAAATATGTAATACAGCTGATAGCGATGAGCTCCATCATACATAACGAATCCTTATATGAGTGACATTCACTTACAATGAGTAACCAAACAAATAACCCTATAACATCCAATTACCACTGTGCGTTATTCGAATATTATTCAATGCTCATAAACTATATTCAATCCAGACCATATATTTCTATGTAACAAGTTCGATGAATGATGAGAAATGTATCACCAAAAGTCCCATACTAGACAGTGTTACGGATCCTTTTATTCAAATTTCTTGCTACACAGAAATGTAATCACATATATAAGAAAGCAATTATATATGTATATATTTATTATTTCGAAAGCATAGATATTATTTTAGTTTTTCAAAAGATACATTATTAATGTAAATTATATATATTGACATTCATATAAATATACAAACACCATATAATGCTTTTACATGTCCATAAAGTAAGTTTAAATTCACTGAATAAATATCTCTAGATCGTTTATAAAATTTTAAGAATAAGAATTTACAAATCTCTTAATTATGCATTTAACGAATATTATTAATATACTTTATTTAATAATTAAACATCTTAAATTATATTTGTGAATTAAGTGTAAAATATAAGGGTTTTATAATATATTTTGTTTACCTTTTATTTATTTTATTTTTATTTTAATTAATTTTATATTATTATTATTTATGTACATTGGTGCTAACCAGTTGCAACCACCGGTCGACTAGTTGGTATTTTAGGGGTTGACCCATCGAGCATCCATTGCCACGTTTTCCTGTGCCTATGTCCATCGATTTGGGCTTTCTTCATCACTATCCTCTTCTACCATTAAGTATATGCACCTTTTCACTACCATTCTATGATTCACTAATGTCTACACATTCATCAATTATCTAATATAGTTTAAGAACAAGATGATATCAGGGAGAAATATATTACAGTAAGAGATTAGTATAAATGCACAACCACTACTCAACAATCATACATCTCAGAAACATCATAGACATAGTAACATGAGAGAAGTACCCACTTTAAGTTGAAGAATACCAAAAGCTTTGCTAACCTCTTCTAACTCCTCTCCTTACTTCTCTTTTTGCTTCTATTGTAATTTCCCCCTTTCAATTTTATGATTCGAACTTGAATTCTAACTTGCTAATTTGGCGCAGTGGAGTGTCAAGAAGCTTGAACTGGATTATGGGAATTTATAGGATTTTATTTCAATTTTCAAAGTGGTAGAAGGTAATTATGCTTTTGATTTTCTAAAGTAAAGGAATTGATTGTGATGGGTTCGATTTACAAGTGGAGGTGGAATGTTTGGAGATATAAATATCTAGACTTAAAAGAAAATCATGCTTTCATGAAAGGTTATTTGGGTTTGGGCTTTTAAGTGTTTAGGCTTGGATTGACTATCTAATTCATGTTCTTTCTTTTCTTTTCTAGTTTATAAAATAAGCTTGCCTCTTCAAGCACAATAACATATCAAATCACTACATTAAATTTCTACCAAACAAATTGTATTATTATCTATTTTATAATTTTATTTTCTATAATTTTTTTATTTAGTTTAATTATTTTATTTAAATTCATTTACTTATAAACTCCAACTTATTTAGTAAAATTCTTTCTATCATCAAAATGAATTTTAAACTTACAAATTTAATTTAACATTTATTCCAATTAAATAAATATATTTTTCTTATTTCAAAATAACCTAATAAATTATTAAATCAATATTCCTTTCATATTTAGTTCTTTTCATTTTCATAAATATTCTTCATCAAATTTCCAAATCATTCCCATGATTCCATATTTACTAATTCAAAGAATATATAGTTAATTAATCTTTATTACTAAATTACTAATTTATTGTTTCTCGACAATGGGTTATTGCAGACTCTCCCCTTATGAAAATTGCGTCCTTGCAATTTCTTTTTTGGAAAAACTTATAATTAGCCAGACAAAATCTAGCTCATCTACACCTTAATTAATAAAAAGCAAGAAAAAACATACCTATCTCATGCATATTATTGAATAAATCAGGTACGACCATTCCATATACTCCTTTGTCTCCTAAGTATAATCTAACAGGTGTCAGACCATTGTACCTTCACTAATGGAATTCTCTTGCTTCTAAGCTATCGGAATTCAGAGTGAACCATTTGAACTAGATGCTTCACATAAGTCAAATCAGTGGATAACTCAAGCTCCTAACTGTCTCTTAGATCGACAATAGTCTTTGTATCATGTTGAAACTTCCTTAGTTGGGAAATATGAAAGACAATATGGGTCCTTGAAAAGCAATATGGAAGCATGACTTTTTGCACAACTCTTCCAATTAGTTCAGTAATCGAGTATGGACCAATGTAGCAAGACGCTAGCTTTTTTGATTTAATAGATCTCATAACTCTCTTCAATGGAGATATACAAGATCTCCAATTTTAAACTCTATCTCCTTCCTTCTTCGATTGGCATAAGACTTTTTTCGATCTTGCACCTCTTTTGTTCTACTTCTAATCAGCTCAATCTTCCCTGATGCTTCCTTGATAAAATCTAGACCTAGTACAAATTTATCTCCAGCCTCCAAATAATAGAATGGCGATCAACATGGCCTAACATATAGAGCTTTAACTTGTTCCATGCTGAAGCTAGCTTGATAACTGTTATTATAAGAAAACCCAACTAAATAAAGATGATCTTCCCAACTACCACCAAAATCAAGCACACAGGTTCGAAGCAAATCTTCAAGAATCTGATTCACCTACTTCATCCAACCATCGGTCTACGGATCATAAGCTGTGCTAAAATTCAGCTTTATTTGCAACGCTGCTTGAAGACACCTCCAGAATTTACTAGTGAACAAGGGATTATGATAAAAAAAAACTATAGAGTTGGAAACTCCATGAAATATAACTACTTCCTTCAAACAAAGCTTAGCCAGATGTGGTGTTGTTTGGTTCGACTTCACCGGAATGAAATATGTCGACTTAGTTAACAGATCTATCACTACCGATATGATGTCATGGTCATTCCTTAACCGCGATGAGCCATCTATGAAGTCCATCGGCACCTACAACAACTATAGCAAAATGTTTCCATTAGGATTTATATAAGTGAACTATTGGTTCACAAATCCACTCATACCCGATCCTATTTCCATTGAGGGATTTCCAAAGGATGAAGCAAATTACCGGCCACTGATGTTCATCTTTCACAAACTAACATGCCATACACTCCTTCACAAACTTGACAATATCACATTTGTTACCTTCCTAGTAGTCAAGACGTTTCATGTCAATATACACTTTACTACCTCCTAGTAAATGGTGTATCATGATCTATGGCAGTCTTCCATCACTTTGTAACGTAGGTCATCAACATCTGGTACTACTAACCCATACCTACTCCGCAAGCATCCATGAGAGTTGAGAGAATAGCTAATCAAATCTTTACGTTCATCTTTGGATTCCAATCTTTGAATGCGAACTAGAGCAACAAAATCTTTCTTCTGATCTTCTGCGATCTGATTAATCAGAGATGATATAGACCTAAAACTAGCCAGCATGTTTCTTGAACAAGTCATAGAATCTCTATCTTGGATCTCGCACATAAATAGTGTCTCAAGGTCATTCCATCCTACAGTTATCTTAGAGACTACTACTTGCTTCTTCCTACTGAGAGCATCTGCAACTAGATTACTTTCCCAAGTGTGTATTGGATCTCAAAGTTGTATGCCGCTAGGAATTCTAGTCATCCCTGCTGTCTCATATTGAGATCCATCTGGATAAATAGATACTTCAACGACTTATGATTTTTATATAGACAAATCGCTCTCAAAGAAGTAGCGATGCCAAATCTTTAATGCAAAGACTATGGCTACTAGTTCTAGGTTATGAGCTACATATCTAACCTCATTAGGCCTTAGTTGTCTTGATCCATATGCCGCAACTCTACCTTCTGCATTGGCATTGCGCCCAATCTAGAACCACATGCATCTACATAAACCTCCAGGCCCTAGTTACCTTCAGGTACTATTAGCACAGGTGCATTCATTAGCAACTCCATCAACTTTCGATAGGCTTTCTCACACTTATATATCCATTGGAATTTCACTCCTTTCCTTAAACGGTTAGTAAGAGGTTGTACAATTTTCAAAAAGTCCATGATGAATCACTGATTATGTCCGGCTACTTTCAAGAAATTTATAATCTTCAAAACTGTTTCAGCTCATTTATAGTTCTAAATTTCTCTATCTTTATTGGGTCTACTAAGATACCCTCTTCTGAAATGACATGTCCTAAGAACTTGACTTGCCTCTTTCAGAAATAACATTTGGAGAAATTTGATTTTGGCTTATTGTACCTCAATGTCTCCAATATTATTTTGAGATGCTTCTCATTTTCCTCCTTATATTTAGAGTACACCTGAATGTCATTAATGAAAAACAAAATGAACCTATCTAGATAACTTCAAAAAACTCTATTCATCAAGTTGACTAAGTATGCTGGAGCATTCGTAAATCTGAAAGGCATTACTAGCCATTTATAGGATCCATAACTAGTTTTGAATAATGTTAACGGAATACTATCCTTAGTATTCCTAAGCTAATGAAATCATGTCGTTATGTCAAGATGTTAGAAGATCTTAGCTCTACTTAGTTGATCGAACGTATCATCGATCCTGGGAAGGGAATACTAGTTCTTAATAGTTAGCTCATTCAGCTTTATATAATCAATGCACAGTCTCAGAGATTCGTCCGCTTTCATCACAAATACAGTTGCGATACACATGGGTGAACCACTTGACCTAATAAAGTGCTTGGATTCCAATTATTATAGTTGCTTCTTAAGCTCCTCATTTTCTTTTGGGGACATTCTCGTCAAAGGTCGACTCATAGGTTGAGCTCCATGAACTAAATCAATTCGAAACTCAATAACTTGCTTAGGAGGTAAATATGTAATTGATTCAAAATACCTAGGTATTCTCTAACCATAAGGATCCTAGTAATATCACCTTCATCTCTCGCTTTAAGAGAAAATAATGATCCATTAAAGTTTTGCTCAAAATCCCTAAGAACTAAACTAACTCGATTAGTGGAATCCAGATGGCTTAAGAAAATGACTCTCTTAGGGCAATAGAGACGAGACTCATAATGATTGAGCCATTCCATTGCCTAAATAGTTCAAATCCAAATACATGCAAGTCACAATAAAAAATCAAGTCACATAATTCTAATTCCTCATTCTAGCACATCATCCCAAGGTTTGCGTATCCTTTGATATGATTTGCAATCCTTAGAGATGTAACTTGGCACACAACATCCAAATAAAGTTTATTAACTAGTTTCTTTGAAAGAATGCGATGCTCCTATATCAATGGGTACTCTAATAGGAATTCCTTTAAATAACATCATACCTTCCAAGACAGAAGTAGCTTTTCCTTTCATATGAGAAGTACTGCTAGTCGCCTACATAGCATTCAGTTTTCCACTCTTCTTATAAGTAGTTGGATAAGTATAGCTAAGATTTCCCTCCTTGTTGCAGATCCTACGATTCTTCTAAAATGAAAGAGGGTGCGACTTGGTACACTCCCTCAAATAATGTCCTTTCTCCCCACAGTTGAAACATTTAATAACATCTCTTCCACGGACCTTGTACTCTGGCATGCTCACTTTCATTGTCTCCTTATAACGTGCATTGTTCTAATGCTGCTTTGATACTAAATTGAAACACCCCACCTCTATACCCATGTCATCCAAGAGTATTACCACATAATACTATCGGATAATATAGAGAAAGAGGCAATAGAACATATATATGTGAATATTTCTTTGGACTAATACTAGTACATATATCATATCATATAATACTCACCATAGATGTACACGGTCTCAGTACAAATCCATAAATACGTTGCCTCTAAGACGAACCGTATATAATCCCAGAGAATAAATAGAGAACATAGAGCCAATACACAGTAGATAAAATATGATACACATCACATAATACATAATCTAGTAGGGCTACAAAATTATAGTCTCTAGCCCTATATATACATACGTCGTTAAATACAAACAACTAAATACATCATTGAGACTACAACACTACATAGGGAATGTTTCATCCTATATATATAACAACTAGCCTCTCAAAAACCTAGTGAATCGGTTATCTATGGTGTACCTGATCCTGCAATATTTTGGAGCTACCCAAGTATTACAAATAACGCATGAGTCAGACTATGTTTGAAACCAATTCCAAAGTGTTATGATGACAAAAATAATATCCCAAAGTAATAAAGTAAGAAATATCACATATGTAAAGGTATATATCAGGCTATCAAATCAACTAAACATCGTCCAATCATGAACATGATAGAGATAAGCAATTATACACAAACATAACATCAATCCATACATCCCTAACATAATGAATATCTCTGAAATGTAACTAAAAATATGATACAAATAGACTAGTATGGATAATACGGGGACTGACTGTACTTTAGACTTATGATCTCTATCATAGTCATACTCATCATCATAGGAATGTAACTAATATATGTCTATCAACCACACATGCACATAAAAACCAGATGGGCGATTGATAGCACATCTTCTTAGTCCAAGAATCACACGTGTGTCTATCTAACATGACACCTATAGTCTTCTGTTACCTCCTGTCGGTACTGTGAAAAAATCCAATTATGTGCATGTCTATGCGAGGACTCTACTAGGTCATGGCCTGATACATGCCCATATGGTAAAGAGATTGCTGACCTAGGTGACGAAGGGGCGAAAATACAAAAAATAACATAAAGCTATAATGTAATGTGTCATAGATTCGGGCATGACCCCATAATCAGACCGCTAGGGTGGATACTACCCTAATATGGTTCACCCTCGAGTCATAAAGGAAGTTGGACAAAGTTAGATAGACATAGTATTTACACTCAACGGCTAACACATAACTCTAATAATATGCCGACACACGACTCTGTATATTGGCCAACACACGGCCCTATACAAATATACAATATTGCTCACCGTAGCGAGCCCCATCGTACATAACAAATCCTCATATGAATGACATTCACTTATACTGAATAACCAAAAAAATAATGCAACAACATCCCGTACCACCATGCATTATTCAAATGCTTATTCAATGCTCATATACTACGCTTAATCCACACTATATATTTCTATGCAACAAGTCCAATGAATAACTAAAAAAGTATTACCAAAAGTCTCATACTTATATAATAAAATTAATTATATAGATATACATAAATATATATTATTTCAAAAGTATAGATGAAATTTTCTTTTTACAAAAGATACTTTATTAATTTAAATAATATATATTAACATTCAAATAAATATACAAACATCATAGAATGCTTTCACATGTCCATAATATAAGATTAAATTTACTAAATAAATATCTCAAGGTCATTAATAAAATTTTAAAAATAAGAATTTACCAAATCTCCTTAATTTTTCATTTAAAGAATACTACTAAACTACTTTATTTAATAACTAAACACCTTAAATTATATTTGTAAACCAAGTGTAATGTATAAAGGTGTTGTAATACATTATGTTTATCTTTTATTTATTTAATTTTAATTGTATGTATGTATGTATGCATGTATGTATACATGTGTGTGTGCGTGTGACCAATTGCCAGTCGATCAGTAGCGGTCAGCCGGTTAGTATTTTGGAGGTCGACTGATCGAGAATCCAGTGTCGTGTTTTACGGTGCCTGAATCCATCAATTCAGACCTTCTTCATCATCAACATCATCATTTCCTTCTACCATTAAGTGCATACACCTTTTTACTACCATTCTATAATTCACTAATGTCCACACATTCATCAGTTACCCAATATTGTTCAAGAACAAGAAGACATCACAGAGAAATATATTACACTAAGGTATTAATATAGAAGCACAACTGCTGCATCAACAATTATACATCTCAAAAACATCACGGACATAGTAACGTGAGTAAAGTACTCACCTTGAGTTGAAGAATACCAAAAGCTTTTCTAACCTCTTCTTACTCCTCTCCTTACTTCTCTTCTTACTTCTACTGTTAGTTTTCCCTTTTCAATTTTATGATTCAAACTTGAATTATAACTTGTTAATTTGGTGTAGAGAAGTATCAAGAAGCCTGAATTGGATTATAGGAACTTACAGGATTTTATTTCAATTTTCAAAGTGGTAGAAGGTAATTAGGCTTTTGATTTCTAAAGTAAAGGAATTGATTGTGTAGAGTTATATTTATAAGTAGAGATGAAATTTCTAGATATAGAAATCTCTAGACTTAAAAAATCATGATTTCACGGAAGGCTATTTGGATTTGGGCTTAGTAAGTGTTTCAGCTTGGATTTACTAACCAATTCATGTTCTTTCTTTTCTTTATAAACTTACGTCTTCAAGCTCCCTAACACATCAAAATCACTACATTAAATTTCTACCAAACAAGTTCTATTATTATCTATTTTATAATTTTATTTTCAATAATTTATTTATATAATTTAACCATTTTATTGAAACTCGTTTACTAATAAATTGAAACATATTGAGTAAAATATTTTCTATCATCAAAGTAAATTTCAAACTTATAAAATTTAATTTAACATTTTATTCCAATTAAATAAATTTATATTTTCTTATTTTAAAGTAACCTAAAAATTATTAATTCAATGTTCCTTTCATCTTTAATTATTTTTATTTTAGTACTCTTCATCAAATTTCCAAATCATTACCATAATTCCACATGATTCAAAACATGTTTAACTAATTAAATTTGTTATTAAATTATTAATTTATTGCTTCTAGATAGCGGGTTGTTAAAACTATATTGTGCACCTATATATATATCACTTGAACCACATATTTATATATTTTTATTATATATTTCATCCCCCGTTCGATAACCCCAAGTTGGGCATATCGAACTATACATACACTTGATTTGCATAACGATGAATCATTTGAATTGTCATCAACTACCAAAGAGATCTATCGAGAGCCACAACTATATTGTGGACTTCCCTCAAAACCAACACCTCAAAAGAAGTTGGCATGTAGGTCTTTTCATAGCACCCAAGAGTACTATGGAATATTATATGACTTACTCTAGACTGGAATCCCAGTCTCTCTCCATCCCTACTCTGGAATCACGTCTGCGGTCGTGTGCCTCAATGATATAATAGATTCCATGCACTAATCGATTGCCCCAAGTCAGACATGTCGAGATATATATGTATGCTTTAAACCGCACACTAATTAATATCTATAGAATATTTCATGCATCTCCCAGTAGTCCCAAGTCAAACATACCGGAACTATATCTATACATATAGACATGCATAAATCACATACTGTACGTTGTATATATTTACTTATATATATATAACAAGTCCAACTATATGAAACTAATAAACATACGTCGTGCACATTTACATATACAAAGGCAATGCACAACCAAAGTAACAAATCTACCATCTCAAAATCAATAACAATCCACACATACAATCATATAAACAATTTAATAAAAATGCATCTTAGTTATGTAACCAATCTAGCAATTATATCTTCTTCGTGTTATTTTATAGATGTCTCAAACTTATTTTATAAAGTAAAGTACTTGCCTATCAATCATACTACAACTTATTTTTTACTTAATTCTACTATTTAAATTAATTTTAGCTATCGACAAGGTATTAAAATATTATATCGCTCATGTATATAATTTCATTATATATGTGTACATATATCTCAAACCATTTCTTAGGATATAAAGTTAATAAATCACATTATTATAGTATTCAGGATTTGTAATTGAATTAAAGCCTATAAATAATACAATACTTCTTTGTAATTTCTAACTTCTCAAATCACATTTATAGAAATTCATTAGTTGGTTAATGATTGATTTACACTATAATAAATCACTATCAAGGCCAAATAAACTTCAAAGCCCTTTAATATAAATGTAACCTGGTTAAATCATTACTTTAGCCTTATAACTTATTTTAAAGGTCATACTTCTAATTTTAAATTAATAATAAAATATATATATTCATATTTCTATCACCGATATAACTATAAATTAGGGTTCTAATTAATTTATAACTATTATAATTAATTTCAACTCCATCTAACTCAATTCAATACGAGTAGAACAAAATATTTAAATATACGGGATCTTAGCCAGTTGTCCTGAATATCTACTAAAACCAACCTAATCATATGGAGAAATAATTGCTTATATAGCCAGTTGTCCGATAATATTTTTTTCAATGTATATAAATACGGGAACTTATATTGAAATATAAAGTCGGAGTTATAATTTTGCTCACATAAGCTGGTACTTCTCTATTATCCAGATCTAGTCCAAATCTCTACCATGCCATAGATGATCTCATTATAAGTGCAGTGGAAAAAAATTGCATTTCGATTGAACCTCGTATGCAAAAGATACTATTTTTATTAGAATATGAACTAATTAAATTAGTTAACCTTAACTTAATCACCTTCGCTTAGCTCTTCTCCATAAAATTCTTTTCCCGCTTTATAGCCTCCAGCTAACTTCTCACTAGCACTGTCGTCGCCCTTCCACAAGACCTTCAACAAACACCACCAACGTGCTCCTTTCCCCACAGCAAAATAATAGCATCCCACCATTCCCGGCAACCCCTTAAATCAAAATGGACTAAGCCCTTGACTATGCCTTGATTGTGCCTCCACCGTGCTACGACTACCTCGGGCCATCGATACCTCCCATAGTTCTTTTCCTCCGGTCGTACCTCGCATGACCACAGTCCTCCCTTCCCCTCTGGTTCACCTCCGTGAAAATTACCCTTGAGCCTCTCATTCCTCCTCTAATGTAACCCAACATCAACACCACCTCTACCAAAATTCGTCTTTTAGTCGTGATTGGTGGGAAGAGCATAATACTCATTCGAGGAGTGGAGGTCGACATAGATATTGGAGAGGGTAGAGTGTTGTAGTGAGGGGAAGATATTTTAAGGACAAAATGGGAGAAAAGCCTCCTCCAGGAGTATACATATTATATACATATTTACATATACATACATACATACATACATATATATATAATTTGATTTCTTAAATAAATCGCCACATATTTTAAGCTTGTACGATCACACAGTACATCATATCACCACGAAATCATCTACACATTACCTTATTTTTTCGGACCCAATTCTATAAATTTCTTCACTATCAGAGACAACGCTTCAGGATGATAATTCCATGCATTTCGAGGTTGTTTTGGCCATCGAATCGCCCGATTCTAAAAATTTCGTCAACCGTACGTCTTCATAATGAAGTCCTCGCCCTAAAATCACAAGCCATTGGTCAAGATCCTCCTAGACTTGACTAAGTATGTATTTTTACAAAATACATATCATAATATGTAAATCGTAAAAATACCATGACCCCAACTACAGCAATATTTATACTCATTTTAATTTGCAATGTCGATCCTTTGCCCATATGCAAAAAGTTAGATTTGGACCTTTAACAAAACAATATGCAATATTTAAATTAATTATTTAAATACCCATTCGTTAAAAATGCGGGTTGTTAAACTATGCATTCCGTAGAGCCTTTTATGTAGGTCAAAAAATTTCAATACTTTTAGATTTAACATTTTTATCTTTCACGTTATTTAAATTATACAATTTATCAGTTCTTAGCTTACCCTAGGCACTTCCCATGTCTATCTTTAGTATAAGTCATTCCACTTTAACTTTCTGCCATTCATCTTATTGCCTTGCGTATTCTAATACATGTAGTAAAACTCAACTATACATCATGGAAATCGGCTTCCAAAATGCTTATGATACTACACACACGTTAGTCAATGAAAGTATATAATACTAACTATCGAATGTATGATTTTAGCTATCAAATACATAAACTAATAACTATTGGATGCATGAATGGTCAGATATAGTGTATATGTAAGTTATCATCTCTATAGCTATTAAATGAATAAGCTTCTATAACAATCATATGGACAAGCTATCTTTTTTGTGACTATCGTATGGATAAGCTGTTACTTCTATAGTTGTTGTATGGACAAGCTATTATTTCTATAGCTGTTGTATGGACAAAATATCCTTTATGTAGCATCGTATGGACAATCTATTGTTTCCATGGCTAACGTATAGTCAAGCTTCTATAACATCATATGGACAAGTTTCTATAGTCATCATATGGAGGAGCTTTTATGACTATCATGTCTATAAACTTCTAGCTATCACACATATGCTATCGTGTCTATCAACTTCCAACTATCGCATATATGCTAACATATTTATCAACTTCCAACTATCTCATATATGTTGTCGTGTCTATCAACTTCCAACTATCGCATATAACGTATCTATCAACTTCCAATATGCTGTCGTGTCTACCAACTTCTAGCCATCGCAGATAAGCTAATAAAATTATAACGGCAATTTTGTTATTGAGTGAAAATTGATATATTACTTAACAAAGTAACCACCTTTTGCCTTAGTTTCTTATCATCATTTTATTTGTTACTTTTAGAATTGTCGTAGTAATTTCAGAAATGAGCCGTTATTCACTCCTTTAATCACTCCTTAATTAATTCATTAATTAAGGATATTTCTTTCCATGCCATTTATTCATATTAATTAAAAATCACGGAAAAATCCAAAAAATTCATAACATATCATAATAAAATTCCTTTATCTTCAGTGAAAAAATTGAATCAAAATATTAAATTTAATATTTTTAAATATTATTTTATAGCAAAAACTGTTCATTTTCATCTTAGAAAATTCATAATAATTTGTTTTCTCATTTAAAAATCATAAAATTAAAACCCATCTCAAACTCAAGTTATGAACATCATATAAAAAAAAATCAATTCATTTAGAATTTATAACTCGTGTTTGTTTATAAACTTATCACTACTTTGTCATTTAACAATATAATTCACATAGGATCATTTCAACATTATCAAAACATGTTTGTCATCCTTATAAACAATAAATATACTCAAAATCCGAATTAGAATAGATTTTCTTGAAAATAGTGTTAATATTAATCATCCAAGTAAAAAGCTTGACAAAATCCTTTCTTTCTTTAGAAAACAAGCTTAAGTTGTTCTTGATTTTTTTTCCATCTTCTTTCTTCCTTCTAGCAATGTAAGCGTAGGTACTTTATTTTGTTTTGCTTTTGTGTAGTGTGAGGATGTAGAGAATGGTATGAGTTTAGGTATTTAATAATTTGGGCTTGGGAAAAAATCTCTTTCTTGCTTAATCTTATCAATACTTTAACCCCTTGTTATAAAATTTCTTCCATTCTTTTAATCTTTTATGACTGAAAATTATTATTATAACAATTACTCTTAGTTCAATTCAACTAACCTTTAAAGAGTCTCACACTTGATGAATCGAATTTTCCTTAAGTAATTCCTTATTAAAATCATTTAATAATTGATTGACAGATATTTTTATTAATTAAGCTCATATTATGATACTTCAAAATTTGGGGTGTTACACCACCTTTATTTTGATCAATACAAGAGTTCATGTATTTAGATCATTACTTATATCATAATATAAAAACCATATAATATAAAATAAAACAAAAAAACATACTTTATTTTGAACAAAATTCTTATACAAAGGTTAAGTTATATAATAAGTTGCATAATTTTCCATAGGTCCCAACCTTAACTCTATCAATCTCTAGCTTTCACTTAGTGCCAACTATGGAGCCTTACGCTTATACTGTCGACCAATATACCTAAGTTAGACTAGAAAAGTGCCTTAGTGAAGAGATATGTGATGTTATATTTAGTATCCACTCTTTCAATCACTGTCTATCCATAATTGATAAGCTAGCTTATAATGTGGAACTTACAAATGATGTGTCTCGGCTACTTGTGAGCTCGTAGTTCTTTGGCAATATGTATCATTGGATTGTCGTCAAAATACATTAGCGTCAGACCTTCAATATTTGGAATCACTCCTAACTCTTTAATGAATTTTTGCATCTACACGGCTTCCGTTGCAACAACGTTTAAGGGGATGTACTCAACTTTCATAGTTGAATCTATCACAACTTCTTGTTTTGGATTTCTAACATAAGGTCCACCATTAAGGGTATATATGTAACGCCCCACCTCTACATTCAATGGCGTACAACCTTAGCTACCCAAAACAGTCGAAACTCTCCTCTAGCGTAGGATTATTTCCGGCGTAATCCACCTAGTGTGGCTAATGATGGTTTATAACAGTAGTCTCACAATAGTCTTGCCATAAAGTACAATTGTGTCGTCAGTTGCTGAAGTCGGATCTTTCGAATATGAACCATGAAACTCTAACAGAAAGTACTAAAAAATTAAGCACTCTCGATGACTCCAGCGTAATCTCCTACAAATACGAACCTGTCGTCGTTTGACGGATGAATTACACAGCAGTCGAAAAAGCAACGTTTCTTGCTCTGGATATGAGGAAAATACAACTTTAATTAGATCCTGCAAGGAAGTGATAACGGACAATCAATTGCAAATCTCAATTCCCCTTGAAAAAAACCGCCTTTGGATATCTCTCAAAGGAAATGTGCAAAAATGCCACCAGTAATTATTAAATCTGCTCATAAGCAATGAGATAATTCTATCGTTATCTATAGGTAGAGCTCGACCCTACTGCCCTTATTTCAAAGCATATATTTCTCTGGTGGAAACCGAATGGAAACTATTGTTTACAAATACTTTACAAAAATGTTATAAATGTTAACTTAAATTGATAACTTTCTTTTAAGGTCCTTGCTTTTATGATAGAAAATTAATTACGATGAAGCAAAAGGCTCCCAAATTACAGACTACTGGAATGTCTTTTGCAAAAGTATCACGGAAATTAATAGCGATTATAATTTTCCAAATCACGTGGCTACATTGAATGAGAACAGTGAAACATAAATGGAGTGTGAATGGCTTCCCATTATATGTCAAAATTGCAGAAGCTTTGGCCACAATGTGTTTCAAAGGAAGTATGTATACCAAAGAATAATAAGCAGTCAACAGAAATAACGGTAATATAGATATAGACTCATCCACAACTTAAACAAACACAAACTGAAGCCAATGTCATAGTTTCAAATGAAAAGAATACAACACACCAAGTTGCCTGCCTCTCGGAAGCACAACAATGATCAGAATACAGCAGTTGAAACAAATATTACACAATCAAAGTCCGAGTCAAACTACAATACTGATAAATGCAATGAACAAAATAAACTCGATAAGGCATACAGCAAGGGAAATTGCAGTAATAGAAACTCTCTGAAAGTGTCATTTCAAATGTTGAGGTTGAACTAGCAGCCAAGAATTCTCTAGCAACACAAGTCCAGAAGAAGTTCAAATAGAAGCTGAGAACTGCCTTGAAAACACAAACAATACAAGCAACAAGTCAGATGAATCAATTGCAGATAAGAACACAGGCTAAGGACAGAAAAATACAAGGAAAACCAGAATAGACGAAACTCCTTTTGAATTCAAAGCTACACAATTAGAGGATGTGGTCGGAAACCCGGCATGGAGTAATTTAGTTCATAAGATTAAGAAGGAAAGTAGAAAAGTAGAAAATCAAAGAGAACTAGGCTAAATGGGGAATATAAGGGGATAAATTCCCCATCTAAATAGTGTGAGTCTGTACAAATGATAAGACAAAGTAAATCTTCAATCATAGCAATCTAGTGATACTGTCGACTACAAATATTAACCCATGAAATTTCAAACATGACAATGATAAACTGCAGAAAAGTAGAACCACGGTGGTCTGAGATCCATCAATTTGGACAAATAAAGTTATATAAGTCTAATCAATGCATTATTTGTCTAGTACACAACAATGGAGGTTTAAGAATGATATGTACCTTTGTATATGCTCACAATCATGAAGATAAAAGGAAACAGATCTGGGAATACATTACAAATGTGGCCAACCAAATAAACATCTCATGGATTGTTGTGGGTGATTTCGACACAGTACTATACAATCGCAAGAGAACTAATAATGGAATTTATTCTATAGATGCAGGTTTTGAATTTATGAGTGGTATTTCCAGTGCTGAATTAATGGACCCAGCTTTAAAGGTAACTAGTGCGAACCCGTCCTTCGCATACAGACCGCACTCAACCTCTTATCATCATAACATGTTTAAATGATTTATATGGTTCATTGATTAAGAAATAGTGATCTTTTTTTTTATCAATTTTAAAATAAGTCTGCATTTTGTCGAAAACTTGTGTATAAATCTTTGAAAACAACAATGCAGATAGTACTGATGCTTGATAAACAATTGTAAAATATCGAGCAAAAATGATTTCAAAGATAAAATTTCTACACAATAAACATAAATTATACACATATAAATTTATTGTGTGCATCAGCTGTTGCTCCATGCATTACCTGTATTATATGTAACTTCATTTGATGAGATACATTTATCAATCATTTCATTTAATATTTGATGCTGTTGATTCCATTTGCTGCTTCGGTAATAACTATCTATAAGAGCAGTGCAGGTAACAACATTTGATTTACACTTGACCATTGATCCAAAAATTCCAAAAGCAACGTTAACATGATTCATGAGAACGCAAGTGTTGATGATGATCCTATAACTGACTATGTCTAGGAACACATTATGCGGCATCATATTATCGTAGAATGATAAGATTAGAGGATAAAGAGATATATTTCTGGTTTGAACAATTCTTGTGAAAAATATGCTAAATCTAAAGCATACATATTTTATGTGTGAAGTGTTGAAACTAACAACCATTATTTAACAATATTTTTTTTAATGTGAAGAATATCATTGTATTTCTTTTGCAGTCAAAGCAAATTCAATATAATAAGAAGCATATAATTGTATTTAATGCTTTTGAGCTTTCTGGTTCCATTTCTAATTCCATCTAACATTGTTGCTGTATTTTGGTAATGTTGGATTTCACCAGACTTGATTGTAATTTGTGAAAGTAGAATCAGAGGCTGGAAATTTTCAAAACAATCAACGACATAGATTAGTTAAAAGAAATAAAGTCAAACAGATTAAATAACTTTAATAATATGAATAATCCGAAAAACTGTGATTTTAAAATTTATTTTTAGCTACCAACAATAGATATCATTGGAAGGCATATTAAATTTGAGATTTAATAGTGAAATCGATTCTTAAATCCAATTAATTTAGAAAAAATTATCACATTTCAAAGTTTGGAATAGAAAGAAACTAAAAACGTGACTGATTAATTTTCAAAATATGAAGGAGGCATGTGTGCTCTTGAAATCTAACTCAATAATAATATTATAGTATGGATTTTTGTATTTGGTGAGAACTTCAGCATACATAACAAAATAGATGGATGTTTCATTAATTGTAAAACAAGAAACGAGCTACAGGTCCCTATTTTTGATGTTGTTATAAGAAAAGTCCCTATAGATATAAATATGTAAATTTAGTCCCTATTTTTTGAAAAATAGAAAATGCAAGGTGCTTTGCATTTTTCTGACAGAAATGCAAGCTAACTTGCAAATTTTAAACTTTGAATTTTTTTTTAAAAATTTTGATATTTTTGAAAAGTGCAAGTTAACCCGCGCTTTCTATCGGGAAAGCGCAAGCTAGTTTGCACTTTTACTTTGAATTTTTTTTTGAATTTTTGAAATTTTTGAAATTTTTTAAAAATGGAAATTCAAGCTATTTTGTGTTTTTTTATTTTAAAATTTTTGAATTTTTTTGAAAAAAGCAAGCTAACTTGGACATTTTATCAGAAAAGCACAAGCTAGTTTTCGCTTTTTCATTTTGAATTTTTTTCGAAAATTTTGAAATTTTCAAAAAAAATTAAATTTTTAAAAAGCGCAAGTTAACTTGCACTTTTTATAAGAAAAGTGCAAGATAGTTTGCGCTTTCTAATTTAGAAAAAATAGGGACTTAATTTACATACTCGTTATCTTAGGGACTTTTCTTCCAACATCATAAAAAACAGGGACCTTCGGTGCAAAGTTTGAAAAAAAATTCCCTTTTTAATTATAGAATTCTCAAATCATTCTCTAAAGTGATCGTACCAGAGTATTCATTAAGATGGTAGAGAACATAGATGAAAAGAAGAACACAACATTCAAATATAACAGTGCTTGGTGTTACAATCATGACTATAAACAGATTGTTGGGCAACAATTTAATCTGCAATTTTTTGGGAATCCATTGTATAATTTTATGCAAAAGCTGCAAGCAATAAAAATTGTTAGTAACATCTCATTTGCGCAGAAATGTGACGATCAGGAAACACAACAACGAATTATATTCACAACTGTTTGAGCACCCCACGAATGAGATGGTTATTAAGAAGTATAAAGAAAGCTGCAGTCTACTAGCTGAAGTAGTTGGAAAATCTTCAAAAATGAAATATAAATGGCGCACTCAAGGGGATAGATCAACACACACGAGGGAGGGAATGGTTGTTAGGGGAAGGGGGGTGGCGAATCATTCTAAACTAGGAGAGCCAAGATCAATCATTAACTTCAAACAAATTTTGGATGAACAAGGCAAAGCATTTATCTCCATGGACTCATTTCTCAAGGAAGTTACTAACTTTTATGAAACTTTATAATAAACTAAATTCAAACGGTTACTTTCCTAACATTATTTGTAAAAAGATACTTATATAACAAGCTCAGAGGGAATTGGCAAAACCATTTGAAATGGATGAATTAGAGTATGATGTGTTTCAGATTGATGAAAATAGCATCCCAGGACAAAATGGCATCAACTCAACATTCTATAAATCGTATTCGGAGTTAATCGAGAATGAACTACTTACAGCTATGCAGAGTATACAAACTTCAGGAAGATGATTTCTCACTTGAACCACACTTTCATTTACCTTATTCCAAAAATATAGTGTTGCAACCACAACCTCAAACAAGAACAAACTGGTTTTAATCAAGGAATCAATAAAGAAAAAACAGTAAGAACACAAAGCTCATAACATGGTTCAAGTGAGTGTTGGCTAGACACCACTCTATTCCACGGCCAAACCAGCCACAAGGGCTATGCAATCTCTTTATTAATTCTGAATTACAATTCTGTACATCAATGAAGTCTTTCTCCAAGAATCATCTCTCAATAGGAATACATAAGTTCTCTCTAGACTCTCTCTAAAATTTGCAATTTGTGAGGAATAGAATAATACAGAGTAAAGTGGTAATAAGAGCCTTATATACATAGGGGTGAACAACTAATAATGCTCCCCTAGACTCGAGTACCAACTGTCATAATAGAAATTTTGTTATGAGGTCCAATAATAGCCAGCTGTGTCTTGAGCATTTTACCAATTATAACAATCATCCACCTTGGTAACATGCTTGAGATCAGCACCTTGAACTGGTTTTGTTTGGTAAATCAGCAGCTAACTATGTTGAGTAAGCTCAGACAGTGCCTAAACATGCTATAGGGAACATACTTTGTGAACATATTTGATGCATTATCTTTTGTTCCCACCTTGTTTGCTGAGATCCTCTCAAATTTGCTAGTCCTTAATGTTACCATTCTTGGAAAATTGTGAAGAAGCTTAATCTTATGAATAGTTCTAAGGAAGCTTACAGATGAAATCTTGTGCTCAACATACAGTTCAACACATTGTAACTGGATACTGTATTATTATATACATACCTAACACTATTAATTTTTACGATAAATTCACGAGTACTTTCAGAACTGAGATTAAGAAAATAAAATCAGGCACCTGGCATCACTTAGTGTAGGAAAAAAATAGGAAATAAATTGATCTGTATGGCATATGCTGAACCTAACCTTTCCAACTCGCCATCCGCAAATTTCACCTATGATGGATTTGAAGCATCGATGAAATAGGGCAAAGTCTAGAACCAAAAAGGGCTTACTGCACACTAATTATGGTTAAAGAAACTACACAAAGGATGCAAGCAGTAATGACTAGTGGTTTTGTTTGATATGAATGATAATTCACTTGATTTGTTTTGATTGTATGTAATACTATTGACTGGAGCATATTACATGACTTTTACTGAATACAAATGCTAACATTATTAAACATTAAGTATATTTAAATACTTAGTCATATATTTTAATGCTTAGTGGCGTTCTTATTCTATATCATTTTATAAAAATACTTATTAAGCATAAACTTTTGATTGTAGAATAACACGATTAAACGTAATCAACTATCAGTAGTTACAGTTTTTTATTAACTATCGGTAGTTAATAGTTTTATTGCAAACAAGTATTATCTAATAGAATATATCACAGCTTAATATGAGATCAAATTGATTTGGAGCTGCTTACATTTAAGTGTTTAAAGTGAACAGTAAGATGTATT
This sequence comes from Allium cepa, assembly GCA_030765085.1. NCBI lineage: Eukaryota > Viridiplantae > Streptophyta > Magnoliopsida > Asparagales > Amaryllidaceae > Allium > Allium cepa. The sequence continues at coordinate 964,254,748 of CM060928.1, forward strand.
ATAAATTTGTGTAATGAATTTGATAATTTTAACTTTGTTTCTGCGCAATAGCTTTAATATTTTTAACTTTGTGCTTCTAAGAATCCCCTACTTAAACAGTATTTAAGATGCTGAAGAAATCATTTCAGAATGACTTGTAATTTTTGAAATCATCTGGCCTTATAGAACAGGGACTATGAAAATGAAAATAATCATAGATTTGCTAGTTATTGCAAGTAATACTTTCATATATGATATTTATTTTCTACCATATCAAGTGGCTACTCGAATAATCATCACAAAGTGAACTTGATAAGAATAAAAAAATTCTGATAACAATAATAAGGGTAATGCTTAATTTTAAACACGCTCATCTTAATGTCTCAGGATCTAACCCAATAACTCTAGAAACACAATCTAAAGATCCTTGACTAGTATGAACAAATTAAATTCATAAAAGGGTAAGATTATAAAATGTTTCCAATACGAAACGCTTTTACAGTCATATGTAACGAAATAACGGGTTAGCGTCAGTGCATCAACCCCATACCTTTTTTTTGAACAGGGCATAAGCCATGTTAAAGATGTTAAAGAATATTGCAGGAGATTTCATAGTTTATTACTTATTATATTTTGTAGTTTTCCCTAAGTATAATATCTCCAATTATATAATTACTTGGGTTTCAAGTAATGTAGATATAAATATGAGTCACGTATTATTGAATTATTAATTAAGTCTTGTTTCTTCTTTTCTCTTCCCCATTCTTCTATTTTATTTTGTTTTCTTTGTTAATTTCAACATGGTATGGGAGCTTGGTTTGGTATTTCAACATGGTATCAAAGCGTGTTTCGATTCTAATAAAATAATTTGCGATTCAAATTTAGAAACTACAATTTACTTCATCAACTGCAGTCAAAATTTATCAATGCTGTTCAGAGAGTGCATCCTAACGTCGTCCCAATTTGAGGTTTGAAGATTTGAAACATGTCAGATGTATTACTCAAACCGTGCTTCTGCTACTTGCGAAACAATTTAAGGTTTTATCAGTTTTCAAATTTTGGATTTCTTTTCCTGATCGGTGTAAATCCCAATTGGAATTCCACTTCCAATCCCATGAGAATCTTCTTATTCTATTTTTTTCTTTTCTTGGATTCCAACTCCGGATTTCTGATTGGAATTACGCTTCCAATCTCGATTGAAATTTCATTTTCAGTCCCATAGAAATTTCCTTATTTCCATTTTTTCTTTCCAAATTTGAACTTTGGATTTTCGATTCATTATTGTAGTCTTTTTAGATAATTATCTACCAATTATGTATAAGCTGGTATTTGAAGATGGTCTCTCTAACAGCACTTGGAATCGTTCTTTCGCAACATCGAATATTTTGGTGACAGATTTCTGATTTCATATTTTGATTGTGTTTGTTTTGACAAACTCTAGTTGCTACGCATTTTAAGTTTGACGAGTGGGGTTAAAAATGTTAAAGAATATTGCATAAGATTTCACAATTTATTACTTATTTATTGTATTTTGTAGTTTTCCCTTATTATAATATTTTCAGTTATATAATTACTTGGGTTCCAAGTAATCTAGATGTAAATACGAGTCATGTATTATTGAACTATTAATTAAGTCATCAATAAAGATGTAGTTTTTAATAGCTATTTGTTTCTTCTTTTCTTTTCCTCTTTCTTCTTTTCTATTTTATTTTGTTTTCTTCATTAATTTCTACAAATAACAATACTTGCAAAACAATATTTATTTGTAATCACATGTCAGAAAAATTAGCAAGACATTTTCTAGATAAAAGAATTGAAAGAAACTTAATTTGGCCTACATGTATAACAAAGGTCAGTTTGATATTTTTAACTAGAAGCACATGGCATAGCATTGAATGTATTATGTAAAGCGAGCTAAAGACGGTTATCAGCTCACTGAAACAAGCAATAACAATCCACTTATGTTTCACAGGTTTGATTAAAAGCCAAGCATAAGTGCTAAAAGTTTGAAAATATGAATATCGAATACTTGTGAAACCAAGGGACTTTCTTTGAAAGTAAAGGAGGGGTTGTTGTATACACTGGTTATTTTCAACTTAACCAATTTTGCCACATGTTCTAAGTCACAATTAAAAGTTTTCACCTCTTTTTATAAGACCCGTTAATAACTAATCATTGTTAGCTCTTATGAACCATGAAAACAGTTTCATCCTCTCTAATAAAAGGCATCAGGCACGAGTATTTTATAGTAACGTTTTAATTGGACATATGATTTATAAGCCTATTTAAAATCATATTTGTAATTAAGTGCAAAATATCATCTTAGTAGTCTATTAACTAGTGTTTACATTCACCCTCACAACTGCTAACAAATGTAAACTTCGACTGGAACCTACGTCCAATTTTAACCCATCATACTTGCATATGATAGATATGGTTTAGCTGCATTCTCCACAAGGTTACACAAAGGAATGACCATTTCATCTTCAGAGGCCCAAGTCCATTTAATAAGGTTGTCTACTCATGTTCAAGTACGTTGTCTCTTCCTTAGCCGCCTGCCTCATCTAACTTTTGTTATCCACACAGAAACCCTAATCTATAAATTAGGGCAAAATCAATTTGGACAAAAAACCCTAACCCTAATTTTGTAATTGGGTTAACAGGAAAAAGAATAGTTGAGATGTAATTCGTACCGTTTAGTACTTTGGTTGCAAGTTGAATATTTGTATCCGAGTCCAGCACAGTCGTTGTTCCCTTAAAACAGATTTGCTCCCCCTACGACGCAGCGGGTTGGCGAGCAACTGTTTCCCAAGGTGAAACGGAACGGGAGCCTGCAAGGTTGCGCCGACGATGCAGGCGACGACGAACTCAAGAGGTTTGCTTATTACAGAACAGAATATGCAGAGAGAAGGATAGAGGGAAAAAAAGAATGATTTGATTTCGGTTCTGCATGCCTTTAAATAGGGTTGGGGAGTTTCCTGTTTGGGAAGAGGCGCGGCTGTTTGAATGGTTGTGACCATTGGAAAGGTTGCGACCCTTTAACCAACGGATGCAACTGTTTCTGGCAGCATAAAAATGGTATAATTCAGATCAAAAAATTAACCGTTTTAGTGCAGCCCTGATAGCAAACGAAGGCCCATTTAATCATCAGACCCCAAGAGCCCCAAGGCCCAAGACTCAATCTTTGACCATATAATATTAAATATGTAGTATTTTTCATGCCTACATTGCCTCTTCCCTTTCATTTCCTCATTCTTTCTATCTCCCAAGGTGAAACGGAACGGGAGCCTGCAAGGTTGCGTTGACGATGCAGGCGACGACGAACTCAAGAGAGTTGCTTATTACAGAACAGAATATGCAGAGAGAAGGATAGAGGGAAAAAAGAATGATTTGATTACGGTTCTGCATGCTTTTAAATAGGGTTGGGGAGTTGTCTGTTTGGGAAGAGGCGCGGCTGTTTGAATGGTTGTGACCGTTGGAAAAGTTGCGACCCTTTAACCAACGGATGCAACTGTTTCTGGCAACAAAAAAAGGGTATAATTCGGATCAAAAAATTAGCCGTTTTAGCGCAGCCCAGGTAGCAAACGAAGGCCCATTTAATCATCAGACCCCAAAAGCCCCAAGGCCAAGACTCAATCTTTGACCATATAATATTAAATATGTAGGATTTTTCATGCCTACATTGCCTCTTCCCTTTCATTTCCTCACTCTTTCTATCTCCTCATTCTTTCTATCTCTATCTCTCTCTTTTGATATAGCTTATTAAGCTTTAGTATATATAGTGAAATTTGGATGTGTATTTCCCGATGTGGGACATTGTTCCTTCCTTAGCCACTTATTCATTTTCTAACAATCCCCACATGAATGAGTGGTTATCTATTCTGTTATGAAATATTGCGAAACATTTATCATATCGGTAAAAGTAGCACAGAAGCCTTGAACTTTTCCTAGTATTTTATCATTATAACTTACTGGCGAATCAGTGGACTAGATTATCTTCGAACTGTAAGTCTTTTGTGTAAGCTTTATAAAGATAACACATGATAAGTGTTTTTAACTCCTTGGTTCTCTGTTTGTGTTCATTTTAGCCATGAACATATGCTTGGTCTCATGAGTACTTAAGAGAATCAGACCTCGTTAATTCTCCTTGAAGCGGCGCCTTCTCACTCACATAGGTGATTCTATAAAGAGTATTCCGCAATACTTCACTTGGTTCTTTATAGCTCCAAGTATAGACATCATTAAAAGCTGAGCTTATCCTTTTCTCCGGCGGCATGTGCACTGACTTATCTTAGGAATGTCTAAATGTTTGATTTTTCCAGTGCTTCTAAGTTTTAACCTTAACTTAGTTGTCCCTTTGAACCTAAATCTTGGGATCTCCAGTCAATTAGATTGGGTTTCTGTTGAGGAAAACTTTTTAGTCAATAGGTCTTAAGCTCATTCCTATCGATAAGGTTTGAACTCTCTCTCTCTCTAGGCAAGCCTTTCGTTAGTGGATCCGCAATGTTATCTTTCGACCTTACATATTCTATAGTGCTAACTCCATTAGAGAGTAGCTGTCTCACGGTTTAATGTCTACGACGAATATGTCTAGACTTACCATTATATAGTGTACTGTTAGCTCTTCCAATAGCTGACTGACTATCACAATGTATACAGATTGGTGGAACAAGTTTATTCCAATTCGGAATATCTTCTAGAAAACTTCTAAGCCAATCTGCTTCTTCAGCGGCTTTGTCTAAAGCAATGAATTCTGACTCCATTGTTGACCTTGCTATACATGTTTGTTTGGAAGACTTCCATGATATAGCTCCATTTCCTAGGGTAAATTCATATCCACTTGTGGATTTGGTATCATTTGAACCAGTTATCCAATTTGCATCACTATATCCTTCTACTACGGAAGGATATTTAGTGTAATGCAAGATGTAGTTTTGAGCATATTTTAAATATCCTAGAACCCTTATTATTGCTTTCCAATGATTTTTACCAAGATTGCTTGTATACCTACTTAGCTTACTTACAGCATATGCAATATCTGGTCTAGTACAATTCATTACATACATTATACTTCCCAGTATTCGAGAGTATTCAAGTTGGTAGATTCCATCACCAGTATTTTTAACCCAATTTTGGTTCATATCAACTGGCGATTTAGCAACAGTTATATTATGTTGTTTGAACTTTTCAAGTATTTTGGCCACATAGTGTGATTGAGATAGTACATAACCTTCTGACGTCTTTAAAATTTTAACGCCCCAAATCACATCAGCCAATCCTAGATCTTTCATATCAAATCTAGATGACAACATATCCTTTGTTGATTTGATTATGGCATTATTATTGCCTAGTATCAATAAGTCATCAACATATAGGCAAATTATGACATATCCCATATCTACATTCTTCATAAAGACACATTTATCTGATTCATTTATTTTGAATCCATTTGTCATCATTGTTTCATCAAATTTTTCATGCCATTGTTTTGGCGCTTGTTTGAGACCATAAAGTGATTTTACTAACTTATACACTTTATTCTCATTTCCTGGGCTTAGGAACCCTTCAGGTTGCTGCATGTATATTTCTTCCTCTAACTCACCATTCAGAAATGTAGTTTTTACATCCATATGATGTATTTCTAAATTTAGTATAGAAGCAATAGCAATAAGCATCCTAATGGATGTTATTCTTGTTACTAGTGAGTAAGTATTAAAGTAATCTAGATCTTCCTTTTGTCTAAATCCTTTGACTACCAGTCGGGCTTTATATTTATTTATTGAGCCATCAGCTTTAAGTTTTTTTTAAAGATCCATTTATACCCTAATGGTTTCGATCCTTTAGGAAGATCTACTAGTTCCCATGTGTGGTTTTGTAAAATGGATTCAATTTCGCTATTGACAGCTTCTTTCCAATAAGGAGCATCAGGTGATGACATTGCTTGTTTATATGTTAGAGGTTCATTTTCTGCCATATATGCATAGAACTCAGGCCCAAAGGTTTTTGATGTCCTTTGTCGTTTGCTCATTCTTGATTCCCCTAACTCTTGATCATTTTCATGATCAACATGATGTTCAAGAGTTTCTTCTTCTCTTGATCTCTTTTGGATACTAGTACCATTGGATTCCTTTAGTGGAAATATGTTTTCAATGAATCTTGCATTTCGAGATTCGATTATGGTGTTTTCATGAATGTCGTCAATTTCAGATTTATGCACCAAGAATCGATATATACTACTATTATGAGCATATCCAATAAATATGCAATATATAGTTTTGGGTCCAATTTTGACCTTTTTAGGTTTAGGTATTTCTACCTTTGCTAAGCACCCCCACACTTTTAAGTATTTGTAAGATGGAGGTCTATTTTTCCACAGTTCATGTGGTGAATTAAAGGTCTTTTTGCGAGGTACTTTGTTCAGTATATGATTAGCTGAAAGTATCGCTTCACCCCAGAAATTGTCTGGTAATCCAAAACTAATAAGCAGAGCATTCATCATTTCCTTCAGGGTACGATTCTTACGTTCCGCTATTCCATTGGATTGAGGAGAATATGGTGCTGTTGTTTGATGGATTATACCATTTTGAGCGCAAAATTCCTCAAGTGGAAATTCGTATTCTCCACCTCTATCACTTCGCAAGGCTTTTATCTTTTTGTTTAGTTGATTTTCAACTTCTGCCTTGTATTGTTTAAACGTTTCAAAGGCCTCATCCTTGCTTCTTAGTAGGTACACATAACTGTACCTAGTGCAATCATCGATATAGGTAATAAAATACCTTTTACCTCCTCTGGTTTGACACATCTTTAGATCACATACATCAGTATGTATTAAATCTAACGGCCCGGTATTCCTTTCAACATGATGAAAGGAGGTTCTAGTTAACTTTGCTTCAGCACATGTTTCACATTTGTAGTTGTGATCTATAGTAAATTAGGTATAAAATCTAAGTTAACCATTTTTCGCAAAGTATCAAAATTCACATGACCTAGTCTAGCATGCCATATATTAAATGACTCAGCGATATAAACAGAAGAATCTATTTTATTCATATCTTTTGGTACAACAGTCATTACATTCATCTTGAATAGACCATCACTCACATACCCTTTACCCACATACACTCCATTTTTAGACAATACAAAATTACCAGAAATAAAGACCAACTTGAAACCATTCTTGCTCAGCAATGATCCCGAAACTAAGTTCTTACGAATGTCTGGTACATGCAGAACATCATTCAAAGTGAGTTCTTTTCCAGAAGTCATTTTGAGAACCACTTTTCCTTTTCCTTCAACCTTCGACGTGGAGGAGTTTTCCATGAAGAGTTGCTCTTTTTGTGTCGCAGGCTTGTAGTTGGAAAACATCCACTTGTTGGCACAAATGTGTTTTGTGGCACTAGTGTCCACAAACCATTCCTTCGTGTTGCCAACTAAGTTGCATTCTGAGATCACGGCTGACAAGTTCATTTCTGAAACTCCATCCGAAAGCCTATCATGCTCCGTAACATTGGCTTGGTCTTTCTGCTTCTTTGGTCCTCGGCACTCACTTGCCTTATGGCCTTTCTTCCTGCAATTATGGCAGTTCCCTTTGAACTTCTTAGCCTTCTTTGCATTTGGATTATTTTCTCTCTTTCTTTTGTCGTTCTTGTCGGTCAACAACGTTTGCTTTTGTCACCATGGTGTTGGTTGACTTCTTTTCAAATTTTCCGTTATCCTCTTCAATTCTGAGTCGAACAACAAGATCTTCCATAGTCATTTCTTTCTGTTTGTGCTTCAGATAGTTCTTGAAGTCCTTCCATGATGGAGGCAACTTCTCGATAGCAGCAGCAACTTGAAATGATTCGCTTAACTCCATCTTCTCATCATGAGTCTCATGGATGATAACCTAAAGTTCCTGAATTTAGATGACTACTGTTTTGGTGTCGACCATCTTGAAGCCTAGGAATTTGCTGACTATGAACTTCTTCATCCCGGCGTCTTCCATTTTGTACTTTTTCTCGAGGGACAACCAAAGAGTTTTGCAGTTTGAACAGTGCAGTACACATTGTACAGACTATTCTCCAAACCATTGAGAATATAATTCTTGCAAATGAAGTCAGAACCCTTCCAGGCTGTGAGGGCCTCGACCTTGGTGGCGTGGGCTCGAGTTCATCTACTTGTGGAGGGTCCTCTGTTAGGTATTTGGCTAGACCTAACGTAGTCAAGTAGAAGAGCATCTTCTGTTGCCAGCGTTTAAAATCCTGGCCATTGAATTTTTCAGGCCTCTCTCCATGTGAGAAGGGTACAGGGTGTGTGACAAGTGGTCCTGTCGGAGCGGAGGGCAATGGCTGCTTTGTTGTCGAAGTGTTACTGTCTTGAGCCATCGTCTGAAACGATATGACTTCAATTAGTACACAAAACAGAATCAAACAAAGCACAAATCTGTTTTAAGAATGTTATCCACACAGAAACCCTAATCTATGAATTAGGGCAAAATCAATTTGGGTAAAAAACCCTAATCCTAATTTTGTAATTGGGTTAACAGGAAAAAAAATAGTTGAAATGTAATTCGTACCGTTCAGTACTTTGGTTGCAAGTTGAATATTTGTATCCGAGTCCAGCACAGTCGCTGTTCCCTTAAAACAGATTTGCTCCCCCTACGGCGCAGTGGGTTGGCGAGCAACTGTTTCCCAAGGTGAAACGGAACAGGAGCCTGCAAGGTTGCGCTGACGATGTAGGCGACGACGAACTTAAGAGAGTTGCTTATTACAGAACAGAATATGCAGAGAGAAGGATAGAGGGAAAAAACAGAATGATTTGATTTCAGTTCTGCATGCCTTTAAATAGGGCTGGGGAGTTGCCTGTTTGGGAAGAGACGCGGCTGTTTGAATGGTTGTGACCGTTGGAAAGGTTGCGACCCTTTAACCAACGGATGCAACTGTTTCTGGCAGCAAAAAAGGTATAATTCGGATCAAAAAGTTAGCCGTTTTAGCGCAGCCCAGGTAGCAAACGAAGGCTCATTTAATCATCAGACCCCAAGATCCCCAAGGCCCAATCTTTGACCATATAATATTAAATATGTAGGATTTTTCATGCCTACATTGCCTCTTCCCTTTCATTTTCTCATTCTTTCTATCTCCTCATTCTCTTTTGATATAGCTTATTAAGCTTTAGTATATATAGTGAAATTTGGATGTGTATTTCCCGATGTGGGACATTGTTCCCTCCTTAGCCACTTATTCATTTTCTAACAACTTTAGTGAAACCTCTGGTGGAACTAAATTTTAGAGCATTAGTGTTGTTTGAATTTGAAAATTAGTATCTTTTATATCAAATACTAATGTAGCAACTTTACATTGTCAAACAGAAGTATAATAAAAGCAGAAATAAGTAACAAATATTTAAATTTAAAAGCACTTAAGATGTTATTTGATAGGGTAATAACAATTATGATAGCTACTGACCAACGAGTTACAAGTACAATGTGTTTCCATTATTATTTTTCCTTGCAACTAGCAACGAGTTCCATAATATGTGGCAGAGATGAGTAATTTATGTCCAAAAACATGGCACTTAAATTATAATACTAGTCTCTGCCACTTTCGCTATATCCCTAGCATATTGCAATCCATATCTCTAAAATACATGCATGCACATTTCAATCACTTAAACAACTAAAGATGCATTTGTGTATCATCCATCCAAAGTAGGTTTCATGTTTCCAACATTTTATTTAATTTCTTTATCAGCATTTCCTCGCATAATTAAGGATAACGACACTATTTCCTTGCTCAACTTACCGAATTTCAAACAAAATCAATTGAACAGATGTTAAATCCCTAATTAACAAAATGCCATAAAAGCAAAGGCAGACTGTACCAATTCAATTCAAAAATCAAAAACATCGTATAAACAAAAAACTTACCACTGGCAGGGTCTTTTTATCATGAAAAACATTGACAGCCTTGTGAGCTTCCTCTCTAGTCGGACATATCAGAAAATAACAACCTGCATTATGCACCAGAAAATTAAAATCTCGAGCTAAACTGAAACCACCAAATGGTATTGAACCCAAGTTAAAACCAACCGCACGACGTCTTGATTGCCTTATCTTTAATAATGCTGACCACCTTAACTCTCAAGAATTTGTCGAATATAGAAATTAGTTGATGTTCGGTCATTTACTTCGGACTAGACCGATGAAAAGCTTTGCACCTAGAATATCCAAATTGATTAGAAAGAATCGATTGAAATAGAAAAAATGGGGAGAAATTCAGCGGAGAATAGAGTAGGATCAAAATATATCTAAGGAAGATGAGGTTTAGTCTTAATTAAACTACAAAAATGGGGAGAGATTCTGGAGAGAGGAGAATCATATCGAAATATAGGAGAGTAAGATATGGTTTTGTCCTGCAAAATATATATTAGATTTTGTCTGCAGAAATTATTAGCAAACATCTAACAGTCGTTTTGATGATAATCAAAACATGCATTTTCAACCATGGCACCGTGTCAATGTCCCCATCCATCTTTAATCTTTAATGTTAATAAACAGTATTTTTTCTACATGATTCACCAATGCGCCTCCAATTTCAACTGTTAATGTTGTGTTAAAGATACCCTCAAACTGATTTTATCGTATAAAAAACCTAAAGAATTCATGTGATCAATTTCAATCATTTGAGAAAAGACAAAAATGATGATGAAAAACACATTAACAACAAAACTAAATAGTATAGTATCATTTCGAATGAGATGTACAACATTAACATATGAGTCATGATTAGATAAATAATCACTAATTTATCTTTCAAACACCACAATATCTCCAGAAGTACCAGCAAATTTTCAATCGTGTTTACTGGCCCATTCGCTCAGTTGGTTAGAGCGTCGTGCTAATAACGCGAAGGTCGCAGGTTCGAGACCTGCATGGGCCATATTTTTTCTACCTTAAATGATTCCCAATAAATATATTTTTACGTTTTATTACAATCCCCATTACAATGCATGTGTTTTTTTTTCAACATCTTTTCCGTCTTTCGATTCTCATACGCACATTCATCAATTTTGTTTGAAGTATTGTATCGCCAATGAGAATGATAATGTCAACAAACTTTGTGCTTCAAGGATCTTTGTATACATTATTCTAAACAATAATTCAACCCTATCCAGTACTTCATGCTTCAAGGATCTTTGTATAGATTATTTTAACCAATAATTCAACCTTGTCAAGTACAAACTGATTATACAATTACTGACTTTGGGAATCGATGAGGAATATTTAAAGGTAGTATCATTTTGATCCTGTTAGGAACTGAGTTGTTGTTTTGATGACAACAACCTTATATAGTTATTATACTTTACTTTATAAAATATGTACTAACATTTCCATACATATATATATATATATATATATATATATATATATATGTATATGTATATGTATGTATATAGAAAGTATATGCAGGTATCATCGAAGACTAATCGGTATAAAGACTCAAGCATCAAGATGAAGATTGGAGATTCAAGATTCAAGACTCTAGAGAATCAAGATTTCAGGAGCTCAAGATAAGTGTCTAGTATTTTGTTAAAACTTCATAATAGCACTCTCATCTTTCTTCCAATTTTCTTTTGGGATGGAACCCAATTTCTATCGAAACCAGTGGCTTACAAACCCACGACAAGTAGCTTACAAACCTCTTTAAACTACTTTGTACAAGTTCTCGAGTCCTATGGAGGAGCTCTGTAGGAAGGTTCTTACAATTTCAGTTTGAATAGATTTTTCAAAATGTTTTTAAATCTGTTTTCAAAATGTTTTAGCTTTCAAAATCATGTTTTCAAAAATACTTTCAAACTTTGTTTTAGCCTTGAAATATTCCTCTATTCTGATTTTAAAAACTTCTATTTTTAAAACATCAAAACTTATTCTAATTTTAAATATTACTTATATAATTGACGGTCTACATCAATTATATATATATATATATATTTAAAATAATGTTTTATATTCATTCTATATCTCAAAATATTGTTTAAGCACTTTACTTGGCTTCAGAGAAGTTTCAACTTGTTTTAAATTCAATTGTCTTTACAAAACAACATCTCTATAATTTTGAACTAAGGGATGTCGACATAAGGGGATACCCCATGTCGACATGGTGATAGTTGGATTCAAAATTCAATTTTCAAAAGAAGCGTCCATTCGTTCGAAAACCTTTTGCCAATGGTTATGACTGTTGTGCATCTATATAAAGGCTTCCAAAACGAATTTTTTTAACAACTACTTTCTTATTTTCTTTACTCTTTCTTCTCCACCATTCCATATCCATAAAACTTCATATTTTCAAGATCGTGCCATGATTCTGCCAAATTCTCAATAGGAAATCATTTAGATACTCTCTCTATTTGATTCGCCATCATTCTACTAAATATCAAAGTGCTATTCAGAGTTATAGGATTAATTTGTATTCAAAAAGTCCATAGAGTCTATCCATTCAAAAGGATTGTTGTTAAGAAGTATTAGGGTGATCTTGTGTCCCGTAAATCAAGAGAGTTTACCCCATACTCGGAGATAGGAGGGTTCCTCAAGGCCTTAGAAATTGAGGGTTGTAATTTGGATATTGTCTTATAAAAATCTGTACAAGGATATTGCCTTGGTGCAGGACTGGATGTAGGAGGATTCCGAACCAGTATAAAATCCGGTGTGTTCTTTCCTTTTACTTGCTTTACTTTACTATTTGCATTTGTTATATGTTCTGTGATCATTCTGTGTTAGAATTCTATTTAGATTTGCGTTGAAAGTTTTAATTTAGTCATATAGTTCACATATTCTTTAAAACACTATTCACCCCCCTCTAGTGTTATTTCTGCCTTAAGATCCTTAATCTGCATCCCTAACAGATCCGACCAACAACATTAAGTTCACGTCAATGGTTAACGATGAAGAAAGGGAAACAAAGTTAGAATTTAGGAAAAAGAATTGTTTTGAAATCCGAGGATCTGGTATGCATTTATAGTGGTCCTGAACTGTCCTTCACAAAATGAATATGTCCAAAGGCCAGATCTACTAACCCGTAATAGTTCGCTCAACGGATATATCTGTTACCCGGCTTGTTGATTCGCTCTACAACGGTCCTAGCTTTCAAAACAGAAGGACCACCACTCTTAGCGATGGTGTGTATGTGCAAAATGCAAATTGTGTCCTAAAAGCACCCAATTGCACCCCAAACGCTTATTCACCCACCTATGCACGTGCATGTGCAGCGCACCACACTTTGCCTTTGCTCTCCCATGGCTTTGGTCTCTTTTTTAATCAAAGACAACTCTTTATAACTTATTTTATATTAGCATACTCCTTTACTTTTTGCAATGTATGACAAATGCAAAATCTTAAAACTTCATATCAAAAAACCCAACCCCGTTCTGTTTTGAAAACATTCATCTTTACAGCCTTATTTTCACATTTAGATATAGACTCATACTTGCAATCAAAAAATAATCCGAATTTTTTAGTTTTTTAAAAAGATTGTATACACAACATGACACGTTGTAATAAAATAAAAGGGAGAAGGTAGGTTTGTAAAAATTTAGGATAATAGTAAGTAATGCAAGTGTGTGTGCGCATTCGTGTTCTTTTTCGTATTTAGATACGAATAAAAGGATATTGTCATTTATAAGACAAAATAGATTTAAAATAGTTGCATGGCATGATTATTATTAGATGTTAAAACAAATTTAAGATGGTCTAACTAAAAACTAGGGATATGAAAAAGAAATACATATATAATTTCTTTTGTGACACTAATCAATGGACGTTGTTTTTTATAAGACATAATGTAAATAGTTACTTGTCTGTATCAAGTTGAAAATAAAATATAAAATATGTATACAAAATGTTTAGCTCCAATGTAGATTTCGTCTAAGTTTAGAGATGAAATATTGTAAGTGACCTAGCTAGAATTTGACATAAGATGGCACACATATAGAATGTGCATTCGTGTTCTTTTTCCTATTTAGATACTAATAAAAGGATATTGCCATTTATAAGACAAAATAGATTTAAAATAGTTGCATGGCATGATTATTATTAGATGTTAAAACAAATTTAAGATGGTCTAACTAAAAACTAGGGATATGAAAAAGAAATGCGTATATAATTTCTTTTGAGACACTAATCAATGGACGTTGTTTTTTATAAGACATAATAGTCGTAGATAGTTACTTGTCGGTACCAAGTTGAAAATAAAATATAAAATATGTATACAGAACGTTTAGCTCCAATGTAGATTTCGTCTAAGTTTAGAGATGAAAAATTGTAAGTGACCTCGCTAGAATTTGACATAAGATGGCACACATATAGAATGTGTAGCTCCAATGTAGATTCATCTAAGTTTAGAGGTGAAGTATTTTAAGTGACCTGGCGAGTGCTGCATTTACAACTACAGTGCGAACTATTTGGAATGGAAAAAGTATAGGTAAGTCTAAAGACCTAGAATTAAACAAGCTATTTGTACATGTCAGCAAGTTAACAATAATAACACATAAAAAGAAACTGATTAAAGAAGATAATATCAGCAACTTGAGCAACATTACAATCAACTTCACAACCGTAGAGATATCCGTGTGCTACTTTGTATTATGTTATAATTCTATTTGTTCAAGTAATAAGATTACCAGGTTTTTCCTAAAAATGAATACCTAGAGATTATTTATTAGCTTCTGAAGGTGCTCTGTTGGCAGTACAGCTATTTGGCCTACCAAAATGCTGCTATTAAAGCTACAAAGAAACTGCCAACAATATAACTTCGAATTGCCAATATTCTATGTTTTACTAATGGGATTGGCATTGCATTGCTAGTTTAAGAAAGAATAAACTACCAGCAGCACAAGTTACCATATGAACAAAAAGAAGTATGCACAACATGACTCACTGGTTCTTTGTAGAATAAAACAGGGAAGGCATGATGGTCGTATCAAACTTTAAGGTAAGAGCAAGTAATGCATATATATGTTTTATTTTGAGATATAAATAAAGGATATTTCCTTTTCTAAGATAGAAAGCTTTCAAACAGCTGCATGGCATGACTTATTCAGATGTCAAACAGAATTAAGCTGCTCTTATTAAAATTAGGGATAGGAAAAAGTAATGCATATATGCTTCTTTTGAGACATAAATCAAAGGATACCACTCTTTAGAAGATAAAAAAATTGTAATGTAGTTACTCATACAAGACACTGGGTATCAAGTCAACTGAAAAGAAAATAACAAATAAAGCATAATATAGTTTTTTATTAGATGTATAACAAATCCAACATGTCATATTACACATACAGGATAGCTACCTTTAATAGTGCTTTCATATTATCTAAGTTCATTTAGAGATTAAAAAAAACATTTGTTGGCCGGACGAACATTACCGTGTAATGTGATGGTGTGCGATTTCTTTTGAGATAATGAAGATTACTTTTTACTAGAAACATATAAGAATATATGTAAAATATTACCATACAAGACTCTGGCCGTCAAGTAAATAAAAATAAAATATAACTTCGTAAAACTCCTCTCTCGTGTAATGCTGCTTTTTACAGATGTCTGTGTCTTCCAGAGGATCTAACCCAAGTCACCTGCTTGGGAAATGAAAATACTCGCCACTTTAATACAACTTCGTTTGTTAATCAAAATAAAATGGAAATGGTTATTATATTATATAATTATTAATAGAAACAATAACTGCATATTAACATGTTACTCGTCATGAAATATTTTATAATTAAAGAACTTTGACGAACATAAAAATATGTTCATTTCCCCTATAAATCAAAATCGGCTTGTTTGCATGACCGATGGAAATACTTATCCTATGACAACTTTATTGTTAAATGTCTATACATATATCAATAATCAGGTAGTGGAATCATTTCCATATTAATGGATACAAATCTCGATGGAAGCATTATGAAAATGCACGTTGCTAAAGATCAAAACTTGAAAGAAACATTAAAGAAAGCCAATCATTGTCGTTGTAGTATAGTGGTGAGTATTCCCTCCTGTCACGCGGGTGACCCGGGTTCGATCCCCGGCAACGGCGTTTGTTTTTTTTGGTGAAGAGAGTATCAGTTGAAGTTGAACTTTATCCACCTTCGTGAATTGTTACTTTTCACTCATATTCATAAATTTCATCCTTACAACCTTTACAAACATCTGCAATTAGCTTATTTCTCTAGTAATGGGTTTTTGATGGCTTTGTGCATGGGGGATGTCGCACTTGCTCAAAGCTTCACATAGGTAAACCAAGTCAAGAAAAGAAAATCAAGTATATCACAGTCCTTGTGTCAAATAAAAAATCATTCAGATGTTCATTACGAAATAAGTGTAATGTTAGAAGAAGAGTGCGTGAAAAATGATCGGACACTCGTTAAAGTTTTGTCGATCCCAACACTTCAGTTAATTTTTATCACTTGAAAACTCGTGTCATATAGCTTTGTATTTTAATTTAAACATGTATATGGGTATGCCAATCCAAATCTAACATTCTTCTAAAAAAATTTTTGTCTAAGATAAATAACGCTAGAGTTCATCAGTTAACGGTCATAAACGAAAATACAAAACATTATTTACTGAAATAAATGAATAAATAAATTGTTATGGCAATATCAACAACCTTTGTTTACAATTAAAAAAGCAAAACTAAAAATGTAATGAAATAACAAACCATTAAAATAAAATTCTCAATGATTGATTTTCCCGCTTCATTTGACTATGTTTGTTTCATGTCCGCCCTTGATGGGTTTCTTCGTCAACCTCAAATAACGGGTAATTTGCGAGGATCTATGAATGCATTGTGCAATCAAATATTCCTAAATAATGTGGAAAACCCTGAAAATGGAACAGTAAAAAACGTAGAGATTTAGATTGGTTCAATCCTTGAGGGATCTACGTCCACTATGAATTGATGTTTTACTGCTTTAGAGCTTCAAATTTTACAACGGCTCTATAGGGTTTGTAGTACTATTCAGTTTCTCATAATTTGTTTCTTTCCCAATTGAGGAGATAGAATTTTAAAGAATTTTATAGAGCGGTTAATGTAACGACCTGTGATTTTAACGACGGATATTTAAATAATTGATTTAAATATAGAATCGTTAATTAATTGACAATCAAAAAAAATGATTTTTCGCATACAGTCGAATTAGGACTCGAAGCCACTTCCATTGAGGTCGAATCGACGTTGCGAATTAGGATGAATACAAACATCGCTATATTTTGAGATAAGACGATCTGATGGCCAAAACGATTTCGAAATGCGCAAAATTATCATCCTGAAGCGTTGTCTAGAGTAGTTGTGAAATTTATATCATTAAGACCAGAAAAATGAGATAATATACGCAAATGAGTTTCATTGCGACCGGATGCGCCGTGTGATCGTCCGAGCTCGAAATGTATGGCAATTTATGTGAGAAATCAAATAAATCGAATATTATATTAATATATTACAAACCCTCACTTAACCTTCTTTCTCACGTTCATTTTATTGTTCCATTAATTCATCCAAAAAATGGTCGACACTCTCTAATCCCATTCAAATATCAAAATTCAGCGATTCACTCCATTAAAAATCATGAAACCAACTACGTTGCGCTCGTATCGAAGAGAGCTTCGAACCCATATGGATATTGAAGGGTGCAACACTGACTGGGAAGGTCGACCTAGTGTGGATGGTGACTAGGGTTAGACTTCATCGGCAATTGAAGAGGCGATAGGCAAATCGGAGGACACCGTTGTGTTTCTCTTGTCAAATAGCACCTCTCTGTGTCAACGGTTCTAGGTACGGCCCTTAATTGTGAAATGCCACATTTCCTGTAGCCGCATGACCTCATCGGGTCGTGAATTGCATCTCTTGGTCAAGCATTAAGAAGTGGATGCCATCGCGGAGAGATCGTGTAGTGCGATGCGTGGGCGAAGACGGCACGAGAAATGAAGGAGAATGGCAGGAGAGAAGGTTATCAGGTTTGGGTTGACATGCACAATCATACACGTATAAGAAATTGTCAAATTGGGGAGGAAGGATTTAGTGTTAATTAAGGCAATTTACATTTAATTAAGTTAATTAATTATTTAGTTAGTCTCAAATCTTATAAAACTCATATCTTTTACATACAAGGTCCATTTTGGATGCGGTTTTTTGCGTTGCACTCATGATGGAGGGCTCTACGATTTGACATTAGTTTGGTCAGCTTTTGTTGAGGTGAGTGATATTGTCTCTCATGATACTATGATTGTTGGAATAGCACAAAAACGGTATTTTGAAATGATTTCCAATTTTAAAATGTGCTTTAATTATGTATAATACCTATTTGGTTTTTATAAAAGAGATTAAAAGTACTTTAAAATGGCTTTAAATCAAATATCACATTTTTTCATTGACATGCTATTTTAGAAAGTTTCTAATTTTAGGTTGTCTTTAATATAAATCCCTCGTTGGTTGATATAGATGCATTATACACATATATTATATTAGATGTATGTATGCTTGTTGGTTGGATGTATGCTTGTTCAATTGTTTTGGTTGTAAACACCGGTTTATTGGCGATCCAGCGTTTAGAATATTATGTGCGTTAGGGTTTTGTGCCTGTTGATTGGAAACCAAAACGAAAGAGATAAGTTATAGAAGAGTACTAAAATGCGTGCTAATTGACCCAAAGATGGAAGACGATGGACTGGGACGGACTTCGGACATCTGGATGGATGCCATATGTTTTCATTTGGTTTGTACTTATCCATTTTTGGTTATGTACATGATCAGAGTTGTTAGTGTTGACCACTGTAGAGTGGTCGGTCCCCATCACTATTGATAATGGTCGATTTGGCCGATCTTTAGCATGGATGGTGAAGAAGCTTGAGCGCGGTATGATTGTTTCTTCGTGCAGCCAACTCTGGGTCTGGATGTTATTGCTCTATGATGAGTGACTCCAGTGATCCCAACAAAGTGACATTTCGACATGACAGTTTCAGGACTTCAGATGGTAGCTCGTAAGTGCATGGAGTTAGATTCAGAGATTGGAAGCTTAATGTCGAAACGGGCCGTGATTGTTTTCCACATGGGCAGGTTCTTTAGGGGTGGCCCATGAATAGAATGTTGAATGGTTCTATCGTGGAAATGGGTGAAGCAATGAAGAGCTTGGATACACATGTTAAGGGATCGTTGGTACTTGAAGTGTTTCTGTTGTACCCAGACAGAGCAGGGGTATTGTGGGGACACATATAGGTACTTTGTTCGGTTACCCCGAGTCGGTTGATTGGATCCTTATAACCTAGACCGCTTAATTGGGTCTAGTATCCAACTTTGAGCTGCGAGGCACGTATCTAGCTGTGGGCTACGAGATACGCGAGTACAACTGAAAATAGAGATTTACCCACCCTAGGCAGTTGAAAGGTCAAGCACGCTAAGTGACAGTTAGTATTGTTTGATGGATGGTATGTTTATTCCGGTTGCTTCACTAGCCACCTATCACTCTAGTGATGTCACATGATGTAGGTATTATGGATAGGGGTACCTAGGCACCCCGACATTGTACTTAGCATGGAGTACTCCTTATGATATTGGTAGAGTATCATATTATTATAATGACCCTAACTTTAACAAACATTATTTAGGACATTTGATTAGATAAACTAAATGAAATAATGTAGAGTTAAGGGATGCATAAACAAAAGAGAATTAAAAATAAGCAAGTAGGAGGAATATGGTAAGGATAAAATGGGAACATCCTTCATTCTAATACCATAAACCCTTCCATTTTTCATTCCTTGTTCATTTAAACATTCACAAACAAAATTAAAAATCTAAGGGAGCTCGATCGGCCACCATTAAGGAGATTCAAGAAGAAGAAAAGCTAGGATTCAAGTAGAAAACATAAGAAAATAAATCAAAGGGAATATCTCAAACTTCTTAACACTAAGCTAAGGTGAATAATTTGATTTACATCTCACTTTTGAAAATGATCTCGGTTTCATGGTTTGATCCGAACTATTTTTGCAAATAATATGTCATATTATGTTTATTTAAATGGATATATACACTTGTTGATGATTTATATGAAATCATATGGATTTATGATATGTTTAAATAAGCGAATCTATTAAATGAATCCAAATGAGTTGCATTTTTGATATAGGTCAAAAACATTATTTTAAAGTAGGTTTCAAGTTTCATGATTTTCTAAGCAATTGTGGATTTATTATGAATTTTCTATAAGACAAAATAGTTGGTATTGGGTTTAAATTGTTTAAGGTAATTATATAACGATTTTGGGTATGAAATTTAAACATGATACAAAACACATTTAAAGTGAGTTATTATGATTTTTGGAAAAATTCCTATGTATTTTACTATGTATAAAATTATTTAAGTTAACGGACTTAAATGTTTTATATGTTTTATCAAGGAAAATGGCTTATTTGCTTAAAAAGTTTTAAATTGTTAATTTTGAATTCGGCAGCCTTTTTCGAAAGAATTGGCAAGCAATCCTATTTGGATGAATTAGGCAAGTTAGATGAAAAAGAATTACTTTGAAAGGCATAAAACCGGTTTTGTTTCGATTTACAACTTTGCCACTTTCATTACTTGCTTTCGTCCACATGCCCAAAAGGCCTTTCGCATTCATTCGAAACCAATGTACATGGCATCGAGCAATTGAAGAAGTGTATTGAAGAAAGGTGAAAGGGACCGTGTCGAAGGCATGCTTTCGAAGGGGTTGCTTTTAACTTGTCTTTGTTTTTAAAAAGAGGCTTTCCAACAAGTTGCCGCTTGCCTTTGTTCTAGAAATGAGCTTTCGAAAGAGTTGCCGCTTACTTTTGTTTTAAAAGAAGATTTCGAAGAATAGTCACGTTTGAACCTATTATGTACCCATGCCGCCGTATTCATAGCTTTCAAATTAGGTAAGATCATTTTTCTTTATAGCCTTAACAATGTATTTGAAAAGGGTGCTTTTTGTAGCTTTCGCCTTTTTGGAGGCCCAAAACTAATGGTTATGGATGATACAGTCTTCCATAATTATTAATCTTCGACGACCAAATACACCGGTGCTAGATTCATTGATACATGGATCATAAGACAATGGAGAAAATTTAACAATTCAAAAACATAGTTCGACATTCCATTCAAAACATTTCATGTTCATTGCATAATCCCAAAACATTAACCACGTTCAGCAAAATATAATTATTACACATATACCAAGAGTGACATATGACGATGCCCCCTTGGTTGATCAGAGTATGTAATAAGGCTAATAAATCAGCCTTTGCATCCAAATACACAGCGAAAAAAGATAACTCTAAATAACTAACTGCCTCCTGCATGCCTTCGGAATCTTTATTCGTCTAAGAAGAGAACCTGAAAACTTTAAATCTCAAACCACTCAAAATCAATTGAGTACCTGAGAGTTTAAGTGGAAAACAAAAACTTCGAATCAGACATAAATCTGGTATGAATGATAATCTAACATCTCAATCCTTCTAGATATCTAGTGAAAATCATTTTCCCAAATAATATCGCTATCATTTCTCCAAAACCTTTGAAAATCATTTTCAAACTCAAAAGGAATTAAATTTTCAAATTCCAAATCCTTTCAACTCATATTCAAAAATTACTCTAGAATTTTATCTCATTTTAATTATAAATCACATTATAATTCACATTTATAAATTTCATTTGTTAAATGTATTTATTTCCAAATCTTTGGTTATACCATTATTTCCTCATTTCAATTACCATAACAACAATGATAATAATTTAATATTATCACTCCCTAACAACCAAACAACCATATATGCTTATAATACTTTACGAATATTTCTTTCGTATATAAAAATAATTTTGGGAAAAATTATTTCATTTATCCACTTTTAAAAACAATAATGTGTCGGTTTTCCTAGTATAAGAGTTTAGGTATCCCTATCGATACTGTTGTCCAGACTGCGTCGAGCAGAATTTATAAATACTCAACTGATAAGTCGACACAATATAAAACTGTAGGATCGATTTCACCCTAGAGGGGGGGTGAATAGGGTGATAGTGTAAATTATAAAAATTAATCGCGGAAGCTTATGAATTAAATTCAATTCAGATCACAGAATAGCAGGACAGATATTGCAGAATATAAATAACAGAACAACACAGAATTTACCCAGCTTCGGCAAAACCCTGCCTACGTGCTGCCCCCAAGGTTTCTACTAGAAATTAGATAGTCCCTCGCTTACACACGTAAACTCGCTATACCCGCTATTGACTAATCTAACTCTATGCTCAAAACCCTGACCACAACTCAACCACCGAGTTGCGAATTCCCAAACTACACACCGTAGTTTGTACCCTAGTCACACGACTAGAAAATTAAAAACGGTTTAAAAGAAAAATACAATTTAAAAACAATTTAAAACACAATAACCCTTATTTAAATTTAAACCCTTAAAATAAAAATACGCCCAAATTAATAGACACAGGCCGGCCCCTTATTCACTTCTTCAACCCGTTCCTTTTTTTTTTGCCTTCTTCGTGAAAGAAAATGGCCGCCCCTCTTTGTTCCTCTTTGCGAATTAGGGCTTCTGGTAATTTTCTATTGCTCCTTGCGATTTAAACTAGGGTTGAGCAAAATTGAAGCGCCGCTCGATTTCGTTCGATAGTAGGCTTCGATGCTTTTGATTTGCTTACGACTTCTTCAATTTTGGATCGAATTCGTTCTGCTTTTTTTCGTTATGTAGTTTCCTCCTTTTGCTTTGCTGGTTGATTCTTGAACTCGATACTTTATGTCGATGATGATATTGGGTATTTATAGGATTCGAAATCCTAGAATTGCGTTCGTATATGTTGATTTGAATTTGTCAAATTCTTCATCTCGGCCACTTTATTATTCTTGAACGATTGAGATTGATTCTGACTTGTTCAATATGAATATGCTTTCGGTGGTTTATTTCGTGATGACCACGGTGTTGATTATTGACTTGTTCAATATTGACTGTGACGATTTTTGGCTTTGTTATGCTTCCACGGCTTCGACATTTTGTAAATTTGCTTCGGCCACTGTCTGCATTCCTGTAGCTTTGTTCTAGCAATCTTGAGCATTTTTGTATCCATTACAGTTGCACTTCAAGTCTGCATTTCATATGCTCTGGGTTTCACTGCCTTCTGTCCATGTTAGTACTGACTGTTGTTATGTAGTAATTGACTTGTGCTTATTGTACTCGATACTGTTGCATTGTTCCATGTACACTTTGAGTTCCTGAAGTTGATATGGTTGTTCTGTTGCTTCATCATGTATATCATGTGTCACTGCATTGCCACTGTTGCACTTTCACCTGTTTACTGCACTGACTCATGTATGCATTGTATATTACGGCTCTGACCATCTTTTTCTTTGATCTTTTGTTCATACTGTTGCACTTGGTGTTTGTTCTCGGCTTGCTTTGAGTTAGTCTGCATTTTGTGGTTGCCACTGTGTATTCTGGTTTAAATGTTCATGTTGCATATATTAGTGGTCTTCATTGAGCTCATGATGGTTGTTGTGCACTTTTGTGCTTTGAGTCAGTTGTAATGTGTTAGCTTGTAGTCATTGACTTGTTTATGCTGTTCAATTTTACTGCGTTAGTGAATATTTTTGCAGATTGCTCAGATGCTGGATTCAAACTGGAATGCAGTTGAAGATAAATACGAGTGTGAGTGATATGTAGTGAGGTGATGATATGTAAAATAGTGATGTAATTGAATTTGTATCAAAGTTGTATAGTGAATAGTGAGAGCTTGGATTTATATACTATTCAAAATTGTAATAAATATTTGTTTGAATAAAATATTCGTTTGAATTCAAATTCCGTGTTATTTATTTTATTCAGCAAATATTTATTTAATCTGTGAAAAATAAAATAGTATATTATCAAATACATTTAAACGTATGTATA
Organism: Allium cepa; assembly: GCA_030765085.1. NCBI lineage: Eukaryota > Viridiplantae > Streptophyta > Magnoliopsida > Asparagales > Amaryllidaceae > Allium > Allium cepa. Next base: position 964,278,662 of record CM060928.1, read on the forward strand.
TATGTTTATTATCATCAAACAAAAATCATATAAGCGCATATTCAACAATCTCCCCCTTTTGATGATAACAAACATATATTTAAGATTTTGAATATGTTAAATGTATTTGATCATTGATATATCCTAATTGCTCCCCCTATTTAAATGCTTCCTCTCTATACGATGCTCCCCCTACATATATGCATACAAATAAAAAATATGCAAATGATCCTAGATGCAAATAGAAAATTATCCTAGATGCAAATAGAAAATTATTTGACCTTTGCTTGATTTTATTTGACAAAATCCTAACTTTTCTCTCCCCCTTTTGTTATCAGCAAAAGAATAATAATGTTAGGGAAAATAGAGATAAAGTAATTGATATTAATCCAACATTAAAACTCAATTGAATATAAATATTAAATTTCAAAAAAATCAAACAAAAATCATAAATATTTTGTTAGGCGCATATTCCACTTTTAGAATGATAGGAATGATATCATCATATAAAACTATACAGTTGTGTCTATTTGTGGTATATTTATATCAGGAATTTGAATATCTACTAACCATGCATAACCGTTAGGACTTTTAAATGAGATTAGTAGTATTCCAATTTTATTTTATTTTAAAAAAAATGAATTCAAGTATCTTATAACCACGCATAACCGTGAGGACTTTTAAATGGGATTAGAATCAACTTGTTTATTTTAAAAAAAATCAACTTTTGATATGCGTTCCATACATGCATAACCGTGAGGACTTTTAAATGAGCATGGAAGCACATAACAAATTCCAAGTAATTCACCCATGCATAACCGTGAGGACTTTTAAATGAGAGTGAATACTTTGGTATATATATATATATTTTTATTTTATTTTTATTTTTTTATTTTTAAAAAATGTGAAAATGAAAAAAAAAACGAATGATTCCTGTTTAAAATACCACACATCGACAAATTATATAGAATTTTGATGAGTGATGGTCGTTAGAAATATGATAGAAGTCGAGATGGTCATGGAATTTTTTACCAACAAAATTTATGACTCTTGTTTAATTTGAAAAATTTACAAATTATACCGTCTCGAGTAATAATATATGATAAATATCAATACTCATCAATTTTTCAATCACTATTTATTTCTTCGATGATTTGTAGGGAGAAAAAAATGTTAAATATTCAGCAAATTTCTAAAACACCTAGACTGAGTCGTAGTTTGCAAAAACTATTTTCTGGTAGGGGTTTTGTAAAGATGTCTGCCAATTGAGAATCAGTTGAAATAAAATTTATGCAGATATTTTCTTTGGAAATATGATCTCTAATAAAATGATGTCTTACATCTATATGTTTTGTTCGCGAGTGATGTACAGGATTATTTGTGAGATCAATTGCGCTTTTGCTATCACACATTAGTGGTACACGTTTAAAATTTAGGCCATAGTCATGTAAAGTTTGTATCATCCATAAGATTTGAGCAGAGCAACCGCTCAAAGCAATATACTCTGCCTCTGTTGTGGATAATGCAATACAATTTTGTTTTCTACTCGACCATGCAACTAATGAATGTCCTAACATAAAACATGCTCCACTAGTACTTTTTCTATCAACCAAATTTCCAGCATAATCAGCATCTGAAAAACCTTTCAATTCAAAATTATCATTTGATGGATACCAAAGACCAAATCGTGGGGTGTGCAATAAATATCTTATAATTCTTTTAACAGCTTTTAAATGAGATTCTTTTGGATTAGATTGAAATCGCGCACATAAGCAGACAGAAAACATGATGTCAGGTCTAGAGGCGGTAAGATAAAGGAGTGATCCAATCATACCTCTGTACTGCTTTTGATCAACTGTCTTACCCTTTTCATCCTTGTCGAGTTTAAGTGTTGTACTCATGGGAGTTCTTGCTGGTTTAGCATCTTTCAATCCAAATTTGTTGACAAGTTCCCTAATATATTTTGTTTGAGAAATGAATGTGCCTTTATTGCTTTGTTGGATTTGAAATCCTAAAAAGAATTTTAACTCTCCAACCAAGCTCATTTCGAATTTTTCCTGCATGACTTTTTCAAATTTCTCATACAATAACTTGTTAGTAGCACCATAAATGATGTCATCAACATATATTTGAACAATCAAAAGATCATCGTTTTCATGCAACAGAAATAGTGTGGTATCTACACATCCCTTTTTGAAACCATTTTCAAGGAGATAAGAAGTAAGACATTCATACCAAGCTCTGGGAGCTTGTTTTAATCCATATAATGCCTTCTTTAGTTTGTATACATGGTTTGGATATTCATGACTTTCAAAACCTTCTGGTTGTTCAACAAACACATCTTCTTTTAAAACTCCGTTAAGAAAAGCACTCTTAATGTCCATTTGTCGTAGTTTAAATCCTTTGTAACAAGCAAAAGCTAACAATATTCTAATTGATTCTAGTCTAGCTACAGGCGCAAAAGTTTCATCAAAGTCAACTCCTTCAATTTGATTGTATCCTTTAGCAACTAGTCTAGCTTTATTTCTAATTATATTTCCAGATTCATCATATTTATTTTTAAAAATCCATTTTGTTCCTATAACTGGATAATCCTTAGGTCTAGGTGCTAGACTCCAAACATTATTTCGTTCAAACTGATTTAGCTCTTCTTGCATGGCCATGAACCAGTTTTCATCATTAAGGGCTGAATCTATGTTATTTGGTTCTATTTCTGAAATAAATCCACTATATAAGCACAGATCACATAGATTTTCAAAGGATGAACGAGTTTGTATACCTGCTATAGGGTTTCCAATTACCAATTCTGGTGGATGGTCTGTTTTGTATTTCAGCTTTTCTGGATCCAGATTTCTTCGGACTTCTTGAGTTATGGTAGTTTCTCTAGCATCAGCAGTTTCTTTTGGTTTTTCGAACTCATTTTTTTCTTTCTCCTCTTCAACGTTGCTTTTGGATGTATCCTGATCGTCAATGCCTTCATCAAATTTCACATTGATTGACTCTACGATTGTTTTAGTCTTTTTGTTGTAGACTCTATAAGCTTTGCTTCTCGAAGAGTAACCCATGAAGATGCCATCATCAGCCTTTGCTTCAAATTTTCCTAACTGATCACCTGTATTAAGAATATAGCAAGGACATCCAAACACTTTGAAGTAAGCGATGTTTGGTTTTTTGTTGAACCATAGCTCATAGGGGGTTTTGTTAAGAATCGGTCTGATGATAACTCTATTCATTACATAACATGCTGTATTTGCAGCTTCTGCCCAGAGATGCAGAGGTAGTTCATATTCATTTAACATAGACCTAGCCAATTCTTGTAAAGTTCGATTCTTTCTCTCAACTACCCCATTTTGTTGTGGAGTACGTGGTGCAGAGAACTCATGTTTGATTCCGTTTTCATCACAGAAAGTTTCAAATTCATAATTTTCAAATTCTCCACCATGATCACTTCTTAACGAAACAATAGAGACTTCTTTTTCATTTTGCACAAATTTTGCGAATCTTGTGAAGTATGAAAAAGTTGCTAATTTTTTAGCTAAGAAATATACCCATGTATATCTTGAGTAATCATCAACTAACACAAAGCAATATTTCTTACCTTCTAAGCTAGCAATGTCATTAGGTCCAAAAAGATCCATATGAATTAGTTCAAGAACTCTAGAAGTGCTTACATTGTTTTTGGCATGACACAATGATTTTTTAAGTTTTCCCAAAGTTCATGCTTTACAGATGTTTTCAGTTTCAAACTCATGTGATGGCAACCCTCTTACCAAACTTTTCCTTTTTAATTTGTTTAATAAGTTCATACTAGCATGCCCTAAACGTCTATGCCATAAATTCACTTCTATATCCTTAGCTACCAAACATTTAGAGAGGATGAGATCATCAAAAGATAGAGAATATATATTACCTTTCCTTTTTCCTGAAAATAAGATTTCTTTTGATGATTTGTCAACAATTTTGCACAAGTCAGAATCAAAGATAACATTCATACCTTTATCACATAGCTGGCTGATTGATATCAAATTGTGGTGCAGATTTTCAACATATAGTACGTCATTCAAGGTAAATGTATTGTTACCTACTTTACCTTTACCGACAATTTTACACTTGTCATTGTTCTCCATTGTGACTCTGCCACCTTTGTACTTTTCTAGGCTAAGGAACTTCGATTTATCGCCTGTCATGTGCCTGGAACAGCCAGAATCCAAGTACCATTGCTGTTGTTCCTTAGCCTGCCAGCATACCTACACGAGAAGAGAGTTTAGTGACCTATTTGTTTTTATAGGTCCATGATTGTTAGTAGCAAAATATTTAGAATGATAATTTTGTGGATACCCAAAACTATTTATAATTGTTCCCTTCGGCACCCAAATTTGTTTAACTTTGAGAGATTTTATATTTGTGCCTTTTGGAACCCAAATCGGTATAGTTTTCATATGTTTGGGTCTATACCAACAATTATGGTGATTGTGTCCAAATTTTTTACAAATTGTGCTCATAGAATTAACTTGATTAATATTGCTTTCAACAATTTTTGAATTATTATATCCAAGTCCTTGTCTAACCATATTAACAGTTTGCTTTCCTAATAGCATATTCAACGATTTTTTACTTTTTGAAAATTTATCTAAGGTCGTTGAAAGTTGTTGGACTTGTGTTTTGAGAGATTCATTTTCGTTTAACAACTGTGTGCACTTTTTAATAGAATTCTCTCTCCTAGTGTTTTCATTCTCTTTTAAAATCAGAATTTCATTTTCAAGTGATTTTATATTGATTTCCGATTTTTTAATTTCTTCTTCGAATGTTGGACACTTATCACACTTAGGGATTCTACATTGATAGTTCTTAACTAATTGATCAAGTTGTTTATTGCATTCTATCAAAGTATCCTTTTGAGATTCAAGTTTAGCATATTTTTCGCTAAGTCGTTCATAACAGCCATTTACTTCATGGAAATAAATTAGTAATTCAGAATGAGTGAGTTTTGATACCTCGCTTGGCTCGTCGTCATCACTGTCTGTAACTTCACCATGAAGGCACATGTTTGCTTTTTTACTCTCACTCTCGGTGTTATCACTTTCATCTTCGTCAGTTTCATCCCAAGTAGCCGCAAAGCTTTTCTTCTTTAGTTTCTTTCCTTGATTTGATCGTTTTTGAGGACATTGTGGCTTGATATGGCCAGGTTTGTTGCATTTGTAACAGATGATTTTCTGTTCTTCTGGGTTGTCTAGCGCTTTGCCTATTCTGCTTTTCAATTCATGATTTCGAGCTGGATTTCCGTATTTGCGATTCCACCTTTTGAATTTCTTTATTAGTAGCGCCAGCTCTGCTGCTCCATCATCATCATCATTATCATCATCACTTTCAGTTGTTCCTTTGAGAGCTATTGATTTCTTTCGAGTATCTCCACCTTCACGCTCTTCCTTGAATTTTATTTCTAGCTCATAAGTGGTGAGATTTCCGATGAGTTCTTCGACTTTGAGTTGTTTTAAATCTTTCGATTCTTGAATGGCAGTTACTTTTGCTTCAAAGCTTCGTGAAAGGACTCTGAGGATTTTCCGGACTATTTCCAATTCGGTGTATGTTTTTCCGAGAGCTTTTGATTTGTATACGATATTGGAAAGTCGTCCGTACATCTCTTTGACATTTTCTTCTTTCGCCATTGTAAAGTTCTCGTATTCGCTGCTTAGCATGGCAAGGCGAGATTCTTTGACTTGAGATGTTCCTTCGTGAGTCACTTCTAGTATGTGCCATATTTCCTACGCAGTTAGACAATGTGAGACACGATTAAATTCAAATTGATCTAATGAATAGATAATAGAATTCATAGCTTTGGCATTAGTATTCTGTAATTTATTTTCTAGTTCTGTCCATTGTTCCTTTGGTTTCTCTATTTCCTGATCATCTACAGTTATAGTTGGTATTCTATAACCTGTCTCAACAATATCCCAAGCGTCAATGGTTTTCAAAAAAAAATTCATCCTATTTTTCCAAAGAGCATATTCACCATTGAACATTGGTGGTCTAACTATGGATTGACCTTCTGCAAAAGCATTATTAAAAGAAGCCGTTTTAAAAATTCAAATTTTTAAACAAAAACTGATTTTTTTCAAAAAATAGAATTTTTAAAACCAATGTTGACTTCTATTCCTAGCTCTGATACCACTTGTAGGATCGATTTCACCCTAGAGGGGGGGTGAATAGGGTGATAGTGTAAATTATAAAAATTAATCGCGGAAGCTTATGAATTAAATTCAATTCAGATCACAGAATAGCAGCACAGATATTGCAGAATATAAATAATAGAACAACACAGAATTTACCCAGCTTCGGCAAAACCCTGCCTACGTGCTGCCCCCAAGGTTTCTACTAGAAATTAGATAGTCCCTCGCTTACACACGTAAACTCGCTATACCCGCTATTGACTAATCTAACTCTACGCTCAAAACCCTGACCACAACTCAACCACCGAGTTGCGAATTCCCAAACTACACACCGTAGTTTGTACCCAAGTCACACGACTAGAAAATTAAAAACGGTTTAAAAGAAAAATACAATTTAAAAACAATTTAAAACACAATAACCCATATTTAAATTTAAACCCTTAAAATAAAAATACGCCCAAATTAATAGACACAGTCCGGCCCCTTATTCACTTCTTCAACCCGTTCCTTTTTTTTTTTTTTTTCTTCGTGAAAGAAAATGGCCGCCCCTCTTTGTTCCTCTTTGCGAATTAGGGCTTCTGGTAATTTGCTATTGCTCCTTGCGATTTAAACTAGGGTTGAGCAAAATTGAAGCGCCGCTCGATTTCGTTCGATAGTAGGCTTCGATGCTTTTGATTTGCTTACGACTTCTTCAATTTTGGATCGAATTCGTTCTGCTTTTTTTCGGTATGTATTTTCCTCCTTTTGCTTTGCTGGTTGATTCTTGAACTCGATACTTTATGCCGATGATGATATTGGGTATTTATAGGATTCGAAATCCTAGAATTGCGTTCGTATATGTTGATTTGAATTTGTCAAATTCTTCATCTCGACCACTTTATTATTCTTAAACGATTGAGATTGATTCTGACTTGTTCAATATGAATATGCTTTCGGTGATTTATTTCGTGATGACCACGGTGTTGATTATTGACTTGTTCAATATTGACTATGACGATTTTTGGCTTTGTTATGCTTCCACGGCTTCGACATTTTGTAAATTTGCTTCGGCCACTGTCTGCATTCCTGTAGCTTTGTTCTAGCAATCTTGAGCATTTTTGTATCCATTACAGTTGCACTTCAAGTCTGCATTTCATATGCTCTGGGTTTCACTGCCTTCTGTCCATGTTAGTACTGACTGTTGTTATGTAGTAATTGACTTGTGCTTATTGTACTCGATACTGTTGCATTGTTCCATGTACACTTTGAGTTCCTGAAGTTGATTTGGTTGTTCTGTTGCTTCATCATGTATATCATGTGTCACTGCATTGCCACTGTTGCACTTTCACCTGTTTACTGCACTGACTCATGTATGCATTGTATATTACGGCTCTGACCATCTTTTTCTTTGATCTTTTGTTCATACTGTTGCACTTGGTGTTTGTTCTCGGCTTGCTTTGAGTTTGTCTGCATTTTGTGGTTGCCACTGTGTATTCTGGTTTAAATGTTCATGTTGCATATATTAGTGGTCTTCATTGAGCTCATGAAGGTTGCTGTGCACTTTTGTGCTTTGAGTCAGTTGTAATGTGTTAGCTAGTAGTCATTGACTTGTTCATGCTGTTCTTGAATACTTCTGTGCATGTCACTGTGTTTATGACCACAAGTTCATCGTGAAGCATGGTTTACTGTTATGTCTGCTCTGAACTTTTGATCATGTTGCCTTCGTGTTGTTGTTTGCTTCATGTACCTTACTGCTTTGAACTTCTGGTTGGTTTGGCCTGGACTTCACTGTTATTTGATTGCCGAGTTGTTTGCATTCACTTCATCACTTCAGTCGTGTATTGCTTTCACCACTGGTGCATTCCATTTAGTTGCACTTGTGTTCTGTTCATTCCTAGTTGCCTCTTTGATGATTCATTGGTGAATATGTTGCATGCATGAGTCTGGTTCTCGGCCTATTGCATTTGACCACTGAACTTGACTGTTTAGTTTCATATTCGTGTGTACTTTTGATTTGCGCTTGAGTTGAATCCAGTTACAAAAACTCGGATTTGACCTTGTGCTCGTGTCGTATTTTTGAATTTATTGCACCTGAGTTGAACCTGTCTGTATATTTGGGTTTGACCTTGTGCTCACCTGTCCCTGTAGCATTATCAAGTGTATATATCGGCGTGCACGGCCTTGTGGCATATACAGTAATACACTGTGTATGTCACAAGTTGTTCGTGTATGATGAATTCAAATTTAAATTATGACGAACAACCCAAATAACTGAGGCAAATCATATATTCAAAAATTATCTTCTATTGCAAAAGTATTTCTTTTTCAATTTTACTGCGTTAGTTTATATTTTTGCAGATTGCTCAGATGCTGGATTCAAACTGGAATGAAGTTGAAGATAAATACGAGTGTGAGTGATATGTAGTGAGGTTATTAATGTAAAATGAACTGTGATGTAATCAAAAATGTATATGTATAGTGAGAGCTTGAATTTGTACTATCAAAAATTGTAATAAATATTTGTTTGAATAAAATATTCGTTTGAATTCAAATTCCGTGTTATTTATTTTATTCAGCAAATATTTATTTAATCTGTGAAAAATAAAATAGTATATTATCAAATACATTTAAACGAATGTATATATGTTTATTATCATCAAACAAAAATCATATAAGCGCATATTCAACAAAAACAATTTATATTCACTAAGCTCATGCCTACTGATACACTCAAACTCATTCTAGATTACTACGACTCTATTTTTAATAAGTAACCCAACCAAAGCCAAAGTTCTCGCTTAACCTTCAGCTCTGATACCAACCGTATCGATCTGATTTTTCGACGCTTGAAAATCGACGTCAATACGTCCACTGTATCAAATGCCGAACAATCGAATGCCGAAAAACCGAACCATCAGGGTTAAAGAAGAAGGAGGTAGAAGAAGAAATCAAAACAATATCAGAATCACACAATCGCTGCGGAACAATATATAATAGATGAATAACTAATCTTTAATCAAAAAGAACTATATCTATTTATACATTCAGAGTTTAGCAAAATTCATAGCACGCAACTGGACAGTTATCATAACGTGTCCTCACAGAACTGACTATCCAGTTAATCATATACAGCAGAATATTCATCTAATACGTGTGATACGTCTCGCCATCCAGCTCGTCTCCTAAGATCCACAACATCCTTTCCTCTGTCTATAATACTCAGTCTGATCCGAGCATTATAGCGAAATAACACCAGAGTCCGTCTGAAAAAAAAAGAGAAAACACACCCAATTGGATTATTAAAGTTTCCAAAATTCTTTGAAATCAAAGGTATCTCGTAAGACCACGCCACAAATAAACATGCTGGGTTTTTACCTTATGATAATCAAAATATTTTTATCAAATTCGTCTGATATTATAATAGTGTCTATTGAAAGTAAATTAGAATCTAGCTGGAATGCTTGCACCTTACGTTTCAGCATAGTTTGGCACAATCAAAACCGTACAGGCACTTATTGGGGATTGGATTCCATACAATGGCAGGGCTACCGGGGTACCGCCCGTCATAGTACGTGGTCTAGATCACCGTACCGAGGATCCACCCTGATCCCTTGCTACACAAGACCGGAGCTACTCCTTACTGGATATTTTGAATAAGACCACCCCACGGTTGGGATCAACAACCACCCACACAGCAGAAATAAAAGAGACATCTAGACAGGGATGACCTGACCCTAATTGGTTGCTAGCCACTTAGCCTTGCATGCACCTACCCTGTTTTAGCCATTCTCGATTAATGAGGCTCGAGGCTATGCATTACCTTTTTAGCACACATTCACTTAGAATGCTCATCGTCCTCCTGACGATGTTCTGAAAGCATTCATCCATTCAAATCTGTTTCGGGTTCGAACGGAACCGAAGGCACTACTCCTGCTACATCCATTTTGGAATCACCCTCAGGATTAGTAGCGATTAGCCCTTGCACTTCACTGCTCCATCTTCGACTCCAAGCTCTTGTCTTCCTCACGAAAACGTTCAAATCGGATCGAAGTGGTTTTCGAAAAATTAATCCCGATCCCCATCTCCTCGAAACAATCAGCGCATTGGCCAGTATTGATAGTCGGTTATTTAACTATCATATAAAATCCACAAATAATCAGCAGACCTTAATAATTTCCTGAATTATTTATTTAAAATATCTTCGCATGATATTTCTCTATACTTCAACCCTTTTGAAAAATAGTTTTCAAAACACTTTTCTCTTGCGGAATAAATTTCCACCCAATTTGTTTTATTTCCACTGAGAATCACCAAACCTTAATACTTTAGATTTTAAAATAATTTAAATCACTTTACCCAAAAATATACTTTAAAACGCTTAAAATAAAAACTACTTAAAACACTGTATTCAAAATACTAGTTCTATAATCTTATAATAACTTCTCATGTAATACTTAAGCCAAAACAGATTTTAAAATAAAAGTTATTCTATAAGGTATAAATATTAAATAATTGTTATTAAATAATAATATTAGTTAAAACCTTTAAAATAATTTACTTATATAATTAACTTAATAAATAATTAATTTAAAAAAAAATATAAAAACACCAAATGAATTTTTATTCTGAAAACATTCCTATAAAAAAAACTTTAAACCTCTAACTTATACTTGAAAATCTTACTTTGAACATACACTTGGCTTTTCAGGAAAACACACTTTCCTTTCTACACCTTTAAAAATAAACCACTATTTATTTTTAAACAAATCACCCTTTCCTTATAGATTCCCATCGTGAATTTATACTTCCAAATTATCCTTTGATAAATATTTCACTTTATTTATAAACCCTGTTTATAAATTTCACAATCTCATTCTCCTTTATTCACAATTTCAATCACTTAGTCGGTTTTTAAATCGATTTCCAAAACTAACTCCATTTCAAAATAAAATCCTTTACTTAACCAAATTTATTTCAAAATCCATTTATCCCATATTCATACCTTTATTTATGATTTAAATTCTTATTTAAATCGAAAATTCCAATTTAATACTTTATTTCAACTTCTCCTTTTATTTTCCCAAAATCATTTCAAATCTTAAATTTTAAAATATATTTCTTCGTTCTTTACAAAACAATATTGCTTAAGTCCTTATTTCAAATAAAAATCATTTTTCCCATTTATTCAAAACCCCTATTTTTTCCATTCATGGATTTATTGTATAGGATTTAAAAAAAAAATCAAACCTTTATTCCTTTTCCAAAATCATTCCTTTAAATTATTTGGATTCACTATAATTAATTTACTTAGAAATTTCCTTTTAATTTCCCTTAAAAATCCAAACTTTATATATATTTCTCAAATACCAATATATATTCAACCAAGCCATAGCATTCAATAATTTCGATTCCCAATATAATCAATATAATCCATCACATAATATCACATTATTGAATATAAAATAAATTCAACTTTTGAGGAATCCAGTTGGATCCCTCCAACCTGTTTCCCTGCATCCACAGACGTTAGCACAATAATTAAATTACCAATCCCCCTTCGAGGGAGATATCACGGTATAAAGGGTCATTCGCTATTATACGGGGCGTATAGGGTCTCATCCGTTATATAATGCGGGAAATCAATCGCTCCAATACATATATATATATATATATATATATATATATATATATATAATCACATTCAGACATATCATAAATCAACAATTTAAGGAATCAATCTAATAATTTAAATTTAAACTATTTTAAATTAATGGTAATCCAAATGAGTGAGATTGACTCACCTTTGATTTTGTTTTATTTGCAATCTGATCCAAACCCGACTTCTCCTTCACCATTGACCTTGTACAACATTATATGATTTATTAACATCTCAGATAATATACAAATAATGTACTATTTATTTATTTAATTAAACTAATAATTTGGTTTTAAGCTAATTTCTTTTTGATGAATTATTTTATAGATACCAAAATAATTACATAAGTTAACTAAACAAATTAATCACTAAAATAAATTAGTAAATTGTATTTTGTTTTTACTTTCCATTTTTCAAACTGCACATAGTTTTAAAAATCTTATCTTTATATAAACCCTTTTTTTCCAAAATCTTATATATATATATATACACACACGTATATTTACTATTTTACATATATATATTTTAATTTAAATTAATATTAACTTAAAAAATTTAATACTGCTTAAAAGATAATTTTTTCTCCTTACTGTAAACTTTTTCTTTACTTTAAATTTCTGACAATCTAAATAAACAACAAGTCAAATTAAAGTTCTACTTAATATCAATTTTAAAACATTAAATTAAGGTAGAACAACCAATATCTTACTATAACATGTTTTCTAATCTATATAGATATATAGATATATATTTAAATTAAAAATCAAATACTGAAATATACCTTACTGCTTTCGATCGAACACTCTGGCTACCCATCTTTACGCATAAAAAAAGGCCACAACCCTAGCTGCTCTATCGCTAAACACGACCATCCTCCAGATGCTCGCTCAAGCTACCATGATTAGCTTGCGAGTTAACGATCACGACACTTCACATCGCTCGTCGAACCTCCATCGACCATCACACGCCAACCTACGAACGCAGCCTCTAGAGTTCGCCCTCCTTCCCATCGTTGCAGCAGCAATAGCATCACCTCGACTCCCACACGCTAGCCGATTCGAGACCATCGCGTCTCGATGCCACCATCTTTCCCTTGAGTTCGAATTCGAATCGAACGAGAATTGATTCGCTCGTTTATTAATTTTACCGATTTCGAATTGTTACTAAGTTGAAGAGGACGAGGCTTGATTTGGGTAAACGGCGAATCTGGTCGCCATTATTTTATTTGTTTTGAATTTAGGTTCGGCCATTGTTTGATTTTTTTTATCAAGGAACGAAATCTATTTTATTCGGCCATTTCGATATGTTTGAGGGGAAAAGGACATCTGGTATGTGATTAGAGAAGGTAGTAGACACGTGTTGTAAAGGATGAAACGTGTTTAAATTTGTCGATTGTATGAGATTATATATACATTTAATTTAAATTCGAACTCAAATCGTCACGAATTTGTAGCTTAAAATCTTGACATCCTGTCGAGGCGTGCCGCCAGGCGTTTATAATGTTATACCCCTAACACGAACGCAACGGAAAAGGTTTCAAGTCCTAAATCGGTCGTATGGAGAAGATAGCTTTTTGGACCCAGTTATTATATTAAATTTCAATATAGATTTCAGCACGTTTACTTACCGTACGATCAAATGATAACTCCAAACTCTTCGAAATTTTATTCGATAATAATACAATATTGCAGATCCAATGGAACTGGTTTCGTCGAATTCAAAGACTGCGCCTCGGAAGGCTAATTTTAAATGTCAATTTAAACAATATATTTATAAAATTGAACAAAACTCTTTTAAATTCACTTTTAACATTCTTATTATCTTTAGTATTATAAATATAAATTTTCCAAACCTTTGAAATATTTTTAACCAGCTTAAAAACCAAGCTTCGCTATCTTAATCAGTTTCCAATTATTAAATTCAATAATTTAATTGCCAAATAAACAGTGATATTTGAAATTCAAGTTAAATTAATTTTCAAATATTTAAAATCAATTAAATATTTCAATTTCAAATATCCAAAAATTCTGGGTCATCACATTCCTTCCCCCTTAAAAGAATTTCATCCCCAAAATTACAGGTTAAGAATAATGATCCAGAATTCGTTAACTATTTCCTAAAGCCAAACAGTTCAAACAACTCTCCCAACACAATCTTTTTATTAATGACACACTATCACTCTTACTAATTTTTTCAAACTCATCCATAAGTTGCAAACAATATTACTCCCTCAACCATTCAAATTATAGTTCAAATTTAAATTTAAAACCAAAATTAAAATTAACAAAATTTTCTCACAATTTTTCTAACTCCCTAAATTTTTGAAAAATTTCGCCAGTGTCTCCTTTGAGTGACTAGATCAGTACAACTACAAAATGCCACTACGTGCCCCCAAATTTCAAAAGAAAACAAAAAGGCCAAGTGGCTAGATCAGAAATTCATCAAATTTCATATAGAAATTTCAACACATACCTCTATGTTGGCCTATTCAAATTTATCTTCGAAAATCAAAAACATCCATTTATCCTTTTCCTTGAGATACCTGTACTTATCTTCCAATAGTATTTACTAGTACAGTCAAATTTATTTTACTCATCTCTTTACAAAATTTTCAATATTCATTTCATTCAAGCCCGTACGATGTCCGTTTATCATTCATATGCAATGCCAAATCCGACCGCTCACTCAAAAGCATAATTTCATTTCCGAATACTATCGTTCACCTGACTTCCTAGTGCGGACTCAGATCTGGTTTCTTGATCAGAAACCGTCATTCTCCTTGCACAGCCGTAAATTATGATAGAGAATTTCCAGAATTAACCAAAAATCCATATCCAGAGTTCGTCGTTGAAAATCGAGTGAAAAATCCTAACTCGGATCGATATGACTATCTCGAAATCTGTCCTCGAATCTGGATCAAATCGCAATGCGAAATAAATAATATACATAAATCCTACGTATTTATCTCAATTGATTTTCTATATCAACTCTCTTTTATTCACATTTGATTTCTATACTCATATTCTCACTTATCCCATTTCACTCTTTATTCATTCAAAAATTAACTTGGAATATTTTTCCAATACCAATTTTTATTTGAGAATTTCACCTTTTACCTTCCTTAAGTTTATTATAAATATTCTACATACTTTAATATTTATTTTTAATTCTGTAACGGCCTGATATTTTCAACCATTCGCATCCAAACATGCCGGAATTGAATTGCTCAAAATACCAGATTGTAAGTTTATATTTGGCAAAACTCAGCATATACAGTAATAAATAATCACAAATCATAGACATGGAGTAATAAATGCAACGGAAACGAAAGATAGTAGTTCATGAAGCTACTATATACATAACAGAGTTAAATAAGATACAATACAAGTCTCGAATACAATAGTCAAATACAGTATCAGAATACAACACTGGAATCAACTGAATATCTGAAAGCTGGCCAGATAGCTGGATCTCCAAGCAAAGCTCCAACTCCAAAGGTGAGTCTTGAAAACTGGTACACTCATTCTGACCCGAGCGTAAAGCAAAACACAAAACACTCAAGTCTGGATTAACATACTTATATCAATAAATCCAACTCAAGCTAAATAATAGCTGAAAATACAAGTAACTCAAAAAATGTTTGGGGTAACCATCCTTGTTTCACATAATAGCTGAAAATACAAGTAAGTCAAGAAAAGCAAAGCAAGTATATCACAGCCCTTGTTTCAAATAAAGAAATCATTCAGATGTTCATTACGAAATAAGTGTAATGTTAGAAGAAGAGTGCGTGAAAAATGATCGGACAACCGTTAAAGTTTTATCGATCCCAACACTTTAGTTAATTTTTATGACTTGAAAACTCGTGTCATATGGCTTTGTATTTTAATTTAAGCATGTATATGGATATGCCAATCCAAATCTAACATTCTTCTATTTTTTTGTCTAAGATAAATAGCGCTAGAGTTCATCAGTTAACCGTCATAAATGAAAATACGAAACATTATTTACTGAAATAAATGAATAAATAAATTGTTATGGCAATATCAACAACCTTTGTTTACTATTAAAAAAACAAAACTAAAAATGTAATGAAATAACAAACCATTAAAAGAAAATTCTCAATGATTGCATTTTCCCGCCTCATTTGACATATGTTTGTTTCATGTCCGCCCTCGACGGGTTTCTTCGTCGAACTCAAATAACGAGTAATTTACGAGGATCTACGAATGCATTGTGCAATCAAATATTCATCAATAATGTGAAAAACCCTGAAAATGGAACAGTAAAAAACGTAGAGATTTAGATTGGTTCAATCCTTGAGGGATCTACGTCCACTATGAATTTATGTTTTACTGCTTAGAAGCTTCAAATTTTACAGCGGCTCTATAGGGTTTGTAGTACTATTCAGTTTCTCATAATTTGTTTCTTTTCCAATCGAGGAGAAAGAATTTTATAGAGCGGTTAATGTAACGACCTGTATTTTTAACGATAGATATTTAAATAATCTGATTTAAATATAGAATCGTTAATAAATTGACAATCCAAAAAAAATGATTTTTCGCATACAGTCGAATTAGGACTCGAGACCACTTCCGTTGAGTCCGTATCGACATTGCGAGTTAGGATGAATATAAACATCGCTATATTTCGAGATAAGACGATCTGATTGCCAAAACGATTTCGAAATGCGCAAAATTATCATCCTGAAGCATTGTCTAGAGTAGTTGTGAAATTTATACTATTAAGATCGAAAAAATGAGATAATATAGGCAAATGAGTTTCGTTGCGATCGGATGCGCTATGTGATCGTCCGAGCTCGAAATGTACGGCAACTTATGTGAGAAATCAAATAAATCGAATATTATACTAATATATTACAAACCCTCACTTAACCTTCTTTCTCACGTTCATTTTATTATTCCATTAATTCATCCAAATAATGGTCGGCAATCTCTAATCCCATTCAAATATCAAAATTCAGCGATTCGTCCATTAAAAATCATGAAACCAACTCCGTTGAACTCGTGTCGAAGAGAGCTTCGAACCCATATGGATATTGAAGGGTACGACACCGACTGGGAAGATTGACCTAGTGTGGATGGTGACTAGGGTTAGACTTCATCAGCAATTGAAGAGGCATAGGCAAATCGAAGGACACTGTCGTGTTTCTCTTGTCGAATAGCACCTCTCTGTGTCAACGGTTCTAGGTACGGCCCTTAATTGTGAAATGCGGCATTTCCGGTAGCCGCATGACCTCATCAGGTCGTGAATTGCATCTCTTGGTCAAGCATTAAGAAGTGGATGCCATCACGGAGAGATCGTGTAGTGTGATGCATGGGCGAAGACGGCACAACGTTTCGTCGAGAAATGAAGGAGAATGGCAGGAGAGAAGGTTATCAGGTTTGGGTTGACATGCACAAATATACACGTATAGGAAATTGTCAAATTGGGGAAGAAGGATTTGGTGTTAATTAAGGTAATTTACTTTTAGTTAAGTTAATTAGTTATTTAGTTAATCTCAAATCTTATAAAACTCATATCTTTTACGTACTAGGTCCATTTTGGATGCGGTTTTTGCGTTGCACTCATGATGGAGGGCTCTACGACTTGACATTAGTTTGGTCAGCTTTGTTGAGGTGAGTGATATTGTCTCTCAGGATACTGTGATTGTTGGAATATCACAAAAATGGTATTTTGAAATGATTTCCAATTTTAAAATGTGATTTAATTATGTATAACACTTATTTTGTTTTTATAAAAGAGATTAAAAGTACTTTAAAATGGTTTTAAATCAAATATCACATTTTTCATTGACATGCTATTTTAGAAAATTGCTAATTTTAGGTTGTCTTTAATATAATTCCCCTGTTGGTTGATATAGATGCATTATACACATATATTATATTGGATGTATGTATGCTTGTTGGTTGGATGTATGCTTGTTCAAATGTTTTGGTTGTAAACACCGGTTTATTGGCGATCCAGCGTTGAGAATATTATGTGCGTTAGGGTTTGTGCATGTTGATTGGAAACCAAAACGAAAGAGATAAGTTATAGAAGAGTACCGAAATGCGTGCTAACTGACCAGAAGATGGAAGACGATGGACTGGGACGGACTACGGACATCTGGATGGATGCCAGATGTTTTCATTTGGTTTGTACATAACCATTTTTGGTTATGTACATGATCAGAGTTGTTGGTGTTGACCACTGTAGAGTGGTCGGTCCCCATCACTGTTGATAATGGTCGATTTGGCCGATCTTTAGCCTGGATGGTGAAGAGGCTTGAGCGCGGTATGATTGTTTGTTCGTGCGGCCAACCCTGGGTCTGGATGTTATTGCTCTACAATGAGTGACTCCCGGCGATCCCAACAAAGTGACATTTCGACATGATAGTTTCAAGACTTCAGATGGTAGCTCGTTGGTGCATGGAGTTAGATTCAGAGGTTGGAGGCTTAATGTCGAAAGGAGTCGTGATTGTTTTCCACATGGGCAGGTTCTTTAGGGGTGACCCATGAATAGAATGTTGAGTGGTTCTATCGTGGAAATGGGTGAAGCAATGAAGAGCTTGGATACACATGTTAAGGGATCGTTGGTACTTGAAGTGTTTCTGTTGTACCTAGACAGAGCGGGGGTATTGTGGGGACACCTATAGGTACTCTTTTCGGTTACCCCGAGTCGGTTGATTGGATCCTTATAATCTAGACCGGTTAATTGGGTCTAGTTTCCAACTTTGAGCTACGAGGCACGTATCTAGCTTCGGGCTATGAGATACGCGAGTACAACTAAAAATAGAGATTTACCCACCCTAGGCAGTTGAAAGGTCATACGAGTTATCGTACATCTAAAGCACGCTAAGTGACAGTTAGTATTGTTTGATGGATGTTATGTTTATTCCGGTTGCTTCACTAGGCACCTATCACTCTAGTGATGTCACATGATGTAGGTATTATGAATAGGGATACCTAGGCACCCCGACATTATAATTAGTATGGAGTACTCCTTATGATATTGGTAGAGTAGCATATTATTATAATGACCCTAATTTTAACAAACATTATTTAGGATATTTGATTAGATAAACTAAATGAAATAATGTAGAGTTAAGGGATGTATAAGCAAAAGAGAATTAAAAATAAGCATGTAGGAGGAATATGGTAAGGATAAAATGGGAACATCCTTCATTCTAATACCATAAACCCTTCCATTTTTCATTCCTTGTTCATTTTAACATTCACAAACAAAATTAAAAATCTAAGGGAGCTCGATCGGCCACCATTAAGGAGATTCAAGAAGAAGAAAAGATAGGATTCAAGTAGAAAACATAAGAAAATCAATCAAATGGAATATCTCAAACTTCTTAACACTAAGCTAAGGTGAATAATTTGATTTACATCTCACTTTTGAAAATGATCTCGGTTTCAAGGTTTGATCCGAACTATTTTGCAAATAATATGTCATATTATGTTTATTTAAATGGATATATATACGCTTATTGATGATTTATATGAAATCATATGGATTTATGATATGTTTAAATAAGAGAACCTATTAAATGAATCCAAATGAGTTGCGTTTTTGATATATGATCAAAAACATTATTTTAAAGTAGGTTTCAAGTTTCATGATTTCTAAGCAACTGTGGCTTTATTATGATTTTTCTATAAGAGAAAATAGTTGGAATTGGGTCTAAATTATTTAAGGCAATTATATGATGATTTTGGGTATGAAATTTATACATGATACAAAACACATTAAAAGTGAATATTGTGATTTTGGAAAATTTTCCTATGTATAAAATTATTTAAGTTAACGGACTTAAATGTTTTATATGTTTTATCAAGGAAAATGGCTTATTTGCTTAAAAAGTTTTAAATTGTTAATTTTGAATTCGGCAGCCTTTTTCGAAAGAATTGGCAACCAATCCTATTTTGACGAATTAGGCAAGTTAGATGAAAAAGAATTACTTTGAAAGGCAAAAAACCAATTTTGTTTCGATTTACAACTTTGCCACTTTCATTACTTGCTTTTGTCCACATGCCCAAAAGGCCTTTCGCATCCATTCGAAACCAATGTACACGGTATCAAGCAATTGAAACGAAGTGTATTGGAGAAAGGTGAAAGGGACCGTGTCGAAGGCATGCTTTCGAAAGGGTTGCTTTTAACTTGTCTTTGTTTTAAAAAGAGGCTTTCGAACAAGTTGCCGCTTGCCTTTGTTCTAGAAATGAGCTTTCGAAAGAGTTGTCGCTTACTTTTGTTTTAAAAGAAGATTTCGAAAGAATAGTCGCGTTTGAACCTATTATATACCCATGATGCCGTATTCATAGCTTTCAAATTAGTTAAGATCATTTTTCTTTAAAGCCTTAACAATGTATTTGAAAAGGGTGCTTTCGCCTTTTTGTAACATTCCCCTACTTGGAGGCCCAAAACTAATGGTTATGGATGATGCAGTCATCCATAGTTATTAATCTTTGACGACCAAATACGACGGTGCTAGATTCATTGATACACTGATCATAAGACAATGGAGAAAATTTAACAATTCAAAAACATATTTCCACGTTCCATTCAAAGTATTTCATGTTCATTGCATTATCCCAAAACATTAAC
Organism: Allium cepa; assembly: GCA_030765085.1. Lineage (NCBI taxonomy): Eukaryota > Viridiplantae > Streptophyta > Magnoliopsida > Asparagales > Amaryllidaceae > Allium > Allium cepa. The sequence goes on from CM060928.1 coordinate 964,299,053, forward strand.
CACGTTCAGCAAAATATAATGATTACACATATACCAAGAGTGACATATGACGATGCCCCCTTGGTTGATCAGAGTATATAATAAGGCTAATAAATCTTCCTTAGCATCCAAATACACAGCGAAAAAAGATAACTCTAAATAACTAACTGCCTCCTGCATGCCTTCGGAAGCTTTATTCGTCTAAGAAGAGAAACTGAAAACTTTAAATCTCAAACTACTCAAAATCAATTGAGTGCCCGAGAGTTTAAGTGGAAAACAAAAACTTCGAGTCAAACATAAAGCCTGGTATGAATGATAATCTAACATCTCAATCCTTCTAGATATCTAGTGAAAATCATTTTTCCGAATAATATCGCTATTATTTCTCCGAAAACTTTGAAAATCATTTTCAAACTCAAAAGGAATTAAATTTTCAAATTCCAAATCCTTTCAACTCATATTCAAACATTACTCTGGAATTTTATCTCATTTAAATTATAAATCACATTATAATTCACATTTATAAATTTCATTTGTCAAATGAATTTATTTCCAAGTCTTTAGTTATACCATTATTTCCTCATATCAATTACCATAACAACAATGATAATAATTTAATATTATCACTCCCTAACAACCAAACAACCATATATACTTATAATAATTTACGAAAAAATATTTATTCCATATATAAAAATAATTTTGGGTAAAATTATTTCATTTATCCGCTTTTAAAAACAATACCGTGTTCGTTTTCCTAGTTTAAAAGTTTAGAAATCCCTATCGATACAGTTATCCAGACTGCATCTACCAAAATTTATAAACACTCAACCGATAAGTCGAAACAATATAAAACAATTTATATTCACCAACAAATACGCGCTCATATCTATTGATACACTCAAACTCATTCTAGAGTACTACGACTCTATTTTTAATAAGTAACCCCACCAAAGCCAAGGCTCTCGCTTAACCTTCAGCTCCGATACCAACTGTATCGACCCGATTTTTCGACGCTCGAAAATCGACATCAATACGTCCACTGTATCAAATGCCGAACAATCGAATGCCGGAAAACCGAACCATCAAGGTTAAAGAAGAAGGAGGTTGAAGAAGAAATAGAAACAATATCAGAATCTCACAATCGCAGCGGAACAATATGTAATAGATGAGTAACTAATCTTTAATCAAAAAGAACTATATCTGTTTATACATTACATCATCAGAGTTTAGCAAAATTCATAGCACGCAACTGGACAGTTATCATAATCTGTCTTCACAAAACTGACTATCCAGTTAATCATATACAGCAGAATATTCATCAAATACGTGTGATACGTCTCGTCATCCAGCTCGCCTCCTAAGCTCCACAGCATCCTTTCTTGTGTCTATAATACTCAGTATGACCCGAGCATTATAGCGAAATAACACCTAAGTCAGTCTGGAAAAAAAGAGTGAGAAAACACACCCAATTGGATTATTAAAGTTTCCAAAATCCTTTGAAATCAAAGGTATCTCGTAAGACCACGCCACAAATAAACATGTTGAGTCTTTACCTTACGATAATCAAAATATTTTTATCAAATTCGTCTGATATTGTAATAGTGTCTATTGAAAGTAAATTAGAATCTAGCTGAAATGCTTATATCTCATGTTTCAGCATAGTTTGGCACAATCAAAACCGTACAGGCACTTATTGGAGATTGGATTCCATACATGGCAGGGCTACCGGGGTACCATCCGTCACAGTACGTGGTCTATATCATTGTACCGAGGATCCACCCTAATCCCCTACTACACAAGACCGGAGCTACCCCTTACTGGATAGTCCGAATAAGATCACCCCACGGTTGGGATCAGCAACCGCCCACACAGCAGAAATAAAAGAGACATCTAGACAGGGATGGCCTAACCCTAATTGGTTGCTAGCCACTTAGCCTCGCGTGCACCTACCCTGTTTTAGCCATTCTCGATTGATGATGCTCGAGGCTATGCATTACCTTTTTAGCACACATTCACTTAGAATGCTCATCGTCCTCCTGACGATGTTCTGAAAGCTTTCATCCATACAAGTCCGTTCCGGGTTCGAACGGAACCAAAGGCACCACTCCTACTACATCCATTTTGGAATCACCTTCAGGATTAGTAGCGATTAGCCCTTGCACTTCACTTCTCCATCAAACACTTTGTTTGTTAATCATAATACTATGGAAATCAAAATTTAGAAATCATAATGTTTGGAATCATAACACTTCCCACTTAACCGTTTAAATATAAATAATAGTATATATAATAAAATAGTTTATAATTTAAAATAGTTTATACAAAAATAATTTATATTAAATAGTTTATATGAAATAAATTTATAAAGTAACATATATAAATAGTTTTAATATAATTTTCAAAATACTTTATATAATAAAATAGCTTCCTCAAATTTCACATATTGATTCAAATCGATTCAGATTCCAAAATTTTAAATTTAATCAAATCTCAAATCATCCATTTTAATTTATTTCAGTTTCTCAATAAACCATTTCACATTATATCGATTTCAAATACAGATTTTTAACTACAAAATAAACCATTTCAATTTCAATATTATCAAAGCTTTAAATATTCAAACATTTCAAAACAAGATTTGATAATTCCATATATATATATATATCAAATTCACTTTACTATTATTTATTTTGAAATATTTACTTACTAAATTCATTATCATTTAAATAAAACCCCATCTTTCAAATGACTAAATATTTCTTCAATTCATTTAAACTTGAAACATTCGTTAAATCACCTTAAACCAAATCAAGTTATAAAATCATATCCTTTCAAATCTCAAATTCCATAAGTTTCAGATCGATTTCTAATTAAATATATTTCTTAATTAAATACAATTTCAAATCAATTTCAAATCTATCTCCCAACCTTAATTTTTTAAAAACATTATCAACTCCATTTTAAAATATAATTTAATAAATACGTAACCAAATTATATTTTAATAAAATCAAATTTTATAATTAAACTTATTTCATATTAAACAAATTATATATATTGCTTAAAATCAAGAATTTAACTATATATAAAATAACACTTATATAATATATAAAATCATATTTATATAAAACCATATATTTCCTTTAAAAAAACATGGTAATCATTTCAAATTATTTATATATAGACCAACGGTGTCTGTATATAATTTTCTATCCTATGGTCAAGTGATATAGACATTTATCATTTTAATCCGCGATTTAAATATATACTGGTATATCTATATCATTTCAACCGATAATCCCAAATTCAATTCAATGAAAATCGCTTGGGTTTATCATTTCGACTCATAACGATTTTCTCCTATTCTAAAGTCCGTTCGGGTATGTATCATTTCAACCCATAGTGAATTCTATACTAATAGGGAATTTGCAGAGCGATAACAGATATGATAACAACGTAACTGGCATATAACATCAATATAAATAACAGATAATGGTGTCAGATGTCACAAATGAACATATATAGATAATAGTATATATATATATATATAACAATGTAAACAACTAACAACAGCATATTTAAATTATTGTTTCAATTGGAATTAAATTTAATAAATAAAAGAACGTTTAATCGTGAGTGATTGCTCACCTTTCGAGGCTAGAGAAATAAACATGAAATTGAGTTACGAGATGCAAGCATGACTTCCAAAGCAAAGCTAGAGTGGCACGATTTGGCGATCAAAGCTGATAAGATATGAATCTGTTGAATATGCGATTATATGATTTTTGTTTGATGATAATAAACATATATATTCGTGTAAATGTATTTGGTAATATACTATTTCATTTTTCACAGATTAAATAAATATTTGCTGAATAAAATTAAATAACACAGAATTTGAATTCAAACAGAAATTTTATTCAAACAAATATTTATTACAATTTTGAATAGTACAAATTCAAGCTCTCACTATACACTATACAACTTTGATACAAATTCAATTACATCACAATTTTACATTTACAGTTGACCTCACTATATATCACTCGCACTCGTATTTTATCTTCAACTTCACTTCAAATTGAATCCAGCATCTAAGAAATCTGCAAAAATAATTTTTGACGCAGTAAAATTGAAAAGGAAATATTTTTTGTAGTATAAAATAAAACGTGAATTTTGAAAATAATAGTTGCCTCAGTTATTTGGGTTGTTCGTCATCATTTAACTTTGAATTCATCATACACGAACAGCTTGTGACATACACAGTGTATCACTGTATATGCCACAAGGCCGTGCACATCGAAATATACACTTGATTGATTTACAGGGACAGGTAAGCACATGTTAAAGCCAAATTATCGGATTCAACTCAAGTGTGATAAAATAATGTTACAACTTTCAGCACAAGGTCAAATCCGAGCTACAAGCTGGATTCAACTCAGGTGTAACCCGAAAAACAAATAAAATGCAAAGGTCAAGTCACTGCTATCATGACTCAACTCAATGTAACATTGACAATACAGTTTCAAGCTACAACACATATATACAGTAAGATGGCCAAGTGAAAACATGAAGAAACCAGACCACAAAGTCAGGCAGTGCACAGTGAAACTCAAATGTGTAAGGTTAAAACAATGCAAACTCAAATCGAAGCAGTTTCAAGTCAAGTATAACAGCAAACAAATGCCACCAAAAACCAAACAAGAGTCAAACTGCTCATGTACACAACAGACTCAAGTATGTATACAGGTCTGCAACAAATGAAGAATATGCACCGGCATCTCATAGAAAACACAGCAACCAAAATTTAAGCAAACTGTTCAAAAATGACATGAACAATGCAACTGATCAGAGAGTATGCAACATGATAGTAAGCAGTACCACAAGACCATCAAGTGTCAACCAGACATCATGATGAACCAACTACACAACTACAAGCAAGTGAAGTATAACCAGTAACCAAAGTAACCAGAGGCAAATGGACAGAGGCAACAACAATATAAACCAGACTACATGAAATACATGGAGGCAATGCCCAAATTGTCGCAAGTAACTCAACAGTTCACATTGCAGTGACAACATACAAAAATGAATCAGTACAGTTTCAATGCTAAAAGCTCAAGTACACAACCAAGTGAATAAACACAGCAGTGTGCAACTCGAGCTTCAGAAGAATCAAGTGACACAACAATGCTCAAAGACTCAGCAATCAAGTGACAAAAATCAAAGACTCGGCAATGCTCAGTACACAAGTGACACAACAACAATATGAACAAAGAAACAGAATCCATCATAATGGAACAGATGGTACAGTTCGACATTACCACCAGATTTTGTTTTAAGATCTCAAGCCAAGGCCGAAGCCAGTAGAAACATGAATTCACAAATCAAAATTTGATAATATCAAAAATTAAGTTGAAGCCGTGAACAACTGAAACAAGTCAAATTCGAAATCGTGATGGCCAAGATAATTGACCGAGTTAAACATCAAAGCCGTGTTTCAAATCAAAGTCAACAACTTGATGACCAAGGAGTCGAAATCAATGCCATGCGAATCAAGTATCACAAAATATACGCATATGAAAAGGTCAGAAATCATCTCAAACATCGAAGCATAATCAAGCGGCAGAGCAAAATTTTTGACGAATTCAAATAAAAAATATACGACGAAAGTTTAGGAGTTCGATTCCTGTAAATTGCAATCAACATCATCGGCAAACATCATCGAATTCGAGTACGAAAATCATAGAAGCACAAAAAGGGAAAATTACATACCGAAGCAAACGTTGAACTCAATCAAATAGAAGCAGCAGTGAGCATCTCAAAAAAATAGTCGATCGGCAAAGAAAGGACTGGAGTCAATCATACGATCGATCAATCTATCGACAGCTTTTGATTCATGACCCTAATTTGGAACAAAGGGAGCGAAGCCCTAATTTAGTTGCAAAGAGGAACGGCCGCCATCTTCACAAAAAGGAACGGAGCAAATAAAAGTTGAACGAGTCAAATTATAAAAGGGGTCGGCCTTATTTTTTAAGAGCTTTTCTTTTTATAAAGGGCTTTTTATTTTTTAAATTAGGGCTATCTTTAATTTAAATTGTTTTTAATTGTATTTTCATTTTTAAACCGTTCAAATTTCTAAGCGTGTGACTAGAGGACAAACTACGTGGCGTAGTTTGAGAATTCGATACTCAATGGCTGAGTTGTGACAGAGTTTTGAGCGTAGAGTTAGGTTAGTCAGTAGCTGGTGTCGCGACTTTACGTGTGTAAGCGTGCGACTACTTAATTTTTAGTAGAAACCTTGCGGGCAGCACGTAGGCAGGGTTTTGCCGAAGCTGGGTAAATTCTGTGTCGTTCTATTTCTGCATTTTATTATTCTGCTATTTATCTGTGCTGCTATTATTCTGTGATCTGCGTTGAAATAATTTATAAGCTTCCGCAATTTATTTTATAATTAATAGCATCACCCTATTAACCCTCTCTTTAGGGTGAAATCGATCCTACAGAATCGATGAGAATGAGTCAAATAAGCTCGATGTTATAAATGTTGACTTAATTTGATAAGATTTTTTAAGGTCCTTACTTTTATGATAGAAAATTAATTACGATGAAGCAAAAGGCTCCCAAATTACAGACTAGTGGAATGTCCTTTGCAAAAGTTACACAAAAATTAATAGAGATTATAATTTTCCAAATCACGTGGCTACAATGAATGACAACAGTGAAACATAAACGGAGTGAATGGCTTCCCATTATATGTCAAAATTGCAGAAGCTTTGGCCACAATGTGTTTCAAAGGAAGTATGTATACCAAAGAATAATAAGCAGTCAACAGAAATAACCGTAATATAGATATAGACTCATCCACAACTTAAACAAACACAAACTGAAGCCAATGTCATAGTTTCAAATGAAAAGAATACAACACACCAAGTTGCCTGCCTCTCGGAAGCACAACAATGATCAGAATACAGCAGTTGAAACAAATATTACACAATCAAAGTCCGAGTCAAACTACAATACTGATAAATGCAATGAACAAAATAAACTCGATAAGGCATACAGCAAGGGAAATTGCGGTAATAGAAACTCTCTGAAAGTGTCATTTCAAACGTTGAGGTTGAACTAGCAGCCAAGAGTTCTCTAGCAACACAAGTCCAGAAGAAGTTCAAATAGAAGCTGAGAACTGCCTTGAAAACACAAACAATACAAGCAACAAGTCAGATGAATCAATTGCAGATAAGAACACAGGCTAAGGACAGAAAAATACAAGGAAAACCAGAATAGACGAAACTCCTTTTGAATTCAAAGCTACACAATTAGAGGATGTGGTCGGAAACCCGGCATGGAGTAATTTAGTTCATAAGATTAAGAAGGAAAGTAGAAAAGTAGAAAATCAAAGAGAACTAGGCTAAATGGGGCTGTTCCTGTCCTAGAAAGTAGCAGCAAGTCTTCCTCATTTCAATCTATGGACTTGCTTATTTGGAATATAAGGGGGTAAATTCCACATCTAAACAGTGTGAGCCTGCACAAATAATAAGACAAAGTAAATCTTCAATCATAGCAATCTAGTGATAAACCGTCGACTACAAATATTAAGAAAGTAGCCTATGTGATTAACCCGCATGACAATGATAAACTGCAGAAAAGCAGAATCTTGGTGGTCTGGGATCCATCAATTTGGACAAATAAAGTTATATAAGTCTGATCAGTGCATTATTTGTCTAGTACACAACAATGGAGGTTTAAGATGATATGTACCTTTGTATATGCTCACAATCATGCAGATAAAAGAAACAGATCTGGGAATACATTACAAATGTGGCCAACCAAATCAACATCCCATGGATTGTTGTGGGTGATTTCGACACAGTGCTATACAATCACAAGAGAATCAACAATGGAATTTATTCTATAGATGCAGGTTTTGAATTTATGAGTTGTATTTCCAGTGCTGAATTAATGGACCCAGCTTTAAGGGTAATTTTTATATTTTGTGAGAACTTCAGCATACATAGCAAAATAGATAGATGTTTCATTAATTATAAATGCTTTGAAAAGTTTCCGTCTTTAATTGTAGAATTCTCAAATCATTCTCTAAGTTATCATACCCTAATATTCATTAAGATGGTACACAACATAGATGAAAAGAAGAACACAACATTCAAATATAACAGTGCTTGGTTTTACAATCATGACTATAAACAGATTGTTAAGCAACAATTTAATCTGCAATTTTTTGGGAATCCATTGTACAATTTTGTGCAAAAGCTGCAAGCAATAAAAATTGTTAGTAACATCTCACTTGTGCAGAAATGTGACGATCAGGAAACACAATAACGAATTATATTCACAACTGTTTGAGCACCCCACGAATGAGATGGTTATTAAGCAGTATAAAGAAAGCTGCAGTCTACTAGCTGAAGTAGTTGGAAAATCTTCAAAAATGAAATATAAATGGGGCACTCAAGGGGATAGATCAACACACACGAGGGAGGGAATGGTTGTTTTTTTTTTGGGGGGGGGGGAGGGTGGTTGGCGAATCATTCTAAACTAGGAGAGCCAAGATCAATCATTAACTTCAAACAAATTTTTGATGACCAAGGCAAATCATTTATCTCTATGGACTCATTTGTTAAGGAAGTTACTAACTTTTATGAAACTTTATAATAAACTAAATTCAAACGGTTACTTTCCTAACATTATTCGTAAAAAGATACCTGTATAACAAGCTCAGAGGGAATTGGAAAAACCATTTGAAATGGATGAATTAAAGTATGCTGTGTTTCAGATTGATGAAAATAGCATCCTAGGACAAAATGGCATCAACTCAACATTCTATAAATCGCATTGGGAGTTAATCGAGAATGAACTACTTGCAGCTATGCAGAGTATACAAACTTCAGGAAGATGATTTCTCACTTGAATCACACTTTCATTTACCTTGTTCCAAAAATATAGTGTTGTAACCACAACCTCAAACAAGAACAAACCGGTTTTAATCAAGGAATCAATAACAAAAAAACAGTAAGAACACAAAGCACTTAACATGGTTCAAGTGAGTGTTGGCTAGACACCACTCTACTCCACGGCCAAACCAGCCACAAGGGCTATGCAGTCTCTTTATTAATTCTGAATTACAATTGTCTTGCTCCAAGGATCATCTCTCAATAGGAATACATAAGTTGTCTCTAGACTCTCTCTAACATTTAACAATTTGTGAGGAATAGAGTAAAACAGAGTAAAGTGGTAATAAGAGCCTTGAGGTCTTAATTTGACATGCGCATTGAAAATGCAAAACACAAAATAATAGCCTTGAGGTCTTATGTTGTTTTAATCATTTCATCATCATCATTACCTCCATTATTGTAGAGACTTTTTTTGAATCTTGCCTGTTAAACCACGCTCCCACAAAATCTGAATCCAACAACATGTGACATAAAACTCACAACAGGATTCAATATTTAAAGCAAAGTTTACCACACATAACATGTCTCTTACCCAGGACTGATTTTTGGAGGTAGACGGGATAGACAATCGAATATGGCAACTCACCCTAAAGGGGCAACAATTGGGGTAACAACAATAAAAGAATATTTGAAATTACGAGATTACTAAATATTTTAAAATTGAAGCAATTTGCAGTACTACGGTGAAGGTGACTTACTAGTGTAAAGCTGGTAGATTGTGACACTTTTATTTTTGACATTAAAGGTAAAAAATAAAATTTTGCCAATGGCAACCCATAAATTGGAGCCAGCCCTGCTCTTACCATCCATTGATTATATATTTAACTCCTTTTTTTTGTTAAAACCAGACTCTTGCAAAATCTGAATCCAATGACGCAGACCTAAAACTCAACATGATATATGTGGTCGCTAAACCATAAAAAGTAAAACCAACAGCAAAATCATATATTCAAAGCAAACTCTAATGCATATAATATGTCTGATACTCCCAATTGATTAATGTTTCAAACCAAATTTAAACAGGAAAACAGCTTATTCACCTTCCTTGTAAACTCCGACTTCCTAGAAAACGACATACGGGTGAAACCAGACCTAGACGCCCTGGGCGCCCTAGGGGACATTGGCTGGTACTGCATCCGCTTCGTCCTTTTGGCATCAAACTTCCAGCTTCCCAAGCAAGCGGTAGCCCTCCGCAGTCCTGTCCTCAACACGGCTGGAGTCATCCTATCATGCGGCGCCTCCCTTGTCTGGGACGATGGCAAGGTCGCCACCTTCCACTACTCCTTCCTATCCCACCTCACCATGCAACTCACTGCCATCGGCACCAAAGGCACTCTTACCGCTAACGATTTTGTAATCCCATTCGAGGAGAAACGTGCAGAGTTCACCTTTTTATCGGAAGGTGGGTTTAATGAGTTGGTTAGTGGGTGAAGGTAGGTGCCGAGTAACCATGTCGTGAACACCGAACTGCCTCAGGAAGCTAGGATGGTTGCTGAGATTTCGAGGTTGGTGGGAGGTGTTAAGAGCAATGGAATGGCGCCGGAGGTTAAGTGGCCTGAGGTGACGAGGAAGACGCATGTAACGTTTTCGGATTTTCGTTGCCGAAAAAAACGAATAGTTATGGGTTTTAAAAAGAATTTAAGAAAAGAAAGAGAGAGAAGAAGAGAAGATAGAAAATAGAGAGAAAAGAAAATAGAAAAGAGAACAGAAAATTTTAAAATAGAAGAAAATAGAAGATAGGAAATTTTAAAAATAGAAGAAATAGAAAGAAAAAGAGAATAGAGGAAAAAGAAAACAACAGAACAACGACAGAATCTCACAATTCGCAGCGGAACAACATATAATAATAAATGAATAATCTTTAAACAAAGAACTATATCAGTTATTACATTTTTATACATTTCATTTCATCATATCATCAGAGTATACAACAACAACAAACAGTGCAGCGGAAAAAGAAATACTATATAAGTAATACGCCATACCATCCAGCTTGCCTCCAGCAACTCCAGAATATCCAGAATATCCTGATAAACCTAACTCTTGACTGCCCGTGTGGAAATTGGTGGGCACCCAGAGTTTAGGAAGGAAAACAATAAACTCCAAGTCAGTCATGTGACTGGTGTGAGAACTCAAAACAGTTTATTTATCTTTTAAATCAAAATAGAGGAATATTTTTAATCAATTCGCAATGCTTTTAAAAAATGAGACTACCATAAGGCCTCCCGCACACACACACAATGCAAACGCAGAATCGGAGGAGATTTCTCCTTATGATAGTCAAAGATGCTTGATACGCATTTAAAATAATATTTGATATTATTACTAGTGCATAGTGTAGGAAAAATTCATTTCGAAAGTAGAATATAAATCTTAGCCAACATAGACATTTCGAACTATGTCTACTATAGCTACCATCCAAACAGTGGTGACCACCATAAGTGAATGGCAGGTTCTACAACTAATACCGTACAAGTTTCGTATTGGGAATTGGATTTCCAACAAATGGTCAGGCTAAGGAACTTCCTACTGCCACATGGGATCGCCTCTGGCTGGATGTCCCGAGAACTTAACCAGCTCTCTGCCAACACAAGGCCGGGTTACCTTTATCACTAGGTAACTACTACACGAATATGGCATTCCCCGGTCCCATCGGACCTTTAACCGAGCGCTCGTCACCAACAACACCACACAGAAAAAGATATAGTGTATCAACATGAGTAAGTATCTGGGCTCCATACCATGATACCACCCTTTCCAGAAGGAAATGCACATACCCTAAAGGGAGCTACCCCTCATAACCTTGCCGCATCATTCCTGTTTTGACCATTACCGGGATGTGAGGCTCGATGAATTTACGTCCACAAAAACATACTTTATACAAAAGCCATGCTTTGGGTCAACAAATGATCAACACAATGATCACTAAGATAGACGATCAAATAAATGATCCTATCACAAATAATCAACACAATGATCATTTCAGCATCACTCAGCATGTCACATTACCAAAATGGGATATATCGCTGATAACTTCAACTATATAACCTTTGAGCTCGTACGTCTCAAAGAAGGGTGTTAAGCAAAGAATAAATTCTCCGCCACCAACAGAAATATATTTGAAAGAAATCGGCTTTACATCTCAACTTGTAACGTCAGACATACAATCCATACAAGTCTGTTCCGGGATCGAACAAAACCGAAGGCACTTCTTACGAAGCCCTTGCAATACGGGTATTCACAATCCCGATCGAATTTCCCATCACTTAGGAGATCTCTATACCAGGAGCTACCCAGTGCAGAGACAATCGATAGGTCATCCTATCGCTTTCACAAATACTCGGTCTTCAACACCGATCTTCAATGTAATTATAACGACGTATCACATATTCGGAATGGGTTATATGACCCCATGGTCCTTTCCCGGTTAACCCGAATAATGAGCGCTTATTTTAAAAAAATAAGTGTGGCGTTCAATTTCAAACAATTCACAACAAATACCTATTTAAAGGTAAATATTGATAGTCGGTCATTGAACTATCAATAGATATGCCAACATCACCAGATTCCAAATAATTTTCCAAATTATTTATTTCACAAAAATATCTTTATAAGATAGATAGTTTTCACACTTCAAAAATAAATCAACATTTAATTTCAGACAAATCTCCTTTTCATTTATAAATTCCATAAGGAATTTACATTCCCAAAATATTTATAAATATTCGATTTCCATTCAATTTTTAAATATTCATTTTCAATTTATCTTCAAAAAGATAAATTTCAAATATTCACTTAATATTAGAAAAGCATTTCTATACTTATTTAAAATAAGTAATTCACAGATCTTTTTATTTTCTATACTGAGAAAATATTTAATATACCCTAATCGAAATTAAGTATATATTTCATTCTTTTAAGGAAATCATTCACTTAACCATATTTATTTGGGTCAAAACGAATGTCGCGTAAAACATCGTTACGACAACCCAAAATCACTAGTATAGGGATTCGAAAATAGATATATAAATCCCAATACTATATATAACATTTCCTTTCGGAAATTATCTATTATAACAACAGTGTTATAATCTACTATTTCCTTCTATTTCTCGAAAACGTCTATTTCAACAATGAATGTTGAAATCTATGATTTCGAATCTCAATATATTTTAAAACATCGTTAGATCGGTTTAATTCTATTTCAAACATCGCTTTTCAAAATAATTTCTTTAACATATTATTCACTGTTCAAAAACGTGAATATACCTTGTTAATAAATTCCATCACTTCTATTCATTTTATTTTAAGGAATTATTCACTGTCTAAAACATGAATATAACTCCATAAATAAATTAGAACAATTTACTTATCAAAATAAGTCGTTTTGAATTTATAAAACAACGTTTATAAATTTTTATTTCTATTTATTTATATCCATTCCTTTTATAAATTCCTTTATTAACCTATCTCAATTCATATCACAATGATATATTAAAAATTCATACTTATAAGTCAAATACTTATAATTTATTTATTTACAAAATCATTCCTTTAAACTTCATAAATTTTATAATCTTATAACTTATAAGATTCATTCATTTATCCAAAATCATTCCTTTAATAACTTTATAAATTTTATAAACCTACTGCTTATAAAATTCTATTTATAACTTCACCGTTATAATTCTATAATTCCATTTCTATTTATGAAATTCATTTTCAACTTATTTTAACACTTAGAAAAGTTCGTTTTACAAATTCTAATGTTTTTAATTTATAAACATCGATTTATAAATCTTTTAATATAAAACAATTTATATTATTCCTTTGAAACATCTTCAAAGTCTTTCATAATTTCATCACTTTGATTTATAAAATAATCAAATTTCATAAATCCTTTTTTTTTTTTACTTTTTATAAAAAAAATCCAGTTTAAATTATTTTATCAAATCATTAATCTCATATTCTCAAAAATCACTTTTAACTACATTCCTCAAAAATCATAATTTTTATAACATAAAAATTATAACGTTTATTTATTTGTAATAAATCAACTCCAAAAATATTTTATAAATGTATACTTTCAAAATCACTTTAGAATCCTTTATAAATAAAAATCGTTATTTTTAAACTTTCAAAATTGGATCCGATGATGCAACACATCAATAGTCAATCACGATTTTTTCAATATCATATATCGATTTGATAAACAATCAAGCATCACAATATTTAAAATCAATAAATATTTGTGAGGAATCCAGTTGGATCCCTCCAACCTGTTTCCCTGCATCCACAGACATTAGCACAATACCATTCCGTTTCAAGACGGAATATCGCGGTATATGGGATTTTATAAATATATATCCGCTTACTAACGGCGCATAGGGTCTCATCCGCTAAAAAGAAATGCGGGAAATCAATCAACTGCAATATATACATATGCCAATATATATATATTGCTATATATATAATATAATACCAATTCCACTTCAAGGTGGAATATCGCGGTATATGTGTGTAATAAATAACCTCCGCTTACTAACGGCGTATAGGGTCTATTCACATCCAATATATATATATATATATAAAAATCATCATTCAAGCATTCAATCAACACAGTCAAGCAAATTTTAAATCTAACTATTTAAAATTTAAATAAACAACAGAAATTCCTTTTGAGTGAGAAGTTCTCACCTTTTATTCCTGTTTGCCATCCACTTCCAATTCAACTTGATTTCTTCATTTATACCTTGTATAAATATTTACACAATTTATTAATATCCGAATCAATCGAATAAATTAAATTTTCATTCTTGATTGTTAAATAAATCAATAGTTTTATTTAAATCCGTTTCTTCTTTAATAATTTTATTTCAACTAATTATTTTACTTTTAAAAATAATTCTAACTAGAAATTTTCAATTGAACTAAATTTCCTTTTTATAAATTAAATCAACTAACACAATTTGGTTTTAACTATTAATTTTGTTATAAATAAATTTTTCCTTTTAAATAGAATATTTGAACTAAGTGAAAAATTACTTACCCTTTTATAACTTAATAAATTTATTTTAACTATAATCTAAATTTAAAACTAAATTCTTTTTAACCATTTCCGTTTAATAATTTTAATTGTCTAATGATTTAACTTCAAACAAATTTTCTTTAGCAAATTTATTTAACTAAAAGTTTAAAAATTAAATTTCCTTTAAAATTTATTTCTACTAATCCTTTTACCTTAAATTAATATCTTTAAATCGATTTTCTTTTAAATAAATTTGTTTGACTAAAATTTTAAAATAACTTCTTTGTAATAAAATATTCTTTAGTAACTAAAAATAGTTAAATAGTTTAATACTATAAGTAAATCATCACATTCGTTATTTTTATTTTAAACTAAAAATTAAAATTCAAACTGATTTTAATTAAATTTGTTTAACTACTATTGAATTAAAACTAAACTTTCTTTTTTTTATTTGCAACTATTAAATCTTAGAAATAGATTCCTAATTAATAAATTTAATTAACCAAAAATTTTATTTTAGACTAATATCCTTTTTACCATTTCTAAAACAATTAATTTAAACAAGTTTTCTCTCAAACCTTAAAACTAAATAGAATTTCCTTTATTGTTAAATTTTTCACTATTTAGCCCTATATTCAAAACAAAATATATTTACTGCATTTTTATTTTTTTATATTTTTTTTTTTCCTAACTTATATTTACAGATACTTATACATAAAATTCCTCAAATCTGTGTACATTTTAATAAAATAAAACAAATAAAACAACAAACGAATCACCTCACTGCGAAATCATCAGGCTCGAGCTCCACTGCCTTGAATCGCGACATCCCTAGCGCCGCTGCTTCGATTCGCGCACCGCCTCAATCACCGCGTGCCTCCCCTAATCGTGCGCGCCTCACCTACGCGTACGCACACGCGCTTCTCCTTCCCCAAATCGACCCAAAATCGCCGCCCATCACCATTTGCGTCGCCGCTCTCTAATCGCGACATCGTCGCGAGCTCATGCCTCGCGCTTCCATCGCGCCACCGCGTCGCAAACCCCACGCCTCCATCACACGCCTCGCGCCTTCATCCTCCCCCATGTCGCACGCGTCGCCGTGCCATTGATTTCCCTTCTTTTTTTTTTTTTTTTTAAATGCTGCGTTCGATTTGAATCGATTGGGGGAAAGAAGGGCTTCGGCTGTTATTTGTTTTGAATGAGAGAATATCGAAAATTTGATTGCGGCCATTAATTTGTTCTGCGCGATTTTTATTTTTGAACGAGAGGGATCGAATGAGGGAGAGGGTTATTTAAAAAGGGAACGAAGCATGCTCAGCACGATCAACTGCCATGATCTTCATCGTGGTACTAGCGCGATTTTAGGCTAAAACAAAGGGGAGGCAACGTGCTAAGTTGACTTAAATTTATATTTAAATTGAATTTGATAAAAATTCAATGCGTTTACACACCGTGTGATCACATATTAACTCCAAAAAAAACGAAATTTGAAATCCCGCAATAATTCAATATTACGGACCCAATGGAACTGGTTTCGTCGAATTCCGAGACTGCGCCTCGGACGGCTATTTTAAATATCGATTCGAACGATTAAATTTCAAAACTGAACAATTCACTTTCAATTTCAATTCTGAAGCTTCTATAATCTTCAGTATTATCAATATGAATTTTACAAGCTTTTGAAATATTTTTAATCGGCTTAAATTTGAAGATTCAAATTTTTATTCAACTTTCAATAGATTAAATTCTATAATTTAATCGTCAATTTCAAAGTTAAATTGAAAACTCAATCTAAACCATCATTCAAATATTTAAAATAAATTAAATATTTCCAAATTAAATTGTTTAAAATTCTGGGTCGTTACAATCTTTCCCTCTTAAAAGAATTTCGTCCCGAAATTACAAGTTAAGAAGAATGCCCTTATCCCGTCTATTATTTTTCACAATTCAAATAGTTTTATCAACTTACTAGCCTAAATCTTTTTACTAGAGATTCACTATCATTTCAATTATCTTTCCAACTTAAATTATAGGTTTCAAACAACATTGTTTTACTAACCATTCAAATTTAAATTCAAATTCAAATTTCAAACTTTCAAATTTTTCTCAAAATTTTTCTAACACCCTAAATTTTCGAAAAATTCGCCAGCGTTTCCTTTGCGCGGCTCGATCGGTACGACTACAAAATGGCACCACGGCCCCTCAGAATCAAAAAGAAAAGAGAAAAGCCAAGTGGCTAGAGAAGAAAGTCATCAAATCTCATATTAAAATTGAAATACGTACCTTTTTGTCGAGCAATTCAAATTTTTTTTTTATCTTTGAAATCAAAATTTCCATTTCTTTATACACCTGTATAACCTGTATAATCTGCTAGTAGTAGCATCCAAATCCAACATTCAAATCATTTTGCCAATTCTATTGCAAAATTTCCAATATATGCTTCTTTATATGTTTTTACTTCAGTATTGAAGTTACATATTAATTTTCATTCAATTTTACGTTTCAATTCAATTCACAATCTCAAATTCATTCGAATTCAATTCTCAATTTAAATTCTATTTGAATTAAATTCTAAATTCTAAATATTGAATTCTATTGATTAACTAATTTAATTCAATTTGTACATTCACATTACTACACTGAATTAGTTTCATTTACTAATTCATTTCAATATTCAATTCATCTCATTTTCACTTAGAAATCCAATTCTATTTTATTTATTCAATTCCATTTGAAATTATTTCACAAATGAATAAATTATCAAGTTAATTTACTTGAATTCAATCCATTTATTTCTTTCCATTATTAATGATAATAATTCGATATTATCACTTCTAACAATCATGCAACCATATACTATAATAATTCATAGAAAATCATTTCTTTTTCTATACAAAAATAGTTTTGGGCAAAATTATCTTATTATATAAATCAATTTTATATTCACTAACAAATACGCGCTCATATCTATTATTACACTCAAACTCATTCTAGAGTACTGCTGACTCTATCTCTAACGAGTAACACCCTACAGAACCATGGTTGTCGCTTAACCAACAGCTCTGATACCAAATGTAACGTTTTCGGATTTTCGTTGCCGAAAAAAACGAATAGTTATGGGTTTTAAAAAGAATTTAAGAAAAGAAAGAGAGAGAAGAAGAGAAGATAGAAAATAGAGAGAAAAGAAAATAGAGAGAAAAGAAAATAGAAAAGAGAACAGAAAATTTTAAAATAGAAGAAAATAGAAGATAGGAAATTTTAAAAATAGAAGAAATAGAAAGAAAAAGAGAATAGAGGAAAAAGAAAACAACAGAACAACGACAGAATCTCACAATTCGCAGCGGAACAACATATAATAATAAATGAATAATCTTTAAACAAAGAACTATATCAGTTATTACATTTTTATACATTTCATTTCATCATATCATCAGAGTATACAACAACAACAAACAGTGCAGCGGAAAAAGAAATACTATATAAGTAATACGCCATACCATCCAGCTTGCCTCCAGCAACTCCAGAATATCCAGAATATCCTGATAAACCTAACTCTTGACTGCCCGTGTGGAAATTGGTGGGCACCCAGAGTTTAGGAAGGAAAACAATAAACTCCAAGTCAGTCATGTGACTGGTGTGAGAACTCAAAACAGTTTATTTATCTTTTAAATCAAAATAGAGGAATATTTTTAATCAATTCGCAATGCTTTTAAAAAATGAGACTACCATAAGGCCTCCCGCACACACACACAATGCAAACGCAGAATCGGAGGAGATTTCTCCTTATGATAGTCAAAGATGCTTGATACGCATTTAAAATAATATTTGATATTATTACTAGTGCATAGTGTAGGAAAAATTCATTTCGAAAGTAGAATATAAATCTTAGCCAACATAGACATTTCGAACTATGTCTACTATAGCTACCATCCAAACAGTGGTGACCACCATAAGTGAATGGCAGGTTCTACAACTAATACCGTACAAGTTTCGTATTGGGAATTGGATTTCCAACAAATGGTCAGGCTAAGGAACTTCCTACTGCCACATGGGATCGCCTCTGGCTGGACGTCCCGAGAACTTAACCAGCTCTCTGCCAACACAAGGCCGGGTTACCTTTATCACTAGGTAACTACTACACGAATATGGCATTCCCCGGTCCCATCGGACCTTTAACCGAGCGCTCGTCACCAACAACACCACACAGAAAAAGATATAGTGTATCAACATGAGTAAGTATCTGGGCTCCATACCATGATACCACCCTTTCCAGAAGGAAATGCACATACCCTAAAGGGAGCTACCCCTCATAACCTTGCCGCATCATTCCTGTTTTGACCATTACCGGGATGTGAGGCTCGATGAATTTACGTCCACAAAAACATACTTTATACAAAAGCCATGCTTTGGGTCAACAAATGATCAACACAATGATCACTAAGATAGACGATCAAATAAATGATCCTATCACAAATAATCAACACAATGATCATTTCAGCATCACTCAGCATGTCACATTACCAAAATGGGATATATCGCTGATAACTTCAACTATATAACCTTTGAGCTCGTACGTCTCAAAGAAGGGTGTTAAGCAAAGAATAAATTCTCCGCCACCAACAGAAATATATTTGAAAGAAATCGGCTTTACATCTCAACTTGTAACGTCAGACATACAATCCATACAAGTCTGTTCCGGGATCGAACAAAACCGAAGGCACTTCTTACGAAGCCCTTGCAATACGGGTATTCACAATCCCGATCGAATTTCCCATCACTTAGGAGATCTCTATACCAGGAGCTACCCAGTGCAGAGACAATCGATAGGTCATCCTATCGCTTTCACAAATACTCGGTCTTCAACACCGATCTTCAATGCAATTATAACGACGTATCACATATTCGGAATGGGTTATACGACCCCATGGTCCTTTCCCGGTTAACCCGAATAATGAGCGCTTATTTTAAAAAAATAAGTGTGGCATTCAATTTCAAACAATTCACAACAAATACCTATTTAAAGGTAAATATTGATAGTCGGTCATTGAACTATCAATAGATATGCCAACATCACCAGATTCCAAATAATTTTCCAAATTATTTATTTCACAAAAATATCTTTATAAGATAGATAGTTTTCACACTTCAAAAATAAATCAACATTTAATTTCAGACAAATCTCCTTTTCATTTATAAATTCCATAAGGAATTTACATTCCCAAAATATTTATAAATATTCGATTTCCATTCAATTTTTAAATATTCATTTTCAATTTATCTTCAAAAAGATAAATTTCAAATATTCACTTAATATTAGAAAAGCATTTCTATACTTATTTAAAATAAGTAATTCATAGATCCTTTTATTTTCTATACTGAGAAAATATTTAATATACCCTAATCGAAATTAAGTATATATTTCATTCTTTTAAGGAAATCATTCACTTAACCATATTTATTTGGGTCAAAACGAATGTCGCGTAAAACATCGTTACGACAACCCAAAATCACTAGTATAGGGATTCGAAAATAGATATATAAATCCCAATACTATATATAACATTTCCTTTCGGAAATTATCTATTATAACAACAGTGTTATAATCTACTATTTCCTTCTATTTCTCGAAAACGTCTATTTCAACAATGAATGTTGAAATCTATGATTTCGAATCTCAATATATTTTAAAACATCGTTAGATCGGTTTAATTCTATTTCAAACATCGCTTTTCAAAATAATTGCTTTAACATATTATTCACTGTTCAAAAACGTGAATATACCTTGTTAATAAATTCCATCACTTCTATTCATTTTATTTTAAGGAATTATTCACTGTCTAAAACATGAATATAACTCCATAAATAAATTAGAACAATTTACTTATCAAAATAAGTCGTTTTGAATTTATAAAACAACGTTTATAAATTTTTATTTCTATTTATTTATATCCATTCCTTTTATAAATTCCTTTATTAACCTATCTCAATTCATATCACAATGATATATTAAAAATTCATACTTATAAGTCAAATACTTATAATTTATTTATTTACAAAATCATTCCTTTAAACTTCATAAATTTTATAATCTTATAACTTATAAGATTCATTCATTTATCCAAAATCATTCCTTTAATAACTTTATAAATTTTATAAACCTACTGCTTATAAAATTCTATTTATAACTTCACCGTTATAATTCTATAATTCCATTTCTATTTATGAAATTCATTTTCAACTTATTTTAACACTTAGAAAAGTTCGTTTTACAAATTCTAATGTTTTTAATTTATAAACATCGATTTATAAATCTTTTAATATAAAACAATTTATATTATTCCTTTGAAACATCTTCAAAGTCTTTCATAATTTCATCACTTTGATTTATAAAATAATCAAATTTCATAAATCCTATTTTTTTTTTTTTTTACTTTTTATAAAAAAAATCCCAGTTTAAATTATTTTATCAAATCATTAATCTCATATTCTCAAAAATCACTTTTAACTACATTCCTCAAAAATCATAATTTTTATAACATAAAAATTATAACGTTTATTTATTTGTAATAAATCAACTCCAAAAATATTTTATAAATGTATACTTTCAAAATCACTTTAGAATCCTTTATAAATAAAAATCGTTATTTTTAAACTTTCAAAATTGGATCCGATGATGCAACACATCAATAGTCAATCACGATTTTTTCAATATCATATATCGATTTGATAAACAATCAAGCATCACAATATTTAAAATCAATAAATATTTGTGAGGAATCCAGTTGGATCCCTCCAACCTGTTTCCCTGCATCCACAGACATTAGCACAATACCATTCCGTTTCAAGACGGAATATCGCGGTATATGGGATTTTATAAATATATATCCGCTTACTAACGGCGCATAGGGTCTCATCCGCTAAAAAGAAATGCGGGAAATCAATCAACTGCAATATATACATATGCCAATATATATATATATTGCTATATATATAATATAATACCAATTCCACTTCAAGGTGGAATATCGCGGTATATGTGTGTAATAAATAACCTCCGCTTACTAACGGCGTATAGGGTCTATTCACATCCAATATATATATATATATATATAAATCATCATTCAAGCATTCAATCAACACAGTCAAGCAAATTTTAAATCTAACTATTTAAAATTTAAATAAACAACAGAAATTCCTTTTGAGTGAGAAGTTCTCACCTTTTATTCCTGTTTGCCATCCACTTCCAATTCAACTTGATTTCTTCATTTATACCTTGTATAAATATTTACACAATTTATTAATATCCGAATCAATCGAATAAATTAAATTTTCATTCTTGATTGTTAAATAAATCAATAGTTTTATTTAAATCCGTTTCTTCTTTAATAATTTTATTTCAACTAATTATTTTACTTTTAAAAATAATTCTAACTAGAAATTTTCAATTGAACTAAATTTCCTTTTTATAAATTAAATCAACTAACACAATTTGGTTTTAACTATTAATTTTGTTATAAATAAATTTTTCCTTTTAAATAGAATATTTGAACTAAGTGAAAAATTACTTACCCTTTTATAACTTAATAAATTTATTTTAACTATAATCTAAATTTAAAACTAAATTCTTTTTAACCATTTCCGTTTAATAATTTTAATTGTCTAATGATTTAACTTCAAACAAATTTTCTTTAGCAAATTTATTTAACTAAAAGTTTAAAAATTAAATTTCCTTTAAAATTTATTTCTACTAATCCTTTTACCTTAAATTAATATCTTTAAATCGATTTTCTTTTAAATAAATTTGTTTGACTAAAATTTTAAAATAACTTCTTTGTAATAAAATATTCTTTAGTAACTAAAAATAGTTAAATAGTTTAATACTATAAGTAAATCATCACATTCGTTATTTTTATTTTAAACTAAAAATTAAAATTCAAACTGATTTTAATTAAATTTGTTTAACTACTATTGAATTAAAACTAAACTTTCTTTTTTTTATTTGCAACTATTAAATCTTAGAAATAGATTCCTAATTAATAAATTTAATTAACCAAAAATTTTATTTTAGACTAATATCCTTTTTACCATTTCTAAAACAATTAATTTAAACAAGTTTTCTCTCAAACCTTAAAACTAAATAGAATTTCCTTTATTGTTAAATTTTTCACTATTTAGCCCTATATTCAAAACAAAATATATTTACTGCATTTTTATTTTTTTATATTTTTTTTTTCCTAACTTATATTTACAGATACTTATACATAAAATTCCTCAAATCTGTGTACATTTTAATAAAATAAAACAAATAAAACAACAAACGAATCACCTCACTGCGAAATCATCAGGCTCGAGCTCCACTGCCTTGAATCGCGACATCCCTAGCGCCGTTGCTTCGATTCGCGCACCGCCCCAATCACCGCGTGCCTCCCCTAATCGTGCGCGCCTCACCTACGCGTACGCACACGCGCTTCTCCTTCCCCAAATCGACCCAAAATCGCCGCCCATCACCATTTGCGTCGCCGCTCTCTAATCGCGACATCGTCGCGAGCTCATGCCTCGCGCTTCCATCGCGCCACCGCGTCGCAAACCCCACGCCTCCATCACACGCCTCGCGCCTTCATCCTCCCCCATGTCGCACGCGTCGCCGTGCCATTGATTTCCCTTCTTTTTTTTTTTTTTTTAAATGCTGCGTTCGATTTGAATCGATTGGGGGAAAGAAGGGCTTCGGCTGTTATTTGTTTTGAATGAGAGAATATCGAAAATTTGATTGCGGCCATTAATTTGTTCTGCGCGATTTTTATTTTTGAACGAGAGGGATCGAATGAGGGAGAGGGTTATTTAAAAAGGGAACGAAGCATGCTCAGCACGATCAACTGCCATGATCTTCATCGTGATACTAGCGCGATTTTAGGCTAAAACAAAGGGGAGGCAACGTGCTAAGTTGACTTAAATTTATATTTAAATTGAATTTGATAAAAATTCAATGCGTTTACACACCGTGTGATCACATATTAACTCGAAAAAAAACGAAATTTGAAATCCCGCAATAATTCAATATTACGGACCCAATGGAACTGGTTTCGTCGAATTCCGAGACTGCGCCTCGGACGGCTATTTTAAATATCGATTCGAACGATTAAATTTCAAAACTGAACAATTCACTTTCAATTTCAATTCTGAAGCTTCTATAATCTTCAGTATTATCAATATGAATTTTACAAGCTTTTGAAATATTTTTAATCGGCTTAAATTTGAAGATTCAAATTTTTATTCAACTTTCAATAGATTAAATTCTATAATTTAATCGTCAATTTCAAAGTTAAATTGAAAACTCAATCTAAACCATCATTCAAATATTTAAAATAAATTAAATATTTCCAAATTAAATTGTTTAAAATTCTGGGTCGTTACAACGCAGTTGGTGCTTGATGCTGTCAAGGCTTCTATTCATAATGGCTTTGTCCCTGTTGATATTGCAGTCTGATTTTCAAGTTTTATCTTTGTGTAAGCTGCATCTGCTGTTGAGAATAAAATTGTTTATCATATGATGGATTATATGATTATGTTGTTGTTATGTGTTGATACAGAAGCATGTAGGGCAGGTTGATTATACCTATACAATCTGAATTTCATTGCACTTGAAACCGTTTACTCATTCTATAACTTTTTAAACAATGACTGTATGTGTTCAGCGTGTTTTCTGAAATGAGCATTACACTGATTTTTCAAGCTAATCTATGCTTGGTTGAAGTAGAAGACATTATTAGTTGACCGTGAAATGTTTGCTTGTATAAAAATCCCTTTTAATGCTACTGTTAATGGATCTGTGGCGCAATGGTAGCGCGTCTGACTCCAGATCAGAAGGTTTCGTGTTTGATTCATGTCAGGTTCATTTTGCCTAGTGATTTTTTTACAGTTGGAAGCTGGGCCGGGTTCCTTACAAATCTGCTTTAAAGCCTTGCAACCTTCATGAGTAAAATCACAAGGTCTTCGGTCTTCCTCCTGCTTTCGGTAGTTGCGCCCGGTTTCTCCCAAATCTGCTTTATACGCCCGCGAGCTAAACCAATTTTCATGCACAAAATTCAACGGTCTTCCTCCAGCTAACTCAACTAATAATAGTAAGATTCTGAAACTTTTTCATTTTTCCCTACCGCTTGAATTAGCTTAAATTGTAGTGTAATATTGTAAAATTAATCTGTTGTTTGACCGAAAAAATTATAGTAAGCTGTTTCTGTTACAAAAAAGCATTGGGTGACCAACTAATAATGCTCCCCTAGACTCGAGTACCAACTGTCATAATAGAAATTTTGTTATGAGGTCCACTAATAGCCAGCTGTGTCTTGAGCATTTTACCAATTATAACAATCATCCACCTTGGTAACATGCTTGAGATCAGCACCTTGAGCTGGTTTTATTTGGCAAATCAGCAGCTAAGTATGTTGAGTAAGCTCAGACAGTGCCTAAACTTGCTATAGGGAACATACTTTATGAACATATTTGATGCATCATCTTTTGTTCCCACCTTCTGCACTTGAA
Source organism: Allium cepa (assembly GCA_030765085.1). Taxonomy (NCBI): domain Eukaryota; kingdom Viridiplantae; phylum Streptophyta; class Magnoliopsida; order Asparagales; family Amaryllidaceae; genus Allium; species Allium cepa. The sequence goes on from CM060928.1 coordinate 964,324,566, forward strand.
CTTCATTTCTTCCAATGACATCTCTGATAAAATGAAGTTTGATATGTTTGGACCTCTCATGGATCATAGGATTCTTCATTAAGTGCATAGCACTTTGATTGTCACATAGCACAGTGATATCTTCTGAATTGTACCCCAATTCACCTGTGAAACCTCTCAACCATATGGCCTCTTTAATTGCCCCTGTATCAGCCACATATTCAGCCTCTGTGCTCAACAATGCCACCTTTTGAAGGTTGGATTTCTAACTGATGCATCCACCCAATGCTGTAAATGCATAGTCTGTCAAAGACCTTTTTGTGTCCAAACTTCCTGCATAATCTGAGTACACTATATGAAAAATCATTGAGATCAGAAGTAACTTCCTAACAGAGTTAAACGGTTCGCAAATCGGAGTTCGGAGGTGAAAGTTATAAGTGAAAAGGTGAAGCCGGCTGAATTGACAGCGTCAGACGTCTGAGGAAAATTCAGACGTCTGGTGCTTCAGCAAATTTGCACCAGACCTATTCCATAGAGTTAGGTCAGACGTCTGAGTCTGTGCAGAATTTCTTCCGGTTCATTTTGCCTAGCGACCTTTTTACACTTGGGCCGGGTTCCTTACAAATCTGCTTTAAAGCCCTGCAACCTTCATGAGTAAAATCAAAAGGTCTTCGGTCTTCCTCCTGCTTTCGGTAGTTGCGCTGGGTTTCTCACAAATCTGCTTTATACGCCCGCAAGCAAAACCAATTTTCATACACAAAATTCAACGGTCTTCCTCCAGCTAACTCAACTAATAATAGTAAGATTCTGAAACTTTTTCCTTTTTCCCTACCGTTTGAATTAGCTTAAATTGTAGTGTAATATTGTAAAATTAATCTGTTGTTTGACAGGAAAAATTATAGTAAGCTATTTCTGTTACAAAACAGCATTGGGTGACCAACTAATAATGCTCCCCTAGACTCGAGTACCAACTGTCATAATAGAAATTTTGTTATGAGGTCCAATAATAGCCAGCTGTGTCTTGAGCATTTTACCAATTATAACAATCATCCACCTTGATAACATGCTTGAGATCAGCACCTTGAGCTGGTTTTATTTGGCAAATCAGCAGCTAAGTATGTTGGGTAAGCTCAGACAGTGCCTAAACTTGCTATAGGGAACATACTTTGTGAACATATTTGATGCATTATCTTTTGTTCCCACGTTCTTCACTTGAACTTCATTTCTTCCAATGACATCTCTGATAAAATGGAGTTTGACGTCTATATGTTTGGACCTCTCATGGATCACAGGATTCTTCATTAAGTGCATAGCACTTTGATTGTCACATAGCACAGTGATATCTTCTGAATTGTACCCCAATTCACCTGTGAAACCTCTCAACCATATGGCCTCTTTAATTGCCTCTGTATCAGCCACATATTCAGCCTCTGTGCTCAACAATGCCAGCTTTTGAAGGTTGGATTTCCAATTGATGCATCCACCCAATGCTGTAAATGCATAGTCTGTCAAAGACCTTTTTGTGTCCAAACTTCCTGCATAATCTGAGTACACTATATGAAAAATCATTGAGATCAAAAGTAACTTCCTAACAGAGTTAAACGGTTCGCAAATCGGAGTTCGGAGGTGGAAGTTATAAGTGAAAAGGTGAAGCGGGCTGAATTGACAGCGTCAGACGTCTGAGGAAAAATTCAGACGTCTGGTGCTTCAGCAAATTTGCATCAGACATATTCCATAGAGTTAGGTCAGACATCTGAATCTGTGCAGAATTTCTTCCAGATGCTTAAGTCAAACGTCTGACCAAATGGTCAGACGTTTGAGCCTGTAGAGAACTTTTTTCAGAAGGTTAAGTCAGACGTCTGACCAATTTGGACAAACGTCCGAGGCGACTACAACATGTTTTTCACGTGTGGACTTGGCGTGAAGATTTGCGATATCTGCAAGGAAAATTTTGAAATATCGCATAGAGTTTCTATTCTCCTATATAAGCTAGCTTCAGGTTCCAGATCTGTGTGTGCGTGCAAGCAACTGCAAGTGATTAGCCTCTACAAATTAGAGTTTACCAAAACCTAATTTTCTTCAATTCTCTTCTCCATAAATCAATTTCTAATTAGAATTTTGAGCATTGTATTCAATCTCTTGTACTCTTCTCATCAATATTAATAAAAGTTCTCTCTTAAAGTGGATGTACACTAACACAACGTAGTAAAACCACTATAAATCGTTGTATGATTTATTTTTCATTATTGTTTGATTTCTGAATTATTTGTTTGGGATTGTAATTACTTTTGAATTGATTGAGATTGGAATTGAGTTATTGATTGGTTCTTTTTACATTTCTTACCACGATCCTGTCTTTCGATGTGCTTGTAGAGTTTCGATTTGAGTGGTCTCTAGTTGAAATTTCTTCCCAACATACATTATGTAAATGCATACAAATCAAAGAAAAAAAACAAAAATTACAAAATCAAGAAAGTATGTCTATTAAGAGATTATCGCATCCACATATTTATACTTTACCTATGAGTTCTACCTTGTTTGCTGAGATCCTCTCAAATTTGCAAGTCCTTAATGTTACCATTCTTGGAAAATTGTGAAGAAACTTAATCTTCTGAATAGTTCTTAGAAAGCTTACAGATGAATCTTGTGCTCAACATACAGTTCAACACACTGTAACTGGATACTGTATTATTATATACATACCTAACACTATTAATTTTTACGATAAATTCACGAGTACTTTCAGAACTCAGATTAAGAAAATAAAATCAGGCACCTGGCATCACTTAGTGTAGGAAAAAAACAGGAAATAAATTGATCTGTATGACATATGCTGAACCTAACCTTTCCAACTCGCCATCTGCAAATTTCACCTATGATGGATTTGAAGCCTCGATGAAATACGGCAAATGTTAGAACCAAAAAGGGCTTACTGCACATTAACTATGGTTAAAGAAACTACACAAAGGATGCAAGCAGTAATGACTAGTGGTTTTGTTTGATATGAATGATAATTCACTTGATTTGTTTTGATTGTATGTAATACTATTGACTGGAGCATATTACATGAGTTTTACTGAATACAAATGCTAACATTATTAAACATTAAGTATATTTAAATACTTGGTCATATAATTTAATGCTTAGTGACGTTCTTATTCTTTATCATTTTATAAAAATACTTATTAAGCATAAACTTTTGATTGTAGAATAACACGATTAAACGTAATCAACTATCAATAGTTACAGTTTTTTTATTAAGTATCGGTAGTTAATAGTTTTTATTGCAAACAAGTATTATCTAATAGAATATATCACAACTTAATATGAGATCAAATTGATTTGGAGCTGCTTACATTTAACTGTTTAAAGTGAACAGTAAGATGTATTATAAATCTGTGTAATGGATTTGATAATTTTAACTTTGTTTCTGCGCAATAGCTTTAATATTTTTAACTTTGTGCTTCTAAGAATCCCCTACTTAAACAGTATTTAAGATGCTCGAAGATATCATTTCAGAATGACATGTAATTTCTGAAATCATCAGGCCTTATAGAATTGGGACTATGAAAATGAAAATAATCATAGATTTGCTAGTTATTGCAAGTAATACTTTCATATGTGGTATTTATTTTCTACCATATCAAGAAGCTACTCGAATATTCATCACAAAGTGAACTTAATAGGAATAAAAAAAATTCTGATAACAATAATAAGAGTAATGTTTAATTTTAAACACGCTTATCTTAATGTCTTGGGATCTAACCCAATAACTCTAGAAACACAATCTAAAGATCCTTGACTAGTATGAACAAATTTAATTCATAAAAGGGTAAGATTATAAAATGTTTCCAACGAAACGCTTTTACAGTCATATGTAACGAAATAACGGGTTAGCATCAGTGCATCAACCCCATACCCTTTTTTTTGAATAAGGCATAAACCATGTTAAAGATGTTAAAGAATATTGCAGGAGATTTCACAGTTTATTACTTATTATATTTTATAACTTTCCCTAAGTATGATATCTCCAATTATATAATTACTTGGCTTTCAAGTAATATAGATATAAATATGAGTCATGTATTGTTGAATTATTAATTAAGTCTTGTTTCTTCTTTTCTCTTCCCCTTTCTTCTATTTTATTTTGTTTTCTTCGTTAATTTCAACATGGTATGGGAGCTTGATTTGGTATTTCAACATGGTATCAAAGCGTGTTTCGATTCTAATAAAATAATTTACGATTCAAATTCAATTTAGAAACTACAATTCACTTCATCAACTGCAATCAAAATTTATCAATGCTGTTCAGAGAGTGCGTCCTAACGTCGTCCCAATTTGAGGTTTGAAGATTTGAAACATGTCGGATGTATTACTCAAACCGTGCTTCCGCTACTTGCGAAACAATTTAAGGTTTTATCAATTTTCAGATTTTGGATTTCTTTTCCTGATCGGTGTAAATCCCAATTGGAATTCCACTTTCAATCCCTCGAGAATCTTCTTATTCTATTCAAACAAAATCAATTGAACAGATGTTAAAAATCCCTAATTAACAAAATGCCACAAAAGCATAGGCAGACCGTACCAATTCAATTCAAAAATAAAAAACATCATATAAACAAAAAGCTTACCCTTGGCAGGATCTTTTTATCATAAAAAACATTGACAGCTTTGTGAGCTTCCTCTCTAGTCGGACGTATCAGAAAATAACAACCTGCATCATGCACCAGAAAATTAAAATCTCGAGCTAAACTGAAACCACCAAACGGTATTGAACCCAAGTTAAAACCAACCTCACAACGTCTTGGTTGCCTTATCTTTAATAATGCTGACCACCTCAACTCTCAAGAATTTGTCGAATGTAGAAATCAGTTGATGTTCGGTCATTTCCTTCGGACTAGACCAATGAAAAGCTTTGCACCTAGAATATCCAAATTGATTAGAAAGAATCGATTAAAATAGAAAAAATGGGGAGAAATTCAACGGAGAATAGAGTAGGATCAAAATATATCTGAGGAAGATGAGGTTTAGTCTTAAATAAACTGCAAAAATGGGGAGAGATTCTGGAGAGAGGAGAATCATATCGAAATATAGGAGAGTAAGACATGGTTTTGTCCTGAAAAAATATATATTAGATTTTGTGTACATAAATTATTAGCAAACATCTAACAGTCGTTTTGATGATAATCAAAACATGCATTTTCAACCATGGCACCGTGTCAATGTCCCAATCCATCTTTAATCTTTAATGTTAATAAACAGAATTTTTTCTGCATTATTCACCAATGCGCCTCCAATTTCAACTGTTTATGCTGTGTTAAAGATACCCTCAAACTGATTTTATCGTATAAGAAACCCAAAGAATTCATGTGATCAATTTCAATCATTTGAGAAAAGACAAAAATGATGATGAAAAACACATCAACAACAAAACTAAATAGTATGGTATCATTTCGAATGAGATGTACAACATTAACATATGAGTCATGATTAGATAAATAATCGCTAATTTATCTTTCAAACACCCCATATCTCCAGAAGTACCAACAATTTTTTAGTTTTGTCAATTGGCCCATTAGCTCAGTTGGTTAGAGCGTCGTGCTAATAACGCGAAGGTCGCAGGTTCGAGACCTGCATGGGCCATATTTTTTCTACCTTAAATGATTCCCAATAAATATATTTTTTTTGTTTTATTACAATCCTCATTACAATGCATGTGTTTTTTTAAACATCTTTTCCGTCTTTTGATTACTCATACACACATTCATCAATTTTGTTCTAAGTATTGTATCGCCAATGAGAATGATAATGTCAACAAACTTCGTGCTTCAAGGATCTTTGTATACATTATTTTAAACAATAATTCAACCCTATCGAGTACTTCATGCTTCAAGGATCTTTGTATAGATTATTTTAACCAATAATTCAACCTTATCAAGTACAAACTGATTATACAATTACTGACTTTGGGAATCAATGAGGAATATTTAAAGGTAGTATCATTTTGATCCGACCAACAACATTAAGTTCATGTTAATGGTTAACGATGAAGAAAGGGAAAAAAAGTTAGAATTTAGGAAAAAGAATTGTTTTGAAATCCGAGGATCTAGTATAGATTTATAGTGGTCCTGAGCTGTCCATTTCCAAAATGAATATGTCCAAAGGCCAGATCTACTAACCCATAATAGTTCGCTCAACGGATCTATCTGTTACTCGGCTTGTTGATTCGCTCTACAACGGTCCTAGCTTTCAAAACAGAAGGACCCCCACTCTTAGCGATGGTGTGTATGTACTAAATGCAAATTGTGTCCTAAAAGCACCCAATTGCACCCCAAACGCTTATTCACCCACCTATGCACGTGCTTGTGCAGTGCACCACGCTCTGCCTTTGCTCTCCCATGGCTTTGGTCTCTTTTTTAATCAAAGACAACTCTTTATAACTTATTTTATATTAGCATATACTCCTTTACTATTTGCAATGTATGACAAATGCAAAATCTCAAAACTTCATATCAAAAAACCCAACGCCGTTCTGTTTTGAAAACATTCATCTTTCCCCCCTTATTTTCACATTTAGATATAGTTTCATACTTGCAATAAAAAACTAATCCGAATTTTTTAGTATTTTTAATGAAAATATAGTTAACATGTCTTAATCTATCATGTCATGAATTAACAAGGAAAAACTAGACAATTGACGTATAAAAAAATCATCAAATAATTCAAATGAAAATAATTTCACATTTTTCTAACCATAATTCATATCCTAAATGAAAATCAAATGAACCTTTCCAACCCTGAACAAGAGAAGATATTGGACCTTTGTACTAAATTTACACCCATAATTTTTTTATAAAAAAGATTGTATACACAACATGACACGTTGTAATAGAATAAAAGGGAGAAGATAGCTTTGTAAAATTTAGGATAATAGTAAGTAATGCATGTGTGTGTGCACATTCGTGTTCTTTTTCCTATTTAGATACGAATAAAAGGACATTGCCATTTATAAGACAAAATAGATTTAAAATAGTTGCATGGCATGATCATTATTAGATGTTAAAACAAATTTAAGATGGTCTAACTAAAAACTAGGGATATGAAAAATAAATGCATATATGATTTCTTTTGAGACACTAATCAATGGACGTTGTTTTTTATAAGACATAATAGTTGTAAATAGCTACTTGTCTCTATCAAGTTGAAAATAAAATATAAAATATGTATACAGAATGTTTAGCTCCAATGTATATTTCGTCTAAGTTTAGAGATGAAATATTGTAAGTGACGTAGCTAATTTGACATAAGATGGCACACATATAGAATGTGTAGCTCCAATGCAGATTTCATCTAAGTTTAGAGGTGAAGTATTTTAAGTGACCTAGCGAGTGCTGCATTTACAACTATGGTGCGGACTATTTGGAATGGAAAAAGTATAGGTAAGTCTAAAGACCTAGAATTAAACAAGCTATTTGTACATGTCAGCAAGTTAACAATAATAACACATAAAAAGAAACTGATTAATGAAGATAATATCGGCAACTTGAGCAACATTACAATCAACTTCACAACCGTAGAGATATCCGTGTGCTACTTTGTATTATGTTATAATTCTATTTGTTCAAGTAATAAGATTACCAGGTTTTTTCTGAAAATGAATACCTAGAGATCATTTATTAGCTTCTAAAGGTGCTCTGTTGGCAATCCAGCTATTTGGCCTACCAAAATGCTATTGTTAAAGCTACAAAGAAACTGCCAACAATATAAGTTCGAATTGCCTATATTCTATGTTTTATTGGTGGGATTAGCATTGTATTGCTAGTTTAAGAAAGAATAAACTACCAGCAGCACAAGTTACCATATGAACAAAAAGAAGTATGCACAACATGGCTCACTGGTTCTTTATAGAATAAAGCAGGGAAGGCAAGATGGTTCTATCAAACTTTAAGGTAAGAGCAAGTAATGCATATGTTTTATTTTGAGATACAAATAAAGGATATTTCCTTTTCTAAGATAGAAAGCTTTCAAACAGCTGCATGGAATGACTTATTCAGATGTCAAACAGAATTAAGCTGCTCTTATTAAATTTAGGGATAGGAAAAAGTAATGCATATATGCTTCTTTTGAGACATCAATCAAAGGATACCACTCTTTAGAAGATAAAAAATTGTAATGTAGTTACTCATACAAGACACTAGGTATCAAGTCAATTGAAAATAAAATAACAAATACGCATAATATAGCTTTTTTTTAGATGTATAATAAATCCAACATGTCATGGTAGACATACAGGATAGCTACCTTTAATGGTGCTTTCATATTATCTAAGTTCATTTAGAGATTAAAAAAAACATTTGATGGCCGGACGAACACTACCGTGTAATGTGATGGTGTGCGATTTCTTTTGAGATAATGAAGATTATTTTTTACTAGAAACATATAAGAATAAATGTAAAATATTACCATACAAGACTCTTGCCGTCAAGTAAATAAAAATAAAATATAACTTTGTAAAACCCCTTTCTTGTGTAATGCTACTTTTTACAGATGTCGGTGTCTTCCAGATGATCTAACCCAAGTCACCTGCTTGGGAAATGAAAATACTCACCACTTTAATACAACTTCGTTTGTTAATCAAAATAAAATGGAAATAGTGATTATTTTATATAATTATTAATAGAAATAATAACTGCATATTAACTTGTTACTTGTCATGAAATATTTTATAATTAAAGAACTTTGACAAACAGAAAAATATGTTCATTTCCCCTGTAAATCAAAATCGGCTTGTTTGCATGACGGATGGAAATACTTATCCTATGACAACTTTATTGTTAAATGTCTATACATATATCAATAATCAGGTAGTGGAATCATTTCCATATTAAGGGATATCAAATCTTCACATGGCTAAGGATCAAAACTTGAAAGAAACATTAAAGAAAGCCAATCATTGTTGTTGTAGTATAGTGGTGAGTATTCCCGCCTGTCACGCGGGTGACCCGGGTTCGATCCCCGGCAACGGCGTTTGTTTTTTTTTGGTCGAAGAGAGTATCAGTTGAAGTTGAATTTTATCCACCTTCATAAATTTCATCGTTACAACATTTACAAACATCTGCAATTAGCTTATTTCTCTAGGATTGTTGTCTTATCCGCGCTTCATTATGTTTGAATAAATTTGATTCTCGTTTTTGTACGTCATCAAGATATACAACCACACTAGCATTCACAAATCATACAAGCCTGCTGTAGTAGTTTCTGTATTAGATGGAGTATAAACTTGTTTTCATAGCATGGTTGAATTCAACAATACAGTCCCTTATTGAATGTGTATCCAGGAAAATATTACCGAGTTTGACTGTCTACACACACACACTCTAACATAATGAGAACAAACCAGTGTTTAAAAAACGTGATAATCATGATTAAACCAGTTTCAACTTGTGTATCTCATCTAATTATGTAGCAAAATCATTTGCTTCCAAGCAACTAGCTAACTAAAGTTATATCTATAGTCGCCTTTCTCAATTTCTACCAAAAAAACAACAATTTTGCACTTAAGCTATTATGGACAAATATAAATATTATAATTCAATTCCCTAAATTTATACCAACATTGCGTGGTAGGTCTTATGAATCAGTATCAACTAACTACAAACTTCAATCAACATATTTGAACTTGCAAATTAGAAAACTAACTTTTCTAGCACCAAATGATTTCCTCACAAAACTAAATGCTTCTTGAGGCAACATCACCGATCATACAACGTTAAAAAAACAAACCATCAAAGTCAACATGAAACCCATAACAAAATACAGAACTCACTCACAGGAAATTAGAGATGGGCCAAGCAATTCAGCTGAATCAGCAGGAGAATCCTTGCCTTGACCTTCGCCCAGTAACTATAACAGTTTCCAAAATCCTTTGTCCGGATTGGATTAGGGATTTCGGCAGCTTTTCTCCAACGCGTACTGGCATCTTCCATTTACCTTTCCGCATCCGATTAAGGATTCGGCTTGAAGTGTGGATGAGAAATTGCTAGGGTTAGGGGTCCAGGAAAATCAGGATGAAAATGGCGGGAATTCAGAAGTATTGGGAAGTGCGGCGATTGGATGATGGCCCAAAAATGTTGTGAGGCCCAAAATATAATAGCATGTGTATATTCGTTACTGTAACCTTTTGGCATTTGACGGGTTTTTTATGGTTTTGTTCACGAGGGATGTCGCACTTGCACAAAGCTTCACATAGGTAAACCAAGTCAAGAAATCATTCAGATGTTCGTCACGAAATAAGTGTAATGTTATAAGAAGAGTGCGTGAAAAATGATCGGACAACCGTTAAAGTTTTGTCGATCCCAACACTTTAGTTAATTTTTATGACTTGAAAACTCGTGTCATATAGCTTTGTATTTAAATTTAAGCATGTATATGGATATGCCAATCCAAATCTAACGTTCTTCTATTTTTTTTGTCTAAGATAGATAACGCTAGAGTTCATCAGTTAACCGTCATAAATGAAAATACAAAACATTATTTACTGAAATAAATGAATAAATAAATTGTTATGGCAATATCAACAACCTTTATTTACTATTAAAAAAAACAAAACTAGAAATGTAATGAAATAACAAACCATTAAAAGAAAATTCTCAATGATTGCATTTTCCCGCCTCATTTGACTATGTTTGTTTCATGTCCGCCCTTGACGGGTTTCTTCATCAACCTCAAATAACGAGTAATTTGCGAGGATCTATGAATGCATTGTGCAATCAAATATTCATCAATAATGTGGAAAACTCTGAAAATGGAACAGTAAAAAACATAGAGATTTAGATTGTTCATCCCTTGATGGATCTACGTCCACTATGAATTGATATTTTACTGCTTTAGAGCTTCGAATTTTACAACGTCTCTACAGGGTTTGTAGTACTATTCAGTTTCTCATAATTTGTTTCTTTCCCAATTGAGAAGAAAGAATTTTATAGAGCGGTTAATGTAACGACCTGTATTTTTAACGATGGATATTTAAATAATTGATCTAAATATAGAATCGTTAATTAATTGACAATCCAAAAAAAAATGATTTTTCGCGTACAGTTGAATTAGGACTCGGGACCACTTCCGCTGAGTCCGGATCGACGTTGCAAATTAGGATGAATATAAACATCGCTATATTTCGAGATAAGACGATCTGATGGCCAAAACGATTTCGAAATGCGCAAAATTGTCATCCTGAAGCGTTGTCTAGAGTAGTTGTGAAATTTATACCATTAAGACCGGAAAAATGAGATAATATACGCAAATGAGTTTCGTTGTGATCGGATGCGCCATGTGATCGTCCGAGCTCGAAACGTACGGCAATTTATGTGAGAAATCAAATAAATCGAATATTATATTAATATATTACAAATCCTCACTTAACCGTCTTTCTCACGTTCATTTTATTGTTCGATTAATTCATCCAAAAATTGGTCGATACTCTCTAATCCCATTCAAATATCAAAATTGAGCAATTCACTCCATTATAAATCATGAAACCAACTCCGTTGAGCTCGTATCGAAGAGAGCTTCGAACCCATATGGATATTGAAGGGTGCGACACCGACTGGGAAGATCGACCTAGTGTGGATGGTGACTAGGGTTAGACTTCATCAGCAATTGAAGAGGCGATAGGAAAATCGGAGGACACCGTCGTGTTTCTCTTGTCGAATAGCACCTCTCTGTGTCAACGGTTCTTGGTACGACCCTTAATTGTGAAATGCGACATTTCCTGTAGCCGCATGACCTCATCAGGTCGTGAATTGCATCTCTTAGTCAAGCATTAAGAAGTGGATGCCATCGCGGAGAGATCGTGCAGTGTGATGCGTGGCCGAAGACGGCACGACGTTTCGTCGAGAAATGAAGGAGAATGGCAGGAGAGAAGATTATCAGGGTTGGGTTGACATGCACAAACATATACGTATAGGAAATTGTCAAATTGGGGAAGAAGGATTTAGTGTTAATTAAGGTAATTTACTTTTAATTAAGTTAACTAATTATTTTGTTAATCTCAAATCTTATAAAACTCATATCTTTTACGTACAAGGTCCATTTTGGATGCGGTTTTTTGCGCTGCACTCATGATGGAGGGCTCTACGACTTGACATTAGTTTGGTCAGCTTTTGTTGAGGTGAGTGATATTGTCTCTCATGATACTATGATTGTTGGAATATCATAAAAACGGTATTTTGAAATGATTTCCAATTTTAAAATGTGATTTAATTATGTATGACACCTATTTGGTTTTTACAAAAGAGATTAAAAGTACTTTAAAATGGTTTTAAATCAAATATCACATTTTTTCATTGACATGCTATTTTAGAAAATTGCTAATTTTAGGTTGTCTTTAATATAAATCCCCCGTTGGTTGATATAGATGCATTATACACGTATATTATATTGGATGTATGTATGCTTGTTGGTTGGATGTATGCTTGTTCAATTGTTTTGGTTGTAAACATTGGTTTATTGGCGATCCAGCGTTGAGAATATTATGTGCGTTAGGGTATTGTACCTGTTGATTGGAAACCAAAACGAAAGAGATAAGTTATAGAAGAGTACTGAAATGCATGCTAACGACCTGAAGATGGAAGACGATGGACTGGGACGGACTTCGGACATCTGGATGGATGCCAGATGTTTTCATTTGGTTTGTACTTATCCATTTTTGGTTACGTACATGATCAAAGTGGTTGGTGTTGGCCACTATAGAGTGGTCTGTCCCCATCACTGTTGATAATGGTCGATTTGGCCGATCTTTAGCCTGGATGGTGAAGTGGCTTCGAGGAGCGCGGTATGGTTGTTTGTTCGTGCGGCCAACTTTGGGTCTGGATGTTATTGCTTTACGATGAGTGACTCCAGTAATCCCAACAAAGTGACATTTCGACATGATAGTTTCAAGCCTTAAGATGGTAGCTCGTTGGTGCATGGAGTTAGATTCAGAGGTCGGAGGCTTAATGTCGAAAGGAGTCATGATTGTTTTCCGCATGGGCAGGTTCTTTAGGTGTGGCCCATGAATAGAATGTTGAATGGTTCTATCGTGGAAATGGGTGAAGCAATGAAGAGCTTGGATACACATGTCAAGGGATCGTTGGTACTTGAATGTTTCTGTTGTACCAAGACAGAGCAGGGGTATTGTGGGGACACCTATAGGTACTTTGTTCGGTTACCCTGAGTCGGTTGATTGGATCCTTATAACCTAGGCCGGTTGATTGGGTCTAGTATCCAACTTTGAGCAGCGATGCACGTATCTAGCTTCGGGATACGAGATACGCGAGTACAACTGAAAATAGAGATTTACCCACCCTAGGCAGTTGAAAGGTCATACAAGTTATCGTACATCTAAAGCACGCTAAGTGACAGTTAGTATTGTTTGATGGATGCTATATTAATTCCGGTTGCTTCACTAGCCACCTATCACTCTAGTGATGTCACATGATGTAGGTTTATGGATAGGGATACCTAGGCACCCCGACATTGTACTTAGTATAGAGTACCCCTTATGATATTGGTAGAGTAGCATATTATTATAATGACCCTAATTTTAACAAACATTATTTAGGACATTTGATTAGATAAACTAAATGAAATAATGTAGATAGTTAAGGGATGTATAAGCAAAAGAGAATTAAAAATAAGCAAGTAGGAGGAATATGGTAAGGATAAAATGGGAACATCCTTCATTCTAATACCATAAACCCTTCCATTTTTCATTCCCTGTTCATTTTAACATTCACAAACAAAACTAAAAATCTAAGGGAGCTCGATCGGCCACCATTAAGGAGATTCAAGAAGAAGAAAAGCTAGGATTCAAGTAGAAAACATAAGAAAATCAATCAAAGGGAATATCTCAAACACTAAGCTAAGGTGAATAATTTGATTTACATCTCACTTTTGAAAATGATCTCGGTTTCATGGTTTGATCCGAACTATTTTGCAAATATATGTCATATTATGTTTATTTAAATGGATATATACGCTTGTTGATGATTTTTATGAAATCATATGGATTTATGATATTTTTAAATAAGAGAACCTATTAAATGAATCCAAACGAGTTGCGTTTTTGATATATGATCAAAAACATTATTTTAAAGTAGGTTTCAAGTTTCATGATTTTCTAAGCAATTGTGGATTTATTATGAATTTTCTATAAGAGAAAATAGTTGGTATTGGGTTTAAATTATTTAAGGTAATTATATAATGATTTTGGGTATGAAATTTATACATGATACAAAACACATTAAAAGTGAATTATTGTGATTTTTGGAAAATTTTCCTATGTATTTTACTATGTATAAAATTATTTAAGTTAACGGACTTAAACGTTTTATATGTTTTATCAAGGAAAGTGGTTTATTTGCTCAAAAAAGTTTTAAATTGTTAATTTTGAATTCGACAGCCTTTTTTGAAAGAATTGGCAACCAATCCTATTTTGACGAATTAGGCAAGTTAGATGAAAAAGAATTACTTTGAAAGGCATAAAACCAGTTTTGTTTCGATTTACAACTTTGCCACTTTCATTACTTGCTTTCGTCCACATGCCCAAAAGGCCTTTCGCATCCATTCGAAACCAATGTACATGGTATCAAGCAATTGAAACGAAGTGTATTGGAGAAAGGTGAAAGGGACCGTGTCGAAGGCATGCTTTCGAAGGGGTTGCTTTTAACTTGTCTTTGTTTTTAAAAAGAGGCTTTCGAACAAGTTGCGGCTTGCCTTTGTTCTTGAAATGAGCTTTCGAAAGAGTTGCCGCTTACTTTTGTTTCAAAAGAAGATTTTGAAAGAATAGTCGCGTTTGAACCTATTATATACCCATGCTGTCGTATTCATACCTTTCAAATTAGTTAAGATCATTTTTCTTTATAGCCTTAACAATGTATTCGAAAGCGGTGCTTTCGCCTTTTTGTAACATTCCCCTACTTGGAGGCCCAAAACTAATGGTTATGGATGATGCAGTCATCCATAGTTATTAATCTTTGACGATCAAATACGGCGGTGCTAGATTCATTGATACACGGATCATAAGACAATAGAGAAAATTTAACAATTCAAAAACATATTTCCACATTCCATTCAAAACATTCCATGTTCATTGCATAATCCCAAAACATTAATCACATTCAGCAAAATATAATTATTGCACATATACCAAGAGTGACATATGACAATGCCCCCTTGGTTGATCAGATTATATAATAAGGCTAATAAATCTGCCTTTGCATCCAAATACACAGCGAAAAAAGATAACTCTAAATAACTAACTGCCTCATGCATGCCTTCGGAAGCTTTATTCGTCTAAGAAGAGAACCCGAAAACTTTAAATCTCAAACTACTCAAAATCAATTAAGTACCCGAGAGTTTAAGTGGAAAACAAAAACTTCGAGTCAGACATAAAGTCTGGTATGAATGATAATCTAACATCTCAATCCTTCTAGATATCTAGTGAAAATCATTTTCCCAAATAATATCACTATTATTTCTCCAAAACCATTGAAAATCATTTTCAAACTCAAAAGGAATTAAATTTTCAAATTCCAAATCCTTTCAACTCATATTCAAACATTACTCTGGAATTTTACCTCATTTTAATTATAAATCACATTATAATTCATATTTATAAATTTCATTTATTAAATGAATTTATTTCCAAATCTTTGGTTATACCATTATTTCCTCATTTCAATTACCATAACAACAATGATAATAATTTAATATTATCACTTTCTAACAACTAAACAACCATATGTACTTATAATAATTTACGAAAAATTATTTCTTTCATATATAAAAATAATTTTGGGCAAAATTATTTCATTTATCCACTTTTAAAAACAATACTGTGTCGGTTTTACTAGTTTAAGAGTTTAGAAATCCTTATCGATATAATTGTCCAGACTACATCGACCAGAATTTATAAACACTCAACCGATAAGTCAACACAATATAAAACAATTTATATTCACTAACAAATATATGCTCATATCTACTGATACACTCAAACTCATTCTAGAGCACGGAATAAGATAATAATGACGGTGTTGGTAAAAATAGTGTTGATTTTTTTTTTAAATTTTCAATCTGCTGATTTCAACCATCAAAATTTGGACTATATCAGATAAAGATGGTGTCGGTATTGAAAGAAATGGTTATACTAAAATTGGATTCAATATACTAAAATGAAATTGGTAGGTGCTATATTAAATGAATAGCGAACTGTTCATTTAAGCATTTATACTTTTATTTATATTGAAAGTTTATCATTCAATTATCAAGCATTTCAATCTCCAATGAAAACAACATTACGACAAGGAAGAGAAAAATGAACACTAATTCGTCGTTTGGATAATGATTGCAATTTCATCTATATATTTAATTGTAATTGAAATGAAGCATTTATATTCTCAGTTAAATGCATGGATATGCAAATCAAACCCATAAAACCCCAACTTATGATTCATGTAAATTCGACAAACAATAAATTCCAATTATCGATGCAAATTATAAATGTCTAAAGCATGCTGTTAAATTTGTTAAAATAACCTCTTTCTTGCATTCAAAATTGTTGCAAGCAGCATCAACAATTGAAAACAATGGGCTCAAATTGAGAGCACTAATTAGGAGGAACAACTTCCAACCGAGAGCCACAGGTAATAGTGAGAACGATTTGACAACGAGCAAGAAGGCATCCGAAGTGGCAGGCTCAGTAGGGTAGAATGAAGAGAGGCAAACAATTTGGGGAAGAAGATCGGTCGCGGTTCAATAGCACTAGGGCTTTGATGGAAGAAAATTGCGTTTGTTTGGGTTTTGGGTAAAATGATACGTTGGAGTGATCTGTTAAGTCCGCAGGTGGGTTTTGATATTTTTAGGGAAAAAGCATTTGGTAACCGATTGTTAATCAATAGCAAAGCGAAAATTGTTAATTAAATAGTTTGTGTTATCTTATGCAAAATTAGGTTAGATAAAACAAATAAAATGTATTTATTACCCTCGTAGTATGGGTATTTCTATTATTTATTTTGGTTTTATCCAAAACAATATGAGGTTTTAAAATAATCAATTTTATATTTTAAAATTATTAACTCTAAAATAAAATTATCAAAATATCAAAAGTCGTTAAAATTTATAATATATATAGTACGTAACAATGATATAAATTTGATTAAAACTGACAACTAGTTATGTGTTAAAGATAAACAATACTAATTTATTTCCTCAACTTTTATACTATAAATGCATTTTATAAAACAATTTTGGTCACAAATATCTATCAAATTTGCTATAGAATAATGATGAAAATGATTATTTTTATATCAATTTCCTTAAATTCCTTAAATTGTAGGATTAAGCAATATACCTAAAATATTTAATAGAGTACTGAAAACAAAATGTAAAAAATAAATAACACAAGATATGTCCAACTTGGTTATAATATCTATTGCCCATTCATGCCCCTAAAACTATTATTAGAATTAAATATTAAAATGGTTACAGGTAGTAAACTCGGAGACACTTCTACTCTAATTCTATTCATAATAATTCTACTTGAACTCAATTCCCTCGTATTAGATCCCCAAAATACAACAAGTAGCTAAAAAATTTATAGTGTTCAAAGAAAATGAAAAAAAAAATATAATTAAAAAGTTAAATAGAAACTCCCTCAAGTATCACGTGCACATGCCCACTTCAGCCCACACTCTCTCCTCTTTATATTTCTTTTTAATTTCCTTCTTCAAAAAGAAAGCGATTCTCCCCAAAAGCTTCACAAAAAATTTCAATGCAAAGCAGAAAGTGCTGACTTCAATCTAAACTTGCTGCCGTCTAAAATTTGATGTTGGTGTTTGAAGTTTTGGGTGTTGATGGGTGAAGTTTTGCATGTTGATGGGTGAAGGAGGCAAGCTTGCTTATGAATTGATTGTAAATAGGAGGAGTTCTATGATTCGGGACTGATCAATAGTTGATAGAAATAAAATTGATTTTGATTTGCTGATGACAATGAAGATGTATTGAGTAATGGTGATTTTGACGTGTAATGGAGCATTGTTTATGTAGGCCAGTGGAGGAATTGTATGTGTATAGAAAAATATATGTGAGAGGATATATAGGGAAAGAAGATAATTTGTTTCCCTACATAGAAAATAGAATCCATATAATGGAAAATAAATTTTGTAATATCTTACAGAATATATCATCTGATTGTGTGTGTATTTCTTTGCTTTCATTTCTATTTATTTTCCTTCTTTATATATACAGCATTTGATTGTGTGTGTATTACCTTTCTTTATATATTCACTTTATTGTTAAATGTCTATACATATATCAGTAATCAGGTAGTGGAATCATTTCCATATTAAGGGATATCAAATCTTCACATGGCTAAGGATCAAAACTTGAAAGAAACATTAAAGAAAGCCAATCATTGTCGTTGTAGTATAGTGGTGAGTATTCCCGCCTGTCACGCGGGTGACCCGGGTTCGATCCTTGGCAACGGCGTTTGTTTTTTTTTGGTCGAAGAGAGTATCAGTTGAAGTTGAACTTTATCCACCTTCATAAATTTCATCGTTACAACATTTACAAACATCTGCAATTAGCTTATTTCTCTAGGATTGTTGTCTTATCTGCGCTTCATTATGTTTGAATAAATTTGATTCTCGTTTTTGTACGTCATCAAGATATACAACCACACTAGCATTCACAAATCATACAAGCCTGCTGTAGTAGTTTCTGTATTAGATGGAGTATAAACTTGTTTTCATAGCATGGTTGAATTCAACAATACAGTCCCTTATTGAATGTGTATCCAGGAAAATATTACCGAGTTTGACTGTCTACACACACACACTCTAACATAATGAGAACAAACCAGTGTTTAAAAAACGTGATAATCATGATTAAACCAGTTTTAATTTGTGTATCTAATTATGTAGCAAAATCATTTGCTTCCAAGCAACTAGCTAACTAAAGTATATCTATAGTCGCCTTTCTCAATTTCTACCAAAAAACAACAATTTAGCACTTAAGCTATTATGGAAAAATATAAATATTATAATTCAATTCCCTAAATTTATACCAACATTGCGTGGTAGGTCTTATGAATCAGTATCAACTAACTACAAACTTCAATCAACATATTTGAACTTGCAAATTAGAAAACTAACTTTTCTAGCACCAAATGATTTCCTTAAATGCTTCTTGAGGCAACATCACCGATCATACAACGTTAAAAAAAACAAACCATCAAAGTCAACACGAAACCCATAACAAAATACAGAACTCACTCGCAGGAAATTAGAGATGGGCCAAGCAATTCAGCTGAATCAGCAGAAGAATCCTTGCCTTGACCTTCGCCCAGTAACTATAACAGTTTCCAAAATCCTTTGTCCGGATTGGATTAGGGATTTCGGCAGCTTTTCTCCAACGGGTACTGGCATCTTCCATTTACCTTTCCGCATCCGATTAAGGATTCGGCTTGAAGTGTGGATGAGAAATTGCTAGGGTTAGGGGTCCAGGAAAATCAGGATGAAAATGGCGGGAATTCAGAAGTATTGGGGAAGTGCGGCGATTGGATGATGGCCCAAAAATGTTGTGAGGCCCAAAATATAATAGCATGTGTATATTCGTTACTGTAACCTTTTGGCATTTGAAGGGTTTTTTATGGTTTTGTTCACGAGGGATGTCGCACTTGCACAAAGCTTCACATAGGTAAACCAAGTCAAGAAATCATTCAGATGTTCGTCACGAAATAAGTGTAATGTTATAAGAAGAGTGCGTGAAAAATGATCGGACAACCGTTAAAGTTTTGTCGATCCCAACACTTTAGTTAATTTTTATGACTTGAAAACTCGTGTCATATAGCTTTGTATTTAAATTTAAGCATGTATATGGATATGCCAATCCAAATCTAACGTTCTTCTATTTTTTTTGTCTAAGATAAATAACGCTTGTGTTCATCAGTTAACCGTCATAAATGAAAATACAAAACATTATTTACTGAAATAAATGAATAAATAAATTGTTATGGAAATATCAACAACCATTGTTTACTATTAAAAAAAACAAAACTAAAAATGTAATGAAATAACAAACCATTAAAAGAAAATTCTCAATGATTGCATTTTCCCGCCTCATTTGACTATGTTTGTTTCATGTCCGCCATTGACGGGTTTCTTCATCAACCTCAAATAACGAGTAATTTGCGAGGATCTATGAATGCATTGTGCAATCAAATATTCATCAATAATGTGGAAAACTCTGAAAATGGAACAGTAAAAAACGTAGAGATTTAGATTGTTCAACCCTTGAGGGATCTACGTCCACTATGAATTGATATTTTACTGCTTTAGAGCTTCGAATTTTACAACGGCTCTACAGGGTTTGTAGTACTATTCAGTTTCTCATAATTTGTTTCTTTCCCATTTGAGAAGAAAGAATTTTATAGAGCGGTTAATGTAACGACCTGTATTTTTAACGATGGATATTTAAATAATTGATCTAAATATAGAATCGTTAATTAATTGACAATCCAAAAAAAAAATGATTTTTCGCGTACAGTTGAATTAGGACTCGAGACCACTTCCGCTGAGTCCGGATCGACGTTGCAAATTAGGATGAATATAAACATCGCTATATTTCGAGATAAGACGATCCGATGGCCAAAACGATTTCGAAATGCGCAAAATTGTCATCCTGAAGCGTTGTCTAGAGTAGTTGTGAAATTTATACCATTAAGACCGGAAAAATGAGATAATATACGCAAATGAGTTTCGTTGTGATCGGATGCGCCATGTGATCGTCCGAGCTCGAAACGTACGGCAATTTATGTGAGAAATCAAATAAATCGAATATTATATTAATATATTACAAATCCTCACTTAACCGTCTTTCTCACGTTCATTTTATTGTTCGATTAATTCATCCAAAAAATGGTCGGTACTCTCTAATCCTATTCAAATATCAAAATTCAGCGATTCACTCCATTATAAATCATGAAACCAACTCCGTTGAGCTCGTATCGAAGAGAGCTTCGAACCCATATGGATATTGAAGGGTGCGACACCGACTGGGAAGATCGACCTAGTGTGGATGGTGACTAGGGTTAGACTTCATCAGCAATTGAAGAGGCGATAGGCAAATCAGAGGACACCGTCGTGTTTCTCTTGTCGAATAGCACCTCTCTGTGTCAACGGTTCTTGGTACGACCCTTAATTGTGAAATGCGACATTTCCTGTAGCCGCATGACCTCATCAAGTCGTGAATTGCATCTCTTAGTCAAGCATTAAGAAGTGCATGCCATCGCGGAGAGATCGTGCAGTGTGATGCGTGGCCGAAGACGGCACGACGTTTCGTCGAGAAATGAAGGAGAATGGCAGGAGAGAAGATTATCAGGGTTGGGTTGACATGCACAAACATATACGTATAGGAAATTGTCAAATTGGGGAAGAAGGATTTAGTGTTAATTAAGGTAATTTACTTTTAATTAAGTTAACTAATTATTTTGTTAATCTCAAATCTTATAAAACTCATATCTTTTACGTACAAGGTCCATTTTGGATGCGGTTTTTTGCGCTGCACTCATGATGGAGGGCTCTACGACTTGACATTAGTTTGGTCAGCTTTTGTTGAGGTGAGTGATATTGTCTCTCATGATACTGTGATTGTTGGAATATCATAAAAACGGTATTTTGAAATGATTTCCAATTTTAAAATGTGATTTAATTATGTATGACACCTATTTGGTTTTTACAAAAGAGATTAAAAGTACTTTAAAACGGTTTTAAATCAAATATCACATTTTTTCATTGACATGCTATTTTAGAAAATTGCTAATTTTAGGTTGTCTTTAATATAAATCCCCCGTTGGTTGATATAGATGCATTATACACGTATATTATATTGGATGTATGTATGCTTGTTGGTTGGATGTATGCTTGTTCAATTGTTTTGGTTGTAAACATTGGTTTATTGGCGATCCAGCGTTGAGAATATTATGTGCGTTAGGGTTTTGTACCTGTTGATTGGAAACCAAAACGAAAGAGATAAGTTATAGAAGAGTACTGAAATGCATGCTAACGACCTGAAGATGGAAGATGATGGACTGGGACGGACTTCGGACATCCGGATGGATGCCAGATGTTTTCATTTGGTTTGTACTCATCCATTTTTGGTTACGTACATGATCAAAGTGGTTGGTGTTGGCCACTATAGAGTGGTCTGTCCCCATCACTGTTGATAATGGTCATTTTGGCCGATCTTTAGCCTGGATGGTGAAGTGGCTTCGAGGAGCGCGGTATGGTTGTTTGTTCGTGCGGCCAACTTTGGGTCTGGATGTTATTGCTTTACGATGAGTGACTCCAGTAATCCCAACAAAGTGACATTTCGAAATGATAGTTTCAAGCCTTAAGATGGTAGCTCGTTGGTGCATGGAGTTAGATTCAGAGGCCGGAGGCTTAATGTCGAAAGGAGTCATGATTGTTTTCCGCATGGGCAGGTTCTTTAGGTGTGGCCCATGAATAGAATGTTGAATGGTTCTATCGTGGAAATGAGTGAAGCTATGAAGAGCTTGGATACACATGTCAAGGGATCGTTGGTACTTGAAATGTTTCTGTTGTACCAAGACAGAGCAGGGGTATTGTGGGGACACCTATAGGTACTTTGTTCGGTTACCCTGAGTCGGTTGATTGGATCCTTATAACCTAGGCCGGTTGATTGGGTCTAGTATCCAACTTTGAGCAGCGATGCACGTATCTAGCTTCGGGCTACGCAATACGCGAGTACAACTGAAAATAGAGATTTACCCACCCTAGGCAGTTGAAAGGTCATACAAGTTATCGTACATCTAAAGCACGCTAAGTGACAGTTAGTATTGTTTGATTGATGCTATATTAATTCCGGTTGCTTCACTAGCCACCTATCACTCTAGTGATGTCACATGATGTAGGTTTATGGATAGGGATACCTAGGCACCCCGACATTGTACTTAGTATAGAGCACCCCTTGTGATATTGGTAGAGTAG
Organism: Allium cepa; assembly: GCA_030765085.1. Taxonomy (NCBI): domain Eukaryota; kingdom Viridiplantae; phylum Streptophyta; class Magnoliopsida; order Asparagales; family Amaryllidaceae; genus Allium; species Allium cepa. The sequence goes on from CM060928.1 coordinate 964,347,593, forward strand.
CATATTATTATAATGACCCTAATTTTAACAAACATTATTTAGGACATTTGATTAGATAAACTAAATGAAATAATGTAGATAGTTAAGGGATGTATAAGCAAAAGAGAATTAAAAATAAGCAAGTAGGAGGAATATGGTAAGGATAAAATGGGAACATCCTTCATTCTAATACCATAAACCCTTCCATTTTTCATTCCCTGTTCATTTTAACATTCACAAACAAAACTAAAAATCTAAGGGAGCTCGATCGGCCACCATTAAGGAGATTCAAGAAGAAGAAAAGCTAGGATTCAAGTAGAAAAAATAAGAAAATAAATCAAAGGGAATATCTCAAACACTAAGCTAAGGTGAATAATTTGATTTACATCTCACTTTTGAAAATGATCTCGGTTTCATGGTTTGATCCGAACTATTTTGCAAATATATGTCATATTATGTTTATTTAAATGGATATATACGCTTGTTGATGATTTTTATGAAATCATATGGATTTATGATATGTTTAAATAAGAGAACTTATTAAATGAATCCAAATGAGTTGCGTTTTTGATATATGATCAAAAACATTATTTTAAAGTAGGTTTCAAGTTTCATGATTTTCTAAGCAATTGTGGATTTATTATGAATTTTCTATAAGAGAAAATAGTTGGTATTGGGTTTAAATTATTTAAGGTAATTATATAATGATTTTGGGTATGAAATTTATACATGATACAAAACACATTAAAAGTGAATTATTGTGATTTTTGGAAAATTTTCCTATGTATTTTACTATGTATAAAATTATTTAAGTTAACGGACTTAAACATTTTATATGTTTTATCAAGGAAAGTGGCTTATTTGCTCAAAAAAGTTTTAAATTGTTAATTTTGAATTCGGCAGCCTTTTTCGAAAGAATTGGCAACCAATCCTATTTTGACGAATTAGGCAAGTTAGATGAAAAAGAATTACTTTGAAAGGCATAAAACCAGTTTTATTTCGATTTACAACTTTGCCACTTTCATTACTTGATTTCGTCCACATGCCCAAAAGGCCTTTCGCATCCATTCGAAACCAATGTACATGGTATCAAGCAATTGAAAGGAAGTGTATTGGAGAAAGGTGAAAGGGACCATGTCGAAGGCATGCTTTCGAAGGGGTTGCTTTTAACTTTTCTTTTTTTTTAAAAAGAGGCTTTCGAACAAGTTGCGGCTTGCCTATGTTCTTGAATTGAACTTTCGAAAGAGTTGCCGCTTACTTTGGTTTTAAAAGAAGATTTTGAAAGAATAGTCGCGTTTGAACCTATTGTATACCCATGCTGTCGTATTCATACCTTTCAAATTAGTTAAGATCATTTTTCTTTATAGCCTTAACAATGTATTCGAAAGGGGTGCTTTCGCCTTTTTGTAACATTCCCCTACTTGGAGTCCGAAAACTAATGGTTATGGATGTTGCAGTCATCCATAGTTATTAATCTTTGACGATCAAATACGGCGGTGCTAGATTCATTGATACACGGATCATAAGACAATAGAGAAAATTTAACAATTCAAAAACATATTTCCACATTCCATTCAAAACATTTCATGTTCATTGCATAATCCCAAAACATTAACCACATTCAGCAAAATATAATTATTACACATATACCAAGAGTGACATATGACAATGTCCCCTTGGTTGATCAGATTATATAATAAGGCTAATAAATCTGCCTTTGCATCCAAATACACAGCGAAAAAAGATAACTCTAAATAACTAACTGCCTCATGCATGCCTTCGGAAGCTTTATTCGTCTAAGAAGAGAACCCGAAAACTTTAAATCTCGAACTACTCAAAATCAATTAAGTACCCGAGAGTTTAAGTGGAAAACAAAAACTTCGAGTCAGACATAAAGCCTGGTATGAATGATAATCTAACATCTCAATCCTTCTAGATATCTGGTGAAAATCATTTTCCCAAATAATATCACTATTATTTCTCCAAAACCATTGAAAATCATTTTCAAACTCAAAAGGAATTAAATTTTCAAATTCCAAATCCTTTCAACTCATATTCAAACATTACTCTGGAATTTTACCTCATTTTAATTATAAATCACATTATAATTCATATTTATAAATTTCATTTATTAAATGAATTTATTTCCAAATCTTTGGTTATACCATTATTTCCTCATTTCAATTACCATAACAACAATGATAATAATTTAATATTATCACTTTCTAACAACCAAACAACCATATGTACTTATAATAATTTACGAAAAATTATTTCTTTCATATATAAAAATAATTTTGGGCAAAATTATTTCATTTATCCACTTTTAAAAACAATACTGTGTCGGTTTTACTAGTTTAAGAGTTTAGAAATCCTTATCGATATAATTGTCCAGACTACATCGACCAGAATTTATAAACACTCAACCGATAAGTCAACACAATATAAAACAATTTATATTCACTAACAAATATGTGCTCATATCTACTGATACACTCAAACTCATTCTAGAGCACGGAATAAGATAATAATGACGGTGTTGGTAAAAATAGTGTTGATTTTTTTTTAAATTTTCAATCTGCTGATTTCAACCATCAAAATTTGGACTATATCAGATAAAGATGGTGTTGGTGTTGAAAGAAATGGTTATACTAAAATTGGATTCAATATACTAAAATGAAATTGGTAGGTGCTATATTAAATGAATAGCGAACTGTTCATTTAAGCATTTATACTTTTATTTATATTGAAAGTTTATCATTCAATTATCAAGCATTTCAATCTCCAATGAAAACAACATTACGACAAGGAAGAGAAAAATGAACACTAATTCGTCGTTTGGATAATGATTGCAATTTCATCTATATATTTAATTGTAATTGAAATGATGCATTTGTATTCTCAGTTAAATGCATGGATATGCAAATCAAACCCATAAAACCCCTACTTATGATTCATGTAAATTCGACAAACAATAAATTCCAATTATCGATGCAAATTATAAACATCTAAAGCATGCTGTTAAATTTGTTAAAATAACCTCTTTCTTGCATTCAAAATTGTTGCAAGCAGCATCAACAATTGAAAACAATGGGCTCAAATTGAGAGCACTAATTAGGAGGAACAACTTCCAACCGAGAGCCATAGGTAATAGTGAGAACGATTTGACAACGAGCAAGAAGGCATCCGAAGTGGCAGGCTCAGTAGGGTAGAATGAAGAGAGGCAAACAATTTGGGGAAGAAGATCGGTCGCGGTTCAATAGCACTAGAGCTTTGATGGAAGAAAAATGCGTTTGTTTGGGTTTTGGGTAAAATGATACGTTGGAGTGATCTGTTAAGTCCGCAGGTGGGTTTTGATATTTTTAGGGAAAAAGCATTTGGTAACCGATTGTTAATCAATAGCAAAGCGAAAATTGTTAATTAAATAGTTTGTGTTATCTTATGCAAAATTAGGTTAGATAAAACAAATAAAATGTATTTATTACCCTCGTAGTATGGGTATTTCTATTATTTATTTTGGTTTTATCCAAAACAATATGAGGTTTTAAAATAATCAATTTTATATTTTAAAATTATTAACTCTAAAATAAAATTATCAAAATATCAAAAGTCGTTAAAATTTATAATATATATAGTACGTAACAATGATATAAATTTGATTAAAACTGACAACTAGTTATGTGTTAAAGATAAACAATACTAATTTATTTCCTCAACTTTTATACTATAAATGCATTTTATAAAACAATTATGGTCACAAATCTCTATCAAATTTGCTATAGAATAATGATGAAAATGATTATTTTTATATTAATTTCCTTAAATTCCTTAAATTGTAGGATTAAGCAATATACCTAAAATATTTAATAGAGTACTGAAAACAAAATGTAAAAAATAAAGAACACAAGATATGTCCAACTTGGTTATAATATCTATTGCCCATTCATGCCCCTAAACTATTATTAGAATTAAATATTAAAATGCTTACAGGTAGTAAACTCGGAGACATTGCTACTCTAATTCTATTCATAATAATTCTACTTGAACTCAATTCCCTCGTATTAGATCCCCAAAATACAACAAGTAGCTAAAAAATTTCTAGTGTTCAAAGAAAATGAAAAAAAAATATAATTAAAAAGTTAAATAGAAACTCCCTCAAGTATCACGTGCACATGCCCACTTCAGCCCACACTCTCTCCTCTTTATATTTCCTTTTAATTTCCTTCTTCAAAAAGAAAGCGATTCTCCCCAAAAGCTTCACAAAAAATTTCAATGCAAAGCAAAAAGTGCTGCCTTCAATCTATACTTGCTGCCGTCTAAAATTTGATGTTGGTGTTTGAAGTTTTGGGTGTTGATGGGTGAAGTTTTGCATGTTGATGGGTGAAGGAGGCAAGCTTGCTTATGAATTGATTGTAAATAGGAGGAGTTCTATGATTCGGGACTGATCAATAGTTGATAGAAATAAAATTGATTTTGATTTGCTGATGATAATGAAGATGTATTGAGTAATGGTGATTTTGACGTGTAATGGAGCATTGTTTATGTAGGCCAGTGGAGGAATTGTATGTGTATAGAAAAATATGTGTGAGAGGATATATAGGGAAAGAAGATAATTTGTTTCCCTACATAGAAAATAGAATCCATATAATGGGAAATAAATTTTGTAATATCTTACAGAATATATCATCTGATTGTGTGTGTATTTCTTTGCTTTCATTTCTATTTATTTTCCTTTCTTTATATATACAGCATTTGATTGTGTGTGTATTACCTTTCTTTATATATTCACTTTATTGTTAAATGTCTATACATATATCAATAATCAGGTAGTGGAATCATTTCCATATTAAGGGATATCAAATCTTCACATGGCTAAGGATCAAAACTTGAAAGAAACATTAAAGAAAGCTAATCATTGTCGTTGTAGTATAGTGGTGAGTATTCCCGCCTGTCACGCTGGTGACCCGGGTTCGATCCCCGGCAACGGTGTTTGTTTTTTTTGGTCGAAGAGAGTATCAGTTGAAGTTGAACTTTATCCACCTTCATAAATTTCGTCGTTACAACATTTACAAACATCTGCAATTAGCTTATTTCTCTAGGATTGTTGTCTTATCTGCGCTTCATTATGTTTGAATAAATTTGATTCTCGTTTTTGTACGTCATCAAGATATACAAACACACTAGCATTCACAAATCATACAAGCCTGCTGTAGTAGTTTCTGTATTAGATGGAGTATAAACTTGTTTTCATAGCATGGTTGAATTCAACAATACAGTCCCTTATTGAATGTGTATCCAGGAAAATATTACCGAGTTTGACTGTCTACACACACACACACTCTAACATAATGAGAACAAACCAGTGTTTAAAAAACGTGATAATCATGATTAAACCAGTTTCAATTTGTGTATCTCATCTAATTATGTAGCAAAATCATTTGCTTCCAAGCAACTAGCTAACTAAAGTTATATCTATAGTCGCCTTTCTCAATTTCTACCAAAAAACAACAATTTTGCAATTAAGCTATTATGGAAAAATATAAATATTATAATTCAATTCCCTAAATTTATACCAACATTGCGTGGTAGGTCTATTGAATCAGTATCAACTAACTACAAACTTCAATCAACATATTTGAACTTGCAAATTAGAAAACTAACTTTTCTTGCACCAAATGATTTCCTCACAAAACTAAATGCTTCTTGAGGCAACATCACCGATCATACAACGTTAAAAAAAACAAACCATCAAAGTCAGCACGAAACCCATAACAAAATACAGAACTCACTCGCAGGAAATTAGAGATGGGCCAAGCAATTCAGCTGAATCAGCAGAAGAATCCTTGCCTTGACCTTCGCCCAGTAACTATAATAGTTTCCAAAATCCTTTGTCCGGACTGGATTAGGGATTTTGGCAGCTTTTCTCCAACGGGTACTGGCATCTTCCATTTACCTTTCCGCATCCGATTAAGGATTCGGCTTGAAGTGTGGATGAGAAATTGCTAGGGTTAGGGGTCCAGGAAAATCAGGATGAAAATGGCGGGAATTCAGAAGTATTGGGGAAGTGCGGCGATTGGATGATGGCCCAAAAATGTTGTGAGGCCCAAAATATAATAGCATGTGTATATTCGTTACTGTAACCTTTTGGCATTTGACGGGTTTTTTATGGTTTTGTTCACGAGGGATGTCGCACTTGCACAAAGCTTCACATAGGTAAACCAAGTCAAGAAATCATTCAGATGTTCGTCACGAAATAAGTGTAATGTTATAAGAAGAGTGCGTGAAAAATGATCGGACAACCGTTAAAGTTTTGTCGATCCCAACACTTTAGTTAATTTTTATGACTTGAAAACTCGTGTCATATAGCTTTGTATTTAAATTTAAGCATGTATATGAATATGCCAATCCAAATCTAACGTTCTTCTATTTTTTTTTGTCTAAGATAAATAACGCTAGAGTTCATCAGTTAACCGTCATAAATGAAAATACAAAACATTATTTAGTGAAATAAATGAATAAATAAATTGTTATGGCAATATCAACAACCATTGTTTACTATTAAAAAAAACAAAACTAAAAATGTAATGAAATAACAAACCATTAAAAGAAAATTCTCAATGATTGCATTTTCCCGCCTTATTTGACTATGTTTGTTTCATGTCCGCCCTTGACGGGTTTCTTCATCAGCCTCAAATAACGAGTAATTTGCGAGGATCTATGAATGCATTGTGCAATCAAATATTCATCAATAATGTGGAAAACTCTGAAAATGGAACAGTAAAAAACGTAGAGATTTAGATTGTTCAACCCTTGAGGGATCTACGTCCACTATGAATTGATATTTTACTGCTTTAGAGCTTCGAATTTTACAACGGCTCTACAGGGTTTGTAGTACTATTCAGTTTCTCATAATTTGTTTCTTTCTCAATTGAGAAGAAAGAATTTTATAGAGCGGTTAATGTAACGACCTGTATTTTTAACGATGGATATTTAAATAATTGATCTAAATATAGAATCGTTAATTAATTGACAATCCAAAAAAAAAATGATTTTTCGCGTACAGTTGAATTAGGACTCGAGACCACTTCCGCTGAGTCCGGATCGACGTTGCAAATTAGGATGAATATAAACATCGCTATATTTCGAGATAAGACGATCTGATGGCCAAAACGATTTCGAAATGCGCAAAATTGTCATCCTGAAGCGTTGTCTAGAGTAGTTGTGAAATTTTTACCATTAAGACCGAAAAAATGAGATAATATACGCAAATGAGTTTCGTTGTGATCGGATGCGCCATGTGATCGTCCGAGCTCGAAACGTACGGCAATTTATGTGAGAAATCAAATAAATCGAATATTATATTAATATATTACAAATCCTCACTTAACCGTCTTTCTCACGTTCATTTTATTGTTCGATTAATTCATCCAAAAAATGGTCGGTACTCTCTAAACCCATTCAAATATCAAAATTCAGCGATTCACTCCATTATAAATCATGAAACCAACTCCGTTGAGCTCGTATCGAAGAGAGCTTCGAACCCATATGGATATTGAAAGGTGCGACACCGACTGGGAAGATCGACCTAGTGTGGATGGTGACTAGGGTTAGACATCATCAGCAATTGAAGAGGCGATAGGCAAATCGGAGGACACCGTCGTGTTTCTCTTGTCGAATAGCACCTCTCTGTGTCAACGGTTCTTGGTACGACCCTTAATTGTGAAATGCGGCATTTCCTGTAGCCGCATGACCTCATCAGGTCGTGAATTGCATCTCTTAGTCAAGCATTAAGAAGTGGATGCCATCGCGGAGAGATCGTGCAGTGTGATGCGTGGCCGAAGACGGCACGACGTTTCGTCGAGAAATGAAGGAGAATGGCAGGAGAGAAGATTATCAGGGTTGGGTTGACATGCACAAACATATACGTATAGGAAATTGTCAAATTGGGGAAGAAGGATTTAGTGTTAATTAAGGTAATTTACTTTTAATTAAGTTAACTAATTATTTTGTTAATCTCAAATCTTATAAAACTCATATCTTTTACGTACAAGGTCCATTTTGGATGCGGTTTTTTGCGCTGCACTCATGATGGAGGGCTCTACGACTTGACATTAGTTTGGTCAGCTTTTGTTGAGGTGAGTGATATTGTCTCTCATGATACTGTGATTGTTGGAATATCATAAAAACGGTATTTTGAAATGATTTCCAATTTTAAAATGTGATTTAATTATGTATGACACCTATTTGGTTTTTACAAAAGAGATTAAAAGTACTTTAAAATGGTTTTAAATCAAATATCACATTTTTTCATTGACATGCTATTTTAGAAAATTGCTAATTTTAGTTTATCTTTAATAGAAATCCCCCGTTGGTTGATATAGATGCATTATACACGTATATTATATTGGATGTATGTATGCTTCTTGGTTGGATGTATGCTTGTTCAATTGTTTTGGTTGTAAACATTGGTTTATTGGCGATCCAGCATTGAGAATATTATGTGCGTTAGGGTTTTGTACCTGTTGATTGGAAACCAAAACGAAAGAGATAAGTTATAGAAGAGTACTGAAATGCATGCTAACGACCTGAAGATGGAAGACGATGGACTGGGACGGACTTCGGACATCTGGATGGATGCCAGATGTTTTCATTTGGTTTGTACTTTTTCATTTTTGGTTACGTACATGATCAAAGTGGTTGGTGTTGGCCACTATAGAGTGGTCTATCCCTATCACTGTTGATAATGGTCGATTTGGCCGATCTTTAGCCTGGATGGTGAAGTGGCTTCGAGGAGCGCGGTATGGTTGTTTGTTCGTGCGGCCAACTTTGGGTCTGGATGTTATTGCTTTACGATGAGTGACTCCAGTAATCCCAACAAAGTGACATTTCGACATGATAGTTTCAAGCCTTAAGATGGTAGCTCGTTGGTGCATGGAGTTAGATTCAGAGGTCGGAGGCTTAATGTCGAAAGGAGTCATGATTGTTTTCCGCATGGGCAGGTTCTTTAGGTGTGGCCCATGAATAGAATGTTGAATGGTTCTATCGTGGAAATGGGTGAAGCAATGAAGAGCTTGGATACACATGTCAAGGGATCGTTGGTACTTGAAATGTTTCTGTTGTACCAAGACAGAGCAGGGTTATTATGGGGACACCTATAGGTACTTTGTTCGGTTACCCCGAGTCGGTTGATTGGATCCTTATAACCTAGGCCGGTTGATTGGGTCTAGTATCCAACTTTGAGCAGCGATTCACGTATCTAGCTTCGGGCTACGAGATATGCGAGTACAACTGAAAATAGAGATTTACCCACCCTAGGCAGTTGAAAGGTCATACAAGTTATCGTACATCTAAAGCACGCTAAGTGACAGTTAGTATTGTTTGATTGATGCTACATTAATTCCGGTTGCTTCACTAGCCACCTATCACTCTAGTGATGTCACATGATGTAGGTTTATGGATAGGGATACCTAGGCACCCCGACATTACTTAGTATAGAGTACCCCTTATGATATTGGTAGAGTAGCATATTATTATAATGACCCTAATTTTAACAAACATTATTTAGGACATTTGATTAGATAAACTAAATGAAATAATGTAGATAGTTAAGGGATGTATAAGCAAAAGAGAATTAAAAATAAGCAAGTAGGAGGAATATGGTAAGGATAAAATGGGAACATCCTTCATTCTAATACCATAAACCCTTCCATTTTTCATTCCCTGTTCATTTTAACATTCACAAACAAAACTAAAAATCTAAGGGAGCTCGATCGGCCACCATTAAGGAGATTCAAGAAGAAGAAAAGCTAGGATTCAAGTAGAAAACATAAGAAAATCAATCAAAGGGAATATCTCAAACACTAAGCTAAGGTGAATAATTTGATTTACATCTCACTTTTGAAAATGATCTCGGTTTCATGGTTTGATCCGAACTATTTTGCAAATATATGTCATATTATGTTTATTTAAATGGATATATACGCTTGTTGATGATTTTTATGAAATCATATGGATTTATGATATGTTTAAATAAGAGAACCTATTAAATGAATCCAAATGAGTTGCGTTTTTGATATACGATCAAAAACATTATTTTAAAGTAGGTTTCAAGTTTCATGATTTTCTAAGCAATTGTGGATTTATTATGAATTTTCTATAAGAGAAAATAGTTGGTATTGGGTTTAAATTATTTAAGGTAATTATATAATGATTTTGGGTATGAAATTTATACATGATACAAAACACATTAAAAGTGAATTATTGTGATTTTTGGAAAATTTTCCTATGTATTTTACTATGTATAAAATTATTTAAGTTAACGGACTTAAACGTTTTATATGTTTCATCAAGGAAAGTGGCTTATTTGCTCAAAAAAGTTTTAAATTGTTAATTTTGAATTCGGCAGCCTTTTTCGAAAGAATTGGCAACCAATCCTATTTTGACGAATTAGGCAAGTTAGATGAAAAAGAATTACTTTGAAAGGCATAAAACCAGTTTTGTTTCGATTTACAACTTTGCCACTTTCATTACTTGCTTTCGTCCACATGCCCAAAAGGCCTTTCGCATCCATTCGAAACCAATGTACATGGTATCAAGCAATTGAAAGGAAGTGTAATGGAGAAAGGTGAAAGGGACCGTGTCGAAGGCATGCTTTCGAAGGGGTTGCTTTTAACTTTTCTTTGTTTTTAAAAAGAGGCTTTCGAACAAGTTGCGGCTTGCCTTTGTTCTTGAAATGAGCTTTCGAAAGAGTTGCCGCTTACTTCTGTTTTAAAAGAAGATTTTGAAAGAATAGTCGCGTTTGAACCTACTATATACCCATGCTGTCGTATTCATACCTTTCAAATTAGTTAAGATCATTTTTCTTTATAGCCTTAACAATGTATTCGAAAGGGGTGCTTTCGCCTTTTTGTAACATTCCCCTACTTGGAGGCCCAAAACTAATGGTTATGGATGATGCAGTCATCCATAATTATTAATCTTTGACGATCAAATACGGCGGTGCTAGATTCATTGATACACGGATCATAAGACAATAGAGAAAATTTAACGATTCAAAAACATATTTCCACATTCCATTCAAAACATTCCATGTTCATTGCATAATCCCAAAACATTAACCACATTCAGCAAAATATAATTATTACACATATACCAAGAGTGACATATGACAATGCCCCCTTGGTTGATCAGATTATATAATAAGGCTAATAAATCTGCCTTTGCATCCAAATACACAGCGAAAAAAGATAACTCTAAATAACTAACTGCCTCATGCATGCCTTCGGAAGCTTTATTCGTCTAAGAAGAGAACCCAAAAACTTTAAATCTCAAACTACTCAAAATCAATTAAGTACTCGAGAGTTTAAGTGGAAAACAAAAACTTCGAGTCAGACATAAAGCCTGGTATGAATGATAATCTAACATCTCAATCCTTCTAGATATCTAGTGAAAATCATTTTCCCAAATAATATCACTATTATTTCTCCAAAACCATTGAAAATCATTTTCAAACTCAAAAGGAATTAAATTTTCAAATTCCAAATCCTTTCAACTCATATTCAAACATTACTCTGGAATTTTACCTCATTTTAATTATAAATCACATTATGATTCATATTTATAAATTTCATTTATTAAATGAATTTATTTCCAAATCTTTGGTTATACCATTATTTCCTCATTTCAATTACCATAACAACAATGATAATAATTTAATATTATCACTTTCTAACAACCAAACAACCATATGTACTTATAATAATTTACGAAAAATTATTTCTTTCATATATAAAAATAATTTTGGGCAAAATTATTTCATTTATCCACTTTTAAAAACAATATTGTGTCGGTTTTACTAGTTTAAGAGTTTAGAAATCCTTATCGATATAATTGTCCAGACTACATCAACCAGAATTTATAAACACTCAACCGATAAGTCAACACAATATAAAACAATTTATATTCACTAACAAATATGTGCTCATATCTACTGATACACTCAAACTCATTCTAGAGCACGGAATAAGATAATAATGACGGTGTTGGTAAAAATAGTGTTGAATTTTTTTTTAAATTTTCAATCTGCTGATTTCAACCATCAAAATTTGGACTATATCAGATAAAGATGGTGTCGGTGTTGAAAGAAATGGTTATACTAAAATTGGATTCAATATACTAAAATGAAATTGGTAGGTGCTACATTAAATGAATAGCGAACTGTTCATTTAAGCATTTATACTTTTATTTATATTGAAAGTTTATCATTCAATTATCAAGCATTTCAATCTCCAATGAAAACAACATTACGACAAGGAAGAGAAAAATGAACACTAATTCGTCGTTTGGATAATGATTGCAATTTCATCTATATATTTAATTGTAATTGAAATGATGCATTTATATTCTCAGTTAAATGCATGGATATGCAAATCAAACCCATAAAACCCCAACTTACGATTCATGTAAATTCGACAAACAATAAATTCCAATTATCGATGCAAATTATAAACATCTAAAGCATGCTGTTAAATTTGTTAAAATAACCTCTTTCTTGCATTCAAAATTGTTGCAAGCAGCATCAACAATTGAAAACAATGGGCTCAAATTGAGAGCACTAATTAGGAGGAACAACTTCCAACCGAGAGCCACAGGTAATAGTGAGAACGATTTGACAACGAGCAAGAAGGCATCCGAAGTGGCAGGCTCAGTAGGGTAGATTGAAGAGAGGCAAAACAATTTGGGGAAGAAGATCGGTCGCGGTTCAATAGCACTAGGGCTTTGATGGAAGAAAATTGCGTTTGTTTGGGTTTTGGGTAAAATGATACGTTGGAGTGATCTGTTAAGTCCGTAGGTGGGTTTTGATATTTTTAGGGAAAAAGCATTTGGTAACCGATTGTTAATCAATAGCAAAGCGAAAATTGTTAATTAAATAGTTTGTGTTATCTTATGCAAAATTAGGTTAGATAAAACAAATAAAATGTATTTATTACCCTCGTAGTATGGGTATTTCTATTATTAATTTTGGTTTTATCCAAAACAATATGAGGTTTTAAAATAATCAATTTTATATTTTAAAATTATTAACTCTAAAATAAAATTATCAAAATATCAAAAGTCGTTAAAATTTATAATATATATAGTACGTAACAATGATATAAATTTGATAAAAACTGACAACTAGTTATGTGTTAAAGATAAACAATACTAATTTATTTCCTCAACTTTTATACTATAAATGCATTTTATAAAACAATTTTGGTCACAAATCTCTATCAAATTTGCTATAGAATAATGATGAAAATGATTATTTTTATATTAATTTCCTTAAATTCCTTAAATTGTAGGATTAAGCAATATACCTAAAATATTTAATAGAGTACTGAAAACAAAATGTAAAAAATAAAGAACACAAGATATGTCCAACTTGGTTATAATATCTATTGCCCATTCATGCCCCTAAAACTATTATTAGAATTAAATATTAAAATGCTTACAGGTAGTAAACTCGGAGACACTGCTACTCTAATTCTATTCATAATAATTCTACTTGAACTCAATTCCCTCGTATTAGATCCCCAAAATACAACAAGTAGCTAAAAAATTTCAAGTGTTCAAAGAAAATGAAAAAAAAAATATAATTAAAAAGTTAAATAGAAACTCCCTCAAGTATCACAGGCACATGCCCACTTCAGCCCACGCTCTCTCCTCTTTATATTTCTTTTTAATTTCCTTTTTCAAAAAGAAAGCGATTCTCCCCAAAAGCTTCACAAAAAATTTCAATGCAAAGCAGAAAGTGCTGCCTTCAATCTAAACTTGCTGCCGTCTAAAAGTTGATGTTGGTGTTTGAAGTTTTGGGTGTTGATGGGTGAAGTTTTGCATGTTGATGGGTGAAGGAGGCAAGCTTGCTTATGAATTGATTGTAAATAGGAGGAGCTCTATGATTCGGACTGATCAATAGTTGATAGAAATAAAATTGATTTTGATTTGCTGATGATAATGAAGATGTATTGAGTAATGGTGATTTTGACGTGTAATGGAGCATTGTTTATGTAGGCCAGTGGAGGAATTGTATGTGTATAGAAAAATATGTGTGAGAGGATATATAGGGAAAGAAGATAATTTGTTTCCCTACATAGAAAATAGAATCCATATAATGGGAAATAAATTTTGTAATATCTTACAGAATATATCATCTGATTGTGTGTGTATTTCTTTGCTTTCATTTCTATTTATTTTCCTTTCTTTATATATACAGCATTTGATTGTGTGTGTATTACCTTTCTTTATATATTCACTTTATTGTTAAATGTCTATACATATATCAATAATCAGGTAATGGAATCATTTCCATATTAAGGGATATCAAATCTTCACATGGCTAAGGATCAAAACTTGAAAGAAACATTAAAGAAAGCCAATCATTGTCGTTGTAGTATAGTGGTGAGTATTCCCGCCTGTCACGCGGGTGACCCGGGTTCGATCCCCGGCAACGGCGTTTGTTTTTTTTTGGTCGAAGAGAGTATCAGTTGAAGTTGAACTTTATCCACCTTCATAAATTTCATCGTTACAACATTTACAAACATCTGCAATTAGCTTATTTCTCTAGGATTGTTGTCTTATCTGCGCTTCATTATGTTTGAATAAATTTGATTCTCGTTTTTGTACGTCATCAAGATATACAACCACACTAGCATTCACAAATCATACAAGCCTGCTGTAGTAGTTTTTGTATTAGATGGAGTATAAACTTGTTTTCATAGCATGGTTGAATTCAACAATACAGTCCCTTATTGAATGTGTATCCAGGAAAATATTACCGAGTTTGACTGTCTACACACACACACTCTAACATAATGAGAACAAACCAGTGTTTAAAAAACGTGATAATCATGATTAAACCAGTTTCAATTTGTGTATCTCATCTAATTATGTAGCAAAATCATTTTCTTCCAAGCAACTAGCTAACTAAAGTTATATCTATAGTCGCCTTTCTCAATTTCTACCAAAAAACAACAATTTTGCACTTAAGCTATTATGGACAAATATAAATATTATAATTCAATTCCCTAAATTTATACCAACATTGCGTGGTAGGTCTTATGAATCAGTATCAACTAACTACAAACTTCAATCAACATATTTGAACTTGCAAATTAGAAAACTAACTTTTCTAGCACCAAATGATTTCCTTAAATGCTTCTTGAGGCAACATCACCGATCATACAACGTTAAAAAAAACAAACCATCAAAGTCAACACGAAACCCATAACAAAATACAGAACTCACTCGCAGGAAATTAGAGATGGGCCAAGCAATTCAGCTGAATCAGCAGAAGAATCCTTGCCTTGACCTTCGCCCAGTAACTATAACAGTTTCCAAAATCCTTTGTCCGGATTGGATTAGGGATTTCGGCAGCTTTTCTCCAACGGGTACTGGCATCTTCCATTTACCTTTCCGCATCCGATTAAGGATTCGGCTTGAAGTGTGGATGAGAAATTGCTAGGGTTAGGGGTCCAGGAAAATCAGGATGAAAATGGCGGGAATTCAGAAGTATTGGGGAAGTGCGGCGATTGGATGATGGCCCAAAAATGTTGTGAGGCCCAAAATATAATAGCATGTGTATATTCGTTACTGTAACCTTTTGGCATTTGAAGGGTTTTTTATGGTTTTGTTCACGAGGGATGTCGCACTTGCACAAAGCTTCACATAGGTAAACCAAGTCAAGAAATCATTCAGATGTTCGTCACGAAATAAGTGTAATGTTATAAGAAGAGTGCGTGAAAAATGATCGGACAACCGTTAAAGTTTTGTCGATCCCAACACTTTAGTTAATTTTTATGACTTGAAAACTCGTGTCATATAGCTTTGTATTTAAATTTAAGCATGTATATGGATATGCCAATCCAAATCTAACGTTCTTCTATTTTTTTTGTCTAAGATAAATAACGCTTGTGTTCATCAGTTAACCGTCATAAATGAAAATACAAAACATTATTTACTGAAATAAATGAATAAATAAATTGTTATGGAAATATCAACAACCATTGTTTACTATTAAAAAAACAAAACTAAAAATGTAATGAAATAACAAACCATTAAAAGAAAATTCTCAATGATTGCATTTTCCCGCCTCATTTGACTATGTTTGTTTCATGTCCGCCATTGACGGGTTTCTTCATCAACCTCAAATAACGAGTAATTTGCGAGGATCTATGAATGCATTGTGCAATCAAATATTCATCAATAATGTGGAAAACTCTGAAAATGGAACAGTAAAAAACGTAGAGATTTAGATTGTTCAACCCTTGAGGGATCTACGTCCACTATGAATTGATATTTTACTGCTTTAGAGCTTCGAATTTTACAACGGCTCTACAGGGTTTGTAGTACTATTCAGTTTCTCATAATTTGTTTCTTTCCCATTTGAGAAGAAAGAATTTTATAGAGCGGTTAATGTAACGACCTGTATTTTTAACGATGGATATTTAAATAATTGATCTAAATATAGAATCGTTAATTAATTGACAATCCAAAAAAAAAATGATTTTTCGCGTACAGTTGAATTAGGACTCGAGACCACTTCCGCTGAGTCCGGATCGACGTTGCAAATTAGGATGAATATAAACATCGCTATATTTCGAGATAAGACGATCCGATGGCCAAAACGATTTCGAAATGCGCAAAATTGTCATCCTGAAGCGTTGTCTAGAGTAGTTGTGAAATTTATACCATTAAGACCGGAAAAATGAGATAATATACGCAAATGAGTTTCGTTGTGATCGGATGCGCCATGTGATCGTCCGAGCTCGAAACGTACGGCAATTTATGTGAGAAATCAAATAAATCGAATATTATATTAATATATTACAAATCCTCACTTAACCGTCTTTCTCACGTTCATTTTATTGTTCGATTAATTCATCCAAAAAATGGTCGGTACTCTCTAATCCTATTCAAATATCAAAATTCAGCGATTCACTCCATTATAAATCATGAAACCAACTCCGTTGAGCTCGTATCGAAGAGAGCTTCGAACCCATATGGATATTGAAGGGTGCGACACCGACTGGGAAGATCGACCTAGTGTGGATGGTGACTAGGGTTAGACTTCATCAGCAATTGAAGAGGCGATAGGCAAATCAGAGGACACCGTCGTGTTTCTCTTGTCGAATAGCACCTCTCTGTGTCAACGGTTCTTGGTACGACCCTTAATTGTGAAATGCGACATTTCCTGTAGCCGCATGACCTCATCAAGTCGTGAATTGCATCTCTTAGTCAAGCATTAAGAAGTGCATGCCATCGCGGAGAGATCGTGCAGTGTGATGCGTGGCCGAAGACGGCACGACGTTTCGTCGAGAAATGAAGGAGAATGGCAGGAGAGAAGATTATCAGGGTTGGGTTGACATGCACAAACATATACGTATAGGAAATTGTCAAATTGGGGAAGAAGGATTTAGTGTTAATTAAGGTAATTTACTTTTAATTAAGTTAACTAATTATTTTGTTAATCTCAAATCTTATAAAACTCATATCTTTTACGTACAAGGTCCATTTTGGATGCGGTTTTTTGCGCTGCACTCATGATGGAGGGCTCTATGACTTGACATTAGTTTGGTCAGCTTTTGTTGAGGTGAGTGATATTGTCTCTCATGATACTGTGATTGTTGGAATATAATAAAAACGGTATTTTGAAATGATTTCCAATTTTAAAATGTGATTTAATTATGTATGACACCTATTTGGTTTTTACAAAAGAGATTAAAAGTACTTTAAAACGGTTTTAAATCAAATATCACATTTTTTCATTGACATGCTATTTTAGAAAATTGCTAATTTTAGGTTGTCTTTAATATAAATCCCCCGTTGGTTGATATAGATGCATTATACACGTATATTATATTGGATGTATGTATGCTTGTTGGTTGGATGTATGCTTGTTCAATTGTTTTGGTTGTAAACATTGGTTTATTGGCGATCCAGCGTTGAGAATATTATGTGCGTTAGGGTTTTGTACCTGTTGATTGGAAACCAAAACGAAAGAGATAAGTTATAGAAGAGTACTGAAATGCATGCTAACGACCTGAAGATGGAAGATGATGGACTGGGACGGACTTCGGACATCCGGATGGATGCCAGATGTTTTCATTTGGTTTGTACTCATCCATTTTTGGTTACGTACATGATCAAAGTGGTTGGTGTTGGCCACTATAGAGTGGTCTGTCCCCATCACTGTTGATAATGGTCATTTTGGCCGATCTTTAGCCTGGATGGTGAAGTGGCTTCGAGGAGCGCG
Organism: Allium cepa; assembly: GCA_030765085.1. Taxonomy (NCBI): domain Eukaryota; kingdom Viridiplantae; phylum Streptophyta; class Magnoliopsida; order Asparagales; family Amaryllidaceae; genus Allium; species Allium cepa. Next base: position 964,365,864 of record CM060928.1, read on the forward strand.
GTATGGTTGTTTGTTCGTGCGGCCAACTTTGGGTCTGGATGTTATTGCTTTACGATGAGTGACTCCAGTAATCCCAACAAAGTGACATTTCGAAATGATAGTTTCAAGCCTTAAGATGGTAGCTCGTTGGTGCATGGAGTTAGATTCAGAGGCCGGAGGCTTAATGTCGAAAGGAGTCATGATTGTTTTCCGCATGGGCAGGTTCTTTAGGTGTGGCCCATGAATAGAATGTTGAATGGTTCTATCGTGGAAATGAGTGAAGCTATGAAGAGCTTGGATACACATGTCAAGGGATCGTTGGTACTTGAAATGTTTCTGTTGTACCAAGACAGAGCAGGGGTATTGTGGGGACACCTATAGGTACTTTGTTCGGTTACCCTGAGTCGGTTGATTGGATCCTTATAACCTAGGCCGGTTGATTGGGTCTAGTATCCAACTTTGAGCAGCGATGCACGTATCTAGCTTCGGGCTACGCAATACGCGAGTACAACTGAAAATAGAGATTTACCCACCCTAGGCAGTTGAAAGGTCATACAAGTTATCGTACATCTAAAGCACGCAAAGTGACAGTTAGTATTGTTTGATTGATGCTATATTAATTCCGGTTGCTTCACTAGCCACCTATCACTCTAGTGATGTCACATGATGTAGGTTTATGGATAGGGATACCTAGGCACCCCGACATTGTACTTAGTATAGAGCACCCCTTGTGATATTGGTAGAGTAGCATATTATTATAATGACCCTAATTTTAACAAACATTATTTAGGACATTTGATTAGATACACTAAATGAAATAATGTAGATAGTTAAGGGATGTATAAGCAAAAGAGAATTAAAAATAAGCAAGTAGGAGGAATATGGTAAGGATAAAATGGGAACATCCTTCATTCTAATACCATAAACCCTTCCATTTTTCATTCCCTGTTCATTTTAACATTCACAAACAAAACTAAAAATCTAAGGGAGCTCGATCGGCCACCATTAAGGAGATTCAAGAAGAAGAAAAGCTAGGATTCAAGTAGAAAAAATAAGAAAATAAATCAAAGGGAATATCTCAAACACTAAGCTAAGGTGAATAATTTGATTTACATCTCACTTTTGAAAATGATCTCGGTTTCATGGTTTGATCCGAACTATTTTGCAAATATATGTCATATTATGTTTATTTAAATGGATATATACGCTTGTTGATGATTTTTATGAAATCATATGGATTTATGATATGTTTAAATAAGAGAACTTATTAAATGAATCCAAATGAGTTGCGTTTTTGATATATGATCAAAAACATTATTTTAAAGTAGGTTTCAAGTTTCATGATTTTCTAAGCAATTGTGGATTTATTATGAATTTTCTATAAGAGAAAATAGTTGGTATTGGGTTTAAATTATTTAAGGTAATTATATAATGATTTTGGGTATGAAATTTATACATGATACAAAACACATTAAAAGTGAATTATTGTGATTTTTGGAAAATTTTCCTATGTATTTTACTATGTATAAAATTATTTAAGTTAACGGACTTAAACATTTTATATGTTTTATCAAGGAAAGTGGCTTATTTGCTCAAAAAAGTTTTAAATTGTTAATTTTGAATTCGGCAGCCTTTTTCGAAAGAATTGGCAACCAATCCTATTTTGACGAATTAGGCAAGTTAGATGAAAAAGAATTACTTTGAAAGGCATAAAACCAGTTTTATTTCGATTTACAACTTTGCCACTTTCATTACTTGATTTCGTCCACATGCCCAAAAGGCCTTTCGCATCCATTCGAAACCAATGTACATGGTATCAAGCAATTGAAAGGAAGTGTATTGGAGAAAGGTGAAAGGGACCATGTCGAAGGCATGCTTTCGAAGGGGTTGCTTTTAACTTTTCTTTTTTTTTAAAAAGAGGCTTTCGAACAAGTTGCGGCTTGCCTATGTTCTTGAATTGAACTTTCGAAAGAGTTGCCGCTTACTTTGGTTTTAAAAGAAGATTTTGAAAGAATAGTCGCGTTTGAACCTATTGTATACCCATGCTGTCGTATTCATACCTTTCAAATTAGTTAAGATCATTTTTCTTTATAGCCTTAACAATGTATTCGAAAGGGGTGCTTTCGCCTTTTTGTAACATTCCCCTACTTGGAGTCCGAAAACTAATGGTTATGGATGTTGCAGTCATCCATAGTTATTAATCTTTGACGATCAAATACGGCGGTGCTAGATTCATTGATACACGGATCATAAGACAATAGAGAAAATTTAACAATTCAAAAACATATTTCCACATTCCATTCAAAACATTTCATGTTCATTGCATAATCCCAAAACATTAACCACATTCAGCAAAATATAATTATTACACATATACCAAGAGTGACATATGACAATGTCCCCTTGGTTGATCAGATTATATAATAAGGCTAATAAATCTGCCTTTGCATCCAAATACACAGCGAAAAAAGATAACTCTAAATAACTAACTGCCTCATGCATGCCTTCGGAAGCTTTATTCGTCTAAGAAGAGAACCCGAAAACTTTAAATCTCGAACTACTCAAAATCAATTAAGTACCCGAGAGTTTAAGTGGAAAACAAAAACTTCAAGTCAGACATAAAGCCTGGTATGAATGATAATCTAACATCTCAATCCTTCTAGATATCTGGTGAAAATCATTTTCCCAAATAATATCACTATTATTTCTCCAAAACCATTGAAAATCATTTTCAAACTCAAAAGGAATTAAATTTTCAAATTCCAAATCCTTTCAACTCATATTCAAACATTACTCTGGAATTTTACCTCATTTTAATTATAAATCACATTATAATTCATATTTATAAATTTCATTTATTAAATGAATTTATTTCCAAATCTTTGGTTATACCATTATTTCCTCATTTCAATTACCATAACAACAATGATAATAATTTAATATTATCACTTTCTAACAACCAAACAACCATATGTACTTATAATAATTTACGAAAAATTATTTCTTTCATATATAAAAATAATTTTGGGCAAAATTATTTCATTTATCCACTTTTAAAAACAATACTGTGTCGGTTTTACTAGTTTAAGAGTTTAGAAATCCTTATCGATATAATTGTCCAGACTACATCGACCAGAATTTATAAACACTCAACCGATAAGTCAACACAATATAAAACAATTTATATTCACTAACAAATATGTGCTCATATCTACTGATACACTCAAACTCATTCTAGAGCACGGAATAACATAATAATGACGGTGTTGGTAAAAATAGTGTTGATTTTTTTTTAAATTTTCAATCTGCTGATTTCAACCATCAAAATTTGGACTATATCAGATAAAGATGGTGTTGGTGTTGAAAGAAATGGTTATACTAAAATTGGATTCAATATACTAAAATGAAATTGGTAGGTGCTATATTAAATGAATAGCGAACTGTTCATTTAAGCATTTATACTTTTATTTATATTGAAAGTTTATCATTCAATTATCAAGCATTTCAATCTCCAATGAAAACAACATTACGACAAGGAAGAGAAAAATGAACACTAATTCGTCGTTTGGATAATGATTGCAATTTCATCTATATATTTAATTGTAATTGAAATGATGCATTTGTATTCTCAGTTAAATGCATGGATATGCAAATCAAACCCATAAAACCCCTACTTATGATTCATGTAAATTCGACAAACAATAAATTCCAATTATCGATGCAAATTATAAACATCTAAAGCATGCTGTTAAATTTGTTAAAATAACCTCTTTCTTGCATTCAAAATTGTTGCAAGCAGCATCAACAATTGAAAACAATGGGCTCAAATTGAGAGCACTAATTAGGAGGAACAACTTCCAACCGAGAGCCATAGGTAATAGTGAGAACGATTTGACAACGAGCAAGAAGGCATCCGAAGTGGCAGGCTCAGTAGGGTAGAATGAAGAGAGGCAAACAATTTGGGGAAGAAGATCGGTCGCGGTTCAATAGCACTAGAGCTTTGATGGAAGAAAATTGCGTTTGTTTGGGTTTTGGGTAAAATGATACGTTGGAGTGATCTGTTAAGTCCGCAGGTGGGTTTTGATATTTTTAGGGAAAAAGCATTTGGTAACCGATTGTTAATCAATAGCAAAGCGAAAATTGTTAATTAAATAGTTTGTGTTATCTTATGCAAAATTAGGTTAGATAAAACAAATAAAATGTATTTATTACCCTCGTAGTATGGGTATTTCTATTATTTATTTTGGTTTTATCCAAAACAATATGAGGTTTTAAAATAATCAATTTTATATTTTAAAATTATTAACTCTAAAATAAAATTATCAAAATATCAAAAGTCGTTAAAATTTATAATATATATAGTACGTAACAATGATATAAATTTGATTAAAACTGACAACTAGTTATGTGTTAAAGATAAACAATACTAATTTATTTCCTCAACTTTTATACTATAAATGCATTTTATAAAACAATTATGGTCACAAATCTCTATCAAATTTGCTATAGAATAATGATGAAAATGATTATTTTTATATTAATTTCCTTAAATTCCTTAAATTGTAGGATTAAGCAATATACCTAAAATATTTAATAGAGTACTAAAAACAAAATGTAAAAAATAAAGAACACAAGATATGTCCAACTTGGTTATAATATCTATTGCCCATTCATGCCCCTAAACTATTATTAGAATTAAATATTAAAATGCTTACAGGTAGTAAACTCGGAGACATTGCTACTCTAATTCTATTCATAATAATTCTACTTGAACTCAATTCCCTCGTATTAGATCCCCAAAATACAACAAGTAGCTAAAAAATTTCTAGTGTTCAAAGAAAATGAAAAAAAAATATAATTAAAAAGTTAAATAGAAACTCCCTCAAGTATCACGTGCACATGCCCACTTCAGCCCACACTCTCTCCTCTTTATATTTCCTTTTAATTTCCTTCTTCAAAAAGAAAGCGATTCTCCCCAAAAGCTTCACAAAAAATTTCAATGCAAAGCAAAAAGTGCTGCCTTCAATCTATACTTGCTGCCGTCTAAAATTTGATGTTGGTGTTTGAAGTTTTGGGTGTTGATGGGTGAAGTTTTGCATGTTGATGGGTGAAGGAGGCAAGCTTGCTTATGAATTGATTGTAAATAGGAGGAGTTCTATGATTCGGGACTGATCAATAGTTGATAGAAATAAAATTGATTTTGATTTGCTGATGATAATGAAGATGTATTGAGTAATGGTGATTTTGACGTGTAATGGAGCATTGTTTATGTAGGCCAGTGGAGGAATTGTATGTGTATAGAAAAATATGTGTGAGAGGATATATAGGGAAAGAAGATAATTTGTTTCCCTACATAGAAAATAGAATCCATATAATGGGAAATAAATTTTGTAATATCTTACAGAATATATCATCTGATTGTGTGTGTATTTCTTTGCTTTCATTTCTATTTATTTTCCTTTCTTTATATATACAGCATTTGATTGTGTGTGTATTACCTTTCTTTATATATTCACTTTATTGTTAAATGTCTATACATATATCAATAATCAGGTAGTGGAATCATTTCCATATTAAGGGATATCAAATCTTCACATGGCTAAGGATCAAAACTTGAAAGAAACATTAAAGAAAGCTAATCATTGTCGTTGTAGTATAGTGGTGAGTATTCCCGCCTGTCACGCTGGTGACCCGGGTTCGATCCCCGGCAACGGTGTTTGTTTTTTTTGGTCGAAGAGAGTATCAGTTGAAGTTGAACTTTATCCACCTTCATAAATTTCGTCGTTACAACATTTACAAACATCTGCAATTAGCTTATTTCTCTAGGATTGTTGTCTTATCTGCGCTTCATTATGTTTGAATAAATTTGATTCTCGTTTTTGTACGTCATCAAGATATACAAACACACTAGCATTCACAAATCATACAAGCCTGCTGTAGTAGTTTCTGTATTAGATGGAGTATAAACTTGTTTTCATAGCATGGTTGAATTCAACAATACAGTCCCTTATTGAATGTGTATCCAGGAAAATATTACCGAGTTTGACTGTCTACACACACACACACTCTAACATAATGAGAACAAACCAGTGTTTAAAAAACGTGATAATCATGATTAAACCAGTTTCAATTTGTGTATCTCATCTAATTATGTAGCAAAATCATTTGCTTCCAAGCAACTAGCTAACTAAAGTTATATCTATAGTCGCCTTTCTCAATTTCTACCAAAAAACAACAATTTTGCAATTAAGCTATTATGGAAAAATATAAATATTATAATTCAATTCCCTAAATTTATACCAACATTGCGTGGTAGGTCTATTGAATCAGTATCAACTAACTACAAACTTCAATCAACATATTTGAACTTGCAAATTAGAAAACTAACTTTTCTTGCACCAAATGATTTCCTCACAAAACTAAATGCTTCTTGAGGCAACATCACCGATCATACAACGTTAAAAAAAACAAACCATCAAAGTCAGCACGAAACCCATAACAAAATACAGAACTCACTCGCAGGAAATTAGAGATGGGCCAAGCAATTCAGCTGAATCAGCAGAAGAATCCTTGCCTTGACCTTCGCCCAGTAACTATAATAGTTTCCAAAATCCTTTGTCCGGACTGGATTAGGGATTTTGGCAGCTTTTCTCCAACGGGTACTGGCATCTTCCATTTACCTTTCCGCATCCGATTAAGGATTCGGCTTGAAGTGTGGATGAGAAATTGCTAGGGTTAGGGGTCCAGGAAAATCAGGATGAAAATGGCGGGAATTCAGAAGTATTGGGGAAGTGCGGCGATTGGATGATGGCCCAAAAATGTTGTGAGGCCCAAAATATAATAGCATGTGTATATTCGTTACTGTAACCTTTTGGCATTTGACGGGTTTTTTATGGTTTTGTTCACGAGGGATGTCGCACTTGCACAAAGCTTCACATAGGTAAACCAAGTCAAGAAATCATTCAGATGTTCGTCACGAAATAAGTGTAATGTTATAAGAAGAGTGCGTGAAAAATGATCGGACAACCGTTAAAGTTTTGTCGATCCCAACACTTTAGTTAATTTTTATGACTTGAAAACTCGTGTCATATAGCTTTGTATTTAAATTTAAGCATGTATATGAATATGCCAATCCAAATCTAACGTTCTTCTATTTTTTTTTGTCTAAGATAAATAACGCTAGAGTTCATCAGTTAACCGTCATAAATGAAAATACAAAACATTATTTAGTGAAATAAATGAATAAATAAATTGTTATGGCAATATCAACAACCATTGTTTACTATTAAAAAAAACAAAACTAAAAATGTAATGAAATAACAAACCATTAAAAGAAAATTCTCAATGATTGCATTTTCCCGCCTTATTTGACTATGTTTGTTTCATGTCCGCCCTTGACGGGTTTCTTCATCAGCCTCAAATAACGAGTAATTTGCGAGGATCTATGAATGCATTGTGCAATCAAATATTCATCAATAATGTGGAAAACTCTGAAAATGGAACAGTAAAAAACGTAGAGATTTAGATTGTTCAACCCTTGAGGGATCTACGTCCACTATGAATTGATATTTTACTGCTTTAGAGCTTCGAATTTTACAACGGCTCTACAGGGTTTGTAGTACTATTCAGTTTCTCATAATTTGTTTCTTTCTCAATTGAGAAGAAAGAATTTTATAGAGCGGTTAATGTAACGACCTGTATTTTTAACGATGGATATTTAAATAATTGATCTAAATATAGAATCGTTAATTAATTGACAATCCAAAAAAAAAATGATTTTTCGCGTACAGTTGAATTAGGACTCGAGACCACTTCCGCTGAGTCCGGATCGACGTTGCAAATTAGGATGAATATAAACATCGCTATATTTCGAGATAAGACGATCTGATGGCCAAAACGATTTCGAAATGCGCAAAATTGTCATCCTGAAGCGTTGTCTAGAGTAGTTGTGAAATTTTTACCATTAAGACCGAAAAAATGAGATAATATACGCAAATGAGTTTCGTTGTGATCGGATGCGCCATGTGATCGTCCGAGCTCGAAACGTACGGCAATTTATGTGAGAAATCAAATAAATCGAATATTATATTAATATATTACAAATCCTCACTTAACCGTCTTTCTCACGTTCATTTTATTGTTCGATTAATTCATCCAAAAAATGGTCGGTACTCTCTAAACCCATTCAAATATCAAAATTCAGCGATTCACTCCATTATAAATCATGAAACCAACTCCGTTGAGCTCGTATCGAAGAGAGCTTCGAACCCATATGGATATTGAAAGGTGCGACACCGACTGGGAAGATCGACCTAGTGTGGATGGTGACTAGGGTTAGACATCATCAGCAATTGAAGAGGCGATAGGCAAATCGGAGGACACCGTCGTGTTTCTCTTGTCGAATAGCACCTCTCTGTGTCAACGGTTCTTGGTACGACCCTTAATTGTGAAATGCGGCATTTCCTGTAGCCGCATGACCTCATCAGGTCGTGAATTGCATCTCTTAGTCAAGCATTAAGAAGTGGATGCCATCGCGGAGAGATCGTGCAGTGTGATGCGTGGCCGAAGACGGCACGACGTTTCGTCGAGAAATGAAGGAGAATGGCAGGAGAGAAGATTATCAGGGTTGGGTTGACATGCACAAACATATACGTATAGGAAATTGTCAAATTGGGGAAGAAGGATTTAGTGTTAATTAAGGTAATTTACTTTTAATTAAGTTAACTAATTATTTTGTTAATCTCAAATCTTATAAAACTCATATCTTTTACGTACAAGGTCCATTTTGGATGCGGTTTTTTGCGCTGCACTCATGATGGAGGGCTCTACGACTTGACATTAGTTTGGTCAGCTTTTGTTGAGGTGAGTGATATTGTCTCTCATGATACTGTGATTGTTGGAATATCATAAAAACGGTATTTTGAAATGATTTCCAATTTTAAAATGTGATTTAATTATGTATGACACCTATTTGGTTTTTACAAAAGAGATTAAAAGTACTTTAAAATGGTTTTAAATCAAATATCACATTTTTTCATTGACATGCTATTTTAGAAAATTGCTAATTTTAGTTTATCTTTAATAGAAATCCCCCGTTGGTTGATATAGATGCATTATACACGTATATTATATTGGATGTATGTATGCTTCTTGGTTGGATGTATGCTTGTTCAATTGTTTTGGTTGTAAACATTGGTTTATTGGCGATCCAGCATTGAGAATATTATGTGCGTTAGGGTTTTGTACCTGTTGATTGGAAACCAAAACGAAAGAGATAAGTTATAGAAGAGTACTGAAATGCATGCTAACGACCTGAAGATGGAAGACGATGGACTGGGACGGACTTCGGACATCTGGATGGATGCCAGATGTTTTCATTTGGTTTGTACTTTTTCATTTTTGGTTACGTACATGATCAAAGTGGTTGGTGTTGGCCACTATAGAGTGGTCTATCCCTATCACTGTTGATAATGGTCGATTTGGCCGATCTTTAGCCTGGATGGTGAAGTGGCTTCGAGGAGCGCGGTATGGTTGTTTGTTCGTGCGGCCAACTTTGGGTCTGGATGTTATTGCTTTACGATGAGTGACTCCAGTAATCCCAACAAAGTGACATTTCGACATGATAGTTTCAAGCCTTAAGATGGTAGCTCGTTGGTGCATGGAGTTAGATTCAGAGGTCGGAGGCTTAATGTCGAAAGGAGTCATGATTGTTTTCCGCATGGGCAGGTTCTTTAGGTGTGGCCCATGAATAGAATGTTGAATGGTTCTATCGTGGAAATGGGTGAAGCAATGAAGAGCTTGGATACACATGTCAAGGGATCGTTGGTACTTGAAATGTTTCTGTTGTACCAAGACAGAGCAGGGTTATTATGGGGACACCTATAGGTACTTTGTTCGGTTACCCCGAGTCGGTTGATTGGATCCTTATAACCTAGGCCGGTTGATTGGGTCTAGTATCCAACTTTGAGCAGCGATTCACGTATCTAGCTTCGGGCTACGAGATATGCGAGTACAACTGAAAATAGAGATTTACCCACCCTAGGCAGTTGAAAGGTCATACAAGTTATCGTACATCTAAAGCACGCTAAGTGACAGTTAGTATTGTTTGATTGATGCTACATTAATTCCGGTTGCTTCACTAGCCACCTATCACTCTAGTGATGTCACATGATGTAGGTTTATGGATAGGGATACCTAGGCACCCCGACATTACTTAGTATAGAGTACCCCTTATGATATTGGTAGAGTAGCATATTATTATAATGACCCTAATTTTAACAAACATTATTTAGGACATTTGATTAGATAAACTAAATGAAATAATGTAGATAGTTAAGGGATGTATAAGCAAAAGAGAATTAAAAATAAGCAAGTAGGAGGAATATGGTAAGGATAAAATGGGAACATCCTTCATTCTAATACCATAAACCCTTCCATTTTTCATTCCCTGTTCATTTTAACATTCACAAACAAAACTAAAAATCTAAGGGAGCTCGATCGGCCACCATTAAGGAGATTCAAGAAGAAGAAAAGCTAGGATTCAAGTAGAAAACATAAGAAAATCAATCAAAGGGAATATCTCAAACACTAAGCTAAGGTGAATAATTTGATTTACATCTCACTTTTGAAAATGATCTCGGTTTCATGGTTTGATCCGAACTATTTTGCAAATATATGTCATATTATGTTTATTTAAATGGATATATACGCTTGTTGATGATTTTTATGAAATCATATGGATTTATGATATGTTTAAATAAGAGAACCTATTAAATGAATCCAAATGAGTTGCGTTTTTGATATACGATCAAAAACATTATTTTAAAGTAGGTTTCAAGTTTCATGATTTTCTAAGCAATTGTGGATTTATTATGAATTTTCTATAAGAGAAAATAGTTGGTATTGGGTTTAAATTATTTAAGGTAATTATATAATGATTTTGGGTATGAAATTTATACATGATACAAAACACATTAAAAGTGAATTATTGTGATTTTTGGAAAATTTTCCTATGTATTTTACTATGTATAAAATTATTTAAGTTAACGGACTTAAACGTTTTATATGTTTCATCAAGGAAAGTGGCTTATTTGCTCAAAAAAGTTTTAAATTGTTAATTTTGAATTCGGCAGCCTTTTTCGAAAGAATTGGCAACCAATCCTATTTTGACGAATTAGGCAAGTTAGATGAAAAAGAATTACTTTGAAAGGCATAAAACCAGTTTTGTTTCGATTTACAACTTTGCCACTTTCATTACTTGCTTTCGTCCACATGCCCAAAAGGCCTTTCGCATCCATTCGAAACCAATGTACATGGTATCAAGCAATTGAAAGGAAGTGTATTGGAGAAAGGTGAAAGGGACCGTGTCGAAGGCATGCTTTCGAAGGGGTTGCTTTTAACTTTTCTTTGTTTTTAAAAAGAGGCTTTCGAACAAGTTGCGGCTTGCCTTTGTTCTTGAAATGAGCTTTCGAAAGAGTTGCCGCTTACTTCTGTTTTAAAAGAAGATTTTGAAAGAATAGTCGCGTTTGAACCTACTATATACCCATGCTGTCGTATTCATACCTTTCAAATTAGTTAAGATCATTTTTCTTTATAGCCTTAACAATGTATTCGAAAGGGGTGCTTTCGCCTTTTTGTAACATTCCCCTACTTGGAGGCCCAAAACTAATGGTTATGGATGATGCAGTCATCCATAATTATTAATCTTTGACGATCAAATACGGCGGTGCTAGATTCATTGATACACGGATCATAAGACAATAGAGAAAATTTAACGATTCAAAAACATATTTCCACATTCCATTCAAAACATTCCATGTTCATTGCATAATCCCAAAACATTAACCACATTCAGCAAAATATAATTATTACACATATACCAAGAGTGACATATGACAATGCCCCCTTGGTTGATCAGATTATATAATAAGGCTAATAAATCTGCCTTTGCATCCAAATACACAGCGAAAAAAGATAACTCTAAATAACTAACTGCCTCATGCATGCCTTCGGAAGCTTTATTCGTCTAAGAAGAGAACCCAAAAACTTTAAATCTCAAACTACTCAAAATCAATTAAGTACTCGAGAGTTTAAGTGGAAAACAAAAACTTCGAGTCAGACATAAAGCCTGGTATGAATGATAATCTAACATCTCAATCCTTCTAGATATCTAGTGAAAATCATTTTCCCAAATAATATCACTATTATTTCTCCAAAACCATTGAAAATCATTTTCAAACTCAAAAGGAATTAAATTTTCAAATTCCAAATCCTTTCAACTCATATTCAAACATTACTCTGGAATTTTACCTCATTTTAATTATAAATCACATTATGATTCATATTTATAAATTTCATTTATTAAATGAATTTATTTCCAAATCTTTGGTTATACCATTATTTCCTCATTTCAATTACCATAACAACAATGATAATAATTTAATATTATCACTTTCTAACAACCAAACAACCATATGTACTTATAATAATTTACGAAAAATTATTTCTTTCATATATAAAAATAATTTTGGGCAAAATTATTTCATTTATCCACTTTTAAAAACAATATTGTGTCGGTTTTACTAGTTTAAGAGTTTAGAAATCCTTATCGATATAATTGTCCAGACTACATCAACCAGAATTTATAAACACTCAACTGATAAGTCAACACAATATAAAACAATTTATATTCACTAACAAATATGTGCTCATATCTACTGATACACTCAAACTCATTCTAGAGCACGGAATAAGATAATAATGACGGTGTTGGTAAAAATAGTGTTGAATTTTTTTTTAAATTTTCAATCTGCTGATTTCAACCATCAAAATTTGGACTATATCAGATAAAGATGGTGTCGGTGTTGAAAGAAATGGTTATACTAAAATTGGATTCAATATACTAAAATGAAATTGGTAGGTGCTACATTAAATGAATAGCGAACTGTTCATTTAAGCATTTATACTTTTATTTATATTGAAAGTTTATCATTCAATTATCAAGCATTTCAATCTCCAATGAAAACAACATTACGACAAGGAAGAGAAAAATGAACACTAATTCGTCGTTTGGATAATGATTGCAATTTCATCTATATATTTAATTGTAATTGAAATGATGCATTTATATTCTCAGTTAAATGCATGGATATGCAAATCAAACCCATAAAACCCCAACTTACGATTCATGTAAATTCGACAAACAATAAATTCCAATTATCGATGCAAATTATAAACATCTAAAGCATGCTGTTAAATTTGTTAAAATAACCTCTTTCTTGCATTCAAAATTGTTGCAAGCAGCATCAACAATTGAAAACAATGGGCTCAAATTGAGAGCACTAATTAGGAGGAACAACTTCCAACCGAGAGCCACAGGTAATAGTGAGAACGATTTGACAACGAGCAAGAAGGCATCCGAAGTGGCAGGCTCAGTAGGGTAGATTGAAGAGAGGCAAAACAATTTGGGGAAGAAGATCGGTCGCGGTTCAATAGCACTAGGGCTTTGATGGAAGAAAATTGCGTTTGTTTGGGTTTTGGGTAAAATGATACGTTGGAGTGATCTGTTAAGTCCGTAGGTGGGTTTTGATATTTTTAGGGAAAAAGCATTTGGTAACCGATTGTTAATCAATAGCAAAGCGAAAATTGTTAATTAAATAGTTTGTGTTATCTTATGCAAAATTAGGTTAGATAAAACAAATAAAATGTATTTATTACCCTCGTAGTATGGGTATTTCTATTATTTATTTTGGTTTTATCCAAAACAATATGAGGTTTTAAAATAATCAATTTTATATTTTAAAATTATTAACTCTAAAATAAAATTATTAAAATATCAAAAGTCGTTAAAATTTATAATATATATAGTACGTAACAATGATATAAATTTGATAAAAACTGACAACTAGTTATGTGTTAAAGATAAACAATACTAATTTATTTCCTCAACTTTTATACTATAAATGCATTTTATAAAACAATTTTGGTCACAAATCTCTATCAAATTTGCTATAGAATAATGATGAAAATGATTATTTTTATATTAATTTCCTTAAATTCCTTAAATTGTAGGATTAAGCAATATACCTAAAATATTTAATAGAGTACTGAAAACAAAATGTAAAAAATAAAGAACACAAGATATGTCCAACTTGGTTATAATATCTATTGCCCATTCATGCCCCTAAAACTATTATTAGAATTAAATATTAAAATGCTTACAGGTAGTAAACTCGGAGACACTGCTACTCTAATTCTATTCATAATAATTCTACTTGAACTCAATTCCCTCGTATTAGATCCCCAAAATACAACAAGTAGCTAAAAAATTTCAAGTGTTCAAAGAAAATGAAAAAAAAAATATAATTAAAAAGTTAAATAGAAACTCCCTCAAGTATCACAGGCACATGCCCACTTCAGCCCACGCTCTCTCCTCTTTATATTTCTTTTTAATTTCCTTTTTCAAAAAGAAAGCGATTCTCCCCAAAAGCTTCACAAAAAATTTCAATGCAAAGCAGAAAGTGCTGCCTTCAATCTAAACTTGCTGCCGTCTAAAAGTTGATGTTGGTGTTTGAAGTTTTGGGTGTTGATGGGTGAAGTTTTGCATGTTGATGGGTGAAGGAGGCAAGCTTGCTTATGAATTGATTGTAAATAGGAGGAGCTCTATGATTCGGACTGATCAATAGTTGATAGAAATAAAATTGATTTTGATTTGCTGATGATAATGAAGATGTATTGAGTAATGGTGATTTTGACGTGTAATGGAGCATTGTTTATGTAGGCCAGTGGAGGAATTGTATGTGTATAGAAAAATATGTGTGAGAGGATATATAGGGAAAGAAGATAATTTGTTTCCCTACATAGAAAATAGAATCCATATAATGGGAAATAAATTTTGTAATATCTTACAGAATATATCATCTGATTGTGTGTGTATTTCTTTGCTTTCATTTCTATTTATTTTCCTTTCTTTATATATACAGCATTTGATTGTGTGTGTATTACCTTTCTTTATATATTCACTTTATTGTTAAATGTCTATACATATATCAATAATCAGGTAATGGAATCATTTCCATATTAAGGGATATCAAATCTTCACATGGCTAAGGATCAAAACTTGAAAGAAACATTAAAGAAAGCCAATCATTGTCGTTGTAGTATAGTGGTGAGTATTCCCGCCTGTCACGCGGGTGACCCGGGTTCGATCCCCGGCAACGGCGTTTGTTTTTTTTTGGTCGAAGAGAGTATCAGTTGAAGTTGAACTTTATCCACCTTCATAAATTTCATCGTTACAACATTTACAAACATCTGCAATTAGCTTATTTCTCTAGGATTGTTGTCTTATCTGCGCTTCATTATGTTTGAATAAATTTGATTCTCGTTTTTGTACGTCATCAAGATATACAACCACACTAGCATTCACAAATCATACAAGCCTGCTGTAGTAGTTTTTGTATTAGATGGAGTATAAACTTGTTTTCATAGCATGGTTGAATTCAACAATACAGTCCCTTATTGAATGTGTATCCAGGAAAATATTACCGAGTTTGACTGTCTACACACACACACTCTAACATAATGAGAACAAACCAGTGTTTAAAAAACGTGATAATCATGATTAAACCAGTTTCAATTTGTGTATCCCATCTAATTATGTAGCAAAATCATTTTCTTCCAAGCAACTAGCTAACTAAAGTTATATCTATAGTCGCCTTTCTCAATTTCTACCAAAAAACAACAATTTTGCACTTAAGCTATTATGGACAAATATAAATATTATAATTCAATTCCCTAAATTTATACCAACATTGCGTGGTAGGTCTTATGAATCAGTATCAACTAACTACAAACTTCAATCAACATATTTGAACTTGCAAATTAGAAAACTAACTTTTCTAGCACCAAATGATTTCCTTAAATGCTTCTTGAGGCAACATCACCGATCATACAACGTTAAAAAAAACAAACCATCAAAGTCAACACGAAACCCATAACAAAATACAGAACTCACTCGCAGGAAATTAGAGATGGGCCAAGCAATTCAGCTGAATCAGCAGAAGAATCCTTGCCTTGACCTTCGCCCAGTAACTATAACAGTTTCCAAAATTCTTTGTCCGGATTGGATTAGGGATTTCGGCAGCTTTTCTCCAACGGGTACTGGCATCTTCCATTTACCTTTCCGCATCCGATTAAGGATTCGGCTTGAAGT
Organism: Allium cepa; assembly: GCA_030765085.1. Taxonomy (NCBI): domain Eukaryota; kingdom Viridiplantae; phylum Streptophyta; class Magnoliopsida; order Asparagales; family Amaryllidaceae; genus Allium; species Allium cepa. The sequence continues at coordinate 964,382,053 of CM060928.1, forward strand.
GTGGATGAGAAATTGCTAGGGTTAGGGGTCCAGGAAAATCAGGATGAAAATGGCGGGAATTCAGAAGTATTGGGGAAGTGCGGCGATTGGATGATGGCCCAAAAATGTTGTGAGGCCCAAAATATAATAGCATGTGTATATTCGTTACTGTAACCTTTTGGCATTTGACGGGTTTTTTATGGTTTTGTTCACGAGGGATGTCGCACTTGCACAAAGCTTCACATAGGTAAACCAAGTCAAGAAATCATTCAGATGTTCGTCACGAAATAAGTGTAATGTTATAAGAAGAGTGCGTGAAAAATGATCGGACAACCGTTAAAGTTTTGTCGATCCCAACACTTTAGTTAATTTTTACGACTTGAAAACTCGTGTCATATAGCTTTGTATTTAAATTTAAGCATGTATATGGATATGCCAATCCAAATCTAACGTTCTTCTATTTTTTTTGTCTAAGATAAATAACGCTAGATTTCATCAGTTAACCGTCATAAATGAAAATACAAAACATTATTTAGTGAAATAAATGAATAAATAAATTGTTATGGCAATATCAACAACCTTTGTTTACTATTAAAAAAAAACAAAACTAAAAATGTAATGAAATAACAAACCATTAAAAGAAAATTCTCAATGATTGCATTTTCCCGCCTCATTTGACTATGTTTGTTTCATGTCCGCCCTTGACGTGTTTCTTCATCAACCTCAAATTACGAGTAATTTGCGAGGATCTATGAATGCATTGTGCAATCAAATATTCATCAATAATGTGGAAAACTCTGAAAATGGAACAGTAAAAAACGTAGAGACTTAGATTGTTCAACCCTTGAGGGATCTACGTCCACTATGAATTGATATTTTACTGCTTTAGAGCTTCGAATTTTACAACGGCTCTACAGGGTTTGTAGTACTATTCAGTTTCTCATAATTTGTTTCTTTCCCAATTGAGAAGAAGTTAATGTAACGACCTGTTTTTTAACGATGGATATTTAAATAATTGATCTAAATATAGAATCGTTACTTAATTGACAATCCAAAAAAAAATGATTTTTCGCGTACAGTTGAATTAGGACTCGAGACCACTTCCGCTGAGTCCGGATCGACGTTGCAAATTAGGATGAATATAAACATCGCTATATTTCGAGATAAGACGATCTGATGGCCAAAACGATTTCGAAATGCGCAAAATTGTCATCCTGAAGCGTTGTCTAGAGTAGTTGTGAAATTTATACCATTAAGGTCGGAAAAATGAGATAATATACGCAAATGAGTTTCGTTGTGATCGGATGCGCCATGTGATCGTCCGAGCTCGAAACGTACGGCCATTTATGTGAGAAATCAAATAAATCGAATATTATATTAATATATTACAAATCCTCACTTAACCGTCTTTCTCACGTTCATTTTATTGTTCGATTAATTCATCCAAAAAATGGTCGGTACTCTCTAATCCCATTCAAATATCAAAATTGAGCGATTCACTCCATTATAAATCATGAAACCAACTCCGTTGAGCTCGTATCGAAGAGAGCTTCGAACCCATATGGATATTGAAGGGTGCGACACCGACTGGGAAGATCGACCTAGTGTGGATGGTGACTAGGGTTAGACTTCATCAGCAATTGAAGAGGCGATAGGCAAATCGGAGGACACCGTCGTGTTTCTCTTATCGAATAGCACCTCTCTGTGTCAACGGTTCTTGGTACGACCCTTAATTGTGAAATGCGACATTTCCTGTAGCCGCATGACCTCATCAGGTCGTGAATTGCATCTCTTAGTCAAGCATTAAGAAGTGGATGCCATCGCGGAGAGATCGTGCAGTGTGATGCGTGGCCGAAGACGGCACGACGTTTCGTCGAGAAATGAAGGAGAATGGCAGGAGAGAAGATTATCAGGGTTGGGTTGACATGCACAAACATATACATATAGGAAATTGTCAAATTGGGGAAGAAGGATTTAGTGTTAATTAAGGTAATTTACTTTTAATTAAGTTAACTAATTATTTTGTTAATCTCAAATCTTACAAAACTCATATCTTTTACGTACAAGGTCCATTTTGGATGCGATTTTTTGCGCTGCACTCATGATGGAGGGCTCTACGACTTGACATTAGTTTGGTCAGCTTTTCTTGAGGTGAGTGATATTGTCTCTCATGATACTGTGATTGTTGGAATATCATAAAAACGGTATTTTGAAATGATTTCCAATTTTAAAATGTGATTTAATTATGTATGACACCTATTTGGTTTTTACAAAAGAGATTAAAAGTACTTTAAAATGGTTTTAAATCAAATATCACATTTTTTCATTGACATGCTATTTTAGAAAATTGCTAATTTTAGGTTATCTTTAATATAAATCCCCCGTTGGTTGATATAGATGCATTATACACGTATATTATATTGGATGTATGTATGCTTGTTGGTTGGATGTATGCTTGTTCAATTGTTTTGGTTGTAAACATTGGTTTATTGGCGATCCAGCGTTGAGAATATTATGTGCGTTAGGGTTTTGTACCTGTTGATTGGAAACCAAAACGAAAGAGATAAGTTATAGAAGAGTACTGAAATGCATGCTAACGACCTGAAGATGGAAGACGATGGACTGGGACGGACTTCGGACATCTGGATGGATGCCAGATGTTTTCATTTGGTTTGTACTTATCCATTTTTGGTTACGTACATGATCAAAGTGGTTGGTGTTGGCCACTATAGAGTGGTCTGTCCCTATCACTGTTGATAATGGTCGATTTGGCCGATCTTTAGCCTAGATGGTGAAGTGGCTTCGAGGAGCGCGGTATGGTTGTTTGTTCGTGCGGCCAACTTTGGGTCTGGATGTTATTGCTTTACGATGAGTGACTTCAGTAATCCCAACAAAGTGACATTTCGACATGATAGTTTCAAGCCTTAAGATGGTAGCTCGTTGGTGCATGGAGTTAGATTCAGAGGTCGGAGGCTTAATGTCGAAAGGAGTCATGATTGTTTTCCGCATGGGCAGGTTCTTTAGGTGTGGCCCATGAATAGAATGTTGAATGGTTCTATCGTGGAAATGGGTGAAGCAATGAAGAGCTTGGATACACATGTCAAGGGATCGTTGGTACTTGAAATGTTTCTGTTGTACCAAGACTGAGCAGGGGTATTATGGGGACACCTATAGGTACTTTGTTCGGTTACCCCGAGTCGGTTGATTGGATCCTTATAACCTAGGCCGGTTGATTGGGTCTAGTATCCCACTTTGAGTAGTGATGCACGTATCTAGCTTCGGGCTACGAGATACGCGAGTACAACTGAAAATAGAGATTTACCCACCCTAGGCAGTTGAAAGGTCATACAAGTTATCGTACATCTAAAGCACGCTAAGTGACAGTTAGTATTGTTTGATTGATGCTATATTAATTCCGGTTGCTTCACTAGCCACCTATCACTCTAGTGATGTCACATGATGTAGGTTTATGGATAGGGATACCTAGGCACCCCGACATTACTTAGTATAGAGTACCCCTTATGATATTGGTAGAGTAGCATATTAATATAATGACCCTAATTTTAACAAACATTATTTAGGACATTTGATTAGATAAACTAAATGAAATAATGTAGATAGTTAAGGGATGTATAAGCAAAAGAGAATTGAAAATAAGCAAGTAGGAGGAATATGGTAAGGATAAAATGGGAACATCCTTCATTCTAATACCATAAACCCTTCCATTTTTCATTCCCTGTTCATTTTAACATTCACAAACAAAACTAAAAATCTAAGGGAGCTCGATCGGCCACCATTAAGGAGATTCAAGAAGAAGAAAAGCTAGGATTCAAGAAGAAAACATAAGAAAATCAATCAAAGGGAATATCTCAAACACTAAGCTAAGGTGAATAATTTGATTTACATCTCACTTTTGAAAATGATCTCGGTTTCATGGTTTGATCCGAACTATTTTGCAAATATATGTCATATTATGTTTATTTAAATGGATATATACGCTTGTTGATGATTTTTATGAAATCATATGGATTTATGATATGTTTAAATAAGAGAACCTATTAAATGAATCTAAATGAGTTGCGTTTTTGATATATGATCAAAAACATTATTTTAAAGTAGGTTTCAAATTTCACGATTTTCTAAGCAATTGTGGATTTATTATGAATTTTCTATAAGAGAAAATAGTTGGTATTGGGTTTAAATTATTTAAGGTAATTATATAATGATTTTGGGTATGAAATTTATACATGATACAAAACACATTAAAAGTGAATTATTGTGATTTTTGGAAAATTTTCCTATGTATTTTACTATGTATAAAATTATTTAAGTTAACGGACTTAAACGTTTTATATGTTTTATCAAGGAAAGTGGCTTATTTGCTCAAAAAAGTTTTAAATTGTTAATTTTGAATTCGGCAGCCTTTTTCGAAAGAATTGGCAACCAATCCTATTTTGATGAATTAGGCAAGTTAGATGAAAAAGAATTACTTTGAAAGGCATAAAACCAGTTTTGTTTCGATTTACAACTTTGCCACTTTCATTACTTGCTTTCGTCCACATGCCCAAAAGGCCTTTCGCATCCATTCAAAACCAATGTACATGGTATCAAGCAATTGAAACGAAGTGTATTGGAGAAAGGTAAAAGGGACCGTGTCGAAGGCATTCTTTCGAAGGGGTAGCTTTTAACTTGTCTTTGTTTTTAAAAAGAGGCTTTCGAACAAGTTGCGGCTTGCCTTTGTTCTTGAAATGAGCTTTCGAAAGAGTTGCCGCTTACTTCTGTTTTAAAAGAAGATTTTGAAAGAATAGTCGCGTTCGAACCTATTATATACCCATGCTGTCGTATTCATACCTTTCAAATTAGTTAAGATCATTTTTCTTTATAGCCTTAACAATGTATTCGAAAGGGGTGCTTTCGCCTTTTTGTAACATTCCCCTACTTGGAGGCCCAAAACTAATTGTTATGGATGATGCAGTCATCCATAATTATTAATCTTTGACGATCAAATACGGCGGTGCTAGATTCATTGATACACGGATCATAAGACAATAGAGAAAATTTAACAATTCAAAAACATATTTCCACATTCCATTCAAAACATTCCATGTTCATTGCATAATCCCAAAACATTAACCACATTCAGCAAAATATAATTATTACACATATATCAAGAGTGACATATGACAATGCCCCCTTGGTTGATCAGATTATATAATAAGGATAATAAATCTGCCTTTGCATCCAAATACACAGCGAAAAAAGATAACTCTAAATAACTAACTGCCTCATGCATGCCTTCGGAAGCTTTATTCGTCTAAGAAGAGAACCCGAAAACTTTAAATCTCAAACTACTCAAAATCAATTAAGTACCCGAGAGTTTAAGTGGAAAACAAAAACTTCGAGTCAGACATAAAGCCTGGTATGAATGATAATCTAACATCTCAATCCTTCTAGATATCTAGTGAAAATCATTTTCCCAAATAATATCACTATTATTTCTCCAAAACCATCGAAAATCATTTTCAAACTCAAAAGGAATTAAATTTTCAAATTCCAAATCCTTTCAACTCATATTCAAACATTACTCTGGAATTTTACCTCATTTTAGTTATAAATCACATTATAATTCATATTTATAAATTTCATTTATTAAATGAATTTATTTCCAAATCTTTGGTTATACCATTATTTCCTCATTTCAATTACCATAACAACAATGATAATAATTTAATATTATCACTTTCTAACAACCAAACAACCATATGTACTTATAATAATTTACGAAAAATTATTTCTTTCATATATAAAAATAATTTTGGGCAAAATTATTTCATTTATCCACTTTTAAAAACAATACTGTGTCGGTTTTACTAGTTTAAGAGTTTAGAAATCCTTATCGATATAATTGTCCAGACTACATCGACCAGAATTTATAAACACTCAACCGATAAGTCAACACAATATAAAACAATTTATATTCACTAACAAATATGTGCTCATATCTACTGATACACTCAAACTCATTCTAGAGCACGGAATAAGATAATAATGACGGTGTTTGTAAAAATAGTGTTGATTTTTTTTTTAAATTTTCAATCTGCTGATTTCAACCATCAAAATTTGGACTATATCAGATAAAGATGGTGTTGGTGTTGAAAGAAATGGTTATACTAAAATTGGATTCAATATACTAAAATGAAATTGGTAGGTGCTATATTAAATGAATAGCGAACTGTTCATTTAAGCATTTATACTTTTATTTATATTGAAAGTTTATCATTCAATTATCAAGCATTTCAATCTCCAATGAAAACAACATTACGACAAGGAAGAGAAAAATGAACACTAATTCGTCGTTTGGATAATGATTGCAATTTCATCTATATATTTAATTGTAATTGAAATGATGCATTTATATTCTCAGTTAAATGCATGGATATGCAAATCAAACCCATAAAACCCCAACTTATGATTCATGTAAATTCGACAAACAATAAATTCCAATTATCGATGCAAATTATAAACATCTAAAGCATGCTGTTAAATTTGTTAAAATAACCTCTTTCTTGCATTCAAAATTGTTGCAAGCAGCATCAACAATTGAAAACAATGGGCTCAAATTGAGAGCACTAATTAGGAGGAACAACTTCCAACCGAGAGCCACAGGTAATAGTGAGAACGATTTGACAATGAGCAAGAAGGCATCCGAAGTGGCAGGCTCAGTAGGGTAGAATGAAGAGAGGCAAAAAATTTGGGGAAGAAGATCGGTCGCGGTTCAATGGCACTAGGGCTTTGATGGAAGAAAATTGCGTTTGTTTGGGTTTTGGGTAAAATGATACGTTGGAGTGATCTGTTAAGTCCGCAGGTGGGTTTTGATATTTTTAGGGAAAAAGCATTTGGTAACCGATTGTTAATCAATAGCAAAGCGAAAATTGTTAATTAAATAGTTTGTGTTATCTTATGCAAAATTAGGTTAGATAAAACAAATAAAATGTATTTATTACCCTCGTAGTATGGGTATTTCTATTATTTATTTTGGTTTTATCCAAAACAATATGAGGTTTTAAAATAATCAATTTTATATTTTAAAATTATTAACTCTAAAACAAAATTATCAAAATATCAAAAGTCGTTAAAATTTAAAATATATATAGTACGTAACAATGATATAAATTTGATTAAAACTGACAACTAGTTATGTGTTAAAGATAAACAATACTAATTTATTTCCTTAACTTTTATACTATAAATGCATTTGATAAAACAATTTTGGTCACAAATCTCTATCAAATTTGCTATAGAATAATGATGAAAATGATTATTTTTATATTAATTTCCTTAAATTCCTTAAATTGTAGGATTAAGCAATATACCTAAAATATTTAATAGAGTACTGAAAACAAAATGTAAAAAATAAAGAACACAAGATATGTCCAACTTGGTTATAATATCTATTGCCCATTCATGCCCCTAAAACTATTATTAGAATTAAATATTAAAATGCTTACAGGTAGTAAACTCGGAGACACTGCTACTCTAATTCTATTCATAATAATTCTACTTGAACTCAATTCCCTCGTATTCGATCCCCAAAATACAACAAGTAGCTAAAAAATTTCTAGTGTTCAAAGAAAATGAAAAAAAAATGTAATTAAAAAGTTAAATAGAAACTCCCTCAAGTATCACGTGCACAAGCCCACTTCAGCCCACACTCTCTCCTCTTTATATTTCTTTTTAATTTCCTTCTTCAAAAAGAAAGCGATTCTCTCCAAAAGCTTCACAAAAAATTTCAATGCAAAGCAGAAAGTGCTGCCTTCAATCTAAACTTGCTGCCGTCTAAAATTTGATGTTGGTGTTTGAAGTTTTGGGTGTTGATGGGTGAAGTTTTGCATGTTGATGGGTGAAGGAGGCAAGGTTGCTTATGAATTGATTGTAAATAGGAGGAGTTCTATGGTTCGGGACTGATCAATAGTTGATAGAAATAAAATTGATTTTGATTTGCTGATGATAATGAAGATGTATTGAGTAATGGTGATTTTGACGTGTAATGGAGCATTGTTTATGTAGACCAGTGGAGGAATTGTATGTGTATAGAAAAATATGTGTGAGAGGATATATAGGGAAAGAAGATAATTTGTTTCCCTACATAGAAAATAGAATCCATATAATGGGAAATAAATTTTGTAATATCTTACAGAATATATCATCTGATTGTGTGTGTATTTCTTTGCTTTCATTTCTATTTATTTTCCTTTCTTTATATATACAACATTTGATTGTGTGTGTATTACCTTTCTTTATATATTCACTTTATTGTAAAATGTCTATACATATATCAATAATCTGGTAGTGGAATCATTTCCATATTAAGGGATATCAAATCTTCACATGGCTAAGGATCAAAACATTAAAGAAAGCCAATCATTGTCGTTGTAGTATAGTGGTGAGTATTCTCGCCTGTCACGCGGGTGACCCGGGTTCGATCCCCGGCAACGGCGTTTGTTTTTTTTTTGTCGAAGAGAGTATCAGTTGAAGTTGAACTTTATCCACCTTCATAAATTTCATCGTTACAACATTTACAAACATCTGCAATTAGCTTATTTCTCTAGGATTGTTGTCTTATCTGCGCTTCATTATGTTTGAATAAATTTGATTCTCGTTTTTGTACGTCATCAAGATATACAACCACACTAGCATTCACAAATCATACAAGCCTACTGTAGTAGTTTCTATATTAGATGGAGTATAAACTTGTTTTCATAGCATGGTTGAATTCAACAATAATGTCCCTTATTGAATGTGTATCTAGGAAAATATTACCGAGTTTGACTGTCTACACACACACTCTCTAACATAATGAGAACAAACCAGTGTTTAAAAAACGTGATAATCATGATTAAACCAGTTTCAATTTGTGTATCTCATCTAATTATGTAGCAAAATCATTTGCTTCCAAGCAACTAGCTAACTAAAGTTATATCTATAGTCGCCTTTCTCAATTTCTACCAAAAAACAACAATTTTGCACTTAAGCTATTATGGACAAATATAAATATTATAATTCAATTCCCTAAATTTATACCAACATTGCGTGGTAGGTCTTATGAATCAGTATCAACTAACTACAAATTTCAATCAACATATTTGAACTTGCAAATTAGAAAACTAACTTTTCTAGCACCAAACGATTTCCTTAAATGCTTCTTGAGGCAACATCACCGATCATACAACGTTAAAAAAAACAAACCATCAAAGTCAACACGAAACCCATAACAAAATACAGAACTCACTCGCAGGAAATTAGAGATGGGCCAAGCAATTCAGCTGAATCAGCAGAAGAATCCTTGCCTTGACCTTCGCCCAGTAACTATAACAGTTTCCAAAATCCTTTGTCCGGATTGGATTAGGGATTTCGGTAGCTTTTCTCCAACGGGTACTGGCATCTTCCATTTACCTTTCCGCATCCGATTAAGGATTCGGCTTGAAGTGTGGATGAGAAATTGCTAGGGTTAGGGGTCCAGGAAAATCAGGATGAAAATGGCGGGAATTCAGAAGTATTGGGGAAGTGCGGCGATTGGATGATGGCCCAAAAATGTTGTGAGGCCCAAAATATAATAGCATGTGTATATTCGTTACTGTAACCTTTTGGCATTTGAAGGGTTTTTTATGGTTTTGTTCACGAGGGATGTCGCACTTGCACAAAGCTTCACATAGGTAAACCAAGTCAAGAAATCATTCAGATGTTCGTCACGAAATAAGTGTAATGTTATAAGAAGAGTGCGTGAAAAATGATCGGACAACCGTTAAAGTTTTGTCGATCCCAACACTTTAGTTAATTTTTATGACTTGAAAACTCGTGTCATATAGCTTTGTATTTAAATTTAAGCATGTATATGGATATGCCAATCCAAATCTAACGTTCTTCTATTTTTTTTGTCTAAGATAAATAACGCTTGTGTTCGTCAGTTAACCGTCATAAATGAAAATACAAAACATTATTTACTGAAATAAATGAATAAATAAATTGTTATGGAAATATCAACAACCATTGTTTACTATTAAAAAAAACAAAACTAAAAATGTAATGAAATAACAAACCATTAAAAGAAAATTCTCAATGATTGCATTTTCCCGCCTCATTTGACTATGTTTGTTTCATGTCCGCCATTGACGGGTTTCTTCATCAACCTCAAATAACGAGTAATTTGCGAGGATCTATGAATGCATTGTGCAATCAAATATTCATCAATAATGTGGAAAACTCTGAAAATGGAACAGTAAAAAACGTAGAGATTTAGATTGTTCAACCCTTGAGGGATCTACGTCCACTATGAATTGATATTTTACTGCTTTAGAGCTTCGAATTTTACAACGGCTCTACAGGGTTTGTAGTACTATTCAGTTTCTCATAATTTGTTTCTTTCCCATTTGAGAAGAAAGAATTTTATAGAGCGGTTAATGTAACGACCTGTATTTTTAACGATGGATATTTAAATAATTGATCTAAATATAGAATCGTTAATTAATTGACAATCCAAAAAAAAAATGATTTTTCGCATACAGTTGAATTAGGACTCGAGACCACTTCCGCTGAGTCCGTATCGACGTTGCAAATTAGGATGAATATAAACATCGCTATATTTCGAGATAAGACGATCTGATGGCCAAAACGATTTCGAAATGCGCAAAATTGTCATCCTAAAGCGTTGTCTAGAGTAGTTGTGAAATTTATACCATTAAGACCGGAAAAATGAGATAATATACGCAAATGAGTTTCGTTGTGATCGGATGCGCCATGTGATCGTCCGAGCTCGAAACGTACGGCAATTTATGTGAGAAATCAAATAAATCGAATATTATATTAATATATTACAAATCCTCACTTAACCGCCTTTCTCACGTTCATTTTATTGTTCGATTAATTCATCCAAAAAATGGTCGGTACTCTCTAATCCTATTCAAATATCAAAATTCAGCGATTCACTCCATTATAAATCATGAAACCAACTCCGTTGAGCTCTTATCGAAGAGAGCTTCGAAACCATATGGATATTGAAGGGTGCGACACCGACTGGGAAGATCGACCTAGTGTGGATGGTGACTAGGGTTAGACTTCATCAGCAATTGAAGAGGCGATAGGCAAATCAGAGGACACCGTCGTGTTTCTCTTGTCGAATAGCACCTCTCTGTGTCAACGGTTCTTGGTACGACCCTTAATTGTGAAATGCGACATTTCCTGTAGCCGCATGACCTCATCAAGTCGTGAATTGCATCTCTTAGTCAAGCATTAAGAAGTGGATGCCATCGCGGAGAGATCGTGCAGTGTGATGCGTGGCCGAAGACGGCACGACGTTTCGTCGAGAAATGAAGGAGAATGGCAGGAGAGAAGATTATCAGGGTTGGGTTGACATGCACAAACATATACGTATAGGAAATTGTCAAATTGGGGAAGAAGGATTTAGTGTTAATTAAGGTAATTTACTTTTAATTAAGTTAACTAATTATTTTGTTAATCTCAAATCTTATAAAACTCATATCTTTTACGTACAAGGTCCATTTTGGATGCGGTTTTTTGCGCTGCACTCATGATGGAGGGCTCTACGACTTGACATTAGTTTGGTCAGCTTTTGTTGAGGTGAGTGATATTGTCTCTCATGATACTGTGATTGTTGGAATATAATAAAAACGGTATTTTGAAATGATTTCCAATTTTAAAATGTGATTTAATTATGTATGACACCTATTTGGTTTTTACAAAAGAGATTAAAAGTACTTTAAAACGGTTTTAAATCAAATATCACATTTTTTCATTGACATGCTATTTTAGAAAATTGCTAATTTTAGGTTGTCTTTAATATAAATCCCCCGTTGGTTGATATAGATGCATTATACACGTATATTATATTGGATGTATGTATGCTTGTTGGTTGGATGTATGCTTGTTCAATTGTTTTGGTTGTAAACATTGGTTTATTGGCGATCCAGCGTTGAGAATATTATGTGCGTTAGGGTTTTGTACCTGTTGATTGGAAACCAAAACGAAAGAGATAAGTTATAGAAGAGTACTGAAATGCATGCTAACGACCTGAAGATGGAAGACGATGGACTGGGACGGACTTCGGACATCTGGATGGATGCCAGATGTTTTCATTTGGTTTGTACTCATCCATTTTTGGTTACGTACATGATCAAAGTGGTTGGTGTTGGCCACTATAGAGTGGTCTGTCCCCATCACTGTTGATAATGGTCGATTTGGCCGATCTTTAGCCTGGATGGTGAAGTGGCTTCGAGGAGCGCGGTATGGTTGTTTGTTCGTGCGGCCAACTTTGGGTCTGGATGTTATTGCTTTACGATGAGTGACTCCAGTAATCCCAACAAAGTGACATTTCGAAATGATAGTTTCAAGCCTTAAGATGGTAGCTCGTTGGTGCATGGAGTTAGATTCAGAGGCCGGAGGCTTAATGTCGAAAGGAGTCATGATTGTTTTCCGCATGGGCAGGTTCTTTAGGTGTGGCCCATGAATAGAATGTTGAATGGTTCTATCGTGGAAATGAGTGAAGCTATGAAGAGCTTGGATACACATGTCAAGGGATCGTTGGTACTTGAAATGTTTCTGTTGTACCAAGACAGAGCAGGGGTATTGTGGGGACACCTATAGGTACTTTGTTCGGTTACCCTGAGTCGGTTGATTGGATCCTTATAACCTAGGCCGGTTGATTGGGTCTAGTATCCAACTTTGAGCAGCGATGCACGTATCTAGCTTCGGGCTACGCAATACGCGAGTACAACTGAAAATAGAGATTTACCCACCCTAGGCAGTTGAAAGGTCATACAAGTTATCGTACATCTAAAGCACGCAAAGTGACAGTTAGTATTGTTTGATTGATGCTATATTAATTCCGGTTGCTTCACTAGCCACCTATCACTCTAGTGATGTCACATGATGTAGGTTTATGGATAGGGATACCTAGGCACCCCGACATTGTACTTAGTATAGAGTACCCCTTATGATATTGGTAGAGTAGCATATTATTATAATGACCCTAATTTTAACAAACATTATTTAGGACATTTGATTAGATAAACTAAATGAAATAATGTAGATAGTTAAGGGATGTATAAGCAAAAGAAAATTAAAAATAAGCAAGTAGGAGGAATATGGTAAGGATAAAATGGGAACATCCTTCATTCTAATACCATAAACCCTTCCATTTTTCATTCCCTGTTCATTTTAACATTCACAAACAAAACTAAAAATCTAAGGGAGCTCGATCGGCCACCATTAAGGAGATTCAAGAAGAAGAAAAGCTAGGATTCAAGTAGAAAAAATAAGAAAATAAATCAAAGGGAATATCTCAAACACTAAGCTAAGGTGAATAATTTGATTTACATCTCACTTTTGAAAATGATCTCGGTTTCATGGTTTGATCCGAACTATTTTGCAAATATATGTCATATTATGTTTATTTAAATGGATATATACGCTTGTTGATGATTTTTATGAAATCATATGGATTTATGATATGTTTAAATAAGAGAACTTATTAAATAAATCCAAATGAGTTGCGTTTTTGATATAGGATCAAAAACATTATTTTAAAGTAGGTTTCAAGTTTCATGATTTTCTAAGCAATTGTGGATTTATTATGAATTTTCTATAAGAGAAAATAGTTGGTATTGGGTTTAAATTATTTAAGGTAATTATATAATGATTTTGGGTATGAAATTTATACATGATACAAAACACATTAAAAGTGAATTATTGTGATTTTTGGAAAATTTTCCTATGTATTTTACTATGTATAAAATTATTTAAGTTAACGGACTTAAACGTTTTATATGTTTTATCAAGGAAAGTGGCTTATTTGCTCAAAAAAGTTTTAAATTGTTAATTTTGAATTCGGCAGCCTTTTTCGAAAGAATTGGCAACCAATCCTATTTTGACGAATTAGGCAAGTTAGATGAAAAAGAATTACTTTGAAAGGCATAAAACCAGTTTTATTTCGATTTACAACTTTGCCACTTTCATTACTTGATTTCGTCCACATGCCCAAAAGGCCTTTCGCATCCATTCGAAACCAATGTACATGGTATCAAGCAATTGAAAGGAAGTGTATTGGAGAAAGGTGAAAGGGACCATGTCGAAGGCATGCTTTCGAAGGGGTTGCTTTTAACTTTTCTTTGTTTTTAAAAAGAGGCTTTCGAACAAGTTGCAGCTTGCCTATGTTCTTGAAATGAACTATCGAAAGAGTTGCCGCTTACTTGTGTTTTAAAAGAAGATTTTGAAAGAATAGTCGCGTTTGAACCTATTGTATACCCATGCTGTCGTATTCATACCTTTCAAATTAGTTAAGATCATTTTTCTTTATAGCCTTAACAATGTATTCGAAAGGGGTGCTTTCGCCTTTTTGTAACATTCCCCTACTTGGAGTCCGAAAACTAATGGTTATGGATGTTGCAGTCATCCATAGTTATTAATCTTTGACGATCAAATACGGCGGTGCTAGATTCATTGATACACGGATCATAAGACAATAGAGAAAATTTAACAATTCAAAAACATATTTCCACATTCCATTCAAAACATTTCATGTTCATTGCATAATCCCAAAACATTAACCACATTCAGCAAAATATAATTATTACACATATACCAAGAGTGACATATGACAATGTCCCCTTGGTTGATCAGATTATATAATAAGGCTAATAAATCTGCCTTTGCATCCAAATACACAGCGAAAAAAGATAACTCTAAATAACTAACTGCCTCATGCATGCCTTCGGAAGCTTTATTCGTCTAAGAAGAGAACCCGAAAACTTTAAATCTCGAACTACTCAAAATCAATTAAGTACCCGAGAGTTTAAGTGGAAAACAAAAACTTCGAGTCAGACATAAAGCCTGGTATGAATGATAATCTAACATCTCAATCCTTCTAGATATCTGGTGAAAATCATTTTCCCGAATAATATCACTATTATTTCTCCAAAACCATTGAAAATCATTTTCAAACTCAAAAGGAATTAAATTTTCAAATTCCAAATCCTTTCAACTCATATTCAAACATTACTCTGGAATTTTACCTCATTTTAATTATAAATCACATTATAATTCATATTTATAAATTTCATTTATTAAATGAATTTATTTCCAAATCTTTGGTTATACCATTATTTCCTCATTTCAATTACCATAACAACAATGATAATAATTTAATATTATCACTTTCTAACAACCAAACAACCATATGTACTTATAATAATTTACGAAAAATTATTTCTTTCATATATAAAAATAATTTTGGGCAAAATTATTTCATTTATCCACTTTTAAAAACAATACTGTGTCGGTTTTACTAGTTTAAGAGTTTAGAAATCCTTATCGATATAATTGTCCAGACTACATCGACCAGAATTTATAAACACTCAACCGATAAGTCAACACAATATAAAACAATTTATATTCACTAACAAATATGTGCTCATATCTACTGATACACTCAAACTCATTCTAGAGCACGGAATAAGATAATAATGACGGTGTTGGTAAAAATAGTGTTGATTTTTTTTTTAAATTTTCAATCTGCTGATTTCAACCATCAAAATTTGGACTATATCAGATAAAGATGGTGTTGGTGTTGAAAGAAATGGTTATACTAAAATTGGATTCAATATACTAAAATGAAATTGGTAGGTGCTATATTAAATGAATAGCGAACTGTTCATTTACGCATTTATACTTTTATTTATATTGAAAGTTTATCATTCAATTATCAAGCATTTCAATCTCCAATGAAAACAACATTACGACAAGGAAGAGAAAAATGAACACTAATTCGTCGTTTGGATAATGATTGCAATTTCATCTATATATTTAATTGTAATTGAAATGATGCATTTGTATTCTCAGTTAAATGCATGGATATGCAAATCAAACCCATAAAACCCCTACTTATGATTCATGTAAATTCGACAAACAATAAATTCCAATTATCGATGCAAATTATAAACATCTAAAGCATGCTGTTAAATTTGTTAAAATAACCTCTTTCTTGCATTCAAAATTGTTGCAAGCAGCATCAACAATTGAAAACAATGGGCTCAAATTGAGAGCACTAATTAGGAGGAACAACTTCCAACCGAGAGCCACAGGTAATAGTGAGAACGATTTGACAACGAGCAAGAAGGCATCCGAAGTGGCAGGCTCAGTAGGGTAGAATGAAGAGAGGCAAACAATTTGGGGAAGAAGATCGGTCGCGGTTCAATAGCACTAGGGCTTTGATGGAAGAAAATTGCGTTTGTTTGGGTTTTGGGTAAAATGATACGTTGGAGTGATCTGTTAAGTCCGCAGGTGGGTTTTGATATTTTTAGGGAAAAAGCATTTGGTAACCGATTGTTAATCAATAGCAAAGCGAAAATTGTTAATTAAATAGTTTGTGTTATCTTATGCAAAATTAGGTTAGATAAAACAAATAAAATGTATTTATTACCCTCGTAGTATGGGTATTTCTATTATTTATTTTGGTTTTATCCAAAACAATATGAGGTTTTAAAATAATCAATTTTATATTTTAAAATTATTAACTCTAAAATAAAATTATCAAAATATCAAAAGTCGTTAAAATTTATAATATATATAGTACGTAACAATGATATAAATTTGATTAAAACTGACAACTAGTTATGTGTTAAAGATAAACAATACTAATTTATTTCCTCAACTTTTATACTATAAATGCATTTTATAAAACAATTATGGTAACAAATCTCTATCAAATTTGCTATAGAATAATGATGAAAATGATTATTTTTATATTAATTTCCTTAAATTCCTTAAATTGTAGGATTAAGCAATATACCTAAAATATTTAATAGAGTACTGAAAACAAAATGTAAAAAATAAAGAACACAAGATATGTCCAACTTGGTTATAATATCTATTGCCCATTCATGCCCCTAAACTATTATTAGAATTAAATATTAAAATGCTTACAGGTAGTAAACTCGGAGACATTGCTACTCTAATTCTATTCATAATAATTCTACTTGAACTCAATTCCCTCGTATTAGATCCCCAAAATACAACAAGTAGCTAAAAAATTTCTAGTGTTCAAAGAAAATGAAAAAAAAATATAATTAAAAAGTTAAATAGAAACTCCCTCAAGTATCACGTGCACATGCCCACTTCAGCCCACACTCTCTCCTCTTTATATTTCCTTTTAATTTCCTTCTTCAAAAAGAAAGCGATTCTCCCCAAAAGCTTCACAAAAAATTTCAATGCAAAGCAGAAAGTGCTGCCTTCAATCTATACTTGCTGCCGTCTAAAATTTGATGTTGGTGTTTGAAGTTTTGGGTGTTGATGGGTGAAGTTTTGCATGTTGATGGGTGAAGGAGGCAAGCTTGCTTATGAATTGATTGTAAATAGGAGGAGTTCTATGATTCGGGACTGATCAATAGTTGATAGAAATAAAATTGATTTTGATTTGCTGATGATAATGAAGATGTATTGAGTAATGGTGATTTTGACGTGTAATGGAGCATTGTTTATGTAGGCCAGTGGAGGAATTGTATGTGTATAGAAAAATATGTGTGAGAGGATATATAGGGAAAGAAGATAATTTGTTTCCCTACATAGAAAATAGAATCCATATAATGGGAAATAAATTTCGTAATATCTTACAGAATATATCATCTGATTGTGTGTGTATTTCTTTGCTTTCATTTCTATTTATTTTCCTTTCTTTATATATACAGCATTTGATTGTGTGTGTATTACCTTTCTTTATATATTCACTTTATTGTTAAATGTCTATACATATATCAATAATCAGGTAGTGGAATCATTTCCATATTAAGGGATATCAAATCTTCACATGGCTAAGGATCAAAACTTGAAAGAAACATTAAAGAAAGCTAATCATTGTCGTTGTAGTATAGTGGTGAGTATTCCCGCCTGTCACGCTGGTGACCCGGGTTCGATCCCCGGCAACGGCATTTGTTTTTTTTGGTCGAAGAGAGTATCAGTTGAAGTTGAACTTTATCCACCTTCATAAATTTCGTCGTTACAACATTTACAAACATCTGCAATTAGCTTATTTCTCTAGGATTGTTGTCTTATCTGCGCTTCATTATGTTTGAATAAATTTGATTCTCGTTTTTGTACGTCATCAAGATATACAACCACACTAGCATTCACAAATCATACAAGCCTGCTGTAGTAGTTTCTGTATTAGATGGAGTATAAACTTGTTTTCATAGCATGGTTGAATTCAACAATACAGTCCCTTACTGAATGTGTATCCAGGAAAATATTACCGAGTTTGACTGTCTACACACACACACACACTCTAACATAATGAGAACAAACCAGTGTTTAAAAAACGTGATAATCATGATTAAACCAGTTTCAATTTGTGTATCTCATCTAATTATGTAGCAAAATCATTTGCTTCCAAGCAACTAGCTAACTAAAGTTATATCTATAGTCGCCTTTCTCAATTTCTACCAAAAAACAACAATTTTGCAATTAAGCTATTATGGAAAAAATATAAATATTATAATTCAATTCCCTAAATTTATACCAACATTGCGTGGTAGGTCTTTTGAATCAGTATCAACTAACTACAAACTTCAATCAACATATTTGAACTTGCAAATTAGAAAACTAACTTTTCTTGCACCAAATGATTTCCTCACAAAACTAAATGCTTCTTGAGGCAACATCACCGATCATACAACGTTAAAAAAAACAAACCATCAAAGTCAGCATGAAACCCATAACAAAATACAGAACTCACTCGCAGGAAATTAGAGATGGGCCAAGCAATTCAGCTGAATCAGCAGAAGAATCCTTGCCTTGACCTTCGCCCAGTAACTATAACAGTTTCCAAAATCCTTTGTCCGGACTGGATTAGGGATTTTGGCAGCTTTTCTCCAACGGGTACTGGCATCTTCCATTTACCTTTCCGCATCCGATTAAGGATTCGGCTTGAAGTGTGGATGAGAAATTGCTAGGGTTAGGGGTCCAGGAAAATCAGGATGAAAATGGCGGGAATTCAGAAGTATTGGGGAAGTGCGGCGATTGGATGATGGCCCAAAAATGTTGTGAGGCCCAAAATATAATAGCATGTGTATATTCGTTACTGTAACCTTTTGGCATTTGACGGGTTTTTTATGGTTTTGTTCACGAGGGATGTCGCACTTGCACAAAGCTTCACATAGGTAAACCAAGTCAAGAAATCATTCAGATGTTCGTCACGAAATAAGTGTAATGTTATAAGAAGAGTGCGTGAAAAATGATCGGACAACCGTTAAAGTTTTGTCGATCCCAACACTTTAGTTAATTTTTATGACTTGAAAACTCGTGTCATATAGCTTTGTATTTAAATTTAAGCATGTATATGGATATGCCAATCCAAATCTAACGTTCTTCTATTTTTTTTTGTCTAAGATAAATAACGCTAGAGTTCATCAGTTAACCGTCATAAATGAAAATACAAAACATTATTTAGTGAAATAAATGAATAAATAAATTGTTATGGCAATATCAACAACCATTGTTTACTATTAAAAAAAACAAAACTAAAAATGTAATGAAATAACAAACCATTAAAAGAAAATTCTCAATGATTGCATTTTCCCGCCTCATTTGACTATGTTTGTTTCATGTCCGCCCTTGACGGGTTTCTTCATCAGCCTCAAATAACGAGTAATTTGCGAGGATCTATGAATGCATTGTGCAATCAAATATTCATCAATAATGTGGAAAACTTTGAAAATGGAACAGTAAAAAACGTAGAGATTTAGATTGTTCAACCCTTGAGGGATCTACGTCCACTATGAATTGATATTTTACTGCTTTAGAGCTTCGAATTTTACAACGGCTCTACAGGGTTTGTAGTACTATTCGGTTTCTCATAATTTGTTTCTTTCCCAATTGAGAAGAAAGAATTTTATAGAGCGGTTAATGTAACGACCTGAATTTTTAACGATGGATATTTAAATAATTGATCTAACTATAGAATCGTTAATTAATTGACAATCCAAAAAAAAAATGATTTTTCGCGTACAGTTGAATTAGGACTCGAGACCACTTCCGCTGAGTCCGGATCGACGTTGCAAATTAGGATGAATATAAACATCGCTATATTTCGAGATAAGACGATCTGATGGCCAAAACGATTTCGAAATGCGCAAAATTGTCATCCTAAAGCGTTGTCTAGAGTAGTTGTGAAATTTATACCATTAAGACCGAAAAAATGAGATAATATACGCAAATGAGTTTCGTTGTGATCGGATGCGCCATGTGATCGTCCGAGCTCGAAACGTACGGCAATTTATGTGAGAAATCAAATAAATCGAATATTATATTAATATATTACAAATCCTCACTTAACCGTCTTTCTCACGTTCATTTTATTGTTCGATTAATTCATCCAAAAAATGGTCGGTACTCTCTAATCCCATTCAAATATCAAAATTGAGCGATTCACTCCATTATAAATCATGAAACCAACTCCGTTGAGCTCGTATCGAAGAGAGCTTCGAACCCATATGGATATTGTAGGGTGCGACACCGACTGGGAAGATCGACCTAGTGTGGATGGTGACTAGGGTTAGACTTCATCAGCAATTGAAGAGGCGATAGGAAAATCGGAGGACACCGTCGTGTTTCTCTTGTCGAATAGCACCTCTCTGTGTCAACGGTTCTTGGTACGACCCTTAGTTGTGAAATGCAACATTTCCTGTAGCCGCATGACCTCATCAGGTCGTGAATTGCATCTCTTAGTCAAGCATTAAGAAGTGGATGCCATCGCGGAGAGATCGTGCAGTGTGATGCGTGGCCGAAGACGGCACGACGTTTCGTCGAGAAATGAAGGAGAATGGCAGGAGAGAAGATTATCAGGGTTGGGTTGACATGCACAAACATATACGTATAGGAAATTGTCAAATTGGGGAAGAAGGATTTAGTGTTAATTAAGGTAATTTACTTTTAATTAAGTTAACTAATTATTTTGTTAATCTCAAATCTTATAAAACTCATATCTTTTACGTACAAGGTCCATTTTGGATGCGGTTTTTTGCGCTGCACTCATGATGGAGGGCTCTACGACTTGACATTAGTTTGGTCAGCTTTTGTTGAGGTGAGTGATATTGTCTCTTATGATACTATGATTGTTGGAATATCATAAAAACGGTATTTTGAAATGATTTCCAATTTTGAAATGTGATTTAATTATGTATGACACCTATTTGGTTTTTACAAAAGAGATTAAAAGTACTTTAAAATTGTTTTAAATCAAATATCACATTTTTTCATTGACATGCTATTTTAGAAAATTGCTAATTTTAGGTTGTCTTTAATATAAATCCCCCGTTGGTTGATATAGATGCATTATACACGTATATTATATTGGATGTATGTATGCTTGTTGGTTGGATGTATGCTTGTTCAATTGTTTTGGTTGTAAACATTGGTTTATTGGCGATCCAGCGTTGAGAATATTATGTGCGTTAGGGTTTTGTACCTGTTGATTGGAAACCAAAATGAAAGAGATAAGTTATAGAAGAGTACTGAAATGCATGCTAACGACCTGAAGATGGAAGACGATGGACTGGGACGGACTTCGGACATCTGGATGGATGCCAGATGTTTTCATTTGGTTTGTACTTATCCATTTTTGGTTACGTACATGATCAAAGTGGTTGGTGTTGGCCACTATAGAGTGGTCTGTCCCCATCACTGTTGATAATGGTCGATTTGGCCGATCTTTAGCCTGGATAGTGAAGTGGCTTCGAGGAGCGCGGTATGGTTGTTTGTTCGTGCGGCCAACTTTGGGTCTGGATGTTATTGCTTTACGATGAGTGACTCCAGTAATCCCAACAAAGTGACATTTCGACATGATAGTTTCAAGCCTTAAGATGGTAGCTCGTTGGTGCATGGAGTTAGATTCAGAGGTCGGAGGCTTAATGTCGAAAGGAGTCATGATTGTTTTCCGCATGGGCAGGTTCTTTAGGTGTGGCCCATGAATAGAATGTTGATTGGTTCTATCGTGGAAATGAGTGAAGCAATGAAGAGCTTGGATACACATGTCAAGGGATCGTTGGTACTTGAAATGTTTCTGTTGTACCAAGACAGAGCAGGGGTATTGTGGGGACACCTATAGCTACTTTGTTCGGTTACCCTGAGTCGGTTGATTGGATCCTTATAACCTAGGCCGGTTGATTGATTCTAGTATCCAACTTTGAGCAGCGATGCACGTATCTAGCTTCGGGCTACACAATACGCGAGTACAACTGAAAATAGAGATTTACCCACCCTAGGCAGTTGAAAGGTCATACAAGTTATCGTACATCTAAAGCACGCTAAGTGACAGTTAGTATTGTTTGATTGATGCTATATTAATTCCGGTTGCTTCACTAGCCACCTATCACTCTAGTGATGTCACATGATGTAGGTTTATGGATAGGGATACCTAGGCACCCCGACATTGTACTTAGTATAGAGTACCCCTTATGATATTGGTAGAGTAGCATATTATTATAATGACCCTAATTTTAATAAACATTATTTAGGACATTTGATTAGATAAACTAAATGAAATAATGTAGATAGTTAAGGGATGTATAAGCAAAAGAGAATTAAAAATAAGCAAGTAGGAGGAATATGGTAAGGATAAAATGGGAACATCCTTCATTCTAATACCATAAACCCTTCCATTTTTCATTCCCTGTTCATTTTAACATTCACAAACAAAACTAAAAATCTAAGGGAGCTCGATCGGCCACCATTAAGGAGATTCAAGAAGAAGAAAAGCTAGGATTCAAGTAGAAAACATAAGAAAATCAATCAAAGGGAATATCTCAAACAATAAGCTAAGGTGAATAATTTGATTTACATTTCACTTTTGAAAATGATCGCGGTTTCATGGTTTGATCCGAACTATTTTGCAAATATATGTCATATTATGTTTATTTAAATGGATATATACGCTTGTTGATGATTTTTATGAAATCATATGGATTTATGATATGTTTAAATAAGAGAACTTATTAAATGAATCCAAATGAGTTGCGTTTTTGATATATGATCAAAAACATTATTTCAAAGTAGGTTTCAAGTTTCATGATTTTCTAAGCAATTGTGGATTTATTATGAATTTTCTATAAGAGAAAATAGTTGGTATTGGGTTTAAATTATTTAAGGTAATTATATAATGATTTTGGGTATGAAATTTATACATGATACAAAACACATTAAAAGTGAATTATTGTGATTTTTGGAAAATTTTCCTATGTATTTTACTATGTATAAAATTATTTAAGTTAACGGACTTAAACGTTTTATATGTTTTATCAAGGAAAGTGGCTTATTTGCTCAAAAAAGTTTTAAATTGTTAATTTTGAATTCGGCAGCCTTTTTCGAAAGAATTGGCAACCAATCCTATTTTGACGAATTAGGCAAGTTAGATGAAAAAGAATTACTTTGAAAGGCATAAAACCAGTTTTGTTTCGATTTACAACTTTGCCACTTTCATTACTTGCTTTCGTCCACATGCCCAAAAGGCCTTTCGCATCCATTCGAAACCAATGTACATGGTATCAAGCAATTGAAAGGAAGTGTATTGGAGAAAGGTGAAAGGGACCGTGTCGAAGGCATGCTTTCGAAGGGGTTGCTTTTAACTTTTCTTTGTTTTTAAAAAGAGGCTTTCGAACAAGTTGCGGCTTGCCTTTGTTCTTGTAATGAGCTTTCGAAAGAGTTGCCGCTTACTTTTGTTCTAAAAGAAGATTTTGAAAGAATAGTCGCGTTTGAACCTATTATATACCCATGCTGTCGTATTCATACCTTTCAAATTAGTTAAGATCATTTTTATTTATAGCCTTAACAATGTATTCGAAAGGGGTGCTTTCGCCTTTTTGTAGCATTCCCCTACTTGGAGTCCGAAAACTAATGGTTATGGATGTTGCAGTCATCCATAGTTATTAATCTTTGACGATCAAATACGGCGGTGCTAGATTCATTGATACACGGATCATAAGACAATAGAGAAAATTTAACAATTCAAAAACATATTTCCACATTCCATTCAAAACATTCCATGTTCATTGCATAATCCCAAAACATTAACCACATTCAGCAAAATATAATTATTACACATATACCAAGAGTGACATATGACAATGCCCCCTTGGTTGATCAGATTATATAATAAGGCTAATAAATCTGCCTTTGCATCCAAATACACAGCGAAAAAAGATAACTCTAAATAACTAACTGCCTCATGCATGCCTTCGGAAGCTTTATTCGTCTAAGAAGAGAACCCGAAAACTTTAAATCTCAAACTACTCAAAATCAATTAAGTACCCGAGAGTTTAAGTGGAAAACAAAAACTTCGAGTCAGACATAAAGCCTGGTATGAATGATAATCTAACATCTCAATCCTTCTAGATATCTAGTGAAAATCATTTTCCCAAATAATATCACTATTATTTCTCCAAAACCATTGAAAATCATTTTCAAACTCAAAAGGAATTAAATTTTCAAATTTCAAATCCTTTCAACTCATATTCAAACATTACTCTGGAATTTTACCTCATTTTAATTATAAATCACATTATAATTCATATTTATAAATTTCATTTATTAAATGAATTTATTTCTAAATCTTTGGTTATACCATTATTTCCTCATTTCAATTACCATAACAACAATGATAATAATTTAATATTATCACTTTCTAACAACCAAACAACCATATGTACTTATAATAATTTACGAAAAATTATTTCTTTCATATATAAAAATAATTTTGGGCAAAATTATTTCATTTATCCACTTTTAAAAACAATACTGTGTCGGTTTTACTAGTTTAAGAGTTTAGAAATCCTTATCGATATAATTGTCTAGACTACATCGACCAGAATTTATAAACACTCAACCGATAAGTCAACACAATATAAAACAATTTATATTCACTAACAAATATGTGCTCATATCTACTGATACACTCGAACTCATTCTAGAGCACGGAATAAGATAATAATGACGGTGTTGGTAAAAATAGTGTTGAATTTTTTTTTAAATTTTCAATCTGCTGATTTCAACCATCAAAATTTGGACTATATCAGATAAT
The DNA here is from genome assembly GCA_030765085.1 of Allium cepa. Lineage (NCBI taxonomy): Eukaryota > Viridiplantae > Streptophyta > Magnoliopsida > Asparagales > Amaryllidaceae > Allium > Allium cepa. Next base: position 964,407,164 of record CM060928.1, read on the forward strand.
GATGGTGTTGGTGTTGAAAGAAATGGTTGTACTAAAATTGGATTCAATATACTAAAATGAAATTGGTAGGTGCTATATTAAATAAATAGCGAACTGTTCATTTAAGCATTTATACTTTTATTTATATTGAAAGTTTATCATTCAATTATCAAGCATTTCAATCTCCAATGAAAACAACATTACGACAAGGAAGAGAAAAATGAACACTAATTCGTCGTTTGGATAATGATTGCAATTTCATCTATATATTTAATTGTAATTGAAATGATGCATTTATATTCTCAGTTAAATGCATGGATATGCAAATCAAACCCATAAAACCCCAACTTACGATTCATGTAAATACGACAAACAATAAATTCCAATTATCGATGCAAATTATAAACATCTAAAGCATACTGTTAAATTTGTTAAAATAACCTCTTTCTTGCATTCAAAATTGTTGCAAGCAGCATCAACAATTGAAAACAATGGGCTCAAATTGAGAGCACTAATTAGGAGGAACAACTTCCAACCGAGAGCCACAGGTAATAGTGAGAACGATTTGACAACGAGCAAGAAGGCATCCGAAGTGGCAGGCTCAGTAGGGTAGAATGAAGAGAGGCAAACAATTTGGGGAAGAAGATCGGTCGCGGTTCAATAGCACTAGGGCTTTGATGGAAGAAAATTGCGTTTGTTTGGGTTTTGGGTAAAATGATACGTTGGAGTGATCTGTTAAGTCCGTAGGTGGGTTTTGATATTTTTTTGGGAAAAAGCATTTGGTAACCGATTGTTAATCAATAGCAAAGCGAAAATTGTTAATTAAATAGTTTGTGTTATCTTATGCAAAATTAGGTTAGATAAAACAAATAAAATGTATTTATTACCCTCGTAGTATGGGTATTTCTATTATTTATTTTGGTTTTATCAAAAACAATATGAGGTTTTAAAATAATCAATTTTATATTTTAAAATTATTAACTCTAAAATAAAATTATCAAAATATCAAAAGTCGTTAAAATTTATAATATATATAGTACGTAACAATGATATAAATTTGATTAAAACTGACAACTAGTTATGTGTTAAAGATAAACAATACTAATTTATTTCCTCAACTTTTATACTATAAATGCATTTTATAAAACAATTATGGTCACAAATCTCTATCAAATTTGCTATAGAATAATGATGAAAATGATTATTTTTATATTAATTTCCTTAAATTCCTTAAATTGTAGGATTAAGCAATATACCTAAAATATTTAATAGAGTACTGAAAACAAAATGTAAAAAATAAAGAACACAAGATATGTCCAACTTGGTTATAATATCTATTGCCCATTCATGCCCCTAAAACTATTATTAGAATTAAATATTAAAATGCTTACAGGTAGTAAACTCGGAGACACTGCTACTCTAATTCTATTCATAATAATTCTACTTGAACTCAATTCCCTCGTATTAGATCCCCAAAATACAACAAGTAGCTAAAAAATTTCTAGTGTTCAAAGAAAATGAAAAAAAAAATATAATTAAAAAGTTAAATAGAAACTCCCTCAAGTATCACGTGCACATGCCCACTTCAGCCCACACTCTCTCCTCTTTAATTTCCTTTTAATTTCCTTCTTCAAAAAGAAAGCGATTCTCCCCAAAAGCTTCACAAAAAATTTCAATGCAAAGCAGAAAGTGCTGCCTTCAATCTAAACTTGCTGCCGTCTAAAATTTGATGTTGGTGTTTGAAGTTTTGGGTGTTGATGGGTGAAGTTTTGCATGTTGATGGGTGAAGGAGGCAAGCTTGCTTAGGAATTGATTGTAAATAGGAGGAGTTCTATGATTCGGGACTGATCAATAGTTGATAGAAATAAAATTGATTTTGATTTGCTGATGATAATGAAGATGTATTGAGTAATGGTGATTTTGACGTGTAATGGAGCATTGTTTATGTAGGCCAGTGGAGGAATTGTATGTGTATAGAAAAATATGTGTGAGAGGATATATAGGGAAAGAAGATAATTTGTTTCCCTACATAGAAAATAGAATCCATATAATGGGAAATAAATTTTGTAATATCTTACAGAATATATCATCTGATTGTGTGTGTATTTCTTTGCTTTCATTTCTATTTATTTTCCTTTCTTTATATATACAGCATTTGATTGTGTGTGTATTACCTTTCTTTATATATTCACTTTATTGTTAAATGTCTATACATATATCAATAATCAGGTAGTGGAATCATTTCCATATTAAGGGATATCAAATCTTCACATGGCTAAGGATCAAAACTTGAAAGAAACATTAAAGAAAGCCAATCATTGTCGTTGTAGTATAGTGGTGAGTATTCCCGCCTGTCATGTGGGTGACCTGGGTTCGATCCTTGGCAACGGAGTTTGTTTTTTTTTGGTCGAAGAGAGTATCAGTTGAAGTTGAACTTTATCCACCTTCATAAATTTCATCGTTACAACATTTACAAACATCTGCAATTAGCTTATTTCTCTAGGATTGTTGTCTTATCTGCGCTTCATTATGTTTGAATAAATTTGATTCTCGTTTTTGTACGTCATCAAGATATACAACCACACTAGCATTCACAAATCATACAAGCCTGCTGTAGTAGTTTCTGTATTAGATGGAGTATAAACTTGTTTTCATAGCATGGTTGAATTCAACAATACAGTCCCTTATTGAATGTGTATCCAGGAAAATATTACCGAGTTTGACTGTCTACACACACACACTCTAACATAATGAGAACAAACCAGTGTTTAAAAAACGTGATAATCATGATTAAACCAGTTTCAATTTGTGTATCTCATCTAATTATGTAGCAAAATCATTTGCTTCCAAGCAACTAGCTAACTAAAGTTATATCTATAGTCGCCTTTCTCAATTTCTACCAAAAAACAACAATTTTGCACTTAAGCTATTATGGACAAATATAAATATTATAATTCAAATCCCTAAATTTATACCAACATTGCGTGGTAGGTCTTATGAATCAGTATCAACTAACTACAAACTTCAATCAACATATTTGAACTTGCAAATTAGAAAACTAACTTTTCTAGCACCAAATGATTTCCTCACAAAACTAAATGCTTCTTGAGGCAACATCACCGATCATACAATGTTAAAAAAAACAAACCATCAAAGTCAAAACGAAACCCATAACAAAATACAGAACTCACTCGCAGGAAATTAGAGATGGGCCAAGCAATTCAGCTGAATCAGCAGAAGAATCCTTGCCTTGACCTTCGCCCAGTAACTATAACAGTTTCCAAAATCCTTTGTCCGGATTGGATTAGGGATTTCGACAGCTTTTCTCCAACGGGTACTGGCATCTTCCATTTACCTTTCCGCATCCGATTAAGGATTCGGCTTGAAGTGTGGATGAGAAATTGCTAGGGTTAGGGGTCCAGGAAAATCAGGATGAAAATGGCGGGAATTCAGAAGTATTGGGGAAGTGCGGCGATTGGATGATGGCCCAAAAATGTTGTGAGGCCCAAAATATAATAGCATGTGTATATTCGTTACTGTAACCTTTTGGCATTTGACGGGTTTTTTATGGTTTTGTTCACGAGGGATGTCGCACTTGCACAAAGCTTCACATAGGTAAACCAAGTCAAGAAATCATTCAGATGTTCGTCACGAAATAAGTGTAATGTTATAAGAAGATTGCGTGAAAAATGATCGGACAACCGTTAAAGTTTTGTCGATCCCAACACTTTAGTTAATTTTTATGACTTGAAAACTCGTGTCATATAGCTTTGTATTTAAATTTAAGCATGTATATGGATATGCCAATCCAAATCTAACGTTCTTCTATTTTTTTTGTCTAAGATAAATAACGCTAGAGTTCATCAGTTAACCATCATAAATGAAAATACAAAACATTATTTTGTGAAATAAATGAATAAATAAATTGTTATGGCAATATCAACAACCTTTGTTTACTATTAAAAAAACAAAACTAAAAATGTAATGAAATAACAAACCATTAAAAGAAAATTCTCAATGATTGCATTTTCCCGCCTCATTTGACTATGTTTGTTTCATGTCCGCCCTTGACGGGTTTCTTCATCAACCTCAAATAACGAGTAATTTGCGAGGACCTATGAATGCATTGTGCAATCAAATATTCATCAATAATGTGGAAAAATCTGAAAATGGAACAGTAAAAAACGTAGAGATTTAGATTGTTCAACCCTTGAGGGATCTACGTCCACTATGAATTGATATTTTACTGCTTTAGAGCTTCGAATTTTACAACGGCTCTACAGGGTTTGTAGTACTATTCAGTTTCTCATAATTTGTTTCTTTCCCAATTGAGAAGAAAGAATTTTATAGAGCGGTTAATGTAACGACCTGTATTTTTAACAATGGATATTTAAATAATTGATCTAAATATAGAATCGTTAATTAATTGACAATCCAAAAAAAAAATGATTTTTCGCGTACAGTTGAATTAGGACTCGAGACCACTTCCGCTGAGTCCGGATCGACGTTGCAAATTAGGATGAATATAAACATCGCTATATTTCGAGATAAGACGATCTGATGGCCAAAACGATTTCGAAATGCGCAAAATTGTCATCCTGAAGCGTTGTCTAGAGTAGTTGTGAAATTTTTACCATTAAGACCGAAAAAATGAGATAATATACGCAAATGAGTTTCGTTGTGATCGGATGCGCCATGTGATCGTCCGAGCTCGAAACGTACGGCAATTTATGTGAGAAATCAAATAAATCGAATATTATATTAATATATTACAAATCCTCACTTAACCGTCTTTCTCACGTTCATTTTATTGTTCGATTAATTCATCCGAAAAATGGTCGGTACTCTCTAAACCCATTCAAATATCAAAATTCAGCGATTCACTCCATTATAAATCATGAAACCAACTCCGTTGAGCTCGTATCGAAGAGAGCTTCGAACCCATATGGATATTGAAGGGTGCGACACCGACTGGGAAGATCGACCTAGTGTGGATGGTGACTAGGGTTAGACTTCATCAGCAATTGAAGAGGCGATAGGCAAATCGGAGGACACCGTCGTGTTTCTCTTGTCGAATAGCACCTCTTTGTGTCAACGGTTCTTGGTACGACCCATAATTGTGAAATTCGGCATTTCCTGTAGCCGCATGACCTCATCAGGTCGTGAATTGCATCTCTTAGTCAAGCATTAAGAAGTGGATGCCATCGCGGAGAGATCGTGCAGTGTGATGCGTGGCCGAAGACGGCACGACGTTTCGTCGAGAAATGAAGGAGAATGGCAGGAGAGAAGATTATCAGGGTTGGGTTGACATGCACAAACATATACGTATGGGAAATTGTCAAATTGGGGAAGAAGGATTTAGTGTTAATTAAGGTAATTTACTTTTAATTAAGTTAACTAATTATTTTGTTAATCTCAAATCTTATAAAACTCATATCTTTTACGTACAAGGTCCATTTTGGATGCGGTTTTCTGCGCTGCACTCATGATGGAGGGCTCTACGACTTGACATTAGTTTGGTCAGCTTTTGTTGAGGTGAGTGATATTGTCTCTCATGATACTGTGATTGTTGGAATATCATAAAAACGGTATTTTGAAATGATTTCCAATTTTAAAATGTGATTTAATTATGTATGACACCTATTTGGTTTTTACAAAAGAGATTAAAAGTACTTTAAAATGGTTTTAAATCAAATATCACATTTTTTCATTGACATGCTATTTTAGAAAATTGCTAATTTTAGTTTATCTTTAATAGAAATCCCCCGTTGGTTGATATAGATGCATTATACACGTATATTATATTGGATGTATGTATGCTTGTTGGTTGGATGTATGCTTGTTCAATTGTTTTGGTTGTAAACATTGGTTTATTGGCGGTCCAGCGTTGAGAATATTATGTGCGTTAGGGTTTTGTACCTGTTGATTGGAAACCAAAACGAAAGAGATAAGTTATAGAAGAGTACTGAAATGCATGCTAACGACCTGAAGATGGAAGACGATGGACTGGGACGGACTTCGGACATCTGGATGGATGCCAGATGTTTTCATTTGGTTTGTACTTTTTCATTTTTGGTTACGTACATAATCAAAGTGGTTGGTGTTGGCCACTATAGAGTGGTCTGTCCCTATCACTGTTGATAATGGTCGATTTGGCCGATCTTTAGCCTGGATGGTGAAGTGGCTTCGAGGAGCGCGGTATGGTTGTTTGTTCGTGCGGCCAACTTTGGGTCTGGATGTTATTGCTTTACGATGAGTGACTCCAGTAATCCCAACAAAGTGACATTTCGACATGATAGTTTCAAGCCTTAAGATGGTAGCTCGTTGGTGCATGGAGTTAGATTCAGAGGTCGGAGGCTTAATGTCGAAAGGAGTCATGATTGTTTTCCGCATGGGCAGGTTCTTTAGGTGTGGCCCATGAATAGAATGTTGAATGGTTCTATCATGGAAATGGGTGAAGCAATGAAGAGCTTGGATACACATGTCAAGGGATCGTTGGTACTTCTAATGTTTCTGTTGTACCAAGACAGAGCAGGGGTATTATGGGGACACCTATAGGTACTTTGTTCGGTTACCCCGAGTCGGTTGATTGGATCCTTATAACCTAGGCCGGTTGATTAGGTCTAGTATCCAACTTTGAGCAGCGATGCACGTATCTAGCTTCGGGCTACGAGATATGCGAGTACAACTGAAAATAGAGATTTACCCACCCTAGGCAGTTGAAAGGTCATACAAGTTATCGTACATCTAAAGCACGCTAAGTGACAGTTAGTATTGTTTGATTGATGCTACATTAATTCCGGTTGCTTCACTAGCCACCTATCACTCTAGTGATGTCACATGATGTAGGTTTATGGATAGGGATACCTAGGCACCCCGACATTACTTAGTATAGAGTACCCCTTATGATATTGGTAGAGTAGCATATTATTATAATGACCCTAATTTTAACAAACATTATTTAGGACATTTGATTAGATAAACTAAATGAAATAATGTAGATAGTTAAGGGATGTATAAGCAAAAGAGAATTAAAAATAAGCAAGTAGGAGGAATATGGTAAGGATAAAATGGGAACATCCTTCATTCTAATACCATAAACCCTTCCATTTTTCATTCCCTATTCATTTTAACATTCACAAACAAAACTAAAAATCTAAGGGAGCTCGATCGGCCACCATTAAGGAGATTCAAGAAGAAGAAAAGCTAGGATTCAAGTAGAAAACATAAGAAAATCAATCAAAGGGAATATCTCAAACACTAAGCTAAGGTGAATAATTTGATTTACATCTCACTTTTGAAAATGATCTCGGTTTCATGGTTTGATCCGAACTATTTTGCAAATATATGTCATATTATGTTTATTTAAATGGATATATACGCTTGTTGATGATTTTTATGAAATCATATGGATTTATGATATGTTTAAATAAGAGAACCTATTAAATGAATCCAAATGAGTTGCGTTTTTGATATACGATCAAAAACATTATTTTAAAGTAGGTTTCAAGTTTCATGATTTTCTAAGCAATTGTGGATTTATTATGAATTTTCTATAAGAGAAAATAGTTGGTATTGGGTTTAAATTATTTAAGGTAATTATATAATGATTTTGGGTATGAAATTTATACATGATACAAAACACATTAAAAGTGAATTATTGTGATTTTTGGAAAATTTTCCTATGTATTTTACTATGTATAAAATTATTTAAGTTAACGGACTTAAACGTTTTATATGTTTTATCAAGGAAAGTGGCTTATTTGCTCAAAAAAGTTTTAAATTGTTAATTTTGAATTCGGCAGCCTTTTTCGAAAGAATTGGCAACCAATCCTATTTTGACGAATTAGGCAAGTTAGATGAAAAAGAATTACTTTGAAAGGCATAAAACCAGTTTTGTTTCGATTTACAACTTTGCCACTTTCATTACTTGCTTTCGTCCACATGCCCAAAAGGCCTTTCGCATCCATTCGAAACCAATGTACATGGTATCAAGCAATTGAAACGAAGTGTATTGGAGAAAGGTGAAAGGGACCGTGTCGAAGGCATGCTTTCGAAGGGGTTGCTTTTAACTTGTCTTTGTTTTTAAAAAGAGGCTTTCGAACAAGTTGCGGCTTGCCTTTGTTCTTGAAATGAGCTTTCGAAAGAGTTGCCGCTTACTTCTGTTTTAAAAGAAGATTTTGAAAGAATAGTCGCGTTTGAACCTACTATATACCCATGCTGTCGTATTCATACCTTTCAAATTAGTTAAGATCATTTTTCTTTATAGCCTTAACAATGTATTCGAAAGGGGTGCTTTCGCCTTTTTGTAACATTCCCCTACTTGGAGGCCCAAAACTAATGGTTATGGATGATGCAGTCATCCATAATTATTAATCTTTGACGATCAAATACGGCGGTGCTAGATTCATTGATACACGGATCATAAGACAATAGAGAAAATTTAACGATTCAAAAACATATTTCCACATTCCATTCAAAACATTCCATGTTCATTGCATAATCCCAAAACATTAACCACATTCAGCAAAATATAATTATTACACATATACCAAGAGTGACATATGACAATGCCCCCTTGGTTGATCAGATTATATAATAAGGCTAATAAATCTGCCTTTGCATCCAAATACACAGCGAAAAAAGATAACTCTAAATAACTAACTGCCTCATGCATGCCTTCGGAAGCTTTATTCGTCTAAGAAGAGAACCCAAAAACTTTAAATCTCAAACTACTCAAAATCAATTAAGTACTCGAGAGTTTAAGTGGAAAACAAAAACTTCGAGTCAGACATAAAGCCTGGTATGAATGATAATCTAACATCTCAATCCTTCTAGATATTTAGTGAAAATCATTTTCCCAAATAATATCACTATTATTTCTCCAAAACCATTGAAAATCATTTTCAAACTCAAAAGGAATTAAATTTTCAAATTCCAAATCCTTTCAACTCATATTCAAACATTACTCTGGAATTTTACCTCATTTTAATTATAAATCACATTATAATTCATATTTATAAATTTCATTTATTAAATGAATTTATTTCCAAATCTTTGGTTATACCATTATTTCCTCATTTCAATTACCATAACAACAATGATAATAATTTAATATTATCACTTTCTAACAACCAAACAACCATATGTACTTATAATAATTTACGAAAAATTATTTCTTTCATATATAAAAATAATTTTGGGAAAAATTATTTCATTTATCCACTTTTAAAAACAATACTGTGTCGGTTTTACTAGTTTAAGAGTTTAGAAATCCTTATCGATATAATTGTCCAGACTACATCAACCAGAATTTATAAACACTCAACCGATAAGTCAACACAATATAAAACAATTTATATTCACTAACAAATATGTGCTCATATCTACTGATACACTCAAACTCATTCTAGAGCACGGAATAAGATAATAATGACGGTGTTGGTAAAAATAGTGTTGAATTTTTTTTTAAATTTTCAATCTGCTGATTTCAACCATCAAAATTTGGACTATATCAGATAAAGATGGTGTTGGTGTTGAAAGAAATGGTTATACTAAAATTGGATTCAATATACTAAAATGAAATTGGCAAGTGCTACATTAAATGAATAGCGAACTGTTCATTTAAGCATTTATACTTTTATTTATATTGAAAGTTTATCATTCAATTATCAAGCATTTCAATCTCCAATGAAAACAACATTACGACAAGGAAGAGAAAAATGAACACTAATTCGTCGTTTAGATAATGATTGCAATTTCATCTATATATTTAATTGTAATTGAAATGATGCATTTATATTCTCAGTTAAATGCATGGATATGCAAATCAAACCCATAAAACCCCAACTTACGATTCATGTAAATTCGACAAACAATAAATTCCAATTATCGATGCAAATTATAAACATCTAAAGCATGCTGTTAAATTTGTTAAAATAACCTCTTTCTTGCATTCAAAATTGTTGCAAGCAGCATCAACAATTGAAAACAATGGGCTCAAATTGAGAGCACTAATTAGGAGGAACAACTTCCAACCGAGAGCCACAGGTAATAGTGAGAACGATTTGACAACGAGCAAGAAGGCATCCGAAGTGGCAGGCTCAGTAGGGTAGAATGAAGAGAGGCAAACAATTTGGGGAAGAAGATCGGTCGCGGTTCAATAGCACTAGGGCTTTGATGGAAGAAAATTGCGTTTGTTTGGGTTTTGGGTAAAATGATACGTTGGAGTGATCTGTTAAGTCCGTAGGTGGGTTTTGATATTTTTAGGGAAAAAGCATTTGGTAACCGATTGTTAACCAATAGCAAAGCGAAAATTGTTAATTAAATAGTTTGTGTTATCTTATGCAAAATTAGGTTAGATAAAACAAATAAAATGTATTTATTACCCTCGTAGTATGGGTATTTCTATTATTTATTTTGGTTTTATCCAAAACAATATGAGGTTTTAAAATAATCAATTTTATATTTTAAAATTATTAACTCTAAAATAAAATTATCAAAATATCAAAAGTCGTTAAAATTTATAATATATATAGTACGTAACAATGATATAAATTTGATAAAAAATGACAACTAGTTATGTGTTAAAGATAAACAATACTAATTTATTTCCTCAACTTTTATACTATAAATGCATTTTATAAAACAATTTTGGTCACAAATCTCTATCAAATTTGCTATAGAATAATGATGAAAATGATTATTTTTATATTAATTTCCTTAAATTCCTTAAATTGTAGGATTAAGCAATATACCTAAAATATTTAATAGAGTACTGAAAACAAAATGTAAAAAATAAAGAACACAAGATATGTCCAACTTGGTTATAATATCTATTGCCCATTCATGCCCCTAAAACTATTATTAGAATTAAATATTAAAATGCTTACAGGTAGTAAACTCGGAGACACTGCTACTCTAATTCTATTCATAATAATTCTACTTGAACTCAATTCCCTCGTATTAGATCCCCAAAATACAACAAGTAGCTAAAAAATTTCTAGTGTTCAAAGAAAATGAAAAAAAAAATATAATTAAAAAGTTAAATAGAAACTCCCTCAAGTATCACAGGCACATGCCCACTTCAGCCCACGCTCTCTCCTCTTTATATTTCTTTTTAATTTCCTTCTTCAAAAAGAAAGCGATTCTCCCCAAAAGCTTCACAAAAAATTTCAATGCAAAGCAGAAAGTGCTGCCTTCAATCTAAACTTGCTGCCGTCTAAAATTTGATGTTGGTGTTTGAAGTTTTGGGTGTTGATGGGTGAAGTTTTGCATGTTGATGGGTGAAGGAGGCAAGCTTGCTTATGAATTGATTGTAAATAGGAGGAGCTCTATGATTCAGGACTGATCAATAGTTGATAGAAATAAAATTGATTTTGATTTGCTGATGATAATGAAGATGTATTGAGTAATGGTGATTTTGACGTGTAATGGAGCATTGTTTATGTAGGCCAGTGGAGGAATTGTATGTGTATAGAAAAATATGTGTGAGAGGATATATAGGGAAAGAAGATAATTTGTTTCCCTACATAGAAAATAGAATCCATATAATGGGAAATAAATTTTGTAATATCTTACAGAATATATCATCTGATTGTGTGTGTATTTCTTTGCTTTCATTTCTATTTATTTTCCTTTCTTTATATATACAGCATTTGATTGTGTGTGTATTACCTTTCTTTATATATTCACTTTATTGTTAAATGTCTATACATATATCAATAATCAGGTAGTGGAATCATTTCCATATTAAGGGATATCAAATCTTCACATGGCTAAGGATCAAAACTTGAAAGAAACATTAAAGAAAGCCAATCATTGTCGTTGTAGTATAGTGGTGAGTATTCCCGCCTGTCACGCGGGTGACCCGGGTTCGATCCCCGGCAACGGCGTTTGTTTTTTTTTGGTCGAAGAGAGTATCAGTTGAAGTTGAACTTTATCCACCTTCATAAATTTCATCGTTACAACATTTACAAACATCTGCAATTAGCTTTTTCTCTAGGATTGTTGTCTTATCTGCGCTTCATTATGTTTGAATAAATTTGATTCTCGTTTTTGTACGTTATCAAGATATACAACCACACTAGCATTCACAAATCATACAAGCCTGCTGTAGTAGTTTTTGTATTAGATGGAGTATAAACTTGTTTTCATAGCATGGTTGAATTCAAAAATACAGTCCCTTATTGAATGTGTATCCAGGAAAATATTACCGAGTTTGACTGTCTACACACACACACTCTAACATAATGAGAACAAACCAGTGTTTAAAAAACGTGATAATCATGATTAAACCAGTTTCAATTTGTGTATCTCATCTAATTATGTAGCAAAATCATTTTCTTCCAAGCAACTAGCTAACTAAAGTTATATCTATAGTCGCCTTTCTCAATTTCTACCAAAAAACAACAATTTTGCACTTAAGCTATTATGGACAAATATAAATATTATAATTCAATTCCCTAAATTTATACCAACATTGCGTGGTAGGTCTTATGAATCAGTATCAACTAACTACAAACTTCAATCAACATATTTGAACTTGCAAATTAGAAAACTAACTTTTCTAGCACCAAATGATTTCCTCACAAAACTAAATGCTTCTTGAGGCAACATCACCGATCATACAACGTTAAAAAAAAACAAACCATCAAAGTCAAAACGAAACCCATAACAAAATACAGAACTCACTCGCAGGAAATTAGAGATTGGCCAAGCAATTCAGCTGAATCAGCAGAAGAATCCTTGCCTTGACCTTCGCCCAGTAACTATAACAGTTTCCAAAATCCTTTGTCCGGATTGGATTAGGGATTTGGGCAGCTTTTCTCCAACGGGTACTGGCATCTTCCATTTACCTTTCCGCATCCGATTAAGGATTCGGCTTGAAGTGTGGATGAGAAATTGCTAGGGTTAGGGGTCCAGGAAAATCAGGATGAAAATGGCGGGAATTCAGAAGTATTGGGGAAGTGCGGCGATTGGATGATGGCCCAAAAATGTTGTGAGGCCCAAAATATAATAGCATGTGTATATTCGTTACTGTAACCTTTTGGCATTTGACGGGTTTTTTATGGTTTTGTTCACGAGGGATGTCGCACTTGCACAAAGCTTCACATAGGTAAACCAAGTCAAGAAATCATTCAGATGTTCGTCACGAAATAAGTGTAATGTTATAAGAAGAGTGCGTGAAAAATGATCGGACAACCGTTAAAGTTTTGTCGATCCCAACACTTTAGTTAATTTTTACGACTTGAAAACTCGTGTCATATAGCTTTGTATTTAAATTTAAGCATGTATATGGATATGCCAATCCAAATCTAACGTTCTTCTATTTTTTTTGTCTAAGATAAATAACGCTAGAGTTCATCAGTTAACCGTCATAAATGAAAATACAAAACATTATTTAGTGAAATAAATGAATAAATAAATTGTTATGGCAATATCAACAACCTTTGTTTACTATTAAAAAAAACAAAACTAAAAATGTAATGAAATAACAAACCATTAAAAGAAAATTCTCAATGATTGCATTTTCCCGCCTCATTTGACTATGTTTGTTTCATGTCCGCCCTTGACGTGTTTCTTCATCAACCTCTGATTACGAGTAATTTGCGAGGATCTATGAATGCATTGTGCAATCAAATATTCATCAATAATGTGGAAAACTCTGAAAATGGAACAGTAAAAAACATAGAGACTTAGATTGTTCAACCCTTGAGGGATCTACGTCCACTATGAATTGATATTTTACTGCTTTAGAGCTTCGAATTTTACAATGGCTCTACAGGGTTTGTAGTACTATTCAGTTTCTCATAATTTGTTTCTTTCCCAATTGAGAAGAAAGAATTTTATAGAGCGGTTAATGTAACGACCTGTTTTTTAACGATGGATATTTAAATAATTGATCTAAATATAGAATCGTTACTTAATTGACAATCCAAAAAAAAATGATTTTTCGCGTACAGTTGAATTAGGACTCGAGACCACTTCCGCTGAGTCCGGATCGACGTTGCAAATTAGGATGAATATAAACATCGCTATATTTCGAGATAAGACGATCTGATGGCCAAAACGATTTCGAAATGCGCAAAATTGTCATCCTGAAGCGTTGTCTAGAGTAGTTGTGAAATTTATACCATTAAGGTCGGAAAAATGAGATAATATACGCAAATGAGTTTCGTTGTGATCGGATGCGCCATGTGATCGTCCGAGCTCGAAACGTACGGCCATTTATGTGAGAAATCAAATAAATCGAATATTATATTAATATATTACAAATCCTCACTTAACCGTCTTTCTCACGTTCATTTTATTGTTCGATTAATTCATCCAAAAAATGGTCGGTACTCTCTAATCCCATTCAAATATCAAAATTCAGCGATTCACTCCATTATAAATCATGAAACCAACTCCGTTGAGCTCGTATCGAAGAGAGCTTCGAACCCATATGGATATTGAAGGGTGCGACACCGACTGGGAAGATCGACCTAGTGTGGATGGTGACTAGGGTTAGACTTCATCAGCAATTGAAGAGGCGATAGGCAAATCGGAGGACACCGTCGTGTTTCTCTTATCGAATAGCACCTCTCTGTGTCAACGGTTCTTGGTACGACCCTTAATTGTGAAATGCGACATTTCCTGTAGCCGCATGACCTCATCAGGTCGTGAATTGCATCTCTTAGTCAAGCATTAAGAAGTGGATGCCATCGCGGAGAGATCGTGCAGTGTGATGAGTGGCCGAAGACGGCACGACGTTTCGTCGAGAAATGAAGGAGAATGGCAGGAGAGAAGATTATCAGGGTTGGGTTGACATGCACAAACATATACGTATAGGAAATTGTCAAATTGGGGAAGAAGGATTTAGTGTTAATTAAGGTAATTTACTTTTAATTAAGTTAACTAATTATTTTGTTAATCTCAAATCTTACAAAACTCATATCTTTTACGTACAAGGTCCATTTTGGATGCGGTTTTTTGCGCTGCACTCATGATGGAGGGCTCTACGACTTGACATTAGTTTGGTCAGCTTTTGTTGAGGTGAGTGATATTGTCTCTCATGATACTGTGATTGTTGGAATATCATAAAAACGGTATTTTGAAATGATTTCCAATTTTAAAATGTGATTTAATTATGTATGACACCTATTTGGTTTTTACAAAAGAGATTAAAAGTACTTTAAAATGGTTTTAAATCAAATATCACATTTTTTCATTGACATGCTATTTTAGAAAATTGCTAATTTTAGGTTGTCTTTAATATAAATCCCCCGTTGGTTGATATAGATGCATTATACACGTATATTATATTGGATGTATGTATGCTTGTTGGTTGGATGTATGCTTGTTCAATTGTTTTGGTTGTAAACATTTGTTTATTGGCGATCCAGTGTTGAGAATATTATGTGCGTTAGGGTTTTGTACCTGTTGATTGGAAACCAAAACGAAAGAGATAAGTTATAGAAGAGTACTGAAATGCATGCTAACGACCTGAAGATGGAAGACGATGGACTGGGACGGACTTCGGACATCTGGATGGATGCCAGATGTTTTCATTTGGTTTGTACTTATCCATTTTTGGTTACGTACATGATCAAAGTGGTTGGTGTTGGCCACTATAGAGTGGTCTGTCCCCATCACTGTTGATAATGGTCGATTTGGCCGATCTTTAGCCTGGATGGTGAAGTGGCTTCGAGGAGCGCGGTATGGTTGTTTGTTCGTGCGGCCAACTTTGGGTCTGGATGTTATTGCTTTACGATGAGTGACTCCAGTAATCCCAACAAAGTGACATTTCGACATGATAGTTTCAAGCCTTAAGATGGTAGCTCGTTGGTGCATGGAGTTAGATTCAGAGGTCGGAGGCTTAATGTCGAAAGGAGTCATGATTGTTTTCCGCATGGGCAGGTTCTTTAGGTGTGGCCCATGAATAGAATGTTGAATGGTTCTATCGTGGAAATGGGTGAAGCAATGAAGAGCTTGGATACACATGTCAAGGGATCGTTGGTACTTGAAACGTTTCTGTTGTACCAAGACTGAGCAGGGGTATAATGGGGACACCTATAGGTACTTTGTTCGGTTACCCCGAGTCGGTTGATTGGATCCTTATAACCTAGGCCGGTTGATTGGGTCTAGTATCCAACTTTGAGCAGCGATGCACGTATCTAGCTTCGGGCTACGAGATACGCGAGTACAACTGAAAATAGAGATTTACCCACCCTAGGCAGTTGAAAGGTCATACAAGTTATCGTACATCTAAAGCACGCTAAGTGACAGTTAGTATTGTTTGATTGATGCTACATTAATTCTGGTTGCTTCACTAGCCACCTATCACTCTAGTGATGTCACATGATGTAGGTTTATGGATAGGGATACCTAGGCACCCCGACATTACTTAGTATAGAGTACCCCTTATGATATTGGTAGAGTAGCATATTATTATAATGACCCTAATTTTAACAAACATTATTTAGGACATTTGATTAGATAAACTAAATGAAATAATGTAGATAGTTAAGGGATGTATAAGCAAAAGAGAATTAAAAATAAGCAAGTAGGAGGAATATGGTAAGGATAAAATGGGAACATCCTTCATTCTAATACCATAAACCCTTCCATTTTTCATTCCCTGTTCATTTTAACATTCACAAACAAAACTAAAAATCTAAGGGAGCTCGATCGGCCACCATTAAGGAGATTCAAGAAGAAGAAAAGCTAGGATTCAAGTAGAAAACATAAGAAAATCAATCGAAGGGAATATCTCAAACACTAAGCTAAGGTGAATAATTTGATTTACATCTCACTTTTGAAAATGATCTCGGTTTCATGGTTTGATCCGAACTATTTTGCAAATATATGTCATATTATGTTTATTTAAATGGATATATACGCTTGTTGATGATTTTTATGAAATCATATGGATTTATGATATGTTTAAATAAGAGAACCTATTAAATGAATCCAAATGAGTTGCGTTTTTGATATACGATCAAAAACATTATTTTAAAGTAGGTTTCAAGTTTCATGATTTTCTAAGCAATTGTGGATTTATTATGAATTTTCTATAAGAGAAAATAGTTGGTATTGGGTTTAAATTATTTAAGGTAATTATATAATGATTTTGGGTATGAAATTTATACATGATACAAAACACATTAAAAGTGAATTATTGTGATTTTTGGAAAATTTTCCTATGTATTTTACTATGTATAAAATTATTTAAGTTAACGGACTTAAACGTTTTATATGTTTTATCAAGGAAAGTGGCTTATTTGCTCAAAAAAGTTTTAAATTGTTAATTTTGAATTCGGCAGCCTTTTTCGAAAGAATTGGCAACCAATCCTATTTTGACGAATTAGGCAAGTTAGATGAAAAAGAATTACTTTGAAAGGCATAAAACCAGTTTTGTTTCGATTTACAACTTTGCCACTTTCATTACTTGCTTTCGTCCACATGCCCAAAAGGCCTTTCACATCCATTCGATACCAATGTACATGGTATCAAGCAATTGAAACGAAGTGTATTGGAGAAAGGTGAAAGGGACCGTGTCGAAGGCATGCTTTCGAAGGGGTTGCTTTTAACTTGTCTTTGTTTTTAAAAAGAGGCTTTCGAACAAGTTGCGGCTTGCCTTTGTTCTTGAAATGAGCTTTCGAAAGAGTTGCCGCTTACTTCTGTTTTAAAAGAAGATTTTGAAAGAATAGTCGCGTTTGAACCTATTATATACCCATGCTGTCGTATTCATACCTTTCAAATTAGTTAAGATCATTTTTCTTTATAGCCTTAACAATGTATTCGAAAGGGGTGCTTTCGCCTTTTTGTAACATTCCCCTACTTGGAGGCCCAAAACTAATGGTTATGGATGATGCAGTCATCCATAGTTATTAATCTTTGACGATCAAATACGGCGGTGCTAGATTCATTGATACACGGATCATAAGACAGTAGAGAAAATTTAACAATTCAAAAACATATTTCCACATTCCATTCAAAACATTCCATGTTCATTGCATAATCCCAAAACATTAACCACATTCAGCAAAATATAATTATTACACATATACCAAGAGTGACATATGACAATGCCCCGTTGGTTGATCAGATTATATAATAAGGCTAATAAATCTGCCTTTGCATCCAAATACACAGCGAAAAAAGATAACTCTAAATAACTAACTGCCTCATGCATGCCTTCGGAAGCTTTATTCGTCTAAGAAGAGAACCCGAAAACTTTAAATCTCAAACTACTCAAAATCAATTAAGTACCCGAGAGTTTAAGTGGAAAACAAAAACTTCGAGTCAGACATAAAGCCTGGTATGAATGATAATCTAACATCTCAATCCTTCTAGATATCTAGTGAAAATCATTTTCCCAAATAATATCACTATTATTTCTCCAAAACCATTGAAAATCATTTTCAAACTCAAAAGGAATTAAATTTTCGAATTCCAAATCCTTTCAACTCATATTCAAACATTACTCTGGAATTTTACCTCATTTTAATTATAAATCACATTATAATTCATATTTATAAATTTCATTTATTAATTGAATTTATTTCCAAATCTTTGGTTATACCATTATTTCCTCATTTCAATTACCATAACAACAATGATAATAATTTAATATTATCACTTTCTAACAACCAAACAACCATATGTACTTATAATAATTTACGAAAAATTATTTCTTTCATATATAAAAATAATTTTGGGCAAAATTATTTCATTTATCCACTTTTAAAAACAATACTGTGTCGGTTTTACTAGTTTAAGAGTTTAGAAATCCTTATCGATATAATTGTCCAGACTACATCGACCAGAATTTATAAACACTCAACCGTTAAGTCAACACAATATAAAACAATTTATATTCACTAACAAATATGTGCTCATATCTACTGATACACTCAAACTCATTCTAGAGTACCACGACTCTATTATTAATAAGTAACCTCCACCAAAGCCAAGGTTCTCCTTAACCTTTAGCTCTGATACCAACCATAACGATACGATTTTTCGACGCTCGAAAATCGACATCAATACGTCCGCTGTATCAAATGCTGAACAATTGAATGCCGGAAAACCGAACCATTAGGGTTAAAGATTAAGGAGGTAGAAGAAGAAATAGAAACAATATCAGAATCTCACAATCGCAACGGAACAATATATAATAGGTGAATAACTAATCTTTAATCAAAAAGAACTATATCTGTTTATACATTACATCATCAGAGTTTAGCAAAATTCATAACATCATCAGAGTTTAGCAAAATTCATAACACGCAACTGGATAGTTATCATAACCTGTCCTCATAAAACTGACTATCCAGTTAATCATATACAGCAGAATATTCATCAAATACGTGTGATACGTGCCATCCAGCTCATCTCCTAAGCTCCACAACATCCTTTCCTCTGTCTATAATAATCAGTCTGACCCGAGCATTATAGCGAAATAACACCAGAGTCAGTCTGGAAAAAAAAAGAGTGAGAAAACACACCCAATTGGATTATTAAAGTTTCCAAAACCCTTTGAAATCAAAGGTATCTCGTAAGACCACGCCAAAAATAAACTTGCCGGGTTTTCACCTTACGATAATCAAAACATTTTTATCAAATTAGTCTGATATTATAACAGTGTCTATTGAAAGTAAATTAGAATCTAGCTGAAATGCTTGCATCTCACGTTTCAGCATAGTTTGACACAATCAAAACCGTATAGACACTTATTAAAGATTGGATTCCATACAATGGCAGGGCTACTGGGGTACCGTCCATCACACTACGTGGTTTAGATCACCGTGCCGAGGATCCACCCTGATCCCCTGCTACACAAGACCAGAGCTGCCCCTTACTGGATAGTCCGAATAAGATCACCCCACGGTTGGGATCAGCAATCGCCCACACAGCAGAAATAAAAGAGACATCTAGACAGGGAATGACCTAACCCTACTTGGTTGCTAGCCACTTAGCCTTGCGTGCACCTGTCCTGTTTTAGCCATTCCTGATTGATGAGGCTCGAGGCTATGCATTATCTTTTTAGCACACATTCACTTAGAATGCTCATCGTCCTCCTGACGATGTTATGAAAGCATTCATCCATACAAGTCCGTTCCGGGTTCGAACGAAATCGAAGACACTACTCCTAGTACATCCATTTTGGAATCACCCACAGGATTAGTAGCGATTAGGCCTTGCACTTCACTGCTCCATCTTCGACTCCAAGCTCTTATCTTCCTCACGAAAACTTTCAAGCCGGATCGAAGTGGTTTTCGAAAAATTAATCCTGGTCTCTTTGAAACGATCAGTGCATTGGCCAATATTGATAGTCGGTTATTTAACTATCATATAACATCCACAAATAATCATCAGACCTTAATAATTTCTTGAATTATTTATTTAAAATATCTTCGAATGATATTTCTCTACACTTCAACCCTTTTGAAAAATAGTTTTCAAAACACTTTTCTCTTGCGGAATAAATTTCCACCCAATTTGTTTTATTTCCACTGAAAATCACCAAACCTTAATACTTCAGATTTTAAAATAATTTAAATCACTTTATCCAAAAATATACTTTAAAACACTTAAAATAAAAACTACTTAAAACACTGTATTTAAAATACTAGTTCTAAAATCTTGTAATAACTTCTCATGTAATACTTAAGCCAAAACAAATTTTAAAATAAAAGTTATTCTATAAGGTATAAATATTAAATAATTGTCTTTAAATAATAATACTATTTAAAACCTTTAAAATAATTTACTTATATAATTAACTTAATAAATATTTAATTTTAAAAAAAATAAAAAACACTAAATGATTTTTTTTTTGAAAACATTCCTTTATAAAAACTCTAAACCTCTAACTTATAGTTGAAAATCTTACTTTGAACATACACTTGGCTTTTCAGGAAAATACACTTTCCTTTCCACACCTTTAAAAATAAACCGCTATTTATTTTTAAACAAATCACCCTTTCTTTATAGATTCCCATCTTGAATTTATACTTCCAAATTATCCTCTGATAAATATTTCACTTTATTTATAAACCCTGTTTATAAATTTCACAATCTCATTCTCCTTTATTCACAATTTCAATCACTTAGTCGGTTTTTAAATCGATTTTCAAAACCAACTCCATTTTAAAATAATTCCTTTACTTAACGAAATTTATTTCAAAATCCATTTATCCCATATTCATACCTTTATTTATGATTTAAATTCTTATTTAAATCGGAAATTCCAAGTTAATACTTTATTTCAACTTCTCCTTTTATTTTCCCAAAATCATTTTAAATCTTAAATTTTAAAATATATTTCTTCAATCTTTGCAAAAAAATATTGCTTAAGTCCTTATTTCAAATAAATATCCTTTTCTCCATTTATTCAAAACCCCTATTTTTTCCATTCTTGAATTTGTTATATAGGATTAAAAAAAATCAAACCTTTATTCCTTTTCCAAAATCATTCCTTTAAATTATTTGGATTCACTATAATTAATTTACTTAGAAATTTCCCTTTTAATTTCCTTTAAAAATCCAAACTTTATATGTGTTTCATTTTTCTCAAATACCAATATATATTCAACCAAGCCATAACATTCAATAATTTCGATTTCCAATATAATCAATATAATCTATCACATAAATCACATTATTGAGTATAAAATAAATTCAACTTTTAAGGAATCCAATTGGATCCCTCCAACCTGTTTCCCTGCATCCACAGATATTAGCACAATAATTAAATTACCAACCCCCCTTCGAGGGAGATATCACGGTATAAAGGGTCATTCGCTATTATGCGGGGCGTATAGGGTCTCATCCGCTATATGATGCGAAAAATCAATCGCTCCAATATATATATATATATATATATATATATAATCACATTCAGACAAATAATAAATCATCAATTTAAGGAATCAATCTAATAATTTAAATTTAAACTATTTTAAATTAACGGTAATCCAAATGAGTGAGATTAACTCACCTTTGATTTTGTTTTATTTGCAATCTGATCCAAACCCGACTTTTCCTACACCATTAGACCTTTTACAACATTATATGATTTATTAACATCTGAGATAATATATAAATAATCTACTCTTTATTTATTTAAATTAAACCAATAATTTGGTTTTAAGCTAATTTCTTTTTAATGAATTATTTTATAGTTACCAAAATAATTATATAAGTTAACTAAACAAATTAATCACTAAAATAAATTAGTAAATTGTATTTTGTTTTTATTTTCCATTTTTCAAACTGCACATAAAAAATAAGCTATATGGGTTTAAAAATCTTATCTTTATATAAACTCTTTTTTTTTCTAAAATCTTATATATGTATACGTATATTTACTGTTTTACATACATATATATATTAATTTAAATTAAGATTAACTTAAAAAAATTTAAACTGCTTAAAAGATAATTTTTCTCCTTACCGTGAACGTTTTCTTTACTGTAAATTTCTGATAATCTAAATAAACAATAAGTCAAATTAAAGTTTTACTTAATATCAATTTTAAAATATTAAATTAAGGTAGAATAGCCAATATCTTACTGTAACATGTTTTCTAATCTATATAGATATATATTTAAATTAAAAATCAAATACTGAAATATACCTTACTGCTTTCGATCGAACACTCTGGCTACCCATCTTTATGCATAAAAAAATGCCACAACCCTAACTGCTCTATCACTAAGCACGACTATCCTCCAGATGCTCGCTCGAGCCACCATGATTAGCTCGCGAGTTAACGATCACGACACTTCACATCGCTCGCCAAACCTCCATCGACCATCACACGCTAACCTATGAACGCAGCCTCCAGAGTTCGCCCTCCTTTCCATCGTCGTAGCAGCAATAGCATCGCCTCGACCCCCACACGCTAGCCGATTTGAGGCCATCGCGTCTCGATGCCACCATCTTTTCCTTGCGTTCAAATTCGAATCGAACGAGAATTGATTCACTCGTTTATTAATTTTATCGATTTCGAATTGTTACTAGGTTGAAGTGGATGAGGCTTGATTTGGGTGAAAGGCGAATCTGGTCGCCATTATTTTATTTGTTTTGAATTTAGGTTCGGCCATTGTTTGATTTTCATCAAGGAACGAAATCTATTTTATTCGGCCATTTTGATAAGTTTGAGGGGAAAAGGACATTTGGTATGTGATTAGAGAAGGTAGTAGACACGTGTTCTAAAGGATGAAATGTGTTTAAATTTTTCGATTGTATGAGATTATATATACATTTAATTTAAATTCGAATTCAAATCGTCACGAATTTGTAACTTAAAATCTTGACATCCTATCGAGGTGTGCCGCCAGGCGTTTATAATGTTATACCCCTAATACGAACGCAACGGAAAAGGTTTCGAGTCCTAAACCGATCGTATGGAGAAGATAGCTTTTTGGACCCAGTTATTATATTAAATTTCAATATAGATTTCAGCGCGTTTACTTACCGTACGATCAAATGACAACTCCAAACTCTTCAAAATTTGAAATCTGATAATAATACAATATTGCAGATCCAATGGAACTGCTTTCGTCGAATTCAAAGACTGTGCTTCAGAAGGCTATTTTTAATTGTCAATTTAAACGATATATTTATAAAACTGAACAAACTCTTTTAAATTCACTTTTAACATTCTTATTATCTTTAGTATTGTAAATATAAATTTTCCAAACCTTTGAAATATTTTTAACCAGCTTAAAAACCAAGCTTCACTATCTTAATCAATTTCCAATTATTAAATTCAATAGTTTAATTGCCAAATAAACAGTGATATTTGAAATTCAAGTTAAATTAATTTTCAAATATTTAAAATCAATTAAATATTCCAATTTCAAATATCGAAAAATTCTGGATCGTCACATTCCTCTCTCCTTAAAAGAATTTCATCCTCGAAATTACTGGTTAAGAAGAATGATTCAGAATCTGTTAACTATTTCCTAAAGCCAAACAGTTCAAACAACTTTCCCAACACAATCTTTTTATTAAAGACACACAATAACTCTTACTAACTTTTTCCAAACTCATCCATAAGTTCCAAACAATATTACTCCCTCAACCATTCAAATTTAAATTTAAAACCAAAATTAAAATAACAAAATTTTCTCACAATTTTTCCAACTTCCTAAATTTTTGAAAAATTTCGATAGTGTCTCCTTTGCATGACTAGATCGGTACAACTACAAATGCCACCATGCGCCCCCAAATTTCAAAAGAAAACAAAAACGCCAGGTGGCTAGATCAGAAAATCATCAAATTTCATACAGAAATTTATTACTCATCTCTTTACAAAATTTTCAATATTCATTTCATTCAAGCTCGTACGATGTTCGTATATCATCCATACGCAATACCAAATTTGCTCGCTCACTCAATCACATAATTTCATTTCCGAACTAGTATTGTTCACCCGACTCCCTAGTGTGGACTCAGATCTGGTTTCTTGATCAGAAACTGTCATTCTCCTTGCATAGCCGTAAACTATGATAGAGAATTTCCAGAATCAACCAAAAATCCATATCTAGAGTTCGCCGTTGAAAATCGAGTGAAAAATCCTAACTCGGATAGATATGACCATCTGGAAATCTGTCCTCGTATCTGGATCAAATCGCAATGCGAAATAAATAATATACATACATCCTACATATTTATCTCAATTGATTTATGTAACGACCCAAAAATTTTGATCCAGAAAATTACAGATAGTTAGTGAAAAGAAGAAAGAGAAAGAAAAAGAAACAGAAAACTCAAACTCAGAATCTCACAATCGCAGCGGATAAAATATAATATCACATAAATAATAGTTTTACAAAGAAGAATTGTATCATTACACTTATATTTTATACATCAGAGTTACAACCATTTGACAATACTGGACAGTTTATAAACAACATGTCCAAGACAACAATAATATAAACAGCGGTATGCTCCATACGTTCCTGCCACCTAGCTCGCCTCCTGAGCTCCAAAACGTCCTTACCTGAAAATCTGTAATACTCGGTCCGACCCTAGTATTACATCAAAGTAACACCTGGGTCAGGCTGGAAACCAGCGTGAGTAAACTCATCTAACATGGAATACAAAAGCATACAACATATATAAACCCGGGTATCTGGTATCAATTTACAACTTCATAAGTTGTTAAAGACATCTCTTATTTTCACATATCAATTTCTGAGTACCAAAACTTAGATTAAATAGTCCAATTCATTTAAATCATTCAATTTCAGCTAATTGATTTCACCTATCAATCTATAAAGAATCGAAGTAGTTTCGGGTATTTACTAATACCCGAATCCGGTATCTTCAAATTCAATGTAATCTTAACCCAAGTTATTTAAGTGATTAATTTTAAATACTGGATGTCACTTTTACACAATAATTCATCATGGATAACTACATTATCTCTGTTCAGCCCAACATATCATATTACAAAAACATTTCATTTCACAAAGCATCACAGTCACATATCAGGGATAACAAATCATTCAAATACCATTCAATCATTCATAAGCAAGATAAATTAGTCATGTCATTTCTGATTTATTTAATTATCCATCAATGAATTAAATTAATTACTTTGTTACTTATTTAACCTTAATTATATTCAATTAATTAATTATCCCTTAATTACTTCATCAATTATATTAATTAATTATCCTTAATTACATTACTTAATTTACTTCTAATAAATTTTATTCATTAACTAAGTTTTAGATTAGTTACACTAAGTAATTAATTCTTAGTTACTTTCACAAAGTGATTATCCTTCATATTAATTACACAAAGTAATTAAATCCAAACCCATTACCATTCTTCAATTAATTATATCTAGTAATTGTCCATCAATTACTTCTCTAAGCATCTATACTTAATTAATTCATAATTAAGTGATTACCATTAATTAATTAGACTGATTAACTAAAATTGATTTCTTTAATTAATTTATTAAATACTCAAACTCTAATTAATGATTCTTTTTCTTAATCACAATAAGTAAATAATAGTTTTAAATACTTAAAACTTGTTTATACATTGATTAATTGTCCTTCAATTTATCGACCTTTGATTTACTACCCTTAAATAAATCTTTAATTAATCATCAACTTATTAACTAATTAATAAATCCTAATCACCCATCCTTAATTAATTTAAGATAATTCACCTATCTTAATACTGAGTTAACCATCATCAGAATATAATAGACTTCGGAATTAATTATTATTAACTAGAGAATTTACATAATTCCTTAAATTTAATTAACTATAATCATTTCATTATTTAATTTCTACTGAATTACATTATAAATCAAGCTTAAAATAAAATTAAAATTTTACCAAGTCTAAATCAAAATAGACTATATATCTTTACTTAACCAAGCTTTTAAAATAATTTTTTATTTGAAAGAATAGTTTAAGAAATAAATTTTTAAAACTTGATTTTTGTTAAGCTTAAACTTGTTAACATCTTATCTTTTATCAAAGGCAACTCAGGATTAACTTTGAACTGCTACTGAGTTATTTTCTCCCGAGCTTCCTTCCCTCCTTTCTCATTTCTTTTGTTTTTTTAACTTTTATAAATTTTAAAACAGTTATTTCTAGAACATCTCGTACTCGAATCCATCACCGAGCAAATTCCACTTCTACCCGATTCAAAATTCGAGACAACAATCGTCTCCTATTTCTAGATTCAACATCGACAACAACCGTGCACCTATGCACGATGCACGGCGAACTACGCAACGCCGTCCAACTCCCTGGCCCCCAGCATGTCGAACATGACTTCACCATCCTTCCTGACACCCTAGTTCAAAGATCCAGTCAGCACATAAAAATCGAGTGTAAAGCCCCAAATTGGAACCCAAAGTACTATGATCGGAACCTTCCTCGCTGTTGATCTTGACCACGAGATCCACTGCCGACACCACTAAAATATTCGTCTCGACTTCCAACACCTTACTTCACCCTCGCGATCATGTTCGGTTCCCCATTATCACCTCAATCGTATCGAAAATAACGGGGACCAGAAACTGTAATCTAAAACCCTAAATTGACTCCAGCGATCATCACGATGGTCAGAAAATTCAGTGACCAATTTTCCTAAATGCCTCGTCCCCATACTTGCCTCCACTCTGACTTCAACCCCCAAAAATTCGCCGATCATCAAGAAACGGCCAAAACCCAATTGTCGTTCAACAAGCAATTCCTTACAATTTAATTATCTAAAAACCATAATTTTCCTACCTAAATTCATCATTCACGAATACAAACCTGGTTATGGATTCAAATCACAAAATCAAGATATTTGATTTTTCTCAAATTTCAAAAATCCACTGTAAATTCTATCTTGGAGATGAATTCTCCACCATTAAGCTCGATTCATTTTTTTATAAGTGAGACTACCTCCTTTTAAACATTTACTCTTCAGAAATCAAAGCCTAAAATGGTTCCTAATGTCAGATAGGAATTTTTATAATAAGATTTTCAATCTTGGAAAACAAAACTGGAAGAATGAATGTGTACAGATATACATACATTGACATGCAGGCATATTTTCATAATCTATTAATCATTTCCACAACAACTTCATTTTTTTTGCCACAAACATCAAGATGTAAACCAAATCCAAGCTTTGTTCTACTTAAAAAAAAAAGTTCACTCACTGATTTTAGAAATGCAGAGGCTTCAAGTCAGAGTTTAATCCTTTGATTATTTCAGTTTTGAGTCTGAATTACTATATTTACCATTGCTTCCAAGATTGAAACTCCCGGTTTAAAATTGCTTTGAATGTTTGCTTTGATCTGCCCAGGTTTTGTGAATTTGTTTACTGATTTGTATTTTTTCTTCAAATTTTTGTTTTCTTTGTTTTAAAAGATGAAAAATAAAAAGAATTGAAAGTGGATGTATAGATAAAATTATAGCTTTTGTTTATGATTTTAAAAACAAAAGAAATATTAAGAAAATTGTGGCACTTGTTGATTGTATAAATCCTTTGGCTTACATTTGTTAAATTATGTGTTACTATTCCAATACTTGTATTTTGCGTGGATAATTATATTTTAAAATGTTTTATAAATCTTTATATATTTATCTCATGTATACTTTAAAGAAATATAATAAAACCTTTATTTATTCTTATTTAAATTTTAAAATTAAATTATTTATACTTTATTGATAACTATATATAAATACAAGTTGTAGAGTTTTTAAATCAATTTATTTTTAAGATATGTATATAGAATTCCAAATCATAGTTTTATTTACAACTATGTTTATATATATACATGAACAATAGCAATTAACAAGCATATCTAATTTATTTGAAAATATAGGTTTTCTTTTGTAAAATTTTAAATTATATAAAAAGATTATTAAATAAATACTTATATATATATATATATAATTAAAGATTTTTCTATACAATCTACAAACTAAATAATTATCCAATTATTTAGATGTTCAAAAAAAATCCGGGTTATCACATTCCTCCCCCCTTAGAATCTTTTCGTCCCCGAAAAGAAACGAAGCCAGAAATTATTCAATACATAAAATCTGATTAATCATTCTTCGATCATTTTAAAACACTTTAAAACCTATATAGTATTACAAAAATAGTTTTATAAAAATACTTTTTTATAACTCGATGTTTCAACAAGTCCATCCTCGTTCTCACAGAAATTCGGTCATACGTTGATCAGGCGTAGGACTGAAAATCTATAAGTACTTAGCAGATCCATTTCAACACCCAGTGTAAATAATTTTGGAAAATAATTTTATTGAAAATATAGAAACCATTTATTTTGAAAATAGAGGAAATATCTTTGGTGAGAATGCTCTGGAAATCATCACCCCCATCCATGGTCGCAGTTACATCCTGGGTTACGTTGCCATCGCAGCAAAAGTCCATGTAACTGTAGGCTCTCCGCGGCCTCTCGATTACGTCATGGAACCCACGACAGATCGCAGTTACATTCCAGGGTTACGTTGCCATTACAGCAAAAGTCCATGTAACTGCAGGCTCTCTGCGGCCTCTGATTTTCGCTGTCGAAATGAAACTTCTCTACCCTTATGTAGGTCGCAGTCTACCGATATAAAATCAAACGCAGACTGTTGGCTCTCAATGACACACACGACTTCCTCTATGTTACCATAGGTCGCAGTCTACCGATATAAAATCAAACGCAGACTGTTGGCTCTTAGTGGCACACACGACTTTCGCTATGGTATACTCTACTCATAATCCCCAGGAACTAGTTTTGTCCGGACTCCTCACAGGATCAACTTTAGAACCCCCCTTGGGGCTCAAGGCAGCACCACCCGGTGGCTTTCCTGAGAAGTTCATTTCAAGGAGCGCCTTTTTCCCAAGAGTCATCATCAAAAAAATTTATACTATACACATATAGTATCTTCAAATCATACACCTAGTATGATCTCATACAAAGCTCCTTTACACAAAATCGATTATTCCAAAATCGATAATTCTCAAACTAGGCTTTCCAAATTCTCATATTGATTTTACCCAAAAATCAAGAGCCTTTCCAAATCCAAAGGTTCCTAAAACCTTTTCTAAAATCCTCATAAGATCCTTTATATATATATATATACAGATATATATAATTTTAAAACTTTAGATCATTTCAAACTTGTATAAAACTCCTTTTATATTTCAATTATTTCCAAAAATCCATTTTCTTCTGGCAATAGATTCAACAAGGGAAGATTTATCTTATATATAACAAAGATACATAACTTTGTTTATCCCAAATCAAATATTCAAATTTAATTACTCTATAAAGTCATTAACCATATTACTTACTTCCATAAAGTAAATTTCTACCATTGAAATATCCAATTTCTATTTTATTCCCTCATATATTTCACAAAATATATTTTCACTTCAAAAACCATTTCACATTTCTTATCCACAAACTTCAATATCAATTTCATTCCAATCCATATACGATGTACACATATCATCCGTACGCAATATCAATCTGATCGCTTACTCGATCACACAACTTCCCTTTCGAACTAGTATCGTCCATCCGACTTCCTAGTGCGGACACAGATCTGGTTTCTTGTTCAGAAACCATCATTCTCCTTACATAGCCATAACTATGATAGAGAATATCCAGAACCAATCAACAATCCATATCCAGGTTCGACGTCAAAAATCGAGTGAAAAATCCCACTCGGATCGATAAACTATCTCAAAATTTTGTGCTCGAATCTAGATCAAATTACTATGCGAATAGAATAATATACGTACATCCTACGTATTTAACTTCATTGATTATTATCTAAATCAATTTCCTTTTCTATTCACATTTACTTTTGATTTCTATCCATTTATCCACAATTGCTTAAATCCTCATTTGGATTATCACCACAATTCTTATCTCAAATGGATATTTAATCATAATAATTTAAACTCTATCCAACTTAATTTTAGAAAATAGCTTAAAAAGTTAAAAATAGATAAGTGGTTGAAAAATTATTGTTAGTTTGTAAAATATTGTAAAATAGTTAAGTAATTGTAAAATAGTTGGAAAATAGTCAAATAGTTATAGAAATTTTAAATAATTTTAAATAGTTGTAAAATAGTAATTAATTTGTAAAATAGTTGAAAAATAGTAATTAGTTTATAAATAGTTGAAAATTTATTAAATAGTTCCAAAAATAATTGTGTATGTATAAGATAGTTTTAGGTTTTAAAAGAAAAGTTGTAAATAGTTTGGAAAAAATAGATTTGTACTAAAACAATTTATTTTGAAAATAATCCAGAGTCAAACTATTCAATTCCCAACCTCCCTTTCCAATCAATTTAATTTAAATTCCCACTTCCATTTAAATTGACTTAACTCCAATTTAAATAACTTCAATTTTCCATTGAAATTCATTCAACCCCACTTTAAGTTGAATTGACCTCAGTTTCGTCCCAAATTTAATCTTATTCAACTTTGATCTCAAATTCTACTAATTCAAATAAATTTCAATTCAACTAGTTCTAATTTCAATTCATTTCAACTCTAGTTTGAATTAATCCCAATTTCAAACTCCATTTCCAAATCAAGTTGAATTATTCTTGATTTCCTCCTAAATTCAATTCAAATTCCATTTGCATTTAAAACTATTCAACTTTAATTACAATTCCAAATTATTCAAATCAATTCGGACTAATTTCAAATGAACCCACTTCAATTTCAAATCGTTTCAAATTAATCCAATTCAAATTTTCCATTTGAATTTTATACTTATACATCTCCAATCACAATTTCTATTAATTCAAATCAAATTCAATTTGAACTAATTTCAATTCAATTTTTTTTAAGTCCATATTCCAGAATTTCATTTTAAATCAATTTCATCTTTCAAAAACCAATTTATTAACCAAATTCAACCTTAAAACCAATTTTCAACAATTTCAGTTGAAACTCTATTTTAAACACCCAAATCTCAAGTCCAAAGTGATTCCATTTCTCTATTTTCAAACTAAAGTTAAATTTTCTTTTTATCTCAATAATAGATACATTACTACAGTCCATTTCTTCGTTCATCAAATCCAATTTCATCTTAAAGATTATTAATAACAACGGAATGATATCATTTAAATTAGTTTAAAACATCCATCCATTTTCAATTTCAAGATCTCAACCCCATTTTGAGATCACACAAACTCCCAATTCAAATTTACCATTTAACCTACCAAGTTAAATTCCAATTTCACCTCGAAATTTCCAACTCAGGTTGCTTGTTAAATTATTTAACTTCTCCAAAGTTAAATTCAATTTACTTAATCCAGCCAAACCTCATTTAAACATATTTACCTCCTTTACATACCAAGTTATCCTTAAATTTTAAACCACTTTTGGTTTTTAATTCAAAACAATTTCCTTTAAATTTCGAATAACTCTTGTTTTGAAACAGACCTTTCATTCAAATATATTAAATAACATCTCTTATTTTAAAATAAGATCATATTCAAAATAGTTTTGAATAATATTATTTCCTTTACCATTTGGAAACCAATTCAAATGTTTAAATTTTGAATTCAGAACTTCACAATTTGAAACCCACTTTAATTTACATCCTTTCAAATTTACAAGTTACTCTTTTTAAATGGTTACTTCCTTAAAACATTTTATTTTTTATTAGAAACCAATCATCTCATTATTAAACACAATAACCATTCTATTTCTCTGGTTTGAACCCAATTCTAACTAATCTTATTTTGAAATTCTTCCCCAACTTCAAGATTTAATTTCAGTTTGAATCCATTTTAAACTTATCTTTGATTTAATTTGGTTGTATTTCTATTACCACTTAATTTAATTTCAATAATTTAACAACCACTAGAGCCAAGGTTCTCACTTAACCTTTAGCTCTGATACCAATGTAACGACCCAGAAATTTTGATCCAGAAAATTCCAGATAGTTAGTGAAAAGAAGAAAGAGAAAGAAGAAGAAATAGAAAACTCAAACTCAGAATCTCACATTCGCAGCGGATAAAATATAATATCATATAAATAATAGTTTTACAAAGAAGAACTGTATCATTACACTTATATTTTATACATTAGAGTTACAACCATTTGACAATACTGGATAGCTTATAAACAACATGTCCAAGACATCAATAATATAAACAGCGGCATGCTCCATACGTTCCTGCCACCTAGCTCGCCTCTTGAGCTCTAGAACGTCCTTACCTAAAAATCTGTAATACTCGGTCTGACCCGAGCATTACATCAAAGTAACTACTGGGTCAGGCTGGAAACCAGCGTGAGTAAACTCATCTAACATGGAATACAAAAGCATACAACATATATGAACTCGGGTATCTGGTATCAATTTACAACTTCACAAGTTGTTATAGACATCTCTTATTTTCACATATCAATTTCTGAGTACCAAAACTTAGATTAAATAGTCCTATTCATTTAAATCATTCAATTTCAGCTAATTGATTTCACCTATCAATCTATAAAGAATCGAAGTGGTTTCGGGTATTTACTAATACCCTAATTCGGTATCTTCGAATTCAATGTAATCTTAACCCAAGTTATTTAAGTGATTAATTTTAAATATTGGATGTCACTTTTACACAATAATTCATCCTGGATAACCACATTATCTCTGTTCAGCCCAACATATCATATTACAAAAACATTTCATTTGACAAAGCATCACAGTCACATATCAAGGATAACAAATCATTCAAATACCATTCAATCATTCATAAGCAAGATAAATTAGTCATGCCATTTCTGATTTATTTAATTATCCATCAATGAATTAAATTAATTACTTTATTACTTATTTAACCTTAATTATATTTAATTAATTAATCATCCCTTAATTACTTCATCAATTATATTAATTAATTATCCTTAATTACATTACTTAATTAACTTCTAATAAATTTTATTCATTGATTAAGTTTTAAATTAGTTACACTAAGTAATTAATTCTTAATTACTTTCACAAAGTGATTATCCTTCATATTAATTACACGAAATAATTAAATCCAAACCCATTACCATTCTTCAATTAATTATATCCAGTAATTGTCCATCAATTACTTCTCTAAGCATCTATACTTAATTAATTCATAATTAAGCGATTACCAATAATTAATTAGACTGATTAATAAAATTGATTTCTTTAATTAATTTATTAAATACTCAAACTCTAATTAATGATTCATTTTCTTAATCATAATAAGTAAATAATAATTTTAAATACTTAAAACTTGTTTATACATTGATTAATTGTCCTTCAATTTATCGACCTTTGATTTACTACCCTTAAATAAATCTTTAATTAATCATCAACTTATTAACCAATTAATAAATCCTAATCACCCATCCTTAATTAATTTTAGATAATTCACCTATCTTAATAACTCAGTTAACCGTCATCAAAATATAATAAACTTCGAAATTAATTATTCTTAACTATAGAATTTACATAATTCCTTAAATTTAATTAACTATAATCATTTCATTATTTAATTTCTACTGAATTACGTTATAAATTAAGCTTAAAATAAACTTAAAATTTTACCAAGTCTAAATCATAATAGACTACATATCTTTACTAAACCAAGCTTTTAAAATAATTTTTTATTTGAAAGAATAGTTTAAGAAATAAATTTTTAAAACTTGATTTTTGTTAAGCTTAAACTTGTTAACATCTTATCTTTTATCCAAGGCAACTCAGGATTAACTTTGAACTGCTACCGAGTTATTTTCCCTAATTCCCAAGCTTCCTTCCCTCCTTTCTCACTTCTTTTGTTTTCATAACTTGTATAAATTTTAAAATAGTTATTTCTAGAACATCTCGTACTCGAATCCATCACCGAGCAAATTCCACTTCTACCCGAGTCAAAATTCGAGACAACAATCGTCTCCTATTTCCAGATTCAACATCGACAACAACCGTGCACGTATGCACGATGCACGGCGAACTACGTGACGCCGTCCAACTCCCTGGCCCCCAGCATGTCGAACAGGACTTCACCGTCCTTCCTGACACCCTAGTTCAAAGATCCAGTCAACACATCAAAATCGAGTGTAAAGCCCCAAATTGGAACCCAAAGTACTATGATCGAAACCTTCCTCGCCGTTGATCTCGACCACGAGATCCACCGCTGACACCACTAAAATATTCGTCTTGACTTCCAACACCTTACTTCACCCTCGCGATTATGTCTGGTTCACCATTGTCACCTTAATCGTATCGAAAATAACGGCGACCAAAAACTGTAATCTAAAACCCTATATTGACTCCAACAACCATCACGATGGTTAGAAAATTAAGTGACCAATTTTCCTAAATGCCACGTCCCCCATACTTGCCTCCACTCTGACTTCAACCCCCAAAAATTCGCCGATCATCAGGAAACAGCCAAAACCCAATTGTCGTTCAACAAGCAATTCCTTACAATTTACTTATCTAAAAATCATAATTTTCCTACCTAAATTCACCACTCACGAACACAAACCTGGTTATGGATTCAAATCACAAAATCAAGATATTTGATTTTTCTCAAATTTCAAAAATCCACTGTAAATTCTATCTTGGAGATGAATTCTCCACCATTAAGCTCGATTCCTTTTTTTATAAGTGAGACTACCTCCTTTTAAGCATTTACTCTTCAGAAATCAAAGCCTAAAATGGTTCCTAATGTCAGATAGGAATTTTATAATAAAAATTTCAATCCTGGAAAACAAAATTGGAAGAATGAATATGTACAGATATACATACATTGACATCCAGGCATATTTTCATAATCTATTAATCATTTCCACAACAATTTCATTTTTTTGCCACAAACATCAAGATGTAAACCAGATCCAAGCTTTGTTCTACTTGAAAAATAAAATAAAGTTCACTCACTGATTTTAGAAATGCCGAGGCTTCAGGTCAGAGTTTAATCCTTTGATTATTTCAGTTTTGAGTCTGAATTACTATATTTACCATTGCTTCCAAGATTGAAACTCCCAGTTTAAAATTGCTTTGAATCTTTGCTTTGATCTGCCCATGTTTTGTGAATTTGTTTACTGATTTGTATTTTTTCCCCAAATTTTTGTTTTCTTAGTTTTAAAAGATGAAAAATAAAAAGAATTGAAAGAGGATGTATAGATAAAATTATAGATTTTGTTTATGATTTTAAAAATAAAAGAAATATTAAGAAAATTGTGACACTTGTTGATTGCATAAATCCTTTGGCTTACATTTGTTAAATTATGTGTTACTATTCCAACACTTGTATTTTGCGTGTATAATTATATTTTTAAATGTTTTATAAATCTTTATATATTTATCTCATGTATACTTTAAAGAAATATAATAGAACCTTTATTTATTCTTATTTAAATTTTAAACTTAAATTATTTATACTTTAATTGATAACTATATATAAATACAAGTTGTAGAGTTTTTAAATCAATTTATTTTTAAGATATGTATATAGAATTCCAAATCATAGTTTTATTTACAACTATGTATATATATACATGAACAATAGCAATTAACAAGCATATCTAATTTATTTGAAAATATCGGTTTTCTTTTGTAAATTTTTAAATTATATAAAAAGATTATTAAATAAATACTTATATCTAGTTATATATATAATTAAAGATTTTTCTATACAATCTACGAACTAAATAATTATCCAATTATTTAGATGTTCAAAAAAAATCCGGGTTATCACATTCCTCCCCCCTTAGAATCTTTTCGTTCCCGAAATGAAACAAAGCCAGAAATTATTCAATACATAAAATCTGATTAATCATTCTTCGATCATTTTTAAAACACTTTAAAACCTATATAGTATTACAAAAATAGTTTTATAAAAATACTTTATTTATAACTCAATGTTTCAACAAGTCCATCCTCGTTCTCACAGAAATTCGGTCATACGTTTTATAAAAGCACTTTAAAAATACTTTTTTTATAATTCGGTCATAGAGTGATAACAGATATGATAACAAGGTAACTGGGATATAACATCAGTATAAATAACAGATAATGGTGTCAGATATCACATGTGAACAGATATGGATAATAGCACATATATAACTATATAAATAACTAATAGCGGCATATTTAAATTGTCGTTTCAATTGAAACTAAATTTAATAAATAAAAGAACGTTAATCATGAGTGATTGCTCACCTTTCGAGGCTAGAGAAATAGACAATGAAATTGAGTTACGAGATGCAAGCATGACTTCCAAAGCAAAGCTAGAGTGGCATGATTTGGCGATCAAAGCTGATAAGATATGAATCGTTGAGAATGAGTCAAATAAGCTTGATGTAGATGGAATATATATATATATATAAACTGTTATTATTATAATTATTATTTTTCCAGAATCAAACATTCAATTTAAATTACATGTTTAAAATGACATACAAATATCCCATGTAAAAATAAATAAATCATATCCTTCCAAAGAAAAACTAATGTAAAACTTACTATGGATTAAACGTATTATAACATTTAACCATGCAAATACTAGTACATAAAGCTTACCCACTTATTTTTTTTAAGAAACAGAGTAGTACAACTTTTATAAAAATATACATATCAACCAAAGCATATATAGTACTGTATCTTAAAAGTACACTTATAAAATATGCATACTCTTATATAAAATACTGACATATAAAAGACTTTGATTCTATATGTACATACCTTTTAAACATCACTATTATATAAACAGTATATAATATCCACCTTTCCAAATATAACAATGTTGGACAGGCTGGCCAAAACTTAGTAATATAGGATACATATTATAAATTTATACATTAATATTTAATAAACAAATAAAATACCCCTCAGCAAACACCAAATATCACTTAACATTGATATGATGCGTACAGTTGTATGTAGGCTACTATTACAATGCAGGTTACTCTATGAATGCATACATTATATTTAATTAATTTCATAAACAAATGACTGAGTTAAAATACACACACGCGGCCAATTATATATAGATTCATATGCACGAAGCTCCGCACGCAGCCGGTTACAAAAACTAATACATGACAAGAAATCTATACATAACAAACGTAATATATAAATCTTTATGAATATAGATATAACTAATATTCTATTTAAACTACAACATATAAATGCTCACATACCTAACAGAAGAGCTCGGCAAGGAAGAAACAGGAGGAAGGCGGGTTATAGCCGAAATGAAGAGAGGTGGAAGCACGGTGGTTGTAACAACCCGCATATTTATCGAGTTTGTATTTAAATATTTTATTTAAATATTAACTCGTTAATCGGATTTTGGTCCGTAAAGCTACTTTTTGCAAACGGTCAAATTAGGACTCGAGACCACTTCCATTGAGTTCGAAATGTCGTTTACAACTTTTTTTAAGTATAAACATCGATAGGTTTGGAGTTAGTGAAATTTCACTAACTTTTCCCGCTTTGGACTTTGGGTTGGCTTAGCCTATTAAGCCCAAGTTCCAACTCTCTTCTCCTCACTCTTCATAAATTTCCTAACTAATCAAGCTTTGGCATTAATGGTGGAGGGAATGGGAAATTAAAATTCCAAAACTCAAATTCAATTGCAATCCATCTTTCTACTCCAAATTCAAGAAGAAGACATTGGATTCAAGCTTCTTGTGCTTAGATAGAAGAAGGATTGATTCTTACTTGCTTAAAACTTCATTTTCATTGATATTTGGTGCAAAGGTGAGATTTTTAACTCACATTCTTGTCTATAACTATCTTGGGTTGTTGGGAATGATTCCCTGTCACTTTAACATGAATATTTGCTTTTGGTTTGGATTGGATTGGCGAAAAACTCCGATTTTTGGCGTTTTGGCGAAATTTCTGCATTTAGGTCGTTCTGGCCATTTTTAGGTCGTTCGGAGTTAGGTCGTGTGGGTCTTAGGTCGTAGGTCGCGTACGAGATAGCTCCTAGATCGTTCTGACCACTTTTCGTGTGTTCGGAGTTAGGTCGTTCACGACCTAGTACTTAGGTTGCTCGTGAGTTGGTGGCGTAGGTCGTAGGTCGTTTAACTCTTAGGTCGTTAGGCCTTGTGTGTGGAGTTAGGTCGCCTGCTTTCCTTAGGTGGTAAGTCGCGTGTGCTTTAGGTCGCGCACTTTCTTAGGACGCGAACCCTTTTAGGTCGTTGACCACGCTAGGTCGCTTGGCCTCTTCACTGCTTAGGTCGTTAAACCCTTCCTCTTTTGGGTCGCTCCCCTTTATTTCTTAGGTCGTTGTGGCCTTAGGTCGTGAAATTTATAGGTCGCGGCAAAGTTAGGTCGCTCGACCCATGTTGCCGTTAGGTCGCTCGATCCTTGTTGCCGATAGGTCGCATGCTTTCTTAGGTCGCGTACCTTTAGGTCGCGTGTCCCCTCTACTTCGTTAGGTCGCAAAGAACTTTAGGTCGCTCGACCTCCTTACCCACCAGGTCGCGCACTTAGTTAGGTCGCTCGATCCTTGTTGCCGATAGGTCGCGTGCTTTCTTAGGTCGCGTGTCCCCTCTACTTCGTTAGGTCGCAAAGAACTTTAGGTCGCTCGACCTCCTTACCCACTAGGTCGCGCACTTAGTTAGGTCGCTCAGCCATTGTGTTAGGTCGCGTGAACCCTTAGGTCGTTAGACCTCATTTTTCTTTAGATTGTAGGCCTCTTGCCTTCACTTAGGTCGTACCCCGTAAGCGGTGGCGTTGCCCCCGCACCCCCACCTTGGGGGGTTGCCACCCCCCCTCCGTAGGGGATCTTATCTGAAAAACATTGAGCTGATTTGCTTGGATTTTATTCACATATCCGTATGCGATTGTTGTGACTGATTGTTTCTACAATCGCTTCTGTGTTTTGTCACTTTATAATATAAAGGTTTCAATACTAGTAGTAAATATCAAAACTCTTTTAACAAACAATTTCAACTCTATTTTTAATAACAAAGCTCTTTTCTTAAACCGTTTTCCAATCTATTAGTATATACAAACCTTTACCTCACTCGGATGAGAAATCTAATTAAACGACTTAGTAAAACAAGTGGCATGAAATGCTTGCGTTCACTTCGTCGGTTAATTCTTGGACTTATTCGATTGAACCTCTTGTGACAATTTTATTAGTGAAGATTTACAGTTTGTTCGTAAATATTTAAGTTAAGCAAGTGGTTATGTGACATGAAGCTAAACTTCTATATTTACTAGCTTAGTGTAATTGACACTTCTCGTTGATCATGACGATCATTCTGATGATTTAGACTAGCAACTGTGCGATGTCTCTTGTTGCGAGGTTAGACTAGACACCACTTGTGTGATTCCACTCACACATACCTTTTTGCTTTTTGGTTAGTCTGGACCTTAATCTATGTGATTCCATTCACACATGTGGGGTAGCTCCCCTTGGTCTTCGGACCGTCATGTGATAGGCTTCTTTCTCTTTTCTATGATTTCTGGACTTCTTGCATTGATTTCTAGAATTTATGTCATTGACTTGTTATGAGTACAAGTTTGGGGTATGATGCCCTTTCCGAATCTTTGAGAAGATTCTTGTGATATTGATTATCTCTTATTGATTGATCTTCTGTTGATCATTATTTACATACTTATAATGGTATGTCATTATGGATGTTTATGTTTATGCCATATCTTTTATGTTATATCATGTCATCTGATATTTATAGCTAGACTGACCCGTTTATTATTTTCTTAAATAATACTCGGGTCAGACCGAGATGTTACAGGTGCTTCTGCTTGACTTCTTCCCAGGGATTCATCACTCTGACTTTTGGCTAACTGTTTAGATTAGCAGTTTTTGTTGTATACACTTGAGATATAGACTCATAGTTGTATTCTTTTGTATAGCACGTGTTGCTATTCTTTTGTATTATCGTGGATCTTACTGACCACTACTCTGATGTACACTTTCATGTGTTAGTTATATATTCATATCTTCTTCCGCCTTTGTGATATGGATATCTGTGACTGATTTGTGATATGATTATTTCTATGTTTGTTTCCGAAGATTATTTATAGCCACCGTGTGATAAGCAATTACATGGATGGTCGCTCCTCAACAGCCTTATTCTCCGTGCTAGTTGACAGCACTACTCCGGAGCGTTCTTGGCTAGCGTGGGTATAGAGGTGGGGCGTCACAGTGGTCTTGGGCCGCCGAACAAAGTAGTAGGGTGAAAAGGGTTTTCTGGTGCAAGGCGGAGGTGGTCTGGGTGCACGGTGTAGACTGGAGAGGCTTCGGCACGGGAAAGGTCGGCACGGGAAGAAAAATAAGATCGACAGAGCTAAATAAGCCCGAATTTGGAAAAACGAAAAATAACGTCTCAGTCAGAAGATGATTTAGAATTTTTCTATATAAAAATATTTAGGTTTCGAAAACATTTTATTTTCATCAATTTCTAACTGATTAAATTAAAATAAAATTACACACGGAAATAAACTTTCATATTTTCAAACGAAAATTTACCAGTTGCTATGTTTAACTAGACGCATTTCAAATATTAAATTTTTATTTCAAAATTTTATTATTTAAAATTTCACAAAAATTTGACTAATTAAATAATAAAACAAATAAAATTATTAAAAATTATCGGGTCGTTACAGCTTCACTACTTAAGCTTTCACATCTATTCTCATTTAACTTAAATTTCCAATTACTTTAGAACTCAATTTATCCTCAAATTTTACAATTGAATTCTATTAACCACCTCTCAATCTATATTTACTTTCCTGGTTATTGTAATTAGCTCCATCCACTAATTCGTTTCCAATCATCATTAGTTTCAAATCTGTTCAACTTATTAATTTAATTTATCACTTCATTTCCAATTTAAATTTCAAATATCAATAAAAAGTTTATTTTCAAACTTTTATTTTTATAATTCACTTACAAATTAATTTTACAACTTCACTTTACTTTACACAATATCATCCTAATATTCAATTTCAATTCCATTTACTTACAATTCATATTAATTCGTTCATTCACCAATTATTTTCAACCTTATGAATTTTATTTCATTTTAGCCCGCTTAGGCTTACTTTCCACAAAGTTCCCTTTTATTTAACATAATCCACTTAAATTCCAGTTCAATTCAAAATTTTAAACTTTTATAAGTTCTCCAACTTATTTTCACTCCATTTACTAACCTTCTTTAATTTAATTCATTTAATTAGCTTACCCTTCTAACTTATTTCGTTTCCACTCTTATTTTAATTTAACTCTTCTTCAAGATAAATTTTATCCCAAATAATTCTTTTCAAATTTTTATAAGTTATCAAACCCATTTATATTTTCATAAACATTTTTAAATAAACTTCCAGAGTTTAAACAATTTCTCAACATTTCAAAATCATTTTTGATTTAAATTATATACACACAATTCATTTGCATATCAAATTACCCTTTGAATTTTAAAACCAAACCCAGTTTTGCAAACAACTCCAATTTAAAAAAATGTGACAGCAATTCCTCTTCTGGAAACTCAAAAATGAATATTGATGATGCTGCAGTCATCACCAAAGTTATTTTCCAACGACCAAAGTGAGTTCAATGCTTAAAAACCCTTTCCAAATATTTTAAAATTCCAAATCTCATCAGATCTCATATCCAATTCAAAAATATTTTCCAAATAATATCACTATTATTTCTCCAAAACCTTTGAAAATCATTTTCAAACTCAAAAGGAATTAAAATTTCAAATTCTAAATCCTTTCAAATCATATTCAAATATTACTCTGGAATTTGATCTCATTTTAATTATAAATCACATTATAATTCACATTTATAAATTTCATTTGTTAAATGAATTTATTTCCAAATCTTTGGTTATACCATTATTTCATCATTTCAATTACCATAACAACAATGATAATAATTTAATATTATCACTTCCTAACAACCAAGCAACCATACGTACTTATAATAATTTACGAAAATTTATTTCTTTCATATATAAAAATAATTTTGGGAAAAATTATTTCATTTACCCACTTTTAAAAACAATATTTTGTCGATTTGCCTAGTTTAAGAGTTTAGAAATCCCTTTCGATACAGTTGTCCAGACTGCACCGACCAGAATTTATAAACGCTCAACCGATAAGTCGACACAATATAAAACAATTTATATTCACTAAAAATACGCGCTCATATCTATTGATACACCCAAACTCATTCTAGAGTACTATGACTCTATTTTTAATGAGTAGCCCCCACCAGAGCCAAGGTTCTCGCTTAACCTTCAGCTCTGATACCAACTGCAACGATCCGATTTTTCAACGTCCGAAAATCAACATCAATACATCCACTGTATCAAATGCCGAACAATCGAATGCTGAAAAACTGAACCATTAGGGTTAAAGAAGAAGGAAGCAGAAGAAGAAATAGAAACAATATCAGAATCTCACAATCGCAGTGGAACAATATATAATAGATAAATGACTAATTTTTAATCAACAAGAACTTTTTATGTTTATACATTACATTATCAAAGTTCAAAAAAATTCATAGCACTCAAGTGGACTGTTATCATAACCTGTCCTCACAAAACTGACCATGCAGTTAATCATGCAGAAGAACATTCATCAAATAAGTGTGATACGTCTCGCCATCCAGCTCGTCTCCTAAGCTCCACAACATCCTTTCCCGTATCTCTAATACTCGGTCCGACCTGAGCATTATAGTGAAATAACACCCAAGTCAGTCAGGAAAACAGAGTGAGAAGAAACACCCAACTGGATTATTAAAGTTTCCAAAATCCTTTGAAATCAAAGATATCTCGTAAGACCACGCCACAAATAAACATGCCGGGTTTTTATCTTACGATAACCAAAACATTTTTATCAAATCCATCTGATATTATAATAGTGTCCATTGAAAGTAAATTAGAATCTAGATGAAATGCTTGCATCTCATGTTTCAACATAGTTAGGCACAATCAAAACAGTACAGCCGCTTATTGGAGATTGTATTCCATATAATGGCAGGGCTACTGGACCGGCCGTCATAGTACGTGATCTAGATCACCTTATCGAGGATCCACCTTGATCCCTTGCTACATAAGACCGGAGCTACCCCTTACTGGATAGTCTGAATAAGATCACCTCGCGGTTGGGATCAGCGACCGCCCACATAGCCGAAATAAAAGGGACATCTAGATAGGGATGACCTTACCCTAATTGGTTGCTAGCCACTTAGCCTCACGTGCACCTCCCCTATTTTAGCCATTCCCGGTTAACGATGCTCGAGGCTGTGCGTTACCTTTTTAGCACACATTCACTTAGAATGCTTATCGTCCTCCTGATGATGTTTCGAAAGCATTCATCCATACAAGTCCTTTCCGGGTTCGAACGGAACCAAAGGCACTACTCCTCTTACATCCATTTTGGAATCACACTCAGGATTAGTAGCGATTAGCCCTTGCACTTCACTACTCCATGTTCGACTCCAAGCCATTGTCTTCCTCACGAAAACGTTCAAACTGGATCGAAGTGGTTTTCAAAAAATTAATCCCGATCCCGGTTTCTTCGAAACGATCAACGCATTGGCCAATATTGATAGTCGGTTATTTAATTATCATATAACATCCACAAAAAATCATCGGAATTAATAATTTCCCAAATTATTTATTTGAAATATCTTCGCACGATATTTCTCTACACTTCAACCCTTTTGAAAAATAGTTTTCAAAACACTTTTGTCTTGCGGAATAAATTTCCCCAATTTGTTTTATTTCCTCTAAAAATAACCAAGCCTTAATGCTTTAGATTTTAAAATAATTTAAATCACTTTTTCCAAAAATATATTTTAAAACATTTAAAATAAAAACTACTTAAAATACTGTATTCAAAATACTCGTTCTAAAATCTTATAATAATTTCTCATGTAAAACTTAAGCCAAAACAAATTTTAAAGTAAAAGTTATTCTATAAGGCATAAATATTAAATAATTATCTTTAAATAATAATACTAGTTAAAACCTTTAAAATAATTTACTTATATAATTAACTTAATAAATATTTACTTTTACAAAAAAAATTAAAAACACTAAATAATTTTTTTTTTAAAAACATTCCTTAAAATAAAACTTTAAACCTCTAATTTATACTTGAAAATCTTACTTTGAAAATATACTTGGCTTTTCAAGAAAATACACT
Organism: Allium cepa; assembly: GCA_030765085.1. Taxonomy (NCBI): domain Eukaryota; kingdom Viridiplantae; phylum Streptophyta; class Magnoliopsida; order Asparagales; family Amaryllidaceae; genus Allium; species Allium cepa. Next base: position 964,451,824 of record CM060928.1, read on the forward strand.
TTCCTTTCCGCACCTTTAAAAATAAACCACTATTTATTTTTAAACAAGTCCCTTTCCTTATAGATTCCCATCCTGAACTTATACTTCCAAATTGTCCTCTGATAAATATTTCACTTTATTTATAAACCCTGTTTATAATTTTCACAATCCCATTCTCCTTTATTCACAGTTTCAATCACTTAGTCGGTTTTTAAATCGATTTTCAAAACCAACTCCATTTTAAAACAAATTCCTTTACTTAACCAAATTTATTTCAAAACCCATTTATCCCATATTCATACCTTTATTTATTATTTAAATTCTTATTTAACTCGGAAATTCAAATTTAATACTTTATTTCAACTTCTCCTTTTATTTTCCTAAACTCATTTCATATCTTAAAATTTAAAATATATTTCTTCGTTTTTTGCAAAACAATATTGCTTAGGTCCTTATTTCAAATAAAAATCCTTTTTCTCATTTATTCAAAACCCCTATTTTTTTCCATCCTTGAATTTATTATATAAGATTTTAAAAAAAATCAAACCTTTATTCCTTTCCCAAAATCATGCCTTTAAATTATTTGGATTCACTATAATTAATTTACTTAGAAATTTCCCTTTTAATTTCCTTTAAAAATCCAAACTTTATATATATTTCATTTTTCTCAAATACCAATATATATTCAACTAAGCCATAGCATTCAATAATTTCGATTCCCAATATAAACAATATAATCCATCACAGATTATCACATAAATCACATTACTGAATATAAAATAAATTCAACTTTTGAGGAATCCAGTTGGATCCCCCTAACCTATTTCCCTGTATCCACAGATGTTAGCACAACAATTAAAATACTAATCACACTTCGAGGGGGATATCGAGGTATAAAGGGTCATCTGCTATTATGCGGGGCGCGTAGGGTCTCATCCGCTATATAATGCAGGAAATCAATCACTCCAATATATACACACACACACACACTATCATATATAATATCACATCTAGAAAGATAACAAATCATCAATTCAAGCATCAATCTAATAATTTAAATTTAAACTATTTAAATTAATGGTAATTCAAATGAATGATACTAAATCACCTTTGATTTTGTTTTATTTTCCATATGATCCAAACTCAACTTTTCCTTCACCGTTAAAGAAGAAATAGATAGAAGAAGAAAACAAAAACAATATCAAAATCTCACATTCGCAGCTGAACAATATATAATAGATAAATGAATAATCTTTAAACAAAAGAACTATATCAGTTTATACATTACGTTATCAGAGTAATACAATAATAAAACAGCGGAATAATAACATAACATACGTGATTCGACTTGCCATCCAGCTTATCTCCTGATCTCCATAGCATACTTCCTGACTACGCTTCAGAACAACTAATAACCTGACTCTAGGCTGCCCGTGTGGAAAATTATGGGCACCCAGAGTTTAGAAAGGGAACAATAAACTCCATGTCAGTCATGTGACTGGTGTGAGATCCAAAATAGTTATTTACACAAAATAAAAGGAAAAGAAATCTGTTATGCTTTTGGAAAATGAAACTACCATAAGGCCTCCCTCCACACACACAATGCAATCGCACAATTGGAGGAGATTTCTCCTTATGATAGTCAAACATGCTTGATACGTAAATTCTTTTTGATATTATTATAAGTGCATAATGTGGAAAACATTTCAAAAGTATAATATTAATCTTAGGCAGCATACTACCATTATAGTATACCTACTATAGCTACCCCTGTTTTATGGCAGGTTACCGCCATGCTGCATGGCAGGTTATATAACTAAAACCGTATAGGGCTCGTATTATTTTGTTTGGATTTCCAACAAATGGACAAGGCTAAGGAACTTTCTTCACCGAATGGGTACGCCTTTGGAGGGACTCCCTGAGAACCTAACTGGCTCTCTACCAATGCAAGGTCGGGTTACCTCTGTAACTAGGTAATTAACTATCACGAGTATGCCACCCCCCGGTCTAGACCGACCTTTTTCGAGGTGCCTCAAAAACCAACAACCACATAAATAAATAAGGGCTCCATACAGGAATCCCAGTTCTTTTATCCACACAAGTTAAATATCTAGGCTCTATACCAGATACAACTTTTTATCCAGAAGGAAATGCACATACCCTAAGAGACGTGACCCCCATAACCTTGCTGCATCTTTTCCTATTTCAACCATTTCCGGGGTGTAAGGTTCGACGAAGTCTCGTCCACAAAGCTACGCTTTTCACAAAAGCTGTAACAACCCGGAATTTTTGACAGCATATTTTAATGAATATTTAATCTAATTTAAATTAAATGCAAACTTTTAAATGTTTAAAATGATGAGATCTTGGATATTTAACAATTATATATGTATTTATAAAAGAAAGTTTGATTTGAAAATTTAAATAGAACACTTCAAAACCATTTAAAACAAAATCGGTCTTATCTAATAAAATCAAATCAAACATTCAATATTTTATTTTTGATAATTTATATGAATACAATGTTAGTTTTGTTTTTTTAAAATGATAAAGTTTAAAAATTAACAAACATAGTAATATTAACATAAACATGGAAATCTAACACATAAGTTTAAAACAATATAATTGATTAGAAACATAAACATCCAAACAAGTTTGAATCATAATTATAAACATAAGTATAAACCATAAATTATAAAATATAAAATATAATTAAGATATAAATATACAAATATAAGTTATAACTAGGAATATAAATTTACATATAAAATATTATGAATCAAATGCTTGGAAAACTAAAGTGCAAATAAATTACAATCAATAAAGTCAAAACAATAATCTGTAAATTTTATTTGTACAACATAGAACTTTTAAATATCATGCGAACATGTCAATGCATAAGAAGGAGGGGATAACTTGTAACATATTCTGTACTAAACATATATGCTGCTGAGATTTATGTGTATAAGAAAACAAAAGTTTTACTTCAATATAAATGGAACAGATCATATTCTTGTACAAGTTACAACTATCTGCATATCAAATCCGAGTCTTACAAAAACATATTGGCCGAACTAATAAAACAAAGTGTTCACTTTAAATATAATAAAAACAAAACCTGAAATATCTTGTACAAAATGTTTATGTCAGTAAATACTAATTGGTGTGAACACATATGAAACATACAAGTACAAACAAAGCCTGCAATATCTTTGTACCTAATATTTGTGTCAGCCAATATTAATTAGTGCATACAAATTCAAAGACACAAACATTAATTAGCATACATTCAGTCAAATACTATCTTCCAGCCGAAATATTTGGTTTGTCTCAGTACCTTAGTACATAATAAAAACAAAGCAAGATATTTTGTCAACAAAGCTTGTTCAAGAAGGCATAACTGTTGAAGGTTATATATATATATGTATTCATTATGTCTTATTTTATTTAGTTTAGTTCAGTCTTTAACTGATCATGTTTGAGCAATGCATAAACTTGTCCTTAAGAAGTGACTTTGCCATCATATCTGAAAGATTGTCCATAGTACTCAACTTTACCAACTTAATCTTGCTTCGTTCTTCTTTAAGCATAAGAAATAATTATCTAATATCAATATGCTTCATCTGAGAACTATAAGCTTGATTCTCTACAAGATGAATCTCACTCTGACTGTCTAAATGTAGCTCGACTGTCTGCTGCACTATAGAAAGATCATCTAATAGCGAAAGTAGATTTAATCCCTACTTAAACGCTTTCAAAACCAATATCAACTCGGCATTAGTAGTCGACAAAGCTATTATAGACTACAACTTTGATCTCTACGAAATCAAACCTATGCTAAGTGTAAAAACATTGCCGACACCGACTTTCGTGCATTTCTATCCCCAACATAATCTGAATTACAGCAACGTCTAAAAGAGATGTCGTCACCCGCTCCACTATGTAACAAGCCAACTGAAGAAGTTCCACGAAGATATCTGAGTATCAACTTCATTGATTTCCAATGCTCTTTGCCTGGTTAGACATATATCGACTCACAACACCCGTTGCATGGGCCAAATCAGGTCTTGTGCACACCATAGCATACATGAGACTACCAATAGTAATAGAATAAGGTATATCAGCCATATACCTCTTGTCTTTATCTGATGTAGGAGATAAGTCTTTCGACAACTAGAAATGATAGTCTAATGGAGTGCCAACCGGTTTAGCTTTCTCCATACCAAATCGAGCGAGGACCTTCTCGATGTACTGCACTTGAGTAGCCTCAACTCTCTGCGCTTCCTATCTTTGAATATCTACATTCCCAAAATTATTTGTTATTTTCCCAAATCCTTCATATCAAACTCCTTGCCGAGCTCTTCTTCTCTGAACTCATCATGGACAACATTAATGCATATGTTGTCATATCATTAAAGTCAATGTCTTTGATGCTCAATCCAACAAGGTCCTTAAGCCACTTAGGCTTCTTCCTCTGTCTAATAGGCCTAGTCTCTAAATGAGCTCCACCTTGAGTCTAATCCTTTGTGCCAACCGTACTACCATAATCTACCATGGTGTCACTAGAAACACCATTTGAACCTCTATGGAAAGAATTTAAAGATGATTTGCCACATATTTGGTATTCTGAATCCGTCATCATACTGTCATCAGATGAGGAAGGCTCCACCTTCAACATAGCCTTCTCATCAATAGTCACATGCCTACTGATAATGATCTCCTTGCTAATAGGACACCACAACATATATTCCTTCACTCCTCTCTTATAATCTATAAAGATACACTTGCGAGCTCTAGGTTTCATCTTTTCTCTACTCTCATGTACATAAGCTGGACATCCAAACACTCTAAGAAACGAATAACTAGCGGGTGCTCCTTTCGGTACTTCTTTAGGGATCTTCATCTCTATGGTAGTGGAAGGTGTGCGGTTAATGAGGAAAGATACCGTAGATGAAGTTTCTTCCCAAAATCCCTTCTTCAACTTAGCAGTAAATCTAAGGCAACGAATTCTCTCCATGTCTGATTCATTCTTTCGGCAACTCTATTTGACTGAGGGTCGCTAGGTGTGGTGCAATGTCTCTTAATGCCTATGGACACACAAAAATTGATGAATTCCTGTGATACAAATCCACCGCCGTTATCTGGATGGAGAACTTTCAACTTCTTTCCTGATTGCTTTTCAACCATAGATTTCCACTTTTGAAATCGTGCAAAGGTTTCACTCTTAGACTATAGGATGTATACCCATATATTTTATGAGATAAATCATCTAAAAATGAAATGAAGTACTTGGCTCCACCTAAGGATGGGAAAGGAGAGGGACTCCAAACATCTGTATGAACATACTTCAAGACAGCTTTTGCTTTATGCTCACTAGTGCCAAAAAATCTTTGTTTGCTTTCCAAGAACACGCTCTTCACAAAATTCAAACTTTGAATGCTAACACCATCAATCAAACATTTCTTTCTCAACTCATCCAAACCGCGTTCACCAATATGTCTCATCCGCAAGTGCCACAATCTGGAAGAATCTGGATCAGCAAAAGTAGCAGAAGTTGATTCACTAACTATAGTAGCACCCTTCAATAAATAAAGATTTCCTGCCCTCACACCTTTCATAACAATCATGGAGCCCTATGATATCTTCATCTTCTCTCCCTCAACTATAATCATTAATCCAAGCCTACTCAAAGCCCTAATAGAAATCAAGATCCTTCTCAAATTAGGTACATGACTAACATCAGTAATAGTATGAATGACACCGTTAAACATCCTGATCTTCACACTACCAGTACCAACTATATGGCAAGAATCATCATTTCCCATTATAACCTCTCCTCCATTAATCTCATGGTATGTAGAGAAGCAGTTCCAATTGGGTGTCATATGATAGGATATGCTAGAATCAATAAGCCATAAGTTGCTCTTTCAAGAAAAGCCAAAAGCTGCAAACACATTGGTATCACTCTCTGTACTTGATTTTTCTACAGTAGATGCTGAAGCTTTCTTTGGGTCTTTTCTTCTTCCATCGAGCTTAGGAGATTGAGATATAAAATGCCCCAATTTCTTACAATAATGGCCAGTTACTCGCTTAGGCCCTAGACCGAGACCTTGAATACTTCGACCTCCACCATTCTTTGACTTGCTTTGGTTTCTACCTCTCAGAACAGATAAGCCATATGTATCACTATCCAAACTAGTGCTTGCCAATCTATTTCTCAACACTTTATTATAAAGACCAGCCTTTACATCTAATAGACTAATCTTACTGCGATCATGTATCACGCAATCAACAAAAGCGGTATACTCCTTAAGCAAGCAACACAAGAGAATCACTACTTAAGCCTCATCAGTATTATCAACATCCGCTGCCTTTAGGTTCATAATCAAAGTGGTCAAATCATCTACATGCTCCATAAGATCAGCTTCAAGCTTCATCTTAAACGAATAAAGTTGTTATCGAAAAATAATTCAATTGGTGAAAGACTTGTCTTGATATGCATCAGATAATGCATCCGATAATTCCTTCGTCATCATCTTTTGAGAGAATTCTCTAAGAACTTCATCTGAAAGACTCAGCTAAATTATTGTAAGAGCTTCAACTTCCATCTCTTCCCAATCAGCTACCTTGATATCTTCCAATTTCTCAGGCGTAGAAACAATCTTAAAAGTCATCTCATTCTTCAACATTTTCACCGTCTTCATCTCCCAAATTCCAAAATCTCCATTTCCATCAAAATGTGTAACGGCATAATTGACACCAGATCTACCAATAGACTTTCCAAAAGTAGCCATTAATACCCAAACAGAATAATAACACTAGCTCCATTACCAAACTGTTGTGAAAAAATTTGAATGAGCAAAATCATATTTGATCAGGATCTAGTATTGTTTATTGAATACCAATGCAACTTAAGATTAATTATGAAATCACGAGAACAAAGAATGGAAAGAAAAGATAACAAAGAAGATTTAACGTGATTCGGATATAAGTATCCTATATCCATGGAGATCTAACAACCCTTTATCATTTCTTCACTTCGAGAGAGAGTACAACATGAGAAGATTATGAATCACTCAATAAATTTCACTCACCCTAAAAGCTACAGAAATAAGGATCTTATTGAGGTTATTTTGATGGAGTACACTCTTGTTGGTTTATTATTGAAAAGATGAGCAAATGTCTTCATATTTATAGGTGCAATGATGAAGACTGACTTAGAGATAAGGATGAAATGTTTTCGGATTTGATTTCAATACAAATTTAGCATCTTTGTGTATGTTTCCACATACATGCTTATTTGATTGATTCCTCAAATCAATTAATATCTTTTTGATACTAACTGATTATTTTTCCAATTTGCATTCCATATTTGATTGATTATGGAAATCAGTTAATATCTTCTCTCTTATACATTTGGAATAAATTTAAATTGTCCAAATTTAACATTGGGTATTGGTTTTGCCACGTTTAACAAATTTTGACATAAGATGGTGCATATATAGAATGTTTAGCTCCACTGTAGATTTATATATCTAAGTTTAGAGATAATTATTTTAAGGGAAACAGAAAGTACTACATTTACAATTTAATGTGAAACATTTGGAATGCAAAAAGTAGGTAAGTTTAAATGCCTAGATTTAAATAAGCTAATACTTGTTAGCAAGATAACGACAATAACACTAAAAAAGAAAGTGATCAATGAATATAATATCGGCAATTTAAGCAGCATTACAATCAACTTCATAACTATTGAGATATCTGTATGTTACTTTACATTACATCATACAATTTTATTCTTTCAAATAATAAGATTGTTTCTAAAAAATTAAGTATGAAGCTAAGGGCATCCATAAAAGTGTTTATGAATACGATAGAAAAATAATAAGCATAATAAAATTTGTATGATTCCTAATACCAAAAAAAATTTCACATGGTAATTAACCACCACTCAAACTCATTTTGCACGACGAATAACCGCTAACCAACACCATTTTCCACGGCCATCAACCACTAAACTATTGTAATTCAACGGTTGATGGTTGTGGAAAAAAGTGTTGATCAGATGTTGTTCACCGTAAAAAAGTCGAAATGATGTCTTTGAAATCCCCTTAAAAAATCTGGTATTAGAAAAAAAAAATAGTAAAATTGTATGGAAATTTTTAGCAATGGTATTCGTAAGCACTTTTTGAGGCGTCATTCGCGTCACACAAAATAAATACCTAGACATCACTTATTAGCTTTTAAAGGCGCTCTACTAGCAATCCAACAATTGGGCATATAAAAAATGTTGTTGCTAAAGCTAAAAAGGAAGAAACTACCAACAATATAAGTTATGAATTGCATAATATACTATTTTTTACTGGTGTGGTTAGTATTTCATTACAAGATTAAGAATAAACTACCAACAACAAATGTTACAACATTATAAGGTAGCGTTCGCAGTTAATTTTTAACCCGTTACCATTAGTGACGCGTCCGATGCCCCAACATTACTTTCTCCTTCCCCCACCTCATTTGCCAAACGTTGGGAAGAGATACGATGGTGTCTGATGCATGACGCCAACGTGTTAATGGTCCAACGTACCCTTTACCTCCTCGTCCTCTTTCCCCATAAACCTCTCTCATACTCATTTGTCTTCTACACACCATATTCATATCTATTCTATTCTCTAATTTAATATTTAATCCAATCTAAACAATGTCTAATTCGAAAATAGATTCTGATTACGAAGATGCACATGATTTGATCTTTATATCAGAATATCTATGTAGAAGGAGCCTTATCACTCGAATGCACACGTCATAATATATCGGTTTAATATGATAGAATATATATTAAATGGAAACATTGTCAATGAAATTTTCGAATGAAAAAGTTTTGTTTTCTCTCGTTATGTGATAGGCTGCAAAATTATAGTCTGACAATGGAAGGAATTAGTAGCAGAGAAACAGTTGTCATATTCATATACAACATAGCTGCAGCACTCTCAAATCGACAAATAAGCAAAAGATTTCAAAGGTCAAGTAGCACAATTTCAGTTTGTTTTCATATTGTTTTAGATGTTGTACAATTACTGGCTACAGATATTGTCAAGCTAGATGATCCTCAGTTTAGTAACATTCCAGATCATATTAGAACTTCAAACCGGTACTACCTATATTTTAGAAACTATGTTGGTGATATAGAGATACACACGTAATAGAGACACTTACCTGTAGATCGAGTTATTCCATATATAGGACGAAAATGTTGTAACGACCCGATATTTTCAACCATTCGCATCCGCACATGTCGGACTTGAATTGTTCAAAATACCATGTTGTAAATAAAATTTGGCAAATCTCAAAATATACAGTAAATAATTAATCACAGAATCACAGACACAGAATCAGAATACTCGCAGCGGAATTTAAAAATACTTAGTGGTTCATGAAGCCACTATAAATAGTCTCAATCAAATAAAATTTACATAGTCTTTAATCCAAATATAGTTTTAAATCATCAGTAGAACAATCCAAATGTCCACTAGTCTTGATTTCATAAATTTAGATAAAGAACTGGAAGGGAAGTTTGCCAGTAGCTTGAAAGTGATCTACAGAAATCCTAGCTCCGGGATGAAAACTGAACTGCAACTCAGGCTGACCCGAGCGTAACATAAAACATAAACACTCGAGTCAGGACATACATATTTATATAGTGTAAGCTAATTCAAGTGTACTGTAATATAGAGAAAGTAACTTAAAGGATGCTTGGGACCGCCCATCCTCTAAGGATCCGTTAAACTATTTACTATGTAGTAATATTTTCGCTATTATAATAGTGTCTATATTAAAATAAACTTACTTTTAAATAGCGTTAAGGAGTGACCCAATATTCCCCTTAACACGTAATAGTCCCAGTAGTCCATCCAATATCATGGTCCCTCCTGATCGGGAAGCCACCAGAGGATACCACACGGGCTACGGGAGAAAAACAAAATCGTACAAGGCTCGCTATGGTAGGTGACACGGCACAACTAGGCAATGCCATGGTAGATATACCAATTACGCTTCCGGACCGATGGTAACGCGTAGCGCACATCTACCGCCCACCTCGAACAACACTCCCAAATCAAAGGTGCGCACCAATACAATTACATAAGTAATAGAATGACATACGAAGAAGTGCGTCCGATCAGAGGTGCTACCTCATTAATCCGTCAATCGCTCCTGTTTTAGCCACCTTATGCCAACTCACGGGAGTCGGGTCCCCGTATTTACCTCATAGAAAACGCCACCACCATCCTACTTCATTCTGGAATCTCCACCGCGTACACGGTTGTCAAAGTGGTTTTCGGTATCGACAGAGAGTATGCCAGACATCCGATCCCGGTCTCTTTAACAACCAAGCGTTATTATAACCCGTGGTTACAACTTTAAAAAAAAAATGGTATTTATACTTTAAAAATCAAAATAAATTTCAAATACATTTCAATATCATAATATCATTTTTAAACATCAGTCATTTTTTTAAAAAAAATACCATTTAAATCTATTCAATTTATTTAGGAATTAATTGCCTTTCAACTCACATTTAAAAGTTAAATTCTTCCATTTAAAACCATTTAAAGTCAATTCCTTATTTTTATTAATTACATATTAAATTCCAAAATTTAAGCTTTTTCCCAAAGATTATTTCCATTAAATTCTTTTATTAAAACAATCAAAATTCAGTTTCCGTAGCACTTATAAAATGCTACCTAAAGTCATAGGTTAAAACAGTTCATTTACAAAAGACGGCATATTTAAGTGCTGAAATAAATTATTAACTTAACAATTAATTTTGAATTCCTAAATATAACTTATTATCAATTATTTTACTTAACTAAAATCTCACTTTTAACAAAAATCAGAGTTTCCCAAAATAAGTTATATTCCAAAATTTTACTTAAACATTCATTTATTTAACATTTTGACTTATTCAAAAATCATTATAAATTTTATAAAATCCTTTAAATACATTTAAACCAGAATATTATAAACTTCCATTTAAACTATTTTTAAAAAATTTCAGAAAAATATTATATAAACCACGGGTTTGTATATATTTTCTAGCCTAGGTCAAGTGACACGGATATATATCATTTCAATCCGCAATTTACAAAAAAACCGGGTTCTATCATTTCAAACCCGCAATCCCAAGTTAAAAATAAATAATTAAACAATTAAATAAATAAATGAAAATTTTTATCGTTCAGGCCTATCATTTCAGCCTATAACGATCTCAAATTTACAGGGAACTTGCAGTGATTAACAGTAAATAAGCATTAAATAGTATAACTGCAATAATATTAAAATAAATAAACAACTGATGATGTGTCAATTAATAATGGGGTTTAACATCATACGCTTATATCACATGCAGATAAAATTTAAATAAAAGTTTACAATTACACTTGTGATAAATTCACAGATATATAGGTATGTTTGTCTGGTGAGAAATACTCACCTGAATGCTGCAGAAAGTTTGATTTCCAACGATGGTAACACTTGGAAAAAAGAAAATGCACAGAAGCACGATCAAACTGATGCAGAGGCTGCGACCATATTTATATTTTGAAAAGGGAACGAATCAAAACTAAGAAAATTTTTAACCCGAAATTCTCAAAACAAAAGGGAACGAATGGAAATAAATTCGTCCCATAGGCTCGACTACAGCACCACACGGTTAGACTACGTTCTCAAAGCTTGGTTCAAAAATTTGCCCGTTACTTACTTTCACCCCTTTTTATTTCTACAAGTGGCGGAAACACTAATAATTTAAATCTAATTCTCGGCATCATAAAAGAATTTTATGCGCATAACGTTGATAATACATATACACTCACAATACTAATTATATGAACACTTCTTCACTAGTACAAAAACCCTCCTACAGTCGATTCTTATATTTGCTTATTCAATTATTATTATTAATTATTTTCCTTCTCTAACTACTGTTGCAACCTAGTTTGGACACTTATGACCCACACGCATACTTTCTCCTCCATTCATATTTTTTTCTTTTTTTTTATATTCTACTCTATTATATTTTGGGTAAAGTTTAAATTTTATTTCTAAAATAAATTGGTCAAATTCACTACTGAAAATCTTGAAGGATGGCTAGGTGACATAAAACCTTAGTTATCAGTTTATGAAAAATTTTCATGCAATTTTATTTGGAGGAGAGGCTGACATCAGTGGTAAAGGAGGAGGGCAGGGATATAGTGGTGAAGGAGGAGTCATAGCCTAAGGTGGTGGAGTTTCAAGCCTTTGCGTGAACAAAAAAAGAGAGAAAAAAATGGAAATAAAGAAGAAGAAAGCAAAGGAGGAAGAAGGAAAAATATAAACATAGGCCATACCTGAAGCTTGCTCGAATATGAATGAGGATAAGATGTTATGCAACAGAGGTTGTGAACGAATTTATAAAGGCAGGGGTGCGTGATATTTTGAATGAATATAGGGAAACTTGCGCGATTTATTTCCAGTTATACGAAAAAAATTGATTGCAAACGTTTTTTTTTCTTCAATTAATAGGTTGCGTGCGTTATTTATAGGCTGAGTGATTTTTTTATACAAAACAACAGCAAGGATTTAAACTTGCTATAAAATAAAAAGCTGCATGATTTAATGTGAATGATTATAGGAAGTAAATAAATTTAAATTAACTTTAACGGTTGCTTTGATTTACACAAAGAATAGACAGGAATACTAGGCAACACTTGAACACGTTTAAAGTTTTAAATAAGAAGTAAATGACTCTAAAGGAGGCAATGCTGATAAAAGAAAAGAATTTACTGCGTACGTAACACTCGCATTGGTGATTGATTTTGTTGATTGAATTATAGATACGGCAAGAAATAAGATTTTCAAATTCTCGTGTTTTATTAAAAAGGAAAAACTAGCGAAATTAAAGGTGAAGAAAACGGCAGGTAATTGAAAAGAAACGGCAATGATATTAGCTTTGGATGCCACTTCATTAAAAGATTTTATACTAAATATAATAGCTGCGTGTTAAAAATTTGTTAGGCTAAAAGATGTATACATATATAGAGAATTTCGAAATCTGGGTAAGAAATAAATGCAGACAAGAAAGAAACGACAACTAGAAAATTTGAAATTTTTGTGCGTTGATAAAGAGGGATGAGTGAAATTTATGGTGAAGAAAGAGCAAGTGATTAATAGATTGGTTCATTTTAAACCTTTTCTTCAATTAATGATTGCGTGCGTTTCTTTCTTTATATAGGCTGAGTGATTTTTAGCAAGGATTTTACGCCAATTTAAAACCAATGAAAACTGTGGAAAAAGTAACGTTTTGGTATAAAAATCTACTAACTGATTTATTAATCCTTATAGATATTGCAGTATGCATTTTAAAATACGCCAAACCGACGCAATACAATACGCCCAAAATTTATGCAAAAGTAATATTTCTAATTTATACGTTTATACGTTACTTATACCATTACAATGCGTGCCCTTTTTAAATGCGAAATTTAACAGTCTGTAAAACACTGAATTTTACAAAGTTATTACTTAACTAAAATTTTAACTTGTTTACATTCTTCGTATTTACTTATTTTAAATATACACAATTCATTTTTATTAAAATTCCAAATGGAGTTGTCTTTAACAAAGTTAAAATTTCAAAACTTCCAATTTTATATTTAGACTTTTGGGAAATGATTTAATCAATATTAATATATATATATATATATACGGTATTTATTCCCTAAATTTACGCGCTCTTTAAACGCGTTCCAGTTCATTTATACACTAAAAAAAAATTTAAAATTTACTGCTTAAATGGAATAAAATTTATTTAAATTTTTTTCTTCTGATCTATTTGCCATTGACAAAGAAATGTATTATTCAAAATATTACTTAACTTTAAAAGGTAGATAATCCATTTTATAGCTAAGGTAAAAATTATTGTGTTGTTTTAACAGTCCAGAAAAATAGAAAATTGGCGAACGTTTATAAAATTGAACAAAGAAAAGTGTTGATTCTTAGAGTATAGAAACGGAAAAGAATATTTGATTTGAACGTTATTGAAAAATCAATGAGTTTTATTTATTAAATATGTGGAGTCAACGGAAAGAAAATTTATTCCTTTCCCACTTAAAATGCATGTATACTGATTTATTTGATTATTTATATCCAAGGTAATAAATTTAGACGCGTGAAAAACCGATGCAAAACACGCGCCCAGTTTCATAATAAAAGTGACGCTTTTTAAATTTACGCATTCTCTTATGTAGTAAATATACGTTAAAAATATTTCATCAATAACACGCATTTTAAACGCGTAATTAAATAGTTTATTTATACACTAATTTTTTTTTCAAATCTTATTTCTTAATTAAAACTTGATTATGCTAGAAATTAAGTTATTTACCATCTTTGACAAAAAAACCCAAATTTCCAATTAAAGTTAATTCTTAACCACGTCAAAATTCCAGAGATCTTATTATTTAATTAAAAATTTGGTCAATTGTTTTTTTATTTTTATAATCACTTTAAAATTTAGATTTTTATATAATAAACCCTAAAGTTTTAAAAATACAAGTGAAAAATACTTGTTAAAAATTTGGGCTGTTACACTCTCCCCCACTCAGAACTTTTCGTCCTCGAAAAGGAAGAAGGTAGGGGAATAGAAACAACCTGAAAGAAAACTAAATTGAAACTTAAATTAGAATCATTAATCTAAACAATAAAAATTCAATTTTAAATTAATCATTGATTTCATCTATTTATACTTAAAATTTTAACATTTATTTATTTACATATTTACTTGTATAATATCCCTACACTAAAAAAATCATTTTTTTTATCCAAATTTTACACAAGGTGTTATAACATTCTAATTTAAAATGTTTAATTTTAATCCAAATTTGAAATGGTAATTTAACTTAATTGTTAAAGTAAATTTACCATTTCCCAAAATAAACTAAATTCCCCATTTAGTTTCTTCTATATTAAATTTATTTCTCTCAATATATTTTTCTCATCTATGTCAAATATGTTTACACTTATTGCAACTGTTTAAATTTATTCTTAGTTCCTTAACATCATTTTATATTGAAAATTATTCCATTACCCTTTTATTTTATTTACCTCTGTTAATCTTTTTATAACTAGAATTTAAGTGTATAATATTTATTATAACCACTCAAATTTTATTTATAAATCTTTTTATATTGTATATTATCCAATTACATTGTTAACTTCTGAAAATCAAGGTAGGTTATATTGAAATGAAATTGAGTATTATACAAATAAAACTTTCAAATTCAATTATCTCAAGTTGCAATCATTTATTCAAAATTTTGATTTTTTTTTGAAATTATTCCTCAAGATAAAATTTAAGAATTAAATTTCTAATTTCCTTCAACCCAAATAAATATATGTACATAATATGTCAAATCAAATTTAAATCATATATCTATATATTATAAATCAAGTCATATTTTAGAGATTCAAATCAATTAAATTCTCAAGGTAACACTGTAGCCAGACTACAGAATGGTCTTTTTACTTCAAAACTCGAAAATGAATGCCGATGATGTTGCTGTCATCACCGAAATTATTTCCCAGCGACAAGGAGAAGAGCACTGATTTTTAAACCTTTAAAATTCTTTGGAAACAAATTTTTATTCGAAAATAATTTAAATAATATCTCCCTTTAAAATTTTAAACACAAGGTTTGAAACCATCGAAAATTGAATTCTCAAGTTCTGGTTTTAAATTCATTTCTGTTTCCGATTTAATTTACAACCATTTGTTTATATTTAATTATTTATATTAGACAAAACACATGGTCTATAAAACCATAAATAAAATCAAAACTATTATCTCTTGACAACTAGTTAAATTAATTATAAAATTCTGAAAATTATACTTATATATAAATTAGATTTTTCCCAAATATAGGAATAAATTTTTCAAACAAGGATAGAGATTCAAATTTGATGGATTCAAATCAAAGAGAATTTTGATTAAAGATAAATTGGAATCAGAAGATCCGATGATTAAATAACAGAACAAGGAACTAGATAAGTTTATATAAATCGCGGGCAACCTTAACCTGGTCAACCGTGACTTAAAGAGTCAGATCGAATGTAGATTTACCATTCGATCCGAAGAGATAGAGTTCAGAATAACCAAGGATACTAGCATCCAAACCGAGGTTAAATATAAATCTCTGGTGAATCAAAGCTATTTGTAAAGGAGTTTCACCCCTTTATTAGAATATTGGCGAGACCGCCAATTCACTATAAAGATCATCCGAAGTGGAGTTATGGGATACTCTAGAATCGAAAGAAAATGAATAGTGAGGGACACGAATGAACTTTGGAACCGCAGGGAACGTTCCAAAATTCGAAATGGAAGAGATTCAAGCTCAAATGAAAGTGATTCTGTAAATCAAATTTACCATACATTCTAAGTTTTGCTAGAGCCAAAGCTCTGATACCAAATGTAACGACCCGATATTTTCAACCATTCGCATCCGCACATGTCAGACTTGAATTGTTTAAAATACCGCGTTGTAAATAAAATTTGGCAAATCTCAAAATATACAGTAAATAATTAATCACAGAATCACAGACACAGAATCAGAATACTCGCAGCGGGATTTAAAAATACTTAGTGGTTCATGAAGCCACTATAAATAGTCTCAATCAAATAAAATTTACATAGTCTTTAATCCAAATATAGTTTTAAATCATCAGTAGAACAATCCAAATGTCCACTAGTCTTGATTTCATAAATTTAGATAAAGAACTGGAAGGGAAGTTTGCCAGCAGCTTGAAAGTGATCTACAGAAATCCTAGCTCCGGGATGAAAACTGAACTGCAACTCAGGCTGACCCGAGCGTAACATAAAACATAAACACTCGAGTCAGGACATACATATTTATATAGTGTAAGCTAATTCAAGTGTACTGTAATATAGAGCAAGTAACTTAAAGGATGCTTGGGACCGCCCATCCTCTAAGGATCCGTTAAACTATTTACTATGTAGTAATATTTTCGCTATTATAATAGTGTCTATATTAAAATAAACTTACTTTTAAATAGCGTTAAGGAGTGACCCAATATTCCCCTTAACACGTAATAGTCCCAGTAGTCCATCCAATATCATGGTCCCTCCTGATCAGGAAGCCACCAGAGGATACCACACGGGCTACGGGAGAAAAACAAAATCGTACAAGGCTCGCTATGGTAGGTGACACGGCACAACTAGGCAATGCCAGGGTAGATATACCAATTACGCTTCTGGACCGATGGTAACGCGTAGCGCACAGCTACCGCCCACCTCGAACAACACTCCCAAATCAAAGGTGCGCACCAATACAATTACATAAGTAATAGAATGACATACGAAGAAGTGCGTCCGATCAGAGGTGCTACCTCATTAATCCGTCAATCGCTCCTGTTTTAGCCACCTTATGCCAACTCACGGGAGTCGGGTCCCCGTATTTACCTCATAGAAAACGCCACCACCATCCTACTTCATTCTGGAATCTCCACCGCGTATACGGTTGTCAAAGTGGTTTTCGGTATTGACAGAGAGTATGCCAGACATCCGATCCCGGTCTCTTTAACAACCAAGCGTTATTATAACCCGTGGTTACAACTTTTAAAAAAAATGGTATTTATACTTTAAAAATCAAAATAAATTTCAAATACATTTCAATATCATAATATCATTTTTAAACATCAATCATTTTTTTAAAAAAAAAATACCATTTAAATCTATTCAATTTATTTAGGAATTAATTGCCTTTCAACTCACATTTAAAAGTTAAATTCTTCCATTTAAAACCATTTAAAGTCAATTCCTTATTTTTATTAATTACATATTAAATTTCAAAATTTAAGCTTTTTCCCAAAGATTATTTCCATTAAATTCTTTTATTAAAACAATCAAAATTCAGTTTCCGTAGCACTTATAAAATGCTACCTAAAGTCATAGGTTAAAACAGTTCATTTACAAAAGACGGCATATTTAAGTGCTGAAATAAATTATTAACTTAAAAATTAATTTTGAATTCCTAAATATAACTTATTATCAATTATTTTACTTAACTAAAATCTCACTTTTAACAAAAATCAGAATTTCCCAAAATAAGTTATATTCCAAAATTTTACTTAAACATTCATTTATTTAACATTTTGACTTATTCAAAAATCATTATAAATTTTATAAAATCCTTTAAATACATTTGAACCAGAATATTATAAACTTCCATTTAAAATATTTTTAAAAAATTTCAGAAAAATATTATATAAACCACGGGTTTGTATATATTTTCTAGCCTAGGTCAAGTGACACGGATATATATCATTTCAATCCGCAATTTACAAAAAAACCGGGTTCTATCATTTCAAACCCGCAATCCCAAGTTAAAAATAAATAATTAAACAATTAAATAAATAAATGAAAATTTTTATCGTTCAGGCCTATCATTTCAGCCTATAACGATCTCAAATTTACAGGGAACTTGCAGTGATTAACAGTAAATAAGCATTAAATAGTATAACTGCAATAATATTAAAATAAATAAACAACTGATGATGTGTCAATTAATAATGGGGTTTAACATCATACGCTTATATCACATGCAGATAAAATTTAAATAAAAGTTTACAATTACACTTGTGATAAATTCACAGATATATAGGTATGTTTGTCTGGTGAGAAATACTCACCTGAATGCTGCAGAAAGTTTGATTTCCAACGATGGTAACACTTGGAAAAAAGAAAACGCACAGAAGCACGATCAAACTGATGCAGAGGCTGCGACCATATTTATATTTTGAAAAGGGAACGAATCAAAACTAAGAAAATTTTTAACCCGAAATTCTCAAAACAAAAGGGAACGAATGGAAATAAATTCGTCCCATAGGCTCGACTACAGCACCACACGGTTAGACTACGTTCTCAAAGCTTGGTTCAAAAATTTGCCCGTTACTTACTTTCACCCCTTTTTATTTCTACAAGTGGCGGAAACACTAATAATTTAAATCTAATTCTCGGCATCATAAAAGAATTTTATGCGCATAACGTTGATAATACATATACACTCACAATACTAATTATATGAACACTTCTTCACTAGTACAAAAACCCTCCTACAGTCGATTCTTATATTTGCTTATTCAATTATTATTATTAATTATTTTCCTTCTCTAACTACTGTTGCAACCTAGTTTGGACACTTATGACCCACACGCATACTTTCTCCTCCATTCATATTTTTTTCTTTTTTTTATATTCTACTCTATTATATTTTGGGTAAAGTTTAAATTTTATTTCTAAAATAAATTGGTCAAATTCACTACTGAAAATCTTGAAGGATGGCTAGGTGACATAAAACCTTAGTTATCAGTTTATGAAAAATTTTCATGCAATTTTATTTGGAGGAGAGGCTGACATCAGTGGTAAAGGAGGAGGGCAGGGATATAGTGGTGAAGGAGGAGTCATAGCCTAAGGTGGTGGAGTTTCAAGCCTTTGCGTGAACAAAAAAAGAGAGAAAAAAATGGAAATAAAGAAGAAGAAAGCAAAGGAGGAAGAAGGAAAAATATAAACATAGGCCATACCTGAAGCTTGCTCGAATATGAATGAGGATAAGATGTTATGCAACAGAGGTTGTGAACGAATTTATAAAGGCAGGGGTGCGTGATATTTTGAATGAATATAGGGAAACTTGCGCGATTTATTTCCAGTTATACGAAAAAAATTGATTGCAAACGTTTTTTTTTTCTTCAATTAATAGGTTGCGTGCGTTATTTATAGGCTGAGTGATTTTTTTATACAAAACAACAGCAAGGATTTAAACTTGCTATAAAATAAAAAGCTGCATGATTTAATGTGAATGATTATAGGAAGTAAATAAATTTAAATTAACTTTAACGGTTGCTTTGATTTACACAAAGAATAGACAGGAATACTAGGCAACACTTGAACACGTTTAAAGTTTTAAATAAGAAGTAAATGACTCTAAAGGAGGCAATGCTGATAAAAGAAAAGAATTTACTGCGTACGTAACACTCGCATTGGTGATTGATTTTGTTGATTGAATTATAGATACGGCAAGAAATAAGATTTTCAAATTCTCGTGTTTTATTAAAAAGGAAAAACTAGCGAAATTAAAGGTGAAGAAAACGGCAGGTAATTGAAAAGAAACGGCAATGATATTAGCTTTGGATGCCACTTCATTAAAAGATTTTATACTAAATATAATAGCTGCGTGTTAAAAATTTGTTAGGCTAAAAGATGTATACATATATAGAGAATTTCGAAATCTGGGTAAGAAATAAATGCAGACAAGAAAGAAACGGCAACTAGAAAAATTGAAATTTCCGTGCGTTGATAGAGAGGGATGAGTGAAATTTATGGTGAAGAAACGGCAAGTGATTAATAGATTGGTTCATTTTAAACTTTTTCTTCAATTAATGATTGCGTGCGTTTCTTTCTTTATATAAGCTGAGTGATTTTTAGCAAGGATTTTACGCCAATTTAAAACCAATGAAAGCTGTGGAAAAAGTAACGTTTTGGTATAAAAATCTACTAACTGATTTATTAATCCTTATAGATATTGCAGTATGCATTTTAAAATACGCCAAACCGACGCAATACAATACGCCCAAAATTTATGCAAAAGTAATATTTTTAATTTATACGTTTATACGTTACTTATACCATTACAATGCGTGCCCTTTTTAAATGCGAAATTTAACAGTCTGTAAAACACTGAATTTTACAAAGTTATTACTTAACTAAAATTTTAACTTGTTTACTTTCTTCGTATTTACTTATTTTAAATATACAAAATTCATTTTTATTAAAATTCCAAATGGAGTTGTCTTTAACAAAGTTAAAATTTCAAAACTTCCAATTTTATATTTAGACTTTTAGGAAATGATTTAATCAATATTAATATATATATATATATATATATATATATATATATATATATACGGTATTTATTCCCTAAATTTACGCGCTCTTTAAACGCGTAATTACCCAGTTCATTTATACACTAAAAAAAATTTTAAAATTTACTACTTAAATGGAATAAAATTTATTTAAATTTTTTTGTTCTGATCTATTTACCATTGACAAAGAAATGTATTATTCAAAATATTACTTAACTTTAAAAGGTAGGTAATCCATTTTATAGCTAAGGTAAAAATTATTGTGTTGTTTTAACAGTCCAGAAAAATAGAGAATTGGCGAACGTTTATAAAATTGAACAAAGAAAAGTGTTGATTTTTAGAGTAAAGTAACGGAAAAGAATATTTGATTTGAACGTTATTGAAAAATCAATGGGTTTTATTTATTAAATATGTGGAGTCAACGGAAAGAAAATTTATTCCTTTCCCACTTAAAATGCATGTATACTGATTTATTTGATTATTTATATCCAAGGTAATAAACTTAGACGCGTGAAAAACCGATGCAAAACACGCGCCCAGTTTCATAATAAAAGTGACGCTTTTTAAATTTACGCGTTCTCTTATGTAGTAAATATACGTTAAAAATATTCCATCAATAACACGCATTTTAAACGCGTAATTAAATAGTTTATTTATACACTAATTTTTTTTCAAATCTTATTTCTTAATCAAAACTTGATTTTGCTAGAAATTAAGTTATTTACCATCTTTGACAAAAAAACCCAAATTTCCAATTAAAGTTAATTCTTAACCACGTCAAAATTCCAGAGATCTTATTATTTAATTAAAAATTTGGTCAATTGTTTATTTATTTATTTTATAATCACTTTAAAATTTAGATTTTTATATAATAAACCCCAAAGTTTTAAAAATACAAGTGAAAAATACTTGTTAAAAATTTAGGCTGTTACAAATGTTATGCTACACATAATATATTAGCAGCATACTAATTTGACTTACAGTTGCTAATTTTATGATTGGTTGGGAAGGTGCTGCGCATGGTAGTAGAATTTTTAATTTAGTTATATATGATAGAAACTCTAACTTCCCCCACCCACCACCTGGACAGTATTATTAAGTTGATTCGAGATATCCACTTCAGCCTGATTATTTACCAGATTATCAACCACCTTATCATAATATTAGATATCATATTCTTCATTTTCGTGAAACCGCAAATCAACCAAAGTCAATCAATGAAAATTTTAATTTCTATCATTCAAGTTTATATATGGCAATGGAAAAACCATTTGAAATATGAAAGAAAAAAGTTTGTCGTTTTGAAGAATATGCTAACATACTCATTTGAAACTCAAGTAAAAGTTGTCATATTTACAATGGCTTTACACAATTTCATATGAAAATACAACAGCGGTGATCTAGATTTTATGGCTTATGATGACGATCTCGATCTTATTGTAGAGGAATACCAAAACGAATATTATAGTATGAGAACTCGAGATAGCATAAGAGTTGAAATTGTTATAGCAGGACTGCATTGAAACACTGTATGATTTTATATGTACTGTCTACTATCGTATTATTAATTTCCGTTTATTTAGCCTTTCGTACTGTTTTGACATTTTAATTAAACACATATTACACATCAAAACAAATAACTAGTTAACTACGGATCGATTAAATTAAAAATCACAACTTAAATACCCCGCTCAAATACCTCGTTCATAGCCTCAAACGCATACCACGTTCACTCAAATGGTCCACTTAAATGCCCCACTCATGTTTGTTCCAGACCCTAATTATACCACAAACAGAAAGGGTATACAACGCGACTCCTAGTTCTTTACAGAACAATGCTATGAAGGTAAGATGGTCATATCAAATTTTGAGCTAAGAATGAGTAAATAAGTAACGCATATATATGGTTTATTTTGAGATACAAATAAAGGATATTTCCTTTTATAAGATAATATTTTTCAAACAGTTGGATGGCATGGCTTGTTTAGATGTGTAATAGAATTAAGGTACTCTAATTAAAATTAGGGATAGGAAAAAGTAATATATGTGTACAACCCAGGGGAGGATGTACATTATAGTGAGCTGGCGCTACTGCCCTACCTAAGATTACAACTTTTTTTTACTGTAAACCTGTATTTTCACTTAAGCCTTATCTAAAATTTATGATTTTCCCTATCTAAAAATAGCATAGCTCAATCTTAGCCCATCCTAACTTATGTGTAAATAATAAATCTGATCTTCTCATTACCATCGTACTTCGAACACTCATATTCCGATTTATAGCGATGACCATTGTTCAAAGACTGGTACCATATTAACAGAAAGTTCTACACACACACACACACATACAGACACACCTCAAATTATATGCTGGCTCCGCCACTGCATTAACCAAAGGATACTGCTCTTTATAAGATATAAAAATGGTAAAGTGGTTACTTATACAAGACACTGGGCGCATCAAGTAAATAGAAAATAAAATAACAAATATTCATGATGTAGCTTTTGTTTAGATGCAAAACAAAATCTAACATGACATGGTACACCTATAGGATAACTACCTTTAATTATGCTTTCATATTATCTAACTTCAAAGATAAAAATATTTTAATTGACATAGAAAGAATTGTATTTAGGACAACCATGTGGTGCGTATTTTGAATGAAAAAGCATATGTTGGTTCGAACACCTACATACAGATGAACAAACTATGTCTACGCATCTGCAAATTAGCAATAATAATACATAAAAAGGTTATTAATGATATACTCTTGAGCAAATTATTACCACATTATTTGGATTAAACAATACAAACAAAGGACATAACAGATTAGGCCTTTCTAGAAGTTAAGTGGTCATCAAAATTTGGGATACAAATAAGTAGTCCATACATACGTTTTCTTTTGAGATACAAGTCTAAGGATATTGCCTTTTATAAGACATAATAGCGTAAAAATAGTTGCATGGCATGTAACATAATTGAGATGGTCTGATTAAAATTAAGTGCGGGAAAAATAATGTACATATAGTTCTTTTGGGGATACTAATCAAAGGATCTTACTTTTATAACATATAAAAATAGTTACTTGTATAAGGCACTGAGTATCAAGTAAATTAAAAATAAAATATCAAATACGCCACATGCTTTTTTGGGTGTAAAACAAAAACCAACATACTATTGTACACATAGGATAGTGTTCAACTCCACTGATGATTTTATGTTATCTAACCAATACTTAAAGGAGAAAAGGTGACCTAGCAAGTAATGCATTCACAACTACCATTAGGTACATTTGGAATGAAAAAGGTACATTAAAGTTTAAATACCGAGATAACGAATAACCTATGTTGAAGTGCTTTGAATATACAAATCTGCAAGGTTATCAAAACGAGATTCAAATCGTAAATCGTAAAGTTTAAATTTTAAATCGAAACGGAATTTAAATCGTAAATAGTAGATTTAAAATATTCATGTTTCTAAGGTTTGTATGCTCTTTTAAATTGATTTCTTTTGAGAAAAAAAGATGAGATAAATCCCTGCCTATAAATATCATAGCTACCATAAAAATTTATATACAGTTCATAGTAGCATACATACATCATTTTCCATCAACAATAGACACCCAAACTGACACCAACAAAAAGATATAACAAAAAGTGACATCAAAACAAATAGCGAGTTTTTAAATTTATTTTGATGTTTTAATTTCTACATCAAAGCCTAAAAATCAATATTTTCTTCCGTTCCATTTTTATTTTGTTTCAAAAAACTTAGAATTGAAGTTGTAGACTCAAATAAGTATATTGAATATATCAATATATATTGAATGAATTTTCTCTACTGTGGTTTTAACTAATTTGAATCGGGATGCAAATCGAATCGTAAAGGGAGAAATTCAATCTGAAATGAGATTTGAATCGTAGGATTTTTAGATTTTTAACAACAATGCAAGTATGTAAGTAAATGATGATAACACAGAAAGCAAATGGTTAATGAATATAGTATAGGCAACTTGAGCAACTTAAGGAGAAGAAGAAGAACTTCATAATTGTAGATACATTAGTGTACTGCATTGTATTATTTTTGTACATTATTTTTGTTTTAAGTAATAAGATCACTAACTTTTCCCAAAAAAGAATAAATACATGGGTATTACTTTTAGCTTTTTGAAGTGCTATGTTGGCAATCCAACCTATTGGCATACCATATACGACATTTTTAAAGAAGAAAAACAATGATATAAGCTGCAGATTGCTTAAATTTCTACTTTTCATTGGTGGAGATAGTATTGTATTATTGGTTTAAGAAAGGAGAAAATGAACCATGGATGTACTAGTACGTGACCGAATCTTCCAATGACCAGACTAACACTACCGTGTTGATTGCAATCTGCACTGTATCTTACAAAAATGAATGACTCAAGGGTGTCTTTTATGTCACTCGTGCAGTACAAACCCTACACTTTTCTCTCAATAATTGATTCATAACCATCCAGCTGGCCTTGGAGGTTAATTTTTAATTTTACTAGTGTAAGGTAAAATTATTCCATCCATGGTTAGCATTTAACTTATTAAAACTAAAGTATTATTAGAAGAACCTTTTTAAAAAAATATATAATAGGAATACAGATAATATTATTCAATTATTTTAGTATAAATGGTTAGATATTTTTATATATTTTAACGTCATTGACCACTAGCTCAAGTGGTATGGCGCTGTAGGTTGAGATCTTAAAGGTGACAACAAAATGGGTGCTAAGCTTAACAAAAGTATCACCCTATTAATCCAAAAAAATTATGAAACATTTTAAAAGAAAACAAAAGAAACATATAAGAACAACTGTAAAATATTTTCCATATCGGACACTTTCCAACAAAGTAAATAATAAGAAAATACTAATTTTGTAATACTATTTTCTTGTATTATGCTACTTTCTATAGAAGTCGGTGCCATCCCAAGGATCTAATCGAAAAATAATATACAACAAGTTAGTTGTTAATAAAAATAAAATGGATATAGTTCTTATATTATATAATTATTAATAGAAATTATAAGTGCATATGCACTTGTTAGTAATCATGAAACATTTGTTTCTTTTTGAAAATGTATTGAAAAGGCCCAAGGCCTAAAAGTTAACGGGTGAAACCCGATACAACATATTACATCTCATTACTTTAACCTTAAACAAACTAGGGTATCATATGCGCCTCCACTCCGAAACACATAGAAAGCCAAATAATGGCAGAACATCAACCACTGCGATAGAAAATGATGAGAATTGATTTCAGGGAGGCTTCCACTCCTTTATTTCTTTTGTGTGAAGTCTAGAAAGCTCAAGAGCTAGACTAAAATGGCTATGTCTTGCTGTTTTAGTTTATTGTACTTTCTTATGAATTTATATGAACTGAAGTAAAAACTAGTTTTCATAACATAGTATAGCACAAAGATTGTAGTTGATTGGTAATGGTCATGAAACCATCAAACGTGGTTAAACTAAATTGAATATATAATAGTTCAAATACAAAATTACTGTTTTTGAAGAAACTAAAAAAGATGATGATATATAGTTGAGAATTTAGGATAGCCATTCTTCGAATTTTTTTTAAAGAACTTTACTCTAATATTCCAATAAGAATAAAATGTTACATTTTTTGACTAGTAACAAATATACATTTAGGCTCTGCTTGGGAGTTTTCTACCGGTTTTGGATAGCATTGTATTTCAGGTGTTATTATAACCCTTGCTTGTAAGATTTTTTCACACCAGTTGTACTTGGTTATAAAACCAGTGTAGTGTAGTTTTGATGGAAGTTCTCAACCCATCAAATTGAGGTGTATTGAAGTGTTATAACTTTTTTTTCACTAAACATGTACTAGTTATATTGCAGGATCAATTTTCACAAAACTAGAGAATAAATATAAGGATATATATATATATATATAATATTACTTTAATGAAAAACTATCAAAACCAGTGTATGTTAAACTCTCAAGCATGTATTGATCGGTTATAACAACACTTCTTGTAAACCAATCAAAACAGCTACAATCATTTACGGTCAAAATTGGCACTCCCAAAACCTATTATAACTAGTACTAAACTCCCAAGCAGAGCCTTATTCGATTCATACAACTATGTGATAAATGCTACAAATGTCTCAATTTAAATAACATTAAGGTCGTTGTAGTATAGTGGTGAGTATTCCCGCCTATCACTAGCATTAAGGTCATTGTAGTATAGTGGTGAGTATTCCCGCCTATCACATGGGTGACTTGGGTTTGATCCCTGGCAACGGCGTTATGTATCTTCTTTTCCTGTATTTGTTGAAGTTGAACTTATCTACCTTCATGGAAATTTACATTCCGCTCATATTCATACACTTCATCAAAATGTATCTCCACGAAAATATTACCCATTATAATAATGAGAACAAAACCGAGTTTACAAAGCAATAACTACGATTAAAATAGACTCAATTTGTACACCTTGGTAATTATGTGGCAAAATCATTTTCTTCCAACCAACCAGCTAACTAAAGTTAAACTATAATCACCTATCTCAATTTCTACAAAAACAAGTTTTGTAATAAAGCTATTATGGTCAAATATAAATATTCATAACTCAATTCCGAAAATTTACCCCAAAAATGTTTGGTAGGTGTTATAAATCATTATCAACTAAATACAAACTTCAATCTACAGATTTGAATTTTCAAATAAAAAAAACTAACCTTTCCAGCATCAAATAATTTCCACGACATCACTCATATAATGTAAAAAATTAACAAATCATTAAAGTCAAAAAAACCAAATACATAACTCACTCGCGAGAAATCAGAGATGGCCGGAGCAATTTATTCGAATCAATAGAAGAATCCCTACCTTGATTTTCACCCAATAAATGCGCATCTATAATTATATATCTATATATCACTTGAACTGCATATTTAATATCTGTATAATGTATTTTGTCCACTATTCGATAACCCTAAGTCAGGCATACCAAACTATACATACGCTTAAATTGTGTATTGGAAGATCATGTTAAATTTCCATTACTACCAAAGTTATCGAGAGTCACAACTATATTGTGGACTCCCCTCAAAAACAAAACCTCAGAGAAGTTGGCTTGTAGCTACTGTTACAACGCCCAAGAGTACTATGGAACAGGTATGACCTACTCTAGATTGGCGTCCCAATCTCTCTTAGCCCCTACTGTGGGATCACGTCTATAGGTCATGCACCTTAATGGTATAGTGGTTTCCATGCACCAACCGACAACCCTAATTCGAACAGACCATATCAACAAATATGTATATAATATATAACATCCCACCTCTGGAGGCTCAAAACTAACTGCTGTGGAAGCTGCAGTCATCCATAGGTGTTATTTCTGAGTGACTAAAATCGGAATCTTGAAACTATGGTAACGAGGAAACACAAGAATATGAAAAAAAAATAAACTTCAACAAAACATAATTACTCATTTCTTATGAATTTCAATTTAAGATTCAATTACATAATCCCATATGTTAACCACCTTCATATCACATATACATGTACAAAATACGATAAGAGCGACATTTGAAGATATCCCCTTATGATGATCAGAGAACTAATAAATATGAACTTTACAGTTCTTAGTACATCATAGCGAAAAACACAAAATAGCTCCTATATAGCTAACACCGCCTCCTGCACGTCTCTGGAAGCTTATTTGTCCAGAAACCTGAAAGTCTCCCACTCTCATACTATTCAAATAAATTTTGAGTACCCGAGAGTTTGTGGAGAAACACAAACTTCGAGTCGGACAATAAGTCTGGTATGAATAATCCCTATCATCTCTTATCATAAATAGATAGCTAGTGAGACCACGCCGCTTAGCGTAATGGGTTTTCCCCTCACTAGTATCCAAAACAAAACATGCAAATCATTTACTATGCCCCTGCACCCAAAATGATTGTCTTAACATAATATGGAATAAAACCATAAATCATATGTATTGGACATCCCATCCATCCATTTATTAGATATCCCATCTAAAAGCAATTTATTAGATTTTCGATCTAAAATTCAGTTTATTAGAGTTCCCTCTAAAATCTTTAAAATGACTATCCATCGTAGTTTAATAGGACTATCCATCCCAAATCCATTCAAAATAAATGCAGTATCCATCATACATTGTTTTATAAAAGATGGTGTAGGCTATCCACCGCACACTCCATAGTTTTCCTAGGATAACTATGTACCCATGGGTACCAAAATCCTGAGGCTAACCACCTCTGGCAAAACATTCTTTGCTTTAGAAATTTGATGTGGGCTATCCACCGCACATTCCATGGTTTTCCTATGTTAACCATAAACCCATCACTTGGCGAATTAAAACATCATGATCCCCATGATTATTTATAAAAATTCATGATCCCCATGATTACTTATTTTTCCTAGGTATACCACATGTTTAACCTATTCCAATTAGTAGCCCCCACTAGGTTAATTAAATAAAAACACGTTGATAGCCCAATATATATTATCGAAAGCATATTATTGTTTGTAACCCCAAACTATGTATTGAAAACATTAAACCCACCCCGGTGTCCCCAAGGTTTTATAAAATTCAATTTAAATAAGGACCCCCTTATATATTCAACCAAAGATAAGTATTTTATGCTACAACCCTTCGAAGTGTCCCCTTCGAATTAGCAAAACTTAACTCAAGAAAAATGGCTAAAACAACCCTTCAAAACCCTTCGAATGAACTCCCTTTCGAAAGAAAATAACCCTCCGAAGTTAGCCCCTTCGGAAGCCTTCCTTTTGAAAGCATCAGAAAATCATACCTTTCGACCTTGTCGAAAGGTTTCTTTTCGACCTAGTCGAAAGGTTCTACCCTTCGACCTTGCCGACGGTCTGGGGTGTCCTCCCTTATAAAACAATTTATAAACCTTTCGAAAGTAATCAAACTCAAAACCTTTCACAATCTTTGAAGATAACCCCTTTAAAACCTTTCGAAATCAAAACCTTTTGCAATCATTAAAGATAACCCCTTCAACCTTTCGAAATCAAATGTTTCGAAACCATTCAAAACAATTAAGTGTTGGTATTGGAGCTAACCCTTCGAAAGTATAATTCTGACCATGTCGGAAGGTTAACCCTTGGACTTTTTTGAAAGGTATTAATACACCTTTTAAGAAAGCATTTTAAAATAATACTCTCGAAGGTTTACGCTTTTGAAAAAAAATTAGTCTTTTATAAAATGATAGAGTCAAAGGATCCTCCTTCAACTTATTCGAAAGCAATTATATTTTAAAAGAAAAGGAAGCAGCATCCCCATCCCTTCGCCCCTCTCCCCTTTAACACCGTGCCTACCTTTCGACTTAGGAAGAGGGTAATTATTTACCTTCCGTCTTAGATGAAAGGTACCTTTTAAATTCGTCAGAAGGCTAAAAGCGGGCTTGTTGGAGTCGAAGGCAGAACTGAGCCTACTGAAGTGATGTTCTATCTTGCTTTTGTCTAATTTTGATTGGCTGATGAGCCTTCTCCTGTACTTCCATATAGTAAAAAGTATAAAATAGTCATGCTTTTTTCTCAAAACACTATACTTCTTTCCCAAATCAATTTTCGAAAGCAATATCCCTCCGGCTATGACCAAGACGGAAGCAATATTGCAGTTTTGCCCTTAGGCTTAATTAGTTAATTACTTAGTTAACCAATAAGGAAAAATACCCAAAAATGGCCAAAAATCTTATAAATCATATACATCAACATATTAAAATTTCAAAGCATTTGAAGATCAAAACAACTCAGAATTTAACCAAAACGGAATAAAACGTATTAATTGGCCCATTAACATTTTAAAACACTTAAGACTTATCCAAACAAAGGTTTAAATGGTTGTATCCTAACCAAAATCACAAACATGAATTGGGTATAACCTATAACCGATCCAAACATAGAAAAATGAGATCATAAACATGATTATTCACATTGATTAGTTAATTGGAGAATGAGAAAACTTCCTAGTTTAAATTCCTTAGCTTTTTCTTCAATTTATTGCTCTTCCTGGAGCTTTTAATGGCCGGCCGAAGTTGGTGATGAGTTAAGAATGAGAAAGTGAAAATTTATTAAAGCGGAGGAAGAGATATATACTAAGAAATGTATCCCCATTTCCAAGTTTACCCTTTAGGAAAATTCCTCCTTCTAAATTTAGTTAAGCCTTATTTTAGTTCATTCATTAAGACATGGCCATTAGATTTCTCACCTCCTTAATTATTCTATTAATTTATCCAACTAAATATCCTGAATAATGTTAATTAAAATTCAGGGGAATTGCATAATATTTTGTGCATCTCCAGTAGCCCCAAGTCAGACATATCAGAGCTATATCTATACATATAGACATATATAAATCACATACTGTATGTCGTATATGTATACTCATCTATGTATATGTGTGTGTGTGAATAAAAAATGCAAATATATGAAACTAATAAACATATATCATTCACATTTACATATAAAAAGGCAATGCACAACCAAAGTAACAAATCTATCATCTTAGTATCAATAACAATTCACACATACAATAAATAATTTAATAAAAATGCATCTTGCTTATGCACTCAATCTAACAATTAAATCTTCTTTGTATTATTCTATAGAAGACTCAAACTTATTTTATAAAGTAATATGCCTGCATATCAATCATACTATAGTTTATTTTTACTTAATTCTTCTATTTAAATTAATGTCAGCTATCAATAAAGCCCCCAAATGTTATATATCTCATCTACATAATTTATATATGTATGTATGTATGCACATATATCTAAAAACATTTCTTAGAGCTTGAAGTTAATAAATCACATTATTACAATATTCGGGATTTTATAACCTTATCAAAGCTCAATAAACAATACAATATTTCTATGTAATTTTTAACTTCTCAAATCACATTTATATAAGTTTACTGGTTTGATAATTATTGTTTTACACTATAACAAACCAATATCAAGGCCAAATAAACTTCAGAGCCCTTTTAATACAATGTAACTACCTAAATTATTATTTTAGCCTTATGGCTTATTTTAAAGGTCATACTTCTAATTTTCGATTAGTAATAAAATATATAATAATATTTATATCACTAATATAACTACAAATTAGGGTTCTAATTAATTTATAACCGTTATAAATTAATATCAACTCCATCTATTTCTATTGAATACGAATAGAACACGGTATCTAAATACACAAGATCTTAGTCAATTATCCTTAGTATCCACTCTAACCAATCCAAGCAAATGGAGAAATAATACTAGTGTATATTTTTATATCTCTCTGGGGAATTTTTTTTTCAATATATATAATTACATGAATTTATACTGAAATATAAATTCAGAGTTATAGTTTCGCTCACATAAGCTGTAATTTCTAAAGTGTCCAAATCCAATGCCATAGCATAGGTAATCTCGCTATGAGTGCAATAGTGAAGACCACACCTCGATTGGACCTCTTATGGAAAAGATACGAAATATATAAAAATATGAATTAAATTAGTGAATTAACCTTAACTTAATCAAATTCACTTAAACTTCTCCCGAAAATTCTTTTAATGCTTCATCACCTACAACCAACTTCTCACTACTGCCATTGCCGCGCCACACCACCAGTCCTACACCAACATGCACCTTTCTCCACCGCAAATCTAAAGGGACCTACATTGTGGCCTCCGACCCTTAAAACCAAAACATACCCTCGTAATCCTTGATTGTGCATTAACCACGCCTCCACTATGTTATGGCCAATTCTGGCCATCGACACCCCCATCGCTCTTCTCCTCAGGTCGTGCCACACACGACTATGGTCACGCTTCCCCTCCAGTTCACCTCTATGAAACTCGACTTCAAGCCCCTCATTCCTCCACTGTTGCAACCCAATGTCCTTGTCACCTCTACCAAACATCGGCTTCTGGTCGTGAATGGTGGGGAGAGCATAATATTCATTTGAGGAGTAGAGATGGGCACGGATGTCGGAGGGGGTAGTGTGCAGTAGTGAGGAGGAGATATTCTAGGGGGAGATATTCTAAGGAAAAATGAGAGAAAAGTCTCCTCTAGGGTGTACACATGCAAATATATATATATATATATGTATATATATATATAATTTGATTTCTTGAATAAATTGCCATATATTTTGAGCGTGTACGATCATACATCATATCGGATCACTACAAAACTCATCGGTGCATATTACCTCGTTTTATGGTCCCAATGTTATAAATTTCTTCTCCATCCGAGACGGAGCTTCGGGATGATAACTGCATGTATTTCAAGGTTGTTTTGACCATCGAATCACCTGATTCTAAAATTTCTTCAACCGTACGTCTCATAATGAATTCTTCACCCAAAATCACATGTCATCGGTCAAGATCCCTTGGAATCGACTACGCACATATTTTTACAAAATGCATATAACAATATGTAAATCATAAAAATACCATGATTTTAAATATAGAAATATTTATACTCATTTTAGTTCACTATATTGATCCGGACTCAAATGAAGTAGCCGCGAATTCAAATTCGCTGCACGTGAAAAGCTAGATTTTGGGCCTTCAATAAATAATGATCCAATATTTAAATTAATTACTTAAATATCCATTTATTAAAAATAAACACTGTTGTATTCACCCCTTTTTAGAAAAAAAATTTCCCTAAATTCCTATGGGTATGACAATACAACTCGACTGACCAAAATTTCCAAAGCACAAAATATACTTCCTAACCCTTGGGCTTAAAAAACTCCTCTTATTTCTAAAAAATTCGTCGACACATCCTTTGTGCGGCAAGCTTCGAAATCCCAAAACAATACACACATACATATCTCACATCTGAGGCAACCTATAACAACCCAGAATTTTGAACAATTTAAAAATGAAAATATTTAATTAATTTTAAATATTTGAATGATGGTTTAAATTGAATTCCCAATATAACTATGAATTGGCGATTAAATTTTAGAATTTAATCTATTTAAACTGAATAAAATTTGAATTCGACTTTGAAGTTGAAATTGAATATTTAATTTGTAATTGAAATTTGAACTAATGACATAGAAAAAAATAGTTTGGATTTACGAATTATTTTTATGTAAATTTATAAATTGATATTGATAGTTGAACTGCAAAACGTCTATATTTACTAAAGAAAATTTATGCAAAACAAATTTGAATTTATAATGAAAAAAAATGTAAAAATAATAATAATATAACATAAAATTAAAAAAAATGAAAAGAGTACACTGCCTTATACTTTCATCAGCTACAAACACGCCATTATTTACGCCCTTAACTCACGCCTTTCATCACGCAAAAATCACGATCTCAACCCTTCTTATTTTCGCCATTCCTCTTCTCTTCACTTCAGAAAAAAACAAAACGAATAAAATAAATTAATGGCGGCCACGAATCTTCGTTCGTCCCCCTCTTCAACAGCTAGGGTTTCGTCCTTCAATCGAAATTAGGGATTGCTTCGGCTTGCTTCGTTCTGGGTTACTTGCCGATCGAATCTCGTGCTCATCGAAGCTAATGTGAGTGAATCTTTTCCTCACATCTAATTCAAACAATGGATGATTTTATACTTCTGTATTTTGATAATTTTGTTGCTGGATTTCGTGGCTACCACGTATTTATTTTCAATTGTTGACTTCGGTCGTTTTGATTCTTTTTGAAAATTGCTTGCTGTGATGAAGATTTCTTGGCTCACTTGTTGAAATTTCTGGAGATTGATTTTTGTAGTCACGTTGATTTTTCCTTGGACTACGGTTTGTAGCACACGGCTTGTTCATGTGACTTTGTACATTCCTCTGTTGATATCGGCCTTGACTATATCAAACTTGATTTTTTGTGATGTTGGTCTTGTTCGACTTTTGCCGTGCTATTTCTGGGCATTATATCTTTACTACCATGTGTATACATACACTTATGTATGTATATATGTGTTGTATGAGTAATGTCCACTGTGATTTACTCGAGTTGCACACTGCTGTGATTTTTTTTACTTGGTTATGTATTTGGGCTTTTAACATTGAACTGTACAGATGCATTAGTTCATCTTTGTCGTATATTTGCTTGTTGTCTGGACATTTTTGCATGTTGTCGCAGCAGTGTGAACTGTTGAGTCATTTGTGACAGTTAGGACATTGTCTCCATGGATTTCATGTATTTTGGTTTATATTATTGTTGCCTCTGTCTATAACCATGTATATGCTTCACTGCATCTTCATTTACCTGTAGTACATGTAGAGTATTGATTGTCTGCATTTTAGCTGCAGTGTTGCAAGCTCACGTCATGTGTTTTCACTTAGTAGTCTCACGAGTACTATATTTTGGTGTTCACCTGACATTCTTAGGTTGAGATTCATTGTCGCAGCCTGTTCCAGTTTCCAGTCATCATGTAGTTTATCCGGTTCATCATTAGTGTCCACTGCATACCATCTGTAGCTTGATATGCTAGCTCATAGTTCACGTGTCCACATTGAAGTACATGCAGTTTGCTTTGATTTTTACCAGTTCACTGTTGAGTCCATTTGTAGGATATGCTTGTGTCTTAGCTACTGTTGTTGTTCCATGCCGTGACATTTATTGTCGATTAACCTATCGTGGCCATTCATGTGTATTCATTACATCACCACTGTTGCATTCTTGTTTGTATTTTGTGTCACTGTTGCATATATGTTAACTTCATAGAATTGTCATTTAGTAGTTGAGGTTGCTTTAAGCTCTGGTCAACATGTATATATATTGCACTGGGTTTTGCCTTCATTAAGGATGTTATGTATTGATAAACCTACACATGGGTTGTCACTGCATACTTTGTTCTTGTGCCATTTTGTTGTTCTGTCTGTATTTTGCTTGAGTTCCCTGAGTACATGTATATAGTGATCATTTAATTTGCCCATTTGAGTCAGTGATGTGTCTGCATTGCTGTCACATGAAGTAAACTTGTTCATTTCAGTTGGTTATGTTGCATTGAAGTATTTTTGTTGTCCACTGTTGGACTTTTGGGTTCTTTTGAGTTGCAGGGTATTTGTTCAGTTTAGTTTATATTCACTTGGATGTTGGTTATGTAGTTTTGGGTTCGGTTGTACTACTGTTGTCACTCATGTATATTCCACCGTACATCGCTTCATATGGCCTTGCATTTCGTTCTGGCCTTTGTATATTGTTGCTCTGCTTCCCAGTTTTATATGTGAGGCTGTTTGTATTTTGGAGTTTGAACCACGACTTGACGGAGTTGCTGCCATTACTGTTGGCACTGATTTCATCTTGTCTGCACTTTGATGAAATTGTTTTGTGCACATTGTGAATCTTGAGAGGTCTGCATCCAGTTATGCACACATCCTTGCACTTGTATTTGCCGTGCCTTACCATTGTATTCAGTTATTTTAAATCTCTGACTTTGAATGCATCGAACAGTGTGTAGTCTTCATTGCAACCTGTGTTTGCATAATTAATATGCAAATACACTTGCTCATTCGTAGCTGGAATTTGCATTAGCTTGTGAATACTTGTAGTTACTATGTCGATGATACTCTGAATGTTGAGACAGTGGCGTTGTTATATGAAATGTTGCATATTTGTTGTCTTGGTTTTGACCATGTTGCAGCTGTGTTGAGTCACTGACTTGACCTCTACAGCTTTGATTTCGGATAGTATTCTCTGTTGTGATGATTTCACACGTTGTAGTGGCGAGGCAGTGCACGCAAGCGTGAACTGCAGCCACACGAAATTAACATTTTAAAAATGTGGCGAGGCCGTACGCGAGTGCGTGTACTGCAGCCCTACCAAATTTAATGTTTTAAATGATGTTTTCTTTTTGATGAAAATTGTTTTATGTTGACAATTCAATATATTTTGAACTGATTTTGATGATTTTGTTGATAATTGTCGTTCAGGCAGATTTTGATTGTTTTCTAGATTATCTTCATCAATAATCCCTTCATCTATCCTCATTGATAATTTGAATCTACTGATTTGTTGTTTAACACTGTTAAGTGTTGTATTTACCGTTATCCGATTTCTTGTTAAAGGATCGGATAGGTGAATTTATCTTTGACTGTCGTCTAATTGCTATTTAATTATTACTGCCTCTATGCACTAAT
Organism: Allium cepa; assembly: GCA_030765085.1. Lineage (NCBI taxonomy): Eukaryota > Viridiplantae > Streptophyta > Magnoliopsida > Asparagales > Amaryllidaceae > Allium > Allium cepa. The sequence continues at coordinate 964,488,930 of CM060928.1, forward strand.
AACTGAGTTTGAATTAGACTGACCTGTGTATTATTTTCTTTTGAATGTAATACTCGGGTCAGACCGAGTAATTTTACAGCTTGAAGATTTTCAGGCCGCGAAGTTAGAGAGAGTTGGGGAAATTGCTTCACTTTAGCTTTTCGAAGAATTTTTGTACTTAAAGATATATTCCGCTGTATAAAATTTAAATGCATTGTACAAACTCTGATATATGTATAAAAATTCATTTATGTAAAATATTATGATTATTCTGTGATTCTGTGGCTGTTTCTGTTTAAACTCTATAAACTGAATAACAATCCGTCATTTTTGAATGTCTCAAATTGGTTTAATTACCGACTGGAGGCGGTCAGAACGGCGGGTCGTTACACAACCCATACCTAAGGCATCTCATCTTCGAGGACGTACAAGTATGTATGTATGTGTATACACACACACACCCCATCTACACTACAGATCTTACATACTTCTTTCACAGCTAGAGCATGTCATTTAGATTTGAACCCAAGTGAATAAGCATCCCAATAGCACATAACTGCTTCCATGTACCTAATCATGTACTCAATTAGGAGGACTAGACACACCTATAACATTAAACTTTGGATTTAAACATGCTAAATCATATATAGCAATCATCTCAAATAAATATTATACAACTAACTATGCAGCAAACACATCTAATGAAACAAGCATCTCAATAATACTAAAGCATCCCAATGGTGCACAATTGCGTCCATCTATCTAACCATGTACTCAACTAGGAAGATTAAACACACTTGCAACAATAAATTGTGGGCTTAAACTTTTAAATCATATATAGGAATGAATCGTCTCAAGCACATACGCTATATCAAACCATGCAACAAACATCTCAAATAAATATGTTAAAACTAACTATGTAACAAACACATCTAATGCAACAAGTATCTAAAACAAACATGTTATAACAACTATGCAACAAGCACATCTAATGAAACTAGGATCTTGAATAAACATGTTACAACAAACTATGTTTTCTTACATTTTAACAAAATAAAAAGGAAAACAAAAATTTCCTTAAGTAACTAGTGGTGAATCAATACAAAGCTCCATCGAACATGGACACGCTTAACCCCACTATTCTGAAGCCACATAGCCCTATTCTCAAAAGTATGAGTTGTCCTTCAAGGTTTAAAGCCACATTCGATTCACATCCACTTTTTTTTAGTCGACTCATCATGATGATATTACTAGAATTACACATTTATACAAACAAAATTCACAAAATATACACCAACAATAACAATCAACAAGCAATAACAACCAACAAAAAGAAATCAACAAGCAATAAGAAAATCAACGATCAACCAACAAAAATAAACAATCAATTAATAATTAATTAACAAAAATAAAAAAACAATCAAAATTAAGCAACAAGAAGCAATCAATAAGCAACAAAAATCAATCAGCAATCAATCAACAAAAATAAACAATCAATAAAAATCAAGCAATCAACAATGATTACCTAATAAACTTTAATCGTTTAAAAGGAGCCTATAACATCATGCATGATAATCCATAATAGTTATAATATGCGTAAATCTAAAAACTCACATAAGTTTATTTGACTTCCAAGATAAACCAAATGCCTAAGTGGTGCTACTTCTTCTTTCATGAATACAATACATGAAAGGCAATTACACCTCTTGCTCTGAAAAGGAAAACTTATATGATATGATGGATCCTCGATCTTCAAGACTCTCAAATAAATCTAGCAGTAAAACTATCAACTTTCCTTTTCCGTTCGAGCAGAACCCATTTTCCCAATGAGAAAACTTTACAGATTGAATTATCACTAAATGATGATCAACTAACACTAAGGTTCTATAACGACCCAGAATTTCAGACACTTCATATTTAAATATTTGAATATTGGATTAAATGTTATTAAATGAATTTAATAACCTTGCTAACCCCCTTTTAAGTAATAACAAATGATTGTAAACTTTTTTAAGAAAAATGATTACAAAAATAAACACTTTGAACAAAAATCGATAATGTGATCGAATATCGTTTTATCGATAAACAGCTTTTTACTCATTAAATGTTGTTCAAACTTTTTTACATACATTATTTGTTTAATAAATCATTAATATGAAATCAAAATATTTTTCCATTTGTGAAAAATAAAATATGATGATGTCATGGGTGATGTCATGGAAAGATATTTTGAAAATATGCATTTATGGAAAGTCTTAAGTGTTAAGTAAAATATGTAAAAGTGTAAAGTAAAATAAGCATGCATGGCACATGGAAAAGGGTCTTGGCCATTTAAAAGAGGGGATAAGTCATGTATACTCACATCGAATTCATTAAAGCTTCAAATGTAATAAAAAATCAAAAATATTGGAAGTGGATTAGCACTAATCCACTTTGTTCTTCACTAATATTTCTCTAATTAACTCAAATCTTCTCCGAACTCCACCAAATTTTCACCAATACCTTAGAACACCTTAGCAAGAATGAATATAAATTCAAAATTGGAAGAAGAAAAGAGGATATTGGGTTTCCATGAAGGGTCATAAGCATTAGGAACGAGGGGGAGGATTTGCTTTGTGATTTTGGTGCTAAAGGCTGGATCTTTATGCTTTTGGAGATGGTAGGAAGTGGTACTTTGATTCTTAGAGGTTTGATCTTATTGTTGGCTTGGATTTGGATGAGTTATCTCACTATCTTGTATATATATATAGTATGTCTATATACATATGTATGTGCAAATATAAAGTTAAACTGATATTATCTAAGTAAAGTTAGAAACCCTCTTGCTTTTGAAAGAAATGGCAACTTTATATTGTATAACATCACTCCGTTACTTCTATAATATTTGGTGTAGCCTAGACTTTGTTTTTACATGTTTGGTTGGCTTGTTTGTTGAATTGAAGTATGTTTGGAAGTGTTTCAAGCGAGAATTAATAGTTGCTATAAGTGCACTTCGATATCCCTTAACTTTAACTTGTGTAAATGGAAGATTTATAAACCTTTTATTTGGTTATTCTCTACACAAATTTTGGTGTTTGGTATAGTAAATAAATGGATTGAAAAGTTATATAAGCCGTGAATCAAAATTGTGAAAGTTAAAAGCAAAAAGGTCGTTATGGATGTACTTTGAAAATGTATCGTATTCAACGATTTTCAAAGTTAACTTTGAGAGACATCCTAGGGCTTCATTTCATTTTTGATAAGTATTATAAGTGTACTTATTAATACAATAATAAGAAAGTTTAAATCGTTCATTAACCCAATAGAAAAAAGTTGCAAAGTGTTATGGCAAGAAGAAGGTCGCTATATGAGCACTTTGAAATACCTTATTTTTGAGAATTTTTACAAATAAATTGAAAGATGTCCATAAGGATTACTTCCCATTGATTTTAAATACCCTAATGGTAGTACTTATTGGAAAATTTTCAATTTTTATGTCATTTGTTTTAGGGCTGTTATGGTAACGGTAAATTTACCGTTACTACACCGTTACCAATAAATTGGTTACCGATTACGAAATAAAACGGTATATCAATACATTCGGTATGGTAATGGTAATTTTACCGTTATAAGCGGTAAATTATTGGTAAAAAAAATTTTGAACCATCAATATCGGTAATTTACCGATAAATTGATTTGTTTCAAACTTTCTCATATTTTGGCCCATTGGATTATGGACTTTCAACATCTGTCGCTGCTAAGTGCTAGGGTTTCATCTGTCTAAGAGAGAAAATAACATAGCCGCTCTTTTAATCTTTTTTATCTTCTTCGTTCTTTTCATTTCTCGTCTGTCGATTAGGCGATTATCGACTTATCATGGCTATCGTGACTCATCCTCTCCTTTCTCCTTCTTTCAATTGCCGACTAGATGTTTTGAGCTTTAATGTTCTTTAATTGAACCAAATTAATTGAATTGGTACGTTTTTAAGTTTCTTTTGTGCTTTAAAAGTTTTAGTCATGCCGTTTAGGGAGTTTTAATTCAGTCTTTGGTTAGTGGAAGATTGACTGTTATATGTAAAAATTTGGCTAGTTCAGTTCATATTTATGGACGTGTTTTATGAATGAAATTTCAATGTTCTATTTTTTGATCATATTTCTTGCCATGGAATTAAATCCTTACGTCTTGTGTTTCTAACAAAGTGCTATGTTTTACGCCATTCATTTCTCTAAAATATGATAATTGGTGGAGCGGAAAACGTAAGGATTTGGCTAGTCGTCTCCTTTCTCCAAAATATTATAACGTGTCCATAATTTTCTAACTATATCTTCTTTGCTAATCAGATAGCTTGGCTATATATGGTTGTTATTTGTATGTCTTGTGTTTCTAACCGAGTGCTGTGTTTTTTTTATGCAATCCACTGCTGAATATTTAAACCAAAAAACAGAAGAAAAAGGAACAATTCATAAAGAATGATTTGTCTTGTAAATGGTATAAGTAACATTTTCCAGGTTGAACCTCTGCATACATTACACATATATGGAAATAGAATGATTTTACCATCTAATTTGATGATACCAGAGTAACACCTGGATCATTCATTGTTACCTTACTCCTAAAAACCATAGAGCTTATTACTCCTTGAATGTTGTTATTGACATAAATATATATACAACAACAATCGCTTGCCACTTTACGATGAACAATTGACATAGATGCTTCAACATTTAATTCATTCCATGCAATATCAAGAGCCACGGAATTTAAATTACAACAAATGGAAAAATACACGAACAGATCCTTGGTTATAATTCTAGTAAGTTTCTTAGTTGCGTAATAAATATATTCTTCACCTCATAATTGCTTTCACCCGTTTTCTTCACCGTTGTGCCTCCCAAGCAATATTACTCACAAATACCTTGATTTCTACGCATTCCTTATACTAACTAGTTTGCTTTTCAAAGAAAAGAAATACTAATCTACACTTCACATACATGAAGTTTAGAACCACGCCTTCTTTAACATTTACATTTCAACAAAGGGTCTTGTTGTCATCTTCTTTGTTTTATCAAGCAAGGTGTGGAGCATTCAGCTTAATCTAAGTTGTTTATTTAAAAATCAGTTCTCTTTACACTTTATTTTTGTTTATTTATTTTTGACTATATCTATTAACTTTCTGTACAGGCAATATATCTACAATAGATTCAGCTCCCAGGCTGTTTTATACCTAAACTGCGTAAAATGTTTGACTTGTCTTACATATATGTTCTATAATTCTATAGAGGAAGTGTGATGACCCGGAATTTTTGTATATTTGGAATTGGAATATTTAAATAATTTTAAATATTCAAAGGAATTGGAATTGGAATATCATGGCCGAAATAAGATTTTCTTCCTCCAGTTATCATTATCGAAAATTTTCCCCCTTTCTATTTTGAAAATCAAAAAGGGCCGAAGCCTTTCTTCCTCAGAAAAATTTAAATGAGAATCACAGTCGATTTTGTTCGTTCAAGGAGAGGGGTCTCGTCGTTAGCGCGCCGTTCTTCTCGAAATCCTGTCGTCGTTAGGCTTGAAGCTTTGAGCGAGGTGGCACATCTCCACATTGAGGGCTGCGACTCGAACTTAGTCTAAGGCTTCTCGTTCGTTGGTGGTAGATCGGAGTCGTTAGTGCAGAACGCAAGTGAAGGCGATGGAACGCTGGCTATTGGAAGCCACGATTGTTTGGACGTTCATCGGCGATCTGAGCTCGACCAAGATGGCGATGAATTTAGATGGTCGATATCTGGGTGCTTGTCGCGTGTGCGCGCGCTGTCTGGAGAGATGGAGGCACGTTCAAGTGGAGGCCGCGTTAGATCTTGTTGGATTTCGCGTTGTGGTTGCAGGCTGAGCTGAGGAGTTTCGCTGTCAGGTATAAACAATTATTCACTTCAACTTAAAATCTGGAAATGGTTAAAGATGTACAGGAAGAAAATATATGACAGTGTAGTTTGAAACATTTCTATTTTTACAAGTTAACAGGGAAGAAAAAGAACATAAAAATAAAATAAGTGTACAAATAGATTGTAATCTACTAAATTTATTTCAAAATAATAAATTGTGGTGGATAATTAATTTAATTTATTCATTTGATTTTAGTTACCAAAGGAATTTAGTTTTGAAATTTATTAAAAGGGATTTTAAATATTGGGGGAATTTATGTAAGTGAAAATTTTGAAATCTATTGTTTTTTAGCGTATAGGTATTTTAAAAGGGGAAAATTTTCAGTAAAAAATTAAATTACTAGTTTAGAATTAAAGTATAAGTTGAATTTAAATTTTAAAATGGGAATTGAATTGTTCGTTTGTTAGGATATTAATTAAATTAATTTATCAAATGGAGATTAATTATTCAAATTTCTCGGGTATTAATAGAATCATCTAATGTTTATACAAGGTATAAATTATGAAGAAACAAGTCGAGATGGATTGAATTTGCGAACAGACCAAAGGTGAGTTAATCTCACTCATCTGGTCCTTATTTAAATTTAAATAGTTAAATTTAAAATAATTGGTTGAATGATTGAATTGATTGGATATGATATATTATATAGTAGTAGATAGAATATATTGGAGTGATTGATTTCCTGCAATATTTATAGCGGATGAGACCCTATGCGTCGCATAATAGCGGATGATATTTTATAAATCCCATATACCGCGATATTCCACCCTGAAGTGGAATTGGTATTTTATATTGTGCTAACGTTTGTGGATGCAGGTAACAGGTTGGAGGGATCGAGTTTTCTATATTACAGCATGATAGGGGGTTCTCGCTTCGCGTTTGGTGGCGAACGGGAGACTCTTACCCCTACATGTCCCCGGGAAGGGGGGGAGGGAGGGTTGGTTGCGAGTCGAGAGGCTGGCCGTAAAAGAAAACCCGAGGTACCAATGTATGCCACGTTGGGGCTGTGATGGTTGAAAAGCCTACCAGTTGTGGCCGCTGTCGATGGTTGGAAAGCCTAGGTCGTTACACTTGGTATCAGAGCATAGGATGGCGATAACCTTGGCTCTGGTGGGAAATTACTCATTTAAAATAGAGTCTATGGTACTCTAGAATGAGTTTGCGCGTATTAATAAATAAATATGAGCGCGTATTTGTTAGTGAATATAAAATGATTTTATATTGTGTTGATTGGTTTATTGAGTAGTTTATGGATTCTGGTCAATACGAGTAATTAACGTTATTGATAGGGATCTCTAAACACTTGGATAGAATAATTTGACACAGTATTGTTCCAAAGTAGGGTAAATGAAATAATCTTACCCAAATTATTTTTATATATAAGGATATAATTTTTGTAAAGTATTATAATATTTGGATGCCTGATTGTTAAGGAATGGTAATATCAAATTATTAACACTATTGTGTAGAAATTAAATAAGAAATTGAAAACTTATAACCGAAGTTGAAGAATAAATTTATACAACAAAATGGAATGTGAAATATAGATTATAAATGAAATTTATAATTGAAATGAGCCCCATATACAAATGAGACTTGTAAATGTAAATTGTAAAGTTGATTATAATTTTGGAATAGAATTCCAGAGAACCATTTGAAATTGAAATGAGATAAAATTCCAGAGAATGTTTGAATATAGATTTAAAGGAATTGCAATTTGGAATTTTTGGGAAAATTTTAAATTCTTTTGGGTTGGAAAAACAGTTTCCAAAAGGTTTGGAGGAATAATATTGATATGTTGGAAATATTTTTGTGTTGTATTTGAAATTTGTGAGATTTGGAAATTAAAAATATTTGAAATGTTGTTAAAGAGATAAAAGCATCTAGTTCTCTTTCGATCGCTGGAAAATAATTTCGGTGATGACTGCAGCATCATCGATGTTCATTTTCGAGTTTCTAGAAGAGAAATTGCTACCAAATTGTTTTAAAATTGGAATTGTCTGTGAACTGGGTTTGGTTTTGAAATTAAGGAATAAATGAATTTGCCAAAGAATTTTGGATATAGTTGAATTCTAAGGTGATATTGAAATTTTGGAAAATTGTTTAAACTCTGGAATCTTGTTTAAAATGTTTGTGGGGTAATAAAAAATATATTGGCCAAGAAAAAGGTATAATTCTGAGTTAATAAGTAAAATGTGAATGAGAATTGATTGTAAATAGATGAAATATGAATATAAATAAGTTGTGATTTATAAAATTTGAAAGTAAAATAAATAAACTGAACGAATTGATAATTAATTGGTAAATGAAATATGGAGATGGAACTTGAATTAGTTAAATGCAAGTTGAATACAATTTGTTGTGATAAATGTTTGGTTTGTAAATAATTTAGGTAATGAGTAATTGATGTAATCAATATGGATTGTTCCAAAATTTATAAATGGATTCAAATAAAATGAAACATAGTAAAGTATAAATTGAATTGGTATCAACTTTAAGTAGTTATAAAATAATCCTAGTAAATCGGAATAAATTAAAATGAATTGAATTTAAGAAATTGAGTTATAAACTATGTAAATTAAATGAAACAGTATACGGGTTGATTAAAACAATTGAATATTGTATGAATTGGTTGTCAACAATTAAAATTTATGTTGGAACATTGGAAATGGCTTATGAAAAATTTATATAACCTACATTTTTATAGAATCCATGTTTTAGCTATTTATATTTAAGTGAAATGTTAATCAACTTTGTATATTTCTCACTTACCTGCTTAAATTGAGTAAGTACAGGTTGTTGGAAGCCGTATGACTGGTTTTGACTGCGCTAAATGCTAAAGTAAATAGCCGCTTGCTTAAAAATGCTAAATAAGGTACGCCTACGCAATACAAATAGGAAATATGAACTATTTTTCTGTTTTCCAACTGGGTGGGTCGATGTATATATATTTATATCTCTTGTCAAATTGCAAAAGCTCCTCCGTACAAGGGAGACTCTGCCAAAAATTTTCGAAAATTTTGGGAGCTAGAAACTTTTTGAAGCTTTTGAAAATTTTCACTAACAACAAATGATTTAAATTTGTTAAGCAAATACAATTGAAACTGGATATTGAAATCTAATTCAAATGTGAAGTAAGGTAAAGTGAAATCGAAGGAACTAAAGAAAGTGAAGTTTGCAAATAAATTTTAATTGAGATTTAAATTAATTGGTAAGTGCAACTAATTCAATATTCAAAATGAAAGCCGAATTGAAATCAAATGGAATTGTAAAGGCAAAAGTGATTAGAAATGAATGTGAACTCCAATAGTGAAGTGAAAATAAATATAAGAAGTATGTAATATATTTATATTGAACTTAAGAAATATGGTGAGATTCTTAAGTAATTTGGTATTGGGGGAAATTATGCTAAGTGAATAATTTAATGAAGGTTGAAACTGATAGTTGTGAATGTGAGGATTGTGGGAAAAGTGGATAACAATCAAAATGAATGTGAATTAAAGAGAACTGGTATAACTAAAAACTCAATTGGGCTAATTACGTAAGGTATACATATATTATTTATCCGCATAGCTATTTGATCCACAATTTGAGCACAGAATTTCAAGGTAAATTATACCGATCCGAGAGAGGATTTTTCACTTGATTTTCGACGGTGAACCTGGATATGGAGTTTTGATTGATTCTGGAAATTCTCTATCATAGTAATGACTATGCAAGGAGAAGGACGGTTTCTAATCAGGAAAACGGATCTGAGTCCGCACTAGAAATTCGGGTGGACGATACTAGTTCGGAAGTGAGATTGTGTGATCGAGTAAGCGATCAGATTCGGTATTGCGTACAAATGATATAGGTACATCGTACGGGCTTAAGTAAAACAAATATTGAAAATGTGTAAAAGAAGTCAATGAAATGTTTTTGAATGTTGTGATTGGATATTATTGCTAAACAGGTTATGCAGGTATGAAATGGGAAATGAAAGTGGTTTTGATTTCAGATAATAAATTAGAATTGCTCGACAAAAAGGTATGTGTTTAAAATTCTATATGAAATTTGATTTGGATTTTGGATCTAGCCACTTGGCCTTTTGTTTTCTTTTTGAGATTTGGGGGCCGTGGAGCCATTTTGTAGTTGTACCGAGCTAGCCGCGCAAAGGAGACGCTGGCGAAATTTTTCGAAAATTTAGAGAGTTAGAAAAATGTTAAGAAAATTCTGATAATTTCAAATTTGATTAAAATTTAAATTTGAATGATTGAGTAAGTAATATTGTTTGAAACTATGGGAAAGTTGGGGAAGTTAGTAAGTATGGTAATGTGTCTTTATAAATGACAATTGGTAGGATGTTGAATTGTTTGGTTTTGGGATAAATAAATGGGTATTGGACCATTCATCCTAACTAGTAATTTTGGGGACGAAATTCTTTTAAGAGGGGAGGAATGTGACGACCCGGAATTTTTGTATATTTGGAATTGGAATATTTAAATAATTTTAAATATTCAAAGGTTAATTTTTAACTTGAATTTCAAATATCAATATTTATTGGATAATTAATGGTTGAATTTAATTATCAGAATTAGGTAAATTATTGAATCTAGAATTTTAAGCCTGGTAAAAATAATTTGAAGGCTTGTAAAATTTATATTGATAATACTGAAGGTGATAGAACTTTGAAAATTAAATTTAAAAATGTTTGTTCAGTTTTAAAAATATATCGTTTAAATTGAATTTTAAAATAGCCTTTCGAGGCACAGTCTCGGAATTCGACGAAACCAGTTCCATTGGATCCGTAATATTGAATTATTTCGAGTTTCAATTTTCGTAGCATTTGGAGTTGCTCTGTGAGCACACGGTAAGTAAACATGCTGAACTATATCGAAATTCAATATTAAGTAGAAGAAAAATAAATTATATAATGGTTAAATCAGGTGAACAGTTGGGTACCTTTTCAATCACGTCCCTTTCACTTCTGTTACACGCGAATTTTCTTTTGTAGCCGACCTACCCTCCTCGTTTTAGTTAAATCGAAAACATTGTCAAAGAAGAAATCATGGCCGAAATAAGATTTTCTTCCTCCAGTTATCATTCTCGAAATTTCCCCCCTTTCTATTTTAAAAATCAAAGAGGGCCGAAGCCTCTCTTCCTCAGAAAAATTTAAATGGGAATCAGAGTTGATTTTGTTCGTTCAAGGAGAGGGGTCTCGTCGTTAGCGCGCCGTTCTTCTCAAAACCCTGTCGTCGTTCGGCTCGAAGCTTTGTGGGAGGCGGCGCATCTCCTCGTTGAGGGCCGCAACTCGAACTTAGGCTAGGGCTTCTCGTTCGTTGGCGGTAGATCGGAGGCGTTAGTGCAGAATGCAAGTGAAGGCGATGGAACGCTGGCTATTGGAAGCCGCGATTGTTTGGACGTTCATCGGCGATCTGAGTTCGACCAAGATGGCGACAAATTTAGAAGGTCGATATCTGGGTGCTTGTCGCGTGTGCGCGCGCGGGGTCCGGAGAGATGGAGGCACGTTCAAGTGGAGGCCGCGTTAGATCTTGTTGGATTTCGCGTTGTGGTTGCAGGTTGAGCTTAGGAGTTTCGCTGTCAGGTATAAACAATTTATTCACTTCAACTTAAAATCTGGAAATGGTTAAAGATGCACAGGAAGAAAATATATGACGATGTAGTTTGAAACATTTCTATTTTTACAAGTTAACAGGGAAGAAAAAGAAAATAAAAATAAAATAAGTGTACAAATAGATTGTAATCTACTAAATTTATTTTAAAATAATAAATTGTGGTGGATAATTAATTTAATTTATTCATTTGATTTTAGTTACCAAAGGAATTTAGTTTTGAAATTTATTAAAAGGGATTTTAAATATTGAGGGAATTTATATAAGTGAAATTTTTGAAATCTATTGTTTTTAAGTGTATAGGTATTTTAAAAGGGGAAAATTTTCAGTAAAAAATTAAATTACTAGTTTAGAATTAAAGTATTAGTTGAATTTAAATTTTAAAATGGGAATTGAATTGTTCGTTTGTTAGGGTATTAATTAAGTTAATTTATCAAATGGAGATTAATTATTCAAATTTCTCGGGTATTAATAGAATCATCTAATGTTTATACAAGGTATAAATTATGAAGAAATAACTCGAGATGGATTGAATTTGCGAACAGACCAAAGGTGAGTTAATCTCACTCATCTGGTCCTTATTTAAATTTAAATAGTTAAATTTAAAATAATTGGTTGAATGATTGAATTGATTGGATATGATATATTATATAGTAGTAAATAGAATATATTGGAGTGATTGATTTCCCACAATATTTATAGCGGATGAGACCCTATGCGCCGCATAATAGCGGATGATATTTTATAAATCCCATATACCGTGATATTCCACCTTGAAGTGGAATTTGTATTTTATATTGTGCTAACGTTTGTGAATGCAGGGAAACAGGTTGGAGGGATCCAACTGGATTCCTCAAATTTATTTAGATTATTTAATATTCTGTGTTATGAATATTTGATATCCTGTGATGATTTTATTAATAATTGAAATACTGGATGGTATGGTTGGACTGAATATCTCAGTATAATGAGTTATCAAAATCTATAGAATTGGATTTTTGAAAAGAAATAAAAGAGTAAAATTTTAAGTAAAATAAAATAAAAAAATAAAAGCAAATTTCAAAATTCTAAGAAATATGGAAAAAGGGTATTTTTAATTAACAGGGAAATAATAAATTTTAAACTAAAGTGATATTAGTTTAAAGGATAAAGAAATTATTTTTAAACTTAAGGATTAAATTTTATTAAAGGATAAGAAGGAATTTTGGAAAGCTGAAATTGGTATTTTTTTTAAAGGGTTTTAACTCATAATAAATAAGTAAATATCTGGAAGTTAATGGACTTGAAAATAGATGAAGTAAGTGAAGGAAGTTATTTCAAGTGAAGTAAAATTAGAAATCAATTGTAAATTTATTTAAGTGTGTAGAATTAAAATTCAAAAGAAAAGGGAGATTTTGGAATTTATAGACTGAGTTTATAAGAATAAAGTGGATTTGGGAAAATAAATACAAGGTGAGAATTTATTTATGGAATGGTAAATGTGTTTAAAAATAAATGGTGGTTTATTTTTTAAGGATGCGAAAGAGAAGTATATTTCCCTGGATAACCAAGTATGGTTTTCAAAGAAATTTTAAATAATAAGCTAAAAGTTTTAAAATTGTTTTAAAAAGGCATGTTTTGGAAAATTTATTAATTCTAAAATATGTAAATTCTAAAGTAAGTATTTTCTTTTAATCTATTATAGTAGTAATTATTTAAAAGTGACTTGTATTTGTTTAAAAGTGAAAACCTAGTTCTATATTTTATAAAGTAACCTTATTTTCAAATATTCATATAGTATGTATTTTTAATAAATTATTGAAGTAGTTTTAATTTAAATATTTGAAGTAAATTCTAAAGCAAGTAATTTGTTAATCTATTATCGTAATAATTATTTAAAGAATAATTTGGTATTTTGTTTAAAGAAGAAATCTAATGTATAGTTATAAGGTAACCTTATTTTAGTTATTTTTAGAGTATTATTTTAAATTAAGTACTAAAGTAATTGTTCTATATTAAATGTTAAATATATTTTTCAATAAAGTGGTTTTGAATTATTTTAAAAATCTAAGGTTTTGTGCTTGGTGATCCTAGTGGAAATAGAAATACTTGGAATCTATTCTGAGAAAGGCAGACAGTTCTGGAAAACTGTTTCAAAGGAATTTGAAAAGTGAAAATATATCTTGTGAAGATATTTGAGAAAAATAAATAATTTGGGAAACTATTTATTGTTGATGGATGTTTGTGTGAATTGATAGTTAAATCACCGACTATCAATATTGGCCAAATGCGTTGATCGTTTCGAAGAGACCGGAATGGAGATTTATTTCTCGAAAACCACTTCGATCCGGTTTGTATGTTTCGTGGAAAAGAGTTTGGATTCAAAGATGGAGCAGTGAAGTGCAAGGGCTAGTCGCTACTAATCCTGAGGATATTTCCAAAATGGATGTAGTAGGGATAGTGCCTTCGGTTCCGTTCGAACCCGGGACGAACTTGTATGGATGAATGCTTGCGAAACATCGTCAGGTGGACAATGGACATTCTAAGAGATATGTTCTGAAAAGGTAACGTTTAGCCTCAAGCCTCATCAAATGGGAATGACTGAAAATCAGGGGTTATGCAGCAAGGCTAGGTGGGTAGCACCCAAGCAGGGTGAGGTCATTCCTGTCTAGATGTCCCTTTTTATTTCGGCTTAGTGGGCGGTTGCTGATCCCAACCGTGAGGTGATCTCACTCGGGATTACCCAGTAAGGGGTAGTCTCGGTCTTGTGTTGCAGGGGAGCGGGCGTACTACTCGGTACGGTGATCTAGGCCTTGTACTGGGACAGGTGATACCCCAGTGCCTAGTCATTAGTTGGAAATCCATTCTCCCTACGAGCCTTGTACGAGTTTTGTTTGTATTACCCACTCTGTGGCTAGTAGCTGGAGTTTAATAATGTAACAATTTCGGCTATTTTATAAGTATTTGTATATAGGCCCTATTATAATATCAGAGGATTTCTATAAAAATGTTTTAGCTATCGTATGGTAAAAACCCGACATGTTTATTTGTGGCGTGGTCTTACGAGATGCTTTTGTCTTCAAAGGGATTTTTGAAACTTTAATAATCAATTGAGTGTGATTTTCTCACGCTGGTATTCCGGACTGACTCGGGTGTTATGTAACTGTAATACTCGGGTCAGACCGAGTATTATAGGATATAGGTTATGATGCTGTGGAGCTCAGGAGACGAGCTGGATGGCGATACATACTTCCGTATTTGATTATTGTTCCGCTGTGTATCTAGTTGTATGTTATTGATGTTGTTGTCTCTGATGAATGTTATGTATAAACAGATATATTTTTCTGTTGAGTAAAGATTAGTTATTATCTATTATATTTTATTCCGCTGCGGTGGTTAGATTCTGATGGTGTTTTCTATTCACTTCTTCTACCTCTTCTTCTTTAATCAAAAATGGTTCGCATTTCTGTTCGTCTTGAGTTGCTTGATGTAGAATAGTGTTGACTCAAGGGTACGGAACTGCGGGTCGTTACAGGAAGTATGGGTAAGGATGCATTCAACATATTTTAGAACAATGCAAACAAGTTAAAGGGAGATTTATTGTGCAATAACAAAGAAATAACACATGAAAATAGCCAAATGTCTTTTCTCGAGAAAAATAGAGCTGAGACTAAAACGAACATTTTAAGCAATATCAATTATTTTGGATGTTATTAGTTAGACTATGATTAATTGAAGTTAGACTCTTATTAAATGAGTTGTTTGGAATTTGATTAGCCTATAGAAATACAGATTATATATGTTATGATAGAATTAAGATGATCTTTAAAATTGTCAGACTTAGCATTCTTATATATGTTTTTGTACTAAGAACTTATGTGTATGCAATACCTTATCACAGACTTAGCATTCTTTTCTCTATAATAGTATAATATAAGCTTCATTTGGTTAATTTTAAACTATGTAAAATGCCTAAACAGACATTCTTCTGTACATACCTAGTTACAACCATAAAGTAAAAGATGGAGATATTGAATCATGAATGTCTGTTGCCTACCATATTCTTGTCTTAACTATGAATGTCTGTACAATATATTATGATGTATTTTTGTATTGTGCTTTAGACATACAGAATGGGTCACCATTTTTTTATAGCTAGCCACTTAGCAGTAAAAGAAATGACATCAACATAGTCAAATCTAGGTGATAATGTTGAGGGCGTGAAGGAACATACATCAGATTCTATACCTAAAAATCAAATTAAATCATCTCGCTCCATTGTTAGTGCAACAGTAATATATATTTATCAAAATAATAATGTTTGTAATATTGCTTCATGAGCAATAATAAAAAGATCATTTCAGCACCTATGTCAGTTTTAGGCACTTATGTCCTATGTCAGTAATAAGTAATCTTGTGAAAATTGTACAAAACAATGCCCAAATTGTCAAAACAATGCCCAAATTGTCTTGTTTTTGGACATAATGCCAGTGCAAAAGATCAACCTACTCTTTCATTAGATAGCGGCACGGTCGGGACTTCAGTCCTGCATACTTTTAATCTAAAAAATGTGAAGAGAGGTTAATTAGGTATATTATCATGGATGAAATTCCTTTTTGGGTGGTCAAGGGTAAGGGGTTTAGAGAATTATTAAAGGAGTTATGTCCTCGTTTTTCGTATCTACGAGACCAGAAAATTGCGAGTTTAGTATAGGAAATGTATACTTTGGAGAAGGGTATGATAATGAGTGTGATAGGGGAAAGAAGAGTGAGCATCACTACCGATACTTGGACATCCGTTCAAAACATAAATTATATGGTTGTTACCACTCATTTCATGGATAGTGAATGGAAGTTGCATAAAAGGATAATTAATTTTACAAAAATAACGAGTCATAAAGGTGACGATATAAGAAGATTTTGGAGATGTGCTTGAGAAGTGGGGGAATTGAAAAAATCTTTAGTATTACGGTCGATAATGCATCCGCTAATGATGGGGCTATTGGATACATGAAAAATAGATTGGGTGATATGAATACTTTATTATTCAATGGCGAATACTTACATATGAGTTGTGCATGTCACATAATTAACTTGATTGTTAAGGATGATTTGAAAGATCTATATAGCTCAATTGAATGTATAAGGAATTGTGTAAAGTTTATTCATTCATCCCCCGCAAGATTGGACAAGTTTAGGGTATATGCTATTATGTTTAAAATGGATCAAATGTCAAACATACCCATGGACGTTCCAACTAGATGGAATTCAACTTATAAAACACTTGAATGTTTTGGAAATTATAAGAAGGCGTTTGATAGAATGGCCGACGAAAGTGCTCCTTTTGTAAGTTATTTCAACAAAAAAGATAAAGATGGGTTAAAAGAGTTGGACCACCAAATGATAATGATTGGGAGAAGTCTAAGGCCTTTGTTCACTATTTAAAAAAATTATGATGCCACTTTATCATTAAGTGTAACTAAATCTTGCACATCTTCTTCAACGTTTGTGGTTGTGTCTGACCTACTTATTGACATTGAAATGAAAATTAATGATGATGGTAATCCGATTTTGCAAAATGTTGGGAAATCTATGAAAGTTAAGTGGGATAAACATTGGGGAAATTTTGAGAGTGTGGACAACATGATTTATGTAGCTCATGTTCTCAATCCAAGATATAAACTTGAATTGCTACAAATTTCCTTTGAAGATAGCAGAAAAGATAGTTATGAAATTAAAAACATTGTTCATGAAATAAAAGAATGTGTTCTAAAGGTATATAATGAATATAAAGGGGTTAATGAACAAGCACGAATATCTATCATAAAGGAAAATACCTCTAAGGACCATGTAAATATTAGTTCTCAATCAAGTGGACTTTATCATATTGAGATGTGACTCAAGAGAAAGAGAGAACAAATGGAAATTAGAGAAATTAACAATGAAGTATACAAATACTTTTCGGATCCTTGTGAGAAACTCGATGGTGAATCTTTTGATCTTTTGAATTGGTGGAAGGTGAATCAAGCGTGGTATCCAATTCTTTCGTTAGTTGCCAAAGATTTATTTTCAATTCCAAGTTCAACCGTGGCTATTGAGAATGCTTTTAATTTGGGAAGGAGAATTGTTGATCCTTTTAGAGCTTCATTAACTCCAAAGATGGTTGAGACGTTGGTTTGTACAAATGATTGGCTTAGGGGAGATGAATTCAATTTCTATAAGGAGCCAAGCGAAGATGATGTCTCTTTCTACAAGGAACTTGAAGAATTTGAAACAAGTAGGCGTTTGTTAAATTTTATCAAAAAAAATATGGTACAACATCTATTTTCTAATAACAACCAAGGTGGTCAAAACATAAAAGATGACAGTGACCGAGCCATAAAAGAATATATGTGTGTCTTACTAAATTGTAGAGCATTGAAAAGCATTTAACAACATTTAAAATAAACTGCCAAATGATAATAAGGAGAGTCTTCACCACTTCAAATTCTTTTGTACATATTGCAACTTACAACAGCGAACGATATGTTTAGATTGACTTTGAGGTTTGAATTTGAAGCTACTTTACAATTCATTTCTTTCTACATTTCAGCATGTATCATTTTTGCCAAATGAATTGTAGCTACTTTGCAATTTAGTTCATATCGAAAACTATATATTTATCAGCATTTAAATTGCCAAATGAATGAATGATGATAAGGAAAGTATTCACTACTTTACTGTTCAAATTCTTTTCTATAGTTTAATATTATGATACTTACAAAAGTTAATTTGAAGCTGCTTTACAATAAAATTTTATTCTTTTCTACCATTCATATTTACAGTTCAAATTCTTTTCTTCTTCTATAAATTACTTACATGATAAAATTTGAACACCTCAAAATCATTTATGGAATCCATAAAATGTTTTTCATATTTTTACCTTCACATGCTTGAATGATAAAGCTCCACCTTCAGATCGACCATCTTCCTCCAATTCACCTAGTTAACCACACTGTTGGGAGATACATCATATGATCATACAATAGATGAGAAAACTGGGACATCCATGATGGCTCATTGGATTCATTAACTCTATTCAAAACTGGTTTTCTAGTTTTTTTTGCTACAAAAATGATGTGTAATCCTAAATTTATGTAACGACCCGCAAATCTGTACCCTTTGAGTCAACATTATTCTACAACAATCAACTCAAGTTGTACAGAAATATGAACCATTTGGGTTTAAGAAGAAGAGGTAGAAGAAGAGAAAACAAAATAACATCAGAATCTAACCATCGCAGCGGAATAAAATATAATAGATAATAAATAATCTTTACTCAATCAAATATATCTCTATTTATATATTACATCAATCAGAGTACATCAATCACATCTCAACATCAATATCATACAAATGGGTACACAACAACTCAACACAGCGGAATATGTATATATATATATATACAAGTACGGGAGTACGTATCGCCATCCTGCTCGTCACCTGAGCTCCACAGCACCTCCTGTATCCTATAATACTTGGTCTGACCCGAGCATTACAGTTAAATAACACCCGAGTCAGTCTGGAGTACCAGCGTGAGAAAATCACACCTAATTTGATTATTAAAGTTTCAAAAATCCTTTGAAAACAAAAGGCATCTCGTAAGACCACGCCACAAAGAAACATGTCGGGTTTTTACCTTACGATAACTAAAACAATTTTTATAGAAATCCTTTGATATTATAATAGGGTCTATATACAAATACTTACAAAATAGCTGAAATTGTTACATGATTAAATTCCAGCTACTAGCCACAGAGTGGGTAATACAAACAAAACTCGTACAGGGCTCGTAGGGAGTATGGATTTCCAACTAATGACTAGGCATTGAGGTACCACCTATCACAGTACGGGGCCTAGATCACCGTACCGAGGAGTACGCCCGCTTCCCTGCAGCACAAGGCCGGGACTACCCCTTACTGGATAATCCCGAGTGAGATCACCCCGCGGTTGGGATCAGCAACCGCCGACTAAGCCGAAATAAAAAGGGACATCTAGACTGGAATGACCTCACCCTGCTTGGGTGCTACCCACCAAGCCTTGCTACATAACCCCTGATTTTCAGTCATTCTCATTTAATGAGGCTTGACGCTAAGCGTTACCTTTTATAGAACATATCCCTTAGAATGCCCATCGTCCACCTGACGATGTTTCGCAAGCATTCATCCATACAAGTCCGTCCCGGGTTCGAACGGATACGAAGGCACTATTCCTACTACATCCATTTTGGAAATATCCTCAGGATTAGTAGCGATTATCCCTTGCACTTCACTACTCCAACTTAGACTCCAACTCATTTACGCAAACGTACAAACCAGATCGAAGTGGTTTTCGAGAAATAAATCTCAATCCCGGTCTCTTTGAAACGATCAACGTATTTTTGTCCAATATTGATGGTCGGTGATTTAACTATCAATTAACATTCACAAACAACCATCCAACATAAATAATTTCATCAAATTATTTATTTACTTCAAAATATCTTCACAAGATATGTTTTCCATTTTCAAAACCCTTAGAAAAAAAACACAGTTTCAAATATATTCCTTTCCCGGAATAATTTCCCAATATTTTTTTCTTTTTTCACTGAAACGCCAAGTATAAAATACTTCTAGCTTTAAAATAATTTAAAAGCACTTATTTATAAAATATATTTCATAGCCTTAAAACTTTAAAACTACTTTAATACGTAGTTAAATTATATACTGAGGGAATATTTAATAAATAAGGCTACTGTTATTAAAATATAAAACTAGATTTTCTTTAAAAACAAAAACCAAGTCAGATAATAATTACTACGATAATAGTTTTGAAAAATATTTACTTTAGAATTTAAACGTTTAAAATTAATAAGTTTTCTAAGATATGCTTTTAAAATAACATTAAAACCTTTAACTTATATTTAAAATTGCTTGAAACCGTACTTGGCTATCCAGGGAAACACTCTTCTCTTGCACATCTTTAAAAATGAATCACTATCTATTTTTAAACGAATTTCCATTCCTTTATAAATTTCCACTTGAATTCATATTTAAAATATCCACCGATATTTTATTTTATTCGATATCCCAGTTTAAAAGTTCCAAATCTCATTTAAAATAAATTCTTTATTCATTCAAATAATATCATTTAAGCTTTACAATTTATTATTACCCCTAATAATTCAAAATTTTCTTATTCCAAATTTGTTAGCGTTTTACAATCTCTTTTGTTTTATTTTATTTTCAATTCATTTTTAATTTATTCCAATTCACTAGAATTATTTTACTCAGAAATTTACTCTTTTATTTCTTTCGAAAATACAATTCTAGAGATTTGATAATTTATTTTACTGAGATATTCAATCCAACCATACCATTCATGTGACGACCCGACTTTCCACTCCCGGAAAATCGCATCATCTTTAAGAAAGAATGGGATAGAAAAGAGAAGAGAAAGAAGAGAAAGAAGAAACAACACTAGAATCTCAACAGCGGAACGAATAAATTATATTAATAACAAAGTATTACATAGTATACATCAAATATCAGAGTACACAAACAATACAACACATACTAGACAGTTATAAACACCTGCTAGTTATTACAACTCAATACATACAGAAAACACTCAGAGATACCAACACAGCGGAAAAACTATATAACTATACGCAGAAGCCTCCTGTTCCATATGCTCCTCCACAATACGTCAAAGCTATCCTGAATCCTAACATGAATTCCCTTGGCTACTTGTAAAAATTTGAGTACCCAAGAGTTATAGAAAAACAACAGAAATAACTCCGGGTCAGACATGGGTCTGGTGTGAGTAACAGGTTAAAGTTGCTTAACTTTGAAAAACCTTTGAAAAGAAAAAGGTATCACGTAAGACTTCCCACACATAAACATGGAAAAGTTTTTACCTTACGCTAACCAAAACATTTGATAGGAAATCCGATGATATTATAATAGTGTCTAGGGTTTTCAAGTAAAATACAGAAATAGATGAAATGCTTACATCTCACATTTCAACATAGTTGGGCACAACTAATACGTATGGCACTTATTGGATTTTGGATTCCATCAATGGCTGGGCTACTGGGGTACCGCTCGTCACAGTACGTGGCCTAGATCACCGTACCGAGGATTACTCCCTTCATCCCCTGCAACACAAAGCCGGACCCGTTCCTTACTGAACAGTTCCAAACAAGACAACCCCGCAGTTGTGATCAGCAACCGCACCACTAAGCCGAAAAATAAAGGGACCTCTAGACAGGGATAAATCTTGCTCTGAAGTGGGTGCTACCCACGAAGCTTTGCTGCACCTCCCCTGTTTTAGCCATTCCCGGTTGATGAGGCTTGAGGCTACGATTACCTTTATATGACATATCACTTAGAATGTTCATCGTCCACCTGACGATGTTCTGAAAGTATTCAATCCATACAAGTTCGTTCCGGGTTCGAACGAAACCGAAGGCATTATCTCGTTACACTCGTATTGGTATCACCCTCAGAGTTAACGACAATAACCCTTGCTGTAGCGACCCGACTTTCCACTCCCGGAAAATCGCATCACTAATTAAGAAAGAAAGGGATAGAAGAAGAAAAGAAAGAGAAGAAAGAGAAAACATCACATCAGAATCTCACAGCGGAACGATTTAAATATAATATAGAACATATACATAGTATTATATACATCAGAGTACACAACTAAACATCTCAATTTAGACAGTTATATCATTTCTGTCTAATACAATACAAGACATCATACAGACAACAACACAGCGGAAACTCTAATCATATCTACACGCTGAAGCCTCCTGCTCCAAAGCTCCTCCAGAATTCGTCAAGAGATAACCTGAATCACTTGACTACTCATACATAATATGAGTACCCAAGAGTTTAATAAAACAGAAAATAAACACTCGGGTCAGACAGGGGTCTGGTGTGAGTAAACGGTTTAAAATTGCTTAACTTTAGGAAAACCTTTGAAAATAAAAGGTATCACGTAAGACTTCCCACACATAAACATGGAAAAGTTTTTACCTTACGCTAACCAAAACATTTGATAGGAAATCCAGTGATATTATAATAGTGTCTAGGGTTTTCAAGTAAATATGAAATAGCCGAAATTGTTACATCTATTAAATTCCAGCTACTAGCCACAAAAGTGGGTAATACAAACAAAACCGTAGGGTCTCGTAGGGAAAATGGGTTTCCAACAATGGCAGGGCTACTGGGGTACCGCCCGTCACAGTACGTGGCCTAGATCACCGTACCGAGGAGCCACCCTAACTCCCCTGCAACACAAGACCGGGACCATTCCTTACTGAACAGCCCCGAACAAGACCACCCCGCAGTTGGCTGCAGTTCCAACCGCCCACAAAGCCGAAATATAAAGGGACCTCTAGACAGGGATGAATCTTGCCCTCCAGTGGGCGCGACCCACGAAGCCTTGCTGCACCTCCCCTGTTTTAGCCATTCCCGGTTGATGAGGCTTGAGGCTTCGATTACCTTTATAGGACCAATTATCTTAGAATGCTCATCGTCCGCCTGACGATGTGCTGAAAGCATTCAATCCATACAAGTTCGTTCCGGGTTCGAACGAAACCGAAGGCACTATCTCGTTGCACTCATTTTGGAATCACCCTCAGAGTCAACGTCCATAGCCCTTGCACTCTGATTCACCATCTCGAATCTATAAGCACTATTCCGTCAAACTCATTACGGAATCACCCACAGAGTTATACTGACGTATAGCCCTTACACCTCGAGTCTTCACTTGCTCCACTTGGATTAACGACCTAACGTTTAATTGGAATCGATGTGGTTTTCGGATTCCAAATATGGAAACCCGATCCCGGTCTCATCGAAACCAAACGCCATTTTAATGTCCAAGTTGTACTTAAGGGATTTAAACAATAGATATTTCAGAAAATATCACTTAACATAAATGGATGTATCATATTACACAGATAGATAAGCATCTATTATCACATGCATCATACATATCACAAAGCAGCATATATGTCAAAATCAGATATAGCATATACATATCATCATCCATCAATCAATGCCATCCAACAACATCCAATATCATAAACTCATCCAATGATATATATATATATATATCATCCAATCAATTATCATCCATAAACAAGTTTGATTCAACCTTGATTAATTTAATTAATCCTTAAATTAAATTAATCCTTAATTAAACACTTGGATTATCCTCAATCCAACTATTCATTAATTAATTACAAATTAATTAATTAACATCACTTAATTACCCAACTCAATTAATCTTTCCTGATTAATTATCACTTAATTACTATAAGTAATTATTACTTAATTTCCAAATTAATTAATCATCCTGATTAATTACTTCCAAATTAAATTAAGTAATTACCTCTTAATTACTTCTAAATTAATCAACCTTGATTAATTATTCTCTAATTATTCTGATAATTATTCCTTAATTATCTTTAATTAATTACACTTGATTAATCATTTTTAATTAATCACATTTGATTAATTACTTTTAATTAATCATACTTAATTAATTACTTTTAATTAATCACCTTTGATTAATTATTTTTAATTACATTTAGTAATTAAAACTTAATTATAAATTAATTATTCTTAAATTATTAATTAACAATTAATTAATTATTTTCATTAATTAATGATTACTTCATTAATTAAATTCTATCTTAATTAATTACTTTCACAAATAATTAATAACTTAATTAATTACTCTTAATCTCTTTTATTAATAAATCACTAACCAAATAATTTAAACCTTTAATCAATTATTAATTAAATCTTTAATTAATAACTAAAGTGATTAACTCTTAATCACATTACCTAATTACTTTTCATAAAGTAATTAACTTTTACTTAATTACCTTCTGTAATTACCACTTAATTACTTTAATTACTTCCCAAGTAATTATATTATATTAATCCATAAGTGATTATTTTAATTAATCACAAGTTAATTACTTAATTAACTATTTAACTAAATCATTTAAAATTAATTAAATGATTCTTAACTTATTATATTAAAAGATTCTTAATTAAGAAACCTTATCTTAATTAAATCATTTATTCATAATTAAAACTTGATAATTAAAAATAATTTAATTATCTCAATTATCTTTACAAATTTAATTATCTTTAATTAAATTAAATTCAAACTTACTAAAGATAATCTTTATTACAATTGATTATCAAATTCTAAATTATTAAACTTAATTTAAATAATTTAGAAATCTATTAAATCTAAACATATTTTAAATTGAATCTTTAAGTCTTTAAAAACCTTTCCACATTTATTTAATAAAGTTTAATATAAACTTTATTTCAAATCTACATATTATATTTAAAACTCCCATATTTAAAATATATAAACTTGTTTTAAAACATAAATTTGAACAAATTTAAATTTTGAAACTTGTTCAACCTTTGTTTAAAAACTTTAATTTCTAAAATCAAATATTCTTTGCATTAATCATATCTAACTTCGGTACTAAAGCCTACATACCTAAATACTCGAGCCACCCACTAATCTTTTCCCTCGCGTATACCCGAGTAAACTTCACAAAAACCCAGGAACATCCCGAGTCTCCCCTGCCTACAACCTGCTTCGAGTCCTACACCACAAAACACGGTGTCCACTTCGAGTTTCCTATTTCTTCTCCCCTCTTATTTCCAGAACCCACCATTGAAACACGAACTGTGCACGTTAACGTGCACATCCACGTTGGTCGCTGGCGAACTCTTTTCCGATCATCCCCAAGTCGACTTCGACTTCGACATCAACGTACAAGTCCCAGAAATCACAAATTCGATCAAGAACGAATTTTCACCATTCGAACCCAACTGTTCGAAACACAATGCCAGAAAACCATCAACACCGACCATCCCCCTTCACCGTAGACCACGCCACCACCTCCGAAGCTTCCCCACATCTTCCTCGATCCATGGCAATGCTCGCGATCAACTCCGACAGCCTTATGACACCTCGAAGTCGTGATGAACCCATCGACCATAATCAGGCAATAAAACCCTACTTCATCGAACTACGGCCATCCCACTCATCTAAAAATTCGTGGACCATTTTTCGCGCGTTCCCTACAGCCTACTCCATCTTCGAGTTCACCCACGGCGATCAATTCGCTGCCGTACGCCTTGATTTTGCCAAAAACCCCAAAACCGTTAATTCCAAAATTCTCACAACATACTCCACTAAAAATTTTGATTCCAGCTTCTAAAATCATCATTTACTATTTACAATCCAATCATGAAATCAAAACTTGAAATTGATTTCATCAAATTTTGACCAAATATTGTATTTTACTGTAAACTTGCAATTTACAACTAATTATTCAAATTTAAAACTTGCAAATATTTTTAGATGATATGTTAGTTGATTACAAACATCTTTTATTTACACAACAAAGACTCATATGAATCCAGAATTTAGTTATTAAATTTAATGATGAAACTGTGAATTTTAAACATACACAGATTATAAATTTTAACTACCAGGCATTCAACTATCTTAATTCAAAGATGCACTCAATTCTAAACTAAGTACTCAATAATATTAAATACTCAACCATATTAACATGATGAAATTCAAGTTAAACTGTTTTTAAAAGCTCATTTACTCACCTTTTAGTTTTGCAGAAAACAGAATTGCACTTTTCCCTTTCCAGGCCTTTAAAATTCAGGTGCATGCTTCTGAATTCCATCAGCATGATTGTTCCAGGCTTCAATTAAATTTGCATGTTGATATGATTGCTGAAGTGTTTGATTCCAGCTCTTGCATGTTTGTGTTTTACTTGCAATTGATTACAGAATTTCCAGATGTTGATGAAGAACTTGCATCTGTTTTGAATCCAGATTTACAGTTTTCTGCATTTGTACTCATCTTGTTTGAAAGAAGAAAGTGATTTCTTCTTTTGATTGGCATGTATTTTTATCTTTGTATTTTGCTTTTGTTTTCAGTTTTGAGTTCAAAGAAAATATTTCAGCTGAAAATAAAACTCATATTTTATATTTACAAGTTAAATTTTAAATTTAATTATTAAAGAAAATGACATTTGTCACCTTCAAGTTCTAATTTACTTACACCTATACCAATTTATTTACAAGTGTCTTTAATGTAAATTAATATTCTTACATGTGTTATATAAGTATTATTTATATGTTTTATTAATGTTTTTCTTTAAATGTATTTATCTTTAATAATTTATTAAATCCTTATATACATGTATTCATGTAATATAAAATGTACATACTTATATTCTAATAAATATTCATATGAAACAAGTAGCTTATATTTTTAATTCAATCATGTTTATATGTTTTGAAACATCTATTTTAATTTAAATCTTATTTAAAAGCTTAAAGTACTTATTTATCATAAATAAGGAATTAACTTTGTTATTTTAAATTTAAATCTCAATTATCAATTCAAAGTCATTAAATCAAATTATCATTTTAAATTCAAAACTAAATATATTCAAGTTTGAAAACTCTTATTAAATTTAAATTAATGCAATTCCTATTTCAAATATATATATATACAAATATATATACACATTTCAAATAGAACATTCTAACATTAAATTTATTAATTTCCAAATTAAATTTTAAAACAAATATCAAATCACAATATATACATTCATATATATTATAATTTGAATACAAAGTTTTATTACATTAAAACTTCTTATTTATCGAAATAAATAATTTCAAATCAGATTATTATTAGCTTTAAAAAGAATTAATCTTGCCTATTCATATTGCAAAGAAAAAATATGAATAGATATTAACAAATTATTACCATAAATCTTTAAAATAGATTTAACTTGTCAATTTATAATATAAAATGATCAAATCAATTTAATTATTATCAAAGATTATTAAATTGATATTGCTCAAAATTCCGGGTCGTCACATTCCTTCCCCCTTAAAAGAATTTCGTCCCCGAAATTTAAAAGCAAAGATAATTTAATAACCCAGTTAAAGCATTTAAATTCCTATCAGCAAATCAAACAATCAATCATAGCAACCAATTTAAATAAACAAACAATTTATCTATTCAGAAAAATTCTGAATAGAACTTCCTAATATTATCTAGAGTTTTCCAGATACCTATACTGGAATACTCGCTCTACAAATCTTAACTAACTACACTACAAAAACCAAAAATTCCCTCACCTGATCCTACAAACCTGAACAAGATATCAGACTAAACTCAAAACCAACTCAACTACCAGATCCTTCTGAACCGCTGATTCTATCACTCAAAGAATCATACACATATTCCTCTGAGATATGTGAAATACAATGAATTCCAGTTATCCAAACTGGCAATTCAATCCTGTTGATCAAAATCAAATCTCTAGAGATCACAGATAAAACTCCAAATACCTTCAAAGCTAACTCTCCAGTTTTACCCATTCTTATATCTTCTTTGATCGGATAAAACAAAATCCAAATTCTAACTACACATTCCAAAATTACTCAATTCTTAACTGCACAACTCTTCAGATGCTCTGAGTCACCTCCAATATCCTGATCAGCCTAACTCTTGCTGATTGCTCCATGAAACAACAGCACCAGCTCAAATCAAATCTCCAGGTCCTACTCAACAAATTGGCTTTTCCAAAAATAATCTGCTGAAATCCAAATACAACTCTATACCATAAACATCAATGGACTTCAAACCTACATCTCATATCTGGCATAACCAAACAGTTGCACTTGACAATCTTGCCTTCCAAATCCAGAAAATTCCTTCATACTTGAATTTCCTGTAGAAATCCTCTACTACAACATCCGGTTGTTCCCATACCAGAATAATTCCCAACTCGCTTCCGCTGCACAACTCTGATCTAGAGCAGAAAAGAACGCTATCGAAGAACATAAGCACAATCTTTTTCCATACACAGTTCATCCGACTCATAAAAATCTTATTGACCATTCCACTTGGTCAAAACATCTCAACAGAATCTCAACTTAGAATAAGATGATCAATCCAAAGAATCCTGAGCTGCCTCACCAAACTCTTCTCGCTCCAAGAGTCATCCTACTATATGGTTGAACCATCAATAGTGCTCTAGGAAATCCAAGTCGATAAGAAATCTCAGTCCCCGATTCAGGTCAACTTCTAATTCCCTCAAAAACATCTGGAGAATCTCCGACTACTTCCATAGCTTTCACCTCTACTTGGGATGCTTCAATCTCAAACCAAGAATACTCCAAGATTCCCAACTAATCGCAAGTCACTTTTGCGATCTCTCTCAGTTCAGATTCCAAAGAACTGTCTTTACAAACTAGAACAGCTTATCCTATCCCAGACCAATCTTCAAGAATGGCTTACCTATCAGAAACTGATAGATCACTTCCAACAGATATCTCGCTCTGCTGAGCCTCCCAAAGAAAAGAATAAGCCTTCACCATCTGCCTAGTCTGCCGATAGTAGAATTCCAAAGATTACTGAATCATCGAAGAAATAGACCCATGCTGCTACTTCCAAACTTCACTCAAATGATACAGCTAAACCAAAAGTCTTCCTTAACCAAAAGCTCCTTGAAACTCAAAACTAACACCCAAATCCTCTAAAACATCCTTGAGACGAGTAGACATCTCCTCAAAGAAACTCGGCTCCAAACTAAACACCAACCACTTATCTTCTTAAGAAAACAAATGAGACCATGTCCGAAATGAGGTAACACATCGACCTTAGTCTCCTACTTCAATAAAGATAAGACATCCTTACTTGAGATCCAAAGAATCTCAAAACATCTGAACCTTCCCTGCAGCAGGCATCCATGCTCTTCCAACACCATCTAAATCTGGCTCCAAAAGAAACATCTTCAGAACCATCTATGGATACTACATCCCATCTCACAGCTGTTCCTTCTTGAAGCTATCAAGATACCACCACTAGCTTCGGCTCAGCTGACAACTCAACTCAAGGAAATCCCTGCTCACTTAAGAGCAAATCAACCTCACACTTCAAGAATATACTCCAATTCTTGAAAATACTTCCCTTGGGATCAATGAAATCCTTTCAACAATCCTCAAAACTTATTCGAGATAGTATTAGATCTACAATCTCGATAAACACCTTCATCCACAACATATAAACCTCAACCAATAGTGGTAGTCGTGTTCCACACACTTCTACCTTATCTACCTTTATAGCCTATGTTGGAAAATCCGAACAGATAACCCAACAGATTAGGTAGATATATAAATATATATTTATATAAAAATTACAAGTACGCTCTCTCAAGATAGACACCACTCCAGAGCCTAGGTATTCACTCAACCTAACGCTCTGATACCAGCTGTAGCGACCCGACTTTCCACTCCCGGAAAATCGCATCACTAATTAAGAAAGAAAGGGATAGAAGAAGAAAAGAAAGAGAAGAAAGAGAAAACATCACATCAGAATCTCACAGCGGAACGATTTAAATATAATATAGAACATATACATAGTATTATATACATCAGAGTACACAACTAAACATCTCAATTTAGACAGTTATATCATTTCTGTCTAATACAATACAAGACATCATACAGACAACAACACAGCGGAAACTCTAATCATATCTACACGCTGAAGCCTCCTGCTCCAAAGCTCCTCCAGAATTCGTCAAGAGATAACCTGAATCACTTGACTACTCATACATAATATGAGTACCCAAGAGTTTAATAAAACAGAAAATAAACACTCGGGTCAGACAGGGGTCTGGTGTGAGTAAACGGTTTAAAATTGCTTAACTTTAGGAAAACCTTTGAAAATAAAAGGTATCACGTAAGACTTCCCACACATAAACATGGAAAAGTTTTTACCTTACGCTAACCAAAACATTTGATAGGAAATCCAGTGATATTATAATAGTGTCTAGGGTTTTCAAGTAAATATGAAATAGCCGAAATTGTTACATCTATTAAATTCCAGCTACTAGCCACAAAAGTGGGTAATACAAACAAAACCGTAGGGTCTCGTAGGGAAAATGGGTTTCCAACAATGGCAGGGCTACTGGGGTACCGCCCGTCACAGTACGTGGCCTAGATCACCGTACCGAGGAGCCACCCTAACTCCCCTGCAACACAAGACCGGGACCATTCCTTACTGAACAGCCCCGAACAAGACCACCCCGCAGTTGGCTGCAGTTCCAACCGCCCACAAAGCCGAAATATAAAGGGACCTCTAGACAGGGATGAATCTTGCCCTCCAGTGGGCGCGACCCACGAAGCCTTGCTGCACCTCCCCTGTTTTAGCCATTCCCGGTTGATGAGGCTTGAGGCTT
This sequence comes from Allium cepa, assembly GCA_030765085.1. Lineage (NCBI taxonomy): Eukaryota > Viridiplantae > Streptophyta > Magnoliopsida > Asparagales > Amaryllidaceae > Allium > Allium cepa. Next base: position 964,519,773 of record CM060928.1, read on the forward strand.
CGATTACCTTTATAGGACCAATTATCTTAGAATGCTCATCGTCCGCCTGACGATGTGCTGAAAGCATTCAATCCATACAAGTTCGTTCCGGGTTCGAACGAAACCGAAGGCACTATCTCGTTGCACTCATTTTGGAATCACCCTCAGAGTCAACGTCCATAGCCCTTGCACTCTGATTCACCATCTCGAATCTATAAGCACTATTTCGTCAAACTCATTACGGAATCACCCACAGAGTTATACTGACGTATAGCCCTTACACCTCGAGTCTTCACTTGCTCCACTTGGATTAACGACCTAACGTTTAATTGGAATCGATGTGGTTTTCGGATTCCAAATATGGAAACCCGATCCCGGTCTCATCGAAACCAAACGCCATTTTAATGTCCAAGTTGTACTTAAGGGATTTAAACAATAGATATTTCAGAAAATATCACTTAACATAAATGGATGTATCATATTACACAGATAGATAAGCATCTATTATCACATGCATCATACATATCACAAAGCAGCATATATGTCAAAATCAGATATAGCATATACATATCATCATCCATCAATCAATGCCATCCAACAACATCCAATATCATAAACTCATCCAATGATATATATATATATCATCCAATCAATTATCATCCATAAACAAGTTTGATTCAACCTTGATTAATTTAATTAATCCTTAAATTAAATTAATCCTTAATTAAACACTTGGATTATCCTCAATCCAACTATTCATTAATTAATTACAAATTAATTAATTAACATCACTTAATTACCCAACTCAATTAATCTTTCCTGATTAATTATCACTTAATTACTATAAGTAATTATTACTTAATTTCCAAATTAATTAATCATCCTGATTAATTACTTCCAAATTAAATTAAGTAATTACCTCTTAATTACTTCTAAATTAATCAACCTTGATTAATTATTCTCTAATTATTCTGATAATTATTCCTTAATTATCTTTAATTAATTACACTTGATTAATCATTTTTAATTAATCACATTTGATTAATTACTTTTAATTAATCATACTTAATTAATTACTTTTAATTAATCACCTTTGATTAATTATTTTTAATTACATTTAGTAATTAAAACTTAATTATAAATTAATTATTCTTAAATTATTAATTAACAATTAATTAATTATTTTCATTAATTAATGATTACTTCATTAATTAAATTCTATCTTAATTAATTACTTTCACAAATAATTAATAACTTAATTAATTACTCTTAATCTCTTTTATTAATAAATCACTAACCAAATAATTTAAACCTTTAATCAATTATTAATTAAATCTTTAATTAATAACTAAAGTGATTAACTCTTAATCACATTACCTAATTACTTTTCATAAAGTAATTAACTTTTACTTAATTACCTTCTGTAATTACCACTTAATTACTTTAATTACTTCCCAAGTAATTATATTATATTAATCCATAAGTGATTATTTTAATTAATCACAAGTTAATTACTTAATTAACTATTTAACTAAATCATTTAAAATTAATTAAATGATTCTTAACTTATTATATTAAAAGATTCTTAATTAAGAAACCTTATCTTAATTAAATCATTTATTCATAATTAAAACTTGATAATTAAAAATAATTTAATTATCTCAATTATCTTTACAAATTTAATTATCTTTAATTAAATTAAATTCAAACTTACTAAAGATAATCTTTATTACAATTGATTATCAAATTCTAAATTATTAAACTTAATTTAAATAATTTAGAAATCTATTAAATCTAAACATATTTTAAATTGAATCTTTAAGTCTTTAAAAACCTTTCCACATTTATTTAATAAAGTTTAATATAAACTTTATTTCAAATCTACATATTATATTTAAAACTCCCATATTTAAAATATATAAACTTGTTTTAAAACATAAATTTGAACAAATTTAAATTTTGAAACTTGTTCAACCTTTGTTTAAAAACTTTAATTTCTAAAATCAAATATTCTTTGCATTAATCATATCTAACTTCAGTACTAAAGCCTACATACCTAAATACTCGAGCCACCCACTAATCTTTTCCCTCGCGTATACCCGAGTAAACTTCACAAAAACCCAGGAACATCCCGAGTCTCCCCTGCCTACAACCTGCTTCGAGTCCTACACCACAAAACACGGTGTCCACTTCGAGTTTCCTATTTCTTCTCCCCTCTTATTTCCAGAACCCACCATTGAAACACGAACTGTGCACGTTAACGTGCACATCCACGTTGGTCGCTGGCGAACTCTTTTCCGATCATCCCCAAGTCGACTTCGACTTCGACATCAACGTACAAGTCCCAGAAATCACAAATTCGATCAAGAACGAATTTTCACCATTCGAACCCAACTGTTCGAAACACAATGCCAGAAAACCATCAACACCGACCATCCCCCTTCACCGTAGACCACGCCACCACCTCCGAAGCTTCCCCACATCTTCCTCGATCCATGGCAATGCTCGCGATCAACTCCGACAGCCTTATGACACCTCGAAGTCGTGATGAACCCATCGACCATAATCAGGCAATAAAACCCTACTTCATCGAACTACGGCCATCCCACTCATCTAAAAATTCGTGGACCATTTTTCGCGCGTTCCCTACAGCCTACTCCATCTTCGAGTTCACCCACGGCGATCAATTCGCTGCCGTACGCCTTGATTTTGCCAAAAACCCCAAAACCGTTAATTCCAAAATTCTCACAACATACTCCACTAAAAATTTTGATTCCAGCTTCTAAAATCATCATTTACTATTTACAATCCAATCATGAAATCAAAACTTGAAATTGATTTCATCAAATTTTGACCAAATATTGTATTTTACTGTAAACTTGCAATTTACAACTAATTATTCAAATTTAAAACTTGCAAATATTTTTAGATGATATGTTAGTTGATTACAAACATCTTTTATTTACACAACAAAGACTCATATGAATCCAGAATTTAGTTATTAAATTTAATGATGAAACTGTGAATTTTAAACATACACAGATTATAAATTTTAACTACCAGGCATTCAACTATCTTAATTCAAAGATGCACTCAATTCTAAACTAAGTACTCAATAATATTAAATACTCAACCATATTAACATGATGAAATTCAAGTTAAACTGTTTTTAAAAGCTCATTTACTCACCTTTTAGTTTTGCAGAAAACAGAATTGCACTTTTCCCTTTCCAGGCCTTTAAAATTCAGGTGCATGCTTCTGAATTCCATCAGCATGATTGTTCCAGGCTTCAATTAAATTTGCATGTTGATATGATTGCTGAAGTGTTTGATTCCAGCTCTTGCATGTTTGTGTTTTACTTGCAGTTGATTACAGAATTTCCAGATGTTGATGAAGAACTTGCATCTGTTTTGAATCCAGATTTACAGTTTTCTGCATTTGTACTCATCTTGTTTGAAAGAAGAAAGTGATTTCTTCTTTTGATTGGCATGTATTTTTATCTTTGTATTTTGCTTTTGTTTTCAGTTTTGAGTTCAAAGAAAATATTTCAGCTGAAAATAAAACTCATATTTTATATTTACAAGTTAAATTTTAAATTTAATTATTAAAGAAAATGACATTTGTCACCTTCAAGTTCTAATTTACTTACACCTATACCAATTTATTTACAAGTGTCTTTAATGTAAATTAATATTCTTACATGTGTTATATAAGTATTATTTATATGTTTTATTAATGTTTTTCTTTAAATGTATTTATCTTTAATAATTTATTAAATCCTTATATACATGTATTCATGTAATATAAAATGTACATACTTATATTCTAATAAATATTCATATGAAACAAGTAGCTTATATTTTTAATTCAATCATGTTTATATGTTTTGAAACATCTATTTTAATTTAAATCTTATTTAAAAGCTTAAGGTACTTATTTATCATAAATAAGGAATTAACTTTGTTATTTTAAATTTAAATCTCAATTATCAATTCAAAGTCATTAAATCAAATTATCATTTTAAATTCAAAACTAAATATATTCAAGTTTGAAAACTCTTATTAAATTTAAATTAATGCAATTCCTATTTCAAATATATATATATATACAAATATATATACACATTTCAAATAGAACATTCTAACATTAAATTTATTAATTTCCAAATTAAATTTTAAAACAAATATCAAATCACAATATATACATTCATATATATTATAATTTGAATACAAAGTTTTATTACATTAAAACTTCTTATTTATCGAAATAAATAATTTCAAATCAGATTATTATTAGCTTTAAAAAGAATTAATCTTGCCTATTCATATTGCAAAGAAAAAATATGAATAGATATTAACAAATTATTACCATAAATCTTTAAAATAGATTTAACTTGTCAATTTATAATATAAAATGATCAAATCAATTTAATTATTATCAAAGATTATTAAATTGATATTGCTCAAAATTCCGGGTCGTCACACTTGCACTCTGAATCACCATCTCGAATCTATAAGCACTATTCCGTCAAACTCATTACGGAATCACCCACAGAGTTATACTGACGTATAGCCCTTACACCTCGAGTCTTCACTCGCTCCATTTGGGTTAACGACCTAACGTTATTTGGAATCGATGTGGTTTTCGGATCCAAATATGGAAACCCGATCCCGGTCTCATCAAAATCCAAAGCGTGTCTTTTAAGGTCCAAGTTGTTTTAAGTTTAAAACAATTCAATTTATTATCTAAATATACACAGATAGATAATCCACAACACAATAGATAATTCAACATTATCATTATCAACAGATAATTCATATCAAAATCAGATAATCCATATTATCATCCAAAAGCAACCAATGCATCCATATCACATACACAACTCAACTCATAACTAAGATTACAAACCATACCAAACAACCAATACCATTCATCAAACATAAGCAATGATTTAATGATCTCACCATTTATAATTAATTTAAAATGAATTAAATTAATTACTAAATCTCTAATTAATTTAAAATAAATTAAATTAATTACTTCATCATCAAAATCCTGCTTATCTTAATCTTCAATTGATTATAAATAAATTTTATAAATCATCATCTCATTATCCATTTCACTTAATCATTATTGATTAACTATCTCTAATTACAATAAGTAATTAACATTTAATATTAATCATACCTTAATTAATCAATTCGAAATTACATCATTAATTAATTAATTAATGATTACATTTAATCAATCTCCCAATATAAATTAATTACATAAGTAATTAATCTTCAATTTAAACAACATATATATTAATCACCCTTGACTAATAACCATTCAGTAATTAACTACTTTAGTTACTCATCTCATAAATTAATTACTCTTAATTAATTATTTAAATTAATCCCATGATTAATTTCAAAGTAATTTAAATCCAAATTACTTCTATAATAAATATCTTTAATTACATCCTGTAATTATTAATTAATTACTTCTCTAAGTAATTAAAAATTTATTAATTACATAAGTAATTATTAATAATCCAAAAATGTTTAAATTAATTAAACTTAATTAATCAAAACTAATCACCTTAATCAAATTAATTACACCAAGTAATTAATTCATAAATTACTTCATTAAGTAATTAAAACTTAAACAAATGATTATTATTAATTAATTAATCTAATTAATTATCAAAAATTAATCACATTAATTAATTGTTAAAATAATCTTAAGTTAATGACCTTCATTAACATTTCTTAATTATTAAATTAAGAAATTGACTTATATTTAATCATTATTAATTATCAATTAATTAATCTTTAATTATCATTTAAATTAATCTCTAATTATTGATTAATTAAGTGTTAATTAAAAATCTTAATTATCATTAATCACTTGATTAAGTAAATCTTAATTATAAATTAAAATTTAATTAACCATTCTTAACTATAGATTAATTAACCTTAATTAATTAATCTCAAATCTTAATTAATTAACTTAAAAGTTATTAATTACCTAATTAATCATCCACATTATTAATTAATTAAATAATTAATATTCCATTTAAATTAACTTAATAATTTAAATGAAATCAATTTCTTAAATTCAAAATTAAGAAACATTCTTCTTTAACAAAGTATTTTAAACACTTTATTTCAAAACAAAATTCAAATTTTAAAATTTTCTTTTTAAATTCAAACTGAAACACAATTTAAATTTTCATTCTAGATTCAAACTTAAAATTTAAAACTTATTTCACACTTCCATCTTCATTTTTAAATTCAAATTATTTAACCTTTTCCAAAAAATGATTAAAACAAATTTAAATTTAAATTTAAAAACTTATTGAATTTTAAAAACTATCATAAAAATCAAATTCCAGGTTTAAAACTGAATTTAACCTTATTTTAAACCTTAGTTCAAAAATTTAAAACTTATTGTTTTAAATTCAAATCAATGTTCTTTTATACTTTTAAAAGTTTAAAATCTAAATTTAAATTCCAAATTTTAAATTCCATATTTAAATTCAAACTCAAGTTCCATATTTCTGTTTTTTTTTCAAATTTTAAAATTGTTTTTAAATTCCAGTTGCATTTTAAAGTTTACTCTTAAACTAAAACAGAAAAACAGTAAACAATTTGCTGTTTTAATTTAACATCTTAAATTTGAATTCAAAAATGATTCAAAACTTTAGATTTAAATTATTGAATCATATTTAAGTTTCAGGTTAAAATTTCAAATTGAACTTCATTTGACAAATTTTGAAATTTTACTTTTAAATCTAAAAACAGAAAACAGTTTCTGTGTTTAAGTTTTAAACAAATCTTGAATTTAAAAGCATTTCAAAATTTAATTCAAAGATTTAAAACCTAAAACTTAATTGAATTTCAAATTAAATTTCCAGTTTCCAACTTATTTTCAGATTTGTTTGAAATTTCCTTTTACTTCAAATTTTTAAAAACTGGAAAATAGGTTGCTGGTCAAACCTTAAAACAGAAATACTTACATTTTTTTTAAAAAATAAATTCAAATTATTAAAACAAATAGAATTCAAACTTTTGAATCCACATTTAAATTCAGTTTAAATTACATACTTATTCAGGTTTTAAGTTTACATTTTTAAAGACTTTTAAAATTTTAAAATCTGAAAAACAGGTTATGTTAAAACCTGAACACATTTCAACCCGAGCAACTAAACTTTTACTTCGGGTCAGAAGGCATACTACTTCGAGTCTCATGCTTCCCATCTTCGAGTCAATTCTCAATATACCCGAGACCCTTACGGGTATAAAATCCTGAAACCCACTTCAACAAATTCTCATCACCACTGCACCAGCCCATCCACTCCGGCCACCACCGGCCCAACCCACGACCATCCCACAGTCAATAATCCTTCCCTCAGGCCAACTCGACACCCACTTCTACAACATATGCTCGAATTCAAATTTGAGATCCAGATTCCAAACCTGGAACTGCAGATAACAAAACACCTCCCAACCTGTCAACATTAATGCCTCCCATCACTGACCACCATCTCCTTCCATACTCCGGCGAAGACCTCACCAAACCACCATCTTTCATCATGCAAAACGTGGTTGAACTCGATCAACCGAGGAGACCACAATCTGACCAAACACAGTGACCAAAATAACTAGGGTTCCTAACTGGAAAAATCCCAAATTCAACAAAAATATTGAATTTTAATCCAATACAATATTTTTCCTATAATACTTGATAGTTAAACTATCCTAAGAATCAAATTCATCCAGATCCAATGCAAGTTTCAACTGTGCTCAACCTAATTGTAAAATACAGTAATCCCAAGTCTGCATTTATTTTACAGCACTATAAATTATCGTTTTACTTTTAAAAATCTTATTTTTGCATGATGGTTTGATATACAAACCTGAATCATTGTTTTATAATGTTTGGATTTTCACCATAAACAATTTCTTACTCTGTTATATTTACTTCAAGTAAACAGAATTTTATCTATAACTTATCCTATACTAAACAAGCTTCATTCAAAATTGAAATCATATCAGCAAACATCCCAAAAGAAAATATTTCTAAAATAAATCAAGAGTAGGAATTTGAAGAACGGCAAGACACAGTAAATAGCATATACACATAAATATTTTCACATGTATATATGCTCACAGAAAATTCAAATCTTAATTTCATTCTTATTTAAAAGCAAGAAATCAATATTTTCCTATTAATAAATTTTATAAATTAGAGTTACTCACCTGAACCAAAATGCAGAGCAAACTTTCAAATTGCAGGCTCCAGATTTGTGAAAATAGATGAATGCAGTCATGAAAAATTGTGTGCAGACCCTTCTTGCTTAAATTTGAAATGCAGGCCTTTGTTTCAGCAAGAACATGCAGATAGCAAATTCCTCCAAGTTGTAGATTGCAGGAAACAAAAATGCAGGCTTGTTTTATTTCTAGAGTTTTGAAAGATGAATGCATGCCTCAGTTTACACATATGCAGGTTGCAGATGTATGCAAACTTGAATTTTTCATTTTGAGGAGCTATAGGCTTGTTAGAGGATTCAGACTTGTTTTTAGAGGAATTGAATGCAAGTGTTTACAAGTTTGAGGAAATGAATTTGCAGATTTCCATTGAAGTTGATATGCAATTGAATTTTTTTCTTCTTTCATAAAATGGAAATGAAGAAAAGAAAAGAGAATGGGAAGAGTGCAAATTATATAACAATGTTTTGATTTAAATTAAAATTAAAGAAAACAAAATTAAACAAATGACACATGGCTTGTGTTGTTAACACTTGTCAACTTAAATCTTAAATTAACTTACATATGTAAATTAAGCTTACATATGTCTTTGTAAATGTTTTTTTTATTTTAATTAAGTGTTAAAGAAAGTTAAACTTAGTTAATTAGTTCTTATATCCTTTAAACAATTTATGAAAGATGTTATAACTTATATGAATACATGTTTCATATTTAAATTGTATTTTAAATTTCAAATTAAATTTACAAATCAAATTATCAATCAACTTTTAAAAAGAATTAACACAAACACTTTATAACTTATTTTAATATTAATCTTTAAGTCAAAAATGAATTTTAAACCAATTAAAACATTTTTCTTATATTAAAAATCATATAGTATCTTATTAAATATTTTTGAAAAGCTTAAATTAAAAATAAATCTCAATTCCTATTTTCAAAACATTAAAACTAATTTAACAACTTATCTATTTAAAATATATACAAATACATATATATTATTAAATAGAAAACAATTTATCAGTTTATTAAAAATAAATTCACAAATTAAACATTTAAATAAAGAAAATTATTAAATCAAATCAAATTTATTAACAAAATTCATCAATTCAATTTAAATTTAAACTCAGATTATTAAATTTAAATTGTCCAAAGTTCCGGGATATTACAATTCAATACTTCAATTATTCATAAAATCATCACAGAATATCAAATATTCAGACCACAGAATATTAAACAATCTAAATAATTTCGAGGGGTCCAGTTGGATCCCTCCAACCTGTTTTCCCTGCATCCAAAGATGTTAGCACAATAATATGCCAATTCCAGAATATAACATACTATAACACATCCATCAATTTCAACCATTCAAACAATTATTTAAATTTAATCATTTAAATTTAAATTTAAATTCACTGAGTGAGATTAACTCACCTTTGCTTTTTGTTTGGCAATCCCATTCCATCTCGACCATTAACTCCCAATTTTGGACCTTGTATAAATATATTATGGTTTATTAATACTTGAACAATCAATTTCTTTCAATAGATTTAATTAATTAACATTTTTAATTTGAACTAGCCCAATGGTCAATCTCCTATTAGATAGATTTAATTAGCCAAATTATTCTATTAATTAATTTTCCTCAAAATAAATAAAAAATTTCGTTACAAAAATAATTAATTTAGCTAATCTACCTAATGACTATTTTTAAAATAATCAAGTAAATTTTAAGACGTATTGATGTATATACATATATATTTATTTATTTTGAAACTATATATATATATATATATAAACATATACTTATAAAAATAGTCTGTATAGGGTTTAAAATTGATTTTTACATAAACATTCAATCGATATTAATTTGGATTAAAGGTAAAATCGATATACCTAACTCTTCGATCCCAAGAGAATCCAATCGCAACCAACCCAATATGCGAAGAAACTGAAGCCACAACAGCTCGCTGCCGACCCCCGGTGCAACCCAAAACCCACGCTCATCCACTTCACGATGACTTCAAATCGCAGATGGCTAAGAATACTTCGACTACGAGGATCCGCTGCCGCGAACTAAAACTCACTTTCAAGTTCACTGCTCTACTCCAGGCATTGCCGATCCCACAAGATTCACCCATCCTGCCTCGCCACTTCGAGCAACCCTACTTCCAGTTGAAACCCTAGCCTTGCGATGCCCTAGCTCGCATCCATCACCAAAGCGTCGCGACCGTCCCAGATAACCCAAACCTTAGTTAATAGCCGCCGCTCGACTACCGTCGATTCTGAGAACATGAGCACACTCCCTCCCAGACTCGAGAATCTCTTTAGCATCCAATCTCCACGTGCGTGATTCGCCGCACTTCCCCCAGCACTCGTGGTTCTCCATTTTAGGAATAGTATAAATTTCGATTTCATAGGGTACGTGATTTAGAACAAGGTCGTATATTTAATTTTGAAGAATAGAAGGAGATGAGGGATTAAGAATTTATGTTCGGCCATTACTTTGCTTCTGAAATTCGTTCCAATTACAGAGGATAAGGGTGCGCGAATCTATTTACAAAGGCTTGATTTTGGCTTCCAGGAGAAGGAAGGAGGGAGCAAGAATAGATGTTGTCGTACTGAAAGCTAAGAAAGGGAGACAAGATTTGAAAGAAGGCAGTTGATAGGGATAGTACGTGAATATTTAAATAGAATTTCAAATAGAATTTTCAACGCGTTTTTATATCGTACACTCACACAACTGCTCCAATTACTACGAAAATTGAAACCTGATAATAATTTAATATTATGGATCCAATGAAACTGGTTTCATTGAATTCCGAGACTGCGCCTCGGAAGGCTATTTTTAAATTCAAATTAAACTATAAAATTTTAAAACTGAACAAATCAGTGTTAAATTTAATTTTAACACTTTTATTATCTTTAGTATTATCAATATAAATTTTATAAGCCTTCAAATTATATTTTTAATAGGCTTAAAACTCCAGATACAACAATTTTCCCAACTTCACTTATTTAATTTAATTGTTTGATTTTCAAAAAATTTATGATATCCGTAATTCAAGTTAAAATTATACTACTGAATATCTAAAATCAATCGAATATTCTCGATTTTAAATGCTTAAAAATTCCGGGTCGTCACATCCCTCCTCCCTTAAAAGAATTTCGTCCCCGAAATTACTAGTTAAGAAGAATGATCCAATACCCGTTTACTTATTCCCAAAACCAAACAATTTAACATTCTACCAACTACTTTTATAAAAGACCATTATCATTCTTATTAATTTTCCAAATCTTTCCCTAGTTTCAGACTATACCATTTGTTTAACCATTTAAGTTTCAATTTAAAACCAAATTTTGAATTCTCAACATTTTCTCAAAAATTTTCTAACTCCCTAAATTCCCGAAAAATTTCGCCAGCGTCTCCTTTGCGCGGCTGACTCGGTACAACTACAAAATGGCTCCACGGCCTTCCAATCCAAAAAGAAAACAAAAGCCAAGTGGCTCGATCCAAATCTCAATTGCGACGCCCCACCTCTATACCCACGCTAGCTAAGAACACTACGGAGTAGTGCTGTCAACTAGCACGGAGAATAAGGCTGTTGAGAAGCGACCATCCATGTAATTGCTTATCACACGGTGGCTATAATAATCTTCAGAAACAAACGTAGAAATAAGCATAACGTAAATCAGTCACAGACATCCATATCACAAATGCGGAAGAAGATATGAATATATAACTAACACATGAAAGTGTACATCAGAGTAGTGGTCAGTAAGATCCACGATAATACAAAAGAATAGCAACACGTGCTATACAAAAGAATACAACTATGAGTCTATATCTCAAGTGTATACAACAAAAACTGCTAATCTAAACAGTTAGCCAAAAGTCAGAGAGATGAATCCCTGGGAAGAAGTCAAGCAGAAGCACCTGTAACATCTCGGTCTGACCCGAGTATTATTTAAGAAAATAATAAACGGGTCAGTCTAGCTATAAATATCAGATGACATGATATAACATAAAAGATATGGCATAAACATAAACATCCATAATGACATACCATTATAAGTATGTAAATAATGATCAACAGAAGATCAATCAATAAGAGATAATCAATATCACAAGAATCTTCTCAAAGATTCGGAAAGGGCATCATACCCCAAACTTGTACTCATAACAAGTTAAAGACATAAATTCTAGAAATCAATGCAAGAAGTCCAGAAATCATAGAAAAGAGAAAGAGGCCTATCACATGACGGTCCGAAGACCAAGGGGAGCTACCCCACATGTGTGAATGGAATCACACAGAATAAGGTCCAGACTAACCAAAAAGCAAAAAGGTATGTGTGAGTGGAATCACACAAGTGGTGTCTAGTCTAACCTCGCAACAAGAGACATCGCACAGTTGCTAGTCTAAAGCATCAGAATGATCGTCATGATCAACAAGAAGTGTCAATTGCACTAAGCTAATAAATATAGAAGTTTAGCTTCATGTCCCATAACCACTTGCTTAACTTAAATATTTACGAACAAACTGTAAATCTTCACTAATAAAATTGTCACAAGAGGTTCAATCGAAAAAGTCCAAAAATTAACCGACGAAGTGAACGCAAGCGTTTCATACCACTTGTTTTACTAAGTCGTTTAATTAGATTTCTCATCCGAGTGAGGTAAAGGTTTGTATATACTAATAGATTGGAAAACGGTTTAAGAAAAGAGCTTTGTTATTAAAAATAGAGTTGAAATTGTTTGTTAAAAGAGTTTTGATATTTACTACTAGTATTGAAACCTTTATATCATAAAGTGACAAGACACAGAAGCAATTGTAGAAACAATCAGTCACAAAAATCGCATACGGAGATGTGAATAAAATCCAAGGAAATCAGCTCAATGTTTTTCAGATAAGATCCCCTACGGAGGGGGGGTCCGGGGGGTGGCAACCCCCCAAGGTGGGGGTGCGGGGGCAACGCCACCGCTTACGGGGTTCGACCTGCCCGGTCAGGTCGCGGGGGTCCAGGGGGCAGCGCCCCCGGCGGGGTGCGGGGCAGCGCCCCGTCCAAAACGGTACGACCTAAGTGAAGACAAGCGGCCTACGACCTAAAGCAAAATGAGGTCTAACGACCTAAGGGTTCACGCGACCTAACACAATGGCCGAGCGACTTAACTGGAGTTAAGGGAGGCAAGCGACTTAAGGTCCAACGACCTACGACACAAGCAAGCCGAGCGACCTAGTGTGGAGGGGTCGAGCGACTTAAGGAAGGTGAACGACCTAAGGTCCAACGACCTACGACTTAACAGAGTCGAGCGACCTAAAAGCACACGACCAAACTAGCAGAGGAGATTTAAGGTCGGTAACAACTTACGACTTACGAAATGGAGGGTGAACGACTTAACAAGGTTCGCAGGCTAAGGATGAGCGACCTAACAAGGTTCGCGACCTAAAGGGGAACGACCCATCGAGTTATAGGTCTAACGACCTAACGGTTTAAAGGTCATGCGACCTAACGTAACACGGGTCAAACGACCTAAGGCATCACAGGACGAACGACCTAACTGCTTAAGCGACAGGCGACCTAAAGAGGTTTGCGACCTAATAGGGTTCGCGACCTAAAGGTGCACGACCTAAGGTCTTTCGACCTAAGGGTATATAGGTAACACGACCTAAAGATGTCGCGACCTAAAAATAGAAAGCACGGCCGAACGACCTATCGAAGTAGAAAGGCATGCGACCTAACGGTCAAAAGGGCAACGACCTACGACCTAAAAGCCATACGACGTACGACCTAAAAGCCATACGACCTACGACCTAAAAGCCATACGACCTACGACCTAAAAGCCATACGACCTAACGTGAAACGACCTAACTCCGAAGTGAAGATTCAAGGCAGTGCGACTTAGCGCGATAACACGTGAATGACCTAAGGGTTAGGTCGCGAGCGACCTAACTCCAAACACCAAAAATGACCAGAACGACCTAAGTGCAGAAAATTCACCAAAACGCTAAAAATTGGAGTTTTTCGCCAATCCAATCCAAACCAAATGCAAATGTGCATGCCAAAGTGATAGGGAATCATTCCCAACAGTCCAATATAGTTATAGACTAGATTTGTGAGATAAAATCTCACCTTTGCACAAATTCAATGAAGAAGGAGCTTGAAACAATGGAGAAGCAACTACAAGCTAGAATCCAATGTCTTCACTTTGATTTTGGAGTTGAATGATGGATTTAAAGTTGAAACCTATGCTTGGAGTTTTAATTTCCTCTTCCACTCACCATTAATGCAAAAGCTTGGTTGTTAGGAAATTTATGAAGAGTGAGAAGAAGGAAGGGGGTTTGGGCTTGAGTTATAATGGCAATCTAACCCAAAGTCCAAAGCGGGAAAATTTAGTGAAATTCCACTAACTCCAAACCTACCAATGTTTATACTAAAAAAATTGTAAATGGCATTTCGAACTCAATGGAAGTGGTCTCGAGTCCTAATTTGACCGTTTGCAAAAAGTAGCTTTTCGGACCAATATCCGATTAACGATTAACGACAAAATATTTAAATAAAATATTTAAATATAAAATCGATAAATATGCGGGTTGTTACACCAATCCAATTTCATATCAAAATTTAAATACATACCTTTTGACGGGCAACTCATATTTATCTTCTGAAATCAAAATCAATTATCTTTTCCCTTTATATTACCTGCATATCCTGCTTAGCACTAATATCCAATCATAATATTCCCAAAACATTTTATCGAATCCCTTACCAAATGCCAATATTCATCCAAATATCAACTTAGAATATATTTGAAATATTAAATTTCCAATCAAGAATTGACCATTCCTTACTTAAGTTAACATAAGCATTTTGTATGTTTCTTTATTTATTTCCGTCTTACCACTTCAATTATATCCATTTCTATCCACATTGGTTTATCTCTATTTCTATATGAATTCAATTTATTTGTCCACTCTGCATATATAAATTTTATTTGTCATTTATTACTAATTCATATCATTATTTTAATTAGTTTCATTTATAACTAATTTTAGTATCCAATTTAAATTCGCTTTGTCTTTAACAAAAATTTCTAAATTTTTCTAACTCCCAAAATTTTCGAATTTTTTTGGCAGAGTCTCCCTTGTACGGAGGAGCTTTTGCAATTTGACAAAAGATATAAATATATATACATCGACCCACACGGTCGGAAAAACCAAAAATAGTTCATATTTCCTATTTTTAATCGCGTAGGCGTACCTTATTTAGCATTTTTAAGCAAGCGACTTATTATTTTTAGCAAATAGCACAACCAAATCCAGCCACATGACTTCCAGGTACCTGTACTTACTCAATTTAAACATGTAAGTGCCAAATATATGCAGTTTAACTATATTTCACTTAGTCACAATGGTTAAAACATATGAATTCTAAAAGAAATGCACATCAACATTTTCCGTAAGCAATTTATACAATTCCATACTAATTCAACTATTTCAATTAATTTACAAACCATTTCCTTTCAAATTGAATGGTTTAAAACTCAATCGCTTACATTCAATTTATTTTCAAGCAACCCAAACTCATACTTAATCCAATTATCCTCAAAATCAATTTATTTTACTCCTACCCATCCAAGGCATTGTAATAACTTCTATTTACATTCAATAACAATTTATTCTTGCAATTTGACGAGATTTATGTGAATAAATTAGTATTTATGTTTTATAACCATTTTAAATGGATTTCAACTCAATTTATACTTAATTCTATTCCATTTTCAATTTATTCACATTCCATATATTCTCATTTTCTTTGCATTTCAGATTTGAATCCATTCACTTGCATTTCATTCCATATTTGTTTATTTCAAACTATTTTATTTAGCTCAAAGACAATCTAAGCTATTTCATTCAATAACCATTTCTCAACTTATTTAAACCATACTTCATTTGGTTCTTATTTATCCCATCCATTCACTTATTCAATATAATTAGTTTATTCACTCAATCCATTTTGAATTTTCATTTTCTTAAATGTTATTTACAACCCACCAAATTTTATTTCGATCCAAATTCATTTTTACTTGATTCAAATTCAATCCAATATCATTAAACTTGATTTCAAGTAGAATTCAATTCAATTCTCCCCCTTATATTCAGCTTAAGTCAACTTATTTTGATTTATTCAATTTTTTTTTCTATACTTAAGCTCATTTCATTTTGCAAATAAATTTCTCTTTTCAATTTAACTTGATCCTATTTTAATCCAATCCCATTTCAAACTACAAATTTATTTGATCATTTATTATACATCTTAACTTTTAGATTCGGCTCATTCAATTTATTTTAAGGTCATTTCCAATTTATTTCCACTTTGTTAGAATTTATTTTCAATTCAAACCATTACTATTTTAATCCATTTCCATTTTTATTCGACACATTTCCAATTATATTAATTTATTAACACTTCACGTTAAATTTTAATTTATAACTCAAGTTCTGAATCCACTATCCATTTCAATTTACCACCCAATTTTATGAACTCACAGTTCAATTTCATTTACTTCACCAACAATTTAAGTCGAATTTAATTTATAACTTGAGTTTTATTTCCAAACTCCATCATAAACTCTCAATTCAATTTCATTAACTAATTTATTATCTAATTAGTTCTTCCCTTATTCATAATCCAACACTTGAATTTTTATTCCAAATATCACTTCATTTTAATTTCTTAAGTTCAATATACTTTATAATTCAAGTTTGGATTTTCTTTTCATTTTCCAATTCATCAAAATATTAAATTTGGGCTTTGTATTCCATTTCCAATTTTATAAGTCACAACTTATTATTTTCACACATTTCCATTCATTTTAGGCTTAAATATGTTCATCTTTTATTTTTAACTCAAGCCTTCTATTTATTTATAGCCCAAGCATATTTTATTGCTATGGATTTTTAATTCCCTTACTCATTATTCTTATTTATTTATTTCAATTCCAATCCTTATCCAATTTATTTTCCCTTGTTCAGGTAAGACTTTAATTTCATTCATTAATTCAATTAAATTCTTATTCCAATTCAGTTTTACTTTAGCTCAATCCGATTTTTAACTTAATTCGATTACAACTAGATATTATTTCCAACGTATTCAATTTATTCCAACCCAGTTAGATTATCTTATTTCCCCTTTAAATTTAAATTCCAACATTCAAAGCTTATATTCCCTTCCTTGTTTAAAAATCATCTTAATTTATAAGTTTCAACTATCTCATCAGGATTTTTAAATTCCCGGCTTTGGTTTCAAATCATTTTGAAATCTCCAACATTTCAAATCTCATTTCTCAAAAACTTTAAACCAATCCTGGCTTTTATTTTCAACAAATTCCCTTTGGAAATTTTCAAAAACAACCAGCTTTCTAAACAAATCAGTTTTATTTTGGTAGCAATCCGTCACTTAGGAATTCAAAAATGAATACTGATGATGCGGCCGTCATCATCAGAATTATTTTCCAATGATCCAAGTGATTTCAATGCTATATCACTTTCAAATCCTTTTAAAACAGATTTCCATTCAGAAATATCTCCAAAACAATAGCACTATCATTTATCTTCAAAACCCTGCGACAAACACTACCAAAATATTTGGGATTTTAAATTTCCAAAGCTTGCTTAAATAAATTCTAACTATAATTCATTTGTATAGTTTATGCTTACATAAATTCTCATTTGATTGTATTTCAATTCATAAATTATATTTATAATGCATATTTACAAATTTCATTTTATAATGAAATTATTCCCTTAAACTTTTGTTACATTTTCAATTTCTAGTTAAATTTTCACTTAACAATGGTAATGCTTTAATATTATTCTTTCTAACATCCAAGCAACCATACACTAGTTAAAATAGTTTACAAAAAACTTTTCTTTATATCAAAATATATTTTTGGGTAAAATTATTTCATTCACCCATATTTAAAACAATACCGTGTCGATTGTTCTATCCAAGTGTTTAGAAACCCTTTCAATACAGTTGTCCAGACTGTGCTGACGAAGGTTCATATGCCACTCAATAAACCAATCAACACAATATTAAAACAATTTATATTCACTAACAAATACGCACTCATATCTATTAATACGCTCAGACTCATTATAGAGTACTACGGACTCTATTTTAAATGAGTAATTCCCACCAGAGCCAAGGTTATCTCCAACCTAAGCTCTGATACCAAGTGTAACGACCCGCAAATCTGTACCCTTTGAGTCAACACTATTCTACAACAATCAACTCAAGTTGTACAGAAATACGAACCATTTGGGTTTAAGAAGAAGAGGTAGAAGAAGAGAAAACAAAATCAACATCAGAATCTAACCATCGCAGCGGAATAAAATATAATAGATAATGAATAATCTTTACTCAATCAAATATATCTCTGTTTATATATTACATCAATCAGAGTACATCAATCACAGCTCAACATCAATATCATACAAATGGGTACACAACAACTCAACACAGCGGAATATGTATGTGTGTGTATATATATATATATATATATATATATATATATATATATATATATATATATATACACAAGTACGGGAGTACGTATCGCCATCCTGCTCGTCACCTGAGCTCCACAGGACCTCCTGTATCCTATAATACTCGGTCTGACCCGAGCATTACAGTTAAATAACACCCGAGTCAGTCTGGAATACCAGCGTGAGAAAGTCACACCCAATTTGATTATTAAAGTTTCAAAAATCCTTTGAAAACAAAAGGCATCTCGTAAGACCACGCCACAAAGAAACATGTCGGGTTTTTACCTTACGATAGCTAAAACAATTTTTATAGAAATCCTCTGATATTATAATAGGGTCTATATACAAATACTTATAAAATAGCCGAAATTGTTACATGATTAAATTCCAGCTACTAGCCACAGAGTGGGTAATACAAACAAAACTCGTAAAGGGCTCGTAGGGAGTATGGATTTCCAACTAATGACTAGGCACCGGGGTACCACCTGTCACAGTACGGGGCCTAGATCACCATACCGAGGAGTACGCCCGCTCCCCTGCAGCACAAGGCCGGGACTACCCCTTACTGGATAATCCCGAGTGAGATCACCCCGCGGTTGGGATCAGCAACCGCCCACTAAGCCGAAATAAAAAGGGACATCGAGACTGGAATGACCTCACCCTGCTTGGGTGCTACCCACCTAGCCTTGCTGCATAACCCCTGATTTTCAGTCATTCCCATTTGATGAGGCTTGAGGCTAAGCGTTACCTTTTATAGAACACATCCCTTAGAATTCCCATCGTCCACCTGACGATGTTTCGCAAGCATTCATCCATACAAGTCCGTCCCGGGTTCGAACGGATCCGAAGGCACTATTCCTAATACATCTATTTTGGAAATATCCTCAGGATTAGTAGCGATTAGCCCTTGCACTTCACTGCTCCAACTTCGACTCCAACTCGTTTACGCGAACGTACAAACCGGATCGAAGTGGTTTTCGAGAAATAAATCTCGATCCCGGTCTCTTCGAAACGATCAACGTATTTTTGTCCAATATTGATAGTCTGTGATTGAACTATCAATTAACATTCACAAACAACCATCCAACATAAATAATTTCATCAAATTATTTATTTACTTCAAAATATCTTCACAAGATATATTTTCCATTTTCAAAACCCTTGGAAAAAAAACACAGTTTCAAATATATTCCTTTCCCGGAATAATTTCCAATATTTTTTTCTTTTTTCACTGAAACGCCAAGTATAAAATACTTTTAGCTTTAAAATAATTTAAAAGCACTTATTTATAAAATATATTTCATAGCCTTAAAAATTTAAAACTACTTTAATACTTAATTAAATTATATACTTAAAGGAATATTTAATAAATAAGGCTACTGTTATTAAAATATAAAACTAGATTTTCTTTAAAAACAAATGCCAAGTCAGATAATAATTACTACGATAATAGTTTTGAAAAATATTTACTTTATAATTTAAACGTTTAAAATTAATAAGTTTTCTAAGACATGCTTTTAAAATAACATTAAAACCTTTAACTTATATTTAAAATTGCTTGAAACCGTACTTGGCTATCCAGGGAAACACTCTTCTCTTGCACATCTTTAAAAATGAATCACTATTTATTTTTAAACGAATTTCCATTCCTTTATAAATTTCCACTTGAATTCATATTTAATATATCCACCGTTATTTTATTTTATTCGATATCCCAGTTTAAAAGTCCCAAATCTCATTTAAAATAAGTTCTTTATTCATTCATATAATATCACTTAAGCTTTACAATTTATTATTACCCCTAATAATTCAAATTTCTCTTATTCCAAATTTTTTAGCGTTTTACAATCTCTTTTATTTTATTTTATTTTCAATTCATTTTTAATTTATTCCAATTCACTAGAATTATTTTACTCAAAAATTTACTCTTTTATTTCTTTCGAAAATACAATTCTAGAGATTTGATAATTTATTTTACTGAGATATTCAATCCAACCATACCATTCAATACTTCAATTATTCATAAAATCATCACAGAATATCAAATATTCAGACCACAGAATATTAAACAATCTAAATAATTTCGAGGGGTCCAGTTGGATCCCTCCAACCTGTTTTCCCTGCATCCAAAGATGTTAGCACAATAATATGCCAATTCCAGAATATAACATACTATAACACATCCATCAATTTCAACCATTCAAACAATTATTTAAATTTAATCATTTAAATTTAAATTTAAGTTCACTGAGTGAGATTAACTCACCTTTGCTTTTTGTTTGGCAATCCCATTCCATCTCGACCATTAACTCCCAATTTTGGACCTTGTATAAATATATTATGGTTTATTAATACTTGAACAATCAATTTCTTTCAATAGATTTAATTAATTAACATTTTTAATTTGAACTAGCCCAATGGTCAATCTCCTATTAGATACATTTAATTAGCCAAATTATTCTATTAATTAATTTTCCTCACAGTAAATAAAAATTTTCGTTACAAAAATAATTAATATAGCTAATCTACCTAATGACTATTTTTAAAATAATCAAGTAAATTTTAAGATGTATTGATGTATATACATATATATTTATTTATTTTGAAACTTTATATATATATATATATATATATATATAAACATATACTTATAAAAATAGTCTGCATAGGGTTTAAAATTGATTTTTATATAAACATTCAATCGATATTAATTTGGATTAAAGGTAAAACCGATATACCTAACTCTTCGATCCCAGGAGAATCCAATCGCAACCAACCCAATATGCGAAGAAACTGAAGCCACAACAGCTCGCTGCCGACCCCCGCTGCAACCCAAAACCCACGCTCATCCACTTCACGATGACTTCAAATCGCAGATGGCTAAGAATACTTCGACTACGAGGATCCGCTGCCGTGAACTAAAACTCACTTTCAAGTTCACTGCTCTACTCCAGGCATTGTCGATCCCACGAGATTCACCCATCCAGCCTCGCGACTTCGAGTAACCCTACTTCCAGTTGAAACCCTAGCCTTGCGATGCCCTATCTCGCATCCATCACCAAAGCGTCGCGAACGTCCCAGATAATCCAAACCCTAGTTAATAGCCGTCGCTCCACTACCGTCGATTCTGAGAACACGAGCACACTCCCTCCCAGACTCAAGAATCTCTTCAGCATCCAATCTCCACGTGCATGATTCGCCACACTTCCCCAGCACTCGCGATTCTCGATTTTAGGAAGAGTATAAATTTCGATTTCATAGGGTACGTGATTTAGAACAAGGTCGTATATTTAATTTCGAAGAATAGAAGGAGATGAGGGATTAAGAATTTATGTTCGGCCATTACTTTGCTTCTGAAATTCGTTCCAAATACAGAGGATAAGGGTGCGCGAATCTATTTACAAAGGATTGATTTTGGCTTCCAGGAGAAGGAAGGAGGGAACAAGAATAGATGTTGTCGTACTGAAAGCTGAGAAAGGGAGACAAGATTTGAAAGAAGGCAGTTGATAAGGATAGTACGTGAATATTTAAATAGAATTTCAAATAGAATTTTCAACGCGTTTTTATATCGTACACTCACACAACTGCTCCAATTACTACGAAAATTGAAACCCTATAATAATTTAATATTACCGATCCAATGAAACTGGTTTTATTGAATTCCGAGACTACGCCTTGGAAGGCTATTTTAAATTCAAATCAAAACTATAAAATTTTAAAACTGAACAAATCAGTGTTAAATTTAATTTTAACACTTTTATTATCTTCAGTATTATCAATATAAATTTTATAAGCCTTCAAATTATATTTTTAATAGGCTTAAAACTCTAGATACAACAATTTTCCCAACTTCACTTATTTAATTTAATTGTTTGATTTTCAAAAAATTTATGATATCCGTAATTCAAGTTAAAATTATACTATTGAATATCTAAAATCAATCGAATATTTCTGATTTTAAATGCTTAAAAATTCCGGGTCGTCACAATTTATGTACCATATATATACTTATTGTTTCACTTAAATTATTGACAACTTGACAAACATGATGTTTTCAACCTGTGGGGGTTTATTTCCATTTTACATATGTTTTTATTTCACTTAAACTGTTCATTATTGTTCAAATTGGATGGTTCACTTTGTTGTTTTCTGTCATTGAGATTTAAAACAGATATGATATAGCATGTATGTGATGTATTTACTATTTAATATGTTTATTGATTTATTATGCATGATTTGGTACATATTTGGACCGTTGGTATATGATCTGGTACAACTACAGAAGTATAGTATTTAATTATTTACTATTTTCAGGAAAGATAATTTACCGTTACCGACAAAACAGTTACTGACATATCGGTATACCGACAAAATGGTTACCGATGTACCGACAACGGTAATGGTAAGCGTTTTTTATTTACCGAAGAAAATGGTATGGTAATGATACTTGTATAATGGTAAAGGTAACCGTTACCATAACGGCCCTATTTTATTTTAATGGTGGGAACTTATTGCAAAGATCGTGTTTTTCTACATTGTTCTTTAACATGGACTTTTAATAACATTTCTAAATCCAGTATTAGATTGTTCGAGGTTTTAAGTGTTTGAAAATGATATTTAAATTTGGTATTTTTATATAATAATTTTAGGGATCTTTTCTAACATATTTTTCAGTATTTTAAAGTTGGTTGAAGTTTGAATATACTTTTATTAATTATTTATGAATTTTCAAAGTAAAGAGGTTTTATAATATAAAACATGTTTTCAATTATTTTTGTCAAATTCTAAATGAGTTATTTTTAAGTAATATTTTACATAGATATTTAAAACGTATTTACAAGTACTTTTGAAGTATATCTATAAGTTTGGAAAAGTGAGTTAAGTGTTTTATAAAAGAACAAAGAAAGTTTTGAATAATATCGGTTATGTTGTAATAAACGTTTTTGCGAAGTTATGTAAAACTATATTATCTTTTTAATAAGTATACTTTGATCTTTAAAAAGAATAAAGATTATGACAAGTATGGAATGGTTTTTGGTTTGTTGTGACAATATGTTAACAACATTTGTCTTTAATCCTTTTTATTATTCTTATGAACGTAGATAAAAAGAATGTTTTAAAGATAAGCATAATGAAATGGTTTTGGGTTTGTACTGACAATATTTAAGTAACATTAGTCTTAAACCTTTTGAAGTAGATTGGTGAATATACTTAGATCCTTAAGATGGATATTTCAAAGGTAATATCAAGTATAGATTCTTTTGAAAAGGATAGAAAAATTAAAAGTTTAAAGTAGGAAATCTTGTTAATGGTTTGTAAATATACTTATTCCATTTGAGATAAGCATATGAATACTTTTTGAAGTATTGGAGGAGTACAAATGAATGGTAGAAATTGGTAAACGAAGTTTTATTATATAAAAGAATTTTTACTAATAAAAGAGGTTTTTATTAATAAAAAATATTAATTGAATAAAAAAAGGGATTAGAAGTTGCTTTTGTGACTTAATCGTGCTTTTTGTGACTTAATCATGCTTTGGGTGTTTATTTATTTATAAAAGTATTTAGTCGTATACTTAGTACTAAAAGCCGATGAAGTTGGTGTTAACCGCATTTTAACCAAGCGAATTTCAACTAGAATTATAAGGTCGGAATGAAGAAGGAAACAAATTACGAACTTGGAAGCATGATTAGAAGAGCCAGAAGAGGTTACTCAAGAAATTCCATGAAGTATTGGAAAAGTTGGACCTCTCGGTACTAAGAGAAACCATTTGGGATCGAGAGCTTTTTCTTGTGATTTAACTTCTCGGTACCGATACTTCGAGCACTATGTTAAGCAATCATCATCGAATGCTTTTTTCAAAGAATAAATGAGCAACTCTAAGGATATATGAGAAGAAAGCTAGATAAGATAAGCAGTATTAGGGAAGTTATCAGAAGAAACTAGATCTTCATTGAAAAGACTTTGGAATGCATCAAGTCAGGGATAGGAGGACAAAAGTAGTAAAGGAGAAGGGCTTTCACCATAAAGAGACCACTCGGTACCAAGGGTTTTATTGGAGTTCGGGTTGGCCTGTTCACACTTCAACCTATGGGCATGTATCTGGACCTCAAACTACATAGGCACCTGGATCTGCATAACGATTTCTCTATGAATATCGACCCTACGAAAACTAAATAATGATCTTTGCTCCACTTTTGGGCACTTCTCCTGCTTTGTCCTCTTCTTCCTCAACTGCTCCAATAACTATTAAATCTGAGATCCACTAGATTGTGATCGGATCTAACTGAATTCATTGTAATCTGCAGAGAAAATAATAAATAATAAGGTTAAAGTAGACGTCGGCCAGAGCATTTGCTGAACCACTATAAAAATTGTGTCTACTGCTTTTACGTTTATTTTATTGGATCTACACATCTATTTGTGCTTTCACCTGATATTTGGGTGTTAGCGTCGTTTTTAGGTCAATAGTAGACTTGTTTATCTGTAAGGGTTAAGATTGTTGTTTAAGTAGGGTGTAGAAGCAATAATGCTCTAATCTTTCAAATTCGCTCTTAACCGAGGGATAGTGTGAGATGAAAAGGTCGAATACGTGTTAATATACAAGACTTGGTTTCCATATGCGATCGTCTGTTTTGAACTTGATAATCGATTGGTCGACTATCGAACTTGACAAGAAATCCATCGATTTGGTTTTGAAGAGAACGGGATCAGTATGTTTTTTTTACTCATCGAAAACGCTTCAAAAATAATATGTGAATTTTATGTTTTGGAAGCGGTTATGAAGTAGAAGATATAGAGTTAAACCGTCTATCCTAAGGTTAAGTCTAAGAAGGAGGTTAACTTTAGCATTTATCGGAGGACTTATACTGGAATCCATTTGGGGATTCGTGTCCTGTGTGAATGATGAAGACTCGTGTGAGAGATGTTGAATGTACCCTCGACATCAAAAATGATATAAATAGAGTAAGAGCATAGTTTGGGGTTTAGCTAACCAACCACATGGTATCTTAACTCCATATCTAGGGTATGCCTATCGATGTCGCGCACAGAAATTGATGGTATTTGGGATCACATGTTTTAGATGTGGGCCAGCTATGTTTACATTATGTATATTCTATCTAGAGGTATATGACACTCGGAGGTAGTTTCTAACACTTGTGCATGGACATCCACTTTAGTTTACTAGATGCATTTCCATAGAAAATCCAAACATAGCTTAGCATTTTGGATTGTACTTCAATATTATTATGTCGTGAGATGCAAGCAGCACAACTATTTTTAGATTTACATTATTCACCCTAGACATTATTTATTATATCACCTTATGTACTTATTGGATGTGGTTATTTTGAGGAAATAATCGTTATGGCATTCCATGTGGTCTCAAAAGTACTTTTATATATTGTACACGTAATTTTTTAAGTTTCTCACACCAGACTTAGGTCTTACATGCAGTTTTTTCTCTAAATTCCTCATGTGCTCTTTCAAGTAGTCCAAAAAGGTAGGTTTTAGTTGGATGTTCTAGAACTCAAGGAGACAAGATGGATGTTTCATCTACCGTAGTATTCTTATTGTCACTGCAATACTACTATGCATATATCAGCATTAATGAGGACATGCTGCTTGACTGTCCAGGCTTATGATGGTATTTAGAATCGTAACTTTAAAATGCTGTACACTTATAGTGATAGTTTCATATTGTCTTTTGATATTATATGTTATCATTCCGTTGGGAGATTCTGATATTTTGTTCTTCATTTCTTTTTCTGTTTCTTTTTATCTTAGCATAACAATCTATCTTTCTAGCACTTGGATAATCGATACACGAATACGTATTACTATCGACATTTGGGGGTCGAAAAAGCAGATTGTTACATTTGGTATCAGAGCTTAAGTTATGTAAGAACCTTGGTTTTGGTGGGGTATGACTCATTAAGAGATAGGGTAATGGAATCCCCCAGCATGAGTAGAGTGTATTATACACATGAGAGTGTATTTGTATTTATTATAAATTTATGTCTTAAAGGTAATACGAACAACAAAAATTAAAGATCTTACATAAGGTAACTTGTATAAGTATGAATCGTGATAGTGTAGTTTCAATTAATGTAGATATTAATGATGTTCATTCATTACCCCATATTAATTAGTTTAGTCGTGCTCGATAGTTTATGAGCATTGTTATTCTTTGTAGATGATTTGACATGCTCGAACAGTTTATGAGCATTATTATCATTTATAGATTTATTAGATTAGTCATGCTCGGCTAGTTTGTGAGCATTGACTATTGTTTATTGTTTACTGATTTATGCTGGACCATTTTATGAGTAGTTTTACCTTTCTACTTAATGGGTTAGATAGACGATATTTGTAGATGCATTGAAATGAACACCATGTGAACTGAGTTTCTCAGTTTGACTATAAGGCGTTCGATGACAAGGTTGGGTTGGAAGTTAAGTTTAGTAAAAGATATTTACTATAATATAAAAGGATGGATAAGATATTTTAGGAATAAACATTTGTGAAAAGATTTTACATAAGAAAGTGATTTTATATAAGTGTGATTTATTAAATATGATTTGTAAGTAAAAGAAGGATTTAAATTGATATTTTGAGAACTTAAGTGCTGGTGTTTTGGAAATGTTTTTTAAGACTTTGAAGAAAATAATAATAGTATTATTTGAAAACAAATATTTAGGAAATCGGCTTATGAGATCGAGATCAACGTACTTAGTAATATTTATGAAGTATTTGATACCGTTTTGAACTTATTTTTTGATTAATCCGGAAGGCTTGATTTGAATGTACCAAACTTACTTCTGTCACTTGAAAATAATTCTAAAGGTAACTGCAGCACCATCGACATTTATTTTTAGGTTTTAAAGTATGAGATGCTACAAGAGTAGTTTGCTACAAAGTTGTTTTAGTAACACAGGTTTCGATTTAGTCCCAAAAGTATGATTTAATGTACAAAAGATATATGTATATATTGTTATTTCAAACGATTTGAAATAAAACCCAGTGTTTAGTTCTAAAGTATTCTTTAAAGAGATTTGATATAAAATATAGAGTAGTTTAATAGACGTTTTAAACTTTCTTTATGGAAAATATTTGCATGTATGTATGTTTTGTAGGTGGCCTAAGTGGTAGTGACATAGTCCAAAATAAATGTTGGAGCTTTTCGTGTTTTCTCTTTTTGGGTAAAGTGTGTTTAATAAATAAGTGAAACTTTGTTAAGTTATTTTATGGACACATGTATCATATGTATTTGGATAGTATGGTATGTGTGTCATGTTATGATATGCTATTTAATAGTTTTCAATTGTTAAAACGAAATGGATTTTTTTTTTGGACAGTCGAAAACTTCCAAATCGTTATAAAACTTGAAACTAAGTATTTTGTGAAAATATAAAGTTGATTTTTTGTAACTCTTGAATAGAGAAGATAGTAAGTTAAAAAAGTATTAAATTTGCTGAACATCCTTATTACGTGAAACGAAATTGATGTTTGGTATATATTCTTAGGAGGTAGTGGAGTATTATATAAGTATGAACTTAAGTTATAAAATGTTTATAAACTTGAAGTTATGTTTTTATGAAATGATTCAACAATGGTTTTAGTATTGAGTGATATACTATTTGTTTAAAAGAATGTGATAAAAAGAAATTGGTATAGTTAAGAAACCGATAGAATATAAAAAAGTAAGTTGTACATAGATCTTTTTATTCACATGACCGTTCTTAATCTAGGATTCTAGTACATAATTTCGAGGTGATTTACACTAGTTCGAATAAGGGTTTTCACTCAATTACTGATGCCGAATATTTGATATGGTTTATTGATACGATCCCAAAGTTTTCTATTATAGTATATGGCTATGTAAAGAGAACAGGGGTTTCTAATATAGGAATCTGATCAGAGTCCATCCTAGAGAGTTAAATTGATATATACTAGTTTGAAAGTGAAATTTATGTAATCGAGCAAGTGATCTAATCAAATTTTGCATATGGATGGTCCATGCACATTGTATGGGCTTTAGTATATGCATACTATGTTTTGTTGGCTTATGGAGAGTTTATATGATGACTCTTCGATTTTTTATGAGGTAGCATGGATAATCGACTAATTAATAACCTGATGCTATTGAGCGTAAGGTGTGCTTAGTAGATTGTTTATCATCCTTGTGCGATAAGGGGATTTTTGAACTTGAGCAAACTATGGGCTTTGTTTGCTAGTCATTTTGGATACTGTTAAGTAGTTCTATGTGACTGTTTCTTTTGGTGTCATGTTAGAATTTCAAGGATGAAACATTCTAAGTGGAGGAGAATGTAACGATCTGGAATTTCACAAACTTCGTATTTAAATATCTGAATTATTTAATTATTTGAATCTTGGATTAAATGCTATTGAATTGATTTAATAACGTTGTTAACCTCCTTTTAAGTAATAACTAATCACGGTGAGCTTATTTTAGAAAAATGTTTATAAAAATAAATACTTTGAAGAAATATCGATAATGTGATCGAAAATCGTTTTATCGCTAAACAGTTTTTTACTGTTCGGAAGTTGTTCAAAATTATTTACAAACATTTATTTGTTTAGAAAATCTTTAACATGAAATAAAAATATTTTACTATGTATGGAAAATAAAATATTGATGATGTCGTTGGTGATGTCATGGGAAGATATTTTGAAAATGTGCTTTTATGGAAAGTCTTTAGTGTTAAATAATAGATGTAAAAGTGTAAAGTAAAATAAGCATGCAAGGCACATAGGAGGGGGTCTTAGCCATGTAGAGGAGGGGCTAAGGCGTGTATTCACTTCATAATTCATCAAAGCTTCAAATGTAATAAACACTCAAAAATAGTGGAAGTGGATTAGCACTAATCCACTTTGTTCTTCACTAATCTTTCTATAGTCAAATCAAATCTTTTCCAAACTCCATCCAACGTCCACCAATACCTTAGAACATCTTATGAAGCATGGATATAAAGTAAAAAGTTGAAGAATCAAAAGAGGAGATGGGGTTTCCATGATGTGTGAAAATATAGAGTTAAAATGTAATTAACTAAGTAAAGTTATAAACTTTAGACCATTTTTGCTTTTGAAAGCAAATAACAACTTTATTTGTATAACATCACTCATATTACCTTCTATAACATGTGACACAGCCTAGACTTGTGTTTACATATTACCATCTATAACATATAGCATGACCTAGACTTTGTATTTACATGTTTACTAGGCTTGTATGTTGAATTGAAGTATGTTTGAAAGTGTTTAAAGCGAGAATAGTCGCTATAAGTGCACTTTGATATCCTTTAATTTTAACTTGTCTAAATGAAAGATTTATAAAATTAACTTAGGATAATTTGATCTGGTTTTTCTCCACACATATTTTAGTATATGGAACAGTAAAGAAATGGATTGGAAAGCTATAGAAATTGTGAGCCAAAGTTGTGAAAGTAAGAAGCGAAAAGGTCGTTATGGATGCACTTTGAAAATGCCTTGTTTTTGGTGATTTTCAAAATTAACTTTGAGAAACATCATAGGAGATTCTTTGCATTTAAGATAAGTAATATAAGTGTACTTATTACTAAAAATATTTTGAAGTTTAAATCATTCATTAACTTGTAGAAAAAAGTTGCAAAAGTTTATGGCGAGAAGAAGGTATCTATATGAGCACTTTAAAATACATTATTTTCGAAAATATTTATAAATAAATTGAAAGATATCCTCAAGGGGTCCTTCCCATGTATTTTAAGTACCTAGGATTATACTCGCTATAAAATTTTCAAAACTTAAATCATTTGTTTAATTGGTGAAAACTAGTTGCAAAGATTGTAATTTTCTTTGTTGTTCTTTAATAAGGACTTTTAACACATTAACAATGCTGCAATAGATTGTTTGAGGTTTCAAGTGTTTAAAAATGATATTTAAATTTGGTATTATTTTCTAATTATTTTAGGGACATTTTCTAACATATTTTTCAGTTATTCTAAAATTGGTTTGGAGTTTAAATATATTTTAGTAATATTTATGAATTTTTAAAGTAAAGTGGTTTTATAATATAAAACATGTTTTTAATTATTTTTGTCAAATTCTAAATTAGTTATTTTTAAGTAATATTTTTGATGTATATTTAAAACCTATTTATAAATATTTTTAAAGCATATAAGTTTAGAAAAGTGAGTTAACTTTTTTATAAAAGAACAAAGAAAGTTTTGAATTATAACAGTTATGTTGTAATAAATGGTTTAGGGAGTTATATAAAATTATATTATCATGTTAATAAGTATACTCAGATCTTTAAAAAGAATTTTTTAAAGATAATGAAAAGTATTGAAATTTTTTGGGTTTGTTCTGGCCATATGTTAACAACATTCAACTTTAATTTGATTACACATACGAATGCAGATAGATTTTTAATAAAAATGTTTTAAAGATAAAAATGAGTGAAATGGTTTTGGGTTTGTACTGACAATGTTTAAGTAAAATTACTCTTAAACCCTTTGAAGTAGATTTGTGAACATGCTTGGATCCTTAAAATGGATATTTCAAGGCTAATAATAGTATGAATTCTTTGAAAAAGATAGAAAAAGTGAAGGTTTAAAGTAAGAAATCTTGTTAATGATTTGTGAATATACTTAAACTATTTGAGATAAGTATATGAATACTTTTTGAAGTATTGAAAGAGTATAAATGAATGGTGGAAATTGATAAATGAAGTTTTGTTAAATAAATGAAGTTTTATTAAATAAATAAGTTTTACCAATAAAAGAGGCTATAATTAATAAAAAGTATTGATTAAATAAAAAGAAGTTAGCGGTCGCTTATGTCACTTAATCGTGCTTTGTGTGTCTTAATCGTGCTTTGTGTGTTTATTCGTTTATGGAAAGTATTTAGTCATATACTTAACACTAAAAGAAGATGAAATAGCTTGTCAATCAGTGAGAGTTAAGATAGTTGTTTGAGTAAGGTGTAGAAGCAATAGTACTCTAACCTACCGGCTTCACTCTAAACCAATGGATATGTGAGATGAAAAGGTTCAAAACGTGTTAAATATACATGACTTGGTTTCCATATGTGATCATCTATATTGAACTTGATAATAGATTAGTCGACTATCGAACTTGGTTGGAAATCCATCGATTTGGTTTTGAAGAGACCGAGATCGGTTAGCGTTTAGAACTTCAAAAGCAACATACAAGTTCTAGTTTTTGGAAGCGGTTGTGAAGTGGAATGCTATAGAGTTCAACTGTCTATCCTAAGGTCAAGTCCAAGAGAGAGTTCAATGTTAGCATTCGTCGAAGGATTTATGTTGGAATCCATTTGGGGATTTGTGATCTATTCGAGATGCTGGAATCAATTTGGGAATTTGTGTTCTATGCTAGTGATGAAGATTCATGCATATTCCCTAAAATCATGAAAATCGATATCGAATCCATCAAATGGATATTCCCTAAAATCCAAAAAAGAAGTCATCAAAGTCAATAATAAATGAAAAGAACTAACTAGATCAACCAAAAATCGATAAAACGGAAACCCATATAAAAATAGGCAAATTGAATGAATTTAACAGCGCCAAACGTTTGGTGGTTTTCCTAGATGTCTAAGCTGAAGATTCGGAAATTTTCTTCCAGATCGCCTAAATGTCTGGAAATAACCTCAGACGTCTAAGTAGTAGGTCTGGAATTTTTATTCCTTTGCATTAGACGTATGAGTGTTTTCCGAGACGTCTAAGCTAAAGCTCGGGCAAAATTTGCCTAGGCCAATGATGGCAAAATCAACTCGTAAGTGATCGAATGAGCGATGGTGGTTAGGGATTTACGCCAAGCGACAACCGAGCCTTATAGGCTCTTCAATACACTCCATACAACATGTCCAAATATACATAGTAGGATTTTCATAGATTTTGACTTCAAAATACCAAAAATTGGAAAATTCACCAAACTAATTCATTCAAAAGCAATTGAACATGAATAGATGTTAGGAATTCACACCTAACAACATTAAAATCTATAGACATAGATATGAGTTCAAGAACTCACCTTTAAACACAAAATCAAGGAATGAGAAGCTCTAAAAGAAAGCAAGATCAATTCCTCTTCACTACATCTCTACAGTCTTCAATCTATTATCAAAGGTAAAGTTTTCCTAAGTTGAGTTATAGGAAATTCCAAAATTTGAAGAGAGATTGAGATGGAGAAGATGGAGAGGATGCTTACCTAAGCTTCTCTTTAATTCTAGAACTAGAACTTTAATTTCCTAAGAGAACTAGGGCTTAGGAATTTTAATTTCCTTTCTTTTCCCACATATTTCCTTTTGCTTGAATGTTAGGAAATTATGAGTAGAATGAATGAAGAATATAGGAGTTAGGGTATTTGGTAGAGGAGTTTAGGTTATCTTATTGGGTTGGTGGGCTAAAATCAAACCCAAAGCCCAAATGAAAATACCAAAATCCTAATCAACTTCAAACATATGGATGTTTATGCTCAAACAAGTTGTAAATGCCATTTGGAACTCAATGAAAGTGGTCTCGAGTCCAGATTTGACCGTTTACAAGAAGTCACGTTTTGGACTTTAAATTAAATCAAGGACGCGATATTTAAATAAAATATTTAAATACGAAATCGTAAAATATGCAAATTATTACAGACTCCTCTCCTTAAAAAATGTATCCTCGCAATATTTAAGAAGGAAATAAGGTGTAACAACCCTTTTTGTGACATAACAACACAAAAGCAAAAATTGAAATGAGAAGTTCACCTTAAGGAGCATGAGAGAGTAAGTCCAGATGTGTTCGCTCGATGAATTCTTTGGATTCCCAAGAACAATCCTTAGGATTTGCGGACCATTAAACTTTCACAAGCAGAACATCTTTATTATGAAGGTGCTTAACCTCCATAGCAATGATACGAATAGGATGTTGCTCATAAGTCAAATTAGGTGAAACTTCAATTTATTTAATAACACCTGTAACGACCCGTGAATTTCAGTAATTAAATTTTCCATATTTATAAGATTTTGGAAAGAAATTTATAAAGAAATATAATTGTTATAATTTGTAATGTAGTAAATGTTAAGAATTAACCTATTAAATATTATATTGCTTAAAATGGACTTAATTAAAAAGGTTGAATTAAATGAAATCCTATTTATTGGAACCTCATTTATTGCTAATGAAAAAGTATAATAAATGAGTTATTGCAAGAAATGGAAAGTTGAATAGAATTCTAACGAATGATAATAATGGAAAAGATTTTTACCTGTGTATAAATTGAATATGAGAGAGGAAAGTATTTAATTGATTTATGTAATAAACCATTGTTAACGGTAATTAGAATAAATTAAGGAAGTATGTTAAAATAAATTAATTATTAATAATTTAAAAGGAATTCCAACCAATTCAAGTTAAATGTTACACTTGGTTATAAATTGAATATAAGAAAACTAATATAAATATTGAATAAATTTTTGGAATAGTTTGTAATAAATGGTAGCTAAGTAAAACCAGTGTTATGCGAGTAATTATAATATTGGGGTGTAAATAATGAACCTATAAAAGTGTGATTTAGAGTTAATGACAATATTTATTGTACTTTACTTATTTTATTTGGTTGTTAAGTTTAATTTGTAATCAGTTTCAATTAATTCACTAAATTATTGCAGTTAATGTGGAATAAATTGGTAAGTGAGACATGTTGGATTCAATAAGATGTAACCAAGGTTCATAATAGGATGATTGATGTAATAAAAAGGCATGAAACTAAGTGAATCAATTTATTTAGAATAGTTAATCGTAATTAATGGATATAATTTGCTAAGATATAATAAATGGAAATAGGAAGGTTTAACTAAGGAAGAAATATGTAATAATTGCATATATTTGTAAGTGGATGAAATTTATTTCTATATTAATTGAATAGTGGGATAAGATGATAATTGTTAATGTGATAAGAGTAGGCCAATAGAAATTCTTCCCACAAATTGATAATCGATTCAATAATGTAATATTATCCATGATAGGGCAATTAGATTTATGATAGAATAGAAAGTCTATTAAATGGAAATATTGAAAATAAAATTTGTAATATCTAAATTTTGAAAATTTGAAGCAAGGGTACCTTATACGATTTTGTTTTGTACCACACCTATGAAGTGCCCTCTGACGACGCCCAGTACGGGGGAGATTACAGTACTGTATAGACTATGGGAATATATTTTGTGTTAAGGGCTATATGCGTAACCCCTTAACGCTATTTAAAAGTAAGTTTATTTTACAAATAGACACTATTATAATAGCGAAATAT
Source organism: Allium cepa (assembly GCA_030765085.1). Taxonomy (NCBI): domain Eukaryota; kingdom Viridiplantae; phylum Streptophyta; class Magnoliopsida; order Asparagales; family Amaryllidaceae; genus Allium; species Allium cepa. The sequence goes on from CM060928.1 coordinate 964,554,870, forward strand.
ACTACATAGTAAATAGTTTAACGGTCCTTAAGAGATGTGAATCCCGAGCATCTTTTAAGTTACTGCACTCATATTTATTCCTGTTGATTTAACTTACATAAGATATTTTAGTCCTGACTCGAGTGTTTTATCTTTTCAATTCGCTCGGGTCAGTCCGAGTGTTTCAGGATTTGAAGATTTGGCCCTGGAGGACGGAGACGAAGATTTGTATTATTATTATTATTTATATTATTGCACTACACTCATACTGTTCTTCTGCATTATTATTAGTGTGTGTAACTGTGATATGTATTATATGAATATAATCAAATGTTTTGTAAACAGCTTTATAAACTGTATATTTGATTATTATGTTTTATCCTTCCGCCGTGAGATTCTGTTTTGTTTTTATTTCTTTCTTGTTTTTTTATTTACCCCATAACAATCCGCCTTTCCGTATGGTTTGTATTGGCATGTGTGTCGATTTAAAGCGTGCGAAAAGGCGAGATGTTACAAGTTGGTGTCAGAGCTTTGGTTTAGCGATAAACCTTATCTTTGTGGGGTTTGACTCTTTACTAATAGGGTAGTAATACCCTATGGGAGTCACTGAGCGTATATATGAGAGAGCGTATTTGTTAGTGTTATAAAAAGCTTTTAATATTGTGTTAATCTGTTCCGTTTTGTATTTATAAATTCTGGTTGATGCATGGGACGCTGTGACATCAGTAGGGATTTCTAAACACTTAATAGGACAGACATAATATTTGTTTTAATATAGGTGAATGAAATAATTTTGCCTATTATAATTTTTTTTTAATGATATATATATATATATTTGGTTGCAATATTTTGGTTGTTAGGTAATGAAATTTATAAATAACGATGAAATAAGATTGGAAATAAAATAAATCAAGTTGGAAATTTTAGAACTTAAGTTCTGGGGTTTTGAAAATTTCTTTCAAATGATTTTGGAATATAATAATAATATTTTTAGAAATATTTTCTAATATAGAATATTTCAATATAAATTTGAAAGTATGGTTTTAAAGAAATTCTAGAAAGAAAAAAGTTGTACTCCCCTCTCTGTCGTTGGAAAATAATTTCGACGATGAGTGCACGCATCATGGATGTTCATTTTCGAGTTTCGAAGTGGGAAGGCCACTGCAGTAATGTTACTGAAGATTGATGTTGATAAACAAATATAAAATTTTAAATTGTTCTAAATACAATTTGATATATAAAGTGTAAGTATATACATTTATCCGTTATTTTAAAATGATTTTTGAATAAAACCCGGTATTTAAATTCTTAAGTTTCCATTAATTAATAGCTCAATTACTGTAGTGAATTGTAACGTAGGTAATTAATAAATTGAAACCTCTAATGGAAATAAGTTTAAGAAGGATTGAAGTTATTTATTATAAAATGAATGGAAAGATGAATACAATAAATAAATAATATTAAGAGTGGAAAAAATTGAATCACCTTAATATAAAAGAAATTGATGTTATAGAGTTATAAACTTAAGTTGAAATTGAAGTATTTCTAAAATTTAGTATAATAGAAATGTAAACACTAAATAAGTAAATCAAATTTGAGAAATGAATGTAATGCAAATAAATGAATGAATGAAATGAAACTAAAAGTTTGTTAGAAATAAATGTAAATTAAAAAGATAAATCCTTGTGTAAATAAAAAAGGAAATCAAACAACAAATGTATGAAAATAAATTAATAAAAAGTTAATTTGATTTGTTGGTTGGAATTGTTATTGTTTGGTTTATGGTTGGTTGGGTAAGGAAATTTAAAATTGTTTGGATGAATGTTCCATCTAAGACTGTTGAGTAAATGATGCACTTGATAGTTTATTTTTCATTCTGTACAATTTAAAGTTTTGAACACGAACAACTATTTGTTGTTTGATATGAATGGATGATTGATTTTACGACTGTATGTCTTGTTACAAGTGTTTGATGTTGTATTAATTTTTTTATTGATGGATGTTTGTGGTTGAAATCATTTTAATATTTCATTTTATATAATTGTAACTTTAATTGGATTATATAAGTGAAGTGCAGGTTATGGAAGAAATTGCTATTGCAGTTGGTTCCGTAATATAAGCGTAAACTGCACGACAAATAGGTATGTTTTCGTGTTACGGTTTATAGCGCTATTTTATATATTTTCCCGTGTTGGGATATTGTATTTTGGATAATATATATGATATTTTGTTATATTTGATATTATATTTTCTCTTGAGCCTATCTGTTAACTCCGCCTCGACCATGACTTACCGATCTAGTGCATCAAGAGGTTCCGACCTAACAGTTAGAAGCATGCCGACTTAAGGCTTAACAGGGGTACCGACCTAAGGCCTAAGGGGTATGCCGACCTAACATTCAACGTAGATACCGACCTAACTGCCTTATCAGGGAGACCGACTTAAGGGTTTGAGAGGCATACCGACTCAAGAAATACCGAGTTAAGGCTAAAACAGTGGACGGCCTAACGTGGGTACTGGCTTAAGACTCAGAGGATGCCGACTTAATGGGAAGGCCGACCTAAGGCCTAAAAGAGATGCCAACTCAGTGACTTGACCGAGTTACCGATCTAATGTTTTACCAAGCTGGCGACCTAGAATAGTTGCCGACCCAAGTCACAACCGATTTAGGACCAATGTTAGCTCGTTCACGACTCAAGAAAAGGAATATGAGTTCAATGCAGCTACTCAGCACAGCAGCCTCTTAACTCGTGCACGATTCAGCTCCCAGTTATCTCGGTCACGACTCACGACCTAATTACTAAGAAGGGGTGGTGCTGACTCGGAGGCGACCTAGGACTTGTGCAAGTGAACTCTTGTGAAGCCATGAAGGGGCCAGATGGACCGGCCACGACTCATATTAAGTCGGCTACGACTTAACTTAAATCGGCCACGACTTAAGACTTGGCAATAATTCCAGACCGAAACTCTCTATAAATAGGCAACCACCTCCAACATTCAAAGGACTTTTGGCACATCCTCTTCATACACCGTTACCTTGCTGCATTGAGAACTTCATCAACACTTAGAGCTTTCAAGATTAGAGGAATATATCAAAGAAATTCACGAAGAAACCACACATCTTCAACATGAATTTAAGGACTTTAATCGACATTGAAGCTTAAGACTTGTTCCAAATCACTTGTAACTTGAAGCATATTGTACTTGAGAAGAATTGTATCAGCTTGTAACGGGATTATTAATAAAAGTACTTAGAGTGGACGTAGGCTCCACTATAAAATTGTTGTTGTTTATTGCTTTTCTGCTATTACTTGCTTGTAATTCTTTCCCGATCTATCGGGTGGTGCTTTCACAACTACACTTCACACACCGGGGTGTTAGCGTTCACATTTTAGCGTTAACATTTGGTGCTTTCACTGAGAATTGAACTCAGGAAAACTGTCATCATTGCTTCACAGAGATTTGAAGAAAGAATTTCCTTAAAAACCAGAAGTCTATCTGAGATTATGGCTCCTGGAAGGAAAAGTAGATCTGTCAGATCTGGAAACATTCAAGAGGGAACCTCCGCTTCCCCTGTACCTAATCAACCCACTCCGTCTGTTGGAGTTACGAAAGCGGAGTTGGATGCTGTGATTCTAGGGCTAAACCAGCAGATAAACGCCCAAAATGCACAATTAGAGGCTCAAAGTGCCCAGAATGCTCTGATTCTGAATAAGTTAAACGACTTACTTGGGGCAAACAATCAACCGGCTGGTAACGAAAGGAACTATGCTGGCAACGTTCATGATGTTAATGAAAGGAATGCTCCTGAAAGGGCTACTAGTCCCTTTGAGCAGGCAGTTCCTGAGGCTGGTGGATCTAGAACTCGGCATGATGAGGAATATCTTTCTGGAATGGTCCGGCAGATCATGAAAGAAAGTATGCAAAGGGTTGAAGATGAGAAGGAATGGGGTTTCGCCCCAAGTAAAACTCCGTTTACTGAAAAAATCTTGAAGGCGGAATTTCCAAGGAAGTTTGTCCCTCCGACTATTCCAGCTTACAAAGGGACAAGTGATCCGAATGAATTCTTGTATAAATATGATTGGCACATGACAGGTGCCAGAGCCTCTGACGAAATAAAGTGTCGATATTTCCCCGTATACCTGGAAGGTGTGGCTCTACTATGGTTCACCAAGTTGCCAGTCCGATCTATCGATCAGTTTTCAGACTTGACCAGAAAATTCAAGGAGCAGTTTAGACTATATGCTTCGAAGGCCAAGGACATTATGTCACTGTCGAGTTTAGAGCAGAATCCTGGTGAGTCTATCAGATCCTTCTTGAACCGCTTTAATATAGCGTTGGCTGAGGTGGACAATGCTGAACCACGAATGATATTGACTTATCTGATGAGGGCTATTGATAAGTCAAGCGAATTTGGGAAATGGTTAAATATGAAGGAGCCAACCTCTCTCGAAAAGTTCTACAAAAAAGCAGATGAATTCATTCGCTTGGAAAGCCGTCCTTTACCAGTAAAGACAGTGTTGGAGAAAGCAGAAGACAACACTGTCGCTCCACGCAAGAATGAATCGGTGGGGCAAAAAAGGGAGAATAATAATGGGAAGAAACAGGGTAATCTGAAGAAGCCCCGATCCTTCAAGCCATCAGAATATACTCCATTATCACATACGCCGGAGCACATCTACCTTGCCACTAAAGATTCCATCGATTTCCCTAAACCTATCCCTTTGAGAACCGGGAAAAAAGCCATACAGAGTGGGAAATTCTGCCGCTTCCACAATCAACCCGGTCATGAGACTGATGAACGCTGCCAGTTGAAAAATATGATTGAAGAGTTGCTAAGAGAAAACAAACTGCAGCAATTTGTGAAGAAGAATAGCAACAATCCTGCATCGTCAAGTCAGGGGCAACAGGTTCCTGTTCATCAGCCTAGGACATGTGAGAAAGCTACGGGACATGAATCTGGAAGGCCCGTTATCAATGTCATTACAGGAGGGCCTCACCCAGCTGGCAAGAGCTGGGGTGAGATGGAGAGATATTCCAGGGCTTTGAAATATGCTCCAGCCGAAGAAGACGTCTTTGTTTTAGAAGACACTACGCCCCTGAAACAACAGAAAACTTTCAGCGATGATATTGTTTTCAGAGCCAGAGATTCCACAGGTATAGAAGCTCCTACCCTAGATCCCTTGGTCATCTCGGCTGGTATTGGACCGGCCATTGTCAGAAGAGTCCTCATCGACTGCGGAGCATCATGTAATATCCTCTTCAAGAAGACATTTGACCAGATGAAAATCCCTATGATCGATGTACAAGCCTCATCACAGAAGATCGCTGGCTTCACTGGGGAGCCAAAGCAACCAATTGGGACCATCGATCTGCTTGTAGAACTTGGGGAAGCGGAAAGGAAAGTGGTCCGCAAGCAAACATTTGTGATTGTCGATGAGTTTTCTGCTTATAATGCTTTTCTTGGCCGTCCAACACTCGCAGCATTCAAAGCTATCCTAGCCCCGTGGTGCCTCACTATTAAATTCCCTACTGACAATGGAGTAGGAGTTATAAAAGGGGATCAAAATGCTGCGCGAGAGTGCTATTTGATAGAGCTGCGAGAGTCAAGAAAAAGAGAAATGGGAAAGGATGCGGCAACCCCAGTCCGCATCAAGGAACCAGCCTTGTAGCAATTACGGGGCGGACCCTGCACTGGAGAGCACAGCGGGGCACGGAAAGAAATGGATCCCAGAAAAGCCAGTGCAGGGGAGAATAGAGTGGTACCGGTGGAAACGACAGTTCCGGTACCTGTTGACCCGAAGGACCCAAATAAGGTGTTGAATGTGGGTTCACAGCTTAATGTGTCAATTCAGAATATCTTGATATCTTTCCTGAAAGCAAATCTGGATGTCTTTGCTTGGACTCATGCCGATATGTGTGGAATATCTCCAGAAGTTGCAGTACACGCTCTGAATATTGACCCAAAGTTTACGCCAGTTAAACAGAAAAGAAGAACCCAAGGTCCAGAAAGGTCAGCAGCATTAAAAGAAGAAGTTGATCGACTCATGGAAAATAACTTCATCAAAGAATCTACATATCCGAATTGGGTTTCAAATCCTGTGCTGGTCAAGAAAGCTAATGGAAAATGGAGAGTGTGCATCGATTTTTCTGATCTAAACAAGGCTTGCCCCAAAGATTGCTTCCCGTTACCCACGATCGATCAACTGGTAGACGGAACTGCGGGACATGAATTGTTATCTTTCATGGATGCCTACTCCGGTTATAACCAAATCATGATGCACGAGCCGGATCAGGAGGATACAAGCTTTATCACAGATGTTGGACTTTATTGCTACAAAGTTATGCCCTTCGGATTGAAAAATGCAGGGGCAACCTACCAAAGACTTGTTAATGCTATGTTCAAACCGCAATTGGGCAAAACTATGGAAGTCTACGTCGACGACATGTTAGTGAAGTCCAGGAAAGCAGCAGATCACATTGAACACTTAGCAGAAATGTTCGCAGTCCTTCGGAAATACAGAATGAAACTTAAGCCTCTGAAATGTACATTTGGGGTCGAGTCCGGAAAGTTCTTAGGTTTCATCGTCAGTGCTAGGGGCATTGAGGCTAGTCCAGCTCAAATTACTGCCTTGAAAGAAGTTAAAGCTCCTAGAACGAAGAAGGAATTGCAGAGTCTCAACGGAAAGGTCGCCGCCCTGAGTCGGTTCATTTCCAAAGCCACTGATAAATGCATCCCATTCTTTGACGCCTTGAAGAAAGGAAAGAAGAATTTTGAATGGACTTCCGAATGCCAAAAAGCCTTCGATGAGTTGATCCGTCATATGGAAACGCCTCCAATACTTTCTAGGCCAGGCAATGGTGAGGATCTTCTTATATACTTGGCAGTATCATCTCATGCTCTAAGTGCAGCGCTGATACGGGAAGACAAATTCAACATCCGGTTTACTATATCAGCAAAAGACTCACTGGGGCAGAGCTGAATTACTCCAAGTTGGAAAAACTCGCCTATTGCCTACTAGTTGCATCAAGGAAACTGAGGCAATATTTCCAAGCTCATCCTATCAGAGTACTCACTGATCAACCTCTAAAGCAAGTCCTATTTCGCCCTGAAACTTCGGGTCGCCTTCTAAAATGGAACATTGAACTCAGCCAATATGACATCACTTATCACCCCCGAAAAGCAATCAACGGACAAGCTTTAGCTGATTTCATTGCAGAATTCATAGAGAAGGATAATGGTGAGGATGAAGCGATCAATGATTCCCCAATCCAGTGGAAGATGTATGTTGATGGCGCAAGAAATGACTACTGTTCTGGAGCCGGAGTGGTACTTGAAACTCCTGAAGGTCGATCATTATGTTATGCACTAAGATTGGAATTTCCTTTAACAAACAATGAAGCAGAATATGAAGCTCTTATTGCAGGTCTGAAAATCGCTAAAGAGCTAAACATTCGAGCATTACAGATCTTCAGTGATTCTCAGCTTATTGTATGCCAAGTCAAGAAGGAATTTCAAACAAAAGGTGGAAACTTGCCTTCCTACTTGTCAAAGGCTTGGGAACTCCTATGTGAACTCGATCACTATTCAATAAGCCACATTCCTCGGGAAGAGAATATGAAGGCAGATTCCCTCGCAAAGTATTCAAGTTCTGGTGAAGCTCAACTATTGGGATTGGTCCCTGTAGAAGTCCTTTCAGCACCAAGTATAGACGAGATGGATATTGACTGGATTATGAATGTATCTCAAGAACAAGAGTCATGGATGACTCCAATACTGGACTACCTACTCAGAGGTTCTCTGCCAGAAAATTCGATAGAAAGACGAAAGCTACTAAAGAAAGCCTCTCGCTATGTAATTCAGGATGGCCGATTGTACAGACGGGGATTCTCAATGCCATTGCTTCGATGTGTATCCCGGGAAGAGTCCAAAACAATCCTAGCTGAGGTGCATGGAGGAGAATGTGGTGATCATTCAGGTGGTCAAACATTAGCAAAGAAAATTCTCCGATACGGATATTTTTGGCCAGAAATTAATCGAGATGCTGCAGATTACTCCCGAAAATGTGACAGATGCCAAAGATTTGCCAAAATTCCTAGAGCACCTTCTACCGAACTCACACAGATGGTCAGTCCATGGCCGTTTGCGATTTGGGGAATGGATCTCATTGGGCCGCTACCAACTGCCAAATCAGGGATTAAATATGCTATTGTTGCAGTTGATTACTTTACTAAATGGGCTGAAGCTGAACCATTGGCTACTATCACTTCTAAGAAAATGATAAGCTTTGTGACCAAGAATATCATTTGCAGATACGGTGTGCCTCAGAAAATAATCACAGACAATGGTACTCAGTTTGAAAGCGAGGAATTCCAGGATTTTTGCAAACGATTCAAAATCCAGAAAGGCTTTTCGGCAGTAGCTCATCCGCAGGCAAACGGGCAAGTGGAAGCAGTGAACAAGATCATCAAATCAACCATCAAAAAGCAACTCGAAAGAGCAAAAGGTGGTTGGGTCGATAAACTACCACTTGCACTATGGGCGTACAGAACTACTCACAAAACTGCGACTGGGCATACTCCTTTTTCGTTAGCATACGGATCGGAAGCAATGATCCCGGTTGAAGGAGAGGTCCCTTCACACAGAAGAATCCATTTCAATCAAGCAGAAAATGAAAAGCTACAACTTGAAGCGCTAGATCTCCTTGATGAAAAAAGAGACGAAGCTAATCTCAGAGTTGCAGCTCATCAGCAAAGGATAGCCAGACATTTCAATTCCAAAGTTCGTCAACGCAGCTTTGAAATTGGAGATCTAGTCCTGAAAAGAATTATGACCGCGACAGGTGTGTTTGGGCCCAATTGGGAAGGACCATATGTGATAGGTCAGAAGCTTCTTGACGGCACATTCAAACTCACTACTGTTGAAGGAGTTCAAATTCCAAGGGCATGGAACAGCAATCACTTGCGTCCATATTTTACTTGAAAATTTTGTTGAAATAATGTAAAAGAGTTGTGGATGTATGATTCTTGTAATTGAGAGCAATTGTAAAACTAATGCAAGTGAATAATGAATGAATATAAAGTGGATGTAGGCCCAAATTTCTGGCCGAACCACTATAAATCTTGTGTTCCTTATTATTATTACATGTTTGCTTTATTTTCGATATAAAAGTACATAAAATGTATTGCTGAAATGTCGATTTAAATTTTTGCAGACAATGGAAATAAAACTTGCGCATAATAAGACCGAGTGATTCTCACCATCAATCAACAAACAAATTTCAAGTCATAAGGGCCCCGAATTCAAGTCCTAGATAGGAAATACTTCAATTGAACGGCTTATGATTTCGATAGAAACGAGCCCTTGCTAATAAATTGAGATTGTTTGAACGAACAAACATCCAATTAGGAAGCTAGTGCCCGTTCTCACGAACTTGCCTGACAATGAAGTACACTTCCTTGGATTAAACAAGCTACTTGCGAGAAAAGGGGAATGAAAACTTGAAAAGAAAAAAAAAAGGATCGCTGAAAAGGCATAAGCAAGAAGACAAGAATACAACCAAAAACCATCATTGGCGGCACAAGTCCTCTTCGGAGGCACAACTCTTCGGAGGATAAAGACCTCTAATGGGTCATATGCCATAAAAAAGAAAGTTCTCTACTCAACAAAAAAGATTGGAGGAGTCATGACCCTCCAACCATGAGAGAGTAACTTCCAAGCAATGAAAACCCTCTTTGAGGCACATTTCATCAGGAGTTGAAGTGTAACAGCCGCTCTTCGGAATTTCACTTCACCAGAGTTGAAATGCAAACAAAAGAAAGACCTCTTCGGAGGCACATTTCACCAGGAGTTGAAGTGTAACAGCCGCTCTTCGGAATTTCACTTCACCAGAGTTGAAATGCAAACAAAAGAAAGACCTCTTCGGAGGCACATTTCACCAGGAGTTGAAGTGTAACAGCCGCTCTTCGGAATTTCACTTCACCAGAGTTGAAATGCAAACAAAATAAAGACCTCTTCGGAGGCGCAATTAAGAAGAAAGACCTCTTCGGAAACCTACGTTTCACCGAGATTGAAATAAAACTTCCAAGTGTTGAAACGTGAAAAGGATTTCTAAGGCATAACTCTTTGGAGGTACACGTTTCACCGAGATTGAAATAAAACTTCCAAGTGTTGAAACGTGAAAAATCCCTCCTCAAAGGTACAACTTTCTATATATATAAAAAAAAAGATCCTCATCAAGAGCATACTTTAACTTCCAAAGGAAGAGTAATTTACCTATCATGGAGAATGATCTTCCTCAAAAAAAAAAGAAAGGGGGTTAAAGTACATTCAGAGGTCCGCTTTGCCACATAGAAGAATTCACTTGGCAAAATATATACATACGCAAAAGGAGAAAGTGATTTCTTCGAAGGACAAAGCGTAGAAACTTATATGAAGGAAGTTGCACTCTACGAAAATTCTCTTCGAGAATGAAGTAATTATTCTTTAGAAAACGAGAGTGCAAGTCCCCTTAAAGTATACGATATTGCAGTAAGCTCATGGTATAGGGGCAACATGGTATAGTTACATACAAAGCGGTATAACTATGTCGGTAAAGTACGCTCAAACAACATACCACAAGCTCACCGCAACATCGTATAAATAAAACTTGTGCAAAAAAAAAACTTGTGCAAAAATGAATAATAAATGCATTCTCAAATTCAAACAAAAGTCTGTACAAATAAAGAATCACTTTATTCAATTGCAGATATTGCAGATACAGGTTTCAAAATAAAAAAGCAGGGGCCGGTGCCTGCACAACATCCGACCATTACACAAAAAAGGAATCAAAAAGCTCAACTCTTCATTTCTTCTTGCCGCCTTTAGACCCTTTACCCGGCCGAGTGGTTAGCTTTTCGGGTCTTTCAGGTTGGTCTGAAGGCATAAGGGAAGAAGGGGAGGGAGGTGCAACTGGCGCAATTTCCGGTTCCTCTTCAGTGGTGATAATTTTCTTCCCCCTCCTCTTCGATGTCCCATGCTTCTTTCTTCTCTGCGAAGAAGACTCACTCCCCGGAGTAACGAGAGCGGACAAAACTACGTCGTCAGAAGGAGTCCGCTCCGGAGAGATCTCGCCTCCTTCGAGTCCCTCATCTTTTTGCTCCTGCGAGGCAACAGGGTCATCCAAACCATGAAGAGCCTCAATTTTCTCCTCTTGTGACCCAAGTTGTGAAGCAGAAGGAGGAGTCACCTGAAGAGATGGAGGAGGAATAACCAGAGAAGGCGAAGTCTGCACGGCACTTGTTGTTTCAACTGCAGAAGAAGAAAAATTGAAAATGTTAGTATCTTCCCGAAAGAAGGGAGATATGGGTTCATCGAGATTCAAGAGGTAATCGAGAAGCTCATCAAATTTTTGAGGAATAAGCAGGCAATCCACCTGAATCGGACCAATGTCGGAATTACCTGAAGATGTTGGCTTCGTCAGTTCAATCTCATAATTCTGAGCCCCAATGTCCTCCAAAGCCTCTTCATCGGTAGGGGTGATTACCCCAGTTCTTGTAGGAGGCGGCAAATGAGTACTAGGGCCTGTAATGTCCACCTCGGGAGAAACTAGAGGACGTTCAGAGATGGTAGGCGGTACTTCTTTTTCAGAACGCTCCTCTTCCGCCATCCCGGCCCGCGCTCTGGCAAGCTGCTCCTTACCCTTGGCAAGAGCGGCACGGGCTTCGTCATCAAGATAATGCTCTTCAAGGGCTGACTCAGCATATCCAGCACCTTTACCACCGAGCATATCAAGTGCTGCCTCCCAAACTTCAGCCAGTGTGATTTCATACTTGGGGCCTAGAAAGGCAAGGCTGCCACGTCCCAAAACGTTGTGCAGGTAAAAATCGAATAATGTAGAGCTAATGTCAGCTTTGGTTGCTTGATGAGCCTCTTCGGCCGCAAGTTTACCAGCAACAGCCTCGTCGCGCTCCTTTTCGGCCATAGCAAGTCGAGTTTTTAACAACTCTATCTCCAAGCTTTGAGAGCCGGTCTGTTCTCGCAGTTGCACAGTTTCAGCACGATATTCTTCTATGACCTTTTCCTTGTGTGCAAGCTTATCTTCGACTGCTCTTTGACTGGCATGCGCATCTCGTACTTGTTGCTGAAGCATGCTCTCCTTTTGTGAATGGAAAGTAGATGAAGTAGCTAATTCTTCCTTAAGTTTTTCTACTTCCGCTTCCAGCTTTTCATTATAGGAAGCAATACTTCTCATTTCGGCGTCATGTTGTTCGAGAGTCTTCTACCACTCAGCCTTATCATTCTCCATTGTTAGCATGGCCTCGAGATTGGCTCGGTTAACCCTCTGAAGTTCGTCGACGAGTTTTTGCCAGTTCGACATTCTTTCGATATCGGTCCTGACAGTATCAAGATTTCGCAGCATAGCCGGTTTGTCGAGAGGAACCAAGTCGAGATCAAATCGAACCCCTCTCAGGCACCACTGAGGAAATCGACTTTGAAGAGTGGGAGGACCTTGCCCGATCTGGTATGCGGGCCGGTTGATGATTGCTTGAATGTCGGAGCGTGCGGGAGCAGGAGATTGAGCAGGGACATGTTCAGAGGCTGAAGGAGTTGTTTCTTCAGTAAGTCTAGCCCGCTTGCTAGAAGAATCGTCTATGTGACTCTTTCCTCTCTCATCATGAGCCTTTCTCTTTTGTGTATCATCATCTCTGTGGGGAAGATCATGTCTTTCTTGTTCCCTTCGGCGACGTTCTTCATATGCTCGTCTCTCGTCGGCTTTCCTGATGGCCCTCTCTTCATCCGACTCTCTGTAAGAAGGAAGGTAACGCCTGTAATCATACTGGCTACGCCTCCCGAAGCGCTGGAAATCATCATAGTACGAGCCGCTGCGCCCTATAGGAGAATCTGGAATTAAAATAATAAGATTTAGAAATCTTTAAAGTACAAGAAGATAAGTGCATAGAAGTGATGAGAAATCCAAAGTGTCATGTAACGTGTAAACTACGCGCATCAATCTACGAACCACTCTTTAATTGAGGAGTAGTTGTGGGTGTGATAGTTAGCGTCAACTCTTGAGTTGACGACGACTGTTGCAAGATAGAAGTAGCCTCAACTACTGAGGAAGGAATCCCGGCAGTAGTAGGGTCATCTTTGAAGATCTCTTGTGAAGTAGCGAAGAGGTCGCTCAATCCTTCGAAGGTATCGTCCCTGCTTTGCTTGACAGGACTGGATTTCTTAGCCTTTTCACCAGATTCTTGTGAATGGTGAGAGGATCCCTGAGGCTCTTCTTCCTCGATAACCGGGGCAAGTTTATCAGATGGCCCCGCAACGTCAACAGAAGTGGAGCACTTCACCAGCGAAGATTCAGGAGTCTTTATCGGAGAATCGGGGACTTCCGTTGGAACTTCATGAGCATGCATAGAGCGAGAAGTGTGTAGAAGCCCATGTTGATATAAAAATTCATCCCTCAACAGAAATTTTATGCTCCACTCTTCTGCGGCCACGGCACTCAACCTCTCAAAAACTTGCTTATGAATTGGATCTCTAGAAGGGAGAGGAAGTGCTGAAAGGAACAAAGAATGAAATTAGCAACTGAAAGTTCGGATCTCGAAAAGGTTTCAAAACGGAAAAAATAGAAACACTAATCTTACTTCCTACTCTCCAGATGGCATAAAACCCTGGGGGACAGCGGGCAAAGAAAAACTGGTTCAAAAATCCATGAACGCTTTCAGTAAGATCGGAAATGAGCTTGCGGTTTCTAGCACTTCTCACAATAATGAGGGAAGGATGATCTTTACTCTTTGCAAACGAGCACAGATAACGAATTTCTTCAAAACTCGGTAGGCGATCAAGAGTTCTTCTAAACAAAACACATAACCCCGTCAAGATGGCATAGCCATTGGGATGAAGTTGAAACGGAGAGATTGTCAACCGAAGGAGAAGAGTTCGAAGGAAGTCGTTAAAAGGAGGAATCGCCCCACTTAAGCACATTTGGCGATTGACTGCAACAAAACTATAGGGAGGATTGTCAGCAGTATCACTTGGCCCAGGGAGAAGAACATCACTTTCAGCAAAGCCAAATTGAGTGCGCAGCTGGATAAACGCTCTCGAAGTTAGAATAGTCGAGGTTCTCTCCGGAGGATTCTCTATGGGAACAGCTATCGGAAAAGTTTCTTCCTCTTGAGTTACCACTTCTTCTTCTCGGTGGGAAGTCATTCTACATAAATAACTGGGTATTCAAACATGAAGGTGCACGTTTCCTAAAGTGTGTGAAGTGTTGTGTAAAATCAATCAAGCGGTAAACAAATGTAATTGGAATAAAAGCTAGCAAGCATTTGTCAGTTATAAAGTCCAAGATTCATTGTTTTAATATGCAAGTGTAATGTTGATGCAAACAAATCGGTTTAAGTTAGCGATGCTTTGCATTAATACTTCACTTCAGTTGAATGGTTCACAGCGTTTCATACAATGTATTTAAATTGATTACTTTATGTCAGCTAATCTGTCATTTGATGTGGGCAGTCAATGGCAATATATTCGCCTTGGTCTTTGTGATTGTTGTTTTCAGCAGGTTGTTAACCTATGAGACAATGTGGTCTATGAAGTAAAGCAACAAGGTTAAAATGATCCAAAATTTAAGCTGTTTAGCACAGTAGATCAAGTTAAGAATTCAAATTGGAACTATGCTTTTAAGTGGGAATTCGAGTTGGGCATCTAAGTGTTAAATCGGCTGCGACCCAAGGAATTTCTCGCGAGTTAAGGTTAGGTTTCTGGTTCCTTAAAGAGGCAGTTCTTTAGGTCGTGGAGGATAGTAAGAGAGGAAGGCTCTGGTTCAAGAAGTGGTGTGAAATTCTCTAAGTGTTAACTCGACAACGGTCTAAGTGTTAACTCGGCAGCAGTTTAAGTGTTAACTAGGCAGCGGTTTAAGTGTCAACTCGGTCACGGGTTGAAGGCTTAACTCGGCTATGATTGAAGGCTTAACTCAGCTACGATTGAAGGATTAACTCGGCCACAGTTTTAAAGCTTAAATCAGTAGAAGATTAGATCGGCAGATTCTCCCAAGAATTAATTCGGCTACGATCTAAGGGTAAGGTCGGCCAAATGTTAAGCTACCCAAATTCACTGAGTCGCTTTCGGACTAACATCTCACTACATTCAACCCGTTAACCCAATAACCATTCCATCAACAGCCGCCTTCATTCACGTAATCCAATCACCCAATAAAACAATTTGAAATTGTTACAGATCCGATGTCCTGCCATCAAAGACCATCGAGCCTGAGGCGATAAGCCACCTTCATTGTATCAACGATCATCTCAAGCAACCTAAACTTCATCAATTACGAAAACAATGGTATTCTTGATGGAGCATCACGCAAAGAGGCGATTCGTGTTCGAGCGACAGGATTCATGAATCGACAGTAATCTACAATCGAAAGAGGAATAGAATCACTTACGCAATGGATGGTAGAGGTTATCGGTGATTAGTTGGAAGGAAATCGCTTCTAGGAACTTGAGAATACTTTAATGGCGGAATCAGGCAAGAGAGTAAGTGACGAAGAAAGAGGAAGAGAGTCAACTTATACCCTGCGGTGGAGGACTTGGAGCAATGCATATGGTCTAACTGTTAGTTTACATACGACCTACCGACCTAAGAAGGGATGGGTTAAGGGCTATCGAAGCACACGACCTAACATTTAGGCGTATACTTCAAGGGGCAAATGTTAACTCCGCCTCGACCATGACTTACCGATCTAGTGCATCAAGAGGTTCCGACCTAACAGTTAGAAGCATGCCGACTTAAGGCTTAACAGGGGTACCGACCTAAGGCCTAAGGGGTATGCCGACCTAACATTCAACGTAGATACCGACCTAACTGCCTTATCAGGGAGACCGACTTAAGGGTTTGAGAGGCATACCGACTCAAGAAATACCGAGTTAAGGCTAAAACAGTGGACGACCTAACGTGGGTACTGGCTTAAGACTCAGAGGATGCCGACTTAATGGGAAGGCCGACCTAAGGCCTAAAAGAGATGCCAACTCAGTGACTTGACCGAGTTACCGATCTAATGTTTTACCAAGCTGGCGACCTAGAATAGTTGCCGACCCAAGTCACAACCGATTTAGGACCAATGTTAGCTCGTTCACGACTCAAGAAAAGGAAGATGAGTTCAATGCAGCTACTCAGCACAGCAGCCTCTTAACTCGTGCACGATTCAGCTCCCAGTTATCTCGGTCACGACTCACGACCTAATTTGAGTCGTGAACGACTTAAAGCTATTAAATGCAAACCCGAGGCCATATTACTAAGAAGGGGTGGTGCTGACTCGGAGGCGACCTAGGACTTGTGCAAGTGAACTCTTGTGAAGCCATGAAGGGGCCAGATGGACCGGCCACGACTCATA
Source organism: Allium cepa (assembly GCA_030765085.1). NCBI lineage: Eukaryota > Viridiplantae > Streptophyta > Magnoliopsida > Asparagales > Amaryllidaceae > Allium > Allium cepa. Next base: position 964,571,231 of record CM060928.1, read on the forward strand.
TTAAGTCGGCTACGACTTAACTTAAATCGGCCACGACTTAGGACTTGGCAATAATTCCAGACCGAAACTCTCTATAAATAGGCAACCACCTCCAACATTCAAAGGACTTTTGGCACATCCTCTTCATACACCGTTACCTTGCTGCATTGAGAACTTCATCAACACTTAGAGCTTTCAAGATTAGAGGAATACATCAAAGAAATTCACGAAGAAACCACACATCTTCAACATGAATTTAAGGACTTTAATCGACATTGAAGCTTAAGAGTTGTTCCAAATCACTTGTAACTTGAAGCATATTGTACTTGAGAAGAATTGTATCAGCTTGTAACGGGATTATTAATAAAAGTACTTAGAGTGGACGTAGGCTATACCCTTAAGCCGAACCACTATAAAATTGTTGTTGTTTACTGCTTTTCTGCTATTACTTGCTTGTAATTCTTTCCCGATCTATCGGGTGGTGCTTTCACAACTACACTTCACACACCGGGGTGTTAGCGTTCACATTTTAGCGTTAACACTATCTGTACAAAGGAGACTCTGCCAAAATTTTCCATATATTTTGGGCTTAGAAATTTTTTGAAAATGTTTCCAAACTTTATTAATTTAAGTATAAAAAGATTTAATGGCTATACATTTGTATATTTTATCTAAATCAATTAATTTTGAAAAATATAATTGTTTATAAAGTTAATGTTTTGAATAAGAAATATTGATTTCATAATTCTTCTTTTCCATCCTTTTTCCTTTTCGGGGACGAAAAGTTTTGAGTGGGGGCGAGTGTAACGACCCGTGAATTTCGGTAATTAAATTTGCCATATTTATAAGATTTTGGAAAGAAATTTAAAAGAAATATAATTGTTATAATTTGTAATGCATTAAATGTTAAGAATTAACCAATTAAATATTTTATTGCTTAAAATGGACTTAATTAAAAATGTTGAATTAAATGAAATCCTATTTATTGGAACCTCATTTATTGCTAATGGAAAAGTATAATAAATGAGTTATTGCAAGAAATGGAAAGTTGAATAGAATTCTAATGAATGATAATAATGGAAAAGATTTTTACCTGTGTATAAATTGAATATGAGAGAGGAAAGTATTTAATTGATTTATGTAATAAACCATTGTTAACGGTAATTAGAATAAATTAAGGAAGTATGTTAACATAAATTAATTATTAATAACTTAAAAGGACTTCCAACCAATTCAAGTTAAATGTTACACTTGGTTATAAATTGAATATAAGAGAACTAATATAAATATTGAATAAATTTATGGAATAGTTTGTAATAAATGGTAATTAAGTAAAACCAGTGTTATGTGAGTAATTATAATATTGGGGTGTAAATAATGAACCTATAAAAGTGTGATTTAGAGTTAATGACAATATTTATCGTACGTTACTTATTTTATTGGTTGTTAAGTTTAATTTGTAATCAATTTCAATTAATTCACTAAATTATTGCAGTTAATGTGGAATAAATTGGTAAGTGAGAAATGTTGGATTCAATAAGATGTAACCAAGGTTCATAATAGGATGATTGATGTAATAAAAAGGCGTGAAACCAAGTGAATCAATTTATTTAGAATAGTTAATCGTAATTAATGGATATAATTTGCTAAGATATAATAAATGGAAATAGGAAGGTTATTAACTAAGGAAGAAATATGTAATAATTGCATTTATTTGTAAGTGGATGAAATTTATTTCTGTATTAATTGAATAGTGGGATAAGATGATTATTGTTAATGTGATAGAGTAGGCCAATAAAAATTCTTCCCATAAATTGATAATCGATTCAATAATGTAATATTATCCATGATAGGGCAATTAGATTTATGATAGAATGGGAAGTCTAATAAATGGAAATATTGAAAATAAAATTTGTAATTTCTAAATTTTGAAAATTTGAAGCAAGGGTAGTAATTATTGTAATATTTAGATGAGAGTCAATTAGAACTTAATAAACCTTAATGTATATTAATGAGAACTGTGGCAATAGTGCAAAACTTTAATCATTTACTCATTCATTAATGCATTGAATTAAGTCTCAATCAAATAGCAACATTTGGCTTGTTATTAATAGCTTTTGAGTGGAAATAAAACGTTAATGATAACAAGTATTTTAAGATTAACCATCTATTTAGTATATTAAATTATAACTGATAATCAATTGCAATAAATAAAAATAATTATTACATTAACGTTAATTGAAGTAATATTTGAAATTTATGTCAATTCCATTTATAATATAACTATGGGTTGATGTAGCATTGTAAATCAAGATATATTAATTTATTTGAATATAAAGAATTAAGGTAATTGAGTTTTGCAATTAAGTAAAATTAAACATTTATTATTACGTTAATTGAAAATTTAGTTGCAATTGAAATTTTTTACGTATGTTAATTTCATCCATTTGGCAATAATGGATTGAATAATAAGAACGAAGATTTAATTCAATGAAATTTTTGGAAACTTAATTGATAATTGCTAAATTTAATAAAATTGAAAATCTGACACCGAAATGGGAAGTTAATCAACTTTGAATTGGCTTTTAATTGATTTGAAACATTTTAAATGATTGAGATAATAATAAAGGTGAGAAAATTTGTTAAAATTAAGATTTAAAAAAATTATGAATTTTAATTTATTTAATTAATATAAAAGTAGCCATTTTGGCCACTGACTCGAATTTCGACGAAACCAGTTTCATCGGATCCGTAACAGTGAATTATAATAGTGTTACAAGTTTTGTAGCGATCGGACTTGTCGTTTGATCGTACGGCCTCGAAACGCCTTGAAATTTATGCAATTGAAATTAATTGAAATCAATTTTGAATATATTGATTTCAGCATAACTTTTTCATACGATGAAATTTGGAGGCGAAACTGTTTTCCATCACATTTAAAATATTTTTAAACACCTATTTTGATATATGGGTTTACCCAATTTCGTTCCGGGGTCAGAACGGGCTTTTTGGCCACGTTAGCGTTAGCACGTACATCTATCAACCCAATCCATATATTTATTTCAATTTGCCTATAAATACCATGCTAAACCCTAGCCTCCGTCTATTTTCATGTATCTACACGAAAAATATTCATGAACCCTTCCTCAATGGATGCAAACCCTAGATCCAAATACAATTGCAAATCAAATCAAAAGCTAAAATTTCATAGTCCTTAGAAAAATCTAAAAAAAAATATGTTGAAGCTCTCGACGAGCGTAATTCAATGGTGTGATTCGTTTTTCAATTCGAGTTATCGTTTGCTCACAAATTTAAGGTTTATCCACGGTCGCTCATCATCGCCGCGATAAAATTCGTCGGATCGAGAAACCCTTTCTAGGTTTTGGAGAGGAAGCCGAGGGGATTTCATCTATATGGTTTGTGTCGTGAATTAACGGCTGGATCGAGCTATTTAATTCGATTAGGGTTTCAATTCTCGGTGGCGGCTACTGACTCTTGGTGGGGGTCGGACTTCGGCGGTAGGTAGAAGAGGCATTGGCGAGCTTGGAGGCGACGTCGGCGGGGCGTATGGAGGTCGAAGGCATTGGATTTAGCAAGGCGTTGACGGTCGTTCTACAGTGTTCGCGTGTGCTTCAGTGGGTTCTGGGAATCTTTTGCATGACTTACGTGGGGAGATAAGGAAGGGATGACGTGGCATATAAAGGGTGAGATGTGTCCACTTTTTTTTTTTAAATTTGTAATTCAATTGCAATTTTCGCTACATATTTCACATACAAACTCCATTTTACGTGCGGTTTCTTTTGTTAGGATCGTATTGAAATTCCGAACTTGGTGACGCTGGTTTGGACGAATTCTGAGACGGTCAAATTTTTGGGTTTAAATTGGATTTAAATTCAATCTAAATTCAAAAAGGTGAGTGTTTTAACCCACTCACAACTTCTAAGATTTCTTATGTTTGTTAAATTGATTTATGATGTGTTTAGAAATTTATTTATATCTGTTTGGCATATATTTCATCATTATCTCACTAAATTTGAATTCATATGATTTACTTGTTATGTAATTCATTTTTGCATATAAACTACCAGTTAAAATTTTAGTTAAATTTATTATTGCATATAAACTGCTGGTTAAATTTATTTATTTTTGCATATAAACTATAGTTAAACAGTTATTTAATTCATTATTGAAAAATTAACTGTCGGTAATTAATTATTATTTATTGATGTGATTGTTTGAATTGGATGATAAATGGATGAATGTTTGATGATTGATATGATGGATGAATGGATGCTGTATTTATATTGTATAAACCGTAAGTTATTATGCATTTTCATTTTATTTGGGATTGCGGTTTGAAATGATATACAACCGCATTTTTATTTTTAAATTGCGGATTGAAATGATAAATATCTGTATCACTTGACCATAGGATAAAAAATTATATATAGACACCGCGGTATATATATAATTATTTTTGAAATGATTTTCTATGGTTTTGGAAAGAATACGGTTTAATAAATATTAAATTTTGATATATATAGTAAAAATTCTTGGATTTAGCTATGTATAAATTTGTTTCAAATTTTAAAATAAGCTAAATAATGAAGTTGATTTCGTTTATATAATATGGTTAAGAATATTTTTGAAATTCTATTGTATATAGAGTTTATAATGACTCAAATAAAAGTAAGGTTGAAGATAAATGTGAATATGATTTGAATTAAAGTATTTAAGATTTTTTCTCGAAAATTTGTTTTGAAGTGTAATAAATTAAGATTTGAACGGGTATGATCTTATAACTTGATTTTTTTGATTTGAGGATTTAAACGAATATCAAATTTATTTAAAGAATATTATCAAGTAAATTTAATTAAAAGAATACCCTATTATTGAAGTTAAAGGGTTTTACCTGAATAATATTTGTTTAGTAAGTAAATATTTCAAATTTAAATAATAGGAATTGGATTTGATATATATTAAATTATCAAAGAATCCATTTTGAAATACTGGAATATTTAAAGATTGAAATAGATGAACTATAAAGTTTTGAAATATAAAATATTTAAGCTTTGAAATATATGGGAATTAAAATGGTTTATTTCGAGGTTCAAAATTGATATTGGGATTTTATTGTGAAACTTACAGAAGCTGTTTTATTTTATAAAGTAACATAGTATTTGAACCATTAAGTATTAAATTTATGTTTTAAAGCTATGGTTTCAAGGTATATAGATTTGAAAAGGCTATAATTTTTTGGAAAGATATATTTGATATCATATGGATTTGGGTCTTTAAAATATAAAATCGTATTTATATGGTTTGAAAGAGATATTATATTCTGGTTTTAAAGTATAAATTATTTTGAAATGACCGCGGTGTTATAATAATGATTGGTTGTTGAAGAGACTGGGATCAGAAGTTGTCGTACTCTCTACCAACCCCAAAAACCACTTTAACAACCGTGTACGCGGTGGAGATTCCAGAATGAAGTAGGTTGGTGGCGGCGTTTCCTATAAGGTAAATACATGGACCCAACTCCTGTGAGTTGGCATAAGGTGGCTAAAACAGGAGCAGGCCAAGGGGGTTAGCGCCCTTTATCGGACACTCCTCTTCGATACTATACTCTGACTTTGGATTGATTCTATGGCCATCCTTATTTTTCTTGATTTTAGGGGAGTTTGTTCGAGGTGGGCGTTAGCTGCGGCTATGCGTTTCCACCAGCCCGGATAGCAATTGGTATATCTACCCTGGCATTGCCTAGCTATGCCGTGTCACCTACCCTAGCGCGCCTTATACGATTTTGTTTTGTACCATGGGAATATATTTTGTGTTAAGGGCTATATGCGTAACCCCTTAACGCTATTTAAAAGTAAGTTTATTTTACAAATAGACACTATTATAATAGCGAAATATACTACATAGTACATAGTTTAACGGATCCTTAAGAGATGTGAATCCCGAGCATCTTTTAAGTTACTGCACTCATATTTATTCCTGTTGATTTAACTTACATAAGATATTTTAGTCCTGACTCGAGTGTTTTGTCTTTTCAATTCGCTCGGGTCAGTCCGAGCGTTTCAGGATTTGAAGATTTGGCTCTGAAGGACGGAGACAAAGATTTGTATTATTATTATTTATATTATTGCACTACACTCATACTGTTCCGCTGCATTATTATTGGTATGTGTAACTCTGATATGTATTATATGAATATAATCAAATGTTTTGTAAACAGCTTTATAAACTTTATATTTGATTATTATATTTTATCCTTCTGCCTTGAGATTCTGTTTTGTTTTTATTTCTTTCTTGTTTTTTTATTTACCCCATAACAATCCGCCTTTCTGTATGGTTTTTATTGGCACGTGTGTCGATTTAAAGCGTGCGAAAAGGCGGGATGTTACAAGTTGGTATCAGAGCTTTGGTTTAGCGATAAACCTAAGCTTTGTGGGGTTTGACTCTTTACTAATAGGGTAGTAATACCCTATGGGAGTCGCTGAGCGTATATATGAGAGAGCGTACTTGTTAGTGTTATAAAAAGCTTTTAATATTGTGTTAATCTGTTCCGTTTTGTATTTATAAATTCTGGTTGATGCATGGGACGCTGTGACATCAATAGGGATTTCTAAACACTTAATAGGACAGACCGACATAATATTTGTTTAAATATAGGTGAATGAAATAATTTTGCCTATGATAATTTTTTTAATGATATATATATATATATATATATATATTTGGTTGCAATATTTTTTTGGTTGTTAGGTAATGAAATTTATAAATAACGATGAAATAAGATTGGAAATAAAATAAATCAAATTGGAAATTTTAGAACTTAAGTTCCGGGGTTTTGAAAATTTCTTTCAAATGATTTTGGAATATAATAATAATATTTTAGAAATATTTTCTGATATAGAATATTTCAATATAAATTTGAAAGTATGGTTTTAAAGAAATTCTGGAAAGAAAAAAGTTGTACTCCCCTCTCTGTCGCTGGAAAATAATTTCGGCGATGAGTGCATGCATCATCGATGCTCATTTTCGAGTTTCGAAGTGGGAAGGCCACTGCAGTAATGTTACTGCAGATTAATGTTGATAAACAAATATAAAATTTTAAATTGTTCTAAATACAATTTGATATATAAAGTGTAAGTATATACATTTATCCGTTATTTTAAAATGATTTTTGAATAAAACCCGGTATTTAAATTCTTAAGTTTCCATTAATTAATAGCTCAATTACTGTAGTGAATTGGAACGTAGGTAATTAATAAATTGAAACTTCTAATGGAAATAAGTTTAAGAAGGATTGAAGTTATTTATTATAAAATGAATGGAAAGATGAATACAATAAATAAATAATATTAAGAGTGGAAAAAATTGAATCACCTTAATATATTAGAAATTGATGTTATAGAGTTATAAACTTAAGTTGAAATTGAAGTATTTCTAAAATTTAGTATAATAGAAATGTAAACACTAAATAATTAAATCAAATTTGAGAAATGAATGTAAGGCAAATAAATAAATGAATGAAATGAAACTAAAAGTTTGTTAGAAATAAATGTAAATTAAAAAGATAAATCCTTGTGTAAATAAAAATGGAAATCAAACAACAAATGTATGAAAATAAAATTAATAAAAAGTTAATTTGATTTGTTGGTTGGAATTGTTATTGTTTGGTTTATGGTTGGTTGGGTAAGGAAATTTAAAATTGTTTGGATGAATGTTCCATCTAAGACTGTTGAGTAAATGATGCACTTGATAGTTTATTTTTCATTCTGTACAATTTAAAGTTTTGAACACGAACAACTATTTGTTGTTTGATATGAATGAATGATTGATTTTACGATTGTATGTCTTGTTGCAAGTTTTTGATGTTGTCTTAATTTTTTTATTGATGGATGTTTGTGGTTGAAATCATTTTAATATTTCATTTTATATAATTGTAACTTTAATTGGATTATATAAGTGAAGTGCAGGTTATGGAAGAAATTGCTATTGCAGTTGGTTCTGTAATATAAGCGTAAACCGCCCGACAAATAGGTACGTTTTCGTGTTACGGTTTATAGCGCTATTTTATATATTTTTCTTTGTTGGGATATTATATTTTGGATAATATATATGATATTTTGTTATATTTGATATTATATTTTCTCCCGAGCCTCTCCGTACAAAGGAGACTCTGCCAAAAAATTTCGTATATTTTGGGCTTAGAAATTTTTTGAAAATGTTTCCAAACTTTATTAATTTAAGTATAAGAAGATTTAATGGCTATAAATTGGTATATTTTATCTAAATCAATTAATTTTGAAAAATATAATTGTTTATAAAGTTAATGTTTTGAATAAGAAATATTGATTTCATAATTCTTCTTTTCCATTCTTTTTCATTTTCGGGGACGAAAAGTTTTGAGTAGGGGCGAGTGTAACGACCCGCGAATTTCGGTAATTAAATTTGCCATATTTATAATATTTTGGGAAGAAATTTATAAAGAAATATATTGTTATAATTTTAATGCAGTAAATGTTAAGAATTAACCTATTAAACATTATATTGCTTAAAATGGACTTAATTAAAAAGGTTGAATTAAATGAAATCCTATTTATTGGAACCTCATTTATTGCTAATGAAAAAGTATAATAAATGAGTTATTGCAAGAAATGGAAAGTTGAATAGAATTCTAATGAATGATAATAATGGAAAAGATTTTTACATGTGTATAAATTGAATATGAGATAGGAAAGTATTTAATTGATTTATGTAATAAACCATTGTTAACGGTAATTAGAATAAATTAAGGAAGTATGTTAATATAAATTAATTATTAATAACTTAAAAGGAATTCCAACCAATTCAAGTTAAATGTTACACTTGGTTATAAATTGAATATAAGAGAACTAATATAAATATTGAATAAATTTATGGAATAGTTTGTAATAAATGGTAATTAAGTAAAACCAGTGTTATGTGAGTAATTATAATATTGGGGTGTAAATAATGAACCTGTAAAAGTGTGATTTAGAGTTAATGACAATATTTATTATACGTTACTTATTTTATTTGGTTGTTAAGTTTAATTTGTAATCAATTTCAATTAATTCACTAAATTATTGCAGTTAATGTGGAATAAATTGGTAAGTGAGAAATGTTGGATTCAATAAGATGTAACCAAGGTTCATAATAGGATAATTGATGTAATAAAAAGGCGTGAAACCAAGTGAATCAATTTATTTAGAATAGTTAATCATAATTAATGGATATAATTTGCTAAGATATAATAAATGGAAATAGGAAGGTTATTAACTAAGGAAGAAATATGTAATAATTGCATTTATTTGTAAGTGGATGAAATTTATTTCTATATTAATTGAATAGTGGGATAAGATGATAATTGTTAATGTGATAAGAATAGGCCAATAAAAATTCTTCCCATAAATTGATAATCGATACAATAATGTATTATTATCCATGATAGGGCAATTAGATTTATGATAGAATGGAAAGTCTATTAAATGGAAATATTGAAAATAAAATTTGTAATTTCTAAATTTTGAAAATTTGAAGCAGGGGTAGTAAATATTGTAATAATTAAATGAGAGTCAGTTAGAACTTAATAAACCTTAATGTATATTAATGAGAAATGTGGCAATAATGCAAAACTTTAATCATTTACCTATTCATTAATGCATTGAATTAAGTCTCAATCAAATAGCAACATTTGGCTTGTTATTAATAGTTTTTGAGCGGAAATAAAACGTTAATGATAACAAGTATTTTAAGATTAACCATCTATTTAGTATATTAAATTATAACTGATAATCAATTGCAATAAATAAAAATAATTATTACATTAACGTTAATTGAAGTAATATTTGAAATTTATGTCAATTCCATTTATAATATAACTATGGGTTGATGTAGCATTGTAAATCAAGATTTATTAATTTATTTGCATATAAAGAATTAAGGTAATTGAGTTTTGCAATTAAGTAAAATTAAACATTTATTATTACGTTAATTGAAAATTTAGTTGAAATTGAATTTTTTTTCGTATGTTAATTTCATCCATTTGGCTATAATGGATTGAATAATAAGAACGAAGATTTAATTCAACGAAATTTTTGGAAACTTAATTGATAATTGCTAAATTTAATAAAATTGAAAATTTGACACTGAAATGGGAAGTTAATCAACTTTAAATTGGATTTTGATTGGTTTGAAACATTTTAAATGATTGAAACATAATAAAGATGAGAAAATTTGTCAAATTTAAGATTTTAAAAAAAAATTATGAGTTTTAATTTATTTAATTAATATAAAAATAGCCATTTTGGCCACTGACTCGGATTCCGACGAAACCAGTTTCATCGGATCCGGTGAATTATAATAGTATTTCAAGTTTCGTAGCGATCGAACTTGTCGTTTGATCGTACGGCCTCGAAACGCGTTGAAATTTATGCAATTGAAATTAATTGAAATCAATTTTGAAAATATTGATTTCAGCTTAACTTTTTCATACGATGAAATTTGGCGGTGAAACTTTTTCCATCGCGTTTAAAATATTTTTAAACACCTATTTTGATATATGGGTTTACCCAATTTCGTTCCAGGGTCAGAATGAACTTTTTGGACCACGTTAGCGTTAGCACGTACATCTATCAACCCGATCCATATATTTATTTTAATTTGCCTATAAATACCATGCTAAACCCTAGCCTCCGTCTATTCTCATTTATCTGCGCGAAAAAAATTCATCAACCCTTCCTCAATGGATGCAAAACCTAGATCCAAACACAATTGCAAATCAAATCAAAAGCTAAAATTTCATAGTCCTCAGAAAAATCTAAAAAAATATATGTTGAAGCTCTCGACGAGCGTAATTCAATGGTGTAATTCGTTTTTCAATTCGAATTATCGTTTGCTCACAAATTTAAGGTTTATCCACGGCCGCTCATCATCGCCGCGATAAAATTCGCCGGATCGAGAAACCTTTTCTAGGTTTTGGAGAGGAAGCCGAGGGGATTTCATCTATATGGTTTGTGTTGCGAATTAACGGCTGCATCGAGCTATTTAATTCGATTAGGGTTTCAATTCTCGGCGGCGGCTACTGACTCCTGGTGGGGGTCGGACTTCGGCGGCAGGTAGAAGAGGCATTGGCGACCTTGGAGGCGACGTCGACGGAGCGTATGGAGGTCGAAGGCGTTGGATTTAGCAAGGCGTTGGCGGTCGTTCTACACTGTTCGCGTGTGCTTCAGTGGGTTCTGGAAATCTTTTGCGTGACTTGCGTGGGGAGATAAGGAAGGGATGGCGTGCCATATAAGGGGTGAGATGTGTCCACTTTTTTTTTAAATTTGTAATTCAATCGCAATTTTCGCTACATATTTCACATACGAACTCCATTTTACATGTGGTTTCTTTTGTTGGGATCGTATTGAAATTCCAGACTTGATGACGCTAGTTTGGACGAATTTTGAGACGGTTAAATTTTTGGGTTTAAATTGGATTTAAATTCAATCTAAATTCAAAAAGGTGAGTGTTTTAACCCACTCACAACTTCTAAGATTTCTTATGTTTGTTAAATTGATTTATGGTGTGTTTAGGAATTTATTTATAGTTGTTTGGCATATATTTCATCATTATCTCACTAAATTTGCATGCATATAATTTACTTGTTATTTAATTCATTTTTGGATATAAACTGCCAGTTAAAATTTTAGTTAAATTTATTATTGCATATAAACTGCTAGTTAAATTTATTTATTTTTGCATATAAACTACAGTTAAATAGTTATTTAATTCATTATTGAAAAATAACTGTCAGTAATTAATTATTATTTATTGATGTGATTGTTTGAATTGGATGATAAATTGATGAATGTTTGATGATTGATATGATGGATGAGTGGATGCTGTATTTATATTGCATAAACTGCAAGTTATTATGCATTTTCATTTTATTCGGTATTGCGGTTTGAAATGATATACAACCGCATTTTTATTTTTAAATCGCGGATTGAAGTGATAAATATCTGTATCACTTGACCATAGGATAGAAAATTATATACAGACATCGCGGTATATATATAATTATTTTTGAAATGATTTTCTATGGTTTTGGAAAGAATACGGTTTAATAAATATTAAATTTTGATATATGTAGTAAAAATCCTTGGATTTAGCTATGTACAATTTTTTTGAATTTTAAAATAAGCTAAATAATGAAGTTGATTTCGTTTATATAATATGGTTAAGAATATATTTGAAATTCTATTGTTAGAGTTTATAATGACTCAAATAAAAGTAAGGTTGAAGATAAATGTGAATATGATTTGAATTAAAGTATTTAAGAATTTTTCTCGAAAATTTGTTTTAAAGTGTAATAAATTAAGATTTGAACAGGTAGGATCTTGTAACTTGATTTTTTTATTTGAGGATTTAAACGAATATCAAATTTATTTAAAGAATATTATCAAGTAAATTTAATTAAAAAATACCCTGTTATTGAAGTTAAAGGGTTTTACCTGAATAATATTTGTTTAGTAAGTAAATATTTCAAATTTAAATAATAGGAATTGGATTTGATATATATTAAATTATCAAAGTATCCATTTTGAAATTGTGGAATATTTAAAGATTGAAATAGATGAAATATAAAGTTTTGAAATATAAAATATTTAAGCTTTGAAATATATGGGAATTAAAATGGTTTATTTGGAGGTTCAAAATTGATATTCGGATTTATTGTGAAACTTAAAGAAGCTGTTTTATTTTATAAAGTAATATAGTATTTGAACCATCAAGTATTAATTTTATGTTTCAAGGCTATGGTTTCAAGGTATATAGATTTGAAAGGCTATGATTTTTGGAAAGATATATTTGATATCATATGGATTTGGGTCTTTAAAATATAAAATCGTATTTATATGGTTTGAAAGCGATATTATATTCTGGTTTTAAAGTATAAATTATTTTGAAATGACCGTGGTGTTATAATAATGATTGGTTGTTGAAGAGACCGGGATCGGAAGTTGTCATACTCTCCGCCAACCCCGAAAACCACTTTAACAGCCGTGTACGCGGTGGAGATTCCAGAATGAAGTAGGTTGGTGGCGGCGTTTCCTATAAGGTAAATACGTGGACCCAACTCCCATTAGTTGGCATAAGGTGGCTAAAACATGAGCAATTCTCGGGCCAAGGGGGTTAGCGCCCTTTATCGGACACTCCTCTTCGATACTATACTCTGACTTTGGATTAATTTGATGGCCATCCTTATTTTTCTTGATTTTGGGGGAGTTTGTTCGAGGTGGGCGTTAGCTGCGGCTATGCATTACCACCAGCCCGGATAGCAATTGGTATATCTACCCTGGAATTACCTAGTTGTGTCGTGTCACCTACCCTAGCGCGCCTTATACGATTTTTTTTATACCATACCTATGGAGTGCCCTCTGACAATGCCCAGTACGGGGAAGATTACGGTACTGTATAGACTATGGGAATTTATTTTGTGTTAAGGGCTATATGGGTAACCCCTTAACGCTATTTAAAAGTAAGTTTATTTTACAAATAAACACTATTATAATAGCGAAATATACTACATAGTAAATAGTTTAACGGATCCTTAAGAGATGTGAATCCCGAGCATCTTTTAAGTTACTGCACTCATATTTATTCCTGTTGATTTAACTTACATAAGATGTTTTAGTCCTGACTCGAGTGTTTTGTCTTTTCAATTCGCTCTGGTCAGTCCGAGCGTTTCAGGATTTGAAGATTTGGCTCTGGAGGACGGAGACGAAGATTTGTATTATTATTATTTATATTATTGCAATACACTCATACTGTTCTGCTGCATTATTATTGGTATGTGTAACTATGATATGTATTATATGAATATAATCAAATGTTTTGTAAACAGCTTTATAAACTGTATATTTGATTATTATATTTTATCCTTCCGTTGTGAGATTCTGTTTTGTTTTTATTTCTTTCTTTTTTTTTATTTACCCCATAACAATCCGTCTTTCCGTATGGTTTGTATTGGCACGTGTGTCGATTTAAAGCGTGCGAAAAGGCGGGATGTTACAACACTGGTGTCAAGAATAGAATCGGAATCTCTAAAGCATTTCCATAGTTGAGAATGATGGAATACGTCATGAATAGCGGAAAATTGAGCCGGTAATAAAAGATGATAAGCCACGGAACCAATGCGTTCGGTGATGGAAAATGGGCCATTACATCGAGGTGCTAATTTTCCCGAATGACTGAAACGCACGACACCCTTCATCGGTGATACATGAGTAAATACCAAATCAGACAATTCTATTCCTTCTTCGGTTATAGGCATAAGATTTTTGTCCACTTTGAGTTTCTTTCATCCTATAACGAATAAGGTCAATCTTTTCTATAGAATTACGAATAAAATCTAGACATAAAACTAGCTTCTCACCGGCTTCAAGCCAACACGAAGGAGATCGGCATGGTCTTCCGTAGAGTGCCTCGAAAGCTTCCATACCAATGCTACATTGGAAGCTATTATTATTATAAAACTCAATAAGAGAAATATGATCTTTCCAACTTCCACCAAAATCAAGAACACATGCACGAAGAAGATCATGAAGAGTTTGACTCACACGCTCGGTTTGTATACCAGATTAAAGATGATAAGCGGTGCCAAAATTAAGCTTCATTCCCAAAGCTTTTTGAAAACCTTTTTAAAAACCACTAGTAAACAATGGATCACGATCGCTAACAAAAGAGTAGGAACTCCATGCAATTTAACAATTTCTTTAACATAGAGTTTAGCTAAAAGAGGTACGGTCCAGAACATAGAGTTTAGCCAAAAGAGGTACGGTCCAGTTGGACCGAATGGGAAGAAAACGGGCGGATTTTATAAGTCTATCTACTATCATCCATAAACTGTCATGACCCGAAAGAGAACAGGGAAGACCGTCAATAAAGTCCATGGAGACTTGATCCCACTTCCAAACCGGAATGTCCAAAGGTTGCAATAACCCACCGGACTTTTGATGCCCGGCCTTTGCGAGTTGGCAAGTCATGCAACACTTAATAAAGTTAGCAATATCATATTTCATTCCATCCCAATAATAAAGTTGTTTCATGTCCACATACATTTTACTACTACTGAGATGAATGGTAAATTTAGAACGACGAGAATCTTCTAAAATGTCTTAATGAAGATCACTAATATTAGGCACAATAAGTCTACCAAATTTTTGAACGCCTCCACGAGCATCAATATCAAAGTCTCTCAGACCATCAACCTTATTTTTATCCCTACAACCTTGGCTAAGATGAGCCAATTCGGGGTCGTGCTTTTGAGCTTCAAGAATGTGGACAAAGTCTCGAGATCATTCCATTTGGATATCATCATGGAAACAACCGCTTGTTGCTTACAACTAAGGGCATCGGTAACACGATTTCCCTTTCCGGGAGTATAAAGAATATCAAGATCCCACGTTTTTAACACAAATTAAGTTCCTTTTGAGAGAACAAATACTTCAAATATTTATGATCGGTGTAGGGAACAAATTTTTCTCCCAAAAGATAATGATGACAAATTCTAAGTGCGAAAACGATAGCCGCGAGCTCTAAATCATGAGTGGTATATATGGGCTCGACCGGCTTTAATTGCCTAGAAGCTTAAGCGATAAAATTTTCCCTTTGCATGAGAACGACTCCCAAACCAACACGGATAGCATAGGTATAAACAATGAAGTCTTGGTTTCCTTTGTGAATCACAAGAATAGGAGCATCGGGAAGGAGTTCTTTTAATTTCTTAAAAGAAGCTTCACATCTGTCTGACCAAATGTATTTAACTCCCTTCTTTATCAAACTAGTAAGAGGTATGGAAATTTTAGAAAAGTCTTTTATAAAACGACCGTAATAGCCCACCAATCCAAGAAAACTATGGATTTCTGTCACACTCTCCAGCCTCTTTCAATTTTGAATCGCTTCAATCTTCGAAGGATCCACGTAAATTCTGGATTCAGAAATAATATGTCCTAAAAATTTCACATGGGATTGCCAAAAGTGGCACTTAGAAAATTTTGCTTTTAATTGATTGCTCCTAAGGGTTTTCAACACAATTCGAAAATGTTTTTCATGCTCTTCCTTGATTTTAGAATATACAAGAATACCATCTATAAAGATTAGAACAAATCGATCGAGGAAGTCTTTGAAAACTCGATTCATAAGGTCAACGAAATAAGTTGGGGCATTCGTTAAATCAAATGGCATAATAAGCCGTTTATAAGATCCGTAACGAGTACGGAATGACGTCAAAGGAATACTATTCTCTGCAATACAAAGCTGATGAAAACCGATTGTTAAGTCTAACTGTGAAAAGACTCTAGCACCGCTAAGTTGATCGAATAGATCATCAATCTGAGGCAAGGGATATTTATTCTTGATGGTGAGATCATTAAGCTTGCGGTAGTCAACGCAAAGCCTAAGTGTACCATCGGATTTCTTCACGAAGATAACTGAAGCTCCCCAAGGAAAGGAACTAGAACGAATAAACTGTTTCTGCTTCATGTAAGGATAATTGTTTACGCATCTCCTTATTTTCCTTATTGGACATATGATAAGGAGGACGAGTCATAGGTAGAGCTCCAGGGATTAGATTAATTCTGTACTCAATTGCTCGCTTAGGTGATAATCCTAAAACGGGCTCAAATATATTGGAAAATTCACAAACAACGTGAATGGGGGAAATTACATCTTCCTCATCATCACTATCGTCATCATTTGGATTTTGAAAATATAAGGATGCCACCGAATTGGAATCTGAATCTTTAAGAACAACTGAAATCTGCTTAGCAGATTGGGGATGTCGAAGATGGATAGTCCTCTCGAGACATAGGATGTGGGCTTCATAACGATTAAGCTGTAACGACCCCACCGCTATGCCCAGTTTAGCAAAGAACACTACAAGTAATGTCTTCTGCTAATCTGAAGAATTCGGCTAGTTAAGGGCGATCAAATGTGAATATATCTTTATATTAACACTGACACGTCTTATTACCACTTTGAGATCCGAACTGAAAATTTTACATATGCAGTATTAATACAAAGTAATAAACACACCGATTAAAATATTCGGAACAATATTGTAACGATCCTAAATTTTGAACAATTTAAATTGTGAATATTTAATTAATTTTAAATATTTGAATGATAATTTAAATTGAATTTCCAATATAACAATGAAATTGGTGATTAAATTTTAAAATTTAATCTATAAAGAGTTGAATAAAAATTTAAATTTGACTTTGGAGTTGAGATTGAATATTAAATTTATATTTAAAAATTCGGACTAATGACTTAGAAAAATAATTTGGATTTAAGGATTATTACTTACGTAAATAAAAAATTGAATTAAATTTTGATTTGAAGACTGTGAAGTAATTTGAATTGTTCGAGTTTAATATGAAAAACATAATGTAACTATATTGGAGAAATTTTAATAACATAATTTAAACAAGATTTACAAAACAAAGTAAAGAAAATAAATTACACAAAACAAATTGGATTTAAAATGAAAGAAGAAAAAAAAAATAGAAAAATAAACATAGAATGAAAGAAGAAAAATATATAAAAATAAAATAAAATAATAAGAATAAAATAAACATAAAATAAAGAAGAAAAGAACCACTGCCTTTACTTTCAACCCGATACCCGATTCCCTTTATTTCACTTTACCATTTCCATTTTTTAAACCCTAAGCAAAAAAATCACGAAGAGAAAAAAAAAATGGCGGCCACGAATCCTCTTTCGTTCCTTCTTCCTCCGATCGTCTCAACTAGGGCTTGCGATCTAATTTGGGGCTTCATTCTTCGTTCGAGTGTGCTCATTCCCACCTCGGCCGTATTCGATTCGAGATATCGTGAGTTTTCTCACGATTAATTTTATTTCAAGCTTTTAGATTTGTTTGAATTGGGTGTTTGGTTGCATGTTATGATTTGGGGTGTTATTTGCTATCATTTGCTCTGATAATTCGTTTTAAACTGATAAGAACAGAAACAATTTGGAATTTATTTTTAAACTGATAAGAACAGAAACAATTTGGAATTTATTTTTAAACTGATAAGAACAGATGCTATTTAAACTTGGCCTTAAATCTGTCATGCATTAGTGCCTGCATTTACTTTCTTCTCTGATATATGTTATTTGTGCTTGCATGTGTTTATTTGTGAGCAACCCTTTAATCTTAAAGCCTTAGGTTTGTTTGAATATCTATTGTATGTGATGATCTGATTAGTATGATGTTGGGTGATGCCTGTGTGTATATATCTTCTTTATGCATAAAATCTGGAAATAGATATTAAGCCTGAATATGTTTACTTTTGTTTGTGTGCAAACTTAACCTATTACAGCTTGATGTTGGGATTGATTCAAGAAGTAATGTGGTGCAAGAATGATAATGTTGCATGTTTATATAAGTATGTGTGTGTGAAATTGTATGCATGAATGTTACAGGGATGTGTGTCTCTGTTTAAACAAGCTAAAAACAACGTCTGTAAAAATAATAAAGGGAAACCAGTGTCCATGAGTTCAACCTGAAAACAAGCTTCAAAGCATTTCTGTCTTAATGTTTTCTTAATGTTTCAAGAAATTTAAATTTCTGAAATCAAACATCAAGATGCAATTTTCAAAATTTTAAAGTTTCTGGAATAAAAAAAAAACATGAGCATGCAAATCCCTTTCCAGCTTCAAAGGGGATCTCTGCATTTTTAAATGTGAATAAACATCTTTTAAAAACAGTTTTAAATCCTTCATATTTTTGTTCTGGGGCATGAATGTTATAGTGAACAAAATATCAATGTTTGCATGCTTGATTTAAAGATTGAATGCATATTTATTTAACAGTTTGAATACCTGTAAACATGATACTCTTTTCTCATCCATGCTCCAGTTTTATAAAAAAATAAAATAAAATAAATAAATAAGTAAGTTGGAATTTGGTTTAACTTGTTTGAGTTACAGGCTCACACCAGGTTTTAAATCCTTCTCCTCCTCTTTGCTTTTGAAAAAAAAAATTGTAAACAAGCTTAACTTTGGTTTAAGACCTGTTCTATATTTTCAGAAATAAATGAAAGCAAGTTCAAACTTTAGTCTAAACCTGTCTGTAGCTCAATCAAGTGTTGCATTGTTGATCTCTTGAGTTGTTTCACTGCCATACTTGTAGCTTGGTCATTTGTGTATGTTCATGATGCTTTGATGCATTTGCATGTACTCTGTCTTCGAGCTGCTGTGTTGATCACTGAGTTGTTTCACTGGGTTATATCATTGGTCATTTGATGCACTGCCTTGATTTACCTTGTCTCTATTTTGATTCTTGATCATTTCATGTTGGCATTTACTCCATTTTGCATTTGTGCATTGCTGTCATTTGAGTTGGACACTGTTGCATTTCTTGTGGCAGTTGCTATGTTCACATGCTTTCCCATTCACTGTCACACTGTACTTGTTTCACTTGAGTTTTTGTAACTTGTACATGCTGTGTTCATTTGAGTAGCTAGACTTAGTGTGCACTGCATAGTGCATTGTATACTTGGGTTTCACTGCATTTGGTCTGCACTTGTTCATCATGTAGCTTGTTCTCTACATTTACTTGACTGGTCTGCATACATGTGCTTAATTGTTGTTTTGTTGACACTGGTTTGAGCCCTGTTGTCTGCACTTGTATGCTCTCGTGTATTGCCTTTGACATGATTCACTTCATGTTTGTTGCTAGTTTACCTTGAATTACTGCTTCCATTCTGTTCTTATCTGTTGAAGCTTTGAATCTGCTTTGATGATGCCTGAAGTATGATGGGTTAGATGACTGCATGTTTGAATTTACACGTTTTTATGGATGTAAATGTATGAGTATGTATAAATGCATATCTCTGTTGTGAGTCAGGTCCATTTTCTTAAAGAAAATTCAGAGGAAAAAAAAAATTTAAGACAACAGTTCCTGTTTTCAAAAAAAATAAGATGATACCTCACTGTCTCTGTCTATCTGAAATCACCAAGTGAGCAAAACTTCACTTTTCTTATTTTTAGAATGCCTGTGAATAACTTCTAAATAAAAAAAAATTATTAATTAGGTTGCATGCTAGCATGGTTGGATATAAATAAGTATTGTATGTGTATTGATAAAGCTCTGGTGTGAAATGTATTTGTGGGCATGCTGTAACTTTCTCTGTTCTGTTCTGTGGCTTTGGGTATATGAATGTAGAGGACTGTATGTGAATATACCTTGTCCCTGTTGTAACTACAGTTTAGAAACAACATAAATTCTAAAAGTATTGTCCCTGTTGTAACCCTGTTTGGTTGAAGTTCTTTGTTTGGGCTTTGTTCTGGCCCTTGTATCACTGCTTCCATTTGGACTTGTTTTTTTTTACTTGTCATCCTCACTGTGTTGCACTTTTGTGGTCTGTTCACCCATTACTGCATTTGCATTGCTGTTTGGTCATTTTGTATTTCTGAATGGAGCTGTGCACACGTGTTGGCGAGGCAGTGCACATGTGTGTAACTATACGTGTGTACTGCAGCCACACAGGATTGACAAATTTTAAAATTTGAAGTTGTTAATGTGAAAATCCATAATAGATTTAAATTGATTCATGTGATTCGTCATCTCTGTTACCATTTTATTTCAATTCATTGCAAATTTATTTACTTGAATTAAGATTAATCCTGACTCGAGTGTTTTTGTGTTTTGCAATAAACGCTCGGGTCAGATCCGAGTATTTTTACAGCTTGAAGATTTTCTCGTAGCGAAGTTAAATTCGAGGGGGATTAAAGGACTCCACTAAAGTTTTTCAAGAGATTTTTCTTGTACTTAATAAAATAAATTGTTTCCGCTGTATAAATTCAAGTATAATTCATTGTGTAACTCTGATACTTGTATATAAAAGAAAAGTTTATTTATAAAATATATTGTTGTTCTGTGATTCTGTGACTGATTCTGTTTAAATGTTATAAACTAAATAACAATCTGTCATTTTGAACGTTTCTAGTTGGTTTAATTACCGACTAGAGGCGGTCAGAACGGCGGGTCGTTACAAAGTGGTATCAGAGCTTTGGTTTACACAAAGCTTAGTTTATGGCATTTAATATGAATAGTTACTAGAATCACTTTAAAGAAAGTGTTTTCAAATCTAAAGAAGTATAAAAAAAAATTCTTTAAAATAAAGGGTATTTTGAAAATTAGAATCATTTTCAGAGATTCCCCTCTCTAAATTTAGGTTTGCGGCCGTTTCTCTTCGGTGAGGTCTCGTTAGACTTGAGTTTCGATCATTCGGAAACTCATTATCGAATTTTTGAGAGTTATGGAAAATGAAATATGAGTTAAGTGAATTAATGAATTGGTCTAAATTGGTTTAAATCAAATTAGTAAAGGAGATTATAAATCGAAGTTTTATAAATAGAAATGGAATTTCTAAAGATGTTTGTAAATTCCGCAAACGACTTATTTTGATAAGTAAATTGTTGTAACTTATTAAAGGAGTTATATCTATGGTTTTGGACAATAAATGAGATATAAAAGGAGATATGAATCTAATGAAAATTTATAAGAGATTTAAATAGATTCAATGAAGAATTTGAATTTGAATGGGCATGGAAATAAGTTAAGTGGAAAACTTAATATTGGAAATTTGAAGTTGGTTTAAAACCAATATTTTGAAATGTATGCAGAATTCAAACTATGAATTAAGTTGAAGTTGAAAAACTTAAATGAGAATGTTTTTTGGGAAGCAACACTATGAAATGAAGTAATCCATTTTGAAAATGTGTTAAGAATCGAAAGCATAGATTTCAACATTCGTTGTTGAAATAGACGTTTTCGAGAGTAAGAAAGGAAATGGTGGACTATAACACTGTTGTTATAGTAAATGATTTCCAAAAGGAAATGTTTTATTTAGTATTGGGATTTATACATCTATCTTAAATTCGAATCCCTATACTAGTAATTTTGAGTCGTCGTAACGATGTTTTACGCAACATTCGTTTTGACTCAAATAAATGTGTTTAAAAGAATGATTTCCTTAAGAATGGAATATATACTTGATTTTGGTTTAAGTATATCGAATATTTTCAAAATTGTTGAAAATAAATGGATTTGTGAATTACTTATTATTGAATAAGTATGGAAATATTTTCCAATATGAAGTGTAAGGGTTAAAATGTTATCTTTTGAAGATAAATTGAAAAATGAATATTTGAAATTTGTTTCAAATGGCTAAGTGTGAAAATTATATATCTTGTAAAGATATTATTTTGAGAAATTTGAACAGTTAGTTCAACTTGGAAATTTTTCAAAAAGATTGAATCTTGAGTTAAAATTGAGTTTAACTTTGACACCCAAAAACAATGTAAGTTGAACTTTGAATTTTAAATGGATGATTTGGATTGTATGTCTAACGTCGTGAATTGACGACATATCAATTGATCTCTATTAAATATATATCTGTTGGTGGCGGAGAATTTATTCTCTTAGCTTAACACCCTTCTCTGAGACGTACGAGCTCAGAGGTTATATATCGATAGACATCAATTATGTGTTGAGGATTGACGATGTAACGTGAAATCCAAATCGAGTGTAAAGTCGATAATAAATTGGATTATGAATGTGAATTTGGTTTGAGATAACCTTAAAAAATTTCCAAATCGACTTAGAGGAAAATTTTAAATGGATGATGAAATGAAAAAATTTGTGAAACCTCTATTTGTTATGGGTATGAAATGTTGTGGTTTTCATAACGTATATTTGTGAATACGATTAATTCGAAAACCAATTAGTTTGGAAAAGTAATTGCTGTGGAAAACTTATGTAAGTACATGAGTATGATATGTACAAAAATGTGAAATGAAATATTATATATGTATGTATGATATTATGTTTTCCAAATTGAGGATATGGAAAAGTACCTTCCATTTAAACTTTGTGAAGGTTGTTGGAACTCGAGAAGAGTGTCCATTTGAAAATCGTAGCTACGTAGTATTTCAATTAGTTGGAATGACTATTTGTATTTCCATTAGTTGGGTGACCTTTTGTATTTCCATTAGTTGGAATGTCCTTTTGGACTGGTATAGTGTGCTAGTGTAATTCGAGGGGCGAGATGCCTACGGTTACAAGCGATTCCACTGGGATAGTGGCGTAACCGCCGTGTATACCGCGATCTAGTTACACTCGGGTGGTCGCGTAATTTGAGGGGCGTGATGCCTACAGTTACAAGCGATTCCACTGGGATAGTGGCGTAACCGCTGTGTAAACTGCAATCTACAAACCAAAGCGTAATTCGAGGGGCGAGATGCCTACGGTCACGAGCGATTCTACTGGGATAGTAGCGTAACCGCCGTGTGAACCGCGATCTTTGGCAACAACCATGGCGAAATTCAAGGGATGAGATATCCACAGTTACAAGCGACTCTACTGGGATGGTAGCGGAACCGCCGAGTAAACTGTGATCCATGGGGGAATGTGCTTTCCATATCTATTTTTTTTAAAAAGAATTTTTAAAAACTATTTTCACTGGGAATTGAAGCAAGTATATTTAGTACTTGGAGATTGTTAGACTTGCGCCTGGCCAGCGTATGCCTAATGTCTTTAAGAACGACAATAGACTTGTTAAATTTCGAGTTAGCAAGTATTTTCAAACTTTAAATAGAAAATCAATTATCTGAAATTAAAGTGATATAAATTCCAACCTAATAAATTAAGGAAGAGGATTTTTGGAATGTTTTGAAAAGTCCACAGCTTTGGAAAAGTTATACTATGTAAATTTCTTAAATGAAGAAGTTCAAATTTAAAATTTGGGTTTTGTAAGTTGAAAATTTTAGTAAAGATTTTTGTGTCTTGATTGTAGAAAAATAATAGACAAATGAGTTAATAAACAAAGCTAGTGAGATAAAACAAATGGAATGAATCCTATATTCATTTATTTCTAATAAGTTTCGAACTAGATAAAATTGTTAAAATATAAATATTAGTGAAATTTCAACAATCATTTCTCCTTACTTGTAATTTCGGGACGAAATTCTTTTAAGGAGGGGAGATTGTAACGATCCTAAATTTTGAACAATTTAAATTGTGAATATTTAATTAATTTTAAATATTTGAATGATAATTTAAATTGAATTTCCAATATAACAATGAAATTGGTGATTAAATTTTAAAATTTAATCTATAAAGAGTTGAATAAAAATTTAAATTTGACTTTGGAGTTGAGATTGAATATTAAATTTATATTTAAAAATTCGGACTAATGACTTAGAAAAATAATTTGGATTTAAGGATTATTACTTACGTAAATAAAAAAATTGAATTAAATTTTGATTTGAAGACTGTGAAGTAATTTGAATTGTTCGAGTTTAATATGAAAAACATAATGTAACTATATTGGAGAAATTTTAATAACATAATTTAAACAAGATTTACAAAACAAAGTAAAGAAAATAAATTACACAAAACAAATTGGATTTAAAATGAAAGAAGAAAAAAAAATATAATAGAAAAATAAACATAGAATGAAAGAAGAAAAATATATAAAAATAAAATAAAATAATAAGAATAAAATAAACATAAAATAAAGAAGAAAAGAACCACTGCCTTTACTTTCAACCCGATTCCCTTTATTTCACTTTACCATTTCCATTTTTTAAACCCTAAGCAAAAAAATCACGAAGAGAAAAAAAAAATGGCGGCCACGAATCCTCTTTCGTTCCTTCTTCCTCCGATCGTCTCAACTAGGGCTTGCGATCTAATTTGGGGCTTCATTCTTCGTTCGAGTGTGCTCATTCCCACCTCGGCCGTATTCGATTCGAGATATCGTGAGTTTTCTCACGATTAATTTTATTTCAAGCTTTTAGATTTGTTTGAATTGGGTGTTTGGTTGCATGTTATGATTTGGGGTGTTATTTGCTATCATTTGCTCTGATAATTCGTTTTAAACTGATAAGAACAGAAACAATTTGGAATTTATTTTTAAACTGATAAGAACAGAAACAATTTGGAATTTATTTTTAAACTGATAAGAACAGATGCTATTTAAACTTGGCCTTAAATCTGTCATGCATGAGTGCCTGCATTTACTTTCTTCTCTGATATATGTTATTTGTGCTTGCATGTGTTTATTTGTGAGCAACCCTTTAATCTTAAAGCCTTAGGTTTGTTTGAATATCTATTGTATGTGATGATCTGATTAGTATGATGTTGGGTGATGCCTGTGTGTATATATCTTCTTTATGCATAAAATCTGGAAATAGATATTAAGCCTGAATATGTTTACTTTTGTTTGTGTGCAAACTTAACCTATTACAGCTTGATGTTGGGATTGATTCAAGAAGTAATGTGGTGCAAGAATGATAATGTTGCATGTTTATATAAGTATGTGTGTGTGAAATTGTATGCATGAATGTTACAGGGATGTGTGTCTCTGTTTAAACAAGCTAAAAACAACGTCTGTAAAAATAATAAAGGGAAACCAGTGTCCATGAGTTCAACCTGAAAACAAGCTTCAAAGCATTTCTGTCTTAATGTTTTCTTAATGTTTCAAGAAATTTAAATTTCTGAAATCAAACATCAAGATGCAATTTTCAAAATTTTAAAGTTTCTGGAATAAAAAAAAAACATGAGCATGCAAATCCCTTTCCAGCTTCAAAGGGGATCTCTGCATTTTTAAATGTGAATAAACATCTTTTAAAAACAGTTTTAAATCCTTCATATTTTTGTTCTGGGGCATGAATGTTATAGTGAACAAAATATCAATGTTTGCATGCTTGATTTAAAGATTGAATGCATATTTATTTAACAGTTTGAATACCTGTAAACATGATACTCTTTTCTCATCCATGCTCCAGTTTTATAAAAAAATAAAATAAAATAAATAAATAAATAAGTTGGAATTTGGTTTAACTTGTTTGAGTTACAGGCTCACACCAGGTTTTAAATCCTTCTCCTCCTCTTTGCTTTTGAAAAAAAAAATTGTAAACAAGCTTAACTTTGGTTTAAGACCTGTTCTATATTTTCAGAAATAAATGAAAGCAAGTTTAAACTTTAGTCTAAACCTGTCTGTAGCTCAATCAAGTGTTGCATTGTTGATCTCTTGAGTTGTTTCACTGCCATACTTGTAGCTTGGTCATTTGTGTATGTTCATGATGCTTTGATGCATTTGCATGTACTCTATCTTCGAGCTGCTGTGTTGATCACTGAGTTGTTTCACTGGGTTATATCATTGGTCATTTGATGCACTGCCTTGATTTACCTTGTCTCTATTTTGATTCTTGATCATTTCATGTTGGCATTTACTCCATTTTGCATTTGTGCATTGCTGTCATTTGAGTTGGACACTGTTGCATTTCTTGTGGCAGTTGCTATGTTCACATGCTTTCCCATTCACTGTCACACTGTACTTGTTTCACTTGAGTTTTTGTAACTTGTACATGCTGTGTTCATTTGAGTAGCTAGACTTAGTGTGCACTGCATAGTGCATTGTATACTTGGGTTTCACTGCATTTGGTCTGCACTTGTTCATCATGTAGCTTGTTCTCTACATTTACTTGACTGGTCTGCATACATGTGCTTAATTGCTGTTTTGTTGACACTGGTTTGAGCCCTGTTGTCTGCACTTGTATGCTCTCGTGTATTGCCTTTGACATGATTCACTTCATGTTTGTTGCTAGTTTACCTTGAATTACTGCTTCCATTCTGTTCTTATCTGTTGAAGCTTTGAATCTGCTTTGATGATGCCTGAAGTATGATGGGTTAGATGACTGCATGTTTGAATTTACACGTTTTTATGGATGTAAATGTATGAGTATGTATAAATGCATATCTCTGTTGTGAGTCAGGTCCATTTTCTTAAAGAAAATTCAGAGGAAAAAAAAAATTTAAGACAACAGTTCCTGTTTTCAAAAAAAATAAGATGATACCTCACTGTCTCTGTCTATCTGAAATCACCAAGTGAGCAAAACTTCACTTTTCTTATTTTTAGAATGCCTGTGAATAACTTCTAAATAAATAAAAAAATTATTAATTAGGTTGCATGCTAGCATGGTTGGATATAAATAAGTATTGTATGTGTATTGATAAAGCTCTGGTGTGAAATGTATTTGTGGGCATGCTGTAACTTTCTCTGTTCTGTTCTGTGGCTTTGGGTATATGAATGTAGAGGACTGTATGTGAATATACCTTGTCCCTGTTGTAACTACAGTTTAGAAACAACATAAATTCTAAAAGTATTGTCCCTGTTGTAACCCTGTTTGGTTGAAGTTCTTTGTTTGGGCTTTGCTCTGGCCCTTGTATCACTGCTTCCATTTGGACTTGTTTTTTTTTACTTGTCATCCTCACTGTGTTGCACTTTTGTGTTCTGTTCACCCATTACTGCATTTGCATTGCTGTTTGGTCATTTTGTATTTCTGAATGGAGCTGTGCACACGTGTTGGCGAGGCAGTGCACATGTGTGTAACTATACGTGTGTACTGCAGCCACACAGGATTGACAGATTTTAAAATTTGAAGTTGTTAATGTGAAAATCCATAATAGATTTAAATTGATTCATGTGATTCGTCATCTCTGTTACCATTTTATTTCAATTCATTGCAAATTTATTTACTTGAATTAAGATTAATCCTGACTCGAGTATTTTTGTGTTTTGCAATAAACGCTCGGGTCAGATCCGAGTATTTTTACAGCTTGAAGATTTTCTCGCAGCGAAGTTAAATTCGAGGGGGATTAAAGGACTCCACTAAAGTTTTTCAAGAGATTTTTCTTGTACTTAATAAAATAAATTGTTTCCGCTGTATAAATTCAAGTATAATTCATTGTGTAACTCTGATACTTGTATATAAAAGAAAAGTTTATTTATAAAATATATTGTTGTTCTGTGATTCTGTGACTGATTCTGTTTAAATGTTATAAACTAAATAACAATCTGTCATTTTGAACGTTTCTAGTTGGTTTAATTACCGACTAGAGGCGGTCAGAACGGCGGGTCGTTACAAATATATAATATAGACAAATCAGAATCAAAGTCACAGATCACAGTGGAATAATATACATCATCATATATATGCTAGAGTATATGTCTACAAAATATCAGTACTAGAACACACAAATATAAAAGATCAATCCAAATCATTTCCATAATCATTCGAAACCTAAGTAACGCAGAACATGAAAATCGACAAGGAAAGCATAATCACATAAAATAATTTCAACGTCTTCACAAAATAAACCGTGCATTGCGGATCCACCAACCGGATTCGCAATTCTCAGTGAAGTCATCAAACCTATAACATTTAAAGACAAAGTATCAACAAGTTCTTCAAATATAAAAGAGTGAGATGAACCTGTATCAAAAAGAACTCGAATAGGATGATCACAAACATAATAATGCCATCAAGGATAGAATGAGAATTACCTTGACCAAGAGAAGTGTTACTAGAGGCTTGCACAACATTCAGCTTTCCCTCTTTCTTGCTTTGAAGTTTAGGACATGAAGATTTAAGATGATCCGAACTTTTGCAATAGCGACAATAAAGGGGCTTCGGATACCTATTTGCATAATGGTCCTTAAAACCATAATTGTAGCATTGTCCACGACTAAAGGTAGTCTTTGCTATCGAAGTTGCATGCTTCCCATTCTTGTTGGGATTAGGACCTTCGAACTTAGTATGCCTCTTCTTGTTATTGATGAAGTTCTTCTTGGCACCCACAACTTCAACATCAATTTCTTTATCGGCCTCTTCAAGTCGAAGAGCGGTATGTACAAGCTGACCGAAAGGAACTTCTAATTGCAAAAGTAAAGCCTTTTTGAGATTCTTATTTAACGTGTAGATAAACCTCTAATTTTTCTTCAATGGGGTATTAGTATACTTGACCCTATATTTGGAGAGGGATTCAAACAATGCGACATAATCTGTCACAGAAGATTCACCTCGAACAAGGTTAATTAAGCGTCGAGCTAAAGTTACTTTTTGTGCTTCCGGCACAAACTTCAACTCGAACCTTTCCCGGAATTACTCTCAAGTAAGATCTGCTTCAATAATTTCAGAAGCCAAAAGCTAATCCCAATCTAATGTTCTCTCCTGAAGCATGCTAGAATCCACTTGGACTCAATGTAGATCCACAAGATTCATGCGAGAAAAGATGCGGTCGCATGTTCTAAGCCATGTTAGACTTCTATAACGCTTTTAAAACCCTTGAATGGCGTTCCACCCAAATTGATATAATCACAGCACAAGCGTGCAAACCCAGATTTAGGATGAGTAGGCTTTGGAATGGGTCGGACAGCTTGGGCACTCTTTACAAGATCCAAAAGCTGTTAGGAAGACATGAATATGCCATCCTAAGGTGTAGTACTGGTTTGACCAGCGCTGGGATAGCCAGGTCTGACCATTTCTCTTCTTTAAGAAAAAAAGAAAGAAGAGGAAAAAGGTTATTTTCAGAATGAATATCAAACAAACTTGATTGATAAAACAATGCATCATAAAAGAAAATAGGATAGAACGGGTCCTAAGACTCGAATTAAATCCTAATGCCTGATTCCTAAGGGAGACTTAGGACAATGATCCTTGCTAGATTATTCTACATTGTTATGAAGTTTGGCTTCGATACCAAGATATGACGCCCCATCTCTATACTCACACTAACCAAGACACTACTAGGTAATGCCGTCAATTAGTACGAAGAATAAGGCTGTTAAGGAGCGACCATCTGTGTAATTGCTTTGTGTGAGTACCGATATGTCAAATAGTATGTCATGCATTTCATTTCAAGAGGAAATCTGACGTATCAATTACAAACTCAAAGCTACTACACAGTGGCTAAGTGGCCTTCGGAAACAAATATAATATATGCATAACATAAATCAGTCAAATAAATTCATATCACTAAGGTGGAAACAGATATGGATATAACAAATAGAAGTGAACATCAAATTAATAGTCATACAAGATACACTATATCAACAAAAGAATAGGTACAAGTACTAGACAAAATAATAAGTATACATCAAGGAGTCTCTATCTCGAATGTATAAAAACTAAAAGTACTGAGCTAAAGTAGTTAGCCAAAAGTTAGAAGCTAGTCCCTGCTAAGAAGTCAAGTATAAGCACCTAAAACACCTCGGTCTGACCCGAGTACTATTTAATAAAAAAAAAATAAACGGATCAGTCTAGCTATAAATATCATATAAGATGAGATAGGATAAGAAATATGACAAAAATATATGATAATAATAATGTCATACCATGACAAGTATATATTTGATAACAAAGAAAATCATACAATATATCAAATCTCCACTAATATCCAAAAAGAATATCATATTCTTTAGCTTATTCACCAAACCTCAAATATTGACAAAATATATCAATGCAAATCACAAAAATTGGTGAAACACAAATTCCAAAAATCAATAATTAGAAATCCAAAAAACACAAAGGAAGAGGCCTATCACAAACGGGAGCATGAGAACTCACCAACACATGTACCACAAACGGAACGCTATTCCATGGTCGCTAACCCATCAAATTTGAGCTGAAGCTCCACAAACGGCCCAAAGACCTTGGGTCGCTACCCCACCAATTTGATTTGAAACTCCACAAACGGGTTTTAGTCGCACACGTAGAAAAAGAGACATCACACATCGCTAGTCTAAATCACAATATGATCATCATTGATCGCTAAGTGTAAATTACACTAAGCTATTAAATAAATGAGTTTAGCTTCATGCCCCATAACCACTGGCTTAACTTTAATATTTACGAACAAATTGTAGATTTCCACTCTAAAATTGTCACGAGTTTCAATCAAACAAGTCTAAGAACTAACCGATGAAGTAAACGCAAGCATTTCATACCACTTGTTTTGCTAAGTCGTTTAACTGGATTTCTCATACGAATGAGATAAAGGTTTGTATATACTAATAGATTGAAAAAAGGTTTTCAAAACAAGCTTTGTATTAAAAGTAATGTTGAAATCATTTTTTATGAAAGAATTTGAGTATTTACTATTAGTATAGAAACTTTTGTATTTTAAAGTGATAAATCATAGAAACGATTGTAAAAACAATCTAACATCAAAAATTCACATTCGACGACATGAATTAAAACCGTGAAAATCGATATCGAATCCTCAAATGGATATTCCCAAAAATTCAGAAAAGATGTCATCAAAGTCAATAATAAATGACAACAACTAACCGGATCAACCAAAAATCGATAAAATGGAAACCTATGTAAAAATAGGCAAATTGGCTGAATTTAATAGCGACGTCTAGTGGTTTTCCCAGACGTCTGAGCCGAAAGTTTGGAAATTTTCTTCCAGATCGCCCAGATGTCTGGGAATAACCTCAGATGTCAGAGCAGTAGGTCTAGAATTTTTATTCCTTTGCATCAGACGTCTAACTATTTTCCCAATCGTCTGAGCTGAAGCTCGAGGCAAAATTTGCCTCGGCCAATAATGGCAAATCAACTTGGAAGCGATCGAATGAGCGATGGTGATCAGAGATTTATGCCAAGCGACAGCCCAGCCTTATAGGCTCTTTAATACACTCCATACAACATGTCCAAACATCCATAGGATTTTCATAAATTTTTACTTCAAAATACCACCAAACCAATTCAATTCCAAAGCAATTGAACATGAACAGATATTAGGAATTCATACCTAACAACAATAAAAGTTATAGACATAGATGTGAATTCAAAACCTCACCTTTAAACTCAAAAACAAGGAATGAGAATCTCTAAAACAAAGCAAGATCAATTCCTCTTCACTATACCTCTATAATCTTCAATCTATTATCAAAGGCAAAGTTTTTCCTATGTTGGGTTATAGGAAATTCTAAAAGTTGAAGAGAGATTGAGATGGAGAAGATGGAGAGAATGCTTACCTAAGCTTCTCTTTGATTTTAGAACTAGAACTTGAATTTCCTAAGAGAACTAGGGCTTAGGAAATTTTATTTCCTTTCTTTTTCCCCATTTTTTCCTTTTGCTTGAGTGTTAGTAAATTATGAGTAGAATGAATGAAGAGTAGTGGAATTAGGGTATTTGGTAGAGGGGTTTGGGTTATCTCATTGGGTTGGTGGGCTAGAATCAAACCCAAAGCCCAAATGAAAGTACCAAAATCCTAATCAACTCCAAACATATCGATGTTTATACTCAAACAAGTTATAAATGATGTTTTGAGCTCAATGAAAGTGGTCTCGAGTCTGGATTCGACTATTTACAAAAAAGTCATGTCTTGAACTTTAAATTAAGTCAATGATGCGATATTTAAATATGAAATCATAAAATATGTGGGTTGTTACAAGAATAGTCTTAGATTTAGCTACCCAGCAACAGGGTATCTCAACTCCATATCTAGTGTATGCTTATCATTGTTGCACGTGGGAGTTGATGGTATTTGGGATCACGTGTTCTAGATGTGGACTGGCTAATTTTACCTTATGGTATATTCTATTTGGAGATATACGATGCTCAGAAGTATTTTCTGACCCTTGTGCATGGAAATCTGCTTCAGTTTACTGGAAAGTATCATTAGAAAATTCATTATATGAACGTACCTTAACGGTTTTGATTGTACTTCAATATTACCATGTATATATATATATCAGCATTTGTAAGGACAAGTTGTTATAACTGTCCAGACCGATGATAGAATTTAGAACTGTAATTCTGAAATGTTAAGTATCTTAGAGTGACAGTTTTGTACTATTTTTTGATATTATATTTTATCATGCTGATGTGAGATTCTGATATTGTATTTCTTCTTTCTTATTTTGTTTATTTTAATTTTATGTAACAATATGTCTTTTCGATTTTTGGATGCTTGACTCAGAAATACCGTTGATGTACTAGTGTCGACATTTAAAGGTTGAAAAGGCAAATCATTACAGTTTCGCTCAGGTCCAAACTCACCTCAACTTCCCAATGATAATAAGGATAATATACCAAGCGTCCTGCGACGCTTGCCCAAACGAGTATCATCGTCACTTGGAAAATCATCCAAATGATCACAAAACTAGTCGAGAAGCACTTCCCCAAATTATCGCGAGATCTTAACTAAATTATTTAATTTTTTACAATAATAAAAATCATCCAAAATAAAATACGATGTTCAATCCAATCCTTTTTTCACTCGCGTGATTTTCATATTAAACTAAGTCGACCACTTGACTCCTCTTATGCGAACTCCAATCTGATTTCTTGGTTCGACCACTGAAACTTCCTCGCATGACTATAGTTGCATTTTGGAAATCTCCTAGTCCCCCAAAAATCCGACCTGAATGCTCGCCTTTAAGAATCAAGCAAAAAACCCTTGCCTAACTAGTGAAGATCACATAGAAACCCCTCGCTCGAACTACAGATTAAGAATGGGTACGTGAATGGACCGATCACATGAAAACAATAATGAAGTTCATGGGATTAATCTCATCATTTAAGGTGTGTGGGTTAAACATTTCTAACATAAATAAACCGATGCAAAACGTACAATTCATCCACTCGGTCCTTGCTCATTTCTGGGCAACCATCGAATCCTACTTGGTCATAGAATCTAAGTCACACTTCATCGAACAGCTCCACTCCACTCGAAAGCTTATGCATCAAGTTCAAATGGCAATACTCTCGATCATTGTTCCTTAGCTTAACAATCAAGATTCCCTGCAAAAGATTAATCAATACAAAAGAATTTACATATAATACGAGGGGTCAAGATTGAGATATGACTGAGCAATAAATCCCAAATTCATGCATAAAAACCCTAGACAAGATTCCTTGTCTACTTCAAAGGAGTAATAACCATTTCCACTCTGCATTTAACAAAAAAGTTAAATTGGCTAAATTATCCCTTCATTGACAAGATACCCTGCTGCAAACGGATGAAACATTTAAGGTGAACGTCCCTTGCGATCTTAGAAATAAACCCAGATGCAAAGCGACGTCTAGAATCAATTCAAGTCATGACCTACTCGTCAACCCTTTCAACTAATAGGCCCCAAGTGATACACCTCCTCCAACGCCTACCATAGTGGCCCAGTAAAACAAAAACGGTCATCAACAATGGCCTAAAACCGCTATAAATGATAACTATAGCAGTTCGTTGTTCTATAAAAAGCAATGGCTTATTTATAACAAAAAAAAATACTTCCATAAAAAAAACATCTTTTGTAGCTTTTTTTCCGCTATTGTAATTATTTTATAGCGGTTTAATAAACGTTGTATATCAACATGCTGTAAAAAACAATGCCTTATTTATAGCACAAAACGACCATTATAAAAAATAATCTTTTATAGCGCTTTTTTCCGATATTGTAAATATTTTATAATGGTTTACTAAACGCAATATATCAACATGTTATAATAGAAACTGAATTATTCATAACATAAAAAACGTCCTATTTTTTTTTTCTTTCAATAACGCTTTTATTGTAAGCTTTCTATAAAGTTTTTTAAATGCTATGGTTTATTTCTTGCATTTTTAAAATCTATTGCATCCTTATAAATACGATAGTCAAAACATATCAAAATGCAACATTGAGAATATTTCTAAAACATAAATCCATTCAGATAATTAAAAATCATAGAAAATATTAAATATAAAAATATAACATATTGTATCAATAGAACAAAATGTTCACACACATAAGATCCCACGGTGCTAACTACATAATATTCAATAATACACGTACACCAAAAACAAGTGGCTGATTGTTTGCAATAAAAAGAAGAAATATCATAAATCTTTCATTCTCTCACCTGCAAGTGAAACCAATATCTCCATTAGAAATGAATATAAATATGAATATGAATAAAATTGAAAAATGAAGTATCTACATTATAAAAAACCTTCTGCTAAATATCTTATCAAAAATATTCTAAGTGTCTAAATTTCTTATATGCATATGCTTTTATGTCTATATTTGTAATTAATTAGGTCGATGTGGAAGAGCTGGAAGAAACGGTGAGGCAATAACGTAATATACAGAAGAGGATAAGCCATTCTTAAGAAACATAGCTAGCATAATGGCGGAATCAGGATGTGAAGTTCCAGCATGGATGCTCAAACTACCCAAACTCAGGAAGAAGAAATACAGGCCCAAAAGAGAAACCGTAGCAACTTAGGCAGAAGATGTTTCAGATTAAATTCATTTGCAATTTTGTTCTTGGTATATATCATAGTTTTAGCTCGATATGTATCATTTTTTATCATCTTTGTCATTTTTATGTAGATTGCTACTTATTTTTTTGGGAAATGATTAAGATTTAATGTATTGTTATGTGAACGCTGCTTGTTTTATACTTTGTCCTCCAAGAACTAAACCTGGCTGCACTCCTGATTAATATTTTGGCATTGAATGGAACATACTAAAATTGTATTTTTACTTACTGCTTGTTTAATATAAGAAGATATGTTCAGTTACGTTGACAACAGGCTAGCGAAAACTTTACTTTCAAAAAAATTCGTATAATGTGGAAAATTAAATGCCAATGTGTTAATCCCACAGTTTACTTTGTGCACATAAATGTTTTTTTTAAAGATGGATACTTATATTCTTTTGGATTTTTTTATTAGTAGACTATTTTTATTTATCTTTTTGCATAAATTTGTTCATTAATAATGGTTTGACAATTTTTCATTTGCATCATGCTAAAATTGATGAAACAACATGGTTTTCTTTATACCTAGGTGTTATCTTTTTGTTAAAATATTAATCCATTTTCCTTTGTAAAAAATACAAAGACAATTACCTATGTGTTCAAATTTAATTTTTGTGATTGTACTTGTTATAGTTTACAAATCATATTATATAATGGTAATTACTTAATAACCATTAAACTGCACTTCGTTGTTCAAACTCTTTAAGAAAAAGGGAAAAAAAGTAGATTGAAGATCCGAATTGAAATAGAAAATAAAACAAATGCATGTAAAAAATCGATCTGGTTTTTGAATTTGTTTGTATGATTTGGGTTGGATCAAGTATGGTATTTAGGCAGTTTGAAAATCAAGTTTGAGCAAGAATGGAGTATCATAAGACTAAATGAAGAAAAATTGGACATGTAATCTCTAATAATTCCCCAAGTTAATATTTGTATATCAACGTATTATGACTCATGACAGTGGTAACTACATGTGTTATTACACTAGTAGATTCCTGAGTTTAATATTCCCCTGAGTCAAATATATGCAGATCCATGTCATAACACTGGTAAATTACTATGTATTAATTTATAACAATATTATTTTGAAACAAAAATCTGTCTTGTAATACTAGCAAATTCCTATGAGATGATGGATTACAATTCATAACATATTTACCAACTTTTCATATCCTTGAAAGCTATCAATTTTTTACCATCTACATTATAGATCATTTAGATTTTCACAACATAAAACATTCACTATAATAGATCCCTGAATCGCATGCATATTCAGATCCATATATTATAAGACTGTTTTATCGTTATGTTATTTTAGACTGTTTTGATATGATAAATTTCTATGTTATAATGAAAGATTATATTTTTAGTTGTGTTAGTATCTAAAATTTCAAGATATCAATTATTCTATAAAAAAATGTGGATGTGCGGTCGATTACCTTAATTGCAGGGTCGGATGAGTCATCAAGCACCTGGATTATGATCCTATCAGCCAGCCATTTTAGTCTGCATGCTGCCCCAATCGACTACTTATACACCTAGCATCAAGAAATTCATGGTAGATTATCAATTCATGACATATTTACGAACATTTTCTTAAAAAAAGCTATTAATTCTATATAATTTACCTGTCAGGATCACATCTATATGGAAATTTTCACAGCTACAATTCCAGCTGTATTAATTCTATATAATTATAAACTTAATTCATAATTATTATGAACTTATAATAATAATAATAATTTTTTATTATTATTAACACAATTAATTAACCATTTGAATTAGTTACAAATTAATTTGAATTTCATCTTTAATTAATTTGAATTATCTTTAACTCCATCTTTAAACATTTATTACATTAAAACAACATTATTGAAAATGAATGGGCATCAGTCAGAAACATGAATTTGTCAGAGGGTATCTATCATAATAAAAAAAAAAACACTTGCTTTCCATTTTGTAAACCAAGTTCCTGAAATTTAACAAAATTCAAAACAGTATCTTCTGTTTTAGCCATCTTTTATAATGATTTTAGCTCATGTTCACTTTTCTTTGGATTGATTCATATATCTGAAAAATAATGAATTGGAGAAAGAATACCTGAACTGGAACTGCCTCTGGGGAACTAGACTCCACTTTTAGTGTCCAAAAGGACCTGGCTGCAATATAGGAGGGGATGAATGTTGCATACTCAACTACCGTAGAAAACGGAACAGCTTGTTGGGACAACGAATAAAAGGATGTATAAGCACTATACCCTACAACCGGCCTAACAGGAGAAGGCAATGGGGACATGTAAGTGGCATGTCCTACAGGGTACCCCATGCCCATAGCATGATATCCCATGCCCATGGGCGAAAAAGGAGACATGTGTGGCATGCGATAGCATGCATTGGGCGAAGGCAGCATACAAACTCCCCCACCTGTAATTTGTAGGGCATTTGCATTTGGAGGACCTTTACATATGAAACTGATTCGTCTAGTAGTGATGCTCGGTCTAGCTGTAACAAAAAAACACAGGTTCAGATTTATAACAGACTTGCTAGTCGCTGTATGTATATTCTTATGCTTTTATATTTCACCTTATGAGAATTGGGTATGGATTCTTACAAGGCCTTTAATTTTCCTTTTATCTTAGCTCGTCGTTTCTGTTAATGAATCAGACAATGTAATTAACCTTGTCAGTGTATGAAATTAAAACAGTCAACTTTGTCATAAGAGCAATGACTTAGAATGTATTTGGATCCTCACCCTCTCAGTCATACTGTGCATCTCCAAAGTTCGATTTCGCTTTCTTTTCTGTCGTGACTCATAGCTCCCTGGTCACCTGAATTTCAACCCATTGAATTAATTATTGTGAACTTTATTCATATTTCTTAACTAGCAGATCAAATAGTGCTAGCTGATCCTGTTTAATGATCCTACTATCTAAAGTGACAATCAAAGATTGATGGGAAATTACTATGATCGATCTACTATCACATTTGAAAGCTTTGTAAGGTTCAACCATAACCTTACAAACCATTTTAACTAGTGCTTGAACTTTTATGGTATGAGCCTAATTATTTGTGACATAAACTTACATATATCAAGGACATTTGACATATAAAAAAAATCAAAACTAAACATGCAAGTGAAATTTCACATTGACAGTTAATAACTTCATGATAAAAAAAATGGAATACGCATGCTCAACACTGCTTCCAACCTCCTCCTCAGAAAAAGAAAATATATACTTTTAATTTGTTATAAAACTTATAGTCAATTAACGAATAATTTAATTCTACATAATTTATTATTGTTATTATTATAAACTTAGATAATCTTTATGAAATTTATAGTTAATTTATTATTATTATTATTATTATTATTATTATTATTATTATTATGAACTTAGTTAATTTACTTGTAGTTAATTTATTATTATGATTTTTTGTTATTGTTTTTAGTATTATTATTCTAAACTTAGTTAATTTTCAAATAAACGTTAGTTAAATTATTGTTATGATTACCAACTTAGTTAATTTTTATACATTTATTTAATTTTTATAAAACTTAGTTAACGGAGTTAATTTCTATAATTTTAGTTTTATTATTATAAACTTATTTAATTTTTATAGAACTTAATTAACGAAGTTAATTTTTATAAGTTTACTTAATATTATTACTATAAACTTGTTTAATTTTATAAAACTTAATTGACGAAGTCAATTTTTATGATTTAGTTAATTTATTATTATTATAAATTTATTTAATTTTATTAAACTTAATTGAC
This sequence comes from Allium cepa, assembly GCA_030765085.1. NCBI lineage: Eukaryota > Viridiplantae > Streptophyta > Magnoliopsida > Asparagales > Amaryllidaceae > Allium > Allium cepa. The sequence continues at coordinate 964,610,163 of CM060928.1, forward strand.
GAAGTTAATTTTAATAATTTTAGTTAATTTATTATTATTAGTATTATTAGTATAAACTTGGTTAATTCTTATAAAACTTAAAGTTAATTACTATTATTATTATTATATGAACTTAGTTAACTTGGTTAATATTTTATAAATTTTTATTATTGTTGTTATTATAATTATAAAATTTATAACTTAATAAAATTAGTTAATTCTCAAAACATACTGTTTATTTAGACCAGATTGAACTAATTAATTTGTTATTTTTATTATTATATATAAATTTAGTTAATTTTTATAAAACTTAGTTAATATGGTTAATGTATGTTAAATTTTGGTGATACAAAATCAAAAATACAGAGAAATAAATATGCAAAAGAAAAAAAGAGAAGATTTTGTTTCCTCTAATTAATAGACATATTTGACTATGTTTATTTCTCTTTCTAATTGGTTAATCAAATTATTTTTTGTCATCTAATGTTAACTAGAGCATTGAGTAATTGATTATATAAATAGAGACTAGAAGAGAGGGTAAAAGTATGGTGAAAAATCTATTTGCTAATTTTCTCTTCTTCATTTTTGTTCTTTTTCTCCAACAATTTTAGCCATATAGATATTTGCTCCCTTTCTCAATTTGGTTATTGATTCAATGGTATTTTGTTTACTTTAGCTTTGTTTTATTAATTGTAAACAAAATTTTGGTGAATCAATAAAGTGAGTGGTTGAGTGGAATATTTTGTGTTATTGCATTTTGATTTCAATCCAAGTTATCTCTTTGTGATTTGGTGACAAAGATCCGTTGATAAAATCTTCCGCAAAACGCTACTATTTTCATAACAATATATTATAATTTATTATAAGTATTAGTATTATTGTTGTTGTTGTTTTAAACCTAGTTAATTTTTATAAAATTTAGTTTATTTATTGTTATTATTGCTACTATGATTGTTGTTGTTGTTATATAAACTCGGTTAATTTTCATAAACATTAGTTAAATTATTATCACTGCCAACTTAGTTAATTTTCATAAATATTACAAAAAATGCTGGATTGATTGTATCCGCTAAAAAGATAAAAGTTTTTCAAACAGAAATTAGATTTCTTGGACATATTATAAAAGATGGAACAGTATTTCATATTGATAGAGCCACTATATTTGCAGAAAAATTTCCAAATGAAATTAAAGATAAAAATCAATTACAAAGATTTTTAGGAAGCTTGAACTATGTTTCTGAATTCTATAAAGACTTAGCTTATGACGATAAACCATTATTTGAAAGGCTAAGGAAAAATCCACCCGCCTAGACAGAAGAACACACTAAGGCGGTAATAAAAATAAAAACAAAAACAAAGGAAATTCCTTGTCTTGCTATCTCTAACCCTGATGCATTTAAAATAGTCGAAACAGATGCATCAAGTAAAGGTTATGACGACATTCTTAAACAAAGAAATGGCAATAAATAATTTTTAGTCGGATTTACTTCGAGAATCTGGCAAGGATCTAGATTTAATTACTCTACTATCAAAAAAGAAATATTAGCAATAGTATTATGAGATTCAGACAACGATGATGAGTTTCTGAGCATGTCTACAGATCAAAGCACATGAGAAGACCTAAAAGGAATGGAAGATAATATGTTAAAAGAAAAATGCATAATATTAGATGTATCAAGAAAAAGGTTAATGGCGTTTGGATTCTATATGTATATTTACATCAACCTGGTAGTGTAACTTTCATTATGAACGAAATATCGTTATCACCTCCTCCACGATGTCTTGCTCTAATACCTCCACCAGAAGCTCCTCCACCAACGAGATAAAATCCAAAGAAAAAATATCTAACAGATGGTACTGTAAGTAATATTATTTAGTGCATAATTCTCCAAAAGATAAGGCAATAATTGAAGAAATGGGCCAACGAAATTTTGCTTTAAAGCTGCTGACAAATGAATTATATTCCTTGAAATGCAAAAGTAAAATGTCCGTATCAGGCCAGAAATAAAGAGAAGCCTAATCATGCTAAGAAGACAAAAGAAAGATTTATTATTGAGTATGCCAACAAAGAAGATAAGAAGAAATGCATTATTGAGCAATTCAGCTTGCACCTGCCGGTTTATATTTACCTATCAACCAAATAAATCCTACTATACATATGTGTGTACTCTATGTTAGAAAGGACATAAGTTTTAAGAAAAATAAAAGCTTGTAAAATGTTTTTAATGGTGGAAAGCCACCCACTGTATTATAGTCTGCTGTAATAAAATTTAGTTTGCGAGAATAAAATCCTCTCTAATATTATTATATCTCTAAGTGCTTGATTATCACCATGATCTACACTCACTACAAACAAGGAGCAAATGAAGGTTTGGAGTCGCTCGGTATCAAAGCCCGGTGGGAGTAGGAGATAAGTTTGCTTAGGCTTAATAGCCTCAGAGAGAAAGTACTATTTCGTACCATTCATTGTAGGTACTATTCACCGTACTATTCATCGTAGTTTATTAACAATTATTGTAGAAATTTTTCAGTACTAGATTTTATCAATAATTTCAGTTAATTTATTATTATTATTATTAGTATTACTAGTATAAGCTTAATTAATTTTTATAAAACTTACAATTAATTATTATTATTATTATATGAACATGGTTAACTTGGTTAAAATTTTATAAATTTCTACTGCCGTTGTTATTATAATTATAAAATTTTATAACTTAGTTAGCTTAGTTAATTCTCAAAACATAATGTTTATCTGCACTTAGTTAATTTATTATTTTTACTATTATATAAATTTATTTAATTTTTATAAAACTTAGTTAATTTGGTTAATATATTATAATTTATTATAAGTATTACTATTATTATTATTATTTTAAACCTGGTTAATTTTTACAAAATTTAGTTTATTTATTGTTATTATTGCTATTATGATTGTTGTTGTTGCTGTTATATAAACTCGGTTAATTTCCATAAATATTAGTTAGATTATTATTATTATCTACTTAATTAATTTTTATATGCTTATTTAATTTTTATATATCTTAATACATGAAGTTAATATTTATAATCTTATTTGATTTATTATTATAATATATACAGTTACTTTTTACAAAACTTAGTTAACTTCATTAATATTTTATATTTATTATTATTATTATTGTTATAAACTTATTTAATTTTCATAAAAACTAATAAATAATTTTGTAGTTGGCCCAGCAATAGAGTTGGCCCAGCAAAAATGCAAGTATGCAAGATTTTAGCCTGAATAGCAATATTTCTTTATTTCGGTAGTTATCTGCGGGATCTTTTCTAGACTCTTATATACATTATAAATACATGATATAATAATATTTCAGCTCAACTACTTATAGAGATTTAATTATATCATGCACATTTCACAGGAACAAAAATCTTTGTAATGTGCAAGCCTGAAACACCACAAATGGAAAACTTGCTGAAGCTTATATAAGAGCTGTATGCGGAAGATAGCTTATAGACTATGTGCAGAAAACAGAATAAACAAAACAAACAAATTGAATAAAGAGCATCCAAGGCAATTGGCTAGTGCGGGTCATGGATCAAACATTTGTAAATTCACATGTTTGTCTTAACTGGCACTGGTAACTCTTCTACTTGTCTAGATAGTATACTACATCCCATGTACTTTTTCAGGCAACCAGTAAACACCACTAAGCAACTGACAAAAAATTACAAGGCTCTAGCTTTGTGCATGAGTAAAGTATGGATTTGGATCACAAGCTATCATTAAGAACCAAATGAGAAGTTCATCAAGTTGGCCTAAACCTCTAGATCAGAAGATTTAATGACCTTGGTCAATAGAGGTATTTTAGTAATCTTTAGGCCATTGAACGTGTTAAAATGAAATAGTTAATATATAAATCATTATAAATTTAGTTCAACTCTACTATCTTTGAATCATTTCAACAAATCTAGATTATTATTTTTTGTTCTCGTAAAATCACATACCAACAAAAGTTGGAAGACAAAGGAAAAAAAGAAAAGCACAAAAGCAGAAGATGACATCAAAATCAAAAGCTAGAAGAGTATAAACCCAAAAAAGAAGACAAGTAGTAAGAAAGTTTCAAGCAAAACCACAACACGAAGGCCAAGGTGCCATTGTCAGAAGAAGCATTGGCAGGTCATTTATTAACAAGGCAAATTATTAAAAAAATCATCATCGTTGCTTCATGAAGTTATATGATCTATATTATTCTTCATATAGCCTTTTATTTCATTAAAAGGCTTACAATATTTATTTCAATTTACAGATTTGAGCTGAAGTATTTTGATCCATGTCTTCTTCTGGATGAGTTTTCAGGTATTGTATTAATTACCACGAGAGTTACGGCACACGCATGAATTGTTGTTGTTTTTTTTGCAAATTGTATATGTTTAGCACATTCAAGAGAAAAATGATTCGTAAAAATATTTAACCATGTTTGTGCATTGAAAGCAGATTAAAATTTATTTCTATGTTCCAACATCTAATTTTTTTGAAGTTCTAATTTTTATTTATACCATTAATTAATAATTTATTTGTTAGATCTTATTTTAATAATTTGTAGAAACATTTAACCACGTTTTTGCGTTGAAATCATTTTTTAGTTTAAATTTTATTTCTAAGATGCAACATCTAGTTTAAAAAAAAATGAATTTTTATCTATATTATTAATTAATAATTTATTTATTAGATCTTATTTTTAAGTAATATTAAGATTCTATGGTGTTTGTAGATGAACTTTTTGAATTTGTAAAAGAACTTTATTTGTTAGATCCTAATTTTAAGTAATATTAAGTTTTGATAATATTTGTAGACGGACATTTTGAATTTGTAAAAGAAACTTAATAGTTAGATCCTAGTTTCAAATAATATTAAGATTTGGCATTATAGGCGTTTTTGTGGTTCGCGCTGATACCAAAAAAGTATGATACAAAGGTATTACAATTATTATTGAAGATTTGAATTTTTATTTATATTATTAATTAATAATTTATTTGTTAGATCCTATTTTTAAGTGATGTTAAGATTCAATGTTATTTGTAGATGAACGTTTTGAATTTGTAAAAAAACTTTATTTGTTAGATCCTAATTTTATGTAATATTAAGGTATGATAGTATCGGTAAACATCAACAGCATTAAAACTATTATTAAAGGTGTAGAAGTTGATTAACTAAATTATCTCGAATGAAATGTTGATTGAAATTTTATTATTCAAAAATTTTAGTTACTGCCCCTGCATAAGGATTCCCTGATCATCCTCGTAGAGGTATAACTAATCTTACATTTTCTTACCTTGACGACAAAAAGTTTTGTCTCGGCCGTCCTACTTTGATTTTCAGGTTTTGAAACTGTCACTTATATGGTAGAGGTAAGTACATTTCCTTTTCTCCTATCCATTGGCCAAAAATGAAGTACTAAAATCAATACTTGGTTGATTTCTTATCAAATTGTAAAAACATATATAAGGTGCAGTAACACATGAAGATTTCCAAGGACACAAAGGCACAATAAGAGGCGGTGACTTACAATAGATGACTGCAGGCAAGGGCATGGTGCATCCAGAAATGCCCTCTGGACCTGGACCTGCAAAAGGCCTGTAGCTTTGGATCAACCTTTCTGCTAAAAATAAAATGTAAGATTATTACATGGTTCCATATTTAACTAACCGCTCATAGAATAAAATCATATAATATACAAAACGGTCCTTATAAAATGCAGTCACATTTACTTATATAAATGGCAACATTATATGTATTATTAGTCAATATATTGATATCATATATAATACATAAAATTGTAGGATGAAGCCAATATACCAAGAAATAGAAAGCAAGGAAATAAAACTACAAAATCCAAAAAAGGCAATATCAGCATCAGAGCCAAAGCAGGAAAATGCACTAAAGTCGGTCTACAGTGCACACAAAGACTCCCACATTATGAGACTATTGGTTACTTATTCACTTCACAGAAGTTATCGCCAACTTATTCACTTAATGATTATAAGAAAAAAATCTTTAATACTCACATGATTACCGCTAACTTATTCACTTCACAGAAGTTATAAAGCGATTTAATTAGTGAATTAATTATGGCTAACTTATTCAAACAGAAATGCTCACATGATTAATGCTCACATGATTTTGATAGTGTACTTACTGTCCAAATCTAAGCATGCTTCCAGGCATTGCGAGTGTCTGCATCCATCATTTCTAGCCAGAATCTACAAAATGACGACATATACAGATCTCAGGCATGTAAACAAACTAGCTCTAATTCAGACCATTGACGTGGGGCAAGATGCGAACCATTGAATCACCTCCAACATCAGCGGTATTAACATCACTTAATAGGAGTCTCGTTTGGATCTCAGCCACATCTCTATCTCTCCTAAACCCAGGCTAGTTATCTCCAAGCAGCGCAGATCTATTATCAAAGTAGTGAGATTTTTTTACTAGAGCAATGTTTTTTTGGCAACGGGATTTTGAGAAGCTGGAGGAAGGAGAACGGGAGATACATATGAATTGTTCCAGTTCAACATGTTTATATATCTTACGCTCACACAACAACTCCAAAAGCTACGAAAATTGAAATCCGATAATAATTCAATATTATGGACTCAATGGAGCTGGTTTCATCGAGTTCCGAGACCGTGCTACGGAAGGCTCTTTTTAAATTCAATTTAAACGATTAAATTTCAAAACTGACCAATTCAATGTTAGATTCCATTTTAACACTTCTATTATATTCAATGTTATCAATATAAATTTTATAAGCTTTCAAATTATATTTTTAACAGGCTTAAAATCTCAGGTTTCATATTTTATCCAATTCAAATTATTTAATTCAACAATCTAATTGTCAAATAAATTATGATATTCGTAATTTAAGTTGATAATTAACCTTTAAATAGTTAAAATCAATTAAATATTCCGATTTTAAATACTCGAAAATTTCGGGTCGTCACAAAAATCATAGCTTTTAGATTCGAATCTGATGATATAAACAAAACTTAAAATTAAAAAATATCCAATTTCCAATTTAAAAAGATTTTACTGTAATTGTTTATATTTTGAATATTTTCTAAATATAAGTATTTGAAATCATTTTTAAAACGAATATCTTGTTAATTCAAGCACTTTTTATTAAGAAATTATAACCTAAAACAGATCAAATAAAAAGATGGGAATTTTTTTGTTCTTGAGCCTGTATAATATAACAAAGGAGCAGATATATACATATACATTCATATGCACAGATATATATATACACCTGCATTTGTATTTATAACTAAATCATTTTCAAATTGTCACACACATCCATTATCATAGGCAAACCAAGATTTACAGGCTCAAAAGTTTGCTCACCTGGATTTTGAAAGCAGGGAAGGCTGAGTTTTTGATTTGATTTGATTTGACACTTAATTTGTTTTGAGTTGCTCTAAACTTTTTTTTGGTGGATATGAGTTGATCTGCTAGTTGATTTGAGTTTTATTTGGATCCACTGCTTGCTTGATCCTTAGCTCAGTTGCTTTGAAACAACGGTATTAACAACACTGCTACAGTTCCCGCATTGGGGTAGTGCGATTTGAAGAAGAATAAGCGTAAGGAGGGGGCAGCAGGGATGGTGGTCGAGAGGCGGTTGATTTGCCGGTCGAGGATCTGCGTTGCAATGGAGAGTTGCGAAAGAAAGTGAGAATAGAAGTGAAAATTTTGGAACGAAAAAGGAGGAAGAAGGAAATAATTTAGAGAAGAGACGGGCCTGAAAACTATTGGGAAACTCGTTTGTGGAGCTGCCTATCCCAAACAGCGTCTCCGCAGTCGCTCATGCACCCTGTTACAGATACGTTGAGAAGAGACAGGTGGTATCCGACCACTGGTCTGCCTAACTCAAACTGGTTTTCATGGTCCTGTGTGTTTAACCGACTCTAACGCTACCTATGATCCATCCTTCCTAATAATCCTAAATCGATGTTGAATTAAAAATCTAACTTTCGAATTTCACAAAAGACAACTTGTTGGGATAAATTAAAAAAATGAAACACCAAAACAAGACGCACAGTCAAAATCTAACAGCGGAAAGGTAATATATAATATACTAAATATACATAAACATAACATGATAAACAATATATAAGAGAATATATTGATGGAAGTAACTGATAAATAAATATCAATATAGAAAGTCAAAATACAATATATGATGCAACAAGTCTCGTATATAAATAGCATACCTGGCATATACTACAACAGTATCAAGTACATATCCAAAGTATAAACTTCACCTCCAAAGTGCTTCGATTGTCCTGGAAGTGTGTCCCAAAAACATATGCCTTCCAAACTACTCAATTGAACAGCCAAGTGTTGTCATGACACAAATAAACAAGACAAAAAAAGACGGTTCACACATAAAGCCTAGTGTAAAAGAAACTATCTCAAAATACTATATATCAAAATCACATGCAAATAAAAAGAAACCACAGAAGAATCAACGGTCCTCTCCACAAATGTGGCTCGGGGATAATACGGACTGTCCATAAAAAAGTGAAGTAAACTCAACCCAAAGGTAAGGAATCATGCCATATTTTCTCTTCTCATGCCATCAACAAGTTGGCACGCTAATATAGTGTGACTGATACATAACAGTATACCATGATAAAGATAACCCAATATACGAATTCAAAGATGATATAGATATCATAGTAATACTAACAACCAACTAGTATGCTATACACAACACAACGGTAAATGACAAATATAAAATAATTTGATACCCCTCATTACTGATATGTGGAGTCTGCTTCGAACAACAATCGATCAATGATCCCTATTGAAGCATCTGAAATGCAAAACAAATAGAATGGTATAACAATGCTATTAACATAGCATCCGTATACCCAAAACTGAAAAACGAATATCAATAACTAATACCCATCTCAAATTACCACTAGCTACCAAAGAGACATGTTGAGACCATAACTATATTGAGGACTCTCCTAAAAATCAATACCTCAAAAGAAGTTGGTTTGTAGGTCTTATCACATCACCCAAAGTAAAAAAAAAAAAATCTACCATCTATATATCAATAACAATTCACACATATAATCATACAATTTATTTAATAAAACTACATCTTACTTATGTAATCGATCTAGCAATTATATCGTTTTTGTATTATTTTATAAAAGTCTCACACTTATTTTATAGAGTAATACGATTTCCTGTCGATCATATTATAGCTTATTTTCACTAAATACTTCTATATAAATTAAGTAGTTATCAATAAGGCCTTAAAATATTATACAGCTCATGTTTATAATGTATGTATGTATGTATGTATGTATGTATGTATGTATACACGTATATCTCAAACCATTTCTTAGGGTCCAATGTTAATAAATGATGTACTCAACTAGGAGGATTAAGCATACTTGCAACATTAAACCATGGATTTAAACATGTTAAATCATATATATCAATCATCTCAAATAATTATGCTATATCAAACCATGCAACAGACATCCCAAGTAAATATGTTACAACTTACTATGAAAAAACGCATCAAATACAATAAGCATCTCAAACAACACGTCATAACAACTGTGCAACAAGCACATCTAATGCAACCAATATCTCAAATAAACATGTTGCAACAAATTTTACTTTCATACATTTTAACAAAATAAAAGGGAAATAAAATTTTCCTTAAGTAATTGGAGACATATAAATACAGAGCTCCATCGATTATGGACAAGCTTTACCTATCCTTTAGAAGCTTCATAACCTATTCTAAAAAATATGAACATGTCTTCCAGGTTTAAAGCCACAACGGGTTCACATCCACTTTCTCTAGTCGACTCATCACGACAACATGACTAAAATTACATACTTATACAAATAGAATTCACACAATATGTTGGCAATAACAATCAACAAGCAACAATAAGCAATGACAACCAACAATGAGCAATTAACAAGCAACAAAAAAATCAATCAACAATCAACTAATAAAAATAAACAATTAATCAATAATTAATCAACAAAAATAAACGATCAATCGGAATCGAGCAACAACAATCAATTAATAAGCAACCAAAATCAATCAACAATTAATTAACAAAAATAAACGATCGATTAAAATCATGCAATATTCAAGCAATCAACAACGATTACCATATAAACTTCCAACCATTTAAGAGTCTATAACAACACACACGATAACCTATAATAGTCATAATGCGCGTAAGGGTATAAACTCATATGAGTCTGTTCTACATCCAAGATGAACCAAATGTCTAAGTGCTACCACCGCTGACATCTCTCATGTGAACTCTAATATGGTTCTTGGACCGACCATTCAAATTCCATTGCATGACTATAGTCACCTTTTTGAAATCTCCTAGTCACCCTAAGAATCTGACTTAGGTGCTCGTCTTTAAAGATCAAGTGAAAAACCCTTGCCTAACTAGTGAAAGTTACAAAGAAACTCCACATTCGAACTAAGGATTAAAAATGGGTAAGTGAACAAAGCGGTCCCATAAAAACACTAATATAGTTCATGGGATTAATCCCATCATTTAAGGTGTGCTAACACAAGGTTAAACCCTTTTAACATAAATGACTTAATGTAAAACGAACAAGTCATCCGTTCAATCCTTGCTTATTTATTGACAACCATCGAAATCCTACTCGGATATAGAATCCAAGTCACACTTCACTAACCCAATCCACTATACTTGAAAGCTCATGCATCAAGTTCAAATGGTAGTAGTCTTGTTTATCATTCCTTATCTTAGTAACTAAGGTTCCCTATGGAAGATTAATCAATACAAAACAATTTACCAAAAATACGAGGGGTCAAGAATGAGATATGACTCGGTAATAAATCCAAATCCATGTATAAAGACCCTAGGAAAGCTTCCTTTTTAACTTTGAAGAAGTAATAACCATTTCCACTCTACATTTAGCTAAAAGGTTAATTGGATAACATACCCCTCCACGGATAGGCTACCCCGCTGCAAATGGATGACACACTCGAATGCATGTTCCTTTTGATCTTAAAGATAAATCGAGACTCACAGCGATGCTTAGAATCAATCCAAGTCATGGCCTTCTCATTAATCCCTTCAACTATTGTACTTCAACGGCTATACAATCTCCAATACTTGTCGTAGATACCGCAATATTCGTGGACGGCGAAACATCCGTTGCGATATTTCAATAGTCTCTAAATCAATTGGGCATTTCAAACTGCCCATTCGCAGTCACTCGTGTGCCCGTCGACTTATAAAGATAGCCTTAACGAAGATACCTCAGTCATCTTCGACTATCAGATTTCAAGAGAAATGTGCCGTATGCAATATTATACAATAGGAAAATACAAGTATGCTCCCTTAACGTATCTCCATCTTCTAGGTTGCCTAACTTAAGCTGGTTTACATGATCTGGGAACCTAGCCCTAGAACCAATTTTGATGACCTGCCCTTTATAATACCATGAATCAATGTCGATGACAACGTTTAAGTTTCAAATAGCATAAAGTTAACTTATCAAGGTGAAATAAAAAAAACGAAACTTTAAACCAAGGCGCATCGATAGAATCTCATAGTGGAACGATAATCTAAAATATACTAAATACACATAAACATAACAGGACAAACAATATGTAAGTTGGCTCAAAACATCCTAGAAATTTGTGTAAGATAATAAAATGAAGAAATCAAACGAAAACGAGCAAGAACAACACATAACAATTTATAATGATTCGGCTAAACATTCACATATGTCCATAAGATTCATTAATAATGCTGCAAAGTTTTTACACGAGAGATATTATGGATTAATGGTCTATGGATTGATGATGATCCAAGAAATTATCATAACTGTACAAAAATTTAGAACGTATAAAAATGTTCTCGGAATGTTGCCTCTCATTCCTATTCATAGACGAAGATCAATAAATTTGTCTCTACTCTAATCTTCCTACATTCTCCATATCCTAAAGCAAATGGCCTAAAAAACGTAGACAAATCAACAGTTTCTCCATGGTTCGGTATCGACCTAAGGGCTTTGGATCGGTGGTGACCCACAGTGATAGTTCACTACGCTTTAATTGATTCCTTGATGGTTTGATGTTGGTTCATGGCTCTTGGTTACTTGGCTTCACATTTTCCTTTTCCTTAGACTAGTTTGGAAAGGGTTCGAACTTGTTACGCGCCCTTGATTCGGTGATGGTCCCAAAGTGTTTAATTCAATTGCTATGAAGTTCACAATTGCCAATTGAGGTTCGACTCATAGATCGTTTGCGATCCATGCCAAATTGCATGTTTTGACTAACATTTGCCTTAGCTTCACAATGGCATGAAGTAGGTTATAATATTAATGAGGGGAGATAGATCGGTACCGATCTGAGATCTTCAGCTTTTCATCAATCCAAGACTTGTTCTTATATTCTGCTTCTTTGACTTTGGCTACTTGAATTGCTTTGATGTGTGTAGTATTTCTCTAAGTATCTAGCAATTGGTGGACATATCTTTGAGCTTAAATTTGGGTTTGAATTTTGAAGTTCCTATCTAACCATTCAATCGTTCTGACTTATCCAAATATGGCTTGGTCGCAAAGTTGGATAACATTTGTCCCTTAAAATATATTGTTAACAAGATACGCTTCGAATCAAGACAGTTGTCGACTTTGAAATTTATTTTAAACTGAAGTCTTCTATTTTCTTTCAATTGCTTTTGCAAAGCAGTACGTCCTTTTTAGATTTCTATGTTATTTTGAATAGCTTTGGATTCACATCTCTTGGATAGTATAAGAGTTGATGTACGTTGTTTGAGTTTGTCATTTAGATTCTCGAAGGTTTTCAATAATTTTTGTTTTGAATTTTTCAAGCAGGGTATTGTTGTTCGAAACATCATTTGATTTTTTATTATGCTCCTCACCATTGTTTATATTCACACATTCATTTCATTTTTTTTATTTTGTTGATCGGTATCAATCCGAGTGGTCTGGATCGGTACTTTCATCTTAGCCTGTTTTGACAGGTGATCTAATGCTTAAGGTTTTTGGCCCATTTCTATTCTTCAATTTTCCGCTTTCATTACTTTGAGTCTTTCGAACATTTTGTCTTCCATCATGTAAAAACCTGCACTTCAGTGGGCTTGAATTTGTCTAAATTGAAACTCTAAGTCCACCAAAATACGGATCGTTGGTTTGGTATCCTGCAAATAAACAAATAATCGCATATCAGACCACTGTCGATATATCCCACAAAGGAATAGTTACTGACCAAGTTGGACACTTCCAATATCTAATGTCCTTGTCAGTGCAAAGCATGATTAAGGAAGCCTATCTTTCTAGTGTTCTCGCCTTGCACCAGTACCCCTACGTCTAAAGCTATTATGTGGGTTGTAATGAGGAGGCGGTTTGAACAATATTCTAGCGACTGCCAAATTATACATTTTAAACATAACACTGTTTATATTGATTTGTCTTCCATTAAATGCCTTTTAATTTTTTTAGTTGCGTCGACTGCATGGAAGCGTACGACTTGCCTCACCTACCCAAAGTAGACTATAATTATGTATGTATACATGTATAAGCATCATAGTCCCCCTTTGGACTAAGATGTTATCCCCGCTGGTATCTGTATTCTGGCACCACTTGAAAATCAACCATAAATACAATATCATGTTCTATGGAACTACATCTCATATTACGACTATCCATACAACTACGCATTCGGGAGGGAAACCCAAAATGCCAAATCGCCGGTGTGTCATCATCTCCATTTGTGCCCATCTCTTAATAGTAGTTTACGCATTGCGATGTGTCTCATGGTGCCTAATAACGGTGTCACGATAGTTTGGCTATGTTCTATCCTGCCTTGGGGATTTACTATTTTTCTGCTTCTTATTATGGACTTAGCTCCACTAACTATAAAGGACTTAGCTCCACCGACTGGCCCGTTCGTTTTTGAAAAAACTCTTTGATGGGTTAATAAGCCTTGCCCTTACAGACAAACTAGCAAACAACTATGGTGGTGCATTTCCTAGTATGACCTACTCTAGTAGGAGGCGTAGTCCGTTGGGTATAACCCTTTCTTTTGCATTGACCGTGCAAGACCGATGATGCATTCAACTTATGTATAGTTCCTATTCCTGATTTCGTACTAACATATACCAACATAGCGTCGAGCCGTCCACCATCCTATTTAGATTGCCTAACACAATCAAAGTAATACCCTCCCTTAATTCGTTGAAGCAAACTCTACTACGGGTATTCTTTCACCTATATACAAGCGTATATACTCCACGGGTCCTATAATTAGATATATGTCTTACATCAGTACAATGTACACACAACTATTAGTGGCCCTTTGCGGTGGGCAGACTTCTATTGTGTAACATTACTAACTTGTGTTCCAACCTATTCCAATAACCATGTCATTCTTATTCATTTAAATTATTTGTATACTTCTATAATTCACATAAACGCATACTTAAGGCTACGTGTACGTGTGTTTGTATCTTCGTTCATCCTTGTTTATTTATTGTGCTTCTAATGTTCACTGTTTATAATTTTTATTTACTTTTTTAAGCATGTACGTCTTATTTAATTTAAGGTCATTTACCGCTTTCTTTTAAATATCTTTTCTCGTTTACTTTTCCTTACCTTCGTTATTTAACTTCCTGTTTCTATTTCTTTTTTTTAAATTCCCTGCCTTATTTTAGTGAATTGTCCATACCACTTTTATTTTAAATTATGACTTGTCTATCTTTTCATTTCCCATTATTTTAACTTTCATTTTACTTATATTGCACCTGTTCTTTTCTTAGACTTTTTTATAGCATTTATAATTCTTCTAATTTATAGAGATTTTCTATATTTTAATGCGTTGAAATTACATTTCTTCCAAATGAAATGGTTAACACTGTAAATTTTTATATCTAGTCCAAAAAAGGAATTTGTGTTTACGTTTGGAATTACAAGAAATTATTTTTTATAATTGTTTAAATAGATAGTAAAAAATATGGTAAATACCCCTATTTCATACATCTCTTTTTTAGGTGTTTTCCTTGTTATTTCAACCTCTACACTTTTATTTATAAACCAGAAACTTGACATTGTATACAAATTCATATTACAACATGCTATATAATGCAATAAATTAGAATACTACTAAAATCCCTACATCTAGCCGTGATGACTCAACTTACCATTTTATTTGCATAAGTCATATTAAATTCAGAAATCTAGACTTATTTCATATTCTATAAATTTCAAAGGCTAAATTAAGCGACTATCAAGGTCTAATATTTTTTAGATATGTGCAGTATACAATTTCAGGTTATCAATCACAGAATATGTAGGCAGGGTTTAACATTTTATTTCACTTATACAATTATAATCCTACACTCTAATCTACATTTCAAACATAAAGGAATAGATTTACAGTGGTAT
This sequence comes from Allium cepa, assembly GCA_030765085.1. Taxonomy (NCBI): domain Eukaryota; kingdom Viridiplantae; phylum Streptophyta; class Magnoliopsida; order Asparagales; family Amaryllidaceae; genus Allium; species Allium cepa. The sequence continues at coordinate 964,625,626 of CM060928.1, forward strand.
GAATCTAATATTATATAAAAATATATAATTTTCCACTCACCTTTTTTTGCTTTCCAAATCTCCAAATTTAATCCCTATTATTCAAGTTTGACTCGTATTTCTCCCTATTTAGATTCATAAGCCACAAGTGCATACAAATTTATCGATGACCAAGATTAGAAAATAGATTTGAAATTTGATTATTATTTTAGATTCATATTTACAATTTACCTTGGCTTTGGCGATTTAATTTGAACCTATTCTCTTTCTCGATCATCTTCTGAGATTCTCCGATTGTGTGTACACATAATCTACTACCGTTTCTAAGAATTAAGAATTTGGAGAAGAAGAGAAAAGGGCTGATCTCTAGTATCGCTATGAAAATACGCTTTAAAAGTGAGGGTCTGCATCTATATTTGTAGAGGTTTAAAGCAATGCCAGCGGTTAGATAAAACTATATTAAATGCGGGCCGTCCAGCCACATGTTACTGACGTTTTGACACAACCAACAGTTGACATGGTGCATCAAGGGTCGACCTATTATTTGTTTCAATGGTGATTAATTTAGCATGTGGTGATTTGTTTAGTTTTATTCCTTCTTTAGCTAACCAATATAATTTCTTTCTGCTTGTATTTATTCTCTTAGGTTTGATTTAACATTAACATTTCTTAATATCCAAATTTCCACAGTTTAATTAATTAATGTCTTCAACTTTTATTCCAGAAATTACGTGTATAATTATTTCCAGAAATTTCTAATTAGATTTTGTCTGTAGAAATTATTACCAAACATCTAACAGCTATTTTGATGATAATCAAAACATGCATTGTCAACATGGCACCATGTCAATGTCCCCATCCATCTTTAATCTTTAATGTTAATAAACAGAAATGTATTTGCAAGATTCACTAATGTGCTTCCAATTTCAATTGTTTGTGCTATGTTAAAGATACCCTTAAACCGATTTTATCGTATAAAAAACCTAAAGAATTCATGTGATCAATTCAATCATTTGAGAAAAGACAAAAAAGATGATGAAAAACACATCAACAACAACAAAATAAATAATATACTATCATTTTGAATGAGATGTACAACATTTATATATGAGTCATAATTAGATAAATAATTAATAAGTTATCTTTCAAACACCCAATATCTCCAAAAGTACCTGCAAATTTTCTATTGTGTCAACTGGCCCGTTAGCTCAGTTAGTTAGAGCATCATGCTGATAATGCGAAGGTCGTAGGTTTGACACCTGAATGGGCCATGTTTTTCCTATATTTCCATATATTTTGATGTTTTATTATATTCTCAATTACAATGCATTTTTCCTCATCTTCTTCGTCGTTCGATTACTCATACGCGTTTTCATAAATTTTGTTGGAAATATTGTATTAGCAATAAGAATGATAATGCCGACAAACTTCATGGTTAGAGGATCTTTGTATATATTATTTTAAACAATAATTCAACCTTGTCATGTACAAACGGATTATATATTTATTGACTTGGGGAATCAATGAGGATTTAGAGGTAGTATTACTTTGATCGGTTGGTTAGACCATCGTGTTAGTAATGCGAATGTCGTAGGTTTGAGACCTGCATGGGCCATGTTTTGTCCATATTTCAAATAGATTTTGATGTTTTATTATATTCCCAATTACAATGCATGTATTTTTTCCACATCTTCTTCGTCGTTCGATTACTCATACACATTTTCACAAATTTTGTTGGAAATATTGTATAGGCAATAAGAATGATAATACCAACAAACTCCATGGTTAAAGGATCTTTGTATAGATTATTTTAAACAATAATTCAACCTTGTCAAGTACAAACGGGTTATGCAATTACAGACTTGGGAATCAATGAGGATTTAGAGGTAGTATTATTTTGATCTGACCAAGAACATTAAGTTCATGTAAATGGTTGGTGATGAAGAAAAGGGAAACAAAATTATAATTTATAAAAAATAATTATTCTGAAATCCGAGGATTTAGTATACATTTAAGCTGGTCATGAAGTGTCCATTCCCAAAACGAATATTCCCAAAGGCCAAATCTACTAACCCATAATAGTTCGCTCAATAGGTCTATCTGTTACTCGACTTGTTGATTCCCAACTTTCAAAACAGAAGCTAGCGACGTTTTGTATGTGCTAAATACAAATTGCATCATAAAAGCATCCAGTTGCACCCTAAACGCTTACTCACCCACGTATGCACGTGCATGTGCAGTGCACCACACTCTGTCTTTGCTCTCTCATGGCTTTAGTCTCTCTTTTTAACCAAAGGCAACTCTTTATGACTTATTTTATATTAGCATACTCCTTTATTTTCGGCGATGTATGGAAAATGCAAAATCTCAAAACTTCATATCAAAAAACCCAACCCCGCTTTGTTTTGGAACCATTTGACTTTCTCCCCTTATTTTCACATGTAGATATAGATTCAAACTTGTAATCGAAAATTAATCCAAACTTTTTTATATTTTTAATTAAACTATAGTTAACATGTCTGAATCTACCATGTCATAAACTAACAAGGACAAACTAGACAACCTACAAATAGAAATATCATCAAACAATCCAAATGAACATAATTTCACATGTTTATAACCATAATTCATATCCTAAATGAAAATCAAATGGACCTTTTCAACCCTGATCAAGAGAAGACATTGGACCTTTGTATTAAATTTACAGCCCTAGTTTTTCTATATAAAAAAATTATATACACAGCATGCCACATTGTAATAGAATAAAGGGAGAAAATAGTCTTGCAAAAATTTGGGATAATAGTAAGTAATGCATGTGTGTGTGTGTTCGTGTTCTTTTTCCTATTAAGATACGAATAAAAGGATATTGCCATTTATAAGACAAAATACATTTAAAATAGTTGCAAGGCATGACTACTATTAGACATTACAACAAATTTAAGATGGTCTAATTAAAAACTAGGGATATGAAAAGGAAATGGATATATCATTTCTTTTGAGACGCTAATTAATGGACATTGTTCTTTATAAGACATAATAGTTGTAAATAGTTACTTGTCTGTATCAAGTTGAAAATACAATATCAAATATGTGTACGGTTTTTTTATGTCGAACAAAATTTGACATAAGGTGGCGCACATATAGACTGTTTAGCTCCAATGAAGATTTCATCTAAGTTTAGAGATGACATATTTTAAGTGACCTAGTAAGTATTGCATTTACTACTACAATGTGGACCATTTGGAGTGGAAAAAGTATAGGTAAGTTTAAAGACCTAGAATTAAACAAGCTATTTATAAATGTCAGCATGTTAACAATAATAACACATAAAACGATGCTAATTAACGAATATAATATCATCAACTTGAGAATCATTACAATCAACTTCACAACCGTAGAGATATCCATGTGCTACTTTGTATTATGTTATAATTCTAATTGTTCAAGTAATAAGATTACATGTTTTTTCTAAAAATGAATACCTAGCGATTGACAAGCACTATTGTCCAAGTGATTAAGTGATTCGGCTTTGGTGCGAGAGGTCACGAGTTCATAACATGCGTAGCTTGATTCGAATGTTTATTGACATGTGATATGTTGTCCTAGTGACATGTTGTATATAAATTACGATTTCAAAAAAAAACCTACGATCATTTATTAGCTTCTGAAGGTGCTCTGTTGGCAGGCCAGCTATTTGGCCTACCAAAATGTTACTGTTAAAGCTACAAAGAAACTGCCAACAATATAAGTTCGAATTGCCTATATTCTATGTTTTACTGGTGGGATTAGCATTGTATTGCTAGTTTAAGAAAGAATAAACTACCAACATCACGAGTTACCATATGAGCAAAACGAAGTATACACAACATGACTCACTGGTTCTTTGTAGAATAAAGCAGGAAAGGCAAGATGGTCGTATCAAACTTTAAGGTAAGAACTAGTAATGCATATATATGTTTTATTTTGAGAAACAAATAAAGGATATTTCATTTTCTAAGATAGAAAGCTTTCAAACGGCTGCATGGCATGACTTATTCAGATGTCAGCAGAATTAAGCTGCTCTTATTAAAATTAGGGATAGGAAAAAGCAATGCATATATGCTTCTTTTGAGGCATCAATCAAAGGATAACACTCTTTATAAGATAAAAAATTGTAATGTAGTTACTCATACAAGACACTGGGTATCAAGTCAATTAAAGATAAAACAACAAATACGCATAATATAGCTTTCTTTAGATGTATAATAAATCCAACATGACATGATACACATATAGGATAGCTAATGTTACGGGGACTCTAACTCAACACCACTCAAATCACAACTCCAAAGCACAACAAAAAAGTGAGATCGTGGTAAGAAGCGCGAAAATAACCGATCAATATCTCAAATCCAATCTCAACCAATTCAAAAAAATCACAATAGCCATACAAGTAATATAAAATAAAGCAACAATGATAGTTCCACTAAATCTTATTACTGTACATCCACTTTGAGAGAGAAGTTTTGTTAATACCAATGAGAAGTGTACAAAAGATTGATTATAATAATCACAATATGCACTCTAGAATATGATTTTGTGAAGATTGGAATTGAAGAAAACTAGGATTTTTATTAAACCCTATTTAATGGAGAATAAAATGCTTGATTAAACCATTGGATTGGTCCCCATCTTTGAATTTGAAATAGCTTATACAGGGAAAGTTTGAACCTAGGAAAATACCCAATTTGCCCCTTGAAACCTTCACAAACCAATGCAATCACCTAGGGAAATTTTGAGACAACGCAGCCGATCGGACGTTTGATTCCTAGACTCAGACGTCTGACACGAGGATAAAATTTCTTCATTTCAACCACTTAGACATTTGGTCCCCATAATCAGATGATTTGAGCAAAATCTCGAGATGCCAAATCCAACTTTCAAAGACGTCTGACTCCAAACAGATGCTTGTACCAGGTGACCAAATGTTTGATTACCATAACCAAACATCTAAAACAAGTTTAGGGATGCAACATACACAAAAATGTTTGGGCATCATTCAGATGCCTCACAACTACAGTTTAGAAGTCTAAGGACCTCGGTCAGACGTCTGACATGCTTCTCACTGTGTATCTCCAGCATTCAACATGGCATAATTCCTACGTCCAAGCACCAAGCTACTTCCAACCACTTCTATTCTCCATATAGTGTCGCCAAAATTCGACAGCTAACTTCAATGACGCTTTCATATTATCTAAGTTCATTCAGAGATAAAAAAAACATTTTAATTAACCTAGTAAAATTGCATTTACATCTACTATGTGGCACACATTATCTAAGTTCAAATTTTGTGTCATTAAATTATGTCCAAATAGAAATTCCTATTACTATTTTTAATATATTAAAATTGCAAAATAATTACTTATATAAAATATTGCGTATCACTTAAATTGAAAATAAAATATCACATGTATGGCATGGGCTATTTTGATGTAAAACCAAAACCAACACAACATGGTACACATAGGATGTTGAACTCCACTAATGATTTTTATTATCTAGAAGAAATTTAATGAGAAAAAATAATCTATGGTAATGTATTTACAACTACCATGTGGTACACTCGAAATGGAAAAGTACAGAAAGGTTTAAACACATAAAAACAAAAAAGTTATGTAGAAGTGTTTTGATTATACAAGACTGCAAACTAATAATGATAACACACAGAAAGAAAGCAACCGATGAATATATATAGGTAATTTGCACAACTTCATTTCCCAAGAGAATAAGAACTTAGCCAATTTCATAATTATAGAAACATCGGTATACTACATCGTATTATTTTTTTGCAGTATTATTGTTTAAGAATAAGATTGCAAACTTTCTCGAAAAATGTAATAAATACATGAAATTATTCATTAGCTTTTCAATGTGCTACGTGGTCTTAACAAATAGGACATTATTAAAGTCAAACTTGCCATGACCATATGATCTAAGGGTCAGATAAACACTACTGTCTTGATTGCAAATCTCCTTTTCTTTAGTGATTTTAAAAAAAATGAATTAAGCGTGTGTTTTATGCAAGGTTTGAAAACTCAGTTTCATGTTGAATATAGAAAGCGTAAATATAGATAATTTGCAATTATGAAGAAATATGCATTTATATAGAAAGACTAAATATAGAATATCTGCAATTATGAAGAATAAATATGGAATATCTGCAATTATGAAGAAATCTGCATTTACAGAAAATAGGATTTAAAAAATATAGACTTTCCATATATACAAAATTAGGTTCATTTTCTTCCAAGTATTTTGCAATTATGGAAATGATGATGTATTCCATCATTGAAAATTATCTCTCTGAATAATACAAAAATCATCTTCTCTCCTCAGATCTCTTATTCTTGATTTAATTTCTACATGAGATCAGAGCAGGTTCAAAATTTGAATCTAATCAAATGACAAAGGCAGAGCACGCTGAAGCTGTTGATGGAGAGGGTGAAATGGCGGGGGAGATCATGCTGAAGTTGCTGAAATACTGGGAGAAGATCATGCTAACACTTTCAAAATCAATGATGAATCAAATGTTATAGTGCCATCTGCCGAAGAAATGTTGTTTGATCATGTACCACGAGTGAATAATGAACTATAGACCATTATTGATATTGAACCTAGACGATCAGAAAGGATTAACATAGGCATTCCAAAACTCATGTATGAACCAAATTTTAAGTCTAAAGCCAAATATCCAAATTCTTAGTATGTATATACACATAGGTTGTCTGAGTCATATACATCCACAATTAGTCAGTTATCATCTGTTTTCATCTCTAGCAATTTGCAATAAGCATTATTGGATCCACAATGGAAGATGGCCATGAATGAAGAGATGAATGCATTACCAAAATTTCCACTTGGAGTTGATAAACCCCAAGGATGTTGAACTATTGGATGTCGATGGATATTCACTATTAAAATAAAATCAGATGGAAGTATTGATAGTGATAAGGCCATACTAATGGCGAAGGGGTATACAAAGACATATTTCGTGGATTATGAGGAGACATTTGCTTCAGTAGCAAAGATTCAATCCTTTTATCAAGATTCAATTGAAGTTGACGATGCAAACGAAAATTTTAATTTTCCAGTGAAGCTCGTAGTTTAAGGTATATAATTTTCGACCCAAATTTTCAAATTTCCCCCCCTTTCCAATGGAAACTGGATTTTTGTTAGGGTTTCATCTTGGAATCCATCAAAACCGAACTATGGTGACCAAAATTTCCAAATTCCTTCCAAGATCTCAAACTATGGTTTTATGCCACCCGTGTAAGCAAACCCTACACTTTTCTCTCAGCAATCGATGCATAACCATCTAGCCAACCGTGGAGATTATCTTTTAATTTTACTAGTGTAAGTAATGTTGTTAGAGTAATTGTTAATTTATCATTATCATACCAACACCAAAAAATTTGTAACTAATATTGGGCTACACCAGTAAACCAGCACTATTGGTACGGTAACAGTAAATTTACCATTATTAACAGTACATTTAATAGTAAATAAATGTCAAACCAGTGGTAACAATAATTTTTCTACCCATATGAATTTTGTTTTTTTTCACTATTTTAATTAATCTCAACCGTGAACAATTTTGAAGAAATGTCAGATTTAAGAAGTATTTCTACTCATATGAATTAGGTATGATTCACATTTTTATACCAGATCTGTTAATCTGGGATATATCCATATGTTTTTATTTTCATGTTAATTATAAAAATGTGGGTTAGACCTATTTGCTGTGTTTCCTTCAAATCTATAGAGTTTTATGTTTTTCTACTTCCCCTTGAGTTGTCGTTACAGATCTGAGTCATAGATGAAAAATATGAAATTTATCTTATTTGTAATTAAATAATTGATCTTTATATATGTAATAGAAAATATATTTTCCATTACAACATATATAAAGATCAATTATTTAATTCCAAATCAGATAAATTCCACATTCTTCATTTACAACTTAGCTCTGTAACAACAACTCAAGAGGAAGTAGAAAAACGTAAAACAGTATAGATTTGAAGGAAAATACAGAAAATAGGTCTAATCCACATTTTTGTAATTAACAGAAAAATAAAACTATATGGATCTATCCTAGATTAAAAGATCTAGTATAAAAATGTGAATCATACCTAGATTCAATACAGATCCAAAGGGAAATGGAAGTATAAACTAAATCTGGTGTAAATTAAATAAAAACACCATTTTTAATCAAAATTAGAATATATACACACGTATCTGAAAGTTAAATAACCAAATTTCTAAATTAGATTATATTTCACTCACCTGAATCCTTCCAACACAAATAAGTGTACCTAACTCCTCCTTGTCAAGCCTTCTTGCTATTCACTAATCTTTTTATAACTTTATTTTATTTTGTATATAATTTATTTTATGAAGAAGATGAAAATTTAGAAGAGGAAGAGAAACTACAATAGGGAATAGAATAAAGAATAGTTTTTAGGATGAGAATTATGTTAGGTTTAAGCTGAATTTATAGGATTTTTAAATTTATATACGTCGTTAGATAATTGCTTCAGGTGGAGGGAATTAATTAGGGGCGTTGAATAAGATACATTGAATTTAGACATTTTTTAATAAAATATGTACATAGTTAAGCTTTTAATTTAGTCTATTAATAAATCAATCAATTGGTATCAAACAAACACATATGTATATAATTGACCATATTCTTTACTATCCAACTGCGCAATCAATTTGAAAATTGATTGGTATTAATTAACTTCCCTAATTCACATAAATGTTACCCTTTTTAACCGATATTAAATCCTCCTTAATTTAATTAGTCAATCACATCTTGATCTATATCTTCCTAACCAATTAACTTATATATTTACGTACATATGTTGCTAACCATTTAAGCATAAATAAATACATATATACACACAAATATATGTATTTACATTTAATTTTCTCTTTTTTACCCTTAATCAGTATTACATAATCACATTTGAATTATTAAACATGGAAGAGAACCCTAAACAAACACATATGTGAATAAGATGACACATATCCCTTCTTCTTTTTTTAATTAACGTTTCATAAACATATGAACTTTCTATATTTGGTAATAAATACCTCTGTTAATTAATATATTCATTTACACACTTATTTTATGTTTGTCTTTTACCTTCTCATACATTTATTTATGGTTGAAACGTGCTCATAAAAAAATATACTCTACAAGACTCAAACTCATGTCACTTGGTTGGAATGCACATATCTTACCACTGTGCCAACCATGCTTTTGTCTTATATTATTTTCTTTTTAAATGTATAATCGTCATTATACTTTTTTTTCTTTTCTTATAGTCAACCTGCACATATTCAGCTTATTTATTAACAAATAAGTCTTCTTATCCCTTGCCTTGATCTTTATTCTTACTCCCAAAACATGCATAAAATGCAAAATGTGCACTACAAAAACATTCCGTATCTTTTTCGTACGGCGTCTGTTTCTAATAAATTATATACGAACTTAGGCTAGAAAAATCTACTTAACACAACGTAAAAGTCAAAATTTTCAAACTCCTTCATTTATAAAAATTTACGATTTTATCCTTTTATGTAAATTTACATTTTTATTCTTGTTAGCATTATAATTTATTATTAAAATTTAGGGGGTGTGACATTCTCCCCTCCTTAAAGTATTTCGTCCCCGAAATCTCCAAGAACGGGAGAACAGAAATTGCAACAATCATCCAAATCTACAATCATCTACTCAGACATCAAACACCGCAACCATTATCCTTAGGTTTATCTAATGCAAATGATGACTTTATGCAATGTGAAATGCATATGAATGTACTAATTCAAAAAGATAGTCGATCTATTGATACAGCCGACCTACTGTCATGCGAATATTCTTATGCCATGCAACCTATGTATGCAAAAACCCTAATAAAACTGTTAGTTCTTCATGCATGCTTCAACCATCATCCAAATGGAATCATCCATATGTCTAATGTAACCGCACTCAACCTCTTATCGTCATAGCATGTTTCAGTGATTTATATGGTTCATTGATTAAGAAATATTGATCTTTTTTTATCAATTTTCAAATCAGTTTGCATTTTGTCTAAAACTTGTGTATAAATCTTTGAAAATAGTAATGTAAATAAAACTGGTGCTTGATAAACAATCGCAAAATATCGAGCAAAAATGATTTCAAAGATAAAATTTCCACATAATACACATATAAATTTATTATGTGCATCAGTTGTTGCTCCATGCATCAACTGTATTATATGTAACTTCATTTGGTGAGATACCTTTATCAATCATTTTCTTTAATACTTGATGTCGTTGATTCCATTTGCTGCTTCGATAATAACTAACTATAAAAGCAGTGCATGTAACAACATTTGGTTTACACTTGACCACTGATCCAAAAATGCCAAAAGCAACGTTGACGTGATTCATGAGAACGCAAGTGTTGATGATGATCCAATTACTGACTATGTCTAGGAATACATTATGCAACAATATATTATTGTAGAATGTAAGATTAGAGGCTAAAGAGATTTCTTTCTGTTTTGAATGATTCTTGTGAAAAATATGCTAAATATAAAGCATACATATTTTATGTCTGAAGTATTGGAACTAAGAACCATTATTCAACAATATTTATTTTAAGGTGAAAAATATCATTGTATTTCTTTTACAGTCAAAGCAAATTCAATATAATAAGAAGCATATAATTGTCTTTAATGCTTTTGAGCTTTCTAGTTCCATTTCTAATTCCATCTAACATTGTTGTTGTATTTTGGTAATGTTGGATTTCACCAGACTTGACTGCAATTTGTGAAAGTAGAATCAGAGGTTGGAAATTTTCAAAACAATCAACGACATAAATTAGTTAAAATGAATAAAGTCAAACAGATTTAATAACTTTAATAATATGAATAATCTGAAAAAAATTTAAAAAATTTATTTTTAGCTATCAACAATGGATATCATTGGAAAGCTATTAAATTTGAGATTTAATAGTGAAATCGATTCTTAAATCCAATTAATGTAGAAAAAGTTATCACATTTCAAAGCTTGAAATAAAAAGAAATTAAAAACGTGACTATTCATTTTTCAAAATTTGAAGGAGGCCTGTGTTCTTTTGAAATCTAACTCAATAATAATTATAGTATAGATAAGTAATATTAATAAATGCATAATGAACGCATATATATATATATATATATATATATATATATATAGCACACATCTATATGCATATGCAAGTGCACTCCTAGGTGGTCGATCTAAAATAAGATCAAAAAGATAGAATGAGTGCCTAGTGTGTGTAAATGCATCCTTCCGCAACCACTAGCATTCATTTGCAACCACATGCAACCACCAAACATCACATGTCATAATGGAATGTTTACAAACATCCCTACCAACACAAAGTGTAATCTAAAAAGATCTATCATAGGATCCTAATTAGGAAAAGATTAAAGATAGGATATTCAAAAGAGAACTTACCAACAAAAAGATGTGGACAGGAAATCCTAAGTTCAAAGATATTCTGGGCTTTTCTAGCTAAAGTTGATAAACTAGGGTAACCACACCATATAAACACTTCTCCAATTGTCGAAAATTGAATAGTCATCTTCTAGTACCATTCTAGATTCTCAAAAATCTCTTCTTCTTCCTTATCAACCATTCCAATTTATAGTTAGGGCCTTTCATATTTTAATGCATTGGAACTACATCTTTTTACCCAGAAGAAATATGTCTCCAATATTACAGAAATCATTAAAAGATGGTTTGTGCTACGCTTGAAATTACAAGGAATTATCTCTTTTATTTACTTTCTTGAAATAGATTGTACAAAATACGGTAACCATCCTTACTTTTCACATCTCTTTCTTAGGAGTGTATTCCTTGTTATTTCAAACGATATACTTTTATATTGAAGCTGGAAAATTTATGGAAAAATTCATTACTACATTTTTCATTTCAATGAATTAAAATGCTATTCAAATCCCATCCATTTTATAATCCTTCAGATTTGGTTTTTTTATCCGTGTCACCTCAATTGCCCAAATATTTACTAGAATGATTCATTCTATATTTTTATCTCATCCAAATAGGTAGGTTAACAAATATGAGATTTATCATATTTCCTTTATGAAGTTTTCCATTTTAGGGACTGCTTCTTTACTTATTTTCCATATCTCAATATATGATACTTAACTATAAATTTTCAAGACCTACGTTAGGCATACATGGATTACACCTAAACCGATATAAACCAACAACAAAAACAAAAAGTTATACTTTCCCATTCGGTCAGCCCAAAGTCTTCAAGGGAGTAACATAATACCTGCACTGCCCATGGTTTATAGGTATGCTACCCTTACCTATGTGGTATCAAACTCACAGTCAAAGTGTCAAGCCCACAATTCATGTTCCTAATTAGACCGCCTACAGTAATCAAGAAAATATCTATTTATGTAACGACCCGTAAATCTTATTGGTTTTATAACATAATTAACTAAATTTTTATGAAATTTTAAATAATTGAATTTTGAAATAAAAATTTGATATTTGAAATACGTCTATTTTAACATAGAAACTGGTAAAATTTTATTGGAAAATATGAAAGTAAATTCTGTTGTGTAATTTTCAGTTTCAATTTAAATCAGTTAATAATTGATGATAATAAAATATTTCCAAACCTAAATATTTTCATACAATAAATTTGTAATCTATTTTCTGAGTGAGATGTCATATTTCGTTTCGCCAAATTTGGACTTCTCTAGCCCCGTTTATCTCATTTTCAACAGATTTGCAGCATTTTGGGCACCGAATATCGAGTTTTGAGAGGATGGTCATATTGCTGATATATGTGTATCATTTTGTTCGTCTCTCTATGCTAATCTACATGGTATATTCATTTGTCTGTGTATCCGGTACGCGGTGAAACACCCGAAACGGTTAACCGTAACGGTACGCCTATTGATTTCAATCTGTTATCCTTCTTTTTAGCAATAATAATAATAATATATGTATGCTTACATTATAACATGACACTCATTTTAGGAACAGCCCCTTTTGCTAACTCACCCATCTTCTATTCATTGCTTAAACCCAATTGCCTCCTTCTCTATGTATAACAAAAATAAGCTGCCTTTATTTTTTTGTTGCCGTTTGATTCTCCCTCTCGTCGTTCTCCCGCTATCTCTCCCCTCTTCATATCGAACTTCCTTGAACCCAGCTCATGCACATCCCACCACCCGCCTTCGCCTGACCCGCCATCACACTGAGAACCACCACAACCACCACCTTCAACTGGCCCTCCCTAGATCCACCATTCTCATATGCTCGGCCCACCAGAAAAACCGAACTCACCACCTCCCCAGTCGACCGGACCCGCTTCGTCACCCTCCTTCACAGTCTTCTGTTCGAGCCTAGCTTCCATGCCATCCTTCACTTTTTTTTATAAGATACGAGTATATATACACGTCCAGTTGGACCTGCATCTAATCAATGTGCATGCAATACTTCAACAATGCGCTTGTGTATCATTACCACATACTATATAAAATACGACACAAAAGAACATCAATTTACATACATGCACATCTCAAAACTATGTAATCAAATCTCCACCCGTCGAAAGACAGAACCATAAATAACTTAAATTTCCAGATATCGGTTAACCAGAATAAATTTACTTTGACATACACTCCATCCATTTGACCTCTTTCATCTCGACTCAATTAGATAATACTTATTAATAAAACTACAAAATATAGCTGAAATATTACATATTCAGTAGCAGATCTAGCCTATGATTTCAGATAGAGCAACATATTTTCCATATAAAGTAACATACTTGAGCGGTGAACAAAAGAGTAGAAAATATAGTTACATGTGTCTTACTTACATAAGATAACCAAATATAGTTACACGTGTCTTACTTACATGTGCCTTGTAATCAACACTAACTCATTGCAAATATGGCAAGTTTCTAGTTTCAGATAGCCAAAAACTAAAAAGAAAAATGTTTTTTTATGGAAGGTTTGGAAAATTTCAAATAGGGCACTACCCAGAGCTGGCTTCATTTGCCTCTTACCCTGACTATATTTATTAGTAAAATTATTGACCAACATTGCATGAACCTAACAAAGGTATAGTTGTCCATTGTTACCTCTCCTTTCAATCGAGGATACTTCAATGTCAGTTGCAATAAAAATATGAAATAAGTAACTAATTAAGTGTAAAAAATATATATCATATACAACTTGTATGGCCAAACAATCAGATCTTTCTTTGATTTCTCAAGAGTATTCTTGTATTGAACAAATTTATAAAAGAATGCAAAATGTGTAGTACACTATCCTTGTACAGTATACAATATGCACACACACATTAATCCCAAAGAAAAATGTAATTATCAATAATAAAGCCATTATATGTTGATTAGTGCATTGTGCAATAAAATTTCACTATAAATGCAGATTTAATCTATGCATATACAACTTACCAACATTATTCATGAAGGTACATTGGGTATAAAGATGGGAAAATAGAAACTGTGAGATTAATACATATCACCCCAATTGTAATAGTAAAACCCAAGAATTTTAAATACTGCATTAACCGATTAGTCTTCCTCTGTATGTCATGCATGCAGCTCATCGAAAATGCCTTGCTGTTGTGACTTATATATTGTGACCTGCTTGAAATTCAACTATAATGTTGCAAGTTCATCCTGATTGCTCCAGCATGATGGTATCAACACAATAGGTTGTAGGCTACACACATAGCTCACTCCCTCCTTTCAATCACAGCAGCTTCTAGCTATCATAGCCGCTCATTCAATCTCAAATCCTCTCCATTTCAAGCATTTGGCTTGGCATCAATTAGCCATGACTTATGCATGTATATCACGTCAATTTGCATTAGCTATCTTTAGTGTAGTGAGCACCATGTCTTATGGGCTTCAGATTCAGCTATCATCGGCATGTAATATGTAACGAAAAATTTGCATCACTTTTAGCATTCAGATTCAGCATATTACCACTTGATGATGTAATAATGTGGGCTAAGTTGCAAGCAATGAGCATATTTATCCTTCCATTATAAACAAATAATACGGTTCTGATCATATTTATCCTTCCATCTTAAAAAAATATTTCGATTTTGGATAAAATATTCCCAAACAACCATTGTAAAACTTTCACTATAAGATATTGTAAGGACTCAAGTTGATGTCTCAAAACTTAGTATATACTTATGCAAATATTTAATAAAATTACCATTTATATATATAATAGAAGCCAAAAAGAAACCGTAAAATTTAAGTTTCCAAACTACCATCTTCAAATCCAGAAACCTATTTTCCGACTAACAAATATCAACAACTTAATCCTTTGCTTCAAATACATAATAACCTAACAACGTCTGAAATCTTAGTATATGTTCCTCATACTGATCGTACACTAAGAACAACTAAATTGACTAAATATATTCTCACTACCTTCAGATTAACACTTGTAAAAAAATGTGAACATGAACTTGAAGCCATAAAATGATTATTTCATGATTTAACTAGCCAAATTCAAAGGGAAGTTTCAAGATAAAAGATTGAATTTTATTTTTAAAACATTCGTATTCATTCATTGTCTGGATCAATACCATTAGATTTTATGATAGTGCATAAAGTACTTAACCGTATTGTTTTGTAAGATAAACATAGAAATATTAGGTAACAAAAACAATTGGATCATTAACAAAAAAAAGCAATAAGAAAACCCCAGTATCCAGTCCAAATTCATTGCTAAAATTGTGAAGAGAAAGATACCTTCGGCAAAAACTGAAATTGGTTATTAAGCAGATTGTGCCTGAGAAGTGCAGGTAACAAGCACTTTCCACAAAAACTGAAATTCGTCTCTTCAAAGCTGAGACCAACTACAGTACGAATGGATCAAATTGACTGCATCATATAGATACTAAAAATAGTATATTGCAACAGAATATCAGTAGAGTCTTGGTACTTCAACAAACAAATAAATATGTACTCTTAAACGCTACTGATTTACATGCATTATAATTACTTTGTAATTGATTTAGTCAAGTTCAAATGCAGAAAATAACAATTGCCAATTGGTTCTCTCATTTTCACATATCCACAAACTAAAAAGTCAAGCATACATAAATTACATTTACCTGCAAGTTCAGTATACATGAGTGGTAAGACCAAAGAACAGAGAATATAGGATATTGAGTGTTGTATGATCCCAAATTTTATTGTCAGAAATTTTATCATATAGCAGCTGTAAGTTGTAATCTGGAAAGGCAAAGAAAAATTATTTTATATGCAAAATGAAATATGTTCAAAAATCTACCATTGCCTTTCATTCTCTCCTTAATGTCTTTGCATATTTCACATATTTATCCCATATATCCCAATGGTAAATCAAAGCTGCAAAATAAAATAATAGCTTTTATTAACAACTAATAGTTATCAGTAGTTTAAGCATGAGAGCACCTAAAATATGCTGATGGGTTGTGCCTTATGGAGCCATATCTTTCCAGGATTCTGACCAAAGAACATGTATTTTTGGTATAACATAATACAACTTTTGGAACCGCCCTATGATCATTTTTTAATGAAATTGAGTGTTGATAATGTTGCTAATGTTTCAAATTAAACAGTCAAAAACTTCATCCGTAACATACATATGATGTAGGAATAGCATTGCTACCATACATACAACACTACACAAATGTTTTAACATGAAATGTTGCTTTTTTCCAAAATCAAAGCATCTTTCTAAATTATTAAAGAACTGGATAAGTGATGAACAAAGTTATGGTACCGAATCAACTAACCACATCTGTGTTTGTATCAAGCCAAATGAAAACCATATTTTAATTTAAATTGAAATCATACAGCTTAGTTTACATGTAAATTTTCAAGTATATGCCTAATGAGATCGTGGATATCAAGACTTTCACTGAGTTTGGCATAATATAATGTATTTGTGACATAAATAAAATTAACACACAACATAATAAACTGAAAATGCATTGCATACTTAAATCTAGATCATATAATTTCTTTGCTCAACCAGTTAATTTTTTGAGGAATATCTCTCTTCTAATATAATTTGCACTTCACTAATAAAGCATGCAATTAGGAAAACAATCAAAAAAATCATTTCAAAAAACCTTACTGGAAATTGAAGGCTATAAAATGATGTATGATTATATTATGATCTTGAAGTAAGTTAATAATAGTTTTTGCTTAATTATTTAGACTTGCTTTCTTATCACTTGGCGAGGAAGAAATGTTGTCCACTATTTTACTTTGGGAAGAATTTAAAATAAGAATAATTATCAATTATCAATGATGGCCAGCTGATATAATATTTGTTTCAGGCACACATTTAGTAATAACAGAGCGGGGGATAGGGGAGTAAATTTTAAGTATTTAACAAACTGTTATTTTTTTCATTGAAAAAAATATAAGAGCAATCCACATTGTTTATATAATGTTTACTCCTGACCATGCCAAAGATGTTTTGATACAATAAACATTGTTTTAATATAGCATATTGAATGTTTTTCAGCTATAGTCCTGGACCCACTATATAAATGCAAAATCAGTAATAGCAACACATGTAATTATGACAAACAGGGTGCAAGTAGTGGTAATGGTGTAAAAAATATTCAATCACAAAATGTACTGATGGTGCAATTTTTTTTATTCATATCCATTAGAGAAAATATACAAATGATTTAACAAAGTAGAATATGTGAAAACTTGTTCTTTGTTAAATAGAAAAATAAACTTATCATTGTTTCAAAATCCAAAAAAGGATCAAATAAATAAAATCATATAATCCACATATTATCTCATTATTGATTGTCCTTTTTTGTAAATGGCATATCTGCACATACATGTACGGAACTTAGAGAAACATGTAAATACTAACATTTGCAGGGAATGGCTGTAGGTAAAAGAAAAAGAAAATGGTAAGATATTTATAATTAAGATCTACCCATTGGTAAGATAATGCATTTGAGGAAGGAGAGGTAATAAATTACATTTACTTACCTTTTAAGATAGAAAAATTATCATATTGCATAAAAATTCTTATAACAAAATGAACAAATTTGCGTTAAAAAAATGAACAGAAGTACGAAATCAATTATTTACTGTAAAAAAATGAATCTTTTACTTGAATATAAGTTTATTCTAGTTTAGATGAAATAATGCATTTGAGGAGAGAGAAGTAATCGATTACTGTTACTTACAGTTTAACATGGACACTTATAACACACATGAAACAAATTTACAGTAAAAAATTAGCATAGGTACCAAACGGATTCTGTAATCAGCATTGCCATTGAAAGTGCTGACAAACTGAGAGCAAAAAAAACTGTGAGTAATATTACTTAATTCACAACATATGAGTTAGGGTTTGAAAGTAAATTGGATGGCATTGTTAATTACATGTGATAAGAATGGGCAAAACCTAGAAAGCGTTTTCAAAAAACCATTTCAACAGATCTAACTTACAAAGATGGAGTGAAGAAGACAATCGCTTAGATCAATTTCAAGTTATAAATTTGATTCATCGTTGGATCGACAATTAAGTTACTTAATCTTATTTCGTGAATCACAAATCATACTGAAAAATTGAAAAACCATCTTTGACATTATAGACTCAGAAATCAAATCAGAACCAATGAGTAACAATGTCAAAAGTTATATGGATTCAGTGGTTTTGTTTATAACAATATTTCTTCAAGAATCAAAAATTAGATTGGAAAAATTATATTTAACATTCACAAATCAGATCAATCGGAAAAAAAATGATTAACGATGCCAAAAATTAAAGGAAATCGAAACATGTTAACATTTTAATAGAATATATGAATTATGAAGAACTGTAACTTCAAGAGAAAGAAGGCGGTAACACCTAAGCTATCTCTGGCGACCTATGCAATCGCATGCCGTGGACGCTACATCTCTGGTTGCGCTTTCAGTGTTGATTCTGAAGTGAAAGAAATCAATTTCTTGGGATTGGATTGGATGATGGTGATAAATGAAATCTAGGTTTTGAGTTATTGAATTTAGGAACAGGGATGAATCTGGGAAGAGACACAGTTAGAATTTACGAACGGATAAAAGAATTGGGAGGGCATGTGAAAATAAGGGCATTTTGGGTATTTCAGAAAGACGCGGTTGAAGTTAGTTCATTGAACTTTCATTATTAGTAGTAAAGATGTACAATATATATGTTTATATATATATATATATATGTATATATATATGTATGTATGTATTATAAAAGTAGTATTAGATATTTCTATAGTTATATACCTTTACAGTAAATTGCTTATTATGAAAGCTGTAGCATATAGGAGTAGCATACATATATATTTTATAGTGTGTATGTATATATACATATACAAAGTTTATGTTGCACCAGGTTTATTGTTCATTTTGGTTATGTTTTATAAATCAAACATTTTTATATTTTTATATACTATATTGGTATACATCTGATCTGTCGAGTTCATATATAAGTCATATATATGGTGTTGTAAAGTATAAGTTATTTACATACTCTAATATATATAGGTTTATATAAGATTTGTATGATATGCTAGTTATGATATGTATATATAAGCTTATAGAAGTTTGTACAATCTGTTTAGTTATATATGTAAATTATATAAGTATATATATAGTTGTCCAATGTATGGATATGTTTCTATTAGTTTTATATGACTGGTCGAGTTAATTTCTAGCAAGTGCAATTTTATATATAAGTTTTATATGTCTGGAATGAAAAATTAGCCAAAAGGGCCTCTTTAGCAAGTGCAATTAATTTCTAGGACACACAACAGAAATAATTAATTTTAAGGACAAAATGCAAAATAATTAGTTTCTTAGGCCTAAAAACCTATGAAATTATATCCTTGAAAGTAATTGGACTGCTGACTTTTTCCTTAAAAGTAATTATTCTGCTGACTTTGGCCTTGAAATTAATTTATGTGGATGTGTGTCTTAGAAACTAATTGGACTGAAGTTTTTCCTTCTAGTGAAATGCCCCTTGATTATATTTGTGGAATTCCAATTTGAATGTTTGCAGTAAACATGATATGTTAGGTTGATATTTTGAAATGAATATAATATATATATAAGTATTTATATGAAATATATCTTGTTCATCGATCTCTTATCTATCCTGACTGACATTCTCAATATCAAATTTATCGCAGCAAATTCTTAACTTGTCGCTGTCCCGCTAATTCGTGTCTGTATCCCTATGCTTGTCCGGTTAGTTCTCAAGTCTCGAAAGGTGAGCAATCACTCATGATTAACATTCTCACATTTATTAAGTTTGATTTACTTGAAACAAAAATTGAAATACGCTGCCAATTTGAACTGTTAATTATTTAATAGTTATATATGAGATGCTACTATCTGTAGTTGTTCACCTATGGGATATGACACCATATCTTGTTGTTTATATTATATTTTATTGTTATTGATGTTATATGCCCATTGTTGATATATTAAATTATTATCAAATCTATTCTCACTCTGCAAGTTCCCTGTTAGCAAAAAATTCCATATGGGTTGAAATGATATACACGAACGATCTTGTAGAATAGGGGAAAATCGTTATGGGTTGAAATGATAAACCCAAACGATTTGATTTTTAATTTGGGACTGCGGGTTGAAATGATATATACCCATAGATATGTAAATTAAGGATTGAAATGATAAATACCTGTATCACTTAACCGTAGGATAGAAAATTATATACGGACATCGTGGTCTATAATTTGAAAAATGATTTCCAAAGTTTGAAAGGAAATATATGTTTTAATGAATATTGATTTTCCAAATATAATAAGTATAGGCTATTTTTATATATGTATAAAAATCTAGATTTTAAAATAATATGTTTTGGAAATTTTAATTTATAAGTTAATTTTGAAAATATAATTTTTAAGATTTTCTTACAATTTTATTATTTTTAAATTATATAAAAATAGAATTAATACAATATACATTTAATTACTAGATTTAATTTAGTAAAAATTTAGTTTAATTAGTATATAATATGTTTTAAATTATTTATTTAAAAATTTATATTAATATTTTAAAATCGATTTATAACTTTAATAATAAAGGGTGGAATGATAAATTAATGTTTACTTGGAATTTAAATTGGTTAATAATTGAATTTAAGAAAGAATTGATTTAATTTTGAGATTTTGAAAAGATATGATTATAACTTGATTTGACAAAAATAGATTAAATGAATATTCTCAATTTTGAATCAAACTGAGATTAAATATTCAATATTGATTTAAATATATGAATTGGGATTTAAATAAATTGCTTCAAAAATGATTAAGGGAACAATTTCAATTTGAATAAATTTAAAGTTAAATGTCGAAATATAAATGAAATTTATATGGTAAATGTTTGAATATTTAAAACTTGAATCTTTGAACTTTAAATTGAAATAGTTAAACTGGAATTGAATGGTGGAATTTATGATGATTAGAATCGATTTACGGAATCAGAGGAAACTATTTTTATTATGTAAAGTATTTTTAATATATAAAGTATTTTTAATATATAAACTATTTTAATATATATACTATTTTCAACATCTAAACTGTTAGGAGGAACTGTTATGATTGTGGAAGTGCTATGATTTCAAAGTGTTATGATTTCAAAGTATTCTGATTTCAAAAGTGTTATGATTTCTAAAGTGTTACAATCTTTGAAGAGTGTTATAATTCGGAAATGGATATTATTTAAAGTGTATAATAATATTGAATTTATATGATTTTGAAATGAATATAATATTTTAATAGGTAGTATGGACTATTTGAAATGAGATAACCATGGTGTGAAATAAGCATTTGGTTGTTAAAGAGACCAGGATCGGATATTGTTATACTCTCTATGTAACGACCCTGACTCGACCTTTGAAAATCGGCACCGAATACATCATTCGTATTCCAATGCCGTGGATTCAAACATCAACTCTGGTTTGCCGGAGCTTATAACACATTAAGTATAACAACACAATGGAAGAAAACGAATAATATCATTGATATACAACAGTTGATACAACAAAGATACAACGAATATCAATGCATATATCAGAGCAAGAATACAACAGCGAAAAAAAAACAATAGGAAAGCACAAAACTCAACAATGGAAAGATAATGTCTTCAATGCCAAATCCTAAAACTCGAATCACCCTAAATGCTTAACTAAGCAAACTCGATCCACAAAGCGATTTCCAAAATCCAAATGGATTCAAAGACCAAAAGACTTCAAGGATTTCCAAAGCTACATCTACTATTTGATTATCTGAAAATCCCAACTCTAGACCGCCCGTGTGGAAAATTATGGGCACCCAGAGTTTAGGAAGGGAACAATACCAGGTCAGTCATGGGGCTGGTATGAGCAAAAAAAAACAGTTTTATCTTTTAAAAGAAACAACAGAAGAAGTAGGAGAAATTCGCTATGCTTTTGGAAAATGAAACTGCCATAAGGTGTGACGACCCGGAAATTTTTAACATTTGAAATGGAATATTTAATCGATTTTAAATATTTGGAGGTTAGTGCAAGTTGAATTTCGAATATAAATATGAATTTGACAATTAAATTATTAAATTAAATTAATTTATTGAAGTTGGATAAAAATTTGAATTTTTCAGTTTCCCGCTGATTAAAAATATTTCAAAGGGTTATAAAATTTATATTTATAATACTGAAGATAATAGAAGCTTCAGAATTGAAATCAAAACTACTTTGCTCAGTTTTGAAATTTTATCGTTTTAATCGATATTTAAAAATAGCCTTCTGAGGCACAGTCTCGGAATTCAACGAAACCAATTCTATTGGATCCGTAATAGTTAGTTATTGTCGGATTTCAATTTTCGTAATGTTTGGAGTTGTCGTTTGGCCGTATGATAAGCAAATGCATTGAAAATTAAATCGAAATTTAATTTAATAACTGGTTCAAAAAGCTATCTTCTCCATACGATCGAATTAGGACTCGGAAAATTTTCCTTTGCGTCCGGAATGGTGGTATAACACTATAAATGTCTGGCGGCACGCCTCAATAGGAAGTCAAAAATTTCATGTTGTGTTTGTCGAGATAATTTAAATTTGAATTTAAATTAGAATATATTATACCGTAAGTCAACACAGCAACCTATTTTCTTTCAGTATCAAAACTTTTCTCTGAAGCACTACAGCCTTCCTCCATACGCCAACGTCTTGTCCTTGTCTCCCCATTTCTTTACAAATCTCACGCGAATTCTTTCAAAAGCAGAAACAAAGAAATAAACTTTAATGGCCACACCTTCAAAAGAGAAAACATCTCGTTCCCCCTTCCCAAAATCAATAGGATTCGAGCTGGCCTCGTTCAAAAGGAAAAAAATTCACAATAAGAATCAAAATCGATTCAATCTAAAAAAAAAAATATTGAAAGCAAAATCGAATTGAAATCGGCTCGATTCCAGGAAGGTATCGAACACGATTCATTCGATTGAATTCAAGACTTCAAGAAGGGAGTTCGAGCTCGCGATTGGGGAAGCAACTGGAATGGAAATCGAGCCCGCGATGGTGAGGCGGAGTTCGCGACGTTGTCGCGATGGTTGTTTCCAGGCGGTGGCTCGTGTGAGGTATCGCGAAGGGTCGCGAGTCACTGGGTAGGTTCGCGTTCGAACGAAGGCATCTTAGGGTTGGACAATGGGAAATCGAACAACATCGAGGTCGCGAATTCAAGCTTAGTGGTGGGGTACCGCGGCATGTTCGTCGAGCAGTGGCGATCTTGCGGTCGTGTTGTTGGTGGCTGATGTTCATTTGGGGCAGTAAGGTATACAGTTTTTTTATTGAATTTTATAAATATATATATATATATATATATATATATACACATATATATACAAACTTAGAGGAAAAAGATTATATATTTTGGCATACTGTTAAAATCTTACTGTAAGGTTAATTCCTGTAATCAACTAAGTGTTAATGGAGATAGATAAATAATGATATCCAGAATGTTTTTTTTATAGGTTAAGGATAAAGGAAAGAAAATATTTAGTTAAAAAGAAATTAGTTTTTAATAAAAACAAACAACGAACAAATTTTTAATTTTGAAAATAAAATCAGTGGTTAATTTAAATTATCAAATAGAAATTTAATTATTCGATTGGTTTGAACATTAATAAATTTATATAATGTTATTCAAGGTTAAAATTATGAAGGAAACAAGCCGAAAATGGAAATGGACTACAAAATAAAAGCAAAGGTGAGATCTTCTCACTCAAGTTTAAATTGGAATTTCCAGATTGATTTTTAATAGTTAAATTTAAAATTGTTGATCGTGTGCTTGGATGATGGTTGCTATTATTTGTTTTGAAATAGACCCTATACGCCGCATAATAGCGGATGATATTTTTATAAATCCCATATACCGCGATATTCCACCTCGAAGCGGAATTGGTATTTAATTGTCGTGCTAACATCTGTGGATGCAGGGAAACATGTTGGAGGGATCCAACTAGATTCATCAAACATTTGGATTTGTTTCATTTGTTGTGTGTTAAATTATTTATAATCTCTGTGTGATTATATTGTAATTGGAATCATTGTAGGCTAAAATTTAGCCGAATATATTTTTGGTATTGTAGGATACCAGAAATATGAAATTGGAGTTTTGGAAATTAAAGTAGAAAAGTCTAGACCGTTACAATAAAATATGAAAGTTGATTTTTTTATAATCCGATCGAATTAATTCCAAAATATGGGAAAAGATTTTAATAAATGGATTTTGAGAAATGTTGTTGAGAAGTTGAAGGATTTATTAAAAATATGGATTTTAAATAGTTTGGGAAATAAAAATAAAGGATTTATTTTAAAAGAAAATAAATTTGGAACTCCATTTGAAATTTGGTTTGGTGCCTGAAAATAAATTTTTGGAAATCAAATTGAAATTTGATTCGATGTTGAAACAAAAATTTAGAAATCAATTTGGAAATTGATTTTTGTGTTCGAAAATAAACCTTTGGGAAATCCATTTGGAGATTGATTTGGGTGTTTGAAATAAATTTGGAAATCAATCTGAAAATTGATTTGGTGTTGAAAGTGAATATTTGGGAAACGATTTGAAAACCGTATATCAATGGATATTTCGAAATTTGAATTCACAATGGAATTTATAAAGGAAAGGGAAATTGTTTTAAAAATAAATATTGGTTTATTTTTAAAGTGTGAAAAAGGATTTGTGGATTTGGAATGTAAATCTAAAATAAATCAAGAAGGGTTTATTAAATTTATCTAAGTGAAAATTTTGAAATGAAAGTGCATTTTCCCTGGAAAGCCGAGTATGTTTTGAAAGTAGCTTTTAAAATATAAATTAAAAGTCCAAAGTTGGTTTTAAAAGAATGTTTGGAAAAAAAATTATTTACTTAGGTTATTTGAAAACCTTTAAAGTAAAGATTTATTTAATTAATTATAGAAGTGATTATTTAAAGATTTAGTTGATATATTTTTTAGAAAGTGGTTATTTAAATAGGTATACCCGATCTACTACCTTTATTTTAAATTTAATTTGGATTTGAAGTTTTATATAAGATATTAGTATAATAGTTTCTTAACAAATATTTAAAAAAATGTTTTAAAATAGTTTTATCTAAATATTTCCAAGTATATTATTTGGACAAGTGATTTGAATTATTTAAATTACTTGAACTCGGCAGACTTTCAGTGGAAATAAATAATATCGGGAATTTTATTCCGGGAGTGAAAAGTGATTTGAAATTTGTTTTCAAACAGTTGATTTGTGAAAACATATCTTGCAAAGATATTTTGACAATAAATAACTGGGGGAAAATTATTTGAAATCCAGTCATTGTTGTGAATGTTGATTGATAGTTAAATAACCGACTATCAATATTTGCCTTTAAATGGCGTTTGAATTTCGATGCGACCGGGGGTCGGATTCCAAGTAGATATCCAAAAACCACGTCGAACCTTTGTGATTGTGATAGATCTTTTATTTAAAAGATCGAAGTAGAAATTGTTGTGATTTGTTTGAAATCTGAATGAACACTTATTTTTAAAAATAAGCGCTCATTATTCGGATTAGCCGGGAGAGGACCTTTGTGTCATATAACCCATTCGGAATAATGATAAGCGAAATGGGATTGCATTTGAAGACCGGTGGTGAAGACCGGGTATTTGCGAGAATGATAGGATGACCTATCGATTGCCTCTGCAGTGAGTAGCTACGGTATAGAGATTCCCTAAGTGATGGGAAGTCCGATACGGATTGTGAATACTCGGATTGCAAGGGCTTCTTCGGAAGTGCCTTCGGTTCTGTTCGAACCCGGAACAGACTTGTATAGATGTGTGTCTGACGTTACAAATTGAGATGTAAAGCTGGTTTCTATCAAATACATTTCTGTTGGCGGCGGAGAATTTATTCTCTTAGCTTAACACCCTTCTCTGAGACGTACGAGCTCAGAGGTTATGTAGTTGATGGTTACTAGTGATACATTCCTAATTTGGTAATGTGGCATACGAAGTGCTGCTGATCATTTGTTGATCGAAGCATGGCATTGTGAAAAAGCGTAGCTTTGTGGACGAGATTTCGTCGAGCCTCACAACCCGGGAATGGTCGAAACAGGAATGTTGCAACAAGTTTTTAGGGGTCGCGCCCCTAGGGTATGTCCATTTTCTTCTGGATAAAGGGTGGTATCATGGTATAGAGCCTAGATATTTAACTCATGTGGACACTGTAAATTTATTACTGTGTGATGTTGCTTTGTGGTTGAGGATCCTCGGATAAAGGTCGGTAACGACCGGGGATGGCATACTCATATGTGGAGTTATCTATGTTACCGCTTCATTGCATCGGAAGCATGAGGTAACTCGGCCTTGTGTTAGCAGAAATCCGGTTAAGTTCTCGGGGCGTCCTTCCAGTGGCGTACCCATTTTTGTGTAGGAAGTTCCTTTGCCTGACCATTTGTTGGAAATCTAAAGAAATAATACCCGTCCTGTTCGGTTTTAGTTGTATAACCTGCCATGGAATGTGGCGGTAACCTGCTATTGAACATGGTAGCTATAGTAGGCATACGACGAAATGTTGTATGCTGGCTAAGATTAATACTAAACTTTCGAAAGGTTTTCTGCACTATGCACTAATAATAATATCAAAAAAAAATTCGTATTAAGCATTTTTAACTATCATAAGACGAAATCTCCTCCAAGTGTGCGTTTGCATTGTGTATGTGGGGGGGGGAGGCTTTATGGCAGTTTCATTTTTCAAAAGCATAGCGGATTTCTTTTATTTTCTTTGTGAAAATAAATGTTTTTAAGATCTCACACTAGTTCCATGACTGATCTGGAGTTTATTGTTCCCTTTCTAAACTCTGGGCGACCACCAATTTCCATACGGGCAGCCTAGAGTCAGGTTATCAGGTCATTCTGCAATTCAGGAGTTGCTGTGGAGATCAGGAGCAAGCTGGATGGCGGAGCGTATCACTAGTATGTTATATTTTCATCCGCTGTTTATTGTTGTAACACTCTGATAGTGTAATGTGATGTAATGTAATAACTGATATAATAATTCTGTTTAAAGATATTTATTTATCTATTATATTTGTTCCGCTGCGATGTGTGAGATTCTATTATTGTTTTTGTTTCTTCTTCTACCTCTTCTTCTTTAAACCCTAACGGTTCGGTTTTTGGGCATTCGACCGTGCGACATTTGACACAGTGGACGTATCGATGTCGACTTTCGGAAGTCGAAAAATTGGGTCATTACAATGTGGTATCAGAGCAATTGGTTAAGCGAAAACCTTGGCTCTGTTGGGTGTTACTCATTAGAGATAGAGTTAGCAGTACTCTAGAATGAGTTTAAGTGTAATAATAGATATGAGCATGTATTTGTTAGTGAGTATGAAATTGTTTTATATTGTTTTGACTTATCTGTTGATTGTTTATAGATTCTGGTCGGTGCAGTTTGGCCAACTGTATTGATAGGGGTTTCTAAACTCTTAAACAAGACAAATTGACATGATATTGTTTTAAAATCGGGTAAATGAAATAATTTTACCCAAAACTATTTTTGTATATAAAAGAAATGATTTTCTGTAAATTTTCATGGTATATTGTTGCTTGGTTGTTAGGAAGTGATGATATTGAATTATCATCATTATTGTATGGAAATTTAATAAGAACTAATGGTATAACCAAAGACTTGGAGATAAATTCATTTAACAAATGAAATTTATAAATATGAATTGAAAGGATAAGGGAATGAATTCATATACGAATGGGAATTGTAAATGTAAATTGTAAATGTGATTTATAATTTGGAATAAAATTCATTAATGGAATGAAATTGGTAATGTGAGTTTATAAATGAGTTTTATAAATTGAAATGAGATTTGACTAGGATCAAGTTGAATAAAAAATCCAAATTTGGAAAAATAAAAATAAAATGGATTGAATTCAAGTAAACTAATATGATAATTAATTAATTCATGAAATAGGAAAGTTGAATTAGTTAAATTAAAACTTGAATTGTGAGTTAAATAAAAAAAATGGTTTGAATTTGCAGATAAATTCAAGTAAGTAGGAATAAATTGAAAATTTCCTTGTTATTGATAAAATTAATTCAAGATGAATTGAGAAAGGAAATTTGAAATAAAAAAATGGATAAGTGAATAAAACTAATTTAATTAAATTAGTAGATGGAATGGATTTGATAAATGAAAAATCAAATCAAGGATTTAAAATTGGAAATTGTTAACGAGAAAATAAACTCGAGTTTTGAATAGAAATGATACAAAATGTAGTTATAAGCAATTAAATTTGTATTGAAACCTTATAAATTGCTTGTGGGAATTATTTTGAGTGCATTGCTTATGAAAACTATGTGTTCACTATTGAAAATAAGTGAAATGTAAATAAATTTCCTATATATGTCACTTATGTGTTTAAATTGAGTAAATACAGGTACAGGAGGGCCGTTTGGCTGGATTTGGTCGTGCTGAAATGCTAATAATCAACCGCTTTGCTTAAAATGCTAAATGAGATATGCCTACGGAATAAAAATAGGAAATATGAACTGTTTTTCTTTTTTCCGACCGAGTGGGTCGATGTATATATATTTATATCTCTTGTCAAATTGCAAAAGCTCCTCCGTACAAGGGAGACTCTGCCAAAATTTTCCAGAAATTTTGGGAGTTAGAAATTTTTTGAAAATTTTTTATTAGCGACAAACGATTTCAAATTGGAAATTGAAGTAAATTAATGAATGAAACCAATTTAAAATAATATGAATCAGTTATAATTGAAAAATAAAATTCAATATTCAGAGTTGAAGACAAATTGAATTCATATGGTAGTGGGAAAACTAATTTGAATAGAAGTAGATATGAAACTTCTGTAGGAAAATGTATAAAATGATTTTGGAATCTGTAGTTGGATATGGTTAAATTGGATATACAGGTGTATTAAAGGAAATGGAATTGGGATTTTGATTTCGAAGATAAATTTGAATTGCTCGACAAAAGGTATGTATTTAAATTTCAGTATGAAATTTGGTGATTTTCTTGTCTAGCCGCTTGGCTTTTTGTTTTACTTTGGAATTTGGAGGCCTGTGGTGCCATTTTGTAGTCATACCGAGCTAACCATGCAAAGGAGATGCTGGCGATTTTTTTTGTAAATTTAGGGTGTTAGAAAAATTTTGAGAAAATTTTGGAAATTTGGAATTTGAATTTAAATTTAAATTTGAATTGTTAAGAAAACAATGTTGTTTGGAACTCATAATTGAAGTTGGAAAGTTAGTTGAATTAATAATGGGACTTTGATAAAAAGGATTTGTTGGGTGAGTTGATAAAACTGTTTGGTTTTGGATAAATGGTAAACGGGTTAAGGTCCATTCTTCTTGATTAGTAATTTCGGGACGAAATTCTTTTAAGGGGGAAAGATGTGACGACCCGGAAATTTTTAACATTTGAAATGGAATATTTAATCGATTTTAAATATTTGGAGGTTAGTGTAACTTGAATTTCGAATATATACGTACATATATATATATATATATATATATATGAATTTGGCAATTAAATTAATTTATTGAAGTTGGATAAAAATTTGAATTTTTCAGTTTCACGCTGATTAAAAATATTTCAAAGGCTTGTAAAATTCATATTGATAATACTGAAGATAATGGAAGCTTTAGAATTGAAATTGGAACTACTTTGCTCAGTTTTGAAATTTAATCATTTTAATCGATATTTAAAAATAGCCTTCCGAGGCACAGTCTCGGAATTCAATGAAACCAATTCCATTGGATCTGTAATAGTTAGTTATTATCGGATTTCAATTTTCGTAATGTTTGGAGTTGTCGTTTGGCCGTGCATAAGCAAACGCATTGAAAATTAAATCGAAATTTAATTTAATAACTGGTTCAAAAGGCTATCTTCTCCTTACGATCGAATTAGGACAAGGAACATTTTCCATTGCGTTCGGAATGGTGGTATAACACTATAAACGTCTGGCGGCACGCCTCGATAGGAAGTCAAAAATTTCATGTTGTGTTTGTCGAGATAATTTGAATTTGATTTAAATTAAAATATATTATACCCTAAGTCAACACAGCAGCCTATTTTCTTTCAGTATCAAAACTTTTCTTTGAAGCATTACAGCCTTCCTCCATACGCCAACGTCTCGTCCTTGTCTCCCCACTTCTTTACAAATCTCACGCGAATTCTTTCAAAAGCAGAAACAAAGAAATAAACTTTAAGGCCACACCTTCAAAAGAGAAAACATCTCGTTCCCCCTTTTCAAAATCAACAGGATTCGAGTCGGCCTCGTTCAAAAGAAAAAAATTTCACAATAAGAATCGAAATCGATTTAATCTAAAAGAAAAAAAAATATTGAAAGCAAAATCGAATTGAAATCGGCTCGATTCCAGGAAGATATCGAACGCGATTCGTTCGATTGAATTCAAGACTTCAAGAAGGGAGTTCGAGCTCTCAATTGGGGAAGCAACTGGAAAGGAAATCGAGGCCGCGATGGTGAGGCGGAGTTCGCGACCTTGTCGCAATGGTTGTTTCTAGGCGGCGGCTCGTGTGAGGTATCGCGAAGGGTCGCGAGTCACTGGGTAGGTTCCCGTTCGAACGAAGGCATCCTAGGGTTCGACAATGCGAAATCGAACTTCATCGAGGTAGCGAATTTGAGCTTAGTAGTGGGGTGCGGCGGCATGTTCGTCGAGCAGTGGCGATCTTGCGGTTGTGTTGTTGGTGGCTGATGTTCGTTTGGGGCAGTAAGGTATACAGTTTTTTATTGAATTTTATAAATATATGTATATACAAACTTAGAGGGAAAAACTATATATTTTGGCATACTATTAAAATCTTACTGTAAGGTTAATTCCTATAATCAACTAAGTGTTAAAGGAGATAGATAAATAATGTTATCCAGAATGTTTTTTTTGTAGGTTAAGGATAAAGGAAAGAAAATATTTTGTTAAAAAGAAATTAGTTTTTAATAAAAACAAACAACGAAAAAAAATTTAATTTTGAAAATAAAATCAGTGGTTAATTTAAATTATCAAATAGAAATTTAATTATTCGATTGGTTCGAATATTAATAAATTTATTTAATGTTATTCAAGGTTAAAATTATGAAGGAAACAAGCCGAAAATGGAAATGGACTACAAAATAAAAGCAAAGATGAGATCTTCTCACTCAAGTTTAAATTGGAATTTCCGATTTGATTTTTAATAGTTAAATTTAAAATTGTTGATCGTGTGCTTGGATGATGGTTGCTATTATTTGTTTTGAAATAGACCCTATACGCCGCATAATAGCGGATGATATTTTTATAAATCCCATATACCGCGATATTCCACCTCGAAGTGGAATTGGTATTTAATTTTCGTGCTAACGTCTGTGGATGCAGGGAAACATGTTGGAGGGATCCAACTGGATTCCTCCAATATTTGAATTTGTTTCATTTGTTGTGTGTTAAATTATTTATAATCTCTGTGTGATTATATTGTAATTGGAATCGTTGTAGGCTAAAATTTAGCCGAATATATTTTTGGTATCGTAGGAAACCAAAAATATGAAATTGGAGTTTTGGAAATTAAAGTAGAAAAGTCTAGACCGTTACATTAAAATATTAAAGTTGATTTTTTTATAATCCGATTGAATTAATTCCAAAATATGGGAAAAGATTTTAATAAATAGATTTTGAGAAATGTTGTTGAGAAGTTGAAGGATTTATTTAAAAATATGGATTTTAAATAGTTTAGGAAAGAAAAATAAAGGGATTTATTTTAAAAGAAAATAAATTAGAACTCCATTTGAAATTTGATTTGGTGCCTGAAAATAAATTTTTGGAAATCAAATTGAAATTTGATTCGATGTTTGAAATAAAATTTTAGAAATCAATTTGGAAATTGATTTTTGTGATCGAAAATAAACCTTTGGGAAATCCATTTGGAGATTGATTTGGGTGTTTGAAATAAATTTGGAAATAAATTTTAAAATTGATTTGGTTTTGAAAGTGAATATTTGGGAAACGATTTGAAAATTGTATATCAATGGATATTTGGAAATTTGAATTCACAATGGAATTTATAAAGGAAAGGGAAATTGTTTTAAAAATAAATATTGGTTAATTTTTAAAGTGTGAAAAGGGATTTACGGATTTGGAATGTAAATCTAAAATAAATCAAGAAGGTTTTATTAAATTGGTCTAAGTGAACCAATTTGAAATGAAAGTGTATTTTCCCTGGAAAGCCGAGTATGTTATGAAAGCACCTTTTAAAATATAAATTAAAAGTCCAAAGTTTGTTTTAAAAGAATGTTTGGAAAAAAATATTACTTGGGTTATTTGAGAAACTTTAAAGTAAAGATTTAATTAATTAATTATAGAAGTGATTATTTAAAGATTTAGTTGATATTTGCTTTAGAAAGTGGTTATTTAAATAGGTATACCCAATCTACTACCTTTATTTTAAAGTTAATTTGGATTTGAAGTTTTATATAAGATATTAGTATAATAGTTTCTTAACAAATATTTAAACAAATGTTTTAAAATAGTTTTATCTAAATGTTTCCAAGTATACATTTTGGACAAGTGATTTGAATTATTTAAAGTACTTGAACTCGACAGACTTTCAGTGATAATAAATAATATCGAGAATTTTATTCCGGGAGTGAAAAGCGATTTGAAATTTGTTTTCAAATGGTTGAAGTGTGAAAATATATCTTGCAAAGATATTTTGAAAATAAATAAATGGGGGAAAATTATTTGAAATCCAGTAATTGTTGTGAATGTTGATTGATAGTTAAATAACCGACTATCAATATTTGCCTTTACATGGCGTTTGAATTTCGATGCAACTGGGGGTCGGATTCCAAGTGGATATCCGGAAACCACGACGAACCTTTGTGATTGTGATAGATCTTTTATTTAAAAGATCGAAGTAGAAATTGTTGTGATTTGTTTGAAATATGAATTAACACTTATTTTTAAAAATAAGCACTTGTTATTCGGATTAGCCGGGAGAGGACCTTTGTGTCATATAACCCATTACGAATAGTGATACGTTGAAATGGGGTTGCATTTGAAGATCGGTGGTGAAGATCGGGTATTTGCGAGAATGATAGGATGACCTATTGACTGTCTCTGCATTGAGTAGCTATGGTATAGAAGTATTTGTTGATCATTTGTTGATCGAAGCATGGCATTGTGAAAAAGTGTAACTTTGTGTACGAGACTTCGTCGAGCCTCACAAGCCGGGAATGGTCGAAACAGAAATGTTGCGGCAAGGTTTTTAGGGGCCGCGCCCCTAGGGTATGTTCATTTTCTTCTGGATAAAGGGTTGTATCATGGTATGGAGCCTAGATACTTAACTCATGTGGACACTGTAAATTTATTACTGTGTGATGTTGCTTTGGGGTTGAGGATCCTCGGATAAAGGTCGGTAACGATCGGGAATGGCATACTCATGTGTGGAGTTATCTATGTTACAACTTCATTGCACCGGAAGCGTGAGGTAACTCGGCCTTTTGTTAGCAGAGATCCGGTTAGGTTCTCGAGGCGTCCTTCCAGAGGCGTACCCATTTCGGTGTAGGAAGTTCCTTTGCCTGACCATTTGTTGGAAATTCAAAGAAACAATACGTGCCCTGTACAGTTTTAGTTGTATGACCTGTCATGGAATGTGGCGGTAACCTGCTATTGAACATAGTAGCTATAGTAGGCATACGACGAAATGTTGTATGCTGGCTAAGATTAATACTAAACTTTCGAAATGTTTTCTGCACTATGCACTAATAACAATATCGAAAGAATTTTGCGTATTAAGCATTTTTGACTATCATAAGGAGAAATCTCCTCCAAGTGTGCGTTTGCATTGTGTGTGTGGCAGGAGGCCTTATGGCAGTTTCATTTTTCAAAAGAAAAGCGGATTTCTTTTATTTATTTTTGTGAAAATAACTGTTTTTAAGATCTCACACCAGTCCCATGACTGACTTGGAGTTTATTGTTCCCTTTCTAAATTCTGGGTGCCCACCAATTTCCACACGGGTAGCCTAGAGTCAGGTTATCGGGTCATTCTGGAATTCAGTTGCTGTGGAAATCAGGAGCAAGCTGGATGGCGGAGCGTATCACTAGTATATGTTATATTTTCTTCCGCTGTTTGTTGTTGTAACACTTTGATAGTGTAATGTGACGAAATGTAATAACTGATATAATAATTCTGTTTAAAGATATTTATTTATCTATTATATTTGTTCCGCTGCGATATGTGAGATTCTGTTATTGTTTCTGTTTCTTCTTCTACCTCTTCTTCTTTAAACCCTAACGATTCGGTTTTTGGGCATTCGACCGTGCGGCATTTGATACAGTGGACATATCGATGTCGACTTTCGGAAGTCGAAAAATCGGGTCGTTACATAAGGCCTCCCGCTACACACACAATGCAAGCGTAAACTTTGAGGAGATCTCCTTATGACAGTCAAAAATGCTTGATACGCGAAAACTGTTTGATATTATTATTAGTGTGTAGTGCAGAAAACATTTGCAAGCATAATATTAATCTTAGTTAGCATACGTACCATTACAGTATGCTTACTATAGCTTCCATGTTAAATGGAAGGTTCTACAACTAAAACCGTATAAGGCACGTATTGGATGATTGGGTTTCCAACAATGGTCAGGCAAAGGAATTTCCCACACAAAATGGAACGCCTCTGGAGGGACGTGCCCGAGAACCTAACTAGATCTCTGCCAACACAAGGCCGGCTTACCTCTATAACTAGGTAACTACTGACACGAGCATGCCATCCCCCCATCGTTAACAACCTTTATCCGAGGTACCTCTCAACCGACAACCACAAAGCAATAAGTTTGCAACAACCATAAAGTTAAGAATCTGGGCTCCATACGATGATACCATTCATAATCCAGAAGGAAATGGACATACCCTCAGGGAGCGCTACCTCCAAATAACCTTGCTGCAACGATACATGTTTCGACCATAACCGGGTTGTGAGGCTTGACAAAGTTTTGTCCATAAAGCTACGCTTTATACAAAAGTCATGCTTCGATCAACAAATGATCAGCAGCACTTCGTATGCCACATTACCAAATTGGGAATGTATCACTCGTAACCATCAACTACATAACCTCTGAGCTCGTACGTCTCAAAGAAGGTGTTAAGCCAAGTGAATAAATTCTCCGCCATCAAACAGAAATTTATTTGATAGAAACTGGTTTTACATCTCAAAGTGTAATGTCAGACACACATCCATACAAGTCTGTTCTGGGTTCGAACAGAATCGAAGACACTTCACAAAGATGCACTTGCAATTCCTGGCATCCTCAATCCCGATCGGACACCCCATCACATATGAAGATCTCTATACCAGAGCAACTCAGTGCAGAGTCATTCGATAGGTTATCCTATCGTTCTCGAAGACACCCGGTCTTCACTACCGGTCTTCAAATGCTATCCATTTCGTCATATCACTATTCTGAATGGGTTATATGACATGAGGTCCTCTCCCGGTTAAACCGAATAGTGAGCACAATATTTTAAAACATGTGGATAATGAGATCTCAGTCAAGTCACAACTTAAAACCCAAAACCTTCCTTCAAATGTTTTAAACAAATTACCATTTTCAAATCTTTAAACAAAAAGATTCATTTCACAAAGTTCACCCATCTTTCATGGAGATTCATTCACAATATTTAAACAAAAGTTCTATCTTTGAGATCCCCTTTTATTTGAAAATAAAGTTCACCATATATTTCACAAAGATTCCTTTATAGCTTTCAAAACAATTCCATATCAAATCTTTTATACAAAAGATACACCTTTAAGATCTCTTCAATTTCAAAACAAGGTTCACAATTTTTCACAAATATTAATTCATAGTTTTCAAAACTATTTCAATTCCATTTCAAACTTGAAATCTTTCACAAATTTGGAAATCCTTCCTTCATATGAAAGCTATTATTATTTGAAAAAAAAATAGTTTTCGTTTCGGAAGAATCCGAATACATTTGCTCAAGTTAAAGCCTTTCAAACTTAGGGTAAATTCAAATTCTCAAAATAATACTTTTTAAAATGGTTTAAAACCTATGTAAACACATTTATAACTTGTATAACCTTTTTAAACCATAATTTTCCAAATACAAAATATAATTTCAAATCTTGAGTTTAAATTCAAATCTATTTATTTAAATTTCAGAACTTTATTTATTCAAAATAACCTTTATCTTCAAAACTCCTTTTCAAAAGATTTTCATATTTAATCCAATTCCATTTCCAAAATCATTTGGATTCAAAATTCAACATTAAAATTAGTTCAAAAATATGCGACTTAACTTATTTTCTCGTGAAACCCATATTTGTGTGTGTATAGTGTAGTCTAAGGGTTTTACGCAA
Organism: Allium cepa; assembly: GCA_030765085.1. Classification (NCBI taxonomy): domain Eukaryota; kingdom Viridiplantae; phylum Streptophyta; class Magnoliopsida; order Asparagales; family Amaryllidaceae; genus Allium; species Allium cepa. The sequence goes on from CM060928.1 coordinate 964,662,654, forward strand.
TAGTGCAACATCATCAATCGTCACAGATTCAAGCACATCAATATCGATAAGCGGTATAATCCAATAACGCTTGTTCCCATTCACTGATTCGTAGATAAATAATATAGATTTATCACAGATAAATAAATTACATTCATCACAGATCACACCAAAACAATTCATAGCACAAAGCATAACATATCTGGGATATCAAACAATTCAACAATCAATAGAGTTCAAACATCCATAAATAAGATTTACTAAACATCTAATTAATTTAAACCAGATTAATTACTAATCCTGATTAATTAATATTAATTTATTACAAATCATGTTAATTAATTATCCTTTAATCATTTAGTAATTTACCTTTATAATAAATTAATAAACCTTTAATTATTAATTAATTAATCTTAATTAATAAATAAATCAACCTTTAATCATTTAATAATTAACCTCTAATTATTTAACTATTCTTTAATTTCCCTTAATTAATTAATTAATTAATTAATCAATTAACCTTTAATTAATTACCATTAAATTAATTATCCTTAATTAATTACAATAATTAATTAACCTTAAGTTAATTACAAAATTGATTAGCCCTTAATTAATTATCATTTAATAAATAAAATTATAATAAATGATTATCCTTAATCACTTTCATTAATTAATCAATTATCCTCAATTACTTTTATTAAGCACTTATTTTTAAATAATTAAATACCATTAATTACCTTTAATTAATTATTCTTAATTAATTACAATAAGTGATTATCCCTAATCACTTAGTCAACTTTAATTAATTAATTACTTTTTAATCAATATTAAATTGACCTTAATTAAGTAATTAATTAACCTTAATCATGAAATTGATTATCCTTAATTATCCAAATACCCATAAGTAATTATCTTTTCATTAATCACTAACTTATCATTAAAAATCTTTAATTAACCATCTTTGTAATTAATTATCATTAACACAAAATTTAAGTCAATTAATGGTTCAAAAACATTTCTATCAATTAACTCTTTAACTTCATTATTGATTTAAAGTAATCTTAAGAATTAATTATAAATAGTGATCATATAATTAAATAAGACTTAATTACTTATTTATTAACTTTGAGATTGAATCAAGACAATTATTTAAAATCTATTAACTTTAAATATATTTTAAACTTTGTTAAATATTAATTTGTGAACTAATTATTTTCAAAACTCTAAAACTTTATTTTACTTTGCATTAAACTTAGAAACATTTTAAAACACAAGTTCTTTAATTCAAAACCTGAAAATATTATTTCTTAAATTTTGAAAACTGTTACTTGAACAAAATATAACCTGAGATAACACTCAAAATTCCTGAGCAAAGACATACTAGCCTTCTATCTGCTTCGAGACAAACTCATGAACGCTTTAGGATTGACCCGAGTAATCTTCATCTTCTCTGACATCACAAATAATCCAGATCAAAAAACGTACGTATGCACATGCACGGCCAGGTGATCAACTTTCGATCATCGCCAATCCTTCTCATGCGTCGATGATCACCTTTACATCCATCGCAAACACCTAGAATTTCCCAGTTGACCACGAAATCGAAAAGAGCTATCGAGATCCACCTGGAAATTTGACTTCGATCACTAATTCACCTTGCGCCTCCACTACACTTCGACAGACTTCTCGCCACTTCACCAGGACCTTCGCCTGAGTCCCTAGCTCCTGCTCCCCTTTGACCGATCGACTAAAAAGCCTTGACGATGTTGCAATTCCCTCAAGAAACAGTTCAACGGAAAGATGAGTTTAAACCCTAAATCGGTATCGTACGCCATCCACGGTTGCCTGGAATTTCATCGGACATTTTCCCAAATTCTCCGACCCCCAACGAGCTATGACATCAACTTCGACGCCCAATGCTTCGTTGATCACCAGAATTTGGTGAAAAAGGCGATTCCGTTCAACTTCGAACTCCTCGCTCATTTCTTTATTAAAAATTCCGTAATTTTAAAAATCATGATTCTCAAATACAAAATGAATTGTATAAGTGAATCAAACAATTATTTCATTCGATTTAATCATGTTTTCTATGATTTCACTGTATATTAATATTTCCAGTCAAACTCAATTGTATTCTTCTTAAAAACATTTTTAAGGTCTAATTCTTGATCAAACAAACAAGCCTCATACAGATCCTAAAGCCTACAAAGGATTTGAGAAGGAGATTTTGATTTATGAAATAGGGTTTGAAAGCCTATCATCCAACAAAGTTGTGTAAACATAAATACACAGACATAAACAGACACACACACACACACACACACACATATATATGCAAGCAGATACTTCATCAAATATCAAGGACGTTTACATGCATTAAGATATCAAACATCTTAAGCTTAAAAATAAGAATTTGCTCACCTTGAATTGAAGACAGAGAGGAGCAGAGAAAGATTTTTAGGCCAGGAATTTGCATGCTTGATTAGTTTTAAAGCTTCCGGTTTGGAGTTTGCTGGATTGTATTTGTTTCCCATTTTGCTTTGAGTTAATGCTGAATTTGATTTGCTTCTTTGAACTGCCATTGATTCAAAACTGGAAAATGTTTTTGCTTTAAGCTTGCTTCCCGGTTCCAAAATCTAAAGAGGTTTGTTAGCTTAATTTTTTTTCTTTTTCCAGGCTTTAGATTGAGATTCTTTACTGGTTTGTCTCGAATTCTTTGAAAACTAAAGAGATCATTTCTCAGATTTGCTTGAATACAGGCTTTGAATTTTCTGAGATGATTTCTTTTTTACTTGGTTTGTTTTGTTTCAACTTAAAAGCTTCCAGGCTTTTGCTTGCTTGATTTTTGAATATGTTTTGATTCAACTTGATTTTGTTTTTGATTTTAAACTATACTTTGTTTTTTTATCTTCTTTTTAGATTTGAGGTTTTTCTTTTGTTTTGAATGCTTGAAATAAAATTGAAAAGAGTATGATAATTTTCTCCTTATTAATTAAATTCAAAGATGATAAGAATATTAAAAAAAATGACACTTGTTAAGGTAAATGAACACTTGTAGCAAGAATGAGATTATTAATTTGCAAATGTCATTTTTGGTTAAATTTTGTTTAAATCCTCTATTAAACTTTTATTTAATTTATATTTTAAACCCTTTCTTTTATAAATTACTTAATTTTTATATTTACGTATGTTTTAAACTTACAAACTATTTTTATTTGTTTTAAAAGAAAATAAAATTTAAATCTTGAATTAAATCTCACTTTATATTTTCAAACCAATACCTTGATATTCATACATTTTATATTACTTATATTTTACACAATTTTTTTGCTAAAGAAAAAAAATTTGGAATCAAATTATCCATTACTAATAAATAATCATACATACATACATATATATATATATATATTTGTTTCTTTAAAATATAGAATTCTAAATCCAATTTTTATTTCCAATATTCAAATTATTTCTTAAATAAATTCACAAATAAATCCAAACCCAATTTATTTGTAAATATTTATAATTGAATTCCCCAAATTAAATTCAATTTATTTTCTAAAATATTTATTTTAGAGTTTTAAATTCAAAACGAAATTCAAAATAAATTTATGTACATGTAAATAAACACACACATATATTTGATAACAAATTTCTATTAGTATAAAATTATATAGTTTTCAAATCTAATTTTTATTTATTTATAAGATATTTAATTTAGAATTTTAAAGCCCTAATTAAATTTAAAATCAATACCCAAATAAACAAATATCTTATTAAATTTGAAAAATTCAAATTAATTAACAATTTTGTTCAAAAATTTATTTTAATTACCAATTTAAATTTGATTAAAAATCGGAACCGTTACAGACTCCTCTCTTAAGAAAATTTCATCCTCGAAATTTGCCAGGGAGACAACAAAAGATGGATATAAAGATAGAGAATCGACTCATTAATTAAGTTGATTATCTATTCTGTATTTGGCTTACCAATTTAGAATATCATCAATAAATATGAGAACGAACTCATACGATATTTTATCAAATACCCGGGTCACCCAGATCTACGAATATATAGGGGTATTGATTAGTCCGAAGGGTAACTAACCATTCGTAGAATATATCTAGACCTAATAGAACAAACAATGTATTCAATCTTTCACAACTTTCAAATGTTAGGTATCGATTCCAAACTCAAGTCGGAACATCCCAAAGTATGCACTATCTTGTCCCTCCTCGGACTTGAATTCCCACAAGAAATTACAACAGAATTCTTAAATTTGGTTCTAATCGAAATCGTTTTATCGATACAAATCTTTATATTTTATTCATCAATTCATTTAAAATAGAATTTAAATTCATTAAAGTTTAAAACGAAAATATTATAGGGAATTGATGAAGAAAATATGAATTAAGAACCTTCTCTACAATGATTTGCAGGGCCACCACCATGCCAAAGCTTCTCCCTCAAGCTGCCGCGAAGCAATCAAAGAATCAGAATTGAGTGGTGATCAAAAGAGATTTGATAGGAAAAGATTGTTTTCGTTGTTGCTAGGTATTGGCCATTTGTAGAGGTACTTCCCTGTCCCCTACCTCGTCCTCTTCTTGCACTCATACTCACTATTAGTGGATAGTAAGAGAATGTACCGAGGCACACGAACATATATCTTAGGGATATACTCATTCTAGGGTATACTTTACCCCATCTCTAATGAGTTACCTAATGTGTTATACTCCTGAGCTAAAGTTCAACCTTCAGCTCTGATACCACTGTAATGACCCTGACTCAACCTTCGAAAATCGGCACCGAATACATCATTCATATTCCAATGCCGCAGATTCAAACGTCTACTCTGGTTCGTCGGAGCTTATACCACATTAAGTATAACAACACAACGGAAGAAAATGAATAAAATATTGATATACAACAGTTGATACAACAAAGATACAGCGAATATCAAGGCATATATCAGAGCTAGAATACAACAGTGGAAAAAAACAACAGCAAAGCGCAAAACTCAACAACGGAAAGACAATGTCTTCAATGCCAAATTCTAAAACTCGAATCACCCTTAATGCTAAACTAAGCAAACTCGATCCACAAAGCGATTTCCACAATCCAAGCGGCTTCAAAGACCAAAAGACTTCAAGGATTTCCAAAGCTACATCTACTATTTGATTATCTGAAAAACCCAACTCTAGACTGCCCATGTGGAAAATTGTGGGCACTTAGAGTTTAGGAAGGGAACAATAAACTCCAGGTCAGTTATGTGACTAGTATGAGCAAACAAAAACAGTTTTATCTTTTAAAAAAAACAACAGAAGAAGCAGGAGAAATTCACTATGCTTTTGGAAAATGAAACTGCTATAAGGCCTCCCTCCATACACATAATTCAAGCCCAAACTTGGAGGAGATTTCTCCTTATGAGTTAAAAATGCTTGATACGTGAAAACTATATGATATTATTATTAGTGCATAGTGCTGAAAACATTTGCAAGTATAATATAAATCTTAACCAGTATACGTACCATTATAGTATGCCTACTATAGCTACCATGTTAAATGGAAGGTTCTACAACTAAAACCGTACAAGGCGCGTATTTGATGATTGGGTTTCCAACAATGGTCAGGCAAAGGAACTTCCCACACAAAATGGAACGCCTATGGAGGGACGTCCTCGAGAACCTAACCGGATCTCTGCCAACACAAGGCCGGGTCATCTCTGTAACTAGGTAACTACTGACACGAGCATGCCATCCCCCGGTCGTTACCAACCTTTATCCGAGGTACCTCTCAACTCACAACCACAAATCAATAAGTTTGCAGCAACCACAAAGCTAAGTATTTGGGATCCATACCATGATACCACTCATAATCTAGAAGGAAATGGACATACCCTCAGGGGGAGCTACCCCCAAATTACCTTGCTGTAACGATTCCTGTTTCGACCATAACTGGGTTGTGAGGCTTGATAAAGTTTCGTCTATAAAGCTACGCTTTACACAAAAGCCATACTTCGATCAACAAATGATCTGCAGCACTTCGTATGCCACATTACCAAATTGGGAATGTATCACTAGTAACCATCAACTACATAACCTTTGAGCTCGTACGTCTCAGAGAAGGGTGTTAAGCTAAGAGAATAAATTCTCCGCCACCAAACCGAAATGTATTTGATAGAAACTGGTTTTACATCTCAAAGTGTAATGTCAGAGACACATCCATACAAGTATGTTCTGGGTTCGAGTAGAACCGAAGGCACTTCACAAAGAAGCTCTTGCAATTCTGGGCATCCTCAATCCCGATCGGACTCCCCATCACATATGGAGATCTCTATACTGGAGCAATTCAGTGCAAAGTCATTCGACAGGTTATCCTATCGTCCTCGAAGACACCCGGTCTTCACCGCCGGTCTTCAAATGCTATCCATTTCTTTGTATCACTATTCGGAATGGGTTATACGACACAAGGTCCTCTCCCAGCTAAACCGAATAGTGAGCGCAATATTTTAAAACATATGGATAATGGGATCTCAGTTAAGTCACAACTTAAAACCCAAAACCTTCCTTCAAATGTTTTAAACAAATTACCATTTTCAAATCTTTAAACAAAAAGATTCATTTCACAAAGTTCACCCATCTTTCACAAAGGTTCATTCACAACATTTAAATAAAAGTTCTATCTTAGAGATCCTCTTTTGTTTGAAAACAAAGTTCACCTAATATTTCACAAAGATTCCTTTATAGCTTTCGAAACAATTCCATTTCAAATCTTTTACACAAAAGATACACCTTTAAGATCCTCTTCAATTTCAAAACAAGGTTCACAATTTTTCACAAAGATTAATTCATAGTTTTAAAAAACTATTTCAATTCCATTTCAAACTCGAAATCTTTCAACGCAAATTGGAAATCCTTCCTTCATATGAAAGCTATTATTATTTGAAAACAAATAGTTTTCATTTTGGAAGAATCCGATTACATTTGCTCAAGTTAAAGCCTTTCAAACTTAGGGTAAATTCAAATTCTCAAAATAATACTTTTTAAAATGTTTTAAAACCCATATAAACACATTTATAACTTGTATAACCTTTTTAAACCATAATTTTCCAAACATAGAAGTCAATTTCAAATCTTGAATTTAAATTCAAATCAAACTATTTAAATTTCAGAACTTTATTTATTCAAAATAACCTTTATCTTCTAAACTTCTTTTCAAAAGGTTTTCATATTTAATCCAATTCCATTTCCAAAATCATTTGGATTAAAAATTAAACTTTAAAATTAATTCAAAAATATGTGACTTAACCAATTTCCTCGTGAAATCCATATTTGTGTGTGTATAGTGTAGTCCAGTGGTTTTACACAATAGTGCAACATCATCAATCGTCACAGATTCAAGCATATCAATATCGATAAGCGGTGTAATCCAATAATGTTTATCTCCATTCACATATTCATAGATAAATAATATAGATTTATCACAGATGAATAACTTACATTCGTCACAGATCACACTAAAACAATTCCTAGCACAAAGCATAACATATCAGGGATATCAAACAATTCAACAATCAATAGAGTTCAAACATCTATAAATAAGATTTACTAAACATCTAATTAATTTAAACCAGATTAATTACTAATCCTGGTTAATTAATATTAATTTATTACAAATCACGTTAATTAATTATCCTTTAATCATTTAGTAATTTACCATTAATAATAAATTAATCAACCTTTAATTATTAATTAATTAATCTTAATTAATAAATAAATCAACCTTTAATCATTTAATAATTAACCTCTAATTATTTAATTATTCTTTAATTAATTTCCCTATAAATTAATTAACCTTTGATTAATTACGATTAAATTAATTATCCTTAATTAATTACAATAATTAATTAACCTTAAGTTAATTACAAAATTGATTAACCCTTAATTGATTATCATTTAATAAATAAAATTATAATAAATGATTATCTTTAATCACTTTCATTAATTAATCACTTATCCTCAATTACTTTTATTAAGCACTTATTTTTAAATGATTAAATACCCTTAATTCATTACCTTTAATTAATTATTCCTAATTAATTGCAACAAGTGATTATCCCTAATCACTTGCTCAACTTTAATTAATTAATTACTTTTTAATCAATATTTAATTGACCTTAATTAAGTAATTAATTAACCTTAATCATGAAATTGATTATCCTTTATTATCCAAATACCCATAAGTAATTATCTTTTCATTAATCACTAACATATAATTAAAAATCTTTGATTAACCATCTTTGTAATTAATTATCATTAACACAAAATTTAAGTCAATTAATGATTCAAAAACATTTCTTTTAATTAACTCTTTAACTTCATTATTGATTTAAAATAATCTTAAGAATTAATTTATAAATAGTGATCATACAATTAAATAAAACTTAATTACTTTTTTATTAACTTTTAGATTGAATCAAGACAATTATTTAAAATCTATTAACTTTAAATATATTTCAAACTTTATTAAATATTAATTTGTGAAATAAATATTTTCATAACTCTAAAACTTTATTTTACTTTGCATTAAGCTTAGAAACAATTTAAAACACAAATACTTTAATTCAAAACCTGAAAACATTTTTTTTAATTTTGAAAACTGTTACTTGAACAAAATATAACCCGAGACAATACTCAAAATTCCCGAGCAAAGGCACGAGACACACGAGCCTTCTATCTGCTTCGAGACAAACTCACGAACGCTTCAGGATTGACCCCAGTAATCTTTATCTTCTACAACATCACAAATAACCCAGATCAAAAAACATACGTGTGCACGTGTACGGCCAGGCGATCGATTTCCTATCATCGTCGATCCTTCTCACGCGTCGACGATCACCTTTACATCCATCACAAACACCCATAATTTCCGAAATCGAAAAGAGCTATCGAGCTCCACCTGGAAATTCGACTTGGATCATGAATTCACCTCGCGCCTCCACTACACTTCGCCAGACTTCTCGCCACTTCACCAGGACCTTCACCTGAGTCCCTAGCTCCTGCTCCCCCTTGACCGACCGACCAAAAAGCCGTGACGATGTTGCAATTCCCTCAAGAAACAATTCAACAAAAAGATGAGTTTAAACCCTAAATCAATATCGTACGCCATCCATGGTTGCCTGGAATTTCATCAGACATTTTTCCCAAATTCTCCGACCCCCTAGTGAGCTATGACATCAACTTCGAGGTCCCAATGCTTCGTTGATCACCAGAATTTGGTGAAAAAGGCGATTCCGTTCAACTTCGAATTCCTCGCTCATTTCTTTATTAAAAATTACATTTTAATTTAAAAATCGTGATTTTCAAATAAGAAATGAATTGTATAAGTGAATCAAACAATTATTTCATTCGATTTAATCATGTTTTTGATAATTTCACTGTATATTAATATTTTCAGTCAAACTCAATTCTATTCTTTTTAAAACATTTTTAAGATCTAATTCTTGATCAAACAAACAAGCTTCATACAATTCCTAAAGCCTAAAAACGATTTGAGAAGGAGATTTTGATTATGAAACAGGGTTTGAAAGCCTATCATCCAACAAAGATTTGTAAACATACATACACACAGACAGACACACACACACACACACACACACACACAGATATATATATATATACAAGCAGATACTTCATCAAATCTCAAGGATGTTTACATGCATTAAGACATTAAACAGCTTAAGCTTAAAAATAAGAATTTTCCCACCTTGAATTGAAGACAGAGAAGAGCAGAGAAAGATTTTTAGGCCAGGAATTTGCATGCTTGATTTGTTTCAAAGCCTCCGGTTTGGAGTTTGCTAGATTGTATTTTTTTCCATTTTGCTTTGAGTTAATGTTGAATTTGATTTGTTTCTTTGAACTACCATTGATTCAAAACTGGAAAATGTTTTTGCTTTAAGCTTGCTTCCAGGTTCTAAAATATGAAGAGGTTTGTTTGCTTAATTTTTTTCCTTTTTCCAGACTTTAGTTTGAGATGCTTTACTGGTCTGTCTCAAATTCTCAGATTTGCTTGAATACAAGCTTTGAATTTTCTTAGACGGTTTCTTTTTGCTTGGTTTGCTTTGTTTAAACTTAAAAGCTTCCAGGCTTTTGCTTGCTTGAATTTTGAATCTGTTTTGATTCAACTTGATTTTGTTTTTGATTTTAAACTATACTTTGTTTTTTATCTTCTTTTCAGATTTAAGGTTTTTCTTTTGTTTTGAATGCTTGAAATAAAATTGAAAAGAGTATGAATTTTTCTCCTTATTAACTAAATTCAAAGATGATAAGAATATTAAAAAAAATGACACTTCTTAAGGTAAATGAAAACTTGTAATAAGAATGAGATTATTAATTTACAAATGTCATTTTTAGTTTAATTTTGTTTAAGTCCTTTATTAAACTTTTATTTAATTTATATTTTAAACCCTTTCTTTTATAAATTACTTAATTTTTATATTTACATATGTTTTAAACTTACAAACTATTTTTATTCATTTTAAAAGAAAATAAAATTTAAATCTTGAATTAAATCTCGCTTTTCATATTTTCAAACCATTCTTACCTTGATATTCATACATTTTATATTACTTATATTTTATACAATTTTTTTTAAAGAAAAAAAATTGGAATCAAATTGTCCATTACTAATAAATAATCATATATTTATATATATTATTTCTTTAAAATATAGAATTCCAAATCCAATTTTTATTTCCAATATTCAAATTATTTCTTAAAAAAATTCACAAATAAGTCCAAACCCAATTTATTGGTAAATATTTACAACTGAATTCCCCAAATTAAATTCAATTAGTTTCTAAAATATTTATTTTAGAGTTTTAAATTCAAAATAAATTTATATATATACAAATAAACACACATATGTATATTAGATAACAAATTTCTGTTAGTATAAAATTATATAGTTTTCAAATCCGAATTTTGTTTATTTATAAGATATTTAATGTAGAATTTCAAAGCTCAAATTAAATTTAAAATCAATAACCAAATAAACAAATATCTTATTAAATTTGAAAAATTCAAATTAATTCACAATTTTATTTAAAAAAATTAATTACCAATTTAAATTTGATTAAAAATCAGAGTCGTTACACTCTGCCAATACCGAAAACCCCTTTAACAACTGTGTACGTGGTTGAGATTACAGAATGAAGTAGGATGGTTTGGTGAAGGTTCTATATGGTGTTTACGTAGCCCTGACTCCCATGATTGATGCGGTTAAAACAAGAGCCACGCTGGGCCAAGTGAGGTCATTCCTCCCATCGGACACATTTCTTCGATACCATTCTATTGCTTTTGTGATTTGATTGGGTGCACCATTGATTTGGGAGTGTGTCACGAGATGGGTGGTAGCAACTGATATGCGTTACCACCAGTCCAGATACGCAAACGGTATATCTACCTTGGCATTGCCTCGAGTGCCTTATTGCATGTCTTATCGCGCCTTCTACGAGTTTGGTTCGTACCATACCTACAGAGTGCCCTCTAATAGCCCTTTAGTTTACGGAGGAATTACGGTACTGTGACTATGAGAATATGTAAAAATGTGTTAAGAGGGATATGGGCAACGCCTTAACGCTATTTTAGTACTTTACTTTACTATAGACATATTATAATAGCGTATATTACTACATAGTAGATAGTTCCACGGATCCTTAGAGGATGGAGATCCCAAACATCATTTAAGTTACTTGTATTTCTGTAACATCCCAGAATTTTGGGCATTAAATTTGGAACATTTAATTCATTTTAAATGTTCAATGTAGATTTTGAATTGGCTTTAAAACAAAAAGAATCGGGTGGAATAAATAAATTACTTATAATTCCAAATATGGTAATCCAATTGGAATTTAAATAGTAATAATTAAATATTGAATCGGGATAAATTGTGAATATGGAGATAATTAGATATGGAAATGAGTTCTAAAATTTATTTTAAGTCTATTTGGTCATTAAAAGCGTTGTTGGATTTTTAGATGGACCTAAAGGTTAATAGGTTATTATTGGGGATTTTATATTAAATTAAAAATGAATTTAATATTATTAAAATGCAATTAATCAGAATTTAGTCTGGAATGAGCCATAATGATTTTTAATGTGTTTATAAATTTTATATGATTTATTTTTAAGTCAATAAAATTTTAAAAGTAAAATTTTAAGCGGTTTCGACAATTATGAAAATCGCTTGATTTAATAGACGAGTTAAAATAGCCTTCCGGGGCATAGTCTCGGAATTCGATGAAACCAGTTCCGTTGGATCCGTAATAGTTAGTTATTATCGGATTTCAATTTTCGTAGCAATCGGAGTTGTCGTTTGACCGTGGCAACTCGAAACGCATAGAAATCGATTTAATCGATTTAATTTTTAAATTGATCGTTTAATTCTATAACTCGCGCATATGACCGAATTAGCTTCCAAAACCTGTCCCATTGTTTCCGGAACGCGAAAAAACCCTAGAAACGCCTGTTGGTATGTAAGGATTGGAGTTCGTTTGCGTAGGTTGTTAAAATTTGAAGAACGAGAATTAAATAATATTAAATAATTATATATATATTAACATTTTCTCAATACCTAGCTATTATCCTCAGGCCGCCGTTTCTATCACAATGAATGGCCGAAAATCACCATACTCTTCCCCTCCAATTCGCCAAATCCATCAATTTTTAGGGAAAAACTTCAACTAGGAAATCAGAGAAATCATCGACCTCTCTAGATCCAATGGTGGATCTAGGTTATCGTCGCTGGTTGGAGGCGAATATGAGGCCCGTTCGTCATGCGTTTGTTCTCATTTTTCGAGTAAAGCGTGGGACCGAGCATGATGAAGCTGCGACCGAGGGTGGAGCTCGTGAGTGGCCTTCCGGTGGTTACCTCCGATCGCGCTCGTGTCGCCGAGTTGGAGCGGCGTTCGTTTGGGTGAGCGGCGTTTAGTGGGTTGCCTGGAGTTGTCGCGAACAAGAGGGAAAAGGAAGGTGCTCCCGATTTTTTTTCATTTGATTTTGAGTGGCCTTGATTATTTTTGGTATTAATTAAAAGAAAATTTGTTTTAAAGAATATCCATAGTTTATAAATTAATAACTCTTGCATACGTTATCAGAATTCAACGAATTCGGTAACGTCGGAATCGCAGAAAAGAGTACTACGCAATGGTGCAGTTCGGGAATCATTCCGGGCAAGTAGAAATTTGAGTTAAATCGAACGTCGTTCGGTTTAATTTAAATTTCGAACGCTCGCCGAAACTCAAGGTGAATTATTCTCACTCACATCTGGATGTTAGCTAATTTAAATAGTTAATATTTGAATATCTGTGTGATTGGTTGAATATAATTGTTGCTATCAGTCTGGATTGATATTTATATATGTGATGTGCTAATATTTGTGGATGCAGGGAAAACAGGTTGGAGGAATCCAACTGGATTCCTCACAATGTAACAATTATTTTATAATTAATAATGATGCCTGATTATGTGTTGTGATTGACAAATCTGAAATTAAATTGTAGTGTGAAATTGTTGTATAAATTATAATTACAGAATTTAATTATGAATGAATAAAATTGGATTTTTACGAAATAAAATGAATTGTTAATAATAGAATTTCAAAGAATAAAATGTGAAATCTGATTTGGATGGAAAGTGTAAAATTGGTAAAATTAGGATTTGAAATACAATGGAAATTTACCAATTGACAAATGTGAAGCGTAGTTTTCTGGAAATGAATTCTATGGAAATTACAATTTGGTTTAGAATAACGATGGGTTATTTTAATAATGAATAGTGTTATTCGGGAAAATTAAAATATGTTAAAATGAAGCTTCCGACTTTAAATTAACAGTTTTAAATGTAAATAGAATATTTTGAAATGCCGCTTTTCATTGGGATTTAATTTAAGTAAAATTTAAATATGGTTTTTCATTGAAAAATTCTCCAAATTTATTTTATTTAAGAATGATTTAACACCTATATTTCAAAATGAATTTCCGGATATGGGAACTTGAGATTGAACTTCGAATGAAGATATAGATAAGTATGGAATTGGGAATTTAGGTTGTAAACATAAATTGAATTGAAATAAATCGGTTGGATTTATATGAAGGACAATTTGGGATGTTTGAACGGGAATGTGTTTTCTCCGGAAAAACGAAGTTAGTGTTTTAAAAGATTTATTTAATTAAAAGTTAAAGTTTAAATTGTTTAAAGAGTATTTTTTTTAGAAATGGTTATTTTAAAGAAGAAATTAATAAACTTTGTTTTATAATCATTTGTTTTAAGTTATTAGTAAAGGCTAGTATTATTCTTTTAAACTCTATTTTTAAATTTAGTAAACCAAACCCTTATTTAAATCCAGTTTATATCTTATTAAATAATGCCATTTTAAAATTGTTTTGAAATTATATTTTGAGTAAATAAATAGAAGAAATTTTCATATTTTAACGTATATTTCAGTATAAAGTATTTTAACCGTTTTTAAAGCAAAATGTTTAAGCTTGGTCTTTCCAATGGGAATAAATGGTAATGGGATTTACCGTGAAAAGGAAGAATTTTGGGAAATTGTTTTCAAATGAGCTTTGAAAATTTGAAAACATATCTTGTAAGAGATATTTGAGTCAAATAAATAATGTGGAAATTATTTATTGTGTGATTGATGTTTGTGGATATTAATTGATAGTTAAATCACCGACTATCAATATTGGACAAATGCGTTGATCGTTTCGAAGAGACCGGGATCGAGATTTATTTCTCGAAAACCACTTCGATCCGGTTTGTACGTTTCATGAAAAACGTGTTCGAAGTCGAAGATGGAGCAGTAAAGTGCAAGGGCTAGTCGCTACTAATCCTGAGAATATTTCCAAAATGTATGTAGTAGAAGTAGTGCCTTCGGTTCCGTTCGAACCCGGAATGGACTTATATGGACGGATGCTTTCGGAACATCGTCAGGAGGGCGATGGGCATTCTAAGTGAAACGTTCTAAAGGTAACGCTTAGCCTCAAGCCTCATCAAATGGAAATGACTGAAAATCAGGGGATATGCAGCAAGGCTTCGTGGGTAGCCCCCACTGGAGAGTAAGGTCATCCCTGTCTAGATGTCCCTTTTTATTTCGGCTTAGTGGGCGGTTGCTAATCCCAACCGTGCAGTGATCTTATTCTGAACTGTCCAGTAAGGGATGGGTCCGGCCTTGTGTTGCAGGGGATCGGGAGTGGTCCTCAGTACGGTGATCTAGGCCCCGTACTGTGACAGGTGGTACCCCAGTGCCTAGTCATTGTTGGAAATCCATTCTCCTTACGAGCCTTGTACGAGTTTTGTTTGTATTACCCACTTTTGTGGCTAGTAGCTGGAATTTAATAGATGCAACAATTTCGGCTATTTTATAAGTATTTGTAAATAGACCCTATTATAATATCAGAGGATTTCTATAAAAAATGTTTTAGCTATCGTAAGGTAAAAACCCGACATGTTTATTTGTGGCGTGGTCTTACGAGATGCTTTTGTTTTCAAAAGGATTTTTGAAACTTTAATAATCAATTTGGATGCATTATTATTAGCTGGTATTCCAGACTGACTCGGGTGTTATTTCATTATAATGCTCGGGTCAGACCGAATATTATATGTTCAGGACAGGATGCTATGGAGCAGGAGAGGAGCTGGAGTCTGAGACGTATTATCTGTACCTATATATATATTCCGCCGATGTAATTGTATGGTATGTCTGATTGGTATTGGTTGATGTATGAGATACTCTGATAATATGATGTATAAAACAGTTATAGATTTCATTTTGTGTAAAGTTCTATATTTACTATTATATTTTATTCCGCTGCGACTATGAGATTCTGATATTATTTAGTTACTTCTTCTTCTATCTTTTCTTCTTTAACCCAAAATGGTTCGTATTTCTGTGCAACTTGAGTTAACAGAGGTAGAATAGTGTTGGTTCAAGGGGTACAGATTTTGTGGGCTATCACACTTGGTATCAGAGCTTAGGTTGGCGACAACCTAGGCTTTGGTGGGGAAATTGCTCATTAAACAGAGTCAATAGTACTCTATAATGAGTTGAGTGTAATAATAGATATGAGAGCGTACTTGTTAGTGCATATAAAATTATTTTTATACTGTGTTGACTTAACTGTTGAGTGTTTATGAATTCTGGTCGGTGCGGAAGTACAACCGTATCGATAGGGGTTTCTAAACTCTTAAACAAGATAAACCGACATTGTATTGTTTTAAAGTGGGTAAATGAAATAATTTTACCCAAATTATATTTTGATATAAAAGAAATAATTTTTTGAAATTATTATATATATATTGGTAGATTGGTTGTTAATACAATAATTAAATAAGAATTCAAAATTTAATCTTAAATTAGAAGTGGGTATAATCAAATAAATTTTATAGGTATAAATTATATAAAGAAAGAATAAATTAATTCTAACTAAACCAGAATTTAAACCCGGAAGTTTTAAAAAGGATTTTAAATGTATTGAAAACAAAGTTTGGAAATTTAAAATCCTGGGAAAGTTTGAAATGTTTGCTAAGGTGTTTGAAGGCAATATTGGAATATTGATTTGGGAAGTATTTTTGAATGGGAACTGTTTTGAAATGAATTTGGGAAAGTAAGGAAGCATTGAACTCACTTCAGTCGCTGGAAAATAATCCTGATGATGCTGGCCATATCATTAGAATTCATCTTCGAGTTTCTAAAAGTGATGGATTGCTATCCAAAGTGGTTGGTTATGATATTTGTCGGACTTGTTTGTGATACAAGTAATTTTAGAAGTTTCAAAGGGGAAATTGTTTTGGTGAAAACAGATTGTTTTAGAAATCTGGAGATTTGATTTGATATACCAGAAGAGTATGAGTTATTTACTATTTCAAAATGGTTTTGAAATAAAACCAGGTAATTGAATTCTGGAACATTCTATTTAAATGATGTGTAAAATTAAAATGAATCAACTATTGGACTTATTTGGTGAAGTTGATATTAATAAGAAGGAAATGAAATTTTTAATCTTGGGATTAAAATTTAACCTGAGTAAATGGAAGAGAATAAAATAAACTGAAGTGAATAGAAAATTGGAATTTAACTTGGGATAAGTTGAATAAATTGAACTTAGAATTAAATTGATTTGGATTAAATTGAAATGTAAAATAATTTGGTAATCATGGGTCATTGTGCAATAAATTGTGCCCATGAGCTATTAAGTGTTATACTTATAATCTGAAATTGTGGATTTAAAATTTGCAAAGGATTAAGGTGAAAGAAATTTGTGTTCTTAAGAATTCAGAGAGATATATATAAATTTGGAATTATGATTATAAGATGTAAATGGATTAAAATGAGCAATATAGACCTTGAAAGTAATTAAGTTGGTGAATGTAAGAATAGGAAATTAGATTGTAAACCCAAGTAAAATGAAATTATAATCACAAATGGGAAATAGTTGAATGGTATAGAGAGCTCAAACCTAATCTCGAATGAAATGTGAATTGAAATAAGGTGAAGAAAATATAAATTATAAAAGATGTGAATGAACTTAAGTCAGTAAATAAGATTTGAACTTGTATATGAAAATTTTAAAATTTGAATTGAATTGGATTTAACTTCAATTGAATGGAATTGAGATGGATGTGGATTTAATTAAAAACAAGATTCAATTGTGTTATGAATAGAAATGAATGGAATTTAATTCTTATTTAAGATAGTAAAGGAAATGGTATAAATTCAAGATGGCTAAATGAATTTGGTTGAACTTGAATTAGAATTGGAAGAAAATTAAATTGGAAGAAAATTTAATTCAGAGAAGTAAGCAAGATATTATGTGAATAAAATTTTAACTCATCTAAATTCAAAGGAATTGTTTGAGAATAAATTTAGCGTAATAAAAATTAAATAAAGAGAAGCTTGAAGGTGAATTTAGTGTAAACTAAATTAAAGGAGATTTGTATTGGCATGGATAAGATTTTGGGGGTTTGTTAAGAGAATTTTTGAAAAGAAGAATAAAAACCCAATTCCGGTATGAAAGTTAGTTTGGTGATTAAAAAGATGAGAGTGTGATGAAAAATGGAATTAGATTATAATAGTGATGGCTTGAATTGTAAATAAATTCAAGTGGGTGAAATAATGTGAAGGGACTATTATTAATAAAATAAATTCGAAAATAAATTGGTGAATGAAAATCGGAATTAAATAAATATACTAATCAAATTTAATGTAATTGAAATTTGATTGAATGAGAATCAAATGGAAATAAAATAAAATTGATATAAGAAGATAATGAAAATGTTGTGAAAGAACTTAAGCAACTTGAAAGAGAAAAACAAAATTATTGTGAATAAGCTTTATTAAGTACTCTTGAATGAAATTTGTTAGATAATAAAATTGAATTGCAAGTGAAATGGTATTAATTAATTATTGTGATAAATTAAGGATGTATGGGGTGTAAATAATCCAAGATGGAATGAAATTAACATAAACTTGAATTGGTTAATGAAATAAAAATGTAAGGGAAGAATTTAATTTAATAATTGCAATGTGATAAGAATGCTTGGATTGTGAACCATGCAAAATTGAATAAAATTGATATGAATCTAAGTTGGAAATTAATTTTAATGGTTATAAGCTTAAGTGATGGTTATTTTGCTTGAATGACATGAAATTACATGTATTCGGAATTGAGTTGTTTAACAAGCAATTGAAATTGATTTTTGAATAAATTGATATGGATTGGAATAAAATTCAAAGAGTTTGTATATGGATGCAAGTGAATTGATTTGAAGAAGCAAATAAAGATGGTTTTAAATTAATTAGATAAATGCAATCTAATTAAGTGATTTTGCATATGAATGGAAATGGATCATAAAAGAAATGCAAATGTTTCAAATTAAAAATAAAATTCGATTGTAAATCAAATTGGGAATGTAAGTTAAAGTAAAGAAATGCAAGTAAGGCAGATGTAAATCATATTGAAATAGAAATGAATTGGTTGTAATAAATATGAATGGTATATAGTAAACTTGAATGTAAATCATTCAAGTGAAATGAAATGAAGTTGGTTGGGATGAAAGTAGAATGGGCTAAAATCTTAACGAATGGATTTGAGTATAAATGTAAGTGAGTTATAATAGAAATGCAAAGGAAAAAAATTGAAATGAAATTTGCTTGGTGAATCAATTCAAAAATTGGGTAGAGTATGAATTGAAATAGCGAAACTTGGATGTAAATCCTTTGTGTGAAATAAATGGGATTTGGCATTAGAAAAGGAAACTTTATGCATGTTATAAAATATGGTTTACTTATGCAATTATGCAAAGTGTTGTTTGGGATGTAAATGGATATGTTGTCTTACATTTATATTGGAAAAGTTGTTAAAATGCTTATATCTTTGAAAACTGATGAGTTTGTTAAGTAAGTACAGGTACGGAAGACGTTCGAGAGAGTTGGAGCGCGTATATGCGTTATATTAGCCGCTTGCTATTAAAATTTGCTAAAAAGGTACACCTACGCAAATATAATTGGGAAATGATATATATATATTATGATATATTTTGGTTTCTGACCGTGTGGTCGATGTATATATATTTATCTGTATCGCATTATCGCGAAAGCTCCTCCGTGCAAGGGAGACTCTGCCAAAAAATTTTAGGAATTTTAGGAGCTAGAATTTTTTTGGGGATTTTGGAAAATTTTAGTAACTATTAATGTTATTTTGGAAATAATGTTGCCACAAAATCTTTTGAGTATAAATAAAGCAAATAAGTTTGGATTTGAGCTAACGGGTTTTGGGAAGTGTATATAAGTTTTAACTAAAGAAGTTTGAGTTAAATTAATGAGTGTAGGAGCATTTGTTTCATTAGCGACAAGTTGATTTCAAATAACAAATTGACAATAAAGGATTTTGGAATAGGATTGCATTAGTAGTTTCGATTTGAAACTAAAGGATTTGGGCAAAGTGAATTTGAGATTTCACTAAGTAAGTTTTGCTATTGAGTTGGGAACATTCTTTCTACCTTAGCAAATTTCGGGGACGAAATTTTTATAAGGGGGGAGGAATGTAACATCCCGGAATTTTGGGCACTAAATTTGGAACATTTAATTCATTTTAAATGTTCAATGTAGATTTTGAATTGGATTTAAAACAAAAAGAATTAGGTGGAATAAATAAATTACTTATAATTCCAAATATGGTAATCCAATTGGAATTTAAATAGTAATAATTAAATATTGAATCGGGATAAATTGTGAATATGGAGATAATTAGATATGGAAATGAGTTCTAAAATTTATTTTAAGTCTATTTGGTCATTAAAAGCGTTGTTGGATATTTAGATGGACCTAAAGGTTAATAGGTTACTATTGGGGATTTTATATTAAATTAAAAATGAATTTAATATTATTAAAATGCAATTAATCAGATTTTGGTCTGGAATGAGCCAGAATGATTTTTAATGTGTTTATAAATTTTATATGATTTATTGTTAAGTCAATAAAAAAATTTAAAAAGTAAAATTTTAAGCGGTTTCCACAATTATGAAAATCGCTTGATTTAATAGACGAGTTAAAATAGCCTTTCAGGGCATAGTCTCGGAATTCTACGAAACCAGTTCCGTTGGATCCGTAATAGTTAGTTATTATCGGATTTCAATTTTCGTAGCAATCGGAGTTGTCGTTT
Source organism: Allium cepa (assembly GCA_030765085.1). Taxonomy (NCBI): domain Eukaryota; kingdom Viridiplantae; phylum Streptophyta; class Magnoliopsida; order Asparagales; family Amaryllidaceae; genus Allium; species Allium cepa. The sequence continues at coordinate 964,683,355 of CM060928.1, forward strand.
GACCGTGGCAACTCGAAACGCATAGAAATCGATTTAATCGATTTAATTTTTAAATTGATCGTTTAATTCTGTAACTCACGCATATGACCGAATTAGCTTCCGAAACCAGTCCCATTGTGTCCGGAACGCGGAAAAACCCTAGGAACGCCTGTTGGTACGTAAGGGTTGGAGTTCGTTTGCGTAGGTTGTTAAAATTTGAAGAACGAGAATTAAATAATATTAAATAATTATATATATACTAACATTTCTCAAACCCTAGCTATTATCCTCAGGCCGCCGTTTTTCTATCACAATGAATGGCCGAAAATCACCATACTCTTCCCCTTGAATTCGCCATCAACTAGGAAATCGGAGAACTCATCGACCTCTCTAGATCCAATGGTGGATCTAGGCTATCGTCGCCGGTTGGAGGCGAATATGAGGCCCGTTCGTCATGCGTTTGTTCGCATTTTTCGAGGAAAGCATGGGACGGAGCATGATGAAGCTACGGCCGAGGGTGGAGCTCGCGAGTGGCCTTTCGGTAGTTACCTCCGATCGCACTCGTGTCGTCGAGTTGGAGCGGCGTTCGTTTGCGTGAGCGGCGTTTAGTGGGTTGCCTGGAGTTGTCGCGAACAAGAGGGAAAAGGAAGGAGCGCCTGATTTTTTTTTCATTTGATTTTGAACAGCCTTGATTATTTTGGTATTAATTAAAAGAAAATTTGTTTTAAAGAATATCCATAGTTTATAAATTAATAACTCTTGCATACGTTATCAAAATTCAACGAATTCGGTAACGCCGGAATCGCAGAAAAGAGTACTACGCAATGGTGCAGTTCGGGAATCATTCCGGGCAAGTAGAAATTTGAGTTAAATCGAACGTCGTTCGGTTTAATTTAAATTTCAAACGCTCGCCGAAACTCAAGGTGAGTTATTCTCACTCACATCTGGATGCTAGCTAATTTAAATAGTTAATATTTGAATATCTGTGTGATTGGTTGAATATAATTGTTGCTATCAGTCTGGATTGATATTTATATATGTGATGTGCTAATATTTGTGGATGCAGAGAAAACAGGTTGGAGGAATCCAATTGGATTCCTCACAATGTAACAATTAATTTATAATTGATAATGATGCCTGATTATGTGTTGTGATTGACAAATCTGAAATTAAATTGTACTGTGAAATTGTTGTATAAATTATAATTACAGAATTCAATTATGAATGGATTAAATTGGGTTTTTACGAAATAAAATGAATTGTTAATAATAGAATTTCAAAGAATAAAATGTGAAATCTGATTTGGATGGAAAGTGTAAAATTGGTAAAATTGGGATTTGAAATACAGTGGAAATTTACCAATTGACAAATGTGAAGCGTAGTTTTCTGGAAATGAATTCTATGGAAATTGCAATTTGGTTTAGAATAACGATGGGTTATTTTAATAATGAATAGTGTTATCCAGGAAAATTAAAATATGTTAAAATGAAGCTTCCGACTTTAAATTAACAGTTTTAAATGTAAATAGAATGTTTTGAAATGCCGCTTTTCATTGGGATTTTAGTTAAGTAAAATTTAAATATGGTTTTTCATTGAAAAATTCTCCAAATTTATTTTATTTAAGAATGATTTAACACCTATATTTCAAAATGAATTTCCGGATATGGGAACTTAAGATTGAACTTCGAATGAAGATATAGATAAGTATGGAATTGGGAATTTAGGTTGTAAACATAAATTGAATTGAAATAAATCAGTTGGATTTATATGAAGGACACTTTGGGATGTTTGAACGGGAAAGTGTTTTCCCGGGAAAAACGAAGTTATGTTTTAAAATATTTATTTAATTAAAAATTAAAGTTTAAATTGTTTAAAGAGTATTTTTTTTAGAAATGGTTATTTTAAAGAAGAAATTAATAAACTTTGTTTTATAATCATTTGTTTTAAGTTATTGGTAAAGGCTAGTATTATTCTTTTAAACTCCATTTTTAAATTTAATAAACCAAACCCTTATTTAAATCCAGTTTATATCTTATTAAATAATGCCATTTTAAAATTGTTTTGAAATTATATTTTGAGTAAATAAATAGAAGAAATTTTCATATTTTAACGTATATTTCAGTATAAAGTATTTCACCATTTTTAAAGCAAAATGTTTAAGCTTGGTCTTTCCAATGGGAATAAATGGTAATGGGATTTACCATGAAAAGGAAGAATTTTGGGAAATTGTTTTCAAATGAGCTTTGAAAATTTGAAAATATATCTTGTAAGAGATATTTGAGTCAAATAAATAATGTGGAAATTATTTATTGTGTGATTGATGTTTGTGGATATTAATTGATAGTTAAATCACTGACTATCAATATTGGACAAATGCGTTGATCGTTTCGAAGAGACCGGGATCGAGATTTATTTCTCGAAAACCACTTCGATCTGGTTTGTACATTTCGTGAAAAAAGTGTTCGGAGTCGAAGATGGAGCAGTGAAGTGCAAGGGCAAGTCGCTACTAATCCTGAGGATATTTCCAAAATGGATGTGGTAGGAGTAGTGCCTTCAGTTCCGTTCGAACCCGGAACGGACTTGTATGGACGGATGCTTTCGGAACATCGTCAGGAGGGCGATGGGCATTCTAAGTGAAACGTTCTAAATGTAACGCTTAGCCTCAAGCCTCATCAAATGGGAATGACTGAAAATCAGGGAATATGCAGCAAGGCTTCGTGGGTAGCCCCCACTGGAGAGTAAGGTCATCCCTATCTAGATGTCCCTTTTTATTTTGGCTTAGTGGGCGGTTGTTGATCCCAACCGTGGGGTGATCTTATTCGGAACTGTCCAGTAAGGGATGGGTCCAGCCTTGTGTTGTAGGGGATCGGGAGTGGTCCTCAGTACGGTGGTCTAGGCCCCGTACTGTGACAGGTGGTACCCCAGTGCCTAGTCATTGTTGGAAATCCATTCTCCCTACGAGCCTTGTACGAGTTTTGTTTGTATTACCCACTTTTGTGGCTAGTAGCTGGAATTTAATAGATGTAACAATTTCGGCTATTTTATAAGTATTTGTAAATAGACCCTATTATAATATCAGAGGATTTCTATAAAAAGTGTTTTAGCTATCGTAAGGTAAAAAACCCGACATGTTTATTTGTGGCGTGGTCTTACGAGATGCTTTTGTTTTCAAAAGGATTTTTGAAACTTTAATAATCAATTTGGATGCATTATTATTAGCTGGTATTCCATACTGACTCGGGTGTTATTTCATTATAATGCTCGGGTCAGACCGAGTATTATATGTTCAGGACAGGATGCTATGGAGCAGGAGAGGAGCTGGAGTACGAGACGTATTATCTGTACCTATATATATATTCCGCCGATGTAATTGTATGGTATGTCTAATTGGTGTTGGTTGATGTATGAGATACTCTGATAATATGATGTATAAAACAGTTATAGATTTCATTTTGTGTAAAGTTCTATATTTACTATTATATTTTATTCCGCTGCGACTTTGAGATTCTGATATTGTTTAGTTACTTCTTCTTCTATCTTTTCTCCTTTAACCCAAAATGGTTCGTATTTCTGTGCAACTTGAGTTAGCAGAGGTAGAATAGTGTTGATTCAAGGGGTACGGATTCTGCGGGCTGTCACAATTTTAGTTGACATTTCACTTGAGTTGATTTTATTAATATAAGAGTGTTAATCCTAACTCGAGTGTTTTGTGTTTTGCTTTACGCTTGGGTCACACTGAGTGTCAGAACATTTACGACTCACCTTTGGAGTTAGAGCTTTACTTAGAGATCCATCTGTATCTATTCAGTGTTCATCTTTGTTGATTGGTTCAGAGATGTTATCTTCTTGTATTTGAGACTTCACTATATTTGAGATATTCTGTTGTATTTTATTTCAAACTCTATTGTTTATATAGTAGCTTCATGAACTACTATTTATCCATTATGCTGCTTATTGTTATAGTACTCTGTGTCTGTGATTCTATGATTGATTTATTTACTATATATGCTGAATTTTGCCAAACATAAATTAACTATATGATATTTTGAGCAATTCAAGTCTGACATATGTGGATGCGAACGACATGAAATAGCAGGCCATTACATTTGGTATCGGTGCTCTGGTTTCGGCAAAATTTAGCATATAGAATAAGTTTAATCACAGAATTACTTTAGTTCGAGCTTAGATTTCTTCCTCTTTGATTCGGATTTCTTTCGGATTTATGGAACCCTCCCCTTTGTTTTGAAATTCATTCTTGTATTTTCCTGTTCGTGTTCTTCTTAATTCCGGAGCATCCCATAGCTTCATTTCTATCGATCTTTGTAATAAATTCAAGCATATCTTGCCACCTCTATTGGCAACTTCGTCCTTGTGTGTGTCTAATCTCATCGGAAGTCCTGCTAAACTTATATGATTTGTAAAAAGGTGAACTCCTTTACAATAGGAGTGATTCACTAGAGACTTCTGCATCATCAGTTTAGATGCTATTATTTCTTGCAAAGTCCAAACCGTCTCTAGTAGACGATCGGGTTAATTCCCTTGTAATTTTGACCCCACTTCGATAATCAGAGATTACCCTGATATTGGGTGAAGTCGCATCTCTCCCTTCAAGCGAGAAATTGAATTTCCGCATCAATCTTATTCCTGGAATTTTGGTTGACCCTGTTAAGGTCCACGATTAATGTTAGTCTATCCATTTCTTCTTTTATAATCTAATTTTCTGATCTCCCTGTCGAGCCTATCTTCTTTGTTAGAATTCTACCTGATTAGGGTTCCACTAAATTTGAATCCTTATCCTTGCTTTGAAATTCATTCTTGAATCATCAAGGTTATTAATATAGAAATTGTTCTATAGTGTGTTGTTTGAGTTGTTGAGTTTGAATTTTGGGTTTCGATCGATTCGTCTAGCCAACGCTATCGATGGGAAATTCCAGAACACTTGAACAGAGCAAACCGACACAATATTGTTTTCAAATTTGGAAAATGAAATAAATTTTGTATGATTATAATTTATATATAAAGTTATAATTTTATGAAATTAAATAGTTAAATGAATTGGTTGTTAGAAATGATAATATTTCATTTTCATTTATTGTTTTATAAACCATTGACTATTGCCACATAATATAAATATATGATGTTATAAAACATGGTTTACAAATTGATTTGGAATTGAAATGAAATTAAACTGAGAATTTGAGAACTCAATTTTCGGTATTTTCAAGAAAAATTTGGTTTTAAAGTTTTGGAATATATTATTTGTAAGTATTTTCGAATGGAAATTGTTTCAAAAGAGTACTTTTAAAAGAATTAAGTCTGTACTCTCTTCATTTGTCATTGGAAAATAATGTTGGTAATGACTACAACGTCATGACATTCACTTTCGAGTCTCAAAGTGGAGAGGCCCCTTGGTAGTTTTGCTATACTTTTGTTTGTAAAATGGATTTGGTTTGAATTCCTTGAGTATGATTTGATGTACAATATATATATGTATGTATGTATGTATGTATGTATGTATGTAATTATTTCAAAGTAGTTGAAGAGAAATTGAAAATTTTGAATCTTAAGTTTTATATTAAGAAATGGTTTCAATTATTGAAATAAAGTGTAATTTTTTGAATAAGTGGAATATCTAAAATGTTAAATGAAATTTAACCAACTTGAAATGGTTGAATTTGAATAAAAACTTGTGTGTATAATACTAAATTTCATTCTAATATATATAACTTGCCTAAAATATTCAAATGGTTAAAATGTTATGGTACAATAAAGTGTTGTACAAGAAGAAAAAATAAGTAATAAATTGCTCAAACTAAAACCTGACTTAATATAAATGTTGAAATTAGAGGTAAATTTGCATAATGTTTAATTACATTCAGAAACATTAATATAACTTACCTAGAAAAGTTTAAATGTAAATGGAAGGTAATTGGATAATATACACTATGATATATATAAGTAATTGGATATCGAAAATGATATTTTGTTAAGGGAATTTACTGATAATAAATTGGATAATAAAAAGGAAAATTCGTCTGTTGAATAATATATGGTTATCAAATGTATACACCTAATATAGGTTGCAAAATATGTTAAGTGAAACAAATTAAATAAATAAAAGAGGAGACTATTTAAGCAGATAAATATGAACTTAAGAATAGTGAACTTGAATTTTAGTGGAATCAACTTAGCTGAAGATAAATGGATAAAATAAACGAGTTAATTCAAAAATGAATCTGTTTGAAAGAAATGTTGATAAAATGTAAGAAAATCAACTTTAAATTGAATGACTATTTATTAGTTGAATAAAATGGATTAAATCAAATTGTTGAATATTAGTTTATTTAAAAATTGGACTCTATATGGTTTTGAATAGTGGAAATTGAATGTTGAGGTGGAATTAACTATGGTTGATCAAATAGAATTAATAGATGTGTAAAATAAAATAAATTTTGTTGTGAAATTTTTTGTAATAAATATTAACAAATGGGAAACAAATCAATTGAATAAAAATACATGGAAATGAAATCAATACATTTGATTGATTTCGTAAAATGAATTGGAATCAACAAATTGAATATAAATCAATTTTAAAATAAATGGAATTTATATAGCCTTGAATTAATTGTTTTATTTTGTATTTCAATCTATTTTTCTTGTTTGTTGTTTCTATTCTCCTATCTCCTTCCTTTACGAGGACGAAAATTTTTGAGTGGAGGAGAGTGTAACGACCCATAAATTTTTATTGGTTTATAACGTAATTGACTAAATTTTTGTGAAATTTTAAATAATTGAATTTTGAAATAAAAATTTCATATTTGGAATATAACATAGCAACTAGTAAAATTTTATTGGAAAATATGAGAGTAAATTCTATTGTGTAATTTTCAGTTTCAATTTAAATCAGTTAATAATGGATGATAATAAAATGTTTTCCAAACCTGAATATTTTTATACAATAAATTTGTAAACTATTTTCCAAGTGAGATGCCATACTTCGTTTCGTCAAAATTTGAACTTCTCCAGCCCAGTTTATCTCATTTTCGACAGATTTGTAGCATTTAGGGAACCAAATATCGAGTTTTGATAGGATGGTCATATTGCTGATATCTGTGTATCATTTTGTTCGCCTCTTCATGTTGACCTTCGCGATATATTCACTTGTGTGTTTCGGTGTCTAATCCGCAGCGAAACATGCGATAAGGATAACCGTAACGGTACGCCTTTTGATTTCTTTGTGACCATTCAAAGTTTCCACCGTATCACTCCAATAGAAATTTGTCATTAATAATTTTTGAACTTTAGCACATGACCTTCACTATCCCATCGTACACCTAATTTTTTATGGGACGTTTCAATCTATTATCCTTCTTTTCAACAATATATATATATATATATATATATATATATATATGCTTATATTATAACATGGTACTCATTTTAGAAACTTCCCCTTTTGCTAACTCACCCATCTTCCATTCATTGCTTAAACCCAATCGCCTCCTTCTCTATGTATAAAAATATAAGTTGCCTTCATTTTTTTTGTAGTTTGATTCTCCTTCTCGCCATTCTCTCGTCGTCTCTGCCCTCTTCATATCGAACTTCCTTGAACCCAGCTCATGCACGTCCCATCACCCGCCTTCGCCTGACCTGCCATCACATCGAGAACCACCACAACCGCCACCTTCAACAGGCCCTCCCCAGATCCGCCATTCGCCTATGCTTGACCCAGTAGAAAAACCGAACTCACCACCTCCCCAGTTGCCCAGAACCGCTTCGTCACCCTCCTTCACAGTCTTCTGTTCGACCCTAGCTTCCATGCCATACTTTACTTTTTATGAGGTATGTATAGCATATATGTTTATATATATATATATATATATAATCTTATAAAAGTAGTATTAGATATGTTCTGCAGTTATATTCCTTTACTGGTAAATTGTTTATTATGAAAGCTGTAGCATATAGGAGTAGCATACATATATTTTATAGTGTGTGTATATATATATATATACAAATTTTATGTTGCACCAGGTTTATTCTTCATTTCGGTCATGTTTTATAAATCAAATATTTTTATATACTGCATTGGTATACATCTGATCTGTCGAGGTCATATATAAGTCATATATATGGTGTTGTAAACTATAAATTATTTATATACTCTTATTTATACATATATATAGGTTTATATAAGATTTATATGATATGCTAGTTATGATATATATATATATATATGTATGTATGTATAAGCTTATACAAGTTTATACAATATGTTTAGTTATATATGTAAACTATATAAGTATATATATAGCTGTCTATTTAGGTTTCTATAAGTTTTATATGACTGGTCGAGTCATATATTTCAAATAAAGCATTGATTTTATAATAAATATTAATCTTAAAGATAATATGTATGTGAGTATATATATTAGTTTATATATACATGATTTTTTTTTGAATATGTATATATACATAAGATTTATGTACCAGTTTATATGAATCCATTGAGTTTGGCTTTTCAGGTATACATGATTATATTGATGGAATTCCAATTTGAATGTTTGCAGTAAACATGATATGTTAGGTTGATATTTTGAAATGAATATATAATATATATAATATATATATAAGTATTTTGCATGTGAATAAGTGTATATATAAGTATTGATTTAAAAATAGTACATATATTTTTATTTTAATGTATGTTTTAAATTGATCTTTGAAAATTTATACATATGAAATATATCATGTTCATCGATCTCTTGTCTATCTTGACTGACATTCTCAATATCAAATTTGTGACGCCCCACCTCTATACCCACGCTAGCCAAGAACACTACGGTGTAGTGCTGTCAACTAGCACGGAGAATAAGGCTGTTGAGGAGCGACCATCCGTGTAATTGCCTTGTGCGAGCACCGATATTCCAGATAGTAAAGACGTGCATTTCATTTTAGGAGGAAATCCGACATGCCGATGCAAACTCAAAGCTACTACACAGTGGCTATAATAGTCTAGGACAAAATATAAACTAATAACACAGATAATATGAATGCGGAACACAGATGAAACAGAAAATCTCATATACATATATAATAACTGATGTCAGTTACAATACATTTACACGGTACATGTGATACAACTACAACAGTCGACTCAAGAAGTTATATATATACAAGTACATTAACGACTAATATACATGAATACATATCAACCTATACTATGACTCGACAACTCCAAAAGATATGAAAAGTCTTCATAGCTCAAGCAGCATCCCAAAGCAGAATATCTACAACCTGTAAATACTCGGTCTGACCCGAGTATTACATTCAAAAGAAAATAATACTCGGGTCAGTCTAATTCAAACTCATTTATTAATGCACAGAAGCAATAATAATTAAATAATGAATAGATGACAGTCACAGAAATAAATTTACCTATCCGATTCTTAAATAAGAAATCGGATAACGGTAAATATAACGCAAACCAATTCAAAACAATTGGAACATCAATTAAAAGGTCAACACGAGTAGGGCTGCAGTATACGCACGCGTATACTGCCTCGCCACTACAACATATGGAATACGAAATAGATCCTTAAATCAAAAGCAAAAGAAATAACACCAAAACCAATACCGTGTGGCTGCAGTTCATGCTTGCGTGCACTGCCGTGCCACTACAGTGATGATGTACCCATTGAATACCATGTGGCTGCAGTTCACGCTTGCGTGCACTGCCTTGCCACTAAAGTGATGATGTACCCAATGAAAATTCACAAGCATCACCGCGAATGTCATAAGGCCAAGTGTCGATTAAATTGCAGAGACAAATGCGAAAGCGGTCAAGAAAAGATGACAACAAACTACAGCCGAAATCCCAATTACAACAATCAAACGAGTGCAACAGGGGTACTGCACAGTGTAAATGGTGAGCAAACAAAATGCCACCAAGTGAATAAAACAACACTGCAACATTCAGGAAGTAGAAAATGTAGTAAACAAGTGATGCAGGCAACGAGTGCACCAGCAAAACAATTTGAAACAAAGTGTATAGGAACAAGTCAAGGTGAACAATGGCAAATACTGCAATGAAGACTACTGCAAATTTCAAAAAAACACCACTGAACCATCAAAGCACATGTGTGCAGGCCAGGTACACAGTAAAGAACAAGAATGTCACAAGTAACAGTATGGTTCAATGTCACAAACATGAACAACCCAGTATGGAAAATGAATGGAGCAATGAGCAAGTGACTCGAAGCAGTGAGTCAGATATAGTTAAGACAGTGGTAAATATGCAGCACCATGCAACACAAAGTAAACTCATGTGAACATGTACATAGGAACACAAATCTGGACCACATTTCCATCAGATGAATAAGAAACTAAGGCCAGGCTTAACACAACAGAGTGGCAACATAATGCAACAGGGAAAAGGGCTACAACTCAAAGACCATGTGCAAATAGAATCAGGCAGTGACAAATTTCACAAACAAGTTCAAGTGTACTACAGAGACAATGCAACATGAATGACATAAAGGCAGTGAAGTGCTGACTGGTAATAGCCAATTGAAAACAGGTATAACTGATATATGGTGATGCAGACAACAACTACTCGAGGCAACAGTGGACTGTGCACCAGTACTAAGCTTGGCTAGAGATGCAACATGGCCAGACACAAAGGCAACTGCACTATGAAAATGAACGTGAAACATGCCAGTGGACTCAAAAATGCAACAAGTATACAAGACAGTGACAATGAATCAATGCCAATGTCAAAGTCAACCAAAACAAGTAGATAACAGGTTCACCACAAAATCAAGGCCGAAGCATAGCATTTTCAACCAACCGAAAGTCCACAAAAACAAGTGACCGAAGTCAGAAATCAAATTGAAGTCAGAAATAAGATTCATGTTAAAGCCGATGTCAACAGAAAATACTCAAAATCATCTGTCGTTTACATTACACTGTACTCAAGCTACAGAATCACTTGACTACTCAAAGCCGTGGATAATAGAAATCGAACCAAGGCAAATAAAAATCATCGACATCGAAACAAAGTTGAACAACATGAACACAATACTAAGCAGGAATTAGATGTGAGTGGTAGTTCACTCACCTTTTCGAGTCGCAGATTCGTAGCCGAGCACGAGAATTGGATCGAGCAAGACTACAGGCGAACATCCCAATTTGGAACGAAGCCCTAATTTTAGAGAAAAGGTGGAGGGGCGACGAAACGAGCAGCCACCATAATTTTCTTTTCGTTTAGGGTTTCGAATAATTGAAAATGAGAGAGAGAGGGATCGGGTTAGCCAACAGAAACGAAGAGGGGAACGGTTATAACTCGAAAACTTCACAGCATCAAACAAAAGAAATATGGGCCAAGTTTATATTAAAGCCCGATAAATCCTTTAATAACCTTTATAAAAGAATTTCAACTGGTTAAACAAAATTCCAAACAGCAATTTGCTAGGAAAAGCAATCCTCCAAAGACGATAAATAATCAGTACGAAATACCGGGTTGTTACAGACTCCCCTCCTTAAAGAAATTGCGTCCTTGCAATCATAAGGAATAAATGGATAAAAGGTAACAACCATAAGAGCATGTCATCATAAAATGATGAAATTTGAAAATAAGAAGTTCACCATATAGAGCATGAAAGAGAAATCCTGAACGTGTTTGCTCGATGAACTCTCTGGATTCCAAAGTGAAATCCATAGGATTTGAGAACCACTGAGCTTTCACGAGAAGAACATCTTTATTTCGAAGGTGCTAAACCCCCGAAACAATCATGTGAATAGAATGTGCTCAAAGTCAAATCTGGTGAAACTTCAATTTCTTCAATAATACCGGGCTCAAGAATAAAATCGGAATCCCTAAGGCATTTCCGTAAAAGGAAGACACGTGAAACGCGTCATGAATAACAGAAAATTGAGCCGATAAGCCAAGAAACCAATACGTTTAGTGATAGGAAATGGCCCAATATATCGAGGCGCTAACTTTCCCGACCGATTGAAACGCACAACACCTTTCATAGGTGAGACACGAATAATTTGGAACAAAGGCGTAGTACAAAATCGATATGCCAGATGAATCAAAGCTTCATCAATTCAGAACGCCGACGTAGTACAAAAACGGTACGTCCAATGAACCGATCAACATAAAAGAATATCAGACGTAAGTCCATAAAAGGAATGAGACGAAGCTCAATAAAACGAAGTACATCGAAACGTCTGATGAACTTGGTAAAAAAAATGATTCCATTCGGACATCATCAAAGGAACAACCACTTGTTGCCTACGACTAAGTGCATCGGCAACTCGATTTCCCATCCGGGAGTGGTAAAGAATATCACGATCATGAGATATAAGAAACTCGAGTCAACGTGGTTGACGTAAATTAAGTTCCTTATGAGAAAATAAATATTCCCAAGATTCATGATCAGGGTAGAGAACAAATTTCTCACCCAAAAATAATGATGCCAAATTTTGAAGAACGAAATCAATAGCCAAGAGCACTAGATCAAGTGTGGCATATCTAGTCTCAATAGGCATTTATGATTTAGAAACACAAGAGACAACACGTTCTCTTATGCAAGAGAATGGCATGCAAACCAATACGATTAGCATTGGTACAAACGATAAAGTCTTGGTTCCCTCAGGAATCACAAGAATAGAAATATCGGAAAAGAGTTGTTTTAAATAATATTCTTTCTCGAAAAGTTGAAACTTTCGAAATTTACGATTTACTTTATGTAATTATCTTTTCAGAAAAATTTTCATTTTAAAATTCAATTTACTGTGTCTGATTGTCTCATCAAAGCGTCTAAGAGATTCCTATCGATAATGTTGATCAAGCGCATCGACCAGAATTCTTAAAGCACTCGATGGGCAATACAAGCACAAAATCATCTTCTAAAAATGGATGAAATAAACTGAATAAATGCAATTATCAGTAATATTCAATTATCACAAACGATAATCAAATTTCAAATCAACAAGATTATCAAAAACGATAATCAGAAATTTCAAATCACAAATATTTAATTATCCCAAACGGTAATTAAACCTCAAATATCTGATTATCACAGGCGATAAATCAGAAACAAGAAATATCTGATTATCAAAAACGATAATCAGAAATTACAAAATGAGTATGAAAACTCAAGCAGGAGTACGAAAACTCCAGCGGGAGTATGGCATAGAATAAAAGATATGGCATAACATAAAATATCCATAATGACATACTACTATAAGTATGTAAATAATGATCAACAGGAGATCAACCGATAAGAGATAATCAATATCACAAGAATCTTCTCAAAGGTGGAAAGGGGTATCATACACTAGACTTGTATTCATAACAAGTCAATAACACACGAATTCACCAATGCACAAAAATTGATAAAACTTATCAATAGAAATCACGAAAATTGGTGAAGCACAAATTCTAGAAATCTATACAAGAAATCCAGAAAATCACAAGATGAGAGTATGAAAACTCGAACGGGAGTATGGAAACTCGAACGGAGTATGAAAACTCGAACGGAGTATGAAAACTCGAACGGAGTATGAAAACTCGAAGGAGAGTATGAAAACTCGAACGGAGTATGAAAACTCGAACGGAGTATGAAAACTCGAAGGAGAGTATGAAAACTCGAACAGAGTATGAAAACTCGAACGGAGTATGAAAACTCGAAGGAGAGTATGAAAACTCGAACGGAGTATAAAAACTCGAACGGAGTATGAAAACTCGAACAGAGTATGAAAACTCGAAGGAGAGTATGAAAACTCACCTACACGCGAGCATGAAAATTCATCAACACATGTAACGCATAACGAGAACGGGAGCACGAAAACTCACCTACACGCGAGCATGAAAACTCATCAGCACATGTAACGCAAAGCGAGAACGGGAGCATGAAAACTCACCTACATGCGAGCATGAAAATTCATCAGCACGTGCAACGCATAACGAGAACGGGAGCACGAAAACTCACCTACATGCGAGCATGAAAACTCACCAACACGTGCAATGCAAAGCGAGAACGGGAGCACGGAATCTCACCTACACGTGAGCATGAAAATCACCAACACGTGCAACGCAAAGCGAGAACGGGAGCACGAAATCTCACCTACACGTGAGCATGAAAATCACCAACACGTGCAACGCATAACGAGACGCTATCTCATGGTTGCAAGCCATTAATTTTGACACACGAATGGCCCGAAGACCGTGGGGCGCTACCCCACATGTGTGAGTCGGAATCACACAGATTGAGGTCTAGACTAACCCAAATTCAAAAAGGTATGTGTGAGTGGAATCACACAAATGGTGTCTAGTCTAACCTCGCAAACAAAAGGAAAGTATGTGTGAGTGGAATCACACAAATGGTGTCTAGACAATCCTCAAAGCCCAAGAGATATGTGTGAGACGAAATCACACCGATGAGGCCTAGTCTAACCGAAAAGGTATGTGTGAACGAAATCACACAAATGGTGTCTAGACAATCCTCAAAGCCCAAGAGATATGTGTGAGACAAAATCACACCGATGAGGCCTAGTCTAACCGTAAAAATGATCGTCATGATCAACGAGAAGTGTCAATTATACTAAGTTAGTAAATATAAAAGTTTAGCTTCATGTCCCATAACCACTTGCTTAACTTAAATATTTACGAACAAATTGTAAATCTTCACTAGAAAATTGTCACATGAGGTTCAATCGAACAAGTCCAAGAATTAACCGACGAAGCAAACGCAAGCGTTTCATACCACTTGTTTTACTAAGCCGTTTAATTAGATTTCTCATCCGAGTGAGGTAAAGGCTTGTATACACTAATAGATTGGAAAACGGTTTAGGAAAAGAGTTTGATATTGAAAATAGAGTTGAAAACATTTTGATAAAAGAGTTTTGATATTTACTACTAGTATTGAAACCTTTATATTTTTAAAGTGACAAATCACAAAAATGATTGTAGAAACAATCAATCACAAGAATTCACATACGAAGACGTGAATAGAATCCAAAGAAATCGATACCGAATTCATCGAAAGGTATGTTCACAAAAATCCCGAAGAAAAGGTCATCAAAGTTGCTAATAAATAATAGCAACAAATCGGGAAATAATCAAGAATCGATTAAATCCGAAAACCAAATCAATTCACTAAGATTCACATTCGAAGACGTGAATAAAATCCGAAGAATTCGATTCCAATCCATCCAAGTAGGAATACCCAAAAATTCCTGAAATAGAAGTTATCAAAGTCGACAAAAGTGATAACAACTAATCCGAAAAGAAGAATCGATCAACAATTGGAAAAACAAAGCAGAATGAGCATAAATGCTTGAATGACTTTAGCAAAAGTAAAAGTCAAGTCAATGTCGATATCGACAAGGCAAAGTCCAAGACAATTTCTTTTATACCAAAGAAATTTTAAAACTATCAGAGAGAGGCACATGAAAGCCAACAAACCATGGATAAGAAGACAGAGTCGACAATTGAAACTCAATTTGTCTCAAAGATTGATACCCAAAACCCAATTGTATGGAGACTGCATTAAGTACATGAATCAGAGATAAGAATGCATATATACAGCAGTTCGAATAAACAACGCGAGCTCAAATTGAAGTGGTACGAGTTGCAGCAATATGCAACTTGGTAGAGCATATACACAATGATACTTAGCAGTACATACTGAAATGAGCAAGTGCAATAGAGAATAGCAGCAATGCTCATGAATAAGAGTTAGGAATTCATACCTAACAAATCAAAGATGATCTTAAGCAAAGATGAGAGAGAAAACATCGACAAATAGTTGTAACACATGTACTATCTAAGTTACGTTTTATATTTGTTCTATACCCCAGGCTCTGATACCAAGCTGTGACGCCCCACCTCTATACCCACGCTAGCCAAGAACACTACGGTGTAGTGCTGTCAACTAGCACGAAGAATAAGGCTGTTGAGGAGCGACCATCCGTGTAATTGCCTTGTGCGAGCACCGATATGCCAGATAGTAAAGACGTGCATTTCATTTCAGGAGGAAATCCGACATGCCGATGCAAACTCAAACCTACTACACAATGGCTATAATAGTCTAGGACAAAATATAAACTAATAACACAGATAATATGAATGTGGAACACAGATGAAACAGAAAATCTCATATACATATATAATAACTGATGTCAGTTACAATACATTTACACGGTACATGTGATACAACTACAACAGTCGACTCAGGAAGTTATATATATACAAGTACATTAACGACTAATATACATGAATACATATCAACCTATACTATGACTCGACAACTCCAAAAGATATGAAAAGTCTTCATAGCTCAAGCAGCATCCCAAAGCAGAATATCTACAACCTGTAAATACTCGGTCTGACCCGAGTATTACATTCAAAAGAAAATAATACTCGGGTCAGTCTAATTCAAGCTCGGTTATTAATGCACAGAAGCAATAATAATTAAATAATGAATAGATGACAGTCACAGAAATAAATTTACCTATCCGATTCTTAAATAAGAAATCGAATAACGGTAAATATAACGCGAACCAATTCAAAACAATTGGAACATCAATTAAAAGGTCAACACGAGTAGGGCTGCAGTATACGCACGCGTATACTGCCTCGCCACTACAACATATGGAATACGAAATAGATCCATAAATCAAAAGCAAAAGAAATAACACCAAAACCAATACCGTGTGGCTGCAGTTCATGCTTGCGTGCACTGCCGTGCCACTACAGTGATGATGTACCCATTGAATACCGTGTGGCTGGAGTTCACGCTTGCGTGCACTGCCTTGCCACTAAAGTGATGATGTACCCAATGAAAATTCACAAGCATCGCCGCGAATGTCATAAGGCCAAGTGTCGATTAAATTGCAGAGACAAATGCGAAAGCGGTCAAGAAAAGATGACAACAAACTGCAGCCGAAATCCCAATTACAACAATCAAACGAATGCAGCAGGGGTACTGCACAGTGTAAATGGTGAGCAAACAAAATGCCACCAAGTGAATAAAACAACACTGCAACATTCAGGAAGTAGAAAATGTAGTAAACAAGTGATGCAGGCAACGAGTGCACCAGCAAAACAAGTTGAAACAAAGTGTATAGGAACAAGTCAAGGTGAACAATGGCAAATACTGCAATGAAGACTACTGCAAATTTCAAAAAAACACCACTGAACCATCAAAGCACATGTGTGCAGGCCAGGTACACAGTAAAGAACAAGAATGTCACAAGTAACAGTATGGTTCAATGTCACAAACATGAACAACCCAGTATGGAAAATGAATGGAGCAATGAGCAAGTGACTCGAAGCAGTGAGTCAAATACAGTTAAGACAGTGGTAAATATGCAGCACCATGCAACACAAAGTAAACTCATGTGAACATGTACATAGGAACACAAATCTGGACCACTTTTCCATCAGATGAATAAGAAACTAAGGCCAGGCTTAACACAACAGAGTGGCAACATAATGCAACAGGGAAAAGGGCTACAACTCAAAGACCATGTGCAAATAGAAACAGGCAGTGACAAATTTCACAAACAAGTTCAAGTGTACTACAGAGACAATGCAACATGAATGACATAAAGGCAGTGAAGTGCTGACTGGTAACAGCCAATTGAAAACAGGTATAACTGATATATGGTGATGCAGACAACAACTACTCGAGGCAACAGTGGACTGTGCACCAGTACTAAGCTTGGCTAGAAATGCAACATGGCCAGACACAAAGGCAACTGCACTATGAAAATGAACGTGAAACATGCCAGTGGACTCAAAAATGCAACAAGTATACAAGACAGTGACAATGAATCAATGCCAATGTCAAAGTCAACCAAAACAAGTAGATAACAGGTTCACCACAAAATCAAGGCCGAAGCATAGCATTTTCAACCAACCGAAAGTCCACAAAAACAAGTGACCGAAGTCAGAAATCAAATTGAAGTCAGAAATAAGATTCATGTTAAAGCCGATGTCAACAGAAAATACTCAAAATCATCTGTCGTTTACATTACACTGTACTCAAGCTACAGAATCACTTGACTACTCAAAGCCGTGGATAATAGAAATCGAACCAAGGCAAATAAAAATCATCGACATCGAAACAAAGTTGAACAACATGAACACAATACTAAGCAGGAATTAGATGTGAGTGGTAGTTCACTCACCTTTTCGAGTCGCAGATTCGTAGCCGAGCACGAGAATTGGATCGAGCAAGACTACAGGCGAACATCCCAATTTGGAACGAAGCCCTAATTTTAGAGAAAAGGTGGAGGGGCGACGAAACGAGCAGCCACCATAATTTTCTTTTCGTTTAGGGTTTCGAATAATTGAAAATGAGAGAGAGAGGGATCGGGTTAGCCAACAGAAACGAAGAGGGGAACGGTTATAACTCGAAAACTTCACAGCATCAAACAAAAGAAATATGGGCCAAGTTTATATTAAAGCCCGATAAATCCTTTAATAACCTTTATAAAAGAATTTCAACTGGTTAAACAAAATTCCAAACAGCAATTTGCTAGGAAAAGCAATCGTCCAAAGACGATAAATAATCGGTACGAAATACCGGGTTGTTACAAAATTTATCATAGCAAATTCCTAACTTGTTGCTTTGTCCCGCTAATTCGTGTCCGTATCCCGGTGCTTGTCTTGTTGTTTCTCTAGCTTCGAAAGGTGAGCAATCACTCACGATTAACATTCTTACATTTATTAAGTTTGATTTCACTTGAAATGAAAATTGAAATATGCTGCCAATTTGAACTGTTAATTATTTAACTGTTATATATGAGATGCTATTATCTGTAATTTTTCACCTATGGGATATGACACTATATCCTGTTGTTTATATTATATTTTATTTTTATTGGTGTTATATGCCTGTTGTTGATATATTAAATTATTATCATATCTGTTCTCACTCTGCAAGTTCCCTGTCAGTATAGAATTCTCTATGGGTTGAAATGATAAATACCCGAACGACCTTGTAGAATAGGGAAAAATCGTTATGGGTTGAAATGATAAACCTAAATGATTTTCATTGATTTTCAATTTGGGAATGCGGGTTGAAATGTTATATCACTACACCAAATCAATCAGTTTGCAACACTTATTTCGCTAGAATTTGTAACGGTTATAACCGTTACAAATTACCAACGGTTATATTCGTCGTTTCCTATTGTCACATGGATAACCGTTAGGATATTTGGTGCTTGATTAAATAACGTGATCTAAGAAGAGAAAGCTAGTAATTTTCTTTGCACCGTAGTTCTGTTGTTTCTAACGCATTAACAAACCTCTTTCTCTCTTTGTATGAATCTAGGGTTTGTTTCTTATTTCACTTCCTTTAATCAATTTTTCCTAATCGAATCTGTTCATCTATTGCAAACTAGGGTATGTATTCTAATGAATCTTAGGTATCCTTTTCTTATGCAAGTCTTTATCGCTAAGATCTCAAGTACTTTTTCCCTATTACATAACCTTTATTTACTTCGTAATTATAGGATAACTTGAGATTCCTTTTGGATTGTCTAAACCATTTTTTTGATGACTTGAAATGTTATTTTATAATAATCTGTAAAAAAGGAGCCGCAGTTGCAAAAGAAGTAGCAGAAGAGGGCCACGAAAGATGAATTAGAGAATGAGGTTTAATTACCATAATACAATAGTTTCTTTGTCAACGAGTTTGTTGATAGTAGTAAATATAGAGAGCTTTCCTTTTTTAGGTTGAGAAACTCAAAGCTAAAATAGATATCTTGATAAGGAATGACCAAATATCAGGGGAAAAGGGCTGGTGAGGTTGAGAAGAAAGTGCAGGGGTTTAACAAACAGTTGGGCAGGGTGAGTATATGATTCCGAACTAAATTGGTTGCAAGGTTATTATCCACTTTAATTTTAAATTCAAATAACTTGTCAGCATATGTCATATCTTCTCAAAGTTATAGTGGTAATTATTTTCTTATGGTACCTATATTGATAAAAACAAAGCCTCTATAAAAAAATTAGTATGCTACAGCTTTCAAAAGACAAAGCATGAGTTGTTATTTTAACTTATGGCCAACTGACAATGTTTGAAAGGTTATAAACATGCATTCAGGATATTACAACAATATTTAATACTTTTCTATCATATGTAACCAAAACAAAACGCCTTTGATTTTTTGTCAATGCCTATACTTTCAGTAGAATCTTGATTGTATTGGTAGAAATCTTGACAAATGAATACATAAACAAGCTTATAATTTTAGGGCCAGCTTATATGCGTGAAAGATTTCAAATTTGCAACAAGGCTACTATAACTATTCATGCACATATACAAATATTATTAGAATCAAAGAGAAAAATAGAAAGGAAAAACAAAACATCTTTCATGTATGTCATTTCCAATTGAAAGCATAAATAACTCATTGATTTGTTTGTTTAATTTCTCTCCTACTCTACAATTGTCTAGCAAGCCAATGACTTTTGATCTATTTTACATTGTTTATTATCTCTCCCCTTTTGAATCCATTAGATCACTAACTGATGCAGTATCTATTATAAGATAGATTTTTCATCCTTATTTACATAGCATAATATAACTTTTCTTCAATTACTTTAGTGCGACATATAAGAATAATTTTCTGAGTGTATATGATATCAATCATAACTACAACTAAATATGGTGAAAATTAAGGATTTGGAATATAAATTAAGTAGTTTTTTTAATTATTATTGAAAGTGTATGGCTTCGGTCATTAAATATGATTTGTGCGAAGGCTTTTTTAGGAGCAAAGGTTTCACTATAGTGTAGTAATATAGTTTAGCAATTGAACAAAGATTCCACCAAAATATAGTAAGTAAACAAAGGTTTGACAATAATAAAAATGGTACGGTACTAGTAGTAATATGCCAATTTAGAGTAATTTACAATTGCAAAAAATAACGGTTAGACGGCAATAATTGACTGACTTTTTTTGCTCTAGAATCAATATATTTAAGCATAATTGAAGCATATCCTCTTATAGAAATTTGGGTCGTACCTTTCTCTTCTTTATTGATTCATTGAAGTTCTAATATGGCAACATACTAGTTGAAAATATATGAAAAAAATATGTCTAAATGCCATTGGTATTACATCATACCTAGCTAAAAATATCAAAGGTAGAAAATAGTAGGGCTATATATTGAAAATCAAATAATTATAAATTATCCGGAGTATAATAAAAGATAGTTAGGGATCAATTGAATTTTACATATTTCACGAAGTCGGGTGGTAAAAGTTAAATTCATGCGATTTGAATTTCAAACTACGTAATAGTGGTATGCATGAGTAATAAATGCATGCAATATGGTATACTTTTTTTACATTGACTAAAGAAAATCTCCTATGGCTTTTGTTTGATGTTTGCTTTTTCACTTTTTTCATTTTGCAAGGTGTCGTGTTTATTGGATTATCTATACTTGGAATAATTGGTGATTGATTTAATATATGCTGGGAATTTTTAAAGTAAGTACACTTAAGAATCTAAGACATTTTGTTTCTGCTTATAGGTAATTCATAGAACCGATCATATTTGCTTATATATTGTTCCAGTTATGGAGAGTTACAGAGAACACTTTTCAGTTTCGGGTTTTTGACGATCTATTCATAGGACTAGACAATCAAGGGAATGCAGCTGCTATTTCGAATTCATCAGGTGATTTAGAAACATTTGAGATTGTTAAAAATGCAAACGACCCAAATCGTATTAGAATCAAAGCACGCAATGGTTTTTTCTTACAGGTAGTTAAACCGACACACTCGCATTTTCTTCATATATTACATGATTAACTTCTTGATGCACATTGACAATTGACATAATATGAAAGAATGATCCACTTAATAATATTAGTCTGTACCTTAGGCAAAGACCAAGATGTCAGTGACAGCTGATTATGGAGAAACAAGCAACTGGGGAGATGATGACCCATTTATGTTCTTGATCACTAGTCCTGCAAGATGAGTTTCAAGTCACTAATGGTTATGGACCTAATAAGGCTGCATCTGTTATGCAAATAATTATTTTCTCAGTATATTATTGTTGTTTGTTCATTTAAAATTAATGAAAAATCAACGTAAATGTTTTTTCCAAAATTATACAACCAAACGGTTGGTTCTTCCACCATTGTGCAGTTGTGCTAGTATAAAGATACATGCCTTGCAGTAGAAAAAAAATCTTTATATTTTAGTTGTTGACTACAGGTAGAAGTGAGAGATATTGCTCTTTTGAGGTGATAAAAATTCTATGGAGGTGGTGGTACTTCGCAATATTCAGAAACGAATCAAGAAAATTAATCAAGAGGTATTTTATTTATACAAGCTTATAGATCACCTACCTATCCTCTCTCTTTGTATATATCGACGAAATATCCTTTGATAATCCTGAAACTAAGAATTGACCTTTTTATACTACTGTTTACTCTTCGATACATTTTAATACTTATATGTTCTTTATTATGCAAATCCTCTTAAATGCCCATATATGGATTTAACTGACCATGCAAGTACTGTGCGCATGTTTGACCGCTCAAGCCTTCTTCCTTATATTTACATCATATAAAAAACATAGGAAAAATAGAATACAATGTTTTATTAACAATGTTGAAAAGATGGATCAATGTTTATAATACATTGTATAAACTATGTTTTACAACTATTCAAAACCATCGTGCAAAGTTTACTAATCGAATTATGAACTAAATATCACTATTTGAATATGTTATCTACAACTTAGGCACCGCTCTGCATTGCTCAGTTTTAAAACCTGAGCGCTACTCAGTTTTAAAATTATGGCCAACCGCTAATACAATGAATCCCACACCAATTTCCACTGAAAATATAATTATCAAATTTCTACTTTTTTATTGCTCAATGGTGAATTTTTAGATTGGGGATTAGAATTGGCTTCTTTGAGAAATCTTCAATTTCAGATGCTTGCACTTTTTTTCCTGTTGTATAGGAAGTTTGCACTTTTTTTAAGAAATCTTAATGGTAATGCATAATTTACAAATGAATTCATATATATGCATGTAGGAAGCAAAGAATCCGGAATGCAAGCCTACACGAGAATCCGGACGAGCCACTTTTTGATGCACCTCAAAATGGTCGTTATACATTGTCCGAGTTGGTTGAGGGGGATTTTGTCATTGGCCAGAGTGTCGTATTCGTTGTTTATAAGCTTCTAGATATGTTGTAGTAGTAAAATATGAAGTTTTCACGATGAATTTTGTAGAATTTGATATGTTCTATTTCGTGCATTTGATGTTTTTTTACT
This sequence comes from Allium cepa, assembly GCA_030765085.1. Classification (NCBI taxonomy): domain Eukaryota; kingdom Viridiplantae; phylum Streptophyta; class Magnoliopsida; order Asparagales; family Amaryllidaceae; genus Allium; species Allium cepa. The sequence goes on from CM060928.1 coordinate 964,706,662, forward strand.
GATTTGATGATATTTAGTTTTGAAATTTAGTCTTGTGTTTACTGTTGTTGTAAATTCGTATAGACATAGTTGAATGAAATACTATTAGATGTCGAATAAGATATGGTTTAGTTATACCAAATTTGTAACACTTATAAGTGTTGGTAATTTGCTATTTACTTATTCAAGGAATTCCCAACGGTTATAACCGTTGTAAAATTAAATATTCCAAGGTTATAACCATTGGGAACGTGAAGTAATTTCCCAACGGTTATGACCGTTGGGAATTACCAAGATTCCCAACGGTTATAACCGTTACAAATTATAGTTTTTTCCAACAGTTATAACTGTTGGGAATTTTGGTTATTCCCAACAGTTATAACTGTTGGGAAGTTCGAAAATTACTAACGGTTATAACTGTTGGGAATGACCAAAATTCCCAACGGTTATAACCGTTACAAAATATGTAAAAGAAATTATAACGTACCTGCTATCAACAGTTAAAACCGTTGGGAATTTGATTACCAATAGTTATAACCGTTACAAAATGAAAATTCCGGTATTGTGTATATACCCGTAGATATCTAAATTGAGGATTGAAATGATAAATATCTGTGCCACTTGACCATATGATAGAAAATTATATACAGATACCGTTGGTCTATAATTTGAAAAATGATTTCCAAAGTTTGAAAGGAAATATATGGTTTAATAAATATTGATTTTTCAAATATAATATACATAGGCTATTTTTATATATGTATAAAAATCTATATTTTAAAATAATATGTTCTGGAAATTTTAGTATATAAGTTAATTTTGAAAATATAATTTTTAAGATTTTCTTTTAAGTTTATTATTTTTAAATTATATAAAAATAGATTTAACACAATATACATTTAGTTATAAGATTTAATTTAATAAAAATTTAATTTAATTAGTATATAATATGTTTTGAATTATTTATATAAAAAAATTTGTATTAATATTTTAAAATAGATTTATAACTTTAATAACAAAGGTTGCAAAGATAAATTAATGTTGACTTGGAATTTAAATTGGTTGATAATTGAATTTAAGAAAGAATTGATTTAAACTTATTAGTTTTGAGATTTTGAATGATATTATTATAACTTGATTTATAACTTGATTTGATAAAAAGCGATTAAATGAATATTCTCAATTTTGAATAAAATTGAGATTAAATATTCAATATTGATTTAAATATATAAATTGGAATTTAAAAAATTGCTATAAAATGGTTAGGGTAATAATTTCAATTTGAATAAATTTAAAGTTAAATGTCGAAATATAAATGAAATTTTCATGGGTTGTCAAAAAAAAGATGGGACTTTCTTTGAAAGTAAAGGAGGGGTTGTTATGTACACCAGTTGTTTTCAAATTAGCCAATTTCTCCACATGGACTAAGTCACATTTAGAAGTTTTACCTCTTTTTATAAGACCCGTTAATAACTAATCATTGTTAGCTCTTGTGAAACATGAAAATAGTTTCATTCTTTTCAAAAAAAGGAATCGGACACGAGTATTTTATAGTAAAATTTTAATTGGACATATGATTTACAAGCCTATTTAAAATCATATTTGCAATTAAGTTTAAAATATCATCTTAGTAGTCTATTAACTAGTGTTCACATTCATCCCCATAGCTGCTAACAAATGTAAACTTCGATTGGAGCCTACATCAAATTTTAACACATTAAAATTGCATACGATAGATATGGTTTAGCTGCATTCTGCGCAAGGTTACACAAAGGAATGACCATTTCATCTTCAGAGGCCCAAGTCCATTAATAAGGTTGTTTGCTCATGTCCAGAAAGTATGTTGTCTCTTCCTTAGCCACCTACCTCATCTCACTTTCATAGTGAAACCTCTGGTGGAACTAAATTTTAGAGCATTAGCATTGTTTGAACTAGAAAATTAGTGCTTTTATATCAAATACAAATGTAGCAACTTTACAGTGTCAAACAGAAGTATAATAACAGCAGAAATAAGTAATAAATATTCTAAATCTAAAAGCATTGAAGATGTTATTGATAGGATAATAAGAATTATGATAGCTAATGACCAACGAGTTACAAGTACAATAAAGTGCATTTCCTACAACCATGTGTTCCCATTATTATTTTTCCTTTGGAACTAGTAAGGTGTTCCATAATCTATGGCAGAGATGAGTAGTTTATGTACAAAAACATGCCACTTAAATTATATACTAGCATCACTATCACTTTAGATATATCCCTAGCATATTGCAATCCATATGTCTAAAATATATGCATGCACATTTCAATCGCTTAAACAGCTAAAAATGCATCTTATGTATCATCCAGTCATAGGTTTCGTGTTTCGAAATTTTATTTAATTTCTTTATTAGCATTTCCTTGCATAATTAAGGATAATGACACTATTTCCTTGCTCAAATCATCAAATTTCAAACAAAATCAATCGAATAGATGTTAAATCCATAGCTAACAAAATGCCACAAAAGTAAAGGCGGACCGTACCAATTTCAACTATTTATGCAGTGTTGAAGACCTCAAACTGATTTCGTTAAAAAACCCGAATAATTCATGTGATCAATTTCAATCATTTGAGAAAAGAAAAAATGATGATGAAAAACACATCAACAACAACAACTATGTAACAGCCCAAATTTTTAACAAGTATTTTTCACTTGTATTTTAAAAACTTTGGGGTTTATTATATAAAAATCTAAATTTTAAAGTGATTAAAAATAAAAATAAAAACAATTGACCAAATTTTTAAATAAATAATAAGATCTCTGAAATTTTGACATGGTTAAGAATTAACTTTAATTTGGAAATTTGGGTTTTTGTCGAAGATGGTAAATAACTTAATTTCTAGCAAAATCAAGTTTTAATTAAGAAAACATTAATAGCTTAGGTGGTTAAGATATCTAGGCTATTCACGACAGGTCACGAGTTCGAGTCTCAGCACGGTCAGAATTTCGAATTTTTTTTTTAGTGTATAAATGAGCTGGGTAATTACGCGTTAAAAAGGGCGCCTAAATTTAGGGAATAAATACCGTATATATATAAGAAAACGTATAGAATTTTAATCAGTTATTTCGGTATATTTTGGGCATAAAATATTATGGCTATGGTACACATTCTTAAAAATATGACCTTAGTGTAAATGAGTAAATCTATCAGTGGCATGTGTTTTTAGAAGGAAGGAATATTCTAGCGTTCAAATCAAATATGTTGCCTCTAAATTCAACGCATTACTTTAAAAATTTGATTTCCATAGATTTTTTTCCATTCAACAAAATTTATTTCTTGCATTTTTCAAAACACAATTTTCTCCTAAATCTCAGTCATGCACAGTATCCATTCTCCTATCTGCTTGCCTATTTCATATGCGTTTTTCTCTTTACTCATATCTCTTATGTTATTTTTCTCTTTGCAGTAAAATTTACTTCCCAATTTATATATATTTTAATTTGATCAAATCATTTCCAAAATGCTAAATAATAAATCAAAGTTTCACTTTGTTTAAGGATAACTCTAAATGGGAATTTTAATAATAATAAAAAAAATTGGATTATATACTCGCTTTAAAAATTTGTAATATTTGGTCCATTCGGATAATAAATCGCCTTTTTATGGTAATAAGAATCAGAGAGAGATGTAACCAAAGTTTTATCTTTTTAATTTAGTAATAAATGTTAAGAATTTATAGCATATTAATAAACTGTTAAATTTCGCATTTAAAAAGGGTACGCATTGTAATGATATAAGTAACGTAAAAACGTATAAATTAAAAACGTTACTTTTGTATAAATTTTTGGGTGTATTGTAATGCGTCAGTTTGGCGTATTTTAAAAAATTATATTTCAATATCTATATGGATTAATAAAATCAGTTAGGAAATTTCCAACCAAAACGTATTGATTTCGTGCCTATCCGTTTCTCTAAAATCATGCACTGATTAAGGAGATTCCCACTACCAATATTGTTTTCAAAATCGTGCTTCCCTTTCACGCAAATATCATCTGGAAAGAAATCAAACTTGCTTTCCTTGCGCGTGACATATCAGTGAAATTTATTTCCTTTAACATCTTTGTCATTTGCCTCTTTATAGAGATTTGATTTAAAAACTTTCACAAATAAATTTTATTCCACTTGCCACTCATTCCTCTCAATCAAATATAATTGCTTGCCTTCTAAATTCAATCAATCAGAAAATTAAATTTCTTACCGTTTTCTCTCCGTGACATAAATCAACGCATGCATTCAAATTTATCCTTGAAGTAGCATCCAAAGCAAATTAATACTTGCTGATTCTTTGTATATAAATCTCTCAGACTATAAAAATAGCACGCAGCTATTAATTGGGAAGAAAAAGAGATATAACGTTGCAATCAAATTTTTCGTATATCTGGCAAAAATCACGCATAATTATGTAAACATTATTTCGCTTGCCTCCTTATATTCGTTTCCCTTTACCATTTATCTCTTACGTTTTTTCTGGTCAACAAAAATAAATTCAATGCTTGCCGTTTCTTCTCTGCATTTAAACCTTGCTAATCAAACAATGCAAGCCTTATCCATTCAAATCTGGCAATATAAATCACGCATATTTTTCTAGAAATCAAACTAAAGAAAATTGGAAAGAAATCACACATATTTTTTTTCCGCTTGCCTCTTCCTTAAATTTCGCAAGTTGTTTATCTATATATATACACCATACTTGGTTACAAAATTCCACTATCTTCTCTCTGTTTCTTCTCGTGAGCTTGCATACAATCAGGTAATATTTCTATTCCTCTTCTTCTTTTGTATTCTCTCTGTTTTCTTTCTCCCTCCCTTATATTTTTGTTTTCCTTCTTCGGTTTTTTTTCCTTTTCTTTTTCACCTTGCTCGGCTACTTATCACTTCATATTTCTGCCGTCTTTGACTAAGTACATGCCTTTCTTTTCCCCCTGATAGCGTTGCCATGTTTTGCCGTGCATATCATATAGGAAGTCAAGCTTAGTTGCATTCTGTAGAGATTTCATGCGTGTGTGCCTGTAGTTGATATAGGTTGTTATAGCCATAATGAAAAAAAAAAGACCATTGCCGAGCATAACCCTGTAATATCATTGAGTAGAACTGATAGAAGTCTTTCCAAATTTGAAAGAAGACATAGAATGTCAAAATGGGACGTGTTTTGCAAGGCATGGTTCATAAAATATAAAGAGTTTCAGTTGAAGGCCTGCAATGCTTTGAAGCATATAGTTGCGTGGGATAGTTTGCATCTATGCATGGAGGATGTGTTATCTGAAAACTGAAGGGGAAGCGTGACTATAGGGAAAGGACTTTAAAAATATGGAGATGTTATGATGTGTGCATGTTTTGATTTGGAGTTTGGCAGAGACGTGTTTATCTAGGCAGAGACGCAAGTTTTGCATAAAATTCATATTTTCAAACAAGATAAGTAGGACATGCCGTTGGAAAAATATATATATATATATATATAATAATAAATAGCATTGCCAAGCCTATGAAGTTGGGGTCGGGATGTGGGGTGAGGCAGTCGAGCAAAAGCTGAACCAAAATTTCTTTTACTCTATTCGTTCCAATTGTCTCAATTTTTGCTTTGACCGTAATTTTTAAAGTCACGTATTCGGTATTTGGATCTTGAATCTAGGCGTGACATCCAGGGGAATTTGATCGTTACCCGCTGTGCGATTCTTTTTCGGGGGGATTTTCATTTTGAATCAAATTTTTCTGCAGCATTCAGGTGAGTATTTCTCACTAGACAAACATACCTATATATCTGTGAATTATCGTAAGTGTATTTGTAAAGTATTTATTAAATTTTATCTATTTGAAATATAACGTATGTTGTTAAACCCTATTTTAAAATTGACACTTCATCAGTTTATTATCTATTGTGATATTATTGCAGTTATATTATTTAATGCTTATTTACTGATTAAATCATCACTGCAAGTTCCCTGTAAATGGAGATAGTTATAGGCTGAAAAGATAGGCCTAAACGACAATTTTTATCCATCTATTTATTTAATTGTTTAAAGTTTATTTGTTAACTTGGGATTGCGGGTTTGAAATGATAGAACCCGGGGTTTTGTAAATTGCGGATTGAAATGATATAAATCCGTATCACTTGACCTAGGCTAGAAAACTATATATAGACCCGTGGTTTATATAATATTTTTCTAAAATGTTTAAAAATATTTTAAATGGGAATTCATAATATTCTGGTTCAAATGTATTTAAAGGATTTTTATAAAATTTATAATGATTTTTGAATAAGTCAAAATGTTAAATAAATAAATGTTTAAATAAAATTTTGTAATATAACTTATTTTGGAAAATTCTGAATTTTTTTAAAAGGTGAGATTTTAGTTATGTGAATAATTGAAAATAAGTTATATTTGGGAATTTAAAACTTAATTTTTAAGTTAATAATCTATTACAGCACTTAAATACTATCTTTTATAAATGAAACTGTTTTAACCTATATACATTAGCTAGCATTTCATAAGTGCTATGGAAACTGAATTTGGATTGTTTAAATAAAATTTATGGAAATAATCTTTGGGAAAAGGTTTAAATTTTGAAATTTAATTTGAATAAATAAAATAAGGAATTGACTTTAAATGGTTTTAAAAGGAAGTATTTAACTTTTAAATGTGAAATTGAAAGGCAATTTATTCCTAAATGAATTAAATATATTAAATGGTATTTTATATTAAATAGAATGACTGATGTGTAAATAAAGGATGTTTAAAGGGATATTATAATATTGAAAAGTATTTGAAATTTATTTTGATTTGTAAAGTATAAATACCATTTCTAAAAGTTGTAACCACGGGTTATAATAACGTTTGGTTGTTAAAGAGACCGGGATCGGATATCTGGCATACTCTCTGTCGATACCGAAAACCACTTTAACAACCGTGTACGCGGTGGAGATTCCAGAATGAAGTAGGATGGTGGTGACGTTTCCTTTGAGGTATATACGTGGACCCGACTCCCGTGAGTTGGCATAAGGTGGCTAAAACAGGAGCGATCGACGGATTAATGAGGTTGCACCTCTGATCGGACGCACTTCTTCGTATGTCATTCTATTACTTTTGTGATTGTTTTGGTGCGCACCTTTGATTTGGGAGTGTTGTTCGAGGTGGGCGGCAGCTGCGCGCTGCGCGTTTCCATCGGTCCGGAAGCGTAATTGGTATATCTACCCTGGCATTGCCTAGTTGTGTCGTGTCACCTACCCTAGCGCGCCTTATACGATTTTGGTTTTGTACCATACCTATGGAGTGCCCTCTGACGACGCCCATTCCGGGGGAGATTACGGTACTGTATAGACTATGGGAATATATTATGTGTTAAGGTGGAAAATGTAAAGCCTTAACGCTATTTAAAAGTAAGTTTATTTTACTAATAGACACTATTATAATAGCGAAGTATTACTACATAGTAAATAGTTTAACGGATCCTTAGAGGATGGGCGGTCACAAGCATCCTTTAAGTTACTTGCTTTATATTACAGTACACTTGAATTAGCTTACACTATATAAGTATGTATGTCCTGACTCGAGTGTTTATGTTTTATTTTACGCTCGGGTCAGCCTGAGTTGCAGTTCAGTCATCATCCCGAAGCTAGGACTTCTGTAGATCCTTTCAAGCTGCTGGCTTCTTTCTGTCCGTTATCTTATTTATGAAATCAAGACTTTGGGATTTTTGGATTTTCTATTTGATGATTTAAACTATATTTGGGATGGAAGAATTTGTAAATTGTATTTGTTGAGACTATTTATAGTGGCTACATGAACCACTAAGTATTTTTAAATTCCGCTGCGAGTATTCTGTTTTTGTGTCTGTGATTCTGTGATTAATTATTACTGTATATTTTGAGATTTGCCAAATTTTATTTACAACGTGGTATTTTGAACAATTCAAGTCCGACATGTGCGGATGCGAATGGTTGAAAATATCGGGTCGTTACATTTGGTATCAGAGCTTTGGCTCTAGGCAAAACTTAGAATGTATGGTAAATTTGATTTACAGAATCACTTTCATTCGAGCTTGAATCTCTTCCTTTTGATTCGATTTCCTTTGAATTTTGGAACGTTCCCTGTGGTTCCGAAGTTCATTCGTGTCCCTCACTATTCATTTTCTTTCGATTCTGGAGTATCCCATAACTCCACTTCGGATGATCTTTATAGTGAATTGGCGGTCTCGCCAATATTCTAATAAAAGGGTGAAACTCCTTTACAATTAGCATTGATTCACCAAAGATTTATATTTAACCTCGGTTTAGATGCTAGTATCTTTGGTTATTCCGAACTCTATCTCTTCGGATCGAATGGTAAATCTACATTCGATCTGACTCTTTAAGTCACGGTTGACCAGGTTAAGGTTGCCCGCGATTTATATAAACTTATCTAGTTCCTTGTTCTGCTATGTAATCATCGGATCTTCTGATTCCAATTTATCTTTAAATCAAAATTCTCTTTGATATCCATCAAATTTGAATCTCTATCCTTGTTTTGAAAAATTTATTCCTACATTTGGGAAAAATCTAATATTATATATAAGTATAATTTTCAGAATTTTATAATTAATTTAACTAGTTGTCAAGAGATAATAGTATTTGATTTTATTTATGGTTTTGTAAACCATTGGTTTTGTCTTATATAAATAATTGAACTATAAAACATGGTTATAAATTTATTTGGAAACAGAAATGGATTTAAAACAAGAATTTAAGAATTTAATTTCTGATAGTTTCAAACCTTGTGTTTAAAGTCTTAAAAGGATATATTATTATTTAAATTATTTTCGAATATAAATTTGTTTCTAAAGAATTTTAAAGGTTTAAAAATCAGTGCTCTTCTCTTTGTCGCTAGGAAATAATTTCGGTAATGACAGCAACATCATCGACATTCATTTTCGAGTTTCGAAGTGAAAAGACCATTCTGTAGCCTTGCTACAGTGTTACCTTGAGAATTTAATTGATTTGAATCTCTAAATATGACTTGATTTATAATATATAGATATATATGATTTAAATTTGATTTGACATATTATGTACATATATTTATTTGGGTTTTAATTCTTAAATTTTATCTTGAGGAATAATTTCAATAAAAAAAATCAAAATTTTGAATAAATAATTCCAACTTGAGATAATTGAATTTGAAAGTTTTATTTGTATAATACTCAATTTCATTTCAATATAACCTACCTTGATTTTCATAAGTTAACAATGTAATTGGATAATATACAATATAAAAAGATTTATAAATAAAATTTGAGTGGTTATAATAAATGTTATACACTTAAACTCTAGTTATAAAAAGATTAACAGAGGTAAATAAAATTAAAGGGTAATGGAATAATTTATAATATAAAATGATGTTAAGGAACTAAGAATAAATTTAAATAGTTGTAATAAGTGTAAACATATTTGACATAGATGAGAAAAATATATTGAAAGAAATAAATTTAATTATAGTTTGGAATAAAGAAGAAACTAAATGGGGAATTTAGTTTATTTTGGGAAATGGTAAATTTACTTTAACAATTAAGTTAAATTACCATTTCAAATTTGGATTAAAATTAAACATTTTAAATTAGAATGTTATAATACCTTGCGTAAAATTTGGATAAAAAAAATGAATGATTTTTTTAAGTGTAGGGATATTATACAAGTAAATATGTAAATAAATAAATGTTAAAATTTTAAGTATAAATAGATGAAATCAATGATTAATTTAAAATTGAATTTTTATTGTTTAGATTAATGATTCTAATTTAAGTTTCAATTTAGTTTTCTTTCAGGTTGTTTCTATTCCCCTACCTTCTTCCTTTTCGAGGACGAAAAGTTCTGAGTGGGGGAGAGAATAACAGCCCAAATTTTTAACAAGAATTTTTCACTTGTATTTTAAAAACTTTGGGGTTTATTATATAAAAATCTAAATTTTAAAGTGATTAAAAATAAAAATAAAAACAATTGACCAAATTTTTAATTAAATAATAAGATCTCTGAAATTTTGACATGGTTAAGAATTAACTTTAATTTGAAATTTGGGTTTTTGTCGAAGACGGTAAATAACTTAATTTCTAGAAAAATCAAGTTTTAATTAAGAAAACATTAATAGCTTAGGTGATTAAGACATCCGGGCTATTCATGACAGGTCACGAGTTCGAGTCTCAGCACGGTCAGAATTTCGAATTTTTTTTAGTGTATAAATGAGCTGGGTAATTACGCGTTAAAAAGGGCGCGTAAATTTAGGGAATGAATAATGTATATATATATATATAAGAAAACGTATAGAATTTTAATCCGTTATTTCGGTATATTTTGGGCATAAAATATTATGGCTATGGTACACATTCTTAAAAATATGACCTTAGTGTAAATGAGCAAATTTATCAGTGGCATGTGTTTTTAGAGGGAAGGAATATTCTAGCGTTCAAATCAAATATGTTGCCTCTAAATTCAACGCATTACTTTAAAATTTTGATTTCTATAGATTTTTTTCCATTCAACAAAATTTATTTCTTGCATTTTTCAAAACACAATTTTCTCCTAAATCTCAGCCATGCACAGTATCCATTCTCCTATCTGCTTGCCTATTTCATATGCGTTTTTCTCTTTACTCATATCTCTTAAGTTATTTTTCTCTTTCCAGTAAAATTTACTTCCCAATTTATATATTTTAATTTGATCAAATCATTTCCAAAATGCTAAATAATAAATGAAAGTTTCACTTTGTTTAAGGATAACTCTAAATGGGAATTTTAATAATAAAAAAAAAATTGGATTATATACTTGCTTTAAAATTTTGTAATATTTGGTCCATTTGGATAATAAATCGCCTTTTTATGGTAATAAGAATCAGAGAGAGATGTAACCAAAGTTTTATCTTTTTAATTTAGTAATAAATGTTAAGAATTTATAGCATATTAATAAACTGTTAAATTTCGCATTTAAAAAGGGTACGCATTGTAATGATGTAAGTAACGTAAAAACGTATAAATTAAAAACGTTACTTTTGTATAAATTTTTGGGTGTATTGTAATGCGTCAGTTTGGCGTATTTAAAAAAATTATATTTCAATATCTATATGGATTAATAAAATCAGTTAGGAGATTTCCAACCAAAACGTATTGATTTCGTGTCTATCCGTTTCTCTAAAATCATGCACTGATTAAGGAGATTACCACTACCAATATTGTTTTCAAAATCGTGCTTCCCTTTCACGCAAATATCATCTGGAAAGAAATCAAACTTGCTTTCCTTGCGCGTGACATATCAGTGAAATTTATTTCCTTTAACATCTTTGTCATTTGCCTCTTTATAGAGATTTGATTTAAAAACTTTCACAAATAAATTTTATTCCACTTGCCATTCATTCCTCTCAATCAAATATAATTGCTTGCCTTCTAAAATTCAATCAATCAGAAAATTAAATTTCTTACCATTTTCTCTCCGTGACATAAATCAACGCATGCATTCAAATCTGTCCTTGAAGTAGCATCCAAAGCAAATTAATACTTGCTGATTCTTTGTATATAAATCTCTCAGACTATAAATATAGCACGCAACTATTAATTGGAAAAAAAAAGAGATATAACGTTGCAATCAAATTTTTCGTATATCTGGCAAAAATCACGCATAATTATGTAAACATTATTTCGCTTGCCTCCTTATATTCGTTTCCCTTTACCATTTATCTCTTACGTTTTTTCTGGTCAACAAAAATAAATTCAATGCTTGCCGTTTCTTCTCTGCATTTAAACCTTGCTAATCAAACAATGCAAGCCTTATCCATTCAAATCTGGCAATATAAATCGCGCAAATTTTTCTAGAAATCGAACTAAAGAAAATTGGAAAGAAATCACACATATTTTTTTTTCCGCTTGCCTCTTCCTTAAATTTCGCAAGTTGTTTATCTATATATATACACCATACCCAGTTACAAAATTCCACTATCTTCTCTCTGTTTCTTCTCGTGAGCTTGCATACAATCAGGTAATATTTCTATTCCTCTTCTTCTTTTGTATTCTCTCTGTTTTCTTTCTCCCTCCCTTATATTTTTGTTTTCCTTCTTCAGTTTTTTTTCCTTTTCTTTTTCACCTTGCTCGGCTACTTCTCACTCCATATTTCTGCCGTCTTTGACTAAGTACATGCCTTTCTTTTCCCCCGATAGCGTTGCCATGTTTTGCCGTGCATATCATATAGGAAGTCAAGTTTAGTTGCATTCTGTAGAGATTTCATGCGTGTGTGCCTGTAGTTGATATAGGTTGTTATAGCCATAATGAAAAAAAAAAGACCATTGCCGAGCATAACCCTGTAATATCATTGAGTAGAACTGATAGAAGGCTTTCCAAATTTGAAAGAAGACATAGAATGTCAAAATGGGACGTGTTTTTGCAAGGCATGGTTCATAAAATATAAAGAGTTTCAGTTGAAGGCCTGCAATGCTTTGTAGCATATAGTTGCGCGGGATAGTTTGCATCTATGCATGGAGGATGTGTTATCTGAAAACTGAAGGGGAGGCGTGACTATAGGGAAAGGACTTTAAAAATATGGAGATGTTATGATGTGTGCATGTTTTGATTTGGAGTTTGGCAGAGACGTGTTTATCTAGGTAGAGACGCAAGTTTTGCATAAAATTCATATTTTCAAACTAGATAAGTAGGGCATGCCGTTGGAAAAATTTATATATATATATATAATAATAATAAATAGCATTGCCAAGCCTATGAAGTTGGGGTCGGGATGTGGGGTGAGGCAGTCGAGCAAAAGCTGAACCAAAATTTCTTTTACCCTATTCGTTCCAATTGTCTCAAAATTTTTGCTTTGACCGTAATTTTTAAAGTCACGTATTCGGTATTTGGATCTTGAATCTAGGCGTGACATCCGGGGGAATCTGATTGTTACCCGCTGTGCGATTCTTTTTCGGGGGATTTTCATTTTGAATCAAATTTTTCTGCAGCATTCAGGTGAGTATTTCTCACCAGACAAACATACCTATATATCTGTGAATTATCGCAAGTGTATTTGTAAAGTATTTATTAAATTTTATCTGTCTGAAATATAACGTATGATGTTAAACCCCATTTTAAAATTGACACTTCATCAGTTGTTTATCTATTGTGATATTATTGCAGTTATATTATTTAATGCTTATTTACTGATTAAATCATCACTGCAAGTTCCCTGTAAATGGAGATTGTTATAGGCTGAAAAGATAGGCATAAACGACAATTTTTATCCATCTATTTATTTAATTGTTTAAATTTTATTTGTTAACTTGGGATTGCGGGTTTGAAATGATAGAACCCGGGGTTTTGTAAATTGCAGATTGAAATGATATAAATCCGTATCACTTGACCTAGGCTAGAAAACTATATACAGGCCCGTGGTTTATATAATATTTTTCTGAAATGTTTAAAAATATTTTAAATGGGAATTCATAATATTCTGGTTCAAATGTATTTAAAGGATTTTTATAAAATTTATATTGATTTTTGAATAAGTCAAAATGTTAAATAAATAAATGTTTAAATAAAATTTTGTAATATAACTTATTTTGGAAAATTCTGAATTTTGTTAAAAGGTGTGATTTTAGTTATGTGAATAATTGAAAATAAGTTATATTTGGGAATTTAAAACTTAATTTTTAAGTTAATAATCTATTACAGCACTTAAATACTATCTTTTATAAATGAAACTGTTTTAACCTATAGACATTAGCTAGCATTTCATAAGTGCTATGGAAACTGAATTTGGATTGTTTAAATAAAATTTATGGAAATAATCTTTGGGAAAAGGTTTAAATTTTGAAATTTAATTTGAATAAATAAAATAAGGAATTGACTTTAAATGGTTTTAAAAGGAAGTATTTAACTTTTAAATGTGAAATTGAAAGGCAATTTATTCCTAAATGAATTAAATATATTAAATGGTATTTTATATTAAATAGAATGACTGATGTGTAAATAAAGGATGTTTAAAGGGATATTATAATATTGAAAAGTATTTGAAATTTATTTTGATTTGTAAAGTATAAATACCATTTCTAAAAGTTGTAACCACGGGTTATAATAACGTTTGGTTGTTAAAGAGACCGGGATCGGATATCTGACATACTCTCTGTCGATACCGAAAACCACTTTAACAACCATGTACGCGGTGGAGATTCCAGAATGAAGTAGGATGGTGGTGACGTTTCCTTTGAGGTATATACGTGGACCCGACTCCCGTGAGTTGGCATAAGGTGGCTAAAACAGGAGCGATCGACAGATTAATGAGGTAGCACCTCTGATCGGACGCACTTCTTCGCATGCCATTCTATTACTTTTGTGATTGTTTTGGTGCGCACCTTTGATTTGGGAGTGTTGTTCGAGGTGGGCGGCAGCTGCGCGCTGCGCGTTTCCATCGGTCCGGAAGCATAATTGGTATATCTACCCTATCATTGCCTAGTTGTGCCGTGCCACCTACCTTAGCGCGCCTTATACGATTTTGGTTTTGTACCATACCTATGGAGTGCCCTCTGACGACGCCCATTCCGGGGGAGATTACGGTACTGTATAGACTATGGGAATATATTATGTGTTAAGGTGGAAAATGTAAAGCCTTAACGCTATTTAAAAGTAAGTTTATTTTACTAATAGACACTATTATAATAGAGAAGTATTACTACATAGTAAATAGTTTAACGGATCCTTAGAGGATGGGCGGTCCCAAGCATCCTTTAAGTTACTTGCTTTATATTACAGTACACTTGAATTAGCTTGCACTATATAAGTATGTATGTCCTGACTCGAGTGTTTATGTTTTATTTTACGCTCGGGTCAGCCTGAGTTGCAGTTCAGCCATCATCCCGAAGCTAGGACTTCTGTAGATCCTTTCAAGCTGCTAGCTTCTTTCTGTCCGTTATCTTATTTATGAAATCAAGACTTTGGGATTTTTGGATTTTCTATTTGATGATTTAAACTATATCTGGGATGGAAGACTTTGTAAATTGTATTTGTTGAGACTATTTATAGTGGCTTCATGAACCATTAAGTATTTTTAAATTCCGCTGCGAATATTCTGTTTTTGTGTCTGTGATTCTGTGATTAATTATTACTGTATATTTTGAGATTTGCCAAATTTTATTTACAACGCGGTATTTTGAACAATTCAAGTCCGACATGTGCGGATGCGAATGGTTGAAAATATCGGGTCGTTACAAACTAAGTGGTACGCTATCATTTCAAATGAGATGTACAACATTTACATTTGAGTCATGATTAGATAAATAACTACTAAGTTATCTTTAAAACACCTAATATATCCACAAGTACCAGCAAATTTTCTATTATGTCAATTGGCTCATTAGCTGGTTGGTTAGAGTTTCGTGCTAATATGCGAAGGTCGCAAGTTCGAAACCTGCTTGGTTCCTACTTTACATGGGGCTTTTTTTTCTACCTTCACTAATTCCCAATAAATATATTTTTATGCTTTATTACATTCCCAATTAAAATGCATGTGTTTCTTTTTTTAGCTTCTTCATTGTTCAATTACTCATACATAGATTCATAAATTTTGTTTGAAATATTGTATCTCCAATGAGAATGATATTAACAACAAACTTAATGCTTCAAGGATCTTTGTATATATTATTTTAGACCATAATTCAACCTTATTAAGTACAAACTGATTATACAATTATCGACTACGAGAATCAATGAGGAATATTAAAGGTAGTATTATTTTGATCTGATTAAGAACATTAAGTTCATGTTAATAGTTGATGATGAAGAAAGGGAAACAAAGTTAGAATTCAAGAAAAAGAATTGTTCTGAAATCCAAGGATCTAGTATACATTTATAATGGTCCTGAACTGTCCATTCCCAAAATGAAAATGTCCAAAGGCTAGATCTACTAACCCGCAATGGTTCGCTTAACAGATCTATCTGTTACTTGACTTGTTGATTCGCTCTACAACGGCCCTAGCTTTCAAAATAGAAAGACTCCCACTTCTAGCGATGGTGTGTTTGTGCTAAATGCAAGTTGAACCTAAAAGCACCCAATTGCTCCCCAAATGCTTGTTCACCCATGTATGCACATGCATGTGTAGTGCATCACACTCTGCCTTTGCTCTCTCATGGCTTTGGTCTCTTTTTTAACCAAAGACAACTCTTTATAACTTATTTTATATTAGCATACTCCTTTATTTTCTACCTTCACTAATTCCCAATAAATATATTTTTATGCTTTATTACATTCCCAATTAAAATGCGTGTGTTTCTTTTTTCATCTTTTTCGTTGTTCAATTACTCATACACACATTCATAAATTTTGTACAAAATATTGTATCTCCAATGAGAATGATAATAACAACAAACTTAATGCTTCAAGGATCTTTGTATAGATTATTTTAAACCATAATTCAACCTTATTAAGTACAAACTGATTATACAATTATCGACTACGAGAATCAATAAGGAATATTTAAAGGTAGTATTATTTTGATCTGATTAAGAACATTAAGTTCATGTTAATAGTTGATGATGAAGAAAGGGAAACAAAGTTAGAATTCAAGAAAAAGAATTGTTCTGAAATCCGAGGATCTGGTATACATTTATAATGGTCCTGAACTGTCCATTCCTAAAATGAAAATGTCCAAAGGCTAGATCTATTAACCCGCAATAGTTCGCTTAACAGATCTATCTGTTACTTGACTTGTTGATTCGCTCTACAACGGCCCTAGCTTTCAAAATAGAAAGACTCCCACTTCTAGCGATGGTGTGTTTGTGCTAAATGCAAGTTGCAACCTAAAAGCACCCAATTGCTCCCCAAATGCTTGTTCACCCATGTATGCACATGCATGTGTAGTGCATCACACTCTGCCTTTGCTCTCTCATGGCTTTGGTCTCTTTTTTAACCAAAGACAACTCTTTATAACTTATTTTATATTAGCATACTCCTTTATTTTTTGCGATGTATAACAAATGTAAAATCCCAAAACTTCATATCAATATACCTAATCCCGTTCTGTTTTGAAAACATTCACCTTTCCCTCCTTATTTTCACATTTAGATATAGATTCAAACTTGCAATCAACAAATAACCAGAATTTTTTTTATTTTTTAATAAAACTATAGTTAACATATCTTAATCTACCACGTCATAACTTAACAAGGACAAAACAAACAAATGACGAATAAAAAATCATCAAACAATTCGAATGAACGTAATTTCACATTTTTCTAATCATGATTCATATCCTAAATGAAAATCAAATGAACCTTTTCAACCCTGAACAAGAGAAGACATTGGACCTTTGTACTAAATTTACACCCCAAATTTTTTTATAAAAAATATTGTATACACAACATGGCACATTGTAATAGAATAAAAGGGAATTGCTACATGACACAACTATGATATAAGGTGTCATGGAATCAGGGTGCAACCCCACTATTAGGTCGCCAGTGTGGTGTAATAACCCGCTTTTCCGTACAATTCAAGTTGACAATAAACCACATGTCCAGTTCAAATCAAACGGAAAGATGGATAGTTAAGGTAAAGAAAGAATAAGAGAAGAAGAAGAGAAAAGAAATTAAAACAACACAAAATCTCACAATCGCAACGGAACAAAATATAATATAATATTAATGATCTTTGCAAAAGAGAAAATGTTATATACATACATCCGTTAGAGTACAACAACGATCATAATTATTAGCCTAGACAGTTATAACATCGTGTCCTCATAATTGATGATAATTTCAATAACAAAGTAGCGGAAAATAAACAGATACGTGTATACGC
The DNA here is from genome assembly GCA_030765085.1 of Allium cepa. NCBI lineage: Eukaryota > Viridiplantae > Streptophyta > Magnoliopsida > Asparagales > Amaryllidaceae > Allium > Allium cepa. The sequence continues at coordinate 964,724,471 of CM060928.1, forward strand.
CTTGAAAACCTTCAACTCATCTCCTAAGCTCCAATGCATCCAAAGCAATTTGTAAATATGCTCGGTCTGACCCGAGCATTATAATAAAGTAATGCCCGAGTCAATTTGAAAAATCAATGTGAGAAAACATACCCAATTGGACTTTACAGTTATGCGAAAACTTTTAAAAACAAAGGTATCTTGTAGAGACCATGCCGCACATAAACACGGATGGGTTTTTACCTTACTATAACCAAAACATTTCATATAAAACCCTTTGATATTATATTAGTACTTAATATACAAGTACTTATTAACCATATTCAAAATTGTTACATTAATTAGATTCCAGCATACTAGGTTCTACAACCAAAACCAAAGGCTCGTATTGGAGAATGGATTCCAATTATGAAAGGTAAGAGTCTGCCCACCGAATCCGTACATCTCTATATAAAATGAATGGAAGGCTACAACACCTCTGCTACTCGGGATTGACACTACCTCCTTATCGAGTAGCACCAAATATGATCAGCACTTGGTTGCAATCAACAACCACATAAGGGGATCCTGAAGTATACATGAATATCACTCTAGATTTGGGAAGATGATACCCTACTTAGATATGACCCTCTTAGCCATGCCGCATGTCCCTGCTTTATTCATTTTCTGGGTGCGAGGCTCGATGAGGCCACGCAATTACCATTTATATAGCTCCCACTTTGAATGCTAGCACTATCCTCTATGCAACAATTCAACATCAGCATTCATCCATACAAGTTCGTTTTGGAACTGAAAGAAACAATTTAGAGATCCGTCTCCAATTCCATCATCTTCAAGAAGTCTTCACTTCAAATGCTTAAGGTGGATCGAAGTGGTTTCAGATAACATATATGATCCCAGTATCTTCGAAATAACTTTCGATAATTCCCGGTAGACTCAAATCCGGTTCCTTAGGAAATAAACAGTCAAAGATAAGATCGGACCTCCTAACCCTTAGTGGACGGATTTCCTTATCATTGTCTTAGGAGAACGAAACGAGATTTATACACACAATACAACATCATTGGAGATGAATACACCATATAACTCATGTGTTTCCCTTAGATATTTTTAAAGTTATGTTTGGGTCCAAATTCAATGGTCGGTTATTTAATTGTCGAATAACAAACATTCGATCAAGGATTCAATTCCATAAGGAAAAACCAACATTTGGTTAAGCATAAAGCAACACTAAGCCTCTATTAATTAATATTTTATTAATTAAATTTACTTTGTAATACTTGAATCAAAAATTCTTTTTACATAAATCCAAAATTCCTATTCCTCCATACTTGGGAAAAGTATCTATGTGCTTATCTCGATGGTATATGTGTATTCGCCAACAATTTGGAAGATTACCCTTTAATTTAGTTTAAAAACCATTTATAAACCTAATTATAATCCACAAAACCATTTATAAACTCCTTTTATAAATTTATAAACCTCTTTATAATTTTCCTTTGTACATATTTAAAACCATTTATAAAACTATCTTACCCTTTTAACCAATCTTCCTTTATGCTTTTTAAAACGTGTTATAAGATTCCCCCTATAAAAACCTCATCTATTTGTAAAGCTACATTTATAAATCCTAGAAATAATTATAATTGAATTCAACTCTTTTCCTTTAAACACTAATATATATTGATAAGATTATAAATAAATAAATAAATAAACAAATACTAACTTTAAAAACATTTTAAAATGATAATTAATAAATTCCAAACATCCTAATTAAAATAATATTAATTTGCCTAAACATTTTTATAAACACTGATAATTAGTTTCCAAAATATTACTAATAAATAATTATAATTTATTTTCAACCATATTAATATTTTTAATAACTAACCTTCCAAAATATTTAAAATATTTATAATTTTTAAACAATATTAATATTAATAAACAATCCTTAAGTATAAATATATTCCCTTAATAAAAATCCATACTTAATTCATATGATCGTTTCCATATTTATAAACCATGTTTATAAATCTCTTTCATTTTATAAAACTTCCTTTCATAAAAATTCTTTTATAAATCCGGCTTATTTATAAAACACCCTCCAACACATAATTTCAACCGTTATAACCTTGCTTCAATAGGTATAAGTTTCTTTTATGAATTTCCTTCAATTTATAAAATATCGTTTAACAATTCAAATTTGTCCTCATCTAATAATAAATTCACCGTTCAGTTTATTTCTTCAGACAGCTAAATGATAATAGTTTCATTTTAATTTATAAACCTTTTACAAATCTATCCCTTTATAATAAATCAAAATTTTACAAATATTAATTTTATTTGAAAAATATCACTTTTACAAATTTAGCACATTTATAAATTCACCTTTATAAATTAATTACACTATATATACTTATGTATAATGATTGATGATATAAAAATACTTCTATTTTCTTTTTAAGATCATAAACCTTTATTATAAAAGACTGACTTATTTTCCTTGATTTTGAAACCTTTATCTCATTTTTAAAACTCTATCTAATGATTTATAACTATTAGGTTACCATATCCACAAAATCATAATTTTATTTTAAAACAATTATTTAAAACATGAATAATTTTCTAATCACTTGAAACTTCTTTTTAAATCAAATCACCATTTTATAGTATTTTTAAAATACCAAAATTTGAGGCGTAGTGCTACCAAAGCACTAATTAAACAGAAATCGTATCTGTGTCATCATTTATAACATCCAATATATAATATATCAATTTTATATAAAAATAAATCAACAGTGTGAGGAATCCCGTTGGATCCCTCCAACCCACCCCCTACATCACATACAGTATTTATAATCATAAAAATATAAATCAACCGCTTCAAAGTGGGATTCGTACACAAAAGTCATCCGCTCTTACACGGAAACGTAATAGGGTCTCATCTGCTCCAATAGGCAGGAATATATTCAACTAACAATATAATTTAGTACATTATTATTAATAACGATCAGAAATAAATATCCTAACATCCAATAAAAAATATTCATTGACTACATAAATTTTATGATTAGCTAAAAAGGTGATATTAACTCACATTGATTTTAATTATAGTCCAAACGTTCCATTATGAATTAAAATAAAGGTATTCAAATTTTAATCCAGAATTTCAACTAGCTCCAAATTCGTCCAATCCAACTCCATAGCATAGCCTTCGTCGATACGATCGCGACGCGACTCGTCTTGTTCAATTTGGACCTCGTACCAGTTCGACGCGAATAAATGAACATTTGATATAATTTAAATTAATTACCTAAAATAAATAATTTAAAGTTAAACCTGAATCAAATTCCCACTTCCTCTCGCTATAGTTCCTAGCACAAGAGGAAAAAACGAACCGATCCAAAAATAGCGACCATCCCTTATCAACCACCCCACCGCGACAGTCATCGCTAAGCCGCCTGCACCCACCCTCGCGCGCCACTACGCCACCCCACAGCCACAAATGTCGCCTCGCGCCACCCTCCTACGCGCGCGCGGATATAAAAATCGCGCTGAACTTATCCCTTGACTTCCTTCGCCAGCCAACATGTCGCACCATCGATCGCCCCAGATATGCACCCACGCCGCAGCTTGCCGCCTTGCCTCGCCTCCACGCGTGACTTTGACAACGGTTTATTTATTTATTCTAGTTTGGAGTTGCATTTTTAATATAGGAAGGAGGGCATGGTCATGACGTGGGGAGTATGAGCTAGAGGTATGGGCAAGGTTGACCTATATATATTATTTTTAAATTAAAAGGACGTGATGCCAGAGTCTTATATGTTATACCCCAATTCCAAACATAGTGGAACTTGTTTCGAGGCCTAATTCGATTGTATGCAGAAGATAGCTTTTTAAACCTGATTATTTTACATAAATTCTAAAATTATTTTCTACTTAGCTTTGCTAAAAAAATTATCTTCTACATGTTTCGAACTCGCACGACCAAACAATACGTCCAATCGCCATGAAATTCGACTGCATATAATAGTTTACCATTACAGATCCAATGAAATTGGTTTCTTTGAAATCCAGGATCGTGCCCCAGAAGGCTATTTTTACACGTTAATCAAAACGACTATTTTTTAAAATTTACTATTCCATTTTTAAATCCAATTTAAAAGTTCTATTATCTTCCTACTTATTTAAATAGAATTGAAATCAACTTTAGAAATTGTTTTCATTCAAATAAAATTTAATATTCGACTATTTAAGCAATTTCAAACATTAAATTTAACAATTAACTTATCAAATAAATAGTTCTATTTGAAAAAAAAATTATTTAACTTATAAAAATAACTTTAATTAAATATTCCAAATTCAAATTACTGAATTTCTAGGCCGTTATAGGTGGATACCGGTCTAATCTGGTCCACTCCAAAATCAAAAAGGAAGTTGGACAAAGACAAACATACATAAAGCATCTATACTCAACGACTGACACATAACTCTATCATATGCTGACACGCGGTTCTATATATTGGTCGATACATGGCTCTATGCAAATATGTAATACAGCTGATAGCGATGAGCTCCATCATACATAACGAATCCTTATATGAGTGACATTCACTTACAATGAGTAACCCAACAAATAACCCTATAACATCCAATTACCACTGTGCGTTATTCGAATATTATTCAATGCTCATAAACTATATTCAATCCAGACTATATATTTCTATGTAACAAGTCCGATGAATGATGAGAAATGTATCACCAAAAGTCCCATACTAGACAGTGTTACGGATCCTTTTATTCAAATTTCTTGCTACACAGAAATGTAATCACATATATAAGAAAGCAATTATATATGTATATATATGTATTATTTCGAAAGCATAGATATTATTTTATTTTTTCAAAAGATACATTATTAATGTAAATTATATATATTGACATTCATATAAATATACAAACACCATATAATGCTTTTACATGTCCATAAAGTAAGTTTAAATTCACTGAATAAATATCTCTAGATCGTTTATAAAATTTTAAGAATAAGAATTTACAAATCTCTTAATTATGCATTTAACGAATATTATTAATATACTTTATTTAATAATTAAACATCTTAAATTATATTTGTGAATTAAGTGTAAAATATAAGGGTGTTATAATATATTTTGTTTACCTTTTATTTGTTTTATTTTTATTTTAATTAATTTTATATTATTATTATTTATGTACATTGGTGCTAACCAGTTGCAACCACCGATCGACTAGTGGGTATTTTGGGGGTTGACCCATCGAGCATCCATTGTCACGTTTTCCTGTGCCTATATCCATCGATTTAGGCTTTCTTCATCACTATCCTCTTCTACCATTAAGTGTATGCACCTTTTCACTACCATTCTATGACTCACTAATGTCTACACATTCATCAATTATCTAATATTGTTTAAGAACAAGATGATATCAGGGAGAAATATATTACAGTAAGAGATTAGTATAAATGCACAACCACTACTCAACAATCATACATCTCAGAAACATCATAGACATAGTAACATGAGAGAAGTACCCACTTTAAGTTGAAGAATACCAAAAGCTTTGCTAACCTCTTCTAACTCCTCTCCTTACTTCTCTTTTTGCTTCTACTGTAATTTCCCCCTTTCAATTTTATGATTCGAACTTGAATTCTAACTTGCTAATTTGGCGCAGTGGAGTGTCAAGAAGCTTGAACTGGATTATGGGAATTTATAGGATTTTATTTCAATTTTCAAAGTGGTAGAAGGTAATTAGGCTTTTGATTTTCTAAAGTAAAGGAATTGATTGTGATGGGTTTGATTTACAAGTGGAGGTGGAACGTTTGGAGATATAAATATCTAGACTTAAAAGAAAATCATGCTTTCATGAAAGGTTATTTGGGTTTGGGCTTTTAAGTGTTTAGGCTTGGATTGACTATCTAATTCATGTTCTTTCTTTTCTTTTCTAGTTTATAAAATAAGCTTGCCTCTTCAAGCACAATAACATATCAAATCACTACATTAAATTTCTACCAAACAAATTGTATTATTATCTATCTTATAATTTTATTTTCTATAATTTTTTTATTTAGTTTAATTATTTTATTTCAATTCATTTACTTATAAACTCCAACTTATTTAGTAAAATTCTTTCTATCATCAAAATGAATTTTAAACTTACAAATTTAATTTAACATTTTATTCCAATTAAATAAATATATTTTTTCTTATTTCAAAATAACCTAATAAATTATTAAATCAATATTCCATTCATATTTAGTTCTTTTCATTTTCATAAATATTCTTCATCAAATTTCCAAATCATTCCCATGATTCCATATTTACTAATTCAAAGCATGTATAGATAATTAATCTTTATTACTAAATTACTAATTTATTGTTTCTCGACAATGGGTTATTGCAGACTCTCCCCTTATGAAAATTGCGTCCTTGCAATTTCTTTTTTGGAAAAACCTATAATTAGCCAGATAAAATCTAGCTCATCTACACCGTAATTAATAAAAAGCAAGAAAAAACATACCTATCTCATGCATATTATTGAATAAATCAGGTACGATCATTCCATATACTCCTTAGTCTCCTAAGTATAATCTAACAGGTTGTCAGACCATTGTACCTTCACTAATGGAATTCTCTTGCTTCTAAGCTATCGGATTTCAGAGTGAACCATTTGAACTAGATGCTTCACATAAGTCAAATCAGTGGATAACTCAAGCTCCTAACTGTCTCTTAGATCGACAATAGTCTTTGTATCATGTTGAAACTTCCTTAGTCGGGAAATATGAAAGACAATATGGGTCCTTGAAAAGCAATATGGAAGCATGACTTTTTGCACAACTCTTCCAATTAGTTCAGTAATCGAGTATGGACCAATGTAGCAAGACGCTAGCTTTTTTGATTTAATAAATCTCATAACTCTCTTCAATGGAGATATACAAGATCTCCAATTTTAAACTCTATCTCCTTCCTTCTTCGATTGGCATAAGACTTTTGTCGATCTTGCACCTCTTTTGTTCTACTTCTAATCAGCTCAATCTTCCCTGATGCTTCCTTGATAAAATCTAGACCTAGTACAAATTTATCTCCAGCCTCCAAATAATAGAATGGCGATCAACATGGCCTAACATATAGAGCTTTAACCTGTGCCATGCTGAAGCTAGCTTGATAACTGTTATTATAAGAAAACCCAACTAAATAAAGATGATCTTCCCAACTACCACCAAAATCAAGCACACAGGTTCGAAGCAAATCTTCAAGAATCTGATTCACCTACTTCATCCAACCATCGGTCTACGGATCATAAGCTGTGCTAAAATTCATCTTTATTTGCAACGCTGCTTGAAGACACCTCCAGAATTTACTAGTGAACAAGGGATTATGATAAAAAAACTATAGAGTTGGAAACTCCATGAAATATAACTACTTCCTTCAAACAAAGCTTAGCCAGATGTGGTGTTGTTTGGTTCGACTTCACCGGAATGAAATATGTCGACTTAGTTAACAGATCTATCACTACCGATATGATGTCATGGTCATTCCTTAACCGCGATGAGCTATCTATGAAGTCCATCGGCACCTACAACAACTATAGCAAAATGTTTCCATTAGGATTTATATAAGTGAACTATTGGTTCACAAATCCACTCATACCCGATCCTATTTCCATTGAGGGATTTCCAAAGGATGAAGCAAATTACCGGCCACTGATGTTCATCTTTCACAAACTAACATGCCATACACTCCTTCACAAACTTGACAATATCACATTTGTTACCTCCTAGTAGTCAAGACGTTTCATGTCAATATACACTTTACTACCTCCTAGTAAATGGTGTATCATGATCTATGGCAGTCTTCCATCACTTTGTAACGTAGGTCATCAACATCTGGTACTACTAACCCATACCTACTCCGCAAGCATCCATGAGAGTTGAGAGAATAGCTAATCAAATCTTTACGTTCATCTTTGGATTCCAATCTCTGAATGCGAACTAGAGTAACAAAATCTTTCTTCTGATCTTCTGCGATCTGATTAATCAGAGATGATATAGACCTAAAACTAGCCAGCATGTTTCTTGAACAAGTCATAGAATCTCTATCTTGGATCTCGCACATAAATAGCGTCTCAAGGTCATTCCATCCTACAGTCATCTTAGAGACTACTACTTGCTTCTTCCTACTGAGAGCATCTGCAACTAGATTACTTTCCCAAGTGTGTATTAGATCTCAAAGTTGTATGCCGCTAGGAATTCTAGTCATCCCTGCTGTCTCATATTGAGATCCTTCTGGATAAATAGATACTTCAACGACTTATGATTTTTATATAGACAAATCGCTCTCAAAGAAGTAGCGATGCCAAATCTTTAATGCGAAGACTATGGCTACTAGTTCTAGGTTATGAGCTACATATCTAATCTCATTAGGCCTTAGTTGTCTTGATCCATATGCCGCAACTCTACCTTCTGCATTGGCATTGCGCCCAATCTAGAACCACATGCATCTACATAAACCTCCAGGCCCTAGTTACCTTCAGGTACTATTAGCACAGGTGCATTCATTAGCAACTCCATCAACTTTCGATAGGCTTTCTCACACTTATCTATCCATTGGAATTTCACTCCTTTCCTTAAACGGTTAGTAAGAGGTTGTACAATTTTCAAAAAGTCCACGATGAATCACTGATTATATCCGGCTAATTTCAAGAAACTTATAATCTTCAAAACTGTTTCAGCTCATTTATAGTTCTAAATTTCTCTATCTTTATTGGGTCTACTAAGATACCCTCTTCTGAAATGACATGTCCTAAGAACTTGACTTGCCTCTTTCAGAAATAACATTTGGAGAAATTTGATTTTGGCTTATTCTGCCTCAATGTCTCCAATATTATTCTGAGATGCTTCTCATTTTCCTCCTTATATTTAGAGTACACCTGAATGTCATTAATGAAAAACAAAATGAACCTATCTAGATAACTTCAGAAAACTCTATTCATCAAGTTGACTAAGTATGCTGGAGCATTCGTAAATCTGAAAGGCATTACTAGCCATTTATGGGATCCATAACTAGTTTTGAATAATGTTAACGGAATACTATCCTTAGTATTCCCAAGCTAATGAAATCATGTCGTTATGTCAAGATGTTAGAAGATCTTAGCTCTACTTAGTTGATCGAACGTATCATCGATCCTGGGAAGGGAATACTAGTTCTTAATAGTTAGCTCATTCAACTTTATATAATCAATGCACAGTCTCAGAGATTCGTCCGCTTTCATCACAAATACAGTTGCGATACACATGGGTGAACTACTTGACCTAATAAAATGCTTGGATTCCAATTATGATAGTTGCTTCTTAAGCTCCTCATTTTCTTTTGGGGACATTCTCGTCAAAGGTCGACTCATAGGTTGAGCTCCATGAACTAAATCAATTCGAAACTCAATAACTTGCTTAGGAGATAAATATGTAATTGATTCAAAATACCTAGGTATTCTCTAACCATAAGGATCCTAGTAATATCACCTTCATCTCTCGCTTTAAGAGCAAATAATGATCCATTAAAGTTTTGCTCAAAATCCCTAAGAACTAAACTAACTCGATTAGTGGAATCCAGATGGCTTAAGAAAATGACTCTCTTAGGGAAATAGAGACGATCCTCATAATGAATGAGCCATTCCATTGCCTAAATAGTTCAAATCCGAATACATGAAAGTCACAATAAAAAATCAAGTCACATAATTCTAATTCCTCATTCTAGCACATCATCCCAATGTTTGCGTATCCTTTGATATGATTTGCAATCCTTAGAGATGTAACTGGGCACACAACATCCAAATAAAGTTTATTAACTAGTTTCTTTGAAAGAATGCGATGCTCCTATATCAATGGGTACTCTAATAGGAATTCCTTTAAATAACATCATACCTTCCAAGACAGAAGTAGCTTTTCCTTTCATATGAGAAGTACTGCTAGTCGCCTACATAGCATTCAGTTTTACACTCTTCTTATAAGTATTTGGATAAGTATAGCTAAGATTTCCCTCCTTGTTGCAGATCCTACGATTCTTCTAAAATGAAAGAGGGTGCGACTTGGTACACTCCCTCAAATAATGTGCTTTCTCCCCACAGTTGAAACATTTAATAACATCTCTTCCACGGACCTTGTACTCTGGCATGCTCACTTTCATTGTCTCCTTATAACGTGCATTGTTCTAATGCTGCTTTGATACTAAATTGAAACACCCCACCTCTATACCCATGTCATCCAAGAGTATTACCACATAATACTATCGGATAATATAGAGAAAAAGGCAATAGAACGTATATATGTGAATATTTCTTTGGACAAATACTAGTATATATATCATATCATATAATACTCACCATAGATGTACACGGTCTCAGTACAAATCCATAAATACATTGCCTCTAAGACGAACCATATATAATCCCAGAGAATAAATAGAGAACATAGAGTCAATACACAGTAGATAAAATATGATACACATCACATAATACATAATCTAGTAGGGCTACAAAATTATAGTCTCTAGCCCTATATATACATACGTCGTTAAATACAAACAACTAAATACATCATTGAGACTACAACACTACATAGGGAATGTTTTATCCTATATATATAACAACTAGCCTCTCAAAAACCTAGTGAATCGGTTATCTATGGTGTACCTGATCCTGCAATATTTTGGAGCTACCCAAGTATTACAAATAACGCATGAGTCAGACTATGTTTGAAACCAATTCCAAAGTGTTATGATGACAAAAATAATATCCCAAAATAATAAAGTAAGAAATATCACATATGTAAAGGTATATATCATGAGATAGCCAATCAAATCAACTAAACATCGTCCAATCATGAACATGATAGAGATAAGCAATTATACACAAACATAACATCGATCCATACATCCCTAACATAATGAATATCTCTGAAATGTAACTAAAAATATGATACAAATAGACTAGTATGGATAATACGGGGACTGACTGCAATTTAGACTTATGATCTCTATCATAGTCATACTCATTATCATAGGAATGTAACTAGTATATGTCTATCAACCACACACGCACATAAAAACCAGATGGGCGATTGATAGCACATCTTCTTAGTCCAAGAGTCACACGTGTGTCTATCTAACATGACACCTATAGTCTTCTGTTACCTCCTGTCGGTACTGTGAAAAAATCCAATTATGCGCATGTCTATGCGAGGACTCTACTAGGTCATGGCCTGACACATGCCCATATGGTAAAGAGATTGCTGACCTAGGTGACGAAGGGGCGAAAATACAAAAATAACATAAAGCTATAATGTAATGTGTCATAGATTCGGGCATGACCCCATAATCAGACCGCTAGGGTGGATACTACCCTAATATGGTTCACCCTCGAGTCATAAAGGAAGTTGGACAAAGTTAGATAGACATATAGTATTTACACTCAACGGCTAACACATAACTCTAATAATATGCCGACACACGACTCTATATATTGGCCAACACACGGCCCTATACAAATATACAATATTGCTCACTGTAGCGAGCCCCATCGTACATAACAAATCCTCATATGAATGACATTCACTTATACTGAATAACCAAAAAAATAATGCAACAACATCCCGCACCACCATGCATTATTCAAATGCGTATTCAATGCTCATATACTACGCTTAATCCACACTATATATTTCTATGCAACAAGTCCAATGAATAACTAAAAAAGTATTACCAAAAGTATCATACTTATATAATAAAATTAATTATATAAATATACATAAATATATATTATTTCAAAAGTATAGATGAAATTTTCTTTTTACAAAAGATACTTTATTAATTTAAATAATATATATTAACATTCAAATAAATATACAAACATCATAGAATGCTTTCAATGTCCATAATATAAGCTTAAATTTACTAAATAAATATCTCAAGGTCATTAATAAAATTTTAAAAATAAGAATTTACCAAATCTCCTTAATTTTTCATTTAAAGAATACTACTAAACTACTTTATTTAATAACTAAACACCTTAAATTATATTTGTAGACCAAGTGTAACGTATAAAGGTGTTGTAATACATTATGTTTATCTTTTATTTATTTAATTTTAATTATATGTATGTATGTATGTATACATGTGTGTGTGCGTGTGACCAATTGCCAGTCGATCAGTAGCGGTCAGCCGGTTAGTATTTTGGAGGTCGACTGATCGAGAATCCAGTGTCGTGTTTTACGGTGCCTGAATCCATCAATTCAGACCTTCTTCATCAATATCATCATTTCCTTCTACAATTAAGTGCATACACCTTTTTACTACCATTCTATAATTCACTAATGTCCACACATTCATCAGTTACCCAATATTGTTCAAGAACAAGAAGACATAACAGAGAAATATATTACACTAAGGTATTAATATAGAAGCACAACCGCTGCATCAACAATTATACATCTCAAAAACATCACGGACATAGTAACGTGAGTAAAGTACTCACCTTGAGTTGAAGAATACCAAAAGCTTTTCCAACCTCTTCTTACTCCTCTCCTTACTTCTCTTCTTACTTCTACGGTTAGTTTTCCCTTTTCAATTTTATGATTCAAACTTGAATTATAACTTGTTAATTTGGTGTAGAGAAGTATCAAGAAGCCTGAATTGGATTATAGGAACTTACAGGATTTTATTTCAATTTTCAAAGTGGTAGAAGGTAATTAGGCTTTTGATTTTCTAAAGTAAAGGAATTGATTGTATAGAGTTATATTTATAAATAGAGATGAAATTTCTAGATATAGAAATCTCTAGACTTAAAAAATCATGATTTCACGGAAGGCTATTTGGATTTGGGCTTAGTAAGTGTTTCAGATTGGATTTACTAACCAATTCATGTCCTTTCTTTTCTTTATAAACTTACGTCTTCAAGCTCCTAACACATCAAAATCACTACATTAAATTTCTACCAAACAAGTTCTATTATTATCTATTTTATAATTTTATTTTCAATAATTTTATTTATATAATTTAACCATTTTATTGAAACTCGTTTACTAATAAATTGAAACATATTGAGTAAAATATTTTCTATCATCAAAGTAAATTTCAAACTTATAAAATTTAATTTAACATTTTATTCCAATTAAATAAATTTATATTTTCTTATTTTAAAGTAACCTAAAAATTATTAATTCAATATTCCTTTCATCTTTAATTATTTTTATTTTAGTACTCTTCGTCAAATTTCCAAATCATTCCCATAATTCCACATGATTCAAAACATGTTTAACTAATTAAATTTGTTATTAAATTATTAATTTATTGCTTCTAGATAGCGGGTTGTTAAAACTATATTGTGCACCTATATATATATATATATATATATATATATATATATATATCACTTAAACCACATATTTATATATTTTTATTATATATTTCATCCCCCATTCGATAACCCCAAGTTGGGCATATCGAACTATACATACACTTGATTTGCATAACGATGAATCATTTGAATTGTCATCAACTACCAAAGAGATCTATCGAGAGCCACAACTATATTGTGGACTTCCCTCAAAACCAACACCTCAAAAGAAGTTGGCATGTAGGTCTTTTCATAGCACCCAAGAGTACTATGGAATATTATATGACTTACTCTAGACTGGAATCCCAGTCTCTCTCCATCCCTACTTGGAATCACGTCTGCGGTCGTGTGCCTCAATGATATAATAGATTCCATGCACTAATCAATTGCCCCAAGTCAGACATGCTGAGATATATATGTATGCTTTAAACCGCACACTAATTAATATCTATAGAATATTTCATGCATCTCCCCGTAGTCCCAAGTCAAACATACCGGAACTATATCTATACATATAGACATGCATAAATCACATATTGTACGTTGTATATATTTACTTATATATATATATATATATATATATATATATATAACAAGTCCAACTATATGAAACTAATAAACATACGTCGTGCACATTTACATATACAAAGGCAATGCACAACTAAAGTAGCAAATCTACCATCTCAAAATCAATAACAATCCACACATACAATCATATAAACAATTTAATAAAAATGCATCTTAGTTATGTAACCAATCTAGCAATTATATCTTCTTCGTGTTATTTTATAGATGTCTCAAACTTATTTTATAAAGTAAAGTACTTGCCTATCAATCATACTACAACTTATTTTTTACTTAATTCTACTATTTAAATTAATTTTAGCTATCGACAAGGTATTAAAATATTATATCGCTCATGTACATAATTTCATTATATATGTGTACATATATCTCAAACCATTTCTTAGGATATAAAGTTAATAAATCACATTATTATAGTATTCAGGATTTGTAACTGAATTAAAGCCTATAAATAATTCAATACTTCTTTGTAATTTCTACCTTCTCAAATCACATTTATAGAAATTCATTAGTTGGTTAATGATTGATTTACACTATAATAAATCACTATCAAGGCCAAATAAACTTCAAAGCCCTTTAATATAAATGTAACCTGGCTAAATCATTACTTTAGCCTTATAACTTATTTTAAAGGTCATACTTCTAATTTTAAATTAATAATAAAATATATATTCATATTTCTATCACCTATATAACTATAAATTAGGGTTCTAATTAATTTATAACTATTATAATTAATATCAACTCCATCTAACTCAATTCAATACGAGTAGAACAAAATATTTAAATATACGGGTTCTTAGCCAGTTGTCCTAAATATCTACTAAAACCAACCTAATCATATGGAGAAATAATTGCTTATATATCCAGTTGTCCGATAATATTATTTTCAATGTATATAAATACGGGAACTTATATTGAAATATAAATTCGGAGTTATAATTTCGCTCACATAAGCTGGTACTTCTCTATTATCCAGATCTAGTCCAAACCTCTACCATGCCATAGATGATCTCATTATGAGTGCAGTGGAAAAAAATCGCATTTCGATTGAACCTCGTATGCAAAAGATACAATTTTTATTAGAATATGAACTAATTAAATTAGTTAACCTTAACTTAATCACCTTCGCTTAGCTCTTCTCCATAAAATTCTTTTCCCGCTTTATAGCCTCCAGCTAACTTCTCACTAGCACTGTCGTCGCCCTTCCACAAGACCTTCAACAAACACCATCAACGTGCTCCTTTCCCCATAGCAAAATAAAAGCATCCCACCATTCCCGGCAACCCCTTAAATCAAAATGGACTAAGCCCTTGACTATGCCTTGATTGTGCCTCCACCGTGCTACGACCACCTCGGGCCATCGATACCTCCCATAGCTCTTTTCCTCCGGTCGTACCTCGCATGACCACAGTCCTCCCTTCCCCTCTGGTTCACCTCCGTGAAAATTACCCTTGAGCCTCTCATTCCTCCTCTAATGTAACCCAACATCAACACCACCTCTACCAAAATTCGTCTTTTAGTCATGATTGGTGGGAAGAGCATAATACTCATTCGAGGAGTGGAGGTCGACATAGATATTGGAGAGGGTAGAGTGTTGTAGTGAGGGGAAGATATTTTAAGGACAAAATGGGAGAAAAGCCTCCTCCAGGAGTATACATATTATATACATATTTACATATACATACATACATACATACATATATATATATAATTTGATTTCTTAAATAAATCGCCACATATTTTGAGCTTGTACGATCACACAGTACATCATATCACCACGAAATCATCTACACATTACCTTATTTTTTCGGACCCAATTGTATAAATTTCGTCACTATCAGAGACAACGCTTCAGGATGATAATTCCATGCATTTCGAGGTTGTTTTGGCCATCGAATCGCCCGATTCTAAAAATTTCATCAACCGTACGTCTTCATAATGAAGTCCTTACCCTAAAATCACAAGCCATTGGTCAAGATCCTCCTAGACTTGACTAAGTATGTATTTTTACAAAATACATATCATAATATGTAAATCGTAAAAATACCATGACCCCAACTACAGCAATATTTATATTCATTTTAATTTGCAATGTCGATCCTTTGCCCATATGCAAAAAGTTAGATTTGGACCTTTAACAAAAAAATATGCAATATTTAAATTAATTATTTAAATACCCATTCATTAAAAATGCGGGTTGTTAAACTATGCATTCCGTAGAGCCTTTTATGTAGGTCAAAAATTTTCAATACTTTTAGATTTAACATTTTTATCTTTCACGTTGTTTAAATTATACAATTTATCAGTTCTTAGCTTACCCTAGGCACTTCCCATGTCTATCTTTAGTATAAGTCATTCCACTTTAACTTTCTGCCATTCATCTTATTGCCTTGCATATTCTAATACATGTAGTAAAACTCAACTATACATCATGGAAATCGACTTCCAAAATGCTTCTGATACTACACACACGTTAGTCAATGAAAGTATATAATACTAACTATCGAATGTATGATTTTAGCTATCAAAGACATAAACTAATAACTATTGGATGCATGAATGGTCAGATATAGTGTATATGTAAGTTATCATCTCTATAGCTATTAAATGGATAAGCTTCTATAACAATCATATGGACAAGCTATCTTTTTTGTGACTATCGTATGGATAAGCTGTTACTTCTATAGTTGTTGTATGGACAAGCTATTATTTCTATAGCTGTTGTATGGAAAAAATATCCTTTATGTAGCATCGTATGGACAATTTATTGTTTCCATGGCTAACGTATAGTCAAGCTTCTATAACATCATATGGAAAAGTTTCTATAGTCATCATATGGAGGAGCTTTTATGGCTATCATGTCTATAAACTTCTAGCTATCACACATATGTTATCGTGTCTATCAACTTCCAACTATCGCATATATGCTAACGTATCTATCAACTTCCAACTATCTCATATATGTTGTCGTGTCTATCAACTTCCAACTATCGCATATATGCTAACGTATCTATCAACTTCCAATATGCTGTCGTGTCTACCAACTTCTAGCCATCGCAGATAAGCTAATAAAATTATAACGGCAATTTCGTTATTGAGTGAAAATTGATATATTACTTAACAAAGTAACCACCTTTTGCCTTAGTTTCTTATCATCATTTTATTTGTTACTTTTAGAATTGTCGTAGTAATTTCAGAAATGAGCCATTATTCACTCCTTTAATTACTCCTTAATTAATTCATTAATTAAGGATATTTCTTTCCATGCCATTTATTCATATTAATTAAAAATCACGGAAAAATCCAAAAAATTCATAACATATCATAATAAAATTCCTTTATCTTTAGTGAAAAAATTGAATCAAAATATTAAATTTAATATTTTTAAATATTATTTTATAGCAAAAACTGTTCATTTTCATCTTAGAAAATTCATAATAATTTGTTTTCTCATTTAAAAATCATAAAATTAAAACCCATCTCAAACTCAAGTTATGAACATCATATAAAAAAAATTCAATTCATTTAGAATTTATTAACTCGCGTTTGTTTATAAACTTATCACTACTTTGTCATTTAACAATATAATTCACATAGGATCATTTCAACATTATCAAAACATGTTTGTCATCCTTATAAACAATAAATATACTCAAAATCCGAATTAGAATAGATTTTCTTGAAAATAGTGTTAATATTAATCATCCAAGTAAAAAGCTTGCCAAAATCCTTTCTTTCGTTAGAAAACAAGCTTAAGTTGTTCTTGATTTTTTTTTCATCTTTTTTCTTCCTTCTAGCAATGTAAGTGTAGGTACTTTATTTTGTTTTGCTTTTGTGTAGTGTGAGGATGTAGAGAATGGTATGAGTTTAGGTATATAATAATTTAGGCTTCGGAAAAAATCTCTTTCTTGCTTAATCTTATCAATACCTTAACCCCTTGTTATAAATTTCTTCCATTCTTTTAATCTTTTATGACTGAAAATTATTCTTATAACAATTACTCTTAGTTTAATTCAACTAACCTTTAAAGAGTCTCACACTTGATGAATCGAATTTTCCTTAAGTAATTCCTTATTAAAATCATTTAATAATTGATTGACAGATATTTTTATTAATTAAGCTCATATTATGATACTTCAAAATTTGGGGTGTTACACCACCTTTATTTTGATCAATACAAGAGTTAATGTATTTAGATCATTACTTATCATAATATAAAAACCATATAATAGAAAATAAAACAAAAAACATACTTTATTTTGAACAAAATTCTTATACAAGGGTTAAGTTATATAATAAGTTGCATAATTTTCCATAGGTCCCAACCTTAACTCTATCAATCTCTAACTTTCACTTAGTGCCAACTATGGAGCCTTACGCTTATACTGTCGACCAATCTACCTAAGTTAGACTAGAAAAGTGCCTTAGTGAAGAGATATGCGATGTTATATTTAGTATCCACTCTTTCAATCACTGTCTATCCATAATTGATAAGCTAGCTTATAATGTGGAACTTACAAATGATGTGTCTCGGCTACTTGTGAGCTCGTAGTTCTTTGGCAATATGTATCATTGGATTGTCGTCAAAATACATTAGCGTCATACCTTCAATATTTGGAATCACTCCTAACTCTTAAATGAATTTTTGCATCTACACGGCTACCATTGCAACATCGTTTAAGGGGATGTACTCAACTTTCATAGTTGAATCTATCACAACTTCTTGTTTGGATTTCTAACATAAGGTCCACCATTAAGGGTATATATGTAATGCCCCACTTCTACATTCAATGGCGTACAACCTTAGCTACCCAAAACAGTCGAAACTCTCCTCTAGCATAGGATTCTTTTCGGCGTAATCCACCTAGTGTGGCTAATGATAAGACAAAGTAAATCTTCAATCATAGCAATCTAGTGATAAACTGTCGACCACAAATATTAAGAAAGTAGCATATATGATTAACCTATGAAATTTCAAACATGACAATGATAAACTGCAGAAAAGTAGAACCACGGTGGTCTGAGATCCATCAATTTGGACAAATAAAGTTATATAAGTCTAATCAGTGCATTATTTGTCTAGTACACAACAATGGAGGTTTAAGAATGATACGTACCTTTTTATATGCTCACAATCATGAAGATAAAAGGAAACAGATCTGGGAATACATTACAAATGTGGCCAACCAAATAAACATCCCATGGATTGTTGTGGGTGATTTCGACACAGTACTATACAATCACAAGAGAACTAATAATGGAATTTATTCTATAGATGCAGGTTTTGAATTTATGAGTTGTATTTCCAGTGCTGAATTAATGGACCCAGCTTTAAAGGTAACTAGTGCGAACCCGTCCTTCGCATACAGACCGCACTCAACCTCTTATCATCATAACATGTTTAAATGATTTATATGGTTCACTAATTAAGAAATAGTGATCTTTTTTTATCAATTTTCAAATAAGTCTACATTTTGTCGAAAACTTGTGTATAAATCTTTGAAAACAACAATGCAGATAGTACTGATGCTTGATAAACAATTGTAAAATATCGAGCAAAAATGATTTCAAAGATAAAATTTCTACACAATAAACATAAATTATACGCATATAAATTTATTGTATGCATCAGCTGTTGCTCCATGCATTACCTGTATTATATGTAACTTCATTTGATGAGATACCTTTGTCAATCATTTCATTTAATATTTGATGTTGTTGATTCCATTTGCTGCTTCGGTAATAACTATCTATAAGAGCAGTGCAGGTAACAACATTTGATTTACACTTGACCATTGATCCAAAAATTCCAAAAGCAACGTTGACATGATTCATGAGAACGCAAGTGTTGATGATGATCCTACAACTGACTATGTCTAAGAACACATTATGCGGCATCATATTATCATAGAATGATAAGATTAGAGGATAAAGAGATATATTTCTGGTTTGAACAATTCTTGTGAAAAATATGCTAAATCTAAAGCATACATATTTTATGTCTGAAGTGTTGGAACTAACAACCATTATTTAACAATATTTTTTTTAATGTGAAGAATATCATTGTATTTCTTTTGCAGTCAAAGCAAATTCAATATAATAAGAAGCATATAATTGTATTTAATGCTTTTGAGCTTTCTGGTTCCATTTCTAATTCCATCTAACATTGTTGCTGTATTTTGGTAATGTTGGATTTCACCAGACTTGATTGTAATTTGTGAAAGTAGAATCAGAGGCTGGAAATTTTCAAAACAATCAACGACATAGATTAGTTAAAAGAAATAAAGTCAAACAGATTAAATAACTTTAATAATATGAATAATCCGAAAAACTGTGATTTTAAAATTTAATTTTAGCTATCAACAATAGATATCATTGGAAAGCATATTAAATTTGAGATTTAATAGTGAAATCGATTCTTAAATCCAATTAATTTAGAAAAAGTTATCACATTTCAAAGTTTGGAATAGAAAGAAACTAAAAACGTGACTGGTTCATTTTTCAAAATATGAAGGAGGCATGTGTGCTCTTGAAATCTAACTCAATAATAATATTATAGTATGGACTTTTGTATTTGGTGAGAACTTCAGCATACATAACAAAACAGATGGATGTTTCATTAATTATAAACAAGAAACGAGCTACAGGTCCCTATTTTTGATGTTGTTATAAGAAAAGTCCCTATAGATATAAATATGTAAATTTAGTCCCTATTTTTTGAAAAATAGAAAATGCAAGGTGCTTTGCATTTTTCTGACAGAAAATGCAAGCTAACTCGCAAATTTTAAACTTTGAATTTTTTTAAAAAAAATTTAAAAATTTTGATATTTTTGAAAAGTGCAAGTTAACCTGCGCTTTCTATCGGGAAAGCGCAAGCTAGTTTGCACTTTTATTTTGAATTTTTTTTGAAATTTTGAATTTTTTGAAATTTTTGAAAAATGGAAATTCAAGCTAGTTTGTGCTTTTTGATTTTAAAATTTTTTGAAAAAAGCAAGCTAACTTGGACTTTCTATCAGAAAAGCACAAGCTAGTTTTCGCTTTTTCATTTTGAATTTTTTTTCAAAAATTTTGAAATTTTCAAAAAAATTTAAATTTTTAAAAAGCGCAAGTTAACTTGCACTTTTTATAAGAAAAGTGCAAGATAGTTTGCGCTTTCTGATTTAGAAAAAATAGGGACTTAATTTACATACTCATTGTCTTAGGGACTTTTCTTCCAACATCATAAAAAACAGGGACCTTCGCTGCAAAGTTTGAAAAAAAATTCCGTTTTTAATTGTAGAATTCTCAAATCATTCTCTAAAGTGATCGTACCAGAGTATTCATTAAGATGGTAGAGAACATAGACGAAAAGAAGAACACAACATTCAAATATAACAGTGCTTGGTGTTACAATCATGACTATAAACAGATTGTTGAGCAACAATTTAATCTGCAATTTTTTGGGAATCCATTGTATAATTTTATGCAAAAGCTGCAAGCAATAAAAATTGTTAGTAACATCTCATTTGCGCAGAAATGTGATGATCAGGAAACACAACAGCGAATTATATTCACAACTGTTTGAGCACCCCACGAATGAGATGGTTATTAAGAAGTATAAAGAAAGCTGCAGTCTACTAGCTGAAGTAGTTGGAAAATCTTCAAAAATGAAATATAAATGGCGCACTCAAGGGGATAGATCAACACACATGAGGGAGGGAATGGTTGTTAGGGGAAGGGGGGTGGCGAATCATTCTAAACTAGGAGAGCCAAGAGCAATCATTAACTTCAAATAAATTTTGGATGAACAAGGCAAAGCATTTATCTCCATGGACTCATTTCTCAAGGAAGTTACTAACTTTTATGAAACTTTATAATAAACTAAATTCAAACGGTTACTTTCCTAACATTATTCGTAAAAAGATATTTATATAACAAGCTCAGAGGGAATTGGCAAAACCATTTGAAATGGATGAATTAGAGTATGATGTGTTTCAGATTGATGAAAATAGCATCCCAGGACAAAATGGCATCAACTCAACATTCTATAAATCGTATTGGGAGTTAATCGAGAATGAACTACTTGCAGCTATGCAGAGTATACAAACTTCAGGAAGATGATTTCTCACTTGAATCACACTTTCATTTACCTTATTCCAAAAATATAGTGTTGCAACCACAACCTCAAACAAGAACAAACTGGTTTTAATCAAGGAATCAATAAAGAAAAAACAGTAAGAACACAAAGCACATAACATGGTTCAAGTGAGTGTTGGCTAGACACCACTTTACTCCACGGCCAAACCAGCCACATGGGCTATGCAATCTCTTCATTAATTCTGAATTGCAATTCTGTACATCAATGAAGTCTTGCTCCAAGAATCATCTCTCAACAGGAATACATAAATTCTCTCTAGACTCTGTCTAAAATTTGCAATTTGTGAGGAATAGAATAATACAGAGTAAAGTGGTAATAAGAGCCTTATATACATAGGGGTGAACAACTAATAATGCTCCCCTAGACTCGAGTACCAACTGTCATAATAGAAAATTTGTTATGAGGTCCAATAATAGCCAGCTGTGTCTTGAGCATTTTACCAATTATAACAATCATCCACCTTGGTAACATGCTTGAGATCAGCACCTTGAACTGGTTTTGTTTGGCAAATCAGCAGCTAACTATGTTGAGTAAGCTCAGACAGTGCCTAAACATGCTATAGGGAACATACTTTGTGAACATATTTGATGCATTACCTTTTGTTCCCACCTTGTTTGCTGAGATCCTCTCAAATTTGCAAGTCCTTAATGTTACCATTCTTGGAAAATTGTGAAGAAACTTAATCTTCTGAATAGTTCTTAGGAACTTACAGATGAAATCTTGGGCTCAACATACAGTTCAACACACTGTAACTGGATACCGTATTATTATATACATACCTAACACTATTAATTTTTACGATAAATTCATGAGTACTTTCAGAACTCAGATTAAGAAAATAAAATTAGGCACCTGGCATCACTTAGTGTAGGAAAAAAATAGGAAATAAATTGATCTGTATGGCATATGCTGAACCTAACCTTTCCAACTCGCAATCCGCAAATTTCACCTATGATGGATTTGAAGCCTCGATGAAATAGGGCAAAGTTTAGAACCAAAAAGGGCTTACTGCACACTAATTATGGTTAAAGAAACTACACAAAGGATGCAAGCAGTAATGACTAGTGGTTTTGTTTGATATGAATGATAATTCACTTGATTTGTTTTGATTGTATGTAATACTATTGACTGGAGCATATTACATGACTTTTACTGAATACAAATGCTAACATTATTAAACATTAAGTATATTTAAATATTTAGTCATATATTTTAATGCTTAGTGGCATTCTTATTCTTTATCATTTTATAAAAATACTTATTAAGCATAAACTTTTGATTGTAGAATAACACAATTAAACGTAATCAACTAACAGTAGTTACAGTTTTTTATTAACTATCGGTAGTTAATAGTTTTTGTTGCAAACAAGTATTATCTAATAGAATATATCACAGCTTAATATGAGATCAAATTGATTTGGAGCTGCTTACATTTAAGTGTTTAAAGTGAATAGTAAGATGTATTATAAATTTGCGTAATGGATTTGACAATTTTAACTTTGTTTCTGCGCAATAGCTTTAATATTTTTAACTTTGTGCTTCTAAGAATCCCCTACTTAAACAGTATTTAAGATGTGGAAGAAATCATTTCAGAATGACTTGTAATTTCTGAAATCATCAGGCCTTATAGAACAGGGACTATGAAAATGAAAATAATCATAGATTTGCTAGTTATTGCAAGTAATACTTTCATATATGATATTTATTTTCTACCATATCAAGCGGCTACTCGAATAATCATCACAAAGTGAACTTAATAAGAACAAAAAAATTCTGATAACAATAATAAGAGTAATGCTTAATTTTAAACACGCTCATCCTAATGTCTCGGGATCTAACCCAATAACTCTAGAAACACAATCTAAAGATCCTTGACTAGTATAACTAAATTAAATTCATAAAAGGGTAAGATTATAAAATGTTTCCAATACGAAACGCTTTTACAGTCATATGTAACGAAATAATGGGTTAGCGTCAGTGCATCAACCACATACCTTTTTTTTGAACAGGGCATAAGCCATGTTAAAGATGTTAAAGAATATTGCAGGAGATTTCACAGTTTATTACTTATTATATTTTGTAGTTTTCCCTAAGTATAATATCTCCAATTATATAATTATTTGGGTTTCAAGTAATGTAAATATAAATATGAGTCACGTATTGTTGAATTATTAATTAAGTCTTGTTTCTTCTTTTCTCTTTCCCATTCTTCTATTTTATTTTGTTTTCTTTGTTAATTTCAACATGGTATGGGAGCTTGATTTGGTATTTCAACATGGTATCAAAGCGTGTTTCGATTCTAATAAAATAATTTACGATTCAAATTTAGAAACTACAATTTACTTCATCAACTGCAGTCAAAATTTATCAATGCTGTTCAGAGAATGCATCCTAACGTCGTCCCAATTTGAGGTTTGAAGATTTGAAACATGTCAGATGTATTACTCAAACCGTGCTTCTGCTACTTGCGAAACAATTTAAGGTTTTATCAGTTTTCAAATTTTGGATTTCTTTTCCTGATCGGTGTAAATCCCAATTGGAATTCCACTTCCAATCCCATGAGAATCTTCTTATTCTATTTTTTTCTTTTCTCGGATTCCAACTCCGGATTTCTGATTGGAATTACGCTTCCAATCTCGATTGAAATTTCATTTTCAGTCCCATAGAAATTTCCTTATTTCCATTTTTTCTTTCCAAATTTGAACTTTGGATTTTCGATTCATTATTGTAGTCTTTTTAGATAATTATCTACCAATTATGTATAAGCTGGTATTTGAAGATGGTCTCTCTAACAGCACTTGGAATCGTTCTTTCGCAACATCGAATATTTTGGTGACAGATTTCTGATTTCATATTTTGATTGTGTTTGTTTTGACAAACTCTAGTTGCTACGCATTTTAAGTTTGACGAGTGGGGTTAAAAATGTTAAAGAATATTGCATAAGATTTCACAATTTATTACTTATTTATTGTATTTTGTAGTTTTCCCTTATTATAATATTTTCAGTTATATAATTACTTGGGTTCCAAGTAATCTAGATGTAAATACGAGTCATGTATTATTGAACTATTAATTAAGTCATCAATAAAGATGTAGTTTTTAATAGCTATTTGTTTCTTCTTTTCTTTTCCTCTTTCTTCTTTTCTATTTTATTTTGTTTTCTTCATTAATTTCTACAAATACAATACTTGCAAAACAATATTTATTCGTAATCACAAGTCAGAAAAATTAGCAAGACATTTTCTAGATAAAAGAATTGAAAGAAACTTATTTTGGCCTACATGTATAACAAAGGTCAGTTTGATATTTTTAACTAGAAGCACATGGCATTGAATGTATTATGTAAAGCGAGCTAAAGACGGTTATCAGCTCACTGAAACAAGCAATAACAATCCACTTATGTTTCACAGGTTTGATTAAAAGCCAAGCATAAGTGCTAAAAGTTTGAAAATATGAATAT
The DNA here is from genome assembly GCA_030765085.1 of Allium cepa. Lineage (NCBI taxonomy): Eukaryota > Viridiplantae > Streptophyta > Magnoliopsida > Asparagales > Amaryllidaceae > Allium > Allium cepa. The sequence continues at coordinate 964,750,057 of CM060928.1, forward strand.
CGAACTTGTGAAACCAAGGGACTTTCATTGAAAGTAAAGGAGGGGTTGTTGTATACACTGGTTATTTTCAACTTAACCAATTTTGCCACATGTTCTAAGTCACAATTAAAAGTTTTCACCTCTTTTTATAAGACCCGTTAATAACTAATCATTGTTAGCTCTTGTGAACCATGAAAATAGTTTCATCCTCTCCAATAAAAGGCATCAGGCACGAGTATTTTATAGTAACGTTTTAATTGAACATATGATTTATAAGCCTATTTAAAATCATATTTGTAATTAAGTGCAAAATATCATCTTAGTAGTCTATTAACTAGTGTTCACATTCATCCTCACAACTGCTAACAAATGTAAAATTCGATTGGAACCTACTTCCAATTTTAACACATCAGACTTGCATACGATAGATATGGTTTAGCTGCATTCTCCACAAGGTTACACAAAGGAATGACCATTTCATCTTCAGAGGCCCAAGTCCATTTAATAAGGTTGTCAGCTCATGTTCAAGTACGTTGTCTCTTCCTTAGCCGCCTACCTCATCTAACTTTTGTTATCCACACAGAAACCCTAATCTATAAATTAGGGCAAAATCAATTTGGACAAAAAACCCTAACCCTAATTTTGTAATTGGGTTAACAGGAAAAAGAATAGTTGAGATGTAATACGTACCGTTTAGTACTTTGGTTGCAAGTTGAATATTTGTATCCGAGTCCAGCACAGTCGTTGTTCCCTTAAAACAGATTTGCTCCCCCTACGGCGCAGCGGGTTGGCGAGCAACTGTTTCCCAAGGTGAAACGGAACGGGAGCCTGCAAGGTTGCGCTGACGATGCAGGCGACGACGAACTCAAGAGGTTTGCTTATTACAGAACAGAATATGCAGAGAGAAGGATAGAGGGAAAAAAAGAATGATTTTATTTCGGTTCTGCATGCCTTTAAATAGGGTTGGGGGCTGCCTGTTTGGGAAGAGGCGCGGCTGTTTGAATGGTGTGACCGTTGGAAAGGTTGCGACCCTTTAACCAACGGATGCAACTATTTCTGGCAGCATAAAAATGGTATAATTCGGATCAAAAAATTAGCCGTTTTAGTGGAGCCCAGGTAGCAAACGAAGGCCCATTTAATCATCAGACCCCAAGAGCCCCAAGGCCCAAGACTCAATCTTTGACCATATAATATTAAATATGTAGTATTTTTCATGCCTACATTGCCTCTTCCCTTTCATTTCCTCATTCTTTCTATCTCCCAAGGTGAAATGGAACGGGAGCCTGCAAGGTTGCGCTGACGATGCAGGCGACGACGAACTCAAGAGAGTTGCTTATTACAGAACAGAATATGCAGAGAGAAGGGTAGAGGGAAAAAAAGAATGATTTGATTACGGTTCTGCATGCTTTTAAATAGGGTTGGGGAGTTGTCTGTTTGGGAAGAGGCGCGGCTGTTTGAATGGTTGTGACCGTTGGAAAAGTTGCGACCCTTTAACCAACGGATGCAACTGTTTCTGGCAACAAAAAAAGGGTATAATTCGGATCAAAAAATTAGCCGTTTTAGCGCAGCCCAGGTAGCAAACGAAGGTCCATTTAATCATCAGACCCCAAGAGCCCCAAGGCCCAAGACTCAATCTTTGGCCATGTAATATTAAATATGTAGGATTTTTCATGCCTATATTGCCTCTTCCCTTTCATTTCCTCACTCTTTCTATCTCCTCATTCTTTCTATCTCCGCATTCTCTTTTGATATAGCTTATTAAGCTTTAGTATATATAGTGAAATTTGGATGTGTATTTCCCGATATGGGACATTGTTCCCTCCTTAGCCACTTATTCATTTTCTAACAATCCCCACATGAATGAGTGGTTATCTATTCTGTTATGAAATATTGCGAAACATTTATCATATCAGTAAAAGTAGCACAGAAGCCTTGAACTTTTCCTAGTGTTTTATCATTATAACTTACTGGCGAATCAGTGGACTAGATTATCTTTGAACTGTAAGTCTTTTGTGTAAGCTTTATAAAGATAACACATGATAAGTGTTTTTAACTCCTTGGTTCTCTGTTTGTGTTCGTTTTAGCCATGAACATCTGCTTGGTCTCATGAGTACTTAAGAGAATCAGGCCTCGTTAATTCTCCTTGAAGCGGCGCCTTCGCACCCACGTAGGTGATTCTATAAAGAGTATTCCGCAATACTCCACTTGGTTCTTTATAGCTCCAAGTATAGACATCATTAAAAGCTGAGCTTATCCTTTTCTCCGGCAGCATGTGCACTGACTTATCTTAGGAATGTCTAAATGTTTGAATTTTCAAGTGCTTCTAAGTTTTAACCTTAACTTAGTTGTCCCTTTGAACCTAAATCTTGGGATCTCAAGTCAATTAGATTGAGTTTCTGTTGAGGAAAACTTTTTAGTCAATAGGTCTTAAGCCCATTCTTATCGATAAGGTTTGAACTCTCTCTCTCTCTCTCTAGGCAAGCCTTTCGTTAGTGGATCCGCAATGTTATCTTTCGACCTTACATAGTCTATAGTGCTAACTCCATTAGAGAGTAGTTGTCTCACAGTTTTATGTCTACGACGAATATGTCTAGACTTACCATTGTATAGTGTACTGTTAGCTCTTCCAATAGCTGACTGACTATCACAATGTATACAGATTGGTGGAACAGGTTTATTCCAATTCGGAATATCTTCTAGAAAACTTCTAAGCCAATCTGCTTCTTCAGCGGCTTTGTCTAAAGCAATGAATTCTGACTCCATTGTTGACCTTGCTATACACGTTTGTTTGGAAGACTTCCATGATATAGCTCCATTTCCTAGGGTAAATACATATCCACTTGTGGATTTGGTATCATTTGAACCAGTTATCCAATTTGCATCACTATATCCTTCTACTACGGAAGGATATTTAATGTAATGCAAGATGTAGTTTTGAGCATATTTTAAATATCCTAGAACCCTTATTATTGCTTTCCAATGATTTTTACCAGGATTGCTTGTATACCTACTTAGATTACTTACAGCATATGCAATATCTGGTCTAGTACAATTCATTACATACATTATACTTCCCAGTATTCGAGAGTATTCAAGTTGGTAGATTCCATCACCAGTATTTTTAACCCAATTTTGGTTCATATCAACTGGCGATTTAGCAACAGTTATATTATGTTGTTTGAACTTTTCAAGTATTTTGTCCATATAGTGTGATTGAGATAGTACATAACCTTCTGACGTCTTTAAAATTTTAACGCCCAAAATCACATCAGCCAATCCTAGATCTTTCATATCAAATCTAGATGACAACATATCCTTTGTTGATTTGATTATGGCATTATTATTGCCTAGTATCAATAAGTCATCAACATATAGGCAAACTATGACATATCCCATATCTACATTCTTCATATAGACACATTTATCTGATTCATTTATTTTGAATCCATTTGTCATCATAGTTTCATCAAATTTTTCATGCCATTGTTTTGGCGCTTGTTTGAGACCATAAAGTGATTTTACTAACTTACACACTTTATTCTCATTTCCTGGGCTTAGGAACCCTTCAGGTTGCTGCATGTATATTTCTTCCTCTAACTCACCATTCAGAAATGTAGTTTTTACATCCATATGATGTATTTCTAAATTTAGTATAGAAGCAATAGCAATAAGCATCCTAATGGATGTTATTCTTGTTACTGGTGAGTAAGTATCAAAGTAATCTAGATCTTCCTTTTGTCTAAATCCTTTGACTGCCAGTCGGGCTTTATATTTATTTATTGAGCCATCAGCTTTAAGTTTTTTTAAAGATCCATTTATACCCTAATGGTTTCGATCCTTTAGGAAGATCTACTAATTCCCATGTGTGGTTTTGTAAAATGGATTCAATTTCTCTATTGAAAGCTTCTTTCCAATAAGGAGCATTAGGTGATGACATTGCTTGATTATATGTTAGAGGTTCATTTTCTGCCATATATGCATAGAACTCAGGCCCAAAGGTTTTTGATGTCCTTTGTCGTTTGCTCATTCTTAGTTCCCTTAACTCTTGATCATTTTCATGATCAACAGGATGTTCAAGAGTTTCTTCTTCTCTTGATCTCTTTTGGATACTAGTACCATTGGATTCCTTTAGTGGAAATATGTTTTCAAAGAATCTTGCATTTCGAGATTCGATTATGGTGTTTTCATGAATGTCATCAATTTCAGATTTATGCACCAAGAATCGATATGTACTACTATTATGAGCATATCCAATAAATATGCAATATATAGTTTTGGGTCCAATTTTGACCTTTTTAGGTTTAGGTATTTCTACCTTTGCTAAGCACCCCCACACTTTTAAGTATTTGTAAGATGGAGGTCTGTTTTTCCACAGTTCATGTGGTGACTTAAAGGTCTTTTTGCGAGGTACTTTGTTCAGTATATGATTAGCTGAAAGTATCGCTTCACCCCAGAAATTGTCTGGTAATCCAAAACTAATAAGCAGAGCATTCATCATTTCCTTCAGGGTACGATTCTTACGTTCTGCTATTCCATTGGATTGAGGAGAATACGGTGCTGTTGTTTGATGGATTATACCATTTTGAGTGCAAAATTCCTCAAGTGGAAATTCGTATTCTCCACCTCTATCACTTCGCAAGGCTTTTATCTTTTTGTTTAGTTGATTTTCAACTTCTGCCTTGTATTGTTTAAACGTTTCAAAGGCCTCATCCTTGCTTCTTAGTAGGTACACATAACAGTACCTAGTGCAATCATCGATATAGGTAATAAAATACCTTTTACCTCCTCTGGTTTGACACATCTTTAGATCACATACATCAGTATGTATTAAATCTAACGGCCCGGTATTCCTTTCAACATGATGAAAGGAGGTTCTAGTTAACTTTGCTTCAGCACATGTTTCACATTTATAGTTGTGATCTATAGTAAATTAGGTATAAAATCTAAGTTAACCATTTTTCGCAAAGTATCAAAATTCACATGGCCTAGTCTAGCATGCCATATATTAAATGACTCAGCGATATAAACAGAAGAATCCATTTTATTCATATCTTTTGGTACAACAGTCATTACATTCATCTTGAATAGACCATCACTCACATACCCTTTACCCACATACACTCCATTTTTAGACAATACAAAATTATCAAAAATAAAGACCAACTTGAAACCATTCTTGCTCAGCAATGATCCCAAAACTAAGTTCTTACGAATGTCTGGTACATGCAGAACATCATTCAAAGTGAGTTCTTTTCCAGAAGTCATTTTGAGAACCACTTTTCCTTTTCCTTCAACCTTCGACGTGGAGGAGTTTTCCATGAAGAGTTGCTCTTCTTGTGTCGCAGGCTTGTAGTTGGAAAACATCCACTTGTTGGCACAAATGTGTTTTGTGGCACAAGTGTCCACAAACCATTCCTTCGTGTTGCCAACTAAGTTGCATTCTGAGATCATGGCTGACAAGTTCATTTCTGAAACTCCATCCGAAAGCCTATCATGCTCCGTAACATTGGCTTGGTCTTTTTGCTTCTTTGGTCCTCGGCACTCACTTGCCTTATGGCCTTTCTTCCCGCAATTATGGCAGTTCCCTTTGAACTTCTTAGCCTTCTTTGCATTTGGATTATTTTATCTCTTTCTTTTGTCGTTCTTGTCAGTCAACAACGTTTGCTTTTGTCACCATGGTGTTGGTTGACTTCTTTTCAAATTTTCCGTTATCCTCTTCAATTCTGAGTCGAACAACAAGATCTTCCATAGTCATTTCTTTCTATTTGTGCTTCAGATAGTTCTTGAAGTCCTTCCATGATGGAGGCAACTTCTCGATAGCAGCAGCAACTTGAAATGATTCGCTTAACTCCATCTTCTCATCATGAATCTCATGGATGATAACCTGAAGTTCCTGAATCTGGTTGACTACTGTTTTGGTGTCGACCATCTTGAAGTCTAGGAATTTGCCGACTATGAACTTCTTCATCCCGGCATCTTCCGTTTTGTACTTTTTCTCGAGGGACAACCAAAGAGTCTTTGCAGTTTGAACAGTGCAGTACACATTGTATAGACTATTCTCCAAACCATTGAGAATATAATTCTTGCAAATGAAGTCAGAACCCTTCCAGGCTGTGAGGGCCTCGACCTTGGTGGCGTCGGGCTCGAGTTCATCTACTTGTGGAGGGTCCTCTGTTAGGTATTTGGCCATACCTAACGTAGTCAAGTAGAAGAGCATCTTCTGTTGCCAGCGCTTAAAATCCTGGCCATTGAATTTTTCAGGCCTCTCTCCATGTGAGAAGGGTACAGGGTGTGTGACAAGTGATCCTGCCGGAGCGGAGGGCAATGGCTGCTTTGTTGTCGAAGTGTTACTGTCTTGAGCCATCGTCTGAAACGATATGACTTCAATTAGTACACAAAACAGAATCAAACAAAGCACAAATCTGTTTTAAGAATGTTATCCACACAGAAACCCTAATCTATGAATTAGGGCAAAATCAATTTGGGAAAAAAACCCTAACCCTAATTTTGTAATTGGGTTAACAGGAAAAAAATAGTTGAAATGTAATTCGTACCGTTTAGTACTTTGGTTGCAAGTTGAATATTTGTATCCGAGTCCAGCACAGTCGATGTTCCCTTAAAACAGATTTGCTCCCCCTACGGCGCAGTGGGTTGGCGATCAACTGTTTCCCAAGGTGAAACGGAACGGGAGCCTGCAAGGTTGCGCTGACGATGCAGGCGACGACGAACTCAAGAGAGTTGCTTATTACAGAACAGAATATGCAGCGAGAAGGATAGAGGGAAAAAATAGAATGATTTAATTTCAGTTCTGCATGCCTTTAAATAGGGCTGGGGAGTTGCCTGTTTGGGAAGAGACGCGGCTGTTTGAATGGCTGTGACCGTTGGAAAGGTTGCGACCCTTTAACCAACGGATGCAACTGTTTCTGACAGCAAAAAAAGGTATAATTCGGATCAAAAAGTTAGCCGTTTTAACGCAGCCCAGGTAGCAAACGAAGGCTCATTTAATCATCAGACCCCAAGAGCCCCAAGGCCCAAGGCCCAATCTTTGACCATATAATATAAATATGTAGGATTTTTCATGCCTACATTGCCTCTTCCCTTTCATTTTCTCATTCTTTCTATCTCCTCATTCTCTTTTGATATAGCTTATTAAGCTTTAGTATATATAGTGAAATTTGGATGTGTATTTCTCGATGTGGGACATTGTTCCCTCCTTAGCCACTTATTCATTTTCTAACAACTTTCATAGTGAAACCTCTGGTGGAACTAAATTTTAGAGCATTAGTGTTGTTTGAATTGGAAAATTAGTATCTTTTATATCAAATACTAATGTAGCAACTTTACATTGTCAAACAAAAGTATAATAAAAGCAGAAATAACTAACAAATATTTAAATTTAAAAGCACTCAAGATGTTATTTGATAGGGTAATAACAATTATGATAGCTACTGACCAACGAGTTACAAGTACAACAAAGTGCATTTCCTACAACCATGTGTTTCCATTATTATTTTTCCTTGCTACTAGCAACGAGTTCCATAATATGTGGCAGAGATGAGTAATTTATGTCCAAAAACATGGCACTTAAATTATAATACTAGTCTCTGCCACTTTCGCTATATCCCTAGCATATTGCAATCCATATCTCTAAAATACATGCATGCACATTTCAATCACTTAAACAACTAAAGATGCATTGTGTATCATCCATCCAAAGTAAGTTTCATGTTTCCAACATTTTATTTAATTTCTTTATCAGCATTTCCTCGCATAATTAAGGATAATAACACTATTTCCTTGCTCAACTTACCGAATTTCAAACAAAATCAATTGAATAGATGTTAAATCCCTAATTAACAAAATGCCATAAAAGCAAAGGCAGACTGTACCAATTCAATTCAAAAATCAAAAATATCATATAAACAAAAAACTTACCACTGGCAGGGTCTTTTTATCATGAAAAACATTGACAGCCTTGTGAGCTTCCTCTCTAGTCGAACATATCAGAAAATAAAAACCTGCATTATGCACCAGAAAATTAAAATCTCGAGCTAAACTGAAACCACCAAATGGTATTGAACCCAAGTTAAAACCAACCGCACGACGTCTTGATTGCCTTATCTTTAATAGCCTTATCTTTAATAATGCTGACCACCTCAACTCTCAAGAATTTATCGAATATAGAAATTAGTTGATGTTCGGTCATTTACTTCGGACTAGACCGATGAAAAGCTTTGCCCCTAGAATATCCAAATTGATTAGAAAGAATCGATTGAAATAGAAAAAATGGGGAGAAATTCAGCGGAGAATAGAGTAGGATCAAAATATATCTGAGGAAGATGAGGTTTAGTCTTAATTAAACTGCAAAAATGGGGAGAGATTCTGGAGAGAGGAGAATCATATCGAAATATAGGAGAGTAAGACATGGTTTTGTCCTGCAAAATATATATTAGATTTTGTCTGCAGAAATTATTAGCAAACATCTAACAGTCGTTTTGATGATAATCAAAACATGCATTTTCAACCATGGCACCGTGTCAATGTCCCCATCCATCTTTAATCTTTAATGTTAATAAACAGAATTTTTTTTACATGATTCACCAATGCGCCTCCAATTTCAACTGTTTATGTTGTGTTAAAGATACCCTCAAACTGATTTTATCGTATAAAAAACCTAAAGAATTCATGTGATCAATTTCAATCATTTGAGAAAAGACAAAAATGATGAAGAAAAACACATTAACAACAAAACTAAATAGTATAGTATCATTTCGAATGAGATGTACAACATTAACATATGAGTCATGATTAGATAAATAATCACTAATTTATCTTTCAAACACCACAATATCTCCAGAAGTACCAGCAAATTTTCAGTCTTGTTTACTGGCTCATTAGCTCAGTTGGTTAGAGCGTCGTGCTAATAACGCGAAGGTCGCAGGTTCGAGACCTGCATGGGCCATATTTTTTCTACCTTAAATGATTCCCAATAAATATATTTTTACGTTTTATTACAATCCCCATTACAATGCATGTGTTTTTTTTCAACATCTTTTCCGTCTTTCGATTACTCATACGCACATTCATCAGTTTTGTTCGAAGTATTGTATCGCCAATGAGAATGATAATGTCAACAAACTTTGTGCTTCAAGGATCTTTGTATACATTGTTCTAAACAATAATTCAACCCTATCCAGTACTTTATGCTTTAAGGATCTTTGTATAGATTATTTTAACCAATAATTCAACCTTATCAAGTACAAACTGATTATACAATTACTGACTTTGGGAATCGGTGAGGAATATTTAAAGGTAGTATCATTTTGATCCTGTTAGGAACTGAGTTGATGATGTTTTGATGACAACAACCTTATATAGTTATTATACTTTACTTTATAAAATATATACTAACATTTCCATATATATATATATATGTATGTATGTATGTATATAGGAAGTATATGCAGGTATCATCGAAGACTAATCAGTATAAAGACTCAAGCATCAAGATGAAGATTAGAGATTCAAGATTCAAGACTCTAGAGAATCAAGATTTCAAGATCTCAAGAAAAGTGTCTAGTATTTTGTTAAAACTTCATAATAGCACTCTCATCTTTCTTCCAATTTTCTTTTGGGATGGAACCCAATTTCTATCGAAACCAGTGGCTTACAAACCCACGACAAGTAGCTTACAAACCTACGACAAGTGGCTTACAAACCCACGAAAATCAAAATCATTTAAACTACTTTGTACAAGTTCTCGAGTCCTATGGAGGAGCTCGGTAGGAAGGTTCTTGCAATTTCAGTTTGAATAGATTTTTCAAAATGTTTTTAAATTTGTTTTCAAAATGTTTTAGCTTTCAAAATCATGTTTTCAAAAATATTTTCAAACTTTGTTTTAGCCTTGAAATATTCCTCTATTTTGATTTTAAAAACTTCTATTTTTAAAACATCAAAACTTATTCTGATTTTAAATATTACTTATATAATTGACGGTCTACATCAATTATATATATATATATATTTATTTAAAATAATGTTTTATATTCATTCTCTATCTCAAAATATTGTTTATACACTTTACTTTGCTTCAGAGAAGTTTCAACTTGTTTTAAATTCAATTGTCTTTACAAAACAATATCTCTATAATTTTGAACTAAGGGATGTCGACATAAGGGGATACCCCATGTCGACATGGTGATAGTTGGATTCAAAATTCAATTTTCAAAAGAAGTGTCCATTCGTTCGAAAACCTTTCGCCAATGGTTATGACTGTTGTGCATCTATATAAAGGCTTCCAAAACGAATTTTTTTAACAACTACTTTCTTATTTTCTTTACTCTTTCTTCTCCACCATTCCATATCCATAAAACTTCATATTTTCAAGATCGTGCCATGATTATGCCAAATTCTCAATAGAAAATCATTTAGATACTCTCTCTATTTGATTCTCCATCATTCTACTAAAGATCAAAGTGCTATTCAGAGTTATAGGATTAATTTGTATTCAAAAAGTCCATAGAGTCTATCCATTCAAAAGGATTGTTGTTAAGAAGTATTAGGGTGATCTTGTGTCCTGTAAATCAAGAGAGTTTACCCCAGACTCGGAGATAGGAGGGTTCCTCAAGGCCTTAGAAATTGAGGGTTGTAATTTGGATATTGGCTTATAAAAATCTGTACAAGGATATTGCCTTGGTGCAGGACTGGATGTAGGAGGATTCCGAACCAGTATAAAATCCGGTGTGTTCTTTCCTTTTACTTGCTTTACTTTACTATTGCATTTGTTATATGTTCTGTGATCATTCTGTGTTAGAATTCTATTTAGATTTGTGTTGAAAGTTTTAATTTAGTCATATAGTTCATATATTCTTTAAAACACTATTCACCCCCCTCTAGTGTTATTTCTGCCTTAAGATCCTTAATCTGCATCCCTAACAGATCCGACCAACAACATTAAGTTCATGTCGATGGTTAACGATGAAGAAAGGGAAACAAAGTTAGAATTTAGGGAAAAGAGTTGTTTTGAAATCCGAGGATCTGGTATACATTTATAGTGGTCCTGAACTGTCCTTCACAAAATGAATATGTCCAAAGGCCAGATCTACTAACCCGTAATAGTTCGCTCAACGGATATATCTGTTACCCGGCTTGTTGATTCGCTCTACAACGGTCCTAGCTTTCAAAACAGAAGGACCCCCACTCTTAGCGATGGTGTGTATGTGCAAAATGCAAATTGTGTCCTAAAAGCACCCAATTGCACCCCAAACGCTTATTCACCCACCTATGCATGTGCATGTGCAGCGCACCACACTTTGCCTTTGCTCTCCCATGGCTTTGGTCTCTTTTTTAATCAAAGACAACTCTTTATAACTTATTTTATATTAGCATACTCCTTTCTTTTTGCAATGTATGACAAATGCAAAATCTTAAAACTTCATATCAAAAAACCCAACCCCGTTCTGTTTTGAAAATATTCATCTTTACAGCCTTATTTTCACATTTAGATATAGATTCATACTTGCAATCAAAAAACAATCCAAATTTTTTAGTTTTTTAAAAAGATTGTATACACAACATGACACGTTGTAATAAAATAAAAGGGAGAAGATAGCTTTGTAAAAATTTAGGATAATAGTAAGTAATGCATGTGTGTGTGCGCATTCGTGTTCTTTTTCCTATTTAGATACGAATAAAAGGATATTGCCATTTATAAGACAAAATAGATTTAAAATAGTTTTATGGCATGATTATTATTAGATGTTAGAACAAATTTAAGATGGTCTAACTAAAAACTAGGGATATGAAAAAGAAATGCATATATAATTTCTTTTGTGACACTAATCAATGGACTTTGTTTTTTATAAGACATAATAGTTGTAAATTGTTACTTGTCTGTATTAAGTTGAAAATAAAATATAAAATATGTATACAGAATGTTTAGCTCCAATGTAGATTTCGTCTAATTTTAGAGATGAAATATTGTAAGTGACCTAGCTAAAATTTGACATAAGATGGCACACATATAGAATGTGCATTCGTGTTCTTTTTCCTATTTAGATACGAATAAAAGGATATTGCCATTTATAAGACAAAATAGATTTAAAATAGTTGCATGGCATGATTATTATTAGATGTTAAAACAAATTTAAGATGGTCTAACTAAAAACTAGGGATATGAAAAAGAAATGCGTATATAATTTCTTTTGAGACACTAATCAATGGACGTTGTTTTTTGTAAGACATAAGAGTTGTAGATAGTTACTTGTCTGTACCAAGTCTAAAGATCTAGAATTAAACAAGATATTTGTACATGTCAGCAAGTTAACAATAATAACACATAAAAAGAAACTGATTAAAGAAGATAATATCAGCAACTTGAGCAACATTACAATCAACTTCACAACCGTAGAGATATCCATGTGCTACTTTGTATTATGTTATAATTCTATTTGTTCAAGTAATAAGATTACCAGGTTTTTCCTAAAAATGAATACCTAGAGATTATTTATTAGCTTCTGAAGGTGCTCTGTTGGCAGTACAGCTATTTGGCCTACCAAAATGCTGCTATTAAAGCTACAAAGAAACTGCCAACAATATAACTTCGACTTGCCTATATTCTATGTTTTACTGATGGGATTGGCATTGCATTGCTAGTTTAAGAAAGAATAAACTACCAGCAGCACAAGTTACCATATGAACAAAAAGAAGTATGCACAACATGACTCACTGGTTCTTTTTAGAATAAAACAGGGAAGGCAAGATGGTCGTATCAAACTTTAAGGTAAGAGCAAGTAATGCATATATATGTTTTATTTTGAGATATAAATAAAGGATATTTCCTTTTCTAAGATAGAAAGCTTTCAAACAGCTGCATGGCATGACTTATTCAGATGTCAAACAGAATTAAGCTGCTCTTATTAAAATTAGGGATAGGAAAAAGTAATGCATATATGCTTCTTTTGAGACATCAATCAAAGGATACCACTCTTTAGAAGATAAAAAAATTGTAATGTAGTTACTCATACAAGACACTGGGTATCAAACTGAAAAGAAAATAACAAATAAAGCATAATATAGTTTTTTATTAGATGTATAACAAATCCAACATGTCATGTTACACATACAGGATAGCTACCTTTAATAGTGCTTTCATATTATCTAAGTTCATTTAGAGATTAAAAAAAACATTTGATGGCCGGACGAACACTACCGTGTAATGTGATGGTGTGCGATTTCTTTTGAGATAATGAAGATTATTTTTTACTACAAACATATAATAATATATGTAAAATATTACCATACAAGACTCTGGCCGTCAAGTAAATAAAAATAAAATATAGCTTCGTAAAACTCCTTTCTCGTGTAATGCTACTTCTTACAGATGTCTGTGTCTTCCAGAGGATCTAACCCAAGTCATACTGCTTGGGAAATGAAAATACTCGCCACTTTAATACAACTTCGTTTGTTAATCAAAATAAAATGGAAATAGTTATTATATTATATAATTATTAATAGAAACAATAATTGCATATTAACATGTTACTCGTCATGAAATATTTTATAATTAAAGAACTTTGACAAACATAAAAATATGTTCATTTCCCCTATAAATCAAAATCGGCTTGTTTGCATGACGGATGGAAATACTTATCCTATGACAACTTTATTGTTAAATGTCTATACATATATCAATAATCAGGTAGTGGAATCATTTCCATATTAATGGATAACAAATCTTGATGGAAGCATTATGAAAATGCACGTTGCTAAAGATCAAAACTTGAAAGAAACATTAAAGAAAGCCAATCATTGTCGTTGTAGTATAGTGGTGAGTATTCCCGCCTGTCACGCGGGTTACTCGGGTTCGATCCCTGGCAACGGCGTTTGTTTTTTTTGGGTGAAGAGAGTATCAGTTGAAGTTGAACTTTATCCACCTTCGTGAATTGTTACTTTTCACTTATATTCATAAATTTCATCCTTACAACATTTACAAACATCTGCAATTAGCTTATTTCTCTAGTAACGGGTTTTTGATGGCTTTGTTCACGAGGGATGTCGCACTTGCACAAAGCTTCACATAGGTAAACCAAGTCAAGAAAAGAAAAGCAAGTATATCACAGTCCTTGTGTCAAATAAAGAAATCATTCAGATGTTCATTACGAAATAAGTGTAATGTTAGAAGAAGAGTGCGTGAAAAATGATCGGACAACCGTTAAAGTTTTGTCGATCCCAACACTTTAGTTAATTTTTATCACTTGAAAACTCGTGTCATATAGCTTTGTATTTTAATTTAAACATGTATATGGGTATGCCAATCCAAATCTAACATTCTTCTAAAAAAATTTTGTCTAAGATAAATAACGCTAGAGTTCATCAGTTAACCGTCATAAACGAAAATACAAAACATTATTTACTGAAATAAATGAACAAATAAATTGTTATGGCAATATCAACAACCTTTGTTTACTATTAAAAAAAAAAACTAAAAATGTAATGAAATAACAAACCATTAAAAGAAAATTCTCAATGATTGATTTTCCCGCTTCATTTGACTATGTTTGTTTCATGTCCGCCCTTGACGGGTTTCTTCGTCAACCTCAAATAACGAGTAATTTGCGAGGATCTATGAATGCATTGTGCAATCAAATATTCCTCAATAATGTGGAAAACCCTGAAAATGGAACAGTAAAAAACGTAGAGATTTAGATTGGTTCAATCCTTAAGGGATCTACGTCCACTATGAATTGATGTTTTACTGCTTTAGAGCTTCAAATTTTACAACGGTTCTATAGGGTTTGTAGTACTATTCAGTTTCTCATAATTTGTTTCTTTCCCAATTAAGGAGATAGAATTTTAAAGAATTTTATAGAGCGGTTAATGTAACGACCTGTGATTTTAACGACGGATATTTAAATAATTGATTTAAATATAGAATCGTTAATTAATTGACAATCAAAAAAAATGATTTTTCGCATACAGTCGAATTAGGACTCGAGGCCACTTCCATTGAGGCCGAATCGACGTTGCGAATTAGGATGAATACAAACATCGCTATATTTTGAGATAAGACGATCTGATGGCCAAAACGATTTCGAAATGCGCAAAATTATCATCCTGAAGCGTTGTCTAGAGTAGTTGTGAAATTTATATCATTAAGACCGGAAAAATGAGATAATATACGCAAATGAGTTTCATTGCGATCGGATGTGCCACGTAATCGTCCGAGCTCGAAATGTATGGCAATTTATGTGAGAAATCAAATAAATCGAATATTATATTAATATATTACAAACCCTCACTTAACCTTCTTTCTCACGTTCATTTTATTGTTCCATTAATTCATCCAAAAATGGTCGACACTCTCTAATCCCATCCAAATATCAAAATTCAGCGATTCACTCCATTAAAAATCATGAAACCAACTACGTTGCGCTCGTATCGAAGAGAGCTTCGAACCCATATGGATATTGAAGGGTGCAACACTGACTGGGAAGATCGACCTAGTGTGGATGGTGACTAGGGTTAGACTTCATCGGCAATTGAAGAGGCGATAGGCAAATCGGAGGACACCATTGTGTTTCTCTTGTCGAATAGCACCTCTCCGTGTCAACGGTTCTAGGTACGGCCCTTAATTGTGAAATGCCACATTTCCTGTAGCCGCATGACCTCATCAGGTCGTGAATTGCATCTCTTGGTCAAGCATTAAGAAGTGGATGCCATCGCGCAGAGATCGTGTAGTGCGATGCGTGGGCGAAGACGGCACGACGTTTCGTCGAGAAATGAAGGAGAATGGCAGGAGAGAAGGTTATCAGGTTTGGGTTGACATGCACAAACATACATGTATAGGAAATTGTCAAATTGGGGAGGAAGGATTTAGTGTTAATTAAGGTAATTTACATTTAATTAAGTTAATTAATTATTTAGTTAATCTCAAATCTTATAAAACTCATATCTTTTATGTACAAGGTCCATTTTGGATGCGGTTTTTTGCGTTACACTCATGATGGAGGGCTCTACGATTTGACATTAGTTTGGTCAGCTTTTGTTGAGGTTAGTGATATTGTCTCTCATGATACTATGATTGTTGGAATAGCACAAAAACGGTATTTTGAAATGATTTCCAATTTTAAAATGTGCTTTAATTATGCATAATACCTATTTGGTTTTTATAAAAGAGATTAAAAGTACTTTAAAATGGCTTTAAATCAAATATCACATTTTTTCATTGACATGCTATTTTAAAAAATTGCTAATTTTAGGTTGTCTTTAATATAAATCCCTCGTTGGTTGATATAGATGCATTATACACATATATTATATTGGATGTATGTATGCTTGTTGGTTGAATGTATGCTTGTTCAATTGTTTTGGTTGTAACACCGGTTTATTGGCGATCCAACATTTAGAATATTATGTGCGTTAGGGTTTTGTGCCTGTTGATTGGAAACCAAAACGAAAGAGATGAGTTACAGAAGAGTACTGAAATGCGTGCTAATTGACCCAAAGATGGAAGACGATGGACTGGGACGGACTTCGGACATCTGGATGGATGCCATATGTTTTCATTTGGTTTGTACTTATCCATTTTTGGTTATGTACATGATCAGAGTTGTTAGTGTTGACCACTGTAGAGTGGTCGGTCCCCATCACTGTTGATAATGGTCGATTTGGCCGATCTTTAGCATGGATGGTGAAGAAGCTTGAGCGCGGTATGATTGTTTGTTCGTGCAGCCAACTCTGGGTCTGGACGTTATTGCTCTATGATGAGTGACTCCAAGGATCCCAACAAAGTGACATTTCGACATGACAGTTTCATGACTTCAGATGGTAGCTCATAAGTGCATGGAGTTAGATTCAGAGGTTGGAAGCTTAATGTCGAAAGGGGTCGTGATTGTTTTCCACATGGGCAGGTTCTTTAGGGGTGGCCCATGAATAGAATGTTGAATGGTTCTATCGTGGAAATGGGTGAAGCAATGAAGAGCTTGGATACACATGTTAAGGGATCATTGGTACTTGAAGTGTTTCTGTTGTACCCAGACAGAGCAGGGGTATTGTGGGGACACCTATAGGTACTTTGTTCGGTTACCCCGAGTAGGTTGATTGGATCCTTATAACCTAGACCGCTTAATTGGGTCTAGTATCCAACTTTGAGCTGCGAGGCACGTATCTAGCTGTGGGCTACGAGATACGCGAGTACAACTGAAAATAGAGATTTACCCACCCTAGGCAGTTGAAAGGTCAAGCACGCTAAGTGACAGTTAGTATTGTTTGATGGATGCTATGTTTATTCCGGTTGCTTCACTAGCCACCTATCACTCTAGTGATGTCACATGATGTAGGTATTATGGATAGGGGTACCTAGGCACCCCGACATTGTACTTAGTATGGAGTACTCCTTATGATATTGGTAGAGTATCATATTATTATAATGACCCTAATTTTAACAAACATTATTTAGGACATTTGATTAGATAAACTAAATGAAATAATGTAGAGTTAAGGGATGCATAAACAAAAGAGAATTAAAAATAAGCAAGTAGGAGGAATATGGTAAGGATAAAATGGGAACATCCTTCATTCTAATACCATAAACCCTTCCATTTTTCATTCCTTGTTCATTTAAACATTCACAAACAAAATTAAAAATCTAAGGGAGCTCGATCGGCTACCATTAAGGAGATTCAAGAAGAAGAAAAGCTAGGATTCAAGTAGAAAACATAAGAAAATCAATCAAAGGGAATATCTCAAACTTCTTAACACTAAGCTAAGGTGAATAATTTGATTTACATCTCACTTTTGAAAATGATCTCTGTTTCATGGTTTGATCCGAACTATTTTTGCAAATAATATGTCATATTATGTTTATTTAAATGGATATATACACTTGTTGATGATTTATATGAAATCATACGGATTTATGATATGTTTAAATAAGCGAATCTATTAAATGAATCCAAATGAGTTGCATTTTTGATATATGGTCAAAAACATTATTTTAAAGTAGGTTTCAAGTTTCATGATTTTCTAAGCAATTGTGGATTTATTATGAATTTTCTATAAGATAAAATAGTTGGTATTGGGTTTAAATTATTTAAGGTAATTATATAATGATTTTGGGTATGAAATTTAAACATGATACAAAACACATTTAAAGTGAGTTATTATGATTTTTGGAAAAATTCCTATGTATTTTACTATGTTTAAAATTATTTAAGTTAACGGACTTAAATGTTTTATATGTTTTATCAAGGAAAATGGCTTATTTGCTTAAAAAGTTTTAAATTGTTAATTTTGAATTCGGCAGCCTTTTTCGAAAGAATTGGCAAGCAATCCTATTTGGATGAATTAGGCAAGTTAGATAAAAAAGAATTACTTTGAAAGGCATAAAACCAGTTTTGTTTCGATTTACAACTTTGCCACTTTCATTACTTGCTTTCGTCCACATGCCCAAAAGGCCTTTCGCGTTCATTCGAAACCAATGTACATGGCATCGAGCAATTGAAGAAGTGTATTGAAGAAAGGTGAAAGGGACCGTGTCGAAGGCATGCTTTCGAAGGGGTTGCTTTTAACTTGTCTTTGTTTTTAAAAAGAGGCTTTCCAACAAGTTGCCGCTTGCCTTTGTTCTAGAAATGAGCTTTCGAAAGAGTTGTCGCTTACTTTTGTTTTAAAAGAAGATTTCAAAAGAATAGTCACGTTTGAACCTATTATATACCCATGCTGCCGTATTCATAGCTTTCAAATTAGTTAAGATCATTTTTCTTTATAGCCTTAACAATGTATTTGAAAAGGGTGCTTTTTGTAGCTTTCGTCTTTTTGGAGGCCCAAAACTAATGGTTATGGATGATGCAGTCTTCCATAGTTATTAATCTTCGACGACCAAATACGGCGGTGCTAGATTCATTGATACACGGATCATAAGACAGTGGAGAAAATTTAACAATTCAAAAACATAGTTCGACATTCCATTCAAAACATTTCATGTTCATTGCATAATCCCAAAACATTAACCACGTTCAGCAAAATATAATTATTGCACATATACCAAGAGTGACATATGATGATGCCCCCTTGGTTGATTAAAGTATGTAATAAGGCTAATAAATCAGCCTTTACATCCAAATACACAGCGAAAAAAGATAACTCTAAATAACTAACTGCCTCCTGCATGCCTTCGGAATCTTTATTCGTCTAAGAAGACAACCTGAAAACTTTAAATCTCAAACCACTCAAAATCAATTGAGTACCTGAGAGTTTAAGTGGAAAACAAAAACTTCGAATCAGACATAAAGTCTGGTATGAATGATAATCTAACATCTCAATCCTTCTAGATATCTAGTGAAAATCATTTTCCCAAATAATATCGCTATCATTTCTCCAAAACCTTTGAAAATCATTTTCAAACTCAAAAGGAATTAAATTTTCAAATTCCAAATCCTTTCAACTCATATTCAAACATTACTCTAGAATTTTATCTCATTTTAATTATAAATCACATTATAATTCACATTTATAAATTTCATTTGTTAAATGTATTTATTTCCAAATCTTTGGTTATACCATTATTTCCTCATTTCAATTACCATAACAACAATGATAATAATTTAATATTATCACTCCCTAACAACCAAACAACCATATATACTTATAATAATTTACGAATATTTCTTTCGTATATAAAAATAATTTTGGGCAAAATTATTTCATTTATCCACTTTTAAAAACAACACTGTGTCGGTTTTCCTAGTTTAAGAGTTTAGAAATCCCTATCGATACTGTTGTCCAGACTGCGTCGAGCAGAATTTATAAATACTCAACTGATAAGTCGATACAATATAAAACAATTTATATTCACTAAGATCATACCTACTGATACACTCAAACTCATTCTAGAGTACTACGACTCTATTTTTAATAAGTAACCCAACCAAAGCCAAGGTTCTCGCTTAACCTTCAGCTCTGATACCAACCGTATCGATCCGATTTTTCGACGCTTGAAAATCGACGTCAATACGTCCACTGTATCAAATGCCGAACAATTGAATGCCGGAAAACCGAACCATCAGGGTTAAAGAAGAAGGAGGTAGAAGAAGAAATCGAAATAATATCAGAATCACACAATCGCAGCGGAACAATATATAATAGATGAATAACTAATCTTTAATCAAAAAGAACTATATCTATTTATACATTCAGAGTTTAGCAAAATTCATAGCATGCAACTGGACAGTTATCATAACGTGTCCTCACAAAACTGACTATCCAGTTAATCATATACAACAGAATATTCATCAAATACATGTGATACGTCTCGCCATCCAGCTCGTCTCCTAAGATCCACAGCATCCTTTCCTCTGTCTATAATACTCAGTCTGACCCGATCATTATAGCGAAATAACACCAGAGTCAGTCTGAAAAAAAAAGAGAAAACACACCCAATTGGATTATTAAAGTTTCCAAAATCCTTTGAAATCAAAGGTATCTCGTAAGACCACGCCACAATTAAACATGCCGGGTTTTTACCTTATGATAATTAAAATATTTTTATCAAATTCGTCTGATATTATAATAGTGTCTATTGAAAGTAAATTAGAATCTAGCTGAAATGCTTGCACCTTACGTTTCAACATAGTTTGGCACAATCAAAACCGTACAGGCACTTATTAGGGATTGGATTCCATACAATGGCAGGGCTACCGGGGTACCGCCCGTCACAGTACGTGGTCTAGATCACCGTACCGACGATCCACCCTGATCCCTTGCTACACAAGACCGGAGCTACTCCTTACTGGATATTTTGAATAAGACCACCCTACGGTTGGGATCAGCAACCACCCACACAGCAGAAATAAAAGAGACATCTAGACAAGGATGATCTAACCCTAATTGGTTGCTAGCCACTTAGTCTTGCGTGCACCTGCCCTGTTTTAGCCATTCTCGATTAATGAGGCTCAAGGCTATGCATTACCTTTTTAGCACACATTCACTTAGAATGCTCATCGTCCTCCTGACGATGTTCTGAAAGCATTCATCCATTCAAATCTGTTTCGGGTTCGAACGGAACCGAAGGCACTACTCCTGCTATATTCATTTTGGAATCACCCTCAGGATTAGTAGCGATTAGCCCTTGCACTTCACTGCTCCATCTTCGACTCCAAGCTCTTGTCTTCCTCACGAAAACGTTCAAACCGGATCGAAGTGGTTTTCGAAAAATTAATCCCGATCCCGATCTCTTCGAAACGATCAGCGCATTGGCCAGTATTGATAGTCGGTTATTTAACTATCATATAAAATCCACAAATAATCATCAGACCTTAATAATTTCCTGAATTATTTATTTAAAATATCTTCGCATGATATTTCTCTATACTTCAACCCTATTGAAAAATAGTTTCCAAAACACTTTTCTCTTTCGAAATAAACTTCCACCCAATTTGTTTTATTTCCATTGAAAATCACCAAACCTTAATACTTTAGATTTTAAAATAATTTAAATCACTTTATCCAAAAATATACTTTAAAACGCTTAAAATAAAAACTACTTAAAACACTGTATTCAAAATACTAGTTCTAGAATCTTATAATAACTTCTCATGTAATACTTAAGCCAAAACAAATTTTAAAATAAAAGTTATTCTATAAGGTATAAATATTAAATAATTGTCTTTAAATAATAATACTAGTTAAAACCTTTAAAATAATTTACTTATATAATTAACTTAATAAATAGTTAATTTAAAAAAAAACACCAAATGAATTTTTATTCTGAAAACATTCCTCTAAAAAAAACTTTAAACCTCTAACTTATACTTGAAAATCTTACTTTGAACATACACTTGGCTTTTCAGGAAAACACACTTTCCTTTCTACACCTTTAAAAATAAACCACTATTTATTTTTAAACAAATCACCCTTTCCTTAATGAATTTATACTTTCAAATTATCCTTTGATAAATATTTCACTTTATTTATAAACCCTGTTTATAAATTTCACAATCTCATTCTCCTTTATTCACAATTTCAATCACTTAGTCGGTTTTTAAATCGATTTCCAAAACCAACTCCATTTTAAAATAAATTCCTTTACTTAACCAAACTTATTTCAAAATCCATTTATCCCATATTCATGCCATTATTTATGATTTAAATTCTTATTTAAACCGAAAATTCCAATTTAATACTTTATTTCAACTTCTGCTTTTATTTTCCCAAAATCATTTCAAATCTTAAATTTTAAAATATATTTCTTCGTTCTTTGCAAAACAATATTGCTTAAGTCCTTATTTCAAATAAAAATCCTTTTTCCCATTTATTCAAAACCCCTATTTTTTCCATTCATGGATTTATTGTATAGGATTTAAAAAAAAAAATCATACCTTTATTCCTTTTCCAAAATCATTCCTTTAAATTATTTGGATTCACTATAATTAATTTACTTAGAAATTTCCCTTTTAATTTCCCTTACAAATCCAAACTTTATATATATTTCTCAAATACCAATATATATTCAACCAAGCCATAGCATTCAACAATTTCGATTCCCAATATAATCAATATAATCCATCACATAATATCATATTATTGAATATAAAATAAATTCAACTTTTGAGGAATCCAGTTGGATCCCTCCAACCTGTTTCCCTGCATCCACAGACGTTAGCACAATAATTAAATTACCAATCCCCCTTCGAGGGAGATATCACGGTATAAAGGGTCATTCGCTATTATACGGGGCGTATAGGGTCTCATCCGCTATATAATGAGGGAAATCAATCGCTCCAATATATATATATATATATATATATATAATCACATTCAGACATATAATAAATCAACAATTTAAGGAATCAATCTAATAATTTAAATTTAAACTATTTTAAATTAATGGTAATCCAAATGAGTGAGATTGACTCACCTTTGATTTTGTTTTATTTGCAATCTGATCCAAACCCGACTTCTCCTTCACCATTGACCTTGTACAACATTATATGATTTATTAACATCTCAGATAATATACAAATAATGTACTATTTATTTATTTAATTAAACTAATAATTTGGTTTTAAGCTAATTTCTTTTTGATGAATTATTTTATAGATACCAAAATAATTACATAAGTTAACTAAACAAATTAATCACTAAAATAAATTAGTAAATTGTATTTTGTTTTTATTTTCCATTTTTCAAACTGCACATAGGTTTAAAAATCTTATCTTTATATAAACCCTTTTTTTCCAAAATCTTATATATATATATATACACGTATATTTACTGTTTTACACATATATATTTTAATTTAAATTAAGATTAACTTAAAAATTTTAAAACTGCTTAAAAGATAATTTTTCTCCTTACTGTAAACTTTTTCTTTACTGTAAATTTCTGACAATTTAAATAAACAACAAGTCAAATTAAAGTTCTACTTAATATCAATTTTAAAACATTAAATTAAGGTTGAACAGCCAATATCTTACTGTAACATGTTTTCTAATCTATATAGATATATATATATAGATATATATTTAAATTAAAAATCAAATACTGAAATATACCTTACTGCTTTCGATCGAACACTCTGGCTACCCATCTTTACGCATAAAAAAAGGCCACAACCCTAGCTGCTCTATCGCTAAGCACGACCATCCTCCAGATGTTCGCTCGAGCTACCATGATTAGCTTGCGAGTTAACGATCACGACACTTCACATCGCTCGTCAAACCTCCATCGACCATCACACGCCAACCTACGAACGCAGCCTCTAGAGTTCGCCCTCCTTCCCATCGTCGCAGCAGCAATAGCATCACCTCGACTCCCACACGCTAGACGATTCGAGACCATCGCGTCTCGATGCCACCATCTTTCCCTTGAGTTCGAATTCGAATCGAACGAGAATTGATTCGCTCGTTTATTAATTTTACCGATTTGGAATCGTTACTAAGTTGAAGAGGACGAGGCTTGATTTGGGTAAACGGCGAATCTGGTCGCCATTATTTTATTTGTTTTGAATTTAGGTTCGGCCATTGTTTGATTTTTTTTTATCAAGGAAGGAAATCTATTTTATTCGGCCATTTCGACATGTGTTCTAAAGGATGAAACGTGTTTAAATTTGTCGATTGTATGAGATTATATATACATTTAATTTAAATTCAAACTCAAATCGTCACGAATTTGTAGCTTAAAATCTTGACATCCTGTCGAGGCGTGCCGCCAGGCGTTTATAATGTTATACCCCTAACACGAACGCAACGGAAAAGGTTTCGAGTCCTAAATCGATCGTATGGAGAAGATAGCTTTCTGGACCCAGTTATTATATTAAATTTCAATATAGATTTCAGCGCGTTTACTTACCGTACGATCAAATGATAACTCCAAACTCTTCGAAATTTTAAATTCGATAATAATACAATATTGCAGATTCAATGGAACTGGTTTCGTCGAATTCAAAGACTGCGCCTCGGAAGGCAAATTTTAAATGTCAATTTAAACAATATATTTATAAAACTGAACAAAACTCTTTTAAATTCACTTTTAACATTTTTATTATCTTTAGTATTATAAATATAAATTTTCCAAACCTTTGAAATATTTTTAACCAGCTTAAAAACCAAGCTTCGCTATCTTAATCAATTTCCAATTATTAAATTCAATAATTTAATTGCCAAATAAACAATGATATTTGAAATTCAAGTTAAATTAATTTTCAAATATTTAAAATCAATTAAATATTTCAATTTCAAATATCCAAAAATTCTGGGTCATCACATTCCTTCCCCCTTAAAAGAATTTCGTCACCAAAATTACTGGTTAAGAATAATGATCCAGAATTCGTTAACTATTTCCTAAAGCCAAACAGTTCAAACAACTTTCCCAACACAATCTTTTTATTAATGACACACTATCACTCTTACTAACTTTTTTCAAACTCATCATAAGTTGCAAACAATATTACTCCCTCAACCATTCAAATTATAGTTCAAATTTAAATTTAAAACCAAAATTAAAATTAACAAAATTTTCTCACAATTTTTCTAACTCCCTAAATTTTTGAAAAATTTCGCCAGCATCTCCTTTGAGTGACTAGATCAGTACAACTACAAAATGCCACTACGGGCCCCCAAATTTCAAAAGAAAACAAAAACGCCAAGTGGTTAGATCAGAAATTCATCAAATTTCATACAGAAATTTCAACACATACCTCTATGTTGGCCTATTCAAATTTATCTTCGGAAATCGAAAACATCCATTTATCCTTTTCCTTTAGATACATGTACTTATCTTCCAATAGTATTTACTAGTACAGTCAAATTTATTTTACTCATCTCTTTACAAAATTTTCAATATTCATTTCATTCAAGCCCGTACGATGTCCGTATATCATCCATATGCAATACCAAATCTGATCGCTCACTCAATCACATAATTTCATTTCCGAATACTATCGTTCACCTGACTTCCTAGTGCGGACTCAGATCTGGTTTCTTGATCACAAACTGTCATTCTCCTTGCACAGCCGTAAATTATGATAGAGAATTTCCAGAATTAACCAAAAATCCATATCCAGAGTTCGCCGTTGAAAATCGAGTGAAAAATCCTAACTCGGATCGATATGACTATCTCGAAATCTGTCCTCGAATCTGGATCAAATCGCAATGCGAAATAAATAATATACATACATCCTACGTATTTATCTCAATTGATTTACTATATCAACTCTCTTTTATTCACATTTGATTTCTATACTCATATTCTCACTTATCCCATTTCACTCTTTATTCGTTCAAAAATTAACTTGGAATATTTTTCCAATACCAATTTTTATTTGAGAATTTCACCTTTTACCTTCCTTAAGTTTATTATAAATATTCTACATACTTTAATATTTATTTTTAATTCTGTAACGGCCTGATATTTTCAACCATTCGCATCCAAACATGCCGGAATTGAATTGCTCAAAATACCAGATTGTAAGTTTATATTTGGCAAAACTCAGCATATACAGTAATAAATAATCACAGATCACAGACATGGAGTAATAAATGCAGCGGAAACGAAAGATAGTAGTTCATGAAGCTACTATATACATAATAGAGTTAAATAAGATACAGTAGAAGTCTCGAATACAATAGTCAAATACAATATCAGAATACAACACTGGAATCAACTGAATATCCGAAAGCTGGCCAGATAGCTGGATCTCCAAGCGAAGCTCCAACAATAAAAGGTGAGTCTTGAAAACTGGTACACTCATTCTGACCCGAGCGTAAAGCAAAACACAAAACTGTAACAACCCGCATATTTGTCGATTTTATATTTAAATATTTTATTTAAATATTTTATCGATACTCGGAATTTAGTCCAAAAAGATACTTTTTGCATACGGTCGAATTAGGACTCGGGGCCACTCCCATTGAGTTTAAAATGACGTTTGCGACCTTTTTGAGTATAAGCTTCGATATGTTTGGAGAAAGTTGATTTTTGCTACTTTTTCACTTTGGGTTTGGGTTTGGATTCAGCCCTATGTTTAACTTATACTCAAATCTGAGCCACTCCTCCCCATTCATCCTCACTTTCTCCTCTTTTCAGTTCTAAAGCATCAATGGTGGGAGAGATGGGAAATTAAAACTCCAAAACCCTAGTTTTCTTTTGCAAATCAAACTCTAGCTTCAAACTAATAGAGGAACCCATTGGTAAGCTTCTCTTCTTCTTCTCCAACTCTTTCTCTCTTTGATTTCGGAAAATTCCTAAACCTAATTTGGGAAATGTTTCTCTTTTTAGCTTAGCATCAAGCTTCTTGAGTTGGATTTGAAGAGTGGTTGATTCCCCTTTTGCTTTCAAGATTCTTCTTCAATTGCTTGGGTTCAAAGGTGAGATTTTTATCTCACATCTTAGTCTATATTTATCTTAGATTGTTAGGTATGAACTCCTAACACATATTCTTGTGCAATTGCTTTTGGTTTGGATTGATTTGGTGAATATTCCAATTTTTAGTGTTTTGAGTTCAATTCTTTAAAAATCATAGCTTTGATGTTTTGATCATGTTTTGGTGTTGAACCGAAGAGCTTATATGACCGGGTAGTCGATTGGCGTAAACCTTAGTGTCGATGCTCGACCGATAGCAATATGGGAGAGTTTGGCATTCATTAGATTGGCTTGGGGTGTGCTGGCTACAGGTCCGGCCGACCGAACTCAGGGTCCGGTCGACCGACCTGCTACCCTGAGCACTTCCCAGCCTCTGTAGGAAGTGCAGGTTACAGGTCCGGCCGACCGAACTCAGGGTCCGGTCGACCGACCTGCTACCCCATGCATTTCTGTTTTTCTGGTCCGGTCGACCGAGCTCTGTAGCCGGCCGACCGACCTGTTGCTGTTTTGCCTATTTCGCCTATATTGCATGGTTTTCCAAATTTAATCGATTCGTGTTATTTCCCTATTTGTTGTTATCATTTGTTATTGACTTTGATGACTTATTTTCTTTGGGAATTCTTGGAATATCCATTTCGATGGATTCGGTATCGATTTCTTTGGATTTTATTCACGTTTTCGAATGTGAATCTTAGTGATTGATTGTTCTTACAATCTTCCTTGTGATTTGTCACTTTAAAAATATAAAGGTTTTCTATACTAGTAGTAAATATCAAAACTCTTTCTTCAAATGATTTCAACACTATTTTATTACAAAGCTCGTTTTCTTAAACCGTTTTCCAATCTATTAGTATATACAAGCCTTTACCTCACTCGTATGAGAAATCTAATTAAACGACTTAGTAAAACGAGTGGTATGAAACGCTTGCGTTTACTTCGTCGGTTAATTCTTGGACTTGTTCGATTGAATCTCTTGTGACAATTTTATAGTGGAGATATACAGTTTGTTTGTAAATATTTAAGTTAAGCAAGTGGTTATGGGACATGAAGCTAAACTCATATATTTACTAGCTTAGTGTAATTGACACTTCTCGTTGATCATGACGATCATCTTTGTGGTTTAGACTAGCAATGTGCGATGTCTCTTTGTCTGCGAGGGAGACTAAACCCCGTTTTGTGGAGTTTCGACTCAAATTGGTGGGGTGGCTCCCCATGGTCATCGGGTCGTTCGTGTGTCAAAAAATTAATGGCTAGCTACCATGAGATAGCTTCTCGTTCGTGTGATACATATGTTGGTGAGCTTTAATGCTCCCGTTTGTGTGATAGGCCTCCTCCCTTGTGATTTCTAGATTTCGTGTGTCGAATTCTGGAATTTCTTCTTCACCTATTTTTGTGATTTCTATTGACATGATTTATCAATTTTTGTGCATAGGTGAATTCGTGTGTCATTGACTGGATTTCTTGAGATGATTTCTAGAATTTGTGCTTCACCAATTTTCGTAATTTCCATTGATAAGTTTTATCAATATTTGTGCATTGGTGAATTTGTGTGTCATTGACTTTTGTGAATTGACATTGATATAATCGTCAATATTTATGGTTTGGTGAACGAAATATGGAGTATGACATTTCCTTTGATTCTTGTGTAGATTTGGTGATATTGATTAATCTCTTGTTGATTTTCAATTACTTATATATATCACAGCTTGGCATTGTGATTATAATGTGTTTAGTCGTATCTCTTATTCTATATCGTTTCATCTGATATTTATAGTTAGACTGATCCGTTTATTATTTTCTTATTAAGTAATACTCGGGTCAGACCGAGATGTTACAGGTGCTTCTGATTGACTTTACATCCGGGATTACCTCCTTGACTTTTGGTTAACTACTTAGATTAGTAGTTTTTGCTGTATACATTTGAGATATAGACTCCATAATGTATACTTATTCTTTTGTGTAATTCGTGTAACTATTCTTTTGTGATATTGTGAATCTTTTTTTAGACCACTACTCTGATGTACACTTCCTAGTGTAATATTCATATCTATTTCCGCCTTTGTGATATGAATTGTCTGTGACTGATTTATGTTATGTTTATTTCTATATTTTTTTCTGAAGATATTATAGCCACTGTGTAGTAGCTTTGAGTTTGTGTCGGTATGTCGGATTCCCCTCTTGATAAAGAAATGCATGTTATTCTAATTGATATATCGATGCTCGTGCAAAGCAATTACACGGATGGTCGCTCCTCAACAGCCTTATTCTCCGTGCTAGTTGACAGCATTCACCGTAATGTTCTTGGCTAGCGTGGGTATAGAGGTGGGGCGTCACAGCTTGGTATCAGAGCCAAACTTCGGAACAATGTAGAATAATTTAGCAAGGATCATGTCCTAAGTCTTTCTTAGGAGTCGTGCTTTAGGATTTTATTCGGGTCTTCATACCGTCCTATCCTATTTTCTTTTATGATCCCTTGTTTTATCTATCAAGATTGCTTGATATTTATTTTGAGAATAACTTTTCTCCTTCTTTCTTTTCTAAAGGAAGAGAAATGGTTAGTTCTAGCAGTCCTAGCGCTGGTCAATCCAGTAGCCCTTCTCTAGATGGCGCATTCATGTATGCCCAACAACTTTTGGATCTTGTAAAGAATCAAGAGTTTATCTATGCTTTGAGTAAGAACCCCGAAATGGCTCTACCTTTGAAACTTGAAGTTTCTTTTAGTCAGCTTGTGGATGTTACTCTTCTTCATGGAGAGGTTGGTAAAGGAAGTGTTTGTGATATTGAGACTTCCAAGAGGAGGCATATTAAGTTCAAGAGCCTTAATCCCAATAAGAGAGTGAAGCAAACTACTTTTGTATCAAAGACTCCAATCCCTAATCGTGGAGGATGTTACAATTGTAATTCTAAGGACCACTATGCAAAGGAGTGTCCGGAGCCACTCTTTTGTCGCTATTGCAAAAATGCAGGTCATCATATTTCTGTATGTCCCATACTTCAAAGCAAGAGGAGGGTGGAACAAGAAACTTCGGTAGCCAAGACTCCTACCCCAAGTCGTAAACAATGCTACAATTGTGGTTCCATGGACCATTATGTAATTAAGTGTCTGAAACCCCTCTATTGCCGCTATTGCAAAGGCTCGGGTCATTACTTATCTACATGTCCCAAACTCCCTTGCAAGAGGGAGGGAAAGTTGAAAGTCATGCAAGCCCCTTGTGACACTTCTCTTGGTCAAGGTATTTTACATTCAATCCTTGATGCTATTGTTTTATTTCGTGATCTTTCTATTTGAGTTCTTTTTTTGATATGGGTTCATCTCATTATTTTTATATCAAAAGAACTTGTCGATTCTTTTTCTTTGAATATTTTGGGCTTGATGTCTTCTTTGGGAATTGTGAATCCGGATGGTGGATCCGCAACACTCAACTTACTTTCTATTGATGTCGAAATTATTTTATGTGATTTTTCTTTCCGAGCCGATATTTTTACTTAGGCTTCGGAATCGATTTGTGTGGAAGGATTGGCTTAATCATTATGAAGCCATATACTTTGTCCCTAGTGGACTACTTATCTTCGACATTCTTAATCTTCTAAGAAGATTTCTATTTCTCGTTTGTGATTTCGATTCCAACTTGATGGCATCATTTTATTCTTTAAGCCCGCATGATGAGGAAAATGTTGTTTCTCTCATTCATGTAGTTTGAGAATTTTCCGGTAATTTTGAGTTTGTCTTAGGATCATTACCTAAGCAATATCTTGTGTGGTGTTAAGGTCTTTTCTGGTCGACCTTGCCACCGGTTTTCATTAGTTACGATTTGCGGAGGTTAGCATTCCCCTTACCGCATTCCACACTCGTTATGATTCTTGCGAATGACTTATTATGTCATTCAGTTTGTCCAGCTTATTTCATCCATTTTATAAATCGAGTATTCTATGAATATTTCTATGAGACCATTCTTGTATTGATTGGTTTTGGATGAAAATAGCAATTTAAAAATTTTACAGATCTTTTTCATAAGATTTATTTATAAGTATAGATGATTTTGTGATTGTATTGCCCATTTAGTGTTTTAAGAATTCTAATCGATACGCTTGATCAACGTTATCGATAGAAATTTCCTAAACGCTTTGATGAGACAGTCAGACACAATACATTGACTTGTAAAAATGTAAATTTTTCTAGAAAGATTATTACATAAAGATAAATGTAATTTTGAAAGTTTTAACTTTTAAGGAAAGAGGATTATTTAAAAGAAATTCTTTCTTTTCGATACTCTTATTCTTGTGATTCAAGGGAACCAAGACTTTATCTTTTGTACCAATGCTAATCGTATTGGTTTGGGTGCCGTTCTCTTGCAAAAGATAACGTGCTATCACTTGTGCTTCTAAATCATTAAAAGCCGATTGAGACTAGGTATGCCACTCATGGTCTAGTGCTCGCGCCTATTGTTTTCGTTTTTAGAATTTGGCATCATCATTTTTGGAGGAGAAATTTGTTCTCCTCCTCGATCATAAATCTTTGGAATATTTATTTTCTCATAAGGAACTTCATGTCGACTCGAGTTCCTGGCACCTTATGATCTTGATATTCTTTCTACCCCCGTTAAGTGTAATCGTGTCGCCGATGCTCTTAGCCGTAAACAACAAGCTGTTGTTTCTATGATGATATCTGAATGGAACGACCTCGAGATCTTATCCACTTGTGAGATTCGAGACTGCATATCCGATTTATGCTCATCATTTATTTTATGTAGCCTTGGGGCTCATCCTTCTCTTTTAGACCGCATTCTTGAAGCTCAAGGGCTAGATCCCGAATTGGCCCTTCTTGGCCAAAATATTAAGGATAAAATTGATATTGAAGGTTTGAAAGACTTTGATATCGATTCTCGTGGCGGCATTCGGAAATTTGGTAGATTTATCGTGCCAAATATTAGTGATCATCGTAAAGATATTTTAGAAGATTCACATCGTTCTAAATTTACCATTCATCCCGGAAGTAGTAAAATGTACGCGGATATGAAGCGGCTTTAATATTGGGAGGGAATGAAATCTGATATTGCTAACTTTGTCAAGCGTTGCATGACTTGCCAACTCGTTAAGGCCGAACATCAAAGGCCCGATGGGTTATTGCAACCTTTAGAGATTCCAATTTGGAAGTGGGACCAAATTTCCATGGATTTTATAGACGGCCTTCCCCGTTCTCGTTCGGGTCATGATAGTTTATGGGTGATTGTTGATAGGCTTACTAAATCCGCCCATTTTATTCCCGTTCGGTCCAGTCGAACCGTTCCTCTTTTGGCCAAACTCTTTATCAAAGAGATTGTTAAATTACATGGAGTTCCTACTTCTATTATTAGCGACCTGATCCATTGTTTACTAGTGGATTTTGGAAGAGTCTTCAAAAAGCTTTGGGAACGAAGCTTAATTTTAGCACCGCTTATCATCCCCAGTCCGATGGACAAACTGAGCGTGTGAATCAAACTCTTGAAGATCTTCTTCGTTCTTGTGTGCTTGATTTTGGTGGAAGTTGGAAAGATCATATTTCACTTGTTGAATTTTCCTATAATAATAGCTTCCAATCTAGTATTGGTATGGCACCTTTCTAGGCACTCTATGGAAGGCCATGCCGATCTCCTTCTTGTTGGCTTGAGACTGGTGAGAAGCTGGTTTTAGGTCCAGATTTTATTCGTAATTCCACAGAAAAGATTGAACTTATTCGACATAGGATGAAAGAAGCCCAAAGTAGACAAAAATCCTATGCCGATAACCGAAGAAGGAAGTTAGAATTTTCTGTGGGAGATCTTGTGTTCATTCGTGTTTCACCTATGAAGGGTGTTGTACGTTTCAGTCGATCGGGAAAGTTAGCGCCTCGATATATTGGGCCATTTCCTATCGTCGAACATATTGGTTCCGTGGCTTATCGCCTTTTATTACCGGCTCAATTTTCTGCTATCCATGACGTGTTTCACGTTTCTCAACTTCGGAAGTGTCTTCGAGATTCCGATTCTATTCTTGAGCCCGGTGTTGTGGAAGAAATTGAAGTTTCGCCTAATTTAACTTATGAGCAGCATCCTATTCGAATTATTGCTTCGGAGGTCAAACGACTTCGAAATAAAGATGTTCCGCTTGTGAAAGTTCAAAGGTCTTCAAATCCTAAGGATTGTTCTTGGGAGTCTAGAGAGTTCATCGAGCGAACACATCCGGACTTACTTTCTCGTGCTCTTTGAGGTGAACTTCTTATTTCAAACTTCTTTTGTGTTGAATATGCTTTTATGGTTGTTACTATATATCTTCTTCTTAAATATTGCGAGGACGCAATTTCTTTAAGGAGGGGAGTCTGTAACAACCCGCATATTTGTCGATTTTATATTTAAATATTTTATTTAAATATTTTATCGATACTCGGAATTTAGTCCAAAAAGCTACTTTTTGCATACGGTCGAATTAGGACTCGGGGCCACTCCCATTGAGTTTAAAATGACGTTTGCGACCTTTTTGAGTATAAGCTTCGATATGTTTGGAGAAAGTTGATTTTTGCTACTTTTTCACTTTGGGTTTGGGTTTGGATTCAGCCCTATGTTTAACTTATACTCAAATCTGAGCCACTCCTCCCCATTCACCCTCACTTTCTCCTCTTTTCAGTTCTAAAGCATCAATGGTGGGAGAGATGGGAAATTAAAACTCCAAAACCCTAGTTTTCTTTTGCAAATCAAACTCTAGCTTCAAACTAATAGAGGAACCCATTGGTAAGCTTCTCTTCTTCTTCTCCAACTCTTTCTCTCTTTGATTTCGGAAAATTCCTAAACCTAATTTGGGAAATGTTTCTCTTTTTAGCTTAGCATCAAGCTTCTTGAGTTGGATTTGAAGAGTGGTTGATTCCCCTTTTGCTTTCAAGATTCTTCTTCAATTGCTTGGGTTCAAAGGTGAGATTTTTATCTCACATCTTAGTCTATATTTATCTTAGATTGTTAGGTATGAACTCCTAACACATATTCTTGTGCAATTGCTTTTGGTTTGGATTGATTTGGTGAATATTCCAATTTTTAGTGTTTTGAGTTCAATTCTTTAAAAATCATAGCTTTGATGTTTTGATCATGTTTTGGTGTTGAACCGAAGAGCTTATATGACCGGGTAGTCGATTGGCGTAAACCTTAGTGCCGATGCTCGACCGATAGCAATATGGGAGAGTTTGGCATTCATTAGATTGGCTTGGGGTGTGCTGGCTACAGGTCCGGCCGACCGAACTCAGGGTCCGGTCGACCGACCTGCTACCCTGAGCACTTCCCAGCCTCTGTAGGAAGTGCAGGTTACAGGTCCGGCCGACCGAACTCAGGGTCCGGTCGACCAACCTGCTACCCCGTGCATTTCTGTTTTTCTGGTCCGGTCGACCGAGCTCTGTAGCCGGCCGACCGACCTGTTGCTGTTTTGCCTATTTCGCCTATATTGCATGGTTTTCCAAATTTAATCGATTCGTGTTATTTCCCTATTTGTTGTTATCATTTGTTATTGACTTTGATGACTTATTTTCTTCGGGAATTCTTGGAATATCCATTTCGATGGATTCGGTATCGATTTCTTTGGATTTTATTCACGTTTTCGAATGTGAATCTTAGTGATTGATTGTTCTTACAATCTTCCTTGTGATTTGTCACTTTAAAAATATAAAGGTTTTCTATACTAGTAGTAAATATCAAAACTCTTTCTTCAAATGATTTCAACACTATTTTATTACAAAGCTCGTTTTCTTAAACCGTTTTCCAATCTATTAGTATATACAAGCCTTTACCTCACTCGTATGAGAAATCTAATTAAACGACTTAGTAAAACGAGTGGTATGAAACGCTTGCGTTTACTTCGTCGGTTAATTCTTGGACTTGTTCGATTGAATCTCTTGTGACAATTTTATAGTGGAGATATACAGTTTGTTTGTAAATATTTAAGTTAAGCAAGTGGTTATGGGACATGAAGCTAAACTCATATATTTACTAGCTTAGTGTAATTGACACTTCTCGTTGATCATGACGATCATCTTTGTGGTTTAGACTAGCAATGTGCGATGTCTCTTTGTCTGCGAGGGAGACTAAACCCCGTTTTGTGGAGTTTCGACTCAAATTGGTGGGGTGGCTCCCCATGGTCATCGGGTCGTTCGTGTGTCAAAAAATTAATGGCTAGCTACCATGAGATAGCTTCTCGTTCGTGTGATACATATGTTGGTGAGCTTTAATGCTCCCGTTTGTGTGATAGGCCTCCCCCCTTGTGATTTCTGGATTTCGTGTGTCGAATTCTGGAATTTCTTCTTCACCTATTTTTGTGATTTCTATTGACATGATTTATCAATTTTTGTGCATAGGTGAATTCGTGTGTCATTGACTGGATTTCTTGAGATGATTTCTAGAATTTGTGCTTCACCAATTTTCGTGATTTCCATTGATAAGTTTTATCAATATTTGTGCATTGGTGAATTTGTGTGTCATTGACTTTTGTGAATTGACATTGATATAATCGTCAATATTTATGGTTTGATGAACGAAATATGGAGTATGACATTTCCTTTGATTCTTGTGTAGATTTGGTGATATTGATTAATCTCTTGTTGATTTTCAATTACTTATATATATATCACAGCTTGGCATTGTGATTATAATGTGTTTAGTCGTATCTCTTATTCTATATCGTTTCATCTGATATTTATAGTTAGACTGATCCGTTTATTATTTTCTTATTAAATAATACTCGGGTCAGACCGAGATGTTACAGGTGCTTCTGATTGACTTTACATCCGGGATTACCTCCTTGACTTTTGGTTAACTACTTAGATTAGTAGTTTTTGCTGTATACATTTGAGATATAGACTCCATAATGTACACTTATTCTTTTGTGTAGTTCGTGTAACTATTCTTTTGTGATATTGTGGATCTTTTTTTAGACCACTACTCTGATGTACACTTCCTAGTGTAATATTCATATCTATTTCCGCCTTTGTGATATGAATTGTCTGTGACTAATTTATGTTATGTTTATTTCTATATTTGTTTCTGAAGATATTATAGCCACTGTGTAGTAGCTTTGAGTTTGTGTCGGTATGTCGGATTCCCCTCTTGATAAAGAAATGCATGTTATACTAATTGATATATCGATGCTCGCGCAAAGCAATTACACGGATGGTCGCTCCTCAACAGCCTTATTCTCCGTGCTAGTTGACAGCATTCACCGTAATGTTCTTGGCTAGCGTGGGTATAGAGGTGGGGTGTCACAAAAACACTCAAGTCTGGATTAGCATACTTATATCAATAAATCCAACTCGAGCTAATAATAGCTGAAAATACAAGTAACTCAAAAAATGTTTGGGGTAACCATCCTTTAAGGATCCGATAAACTATCTACTATGTAGTAATACACGCTAAATAGAGAATGCCTACCAGTAGTATAAAGTATCAAAATAGCATTAAAGCCTTACCATTATCCCCCTTAACACATTTTATATAAGCATCATAGTCTATACAGCACTGTAAACTCCACCGTAAACTAGTGGGCTATCAGGGAGTACTCCATAGGTATAACACAAAACAAATCGCAGTGGTCGCGCATAGGGATACGAGTATGACAAAACACATGAGGAAATACCCAAGGTAGTGAAACTACCGTTTGCCTGATCCGGACTGGTGAGAACGCATCGCCGCAACGATCGCAACACCGTGAAACAACACTCCCAATTCAAGGGTGCGCACCAATCAAAAACAAGTAATGAGTAGTTTGCGAAGAAGTGTGCTCGCTAGAGGTGGCTAACCTCATTGGGCCGGCACGGCTCCTGTTTTAGTCATTTCAAATTTGACACAAGTGTCAAGGCTATCCATTATCATTCTCTTTCTTCAAATCCAGCAACGTTATCATTCCAACCACTTCATTCTAGATCACACTCCACGTATAATAGTTATTAAAGTGGTATTCGGTTTAGACAGAGAGTATGTCCATAACCGATTCCGGTTTCTTTAAAAACTTTCGTAATTATTACACCGATTGGTCGTTTAATAAATTTCAAAAACCAAATAAATTTTAATCTCACTTAGAATTTGAAAGCCAACATTTCATTTGTCTTTCTATATCAATTTCTATAATTTACGTTTCAAAACTTCCAAATTTACCATTTCAAAACTCTATAATTCAACTTCAATTTATATTTAGAACAATTCAAATATTGATTTAAATTCATATATAGGTTTCATTCCATAATCATTTAAATTAAGTTAATTTAACATTCAAAACAATTTAAATTCATTGATGGATTCATTCAGTAATCATTTAAATTAAGTAAATTTATCATTTCAAAATAATTTCAATTGAATTTCCAATTCATTAAATCAATCACTTAAGTTTACCTACAATATATCAAACTTATGAATTTCGTCAAATTAAATTCTTTAAATTACAAGTCTCATAATAATTTCCATCAATCACATTTTATTTCTTATTAAGGAAATTCGATTTCACTTATTTACTTATTTAATTTAAACAAATTTCAAAACTTAATTATTAAAGAAACTCAATTTCACTTATTAAAGAATTCAATTTCACTTATTAAAGAATTCAATTTTATTTAATTATTAAATAATTTCAAAACTTA
The DNA here is from genome assembly GCA_030765085.1 of Allium cepa. NCBI lineage: Eukaryota > Viridiplantae > Streptophyta > Magnoliopsida > Asparagales > Amaryllidaceae > Allium > Allium cepa. The sequence goes on from CM060928.1 coordinate 964,787,510, forward strand.
ATTTAATAATTTACTTAAATTTAAACAACATTTTTTCATCAAACACTTTGTTAATCATGATACTTTGGAAATCAAAATTTAGAAATCATAATGCTTGGAATCATAACACTTTCCACTTAGCTGTTTAAACATAAATAATAGTATATATAATAAAATAGTTTATAATTTAAAATAGTTTATATAAAAATAATTTATATTAAAATAGTTTATATGAAATAAATTTATAAAGTAACATATATAAATAGTTTTAATATAATTTTAAAAATACTTTATATAATAAAATAGCTTCCTCAAATTTCACTAATCGATTCAATTCGATTCAGATTCCAAAATTTAAATTTAATCAAATCTCAGATCATCCATTTTAAATTATTTCAGTTTCTCAATAAACCATTTCACATTATATCGATTTCAAATACAGATTTTTAACTACAAAATAAACCATTTCAATTTCAATATTTTCAAAGCTTTAAATATTCAAACATTTCAAAACAAGATTTGATAATTCCATATATATACCAAATTCACTTTACTATTATTTATTTTGAAATATTTACTTACTAAATTCATTATCATTTAAATAAAACCCCAAATTTCAAATGACTAAATATTTCTTCAATTCATTTAAACTTGAAATATTCCTTAAATCACCTTAAATCAAATCAAGTCATAAAAATCATATCCTTTCAAATTTCAAATTCCATAAGTTTCAGACCGATTTCTAATTAAATATATTTCTTAATTAAATACAATTTCAAATCAATTTCAAATCTATCTTCCTAACCTTAATTTATTAAAATCATTATCAACTCCATGTTAAAATATAAGTTAATAAATACATAACCATATTATATTTTAATAAAATCAAATTTTATAATTAAACTTATTTCATATTAAACAAATTATATATATATATATAGCTTAAAATTAGGAATTTAATTATATATAAAATAACAATTATATAATATCTAAAATTAATATTTATATAAAACCATTTATTTCCTTTAGAAAAAACATGGTAATCATTTCAAATTATTCATATATAGACCAACGGTGTCTGTATATAATTTTCTATCTTATGGTCAAGTGATACGGATATTTATCATTTCAATCCGCGATTTAAATATATACGGGTATATCTATATCATTTCAACCCGTGATCCCAAATTCAATTCAGTGAAAATCGCTTGGGTTTATCGTTTCGACCCATAACGATTTTCTCCAATTCTAAAGTCCGTTCGGGTATGTACCATTTCAACCCATAGTGAATTATATACTAATAGAGAATTTGTAGAGTGATAACATATATGATAACAGCGTAACTGGCATATAACATCAATATAAATAACAGATAATGGTGTTAGATGTCACAGGTGAACATATATGGACAATAGCATATATATAACAATGTAAATAACTAACAGCAGCATATTTAAATTATCGTTTCAATTGAAATTAAATTTAATAAATAAAAAAACTTTAATCGTAAGTGATTGCTCACCTTTCGAGGCTGGAGAAATAGACAATGAAATTGAGTTACGAGATGCAAGCATGACTTCCAAAGCAAAGCTAGAGTGGCACGATTTGGCGATCAAAGCTGATAAGATATGAATCGATGAGAATGAGTCAAATACGCTCGATGTAGATGGAATATATATATATATTTAAACTGTTGTTATTATAATTATTATTTTTCCAGAATCCAACATTCAATTTAAATTACATATTTAAAACAACATACACATATCCCATGCAAAAACAAATAAAACATATCCTTCCAAAGAAAAACCTAATGTAAAACTTACTATGGATTAAACGTATTATAACATTTAACCATGTAAATACTAGTACATAAAGCTTACCCACTTATTTATTTTTTCAAGCAACAGAGTAGTACAAATTTTATAAAAATATACATATCAACCAAAGCATATATAGTACTGTATCTTAAAAGTACACTTATAAAATATACATACTCTTATACAAAATACTGATATATAAAAGACTTTGATTCTATATGTACATACCTTTTAAACATCACTATTATATAAAAAGTATATAATATCCACCTTTCAAAATATAACAATGTTGGACAGGCTGGCCAAAACTTAGTAATATAGGACACATATTATAAATTTACACATTAATATTTAATAAACAAATAAAATACTCCTCAGAAAACAGCAAATATCACTTAACATTGATATGATGCGTACAGTTGTATGCAGGCTACTATTATAATGCAGGTTACTCTATGAATGCATACATTATATTTAATTAATTTCATAAACAAATAACTGAGTTAAAATATACATACTTGACCAATTATATATAGATTCATATGCATGAAGCTCCACACGTAGCCGGTTACAAAAACTAATAAATGACTAGAAATCTATACATAACAAACGTAATATATAAATCTTTATGAATATAGATATAACTAATATTCTATTTAAACTATAACATATAAATGCTCACATACCAACAGAAGAGCTCTGCAAGGAAGAAACAGGAGGAAGGCGGGTTATAGCCGAAATGAGGAGAGAAGGAAGCACGGTGGTCTTGGGTCGCCGAACAAAGTAGCAGGGTAAACAGGGTTTTCTGGTGCAAGGCGGAGGTGGTCTGGGTGCACGGTGTAGACTGGAGAGGCTTCGGCATGGGAAAGGTCGGCACTGAAAAGGGACGAGGTGGATGTGGCTGGTCTTGCGCGCGGAGGTTGCTCAGGAAGACGTGGGGAGGAGCTTCCGTTTGGGTAAGTGGTGATTTCGGCCTGCTTTTTGGTGAGGAGGTGGCCGCTCAAATGGTGAAGGGAAAAGGCGGAGGGTTGTTGACGAATGGCGAGAAGCATGCGAGGTGAAAGACGAGTTTGGTCGGCCTTAGGGTGGAGACGGCTGATGCTTGGTTGAGGCGGAATGGTGGCTGCGTTTGGGAAGAGGGGCGGATGGTGTTTGCTAGAATATGGAAGGGATGCAAGCAAGCTCTCAAAATAAAACATAAGTAAACATTATATAATCCACAGTTTCTCACAAATGAATAGGAGGTTAAACAAATAGTAGCAGGTCAGGAGAAATAAAAGGAAGGCAACTGGAATGATGAGGCTACAGGAATAAACGCACATACACTTTATTAATGAATAGATCAAAAATCAAAAAAAAATGAAACAACATTTGTATCGGAAATTTAAGATGGTGGGATATCAATGGTCACAGAATATTAGAGGTTTAATAACCAATGGCTTATTTATCTATAGCCGTTTGACAATTGAATAGGCATAGAAACCGGTACCGCGGTTACCGTTTTCATGGATTTCACAGCAAATTGGACTTCAAAACACAGAGTTGAAAATACCATAGAGATCAGCACAACGAGACGATCAAAACGATATACGGATATCAGTGGTACAATTTGAATTATAAAAATTCGAATTTTCCACTAGTGGAAAATGCAGCAAAAACGTAGAAAAATAAGATCGACGGAGCTAAAGAAGCCCGAATTTAAAAAAACGAAAATGACGTCTCAGTCAAGATGATTTAGAATTTTTATATATAAAAATATTTAGGTTTCGAAAACATTTTATTTTCATCAATTCCTAACTGATTAAATTAAAATAAAATTACACACGAAAATAAACTTTCATATTTTCGGTTGAAAATTTACCGGTTGCTATGTTTAACTAGACGCATTTCAAATAATAAATTTTTATTTCAAAATTTTATTATTTAAAATTTCACAAAAATTTAACTAATTAAATAGTAAAACAAATAAAATTATTAAAAATTATCGTGTCGTTACACTCTCCCCCACTCAAAACTTTTTGTCCCCGAAAAGGAAGTAGATAGGAGAATAGAAACAACCAGAAAGAAAATAGATTGAAAACAGAGCAAAACAATTAGTTTAAACCATATAAATTTCAATTTAAATTAATTTATATTCAACAATTGACATTAAATTCAAGATAATTCATTAAGTTGATTCAGTTTTAATTTGTTAATTAATTTCAGAACAAAATTTATTTTATTTATCTCATTTATTATTCAATTAACTTATTATTCTATTTATCTCAATTAACATTTTATAATTAAAATTAAGTGTATAACATTTATTTCAACCACTTAATTTTTATTTATAAAATTATTAATCATCATTTTACATTGTAAATTATTCAATTACATTTTCAACTTCTGAATGATTAAGGTAAGTTATATTGGAATGCAATTGAATATTATACAAGTAAAATTTCCTAAAAAAATACTTTAATTTTAAATATTTATTAAAAAGTTCGGCTTAATTTAAAATCATCCTTTAACATAATTTCAAGGATTAAATTTCCGATTAACTTCAAACCAATTTATAGATAAATATACGTATACTATATACAAATCAGATCTATAATATATATTATAAATCAAGTCCATCTTAAGAAGTTCAAATCAAATTCGTTTTTCAAAATAAAGAGCAGGAAAGCTATTGAATGGTCTCTCCACTTCGAAACTCGAAAATGAATGTCGATGATGCGCCGCCATCACCGAAATTATTTTCCAGTGACAAAATAGGATAACACTGATTAAAACATTTAAAATTCTTTGGAAACGGTTTCTATTCTAAAATACTTTAAGTAATATACATTTTAGAACTTTAAAACCAAAGTTTGAAATCACCGGGAATCAAATTTTCAAATTGTAATTTAAATTCATTTAAATTCTAAATCAATTTATAAACCATGTTTTGTAATTTCACTTATTCATATGTTGGTAACCAATGGTTTACAAAACAATAAATTAAAATCAAGTATTATCATTTTTGACAACCAATTCAGTTAACAATTCAATTTCAGAAATTATACTTATATACGAGATAATCATACAAAATTATTTCATTTGCCAAATTTGAAAACAATATTGTGTCAGTTTGCTATGCTCAAGTGATTTGGAAATCCTATCGATAGCGTTGATTAGCGAATCAATCGAAAACCCAAATCAACATCAACAACTCAAACAACACAATATATGTGTGTGTGTGCGCGCGTATATAACATTTTTAATATTAATACACAAATACATTTCCTCGCTCGACGATACAAGAATGGATTTCAAATTAAGGATAGAGATTCAATTTGATGGACTCAAAAAAAAGAGAATTTTTGGTTTGAAGATAGGTTCAAAACAAAGATATGATGATTAAATAATAAAATAGGAAGATAGATAAGTTTATATAAATTACGGACAACCTTAAACGGGTCGACCATGACTTCAAGAATAAGATCAATGCAGAATTTCAAGGCAAATCGATATCATATCTCAAGGGATAGAATTCAGGTATAGTAGGGGATAGATAGCATTGTTAACCGAGGATACAGAAATCTCCGGTAAAACAATGACTATTGTAAAGGAGTTTCATCCCTTGACAAGTCATATCGTAGAGCAATGGGATGCTCCGGAATTCAGAAGAATACGAGTAGTGAGGGACAAGAATGAAGTTTGGAACCGAAGGAACGTTCCAAAATTCAAAGGAGACCGAGTCAAAAGAGGAAATTCAAGCTTGAAAGAAAGTGATTCCATAACTAAATTTACTATTTATGCTAAGTTTTGCCTAGAGCCAAAGCTCTATACCAAATTGTAACGACCTGATATTTTCAACCATTCGGATCCAAACATGCCGGAATTGAATTGCTCAAAATACTAGATTGTAAGTTTATATTTAGCAAAACTCAACATATACAGTAATAAATAATCACAGATCACAGACATAGAGTAATAAATGCAGCGGAAACAAAAGATAGTAGTTCATGAAGCTACTATATACATAACAGAGTTAAATATGATACAATAGAAGTCTCGAATACAATAGTCAAATACAATATCAGAATACAACACTGGAATCAACTGAATATCTAAAATCTAGACAGATAGCTGGATCTCCAAGCGAAGCTCTAACTCCAAAGGTGAGTCTCGAAAACTGGTACGCTCAGTCTGACCCGAGCGTAAAGAAAAACACAAAACACTCGAGTCAGGATTAATATTCTTATACCAACAAATCCAACTCAAGCGAAATAACAGCTGAAAATACAAGTAACTCAAAAAATGTTTGGGATAACCATCCTTTAAGGATCCGTTAAACTATCTACTATGTAGTAATATACGCTAAATAGATAATGTCTGTCATCAGTAATATAAAGTATCAAAATAGCGTTAAGGCGTTACCATTATCCCCCTTAACACATTTTATATAAGCATCATAGTCTATACAACACTGTAAAGTCCACCGTAAACTAGTGGACTATCAGGGAGTACTCCATAGGTATAACACAAAACAAATCGTAGTGGTCGCACATAGGGATACGAGTATCACAAGGCACATGAGGCAATACCCAAGGTAGTGAAACTACCGTTTGCTTGATCCAGACTAGTGAGAACGCATCGCCGCAACGATCGCAACACCGCGAAACAACACTCCCAATTCAAGGGTGCGCACCATTCAAAAACAAGTAATGAGTAGTTTACGAAGAAGTGTGTTCGCTAGATGTGGCTAACCTCATTGGCCCGGCACGGCTCCTGTTTTAGTCATTTCAAATTTGACACAAGTGTCAAGGCTATCCATTATCGTTCTCTTTCTTCAAATCCAGCAACGTCGTCATTCCAACGACCTCATTATGGATCACACTCCACGTATAATAGTTACTAAAGTAGTATTCGGTTTAGACAGAGAGTATGTCCATAACTGATTCTGGTTTCTTTAATAATTTTCGTAATTATTACACCGATTAGTCGTTTAATAAATTTCAAAAACCAAATCAATTTCAATCTCACTTAGAATTTGAAAGCCAACATTTCATTTGTCTTTCTATATCAATTTCTATAATTTACGTTTCAAAACTTCCAAATTTACCATTTCAAAACTCTATAATTCAACTTCAATTTTTATTCAAAACAATTCATATATAGGTTTCATTCCATAATCATTTAAATTAAGTTAATTTAACATTCAAAACAATTTAAATTCATTGATGGATTCATTCATTAATCATTTAAAGTAAGTAAATTTATCATTTCAAAATAATTTCAATTGAACTTCCAATTCATTAAATCAATCACTTAAGTTTACCTACATTATATCAAACTTATGAATTAAATTAAATTAAATTCTTTAAATTACAAGTCTCATAATAATTTCCATCAATCACATTTTATTTCTTATTAAAGAATTTCAATTTCACTTATTTACTTATTTAATTTAAACAAATTCCAAAACTTAATTATTAAAGAAACTCAATTTTACTTATTAAAGAATTCAATTTTATTTAATTATTAAATAATTTCAAAACTTAATTGAATAATTTACTTAAATTTAAACAACATTCTTTCATCAAACACTTTGTTAATCATAATACTTTGGAAATCAAAATTTAGAAATCATAATGTTTGGAATCATAACACTTCCAACTTAACTTTTTAAATATAAATAATAGTATATATAATAAAATAGTTTATAATTTAAAATAGTTTATATAAAAATAATTCATATTAAAATATTTATATGGAATAAATTTATAAAGTAACATATAAAAATAGTTTTAATATAATTTTAAAAATACTTTATATAATAAAATAGCTTCCTCAAATTTCACAAATTGATTCAAATCGATTCAGATTCCAAAATTTTAAATTTAATCAAATCTCAAATCATCCATTTTAAATTATTTCAGTTTCTCAATAAACCATTTCACATTATATCGATTTCAAATACAGAATTTTAATCACAAAATAAACCATTTCAATTTCAATATTTTCAAAGCTTTAAATATTCAAACATTTCAAACAAGATTTGATAATTCCATATATATATATATATATATATATATATATATATCAAATTCACTTTACTATTATTTATTTTGAAATATTTACTTATTAAATTCATTATCATTTAAATAAAACCCCAAATTTCAAATGACTAAATATTTCTTCAATTCATTTAAACTTGAAATATTCATTAAATCACCTTAAACCAAATCAAGTTATAAAAATCATATCCTTTCAAATCTCAAATTCCATAAGTTTCAGATCGATTTCTAATTAAATATATTTCTTAATTAAATACAATTTCAAATCAATTTCAAATCTATCTTCCTAACCTTAATTTATTAAAATCATTATCAACTCCATGTTAAAATATAATTTAATAAATACATAACCATATTATATTTTAATAAAATCAAATTTTATAATTAAACTTATTTCATATTAAACAAATTATATATATAGCTTAGAATCAAGAATTTAACTATATATAAAAATAACAGTTATATAATATCTAAAATCATATTTATATAAAACCATATATTTTAAAAAAAACATGGTAATCATTTCAAATTATTTATATATTGACCAACGGTGTCTGTATATAATTTTCTATCTTATGGTCAAGTGATACAGATATTTATCATTTCAATCCGCGATTTAAATATATACGGGTATATCTATATCATTTCAACCCGTAATCCCAAATTCAATTCAATGAAAATCGCTTGAGTTTATCATTTCGATCCATAACGATTTTCTCCTATTCTAAAGTCCGTTCGGGTATGTATCGTTTCAACCCATAGTGAATTCTATACTAATAGGGAATTTGCAGAGTGATAATAGATATGATAACAACGTAACCGGCATATAACATCAATATAAATAACAGATAACGGCGTCAGATGTCACAGGTGAACATATATGGATAATAGTGTGTGTGTATATATATATATATATATATATATATAACAATGTAAACAACTAATAGCAGCATATTTAAATTGTCGTTCCAATTGAAATTAAATTTAATAAATAAAAGAACGTTAATCGTTAGTGATGGCTCACCTTTCGAGGCTAGAGGAATAAACAATGAAATTGAGTTATGAGATGCAAGCATGACTTTCAAAGCAAAGCTAGAGTGGCACGATTTGACGATCAAAGCTGATAAGATATGAATCGATGAGAATGAGTCAAATAAGCTCGATGTTATAAATGTTGACTTAATTTGATAAGATTCTTTAAGGTTCTTGCTTTTATGATAGAAAATTAATTTCGATGAAGCAAAAGACTCCCACAATAACAGACTAGTGGAATGTCCTTTTCAAAGGTTACGTGGAAATTAATAGCGATTATAATTTTCCAAATCACGTGGTAATGAGAACAGTGAAGCATAAATGGAGTGTGAATGGCTTCCCATTATATGTCAAAATTGCAGAAGCTTTGGCCACAATGTGTTTCAAAGGAAGTATGTATACCAGAGAATAATAAGCAGTCAACAGAAATAACGGTAATATAGATATAGACTCATCCACAACTTAAACAAACACAAACTGAAGCCAATGTCATAGTTTCAAATGAAAAGAATACAACACACCAAGTTGCCTGCCTCTCGGAAGTACAACAATGATCAGAATACAGCAGTTGAAACAAATATTACACAATCAAAGTCCGAGTCAAACTACAATACTGATAAATGCAATGAACAAAATAAACCCGATAAGGCATACAGCAAGGGAAATTGCGGTAATAGAAACCCTCTGAAAGTGTCATTTCAAAATGTTGAGGTTGAACTAGCAGCCAAGAGTTCTCTACCAACACAAGTCCAGAAGAAGTTTAAATGGAAGCTGAGAACTGCGTTGAAAACACAAACAATACAAGCAACAAGTCAGATGAATCAATTGCAGATAAGTACACAGGCTAAGGACAGAAAAATACAAGGAAAACCAGAATAGACGAAACTCCATTTGAATTCAAAGCTACACAATTAGAGGATGTGGTCGGAAACCCAGCATGGAGTAATTTAGTTCATAAGATTGAGAAGGAAAGTAGAAAAGTAGAAAATCAAAGAGAACTAGGCTAAATGGGGCTGCTCCTCTCCTAGAAAGTAGCAGCAAGTCTTCCTCATTTTAATCTATGGACTTGCTCATTTGGAATATAAGGGGATAAATTCCCCATCTAAACAGTGTGAGTCTGTACAAATAATAAGACAAAGTAAATCTTCAATCATAGCAATCTAGTGATAAACTGCAGAAAAGTAGAATAACGGTGGTCTGGGATCCATTAATTCGGACAAATAAAGTTATATAAGTCTGATCAGTGCATTATTTGTCTAGTACACAACAATGGAGGTTTAAGAATGATATGTACCTTTGTATATGCTCACAATCATGAAGATAAAAGGAAAACAGATCTGGGAATACATTACAAATGTGGCCAACCAAATAAACATCCCATGGATTGTTGTGGGTGATTTCGACACAGTACTATACAATCACAAGAGAACTAATAATGGAATTTATTCTATAGATGCAGGTTTTGAATTTATGAGTTGTATTTCCAGTGCTGAATTAATGGACCCAGCTTTAAAGGTAATTTTTATATTTGGTGAGAACTTCAGCATACATAGCAAAATAGATGGATGTTTCATTAATTATAAATGCTTTGAAAAAAAAATCCATCTTTAATTGTAGAATTCTCAAATCATTCTCTAAAGTGATCGTACCCTAATATTCATTAAGATGGTGACAACATAGATGAAAAGAAGAACACAACATTCAAATATAACAGTGCTTGGTGTTACAATCATCACTATAAACAGATTGTTGAGCAACAATTTAATCTGCAATTTTTTGGGAATCCGTTGTACAATTTTATGCAAAAGCTGCAAGCAATAAAAATTGTTAGTAACATCTCATTTGCGCAGAAATGTGACGATCAGGAAACACAATAACGAATTATATTCACAACTGTTTGAGCACCCCACCAATGAGATGGTTATTAAGCAGTATAAAGAAAGCTGCAGTCTACTAGCTGAAGTAGCTGGAAAATCATCAAAAATGAAATATAAATGGCGCACTCAAGGGGATAGATCAACACACACGAGGGAGGGAATGGTTGTTGGGGTTGGGGTGGGGGGGGGGGGGGGGGGGAGGGATCATTCTAAACTAGGAGAGCCAAGAGCAATCATTAACTTCAAACAAATTTTTGATGACCAAGGCAAAGCATTTATCTCCATGGATTCATTTCTCAAGGAAGTTACTAACTTTTATGAAACTTTATAATAAACTAAATTCAAACGGTTACTTTCCTAACATTATTTGTAAAAAATACTTGTATAACAAGCTCAGAGGGAATTGGCAAAACCATTTGAAATGGATGAATTAAAGTATGCTGTGTTTCAGATTGATGAAAATAGCATCCCAGGACAAAATGGCATCAACTCAACATTCTATAAATCGCATTGGGAGTTAATCGAGAATGAACTACTTGCAGCTATGCAGAGTATACAAACTTCAGGAAGATGATTTCTCACTTGAATCACACTTTCATTTACCCTGTTCCAAAAATATAGTGTTGTAACCACAACCTCAAACAAGAACAAACCAGTTTTAATCAAGGAATCAATAACAAAAAAACAGTAAGGACACAAAGCACTTAACATGGTTCAAGTGAGTGTTGGCTAGACACCACTCTACTCCACGGCCAAACCAGCCACAAGGGCTATGCAATCTCTTTATTAATTCTGAATTACAATTCTGTACATCAATGAAGTCTTGCTCCAAGAATCATCTCTCAACAGGAATACATAAGTTCTCTCTAGACTCTCTATAACATTTACAATTTGTGAGGAATAGAATAACACAGAGTAAAGTGGTAATAAGAGCCTTATATACATAGGGGTGAACAACTAATAATGCTCCTCTAGACTCGAGGACCAACTGTCATAATAGAAATTTTGTTATGCGGTCCAATAATAGCCAGCTGTGCCTTGAGCATTTTACCAATTATAACAATCATCCACCTTGGTAACATGCTTGAGATCAGCACCTTGAACTGGTTTTGTTTGGCAAATCAGCAGCTAAGTATGTTGAGTAAGCTCAGACAGTGCCTAAACTTGCTATAGGGAACATACTTTGTGAACATATTTGATGCATTATCTTTTGTTCCCACCTTCTTCACTTGAACTTCATTTCTTCCAATGACATCTCTAATAAAATGAAGTTTGATGTCTATATGTTTGGACCTCTCATGGATCATAGGATTCTTCATTAAGTGCATAGCACTTTGATTGTCACATAGCACAGTGATATCTTCTGAATTGTACCCCAATTCACCTGTGAAACCTCTCAACCATATGGCCTCTTTAATTGCCTCTATAGCAGCCATATATTCAGCCTCTGTGCTCGACAATGCCACTACCTTTTGAAGGTTGGATTTCCAACTGATGCATCCACCCAATGCTGTAAATGCATAGTCTGTCAAAGACCTTTTTGTGTCCAAACTTCCTGCATAATCTAAGTACACTATATGAAAAATCGTAGAGATCGGAAGTAACTTCGTAACAGAGTAAACAGTTCGTAAATCGGAGTTCGGGGGTGAAAGTTATAAATGAAAAGGTGAAGTGGGCTGAATTGACAGCGTCAGACGTATGAGGAAACATTCAGACGTCTGACGCTTCAGCAAATTTGCACCAGACCTATTCCAGAGAGTTGGGTCAGAAGTCTGAGTCTGTGTAGAATTTCTTCCAGAGGCTTAAGTCAAACGTCTGACCAAATGATCAGACGTTTGAGCCTGTAGAGAACTTTTTTCACATGGTTAAGTCAGACGTCTGACCAATTTGGACAGACGTCTGAGACGACTACCATCTGTTTTTCACACGTGTACTTGGCGTGAAGATTTGTGATATCTGCAAGGGAAATTTCGAAATATTGCTTAGGGTTTCTATTCTCCTATATAAGCTAGCTTCAGGTTACATATCTGTGCGTGCGTACAAGCAACTGCAAGAGATTAGCCTCTACAAATTAGGGTTTATCAAAACCTAATTTTCTTCAATTCTCTTCTCCACAAATCAATTTTTAATTAGAATTTTGATCATTGTATTCAATCTCTTGTATTCTTCTCATCAATATTAATAAAAGCTCTATCTTAAAGTGGATGTACACTAACACAACGTAGTGAAACCACTATAAATCGATGTACGGTTTATTTTTCATTATTGTTTTGATTTCTGAATTATTTGTTTGGAATTGTAATTACTTTTGCATTGATTGAGATTGGAATTGAGTTATTGATTGGTTGTTTTTACATTTCTTACCACGATCATGTCTTCCGATGTGCTTGTAGGGTTTCGATTTGAGTGGTCTCTAGTTGAAATCTCTTTCCACCATACATTATGTAAATGCATACAAATCAAAGAAAAAAAACAAAAATCACAAAATCAAGAAAGTACGTCTATTAAGAGATTATCGCATCCACATATTTAGACTTTACCTATGAGTTCTACCTTGTTTGCTGAGATCCTCTCAAATTTGCTAGTCCTTAATGTTACCATTCTTGAAAAATTGTGAAGAAACTTAATCTTCTGAATAGTTCTTAGGAAGCTTACATATGAAATCCTGTGCTCAACATACAGTTCAACACACTGTAACTGGATACTGTATTATTATATACATACCTAACACTATTAATTTTTACGATAAATTCACGAGTACTTTCAAAACTGAGATTAAGAAAATAAAATCAGGCACCTGGCATCACTTAGGGTAGGAAAAAAACAAGAAATAAATTGATCTGTATGACATATGCTGAACCTAACCTTTCCAACTCGCTATCTGCAAATTTCACCTATGATGGATTTGAAGCCTCGATGAAACAAGGCAAATTTTAGAACCAAAAAGGGCTTACTGCACATTAATTATGGTTAAAGAAACTACACAAAGGATGCAAGCAGTAATGACTAGTGGTTTTGTTTGATATGAATGATAATTCACTTGATTTGTTTTGATTGTATGTAATACTATTGACTGGAGCATATTAGATGACTTTTATTGAATACAAATGCTAACATTATTAAACATTAAGTATATTTAAATACTTAGTCATATAATTTAATGCTTAGTGACGTTCTTATTCTTTATCATTTTATAAAAATACTTATTAAGCATAAACTTTTGATTGTAGAATAACACGATTAAACGTAATCAACTATCAGTAGTTACAGTTTTTTTATTAACTATCGGTAGTTAATAGTTTTTATTGCAAACAAGTATTATCTAATAGAATATATCACAGCTTAATATGAGATCAAATTGATTTGGAGCTGCTTACATTTAAGTGTTTAAAGTGAACAGTAAGATGTATTATAAATTTGTGTAATGGATTTGATAATTTTAACTTTGTTTCTGCGCAATAACTTTAATATTTTTAACTTTGTGCTTCTATGAATCCCCTACTTAAACAGTATTTAAGATGCTCGAAGATATCATTTTAGAATGACATGTAATTTCTGAAATCATCAGGCCTTATAGAACAGGGACTATGAAAATGAAAATAATCATAGATTTGCTAGTTATTGCAAGTAATACTTTCATATGTGATATTTATTTTCTACCATATCATGCAGCTACTCGAATAATCATCACAAAGTGAACTTAATAGGAACAAAAAAAATTCTGATAACAATAATAAGAGTAATGCTTAATTTTAAACACGCTCATCTTAATATCTCGGGATCTAACCCAATAACTCTAGAAACACAATCTAAAGATCCTTGACTAGTATGAACAAGTTTAATTCATAAAAGGGTAAGATTATAAAATGTTTCCAACGAAACGCTTTTACAGTCATATGTAACGAAATAACGGGTTAGCATCAGTGCATCAACCCCATACCTTTTTTTTGAACAGGGCATAAGCCATGTTAAATATGTTAAAGAATATTGCAGGAGATTTCACAGTTTATTACTTATTATATTTTGTAGTTTTCCCTAAGTATAATATCTCCAATTGTATAATTACTTGGGTTTCAAGTAATGTAGATATAAATATGAGTCATGTATTGTTGAATTATTAATTAAGTCTAGTTTCTTCTTTTCTCTTCCCCTTTCTTCTATTTTATTTTGTTTTCTTCGTTAATTTCAACATGGTATGGGAGCTTGATTTGGTATTTCAACTTGGTATCAAAGCGTGTTTCGATTCTAATAAAATAATTTACGATTCAATTTCAATTTAGAAACTACAATTCACTTCATCAACCGCAATCAAAATTTATCAATGTTGTTCAGAGAGTGCATTCTAACGTCATCCCAATTTGAGGTTTGAAGATTTGAAACATGTCGGATGTATTACTCAAACCGTGCTTCTGCTACTTGCGAAACAATTTAATGTTTTATCAGTTTTCAGATTTTGGATTTCTTTCCTGATCGGTGTAAATCCCAATTGAAATTCCACTTTCAATCCAACGAGAATCTTCTTATTCTATTTTTTTTCTTTTCTCGGATTCCGACTCCGGATTTCTGATTGGACTTACGCTTCCAATCTCGATTGAAATTTCATTTTCAGTCCCATAGAAATTTCATTATTTCCATTTTTTTCTTTTCAAATTTTAACTTTGGATTTTCGATTCATTATTGTAGTCTTTAAGATGGTCTCTCTAACAGCACTTGGAATCGTTCTTTCGCAACATCGAATATTTTGGTGACAGATTTCTGATTTCATATTTTGATTGTGTTTGTTTTGACAAACTCTAGTTGCTACGCATTTTAAGTTTGACGGGTGGGGTTAAAAATGTTAAAGAATATTGCATGAGATTTCACAATTTATTATTTATTTATTGTATTTTGTAGTTTTCCCTTATTATAATATTTTCAGTTATATAATTATTTGGGTTCCAAGTAATCTAGATGTAATTACGAGTCATTATTGAACTATTAATTAAGTCATCAATAAAGATGTAGTTTTTAATAGCTATTTGTTTCTTCTTTTCTTTTCCTCTTTCTTCTTTTCTATTTTATTGTGTTTTCTTCATTAATTTCAACAAATCCAATACTTGCAAAACAATATTTATTTGTAATCACAAGTCAGAAAAATTAACAAGACATTTTCTAGATAAAAGAATTGAAAGAAACTTATTTTGGCCTACATGTATAACAAAGGTCAGTCTGATATTTTTAACTAGAAGCACATGGCATGGCATTGAATGTATAATGTAAAGCGAGCTAAAGACGGTTATCAGCTCACTGAAACAAGCAATAACAATCCACTTATGTTTCATAGGTTTGATTAAAAGCCAAGCATAAGTGCTAAAAGTTTGAAAATATGAATATCGAATACTTGTGAAACCAAGGGACTTTCTTTGAAAGTAAAGGAGAGATTGTTGTACACACTGGTTATTTTCAGCTTAACCAATTTTGCCACGTGTTCTAAGTCACAATTAAAAGTTTTCACCTCTTTTTATAACACCCGTTAATAACTAATCATTGTTAGCTCTTGTGAACCATGAAAACAGTTTCATCCTCTCCAATAAAAGGCATCAGGCACGAGTATTTTATAGTAACGTTTTAATTGGACATATTATTTATAAGCCTATTTAAAATCATATTTGTAATTAAGTGTAAAATATCATCTTAGTAGTCTATTAACTAGTGTTCACATTCATCCTCACAACTGCTAACAAATGTAAACTTCGACTGGAACCTACGTCCAATTTTAACACATCAGACTTGCATATGATAGATATGGTTTAGCTGCATTCTCCATAAGGTTACACAAAGGAATGACCATTTCATCTTCAGAGGCCCAAGTCCATTTAATAAGGTTGTCTGCTAATGTCCAAGTATGTTGTCTCTTCCTTAGCCGCCTACCTCATCTAACTTTCATAGTGAAACCTCTGGTGGAACTAAATTTTAGAGCATTAGTGTTGTTTGAATTGGAAAATTAGTATCTCTTATATCAAATACTAATGTAGCAACTTTACATTGTCAAATAGAAGTATAATAACAACAGAAATAAGTAACAAATATTTAAATTTAAAAGCACTCAAGATGTTATTTGATAGGGTAATGACAATTATGATAGCTACTGACCAACGAGTTACAAGTACAACAAAGTGCATTTCCTACAACATTCCATTATTATTTTTCCCTTGCAACTAGCAACGAGTTCCATAATATGTGGCAGAGATGAGTAATTTATGTCTGAAAGCATGGCACTTAAATTATAATACTAGTCTCTGCCACTTTCGCTATATCCCTAGCATATTGCAATCCATATCTCTAAAATACATGCACACACATTTCAATCACTTAAACAACTAAAGATGCATTTGTGTATCATCCATCCAAAGTAGGTTTCATGTTTCCAACATTTTATTTAATTTCTTTATCAGCATTTCCTTGCATAATTAAGGATAATGACACTATTTTCTTGCTCAACTTACCAAATTTCAAACAAAATCAATTGAACAGATGTTAAATCCCTAATTAACCAAATGTCACAAAAGCAAAGACAGACCGTACCAATTCAATTCAAAATTCAAAAACATCGTATAAACAAAAAACTTACCCCTGACAGGTCTTTTTATCATGAAAAACATTGACGGCCTTGTGAGCTTCCTCTCTAGTCGGACATATTAGAAAAATAACAACTTGCATTATGCACCAGAAAATTAAAATCTCGAGCTAAACTGAAACCACCAAAAGGTATTGAACCCAAGTTAAAACCAACCTCACGACGTCTTGATTGCCTTATCTTTAATAATGCTGACCACCTCAACTCTCAAGAATTTGTCGAATATAGAAATCAGTTGATGTTCGGTCATTTGCTTCGGACTAGACCAATGAAAAGCTTTGCGCCTAGAATATCCAAATTGATTAGAAAGAATCGATTAAAATAGAAAATATGGGGAGAAATTCAGCGGAGAATAGAGTAGGATCAAAATATATCTGAGGAAGATGAGGTTTAGTCTTAATTAAACTGCAAAAGTGGGGAGAGATTCTGGAGAGAGGAGAATCATATCGAAATATAAGAGAGTAAGACATGGTTTTGTCCTGACAAAATATATATTAGATTTTGTCTGCAGAAATTATTAGCAAATATCTAACAGTCGTTTTGATGATATGCATTTTCAACCATGGCACCGTGTCAATGTCTCCATCCATCTTTAATTTTTAATGTTAATAAACAGAATTTTTTATGCATGATTCACCAATGCGCCTCCAATTTCAACTGTTTATGTTGTGTTAAAGATACCCTCAAACTGATTTTATCGTATACAAAACCTTAAGAATTCATGTGATCAATTTCAATCATTTGAGAAAAGACAAAAATGATGACGAAAAACACATCAACAACAAAACTAAATAGTATAGTATCATTTCAAATGAGATGTACAACATTAACATATGAGTCTTGATTAGATAAATAATCACTAATTTATCTTTCAAACACCACAATATCTCCAGAAGTACCAGCAAATTTTCAATTGTGTCAATTGGCCCATTAGCTCAGTTGGTTAGAGCGTCGTGCTAATAACGCGAAGGTCGCAGGTTCGAGACCTGCATGGGCCATATTTTTTCTACCTTAAATGATTCCCAATAAATATATTTTTATGTTTTATTACAATCCCCATTACAATGCATATGTTTTTTTTTCCAACATCTTTTCCGTCTTTCGATTACTCATACGCACATTCATCAATTTTGTTCGAAGTATTGTATCGCCAATGAGAATGATAATGTCAACAAACTTCGTGCTTCAAGGATCTTTGTATACATTGTTCTAAACAATAATTCAACCCTATCGAGTACTTCATGCTTCAAGGATCTTTGTATAGATTATTTTAACCAATAATTCAACCTTATCAAGTACAAACTGATTATACAATTACTGACTTTGGGAATCAATGAGGAATATTTATAGGTTGTATCATTTTGATCCGACCAGCAACACTAAGTTCATGTCAATGGTTAACGGTGAAGAAAGGGAAACAAAGTTAGAATTTAGGAAAAGAATTGTTTTGAAATCCGAGGATCTGGTATACATTTACAATGGTCCTGAACTGTCCATTCCCAAAATGAATATGTTCAAAGGCCGGATCTACTAACCCGTAATAGTTCGCTCAACGGATCTATCTGTTACCCGGCTTGTTGATTCGCTCTACAACGGTCCTAGCTTTCAAAACAGGACCCCCACTCTTAGCGATGGTGTGTATGTGCTAAATGCAAATTGTGTCCTAAAAGCATCCAATTGCACCCCAAACGCTTATTCACCCACCTATGCACGTGCATGTGCAGTGCACCACACTTTGCCTTTGCTCTCCCATGGCTTTGGTCTCTTTTTTAATCAAAGACAACTCTTTATAATTTATTTTATATTAGCATACTCCTTTACTTTTTGCAATGTATGACAAATGCAAAATCTTAAAACTTCATATCAAAAAACCCAACCCCATTCTGTTTTGAAAACATTCATCTTTCCCCCCTTATTTTCACATTTAGATATAGATTCATACTTGCAATCAAAAAATAATCCGAATTTTTTAGTATTTTTAATGAAAATATAATTAACATGTCTTAATCTATCATGTCATGAATTAACAAGGACAAACCAGACAATTGACGTATAAAAAATCATCAAACAATTCAAACGAACATAATTTCACATTTTTTAACCATGATTCATACCCTAAATGAAAATCAAATGAACTTCAACCCTGAACAAGAGAAGATATTGGACCTTTGTACTAAATTTACATGTATACAATTTTTTTATACAACATGACACGTTGTAATAAAATAAAAGGGAGAAGATAGCTTTGTAAAAATTTAGGATAATAGTAAGTAATGCATGTGTGTGCGCGCATTCGTGTTCTTTTTCCTATTTAGATACGAATAAAAGGATATTGCCATTTATAAGACAAAATAGATTTAAAATAGTTGCATGGCATGATTATTATTAGATGTTAAAACAAATTTAAGATGGTCTAACTAAAAACTAGGGATATGAAAAAGAAATGCATATATAATTTCTTTTGAGACACTAATCAATGGACGTTGTTTTTTGTAAGACATAATAGTTGTAGATAGTTACTTGTCTGTATCAAGTTGAAAATAAAATATAAAATATGTATACAGAATGTTTAGCTCCAACGTAGATTTCGCCTAAGTTTAGAGATGAAATATTGTAAGTGACCTAGCTAGAATTTGACAAAAGATGGCACACATATAGAATGTGTAGCTCCAATGTAGCTTTCATCTAAGTTTAGAGGTGAAGTATTTTAAGTGACCTAGCGAGTGCTGCATTAACAACTACAGTGCGGACTATTTGGAATGGAAAAAGTATAGGTAAGTCTAAAGACCTAGCATTAAACAAGCTATTTGTACATGTCAGCAAGTTAACAATAATAACACATAAAAAGAAACTGATTAATGAAGATAATATCAGCAACTTGAGCGACATTACAATCAACTTCACAACCGTAGAGATATCCGTGTGCTACTTTGTATTATGTTATAATTCTATTTGTTCAAGTAATAAGATTACCAGGTTTTTTCTAAAAATGAATACCTAGAGATCATTTATTAGCTTCTGAAGGTGCTCTGTTGGCAGTCCAGCTATTTGGCCTACCAAAATACTACTGTTAAAGCTACAAAGAAACTGCCAACAATATAAGTCCGAATTGCCTATATTCTATGTTTTACTGGTGGGATTGGCATTGTATTGCTAGTTTAAGAAAGAATAAACTACCAGCAGCACAAGTTACCATATGAACAAAAAGAAGTATGCACAACATGACTCACTGGTTCTTTGTAGAATAAAGCAGGGAAGGCAAGATGGTCGTATCAAACTTTAAGGTAAGAGCAAGTAATGCATATATATGTTTTATTTTGAGATATAAATAAAGGATATTTCCTTTTCTAAGATAGAAAGCTTTCAAACAGCTGCATGGCATGACTTATTCAGATGTCAAACAGAATTAAGCTGCTCTTATTAAAATTAGGGATAGGAAAAAGTAATGCATATATGCTTCTTTTGAGACATCAATCAAAGGATACCACTCTTTAGAAGATAAAAAATTGTAATGTAGTTACTCGTACGAGACACTGGGTATCAAGTCAATTGAAAATAAAATAACAAATACGCATAATATAGCTTTTTTTTAGATGTATAATAAATCCAACATGTCATGTTACACATACAGGATAGCTACCTTTAATGGTGCTTTCATATTATCTAAGTTCATTTAGAGATTAAAAAAAACATTTGATGACCGGACGAACACTACCGTGTAATGTGATGGTGTGCGATTTCTTTTGAGATAATGAAGATTATTTTTTACTAGAAACATATAAGAATAGATGTAAAATATTACCATACAAGACTCTGGCCGTCAAGTAAATAAAAATAAAATATAACTTTGTAAAACTCCTTTCTTGTGTAATGCTACTTTTTACAGATGTCGGTGTCTTCCAGAGGATCTAACCCAAGTCACCTGCTTGGGAAATGAAAATACTCACCACTTTAATACAACTTCGTTTGTTAATCAAAATAAAATGGAAATAGTTATTATATTATATAATTATTAATAGAAACAATAACTGCATATTAACATGTTACTCGTCATGAAATATTTTATAATTAAAGAACTTTGACAAACATAAAAATATGTTCATTTCCCCTGTAAATCAAAATCGGCTTGTTTGCATGACGGATGGAAATACTAATCCTATGACAACTTTATTGTTAAATGTCTATACATATATCTATAATCAGGTAGTGGAATCATTTCCATATTAAGGGATATCAAATCTCGATGGAAGCATTATGAAAATGCACGTTGCTAAAGATCAAAACTTGAAAGAAACATTAAAGAAAGCCAATCATTGTCGTTGTAGTATAGTGGTGAGTATTCCCGCCTGTCACGCGGGTGACCCGGGTTCGATCCCCGGCAACGGCGTTTGTTTGTTTTTTTTTTGGTGAAGAGAGTATCGGTTGAAGTTGAACTTTATCCACCTTCGTGAATTGTTACTTTTCACTCATATTCATAAATTTCATCCTTACAACATTTACAAACATCTGCAATTAGCTTATTTCAACTTCAACCACCTTCGTGATTGTTACTTTTCACTCATATTCATAAATTTCATCCTTACAACATTTACAAACATCTGCAATTAGCTTATTTCTCTAGAATTGTTGTCTTATCTACGCTTCATTATGTTTGAATAAATTTGATTCTCATTTTTGTACGTCATCGAGACATACAAGCACACTAGCATTCACAAACCATACAAGCCTGCTGTAGTAGTTTCTGTATTAGATGGAGTATAAACTTGTTTTCATAGCATGGTCGAATTCAACAATACAGTCCCTTATTGAATGTGTATCCAGGAAAATATTACCGAGTTTGACTGTCTACACACACACACTCTAACATAATGCGAAAAAAGCAGTGTTTGAAAACGTGATAATCATGATTAAACCAGTTCCAATTTGTGTATCTCATCTAATTATGTATCAAAATCATTTGCTTCCAAGCAACTAGCTAACTAAAGTTATATCTATAGTCGCCTTTCTCAATTTCTACCAAAAAACAACAATTTTGCACTTAAGCTATTATGGACAAATATAAATATTATAATTCAATTCCCTAAATTTATACCAACAATGTGTGGTAGGTCTTATGAATCAGTATCAACTAACTACAAACTTCAATCAACATATTTGAACTTGCAAATTAGAAAACTAACTTTTCTAGCACCAAATGATTTCCTCACAAAACTAAATGCTTCTTGAGGCAACATCACCGATCATACAACGTTAAAAAAAACAAACCATCAAAGTCAACACGAAACCCATAACAAAATACAGAACTCACTCGCAGGAAATTAGAGATGGCCCAAGCAATTCAGCTGAATCAGCAGAAGAATCCTTGCCTTGACCTTCGCCCAGTAACTATAACAGTTTCCAAAATCCTTTGTCACAGTTTAAGACGTCGGATTGGTTTAGGGATTTCGGCAGCTTTTCTCCAACGGGTACTGGCATCTTCCATTTACCTTTCCGCATCCGATTAAGGATTCGACTTGAAGTGGGGATGAGAAATTGCTAGGGTTAGGGGTCCAGGAAAATCAGGATGAAAATGGCGGGAATTCAGAAGCATTGGGGAAGTGCGGTGATTGGATGATGGCCCAAAAATGTTGTGAGGCCCAAAATATAATAGCATGTGTATGTGACCATTATATTCGTTACTGTAACCTTTTGGCATTTGACGGGTTTTTGATGGCTTTGTTCACGAGGGATGTCGCACTTGCTGCACAAAGCTTCGCATGGCTAAACCAAGTCAAGAAAAGAAAAGCAACTATATCACAGCCCTTGTGTCAGATAAAGAAATCATTCAGATGTTCGTTACGAAATAAGTGTAATGTTAGAAGAAGACTACGTGAAAAATGATCGGACAACCGTTAAAGTTTTGTCGATCCCAACACTTTAGTTAATTTTTATGACTTGAAAACTCGTGTCATATAGCTTTGTATTTTAATTTAAGCATGTATATGGGTATGCCAATCCAAATCTAACATTCTTTTAATTTTCTTTTTTGTCTAAGATAAATAACGCTAGAGTTCATCAGTTAACCGTCATAAATGAAAATACAAAACATTATTTGCTGAAATAAATGAATAAATAAATTGTTATGGCAATATCAACAACCTTTGTTTACTATTAAAAAAACAAAACTAGAAATGTAATGAAATAACAAATCATTAAACGAAAATTCTCAATGATTGCATTTTCCCGCCTCATTTGACTATGTTTGTTTCATGTCCGCCCTTGACTCGGGTTTCTTCGTCAACCTCAAATAACGAGTAATTTGCGAGGACCTATGAATGCATTGTGCAATCAAATATTCGTCAATAATGTGGAAAATCCTGAAAATGGAACAGTAAAAAACGTAGAGATTTAGATTGGCTCAATCTTTGAGGGATCTACGTCCATTATGAATTGATGTTTTACTGCTTTAGAGCTTCAAATTTTACAACGGCTCTATAGGGTTTGTAATACTATTCAATTTCTCATAATTTGTTTCTTTCCCGATTGAGGAGAAAGAATTTTAAAGAATTTTATAGAACGGTTAATGTAACGACCTGTATTTTTAACGATAGATATTCAAATTATTGATTTAAATATAGAATCGTTAATTAATTGACAATCCAAAAAAAAATGATTTTCCGCATACAGTTGAACTAGGACTCGAGACCACTTCCGTTGAGTCCGGATTGACGTTGCGAATTAGGATGAATACAAACATCGCTATATTTTGAGATAAGACGATCTGATGGCCAAAACGATTTCGAAATACGCAAAATTATCATCCTGAAGCGTTGTCTAGAGTAGTTGTGAAATTTATATAATTAAGACCGGAAAAATGAGATAATATACGCAAATGAGTTTCGTTGCGATCGGATGCGCCATGTGATCCTCCGAGCTCGAAATGTACGGCGATTTATGTGAGAAATCAAATAAATCGAATATTATATTAATATATTACAAACCCTCACTTAACCTTCTTTCTCACGTTCATTTTATTATTCCATTAATTCATCCAAAAATTGGTCGGACTCTCTAATCCCATTCAAATATCAAAATTCAGCGATTCACTCCATTAAAAATCATGAAACCAACTCCGTTGAGCTCGTATCGAAGAGAGCTTCGAACCCATATGGATATTGAAGGGTGCGACACCGACTGGGAAGATCGACCTAGTGTGGATGGTGACTAGGGTTAGACTTCATCAGCAATTGAAGAGGCGATAGGCAAATCAGAGGACACCGTCGTGTTTCTCTTGTCGAATAGCACCTCTCTATGTCAACGGTTCTAGGTACGGCCTTAATTGTGAAATGCCACATTTCCTGTAGCCGCATGACCTCATCAGGTTGTGAATTACATCTCTTGGTCAAGCATTAAGAAGTGGATGCCATCGTGGAGAGATCGTGTAGTGTGATGCGTGGGCGAAGACGGCACGACATTTCGTCGAGAAATGAAGGAGAATGGCAGGAGAGAAGGTTTACAGGTTTGGGTTGACATGCACAAACATACATGTATAGGAAATTGTCAAATTGGGGAAGAAGGATTTAGTGTTAATTAAGGTAATATCTTTTAATTAAGTTAATTGATTATTTAGTTAATCTCAAATCTTATAAAACTCATATCTTTTATGTACAAGGTCCATTTCGGATGCGGTTTTTTGCGTTGCACTCATGATGGAGGGCTTTACGACTTAACATTAGTTTGGTCAGCTTTTGTTGAGGTGAGTGATATTGTCTCTTAGGATACTATGATTGTTGGAATAGCACAAAAAGGGTATTTTGAAATGATTTCCAATTTTAAAATGTGATTTAATTATATATAACACCTATTTGGTTTTTATAAAAGAGATTAAAAGTACTTTAAAATGGTTTTAAATCAAATATCACATTTTTTCATTGACGTGCTATTTTAGAAAATTGCTAATTTTAGGTTGTCTTTAATATAAATCCCTCGTTGGTTGATATAAATGCATTATACACTCATATTATATTGGATGTATGTATGCTTGTTGGTTGGATGTATGCTTGTTCAATTGTTTTGGTTGTAAACACCGGTTTATTGGCGATCTAGCGTTGAGAATATTATGTGCGTTAGGGTTTTGTGCCTGTTGATTGGAAACCAAAACGAAAGAGATAAGTTATAGAAGAGTACTGAAATGCGTGCTAACTGACCTGAAGATGGAAGACGATGGACTGGGACGGACTTCGGACATCTGGATGGATGCTAGTAATTTTCATTTGGTTCGTACTTATCCATTTTTGGTTATGTACATGATCAGAGTTGTTGGTGTTGACCACTGTAGAGTGGTCGATCCCCATCACTGTTGATAATGGTCGATTTGGTCGATCTTTAGCCTGGATGGTGAAGAGGCTTGAGCGTGGTAGGATTGTCTGTTCGTGCGGTCAACTCTGGGTCTGGATGTTATTGCTCTACGATGAGTGACTCCGGTGATCCCAACAAAGTGACATTTCGACATGATAGTTTCAAGACTTCAGATGGTAGCTCGCTGGTGCATGGAGTTAGATTCAGAGGTTGGAGGCTTGATGTCAGAAGTAGTCGTGATTGTTTTCCACATGGGTAGGTTCTTTTAGGGTGGCCCATGAATAGAATGTTGAATGGTTCTATCATGGAAATTGGTGAAGCAATGAAGAGCTTGGATACACATGTTAAGGGATCGTCGGTACTTGAAGTGTTTATGTTGTACCCAGACAGAGCAGGGGTATTGTGGGGACACCTATAGGTTCTCTGTTCGGTTACCCCGAGTCGGTTGATTGGATCCTTATAACCTAGACCGGTTAATTGGGTCTAGTATCCAACTTTGAGCTGGGAGGCACGTATCTAGCTTCGGGCTACGAGATACGCGAGTACAACTGAAAATAGAGATTTATCCACCCTAGGCAGTTGAAAGGTCATACGAGTTATCGTACATCTAAAGCACGCTAAGTGACAGTTAGTATTGTTTGATGGATGTTATGTTTGTTCCGGTTGCTTCACTAGCCACCTATCACTCTAGTGATATCACATGATGTAGGTATTATGGATAGGGATACCTAGGTACCCCGATACTGTACTTGGTATGGAGTACTCCTTATGATATTGGTAAAGTAGCATATTATTATAATGACCCTAATTTTAATAAACATTATTTAGGACATTTGATTAGATAAACTAAATGAAATAATGTAGAGTTAAGGGATGTATAAGCAAAAGAGAATTAAAAATAAGCAAGTAGGAGGAAATGGTAAGGATAAAACGGGAACATCCTTCATTCTAATACCATAAACCCTTCCATTTTCATTCCTTGTTCATTTTAACATTCACAAACAAAATTAAAAATCTATGGGAGCTCGATCAGCCACCATTAAGGAGATTCAAGAAGAAGAAAAGCTAGGATTCAAGTAGAAAACATAAGAAAATCAATCAAAGGGAATATCTCAAATTTCTTAACACTAAGCTAAGATGAATAATTTGATTTACATCTCACTTTTGAAAATGATCTCGGTTTCATGGTTTGATCCGAACTATTTTGCAAATAATATGTCATATTATGTTAATTTAAATGGATATATACGCTTGTTGATGATTTATATGAAATCATATGGATTTATGATATGTTTAAATAAGAGAACCTATTAAATGAATCCAAACGAGTTGCATTTTTGATATATGATCAAAAACATTATTTTAAAGTAGATTTCAAGTTTCATGATTTTCGAAGCAATTAGGGATTTATTATGAATTTTCTATAAGAGAAAATAGTTGGTATTGGGTTTAAATTATTTAAGGTAATTATATAATGATTTTGGGTATGAAATTTATACATGATACAAAACACATTAAAAGTGAATCATTGTGATTTTTGGAAAATTTTCCTATGTATTTTACTATGTATAAAGTTATTTAAGTTAACTGACTTAAATGTTTTATATGTATTAGCTTATTTGCTTAAAAAGTTTTAAATTGTTAATTTTGAGTTCGGCAGCCTTTTTCAAAAGAATTGGCAACCAATCCTATTTTGACGAATTAGGCAAGTTAGATGAAAAAGAATTACTTTGAAAGGCATAAAACTAGTTTTTTTCGATTTACAACTTTGCCACTTTCATTACTTGCTTTCGTCCACATGCCCAAAAGGCCTTTCGCATCCATTCGAAACAAATGTACATGGTATCAACCAATTGAAATGAAGCGTATTGGAGAAAGGTGAAAGGGACCGTGTCGAAGGCATGCTTTCGAAGGGGTTGCTTTTAACTTGTCTTTGTTTTTAAAAAGAGGCTTTCGAACAAGTTTCCGCTTGCTTTTGTTCTAGAAATGAGCTTTCGAAAGAGTTGCCGCTTACTTTTGTTTTAAAAGAAGATTTCGAAAGAATAGTCGCGTTTGAAGCTATTATATACCCATGCTGCCGTATTCATAGCTCTCAAATTAGTTAAGATCATTTTTCTTTATAGCCTTAACAATGTATTTGAAAGGGGTGCTTTCGCCTTTTTGTAACATTCCCCTACTTGGAGACCCAAAACTAATGGTTATGGATGATGCAGTCATCCATAGTTATTAGTCTTTGACGACCAAATACGGCGGTGCTAGATTCATTGATACACGGATCATAAGACAATGGAGAAAATTTAACAATTCAAAAACATATTTACACATTCCATTCAAAACATTTCATGTTCATCGCATAATCCCAAAACATTAACCACGTTCAACAAAATATAACTATTACACATATACCAAGAGTGACATATGACGATGCCCCCTTGGTTGATCAGAGTATATAATAAGGCTAATAAATCTGCCTTTGCATCCAAATACACAGCGAAAAAAGATAACTCTAAATAACTAACTGCCTCCTGCATGCCTTCGGAAGCTTTATTTGTCTAAGAGGAGAACCTGAAAACTTTAAATCTTAAACTACTCAAAATCAATTGAGTACCTGAGAGTTTAAGTGGAAAACAAAAACTTCGAGTCAGACATAAAGCCTGATATGAATGATAATCTAACATCTCAATCCTTCTAGATATCTAGTGAAAATCATTTTCCTAAATAATATCGCCACTATTTCTCTAAAACCTTTGAAAATCATTTTCAAACTCAAAAGGAATTAAGTTTTCAAATTCCAAATCCTTTCAACTCATATTCAAACATTACTCTGGAATTTTATCTCATTTTAATTATAAATCACATTATAATTCACATTTATAAATTTCATTTGTTAAATGAATTTATTTCCAAATCTTTTGTTATACCATTATTTCCTCATTTCAATTACCATAACAACAATGATAATAATTTAATATTATCACTCCCTAACAACCAAACAACTATATATACTTATAATAATTTACGAAAAATTATTTATTTCATATATAAAAATAATTTTGGGCAAAATTATTTCATTTATCCACTTTTATAAACAATACTGTGTCGGTTTTCCTAGTTTAAGAGTTTAGAAATCCCTATCGATACAGTTATCCAGACTGCATCGACCAAAATTTATAAACACTCAACCGACAAGTCGACACAATATAAAACAATTTATATTCATTAACAAACACGCGCTCATATCTACTGATACACTCAAACTAATTCTAGAGTACTACGACTCTATTTTTAATAAGTAACCCTACCAAAGCCAAGGTTCTCGCTTAACCTTCAGCTCTGATACCAACCGTATCGACCCAATTTTTCGATGCTTGAAAATCGACATCAATACGTCCACTGTATCAAATGCCAAACAATCGAATGCCGGAAAACCGAACCATCAGGGTTAAAGAAGAAGGAGGTAGAAGAAGAAATAGAAACAATATCAGAATCTCACAATCGCAGCGGAACAATATGTAATAGATGAATAACTAACCTTTAATCAAAAAGAACTATATCTGTTTATACATTACATCATCAGAGTTTAGCAAAATTCATAGCACGCAACTGGACAGTTATCATAACCCGTCCTCACAAAACTGACTATTCAGTTAATCATATACAACAGAATATTCATCAAATACGTGTGATACGTCTCGCCATCCAGCTCGTCTCCTAAGCTCCACAGCATCCTTTCCTGTGTCTATAATACTCATTCTGACCCGAGCATTATAGCGAAATAACACCCAAGTCAGTCTGAAAAAAAGAGTGATAAAACACACCCAATTGGATTATTAAAGTTTCCAAAATCCTTTGAAATCAAAGGTATCACGTAAGACCACGCCACAAATAAAATGTCGGGTTTTTACCTTACGATAATCAAAATATTTTTATCAAATTCGCCTGATATTATAATAGTGTCTATTGAAAGTAAATTAGAATCTAGCTGAAATACTTGCATCTCATGTTTCAGCATAGTTTGGCACAATCAAAACCGTACAGATACTTATTGGAGATTGGATTCCATACAATGGCAGGGCTACCGAGGTACCGCCCGTCACAGTACGTGGTCTATATCACCGTACCGAGGATCCACCCTGATCCCCTGCTACACAAGACCGTAGCTACCCCTTACTGGATAGTCCGAATAAGATCACCCCACGGTTGGGATCAGCAACCGCCCGCACAGCAGAAATAAAAGAGACATCTAGACAGGGATGACCTAACCCTAATTAGTTGCTAGCCACTTAGCCTTGCGTGCACCTACCCTGTTTTAGCCATTCTCGATTGATGATGCTCGAGGCTATGCATTACCTTTTTAGCACACATTCACTTAGAATGCTCATCGTTCTCCTGACGATGTTCTGAAAGCATTAATCCATACAAGTCCGTTCCAGGTTCGAACGGAACCGAAGGCACTACTCCTACTACCTCCATTTTGGAATCACCCTCGGGATTAGTAGCAATTAGCCCTTGCACTTGACTGCTCCATCTTCGACTCCAAGCTCTTGTCTTTCTCACGAAAACGTTCAAACCGGATCGAAGTGGTTTTTGGAAAATTAATCCCGATCCTGGTCTCTTCGAAATGATCAGCGCATTGGCCAGTATTGATTTTCGGTTATTTAACTATCATATAACATCCACAAACAATCATCAGACCTTAATAATTTCCTGAATTATTTATTTAAAATATCTTCACATGATATTTCTCTACACTTCAACCCTTTTGAAAAATAGTTTTCAAAACACTTTTCTCTTGCGGAATAAATTTCCACCCAATTTGTTTTATTTCCACTGAAAATCACCAAACCTTAATACTTTAGATTTTAAAATAATTTAAATCACTTTACCCAAAAATATACTTTAAAACACTTAAAATAAAAACTACTTAAAACACTGTATTCAAAATACTAGTTCTAAAATCTTATCATAACTTCTCATGTAATACTTAAGCCAAAACAAATTTTAAAATAAAAGTTATTCTATAAGGTATAAATATTAAATAATTATCTTTAAATAATAATACCACTTAAAACCTTTAAAATAATTTACTTATATAATTAACTTAATAAATATTTAATTTAAAAAAAATTAAAAACACTAAATGAATTTTTTTTTTGAAAACATTCCTTTAAAAAAAACTTTAAACCTCTAACTTATACTTGAAAATCTTACTTTGAACAACACTTGGCTTTTCAGGAAAATACACTTTCCTTTCCACACCTTTAAAAATAAACCACTATTTATTTTTAAACAAATCACCCTTTCCTTATAGATTCCCATCTTGAATTTATACTTCCAAATTATCCTTTGATAAATATTTCACTTTATTTATAAACCCTGTTTATAAATTTCGCAATCTCATTCTCCTTTATTCACAATTTCAATCACTTAGTCGGTTTTTAAATCGATTCCAAAACCAACTCCATTTTAAAACAAATTCCTTTACTTAACCAAATTTATTTCAAAATCCAGTTATCCCATATTCATACCTCTATTTATGATTTAAATTCTTATTTAAATCAGAAATTCCAATTTAATACTTTATTTCAACTTCTCCTTTTATTTTCCCAAAATCATTTCAAATCTTAAATTTTAAAATATATTTCTTCGTTCTTTGCAAAACAATATTGCTTAAGTCCTTATTTCAAATAAAAATCCTTTTTCCCATTATTCAACACCCCTATTTTTCCCATTCTTGAGTTCATTATATAAGATTTAAAAAAATCAAAGCATATTATAATGTAAACAAGTGAACATATATGGATAATATTATATATATAACAATGTAAACAACTAACAGCGGCATATTTAAATTGTCGTTTCAATTGAAATTAAATTTAATAAATAAAAGAACGTTAATCGTGAGTGATTGCTCACCTTTCGAAGCTAGAGAAATAAACAATGAAATCGAGTTACGAGATGCAAGCATGACTTCCAAAGCAAAGCTAGAGTGGCACGATTTGGCGATCAAAGCTGATAAGATATGAATCGATGGGAATGAGTCAAATAAGCTCAATGTAGATGGAATATATATATATATAAACTGTTATTATTATAATTATTATTTTTCCAGAATCCAACATTCAATTTAAATTACATATTTAAAATGACATATACATATCCCATGTAAAAACAAATAAAACATATCCTTCCAAAGAAAAAACTAATGTAAAACTTACTATGGATTAAACCTATTATAACATTTAACCATGTAAATACTAGTATATAAAGCCTACCCACTTATATTTTTTTTAAGCAACAGAGTAGTACAACTTTTATAAAAATATACATATCAACCAAAGCATATATTGTACTGTATCTTAAAAGTACACGTATAAAATATACATACTCTTATATAAAATACTGACATATAAAAGACTTTGATTCTATATGTACATACCTTTTAAACATCACTAGTATATAAACAGTATATAATATCCACCTTTCCAAATATAACAATGTTGGACAGGCTGGCCAAAACTTAGTAATATAGGATACATATCATAAATTTATACATTAATATTTAATAAACAAATAAAACACCCCTCAGCAAACATCAAATATCGCTTAACATTGATATGATGCGTATAGTTGTATGCAGGCTACTATTATAATGCAGGTTACTCTATGAATGCATACATTATATTTAATCAATTTCATAAAAAAATAACTGATTTAAAATATACATATGTGACAAATTATATATAGATTCATATGCACGAAGCTCCACACGCAGCCGGTTACAAAAACTAATACATGACCAGAAATCTATACATAACAAACGTAATATATAAATCTTTACGAATATAGATATAACTAATATTCTATTTAAACTATAACATATAAATGCTCACATACCCAACAGAAGAGCTCGGCAAGGAAGAAACAGGAGGAAGGCGGGTTATAGCCGAAATGAGGAGAGGAGGAAGCACGGTGGTCTTGGGCCGCCGAACAAAGTAGCAGGGTGAACAAGGTTTTCTGGTGCAAGGTGGAGGTGGTCTGGATGCACGGTGTAGACTGGAGAGGCTTCGGCACGGGAAAGGTCGGCACTGAAAAGGGACGAGGTGGATGTGGCTGGTCTTGCGTGCGGAGGTTGCTCAGGAAGACGTAGGGAGGAGCTTCGGTTTGGGTAAGTGGTGGTTTCAGCCTGCTTTTTGGTGAGGAGGTGGCCGCTAAAACGGTGAAGGGAAAAGGCGGAGGGTTGCTGACGATTGGCGGGAAGCATGCGAGGTAAAGGACGAGTTTGGTCGGCCTTGGGGTGGAGACGGCTGATGCTTGGTTGAGGCGGAATGGTGGCTGCGTTTAGGAAGAGGGGCGAATGTTGTTTGCTAGAATATGGAAGGGATGCAAGCAAGCTCTCAAAATAAAACATAAGTAAACATTATATAATCTACAGTTTCTCACAAATGAATAGGAGGTTAAACAAAGAGTAGCAGGTCAGGAGAAATATAAGGAAGGCAACTGGAATGATGAGGCTACAGGAATAAACGCACATACACTTTATTAATGAACAGATCGAAAATCGGAAAAAACTGAAACAACATTTGTGTAGGAAATTTGAGATGGTGGGATATCAGTGGTCACAGAATATTAGAGGTTTAATAACCAATGGCTTATTTATCTTTAGCCGTTTGACAATTGAATAGGCACAGAAACCGGTACCGCGGTTACCGTTTTCACGAATTTCACGGCGAACTGGACTTCAAAACACAGAATTGAAAATACCATAGGGATCAGCACAATGAGACGATAAAAATGGTATACGGATATTAGTGGTATGGTTTGAATTATAAAATTCGAATTTTCCACTAGCGGAAAATGCAGCAAAAATGCAGAAAAATAAGATCGACGGAGCTAAAGAAGTCCGAATTTGGAAAAACGAAAAATGACGTCTCAGTCAAAAGATGTTTTAGAATTTTTCTGTATAAAAATATTTAGGTTTCGAAAACATTTTATTTTCATCAATTCCTAACTGGTTAAATTAAAATAAAATTATACACGAAAATAAACTTTCATATTTTCGGATGAAAATTTACCAGTTGCTATGTTTAACTAGACGCATTTCAAATATTAAATTTTTATTTCAAAATTTTATTATTTAAAATTTCACAAAAATTTAACTAATTAAATAATAAAACAAATAAAATTATTAAAAATTATCGGGTCATTACAACTTCACTATTTAAGCTTTCACATCTATTCTCATTTAACTTAAATTTCCAATTGCTTTAGAACTCAATTTATCCTCAAATTTTACAATTGAATTCTATTAACCACCTCTCAATCTATATTTACTTTCCTGGTTATTGTAATTAGCTCCATCCACTAATTTGTTTCCAATCATCATCAGTTTCAAATCTGTTTAACTTACTAATTTAATTTATCACTTCATTTCAAATTTAAATTTCAAATCTCAATAAAAAGTTTGTTCCCAAACTTTTAATTTTATAATTCACTTACAAATTAATTTTACAACTTCACTTTACTTTACACAATATCATCCTAATATTCAATTTCACTTCCGTTTACTTACAATTCATATTAATTCGTTCATTCACCAATTATTTTCAACCTTATGAATTTATTTCATTTTAGCCCGCTTAGGCTTACTTTCCACAAAGTTCCCTTTTATTTAACTTAATCCAGTTAAATTCCAATTCAATTCAAAATTTTAAACTTTTATAAGTTCTCCAACTTATTTTCACTCCATTTACTAACCTTCTTTAATTTACTTCATTTAATTAGCTTACCCTTCTAGCTTATTTCATTTCCACACTTATTTTAATTTAACTCTTCTTCAAGATAAATTTTATCCCAAATAATTTTTTTCAAATTTTTATAAGTTATCAAACCCATTTATATTTCCATAAACATTTTTAAATAAACTTCCAGAGTTTAAACAATTTCTCAACATTTCAAAATCATTTTTGATTTTAGTTATATGTACACAATTCATTTGCATATTAAATTACCCTTTGAATTTTAAAACCAAACACAGTTTTTCAAACAACTCCAATTTAAAAAAATGTGGCAGTAATTCCTCTCCTGGGAACTCGAAAATAAACATTGATGATGCTGCAGTCATCACCGAAGTTATTTTCCAACGACGAAGTGAGTTCAATGCTTAAAAACCCTTTTCAAATATTTTTAAATTCCAAATCTCATCAGATCTCATATCCAATTCAAAAATATTTCCCAAATAATATCACTATTATTTCTCCAAAACCTTTGAAAATCATTTTCAAACTACAAAGGAATTAAATTTTCAAATTCTAAATCCTTTCAAATCATATTCAAACATTACTTAGGAATTTTGTCTTATTTAAATAATAAATCACATTATAATGCACATTTATAAATTTCATTTGTTAAATGAATTTATTTCCAAATCTTTGGTTGTACCATTATTTCATCATTTCAATTACCATAACAACAATGATAATAATTTAATATTATCACTTCCTAACAACCAAGCAACCATATGTACTTATAATAATTTATGAAAATTTATTTCTTTTACGTATAAAAATAATTTTGGGCAAATTATTTCATTTACCCACTTTTAAAAACAATACCGTGTCGGTTTGCCTAGTTCAAGAGTTTAGAAATCTCTATCGATACAGTTGTCCAGACTACACTGACCAGAATTTATAAACGCTCAACCGATAAGTCGACACAATATAAAACAATTTATATTCACTAACTAATACGCGCTCATATCTATTATTACACTCAAACTCATTCTAGAGTACTACGACTCAATTTTTAATGAGTTGCCCCCACCAGAGCCAAGGTTTTCGCTTAACCTTCAGCTCTGATACCAATCGCAACGATCCGATTTTTCAATGCTCGAAAATCGACATCAATACATCCACTGTATCAAATGCCGAACAATCGAATGCCGAAAAACCGAACCATTAGGGTTAAAGAAGAAGGAGGTATAAGAAGAAATAGAAACAATATCAAAATCTCACAATCGCAGCGGAAAAATATATAATAGATAAATGACTAATCTTTAATAAAAAAGAACTGTATATGTTTATACATTACATCATCAGAGTTTAACAAAATTCATAGCACACAACTGGACTGTTATCATAACCTGTCCTCACAAAACTGACTATGTAGTTATTCATATAGCAGAATATTCATTAAATACGTGTGATACGTCTCGCCATCCAGCTCGTCTCCTGAGCTCCCCAACATCCTTTCCTGTATCTCTAATACTCGGTCCGACCCGAGAATTATGGTGAAATAACACCCAAGTCAGTCTGGAAAACCAGAGTGAGAAAAACACCCAACGGGATTATTAAAGTTTCCAAAATCCTTTAAAATCAAAGATATCTCGTAAGACCACACCATAAATTAACATGTCGGGTTTTTACCTTACGATAACCAAAACATTTTTATCAAATCCGTCTGATATTATAATAGTGTCTATTGAAAGTAAATTAGAATCTAGATGAAATGCTTGCATCTCATGTTTCAGCATAGTTGGGCACAATCAAAACCGTACAGCCGCTTATTGGAGATTGGATTCCATACAATGGCAGGTTACTGGACCGCCCGTCATAATACGTGATCTAGATCACCTTACCGAGGATCCACCCTAATCCCTTACTACACAAGAATGGAGCTACCCTTACTGGATAGTCCGAATAAGATCACCTTACGGTTGGGATCAGGGACCGCCCACATAGCTGAAATAAAAGGGACATCTAGACATGGATGACCTTACCCTAATTGGTTGCTAGCCACTTAGCCTTGCGTGCACCTCCCCTGTTTTAGCCATTCTCGGTTGATGAGGCTCAAGGGCTATGCGTTACCTTTTTAGCACACATTCACTTAGAATTCTTATCGTCCTCCTGATGATGTTTCGAAAGCATTCATCCACACAAGTCCGTTCCAGGTTCGAACGGAACCGAAGGAACTACTCCTCTTACATCCATTTCGGAATCATACTCGGGATTAGCAGCGATAGCCCTTGCACTTCACTACTCCATGTTCGACTCCAAGCCCTTGTCTTCCTCATGAAAACGTTCAAACTAGATCGAAGTGATTTTCGAAAAATTAATCCCGATCCCGGTCTCTTCGAAACGATCAGCGCGTTGGCCAATATTGATAGTCGGTTATTTAATTATCATACAACATCCACAAACAATCATTAGACCTTAATAATTTCCCAAATTATTTATTTAAAATATCTTCGCATGATGTTTCTCTAATAGTTTTCAAAACACTTTTCTCTTGCGAAATAAATTTCCCCAATTTGTTTTATTTCCACTAAAAATCACCAAGCCTTAATACTTTAGATTTTAAAATAATTTAAATCACTTTATCCAAAAATATACTTTAAAACACTTAAAATCAAACTACTTAAAATACTGTATTCAAAATACTTGTTCTAAAATCTTATAATAATTTCTCATGTAAAACTTAAGCCAAAAAAAATTTTAAAATAAAAGTTATTCTATAAGACATAAATATTAAATAATTACCTTTAAATAATAATATTAGTTAAAACCTTTAAAATAATTTACTTAATAAATATTTACTTTTACAAAAAAATTAAAAACACTAAATAAAAATTTGTTTAAAAACATTCCTTAAAATAAAACTTTAAACCTCTAATTTATACTTGAAAATCTTACTTTGAAAATATACTTGGCTTTTCAAGAAAATACACTTTCCTTTCCACACCTTTAAAAATAAACCACTATTTATTTTTAACAAATCCCTTTCCTTATAGATTTCCATCCCAAACTTATGCTTCCAAATTATCCTTTGATAAATATTTCACTTTATTTATAAACCCCGTTTATAATTTTCACAATCCCATTCTCTGTTATTCACAGTTTCAATCACTTAGTCGGTTTTTAAATCGATTTTCAAAACCAACTCATTTTAAAACAAATTCCTTTACTTAACCAAATTTATGTCAAAACCCATTTATCCAATATTCATACCTTTATTTATTATTTAAATCGAAAATTCAAATTTAATACTTTATTTCAACTTCTCCTTTTATTTTCCCAAACTCATTTCAAATCTTAAATTTTAAAATATATTTCTTCGTTCTTTGCAAAAAAATATTGCTTAGGTCCTTATTTCAAATAAAAATCCTTTTTCCCATTTATTCAAAACCCCTATTTTTTCCATCCTTGAATTCATTATATAAGATTTAAAAAAAAAATCAAACCTTTATTCCTTTTCCAAAATCATGCCTTTAAATTATTTGGATTCACTATAATTAATCTACTTAGAAATTTCCCTTTTAATTTCCTTTAAAAATCCAAAGTTTATATATATTTCATTTTTCTTAAATACTAATATATATTCAACCAAGCCATAACATTCAATAATTTTGATTCCCAATATAATCAATATAATCCATCACAGATTACACATAAATCACATTACTGAATATAAAATAAATTCAACTTTTGAGGAATCCAGTTGGATCCCTCTAACCTGTTTCCCTGCATCCACAGATGTTAGCACAACAATTAAAATACCAATCCCAATTCAAGGGGGATATCGCGGTATAAAGGTTCATCCGCTATTATGTCGGGCGCATAGGGTCTCATCCGCTATATAATGCAAGAAATCAATCACTCCAATATATATATATATATATATATATATATATATATATATACACACACACGCACGCACGCACTATCATATTTAATATCACATCCAGACAGATAACAAATCATCAATTCAAGCAATCAATCTAATAATTTAAATTTAAACTATTTAAATTAATGGTAATTCAAATGAATGAGATTAACTCACCTTTGGTTTTGTTTTATTTGCAATCTGATCCAAACCCGACTTTTCCTTCACTGTTAAAGAAGAAATAGATAGAAGAAGAAAACAAAAACAATAACAGAATTCACATTCGCGCTGAACAATATATAATACATAAGTGAATAATCTTTAAACAAAAGAACTATATCGGTTTATACATTACATTATCAGAGTAATACAATAATAAAACAGTGGAATAATAACATAACATACGTGATACGACTTGCCATCCAGCTTGTCTCCTGATCTCCATAGCATACTTCCTGACTTCGCTCCAGAACAACTGATAACCTGACTCTAGGTTGACCATGAGGAAAATTATGGACACCCAGAGTTTAGAAAGGGAACAATAAACTCCATGTCAGTCATGTGACTGGTGTGAGATCCAAAATAGTTATTTGCACAAAATAAAAGGAAAAGAAATCCGTTATGCTTTTGGAAAATGAAACTACCATAAGGCCTCCCTCCACACACACAATGCAATCGCACAATTGGGGGAGATTTCTCCTTATGATAGTCAAACATACTTGATACGCAAATTCTTTTTAATATTATTATAAGTGCATAATGTGGAAAACATTTCAAAAGTATAATATTAATCTTAGCCAACATACTACTATTATAGTATACCTACTATAGCTACCATGTTTTATGGCAGGTTACCGCCACGCTGCATGGCAGGTTATATAACTAAAACCGTACAGGGCTTGTATTGTTTTGTTTGGATTTCCAACAAATGGTCAAGGCTAAGGAACTTCCTTCACCGAATGGGTATGCCTTTGGAGGGACTCTCCGAGAACCTAACCGGCTCTCTGCCAATGCACGGCCGGGTTACCTAGGTAATTGACTGTCACGAGTATGCCACCCCCCGGTCTAGACCGACCTTTTCCGAGGCGCCTCAAAAACCAACAACTACATAAGTAAATAATCTGGGCTCCATACCGGAATACCACTTTTTTTATCCACACAAGTTAAATATCTAGGCTCTTACCAGATACCACTTTTTATCCAGAAGGAAATGCACATACCCTGAGAGGCGCGACCCCCATAACCATGCTGCACCTTTTCCTGTTTCAACCATTTCCGAGGTGTGAGGTTCGACGAAGTCTCGTCCACAAAGCTACGCTTTTCACAAAAGTCATGCTTCGATCAACAAATGATCAAAACTTAGCATGCCACATTACCAATTTGGGAATATATCGCTAGAACCATCAACTACATAACCACTGGGTTCGTACGTCTCAGAGAAGGGTGTCAAACTAAGAGAATAAATCTCCGCCACCAACAGAAATGTATTTGATAAAAACCAGCTTTACATCTCAAAGTGTAATGTGAGACATACATCCATACAGGTCCGTTCCGGGATCGAACGGAATCGAAGCCACTTCCTCCAATTAAGGGAAGAAACCCTTGCAAATCCGGGTATCCACTAATCACGTCCGGATTCTTCATCACATAGGGTGATACAAGTCTCTATATCGGAGCAACTTGGTGCAGAGAAATTCGACAGGTAATCCTTTCATTTTCGAAAATATCCGATCTTCAACACCATCCTCAAATGCAATCCAATTCCATCGTATCATTTTTCGGAATGAGTTTTATGACATAAAGTCCTCTCCCGGCTTAACCGAATAATAAGCGTTTATTTTAAAAATAAGTGGTTACATTCAGATTTCAAGTAAATCACAACAAATTTCCACTTTGATCTATTAAACAAAAGATCCATCATAAAGATTCGATGTGGTTTTCGGACAACCGTTTGGAATTCGACCCCCGGTCGCATCGAAATTCAAATGTCGTTTAAAGGCCAATATTGATAGCCGATTATTTAACTATCAAACAACATTCACAACAACCATCAATTATAAATAATTTCCCCAAATTATTTATCTCAAAATATCTTCGCAAGATATATTTTCACACTTCAACCCTTTGAAAACAATTTTCAAATCACTTTCCTTTTGTGGAATAAATTTCCAATATTATTTATTTCCACTGAAAATTTTTCGAGTCCAAATACTTTAAAATAATTTAAATCACTTATTCAGAAACATATTTGGAAACACTTAAAATAAAAATTATTTTAAACACTTTATTTTAAATATTAGTTATGAAATTTTTTTATACTAATATTTCATATAAAACTTAAGCCAACTAGTTTTGAAAAATAAAATTATTAGATAGAATATAATTATTTAACTAACCATCTTCTAAATCAATTACTAGTTAAAACTTTAAAATAATTACCTATATAATTAACTTAATAAATATTTACTTTTAAAATTTCAAAAACAATCTAAGGAAATAATCTCTCCAAAAACATTCTTTTTTAAAATCAACTTTAGAACTTTTAATTTATATTTGAAAGCTACTTTGAAAACATACTCGACTTTCCAGGGAAAATACACTTTCCTTTTACTCTTTTAAAAGTAAACTAATATTTATTTTCAAAAAGAATTATCCATTCTATTATAAATTCCATCATGAATTTAAATCTCCAAATATCCACTGATATACAATTTTCAGATCGATTTCCAAAAATTCACTTTTCAAACACCAAATCAAATTCCAAATTGATTTTTAAATTTATTTTAAACACCAAATCAAATTCCTTTAATTCTTCCAAACTATTTAAAATCCGAATTTTAAATAAATTCTTCAACTTTTAAACAATATTACTCAAAATCCATTTTATTAAAATCTTTTCCCCATATTTTTGAATTAATTAGATAGGATTACAAAAAATCAACTTTTATACTTTTAAATTCCTTCTTTTAAATTTATCCAATTTCTAAAATTAATTTACTTAAAAAAATTTACTTTAATTTCCAAAAACCCAATTTTATATTTCCGGTATTTTAAAAATACTAGAATATATTCGAACAAACCATAGCCTTCAAAAATTTCAATCACCATATAATCATTCACAGATTATCAGTAATCACATCACAACATATGAAATAAATTCAACAATCTGAGGAATCCAGTTGAATCCCTCCAACTTGTTTCCCTGCA
This sequence comes from Allium cepa, assembly GCA_030765085.1. NCBI lineage: Eukaryota > Viridiplantae > Streptophyta > Magnoliopsida > Asparagales > Amaryllidaceae > Allium > Allium cepa. The sequence continues at coordinate 964,829,082 of CM060928.1, forward strand.
TCCACAGATGTTAGCACAACAATTAAATACCAATTCCACTTTGAGGTGGAATATCACGGTATATGGGATTATATCATATCATCCGCTATTATGCGACACATAGGATCTCATCCGCTAATATTGCGGGAAATCAATCACTACAATACACACACACACACACACACTATCACATCCAAACAATCAATCAATAATTGAAATTCTAATTATTTCAATTGAGTGAGAAGATCTCACCTTTGACTATGCATGCAACACATTTCCATCACGACTTGTTTTCTTCATGTTTTGGACCTTGTATAAACATTAGATGATTTTTATTAATCAACAAATCAAACAATTAAATTTCCGTTTGATGATTTTAATTAACCAGTGATTTTATTTTAAACTAATACTTTTAATTTAAACCAATTCTTTTTAATAAATTTATTTAACTAAAAATTTAAATTTAAAACTAAATTTCCTTTTTAAATTATCTTTGGTAACTAAAATAATTAAATAGGTTAATTAAACTAATTATTCAACATAATTCATTATTTTAAATATCTAAAACTAAATCTGAAATTTGTATATGTATATCTATTTTCTTTACATTTTGAAACCACATACCCATTTGGAAATATTCTATATAGATACCAAAACCTATATAAATATATATCTACAAAAAAATCTCTATTACCATTTAAAATTTCTATCTATTTATTTAATTTTATTTTAAATCTTATATATATATATATATATATATATTTCTGTTTATATGTCTATTTATTATATTTAAATCAAAACGGATAATTTAAAATTTACAGTAAAATCAATACTGCTATATATTTTTCTGACCAAAATATACATTCGTTTCTGTTCATCTTTGTATATAAATTAATTTTATTCCCTATTAAATTCAAAAACAGGAATTACCTCAACCGTTCGATCCTCGCATGCGATCTTCCCCTAACAACGCAACCGCGACACCTCATCACAATGCCCCACCACATTTCCAGCTTGAACTGTCCTGCTCAAATGCGCCGCCAATCGATGACCTATAGCTTGAGATCGAGCTACTCCATGCCTTGACCCGAACCCTAAATCGATCGACATCCCTCGCCTGGCCTCGCGATCAGTCCCGCAACCACCTTCTCAATTCACGGTGTTGTGATTCGTGCTCGCGAGCCAAAACCTACACACAACAAAGCCACCACTTGAATTACATCGTGTCTCCATTATTCGTGCTTGCCGCTTTTGACTGGCGACTCGCGATCCCCCTTTCATATTATATATATGTATTTTTTTTATAAACTGGAAATCCAGTTGAGAACGAAGAAAGAGGGGTTCGGCACTACGATTTCTTGCTTCCATTTTCGAATTGAACGAATTTGAATTGATTTTGCTGATTTAGATTTAGTTTTGGCCATTATTATTTTGAATTGAGGAGTTAATTTCTTTTATCGCCAAAATTTTTTCTCTGATAACTTTAAACGAGACAATATTTTTTTAAATTAAAATCAAACGCATGTCAAAAACAAATGCCAAGTGTTGAAGAAAGAAGAACATGTTAAATTTTCCCATTGAATGTGAATATATATATATATATATTCAATTTTTAAATTCAAATTCAAATCCAATCGTCTCGATAAATGCAGCTTAAATTTTCGAACTCCTATCGAGGCGTGTTACTAGGCGTTTATTATGTTAAACCCCTATTTTGGACGCAATGGAAAAGGTTTCAAGTCCAAATTTGATCGTATGGAGAAGATAGCTTTTTCGACTCAGTTATTATATTAAATTTCGATATAAATTTCAGTGCGTTTTACCTATCGTACCGACACACGACAACTCCAAACAATACGAAAATTGAAATTCCATAATAATACAATATTACGGATCTAATGGAACCTGTTTCGTTGAATTCCGAGACTGTCCCCCGGAAGGCTATTTTTAAATATCGAATCTAAAGATAAATTTTCAAAACTGAACAAATACTTCAAATTTCAATTTTAACACTTCCATTACCTTCAGCATCATCAATTTAAGTTTTACAGGCCTTCGAAATATTTTTAACATGCTTAAAAATCAAGATTCAATATTTAACCCGATTTCAAATTATTAAATTCAAAAAATTTAACTGCCAAACAACAGTGATATTTGAAATTCAAATTAAACTACCAAACAACGGTGATATTTGAAATTCAAGTTAAACTATCATTCAAATATTTAAATTCAATTAAATATTCTAATTTCAAATGTCAAAAATTCTTGGTCGTCACATTCATTTTAGATCAGAGATAATATACAAATAAGCTACTATTTATTTATTTAATTTAAACTAATAATTTGGTTTTAAGCTAATTTCCTTTTGATGAATTATTTTCAAGTTACCAAAATAATTACATAAGTTAACTAAACAAATTAATCACTAAAATAAATTAGTAAATTGTATTTTTTTTCCATTTTTAAAACTGTATATAAAAAAATAAGCTATATGGGTTTAAAAATCTTATCTTTATATAAGCTCTTATTTTTTTTCCAAAATCTTATATATATATGTATGTTTACTGTTTTACATTTATATATTTTAGTTTCAATTAAGATTAACTTAAAAAATTTAAAACTGCTTAAAAGATAATTTTTCTCCTTAATGTAAACTTTTTCTTTACTGTAAATTTTTGGTAATCTAAATAAACAATAATTCAAATTAAAGTTTTACTTAACATCAATTTTAAAACATTAAATTAAGGTGGAACAACCAATATCTAACGGTAACATGTTTTCTAATCTATATAGATATATATTTAAATTAAAAATCAAATACTGTAATATACCTTATTGTTTCCAATCGAACACTCTGGCTACCCATCTTTATGCTCGAAAAATGCCACAACCCTAGCTGCTCTATCGCTAAGCACGACCATCCTCCAGATGCTCGCTCGAGCCACCGTGACAAGCTCGTGGGTTAACGATCGTGACTCTTCACATCGCTCACCAAACCTTCATTGACCATCACATGCCAACCTACGAACGCAGCCTCCAGAGTTCGCTCTCCTTCCCATCGTCGCAGCAGCAACAACATCGCCTCGACTCCCACACGCTAGCCGATTCGAGACCATCGCGTCTCGATGCCACCGTCTTTCCCTTGCATTCGAATTCAAATCGAACGAGAATTCATTCACTCATTTATTTATTTATCGATTTTGAATCGTTACTAAGTTGAAGAGGACGAGGCTTGATTTGGGTGAGCGGCGAATCTGGTTGCCATTATTTTATTTGTTTTGAATTTAGGTTCGGCAATTGTTTGATTTTTTAATCAAGGAACAAAATCAATTTTATTCTTCCATTTCGATAAGTTTGAGGGGAAAAGGACATCTGGTATGTGATTAGAGAAGGCAGTAGACACGTGTTTTAAGCGATGAAATGTGTTTAAATTTGTCGATTGTATTAGAATATATATACATTTAATTTAAATTCAAATTCAAATTTAAATCGTCACGAATTCGTAGCTTAAAATCTTGACATCCTACCGAGGCGTGCTGCTAGGCATTTATAATGTTATACTCCTATTACGAACGCGATGGAAAGGTTTCGAGTTCTAATTCAATCATATGGAGAAGATAGCTTTTTGGACCCAGTTATTATATTAAATTTCAATTTAGATTTCAGCGCGTTTACTTATCATACATTCACATGACAACTCCAAACTCTTTGAAATTTAAAATCCGATAACAATACAATATTGCGGATCCAATGGAACTGGTTTCGTCGAATTCCGAGACCGCGCCTCAAAATGCTATTTTTAAATGTCAATTTAAACAATATATTTTTAAAACTAAACAAACTCTTTTAAGTTCACTTTTAACATTCTTATTATCTCCAGTATTATAAATATAAATTTTCCAAGCCTTTGAAATATTTTTAACCAGCTTAAAAACCAAGCTTCACCATCTTAATCAATTTTCAATTATTAAATTCAACAATATAATTGCCAAATAAACAGTGATATTTGAAATTTAAGTTAAACTAATTTTCAGATATTTAAAATCAATTAAATATTCAAACTTCAAATATCTATAAATTCTAGGTCGTCACATTTTGGATTTCCCATCCCCCGGTTTAAATTGACACCCTGTCATAAGTCATAGTTTTAGGGTAACTATTAACCTATTAGTTTTTATGGGTTTACTAATAGCCTTTTCCAATATGCATGAACATCTTGTCCTAATCCATAGTTTTCATGGGATCACTAAAAACCTATAGGCACCTGCCAATTAACTTAATTAATTCATGGATCCCCCTAAACCTATTAGTCATTCCAATAACTAATCCCTCTATCATAGTTTTCCTGGGTTGACTAGAAATCTATGGATTTATCCAGTAACTCACTTCTCATTCTAGTTCACATGGGTTGAATAGGAACCTACTGATGCTTTCATTAACTTCTTTCTTATCCTAGTTTTCATGGATTGACAAGGAACCTATTAACTTATGTCAATTCTTAACCCAGATACAGTTTTCATGGGTTTACTACAAACCACTTAGCCTCTACCAACCTACCTAATACATAGTTTTCATGGGTTCACTAAGAACCTGTTAGTTACCCCCAATAACTACGTAATCATAGTTTTTATGGGTTTATTATGAACCTATCTTCTAGATAACTTCAAGGTTTTGACATCCTATATTCTAGTCTCCCCGACTCCTTGAATGCAATTCTACTCATTCAGGAGTTTAATCAAATTATATTCACTACTAAGTGAACCTTACTGTTCTTCTACCCTTTAGGCTCAAAATACAGTTTTGGGTTCTTTATCATGTGAACATACTCATATTTGAAGAAGCAAACCTAATAATTTAACAATACCACTACTATGGGTTTTAGTTCCTTGAAATACATTTCATATATAATACAGTTGTTCCCTTTAACTTATATTTTTACCAAGGCCATACTTCTTTAAATTTACATACTTAAAGTCATTTCAAAACTCCTTTATTTAGCCATATGTTTTTCCTTTAGAATTTGAATTTGGGTTTTAAAACCTTTTGAAACCTTTGAAACCTTACTTCCGACCTCATAGGATGACCTCCTTCGAAAGCATAAAAGCCTATCTTTAAAACACTAGGCTCCTGCCTTTCGAATACTTTAAAACATCTCTTTCGAAAACTTTCAATCATATTAAATTATTATCATATAAGTATAGAAGCATAGCTTCGAAACTATTTGAAAGTACCCCTTCGAAACCAATGAAGATTACCCTTCGAAACCATTGAAAGTCCCCCTTTCGAAAACATTGGGTTTATACTTAAAACATCATTTTGGGTCAAAGTGAACATAGGCGAAAGCATCTCTTTCGAAAGCAATAAAACACCTGGGTAAAGCAATTGAAGGTTAGCTTCGAAACCCCTTCCCAAACCATTGCCTTCGAAACCCCTAACCCATTTCAAAAGCATTTGGAAGTGACTTGTATTTATAAAAACAACCGAACCTTTCGACAACATTGATGTCTTCAATACCATCGGAAAGTCATTACTTCTAAGAAGGGTTTCGACTTGGTCGAAACTACTCCTTTCGAAAGCTTTAAACAAAATCTACGCAACTCCTTTGGAAGCTTCTTCTTTTAAAACATAGGCAGCAACTCTCTTCTGAAAGCCTCTTTAAAATACCCTTTCGAAACCATAGGTTTTGGCTATTTCGAAACCCATTTATAAACAGGCAAGCTCTTTTCTTTTAAAACAAAATAAAACAAAGGAACCAAACCCTTCGAAAGCTACCCTACCTCCCGCCTTTCTCCAATCCACTATGTACGATTTAAATAATACCATATGTATTGGTTTACTGGTTTCAACCAAGAAGGTTTCGACTTGGTTGAAGGCGGAAGGTTTGAGTCGAAGGGTCTTTCTAAAGAAGGCAGAACCCTTTTTTCTGAGCTAAAAGGCTTTTTTTATCAAATACAGTAAACTTTTTGTAACTAACTTGCCCATTTTTAAACACATGATTGGTTAAATTATACTTTCAAATTATTTTTCTAAAATTTACCGCATTTTCACAGATCTAAAAACATACCGACTTTTAACAATTAGGCCTTCCTAATAGCACAACAATTAAATCATTTAGGTCCTCTTTTAAAAATAATTTAATTTCCATACTAAATCACTTAGTAAAAATCCCAAAAATTCACCTTAATCAAGTTATCTAACATATCAAAATTTCAGACCCAATTCTTAACTTGTTTTCAAAAATAAATTTGTATACCCAAATAACCATATTTTCCTTTGAAAATTCACAATTGATTCTCCATGTCTTGGAAAATTATAAAAATTGAAAACCAACTCCAAAATCATGTTTTCCATAACATATAATTTTTCCATGGCATTTAAAAATCATTTAACTTCGGTTTTACCCTAAAACTGTGCATATCTCCCTTTAAACAAACTTATTTAAACCACATAAATAATAAACCAAGCATATCATCATTCGTTACACAAGCTCTTAATAAATCAACAAGTACCTTATTGACTCTTTCCGTCTGCCCATCCATCTGTGGGTGATAAGTTGTACTCATCTTGAGCTTGGTACCTGATACCTCTTGGAGACTCCTCCAAAATTCGCTAGTGAATAAAGCATCTCTATCGCTGACTATGCTACTAGAAATACCATGAAGTCTAACTATGTTCTTTATGTACAACTTCACCAAAACTGATGCCATCCTAGTCGACTTTACTGGAATGAAATGGGCACCCTTAGTCAACCTATCCATAATAACCCATATGCTCTCATTTCCTTTCATTGACCTTGGCAACCCATCAATAAAATCCATGGATATCGAATCACATTTCCAAACTGGAATCCCTAAACGCTGAAGTAATCCAGTTGGCTTTTGATGTTCGGCCTTTCACTTGTTGATAGTTAACACACTGCCTAACCCACAAGCCAACATCCCTCTTTATGCTTTTCTTGTAGAAGCTCGTCTTCATATTTTGATACATATCGGTCCCTTCAGGATGAATCGTAAACTTCGATCGATGACACTCTTCTAGAACTTCCCTCCTTAAGTTCTCTACATCCGAAACGCATAATCTTCCCTTATTTCTCAATCATCCGCTTTGGTCAAGACTAAAATCCTTTACGTCATCAATCTTTGATCCTATCTCAAGCCTTTTAATCTTCTCGGCTAAAACTGGATCCTCTTTCTACTTAGAAGTTATCGTTTCTATCAATATCAGTTGAACTTCTAAACAAGACAACATGGCAGTGCCTTGACTAGAACTAACAGTAGATCTCAACTGCACACCACAACTAATCAAGGCTTCTAGATCCTTCCATACTGCCAACATCGCTAACACCACATTCTGATGTTTTCTACTGAGAGCATCTGCTATCTTGTTTCCTTTCCCATGAGTATACTCGATACCGAAATCATAAGCTGCCGAAAATTCCAGCCACCTCTGCTGCCTTATATCAACTCCTTCTGAGAGAATAAATACTTTAATGACTTATGATCGGTATACAACTCAAATCTCTTTCCTAAGAGATAATGCCTCCAAATCTTCAAGGCAAAGATTACCATGGTCAACTCTAAGTCATGAGTAGGATATTTTACTTCATGCGGTCTAAGCTGCTGGGATGCGTAAGCAATGACTTTGCCTTCTACATCAACACTGCTCCCAATCCTGTCCCACATGCATCGGTGTATACTACCAACCGTTAATTACCATCTAGAACTACTACCACTGGTGCATTGGTCAACAAATTCTTTAACTTAAGGAACCCTTCCTCACATTTGTCGGACCAAAAAATTTCACTTCTTTCTTGTTCAACTTAGTCAAAGGTGCTGCTATCCGTGAGAATTTTTTAATGTATCTCCAGTAATAGCCAGCAAGTCCAAAAAAGCTCCTGATCGGTTACCATCTCCGATCTCATCCAATTGTTCATAGCTTTGATCATATCTGGATCGATCGATAATCCTTTCTATGAAACCAGATGACCAAGAAAATTAACCTCTTTCTTCCAAAAATGACACTTAGAAACTTTACCTTTAGCTGATTTTGCCTCAGCATCTCCAGCACCACTCTAAAGATGAATCTCATGTTTTCTTTCATCTTTCGAGTATACTAAAATGTCATCTATGAATACCAACACGAACCTATCCAAATGTTCTTGGAAAACCCGGTTCACAAAGTCAATGAAGAATGCGGGTGCATTCGTCAATCCATATGGCATCACCAACCACTCATACAAACCATACCTAGTCCGAAATGGGGTCAAAGGAATAATATCTTCCGCCATTCGCAACTGATGGAACCCCTTCGCCAAATGCAATTGGGAGAACACTCTAGCTCCACTCAATTGATTAAACAGATCATCTATCCTCGGCAACGGGTATCCTTTCTTGACCGTCCTTTGGTTTAACTTACGATAGTTGATGCACATCCTTAACGACCCATCTGGTTTCTTCACGAAAACCACAGCAGTTCGTCGCAGCTCCATAAGGCGAACTGCTTGGTCTAATAAAATTCCTTTCGTCAAGATCCACTAGCTGCACCTTCAATTCCTTCATCTCTATCGGTGTCATCCTGCTAGGTGGTCTACTGACAGGTTTAGCTCCTGGTATAAGATCTATCTAAAACTCAACAGCTGTTTCGGTAGTAATCCCGTAACTGGCTCAAAGACATCTATAAACTTTCTTGCTACTCGAACCTGACCAAGCTCTTTTCCAACCTCCATGACACTTAAGAAAGCACAAACGCTCTTACTGGGATTCTCACTGAGAAGATGATTCGATTATGACTATCTGGGTATCTCAATGATATTTCCATATCCTGGCAAAATATCCTGCCCTCATACTTACCTCACCAATCCATACCCAAAATGATCCCGAAATCTACGAGATCAAATACAAACTACATGCAAACTTATGACCTAACAAATCGAGTTCTAACTGGTCACTTCTTATGCCTAGAGTTGCATGCCCTCACATTGGATTTATAACCCTTAAGGAAGTAACAATATATGTGGATTCTATACATAACCTATTAACCAAATTCTGTGATATAAATGAGTGTGGTGCACCAGTATCAAATTGTACCTTAACCGGTATACTCTGAATCAAAAGCGTACCTTCCATCATAATTTTCCCTTTCTCTACTGCAGTAGACCAGTATCAAATACAAGTACGTTACTATAGCATTAACCCAAACCTCGATCATATTTTCAAATTCATTGGATTATGTTTCAAAAGCTTTTAGGTTTTACTTTTCTTTTAAAGCTTCATAAACCTATGATCTGGTACCAACTTGTAACATCCCCCTACTTGGAGGCCCAAAACTGATGGCTACGGATGTTGCGGTCATCCATAGTTGTTAATCTTCAACGACCAAATACGACGGTGCTAGATTCATTGATACACAAATCATAAGAATGTGGAAAATTTTCTATAATTCAAAAACATATTTCCACATTCCATTCAAAACATTTCATGTTCATTACATAATACCAAAATGTTAACAACGTTCAGCAAAGTACAATTATTACACAAACGCCAAGAGCGATATATGAAGATGGCACGTTGGTTGATCAGAGTATATAATAAGGCTAATAAATCTACCTTTTCGAAACCACTGAAAGTCCCCCTTTCAAAAACACTTGGTTTATACTTAAAACATCATTTTGGGTCAAAGTGAACATATGCGAAAGCATCTCTTTTGAAACCATTCTATAATTCAAAAGTATTAGGGAAGTTGATGGTGCCGAAACCATCCTTTCAAAAGCAATAAAACACCTGGGTAAACAATTGAAGGTTGGCTTTGAAACCCCTTCCGAAACCATTGCCTTTGAAACCCCTAGCCCATTTCGAAAGCATTAGGAAGTGGCTTGTATTTATAAAAACAACCGAACCTTTCAACAACATTGATGTCTTCAATACCATTGGAAAGTCATCAATTCTAAGAAGGGTTTCGACTTGGTCGAAACTACCTCTTCTGAAAGCTTTAAACAAAATCTAAGTAACTCATTTGAAAGCTACTTCTTTTAAAACATAGGAAGCAGCTCTCTTTCGAAAGCCTCTTTAAAATACCTTTTCGAAACCATAGGTTCCGACTACTTCGAAACCCATTTATAAATAGGCAAGCGCTTTTCTTTTTAAACAAAATAAAACAAAGGAACCAACCCCTTTGAAAGCTACCTTTCGACACCCTACCTCCCACCTTTCTCCAATCCATTACATACCATTTAAATGATACCATATGTATTGGTTTACTGGTTTTGACCTAGAAGGTTTCGACCAGGTTTGTAACGACCCTCCTTTTTGGCCATCGAAAGTCGATACTAAACACTACCACTATGTTCAAATGTCACGCATCCAATCGACAAAAGGGCAGATTGTTAAGGCAAAGAAAAAGAAAAAATATAGAACAGAAAAACCAAAATCTCACAGCGGAATCGACAATATATAATTTAACAAGGACAATAGAATTGTCCCTTCAAAAAATACATAGTATACCATAGTTAAAATAAACCTTATCAGTTGGATAGTTATAAAATCCCGACCTTACAAATGCCGATAGGAATATTATAAAATACAGCGGAAAATAAAATACTACGAAGGGTGAATCTTCAGCTCCCCTCAATGTTCTCTAAAACACCATGGCCAACATAGGAAAATACTCGGTCTTACCCGAGCATTATAAACAAATAACACCCAGATCAGTCTAGAAATACTAGCGTGAGATAACTCGAATAATGAAGACCATATAAAAGTTCTACGAGACTACGCCGCTAACGCGAAATGGGTTTCTACCTCATAAGAATAACATCCATACAGACAAGAGCAGAAATAAATATCATGAAATCAAATCCAAATATGAATGAGCATAAATAATATAAACCAGTCTTGAAAGAATGGAAATAAATCAAGTAAAATCCAAACTGGACAGAATGGATAGAACAAGAAAAACAATCCAACTTGTTAGGGTGGACTAAATAAGGTAACAATCCAAACTCGATATGATGGGCAAAATAAGGTGACAGTCCAACTTGATGGAGTGGACTAAACAAGGTAACGGTCCAACTTAATAGAGTGGACTAAATAAGGTAACAGTCCAACTTGATAGAATAGACTAAATAAACACTTAAATGTCATGATGAAGAGTTGGCTCTACTCGTGGCAATTTAAAGCTATAACGGATTCAGGGTTTTCGAATCAAATAAGGAAAGGAAATTTCCAACAAATGATTAGGAAGGTGCACCCCCTTGAAATATACTTCTAGTAATATACTTATGAGAAGCTCATTTACTCTATGACACTTCTCGGACAATACCAAGCCGAACTCTGCCAGATCGAGTACATGAATATTTCCAAATCTAAGTGCACAACTAAATCCAAACTAGATGAGATGTGAAAATACCCTAATGGGAGCAACCCTACATAGTTTGGCTTCCTCTCGCACTTTTGGTTTAGTCATTTCCAACAAAGGATAGCAACGCTCAATAGAGTAATAAATCATCTTAGAATGATGATAAAGTAGCTGAAGTAACTGATAGCTGAGATATTAAATATCGAGGATATAAAACGATCGTTTATGGAAATTAAGTCTTGTATACTTATAACCACTCATTGAATTTCAAACATGTGCTTTTTCTTGGTTAACAATAATACAGAGCAAGTCAAGGTAGTGTTACCTCAAAGTCATATCCAACGATTATTCTTAACTGTTGAAATAGCGACAAGTTTGCTTCTTCGATGTTTAGTGCGGATTATATAAATAAATCGTTTCCATATAAGTGATTCGCTTTACGAAAATAATTTATATCCATAAAATAATCAAACTTTTACTTTTAAAAACGAATCGAACTTATGCTTGATTTCTATGTTGAAAAACACTTTTAGAATTAGCTCCTGATTGTTAAAACGTTAAGAGGATAATTTTCCCGAGTGCACGACCCCGAAGGCCTAAACCAACATCAGACCGAATACCCAGAAGGTTATCCAACTTAACATTCCAATAATCGAGTTCCAATTCCTTTTTATAACTTTAAAAATAATTTAATTATCTCGACAAATAATTAATCACATTTAAAATCCCTTTAAATAAACAATTCATTATCTATCATAAAATAGATAATTATTTCGAAACACTTTCATAACATTGGTAAATTAACTTTAAGATCTTCCCTAAATCATTTTATTAACATTAAATTAGTCTATTAAAGCAATTTTTATTATATTAGTTAATTTACTTTGTTCACCTTTACTAAGTCAATTAATTAAAAATATTTATTACATTCAAATAGTCATTAATTAAATAAATAATTAATCTCAAACATCATTAATTAAAATGATAAGTAATTCTAAATTTCGTTAATTAAAACAATTAATTAAGTTTAAAATAATCATAAACTAATCGAATTAATTAAATCCAAACTTCATTAGTCAAACCGATTAATTAAAACATCATTTGTTAAAATGTTTTATCTAATTATAAAACATCATTAATGCTAATGATTTAACTAAAATCCGAATATTGTTAGTTAATTATTAAATTAGGAACAATCATTAATTCAAATGATTAATAAAATTCAAATATCATTATTTAAAATGATTTATTAATTTTAAGTATCATTGATTAAAATGATTATTAATTTCAATTATCATAAATTAAAATAATTAATTAATTAAATCCATTATCATTAATTAATTAATTAGTTAAACTCAAATAATCAATAGTTAAAACGATTAACTAAGTATAAAAAATCATTAACAAAAATGATTAATTCAATCTAAAGATAATCAATCTTAATCATCATTTATTAAATTGGTTAATTAATCTCAAATTAATTAATTAAAATGATTAGTTATTTTTAAATTATCATTAATCAAAATGATTAATAAAATTCAATATTCGTTTTAGTGGAAACACAAGCTCACGTTCATACGATAGGGTTTTGGGGATGAAACTAACGACGTTTAAACTATTTAATGGAATATCAGCGATTAATTTAAATCAACTATGAATAACAACATATGAATGTAAATAAATGATTTATAGGTGAGAAACCCGCTTTGGGTCCCTCTACATGATTTTTCCTACAAACAATGGCTATGGATAATATATAGATAATCATATGGGTTTATAACGTTCAAATTTTACATACCATCCATTTTCAAAACGAAAATTCAACTAGACAATAAATCAAACAATTTAATTAACGTCCAAGCAATCAATAAATATTTATAACATCATTGATATGATAAAAATAAAATTTAATGTGAGTTTATCTCATGTCGATTTTCGTTTTTCGGCGAAACGTTACGATTTGGACCAAAATCGAATAGGCGGTGGATTCTAGCAAGTTCCGACCTCTACCAATCCAATTCCATAATGTAGATCTCGCTACTACAAACGCAACAAGACTGACCGCATCCAAAACCTCTTATGAAATATATATTGCATTTAAAAGATTTTGGAATTATATAAATAAATTATTGAGGGAATTAGGGAAAATGACAAACTTTGAAAAAAATTAGGCTAAAGGACACCAAGTTTCCTTTTTAGGCTGAAGGACAAATACTAATTATAATTAGCATTATATTCAACTTTTACACTATACAAAATGCTAGTTACATCTAGCATTATATTTAGTTTTACACTATACAAAATGCTAGTTATAACCAGCATTGTCTTTCAGCGTAAAAAAAATAAACTTGTTATCCTTCACCTAATTTTTTTTCTAAGTTTGTTCTTGTGCCTTTTTTCCTGTAATTAATTTATATAATTACATAATTAACAAGTTAATTACCCTTAACTAATTCATTAACACGATTCAGAACTCCAGGCCGCCAAATATCGAGACTCGACAGCGCTTTGAATCACACGTCGCCGCCGCCTTGGGAGATTTCAGGCCGCCGCTTCTCCACCCAGGGTCGCCCCGTCCAAGACGTTCCCAATGCCACGAACGCTACCTCCTTTCATCCCATGTAGCTTGAGAACGAGCTATTGAAGTCACCGTCGTTAAAACTGGGAATGTCGCCTCAACGAGCCACCGCATGTTAATCCAATCGGTCATCACCTTCTACTCACCCACGCGAACAAAATCCTAGCTGATACTTAAGCCTAAAAATGCCTCTAGTGGCCACGATTGATGATGATCGTAGGATGGACTAAATGAAAATGGCGGCTAGGGTTTATCTCTTAAGGTTTGAACAAGGAAATGAAGGCAAGGGTCCTTATATAGGAACCTCATTCGGTACTATTCACGCCTTAAAATTGATGAACTCCAAATGAGGCGTGCCGCCTGGCGTTCCTAGCTAAATACCCCTATTTTGAACACAATGGAATAGATATCAAAAGCCAATTCCATCATATTTAGAAGATAACCTTTCAAAATCAATTTATTTTAATTAAAGTTCTAAAAATAAATTTTACGCGTTTCAAACCCGCATGACCAAGCGATAAGTCTGATTGCTACAAACTTTAAATCCTAGAATAATTTACTATTACGAATATGATGAAACTGGTTTCGTCGAAATCCGAGACTTCCCAAATATCTATTTTTACAAATTTAAATATTTAATTATCGATATTTGTCTGATCTATTTACATTTGTAAATAAATTTACAAATTAAATTCCAATTTTATTTATTAATTAAAAGAAGTTAAATAAAATTATTAAATCCATTTAATTAATATTTAGTTCACAATTTAAATATTTAAAAATTCTCTATATTTGAATTATAATTTATTAAATTCTAGAATTAAATTATTTTAAATATTTAAAATAAACTAGACATTTAAAATCAAATGACCAAAATTTTGGGTTGTTACATTATCTCCCCCTTAAATGATTTCAACTTCGAAATTCCTGAGGATGAAAATGCATTCAAACCCTTAAGTTTAAAACCATCAATTTAAAATGAGCTATTAAACTTATTAACTTTTCAAAACAAATTTGTTAGAACAGATTCCATAATTTATAAGTCTTTTAAATTCATTCATTTGTACCAACTAATTCTATTCATTCATTCTAAGATATAACCCAAAAAATCAAATTTTTAGTCGTCAAAATTTTTCCAAATTTCTTTACAATATTCTAACCTTAATTTTCAAAAAAAATGGCCAGCATCTTCTTTGCTGGCTCGATCAATACGACTACAAATAGCCTCTATGTGCTCCAAACTAATCAAAGAAACAAGAAAGCCAAGTGGCCTCCCATACACGGGGTATAAAATCATCAACCAACTTAAATTTTCCGAATTTATGACATACCTTATTGCGTTTGATTTATAATTTGGCATGTAATTTATTATCTTCTATGCAAATGCAGGTGCACAAGAATCAAATGGAAATCCCTTGCATACCTATACTTACAAAATCTAAAAGAAAATCAAGCTGGAAAAATTAGTGTGATGTAATTCTACATTCAAAAATTAGCATGATATAAATCCACATGTAATCAACCATCTATATCTCAATCATATGTGACAAACAAGAGGATATTCTATAATAGATGATATGCGTTCGATTATTCAAATGATGATTTAGATCTAAATACCTGGATTTTTCAATTCAAAATCTATTTTTAAATTTCTCAAACGAAAAAACTCAAATTCAAAATGATAAGGAGGGGATTGATCCAAATAAATTATGCTGAAATTCTAGAATCAAAACAATATGGAGCATCCAGTGGTATTCCATTTCCTCCAAAAACATCAACTAGAGTGAATAGGTATCATTCCTTTCTCAAAATCTTCAAAAATTTCCTTTTTCAAAATCACCGAGATTTAGGTCTGAGTAACAATAATTAAAAATCCTTTGTCTATAATTTAAACTTTATAGACAATAACATATGAAATCACACAGCCAATCAATTCAATTCAATCAAATCCAATCAATCAAATCCCATGAAGGAATAAACTAACTGCAACGACCAATTAAATTCCACAAGGGAAAACTTATCACTTAACACTATTTCGGAACACCAAATGACTAGCAACTAATTTTTTGTAACCTAGGTTCAAAACTTTCTTAATTGCCCAAAAATATGGATAATTATCTAAGCGTACTGTTTTGCTCATTAGCCTTTGGTTATTGCTTAGAAGATTACCCAAACTCACTGGGACAAAATTGAAAATTATGCTCTATATTTTATTTATTTCTTAATTATATTAATTTCTAATTCACTTATATTTTCACTTAGTATTTTATTCAATACTAAAATTATTTATGAATTCTTTCATAAATTCTCAACCAAGTTTTCAAAAAAATAAATTATAAAGTTATTTCTTTATGAAACATCAAATCATAACTTATTTCCCATTATTACCTTTTCAAAGATCTGGATGGAGATCAAGTTAAATTATGGTTCCTAAAACCGAGTCAATCCAGTAACCTTTTTTAACTTAAAGTGTTAAAATAAATATTTATGGGCTAACGACCCTGACCGATCTTCGAAAATCGATGCCAAATACATCACCCATATTCGAATGCCGCCGACTCAAATGTCGAATTTGGTTCTTCGGAGCTTGTAACACATTAAGTACAACAACATAGCGGAAGAAAAATGAGTAACTTTTACTGATATACAACATTCGATACAAAGGAATATCAATATTATCGAAGACAAGATACAATAGCGGAATAATAGTAGCGGAAATATAGCACCAAATGGTCTTTCAAAAGAAACACAATAACCGCATCTCCAATTGCCAAAGCTCCAAATCACTAGCTCGAAACACCATCATGTTGACTTAAACAAGTCCGGTCTGGTGAAAAAAAGGCGATCGCCAAAACAAAGACTTCAAGGATATCGAATCTACATCTACTATCTGATTATCTGAAAATCTGATTCTAGGCTGCCTGTGTGGATAAATGTGGGCACCCAGAGTATAGAAAGGGAACAATAAACTCCAGGTCTGTCATGGGAGTGGTGTGAGCAAACGAAAACAGTTTTATTTGAATAAAAATAAATAAAAAGAATTCAAAAAGAAATCCGCAATGCTTTTTGGAAAATGAAACTACCGTAAGGCCTCCCGCCACACACACAATGCAAGCGCGCACTTGGAGGAGATTTCTCCTTATGACAGTCAAACTTGCTTGATACACGAAAACCTTTTGATATTATTATAATGCATAGTGCAGAAAACATTTGCAAGTATAATATTAATCTTAACCAGCATACGTACCATTATAGTATGCCTACTATAACTACTATGTTAAATGGCAGGTTCTACAACTAAAACCGTACAGGACGCGTATTGGATGATTGGATTTCCAACAATGGTCAGGCTAAGGAACTTCATATGCCACATGGGTACGCCTCTGGAGGGACGCTCTGAGAACCTAACCGGATCTCTGCCAACACAAGGCCGGGTTACCTCTGTAACTAGGTAATTAACTGTCACGAGTATGCCATTCCCCGGTCGTCACCGACCTTTATCCGAGGGCCCTCAACCACAAAGCAACAACCACAAGCAATAGATTTGCAGCAACCACATAAGTTAAGTATCTGGGCTCCATACCATGATACCACTTTTTATCCAGAAGGAAATAGACATACCCTAAGGGACGCTACCCCCGATAACATTGCCGCATCCTTCCTTTTTCGACCATTTCCGGTTTGTGAGGTCCTGATGAGGTCTCGTCCATAATGCTATGCTTTTCACAACAGCCATGCTTTGATCAACAAATGATCAGCAACACTTAGCATGCCACATTACCAAATTGGGAATATATCACTAGTAACCATCAACTACATAACCTCTGAGCTCGTACGTCTCAGATAAAGGTGTTAAGCTAAGAGAATAAATTCTCAGCCACCAAATAGAAATGTATTTGATAGAAACCAGCTCTACATCTCAAAGTGTAATGTTAGACATACATCCATACAAGTCCGTTCTGGGTTCGAATGGAACCGAAGGCACTTCAAAGAAGCCTTTGCAATCTGGATATTCACAATCTTGATGGGACTCCACATCACATATGGAGATCTCTATACCGTATCTACTCAGTGTAGAGTCATTCGATGGGTTATCCTTTCGTTCTCGAAAATACCCATTCTTAACCACCGGTCTTCAAATGCTATCCATTTCGTCGTATCACTATTCAGAATGGGTTATATGACATAAAATCCTCTCCCGGCTAAACCGAATAACGAGCGTAATATTTAAAAACATACGGATATATCGGATCTTAGTTAAGTCACAACTTTTAACTCAAAACCTTTTATTCAAATGGTTTAAACAAAATTTCCACTTTAATCTTTTAAAACAAAAGATTCACTTTTTTTAAAAATCCACTTCAATTTGAAACCAAGGTTCACCAGTCTTTCACAAAGATTCATTCATAGCTTTCAAAAAAAATTCCATTTTAAACTTGAAATCTTTTCAACAAAAACTAGAGGTTCTTTCATTATATGAAAGCCACTATCATTTGGAAACAAATGCTCTTCGTTTTGGAAAAATCCAATCAAATATGCATAAGTTCTAGCCTTTAAAGTATAAACTTGGGTTAAATTTAAATTCCCAAAATAATGTTTTTAAAATGGTTTAAAATCCATATATATTATTGTATAACTTGTATACCCTTTCAAACTATAGTTTCCAAAATAATTTCAAAACTTAAACAAGATAGGTTCTATCCACACTAAATTTAATTTCAATTTTCCTTTTCAAAAGCTTTTTATATTCAACCCAATTCCATTTCCAAAATCATTTTGGATTCAATATTCAATCTTTATAACCATTTCATAATATTGAATTCAAATATCTGTGACTTAACCAATTTCTTCATGAAATCCATATTTGTGTGTGTGGTGTAGTCCAGGGGTTTTACACAATAGTTCAATATCATCAATCATCACAAATTCAAGCATATCAATATCAGTTAGTGGTATAATCTATAACACTTATCTTCCATTCATAGATTTACAGATAAATAATATAAATTCATCACAGATGAATAAATTACATTCATCAAAGCTCAAATCAAAATAATTCATATCACAAAGCATCACACATCAGGGATATCAAACAATTCAAAGCATTTCATACAATCCAAACATCCATAAGTAAGATCAATTAGTCATCTGATTAATTTAAACAAGATTAATTACGTATGAATAAATTACTAATCCTGGTTAATTAATATTAATTAATTACAAACCATTTTGATTAATTATCGTTTAATCATTTATTAA
This sequence comes from Allium cepa, assembly GCA_030765085.1. Lineage (NCBI taxonomy): Eukaryota > Viridiplantae > Streptophyta > Magnoliopsida > Asparagales > Amaryllidaceae > Allium > Allium cepa. Next base: position 964,848,250 of record CM060928.1, read on the forward strand.
TTAACCTTTAATAATAAAATAATTAACCTTACATTATTAATTAATCAACCTTAACTAATAAATAAATCAACCTTTAATCGTTAAATAATTAACCTTTAATTATTTAATTATCTTTTAATTAATTTTCATTAATTAATTACCATTTAATTAATTGTTCTTAATTAATTACAATAAGTGATTATCCTTAATCACTTATATTAATAAATCATAAATTAATTACATTGGATAATTATCCTTTAATTACTTGATTAATCAATTTTAATCATTAATTAATTACTTTTGATTAAGTAGTTATCTTTAAGGAATTAATTACCTTTAATTATTTTCATTAATTAATCTTAATTAATTATTTTTAATTATAATTACACAAAGTAATTATCCCTTAATTACACTAAGTAATAATCTTTTATTAATTATGCTAAGTAATTATCCTTAATCAGTTTCGTAGTAATTACTCCTTAAATAATTAATATTTAATTATTTTCATTAATGAACCATTAATTACTTAAAATCTTAAAAATAAAACATGTATCTTAATTACTTACTTTAAATGTCATTTAAACCTTGTTTAAAAAATATTGTAATTAATTCTTATTAACCACTTTACTTAAAACTTTAAGTTAAATTGAAGATTAAAACACTTTATCCTTTAGTCATTTACTTAATCACAATAATAAGTTTATTTAAAATAAACTTTTCAAAAACAACGGTTATATATATATATTAAAAATACTCTAAACTCAAAATAATTTATTTTTAAAACCTTTTAATACATCCCAAACTTAATTAGACATTTATTATATAAATAATTAAGTAAGAAATTGTTTAACTTTCAAAACTCGTTTAATTTAAATATTTAAAACGACAACAATATTAAACCCAAGCCAAGTTCGTAAATTACCCGAGAAACTCACGAGGAAAACTCCACATCTCTCTACTTTGAGCCTTGCCATTGTTCCACCGAGATGAAACCCGAGCAACTTTGTCTTCCCCAAACCCAAAACAACACAGACCCAATCGTGCACACGCGTGCACGTACCCAGATCATCGGCGACCCTCCGATCAACTTTGCTACCACCAGCAAGTTGTCGGCGATCCTCTTAAGCATCACGACCACCTAGAAATTGGAGTCCAACTTCAAATCGAAATCATGGAGAATCGAGCAACACCTGGAATAAACACAGTTCATCGAATATCACCATGTCACGCCAACTCCGACCACCTGACGCTACATGATCATAACCAAAGCAACGCCACACGTCTACGCTTTGATTCCTCCCATACCGGTCACCCCTAGTCCATCCACTACGATGAAGCAACCACTAGAACCCAGCTAACTCAAACCTGATATTAAACCCTACATCAACGTCGTCAAGCCGCCATGATGATCGTAAAATCTCACGATCATTTTAGTTAGAACCCTCGACCTCCCAGCTAACTTCACCCATGATCCCGAGACCCAATCATCCCCCAATCACCAGAATTCGATAGAAAACCCATTTCAGTCAACTTAAGAAATTTCGACAAATATGAATCTAAAAATCATGATTCTATTTTAAAATTCACTATTTTCTAACACAAGTCTAGTCATATAATCAAATCTTGAAATTGAAATAATCGATTTCTAGACTTGAGAATGATTTCCACTGTACTTTCTTATTTTCCAGATAAATTCAAACCTGTTGTACTTAAAAATAATTTTAAATTTTATTGTACGTTTAAACAATCATAAATTGTTTGAATAGCACAGTCTTTCAGAGTTTAAATAAGAAGATTTGAAATTTTACTTTGTTTTAAACCCTGTAATATAAGAACAGGGGATATGTATGTATGTATGTATGTATGTATGTATGTATTACAGACATGCACAGGCATCACATGCATTTGTATTTATAACTTAAACATTTTCAAATTATCACACACATCCATTATCACAAGTAAACCAGGATTTATATATACAGGTTCAAAAGTTTGCTTACCTGGAACAAAGCAGAGATCAGAGAAGTTTTTCCTAGACCCAGGTGTATTTGAAACTGAGATGCCTTGATCTTGAAGATTGTTTTGGTTGCTTGATCACTGTTGAAACAATTTGAAGTTGTTTTGAAAAAAAATTAACTTGAATGCTTCAAATTTTGAAAACTGGGAATGAATCTTTGAATTGCTTGAAGCTTGAACTTAGATTGACTTTGTTTGATCTTGTTTTGTTTAAATTTGCTTAGGTTTTGGTCTGAAACATAGAACATGTTTTTTTAACTGAGTTGAATCTGTACTTTACTTGCTTATGTTGTTTGCTCAAGCTTGATTCAGGTTGAAGCTTTGCTTGTTTTTCGGGTTTAAAAGCTTCCAGGTTTTTGATTTTGTTTTTAATTTCTGTGGCTTTTAAACTAAGTTTGAAGAAAAGAAAATGAGAAGGGAAGTATAGATGTATATATGCTTGTAGAAAGAATTGAGGGAACTTGTTAATATTTCATTTTACATGTCCTACACTTGTTTTAATTCTATGTTATATAGTTACAAATGCTTTAATTATATTTAAAATACCTACACTTGTATAAATGCATACTTAAAATAGTTACACATGTTTAAAATTATCTTTACACTTGTTTAGGTATGTTTACATGGTTTACACTTGTATAATTACATGCATTATGAGTTAATATATTTTTATAAATTTTTTATATAGTTTTCTATTTACTTTTTCAATTTAAACAAATCCATTTTCTTTTACATTTATATATATATATATATATATATATTAATGACTTTAAAGAACATGATTTAAAATCAATTAAACACTAATAAATAAATATATGAATATGTATATATTTAAATTTAACTCTTAAGGAAAATGATTTTAAAATCTAATTATACCTTAATAACGAATTAATATATATATATATATATATGTATGTATTAGAATATAATCCTTAAATGGCTTTTGAAAAATTATCATATTAATTTCAAAATATCACTTTCAAATCACAATGTATATATATCGTACATATACATATTATAATTACAAAAAATTATTTTAAAATAGAGTTTTAAATCCAATTTATTTTCAAATATTTATATTTGAATTCCAAATCCAAATTAAAATTTAAAATTAATTTATATACATATATACATAAATAAATAACTTATATTATTTAATTTGTAAAATTCCAAATTCAAATTCCAAATTACAAATTTATTTATATAAATAAACAAGCACATATCTTGTTTAATTTGGTAAATAATCAAATTTATTCACAATTAAATTCCAAAAATTAAATTAATTACCAATTTAAATTTGATTTTGAAAGGGGGATGTTACAATTTCCCACCTTAAGAAAATTTTGTCCCGAAATTTGCTAGACAAGGAGACAACAAAGAATAGATGGAGAATTTTTTACCAGATCAAATTGAATAGCTATTCATTCTATATTTGGCTTGCCAAATCAGAATATCATCAATAATTAAGAAAACGAACTCATTCAATACTACACAAGATACTCGGATCATCAGATCCACAAAATATGCAGGGCATTGGTTAGTTCGAAGGAATAAATAATCATTCGTAGAATATATCTGGACCCCAAAGAACAGACAAATGGATTACAACTCAATTTACCTTCATATTTTGTTAATCAATTTATTTTACATAAAATTTCAAATTTATTGGAGTTAAGAACGAAAAGTTGATTTGAAACCGATGATGAGAATACGAATTAGGAACCTTTTTACAACGTAAACGAAGATTCATAGGGACACCACCACACCAAAGCTTCTTTCTGGAGTTGCCACGAAACCATCAAAGAATTAAAATTGGATGAAAGGAGATTGATGAGAAAAATTGTTTTCGTTGTTGTAGGGTATTGACCATTTATAGTGGTACTCCCCTGTCCCCTATCTCGCCTTCTTCTTGCACTCATACTCATTATTAGTGGATAGTAAGATAATTTACTGAGGCATACAGACAAGATATCTTAAGGATATGCTCATTCTAGGGAATATATAACCCTATTTCTAATGAGTCGCCTAATGTGTTATACTCCTGAGATAAAGTTCTTACTCAACCTTTAGCTCTGATACCAAATCTAACGACCCTGACTCGACCTTCGAAAATCGGCCCCAAAGATATCACCCGTATTCGAATGCCACAGATTCAAATGTCGAATCTGGTTCACCGAAGCTTAGAACGCTTTAAGTACAACAACACAGCGGAAGAAAAACGAGTAACTTTTATTGATATACAACATTTGATACAACAATGATACAAATGAATATCAATATTATCAAAGACAAGATACAACAACGGAATAATAGCAGCAGAAATATAGCATCAAATGGTCTTCCAAAAGAAACAAAATAACTGCATCTCCAATTGCAAAAGCTCCAAACTACTAGCTCAAACCACCATCATGTTGACTTAAGCAAGTCCGGTCCAGTGAAACAAATGCGATCGCCAAACCAAAGACTTCAAGGATATGGAATCTACATCTACTATCTGATTATTTGAAAATCCGACTCTAGGCTGCCCGTGTGGAAAATTATGGGCATCCAGAGTTTAGAAAGGGAACAATAAACTCCAGGTTAGTCATGGGACTGGTGTGAGCAAACGAAAACAGTTATATTTGAATAAAAACAAACAAAAAGAATTTAAAAAGAAATCCACAATGCTTTTTAGAAAATGAAACTACCATAAGGCCTCCCGCCACACACATAATGCAAGCACACACTTGGAGGAGATTTCTCCTTATGATAGTCAAACATGCTTGATATGCGAAAACCTTTTGATATTATTATTAGTGCATAGTGCAGAAAACATTTTCAAGTATAATATTAATCTTAGCCAGCATACGTACCACTATAGTATGCCTACTATAGCTAATATGTTAAATGGCGGGTTCTACAACTAAACCGTACAGGGCACGTATTGGATGATTGGATTTCCAACAATGGTCAGGCTAAGAAACTTCCTATGCCACATGGGTACGCCTCTGGAGGGATGCCCCAAGAACCTAACCGAATCTTTGCCAACACACGGCCAAGTTACTTTTGTAACTAGGTAACTAACTATCATGAGTATGCCATCCCCCGGTCGTCACCAACCTTTTTCCAAGGGCCCTCAACCACAAAGCAATAGATTTGTAGCAACCACATAAGTTAAGTATCTGGGCTCCATACCATGATACCACTTTTTATCCAAAAGAAAATGGACATACCTAAGGGGCGCTACCCCGATAACATTGCCGCATCCTTTCTGTTTCGACTATTTCTGGGTTGTGAGGTCCTGATGAGGTTTCGTCCACAAAGCTATGCTTTTCACAAAAGCCATACTTTTCAATAGCACTTAGCATGCCACATTACCAAATTGGGAATATATCACTAGTAACCATCAACTACATAACCTATGAGCTCGTACGTCTCAGAGAAAGATGTTAAGCTAAGAGAATAAATTCTCCGCTACCAAATAGAAATGTATCTGATAGAAGCCAGCTCTAAATCTTAAAGTGTAATGTCAGACATACATCCATACAATTCTATTCTGGGTTCGAACGGAACCGAATTCACTTCAAAGAAGCCTTTGCAATCCGGGTATTCACAATCCCGATCGGACTCCCCATCATATATGGAGATCTCTATATCGTAGCTACTCAACGCAGAGTCATTCGACGGTTATCCTCTCGTTCTCGAAAATACCCGGTCTTCACCATCAGTCTTCAAATGCTATCCATTTCGTCGTATCACTATTCGGAATGGGTTATATGACATAAAATCTTCTCCCAGCTAAACCGGATTATGAGCACAATATTTAAAAACACATGGATATATGGGATCTTAGTTAAGTCATAACTTTTAACCCAAAACCTTTTATTCAAATGGTTTAAACAAATTTCCACCTTAATCTTTTAAAACAAAAGATTCACTTTTTTAAAAAATCCACTTCAATTTGAAACCAAGGTTCAAGAGTCTTTCACGAAGATTCATTCACAGCTTTCAAAACAATTCCATTTCAAACTTGAAATCTTTTAAACAAAAACTGGAAGTCCTTTCGTTATATGAAAGCCATTATCATTTGGAAACAAATGATTTTCATTTCGAAAAAACCTGATCAAATATGCACAAGTTGTAGCCTTTGAAGTATAAACTTGGGTAAAATTTAAATTCCCAAAATAATACTTTTAAAATACTGGATTGTAACGACCCTGGATTTTTGGCCCCGTTTATTCTTATAAATGTTTAATCTAAATTAAATAAAATGTAAATTGACCATATGAAAATGATTTTTTATTTGGAAATACTGCCAATTTACTTATTTAAATTGTATTTTCAAAAAGGAATTGGACTTTGGGAATTCAAAATAAAATCTTTTGATAATATTATAATAAAATTTATTTTATATAATTGAATTTAAACACTTTACTTTGTTTACCTCTGATAAATATACATATGAATAATAATGTTTGAAATTTAAATAAATCTCTTTATAATATTTATCTTATACCATTAAATTAAATTACTTTGTTTTTGTTATCATATGAATGAAAATGTTTAAATTAAAATCTAATTCTATTAATATAAAATATAAGTGAAACATATGAATCTTATTTAATTATTGATAATTGAAACATAAATATAAATAAATAAGTAAACACATCAATCTAAGGTTAATATTAATAGTCAAATATAAAACACAAATCAAAATAAAAATATAAATCAAAACAAGAAATAAGTAGTTAATACTTCCAATATCATTTTATATTTGCAAGCATAGAAAAACATATATAATATAATAAGTTTAAAATGTAACTAAATCATATTGTACATAATTTAAATATTGATAGTTAAGAATGAAATATAAATATAAATGTAAATAAACCATCTTGAATATAACTTAAATATTGTTAGTCTTAGTTAGAGTACATAATAAATTTAAAAGCTAAGCTTACCTGCAAGTGTATATTTACACAACACATATGTGTATAGAGTTCAAACTAGAGGATAATAAAACAAGTAATATAATAACAAAACAAAATATCTTCATAATCAAAGTATCTTCATTCATAAGCCAACATATACCTGCAAGTTGTACACCTACAAACATCAGGGAATATTAATTAGGTGTTAACAAATTTGAGGACATATTCATTAAGGCTAAGTACAACTTGTCATTTCAGGTTACAAAATAATGCTTCAGCCGAAATCTCAAGCAGTTTTCTGTCATGTTGCAGTATTTTAATTCACAGTCATATTTGGTCAAAACAAATAAGGCTATCCAGATAATACTCCTTCATACTACTGTTATCTTATATATATGCAGTTGCTTGTTAGTTCTAGTTTGTTCAACAAAACACATAACAAAAACTTGAGAAAAACTAAGCAGGAAAAGGAGAGCATACTCAAATTAAATTCAAATAAAAACAGATTCAAAGTTGCAGTTTTAAACTTCAAGCAACCAGATTTCAAAACATCTATGCTTACTGTTCTTTGTTCAGGAATGTTATAGGTGAGTAAACTTATTATTTTCAATTTAAATTTGTATATTTAACTTACAAAGATATGTGCTTTGATGTCTGCTTTAAACATGTTGTCTTGAATACTTCCTGTTGCTTTGTAATATATGAAGTTGTTCTTCAGGAGCTTTGAATATCTGAACAGAGTAAAGCAAAGAAATTGCAAATACTTCTTCATGTAGATGTTTTAAAACTTGGATATTGATGAAAATTTAAGTTGTCATCTAAATCAAAGGCTTACAATCTAGTTTTGAGGTTTAACAGTATTTTATCAATACAGTTTATTCAAGTATCAAGAAAAGAGAATTAAAGTAAAAAATTTGAATGTTTAAATTTGTAACTTCAATAACATAATCTGATTTCGTATACATAATTTGGATTTTTAGTATAAATTTTTTGATTTATAAACAAAGATATTCAGAGCAGTTTTAAAAAGAAGTTGTACTGGATTTTCGTCAAATTTGGATGATTGAGTTGATTTTAATTTCTGTAAATTGTTATGAAACAAGCTTGTAATCCATTTAACACAAGAAAAATGTCAAATTATTTTTCGAATACATAGATTATGAGTTTGGAATTAAAGTAGGATTTAGTTCATACGTTTTTGGATGCTCTGTGAATTTTGGTTTTCGCCACCATGGTTCGATCGAGTGGCTCGTGGTTGTGAGTGAAGGCCGAGGAAGGTATGGGCGTGACATGGATGAGGGGGTTTCGCCTCCGGTGGTCTGTGTTGGAGGGGCGAAGGGTTTTTTTGGTGGTTTCTCGAAACAGTGGTTCGAGCTTCAGGCATTTTTTGGACTTCGACCATTATTCGAAAATCTGGGCTCTGATTTCGACGATCGAGACAATTTGTGGTTTGTGGATGCTGTCGCGAGCCACCGGAGGAGAGGCGAACCACCGTGCACGTGCACGGTGGCGTTGGGGGTGAGATATCGTGTCTTTGAACGGCGTGAGTGGTCGCCTCGGGTCGCGCTCGAGTGAAATGGGGAGAAGACTCGGGTTTGTTTCAGGTCATGTCGTGTGAGTTACCGATGGTTTCTTTTATTCTTAGTTTAAGGTTTAACTTACAAAAAAAAGGAAAGAGAAGAAGAAGGATATACAGGGGAGAGACGCGAGAAGAATTGATGAAGGACCGAAGTACTTCTCGGGTTAATTAGGGGTAATCTCGAGTTCATATCCATCTGCAGTATTTGCAATAAAAATGAAGTTAAGGAATTTTAAGTTATATCAGAATTTCAACATTTTAAATTTTATAAACATTTGACAATTTAAGTAAACTTTATACAAGTTCAATTGCTTAGTTAATGAATAACAAACGTTAAAACTCTTAACTAATGTTTTAATTAAGTGATTAATTTAAGTTAATATAAAATTAATTATCGTCTGAGGTTATAGTTAACAATAAGTTAGTTTCCAAATTTAAAGCAGAGTTTTAGGTGTTACATTAAGTCGAACAATTAATATAAATTAATTATTTTAGAAAGAAATTCAGAATAATTATAATTAGAGATTCGTTCATAGATTTTGTAATTTATGAAATGGCAATTAACAATTTAAGTAAATTAATGGATGGTAATAGTTAATTAATTAAATAATTTAAGCTAGAATTAATAAATGATTAATTAACTAATTAGCAGTTAACAAATAAGGAATTAAATTTCACTAATTAACGATTAAGGCTATTAATTAATGTACAAGGAATATTTAATTAAGTAATTAAATAAATGAGACTTAATAATTTGATTATGTTGAGATTCATTAAATTAAATAATAATTAACTGTTAACCAACGATCAAGCAAACATGATTAAGTGATATATTCTTAAGTAATTGATTTAAATCGAATTAATTACAATGAGAATTTAAATGATTGCTTATGGATTGTTGTGTATGTAAAATATCTGGTTTGTGATGTTTAAATTGATGATATTCTGTGATGCTCTTTGATATGCTGTGATATATCTATGATGCTTGTATATGTTTTATCTGTAATAAATGCTATGTTAATTCAATTTTTAAATTAAATTATTTAAACTGTTAAGTTAATTAGACAACTTGGCCCTTAAAATGACGCTTGGATTCGATGAGACCGGGATCGGAAGAATCAAATTGATTCTCCGAAAACCACATCGATCCAATTCAAACGTTAGGTCGTGAATTCTGAAATGAAGATCGAGATGGTGTTTTCAGAATGCAAGGGTTATCGTCGTTAACTCTGAGGGTGATTCCAAATGAGTGTAACGAGATAATGCCTTCGGTTTCGTTCGAACCCGGAACGAACTTGTATGGATTGAATGCTTTCAGCACATCGTCAGGCGGACGATGAGCATTCTAAGTAATATGTTCTATAAAGGTAATCGTAGCCTCAAGCCTCATCAACCGGGAATGGCTAAAACATGGGAGATGCAGCAAGGTTAGGTGGGTCATGCCCAAGCAGGACAAGATATTTCCCCTGTCTAGATGTCCCTTTATATTTCGGCTGTGTGGGCGGTTGCTAGCTACAACCGCGGGGTTTATCTTGTTCGGGACTGTTCAGTAAGGAATGGTTCCGACCTTGTGTTGCAGGGGGTCGGGAGTGATCCTCGGTACGGTGATCTAGGCCCCATACTGTGACGGGCGGTACCCCAGTAGCCCTGCCATTGTTGGAAATCCATTTTTCCTACGAGACCTTACGGTTTTGATTTGTATTACCCACTTTTGTGGCTAGTAGCTGGAATTTAATAGATTAACAATTTCGGCTATTTTCTATTTACTTGAAAACCCTAGACACTATTATAATATCATTGGATTTCCTATGAAATGTTTTGGTTAGCGTAAGGTAAAAACTTACCCGTATTTATTTATGGGGAGTCTTACGTGATACCTTTATTTTCAAATGTTTTTCAAAGTTAAACAACTTTAAACCGTTTACTCATACCAGACCCATGTCTGACCCGGAGTTTATATTTGTGTTTTCATAAACTCTTGGGTACTCAAATTTTTATGAGTAGCCAAGTGATAGTATGACGCCCCACCTCTATACCCACGCTAGCCAAGAACATTACGGTGAATGCTGTCAACTAGCATGGAGAATAAGGCTGTTGAGGAGCGACCATCCATGTAATTGCTTTGCGCGAGCATCGATATGTCAGATAGTATAACATGCATTTCTTATCAAGAGGGAAATCCGACATACCGACACAAACTCAAAGCTACTACACAGTGGCTATAATATCTTCAGAAACAAATATAGAAATAAACATAACATAAATCAGTCACAGATAATTCATATCACAAAGGCGGAAATAGATATGAATATTACACATGAAAGTGTACATCAGAGTAGTGGTCAAACAAGATCCACAATATCTAAAAGAATAGATACAAGTACTAGACAAAAGAATAAGTATACATCATAGAGTCTGTATCTCAAATGTATACAACAAAAACTACTAAACTTAAGTAGTTAGCCAAAAGATCAGATGAAAGTCCGATAAGGAGTCAAGCAGAAGCACCTGTAAAATCTCAGTCTGACCCGAGTATTATTTAAGAAGAAAATAATAAACGGATCAGTCTAGCTATAAATATCAGATAACATGATATAGAATTAAGAGATATGGCATAAACATATAATAATCACAATGCCAAGCTGTGATAAATAAGTAATTGAAAATCAACAAGAGATTAATCAATATCACAATAATCTACTCAAGATAAAAAGGAATGTCATACTCCTAATTTCATTCACCAAGCCACAATAAATGACATATATATCAATGCCCTTCGTAAAAGTTGGTGAAACATAAATTCCAGAAATCAACACACGAAATCCAGAAATCATAATAAAAAGGAACAACGACGTCGTACAGCGGGACATCCGATGAACCAAATCACAATAAAAAGGATGGCCAATCCCACAAACTGGACATCGACGCACCTAGAAAGACACGCCCCATGTACATTCGAACATCGGCGCACCTAGAAAGATACGCCCCATGCTCTAGCATCGACGCCCCTAGAAAGATACGCCCCATGCACAAATAAACATCGATGCACCTAGAAAGATACATCCCATGCATAAATAAACATCGATGCACCTAGAAAGATACACCCCATGTAATGTCTAACATCGGTGCACCTAGAAAGATACACCCCATGCAAAGTCGAACATCGACGCACCTAGAAAAATACGCCCCATGCATAGACGAACATCGACGCACCTAGAAAGATACGCCCCATGTCCCGACTTATTGAGCCGATTGCTCCACGAAGTAAACAGACACCGCACAATTGCTAGTCTAAATCATCAAATGATCGTCATGATCAAAGAGAAGTGTCGATTACAGTAAGCTAGTAAATATATGAGCTTAGCTTCATGTCCCATAACCACTAGCTTAACTTAAATATTTACGAACAAATTGTAGGTCTCCACTCACAAGAGATTCAATCGAACAAGTCCAAGAATTAACCGACGAAGTAAACGCAAGCGTTTCATACCACTTGTTTTACTAAGTCGTTTAATTAAATTTCTCATACGAGTGAGGTAAAGGCTTGTATATACTAATAGATTGGAAAACGGTTTTATAAACGAATTTGGTATTAAAATAGTATTGAAATCGTTTGAGGAAAGAGTTTTGATATTTACTACTAGTATAGAAAACCTTTATATTTTTAAGTGACAAATCATAGAAGTGATTGTAGAAACAATCAACTCATAAAGATTCACATTCAAAGACGTGAATAAAATCCAAAGAAATCGATACCGAATCCATCAAAATGGATATTCCCATAAATCACGAAGAAAATGTCATCAAAGTCGATAATAAGTGATAATAACAAAAGGGAATCAACACGAATCGATAGAAGTTGGAATTCTCAAGCAAATAGGCAAAACTTGCAAATAGGAGCAGGTCGGTCGATCGAACTCCCTGAGTCAGTTGGCCGAACCAAGGGTTGGAAGTGCCTGGGGCACCAGGTCGGTCGACCGGCCCAGGGGCTCGGTCGGCCGAGGCCTGTAAACGGCACTCCCAAACAGAGGCAGGAAGTGCCTGGATAACAGGTCGGTCGACCGGCCCAGGGGCTCGGTCGGCCGAACCTGTTGCCAGCACTCCCCTGCCCTAATTCAAAGGAGGTGCAAACTCGATCAAATTGCATTCGCTCGAGCAACGGCGCTAAGGGTTTATGCCTATCGACTACCCGGCCCTAAAAGCTCTTCGATGCACAATCAAAAACACATTCAAACATCAAAGTTAGGATCTTTAAAGATTTGAACCCAAAACACTAAAAATTGGAATATTCACCAAATCAATCCAAACCAAAAGCAAATGCACACGAATAAGTGTTAGGAATTCATACCTAACAATCGAAGATAAATATAAGCACAGATGTGAGATAAAAATCTCACCTTTGAATCCGAAAACAATGAATGAGAAGCTTGAAGACGAAGGAAGATCAACCACACTTCAATCTCAACACGAGAAGCTTAAATGTAAGCTTAAAAGAAGAACATTACCTAAGTTAGGTTTAGGAAATTTCTGAAATCAAAGAGAGAATGAGTTGGAGAAGGAGAAGGAGATGCTTACTAATGGGTTCTCTTTGATTTTGGAGCAAGAACTTGAGCTAGCAAGAGGAACTAGGGCTTGGAGTTTCTAATTCCCATTCTCTTCCACCATTTTTGCTTGAGCCTTAGTGTTAGGAATATGAAATGAAGTAATGAAGAGGAGAAGGGGTTGAGACTGAATACATAAGTGGCTCAGCCCAAACCAAAGCCCTAAGTGAAAAAGTGGAAAAAATCAACTATCTCCAAACATATCGAAGTTTATACTCAAAAAGGTCGCAAACGGCATTTTGAACTCAATGGGGGTGGTCTCGAGTCCTAATTCGGCTGTTTGCAAAAAGTAGCTTTTCGGACTAAATTCCGACTAACGATAAAATATTTAAATATAAAATCGATAAATATGCGGGTTGTTACAGACTCCCCTCCTTGAAGAAATTGCGTCCTCGCAATACTTAAGAGGAAAATAAGAATTAACAACCATGGAAGCATATCAACACAAAAGAAAATTTGAAATAGGAAGTTCACCATAAAGTGCACGAAAGAGTTAGCAAGACATCTGGTGAAACTTCAATTTCCACAATATTACCGGGCTCAAGAATGAAAACGGGAATCCCTAAGGCATTTCCGTAGATAAAAGACGTGGGGAACGTCAAGAATAGCAGAAAATTGAGCCGGTGCAACGGCGTAGTACAAAAACGGTACGCCGGAGGAACTAGAAACTCAAATAATTTGGGATATCAGCGTAGTACAAAAACGGTACGCCCAATGAACCAAAGCAAAGACATTGATGTAGTACAAACGATACATCCAATGAATCAAAAGCAAAGACATTGATGTAGTACAAACGGTACATCCAATGAATCAAAAGGAAAGACATTGATGTAGTACAAACGGTACATCCAATGAATTAAAAGCAAAGTCATTGATGTAGTACAAACGGTACATCCAATGAATCAAAAGGAAAGACATTGATGTAGTACAGGTACATCCAATGAATCAAAAGCAAAGACATTGATGTAGTACAAACGGTACATCCAATGAATCAAAAGGAAAGACATTGATGTAGTACAAACGGTACATCCAATGAATCAAATAAGACGGAACATCGATGTAGTATAATAACAGTACATCCGATGAACCGAACACCATAAAAGAACACCGGACACTAATCCATAAAAGGAATGAGATAAAGCTCAATAAAACGAAGTGTACCAAAACGTCCGATGAACTTGATAAAAAAAAGATGACTCCATTCAAACAACATCAAAGAATCAACCACTTGTTGCTTACGACAAAGCGCATTGGCAACACGATTTCCCTTCCAGGAATAAAAAAGAATATCAAGATCATAAGATGTGAGGAACTCGAGTCAACATGGCGTTCCATATGAGAAAATAATTATTCCAAAGATTTATGATCGAGGTAGAGAACAAATTTCTCATCCAAATATGATGATGCCAAATTCCAAAAGTAGAAACAATAACCGCGAGCACTAGATCATGAGTGGCATATCCAGTCTCGACAAGCTATAATGATTTAGAAGCACAAGTGATAGCACGTTTTCCTTTGCAAGAGAACGGCATACAAACCAATACGACTAGTATCGGTACAAATAGCAAAGTCTTGGTTCCCCTTTAGGAATCACAAGAATAAGAGTATCGAAAAGAAAGAATTTCTTTTAAATAATCTTCTTTCCTGAAAAGTTAAAACTTTCAAAATTATATTTTTATTTTTATGTAATAATCTTTCTACAAAAATTTACTATTTTGAAGTTAATATACTGTGTCTGATTGTCTCATCAAAGCGTTTAGGAAATTTCTATCGATAACGTTGATCAAGCGCATCGACCAAAATCCTTAAAACACTAAATGGGCAATACAATCACAAAATCGTATTCTATAGGATAAGTAGGTTTCTCAAAAACTTCTAAGAATATTCTTTGTTTGTTTTAAGAACAAAAATCCGGTTATACTTCTAAATAAATCTTATGAAAAAGATTTTGCAAAATTTTAAATTGTTATTCTCATCCAAAAATCAATAAATAAAAGAATGGTCTCATCGAAATATTCATAGAATATTTGATATATAAAATGGATGAAATAAGCTGGACAAACTGAATGACAAAATAAGTCATTCATAGGAATCATAACAAGTGCAGAATGCGGTAAGTGGAATGCTAACTTCCGCAACTCGTAGCAAATGAAAACCGGTGTTAAGGTCAAACTGAAAAGACCTTAGCACCACACAAAGATTACTTAGGTGACAAATCCTAAGACAAGCTCAAAAATACCGGAAAATTTCTCAAACTACATGAATGAGAGAAATAACACTTTCCTTATAAGTGGGCTTAAGGAATAAAATGATGCCATCAAGTTGGAATCAAAATCATAAAGGAAAAATAGAAATCTGCTTAACAGATTGAAAATGTCAAAGATGAATAGTCCACACGGGGGAAATAGGATATGCGCTTCACAACGATTAAGCCAATCCTTACAAAAATCAATTCCGAAGCCTAAGTAAAAATATCGGCTCGAAAAGATAAATCACATAAAATAATTTCGACATCAAATAAAAGTGAATTGAGTGTTGCAGATCTACCATCCGGATTCGCAATCCTCAAAGAAGTCATCAAGCATAAAATATTTCCAAAGAAAAAGAATCGACAAGTTCTTTTGATATAAAATAGTGAGCCATATCAAAAAGAACTCAAATAGAAAGTTCACGAAATAAAACAATGCCATCAAGGATTAAATGTAAAATACCTTGACTAACAGAAGAGTTGCAAGGCGCTTGCACAATATTTAGCTTTCTCATGTCCTTGTTCAAAAGTTTGGGACACGCAGATAAAAGATGACCCGGTTTCTTGCAATAGCGACAAGAATGGGGTTTTAGACACATATTCGCATAGTGTTCCATAGAATTACAATTGTAGCATCCTCGACGATTAGGGATTGGAGTCTTTGCTACAAAAGTAGTTTGCTTCACTCTCTTATTGGGATTAAGGCTCTTGAACTTAATATGCCTCTTCTTGGAAGTCCCAATATCACAAACACTTCATTTACCAACCTCTCCATGAAGAAGAGTAACATCCACAAGCTGATTGAAAAAAACTTCAAGTTTCAAAGGTAGAACCATTTCGGGGTTCTTACTCAAAGCATAGATAAACTCTTGATTCTTTACAAGATCCAGAAGTTGTTGAGCAGACAAAAATACTCCATCCTGGGGAGTAGAACTAGATTGACCGGCGCTGGGACGGCCTGGTCTAACCATTTCTCTTCTTTAAGAAAGAAAGAAAGAAGAGGAAAAAGTTACTCTCAAAATAAATATCAAGCAATCTTGATAGATAAAACAAGGAATCATAAAAGAAAGTAGGATAGAACGGTACGAAGTCCCGAATAAAATCCTAAAGCACAACTCCTAAGAAAGACTTAGGACATGATCCTTGCTAAATTATTCTATATTGTTCCAAAGTTTGGCTCTGATACCAAGCTGTGACGCCCCACCTCTATACCCACGCTAGCCAAGAACATTACGGTGAATGCTGTCAACTAGCACGGAGAATAAGGCTGTTGAGGAGCGACCATCCATGTAATTGCTTTGCGCGAGCATCGATATGTCAAATAGTATAACATGCATTTCTTATCAAGAGGGAAATCCGACATACCGACACAAACTCAAAGCTACTACACAGTGGCTATAATATCTTCAGAAACAAATATAGAAATAAACATAACATAAATCAGTCACAGATAATTCATATCACAAAGGCGGAAATAGATATGAATATTACACATGAAAGTGTACATCAGAGTAGTGGTCAAACAAGATCCACAATATCCAAAAGAATAGATTCAAGTACTAGACAAAAGAATAAGTATACATCATAGAGTCTGTATCTCAAATGTATACAACAAAAACTACTAAACTTAAGTAGTTAGCCAAAAGATCAGATGAAAGTCCGATAAGGAGTTAAGCAGAAGCACCTGTAAAATCTCAGTCTGACCCGAGTATTATTTAAGAAGAAATAATAAACGGATCAGTCTAGCTATAAATATCAGATAACATGATATAGAATTAAGAGATATGGCATAAACATATAATAATCACAATGCCAAGCTGTGATAAATAAGTAATTGAAAATCAACAAGAGATTAATCAATATCACAATAATCTACTCAAGATAAAAAGGAATGTCATACTCCTAATTTCATTCACCAAGCCACAATAAATGACATATATATCAATGCCCTTCGTAAAAGTTGGTGAAACATAAATTCCAGAAATCAACACACGAAATCCAGAAATCACAATAAAAAGGAACAATGACGTCGTACAGCGGGACATCCGATGAACCAAATCACAATAAAAAGGATGGCCAATCCCACAAACTGGACATCGACGCACCTAGAAAGACACGCCCCATGTACAGTCGAACATCGGCGCACCTAGAAAGATACGCCCCATGCTCTAGCATCGACGCACCTAGAAAGATACGCCCCATGCACGAATAAACATCGATGCACCTAGAAAGATACATCCCATGCATAAATAAACATCGATGCACCTAGAAAGATACACCCCATGTAATGTCTAACATCGGTGCACCTAGAAAGATACACCCCATGCAAAGTCGAACATCGACGCACCTAGAAAAATACGCCCCATGCATAGACGAACATCGACGCGCCTAGAAAGATACGCCCCATGTCCCGACTT
Source organism: Allium cepa (assembly GCA_030765085.1). Taxonomy (NCBI): domain Eukaryota; kingdom Viridiplantae; phylum Streptophyta; class Magnoliopsida; order Asparagales; family Amaryllidaceae; genus Allium; species Allium cepa. The sequence continues at coordinate 964,866,000 of CM060928.1, forward strand.
ATTGAGCCGATTGCTCCACGAAGTAAACAGACACCGCACAATTGCTAGTCTAAATCATCAAATGATCATCATGATCAAAGAGAAGTGTCGATTACAGTAAGCTAGTAAATATATGAGCTTAGCTTCATGTCCCATAACCACTAGCTTAACTTAAATATTTACGAACAAATTGTAGGTCTCCACTAGAAAATTGTCACAAGAGATTCAATCGAACAAGTCCAAGAATTAACCGACGAAGTAAACGCAAGCGTTTCATACCACTTGTTTTACTAAGTCGTTTAATTAGATTTCTCATACGAGTGAGGTAAAGGCTTGTATATACTAATAGATTGGAAAACGGTTTTATAAACGAATTTGGTATTAAAATAGTATTGAAATCGTTTGAGGAAAGAGCTTTGATATTTACTACTAGTATAGAAAACCTTTATATTTTTAAGTGACAAATCATAGAAGTGATTGTAGAAACAATCAACTCATAAAGATTCACATTCAAAGACGTGAATAAAATCCAAAGAAATCGATACCGAATCCATCAAAATGGATATTCCAATAAATCACGAAGAAAATGTCATCAAAGTCGATAATAAGTGATAATAACAAAAGGGAATCAACACGAATCGATAGAAGTTGGAATTCTCAAGCAAATAGGCAAAACTTGCAAATAGGAGCAGGTCGGTCGACCGGACTCCCTGAGTCGGTTGGCCGAACCAAGGGTTGGAAGTGCCTGGGGCACCAGGTCGGTCGACCGGCCCAGGGGCTCGGTCGGCCGAGGCCTGTAAACGGCACTCCCAAACAGAGGCAGGAAGTGCCTGGATAGCAGGTCGGTCGACCGGCCCAGGGGCTCGGTCGGCCGAACCTGTTGCCAGCACTCCCCTGCCCTAATTCAAAGGAGGTGCAAACTCGATCAAATTGCATTCGCTCGAGCAACGGCGCTAAGGGTTTATGCCTATCGACTACCCGGCCCTAAAAGCTCTTCGATGCACAATCAAAAACACATTCAAACATCAAAGTTAGGATCTTTAAAGATTTGAACCCAAAACACTAAAAATTGGAATATTCACCAAATCAATCCAATCCAAAAGCAAATGCACACGAATAAGTGTTAGGAATTCATACCTAACAATCGAAGATAAATATAAGCATAGATGTGAGATGAAAATCTCACCTTTGAATCCGAAAACAATGAATGAGAAGCTTGAAGACGAAGGAAGATCAACCACACTTCAATCTCAACACGAGAAGCTTGAATGTAAGCTTAAAAGAAGAACATTCCCTAAGTTAGGTTTAGGAGATTTCTGAAATCAAAGAGAGAATGAGTTGGAGAAGGAGAAGGAGATGCTTACTAATGGGTTCTCTTTGATTTTGGAGCAAGAACTTGAGCTAGCAAGAGGAACTAGGGCTTGGAGTTTCTAATTCCCATTCTCTTCCACCATTTTTGCTTGAGCTTGAGTGTTAGGAATATGAAATGAAGTAATGAAGAGGAGAAGGGGTTGGGACTGAATACATAAGTGGCTCAGCCCAAACCAAACCCCTAGGTGAAAAAGTGGCAAAAATCAACTATCTCCAAACATATCGAAGTTTATACTCAATGGGGATGGTCTCGAGTCCTAATTCGGCTGTTTGCAAAAAGTAGCTTTTCGGACTAAATTCCGACTAACGATAAAATATTTAAATATAAAATCGATAAATATGCGGGTTGTTACAGACTCCCCTCCTTAAAGAAATTGCGTCCTCGCAATACTTAAGAGGAAAATAAGAAGTAACAACTATGGAAGCATATCAACACAAAAGAAAATTTGAAATAGGAAGTTCACCATAAAGTGCACGAAAGAGTTAGCAAGAAATCTGGTGAAACTTCAATTTCCACAATATTACCGGGCTCAAGAATGAAAACCGGAATCCCTAAGGCATTTCCGTAGATAAAAGACGTGGGGAACGTCAAGAATAGCAGAAAATTGAGCCGGTGCAACGGGGTAGTACAAAAAGGTACGCCGGAGGAACTAGAAACTCAAATAATTTGGGACATCAGCGTAGTACAAAAACGGTACGCCCAATGAACCAAAGCAAAGACATTGATGTAGTACAAACGGTACATCCAATGAATCAAAAGCAAAGACATTGATGTAGTACAAACGGTACATCCAATGAATCAAAAGGAAAGACATTGATGTAGTACAAACGGTACATCCAATGAATTAAAAGCAAAGTCATTGATGTAGTACAAACGGTACATCCAATGAATCAAAAGGAAAGACATTGATGTAGTACAAACGGTACATCCAATGAATCAAAAGCAAAGACGTTGATGTAGTACAAACGGTACATCCAATGAATCAAAAGGAAAGACATTGATGTAGTACAAACGGTACATCCAATGAATCAAATAAGACGGAACATCGATGTAGTATAATAACAGTACATCCGATGAACCGAACACCATAAAAGAACACCGGACACTAATCCATAAAAGGAATGAGATAAAGCTCAATAAAACGAAGTGTACCAAAACGTCCGATGAACTTGATAAAAAAAAGATGATTCCATTCAAACAACATCAAAGAATCAACCACTTGTTGTTTACGACAAAGCGCATTGGCAACACGATTTCCCTTCCAGGAATAAAAAAGAATATCAAGATCATAAGATGTGAGGAACTCGAGTCAACATGGAGTTCCATATGAGAAAATAATTATTCCAAAGATTTATGATCGAGGTAGAGAACAAATTTCTCATCCAAATATGATGATGCCAAATTCCAAAAGTAGAAACAATAACCGCGAGCACTAGATCATGAGTGGCATATCCAGTCTCGACAAGCTATAATGATTTAGAAGCACAAGTGATAGCACGTTCTCCTTTGCAAGAGAACGGCATACAAACCAATACGACTAGTATCGGTACAAATAGCAAAGTCTTGGTTCCCCTTCAGGAATCACAAGAATAAGAGTATCGAAAAGAAAGAATTTCTTTTAAATAATCTTCTTTCCGGAAAAGTTAAAACTTTCAAAATTATATTTTTATTTTTATGTAATAATCTTTCTACAAAAATATACTATTTTGAAGTTAATATACTGTGTCTGATTGTCTCATCAAAGCGTTTAGGAAATTCCTATCGATAACGTTGATCAAGCGCATCGACCAAAATTCTTAAAACACTAAATGGGCAATACAATCACAAAATCGTATTCTATAGGATAAGTACGTTTCTCAAAAACTTCTAAGAATATTCTTTGTTCGTTTTAAGAATAAAAATCCGGTTATACTTCTAAATAAATCTTATGAAAAAGATTTTGCAAAATTTTAAATTGTTATTCTCATCCAAAAATCAATAAATAAAAGAATGGTCTCATCGAAATATTCATAGAATATTTGATATATAAAATGGATGAAATAAGCTGGGCAAACTGAATGACAAAATAAGTCATTCATAGGAATCATAACAAGTGCGTAATGCGGTAAGTGGAATGCTAACTTCCGCAACTCGTAGCAAATGAAAACCGGTGGTAAGGTCAAACTGAAAAGACCTTAGCACCACACAAAGATTACTTAGGTGATAAATCCTAAGACAAGCTCAAAAATACCGAAAAATTTCTCAAACTACATGAATGAGAGAAATAACACTTTCCTTATAAGTGGGCTTAAGGAATAAAATGATGCCATCAAGTTGGAATCAAAATCATAAAGGAAAAATAGAAATCTGCTTAACAGATTGAAAATGTCAAAGATGAATAGTCCACACGGGGGAAATAGGATATGCGCTTCACAACGATTAAGCCAATCCTTACAAAAATCAATTCCGAAGCCTAAGTAAAAATATCGGCTCGGAAAGATAAATCACATAAAATAATTTCGACATCAAATAAAAGTGAATTGAGTGTTGCAGATCTACCATCCGGATTCGCAATCCTCAAAGAAGTCATCAAGCACAAAATATTTTTAAAGAAAAAGAATAGACAAGTTCTTTTGATATAAAATAGTGAGCCATATCAAAAAGAACTCAAATAGAAAGTTCACGAAATAAAACAATGCCATCAAGGATTGATTGTAAAATACCTTGACTAAGAGAGGAGTTGCTAGGGGCTTGCACAATATTTAGCTTTCTCATGTCCTTGTTCAAAAGTTTGGGACACGCAGATAAAAGATGACCCGGTTTCTTGCACTAGCGACAAGAATGGGGTTTTGGACACATATTCGCATAGTGTTCCATAGAACTACAATTGTAGCATCCTCCACGATTAGGGATTGGAGTCTTTGCTACAAAAGTAGTTTGCTTCACTCTCTTATTGGGATTAAGGCTCTTGAACTTAATATGCCTCTTCTTGGAAGTCCCAATATCACAAACACTTCCTTTACCAACCTCTCCATGAAGAAGAGTAACATCCACAAGCTGATTGAAAGAAACTTCAAGTTTCAAAGGTAGAACCATTTCGGGGTTCTTACTCAAAGCATAGATAAACTCTTGATTCTTTACAAGATCCAAAAGTTGTTGAGCAGACATAAATACTCCATCCTGGGGAGTAGAACTAGATTGACCGGCGCTGGGACGGCCTGGTCTAACCATTTCTCTTCTTTAAGAAAGAAAGAAAAAAGAGGAAAAAGCTACTCTCAAAATAAATATCAAGCAATCTTGATAGATAAAACTAGGAATCATAAAAGAAAGTAGGATAGAACGGTACGAAGACCCGAATAAAATCCTAAAGCACAACTCCTAAGAAAGACTTAGGACATGATCCGTGCTAAATTATTCTATATTGTTCCAAAGTTTGGCTCTGATACCAAGCTGTGACGCCCCACCTCTATATCCACGCTAGCCAACAACATTACGGTGAATGCTGTCAACTAGCACGGAGAATAAGGCTGTTGAGGAGCGACCATCCATGTAATTGCTTTGTGCGAGCATCGATATGTCAGATAGTATAACATGCATTTCTTATCAAGAGGGAAATCCGACATACCGACACAAACTCAAAGCTACTACACAGTGGCTATAATATCTTCAGAAACAAATATAGAAATAAACATAACATAAATCAGTCACAGATAATTCATATCACAAAGGCGGAAATAGATATGAATATTACACATGAAAGTGTACATCAGAGTAGTGGTCAAACGAGATCCACAATATCCAAAAGAATAGATACAAGTACTAGACAAAAGAATAAGTATACATCATAGAGTCTGTATCTCAAATGTATACAACAAAAACTACTAAACTTAAGTAGTTAGCCAAAAGATCAGATGAAAGTCCGATAAGGAGTCAAGCAGAAGCACCTGTAAAATCTCAGTCTGACCCGAGTATTATTTAAGAAGAAAATAATAAACGGATCAGTCTAGCTATAAATATCAGATAACATGATATAGAATTAAGAGATATGGCATAAACATATAATAATCACAATGCCAAGCTGTGATAAATAATAATTGAAAATCAACAAGAGATTAATCAATATCACAATAATCTACTCAAGATAAAAAGGAATGTCATACTCCTAATTTCATTCACCAAGCCACAATAAATGACATATATATCAATGCCCCTCGTAAAAGTTGGTGAAACATAAATTCCAGAAATCAACACACGAAATCAGAAATCACAATAAAAAGGAACAACGACGTCGTACAGCGGGACATCCGATGAACCAAATCACAATAAAAAGGATGGCCAATCCCATAAACTGGACATCGACGCACCTAGAAAGACACGCCCCATGTACAGTCGAACATCGACGTACCTAGAAAGATACGCCCCATGCTCTAGCATCGACGCACCTAGAAAGATACGCCCCATGCACTAATAAACATCGATGCACCTAGAAAGATACATCCCATGCATAAATAAACATCGATGCACCTAGAAAGATACACCCCATGTAATGTCTAACATCGGTGCACCTAGAAAGATACACCCCATGCAAAGTCGAACATCGACGCACCTAGAAAGATACGCCCCATGCATAGACGAACATCGACGCAACTAGAAAGATACGCCCCATGTCCCGACTTATTGAGCCGATTGCTCCACGAAGTAAACAGACACTGCACAATTGCTAGTCTAAATCATTAAATGATCGTCATGATCAAAGAGAAGTGTCGATTACAGTAAGCTAATAAATATATGAGCTTAGCTTCATGTCCCATAACCACTAGCTTAACTTAAATATTTACGAAGAAATTGTAGGTCTCCACTAGAAAATTGTCACAAGAGATTCAATCGAACAAGTCCAAGAATTAACCGACGAAGTAAACGCAAGCGTTTCATACCACTTGTTTTACTAAGTCGTTTAATTAGATTTCTCATACGAGTGAGGTAAAGGCTTGTATATACTAATAGATTGGAAAACGGTTTTAGAAACGAATTTGGTATTAAAATAGTATTGAAATCGTTTGAGGAAATTGTTTTGATATTTACTACTAGTATAGAAAACCTTTATATTTTTAAGTGACAAATCATAGAAGTGATTGTAGAAACAATCAACTCATAAAGATTCACATTCAAAGACGTGAATAAAATCCAAAGAAATCGATACCGAATCCATCAAAATGGATATTCTCATAAATCACGAAGAAAATGTCATCAAAGTCGATAATAAGTGATAATAACAAAAGGGAATCAACACGAATCGATAGAAGTTGGAATTCTCAAGCAAATAGGCAAAACTTGCAAATAGGAGCAGGTCGGTCGACCGGACTCCCTGAGTCGGTTGGCCGAACCAAGGGTTGGAAGTGCCTGGGGCACCATGTCGGTCGACCGGCCCAGGGGCTCGGTCGGCCGAGGCCTGTAAACGGCACTCCCAAACAGAGGTAGGAAGTGCCTGGACAGCAGGTCGGTCGACCGGCCCAGGGGCTCGGTCGGCCGAACCTGTTGCCAGCACTCCCCTGCCCTAATTCAAAGGAGGTGCAAACTCGATCAAATTGCATTCGCTCGAGCAACGGCGCTAAGGGTTTATGCCTATCGACTACCCGGCCCTAAAAGCTCTTCGATGCACAATCAAAAACACATTCAAACATCAAAGTTAGGATCTTTAAAGATTTGAACCCAAAACACTAAAAATTGGAATATTCACCAAATCAATCCAAACCAAAAGCAAATGCACACGAATAAGTCTTAGGAATTCATACCTAACAATCGAAGATAAATATAAGCATAGATGTGAGATAAAAATCTCACCTTTGAATCCGAAAACAATGAATGAGAAGCTTGAAGACGAAGGAAGATCAACCACACTTCAATCTCAACACGAGAAGCTTGAATGTAAGCTTAAAAGAAGAACATTCCCTAAGTTAGGTTTAGGAAATTTCTGAAATCAAAGAGAGAATGAGTTGGAGAAGGAGATGCTTACTAATGGGTTCTCTTTGATTTTGGAGCAAGAACTTGAGCTAGCAAGAGGAACTAGGGCTTGGAGTTTCTAATTCCCATTCTCTTCCACCATTTTTGCTTGAGCTTGAGTGTTAGGAATATGAAATGAAGTAATGAAGAGGAGAAGGGGTTGGGACTGAATACATAAGTGGCTCAGCCCAAACCAAAGCCCTAAGTGAAAAAGTGGCAAAAATCAACTATCTCCAAACATATTGAAGTTTATACTCAAAAAGGTCGCAAACGGCATTTTGAACTCAATGGGGGTGGTCTCGAGTCCTAATTCGGCTGTTTGCAAAAAGTAGCTTTTCGGACTAAATTCCGACTAACGATAAAATATTTAAATATAAAAACGATACATATGCGGGTTGTTACAGATAGGTTTCGGACTTGATTTCTGGAGGAGCTTGGAACAGGAGATTCCAGACGTATATAACTATCTATCTAGTTCCGCTGTGAGATTCTGATGTTGTTGTTCTTTCCTTATCTTTCTTTTCTATTTCTATCCCTTTCTTTCTTAATGATGATACGTCTTTCTGGTAGTAGAAGGGCGGGTAGTCACAGTTGGTATCAGAGCATAGGTTGGTGATAACCTTGGCTCTGGTAGGAATTATTCATAGAATAAAGTCTGTAGTACTCTAAATGAGTTTGAGTGTATTAACAGATATGAGCGCGTATTTGTTAGTGAATATAAAATTGTTTTTATATTGGGTTGATTTATCTGTAGAGTGTTTATGGATTCTGGTCGATGTATGGGACGCCATCTCATCGATAGGGATTTCTAAACTCTTAAACAAGATTGACCAACACAGTATTGTTTTTCAAACTAGGGTAAATGAAATAATTTTACCCAAGATTATATTTTGACATAAAAGAAATATTTTTTTTGAAAATTATTATATATATTTTAGTATTTGGTTGTTAATACTACAACCAAATAAAAATTTAAAATTTAAGTGGCTTATAACTAAATAAAAATTGTCTAAAAAAAGAAATATAACTAAAATTTGATTAAACAGAATTTAAGTCCCGGGAATTTAAAAGGTGTTTAAATGAATTTAAACAAAAGGATTTGGGAATTTAAAATCTTGGGAATGTTTGAAATGTTTTTCCAAAGATTTGAAGGTAATAATGGGATATTTTTTTGAAAAATATGGTTGAATGGAAATTGTTTTGAGAGAAAATTGTGAAAATAAGAAAGCACTGAACTCACTTCAGTCGCTGGAAAATAATCCCGATGATGATGGCCACATCATCAGTATTCATTTTCGAGTTTCTAAAGTGATGGATTGCTACCAGGATAATTGGTCAGGATATTGTTTGGGGTTGTTCGGTATACAAATTGTTTTAGAAACTTCAAAGGGAAATTTGTTTTGGTGAAAACAAGTGTTTGGAATTTGAAAGTTCGATTATCATTTCAAAATGGTTTTGAAAATGAAAACCGGGCAATTGAATTCTAAGAAATTCTATTTAGATAATGTGGGAGGTTTAAATGAATTAACTGTTGAACTTATAAATGAAAGTTGATATTAATAAGAAGAAATTGGGAATTTTAATCTCGGTATTAAAATTTAACTTAAGTAAATGAAAACAAGAAAACATATTGGAGCTTAACCTGAGATAAGTTAAATGGAATTGAAGTTCAAAACGAACTTAATTGGATATAAACCTGGAAGGGAAAATAATTGTAATGGCAAAATGAAATGTATACCTTAAGATAGTAAGAGTTATACATATGTAATTTGGAATTGTGATTATAAGATGAAATGACCCAAATGAGTAATATAAGTTGTTAAGTAGATAAATAAGTTTTGAGCTCATATATTGAGAAATAAAATTTAAAGAATGGTAAGTGGCTAAATTTAACTGAAGTTGAGTTGGAATAAAACTGAATATAAATGAATTCAATCGAGTTATAGATAATATTGAATGGAATAAAATTCTTAAGTAAATAAGTAAGTATTGAATTTGGATAAAATAGAATTGGAGTAAATTGTAAACAAATCTAATTCAAGAATAAACTGAATGACCTTTTTATAAATAAATGTAATAATGAGTTATTAATGTAAATTAAAATTTAAGAATGGATAAAAGAATAAACTAATCGAACAAATTAGTGAATAGTTGGGATTTGATTTAAGAAAAATCAAATCAAAGATTTAAATGAAAAATCGGTGGAATATAATAAACTTAAGTTGTTGGGTGGAACAGTTTGAAGGAAATAATAACATGAGTAAATTGTGAGATGGTTATTTAAAACATTGGTTGTCGAATTTAATAAAATGGTTTGGAATCAAACTTTTTGAAATGAAAAAGAAAATGCAATGTAGAGATTGTGAATAAATTAATTGGAATGGGATGGGTGTAAATTGAGTTGGAATCAATTTAAAATTGTTATAAAGCTTAAGTGATTGTTTATTCACAATAATATTGTTGAATTGCATAAGAAAATAGGTTGTTTGAAGTAAATGAAATTAGATATAATTGTATGAATTATTAGAAGCAGAATAGGATGATTTTGAATATGAGTTTGTTTTGCTCAAATGGATTATATATATAAGCAGGTAAGTTATAAATCACTTTAACTGAAGGGAATGGTTTGAGAATTGACTGGAATTAATTGTGATAAGGATTGAAACCTTACATATGTGCTTATGAAAATATGTAATGGAGACTCTGCCGTAACTTTTCAAAATTTTGAAAACAATTTTAATTTAAAAATTTAGCAACAAAACAATTTCAAATTGGAAATTGAAATAAACTAATGAATGAAACCAATTTAAAAATAATAATAGGAATCAGTTTAAATGAAAGATAGTCAATAAAATTAAATATTCAGAGTTAAGAAAAATTGAATTCATATGGAATTGGAAATTCAGATTTGAAATAAGAAGATATTAAAGCTAAATGGTAGAGTAATAATATAGGAGTATATATTATGCTTATATTAAATTTAAGAAATGAAGAGTGAAATTCTTAAGTAAATTTGGTATTGAGAGAATTATTTCAAGCGGATAGAATCAAAATAATGTGAATAAAAGGAAATTGATATGGTTGATAATCAATGGATATAAATACGTAGGATGAACGTATTTTATTCGCATAACAATTTGACCCAGATTCGAGCACAGAATTTCGAGATAGTTATATCGATCTGAGTTAGGATTTTTCACTCGATTTTTGACGACGAACCATGGATATGGATTTTGATTGATGCTGGAAATTCTCTATCATAGTTGTGACTATGCAAGGAGAATAACAGTTTCTGATCAAGAAACCAGTTCTGAGTCCGTACTAGGAAGTCAGGTGGACAATATTAGTTCGGAAGTGAAATTGTGTGATCGAGCAAGCGATCGAATTTGATATTTGCATACGAATGGTATATGTACATCGTACGGGCTTGGTTGGATAAATATTGAAATTCTGTAAACAAGTCAATAAAATTTGGAAAGAGTCAATACTGTAGATTTCAATATTGGATTGCCGGAATGGATATCTGGAATTTATGGTGTATTCCATATATCTCATCTAAGGAAATTTGTTCAAGATTCATCATTAGTTGTTAAACTAGTAATTCAGGAATTTGGAAGTCGAATCAAATTTAACCGTGGTCAGGAATCCAGTTTGGATTGTTGATCATTGAGAAACAAACTCTCGATAATTTTAGGGAAGTTTATCCGGATTTGTGTTCGGATAACTAGTGTTGTTAGTTAGGGTAGACTGTTTGGTTGTCTGTTAATATATGAGTGATATGTATACTTGAATGGTTGGAATAATAGCTTTTAAATTATCTTTGTTTTAAATTTCAGGGACGAAATTCTTTTAAATTGGAAGGAATGTAACGACCATGGATTTTTGGCCCCGTTTATTCTTATAAATGTGTAATCTAAATTAAATAAAATGTAAATTGACCATATGAAAATGATTTTTTATTTGGAAATACTGCCAATTTACTTATTTAAATTGTATTTTCAAAAAGGAATTGGACTTTGGGAATTCAAAATAAAATCTTTTTATAATATTATAATAAAATTTATTTTATATAATTGAATTTAAACATTTTACTTTGTTTACCTCTGATAAATATACATATGAATAATAATGTTTGAAATTTAAATAAATCTCTTTATAATATTTATCTTATACCATTAAATTAAATTACTTTGTTTTGTTATCATATGAATGAAAATGTTTAAATTAAAATCTAATTCTATTAATATAAAATATAAGTGAAACATGTGAATCTTATTTAATTATTGATAATTAAAACATAGATATAAATAAATAAGTAAACACATCAATCTAAGGTTAATATTAATAGCCAAATATAAAACACAAATCAAAATAAAAATATAAATCAAAATAAGAAATAAGTAGTTAATACTTCCAATATCATTTTATATTTGCAAGACCATAGAAAAGCACATATAATATAATAAGTTTAAAATGTAACTAAATCATATTGTACATAATTTAAATATTGATAGTTAAGAATGAAATATAAATATAAATGTAAATAAACCATCTTGAATATAACTTAAATATTGTTAGTCTTAGTTAGAGTACATAATAAATTTAAAAGCTAAGCTTACCTGCAAGTGTATATTTACATAACACATATGTGTATAGAGTTCAAACTAGAGGATAATAAAACAAGTAATATAATAACAAAACAAAATATCTTCATAATCAAAGTATCTTCATTCATAAGCCAACATATACCTGAAGTTGTACACCTACAAACATCAGGGAATATTAATTAGGTGTTAACAAATTTAAGGACATATTCATTAAGGCTAAGTACAATTTGTCATTTCAGGTTACAAAATAATGCTTCAGCCGAAATCTCAAGCAGTTTTCTGTCATATTGCAGTAATTTAAATCACAGTCATATTTGGTCAAAACAAATAAGGCCATCCAGATAATACTCCTTCATACTACTGTTATCTTAAATATATGTAGTTGCTTGTTAGTTCTAGTTTGTTCAAAAAAAACACATAAAAAAAACTTGAGAAAAACTAAGCAGGAAAAGGAGAGCAAACTCAAATTAAATTCAAATAAAAACAGATTCAAAGTTGCAGTTTTAAACTTCAAGTAACCAGATTTCAAAACATCTATGCTTACTGTTCTTTGTTCAGGAATGTTATAAGTGAGTAAACTTATTATTTTCAATTTAAATTTGTATATTTAACTTACAAAGATATGTGCTTTGATGTCTGCTTTAAACATGTTGTCTTGAATACTTCCTGTTGCTCTGTAATATATGAAGTTGTTCTTCAGGAGCTTTGAATATCTGAACAGAGTAAAGCAAAGAAATTGCAAATACTTCTTCATGTAGATGTTTTAAAACTTGGATATTGATGAAAATTTAAGTTGTCATCTAAATCAAAGGCTTACAATCTAGTTTTAAGGTTTAACAGTATTTTATCAATACTGTTTATTCAAGTATCAAGAAAAGAGAATTAAAGTCAAAAATTTGAATGTTTAAATTTGTAACTTCAATAACATAATCTGATTTCGTATACATAATTAGGATTTTTAGTATAAAAATTTTGATTTATAAACAAAGATATTCAGAGCAGTTTTAAAAAGAAGTTGTAATGGATTTTCGTCAAATTTGGATGATTGAGTTGATTTTAATTTCTGTAAATTGTTATGAAACAAGCTTGTAATCCATTTAACACAAGAAAAATGTCATATTATTTTTCGAATACATAGATTATGAGTTTGGAATTAAAGTAGGGTTTAGTTCATACGTTTTTGGATGCTCTGTGAATTTTAGTTTTCGCCACCATGGTTCGATCGAGGGGCTCGTGGTTGTGAGTGAAGGTCGAGGAAGGTATGGGCGTGACATGGATGAGGGGGTTTCGCCTTCGGTGGTCTGTGTTGGAGGGGCGAAGGGTTTTTTTGGTGGTTGCTCGAAACAGTGGTTCGAGCTTCAGGCATTTTTTTGACTTCGACCATTATTCGAAAATCTGGGCTCTAATTTCGATCATCGAGACAATTTGTGGTTTATGGATGCTGTCGCGAGCCACCGGAGGAGAGGCGAACAACCGTGCACGTGCACGGTGGCGTTGGGGGTGAGATATAACGTCTGTGAACGGCGTGAGTGGTCGCCTCGGGTCGCGCTCGAGTGAAATGGGGAGAAGACTCGGGTTTGTTTCAGGTCGTGTCGTGTGAGTTACTGATGGTTTCTTTTATTCTTAGTTTAAGGTTTAACTTACAGAAAAAAAGGAAAGAGAAGAAGAAGGATATACAGAGGAGTGACGCGAGAAGAATTGATAAAGGACCGAAGTACATCTCGGGTTAATTAGGGGTAATCTCGAGTTCATATCCATCTGCAGTATTTGCAATAAAAATGAAGTTAAGGAATTTTAAGTTATATCAGAATTTCAACATTTTAAATTTTATAAACGTTTGACAATTTAAGTAAACTTTATACAAGTTCAATTGCTTAGTTAATGAATAACAAACATTAAAACTCTTAACTAATGTTTTAATTAAGTGATTAATTTAAGTTAATGTAAAATTAATTATCGTCTGAGGTTATAGTTAATAATAAGTTAGTTTCCAAATTTAAAGCAGAGTTTTAGGTGTTACATTAATTCGAACAATTAATATAAATTAATTATTTTAGAAAGAAATTCAGAATAATTATAATTAGAGATTCGTTCATAGATTTGGTAATTTATGAAATGGCAATTAACAACTTAAGTAAATTAATGGATGGTAATAGTTAATTAATTAAGTAATTTAAGCTAGAATTAATAAATGATTAATTAACTAATTAGCAGTTAACAAATAAGGAATTAAATTTCACTAATTAACGATTAAGGCTATTAATTAATGTATAAGGAATGTTTAATTAAGTACTTAAATAAATAAGACTTAATAATTTGATTAGGTTGAGATTCATTAAATTAAATAATAATTAACTGTTAACCAACGATCAAGCAAACATGATTAAGTGATATATTCTCAAGTAATTGATTTAAATCGAATTAATTACAATGAGAATTTAAATGATTGCTTATGGATTGTTGTGTATGTAAAATGTCTGGTTTGTGAAGTTTAAATTGATGATATTCTGTGATGCTCTTTGATATGCTGTGATATATCTATGATGCTTGTATATGTTTTATCTGTAATAAATGCTATGTTAATTCAATTGTTAAATTTAAATTATTTAAACTGTTAAGTTAATTAGACAACTTGGCCCTTAAAATGGCGTTTGGATTCGATGAAACCGGGATCGGAAGAATCAAATTGATTCTCCGAAAAACACATCGATCCAATTTAAACGTTAGGCCGTGAATTCTGAAATGAAGATCGAGATGGTGTTTTCAGAATGCAAGGGTTATCGTCGTTAACTCTGAGGGTGATTCCAAACGAGTGTAATGAGATAATGCCTTCGGTTTCGTTCGAACCCAGAACGAACTTGTATGGATTGGATGCTTTCAGCACATCGTCAGGCGGACGATGAGCATTCTAAGTAATATGTTCTATAAAGGTAATCGTAGCCTCAAGCCTCATCAACCGGGAATGGCTAAAACAGGGGAGATGCAGCAAGGTTAAGTGGGTCATGCCCAAGCAGGACAAGATATTTCCCCTGTCTAGATGTCCCTTTGTATTTCGGCTGTGTGGGCGGTTGCTAGCTACAACCGCGGGGTTTATCTTGTTCGGGACTGTTCAGTAAGGAATGGTTCCGACCTTGTGTTGCAGGGGGTCGGGAGTGATCCTCGGTACGGTGATCTAGGCCCCATACTGTGACGGGCGGTACCCCAGTAGCCCTGCCATTGTTGGAAATCCATTTTTCCTACGAGACCTTACGGTTTTGATTTGTATTACCCACTTTTGTGGCTAGTAGCTGGAATTTAATAGATTAACAATTTCGGCTATTTTCTATTTACTTGAAAACCCTAGACACTATTATAATATCACTGGATTTCCTATGAAATGTTTTGGTTAGCGTAAGGTAAAAACTTACCTGTATTTATTTATGGGGAGTCTTACGTGATACCTTTATTTTCAAATGTTTTTCAAAGTTAAACAACTTTAAACCTTTTACTCATACCAGACCCATGTCTGACCCGGAGTTTATATTTTGTGTTTTCATAAACTCTTGGGTACTCAAATTTTTATGAGTAGCCAAGTGATAGGTTTCGGACTTGATTTCTGGAGGAGCTTGGAACAGGAGATTCCAGACGTATATAGCTATCTATCTAGTTCCGCTGTGAGATTCTGATGTTGTTGTTCTTTCCTTCTCTTTCTTTTCTCTTTCTATCCCTTTCTTTCTTAATGATGATACGTCTTTCTGGTAGTAGAAGGGCGGGTCGTCACATGAGTCTAAAAATCATGATTCTATTTTTAAAATTCACTATTTTCTAACACGAGTCTAGTCATATAATCAAATCCTGAAATTAAAATAATCAATTTCCATACTTGAGAATGATTTCCACTATACTTTCTTATTTTCCAGATAAATTCAAACCTGTTATACTTAAAATTAATTTTAAATCTTATTTTGTGTTTAAACAATCATAAATTGTTTGAATAACACAGTCTTTCAGAGTTAAATAAGAAGATTTGAATTTTTTACTTTGTTTTTAAGCCCTGTAAAATAAGAACAGGGGATATATATATGTATGTATGTATGTATGTATGTATGTATGTATTACAGACATACACAGGCATCACATGCATTTGTACTCATAACTAAAACATTTTCAAATTATCACACACATCCATTATCATAGGTAAACTAGGATTTGTATATACAGGTTCAAAAGTTTGCTTACCTGGCACAAAGCAGAGAACAGAGAAGTTTTTCCTCGACCTTGATGTATTTGAAACCAAGATGCTTTGATCTGGAAGATTGTTTTGGTTGCTTGATCATTGTTGAAACAAGTTGAAGTTGTTTTGAAAAAAAAATAACTTGCATGCTTCAGATTTTGAAAACTGGGAATGAATCTTTGAATTGCTTGAAGCTTGAACTCAGATTGACTTTGTTTGATCTTGTTTTGCTTAAATTTGCTTAGGTTTTGATCTGAAACCTAAAACATGTTTTTTTAACTGAGTTGAATCTATACTTTTCTTGCTTATGTTGTTTGCTCAAGTTTGAATCAGCTTTGCTTGTTTTTCAGGTTTAAAAGCTTCCAGGTTTTTGATTTTGTTTTTAATTTCTGGTTTTGGCTTTTGAACTAAGTTTGAAGAAAAGAAAATAAGAAGGGAAGTATAGATGTATATATGCTTGTTTTACATTTTTATTTATTAATTAAGACTAAAAAGAATTGAGGACACTTGTTAATATTTCATTTTACATGTCTTACACTTGTTTTAATTCTATGTTATATAGTTACAAATGTTTTAATTATATTTTAAAATACCTACACTTGTATAAATGCGTACTTAAAATATTTACACATGTTGAAAATTATCTTCACACTTGTTTACATATGTTTACATTGTTTACACTTGTAAAATTACATGCATTATGAGTAAATATATTTTTATAAATTTTTAAATAGTTTTCTATTTATATTTTCAATTTAAATAATTCCATTTTCTTTTATATATATGTATTAATGACTTTAAAGAACATGATTTAAAATTAATTAAACACTTATAAATGAATATATGAATATGTATATATATTTGAATTTAACTCTTAAGGAAAATGATTTTAAAATCTAATTATACCTTAATAACTAATTAATATATGTATATGTATTAGAATCTAATCCTTAAATGGCTTATGAGAAATTATCATATTAATTTCAAAATATCACTTTCAAATCACAATGTATATATATCATACATATCCATTTTATAATTACAAAACAAATTCTTATTAATTTTAAAATAGAGTTTTAAATCTAATTTATTTTCAAAAATTTATATTTGAATTCCAAATCAAAATTAAAATTTAAAATTAACTTATATACATATATACATAAATAAATAACATATATTATTTAATTTGTAAAATTTCAAATTCAAATTCCAATTTACAAATTTACTTATATAAATAAACAAGCACATATCTTGTTTAATTTGGGAAATAATCAAATTTATTCACAATTTAATTCCAAAAATTAAATTACTTACCAATTTAAATTTGATTTAAAAACAAGGATGTTACAATGGGTTGACTTAATCAAAAAGTAGTTCATACTACTTAGATGTTTCAAATAATTATATGGTTTCAATAAAAACAATATTGATTAGAACCTTCTTTATTAGTTTAACCCAATTTACTTGTTTCAAATTTATCCTTTATCATATCTAAGGGAAAAATCTTATTTATCCAAACAATCTCTTACTATAATTATTTTTTATTTTGAAACCATTTCCTCTTTATGGGACTTAAAAATTAGATACCCGATTTAATTTTAAAACTTACTTTTGAAAGCATACTTCATATATTTTTATATATAATAACTTCAAACAATTTATTATTAGAACTCACTTTGGGTTCATTTGGATTTTAACTCATTTCGTTCGCACAATAATAATGAGAATAATTTACTAAGTATTCTACAAATTCCGCTTAAGCAAACATCCGATCGTCACTTAGAAGATTATTCAGATTACCAAAAAGCTAATCGAAATGATTTACTCCTAATTATCCCAAAGAAAATGCAATCCATTTAAAATTTTACTTCTCAATATGTTTTTACCTTTAAATACTTTCAAAAGTATAGCTATTTAATTTCTCAAGAATTCCTTTGAAATTAGTTTTCAAAAATTTCGGGATTTAGATACAATTCAAACTAAATTTATATGAAAATTTCTTTATATAAAAATCATTTCATATTATAAGAATCGTTCTTTGTTATAATAGAATTATCTTCAATATTTATTCTCTAAATATCTTATGCCACTATTTAGATTATATTATAACATTTTATAAAGTTTAGTTCTTACCTCACCATTATTAAAAGGTGAATTCTTAATTTAATCATACTCTTCGAGCACTTTATAACCAAATTGTGAAAATTTAATTCACAAAGGGCTCATTTCAAATTAAAGTGATAAAGGCTTCTAAGAAAATCGAACACAATTTAGCAGTTAACAACCAACATTCTATGCTTCTCATTTAAGTAAAGCATAACAGAACAAACAATGCCGACAATAAATAAATATTATCACAATTAGACCAACTCACTTTATAACTACATAAAGTTTTGAAAATTATTTCTTTATACATGCGAAATATAACCCTAGGCAAAATATATAATTTGCCAAATTTTCAAAAATTTCAATACCATGTCCATTGGCCTTGGTCAAGTGTTTAGAAATCCCTATCGCTACTGTCGCGTCCCACGTCTCGACCAGAATTCATAAAAACTCAGTAGACATATTAACATAATACTTTTTTATAACATTAACAAATATGCTCTCGTATATATAATACTCTCAAACTCATTTTAGGATGTCGCTTATCCTATCTCTAATGAGCCAAACCCTACCATAGCGAAGGCTATTTCTTAACGCTTCCGCTCTGATACCAAATGTAATGACCTTCCTTTTTGACCATTGAAAGTCGACACCAAACACTACCACTGTGTTCAAACTTCACGCATCCAATCAGCAAAAGGGCATATTGTTAGGGTAATGAAAAAGAAAAGAATAGAGAACAGAGAATAGGAAAACAAGAATCTCACAACATAATCGACAATATATAATATAATAAGGACGGTAGAAACTATCTCTTCAAAAAAATATAGAGTGTACCAGAGTTAAAATAGACCTTGTCAGCTGGACAGTTATAAAATCCTTACCTTACAAATTTCGAAACGTATATAATAAAATACAATGGAAAATAAAATACTACGAAGGGTGAATCTACAGCTCCCCTCCACGATCGCCAAAACACCATGGTCAACCTAGGAAAATACTCGGTCTGACCCGAGCATTACAAGTAAATAACGCATGAATCGGTCTGGAAATACCAGCATGTGATAACCTGAATAATGAAGATCATATAAAAGTTCTATGAGAACACGCCACTAACGCGGAACAGGTTTTTACCTCACAGGAATAACATCCATACAAGCAACACCAGAAATAAATATCAGAAAAACAAATCCAAATATGAATAAGCATAAATAATATTAACCAGACTTGAAAGAATGGAAATAAACCAAGTAAAATATAGAACAAGGAAAATAGTCCAACTTTTTCAAGCAGACTAAATAAGGTAACAATCCAAACTCAATAGGATGGGCTAAATAAGGTAACAGTCCAACTTGATAGAGTGGACTAAACAAAGTAACAGTCCAACTTGGTAGAGTGAACTAAATAAGGTAACAGTCCAACTTGATTGAATAGACTAAATAAACACTTAAATGTCGTTATAAGGAGTTGGCTCTACTCATGGCAATTTAAAGCTAAAACAGATTTTGGGTTTTCGAATCAAATAAGGAAAGGAAAATTTTCCAACAAATGACTAAGAAGGTGCATCCCTCTTGAAGTATACCTCTAGTAATATACTTCTGAGAAGCTCATTTATTCTGTAACACATCTCGGACAATACCAGGACGGACCCCGCCAGACCTTACCGAGTATTCAAATATTTCCACATCTAAGTGCACAACCAAATCTAAACTAGACGAGATGTGTAAATACCCTAATGGGAGCAACCCTACATAGCTTGGCTTCCTCTCGTGCTTTTGTTTTAGTCATTTTCGACAAAGATTAACAACGCTTAATGGAGTAATAAATTGTCTTAGAATGACGATAATAAAGTAGCTGAAGTAACCGATGGCTGAGATACCAACTATCAAGGATATAAAACGATCGTATATGAAAATTAAGTCCCGTATACTTATCAACACTCATTGAATTTCAAACATATATTTTTTCTTGGTTAACAATAATACCGGGAAAGTCAAGGTAGTTTTACCTCAAAGTCATATCCAACGATTTTCTTAACTTTTGAAATACCGACAAGTTTACCTCTTCGATGTTTAGTGCAAATTATAGAAATAAATCATTTCCATATAAGTGATTCGCTTTATGCAAATAATTTATTTCCATAAACAAATCAAACTTTTACTTTTGAAAACGAACTAAACTTGTGCTTGATTTCCATATTGGTAAAACACTTTTAGAATTAGCTCCTGACAATTAAAACGTTAAGAGGATAATTTTCCCAAATGCGCAACCCCAAAGCCTAAACCAACATCAAACCGAACACCCAGAAGGTTATCCAACTTAACATTCCGATAATCGAGTTCCACTTCCTTTTTATAACTTTAAAAACAATACTAAATATCCCAAAATTTAATTAATCACATTTAAAATCCCTTTAAATAAACAATTCATTATCTATAATAAAATAGATAATTATTTCCAAACACATTTATAACATTGCTAAATTAACTCTAAAATCTTCATCAAATTAGTTTATTAACTTTAAATTAGTTTATTAAAGCAATGTTTATTATATTAGTTAATTTACTTTAATCACCTTTATTAAGTAAATTAATTAAAAATATTTATTAAATTCAAATAGCCATTAATTAAATAAATAATTAATCTCAAACAGTATTAATTAAAATGACAAGTAATTCTAAATTCCATTAATTAAAAAAATTAATTAAGTTCGAAATAATTGTAAATTAATCGAATTAATTAAATCCAAACTTCATTAGTCAAACCGATTAATTAAAACATCATTTGTTGAAATGATTTATTTAATTATAAAACTCATTACTGCTAATGATTTAAATAAAATCCAAATATCGTTTGTTAAAACAATTTATTAAATTCAAAACAATCGTTAATTAAAATGATTAATAAAATTCAAATATCATTAATTATAATGATTTATTACTTTTAAATATCGTTGATTAAAATGATTATTAATTTTAATTATCATAAATCAAAAAAATTAATTAATTAAACTCCATTACCATTAATTAAATTAATTAAACTCAAATAATCATTAGTTAAGACGATTAACTAAGTATAAAACATCATTAACAAAAATGATTAATTCAATCTAAAGATAAACCAATTTTAATCATCATTTATTAAGTTGGTTAATTTAAAAATTAATTAATTAAAATGATTAATTATTTTTAAATTATCATCAATCAAAATGATTAATAAAATTTCAATATTCTTTTTTAGCAGAAACACAAGCCCAAGTTCATACGATAGGGTTTTAGAGATGAAATTTAATAAACGACGGTATAACAAAAATCACTATAACAATATTTAAACTATCTAATGGAATATCAGTAATTAATTTAGATCAAATACCAATAACAACATATGGATGTAAATAAATGATTTATAGGTGAGAAACACCCTTTAGGTCTCTCTACATATTTTTTCCTGCAAACAATGGTTATGGTAATATATAGATAATCATATGGGTTTATAACGTTTAAATTTTATATATCATTTATTTTCCAAATGGAAATTCAACTAGACAATAAATCAAACAAATTAACATCCAAGCAATCAATAAATATTTATAACATCATTGATATGATGAAAAATAAAATTTAATGTGAGTTAAACTCACATCGATTTTCATTTTTGGCGAAATGTTCCGGTTTGGACCAAAATCGAATAGGCATTCGATTCTAGCTTGAAATTCTACAAGTTTCAATCTCTACCAATCCAATTTCATGATGTAGATCTCGCTATTACGAATGCAACAAGACTGACCGCATCCAAAACCAACCTCATATGAAATATATATTGCATTTAAAAGATTTTGGAATTATATAATATAATTAATTTATATAATTACATCATTAATTGGTTAGTTACCCTTAACTACTCCATTAGCATGATTCAGAACTCCAGGTCACCTTGTTCCTCCTTTCGACGATCCAACCGGTCAACATACTCCCCTCACCATGACGAACAATTCTCTAGTCGGGACCATCGCTTAAATCGGCCTCTATCACTCTGATCAACCATGGCCATTAGATTTGGCTTTCCCTGGGTTTGAGTTTAGGCCATTGAAAAAAGTGAGGTCCTTATATAGGCAACTAACGGACACTATTCACACCCTAAACACAAGAACTCTAATCGAGATATGCTCACTGGTGTTTTCAGCTAATTACCCTTATGCTGAACTCGATGTAACTATTTTTTAGACCTAATCCCATCATATATAAAGGTTAACTTTTCGAGTCGCTCGATTTACGAACCGAATTCGACCTTCTAACTCTAAACCAATCAGTCAAAATATATCGATACTTATGCTCATTCTGCCTCACTTGGACCATCCGAACCCAATGGAAATAATCTTGAGCCCTAAAAAGTCCGTCTATGGAAATTGAGTTTTTAGCTCACTAATAAAATAAAATACATAAATATTTAAATATCCAAAATTTAAATAATTCTTAGCACCCTAAAAATATGGGTTGTCACATTACCCACGTTGTAACCTAGAAATTTGCATTTGTAATGCTGCTCCATGAGGATTGTAAGCCACACAACGCTCCTTTCTTTGTTGGAGGCATTCAACGATCCGACTGCATGACTACCCACGTCGTGGTCCAAATTCGTTTTTCTATGATGCTGCCTATCCCCATAGCAAGGTGAGGCATAAGTGCCATGGTGGTGTGATTACCCTTATCATAATCTTGAACCTGCCATCCATAGTGCTGACTAACTTGAACACCTAAAGCGGCCTTATCAAACAAAGTCAGGCTCCTCGACAACCCGTAAATGAGACAAGGGTAGCTCCACTTGAGAATCGAGTGACCACCTAAGATGCCTTGTCGTCAGCTCACCTCTATTGTGCAAAGCTTGTGAGTAGACTGCCTTGGTAGAAGATATATTCATTTGGTTTGTGCATCAGATCACGTAAATGGAAGACGCATCCCTTCCTTAAAGGCCGTTGGGAACTGATTGGAATCTGTTGCAGGGCACTAGAATTCAGCAGTTATTGCTTAGAACTGGTGCCAATGCTAAGTTGCAAATAGGGGATCCGCGATGAGGTACTCCTTATTGCATCAATGTCAAGGATGACTGTAACATCCCGGAATTTTTACCAATATCACTTTAATAATTTGTGTAAAAATTAAATTGATATTGATATTTTTGTTAATAATAATTCAAATTGATTTAATAATATTCTTCAATAAATATTTAATTAGTTATTTTATCTTTCAAAATTAATAAATTGGTTTCTATTTATAATATAAATATATGGTTTATTTTGAAAGTAGATTAGCTTTGTTCTAAATTTAATAAATAAAACATATTTTTCTAATTCTTATTATTTGTAGTAATTTGGAAAATTAGTTTTTTGTTTAATATTAGCTTTTCAAAGTTATTGAATAAATAATCTTGGTTTAAACTAAATAAATGAATCATGTTTTAAAATTCAAATATATACCTTAATAATTTGGGAAATTTTGATTTAATTAAATATTAAGTTTTCAAAGCTATTAATAAATAAATATATGATTTTAAAATTGATAAGAAAAATATTTAAATGTTTAAAATAATTTGGCTTGAGTTTTAAATTTAAAATGAATTAACAAAGAGTTTTATGGTTTAATAAAATAGATAATTTATTAATAAAAATATAATTTCTTTTATAATGATTTTAATTTAATAATGATATATTTTTTTAAAATAATATTAATAGTGTATTGATTTACAAATAAATTTTGAATAAAATGGCAATTGTTATTTCAAGTTTAATTTGTATTTATTACTTGATTTTTAAAGTATTAGATTTTGAATTTCATTTGAATTTAAATTCCAAAGTCTAGATTTTAGATTATTTTAGTTTTTATATGTATAAGCTATATTTTAAGTATAGTTTGTTTTTATTTTCTTTATAAATTTATATACATATTTAAGTTCTAATTAATTAACCAATTAAGCTTAATACATATATATATAAACATGTTAATTAATATGCAAATTACTTTTAATAGAGACATGTGTTGTACTCTTAAAACCTAATTTAACAAGTGTTCAAAGATTAAACATTTAACTTGACAAATGTAGAATTTTTTTACAAGTGGCACATTTTGTTTTAAATTTTCTTTTATTTAATAAATCTGAAAATAACTATATAAGAATACATTCATTCATTCCCATTCTTTTTTCTCATTTCCTAAAATCAAAAGAAAACTTCAGAACACCTCCTCAAAAATCAAACTTGCATCTTCGAAACCTTGCATGTTCAAATTTGGAAATCATGTTCAATGCAAAATCAAACCCTACATTTGTTATCCTAAAACAAATCTGCACATCCTCAAAATCAAAAAGTCTGCATTCTTTTTTCTGTATTCTGGAAAAAATGATCTCTGCATGCCACCTGAAATCAAAAAGACAAATCTGCATCATCTTTTTTCTCTGCAATCTGGAACTTTGGTGTTATCTGCACAACTTCAAATTGAAGCCTGATCTGAAGCAAATTCATAGAATTTTGTATAGAGGCATGCAAACTTGCATTTTTAATCTGCAAATTCAATAGCAACTGCATTCCTTCCTCTGGAATCATGCCTGCATTTTTAATCTGCAAATTCAAAAAGCATAGCAGGGGCTCTGCTTCTTTTAAAAAAAGGCGAGTAACTTTGAAATCTTAAAATTCTTACTTAGGTTGCATGCTAGTTTGTTTGATATAAATAAGTATTGTTTAAAGTCTGATGTGATATTTTTTTTGTGTGCATGCTGTAAATCAATTGTTCTGTTCTGTTTTCCAAGCAGAACTTTGATTCCAACCTTTATCATTAATTAAGTATCTGATAAAATGAAATTTATAAAAGAAAGTTGTTTGATTTTCTTAAGATAATATCTAAAACTTTAAGTAGGTTAAAATATGGGTAGTTGTCTCTGTAAACACAGAATAACATCAATGCATGTTGATTTTAACAAAAACCCAAACATGTTAGTTTAGTAATTCAGTGTTATAAATCATAAGTACTAACTAAAACTTGATTTTTAAATCAAGAAATAGGATTTTTAGGTATTAGTTGAAAGTGCAGTTAGATATTGAACTGAAATAGGATTTTAGGCATTTTCTGTTGATCTTTGGATTGAGAAAGCTTGGGGTTCTTCTGAGTAGTAGAGGATGGTTTGTTGATGCTAAGAAAAATCATGGATGGTGATAAAACTTATCAGAGAGGTTGTAGATTTGGGAATCTATTTTAAACCCTAGTTTTGATGGGTTTTAAAGAATAAGTCATTTTGATATGAATAAGTGACCGAGTGCTAAGATCTTTGGGGAATCGGTAGTTGGTGTATTGTTGAAGTTGAGGCCGGAGGGGTTGATCATCAGAGGGTCGGAGTGATGAGGACTTGCCGTTGATAGATTTGAAGCAGAAACCTGATTTCCATTTTCCAGGTTTGGGTAGCTAGCTCGATTGTGATTTGAGCTACTGTGGTGGTTTCTGGTGTTCTTGTTCGAGTTTGGAGGTGATCGTTGATGAGGTGAAGCGCTGGTGGATGGCCGGTGATGGCCAGAGCCACGGTGCATGTGCACCGTGCAGTTGAAGTTCAGGTGAACTTTTTTGTGGTGTGCAGATTTGAACTCGGAAATGACTCGAGTTATTCGAATGCTTGACTCGAAGCTAGGGAGGGAATAGCCCGAAGCAGATTTAAGGTGTCTCTGGTTGTTTTGTTTAATTCAGGTTTTACAGAACCTGTAAAAAAATCAGTTTTTAAAATTTTAAACTCTGAAACTTTTGAATGCAAAGAAATTTTAAACTTTTTTTTTAAATTCAAGTAGAAAATTTAGAATTCAAGTTAAATTTAAAATCTTAGTTTTAAATAAAAATAAAGTTTAAACTTTAAACTTGTTTAACTACTTTATTTGGAAAAGTAGTTTAAACCTTTTAAAAATGAAGTTTTTAAGATATGAGCAAGATTTGAAATTTTATTTAAATCTGGAAATCTAAAAGTTAAATTTGAACTTCAGTTTTTAAAATTAAAAGAAGATTTAAATTTAAAGATTTAAACAAGATGTAAATTTAAATTTATTGAATTTTGAAATGGAATTAGTTGCAAAACTCTGTTGAATTTCATTTCTAAGACAAACACTTGTTTGTCTTGCAATTTAAAAAGGTTTAAATTGTTTAAACTTTGATTTAGTTTAAATTTATTCCTTTTAAATCTTGTATTTGAAATGAAATTTAAAAGTAATTTCAAAGGTAATTTGTTTTCAAATAATTTTTTTAAACATAATTTAGAAATGTTTTAACTTAAAATTAATTAAGATTAATGTTTTGAAATTAATTTAATTAATGGAATAATTAAGGAATGGTTAATTAATTTAATTAATTAATGATTTGGAAATAATAAATATTGATTAAGGAATAATCAATTTATAATTAAGATCATTAATTAGATTATTTAATTAATGATTAAAGAATTATTAATTAAGTAATTAAGTTTTAATCAAGGTTAATCAATTAAATAATTAAGGATTAATTAAGTGACAATTAACACTTGATTAATTAAGTAATTAAACTTTAATTAATGGATAATTAAAGATAATTTATTTGTGATTAATCTAAGTTAATTACTTAATGAAAAATAATTAGAGAATGGTTAATGAAGGTCATTAACCAGGATTATTTAATAATTAATTAATATGGTAAATTTTTAATAATTAATTAAATTAATTAATTTAATAATAATCATTTGTGAATTGTTGAGTATAATTACTTAATGCAGTAATTAAGAAATTAATTACTTAAGGTAATTAATTGTGTAAAATGGGATTGTTTAATTCAATTAATTAAGTTTAATTAATTTAAACACTTGAGGTTTTAAAGATAATTACTTTATGTAATTAATGATTTGGAAATTACTTGGTGAAGTAATTGATTGATAATTACAGGTTGTAATTAATGGAAGATGTTTAGTAATGTAAGTAATTTGGATTAAATTACTTAGTAACTAATCAAGGGATTAATTAAGGAATTAATTAAGGAATAATTGATTTGTTTTAATGAAGTAATTAAGTTAGTTAATTACTGAATATGGTTAATCAAGAGGGATTAATAATTGTGGTTAATTACTTAAGGTAATTAATTTAAGAGGATAATTAATTAAATACAATTAAGGATCATTAATTATTATAATTAATGATGTAATTAAAAGTTGATTAATTATGATTAATTAATCAATAATAAGTAATTGAAGGTAATTAATTAATGTAATTAATTATAGTTAGTTAACTAATTGAAGTAATTAAATGTTAATTACTGTTTTTATGGTTGAGAATAATTAATTTGTGAAATTAATTAAGGATAATTACATGAATGTAATTAAGGGTAATTAATCAAGAGTGATTAATTAAGGTGATTAATAATGAATGATTAATTAATTGATTTTAATCAATTAAATGGTTGAGTAAGCAAGATTTATATTGGTGAAGTAATTAATTTAATTTATTTTAAATTAATTAAAGATGGAGTAATTAATTTAATTCACTTTAAATTAATTAGAGATAAAGATAGTTAATTTAATTCATTTTAAATTAATTATATTGTGATTAAGTAAATCTTTACTTATGTATGAATGGGTGATATTGATTGCTTAAATGATTGTGATCTCAGAAATGAGATAAGTAATGGTGTGTGGTATGAATGGTTGGTTGCATTGTGATGATAATATAGATTATCTAATGTGATGATGATGTAGAGTACCTGTTTATTTGATAATATGGATTATCAATTGTGATTTGTAAGTTATCTATCTGTGTGTATATAGATAATTGAATTGTTTAAACTTTAAAACAATTGGACCTAAAAGACACGCTTTGGATTTCGATGAGACCGGGATCGGATTTCCATATTTGGATATCCGAAAACCACATTGATCCAAATTAACGATAGGCCGTGAATCTTATGCGAAGAGCGAAGACTCGAGGTGTAAGGACTATTCGTCAGTATAACTCTTAGGGTGATTTCAAGATGAGTTTGACGGAGTAGTACTTTCAGATTCGAGATGAAAATTCAGAGTGCAAGGGTTATCATCGTTAACTCTGGGGGTGATTCCAAAATGAGTGTAACGAGATAATGCCTTCGGTTTCGTTCAAACCCGGAACGAACTTGTATGGATTGAATGCTTTCAGAACATCGTCAGGTGGACGATGAGCATTCTAAGTGATATGTCCTATAAAGGTAATCGTAGCCTCAAGCCTCATCAACCGGGAATGGCTAAAACAGGGGAGGTGCAGCAAGGTTAAGTGGGTCATGCCCAAGTAGGACAAGATTTCCCCCCGTCTAGAGGTCCCTTTTTATTCGGCTGTATGGGCGTTGCTAGCTACAACCGTGGGGTTGTCTTGTTCGAAACTGTTCAGTAACGAATGGTTCCGGCCTTGTGTTGCAGGGGAGCGGGCGTACTCCTCGTTATGGTGATCTAGGCCACGTACTGTGATAGGCGGTACCCCAGTAGCCCTGCCATTGTATGGAATCCAAAATCCAATAAGTGCCAAAGGTTTTGATTTTATTACCCACTTTTGTGGCTAGTAGATGGAATTTAATAATGTAACAATTTAGGCTATTTCTTATTTACTTGAAAACCCTAGACCTATTATAATATCACTGGATTTCCTATCAAATGTTTTAATTAGCGTAAGGTAAAAACTTTTCCATGTTTATGTATGGGAAGTCTTACGTGATACCTTTATTTTCAAAAGGTTTTTAAAAGTTAAGCAACCTTAACCTGTTACTCATACCAGACCCATGTCTGACCCAGAGTTTATCTTCTGTTTTCTTAAACTCTTGGGTACTCAATTTTTTACGAGTAGCCAAGGGATTCAGGTTAGCTTTGACGAATTGTGGAGGAGCAATGAAGCAGGAGGCTTCTGCGTATAGATATATAGTTTTCCGCCGTGTTGGTTTCTCTGAGTAGATTCTTATACTATATTGAGTTGTATAACTAGACATATGATTATAACTGTCTAGTATGTGATGAATGATCTGTGTAACTCTGATAATGGTTGTAAAACTATGTAATATTTATGTTATAAATAAAATTTATTCGTTCCGCTGTTTAGATTCTGTGTTGTTTCTTCTTCTCTTCTTTCTTTTCTCTTTTCTATCCCTTTCTTTCTTATTAATGATGCGTCATTCTGTGGAAACGGATGGCGGGTCATTACAATGACTGCTGTTAATACCCTAGGTATTGATTTCGATGACAACAACCATATAAATATTACTACTAACGTATTTCCGAGTGGTGTAGTTATTACAAATATATTTTGGAGACATTTATAGAGGTAAACAAGAACTCAATGGAAGAAAATGGATTATATAAGAAGGTTAATCAAAGCAATGGAAGAACAAAACTACTTGAAGAAGAATGCTGAAAAGACAGAAGTGTTTGAAGTGATGAGTGGTTGGTTCAGTCTTAGAATTCCTTATTAAAGATCTCATAGCAATTATACTTGAAGATTGTCAACCATTAGCCTCAATCGAATCACAAAATGGAGGTACTTTTGAAATCTGAAATTTGGGACACTTATTAGTGTTGCTGATGTTTTGCTTATATGTTGACATATAGGGGTCAAGTATGTCGACATACTTCCCATTGGTCAGTTTTTTAAAATTTAAATCAAGGGATTTTCTCGCCACCTCTTCATCCAAACACATGCCTCTTCAACCACTATGTAAAGGCTCTGGAAAATGAATTTTCCAATCAATTCTCTCTTCATTCTCATACTCCTTCTCTTCCATACTTTTTCAAAAGAAATCCGTTGCATTCTCTTTCATTCTCTTTGCAAATCCGTACCATTTCACTCTGATTCTTCAAGGATTTGCAAACCGCACAATGTCATAGAGTTTCTACTTGAATTCATATAATTCTCTAATTTCATCCTATTCCTCAAAGAATTCAAAAATATATTTCCGTTGGAGGTCTATAGGATCCTCGTACCGAATCTGCAAAAATCTGTATTGAAGATAAGACTACTTGCCATACTATATTGTTGTTTGTGAAAAGGAGAGGATGTATCTCTTAGCCTGTGAAATCAAGAGGATGTATCTTCTAGCTCGTGAAATCAAGATTGTAAAATTTTTGTTCCTACCTGTGAAAAGCAAGCGATTATAGCGAAATTCTGCATGGTGCAATGCAGGACTGGATGTAGGGTTGGTTAATCTGAACTAGTATAAAAATCAGAGTGTTATGTACTTTACTGCATTTTACTTTACTATTTACTTACTCTATGATTATCGGTTTTCTATTTGCAATTTGATTAGATATAGTGTTAACGTCATAAGTTAGTTCTAAATAATTGAAATATACATTTCACCCCCTCTAGTGTTCAAATACCCTTAAGATCCATTCTGCATTATATTATAGACACCTCATTTTTCAATACTTGGTATCGGAACATCGGTTTTCAAAAATTCGTAACTTGTTTTTTGAAAAGTATAAATGGCTAATGACACTTGTAATACTTTCTTTAACATTTTTGTAGAAGGGAAATCTACCACTTGAGCCCTTCTATTTTATGGTAGTAATTATGCATATTGGCTTATGGGATGACATTTTATTTGCAGTCTAATGGTTTTGACACTTGAACATTACCCAAATATAGTACAACGAGCCTCAAGTGAACTATTCACAATGGACACCGGACCAAAAGACACAAGCACTCAGTAACTCAAAGGTAATGAACATTTTTTTTGCTCCTTAAATAGAAATGAATTCAATCGAGTATCTATTTGAAATTCTGCATATGAAATTTAGGGAACGTTGCAAGTCATACATGAGGGAAATAGCTAAATTTCAGGATATAGCACATGGATTAATATCATTAGGGAAGAAAATTATTGAAGAGGACCAAGTCAGAAAGATCTTGAATTCACTTTCTAGTGAATGGGATCGGAAGACTCTGGCAATCAAAGAAGCGAATGATATTAGTATATGAAAATAGAATATTTGATTGGTAATCTAATGTCCTATGAAGTAAAGTTGTAGGTTAGAAAAGAGAATCAAGCAAATGAGAAGAAATGACTTCACTCAACGCTACAAACAACAATGATGAACTAGATGATGCTGATGATGATATCGAGTTTATAACCAGGAATTTCAAGAAATTCTTGAAATATTAGAAAAATAACAAA
The DNA here is from genome assembly GCA_030765085.1 of Allium cepa. NCBI lineage: Eukaryota > Viridiplantae > Streptophyta > Magnoliopsida > Asparagales > Amaryllidaceae > Allium > Allium cepa. Next base: position 964,897,428 of record CM060928.1, read on the forward strand.
CTTTGGAAAATTAACAACAATAATTATAGAAATGGAAATGTTGTTATGTGTTTAAACTCATTCATTTGAAGAGAGACTGTCCCGACCTAAAGAAATTAAAGCACTCTTCAAACTCAAATAAGAAGAGAAAACATGTTTTCAACACAATATGTGATAATTCAGATACATCGTCAAGTGGTAGTGATCCAGAAACAGAAAATGCCAACTTGTGCTTCATAGCAAATGATAACCAGGTATGAAATTTCAATAAAGAAATTACCGTTTTCTTAAATGATATGTACAAGGGATATGAAATGCTTAGAAAAGAGTATAAGAACAGTTTAGTAGGGATATATAGATTAAAAATGTTTAATGAAATGTTAATTGAAGAAAAAACAATGTCTAGAAGATGAAATTGAAAGAGTTAATGGGCATAATAATGAAAATGATTTAACACTTAAAAAAAATTCGAAAAATTGAAAAGTGAAAATGAATCCTCAAAATCAGGAAATCTTTCAATGAATTCGGAGATCACTACTCTGAATGACAAAATAACTTCTTTGGACAATGTTATTCTCAACTGTAATAAGGATTTTGACAAAATGAGAATAGATGTTGATAAATTTAACAAAGGAAAGGATAATCCAGAAAATTTATTTTCTACATCTAAACCTATTAGGAATAAACATGGACTTGAATACACCCCTAAGCCGAAATCAAAGAAATATAGTACTCAAAGTACTAAATTTGTAAAGGTTACCAAGGTCGAACCAAAACCTAGGAAATTAAAGTTAAAACCTAAAAAGGTTCGTTAATTTATGGGTTCCTAGAAAGTTAGATAATACTGAAAAAATTATTGATAATTTTATTAATAAAGTTCATTTATCCATCCAATGATTATATTTTGAAAGGGCATTCATACTCTTCATGGGTTTGGCTTCCCAAAACTTAACCCCATGGACCCAAAATAGAAAGGATACCAGTGCGCATATTTTATATTTTTCAGGTACTGAACAATAGATACCGAATAGTGGATGTTCATAGCATATGGCAAGAAATTCATTGAACTTTGAATAAATATCAAAAGGATATGTTATTGGCATCGACAACGTCAGTAACTCTAAAACTCATCTAATTTTAATTATTTTACTTGATAATTTTATTTCATGCTTTATATTGATTTTGATTCCTCTCATGAGTTTTATTTGTATACATTTATACACACATACACAAAAAAAAAACTCGATACATATTGTCTAGTAGCAATTAAGCGATTCTAGCCTTTTTGTTGATGACAAAGGGGGAGAAAACGTATAAATATACTAGGCAGAATGATAGCGGGAGTGCATAGAGTTAGGGGGAGTCAAATATAATAATATTATATATTAGCTTTCAAATATTTATATGGTTGTAATCATCAAGAAGAGGGAGATTATTAATACCCTATATATTGATTTTGATGACAACAACCCTATAAATATTACTATTAACATATCTTAGAGTTGTGTAGTAATTTCAGATGTATTATGGAGACATTTGTAGACATAAACAAGAACTCAATGGAAGAAAACAGATTATATAAGAAGGTTAATCAGAGCTATGAAAGAACAAAACTGATTGAAGTGGAATGCTGAAAGATTGAAATGTTTGAAGTGATCAGTAGTTAGATGAGTCTTAAAATTCCTTGTTAAAGATCTCATGGCAATTATACTCGAAGATCATCAACCATTGACCTCAATCGAATCACAAAAACCCAAAAAAGAAGTGGTACTTTTGAAATCTGAAATTTGCAACGCTTATTGGTGTTGCTGTTCTATTTGGAAAATGTCTAAATGTCGACATATGGGGGTCAAGTATGTCGACAACTTCGCAGTGGTCAGTTTTTTAAAATTTAAATCAAGAGATTTTCCTGCCACTTCTTGACCAAAAGACACGTCTCTTCAACCACTATACTTTTGCAAAAGAAGTCAATTACATTCTCTTTCATTCTCTTTGCAAATCCATTACATTCTCTTTCATTCTTTTTGCAAATCCATTTCATTTCACTCTGATTCTTTAAGGATTTGCAAACCGCGCAATTTCAGAGAGTTTCTGTTGAGTCACAAGTTTTATGAAAGTTTTGATTTCTGACAAATAACTAAAGGCGATCGACAAAACAAGGTCATTAGAGCTACATATGTTACTATAGATTGTAGATTGATTATTTGATATTATATTAGTGATAAACTTGTTAAAATCTATCCTCAAATAATCATGCATTTTCAAGAAAATTAATATATATACAATTGGAATATAGTTGCACATTCAGTGTGCAACTTTACAGGGACCGGTCGACCGGTCACAATATAGGCGGTCGACCGTTCCTGCATAATTTGCACACTGAACGTGCACACATACACATAACGTATATATATTTAAATTCCTGTCTACTGGTCACTTTTTAGCCTGTCGACCGTTTTTAAACAGAAAGCAGTTTTTCCAAAAGACACTTCTCTTCTCCAAAGGTTGCATCTCTTACCTTTCACCAAAGATCATATCTCTTAATGGCAACTGCTCACAAAGAGTTACAATCATTCTTATCTATATAAACTCATCTAATTCGTTGATTAAAAACACATGATTTCATATTCTTTTTAATCTAATCTCTGATCTTACTTTATACATACTCCTGCATTCTAAAAGCTCTCAATTATTTATTGAATCATTGAAACTATTTCATATCCTTTGATTCAATAAGTAATATACTTTCCTTAATCTTTTCAAAACAACATTTCGCATACTTTGAGGATAAGATTATAGGAAGGGTGTACTGCTAGTGACAAATCCGTGTTTTCAAGAGCACAAGTTGTCAACAACAATTGTATTTGTTCTTTTGTTAAAGTCCTCTGTGTTGTAAGAGGCAAGTGTTGAAGTCCTCAGTGTATTAGAGGCGTGAAATCCCGTTCGGTTGTTCGGGTGTTGTAAACCTGTTCCTCCGGGTGAAGCGAGGTAGTTAATAGTGAAAATCCAGATAGAAGTCTGGGACTGGACGTAGGACGGTGCTCCGAACCAGTATAAAAATCTCTGGTGTGATTTTTTCTATTTTTTTATTTACTATGCTATTATCATCTATTTCCGTATTTATATTGTAGTCCATATTACACGATCCGTGTATACTATATTAGCACTTATAATTGTATACACACCGAACTTTCATTTGGTATCAGAGCACGGTCATCATATAACCGTAACACAGTTATTTGATATATTATAGTAATATGGCAAATAACGTAAGTACTAGCACTCAAAACACCACTTACACGGAGGGTCAATCAACACAGAGACCTCCATTTTTCAATGGTCTTAACTATAGTTATTGGGCAACACGTATGTCATTCTTTATGCAATCAAATAGCTATGATGCTTGGAATGCCACTCAAAGAGAAATAGTGAATCCAACAACTGATTATTCAGAATGGACTGCAGCTGAGAAAACGGCAGCAGCCGTAAATGCAAGAGCAATAAATATGTTGTTCTGTGCATTAGACCAAAATGAATATAACCGTGTTAGTATCTGCACTACTGCATATCAAATTTGGCAAACACTAAAAATCACTCATGAAGGTACTAACAAGGTTAAACAAGCCAAAATAGCCATGCTAAAAAGTCAATTTCAAAATTTCAAAATGAAACCAAATGAGACAATCAATGACATGTATTCACGGTTTCAAACTATTCACCATGCACTTATTGGCTTAGGACAAAAGTATTCTGATTTCGATGTTGTTTTAACAGTCCTACATTCTCTGACTAGTGAATGGGAAGGAAAAGTATTAGCAATTGAAGAAGCTAATGACCTTTCCGTCATGAAGCCAGATGAATTGATAGGAAATTTAATGTCCTATGAAGCAAATTTGCAGGCTAGAAAAGAACAGAAAGAAGAAAAGAAAAATGTAGCATTTCATGTTGAGAAAGATGGAAATGAATCAGATTCTGAAGACGAAGATTTGGCATTCATTGCGAAAGGATTCAAAAAATTCCTAAAATATCAAAAAGCCAGTCGTTACAATAAAAGGAAATCTGGATCAAACAAACCATCTTCATCTGCTATAGAATGTTTCAACTGCCACAAAAAGGGACACATGCAGAAGGATTGTCCAGAACAAAAGAAGAAGTCAGAAGATGACAAATTCAAATATAAGAAGGACAAATCTAAGAAACGAGCCTTCTCAGTAACATGGGATGATTCAGAGTCATCTTCATCAGAAAGTGAAAGTGATTCAGAGAATGAACAAGCTAATGTTTGTTTTATGGCAACAGAAGATGAGGTACAAATTCCTACATTTGATGAATTACTTGATATTAATGCTGAATTGATAGTCAAATATAAAGACATAAAACGTCAATTAAAAGTAGTCAAATCAGATTTAAGTAGAGCAGAGCTTGAACGAGATATGTTAAAAGATGAGAAGAAAATATTAGAAGAGGAACTTGAAAATATTCAAGAATCATCATCTAATGTTGACTCTCAAATATCTCTTTTGAGTCAAGAAATAGAAACTCAAAAAGAGAAAAATAATGCTCTCACTACTGAAAATCATGAGCTGAAAGCAAAAGTCAAAATTCTAGACCTAGAAAAAGCTAGCTTACAAACAAAGTTTGATGACATTACTCAAAATGTTTCTAACTTTAACAAAGGTCGAGAAAATTTGACAAAAATCATTGAAAGTTCACAATCTATCTCAGACAAACAAGGATTGGGATATAACAAACAAGAAACCAAGAAACATCTTGGAAATAAAAGGAAAAAGAAAGTACAAAAAACTAAAGCTAAGAAAAATCTTAGTTTATTATATTCCAAACCAAAACCAGTTGTGAAATTTCAAAAGAAAAATGTCAAGACTATCAAAATATGGGTTCCTAAAACAAATAACAATTTGATTAGGAACAAATACATTCAGCAATTCATGAATACTGTGCATTTTAATAATAATTATATATATAAAGGGGATACCGGACCCAAATGGGTTTGGACTCCTAAGACCTAACTCTTAGGACCCTATAAAAAGTGGGTACCATGGACTTAATTCTATTTTTTGCAGGTCCCACTTAAGAAAAGAGGAAAGTGGATATTGGACAGTGGTTGCTCAAAGCACATGACGGGAGACAAGAGTTTATTAACAAATATTACATATTCAGATGGTGGCTCCGTCACTTTTGGAGACAATTCAAAAGGCTATATCATCGGCAAAGGCGATGTGAGCAATTACGGTACATCTAACTTACCTCTTATTACTAATGTCATGCTAGTTAGAAATTTAAAACACAATTTGCTTAGTATTAGTCAGTTATGTGACAAGGGTTTTATAATTTCATTTTCAAATAATAAGTGTAGTATTTTAGATAAAGACCATAATTTGGTTTTCGAAGTTATAGAGACAGAAATATCTATATTCTGAATATGAATATTAATCATAATTCAGATATGTGTCTTGTGGTTAATGACAATGATACATGGCTATGGCACAAACGCTTCTGTCATATAAACTTCAGAACTATTGACAAGCTAGCCAAAAACAATCTAGTTAGAGGACTACCCAAAATGAGTTTTAAAGTTAACAACATTTGTGATGCATGTCAATTAGGAAAATTGACCAAATCATCTTTTAAATCCAAGAAAGTCATATCAACATTACAACCACTTGAGTTACTACACATGGATTTATTTGGACCTACTAGAGTTCAATCAATAAATCACAGTCAATATGTGCTTGTAATTGTTGATGATTTCTCTCGTTATACATGGACAATTTTCTTAAAAAATAAAAGTGACACTTTCGATCATTTCAAATCTTTCGTCAAAAGAATTCAAAAATCAAAAGGGATTAAAGTTAAAAATATAAGAAGTGATCGTGGCGGAGAGTTTGAAAATAATGAGTTTGAACATTTTTGTACAAAGAAAGGTATATATCATAATTTTTCGTTTCCCATAACTCCACAACAGAACGGAGTTGTAGAACGGAAGAACCGAACTTTACAAGAATGTGCAAGAACATTATTGAATGGAACCACCTTACCAAAACATTTTTGGGCAGAAGCTGTGGCAACTGCCTGTTATGTTTTAAATCGTGTATCCATAAGACCTCTTACCAAGAATACTCCTTATGAATTATTTAACAAAAGGAAGCCTAAAATCTCATACTTCAAAGTTTTTTGGTTCCAAGTGCTTTATTTTAAATACGAAAGACCAGCTTGGCAAATTCGATCCAAAGGCCGATGAAGGAATATTTGTCGGTTATTCGGAACGAAGTAAGGCCTATCAGATATTTAATAAACGAACCAAAACTATTGAAGAATCACTTCATGTCTCTTTTGATGAAATCTATCAGCACCCTCACACTATATCAGATGATGACGAATCAATAGTCACTGACAATCAAATCATCACAAATATTGATTCTGACTCGGAAATAATTATTGAGAATATACCTCAAATATGTGAGTTACAATCACCACCAAGAATATTAAGAGACCATCCGGCTCAAAATATAATCGGTGAAATAACATCACATGTCAGAACAAGGAGTCAACTCAATCAAATGGGTCATGTCGCTTTTCTCTCAAATATCGAACCTAAGAATCCAAAAGAAGCTGCTACAGATGATTACTGGATCATTGCCATGCAGGAAGAACTAAATCAGTTTGAGCGCAATGACGTTTGGGAACTTGTTCCAAGACCAACTGATCAGTCAGTAATCGGTACTAAATGGGTCTATAAAAATAAGGCTGACGAACAAGGAAATATCACCAAAAATAAAGCAAGATTAGTAGCACAAGGATATAATCAGGAAGAAGGTATCGATTATGAAGAAACTTTTGCACCAGTTGCTCGACTAGAAGCTATTAGAATCCTATTATCTTTTGCTTGTCACCATAATTTCAAACTTTATCAGATGGATGTCAAAAGTGCTTTTCTCAATGGATTTATCAAAGAGAATGTCTATGTCGAACAACCTCCTTTGTTCGTACATGAAAAATATCCTGACCATGTGTTCAAACTTAAGAAAGCTCTGTATGGTTTAAAACAAGCACCTCATGCTTGGTATGAACGACTACGTAGCTATCTTATTAGCTCAGGATTTCAAATAGGCAAAGTCGATCAAACTTTGTTTATTAAACATTCTCGAAAAGATATTCTAGTTATTCAGATATATGTAGACGATATCATCTTTGGTTCAACAAACGATAAACTTTGCAAAGAATTTGCAAGTATTATGACCAAAGAATTCGAAATATCTCATATGGGAGAACTATCTTATTTTCTTGGACTTCAAATAAAGCAACTTTCAAACGGCATTTTTATCAATCAAGAAAAATACTGTGAAAACCTTATCAAACGCTTTGGATTAGAAAATACATCTGGTAAACCAACTCCTACGAGTACAACTACACATCTTGAAAAAGATGAAAGTGGTAAGAATGTTGACCAGAAATTATATCGGAGCATGATTGGTTCTCTTCTTTATCTTACAGCTAGTCGTCCAGATATAATAATGAGTGTTTGTTTATGTGCTCGTTTTCAAGCCGATCCAAAGGAATCACATCTACGAGCAGTGAAACGTATAATTCGTTATCTTAATAATACAAAAGATTTCGGTCTTTTTTATCCAAAAGAATGTCCATTTGAATTAGTATCATATAGTGATGCTGATTTCGGTGGCTCACGAACGGATAGAAAAAGTACAAGTGGTACGTGCCATTTTATTGGAAAATCACTTGTCTCTTGGTTTAGTAAGAAACAGAATTGTGTTTCACTATCAACATGTGAAGCTGAATATATATCAGCAGCTCTCGCTTGTACTCAAGTACTATATATGCAACAAACACTTCAAGATTTTGATAATTCATTTATCAAATTCTATTATATACTGTGATAACACTAGTGCTATAAATCTCTCTAAAAATCCAGTAAATCACTCTAGAACCAAACACATTGAAATCCGTCATCATTTCCTTCGAGATAATATTGACAAAGGAAATATATGTCTTGAATATGTTCATACTGACAATCAATTAGCAGACATTTTTACTAAGCCTCTGCTCGAATCTAATTTTATTAGATTACGAAGAGAGCTTGGTTTAATTTCAAGAAAAAATCTTGACTAAGTAATTTCTAAAGAACGTCTTTTTTTTAGTTATCCTTTAATTATTCTTTTTAGTTATCCTTTAACCATAACTTTTGCATAAACTATTTTTTTTACATTAAATATAAGCCACTGCTTTATTTAATGGTTAAATTCTCTTTACTCATTTTTTTTTTCTTTTCTTTTAGTGATCGTCCTTTCCTTTCTTATTTTATAATTTCAGTTTTAAAAAGAGAGCTATTTTTAGAGTTAAAATAAAATTTCTGCTTATGTTTTCTTGGTTAAAATTTTCCATTAACTCACATCCATAGGTTTATACATAAGAAACTTGTATATAAGCTTGCAAAAATTTTATATTTTGTTCATCTTTTTTTCTAACCATAATATTCTATACAACATACACTATGGCTCACATTTGTGATAAATGTGCTCAAGAATCATACATTTCAATTACGAGTTCTGAGTCGGAAGAATTTTATTCTCCTACAACTCCAAAACAAAAATCAAGTTGTCATCATCAATGCTCTTGTATGTCTGATAAAACTCCAAATTCAAAATGAGTGAAGAGGACACTGTTCTATTCTCCTCGTACCAAAGCACAAATCGATGAGATACACCACTACCAGAAACATCAGATAGACCTTCAGAGACAGCTTCATTACAGGCAAAGTCAACTTTATCACGAGCAACAACGGACATCGGCACGATTATCCGTTTTAGAAAAGTTGGCAACATTTTTCTGCGGTTCCAACAAGCATGACGTGCATGAACCAATGCCGTCTAGGCCATCAACATCTAAAAGTCCTAACTCGTGGGATCGGAACTATGAGAAGAATGAAGGAACTCAGAAACAATGGAGTCCATGGTCAAAACGTATTGAAGGAAACAACGATAATTCTAATGACGAACTTTCTCATTAGATTTATATATAGTTATTATATCTTTATATATCTCTTGTGTAATAACGGTTATATTTTGTATTAAGAATGAAATATAATATATATAGGTTGATATATTATAAAAACTTGAAAAATAACATGATTTGCTCAGCAGGCCAAAACCGGTCGACCGCCCCATATATAACCGGTCGACCGTTTGCTCTCTGGTTGAAAACGGTCGACCGGCCATATTTCATAGGTCGACCGGTTGACGTATTTTCAGTTTTTATATATACTTATGCGTCATTTTTTCCCTCTACCCTCTTTCACTTTTTACTCAAGCTGTTCTTTTACCCAAAATCACAAACCCTAGTTTCCTATTTTCAATTCCCAAATCTCAAATCCTCCAACAATGGCTCCTCCTCAAAAGAAATCCAAGAAAGGAGCAACCTCTGAAACTTCATCTCTTACCATCTCCGTCAAAAAATGGCTTCAAAGTCCAATTGCTGTAACAAGATGGAATCAGATGAAAAATTACAAGTTTCATCCAGGCTCTTTCATCAAATTTGATGATTTCACGGCTTATGGAGTTTGGAGGTTAGCCAATAATTCCAACATTACTCCATTAATAGATTTTTCAGAAAATAGTGTGGAGATAAATCATTTGATGATCAAATTGTTTTACGCCAATATGAATCTTGATGAGTATCAACCTGATAATCCAAACGGCGTCATCTGGTCTGTGGTCTGTAGCAAGCAAATTTTTCTTACTCATGCTAGAATTGCCTCTATACTTGGTATACCAAATCGAGGCGAAGAGTTTTCATCTACCTTCTGCGAAGTCTTCACTCGAAATAGTACCAGTCATCAGTTCATAGAAGACAATAGTGATGGCACTAAGTCTATTGGACTTCGACCGACAGCTAGACTACTTCATCGTGTTTTGATGCATTCTCTTTTTCCTAGACTTGGAAATTATGATGCAGTATATAAAGAAAACTTCAAAGCACTCTATGCTATTTATGGTGAAATCCAAATCAATTGGGTACACATGCTTTTTGATGAAATTCTCAAGGTAAATAACTCAACACGGCCTCATTTCTTCTACAATGAATATATCATGCGACTTTTGTTAGCTTGTGGGGTCAATCCTCCTGATTCTGCAACCTCAAAACAAAAATGCATTGACTCCATAACCATCAAACGAATGAAGCTTCCTCCACCTTATCTTGAGATTATGCCTTTTGAAGAATGGCAACAAAGAGGACCAAGAAAACAACGAGAAACTTCCTCTCGTCCTCGTTCCGATGAAGTAAAACTATTAAAATCAAAGTCATCCACAAAAGAATCACTTGAAACGATTGCGCGTAACCAATTTTTGCTTGAATCACGTCTCAAGCGCATGGACTCTAAAATTGATAAGCGCTTCAATAAGGTCAAGTCATTCTTTGGAATGCTATGGGATGCTATATCATGTTCCACATCCACCTCTGTTCAAGCACAAGACTCAGGAAAACGTCCTGCTGCTCCTGTTTTCACCTGGACATCATCTGACGAGTCTACAGGTATGAGTGGACATGGACATGGAGAATCATCTAGAGGAAACAATGATGAGGAAGAAGAAGAAGATGATGACGACGACGACGATGATGATGAAGAAGAGGAGATACGATCTGCTTCATCCTAGATTCTATTATGGTTTAGCACTTTAAAAACATTCATCGACACTTGTACTAAATAGTGTCGTTATTCTTGTTTTTCATTTGACATTATGATCTGTAGTATACTCTGTTATGTTTTGGATGTGTTAATGATTTATTTTGCTATGCATATCATATTCATTTTACTATTCTAGTATCTGTTACTCCTTTTTGTCGATGACAAAGGGGGAGAAAGGGCTAACAATTGCTTGCAGGAACATACATATATAAGAATTCAAGAGATCACATACTCAGGGGGAGATTCAGATTTGCAGATATATATTGTCATCAATCAAAAAGGGGGAGAATGTCGAGTCACAAGTTTTATGAAAGTTTTGATTTCTGACAAATAACTAAAGGCGATCGACAAAACAAGGTCATTAGAGCTACATATGTTACTATAGATTGTAGATTGATTATTTGATATTATATTAGTAATAAACTTGTTAAAATCTATCCTCAAATAATCATGCATTTTCAAGAAAATTAATATATATACAATTGGAATATAGTTGCACATTCAGTGTGCAACTTTACAGGGACCGGTCGACCGGTCACAATATAGGCGGTCGACCGTTCTTGCATAATTTGCACACTGAACGTGCACACATACACATAATGTATATATATTTAAATTCCTGTCTACTGGTCACTTTTTAACCTGTCGACCGTTTTTAAACAGAAAGCAATTTTTCCAAAAGACACTTCTCTTCTCCAAAGATTGCATCTCTTACCTTTCACCAAAGATCATATCTCTTAATGGCAACTGCTCACAAAGAGTTACAACCATTCTTATCTATATAAACTCATCTAATTCGTTGATTAAAAACACATGATTTCATATTCTTTTTAATCTAATCTCTGATCTTACTTTATACATACTCCTGCATTCTAAAAGCTCTCAATTATTTATTGAATCATTGAAACTATTTCATATCCTTTGATTCAATAAGTAATATACTTTCCTTAATCTTTTCAAAACAACATTTCGCATACTTTGAGGATAAGATTATAGGAAGGGTGTACTGCTAGTGACAAATCCGTGTTTTCAAGAGCACAAGTTGTCAACAACAATTGTATTTGTTCTTTTGTTAAAGTCCTCTGTGTTGTAAGAGGCAAGTGTTGAAGTCCTCAGTGTATTAGAGGCATGAAATCCCGTTCGGTTGTTCGGGTGTTGTAAACCTGTTCCTCCGGGTGAAGCAAGGTAGTTAATAGTGAAAATCCAGATAGAAGTCTGGGACTGGACGTAGGACGGTGCTCCGAACCAGTATAAAAATCTCTGGTGTGATTTTTTCTATTTTTTATTTACTATGCTATTATCATCTATTTCCGTATTTATATTGTAGTCCATATTACACGATCCGTGTATACTATATTAGCACTTATAATTGTATACACACCGAACTTTCAGTTTCTACTAGAATTCATATCATTCTCTCGCTAATTTCATCCTATTCCTCAAAGAATTCAAAAACATATTACCATTGGAGTCTATAGGATCATTGTACTAAACCTACAAGAATCTGTATTGAAGATACATCTACTTGCCATACTGTATTATTGTTTGTGATAAGGAAAGGGTGTATCTTATAGCCCGTGAAATCAAGATGGTGTACATTATAGCCCGTGAAATCAAGATTGTAAAGGTGTTCTGCCACCTGTGGAAAACAAGCGATTATACTGAAATTCTGCATGGTGCAGTGCAGAATTGGATGTAGGATTGGTTAATCCGAACCAGTGTAAAAATCCAGATGTTATTTAATTTACTGCATTTTACTTTACAATTTACTTATTCTATGGTTATTGGTTTTCTTTTTGCAATTTGATTAGATATAGTGTTAACATCATAAGTTAGTTCTAAATAATTGAAATACACTTCACCCACTCTACTGTTCAAATAGCCTTAAGATTCATTCTGCATTGTGTTATAGACACCCCATTTTTCATCAGCTGCTAGGTTCAGTAGACCACCGTGAAGCACAAATATAGAATAAGTTAGAAAAAGTGCAAATAAAAGTAAAGAAGAATGGTGCAATGGTAAACTACCCACATCATATCGGTCCTCCGTCGCCTCTTGACTAAAAGCGTGTATGGGGAATCTATGTTGTTGAGGCTATATTGTGCTTCTTCGAGATTTTGTGTGTCGAGCGGCATGGTATGAATTTGGGTTGGAGACCCATGTGTAGAGAGGACGCGAAGGAGGAGCCCTTGTTTTTTGGCATATCTGGCTCTAACCCACATTCATCCTTCCTCTCCGCCACAGGTATCTCTTTCCCGCAACAATAACTGGAAGATAAGTCAATAACAGGATCGTGGCCTAGATCCATGATGTCCTACAAAAGAATCGGATTATAATTTTTCCACTCACCATGATCACCCGCTTCGTTTTGCACTGGGTCTGACTCAATGACCTCGTCATCGTCAACATCCGCCACCAACCCCACCACCATTAGCTCTTTAATCACGTCCCCCATGGGCCTTTCTGACAGCACAAACAATGCCCTGCATATAGAAGTGCCACCTCCTATGATCTACCTTGGGTCGAGCAATCCAACCGGTAGAGGTTTTCATTTACGAAAATTATGGCCAAGTTCTTGACGTTCTTTCGATCCACCTTTATCTGATGGATGTAGTCCTTATACATGTAGGCACATATGCTGGTCCCAGTAGGGTTTGCTATAGCAGAAAAAGAAATAATTACAAAAAAATCATCCTCGAAAATGTTCTAAAGGAAATTCAATAAGCAAGAAACAAACTAAGCACATTATAAATCTGTGTTGTAAGGGTCGGATTGACGGTAGCAGGAATGAAGAAGGGCTGGTCTTGGTAGCTGGCGCCTTGCACAGGAGGCCGAAGAGAAGATGAAGCCTCTCGATTCTCTGGACGTAGTAATGGTTGCCCGGGCCTGTCTTAGCCTACCATCGGAGCTTAACTGTCAGCCTGTTTAAAATTGCATCGGGATCTGGAATGTTCAAGTCACAGCAAACTATTAAAAGCCTAGCCAATAGCTTATAGCTGTTTGGGGTGAGCTGCGTCGGCGGTAGTTGATGTGCATTCAAATATCTAATGAAGCAAGGATGGAGAGGAAGAGTTGCCCCAGTCTTCATGTACGTGAGCGACCAAGAGAAGTAGCCACTTGGAAGTTGATTAGCCCAGTCGACGATCATATTGTAGAGGGGACTATTGTTCCTGCAGCCAATAGTGGACAAAGAGAGAGTGAGGTTGATTCGGTCCACCTGAATCTTAAATGCACCCAAGGGGGCAGGCTATCACTCGCTGGTAGAAGCAGCATCGGTCATCTGTAATCTATAGTGAACAACTAAGATTACTAAATCACCTTAACCTATTAGAGGAATAAACTAATTAGACTCAAGAACAAGCTTCTCCCCCACCACTACTGTGGGTAATCAACTGTCTCCCATTATAGCTGTTCATACTCTAACCTAAGATGGGCTGTGTGGCCCACTTCTCTCTTAGCCCATCACCTAACTTTATCCACGTGTTCAGACTCGGTGCAACATTCCTATTTTAAAAAATGAAGGGGCAGTTAAGTAACATTGGCACATCAAATCCTAGTGTATTCTATTTGGTTCTTGATGTCAAACAATTGCCATTAATAGCACAACGACGACCGTTAGACGTCACGTGAAGTATAAGTTCATCAGAAAAGTTCACCAATGCAGTAATGCAAGCAATTCCAACAGCAATGACAAACCCATCCCAAAGGGAAAAACAATAGTGCGAGAATCGAGGCAAATTAGCAAAAAAATCAAAAAAAAAATTCAAAAAACCAAAAGCAATATCCTACTTAAACGAAAGCATGAGCAATGCAATGAATTGGGATTAAGATAACTTACTGATGATGATTCAAGCTTACAGTAGGGAACTAGACCAGTAGCATGGAAGGAAATCTTCTCAAAGTTTTTAATTACAGAAATTTTAGAAGGTTTAGTAAAGAGTAAAAAGAAGAGCATCTATAGGCGGAGGGAAGCGATGCAAGCCATTAGATCTCCCACATAAGAAGGGACTGTCAAGATATCATCAATGCACATGTCAAATCACCATACTAGAAAGTGCTTCATCGCTGTGGCGCCTGGGAAAATAGACCTCCTCCACCAATGAATCAATGACACGTGAGAGCATTAAATGCGGCATCTAATGAATGTTTGACGAGCCTGCTCCGCATACAAGCATGGACTTGGGGGATAAAATATTACTCAAATTTCTTGTAAGTATGGAGTCGCCTGGCCTGCCTCGTTCGAATAGCTCGTATGATTGTGGTGGCGTGCACCATGGCTCGTCTTTCGGGCCGTATACCCCATGGCCCAACACATTGGTCAGTGCCAACTCAAACAACCTTAGTCAAGCCCCCGTGCACCTCAAGCGTCCAACCTTTGGTTCGCCCACGCGGTATGGACCATCGATCAGTCCAATCAAACAGGGAAGTCTCAAAGAATGTCTCACCCGACACTATCCTCTGCATCAGACGTCCATTGCCCCTGTGGCACCAGTGGGCGATGGCGGTACATGAACAACTTGACCTATGAAGTTTTCCTCAACAGTCAACCGTCCCATCCATTAATTCAAGTGCTGAAAAACTCCCACATCCGTCTCCAACCCCATTCACCCGTGTGCATCAACTCCTTTAACAACATTTAGTTGTAGCTACATGCACCAGATTGCCATTGGCTAAAAAGGCTTGCATGCTCTGCTCCCTTGAAAAGACTGACATAAACAAACACTATTCATTTGACAAAAGCGCACATGTGCGGTAACCCCTTCATGTTCTTTGCTGCTACCAAAACACCTTCACTACAACAACTCCTTGATCTCATACCGCCAGCCTTACTCCAAACAGCACATAGTATGACTCATTAGCTGTCATCATCTGCATATTATAGGCCAACAGATATTTTAGCTAGCATGTGCATCAACCGAATATATCTACTAATGGTCTATAGAAATTTCCAAACTTGATCGGCACAACTCAGATATCCAAGCATCGATTCCAAAAGTTATAATAGGCCAAGGCATATATTCTTATAAGGTTAAAGAACATTAGTTGGAAGTAATTATTATCTTATAATTACATCTTGTAAACTAAACTATTGTAATAAAAACAAAGCGACATAAAATTTCTCATAGTGGATGTTGATCGACTTAGATCGAACCACTCTAAATTTTGTCTCTTTACTTTTATGCATTTATTCTCCTCATTTGACATTTTATAACTAAGGTGTTAACAAGTAACCTTTGCTAATATCATATATTAGCCACATTTTCGAGGTTGGCTGAATCTCTAGTTAACGCATACAAATCAAAGAACAAAAACAAAAATTATAAAATTAAGTAAGTGTGTATATTAGGAGATTACTGCATCCACATATTTATACTTTACTTATGAGTTCTCCCATGTCTATTGAGATCCTCTTAAATCTGCAAGTCCCTAATGTTACCATACCTAGAAATTTGTAAAGAAACTTCATCTTCTGAATCATTCTTAGGAAGCATACATATGAAAATCTTGTGCCCCACATACATTTTAACATATTGTAACCGGATACTGTATTATATACATACCTAAAACAATTAATTTTTATGATAAATTCGCAAGGACTTTTTGAACTGAGATTAAGAAAATAAAATCTGGCACTTGTCATCACTTAGTATAGGTAAAAAGAAGGGAAGAAATTGATCTATATGACATATGCCAAACCTAATCATTCCATTTTATCATCTGTAAATTTTACTTATGTTGGATTTGAAGCTAGTACAAAATTTTATGACAAATTATAGAACAAAAAATGGCTTACAGCACATTAATTATTTTTTAAAAAACTACACGAAAGATGAAAGTAGTCAATGACTAGTGGTTTTATTTGACAATAATGATAAATTACTAGGCTTTGTTGGTTTTGATTATATGTAATACTATTAACTAGAATATATTACATGACTTTTACTGAATGCAAGTGCTAAATGCATATTATTAAAAATTAAGTATATTTTAATGCTCAGTGATATAATTTAATGCTTAATGAGGTTCTTATTGTATACCATATTATAAAAATTACTTGTTAAGCATAAACTTTTGATTGTAGAATAACATAATTAAACGTAATCAACTATCAGTGGTTATATTTTTTATTGCAAACAAATATTATTTAATAGAATATATCACAACTTAATATGAAATGCAAATTGATTTAGAGCTACATACATCTAAGTTTCCAAGTGAACAGTAGAATGTATTATAACTCTGTGTAACATATTTTATAATTCTAACATTGTCTCTGCGCAATAGCTTAATATTTTAACTTTTTGCTTCTAAGAATCCCCAAGTTAAAAAGTATGTAAGATGCTCAGAATTATCATTTTAGAATGACATGTAATTTCTTAAATCATCAGGCTTTATAGAACAGGGACTGTGAAAATGAACGTAATCCTAGATTTGCTAGTTACTACAAGCAATACTTTCATATGTGTTATTTTTTTCCCACATACCAAGCAGATGCTTGAATAGTCGAACAGAAAGTGAACTTAATATGAACAAAATAATTTTCTGATAACAAGGATAACACTTAATTTTAAGTAGAGCACTCATATTTATATTATGGGTATTTAACCCAAGACCTCTAGAACCACAGTCTATAGATCTTACTACTTGAGCTAGTGATCCTAGACTAACATGAAAAAACTTAATTTATAAAAGGGTAAGATTATATAATATTTTTAAAGAAATGCTTTTAAATTCATATGTAATGAAATAAATGGCTACAATAGTGCATCAACCCTATACTTTTTTCTGGGTAGGACATAAACCTTATAAAAGTGAAACAATATTTAACTCGTTATCGCAAGTCGGAAAAATTAGCGAGATATTTTTCAAATGAAAGAATTGAAAGAATCTTATTTTGGCCTACAAGTATAACAAAGATCAGTCTGATAGGTTTCGCCAGAAATACATGGTATGACACTAATTGTATAATGTAAAGCGAGCTACAGACATGTGTTAGAATTATCAAAAACAAATAACCTGCATTAGTGCAATAATAATCTCAATCTCAACTGAAATTACCAATCGATATTAAATCCAAATTAAAACCAACCGTTTGATCCCTTGTCTTTAATAATTCTAAACTCCTCAACTCTTGCATATTTTTTTAACATAGAAATTAGATAATATTCAATGATTTGCTTCATAATATAAAAGACAAAATGCTTTGCACCAAGAAAATCCAAATTGATTTGAAGTAATCAATTAAAGTCAAAACAAAATAAAGAAAATTTTGAGGGAGAATAGAATAAGATTAAAACAACTCGGAGGAAGATGAGGTTTATACCTTAATTAAACTGCAAAAATAGGGAGAGATATTGGAGATAGGGGAATTAGATCGAAATATAAGAGAGTATCGCAAAATAATTACTGGATTTTTCTGCCGAAATTATCGGTAAATTTCTGGAAGTCGTTTTGACAATAATCAAAATATGCAACAACCATGGCACCATGTCAAAATGACCATCCATCTCCATAATTAATTTTTAACGTTAATAAAGAGAATTATTTCATAATGATTTGCCAAAATTCCCCCAATTTCAAATGTCTGTTTACGCATGCCATGTTAAAGATACATTCCAACTAATTTCATCTTGTAAAAAAGCTAAAGAATACATGCGATCAATTTCAATCATTTGAGAATAGACAAAAATGATGATGATGAAAAACAAATTAGCAATAATGAAACTAAATTTGCTATTATCATTTCAAACAAGATGTACTATTATTTATGTTCAAGTCACATTTAGATTAAAAAATTACTTTGTTATCTTTCAAACAACTAATATCTCCACCGGTACTTGCACATAACCTATCATGTTATATTGTCCATTAGCTCGGTTGGTAAAAGCGTCATGCTAATAATGCGAAGGTCGCAGGATTGAGACATGCATGGGCCATTTAGATTTGAATTATAACATCCTTTTTCTAATTAATTTTTTTTCAATATATTGTTATGTTTTATTATACTCTTAATTTTAATGCATGCTTTTTTATTTTAATTTGAGTTTCATTGTTTTGATTACTCATACGTATAATCATATATAATTTTGGAAGTGTATCAACTAGGACGATAATGTCGCACTTCGTAGCATACATAATAAGAATTTTGATAATACTGAAATACTGAAGTTGTTAAGGAGTTAAACCAGCATTCTTTACTTATTTAATATTGGGACCTAATGGAGTTGGTGTTGATCCATAATCATAATGATCCTACCGTTGAGGAACTATCAGTGCAGTCTAATAGGGTTAATACCAACTCTTCCTCCTAAATCTTTCATATCAAATATAAAGGATACAAACTACTTTGCTTTTCTTTCATAGTTTATACTGGAAATAAGTATAAGAATGTCATCAACACATACACATATTATAACACAGTCGATTTTCACTGATTTTTTATAATTGCATTTATCATCATTATTAATAATGAAGCTGTGTGACAATGCCACTTTATCAAACTGCTCATTTCATTACATGGGAGTTTACTTCATATCATAAAGAGATTTCTCCAATTTATAAACTTTTATTTCTTGGCATGGTGTTATGAAACCCTCGATTGTTCCATGTATATCTCTTCTTTTAAATCTCCATTTAGAAAAGCGGTTTTCACATCCATATGGTGTATAGCTGATTTTTGAGTGGATGTGAGCGTTATCAAACAATGAATTGAAGAAATGTGAGTGAGGAAAGCGTATGTATTAAAGTAATCCATTCCAAGTCATTGTTCACAACCCTTAACTAGTGTTGCCTTAAACTTATTAATGGATCTGTTTGCATTCAATTTTTTCTAGAATATCTACTTAGCACCAAGAGGTAAGTCGGTCAAGATCCAAGTTTGGTTTGACATACTTGAATTCAATTCGTCGTTTGATGCTTCTTTCCAAAAAAAAGTAGCATTTTTGAATTCATAGCATTATAATATGTTTTAGAATCATCATCTACATGCATTACATATCAAATAATATTTAGGATTCATCCTTACTACCTTCAACTAGGTATGTTATAAAGTCGAGACCATAATTTCAATATACCGATTTTAAGAATTATATTTACATTGAAAAATTCCACATTTGATTCTATAACTTCAAAAGTATCTAGAACTATACTTTTATAAGTAACTTTTTATACCAAAAGTGATACTTTGTTTTGAGCATAGAACTCATTTTTATGTCTCAATGGATCAAATCCTAAATCTTACCACTTAACTAGTAGTCTTTAACGTAAATCTATAAACAATATTATTAAGATAATAATTTATAAAAGCATATTAAAATGCTCTATTTCCTGTTTTAATCTCTTGGGGTCCAATTTTTAAATATATGTCAGAAAAGCCCAAAATTCAAGTCAGGACATGTCAGATTTACCGTTAAACAATAATTCACAACAAGAAACATTTTTCTTTTCCAAAGGAACTTCTAAAACTTAACAAGCATATAACATAGAATTACCCGCATAAAGTGTTAAGCAAATTTAAACTAGTAAGCATAGCACTTATCATTTCTGCTAATGTCCTTTTTGTCCTTTGGTAACACCGTTTTGTTAAAGTGTAAAGTGAGCAATGCATTGATCAACTAAACCATGCTTACGAAACAAAGTGAAATCATCTAAGAAATATTCCCACAACGATCAAAATGAAATAATTTTATTCCGAATCCTAACTACGTTTCCACTTCCATTTTGTAAGTTTTAAATTTTTCGACGACGTCTGTAACGATCCCGGATTTATATAAGTTTAAATTGGTAATTAATTTAATTTTTGAATAAAATTTATGAAATTTATTGATAAATTGGTGCGAGTTTCCCCGAGTTCAAGTAAAAATGTGTTAAATCATTTGAATTTAAGTACCTCAATTATTTGTGAAATCATTAATTAATCTTAAAACAAATGGGTTAAAGATAAAATATAATGATAAATATTAGAATTGATGATTATGTCAGAAATAAACATAAATAGTTATATATATATATATATATATACATAGAGAAATATCAAACAATAAGTATTTAAGTAAAATTAATAATAAATTTTTTTTGAGTTAGAAATAGAAATAAATATATAATAAATTATAAAATATAAAGTTGACATTAACTAAAATTTTAGCTACATATAGAATACATAAATTCAGAATTTATGGGTTAAGATAGAAATGGAAATGGATAAAAAATAAAAATACAAATGTATATAATAAAATATATAAGATAAACTATATAGACTACAAATAATAAAGTAACACTTAGATAAAATCTAAAAACAAATTAAAATAGTACACATGAATGAAGCTTGCAAAAGAAGGAACAAATTAAATCTCTATGTACAAATAAGTAGAAGTATGTAGGCTCAACACAAACAAGAAGAAAACACATATAACTATGTACAAGCAAATATAAATAATATATATGAAGCTTGCAACACAAGACAAAATTAATCAATGTAATCACTTCAGCCACCAAAACATGAGATTTGCAGCTGCCAAAACAATTTTTAGCCAACAATTTGAAATAAAAATATCTGGTCAACAAAATAAACAAAACATTTCAAGTACAAATAAAAATCTCTTGCATCAATATCATATAACCCTGTACACTTCAACCTGTGCAACAATTCTTTTTATATCACCTTCATAATTCCAGTTCAATTCATTCAAGTCTGGAAAGAAAGAAAGAAAATGAACAAACAAAAACATATCTTTAGCCACCAAATCAATATCATCTCAGCTGAAACAAGAGTCATCTCAGCCGTAATAAAATCACTTTAATTTCTGCTAGAAAAGAAAAAAATCTAATCTGGTTAAAGAAGTAAAACTTGTACCAGAAGACACCTACTTTGTCAAACCTGTTTCCTTTATATCTACATCTGTTTTACTCCAGTTTTTTCACAATTTAGTAAACTAATAAAAAAAACATCATTTTCATATTGAAAACCACAATACAACTTGAACAACAATCAACAACAAACAGAGATTAAAGGCAAGGAGGAGTTGCGGAAAATTCAAAATTGTTTGCAACAAGCAGGCCCTGTTCATTCTCTGGAAAAACACTGTGAGTAACTTTTGTTTTAAAACTTATAAGTAAAAACTGTTGAATACTTATCTGTGAATAACTGTTTGTATGCATATGGTTTCTCTAAGTAAATTTGAATGATGGAAGTATTGGTGTGCAGGCTGATATTCATGTATGTCCTCTGTTTCAAATTATAACCACAAGATTTTTATTTTAAAAAATCCATTTCCACTTGTTTCACTCATTGTTTGGACTTAGAATATAAGCAAAAGTTGATTGTTTGATTATAAACTGAGTTTTAAACATTTATTCAAGTCAACACAATTTGTAAATACCCCTGGAAATCAAAGGAATCCGAGAAAAAATTAAATTAGTCCAATTTCAAATATTTTAGTTCATGAATTCAGGTATGTAATCTGAATTCATACACTATAACATGAATTTTAAAGCTTTACTCACAATTTTTAGAGCTAAGATTCGAGAGCAGTTCGAGTTTGTTCAAATATCATTTTATTGGCGAATTCTGGTGATCTACTTGGATGTGGTGGTCGGGTTCGTGTCTGAAGGTGGAGGAGTAAGCAGTGGTACTGGGAAAAATATTGGAATGGTCAGAAGATGAACGTGGTGGCGGTGGTGATAGTTTGAAAATGTTAAACCTAGTTTTGCCGTAGTCTCGCAATTTGCTTTGTTCATCATCCATGATCGATCGAGTCGTACGTGCTTTTGGGTGATGGTAGGAGGAACAATGACGAGTAGATGGCCGAAGTTGCGTGAAGACCGGTGGTCGAGGCGGCGAGTTTGAAGCGATGTCAGGTTTGGGTTGATGGTCGCTCTTCCGTGTTTCCAGGTTTTGGGTTGTTTTTTCTGCTCGATTTTGTTTCGCGTGGTTATTGTTTGATTTGAGTGTTCGTGGAAGCTCAGGGAATGATGAGTGATCGGTCGACGGTCGCCATGTTGGCTGTAATTCCGGCGAGTGGTTGTGCACGTATACGTGCATTCGCGTGTGACTGGGTTCGTGTATTTTTGGGGAAGGAGAAAGAAGCTCGGGTTCGAGCTCGTGCGAGCAAGTGCTTTCCTCGAAGTAGAAGGAAATGGGAAAGCTTCTTGGTGGAGTTTGGGGTTGCAAGTTTTGGCACGAGAGACATAGGGTAGGGCTCGGGAAATTTTCACTTTGGCTTGAGAAATTCCCGCGTCTTACTCGAAGCAATATACTGTTGGCTCGGGTCAAATATTTGTTCAGGTTTATAAATAGAACCTGTTGTGTTTTCTAAATTTTGGAATTTAATTTTTAAAACAAAGCTTAAACAAGTTTAAAACATAGAAGTTTAAATTTAAATTTAAGTTAAAAAAAAGAAGAAGGTAAATTCAAGTTCATTTTTGAAACTTAGTTTAAAAATTCAAAATTCAAAATTGTTTTAAATAAAAGATTTTAAGCAATTAAAGTATGTTTTAAAGAATTTGAATTAACAATTGAATTTGAAAATTATAAACAAATGAATTCTAACAAGGATTTAATCAAAGTTTAAATCTGGAATTCAACCTAAATTTGAATCTTTGTTTTGTAATAAAAGAGGTTTTTAAATTTTAAGTTGTTCTAACTAACATAAATGATTTAGTGTACCTTTAAATTAATTTGAATTTAAAATTTAAAGTGTAACGATAGAAATACACTTAAATATTAATGAAGTCATTAATAAAAAAATTAATTACCTTAGAGATAATTAAGGTAATTGAAATGATTTAATTAATAAGGTAATTAAAGAATGATTTATTTTATTAATCAAATTAATTAGAAATGATTTATAATGAATTAAATCTAAGAAATTTCCTTAAGGAAGTAATTAAAGAAATGTATTAGTTAATAAAGATAATTAACTAAGGATCATTAAGTATTGATTAAGGCTATAAATTTAATAATTAATTGGATTAATTAATTTGGATAATCAATTATAAATTGTTTAAATGTAATTACTAAATGAAAGTAATTAAGGACTAATCACTTATTGTAATAAATTTTGGATATTTTGATTAATTAAAATTAATTAATTATGTAATCGGTTTAAAAGGTTAATTTAATTAATATGATTAATTAAGAATAATTTAATTAATTAAGATGTTTGATAAATAAATTTATATCAAATGATTTGTAATCAATAAATCAGGATTGGATATTTAAATTAATAAGTAATTAATCTACTTAGAAATAAATCGTATTGATTAAGATTAAACGATTAATCAATCTTGCTTATGAATGATTGTATTGTATGAGATACCTTGAATTGATTATCATGTCCGATCTGTGATATTTTGTTATGTGGTTTATGCCGTGAATGATTTATTCATTTATTTACATTCGTATATATCTATGATCTGTGAATAAAAGATAAGCGTTATAGGTTATACCGCTTATCAGTTATACTTCTGTGTTTGATCTGTGATAATTGAAATGATGTTGCACTATTGTGTAAAACCCCTGGACCACACCATACACACACAAATATGGATCGCACGAGGAAATCGGTTAAGTCACAGATATTTGTCAATCGTAAAGATTGAATTCCTAAATCCAAGATAATTTTGGAATTGGAATTGAAAACTTTTGAAATGAGTTTCAAAAATAAAAGTTATTTTAAATAACATGATAAAACTTGAAATTTAAATAATTTGGTTTAAATTTGAATTCAATATTTGTAGTTGAATTCTATGATTTAGTAACTAGGGTTTAGAAAGGTTATTCAACTTATAAATGAGTTTATATGGATTAAACTATTTAAACGTATTGATTTGGAAATTTGAATTTAAATTCAAAGGCTTTAACTCGTGCACATAAAATTGGATCTTTCTGAAACGAAAACTATTTGTTTTCAAATAATAAAGGCTTTCACAAAAGTAATGAACTTCCAAATTGTGTAAAAAGGGATTTCAAGTAAAAAAAGGAAGGAAAATGATTTTCCACGTTATGGAAACAGTTTGAAAACTATAAGTTAAATCTTTAATTTAAAGATATTAAACGAGTTAATCCAATTGAAATGGAAATTGATTTGGGAAATCCATGAACGGATCTTTGTGGAGCTGGGAGAACTTGTGAAATAAATCTTTTTGTCTAAAGATTTGAAATGGTAATTCATTTAACCATTTAAAGGAAAGGTTTTTGGGTAATAAGTTGTGACTTAATTGAAATCCCATATCCATATGTTTTTAAATGTTGCGCTCACTAATCGGTTTAGCCGGGAGAGGACCTTTGTGTCGTATAACCCATTCCAAATATGTGATTCGACGTTATGGATAGCATTTTAAGACCGGCGGTGAAGACCGTGTATTTGTAAGAACGATAGGATAATCTATCGATTGTCTCTACACTGGCTGATCCCCGGTATAGAGATTCCCTAAGTGATGGGAAGTTCGATCGGGATTGTGAATACCCGGATTGCAAGGGCTTCTTTTGAAGTGCCTTCGGTTCTGTTCGAACCCGGAACAGACTTGTATGGATGTATGTCTGACACTACACTTTGAGATATAAAGCAGATTTCTTTCAAATACATATCTGTTGGTGGCGGAGAATTTATTCTCTTAGCATTAACACCCTTCTCTGAGACGTACGAGCTCAGAGGTTATGTAGTTGAAGGTTATCAGTGATATATTCCCAATTTGGTAGTGTGGCATGCTGAGTGATGCTGTGTGTTGATGATCATTTGTTGATCATTTGTGATCAGAGCATGGCTTTTGTATAAAGCGTAGCTTTGTGGACGAGACTGCATCAGGACCTCACATCCCGGAAATGGTCGAAATAGGAAAGATGCGGCAAGGTCATGAGGGTCGCGCCCTTTAGGGTGTGTCATTCCCTTCTGGTAAAGGGTGGTATTAGGTATGGAGCCCTGATATTTAACCTATGTGATTGCTCCAATCTCATTTACTGTGTGGTTGTTGCTTAGAGGCGCCTCGGATAAAGGTCCCAAAGGACCGGGGAGTGGCATGCTCGAGTAGTAGTTACCTAGTTACAGAGGTAACCCGGCCTTGTGTTGGCAGAGATCCGGATAGGTTCTCGGGACGTCCCGCCAGAGGCGATCCCATGTGGCAGTAGGAAGTTCCTTAGCCTGACCGTTTGTTGGAAATCCAATCAAAACAATACGTGCCTTGTACGGTTTTAGTTGTATTACCTGCCATCTACTTATGGTGGCGCCCCACTGTTTAGATGGTAGCTATAGTAGGCATAGTTCGGAATTTCTATGCTGGCTAAGATTTATATTCTACTTTCGAAATGCTTTTCTGCACTGTGCACTTATAATAATAATATCCAAGAAATTTTCTGCGTATTAAGCATGTTTGACTATCATAAGAAGAAATCTCCTCCAATTCTGCGTTTGCATTGTGTGTGTGGCGGGAGGTCTTATGGTAGTTTCATTTCCTAAAGAAGCATATCGGATTTTCTTTTATAAATCTTGTTCTAGCTAAAAGATAAACTATTTTTGTTACTCATACCAGTCCCATGACTGATCCGGAGTTTATTGTTCCTTTCCTAAGCTCTGGGTGCTCACTATTTTCCACACGAGCAGTCTAGAGTTGGGTTTTTCAGATAGTTAGGTTCAGTGGATTATCTGGAGCTAGTTCAGTCTTTGGACATGACTGACCTTGCTTAGCTTAGTGCACGTTATTGGGAGCTCGAGCTATTTCTGGATTGGTTCTTGGAGATGGAGTTGCAGTTTTGGAGTTCTTCCTTGAAGACTATCTTGAGTTATTTGTTCCGCTGCTAGTGTTATATATTTTCTTTCCGCTGCTATTCTATTGTATCATATCTCTGATGTATATCGATAACTATTGTATCATCTGTTGTATCAGGATGTTGTATTAGATGTCGTATATTGATATTCATTATTTCTTCTGCTATGTCGTTTACTTAATGGTGTTATAAGCTCCGGCGACTCGGATTTGAATGGTCGAATCTGCGGCATTCGAGTACGATGTAAAGTATGGATGTCGATTTTCGAACGCGAAAAATTCGCTTCGTTACATTTGGTATCAGAGCTAGGGTTGAGCTTTAGCTCAGGAGTATAACACGTTAAGTAGCTCATTAGAGATAGGGTGAAGTATCCCTAGAATGAGTAATCCCTAAGATATTCATTCGAATGTCTCAGTAAATTCTCTTACTATCCACTGATAGCAAGTACGAGTGCAAGAAGAGAACGAGATAGGGGACGGGGAAGTACCACTATAATTGGTCAATACCCTGCGACAGTGGAAACAATCTTTCTCTATCAATTTCCTTTGATTCGTCTTTTCAAATTCTTTCGATTGCTTCGTAACAGCTCAAGAAGAAGTTCCGGTGTGATGATGGCTCTACGAATCGTTGTAGAAAATTCTTACTTCGCATCTTCATCGGTTTCTTATCAGTTTTTGATTTTAAACTTTGATGAATATGAATTTGAAATTTGGAATTGAAAATTTTAATTTGAGTTAAATTTATTTATAAAATAGGAAGCTGAATTTGAAATGTATCAATAAAACGATTTCGTTTAAAACCAAATTTGAAATTCTATTGTAATTTCTTGGGTAGATCGAAGTCCGAAGAGAGATAGGTTGGTATATATTTTGAGTATTCCGACTTGAATTTGGAATCCATAACGTGTGTTTGAGGAATTGTAGGAGATCGAATCTATCTATCTCTTCTCTAGGGTCCGATATATTCTACGGAGGGTTAGTTATCCATTCAAACTAATCAATGCCTTGCATATTTCGTAGATTTGGTGACCCGAGTATCCTATGTAGTATTGAATGAGTTCGTTCTCATATTGTTGATATTCTGATTTGGTGAGCCAAATACAGGATAGATATTCATTTTGACCTGGAAAGCTATGTCTCTGTCTTTGTGTATGTATCTTTGTTGTTTTCGTGCCTGCGAATTTCGAGGACGAAATTCTTTTAAGGGGGAAAGTCTGTAACGATCCCGGATTTGTATAAGTTTAAATTGGTAATTAATTTAATTTTTGAATAAAATTTTTGAAATTTATTGATAAATTGGTGCGAGTTTCCCCGAGTTCAAATAAAAATGTGTTAAATCATTTGAATTTAAGTACCTCAATTATTTGTGAAATCATTAATTAATCTTAAAACAAATGGGTTAAAGATAAAATATAATGATAAATATTAGAATTGATGATTATGTCAGAAATAAACATAAATAGTTATATATACATATATATATATATACACAGAGAAATATCAAACAATAAGTATTTAAGTAAAATTAATAATAATTTTTTTTGAGTTAGAAATAGAAATGAATATATAATAAATTATAAAATATAAAGTTGACATTAGCTAAAATTTTAGCTACATATAGAATACATAAATTCAGAATTTATGGGGTAAGATAGAAATGGAAATGGGTAAAAAATAAAAATACAAATGTATATAATAAAATATATAAGATAAACTATATAGACTACAAATAATAAAGTAACACTTAGATAAAATCTAAAAACAAATTAAAATAGTACTCATGAATGAAGCTTGCAAAAGAAGGAACAAATTAAATCTCTATGTACAAATAAGTAGAAGTATGTAGGCTCAACACAAACAAGAAGAAAACATATATAACTATGTACAAGCAAATATAAATAATATATATGAAGCTTGCAACACAAGACAAAAGTAATCAATGTAATCACTTCAGCCACCAAAACATGAGATTTGCAGCTGCCAAAACAATTTTTGGCCAACAGTTTGAAATAAAAATATCTGGTCAACAAAATAAACAAAACATTTCAAGTACAAATAAAAATCTCTTGCATCAATATCATATAACCCTGTACACTTCAACCTGTGCAACAATTCTTTTTATATCACCTTCATAATTCCAGTTCAATTCATTCAAGTCTGGAAAGAAAGAAAGAAAATGAACAAACAAAAACATATCTTTAGCCACCAAATCAATATCATCTCAGCTGAAACAAGAGTCATCTCAGCCGTAATAAAATCACTTCAATTTCTGCTAGAAAAGAAAAAAATCTAATCTGGTTAAAGAAGTAAAACTTGTACCAGAAGACACCTACTTTGTCAAACCTGTTTCCTTTATATCTACATCTGTTTTACTCCAGTTTGTTCACAATTTAGTAAACTAATAAAAAAACATCATTTCATATTGAAAACCACAATACACCTTGAACAACAATCAACAACAAACAGAGATTAAAGGCAAGGAGGAGTTGCAGAAAATTCAAAACTGTTTGCAACAAGCAGGCCCTATTCATTCTCTGGAAAAACACTGTGAGTAAATTTTGTTTTAAAACTTAAAAGTAAAAACTGTTGAATACTTATCTGTGAATAACTGTTTGTATGCATATGGTTTCTCTAAGTAAATTTGAATGATGGAAGTATTGGTGTGCAGGCTGATATTCATGTATGTCCTCTGTTTCAAATTCTAACCACAAGATTTTTATTTCAAAAATTCATTTCCACTTGTTTCACTCATTGTTTGGACTTAGAATATAAGCAAAAGTTGATTGTTTGATTATAAACCGAGTTTTAAACATTTATTCAAGTCAACACAATTTGTAAATACCCCTGGAAATCAAAGGAATCTGAGAAAAAATTAAATTAGTCCAATTTCAAATATTTTAATTCATGAATTCAGGTATGTAATCTGAATTCATACACTATAACATGAATTTTAAAGCTTTAGTCATAATTTTTAGAGCTAAGATTCGAGAGCAGTTCGAGTTTGTTCAAATATCATTTTATTGGCGAATTCTGGTGATCTACTTGGATGTGGTGGTCGGGTTCGTGTCTGAAGGTGGAGGAGTAAGCGGTGGCACTGGGAAAAATATTGGAATGGTCAGAAGATGAACGTGGTGGCGGTGGTGACAGTTTGAAAATGTTAAACCTAGTTTTGCCGTAGTCTCGCAATTTGCTTTGTTCATCATCCATGATCGATCGTGTCGTACGTGCTTTTGGGTGATGGTAGGAGGAACAATGACGAGTAGATGGCCGAAGTTGCGTGAAGACCGGTGGTTGAGGCGGCGAGTTTGAAGCGATGTCAGGCTTGGGTTGATGGTCGCTCTTCCGTGTTTCCAGGTTTTGGGTTGTTTTTTCTGCTCGATTTTGTTTCGCGTGGTTATTGTTTGATTTGAGTGTTCGTGGAAGCTCAGGGAATGACGAGTGATCGGTCGGCGGTCGCCATGTTGGCTGTAATTCCGGCGAGTGGTTGTGCACGTATACGTGCATTCGCGTGTGACTGGGTTCGTGTATTTTTT
The DNA here is from genome assembly GCA_030765085.1 of Allium cepa. Taxonomy (NCBI): domain Eukaryota; kingdom Viridiplantae; phylum Streptophyta; class Magnoliopsida; order Asparagales; family Amaryllidaceae; genus Allium; species Allium cepa. Next base: position 964,927,419 of record CM060928.1, read on the forward strand.
GGGAAGGAGAAAGAAGCTCGGGTTCGAGCTCGTGCGAGCAAGTGCTTTTCTCGAAGTAGAAGGAAATGGGAAAGCTTCTTGGTGGAGTTTGGGGTTGCAAGTTTTGGCACGAGAGACATAGGGTAGGGCTCGGGAAATTTTCACTTTGGCTTGAGAAATTCCCGCGTCTTACTCGAAGCAATATACTGTTGGCTCGGGTCAAATATTTGTTCAGGTTTATAAAAAGAACCTGTTGTGTTTTCTAAATTTTGGAATTTAATTTTTAAAACAAAGCTTAAACAAGTTTAAAACACAGAAGTTTAAATTTAAATTTAAGTTAAAAAAAAAGAAGAAGGTAAATTCAAGTTCATTTTTGAAACTTAGTTTAAAAATTCAAAATTCAAAATTGTTTTAAATAAAAGATTTTAAGCAATTAAAGTATGTTTTAAAGAATTTGAATTAACAATTGAATTTGAAAATTATAAAGAAACGAATTCTAACAAGGTATTAATCAAAGTTTAAATCTGGAATTCAACCTAAATTTGAATCTTTGTTTTGTAATAAAAGAGGTTTTTAAATTTTAAGTTGTTCTAACTAGCATAAATGATTTAGTGCTCCTTTAAATTAATTTGAATTTAAAATTTAAAGTGTAACGATTGAAATACACTTAAATATTAATGAAGTCATTAATAAAAAAATTAATTACCTTAGAGATAATTAAGGTAATTGAAATGATTTAATAAATAAGGTAATTAAAGAATGATTTATTTTATTAATCAAATTAATTAGAAATGATTTATAATGAATTAAATCTAAGAAATTTCCTTAAGGAAGTAATTAAAGAAATGTTATTAGTTAATTAAGATAATTAACTAAGGATCATTAAGTATTGATTAAGGCTATAAATTTAATAATTAATTGGATTAATTAATTTAGATAATCAATTATAAATTGTTTAAATGTAATTACTAAATGAAAGTAATTAAGGACTAATCACTTATTGTAATAAATTTTGGATATTTTGATTAATTAAAGTTAATTAATTATGTAATCGGTTTAAAAGGTTAATTTAATTAATATGATTAATTAAGAATAATTTAATTAATTAAGATGTTTGATAAATAAATTTATATCAAATGATTTGTAATTAATAAATCAGGATTGATATTTAAATTAATAAGTAATTAATCTACTTAGAAATAAATCGTATTGATTAGGATTAAACGATTAATCAATCTTGCTTATGAATGATTGTATTGTATGAGATACCTTGAATTGATTATCATGTCTGATATGTGATATTTTGTTATGTGGTTTATGCTGTGAATGATTTATTCATTTATTTACATTCGTATATATCTATGATCTGTGAATAAAAGATAAGCGTTATAGGTTATACCGCTTATCAGTTATACTTCTGTGTTTGATCTGTGATGATTGAAATGATGTTGCACTATTGTGTAAAACCCCCGGACCACACCATACACACACAAATATGGATCGCACGAGGAAATCGGTTAAGTCACAGATATTTGTCAATCGTAAAGATTGAATTCCTAAATCCAAGATAATTTTGGAATTGGAATTGAGAACTTTTGAAATGAGTTTCAAAAATAAAAGTTATTTTAAATAACGTGATAAAACTTGAAATTTAAATAATTTGATTTAAATTTGAATTCGATATTTGAAATTGAATTCTATGATTTAGTAAGTAGGGTTTAGAAAGGTTATTCCACTTATAAATGAGTTTATATGGATTAAACTATTTAAACGTATTGATTTGGAAATTTGAATTTAAATTCAAAGGCTTTAACTCGTGCACATAAAATTGGATCTTTCTGAAACGAAAACTATTTGTTTTCAAATAATAAAGGCTTTCACGAAAGTAATGAACTTCCAAATTGTGTAAAAAGGGATTTCAAGTAAAAAAAAAAGGAAGGAAAATGATTTTCCACGTTATGGAAACAGTTTGAAAACTATAAGTTAAATCTTTAATTTAAAGATATTAAACGAGTTAATCCAATTGAAATGGAAATTGATTTGGGAAATCTATGAACGGATCTTTGTGGAGCTGGGTGAACTTTGTGAAATAAATCTTTTTGTTTAAAGATTTGAAATGGTAATTCGTTTAACCATTTAAAGGAAAGGTTTTTGGGTAATAAGTTGTGACTTAATTGAAATCCCATATCCATATGTTTTTAAATGTTGCGCTCACTATTCGGTTTAGCCAGGAAAGGACCTTTGTGTCGTATAACCCATTCCGAATATGTGATTCGACGTTATGGATAGCATTTAAAGACTGGCGGTGAAGACCGGGTATTTGTAAGAACGATAGGATAACCTATCGATTGTCTCTGCACTGGCTGATCCCCGGTATAGAGATTCCCTAAGTGATGGGAAGTTCGATCGGGATTGTGAATACCTGGATTGCAAGGGCTTCTTTTGAAGTGCCTTCGGTTCTGTTCGAACCCGGAACAGACTTGTATGGATGTATGTCTGACACTACACTTTGAGATACAAAGCAGATTTCTTTCCAATACATATCTATTGGTGGCGGAGAATTTATTCTCTTAGCATTAACACCCTTCTCTGAGACGTATGAGCTCAGAGGTTATGTAGTTGAAGATTATCAGTGATATATTCCCAATTTGGTAGTGTGGCATGCTGAGTGATGCTGTGTGTTGATGATCATTTGTGATCAGAGCATGGATTTTGTATAAAGCATAGCTTTGTGGACGAGACTGCATCAGGACCTCACATCCCGAAAATGGTCGAAACAGGAAAGATGCGGCAAGGTCATGAGGGTCGCGCCCTTTAGGGTTTGTCATTCCCTTCTGGTAAAGGGTGGTATTAGGTATGGAGCCCTGATATTTAACCTATGTGGTTGCTCCAATCTCATTTACTGTGTGGTTGTTGCTTAGAGGCGCCTCGGATAAAGGTCCCAAAGGACTGGGGAGTGGCATGCTCGAGTAATAGTTACCTAGTTACAGAGGTAACCCGGCCTTGTGTTGGCAGAGATCCGGATAGGTTCTCGGGACGTCCCGCCAGAGGCGATCCCATGTGGCAGTAGGAAGTTCCTTAGCCTGACCGTTTGTTGGAAATCCAATCAAAACAATACGCGCCTTGTACGGTTTTAGTTGTATTACCTGCCATCTACTTATGGTGGCGCCCCACTGTTTAGATGGTAGCTATAGTAGGCATAGTTCGGAATGTCTATGCTGGCTAAGATTTATATTCTACTTTCGAAATGCTTTTCTGCACTGTGCACTTATAATAATAATATCCAAGAAATTTTCTGCGTATTAAGCATGTTTGACTATCATAAGAAGAAATCTCCTCCAATTCTGCGTTTGCATTGTGTGTGTGGCGGGAGGTCTTATGGTAGTTTCATTCTCTAAAGAAGCATATCGGATTTTATTTTATAAATCTTGTTCTAGTTAAAAGATAAACTATTTTTGTTACTCATACCAGTCCCATGACTGATCCGGAGTTTATTGTTCCTTTCCTAAACTCTGGGTGCTCACTATTTTCCACACGAGCAGTCTAGAGTTGGGTGTTTCAGATAGTTAGGTTCAGTGGATTATCTGGAGCTAGTTCAGTCTTTGGACATGACTGACCTTGCTTAGCTTAGTGCACCGTTATTGGGAGTTCGAGCTATTTCTGGATTGGTTCTTGGAGATGGAGTTGCAGTTTTGGAGTTCTTCCTTGAAGACTATCTTGAGTTATTTGTTCCGCTGCTAGTGTTATCTATTTTTTTTCCGCTGCTATTCTATTGTATCATATCTCTGATGTATATCGATATCTATTGTATCATCTGTTGTATTAGGATGTTGTATTAGATGTTGTATATTGATATTCATTATTTCTTCCGCTATGTTGTTTACTTAATGGTGTTATAAGCTCCGGCGACTCGGATTTGAACGGTCGAATCTACGGCATTCGAGTACGATGTAAAGTATGGATGTCGATTTTCGAACGCGAAAAATTCGCTTCGTTACAACGTCATCTTTGATTTTCATCAAATAAGCATATCTACTATAATCATCGATAAATTTGATAGTATTTGTTACTACCTTAAGTGGTATAACTTTTAAATCATCGACATTGCTATATGCTAAATCTAGTAACCCGGATTTTTTCTATAAATTTAAAAGATTTCCTTTGTACTTTTGTTTGAACACATATTTCACATTTATAAATAAATCAAAAATTGTAATCAGAAATTAATCCTAATTTATCCATACTCTTAAAAGAACTATAATTAATATTTCTAATCTACTATGCCATAAGTTTACAGAATCAACGGTATATCAGAAGTATTATTAATAGATTTAATTTAATCATATCGGTACAAGAGTAGCCTTGTCCAAGGAAACTACCGTTCTTAGGCAACATAAGCTTATCAGATTCATGAACTATCTTGAATTCTCCTTTATTAAGAAGGTACCTAAAGACAAGATTCTTATAAATATCAGACACACGAAATACGTTCAATAAAATGATAGTCTATCCCGAAGTGGATGCGAGTTTTATAGCGCATTTTCCAATGACTATGTTGCAAACAGTGTTTGCCATGGTCACATCATTTCCTTCTTCTCTAACTTCTTTATAGTTCTGGTAAATGCTATGATCTTTGCACATATGGATAGCTGCTCTAGTATTGAGCCACCTTTCGTTCCACTAATGAAGTATGCTTCTTGCACTATAGCCACAAGTTTGTCTTCAACCATATTCGAAGTGTTTTTGAGTTGTTTATTTCATAAACCATAGTCATGAGCATATTTGTCAGGCTTTTTACCAAAGCTACAAATGTCTTTCTTCATATCCCCATTGTTATGATTTTTCTTTACAAACCATGTCTCATGCTCAAACTTTATCCGATGTTTATACTTGGTTTCTTCAAAATTGTTTGCTTTAGAATAAGACTCGATTTTATGATTATCATTTACATTATTATCAAAAATATTAAAATCTACCTCTTTAAATCTCATTTTGGATCAGATCTTTTCTATTTTGATTTGATTTATATTCTGATTCAAACTCATTTAAAATTGAAAATGAGAAAATCATTTAAACAATACTTATATAATCAATATGCTTATTTGAATCTACAAATTCAATTCTAGAGTATTCCAAAACAAAGTAAAAATGGAACAAGAGAGAAAACCGAGTTATAAGTTTGGACATCAAAAAGTTCAAACATCATAACCAATTTCAAAGTGTGTACAAACCTTAAAATATGTACCTTTCGAATCTACTATTTATGATTTAAATTATATGTAACGACCCAAAATTTGACCACTTTAAAATATATATTTAAAGTGATTTTAAATATAAAATAATCAAGGTTATATGATTCAAATAATATTAGATAGGATTTGTAAAGAGAAGTATACATAAAAATATTAACATTTACCTATATCGACAAAAGTGACAAAATGCTGATTTCAGAAAAGTAAGTTTCAATGGTTAAATGAATTATTTTAATTTATTTATAAGTGCTTACATTTTTAAATAAAATTATACAAATTTATTCTTAAATTTTGTTTACATAAATAGATAGTTTAAGTAAAAGGTCAAAATGTGACCGTAAAACATTTCGTCGAAAATCAACGTTTTGTCGATTAAAAGTTGTCATAACGTCGTCGCACCTTAATTTTCTTATACAGGGACATATGTTCAAATAGTATAAGTATTAATTAATTCACTGATCAAGTTTACTTTTACTAAACATACTTAGAAATTTCTAGAATATAATTAAGATAAAGTAAGCATAGAAAGACAAAAATATTATTTCAAAACCAAAAGTAAACATCAAATCAAACCAAACATAATTATTATATTCTTTACTTAATACTTAAGTGAAAATGACATAAAATAATGATTTGAAATGTGATTTTAAGTGTTCAAAAAAATAAGGTTGCTTAAAAAGTAAGTAAATGGTATTTTGATCTTTTTATAAAATATTATTAAAATCTAAAACTTTTTCTATAAATAAGCATCCACTTTCTCACTTTTTTCACTTCTTCTTCTTCTTCTTCTTCTTCTTCCTTTTTCAAGATTTTCTTCCACTCTCTAATGGCTTCTTCTCTTCCATTTCCTTACTTACCTTTTCAAAACCATATCAAACGAAGTCAAAACTCCACCAAATTTTGTCAAAAACCTTAGAATATTATCAAAACATAGTTTAGCATCTATGAAGTAAAGAAATGATGAAGAAGGGGTTGGAAACATGGAGGCCGAACCTATGTATGAGAAGGAAGCAAGTTGGAAAGCTCCGGAGCGAGAAAAAGAGAAAGAAGTGTCGTCCATTTCATTTGAAGGAAATAAGATAAAGTTTGAAGTAATGCCGAAGCTCTGGCAAATTTTTCAAAGTTGGTTAAATTTGAAAAAAAATATTGAAGTGTTTGATGATAAGAATGATGGTAGGAAGTTAAATGATTTGGTCAAAGGTGAGTACTCATATTTTAAGTTACTTATTCCTGAAACCATTTCAAGTTGATTACATAAAAAATTTGGTATATGTTGGATGATTGAATGTTTGATAACTTGGTTGATATTATGGTTGATTGTATATTTGTGATATAGATGATAACTTCGTTAGATAAATAATAAGAGAAATGGTTAGTAGATATAGTTAATTCAATGAAAATTAAATCCATATAAATGTATGTATGGAAATTATTTAGCTTCTTAATGATTTCAAAATATTTAAAAAGATTGAAAATGATATTATAATAATATAATATTATAATATGAAATGAAATAAAAAATGAGTTTGAAATGATGAAAATATTGTTTTAAATAAGTTAAAATAGTTTAAATATGGTTTAAAACAAATTTGAAGTGTTTTGGACAAGTTCTGAAGCAATTCACAAAATTGGTCAAAATCGAGCTCATCGCATTGCGGTAGTTCGTAAATTTTGACCCGTAACTTTAAATTAATGCAAATAATGATTTATAAGTTAGATTTCTTCGAAATAAAAATTCTTTGGTCCACAATGATATTAGTTTTCCAAAAGAAGATAGAAAATCAAGATTTTATCAAGTGCATTTTGAATTATGACCAAAACATTTTTCTAAAAGCATCGTAGTTTTGCAGTTCGGAATCCAAAAAAAGATTTCTATATAAATGATATTTTTAAATGATTAAATATATGAAATAAATTTGATAAATCTGTTAAAATGGTTTAAAAGAGATTTGGAATGGAAAATATGAATGTTAAAATATTAAAAAGTTGTTTAAATCAAATAAGCTTATATAGCACTTTCGGCAGCATTTTTATGCTACTAATTCTATAACCTTTTGAATATAATTTTAAATATAACAATTCTTTTGTAACGACCCAGAATTTTTAGAAATTAAAAATTTGAATATTTAATTTATTTTAAATATTAATAAGTGAATTTATAAGTCAAATAAATTTTTATTTGAATTTTTGAATTTAATTGGATAATTAAATCGATAATTTAATATGTTAAATTATGGAAATAATTGAAAATATAGTTAAATATGATTGAAAATGATTTGTAAAATTTTATTTTATCATATGGAAGTTAGAACAATATTCTAGAACTTTTAAAATCGAATTAAAAGTTAATTTGTGAAAATTGAATATTTTAATATTTAAATCGACTAGTAAAAATAGTCAATTTTTGAACAGTCTCAGAATTGAACGAAACCAGTTCTATTGGATCCGTAATAGTTAGTTATTACCGGATTTCAAATTTCGTGTCAATCGGAGTTATCGTTTGATCGTGGCAACTCGAAACGCATCGATTTGTTTTTAATTTAAATTTGACGAGTGAAAATAGCCATTTTTCAAAAAGTCTCGGATTTCGACGAAACCAGTTTCATCGGATCCGTAATGTGATATTATTGTAAGGTTTCAAATTTCAAGTCAATTGGATTTACGGTTTGTCCTGTACAAATTAAAACGCCTAGAAATCGACTTAAATCGGTTTAATTCAAATTGAGCGTTTACAGCCATAACTTGCATAGATGTCCGAATTAGCTTCCGAAACCTATTCCATTGTGTCCGGAACGCGGGATAAACCCTAGGTACGTCAGTTTCGGCGCGTAAATCGGAGTTCGGAATTTCCGGGATGAATAGTGTTTCGGTTTTCTCTATAAATAGCCCCCCCCCACTTGAAAAAAAAATAAAATAAAAAGAAAATAAACCCTAGCCGCCAGCAAAGCCATCAATGGCCGAAATTCCATCTCGTTTCCCCTTCGTTTACTCCCAATCCACGCATCGTTTTGAGAAACGTTCAACTACAACATTGAAGAGCATGTTGAGATCTATAATCTCAACGGTTATGATCGTGTTTCGTTGCACGGATCATCGGCAAATCCAACATGAACGTGCTACGTTCGCACGCGTTTTGAGGAGGCTGTGGACCACCGAGCTCCACCAATTCTCGGCCGAGTATAGCTTGCTCGAGGGGCTTCGACGTGGTGATAATTGATCGAGCTAGAAATCGTCATGGAAGCGTGCGAAATTCAAGAGGGAAGGCGACATGGGTTTTCTCTACGTTCGAACAAACGGGGATGGGGAAGAATGGGCCGAACGGCCTGGATCTGGGCAAAGAAAATTGAACGGTAGATGATGGTAGTTAGGGTTTTAAATTAATTAAAAGTGTAAATTATGAATATAAAACTCGTGTAACTTCAAATTATCATATCTTTTTCATACGAGGTCGAAAAAATGCAAACTCAGTTGCGTTGGAATCGTATGGACGAGCACTACGCGATGGAGTTTGTTTGGAGTCGATTGGAGTTAGTGAGAATTTTGGATAAAATTAAACGTCCGTTTAATTTTATTCGAAATAAAAGCTAAAACGGAATTTAAAATCAAGGTGAGAACTTCTCACTCAATCGAATCAGTTTCGATTTTATTTTAAATAGTTAGATTTAAAATATTTGAATGCATGTTTGAATGATGATTGATATCTATTGATTGTTAAAATAGACATTATACGCTGTTAGTAAGCGGATGTTATTTATTAAAAACATATACCGCGAATATTTCATAAACAGTGAAATTGGTATTATATATAGTAGCAATATATATATATTGGCATATGTATATATTGCAGTTGTTGATTCCCCGCAATTTTTAGCGGATGAGACCCTATTACGCCGTTATTAAGCGGATAATATTTAATAAGAACATATACCGCGATAATTTCGTACTGGAGCGAAATTGGTATTGTGCTAATGTTTTTGGATGCAGGAAAACAGGTTGGAGGGATCCAACTGGATTCCTCAACAGTATTTATTTGATTTCAGATATTTTGATATTTGATGGATTATCATATTGGTATATGATATTGTTGTAGTCGTGATTGACTATTTGGTGTGTAGCATCATTGGACCAAATTTGGAATTTTAAAATGATTTTAAAGTGATTTTTGAAAATATACTATATTTTTGGAATAGATTCATTTTAAATAAATAAACGTTATAATTTTTAATGTTATAAAAATTATGATTTTTGTGAAATACGGTTAAAAACTGATTTTTGAGAATATGATGCTATTGATTTTATAAAATAGTTTAATCGGGATTTTAGAATTATTGTGAACAGTTTAAATATAGGATTTATAAAATTTAGTTATTTTATGAATCAAAAGGATGAAGTTTTTAAAGGAATTTAAAGACGTTTAAAAAGAACAATATAAATTAATTTATATTAAGAGATTTATAAATGGATATTTATAAATTGAAATATAGACATTATAAAACGAGTTTTTATAAGTGTTTGAATGAAGTGAAAATGAATTTCATAAATGAATGAAATTTATAGAATTATAAACTGTGAAGTTATAAATGAAATTTTATAAACAGTAGGTTTATAAAATTTATAAAGTTATTGAAAGAATGGAGTTTTGATAAATAAACGAATCTTATAAGTTATAAGATTTATAATTATGAAGTTCAAAGGAACGATTTTAGTAAACAAATAAATTATAAGTATTTAACTTATAATATGAACGTTTAGTTTATAATTTAGTTATAAACTGGAATAGGTTAATAAAAGAATTTATAAAAAGGAAGTTTTTATAAATAAATAGAAATGGAATTTATAAACGTTGTTTTATAAATTCGCAAATGACTTATTTTGATAAGTAAATTGTTGAAACCTATTAATGGAGTTATATTCACGTTTTTGAATAGTGAATAATCCTTTGAATTAAAATGTATAAAAGGATGAAATGTGTTAACGTAGTATATTCACGTTTTTGAATAGTGAATAGTATGTTAAAGAAAATGTTTAGAATGTGATATTTTTAATAGAATTAAAACGATCTAACGATGTTTTAAAATGTGTTGAGATTCGAAACCATAGATTTCAACATTCATTGTTGAAATAGACGTTTTCGAGAAATAAAAGGAAATGGTGGATTATAACACTGTTGTTATAGTAAATGATTTCCGAAAGGAAATGTTTTGTATAGTATTGGGATTTATATATCTATTTTAAATTCGAATCCCTATACTAGTGAATTTGGGACGTCGTAACGATGTTTTACGCAACATTCGTTTTGGCCCAAATAAATATGTTTATGAGAATGATTTCCTTAAAGAATGAAATATATACTTAATCTCGATTTAAGTATATGGGATATTTTCCAAAGTTGAAAATAAAAAGATTAGTGAATTACTTATAATTAAATAAGTATGGAATTGTTTTTCCAATATGAAGTGAATAATTAGAATTTATCTTTTTGAAGATAAATTGAAATGAATAAATTGAAATCATATGCATGAATATTTTGAAATATAAATTCATTATGGAATTTATATGTGAAAGGGAATTTGTTTGAAAATAAATGTTGATTTATTTTTGAAGGGTTGAAATTTTATATCTTGTAAAGATATTTTGGAAAATAAATAATTTGGAAAATTATTTGGAATCTGGTGATGTGTGCATATCCAGTGATAGTTCAATAACCGACTATCAATATTTCCCTTTGAATGGGTAATTGATGTGATTTGTTGAATGTGAATGCCACACTTATTTTTAAATAAGCGCTCACTATTCGGGTTAACCGGGAAAGGACCATGGGGTCGTATAACCCATTCCGAATATGTGATACGTCGTTGTGAATTGCATTGAAGATCGGTGTTGAAGACCCGGTATTTGCGAGAGCGATAGGATGACCTGTCGATTTACTCTGCACCGAGTTGCTCCGGTATAGAGTTCTCCATATGTGATGGTGAATCCAATCAGGATTGTGAATATCCGGATTGCAAGGACTTCTTTGTAAGTGCCTTCGGTTTTGTTCGAGCCCGGAACAGACTTGTATGGATTGTATGTCTGACATTACAAGTTGAGATATAAAGCCGATTTCTTTCAAATATATTTCTGTTGGTGGCAAAGAATTTATTCTTTTAGCTTAACACCCTTCTCTGAGACGTACGAGCTCAGAGGTTATATAGTTGAAGTTATCAGCGATATATTTCCAATTTGGTAATGTGATATGCTGAGTGATGCTGAAATGATCATTGTGTTGATTATTGTGATAGGATCGTTTATTTGATCGTCTATCTTAGTGATCATTGTGTTGATCATTTGTTGACCCAAAGCATGGCTTTTGTATAAAGTATGTTTTTGTGGACGTGACTTCGTCGAACCTCACACCCCGGAAATGGTCAAAACAGGAAAGATGCAGCAAGGTTATGAGGGGTAGCACCCTTTAGGGTATGTACATTTCCTTCTGGATAGAGGTTGTATCATGGTATGGAGCCCAGATATTTAACCTATGTGGTTACTACGAATTTATTACTTTGTGGTTGTTGGTTTTCGGGATCCCGTGAGAAAGGTCGTTTACGATCGGGGAATGGCGTGCTCGTGTCAGTAGTTACCCAGTTAGGGGTAACCCGGCCTTGTGTTGGCAGAGTTCCGGTTTGGTTCTCGGGGATGTCTTTCCAGAGGCATTCTCATGTGGCAATGGGAAGTTCCTTGGCCTGACCATTTGTTGGAAATCCAATTCCCAATACGAAACTTGTACGGTATTAGTTGTAGAACCTGCTATTCACTTATGGTGGTCACCACTGTTTGGATGGTAGCTATAGTAGGCATACGATAATGGTCGTATGTTGGCTAAGATTTATATTCTACTTTCGAAATGAATTTTTCCTACACTATACACTAATAATAATATCAAATGTTATTTTAAATGCGTATCAAGCATCTTTGACTATCATAAGGAGAAATCTCCTCCGATTCTGCGTTTGCATTGTGTGTGTGCGGGAGGCCTTATGGTAGTCTCATTTTTAAAAGCATTGCGAATTGAATTTAAAAATATTCCTCTATTTTGAATTGTAAAGATAAATAAACTGTTTTGAGTTCTCACACCAGTCACATGACTGACTTGGAGTTTATTGTTTTCCTTCCTAAACTCTGGGTGCCCACCAATTTCCACACGGGCAGTCAAGAGTAAGGTTTATCAGGATATTCTGGATATTCTGGAGTTGCTGGAGGCAAGATGGATGACATGGCGTATTACCTATATAGTATTTCTTTTTCCGCTGCACTGTTTGTTGTTGTTGTTGTACACTCTGATGATATGATGTAATGTAATGAAATGTGATGTAATGTAATAACTGATATAGTTCTTTGTTTAAAGATTATTCACTTATTATTATATGTTGTTCCGCTGCGAATTGTGAGATTCTGATGTTGTTCTGTTGTTTTCTGTTCCGTCCTATTTTCTTCCGTGTTTCTTTTTCCTCTGTTCTCTTTTCTTTCTTTCTATTTTAAAATTTTCTTTTCTCTTTTCCTTCTAATTAAAATTTTCTATCTTCTTTTCTGTCTTCTCTCCTCCCTAATTTCTATCTTTTTCTCTTCTCTTTTCCTAAATTTTTCTTAAAACCCTCAGTGTTCGGTTTTCCGTCGTTCGATTTCTCGGCAGTCGATAAAGTGAGTGTCGATGTTGAATTTTCGGAAGACGAAGAATCGGGTCCTGACATCTTTCCTAAACCTTTTGTGAATGATTTTAAAGGAATAATTAAGTATTTTAAATGATGATTTGGAAGTTTAAATAAGAGTTTGAATAAATGGTTAAGAGAAATTGATTATAACACTTAAGTAAAAAGTGAGGAATATTGAATATAATAACAAACTGAGTATGCGGAAACGACTAGTACATTTGTTCCTTCTGTGAGATCTAGAAATATAAAACAAGGTGTTTAAATAAGATTAGGGATGGAGCAACCAGTGCCCTGAAATTACCTGACCTATGTTTTCTCTTTTTAGGCGAGGGGTGGAATAGATCGAAAGGAAAGTCGGGATGCTCTGAAAGATCATATTTAAGTTTTTTCAAGATAAAAAGAAAAAATTTAGAATACTAATTAACCACTTAACATCTTTTATTCAATGATTGGTACGAAGAACCGAGATCGAATTTTGGTGATTCCTATCCGAAAACCTCTTCGTACCAATGTATACGTTCGAAAGTGAAGACATGTTGAAGATGATGATTATTGAAGATCGTGGATCTTCATAGTTTAAGGACAGCTTGATGACATGTTCTAGGTCACTTCCATTATAGAGTTATTTATAACAGTGGTCTTCTCATTGTGAAGATTTTTCGGATTGCAAGGACTACTCGCTACTAGTGGTAGTAGGAGAGTGCCTTCGGTTTCATTCAGTCCCAGAATGAACTTGTATGGATGAATGTCCGACATTGCATTTCTGATGCATAACGTTTGACTTTTACAAATGTACATCTGCTTGGTGGCGGAGAAGGAAATTTCTCTTAGCTTAACACTCTACTTTGAGACATACGAGCACGGAGGTTGTATGCTCGTGGGAGTCAAATAGTTATCAAAGGAATGACAGTGTGCCATTCAAAGTGGAACCTGTTGTGATCAAAGCATGGTTTTGTATGAAAAGCGTGGCTTTGAAGAAATTGTGCATAACCTCATTAGCCTCACATCCTTAAAGATGATATGGGATACTAGGTGGTCTGATAGATAAATTCGGAATAAGTTAGTATGTATGGTGGTGTCCAATACGTTGGGCCCTTTGGGGGATACGTCCCTCAAGGCATTTATTGCCTCATTTGGATAAAGTGGTTAGCTTGAGAAAAGAAGAAAACTACCGGTTATTAGTAGTAGTGTGCCAAGTGTAGTTCCAAGTGACTAGTTTGAGAAAAGCGATTAAGGCACCGTGGGAACTATATTTGTTATGCATGGATCAAAGAAAAGGCCACTAGTTCCCTATCATGTTGGAAATCCAATCCCAATATGAGATTTATGGTTTTGATTGCATTCCCAAAATAGCTGTAATGACTTGCAAACATTTCAGCTACCCACTTTCTGGTATCATATATTCCATCCGGTATATTTTATTGACTAGTCTGGATATATTACCTTAAATTTAGTCCAGATATTGATACCTTATTTGAATAAGTTTATTTGAAAAGTGTTTTCAAAAGAATGTCATTAAAAATAATATCAAGTGTACTTTGGTATAAAGTGTTTTGGTTATCATAAGGTAAAAATCCATCCGTGTTTATGTGTGGGCATGGTCTTATAAAATACCTTTTTTCAAAAGTTCTGATAACATCGTCATGATCTATACATTTAAATTTCGAGTAACTCACGCTGGTTTATCAAGCTTGATCCAGATATTTTTAATACTCGGGTCAGATCCGAGTAGTTTTAGGTTTAGTTGAAGACGATTGGAGTTTCTAGAGGAGAGCTGGAGATCTTTATCATCGTATGGACGTTTTCTATTATCCGTTGCGTCTATTTCATTTGTTTCGTTGTTTTTCAACAATTGTAAGGATAGGTGTTTATAACCGTCCAGGCTAAATCTAGGTTAGACTCTGATATTGTGTTTTAAAAATTTTGATATGTAAAGATTATTGTTGAAATAATATATGTTATTCCATTCGTGTGAGATTCTATTCTGTCTTTGTTTTATTTTTACCCTTAATGATCCGTCTTTTCGTGCGATTTGAGTTAGACATGTGTGACTTATTGTCGATTCAAAGGGCATGGAAAAAAGGGACATCACATCATATTTCAATTCATAGTTTGAACTTTGCGATTTATGATTTGAATAACATTTTGAAGACCTTGGTGATTTAGTTATCGCTTACGAGAGTCTTCGTTTATGCGAAGATGATGTGATAAACCTTTTAATAGTCCACTTCATATGTTAACGTTTCTTCTTGTAATCATTCCAAGAAGGACGGGTGTCAAGATATGATTATCCCAACTATAAATGATTTTGGAAGGTCAATCACAGCATCAATAAGATGACTTGCAATGAGTAATATTTTATTTACTTCTGTGATGATGGACTTATTCTCACTCATCTCATAATCCATTAAATTGAGTATTAGAAATTTTTATTGCTTGCCTCTAAGATGCAGTATTTATTTTCTAATACCGTCCATTATTCCTTCGTGGTTTCCAAGGTTCAATGTGCACTGCATACAGACATTGACAACACATTCAGGACATGTCCTCTACACTGAAAATTATCTTTCTTGCACCTTGTACACTTTGATTTAAGTGTCGTCATCTTTTGGAGTTTCATCAAATGTCTCTTCCAACCTTCCTCTAAAATGTAGAATAACTTCATTGTTTCTTGCCAATACGTAAAGGTTTCTCCGTCAAAGCATTCTAATTAAGTAAGGTGTTGTTCATGAGTTGTAATGGATCGACTCTGCTCGATTCACCCTCCATATTTAAATTATTGCCTAATAATTGTTAGAAATATTTTATCGGCAATTAAGATGATAATGTCATGCCTCAAGCTTCAATGATCATTTTATGGATCCTTTAAGACAATAATTACACCCATCGAGTACAAATGAGTTACATAATTGCTGACTTCGTGATTTAATAAAACCTTATAATGATATAATCGAATTTAAAGTTTGTACTGCTTAAATCCAACTAAAAACACTCAATTTGTGTTAATGGTTAATGATTTAGGAAGATGAAACGAAGCTAGAAAGAATGATAAAGAAATATTATGAAATCTGTGGATCTTTAACACTTTTGTAGCGTTTCTAAAGTGTCCATGCCCAGAATGAATGTTCCCAACAATCAAATTAGTTAACTGAAAACAATTTGCTTAATGGATTTATTCATTATCCAAAACCCATCGATTCACTCTGCAACGGTATAGCTAAAACAAAAGAGCTACCGCTCCTAACAAAGATGAATACATGCGAAATGCGCCCTAGAAGTGCCCAATTGAGTCCAAACCGTCCATTCTCCCATGCATGCTCACATGTGTGCAATCTATCACTCTATGCATTTGCTCTCTCATGGTTTGATTTCTTTTTTATTCAAAGACAACTCTTAATAACTTACATAAGAATGCACCTAAATTTTTAGAAATACGGGACAAATGAAAAACCTTAAAACTACTTTTCATCCTAAAGAACCCAAATCCATTTTGTTTTGAAAATATTCAACACATTTTTTATTATATTTATGGTACACCATATTTTCTTGTTCAACATTTCTCTTATCGAGCTTTGCGTGAATTTAGAAATTAAGGATTTATATACATTTTTCATCAATAATGTTTTTGCAAATGTTAAGGATCATTGTCTCAAGTGGTAAGATTTTTAGACCATAGTTCTAGAAGTCTTGATTTCGGTTCCTCGAGACCTCAAACGAGTGCTCTGCTTAAACTAAGTATCACCCTTATTATCAAAAAACAATGGATTTGTACATGTCACAATACTTCTTTAAAAAAAGTGAAACACATTTATATAATTTTAAGAGGATCAAAACCATTTGGTCGACCATAAATTTTCTAAAATACGTATTTTTCAAATACACTCTTTAATAAATTAACAAGAACTTGCACTTTTTTCTTCTTCATTTCTTCTGATATATTTATGTTCGTTTTTTCTCGGTTTCAATACATATATTGTTTTTTTAGTATCTTCATCATTTAATTACTCATTTGTAGTTTTTTTCATTTAGTAGCATATTTATTTTACTCTACATTTTTAATGATTAGCAATTTTCTCAATACAAAAATTATGTAAAAAATAAAATTATTGAATTCTCAAAAATGGTTTAGTACATAAATTGCAATGTTATGCTATAATACTTTTTCATATATACTCGTAATATGCTTATGATGTTCTAATCTGACATCAACCTTCCAAAAATAGTTGTAGCACATTTAAATTATAACCTCTTCTTTTCACGTACGTAGCACATGTCATAAATTTTCTAAAATATATATTCTTCAAACATGTACTTTTTTATATGCTAACAAAAACTCACATTTTTTCCTTCTTAATTTCTTTCCAATATATTTATGTTCATTATACTCTCGATTTCAATCCATTTTTTTCATATTAGAAAATCTTCTTCACTATTTGATTGTGTAGAAATTAATTCAACATCAGACAGTTTATCACGTAAATCCTATAAAATAATAAGAGACCATCACTACATTGCTAATTGGTTTTGTAATATTATGTGGTTCTCTAACATATAACCAAAGCAAGTTTAATTTATGTGCGCTTAACCCTAACACTTGTCCAACGTCATCCGGTATGAATGCCAACATTTTTTGTTTATGATACGCGACACGTGTAGGGGCATGTTAAGATTAGCTTCATATCAAGCAGTTTATAAAATAAACACTAACGGACCACTAATCGTATTATCAATTGATTTTATGATAATATATGTGGTCCTCTAACAAATTTCTCACTTGTACATTTAGTAGTATACCGATTTTACTCCACATTTTCATGATCAACAATTCTCTTATTACAAAACGCTATGTCGGAATTTAGAAATTGAGGAATTGATTCATTTTTTGTCAAAAATGGTTTTATACATAGATTGCAATGTTATGCCATAATACTTTTCTAGGAAAAAAATTGTAATGCATTTACAGTGTTCTAGTCCGACAACAGAACTTCCAAAAATAGCTACAATACAATTAAATTATAACTGTTTCCTTTCAAACACGCAGCACATTGTTTATGTTAATTATTTTTATTTTCATGCATGAAACACATGTAGTTTGAACTATTCATTTTTCTTTACGCATGTTGCTTATAATACTCATTTCCATTCCACGAGCAAAGCGCATGCAGTTTGTACTAAGTATTTTATTTTACCTGAGCGAAAATTATGACATATGTACTCGTGATCATGTATACGCACACGCATACACATGCATGCATATGTACATGTGTTGAATCAATCAGAAGCAGATGTGCTCATGTCATGTCAGAAAGCAATATGGACAACCATAGACATGACAATATTTATCTTCAAATAATCTTGGAACAAACTAGAAAACAGAGGGATAAAAAAATCATCAAACAATTCAAATGAACACAATTCCATACATTTTTATTACCCTAATTCATACGTTGAATGAAAATTGAAACGAAGTTTTTAATCTTGAACAAGAGCAAACATCACACAATCATGCAAAATTTACACCGCTAAAGTAAATTAAAAATGTGTACATGACATGGCACATTGTATTGGAGTAAAAGTGAGTTTAAGGTGGTCTTATAAAATTTAGGATAAGAATAAGTAATGCATATATATGTTATTTTTCCTTTTGAGATACAAATTAAAGGATACTGTCATTCATAAGACAATAGTTTTAAAATAGTTGTATGGCATGGTTATTAGTAGATGTTGAACAAATTTGATATGGTTTAACTAAAAAATTGGAGATTGGAAAAAGAAAAGCACATATGATTTCTTTTGGCACACTAATTAAAGGAAATTGTCCTTTATAAGACATGATAGTTATAAGTAGTTACCAATGGGTATCAAGTTGAAAATAATATCAAATATGCATACTTAGTTTTGAAAAAATTGAATGAGCGAAAGTGTACTTGATCAGGATCTAGTATTGCCTATTTGAATATCAATGCAACTTAAAATCAACTATAAAGTCACACAAAAAAAAACAATGGAAAGAAAAAGAAAAGGAGACATAGAAGATTTAGCGTGTTTCGGACATAAGTATCCTATGTCCATAGAGACCCAACAACCATTTATTATTTCTCCACTTCAAGAGAGTACAACATGAGAAGAGTATGAATCACTCAATAAATTTCACTCATCCTAAAAATTACAGAAATATGGATCTTATTGAGGATATTTTGGTGGAGAACACTATTGCTGTTTGTCATTGAAAAGTCGAGCAAATTGTCTTCATATTTATAAGTGCAAGGATGAAGATTACCTTGGAGATAAGGATTAAATGTTTTCGGATTTGCCTGATTTTATTTCAACAAATTTAGCATATTTATGTTTGTTTTCTCATGCATCCTTATTTGATTGATTCCTCAAATCAATTGATATCTCTTCTTATACTAATTTATTAACTTTCCATTTTGTTTCCCATATTTGATTGCTTACAAGAATGAATTAATATCTTCTCTCTTATAAATTTGGAATAGATTTAAATCATCCAAATTTAACGCTCCACCTCGATTTAAAAATATTCATCAATCAAAAGAATTAGTTGTTAGGTTGGCACCCCATGGCGCTCAAGCAGCTGAAATCAAGCTGATCATGTTTGAGCAATGCACAAACTTGTCCTTAAGAAGTGACTTTGTCATCATATCTGAAAGATTATCCATAGTACTCAACTTTACCAACCTGATCTTGCTTCGTTCTTCCTCAAGCATAAGAAATAATTATCTAATATCAATATGCTTCATCTGAGAACTATAAGCTTGATTCTCTACAAGATGAATCTCACTCTGACTGTCTAAATATAGCTCGAATGTCTTCTGCACCATAGAAAGATCATCCAATAGCTAAAGTAGATTCAATCCCTACTTAATCGCTTTCAAAACCAATATCAACTCGGCATTGGTAGTCGACGAAGCTATTATAGACTACAACTTTGATCTCTACGAAATCGAACCTATGCAAAGTGTAAAAACATAACTGGCACCGACTTTCGTGCATTTCTATCCCCAACATAATCTGAATTACAACAACCTCTAAAAGAGATGTCGTCACCCGCTCCACCATGTAACAAGCCAACTGAAGAAGTGCCACGAAGATATCTGATTATCAACTTCATTGATTTCCAATGCTCTTTGCCTGGATTAGACATATCTCGACTCACAACACCCGCTGCATGGGCTAAATCAGGTCTCGTGCACACCATAACATACATAAGACTGCCAATTGTACTAGAATAAGGTATATCGTCCATATACCTCTTGTCTTTATCTGATGTAGGAGATAAGTCTTTCGACAACTAGAAATGATAGTCTAATGGAGTGCCAACCGGTTTAGCTTTCTCCATACCAAATCGAGCGAGGACCTTCTCGATGTACTGCACTTGAGTAGTCTCAACTCTCTCCGCTTCCTATCTTTGAATATCTACATTCCCAAAATTATTTGTTATTTTCCCAAATCCTTCATATCAAACTCCTTGCTGATATCTTCTTCTCTAAACTCGTCATGGACAACATTAATGCATATGTTGTCATATCATTGAAGTCAATGTCTTTGATGATCAACCCAACAAGGTCCTTAAGCCACTTAGGCTTCTTCCTCTGTCTAACAGGCCTAGTCTCTAAATGAGCTCCACCTTGAGTCTACTCCTTCGCACCAACTGTACTACCATAATCAACCATAGTGTCATTAGAAACACCATTTGAACCTCTATGGAAAGAATATAAAGATGATTTGCAATGTATTTGGTATTTTGAATCCGTCATCATACTGTCATCAAATGAGGAAGGCTCCACCTTCAACATAGCCTTCTAATCAATAGTCACATGCCTACTGATAATGATCTCCTTGCTAATAGGACACCACAACATATATTCCTTCACTCCCCTCTTATATTCTATAAAGATACACTTGCGAGCTCTAGGTCTCATCTTTTCTCTACTCTCATGTACATAAGCTGGACATCCAAACACTCTAATAAATGAATAGCTAGCGGGTGCTCCTTTCCATACTTCTTTAGGGATCTTCATCTCTATGGTAGTGGAAGGTGTGCGGTTAATGAGGAAAGCTACCGTATTTTAAGTTTCTTCCCAAAATCCCTTCTTCAACTTAGCAGTCAATCCGAGGCAACGAATTCTCTCCATGTCTGATTCATTCTTTCAGCAACTCTATTTGACTGAGGGTCGCTAGGTGTGGCGCAATGCCTCTTAATGCCTATGGACACACAAAAATTGATGAATTCCTGTGATATAAATCCACCGTCGTTATCTGGATGGAGAACTTTCAACTTCTTTCCTAATTGCTTTTTAACCATAGATTTCCACTTTTGAAGCTGTGACGACCGTCTTTCTAACCCCAGAAAGATGTATCATCCTTAAGAAAGAAAGGGATAGAAATAGAAAAGAATAGAAAGAAAGAAATAACAACATCAGAATCTCACAGCGGAATGGAACAAAATATAATACATCACATAGCTATTACATAGTCATATATATACATCAGAGTTATACAATATCATACAACAGAACTGTCATATACATATATGTCCATACATACAACCAAAATACATCATACACTAACTAACACAGCGGAACTATATAGATAGATACATACGTCTGACCTTCTGCTCCAACTCCTCCAGAAAACTCTATACTCCGAAACCTATCACTTGGCTACTCATAAAAATTTGAGTACCAAAGAGTTTATGAAAACAAAATATAAACTCCAGGTCAGACATGGGTCTGGTATAAGTAAACGGGTTAAAGTTGTTTAACTTTGAAAATCATTTGAAAATAAAGGTATCACATAAGACTCCCCACAAATAAATGCGGGTAAGTTTTTACCATACGCTAACCAAAACATTTTATAGGAAATTCAGTGATATTATAATAGTGTCTAGGGTTTTCAAGTAAAATACAGAAAGAGCTAAAATGCTTACATCTCACATTCCAACATAGTTGGGCACAATCAAAACATACGGCTCTTATTGGAAATTGGATCCCATACAATGGCATGGATACTGGGGTACCTCCCGTCACAGTACGTAGCCTAGATCACCGTACCGAGGAGCCACCCTAACTCCCCTGCAACACAAGGCCGGAACCATTCCTTACTGAATAGTCCTGAACAAGATAACCCCATAGCAGGTTGCAGACCAACCGCCCACACAGCTGAATAAAAAGGGACATCTAGACAGGGGTATACCTCATCCTGCTTGGGTATGACCCACTTAACCTTGCTGCATATTCCCTGTTTTAGCCATTCCCGGTTGATGAGGCTTGAGGCTGCGGTTACCTTTATAGAACATATCTCTTAGAATGCTCATCGTTCGCCCGACGATGTGCTGAAAGCATTCAATCCATACAAGTTCGTTCCGAGTTCGAACGAAACCGAAGGCATTATCTCGTTACACTCATTTTGGAATCACCCTTAGAGTTAACGACGATAACCCTTGTATTCTGAAAACACCATCTCAATCTTCACTAGAGATGTCACGACCTAATGTTTAATTTGGATCGATGTGGTTTTCGGAATATCAAATCGATACCCGATCCCGGTCTCATCGAAATCCAAATGCCATTTTAAAGGCTAAGTCGTTTAAATTAATTTTAAACGGTTTAATTCAACAATTGAAATCACATAACATTTATCACAGATAAATCATACACATTCATCACAGAAATATCCAGAATATCACAGAACATCACAGGATATAAATACATATCAGAGTCAATCAAACAGAAGCATCGATTCATATCAAAATTGTTTGATTTATTTTAAACTTAATTACTTGCTTAAGAATAAACCATTTTATTCTTGCTCAGTTAATTACTAATTAATCAACTTAATTATTAATTACTTCTTAATTATTCAATAACCTTAACTATTGATTTATAAATCTCATTTACCCATTTAATTATTACTAATTACTTAATTAACCATTAATTACTAATTAACTTAATCATTTATCTTTATATATTTATTTAATCAGTTAACTTCTATTTGTTAATCAATTAATTCTTTTAACGGTAAATTAAATTCTTAATTACAAATTGATTTACACAAGATTGTTATTGTAAATATTTAATTACCAATTTTATTTAATCTTAACTATTTGTTTAATCATCATTATGAATTGATTACAAATTTTAGTTCACTTTCAAATTTTAATTAATTAACCACTTACGTTTTTGTAAAACTTCTTAATAATTTGAAGCCAAGTCTCAGATTAAAATTTTTGTCAACACTATTTAATTAACACTTAACTTTTTATAAACAAATAGCTTAAAGAACACTAGGCTAATTCATTAAAAACTGGACCGAGTAATATACCTAGTTTCTCGAGTGGGAACCCAGTTCCAACTCATTTTCCCCGCGTCACTACTCGTGCATCCTTCTTCTTCTTCCACCATTCTTTTCTTCTTTTTTTTGTTAAGTTTAAGTTTTAAACTACTGAAACCAAACACACACTCGCTCGCACCAAACCACGTCCCAAAGGGAAACCCAAATCAAAGTCTTTATATTCTCGAGCAAAACACGTGTCGACCCAAAAACTCAAATCACAGTCACGTACGCCACCGTGCACGTGCACGGTGGCTCGCCAACGTTTCTGGCGACGCACGGCTTCCCAACAAATCCCAATACAATTAGTCATTCGAAATCAAAGCCCAGATCGATGCAATAAATACAAAATCGAAATATGCTCGAAAATACGAACAGTAACTCGAATACGATGGGGAAAATGCCTCGTCCACTCAACCTCGACCACCTGCGACGACGTGGCTCCGGCCATACCTCGCCATCAACTCCCTCTACCACCTCTCAAAGTCTCACGGAGCTCGGTGGAACTACGACGACGCAAACATCAAATGTGAAAACCCTAAACTGTCGAACCCAAAAACCCTACTTTCGATTCGACTGAAAGATTTTTGCATTAGAAAAATTTTGTATTATTTTTCCCGTAACCATGAATCCATATGCTAGCTCTATAACAAATTTCAACAACAATTAGTGATTAAATTAACAGGAATCAAAGAAGATGCATCTTCGGTTCTTTTACAAACTGCACTCCATATTGTTATCTAAAAATCTTAATTCTTGTTTCAAAAATCTCATTTTTTAATGTTTATTTAAGATATAAATTCAAACTTACAATTTAAATTTATAAATTTTAACCATTAATTTACTTTATATTGTATATTTGAATTTGCAGTTTTTATATTGTGCAGTCAACCTTTAAGCAACTTTCTATGCTTTAATCTTTAGTTTAAACAAAATTATTCAATTAAATTTCTAAGTAAAAATGTTTATATGAAGGGTATAATTCATTCTCTGTTTTTCTTTGCCTCAGCAATTTGAAATTTGAAGAATATTAATATGCAGAACTTACAGTAATTAACAAAACATTCCAGAACATTATACATCATCATAATAATTCTTCATGGATTAGTTATTAAAAATTAAATTTCAAAAAGTAAGTTTACTCACCAAATATTACTGTTGAAACAGAGGGAATTTGTTGATGAAGAAAACCTGCAGCTTGAATCCCTGAAAACTTTTCTTTGCCTTTGAATTTGATTGAGTTTGAAAGTATGATGTTTATTTATATTTCTTTTGCTTTTCTCAGGTTTTCTTCTTAAGTTGTAAACGAACTAAATAATATGAACAAGTAGAATGATGTGGTATTTATAGATAAGAACAGTTTTTGTACAGGGTATTAGCTTCTAATATAAGCCTTCCCTGGTTATGATAGTATTTTGTTTTATGATTATGTACTAAAAAATCTGAGATGATAAGAGTATTTCGGCTGAATTAAATGTTTGTGGGCTGAAAATGAAAGCATTAAATGAGCTTGCCTTCTAATAAGTTTACAACCTATTATATGTTTACTGACAATTTTTATTTGGGTTTCTCTGTACAAAGATTTTTGTATAAATTTTTTGTTCTTATTACCTTCTAACTTGCACAACAACTACATATTAGCTTTGCCTGATTTTATATGTTTGCTTCTATTCTAAACTTAACTATCAAGTCTTTATTGACTTGTTTTATTTTATACTTATATTGATATTACTATTTTCTTATGTCTACAGACTTATGGTTATAACCATATTATTATTTTACTTATGTTCAATATTTATAAGCTTTATTTTATTTTAATTATAAGAGTTGTTGT
This sequence comes from Allium cepa, assembly GCA_030765085.1. Taxonomy (NCBI): domain Eukaryota; kingdom Viridiplantae; phylum Streptophyta; class Magnoliopsida; order Asparagales; family Amaryllidaceae; genus Allium; species Allium cepa. Next base: position 964,952,525 of record CM060928.1, read on the forward strand.
TTAGAATCACTTCTAAATCTTATTTTATTTAAAGTTAAATCTTCCAAATATTTAATTTGTAATTTATATTTGCATTAATATACTTTATATTTATATTTAATATGAATAGAATTATGCTATTGTAAATATTATTATTATCAACTACATTTATATATCTGATATTAAATGTCATTAATACATAGCCTTTAATTTAATTGAATAAAACAGATTTTATTTTAAATATTGTTAAAAGAGTCTATTTTAAATTTTGAAATTAAAATTTCCTTTATAACACAAATATAACTAATAATTCCCAAAATCTTATTTATTTATAAATGAAAAACTTTTATTTTGTTTAAATTAGATTAAATACTTATTATAATAATATGGTCAAAATTCCGGGTCGTTACATTCCTCCCCCCTTAAAAGAATTTCGCCCCCAAAATTTAAACAAGATTTAATTCAAAAGCTTTTATATTAACACTCCAAACATACATATCTTCCATATAATAACAAATAAATCAAACAGTCAATTCTAACAAACATCACTAGTTATCCGGACAAAAATCCGGATAAGCTTTCTTAAAACTATCCAGAGTTTCCCACGTACAATCTCTGGGATCCTCACTCCACTGCACCTTGACGAATTTCACCACTTTGTTCCTGAATTGCTTCTCGTCTTGATCTACAATCTGAACGGGATTTTTGACCACAGTCAAGTTGGGTTCTACTTCTAAATCTTCATGAACAACTGGTTCTACCACCAGTGATGGGTCATGACCAAATTTCCTTAAATGGGACACATGAAATACATTATGAATCCCAGACATCCGCTCTGGCAATTCAATCCTGTAAGCTACAGTTCCAATTCTTTCCAGCATTCGAAATGGTCCAATATATCTCGGAGCAAGTTTTCCCGTTTTTCCGAATCTTATAGCTCCTTTGATTGGGGAAACTTTAATAAAAACTAAATCTTCGATCTCAAATTCCAATGGTCTTCGTCTCTTATCTACGTATTTCTTCTGACGATCTTGAGCAGCTTTCATCCTTTTCTTGATAAGCTCAACCTTTGCAGAAGCTTCTCGAATTAGATTGGGTCCGAGCACAAGTCGATCCTGCGATTCAATCCAATAGGATGGAGATCTACACGGTCTTCTATACAGAGCTTCATACGGGGCCATCTTAATACTCGCTTGGTAACCGTTATTATAAGAAAATTCCACTAGATGAAGATGGTCTTCCCACGAACCTCCAAAATCCAATACACAAGCTCGCAACATATCTTCCAGAATACGATTAAGCCTCTCCGTCTGTCCGTCCGTCTAAGGATGATAGGCTGTACTCAATCTCAAACTTGTACCCATGCTGATTGCAGAGCTTTCCAGAATTTGCTGGTGAAAATAGGATCACGGTCACTTACTATACTAACAGGAACACAATGCAATCTAACTATCTCCCTCACGAAAATTTCTGCTAGAGAAACTACAGTACGAGTTGCCTTAACCAGAATAAAATGGGCACTCTTCGTTAAACGATCAACAATAACCCATATTCCTTCATTTCCTTTCCTGGTTCTTGGCAAACCATCGACGAAATCCATCGAAATCATCTCCCACTTCCAATCTAGAATTTCCAAAGGCTGCAATAATCCGGCTGACTTCTGTTGATCTCCCTTCACTTGTTGGCAGATGGCACAACTATTCACAAAAGCAGCTACATCTTTCTTCATATTCAGCCACCAGAAAACTCTCCTCATGTCTTTATACATCTTTGAGATTCCCGGGTGAATATTTAATTTGGAGCGATGCACTCAGCTAAGACTTCTTGCCTCAGTCCATCAATATTAGGCACAAACAAACGACCATTAATCCGTAAAGCACCTTGATCGTCCATCTTGAAATCCGAATATCGACCGTCCTTAGTTCCAAGAATTATTTCCTCAAAAGATTTATCCTCCATTTACTTACTAATGATTCTATCCTGGAGAGATGGAACAACTTCCAAAAGAGATAAGACTGCATTTCTACTAAGTGCATCAGCTACAACATTCTCTTTTCCCGGTGTATACAGAATATCTAAATCATAGGATGCCAGAAATTCGACCCATAGCCGCTGTCTCAAATTAAGATCTTTTTGAGAGAAAATATATTTCAACGGTTTGTGATCCGTGAATAACTCAAACTTCTCTCCCAAAAGATAATGTCTCCAGATCTTCAAAGCAAAAACAATGGCTTGCAGTTCAAGATCGTGCGTAGCGTAGTTCTTCTCATGTGGCTTCAATTGTCGACTAGTATACGCAATTACCCTTCCATTCTGAATCAGAACTGCTCCCAAACCAACTAGACAAGCATCAGTATAAACTTAAAATTTGCTCTTCCCATCCGGTATAGCAAGCACTGGTGCATTGGTTAGCCTTATCTTCAATTCCTGAAAAGCTTCTTCACATTGGGGTGTCCACTTGAATTTAGCTCCTTTTCTAGTCAGCTTAGTCAGATGTGAATAAATCTTTGAATAATCCTTGATAAATTTTCTGTAGTAACCAGCCAAACCCAGAAAACTACGAACTTCAGTCGGTGTCTCCGGCTGCTTCCACTCGAAAATAGTTTCAACTTTCGCTGGGTCTACAGAAATACCTTCTCCAGAAACAATGTGCCCTAAAAATTTAACTTCTGATTTCCAGAATTGGCACTTGGAGAACTTTGCCTTCAACATATGCTTCCTCAGAGTCTCCGATACAATTCTCAAATGCTGCCTGTGCTCTTCTTCAGATTTGGAGTAGACCAAGATATAATCAATGAATACCAGCACGAACTTATTCAATACATCCTTAAAGACTCGGTTCATGAGGTCAACAAAGTAGGCAGGAGCGTTGGTTAACCCGAAAGGCATAACAACCACTCATAAAAACAATTCGGTCCCCTAAATGCAGTCAAGGGAATACGGTCCTCAGCTACCCTCAATTAATGGAATCCTGAAGCTAGATCCAGTTAAGAAAAGATAGAAGCTCCATGCAACTGGTCAAAGAGATCATTGATACGAGGAAAAGGATATTTATTTCGAATGGTCACTTTGTTCAATTCTTAATAATCAACACAGAACCTTAGCGAACCATCCGATATGGTGACAAACACCGCAGCAGAGCCCCAACAAGAAAAACTGGGTCTAATCAAACCCTTCTCTAAAAGATCTTGTGTCTGCTTAATTAACTCCTCTCTTTCCCTAGGAGCCATTCTCCTACTGGGCTGAATCACCGGCACTGCTCCTGGAATCAAATCAATACGAAACTCAATCTCTCGATGTGGAGGCAGACACTTAACTTCTTCAAAAACATCAGGAAAATCTTGAACCACATCGATACCCTCAACTTTCTCTTGAGAAGTATCAACTCCTTGTAAAAGACTACTCAAGTGAAATCCAGAACTATCGCACGACATTTTGGCAATCCTATCCAAATCAGTCTCCAGCGAAACTATCCTCTCATCACAATTCAGGACCGCTTTATACTTATCGAGCCAATCCATCCCCAAAATAAGATCAAATCCCATAAAATTTAACACATAAGGGTCACAAGAAAAACTATGGGACAGATAAGAAATCTTCAAGTCCTTACAGATCGTATCTAATTTGGTTGCTCCACCTATAGGATTAGATACAAAAATGGGACGATCCACATGACTAGAGTTGAGAAAGAACTTTTCTACTGATTCCAAAGAAATGGAACTCAAAGATGCACCCGAATCAAACAACTTTAATATATTTGCCATCTAAGAGTAAGGTACCTTCCAAAACCCCTTTGCCTTGAGAAGAAGATGGACCGGCTTCCAGAGCAAAGACCTTATTCAGAGGTGCCCTCTACAAAAGTGGACAATTCTTTATCATGTGACCAGGCTGATGACAATTAAAGCACAACGATCTCTGAACCATAGCTGATCCTAGACCACTATAACGCGATTGCTATTGCTGCTGCTGGAATCCTTTTCTAGGACACTTATTTGCCAAATGTGCTTCCTGCTGACAAATGTAGCATATGCGAGGTCCATTGTTATTCCCAGGATTCTTCTTGTTCGGCTTTCTCCATTTAGGATCGAACTTCTGCTTATTCGGATAAGCGAAATTCCCACCTGAAGCTGTAACTGGTGCCACAGACTTCTTACTCATCAAATTTTCATATCTCAATGCCATATTAATCAAATCGACAAAGGATCCTTTCAAAAGCACCGTCATCTTTTCATGGAATTCAGGCCTCAATCCTTGCACAAACTTTTTATTCTTTTTGAGGGGAATATCGATGAGTCCTGGTCCATAGCACGAGAGTTAGTTGAATTTGGTTTCATACTCCGAAATAGGCATGCTACCCTGCTTCAAATACAGAAAATCCTGGTACAATTGGGTTTTCCCTACCGTTGGCATAAACTTCTCTTCAAATAACTCCTTAAATCTGTCCCAAGAAATGTCATCCTCAGAAATGTGTGCAATTGTTGCATCCCACCATGCTGCTGCACCACCCTTCAATTGCCACGGTGCCATTTCCCTCTTTCGTTCATCAAATAACCTCATACACTTAAAGATGCGCTCACAAGAGCGTAGCCAAGCTTGAACTTCAATTATCGGTTCTGACCCTTTAAATGGTGGGCCTCCAAGGTTGGTGAATTCTTTACATAAAGCTGCAAAACTAACTTGAGGCGGTACTGGATTTACAGCCTCACTAGCATTTTGACTCCGTCCATTATCTGTTGAAGTATTGGCCCTAACTCTGCCTCTTCTTCCAGAACTCATGTTGGCCACATGGACAGGTAACTCAACAAATTTAGATAGATATATATAATTATATGAAAATATAAATACGCACTCTCAAGATAAATATTACACAAGAGCCTTGGTACTCGCTCAACCTAGCGCTCTGATACCAGATGTGACGACCCACCTTTCTAACCCCAGAAAGACGTATCATCCTTAAGAAAGAAAGTGAAAGAGATAGAAAAGAATAGAAAGAAAGAAATAACAACATCAGAATCTCATAGCGGAATGGAACAAAATATAATACATCACATAGCTATTACATAGTCATATATATATACATCAGAGTTATACAATATCATACAATAGAACTGTCATATACGTATATGTCCATACATACAACCAAAATACATCTTACACTAACTAACACAGCGGAACTATGTAGATAGATAGATACGTCTGGTCTTCTGCTCCAACTCCTCCATAAAACTCTATACTCCGAAACCTATCACTTGGCTACTCATAAAAATTTGAGTACCCAAGAGTTTATGAAAACAAAATATAAACTCCGGGTCAGACATGGGTCTGGTATGAGTAAACGGGCTAAAGTTGTTTATCTTTGAAAATCATTTGAAAATAAAAGTATCATGTAAGACTCCCCACAAATAAATACCGGTAAGTTTTTACCTTACGCTAACTAAAACATTTTATAGGAAATTCAGTGATATTATAATAGTGTCTAGGGTTTTCAAGTAAAATATAGAAATAGCTGAAATGCTTACATCTCACGTTCCAACATAGTTGGGCATAATCAAAACGTACGGCTCTTATTGGAAATTGGATCCCATACAATGGCAGAGCTATTGGGTTACCGTCCGTCACAGTACGTGGCCTAGATCACCGTACCGAGGAGCCACCCTAACTCCCCTGCAACACAAGACCGGAAATATTCCTTACTGAATAGTCCCGAACAAGATAACCCCGCAGTTGGCTGTAGACGAACCCCCCACACAGCCGAATAAAAAGGGACATCTAGACAGGGGTATACCTCGTCCTGCTTGGGCATGACCCACCTAACCTTGCTGCAAATCCCATGTTTTAGCCATTCCCGGTTAATGAGGCTTGAGGCTGCGATTACTTTTATAGAACATATCTCTTAGAATGCTCATCGTCCGCCCGACGATGTGCTGAAAGCATTCAATCCATACAAATTCGTTCCGAGTTCGAACGAAACCGAAGGCATTATCTCGTTACACTCGTTTTGGAATCATCCTCAGAGTTAACGACGATAACCCTTGTATTCTGAAAACACCATCTCGATCTTCACTTGAGATGTCATGACCTAACGTTTAATTTAGATCGATGTGGTTTTCGGAATATCAAATCGATACCCGATCCCGGTCTCATCGAAATCCAAACGCCATTTTAAAGGCCAAGTTGTTTAAATTAATTTTAAACAGTTTAATTCAATAATTGAAATCACATAACATTTATCACAGATAAATCATACACAGTCATCACAGAAATATCCAGAATATCACAGAACATCACAGGATTTAAATACATATCAGAGTCAATCAAACAGAAGTATCGATTCATATCAAAATTGTTTGATTTATTTTAAACTTAATTACTTGCTTAAGAATAAACCGTTTTATTCTTGCTTAGTTAATTACTAATTAATCAACTTAATTATTAATTACTTCATAATTATTCATTTAATTAATTAATTCTTAATTATTAATCAATAACCTTAATTATTGATTTATAAATCTCAATTACCCATTTAATTAGTACTAATTACTTAATTAACCATTAATTACTAATTAACTTAATCATTTATCCTTAATTATTTATTTAATCAATTAACTTCTATTTGTTAATTAATTAATTCTTTTAACCGTAAATCAAATTCTTAATTACAAATTGATTTACACAAGATTATTATTATGAATCTTTAATTACCAATTTTATTTAATCTTAACTATTTATTTAATCATCATCGTAAATTAATTACAAATTTTAGTTCACTTTCAAATTTTAATTAACTAACCCTCTTACGTTTTTGTAAAACTTCTTAATAAATTTGAAGCCAAGTCTCAGATTAAAAATTTGTCAACACTATTTAATTAATACTTAACCTTTTATAAATAAATAGCTTAAAGAACACTAGGCTAATTCATTAAAAACTGGACCGAGTTATATACCCAGTTTCTCGAGTGGCAACCCAAGTTCCAACTCATTTTCCCCGCGTCACTACTCGTGTATCCTTCTTCTTCTTCCACCGTTCTTTTTATTATTATTATTAAGTTTAAGTTTTAAACTACTGAAACCAAACACACACTCACTCGCACCAAACCACGTCCCAGAGGGAAACCCGAAGCAAACTCTCCATATTCTCGAGCAAAACACGCGTCGACCCAAAAACTCAAATCACAATCACATACGCCACCGTGCATGTGCAAGGTGGCTCGCCAACGTTTCTGGCGACACACGGCGTCCCAACAATTACTCGTTCAAAATCAAAACCCAGATGGATGCAATAAATATGAAATCGAAATATGCTCGAAAATACGAACAATAACTCGAATACGATAGGGGAAAACGCCTCGTCCACTCAACCTCGACCACCTGCGATGACGTGGCTCCGGCCATAGCTCGCCATCAACTCCCTCTACCACCTCCCAAAGTCTCACAGAGCTCGGTGGAACTACAGCGATGCAAAGATCAAATGTGCAGACCCCAAACTGTCGAACCCCAAAACCCTACTTTCGATTCGACTGAAAGATTTTTGCATTAGAAAATTTTTCTATTATTTTTCCCGTAACTATGAATCAATATGCTAGCTCTATAAAAAAATTCAACAACAATTAGTGATTAAATTGACAGGAATCAAAGAAAATGCAACTTCGGTTCTTTTACATACTGCACTCCATATTGTTATCTAGAAATCTTAATTCTTGTTTCAAAAATCTTACCTTTTAATGTTTATTCAAGATATAAATTCAAACTTGCAGTTTAAATTTATAAATTTTAACCATTAATTTACTATATACTGTATATTTGAATTTACAGTTTTTATATTGTGCAGTCAACCTTTAAGCAACTTTCCATGCTTCAATCTTTAGTTTAAAAAAATTTATTCAGTTAAATTTCTAAGTAAAAATGTTTATATGAAGGGTATAATTCATTATCTGTTTTTCTTTGCCTCAGCAATTTGAAATTTGAAGAACATCAATATGCAGAACTTACAGTAATTAACAAAACATTTCAGAACATTATACATCAACATAATAATTCTTCATGGATCAATTATTAAAAATTAAATTTCAAAAAGTAAGTTTACTCACCAAATATTACTGTTGAAACAGAGGGAATTTGTTGATGAAGAAAACCTGCAGCTTGAATCCCTAAAAAATTTTCTTTGCCTTTGAATTTGATTGAGTTTGAAAGTATGATGTTTATTTATATTTCTTTTGCTTTTCTCAGTTTTTGCTTCTTATGTTGTAAACGAACTAAATAATATGAACAAGTAGAATGATGTGGTATTTATAGATAAGAACAGTTTTTGTACAGGGTATTAGCTTCTAATATAAGCTTTCCCTGGTTATGATAGTATTTTGTTTTATGATTATGTACTAAAAAATCTGAGATGATAAGAGTATTTCGGCTGAATTAAATGTTTGTGGGCTGAAAATGAAAGCATTAAATGAGCCTGCCTTCTAATAAGTTTACAACCTATTATATGTTTACTTACATTTTTATTTTGGTTTCTCTGTACAAAGATTTTTGTATAAAAATTTTGTTCTTATTACCTTCTAACTTGAACAACAACTACATATTAGCTTTGCCTGATTTTATATGTTTGCTTCTGTTCTAAACTTAACTATCAAGTCTTTATTGACTTGTTTTATTTTATACTTATATTGATATTACTATTTTCTTATGTCTACAGACTTATGTTTATAACCATATTATTATTTTACTTATGTTCAATGTTTATAAGCTTTATTTTATTTTAATTATAAGAGTTGTTGTTTAGAATCACTTCTATATCTTATTTTTATTTAAAGTTAAATCTTCCAAATATTTGGTTTTAACTTATATTTGCATTAATATACTTTATATTTATATTTAATATGAATAGAATTGTGCTATTGTAAATATTATTATTATCAACTACATTTATATATCTGATATTAAATGTCATTAATACGTAGCCTTTAATTTAATTGAATAAAACAGATTTTATTTTAAATATTGTTAAAATAGTCTATTTTAAATTTTGAAATTAAAATTTCCTTTATAACACATATATAACTAATAATGCCCAAATTCTTATTTATTTATAAATGAAAAACTTGTATTTTATTTAAATTAGATTAAACACTTATTAAAATAATATGTTTAAAATTCTGAGTCGTTACAGAAACCGTGCAAAGGTTTCACTCTTAGACTATAGGATGTATACCCATATACTTTATGAGAGAAATCATCTAAAAATAAAATAAAGTACCTGGCTCCACCTAAGGATGGGAAAGGTGAGGGACTCCAAACATCTGTATGAACATACTTCAAGACAGCTTTTGCTTTACGCTCACTAGTGCCAAAAAATATTTGTTTGCTTTCCAAGAACATGCTCTTCACAAAAGTCAAACTTTGAATGCTAACACCATCAATCTAACCTTTCTTTCTCAACTCATCCAAACCGCGTTCACCAATATGTCTCATCCGCAAGTGCCACAATCTGGAAGAATCTGGATCAGCAAAAGTAGCAGAAGTTGATTCACCAACTGTAGTAGTGCCCTTAAATAAATAAAGATTTCCTACCCTCACACCTTTCATAACAATCATGGAGCCCTATGATATATTCATCTTCTCTCCCTCAACTACAATCATTAGTCCAAGCCTACTCAAAGCCCTAATAGAAATCAAGATCCTTCCCAAATTAGGTACATGACTAACATCAGCAATAATATGAATAACACCGTCAAACATCCTGATCTTTACACTACCAGTACAAACTATATGGCAAGAACCATCATTTCCCATTAGAACCTCTCCTCCATTAATCTCATGGTATGTATAGAAGTAGTTCCTATCGGGTGTCATATGATAGGATATGCTAGAATCAATAAGCCATAAGTTGCTCTTCCAAGAAAAGACAGAAGCTGCAAACACATTGGTATCACTCTCTGTATTTGATTTCTCTGCAGTAGATGCTAAAGCTTTCTTTGGGTCTTTTCTTCTTCCATTGAGCTTAGGAGATTGAGATATAAAATGCCCCAATTTCTTATAATAATGGAAAGTTAATCACTTAGGCCCTAGACCGAGACCTTGAATACTACGACCTCCACCATTCTTTGACTTGCTTTGGTTTCTACCTCTCAGAAAAGATAAGCCATATGTATCACTATCCAAACTAGTGCTTGCCAATCTACTTCTCAACACTTTATTATGAAGACCAGCCTTTACATCTGATAGACTAATCTTACTGCGATCATGTATCATGGAATCAACAAAAGCAGTATACTCCTTAAGCAAGCAACACAAGAGAATCACTACTTAAGCCTCATCAGTAATATCAACATTTGCTGCCTTTAGGTTCATAATCAAAGTGGTCAAAGCATCTACATGCTCCATAAGATCGGCTTCAAGCTTCATCTTAAATGAATAAAGCTGTTATTGAAAAATAATTCGATTAGTGAGAGACTTGTCTTTATATGCATCAGATATTCCTTTGTCATCATCTTTTGAGAGAATTCTCTAAGAACTTCATCTGAAAGACTCGACTAAATTATTATAAGAACTTCAACTTCCATCTCTTCCCAATCAGCTACCTCAATATCTTTCAATTTCTCAGGCGTAGAAACAATCTTAAAAGTCATCTCATTCTTCAACATTTTCACCGTCTTCACCTTCCAAGTTCCAAAATCTTCATTTCCATCAAAATGTGTAACGGCATAATTGACACCAGATCTACCATAGACTTTCCAAAAGTAGCAATTAATACCCAAATGAAATAATAACACTAGCTCCAATACCAAACTGTTGTGAAAAAATTTGAATGAGCAAAATTATATTTGATCAGGATCTAGTATTGTTTATTTGAATACCAATGTAACTTAAGATCAATTATGAAATCACGAGAACAAACAATGGAAAGAAAAGGTAACAAAGAAGATTTAACGTGAGTCAGATATAAGTATCCTATATCTATGGAGATCTAACAACCCTTTATCATTTCTTCACTTCGAGAGAGAGTACAACATCAGATGAGTATAATGAGCAAATGTCTTCATATTTATAGGTGCAATAATGAAGACTGACTTGGAGATAAGGATGAAATGTTTTCGGATTTGATTTCAATACAAATTTAGCATATTTGTGTTTGTATCCACATACATGCTTATTTGATTGATTCCTCAAATCAATTAATATCTCTTTTGATACTAATTGATTATTTTTCCAATTTGTATTCCATATTTGATTGATTACGGAAATCAGTTAATATCTTCTCTCTTATTCCTTTGGAATAAATTTAAATCGTCCAAATTTAACATTGGGTATTGGTTTTTCCACGTTTAACAAAATTTGACATAAGATAGTGCATATATAGAATGTTTAGCTCCACTGTAGATTTATATATCTAAGTTCAGAGATAATTATTTTAAGAGAAATAGAAAGTACTACATTTACAATTTAATGTGAAACATTTGGAATGCAAAAAGTAGGTAAGTTTAAATGCTTAGAATTAAATAAGCTAATACTTGTCAGCAAGATAACAACAATAACACTAAAAAAGAAAGTGATCAATATAATATCGGCAATTTAAGCAGCATCACAATCAACTTCATAACTATTGAGATATTTGTATGTTACTTTACATTACATCATACATTTTATTCATTCAAATAATAAGATTGTTTCTAAAAAATAAAATATGATGCTAAAGGCATCCATAAAAGTGTTTATGAATACGATAGAAAAATAATAAGCATAATAAAATTTGTATGATTCCTAATACTAAAAAAATTTCACATGGTAATTAACCACCACTCAAACTCATTTTGCACGACGAATAACCACTAACCAACACCGTTTTTCCACGACAATCAACCACTAAACTATTGTAGTTCAGTGGTTGATGGTTGTGGAAAACAGTGTTGATCAGTTGTTGTTCACCGTAAAAAAAGTCGAAATGATGTCTTTGATAGCCCCTTAAAAAGTCTGGTATTAGGAAAAAAAAATAGTAAAACTGTATGGAAATTTTTAGCAATGGTATTCGTAAGCACTTTTTGAGGTGTCATTCGTGTCACACAAAATAAATACCTAGACATCATTTATTGGCTTTTAATGGCGCTCTACTGGCAATCCAGCAATTGGGCACATAAAACATGTTATTGCTAAAGCTAAAAAGGAAGAAATTACCAACAATATAAGTTATGAATTGCATAATATACTATTTTTTACTGGTGTGGTCAGTATTTGATTACTAGATTAAGAATAAACTACCAACAACAAATGTTACAACATTGTAAGGTAGTGTTTGCAGTTAATTTTTAGCCCGTTACCATTAGTGACGCGTCCGACGCCCCAACATTACTTTCTCCTTCCCTCACCTCATTTGCCAAACGTTGGGAAGAGATACGATGGTGTCTGATGCGTGACGCCAATGTATTAATGGTCCAACGTCCCTTTACCTCCTCGTCCTCTTTCCCTATAAACCTATCTCATACTCCTTTGCCTTCTACACACCATATTCATATTTCTTCTATTCTCTAATTTAATATTTAATCCAATCTAAACAATGTCTAATTCGAAAATAGATTCTGATTACGAAGATGCATAAGATTTGATCATTATATCAGAATATCTATGTAGAAGGAGCCTTATCACTCGAATGCACATGTCATAATATACCGGTTTAATATGGATGGAATACATATTAAATGGGCATCAAAAACATTGTCAACGAAATTATTGAATGAAAAGGTTTTGTTTTCTCTCGTTATGTGATAGGCTGCGAAATTATAGTCTGACAATGGAAGGAATTAGTATCAGAGAAACAGTTGTCATATCCATATACAACATAGCTGCAGCACTCGCAAATCGACAAATAAGCGAAAGATTTCAAAGGTCAAGTAGCACAATTTCAGTCTGTCTTCATATTGTTTTAGATGTTGTACAATTACTGGCTACAGATACTGTCAAGCTAGATGATCCTCAATTTAATACCATCCCAGATCATATTAGAACTTCAAACCGGTACTACCTATGTTTTAGAAACTATGTTGGTGATATAGAGTTACACACGTAATAGAGACACTTACCTGTAGATCGAGTTGTTCCATATATAGGACGAAAATGTTATGCTACACATAATATCTTAGCAGCATACTAATTTGACTTACAGTTTGCTTATGTTATGATTGGTTGGGAAGGTGCTGCGCATGGTAGTAGAATTTTTAACTTAGTTATATATGATAGAAACTCTAACTTCCCCCATCCACCACCTGGATGGTATTATTTAGTTGATTCGAGATATCCACTTCAGCCTGATTATTACCACCTTATCATAATATTAGATATCATATTCTTCATTTTCGTGAAATCGCAAATCAAACAAAGTCAATCAATGAAAATTTTAATTTCTATCATTTAAGTTTATGTATGGCAATTAAAAAACCATTTGAAATATGAAAGAAAAGTTTGTCATTTTGAAGAATATGCTAACATACTCATTTGAAACTCAAGTAAAAGTTGTCATATTTACAATGGCTTTACACAATTTCATATGAAAATACAATAGTGGTGATCTTGATTTTATGGCTTATGATGACGATCCCGATCTTATTCTAGAGGAATGCCAAAACGAATATTATAGCATGAGAACTTGAGATAGCATAAGAGTTGAAATTGTTGCAACAGGGCTGCATTGAAACACTGTAGATTTTATATGTACTGTCTACTATCGTATTATTAATTCCCATTTATTAAGCCTTTCTACTGTTTTTACATTTTAATTAAACACATATTACACATCAAAACAAATAACTAGTTAACTACAGATCGATTAAATTAAAAATCACAACTTAAATACCCCGCTTAAATACCTCGTTCGTAGCCTCAAATGCATACCACATTCACTCAAATGGTCCACTTAAATACCCCATTCATGTTTGTTCCAGACCCTAGTTATACCACAAACAGAAAGGGTATACAATGTGACTCCCTGGTTCTTTCTAGAACAATGCTATGAAGGTAAGATGGTCATATCAAATTTTGAGCTAAGAATGAGTAAATAAGTAATGCATATATATGCTTTATTTTGAGATACAAATAAAGGATATCTCCTTTTATAAGATAATATTTTTCAAATAGTTGGATGGCATGGCATGGCTTATTTAGATGTGAAATAGAATTAAGATGCTCTTATTAAAATTAAGGATAGGAAAAAGTAATATATGTGTACTTCTTTTGGGACATCAACCCAGGGGAGGATGTGCACTATAGTGAGCTGGTGCTACTGCCCTACCTGAGATTACAACTTCCTTTTACAGTAAACCTGTATTTTTACTTAAGCCTTATCTAAAATTTATGATTTTCCCTATGTGAAAATAGCATAGCTCAATCTTAGCCCATCCTAACTTATGTATAAATAATAAATCTGATCTTCTCATTACCATCGTACTTCGAACACTCATATTCTGATTTATAGCGATGACCATCGTTCAAAGACCGGTACATATCAACAAAAAGTTGTACACACACACACACAGATATATATAGACACACACACATACAGACACACCTCGGATTATATGCTGGCTCCGCCTCTGCATCAACCAAAGGATACTTCTCTTTATAAGATATAAAAATGGTAAAGTGATTACTTATACAAGACACTGGGCGCATCAAATAAATAGAAAATAAAATAACATTTATGCATGATGTAGCTTTTGTTTAGATGCAAAACAAAATCTAACATGACATGGCACACCTATAGGATAACTAGCTTTAATGATGCTTTCATATTATCTAACTTCAGAGGTAAAAATATTTAATTGACATAGAAAGAATTGTATTTAGGACAACCATGTGGTGCGTATTTTGAATGAAAAAGCATAGGTTGGTTCGAACACCTACATACAGATGAACAAACCATGTCTACACATCTGCAAGTTAGCAATAATAATACATAAAAAGGTGATTAATGATATACTCTTGAGCAAATTATTACCATATTATTTGGATTATACCATACAAACAAAGGACATAATAGATTAGGCCTTTCTAGAATTTTAGTGGTCTCATCAAAATTTGGAACACAAATAAGTAGTCCATACATACGTTTTCTTTTGAGATACAAGTCTAAGGATATTTCCTTTTATAAGACATAATAGCGTAAAAATAGTTGCATGGCATGTAACATAATTGAGATGGTCTGATTAAAACTAAGTGTAGGAAAAATAATGTACGTATACTTCTTTTGGGGACACTAATCAAAGGATCTTATTTTCATAACATATAAAAATAGTTACTTGTATAAGGCATTGAGTATCAAGTAAATTAAAAATAAAATATCAAATACGCCACAGGCTTTTTTGGATGTAAAACAAAAACCAACATACTATTGTGCACATAGGATAGCATTCAACTCCATTGATGATTTTATGTTATCTAACCAATACTTAAAGGAGAAAAGGTGACTTAGCAAGTAATGCATTTACAACTACCCTTAGGTACATTTGGAATGAAAAAGATATATTAAAGTTTAAACACCGAGATAACGAATAACCTATGTTGATGTGCTTTGAATATACAAGTCTGCAAGGTTATCAAAATGGGATTCAAATCATAAATCGTAAAGTTTAAATTTTAAATCGAAACGGAATTTAAATCGTAAATAGTAGATTTAAAATATTCATGTTTCTAAGGTTCGTATGCTCTTTTAAATTGATTTTTTTTGAGAAAAAAAGATGGGATAAATCCCTGCCTATAAATGTCATAACTACCACAAACATTTATATACAGTTAATAGTAGCATACATACATCATTTTCCATCAATAATAGACACCCAAACTAACACCAACAAAAAGATACAACAGAAAGTGACATCAAAACAAATAGCGAGTTTTTAAATTGATTTTGATGTTTGAATTTCTACATCAAAGCCTAAAACTCAACTTTTTCTTTCGTTCCATTTTTATTTTGTTTAGGAAAACTTAGAATTGAAGTTGTAGACTCAAATAAGTATATTGAATATATCAATATATATTGAATGAATTTTCTCTACTGTGGTTTTAACTAATTTGAATCGGAATCTAAATCGAATTGTAAAGGGAGAAACTCAATCTGAAATGAGATTTGAATCGTAGGATTTTTAACAACAATGCAAGTCTGTAAGTAAATGATGATAACATAGAAAGAAATAGTTGATGGATATAGTATAGGCAACTTGAGCAACTTAAGGAGAAGAAGAACTTCATAATTGTAGATACATCAGTGTACTAAATTGTATTATTTTTGTACATTATTTTTGTTTTAAGTAATAAGATCACTAACTTTTCCAAAAAAAGAATAAATACATGGATATTACTTATTAGCTTTTTGAAGTGCTATGTTGGCAGTCCAACCTATTGGCATACCATATACGACATTATTAAAGAAGAAAAACAATGATATAAGCTACAGATTGCTTAAATTTCTACTTTTCATTGGTAGAGATAGTATTGTATTATTAGTTTAAGAAAGGAGAAAATGAACCATGGATGTACTAGTACGTGACCAAATCTTCCAATGACCAGACTAACACTACCGTGTTGATTGCAATCTGCACTGTATCTTAAAAAAATGAATGACTCAAGGGTGTGTTTTATGTCACTCGTGTAGTACAAACCCTACACTTTTCTCTCAATAATTGATGCATAACCATCCAACTAGCCTTGGAGGTTAATTTTTAATTTTGCTAGTGTAAGTGTAAAATTATTCCATCCATGGTTAGCATTTAACTTATTAAAACTAACGTATTATTAGAAGAAACTTTTTTTCTAAAATACAATAGGAATACAGATAATATTATTCAATTATTTTAGTATAAAATGGTTAGATATTTTTATACATTTTAACGTCAATGACCACTAGCTCAACTGGAATGGCGCTGTAGATTGAGATCTTAAAGGTGACAACAAAATGGGTGCTAAGCTTAACAAAAGTATCACTCCTATTAATCCAAAAAAATTATGAAACATTTTAAAAGCAAACAAAAGAAACATATAAGAACAATTGTAAAATAGTTTCCATAGCAGACACTTTCCAACAAAGTAAATAATAATAAAATACTAATTTTGTAATATTATTTTCTTGTATTATGCTACTTTCTATAGAAGTCGGTGTCATCCCAAGGATCTAACCAAAAAATAATATACAACAACTTAGTTGTTAATAAAATAAAATGGATATAGTTCTTATATTATATAATTATTAATAGAAATAATAAGTGCATATGCACTTGTTAGTAATCATGAAACATTTTTTTCTTTTTGAAAATGTACTAAAAAGGCCTAAGGCCTAAAAGTTAACGGGTGAAACCCGAGACAACATATTACATCTCATTACTTTAACCCTAAATGAACTAGGGTATCATATGCGCCTCCACTCGGAAACACATAAAAAGCCAAATAATGGCAGAACATCAACCACCGCGATAGAAAATGATGAGAATTGATTTCAGGGAGGCTTCCACTCCTTTATTTCTTTTGTGTGAAGTCTAGAAAGCTCAGGAGCGAGACTAAAATGGCTATGTCTTGTTGTTTTAGTTTGTTGTACTTTCTTATGAATTTATATGTTAACTGAAGTAAAAACTAGTTTTCATAACATAATATAGCACAAAGATTGTAGTTGATTGGTAATGGTCATGAGACCATCAAACATGGTTAAACTACATTTCAAAAATTGAATATATAATAGTTCAAATATAAAATTACTGTTCTTGAAGAAACTAAAAAAGATAATTGTTGAATATGCGATTATATGATTTTTGTTTGATGATTATAAACATATATATATATTCATGTAAATGTATTTGTTAATGTACTATTTTATTTTTCACAGATTAAATAAATATTTGCTGAATAAAATTAATTAACACAGAATTTGAATTCAAACATAATTTTTATTCAAATAAATATTTATTACAATTTTGAATAGTACAAATTCAAGCTCTCACTATATATATACACAATTTCAATCACAACACAATTTTGATAACATCACAAATTCATATTTACATTAGCACCTCACTACATAACACTCAAACTCGTATTTTATCTTCAACTTCATTCCAGTTAGAATCCAGCATCTGAGCAATCTGCAAAAATATTCACTAACGCAGTAAAATTGAAAAATAAATAATTTTGCAATATAAAATAAAATATGGATTTTGAAAATATTATTTGCCTCGGTTATTTGGGTTGTTCGTCATCATTTACATTTGAATTCATCACACGAACAATGTGACATGCACAGTGTATCACTGTACATGCCACAAGGCCGTGCACACCGATATACACTTGATAATGTTACAGGGACATGTGAGCACAAGGTCAAACCCAAAATAAAAGGACGGGTTCAACTCAGGTGCAATATAAATAAAATTTCGAAACGAGCACAAGGTGAAACCCGAGCGTTTAAGCTGGATTCAACTCAATGTACAAATCATAATACAACATTGCCGCATTCAAGTCATAGAAACAAATAACAATAAAGCCAGCTCAAAGAATCATATGTGCATGAATTAGGCCAGAGAGTAGTTCAAGTGCATGAACACAGTGAAATGCACAAAGGCATAGCAAATGCGCCAAACCAAAAACCACTGACCATACAGCACTACCAAATGATACAAGATGAACCAGACAAGAAATGACAACAGTGCAAACAAATAGCATAAGCAAATGACACAGTCATTTCAAACATGCTCAAAGCTAACAACAAATGACTCAGGATTGATGCTAACAAATGTACACAAATGCAATGCTCAAAAACACAGTACACATATGACACAAAACTGCAAAAAAGTCTTGAATTCAGACTCAATGGAACAACAGTGCTACACTGCAGATGCAAGTAGACTCGAGTCTCAGTGCAGCTTGAATTGAAAGGTATACAACAAGACTCGAACTCAAAACAGTGCACATAAACCATAGAACAAGCTACATGAATACTACTTGAAGTGTACACAATGAACCAACAGACCAGTAGACCAAAAGGAAATACAACAGAGCAATTAACACTTTTACTGAAGTACACAAGTGCAACAGGTCAAAGATGTGTACCAAATGCTAACGTGAAAATCTGACGCTAACACCTCGGTGTGTGTAGAAACGATGTGAGAGCACCACCCGTGAATACGGGAATCAAGAAATAACAGTAAGTAACAGAAAATGCAGTAAATGAGCACAGTGTTTATAGTGGTTCGGCTTATGATCAAGCCTACGTCCACTTCAATCCTTTTTATTGCTGATCGGATTACAACTTGTTACAATCTCCTTCAATTACATTCCAATTCAATTCAAAAAGAAACAAGTAGCTAGGGAAAACTTCGATGTGACAGAGTTCTTCGAATTCATGATTGATGAGTTGAATTCCTGTGCGAAGTTGATCTAAGCGTCTTGCGTGTGCTTGAAGTGATGGAGTGTAGATTGCTTTGAAGATAGTGAAGTTTCAATGCCTTGAAGAAAAATGATCCAAAGGTCCCCCGAATGTTGGAGGTGGTAGTGTATTTATAGGCGTGATTCTGGCAGCGGTTTTCGCCCAAGTCATGAGTCGTGCCCGACTCAGGGAAAGTCGTAGGTCGCGCTCGACTTAAGGGTCAAGAGCTAGCAAGCAGTGAAGTAGGTGAAGCGGTTCTGAGTTGTTCACCTGGATATAAGCCTTAACTCGTTTGCGAGTCAAAGGTCACGAGACAAGGCAACATTAAATTTATGTTTTGTAGTTTCAGGTCGTGAACGACTCATCCTAGGTCGTAGATCAGTCACGACTTAAATGCAGTTGCTTGCGCTTTTTTCTATCTTGAGTCACTAGGTCGTAGATCCTTAATTCGTTGAGTCGTTGGAGGTCTTGAGTCGGTTTGCTTCTTTAAGTCGTAAATCTTCTTGAGTCGTAGACCCACTGAGTCGTTAGGAGCCTCAAGTTGATGAGTCGTGGATAGCTCTGAGTCGTTCACTCACTTCTTTCCTTGGCCATGCCATCTCTTGAACCGTTGAGTCGTAGCCTTCTCTAAGTCGTAAGTCGCCTGGTCTCTCGGCCCACTAAGTCGCACAACTTTTAAGTCGTGGATCACAACGGGGTTAACATTTTCCCCTCGAAGTACGCGCCTACGTCGTAGGTCGTGTGCTTCGACTCATCTTAACTCGTGTGCCGATTCATGCTCCACCGTTCAAAGCTATAAAAGGTTTGACCCATTCTCCTTACTTCCTTCTTCTTGTTGTTGCAACGATCTCTTCCGCCATTATCAAGCTTCGAGCCTTCAAAAACAAATTCAACCAGTTTATCCTACCGTTGATTCAGTCTTCATCATCGCATCGTGTAAGTAAGTCTGCAGTTCGTTTGATTCCGCGATTGCCATTAACTTGCAAATCTGGACTCCCCATTGTCAACTTTAATTCAGTTCCTTATACCGCGCTTCACCACGATTGTAGCTATGATCGATTGCTGGCAAGCTCGAGGAAGTTTGATTAGGTTTTGGATAATTCGCGAGGAGAAGATAATGGGTTTCGATATCTTTTAGGCTATTAGAGGTTTAGAGAAGACGAGATAATAGTCAGCGGGTTCATGGGTTTAGGAGTGAGACGGTTTATGGGTTAGGAGTGAGACGGTTTATGGGTTTAGGAGTGGAGATACAGTCATTTGACTAGTTGTGGCATGAGTCTTAGGTTGTAACCGAGTTAGGTCGTATCTTTCTGACTCGAAATCTTGTCTCTCTTTTATGACTCACAACTCAAAGGACTACCGACTCAAGGTATCAACGACTCAAAAGTGAAGCGCCTGTCCCGCCTCGAAGTCCTTTAGGTCGTGGACGAGTCAACCAGAGAACTGACTTAGCTTATTCCCGTAAGGAAGATCCTTTAGGTCACGGACAAGTCAACCTGAGACGTTGCTGAGTCAACCTAAGTCGTCGCCGAGTCAGCACTTGTTATTTACAGCTTGGCATTTTGCACTTTTAACCCTTTTTGAACTTTGAACTGTTTAATCTTTGCACTGTTGCTTGAACTTTGAATTGTTAAACTTTGCTGCATTTTTTCACAGATCATTTTGACTTGCAAGCTAGCATTTGTTCAACACAACATTTGCAGAAAAATGGGACGAATATACTGCCATTGATTGCCCACATCAAATGACAGATTAGTTAATAACAATTAATCAACTTGAACAGATTGTGTGAACGAAGTGCTTTAAAACAACGAATTCAGGCAAAGTATCAAGGCAACATCGGAATAGTCAACTAAACTTTTCTGTTTGCATTAACACTGTACTTGAACTTCAAATTAACAAGTCCCGAAATTTGATAGCCAATCAATTGTTGACGAGCTTAACTCCAGTTATATTTACTTGTTTATTTTTATTAGTTCTGCACAACACTCCACACTTTTAGGAAACGTGCACCTTCAAATTTGAATATCCAATTGCTTATGTAGAATGGCCTCACATCAAGAAGAAGTAACAGAACAGATTGGAGAGGCTCTTCCAATAGCTGCTCCACTGGCTACTCCGTCGGAAAGAGTCTCAACTTCCTTAAACTACCGGACGTTTAGCTTATTGCGTGTCAGTTTGGCATCGCTGAAACGGATGCTATATTGCCTGGGCCAAATGATTTTGCTGATAGACCTCCCTGTGGTTTCGTCGCTGTCAACCGCCAAATGTGCTTATGTGTTGCTATTCCTCCCTTCAACGAGTTCCTTCAGCAATTTCTACTTCGATTGACTATCTCCCCGTTTCAACTGCACCCAATAGTTACGCCATTCTGATGGGGTTGTGTGTTTTATTCATGAGAACCCTGGGTCGGTTACCGAGCTTTGGAGAAATTTGTTACTTATGTTCCTTCACCAAGATTAAAGACCATCCCTCCATTGTCGTCATAAGGAGTGTTAGGAATCGCAAACTCGTGACTGACCTACCCGAAAGTGCTCATGGATTTTTAAATCAGTTTTTCTTCGTTCGCTGCCCCTCAGGGTTTTATGCCATCTGGAGAGTAGGAAGTAAGATTACCTGCTTCTATTTTCCATTCTCGAACTTTTCGAATTTTGAGTTGTTAATCGTTAATTTCACTCTTTCCTTTTTTTCAGCACTTCCTTCCCTATCCAGAGATCCAGGCCATAAGCAAGTTTTTGAGAGATTGAATGCTGTGGCCGCAGGAGAGAGGAGCATAAAGTTTTTGTTGAGGGATGAACTTTTGCATCAGTATGGGCTTTTGCACGCTTCTCGCTCTACACACCCTCATGAAATCCCAGACTCCCCAGCTAAAACTCCAGATGCCCCACCTCCTGCTAAAGAGCCTGTGCAGGGAGAAACTACCATTGAGGCCTCGCTAGTGAAACGTTCGACTCCAAAAGACGTTGCGGGGCCCTCCGATAAGCTTGCACTTGCCCCAATCATTGAAGAAGAGGAACCTCTTCTTCAAACCGGGGAGAACGTTGAGAAAGGAGTTGATGGAGAGAGCTCCGCTAAGCATGGCAGTGATGACATCTTCGAAGAATTGAGCGACATAATGATCACCTCTCAAGAGCTCTTCAAAGATGACCTCGTTGTTACCAAAGTTATATCTCCGACAGTTGAAGCAACTTCTGCCCTTAAACAAACCCCCTCATCCGGAGAATTGCCGCTAGCTATAAAACATGTTGTTACCCCTCGACTGACGAGCGGTTCGTAGTTCAGCGCGTGTAGTTTACACATCACACATGACTAGGATTCTTTGACATCTTACACACTTAGCTTTTCATACTTTCGAAAAATTCTAAAGTTGTGCTTTTTCCAATTTCAGGTTCTTCAATGAAGCGAGGCAGCTCGTATTATGATGACTTCCAGCGATACAGGAGACGCGGCCAGTATGACTATAAGCGCTATCTTCCTGTTCACAGAGAGACTGATGAAGAGAGGGCCGCTCGGAAGGCTCGGGAGAGACGTGCCCATGAAGAACGCTATGGAAGACCGGATGACCGATGCGATTCTTCCCACAAAGAGGGTGACTCCCACAAACGCAAATCTCACGATGATAGAGGGAAGAGTCACATAACTGATGACCCGAGTAAACGGGCTAAAGTCAGTGAGGAACCAATGCCTGCAACTTCGAAAAAGATTACTGCTCCTACTTCTTCTCAGTCTCCTGCCCCTTCCCGTACTGATATCCAGGTGATCATTAACAGGCCTTCTTACCAGGTTGGACCAGGTCCAGCCACTCTCCAAAGTCGATTTCCAAATTGGTGCTTAAAAGGAGTTCGCTTTGACCTTGATCTGGTTTCCATAGATAAAAATGCCATGTTACGGAACCTTGATGCCGTTAAAGCTGACACTGAGAGGATGTCAAATTGGCAAAAACTTGTTGATGAGCTTCAAAGGGTGAATCGGGCCAATCTCGAAGCTATGTTAAACATGGAGAATGACAAAACCGAATGGCAAAAGACCCTTGAGTAGCATGATGCGGAAATGAATAGCATTGCCGCCTACAACGAAAAACTTGAAGCGGAAGTGGAAAAGCTTAAAGAAGAACTTGTTACTTCTTCCGCTTCCTACTCTCAAAAAGAAAATGTGCTTCAACAACAAGTGCGGGATGCTCATGCTGCGCAAAGGGATGCCGAGGCCAAGGCTGATGGACTGGAGAGAATTGTAGCGGGCTGCCGTACTGACATTACTCAGTTGCAAGAGCAAACTAGCTTCCAGGTTGCGGAAATTGAAAAATTGAAAGCTCAACTATCTAAAGTCGAAAGGGAGAGAGATGAAGCGGTTGCTGGAAGAATTGCAGCTGAAGAAGCTCATGAAGCTACCAAAGCTAACATCGGCTCGACATTATTTGAATTCTATTTGCAAAGTGTGTTAGGGCGTGGCAGTCTTGCATTCCTGGGTCCCAAATATGAGGTTACCCTGGCTGAAGTATGGGAAGCCACGCTTGATATGTTTAAAGGCGCCGGGTACACGGAAGAGGAGCTAGAGGCGCACTATTTAGACTTCGAAGCTCGCGCAGCTCTTGCTAGAGGGAAGGAGCAACTTGCTAGATCGCGAGCTGAAATGATGGAGGAAGAGCATCAAGAAAGAGAAACAACTTTGACTGCCCCTGTCCCTCCTTCAACTTCAGTCGATGTTGACATTGCTGGTTCTAGCTCTCATACACCGATTCCTACTAAAGCTGATACCGGAGCCATAATTACACAAGCCGTAAATGAGCCACAAGAGAGTTCTGAAGCTCTAGACTATGAAATTGATGTGATACCACCAACTTCTCCAGGTAACCCTAATAATGCTCAGGGGGACAACTTGCTAGTTTCTTACGGATTTGACGAGCTTCTTGATTATTTCTTGAATCTCGACGAGCCATTGTCTCCTCTTTTTGCGGGAATTACCGACACTTTTAACTTTTCCTTTGTAGAGAAAGCGCCGAGCGTCATTCAAACTTCTTCACCTCCAGTTACTGTTCCTCTGCCTCCCCCAATCACTCCTACTCCTCATCTGGGATCACAGGAAGAAATAATAGGTGCCCTTTGGGGCTTGGATGACCCAGCTGCTTCGCAAGAGCAAAAGGATGAAGGACTTGAGGGAGGTGAGATATCTCCGGAGCGGACTCTTTCTGATGACATAACTTTGTCTAAACTTGTTACTCCAGGAAGTGAATCTTCTTCGAAGAGAAAAAAGAAGCGCGGAATATCAAAGAAGAGGAGGAAGAGCATCATTGCTACTGAAGAGGAACCGGAAGTTGAACTAGTTGTACCTCCCTCTCCTTCTTCCCTCATGCCTAAAGATCGATCCAAAAAGCTAACCATCCGGCCGGGTGAAGGGTCCAAAGGTGGCAAGAAGAAATGAAGATTCCAGTTTTTAGCTTTTTGTTTTTTGCACGTACTGGTCGGGGATTGTGCGGGTACCGGCCCCCGCTTTCTTTATTTCGAAACTTGTATCTGTAAGAAATTGTAACAGAACTGAATAAAATGATCCTTTATTTGCACAAACTTCTTGTTTGTATTTGAGAATGCATTTATTTTTTATTTTTGTACAAGTTTCTTTATATAACATTGCAGTGGGCTTATGGTATGTTGTTTGAGCATTACATTTGCCAATGTAGCTATACCATGTTTTGTTGCCCCCATACCATAAGCTCGTTGCAATACTTTCAATTTCGAGGGGACTTGTACTCTTTTCTCTTTTTGGAGAATACTTATTCCGTTCTTGGAGGAATACTATTCTACTTGAAATAGAGTTCTCCTCGTTTCGTATGAGTTCTCACGCCCTACCCTTCGGAAATATCACTTTTTTCTTTGCATATATATATATATATATATATACAAAGTGAATTCTCCTATGTAGTAGAGCGGGTATCTGAAGGGTGCTTTAACTTCTTTTTGAGGAAGAGAATTTTCCAGAATAGGTGGATCGTTCTTCCTTTGAGAGTTAAAGTGTGCCTTTGAAGATGGCTGCTTTTTTTTTTATGCCACAGTAAAGGGCTTTTTGATTTTTACTTCTTTGAAAAGTTGAACCTCTGAGGAGGGCTTTTTCACATTTCAACACTTGGAAGTTTTATTTCAATCTCGGTGAAACGTGTGCCTCCGAAGAGGTCTTTCTGCTTGCTTGTGCCTCGGGGAGGAGGTCTTTTCATTTCTGCCTCTGGGAAGAGGTTTTTATTTTTCCCTGTTCGCTGGGAAGCGAGACTCCGAAGAGGGCTTTCCACATTTCAACGCTTGGAAGTTTTATTTCAATCTCGGTGAAATGTGTGCCTCTGAGTAGGGTTACTTCCTGGAAGTTTGGAGTTTCTTTCTCTCGGTTGGACGGATTCACGGGAGTGTATCGACCGATCAATCCGCAACCTTGTATCGAGAAAGATCTCTCTTTTTTTGGTTTGGCCCGCTCGAGGTCTTTGATTTGGACTCTAAAGAGTAGCATTGGACTCTGAGGAGTAGCGTTGGACTCTAAAGAGTAGCATTGGACTCTGAAGAGTAGCGTTGGACTCTAAAGAGTAGCATTGGACTCTAAAGAGTAGCGTTGGACTCTAAAGAGTAGCATTGGACTCTGAAGAGTAGCGTTGGGTCTCCGAAGAGAAGCATTTGGACTCTGAAGAGTACTTTGGACTCTAAAGAGTAGCGTTGGGTCTCCGAAGAGAAGCATTTGGACTCTGAAGAGTACTTTGGACTCTAAAGAGTAGCGTTGGGTCTCCGAAGAGAAGCATTTGGACTCTGAAGAGTACTTTGGACCCTAAAGAGTAGCGTTGGGTCTCCGACGAGAAGCATTTGGACTCTGAAGAGTACTTTGGACTCTAAAGAGTAGCGTTGGTGCTTGTGTCTTTATACCCTGCGCTTCTTAGCAATCCCTCACAATAACTTCAAGTACATGTCCCCTTCTTTCATTTGTTCTTTGCTAGAGAAATGTGCCTTATTGCTGAGTGGATCCATGGGGCAGATGCAAGCTACTCCGCCAGATGTTCGTTTACACAAACGACCATGGTCGTTTAGCAAAGGCTCAGAATCTTCTTATCAGGAAGGTGTCCTCTTTGGTGGAGTCCTCAATCGTTTGCAAATTGCACTTCTTTCGAAATACTTGAATTCGGAGCATTTGTGACCTGTCACTTGTTTACTCCGTGATTTGTAGGGATCACTTCGCTTTGTGATGTGTTGGATGAGCAAGCTTTATTTTGGTAGCCTGCAATACTAAATTGATATTTTTAGTAATATTTGCATATCGAAATGATACAGGCATTTTAACGGCATTAAAGAATACAAGATTTATCATTGCCCATTACTGATTCACATCAAATTTACAGTGGTTAACAGCACAAGAATTATACATCCATTATCATTTTACAAAGTTAAGCAACGCTATTAAGTAAAATATGGGTGTAAATGAATGCTATTCCATGATTTTGTGATTCATATGTTAGTCAATGACCAGCTTCTCGGATTCCTGGTCTGTAGTTCTGTTGCCTGAGCTGGACCGATAAGCAGGACATGGTTGCCCCTGAGTGGACGAGGTTGGGTCAATTCCGTCTTTCTTCACATATTGTTGAAGTTTATTCTGTTTCAGCAATTCTTCAATCACACTCTTTAACTGGCGACATTGATCAGTATCGTGACCGGGTTGATTGTGAAATCGACAGAATTTCCCATTTTGCGCTGCACCTCTCCCCATCTCAGGTGGTTTAGGGTACTTGAAAACATCCTTTGTTGCCAAGAAGATCTTTTCCGGTGTATCAGTTAAGGGGGTGAAATCTGAAGGGTGAAAACGTCGAGGTTTTTTCTTATTCCCCTGCCTTTTTCCTTCATCACTCTCCCTTTTCTGGTTTCCAGATCCTTTCTTGTTAGAGATGACATCGTCATTCTTGATTTCGGCCACCACTGCTTTTACTGGCATTGAGAGGTTTTCCAGGTGTATGAATTCGTCGGCCTTTTTATAAAACTTCTCGAGTGAGTTTGGTTCCTTCATTTTGAGCCACATCCCGAATTCGCTTGATTTGTCGATGGCCCGCATTAAGTATGTTAGGATCATTCGGGGCTCCGCGTTGTCTACCTCGGCTAAGGCTATATTAAAACGGTTCAAAAAAGACTTGATGGGTTCTCCCGGTGCTTGTTCTAGACTGGACAGTGACATTATATCTTTTGCCTTTGACGCATACAATCTGAATTGTTCTTTAAACTTCCGGGTTAAATCGGAGAATTGATCTATAGATCGAACTGGTAGCTTGGTGAACCAAAGCAAAGCCACCCCTTCTAAATATACTGGAAAATATCGGCATTTAATCTCATCCGATGCTCGTGCCCCAGTCATATGCCAATCGTATCTGTATAGAAACTGGTTAGGGTCACTTGTCCCTCGATAGGCTGGGATGGTAGGAGGTACAAATTTCCTGGGAAATTCCGCCTTTAAAATCCTTTCAGTGAACGGAGTTTTGCTCGGAGCGAATCCCCAATCGTTTTCATCCTCATGCCTCCGCATACTTTCTTTCATGATTGAGCGAACCATCCCTGATAGATACTCCTCGTCGTTTTAAGACTTTGCCTGTAAGAAGTTAGCCGCCCTTTCGGAAGTTTGAAAGGTTGGCTGTGGCCTTGACCCTTCAGCTTGAGAAGGTGCCCTTGCAGCGGTGTTGTCTGGTCTTTGAGGAATATCTTTCTCTTGGGGGCCACGGGCATCTTCAGCATAGATTGCTTCATTATCCCGACGTTGGTGATTTGACTCAAGCAGGGCGTTTAACCTATCCATAATCAAGGCATTCTGGGCATTCTGAGCCTCTAAGTGTGCATTCTGAGCATTTAACTGTTGATTTAATCCCAAAACCACAGCGTCCAATTCCGCTCGCGTAACTCCCACAGTTGGAGTTGTCTGACTCAGAGGAGGAGAAGTGGCGGTGTTCTCTTGAACATCATCAGATCTGGCAAATCTACGTTTCCTTCCGGGAGCCATATTTTCTGTTAGACTTCTGGTCTTAACGGAGATTCTTTCCTCAAAGTTTGGTGAAGCAATGATGTAAATACCCTGAGTTCAATTCTCAGTGAAAGCAC
Organism: Allium cepa; assembly: GCA_030765085.1. NCBI lineage: Eukaryota > Viridiplantae > Streptophyta > Magnoliopsida > Asparagales > Amaryllidaceae > Allium > Allium cepa. The sequence goes on from CM060928.1 coordinate 964,980,992, forward strand.
CAAAAAATGTTAACGTGAAAATCTGACGCTAACACCTCGGTGTGTGTAGAAACGATGTGAAAGCACCACCCGTGAATACGGGAATCAAGAAATAACAGTAAGTAACAGAAAATGCAGTAAATGAGCACAGAGTTTATAGTGGTTCGGCTTATGATCAAGCCTACGTCCACTTCAATCCTTTTTATTGCTGATCGGATTACAACTTGTTACAATCTCCTTCAATTACATTCCAATTCAATTCAAAAAGAAACAAGTAGCTAGGGAAAACTTCGATGTGACAGAGTTCTTCAAATTCATGATTGAATGTATTGAATTCCTGTGCGAAGTTGATCTAAGCGTCTTGCGTGTGCTTGAAGTGATGGAGTGTAGATTGCTTTGAAGATAGTGAAGTTTCAATGCCTTGAAGAAAAATGATCCAAAGGTCCCCCGAACGTTGGAGGTGGTAGTGTATTTATAGGCGTGATTCTGGGCAGCGGTTTTCGCCCAAGTCATGAGTCGTGCCCGACTCAGGGAAAGTCGTAGGTCGCGCTCGACTTAAGGGTCAAGAGCTAGCAAGCAGTGAAGTAGGTGAAGCGGTTCTGAGTTGTTCACCTGGATATAAGCCTTAACTCGTTTGCGAGTCAAAGGTCACGAGACAAGGCAGCATTAAATTTATGTTTTGTAGTTTCAGGTCGTGAACGACTCATCCTAGGTCGTAGATCAGTCACGACTTAAATGCAGTTGCTTGCGCTTTTTTCTATCTTGAGTCACTAGGTCGTAGATCCTTAATTCGTTGAGTCGTTGGAGGTCTTGAGTCGGTTTGCTTCTTTAAGTCGTAAATCTTCTTGAGTCGTAGACCCACTGAGTCGTTAGGAGCCTCAAGTTGATGAGTCGTGGATAGCTCTGAGTCGTTCACTCACTTCTTTCCTTGGCCATGCCATCTCTTGAACCGTTGAGTCGTAGCCTTCTCTAAGTCGTAAGTCGCCTGGTCTCTCGGCCCACTAAGTCGCACAACTTTTAAGTCGTGGATCACAACGGGGTTAACACCAAACAAATGCATCAATCAAAGACCAAGACTCAATCTGCACAAATATGCAAACGAACCAATGAATGACCAAGTGCACCAGATACATGCAAGCAATCAAGATGATAATATCACTTCAAATGAAAACATATGTGCTAGTGAAACATGTGCAGCCCAATGAATAGAGGCAACAAAGGTCAGGGAACATGGCAACATCAAGTGATGCAACATCACATAATCAAAGTAATCAAGTCAATTCATGATATCAGATGAACACATGCTTAATGCAAACAAAAAAAGTACAGTGCAACTCAATGATGCAACATTTTTAATATGTACCAATATGTTATGCAGTGAAGCCAAAGCAAACAGTGAAATCAATATGGAACAAATTCTTACAGGCAATAGCAAATCGATATTATCAAGGCCAAGGTCAATGCAAAGCAAAACCGAAGTCACAGTAAAACACCACAGTCATCTCAAACGAACAAGTCAAATTCGAAACCGTGGTAGAAAAGGCAATTGATCGAGTTAAACATCAAAGCCGTGGGACGCAAGTGTCATAATATACGAATTTGAAAAACTCAGGAATAATCACGAGCATCCAAGCAACATCAATCGGCCAAAACAAATTCAAACATATTTTGTACGAACGAAACTCAAGGGTTACAAACCTTAGGTAAACAATCGTCATCGGCAATTTCAAAACCATCGAGTTTAAGTAAGCATCAAACCAGCAAAGCAAAAGGAGAAAAGTACATACCGAAATCATAAACGAACTCGATCAATTTCAAAGAGCCGTGAGAGATTCAGAGAAACAAGCGACCGACAAGGCAAAAGACGTGATAAATCTTCCATTCGATCGAGCATCCAAGGTCGGCATCGTTGAAATTTAAAAGCCCTAATTTAGATCGAACAAAGGAAACAACAGAGCCGCCATTATCAAAAAGAATTGGGCCGAAGAAATAAAAGGAGACGGTCGAGATAAATTACAAAAGGGGCCAGCCTTATTCTTCTTTTTATAAAAGGGATTTTTATTTTAAATTAGGGTTATTTTAATTTAAATTGTTTTTAATTTGTAATTCATTTTTAAACCGTTTAAATTTCTAGTCGTGTGACTAGGGGACAAACTACGTGGCGTAGTTTGAGAATTCGCAACTCAGTGGCTGAGTTGTGGCAGGGTTTTGAGCGTAGAGTTAGGTTTAGTCGATGGCGGGTATCGCGAGTTTACGTGTGTAAGCGCCTGACTATCTAATTTCTAGTAGAAACCTTGGGGGCAGCATGTAGGCAGGGTTTTGCCGAAGCTGGGTAAATTTTGTGTCGTTCTATTTCTGCATTTTATTATTCTGCTATTTTTCTATGCTGCTACTATTCTGTGATCTATATTGAAATTAATAATAAGCTTCCACAATTATTTTTTATAATTAACACTATCACCCTATTCACCCCCTCTCTAGGGTAAAATCGATCCTATAAGTGGTATCAGAGCTAGGAATAGAAGTCAACTCTTGTTTTAAAAAATTCGTTTTAAAAAAAATATATATCAGTTTTTGTTTTAAAAATTTGAATTTTTAAAATGGCTTCTTTTAATAATACTTTTGCTGAGGGTCAGTCCATAGTTAGACCACCAATGTTCAATGGTGAATATGCTTACCGGAAAAATAGGATGGAAATCTTTCTGAAAACCATTGACGCTTGGAATATTGTTGAGACAGGTTATAGAACACCGACTATAACTGTAGATAATCAGGAAGTAGATAAACCAAAGGAACAATGGACAGAACTAGAAAATAAATTACAAAATACTAATGCTAAAGCTATGAATTCTATTATCTGTTCATTGGATCAGTTTGAATTTAATCGTGTCTCACATTGTCTAATTGTGCAGGAAATATGGCACACACTAGAAGTGACTCACGAAGGAACATCTCAAGTCAAAGAATCTCGCCTTGCCATGCTAAGCAGCGAATACGAGAACTTCACACGAAGGAAGAAAATGTCAAATAGATGCATGGACGACTTTCCAATATCATATACAAATTAAAAGCTCTTGGAAAATCATATACAGAGTTGGAGATAGTCCGAAAAATCCTTAGAGTCCTTCCACGAAGTTTTGAAGCCAAAGTGACTGCCATTCAAGAATCAAAAGATTTGAAACAAATGAAAGTTGAAGAACTCATCGAAAATCTCACCACTTATGAGCTAGAAATGAAATTCAAGGAAGAGCATGAAGGAGGAGATACTCGAAAGAAATCAATAGCTCTCAAAGGAACAACTGAAAGTGATGACGATGACGATGATGATGCAACAGCAGAATTAGAGCTATTAATAAAGAAATTCAAAAAGTGGAATTACAAATATGGAAATTCAGCTCGAATTCAAAAAGCGAAAAGCAGAATAGCCAAAGCACTAGACTACTCCGAAGAACAGAAGATCATCTGTCACAAGTGCAACCAACCCAGACACATCAAGCCCAATTGTCCTCACAATCAACGCGACTTTAAAAAGAAATCAAAAAGGAAAAGTTTTGCAGCCACGTGGAATACAAGTGACGAAGATAATCAAAGTTCTAGCAGTGAGAGTGAGAAAGCAGATATGTGCCTTCATGGAAATATAACCGATAGCGACGATGACGAACCAAGCGATGTATCAAAACTTACTCACTCTGAATTACTTATTTATTTCCATGAAGTAAATGGCTGTTTTGAACGACTTAGGGAAAAATACGCTAAACTTAAATCATAAAAAGACACTTTGATAGAATTAAATGAACAACTTGACCAATTAGTTGAAAACATCAAAGAAGGATCCCTAAGTGTGATAAATGTCCAACATTCGAAGATGAAATTAAAAAAATCAAAAATCAATATAAAATCACTTGAAAATGAAATTCTGATTTTAAAAGAGAATGAAAATACTAGAAGAGGGAATTCTATTAAAAAGTACATACAATTATTAAACGAAAATGAGTCTCTCAAAACACAAGTCCAATAATTGTCAACGACTTTAGATAAATTTTCAAATAATGAAAAATCGTTGAATATGCTATTAGGAAAGCAAACTGTTAATACGGTTAGACAAGGACTTGGATATAATAAAATGAAAATTGTTGAAAGCAATATTAATCAAGTCAACTCTATGTGCACAATTTGTAGAAAATATGGACACAATTACAATAATTGTTGGTATAGACCCAAACATGTGAAAACTATACCGATTTGGGTTCCAAAAGGCACAAATATAAAAACTCTCAAAGTTAAACAAGTTTGGGTGCCGAAGGGAACAATTATAAATAGTTTTGGGTCTTCACAAAATTGTTTTTCAAAATTTTATGCCACTAACAACCATGGACCTATAAAAACAAATAGGTCGCATAAATCTTTTCCCGTGTAGGTGTGGTGGCAGGCTAAGGAACAACAATAGTGCTACTTGGATTCTGGCTGTTCCAAGAGTACACCGAGGGACAAAGCAAAGTTCCTTAGCCTAGTACAAAGGTGACAGAACCACAATGAGCAACAACGAAAAATATCGTAAAAGTAAAACAGGTAATGGTATATTTATTTGAATAATATATTAAATGTGATAATCTGCACCACATTCTGAATTAAAATCTGCCAATATTGAGACGATGAAAAGATGATGATTTAGATTCTGACTTATTCAAAATAGTTGGCCAATTATATTCTTATTCCAAAAACACTACAAAAATCTCCAGATTCTTTGAATTACTTCATATATATCATTTGGATTAATAATAGTATTTTTTGTTGGATGTTAATACAATTGGTTATAACACGGCTAACTCAATATTCACGGTTTTCTGATTATTTACACGGCTTCATTTCAAATTCAAGAGAATGTCATTTAAATTGCTGTTAAAATTGAGTTTAAAATTTTTGGTGCACACTTCATGGTTTGGTCGATCAAATTCAATTAATGATGATTTTGAGTGAAAGAGAAATTCAGATACAGATTACACTGGTAATCTAGTTGATAGAAAAATTACTAGTTGAACGTGATTTTTTGTTGAGACATTTAGTAACTGCATCGTTTTTCAAAGAAAATATCTGCATATTTTTCATTTCAAATAATTTTCAAATAGCAGAAAATTTTCTTATAAAACCCCCTCGAGAAAATCATTTTTGACCATATTTTCAGATCAGTCATTTTGAAAAATTGATTTCATAATCATTTTTGAATTTGATTTTAAATGACTATTTTGACTAATCTGACTCCCTAATAACTATCGAAAAGATAAATAGTGATTGAATAAGTGATGAGTGTTGATATTTATCATATATTATGACTCGAGACGGTATAATTAGTAAATTTCTTTAGAAATTTAAACAAGAGTTATAAAAAAATTTGTTGGTAAAAATTCGATGACCATCTCTATCTCTACCATATTTCTAATGACCATCACGCATCAAAATTCTATATAGTTTGTCGATATGTGGTACTTTAAACATGAATCGTTCGTTTTTCATTTTTTCATTTTTTTTAAAATAACAAAAAAAATTATATAGTAAAAAATAAAAAATAAAAAAAAAATACCAAAGTATTCACTCTCATTTAAAAGTCCTCATGGTTACGCATGGGTGAATTACTTGGAATTTGTTATGTGCTTCCATGCTCATTTAAAAGTCCTCACGGTTATGCATGTATGGAACGCATATCAAAAGTTGATTTTTAAAATAAATAAGTTGATTCTAATCCCATTTAAAAGTCCTCACGGTTATGCGTGGTTAGAAGAGACTTGAATTTTTTTTAAATAAAATTGGAATACTACTAATCTCATTTAAAAGTCCTAACGGTCATGCATGGTTAGTAGATATTCAAAGTCCTGATATAAATATGCTACAAATAGACACAATTGTATGGTTTTATATGATGACATAATTCCCATCATTCTAAAAGTGGAATATGCGCCTAACAAAATATTTATCATTTTTGTTTAATTTTTTATTAAAATTTAATATTTATATTCAATTGAGTTTTAATGTTGGATTAATATTGATCACTTTATCTCTATTTTTTCTAACACTATTATTCTTTTGCTGATAACAAAAGGGGGAAAGAAAAGTTAAGATTTTGTTAAATAAAATCAAGCAAAGGTCAAATATTTTCCATTTGTATCTAGGCTCATTTGCATATTTTTATTTGTATGCATATATGTAGGGGAGCATTGTGTAGAGAGGAATCATTTAAATATGGGGAGCAATTAGAGCATATCAATGATCAAATACATTTAACATATTCAAAAATCTTAAATATATGTTTGTTATCATCAAAAGGGGGAGATTATTGAATATGCGATTATATGATTTTTGTTTGATGATAATAAACATATATATATATATATTCGTGTAAATGTATTTGTTAATGTACTATTTTATTTTTCACAGATTAAATAAATATTTGCTGAATAAAATTAATTAACACAGAATTTGAATTCAAACAGAATTTTTATTCAAACAAATATTTATTACAATTTTGAATAGTACAAATTCAAGCTCTCACTATATATATATATACACAATTTCAATCACAATACAATTTTGATTACATCACAAATTCATATTTACATTAGCACCTCACTACATAACACTCAAACTCGTATTTTATCTTCAACTTCATTCCAGTTAGAATCCAGCATCTGAGCAATCTGCAAAAATATTCACTAACGCAGTAAAATTGAAAAAGAAATATTTTTGCAATATAAAATAAAATATGGATTTTGAAAATATTATTTGCCTCAGTTATTTGGGTTGTTCGTCATCATTTACATTTGAATTCATCACACACGAACAATGTGACATGCACAGTGTATCACTATACATGCCACAAGGCCGTGCACACCGATATACACTTGATAATGTTACAGGGACAGGTGAGCATAAGGTCAAACCCAAAATAAATGGACGGGTTCAACTCAGGTGCAATATAAATAAAATCTCGACACGAGCACAAGGTCAAACCCGAGCGTTTAAGCTGGATTCAACTCAATGTACAAATCATAATACAACAGTGCCGCATTCAAGTCATAGAAACAAATAACAATAAAGCTAGCTCAAAGAATCATATGTGCATGAGTTAGGCCAGAGAGTAGTTCAAGTGCATGAACACAGTGAAATGCACAAAGGCATAGCTACTGCGCCAAACCAAAAACCACTGACCATACAGCACTACCAAATGATACAAGATGAACTAGACAAGAAATGACAACAGTGCAAACAAATAGCATAAGCAAATGACACAGTCATTTCAAACATGCTCAAAGCTAACAACAAATGACTCGGGATTGATGCTAACAAATGTACACAAATGCAATGCTCAAAGACACAGTACACATATGACACAAGACTGCAAACAAGTCTTGAAATCAGACTCAATGGGACAACAGTGCTACACTGCAGATGCAAGCAGACTCGAGTCTCAGTGCAGCTTGAATTAAAAGGTATACAACAAGACTCGAACTCAAAACAGTGCACATAAACCAGAGAACAAGCTACATGAAGACTACTTGAAGTGGACAAATGAACCAACAGACCAGTAGACCAAAAGGAAATACAAAAGAGCAATTAACACTTTTACTGAAGTACACAAGTGCAACAGGTCAAGGATGTGTACCAAACAAATGCATCAATCAAAGACCAAGACTCAATCTGCACAAATATGCAAATGGACCAATGAATGACCAAGTGCACCAGATACATGCAAGCAATCAAGATGATAATATCACTTCAAATGAAAACATATGTGCTAGTGAAACATGTGCAGCCCCATGAACAGAGGCAACAAAGGTCAGGGAACATGGCAACATCAAGTGATGCAACATCACATAATCAAAGTAATCAAGTCAATTCATGATATCAGATGAACACATGCTTAATGCAAACAACAAAAGTACAGTGCAACTCAATGATGCAACATTTTTAATATGTACCAATATGCTATGCAGTGAAGCCAAAGCAAACAGTGAAATCAATATGGAACAAATTCTTACAGGCAATAGCAAATCGATTTTATCAAGGCCAAGGTCAATGCAAAGCAAAACCGAAGTCACAGTAAAACACCACAGTCATCTCAAACGAACAAGTCAAATTCGAAACCGTGGTAGCAAAGGCAATTAATCGAGTTAAACATCAAAGTCGTGGGACGCAAGTGTCATAATATACGAATTTGAAAAAGTCAGGAATAATCACGAGCATCCAAGCAACATCAATCGACCAAAACAAATTCAAACATATTTTGTACGAACGAAACTCAAGGGTTACAAACCCTATATAAACAATCGTCATCGGCAATTTCAAAACCATCGAGTTCAAGTAAGCATCAAACCAACAAAGCAAAAGGAGAAAAGTACATACCAAAATCATAAACGAACTCGATCAATTTCAAAGAGCCGTGAGCAATTTAGAGAAACAAGCGATCGACAAGGCAAAAGACGTGATAAATCTTCCATTCGATCAAGCATCCAAAGTAGGCATCGTTGAAATTTAAAAGCCCTAATCTAGATCGAACAAAGGAAACAACAGAGCTGCCATTATCAAAAAGAATTGGGCCGAAGAAATAAAAGGAGACGGTCGAGATAAACTACAAAAGGGGTCGGCCTTATTCTTCTTTTTATAAAAGGGATTTTTATTTTAAATTAGGGTTATTTTAATTTAAATTGTCTTTAATTTGTAATTCATTTTTAAACCGTTTAAATTTCTAGTCATGTGACTAGGGGACAAACTACGTGGTGTAGTTTGAGAATTCGCAACTCAGTGGCTGAGTTGTGGCAGGGTTTTGAGCGTAGAGTTAGGTTTAGTCGATGGCGGGTGTCACGAGTTTACGTGTGTAAGCGTTTGACTATCTAATTTCTAGTAGAAACCTTGGGGGCAGCACGTAGGTAGGGTTTTGCCGAAGCTGGGTAAATTCTGTGTCGTTCTATTTCTGCATTTTATTATTCTGCTATTTTTCTATGCTGCTACTATTCTGTGATCTGTGTTGAAATTAATAATAAGCTTCCGCAATTAATTTTTATAATTAACACTATCACCCTATTCACCCCCCTCTAGGATGAAATCGATCCTACAATAATGATATATAGTTAAGAATTTGGGATAGCTATTCTTCCAATTTTTTTTAAAGAACTTTACACTAATATTCTAGTAAGAATAAAATGTTACATTTTTTGACTAGTAACAATATACATTTAGGCTCCGCTTGGGAGTTTTCTACCGGTTTTGGATAGCATTTTCAGGTATTATTATAACCCTTGCTTGTAAGATTTTTTCACACCAGTTGTAGTTGGTTATAAAACCAGTGTAGTGTAGTTTTGATGGCAGTTCTCAACCCATCAAATTAAGGTGTATTGAAGTGTTATAACTTTTTTTTCACTACACATGTACTAGTTATATTGCAGAATTAATCTTCACAAAACTAGAGAATAAATATAAGGATATATATATAATATTACTTTAGTGAAAAACTCTCAAAACCGGTGTATGTTAAACTCTCAAGCATGTATTGATCGGTTATAACAACACTTCTTGTAAACCAATCAAAACAGCTACAATCATTTACGGTCAAAATTGGCACTCCCAAAACCTATTATAACTAGGACTAAACTCCCAAGCAAAGCCTTATTCGATTCATACAACTATGTGATAAATGCTACAAATGTCTCAATTTAAATAGCATTAAGGTCATTGTAGTATAGTGGTGAGTATTCCCGCCTATCACTAGCATTAAGATCATTGTAGTATAGTCATGAGTATTCCCGCCTATCACATGGGTGACTCGGGATCCCTGGCAACGGTGTTATGTATCTTTGTTACCTGTATTTGTTGAAGTTGAACTTAGCTACCTTCATGGAAATTTACGTTCCGCTCATATTCATAGACTTCATCAAAATGTATCTCCATGAAAATATTACCCATTATAATAATGAGAACAAAACTGAGTTTACAAAGCAATAACTATGATTAAAATAGTCTCAATTTGTACACCTCGGTAATTATGTGGAAAAATCATTTTCTTCCAACCAGCTAGCTAACTAAAGTTAAAACTACAGTCACCTCTCTCAATTTCTACAAAAACAAGTTTTGTACTAAAGCTATTATGGCCAAATATAAATATTCATAACTCAATTCCAAAAATTTACCCCAACAATGTTTGGTAGGTGTTATGAATCGTTATCCACTAAATACAAACTTCAATCTACAGATTTGAATTTGCAAATAAAAAAACTAACCTTTCCAGCATCAAATAATTTCTACGACATCACTTGATCATATAACGCAAAAAATTAACAAATCATTAAAATCAAAAAAACCAAATACATAACTCACTCGCGAGAAATCAGAGATGGCCTGAGCAATTTAGTCGAATCAATAGAAGAATCCTTACCTTGATTTTCACCCAATAAATGTGCATCTATAATTATATATATATATATATATATATCACTTGAACTGCATATTTAATATCTGTATAATGTATTTTGTCCACTATTCGATAAACCTAAGTCAGGCATACCAAACTATACATACGCTTAAATTGTGTTTCGAAAAATCACGTTAAATTTCCATTACTACCAAAGTTATAGAGAGTCACAACTATATTGTGGACTCCGCTAAAAAACAAAATCTCAGAGAAGTTGGCCTGTAGCTACTGTTACAACACCCAAGAGTACTATGGAACAGGTATGACCTACTCTAGATTGGCGTCCCAATCTCTCTCAGCCCCTACTCTGGGATCACGTCTATAGGTCGTGCATCTTAGTGGTATAGTGGTCTCCATGCACTAATCGATGACCCTAATTCAAACAGACCATATCAACAAATATGTATATAATGTATAACATCCCACTTCAGGAGGCTCAAAACTAACTGCTATGGAAGCTGCAGTCATCCATATGTGTTATTTCTGAATGACTAAAATCAGAATCATGAAACTATTGATAATGCGGAAACACTAGAATATGAAAAAAAATTAAACTTCAACAAAACATAATTTCTCATTTCTTATGAATTTCAATTTAAGATTTAATTACATAATCCCATATGTTAACCACATTCATATCACATATACATGTACAAAATACGATAAAAGCGAAATTTGAAGATATCCCCTTATGATGATCAGAGAACTAATAAATATGAACTTTACAGTTCTTAGTACATCATAGCAGAATATATAAAATAGCTCCTGTATAGCTAACACTGCCTCCTGCATGTCTCTGGAAGCTTATTTGTCCAGAAACCTGAAAGTCTCCCACTCTCAGACTATTCAAATTAATTTTGAGTACCCTAAAGTTTGTGGAGAAACACAAACTTCGAGTCAGACAATAAGTCTGGTATGAATAATCCCTATCATCTTGTCCTAAATAGATAGCTAGTGAGACCACACCGCTTAGCGTAATGGGTTTTCCCTCACTAGTATCCAAAACAAAATATGCAAATCATTTACTACGCCCCTGCACCTAAAATGATTAGTCTTGACATAATATGAAATAAAACCATAAATAATATGTATTGGATATCCCATCCATCCATTTGTTAGATATCCCATCTAAAAGCAATTTATTAGATTTTCCATCTAAAATTCAGTTTATTAGAGTTCCCCTCTAAAATCTTTAAAATGACTATCCATCGTAGTTTAATAGGACTATCCATCCCAAATCCATTCAAAATAAATGCAGTATCCATCGTACATTGTTTTATAAAAGATGGTGTAGGCTATCCACCGCACACTCCATAGTTTTTCTAGGATAACTATGAACCCATGGGTACCAAAATCCTGAGGCTAACCACCTCTGGCAAAACATTCTTTGCTTTAGAAATTTGATGTAGGCAATCCACCGCACATTCCATGGTTTTCCTATGTTAACCATGAACCCATCACTTGGCCAATTAAAACATCATGATCCCCATGATTATTTATAAAAATTCATGATCCCCATGATTACTTATTTTTCCCAGGTATACCACATGTTTAACCTATTCCAATTAGTAGCCCCCCACTAGGTTAAATAAAATAAAAACATGTTGATAGCCCAATATATATTATCGAAAGCATATTATTGTTTGTAACCCCAAATTATGTATTGAAAACATTAAACCCACCCCGGTGTCCCCAAGGTTTTTTAAAATTCAATTTAAATATGGACCCCCTTACATATTCAAACAAAGAAAAATATTTTATGCTATAACCCTTCGAAGTATCCCCTTCGAATTAGCAAAACTTAACTCAAGCAAAAAGGCTAAAAACAGCCCTTTAAAACCCTTCGAATGAAGTCCCTTTCAAAAGCAAATAACACTCCGAAGTTAGCCCCTTCGGAAGCCTTCCTTTTGAAAGCATCACAAAATCATACCTTTCGACCTTGTCGGAAGGTTTCTTTTCGACCTAGTCGAAAGGTTCTACCCTTCGACCTTGCCGACGGTCTGGGGTATCCTCCCTTATAAAACCATTTATAAACCTTTCGAAAGTATTCAAACTCAAAACCTTTCACAATCATTGAAGATAACCCCTTTAAAACCTTTCAAATCAAAACCTTTTGCAATCATTAAAGATGACCCCTTCAAACCCTTCGAAATCAAACCTTTCGAAACCATTCAAAACAATAATGTGTTGGTATTGGAGCCAAACCTTCGAAAGTACAATTCCGACCATGTCGGAAGGTTAACCCTTCGACTTTTTTGAAAGGTATCAATACATCTTTTTAGAAAACATTTTAAAATAATACTCTCGAAGATTTAAGCTCTCGAAAAAAATGTAGTCTTTTGTAAAATGATAGAATCAAAGGATCCTCCTTCAACTTATTCGAAAGCAATTATATTTCAAAAGAAAAGGAAGCAGCATCCCCATCCCTTCACCCCTCTTCCCTTCAACACCGTGCCTACCTTTCGATTTAGGCAGAGGGTAATTATTTACCTTATGTCTTAGGCGAAAGGTACCTTTTAAATTTGTCAAAAGGCTAAAAGCGGGCTTGTTGGAGTCGACGACAGAACAGAGCCTACTGTAGTGATGTTCTATCTTGCTTTTGTCTAATTTTGATTGGCCAATGAGCCTTCTCCTGTACTTCCAAATAGTAAAAAATATAAAATAGTCATCCTTTTTTCTCAAAACACTATACTTCTTCCCCAAATCAATTTTTGAAAGCAATATCCCTCCGGCTATGACCAAGATGGAAGCAATATTGTAGTTTAGCCCTTAGACTTAATTAGTTAATTACTTAGTTAACCAATAAGGAAAAATAACCAAAAATGGCCAAAAATCTTTTAAATCATAGACTTCGACATATTAAAATTTCAAAGCATATGAAGATCAAAACAACTCAGAATTTAACCAAAACTGAATAAAACGTATTAATTAGCCCATTAACATTTTAAAACACTTAAGACTTATCCAAACAAAGGTTTAAATGGTTGTATCCTAACCAAATCACAAACATGAATCGGGTATAACCTATAACAGATCCAAACATAGAAAAATAAGATCATAAACATGATTATTCACATTGATTAGTTAATTGGAGAATGAGAAAATTTCCTAGTTTAAATTCCTTAGCTTGTTCTTCAATTTATTGCTCTTCCTGGAGCTTTTAATTGCCGGCCGAAGTTGGTGATGAGTTAAGAATGAGAAAGTGAAAATTTATTAAAGTGGAGGAAGAGATATATACTAAGAAATGTATCCCCATTTCCAAGTTTACCCCTTAGGAAAATTCCTCCTTCTAAATTTAGTCAAATCTTATTTTAGTTCATTCATTAAGACACGGCCATTGGATTTCTCACCTCTCTAATTATTCACATTATTCTATTTAATTTATCCAATTAAATATCCTGAATAATGTTAATTAAAATTCAGGGGCATTACATAATATTTTGTGCATCTCCAGTAGCCCCAAGTCAGGCATATCAGGAATATATCTATACATATAGACATATATAAATCACATACTGTATGTTATATATGTATACTCATCTATGTATATGTGTGTGTGCGTGAATAACAAATGCAAATATATGGAACTAATAAACACATATCATGCACATTTACATACACAAAGGCAATGCACAACTAAAGTAACAAATCTATCATCTCAATATCAATAACAATTCACACATACAATAAATAATTTAATAAAAATGCATCTTATTTGTGCACTCAATCTAACAATTAAATCTTCTTCGTATTATTCTATAGAAGTCTCAAATTTATTTTATAAAGTAACGTGCTTGCATATCAATCATACTATAGTTTATTTTTACTTAATTCTTCTATTTAAATTAATATTAGCTATCAATAAGGCCCCAAAATGTTATATATCTCATCTACATAATTTATATATGTATGTATGCATATATATCTAAAAACATTTCTTAGAGCCTAAAGTTAATAAATAACACAATATTCGGGATTTTATAACCTTACTCAAAGCTCAATAAACAATACAATACTTCTATGTAATTTTTAACTTCTCAAATCACATTTATATAAGTTTACTGGTTTGATAATTATTGTTTTACACTATAACAAACCAATATCAAGGCCAAATAAACTTCAGAGCCCTTTTAATACAAATGTAACTACCTAAATTATTATTTTAGCCTAAATTTGATTTCTTGAATAAATTTCCATATGTTTTGAGCATGTACGATCATACATAATATCGGATCACTACAAAACTCATCAGTGCACATTACCGCTTTTTATGGTCCCAATGTTATAAATTTCTTCGCCATCTGAGACGGAGCTTCGGGGTGATAACTCCATGTATTTTAAGGTTGTTTTGACCATCAAATCACCTGATTCTAAAATTTCTTCAACCGTACGTCTCATAATGAATTCCTCACCCCAAATCACATGTCATCTATCAAGATCCCTTCGAATCGACTACGCACATTGTAAAGACCCATAAAATTTTAATTAATTTTTAATTGGTTTTATAACGTATTTAATTTGGATTTTGAGAAATTTCAATAATAATATTTTGAAATAAAGTTTTAATATTTGGTTTACGTATAATTAAATATAGCAAATGGTAAATTTTCAATTAATTATATGAAGTTTTATTTATTATATAATTCTATTAAATTCAAATCAGTTAATAATTGGTGAAAATAAATTTATTTTCAAGACCTGAATATTTTTACATAGAAAAATTCTAAATCATCTCCTGACTGAGATGTCATTTTTCTTTTTCCCAAATTTGAACTTCTATAGCTCAGTCGGTCTTATTTTCTGCATTTTTACTGCATTTTTTCTGCTAGTGAAAATTCGAATTTTTATAATTCAATCGTACCACTAAAATCTATATATCATTTTGATCGTCTCATTGTACTGATCACTACGGCATATTTATTTCTTTATTTTGAGATCCGATACGCGACGGAAACAATAAAAATGTGTGTCATCGGTGCTAAAATTTGTGACTTGGATTTATCTACTTTTCAAATTTGAAACCGTACAACTCATACCATATTAAATTTCTTTTAAAGGTTTTAGCTAAATCTATGGGTGAGCGTTGCCACACCTTTCCACCTTATATTTAATTCTCTGTCGTTTCAATTTGCATTCTATCCATTCACATTTCATTTATTCCTTTTCTACCATATATTCCATTATCTCTTTCTGCTATTTGCTAATTGCTATTTGCTCATTCACGCGATCATTTAATTGAAATCAAAATTTCAACCCTTACTTCTCTTTTCTTTTCAAATTTGAAACGTACTATTAAATCAAGCCATGAATTGCTTTTATTTTTTTCCTTAAATCAACGTACAGCTCACACAATTATAAATTGCATTAAATTTTCTGATGAACCACACCATGACCGTTTATATTACATTCATTTGGAATATATTCATTTGTTTGAAATCTTTCCCTTTCTCTCTCATCTCAATTGGGAATAAAATAAATTTCAGCGGAAACCACGTTTCAATGCTTTTAACTCTTTATAACCTTTGAATTTTCTGTCCTTTTTGAAACTAAAAGGTATAGGGATATACGTTTCTCATTTATTAATTTCTAAATCGTCCTGTTGTCCTTTTCATGTATGTTATATTTATTTATATTTTAAATTTTTCTATTTATTTCACTCATCACCCTACACGTTTCTATTTATTTGCTGATTTGTTGCATACGTTTCGTTTTGGAAAAATGCGGTTCATTCCTATTTATTTCGTTTCTCACATTTATTTCATCTTTTACGGAAATTCGACCGTTGCCACGTCATACCATTTTGAAAGTATGAATGTACAAAACATGCATACGTTTTATATTCATTTAATTGGAACGATCACTTTAATTTTTGCCTTTAAAATTCCATTTTCTTCACTACAGTTGGAAAGTTATAAAAAATTCAAAAAAAAATTGAAAGCTCGCATTAAATTATGCAAAGCGTTTTTTCTGCCTTTATAACTTTGGTTATGCCAGCTATTACTTTTTTTCCATCAATTCAAAATTATTATTTGTCATTCCATTTTTGGGTCTCTTCTTTCTCCTTTACCAACTTCCATATATTTATTTCCCCAGTCACTTTAAAACGTTTTATAATAATAATTAATATATAGCCGTTTCATTTTAAAGCTTTTCATACGTTTTATATATGTCAAAAAAGATGTAAATGGATATTTTCCTGAGGCCCACACCATTTTGAATTATACGTTTTTCTTTGTATTCATTAATTCTTTTATGGCTCATTTTATTTCACCTTTATAAGCTTTTTTTGGGTAAAGCAAGGATCTTCTGTCACTTTCTTCTCCTTAATTTTTCTTTCTCCACCCTCTCTCTTCTTTCGCACTCTTACACGCAGCCATATCTCACCTTGTCACCCATTTTGCCTTGCAGAAAACTTTTAACATATATATATGATATCTTGAAAGGTAATACAACTTGTGTGTTTGTCTCATTTAGTATTGTGTTTTTTTTGTGTGCGTAAGTTATTGTTTTATTTTATTTTATATATATAAACCTAAGTATTGTTTCTAAAAACTTTAGATATTTGCATGGGTACATATTTTCATATTGGGTTGGTTGTACAGATATACTAGTATACATTTCAGAGCTTTATAGGTTTGTATTAGTTATAATATATATATATATATATATATATATTATTTTTATTTTACCTTCGTCTGTTGTCAGGTGTTGTTTAAAATATAATATGTATACAAGTTAGGTATAACGGCTGCTGTGAATATGTGTAACAATGTATGTATAACATTTTTTAAACCTGGACATAGCAGCCCATATAAAGGTTTGTTTGTACACACTTTATTGTACATATAAAATGTAGGTTTGCATGTCAATATTGGTAAGCATAAGCATCCTTTCTCCATTTTTCTACTAGCATTGTGTTAGCATATTTTTATTTTTGATAAAATAATAATGATGATGATGATGATGATGATTACAGTATATTATTTGTAAAGGAAGTCTGCATTTGGTTAAACTATTAGATTTCTTTAAACTTACATTATTTACTGTTATGTATATCTTTGGATGTTAATTTGGTTATGTACATTTAGTTTCAGATATTGTTGTTTCAAATATAACGTATATACTATAAGATAGAGTGAATTTGGTTTTGATTTTTTATATGTTTGATTTCAATAAATATATTTAATTTAAGATTTATATAAAATGTATATACTTTAATTTGAATTTTGGGTTTAAGGAGGATAATAATATAAAAATACATCTCGCCTAAATTTTTATCGAGCTAATTTGACCCGTTCCCATCGATTTCTTTTACCAGCTTTGATCGTCGATTCGTGCCGATCTTACTTTGCTTTGAGATTCGTGCTTGGGTTTCGTAACTCAACTTCATTGTCTATCTCTCTAACCTCGAAAGGTGAGCAATCACTCACGATTAACGTTCTTTTATTTATTAAATTTGATTTCAATTGAAACGATAATTGAAATATGAGGCTGTAGTTATTTAAATTGTTATATATGCTATTATCTATAACTGTTCACTTATGGGATATGACACCATATCCTATTGTTTATATTTATTTTGATGATATATGCCTATTGTTATTATTATTTTCATATCTGTTATCACTCTGCAAGTTCCCTGTTAGTATAGAAATCATTATAGGTTGAAATGATACATACCCGAACGGACTTTAGAATAGGAGAAAATCGTTATGGGTTGAAATGATAAACCCAGGCGATTTTCATTTAATTGAATTTGGGATTACGGGTTGAAATGATATCCACCCGTATATATTTAGTGTACGGGTTGAGATGATAAATATCCGTAGCACTTGACTATATGATAGGAAATATATATACAGACACCGTTAGTCCGTATAAATATTTTGAAAATAAATTTCTACAGTTGAAAAGAAATATAGGGGATTTAATAAATATTGGTTCTTAAAATATTATATATATAAATTGAAATTTTATATATAGATTTAATAATAATATTATTGAGATTGTAATATGTTTGAGTATTATTTAAGATTTATATTTCAAAATTTACCGTTGTAAAAAGTTGAATAATTAATATTGGGAGATAAATTTGGGTTTATTAAAAATGGTATTTAAATAAGGATTTATTTAATTAAATCGATTTGAAATTATTGAATGGAAAATTTAAAGGTATGATTTTGTAATTGGATTTTTGATTTAAGTGATTTAATGAATATTTCACGTTTAATAAAATTAAAGAAAATATTGAGTAAAATGTAATTTAAGGTTACTTAAATGATATTGAATCTAATAAGGGAGTATTTCAAGACTAAATAATAATGAGGTTAAATCGAGATCTATATGAAACTGTTATATAGAACATTTAAATATTAAAGCCTTGAACTATATTGAAATTTAAATGGTTTATGTTGAGATTCGGATCTGTATTTGAAATCAACGTAGTTGAATTTGTTTAGCAACTAAATTGAATTAAAGTTGAAACGTTGAATACTTAAACTTTTGAAATATATTGAAATATAAAGGGGTATTTTTGTGATTACAAATCCAAATTTGAGATCGATAAATTGAAGTGTTTATTTTAGAAATTGAGTTGAATTTAAATTGATAAATTGAGATTGAATTTAATTTAAATGGGAAGGTCGGGTTGATGTTGAAACGATTTGTTAAGTTGAGGGAATTGAAAATACTTTATTGTATAAATTATTTAATATATATAAATACTATTTTGGGAAATATAGAGATATTTGAAGTGAAATGATATTTGGTTTTGAAGTATAAATTAAGCTGAAATGACCACGGTGTTATAGTGTATATTTTTACCTTGTAGATAATTCCATGGACCGTTAGAGGATGGTTATCCCAAACATCCTTTAAGTTATTTGTATTTCAGTTGATATTTCACTTGAGTTAGATTTATTGATATAAGAATGTTAATCCTGACTCGAGTGTTTTGTGTTTTGCTTTACGTTCGGGTCAGACTGAGCGATATAGCATTAGAGACTCACCTTTGGAGTTTGGAGTTTCATTTGGAGATCCAACTATCGATTCAGATTCCAGCCTTTCCAGTTGATTGGTTCAGAGAAGTCATCTGTTGCATTGGAGACTTCCCTACATTTGAACTATTCGGTTGTATTTTATTTCTAACTCTGATGCATATACTAGCTTCATGAACTACTATTCTTTATCTATTCCGCTGCATTATATTACTCTGTGATCTGTGATTAACTGATTTATTGTATATTTTAAGTTTTGCCAAATTTTAATTAACAATTCGATATTTTGAATTATTCGAGTCGGATATGTATGGTTTTATTGTCGATTTGAATGGTCCAAAATAGCGGGTCGTTACACGCATATTTTTACAAAATGCGTATAACAATATGTAAATCATAAAAATACCATGATTTTAAATATAGAAATATTTATACTCATTTTAATTCACAATATTAATTCGGACTCAAATGAAGTAGTCTCGAATTCAAATTCGTTGCATGTGAAAAGCTAGATTTTGGGCCTTCAATAAATAACGATCCAATATTTAAATTAATTACTTAAATATCCATTTATTAAAATTGCACACTATTGTATTTTTCTCTTGTTAGAATAATTTTGTCCCTAAATTCCTATGGGTATGACAATACAATTCGACTGACCAAAATTTCCAAAGCACAAAATATACTTCCTAACCCTTGGGCTTAAAAAAACTCCTCTTGTTTCCAAAAAATTCGTCGACACATCCTTTGCGCAGCTAGCTTCGAAATCTTAAAACAATACACACATACATATCTCACATCTGAGGCAACCTATACCTAAGGCATCTCATCTTCGAGGACATACAAGTATGTATGTATGTATACACACACACACACACCCCCCCATCTACACTACAGATCTTACATCTTTCACAGCTAGAGCATGTCATTTAGATTTGAACCCAAGTGAATAAGCATCCCAATAACACATAACTGCTTCCATGTACCTAATCATGTACTCAATTAAGAGGATTAGACACACCTACAACATTAAACTATGGATTTAAACATGCTAAATCATATATAGCAATCATCTCAAATAAGTATTATACAACTAACTATGTAGCAAACACATCTAATGCAACAAGCATCTCAATAATACCAAAGCATCCTAATGGTGCATAATTGCGTCCATCTATCTAACCATGTACTCAACTAGGAGGATTAAACACACTTGCAACATTAAATTGTGGGCTTAAACATGTTAAATCATATATAGGAACGAATCATCTCAAGTACATACCCTATATCAAACCATGCAACAAACATCTCCAATAAATATGTTAAAACTAACTATGTAACAAACACATCTAATGCAACAAGTATCTAAAACAAACATGTTATAACACTATGCAACAAGCACATCTAATGAAACTAGGATCTTGAATAAACATGTTACAACAAACTATGTTTTCTTACATTTTAATAAAATAAAAAGGAAAACAAAAATTTCCTTAAGTAATTGGAGGTAAATCAATACAAAGCTCCATCGAACATGGACAAGCTTAACCCCATCATTCTGAAGCCACATAGCCCTATTCTCAAAAGTATGAGTTGTCCTTCAAGGTATAAAGCCACATTCGATTCACATCCACTTTTTTTAGTCGACTCATCATGATGATATTACTAGAATTACACATTTATACAAATAGAATTCACAAAATATACACTAGCAATAACAACCAACAAGCAATCAACAAGCAATAAAAAATCAACGATCAACCAACAAAAATAAACAATCAATTAATAATTAATCAACAATAATAAAAAAATCAAAATTAGGCAACAACAAGCAATCAATAAGCAAAAAAATCAATCAGCAATCAATCAACAAAAATAAACAATCAATAAAAATCAAGCAATCAATAATGATTACCAAATAAACTTTAATCGTTTAAAAGGAGTCTATAACAGCATGCATGATAATCCATAATAGTTATAATATGTGTAAAGCTAAAAACTCACATAAGTCCATTTGACATCCAAGATGAACCAAATGCCTAAGTGGTGCTACTTCTTTTATGAATACAATACATGAAAGGCAATTACACCTCTTGCTCTGAAAAGGAAACTTAAATGATATGATGGATCCTCGATCTTCAAGACTCTCAAACAAATCTAGCAATACAACTATCAACTTTCCTTTTCCTTTCGAGCAGAACCCATTCGCCCAACGAGAAAACTTTACAGATTGAATTATCACTAAATGATGATCAACTAATACTAAGGTCCTATAACGACCCGGAATTTCAGACACTTCGTATTTAAATATTTGAATATTGGATTAAATGTTATTAAATGAATTTATTAACCTTGCTAAACCCCTTTTAAGTAATAATAAATGATTGTAATTTTTTTAAGAAAAATGATTACAAAAATAAATACTTTGAACAAACATCGATAATGTGATCGAATATCGTTTCATCGATAAACAGCTTTTTACTCATTAAATGTTCAAACTTTTTTACGTACATTATTTGTTTAATAAATCATTAATATGAAATCAAAATATTTTTACATTTATGAAAAATAAAATATGATGATGTCATGGGTGATGTCATGGAAAGATATTTTGAAAATATGCATTTATGGAAAGTCCTAAGTGTTAAGTAAAATATGTAAAAGTGTAAAATAAACATGCAAGGCACATGGAAAAGGGTCTTGGCCATGTAAATGTAACGAGAACCGATTTTTCGCGCTTGAAAATCGACATCCATACTTCATATCGTATTCGAATGTCATAGATTCGACCATTAATTTTTCGCGCTTTTAAATTATTTGAAATAAATTTCCTCTCATAATTTTTTAGTTAACCCTTAATTATTAACTATCATTCTTAATCAATGAATCGATTAATCTTTAATTATTAAATTAATCTTAATTAATCACCATTATCCATTAATCTTTTAAATTTATTAACAAATAATTTACTCAAATTTCAATCATCATTTAATTGATTACATTCATTAATTATCTATTATTACTTCTCTAAGTAATTATGTTTTCTAAAATATTCAGGTGATTATTCTGAACTAATTAACTTAAGTGATAAATCTAAACTAATACAATTAACTCACTTAATTATATTTAATAATTAATTCTTTAATTATTGTTATTAAGTAATTACACTTCACAATTCCATAAATGATTATTATTAAATAAATCGATCTAATTCATTGTTCTCAAATTCCCTTTTTCAATTCCATTTTAAATTCAAGATTGAAATGAAGTCTTATTTACCTTTAAATAAGTTTAAAATAGAATTTTCTAACATTTTAAATTTACATGTTAAAGAACAATTTATTATAAAGGAAATCCTTAAAGAGCTACAAATCAATTTTCCTTTCCTCTTTTTAACTTTAGTATATTTAATTTATTTTAAACACTTAAGTTATAAACTAAAATTTACTTTAAAAATTTAAAATTTTGATTTAAAATTTATTTCAGGTTTAAACTTTTAAGTTTCATCTTGTTTAAATCTTCCGTCTACAATTCAATTATATTTTGAATTCAAACTGCTCCAAACATTTAGTTGCTTTTAAAGTTATAAAAGAAAACAATTTGAAATTTAAACTTTATTTGTTTTCAAATTTAACTCCAATTCAACTTGAATTTGTATTTTTAATTTAGCCTAAAATTCTGGAAACAGGTTCAGGTTGAAAACTTTGAACAACTCTTTCAACCCGAGGCTTCCCGTTCTCACTTCGAGTCCAACCCACAGAATCTCGAGTAAAGCTTCGAGTAAACACACGAGAGTTTACCCAGCTTCTTCTTCAATGACGCAACCCACAGCCAAACCCAAATCCCAACGTGCACGTGTACGCGCACGATCGCCGACGCCGACCATCAACGGCCATC
Source organism: Allium cepa (assembly GCA_030765085.1). Taxonomy (NCBI): domain Eukaryota; kingdom Viridiplantae; phylum Streptophyta; class Magnoliopsida; order Asparagales; family Amaryllidaceae; genus Allium; species Allium cepa. The sequence continues at coordinate 965,004,320 of CM060928.1, forward strand.
TCTGCAAGTCACAAACCAAACTCGTAACCCATCCCAAACATCTGGACCACCCAGTTATCTCGAAATCAAATTAGAGGAGCTCAACCCAAACCTGGAAATTGCATCTTCCTCCACACCCATACCTGGCAACGCCGCATTCGTGCAGCTCTGACCACTGGAATTCGCGCAATCCCGGCCACGCACGCGTCAACCCTTCCTCCACCATTACCCCAAACCACGTTGAACTCGATCCCTCCCTGACTCCATGCGAGCACGAGAATCAGGCCAAACCCAAAAATCCACGTTAAACCCTAGATTCGATTCATCACAAACATTCTTGCATTGAAAAAAATATTTAGCATTTTTCCTGAAATCATCGATCAACCAACTATCTCTAAACGAAAATTCAACATCTCAGATTTGCTAAATTTCCAGAAATTGATTAAAAAGCACATTCGGTTCAATTTGAAACTACACGTTGCACACTCAACTAAAAATCCTCATATTTGTTTTAAAAATCTTATCTTGGGTTGTTAATTCAAGCTATATGATTGAATCCATAATTCAAGCTATATGATTGAATCCATAATTCAAGATATTCGAAATTTCCAGAGACTTAAGTTTTTACTGTAAACATTTGATTTTTCTAATTCATATGCATTTATATTCCACGAAACCATTTTTAGGTTATATCTCATTCTTAAATACGACTATTTCATTTTAAAACCAAAGCCTAATATTGATTAGAAAAAAAGAAGTTGAATTTCCTTGTTGTTCTGCACTTTGAGATTTAACAGAGAAGTTATAAAATTTTTTCTAATGCCTGCATACATCAAGCTTCAGAAATTTGCAAACCCATATCTTAAAACAATATTGATCACAGTAATAATATTCAACTATATCACACTTTAAAAAATTTTAAAGGTGGAGTTACTCACTTTCCAGATCATGTTGACTCCAAGAGTTGAGGTTGAAATCTGTTTTATCTGAAGCTTTTCTTTGCTTCTAAACTGTCAAGCTTTGATTGATTGGAAAATTTTTATGTTGAATGATTGTTTGAGTTAAAGAATGACCTTTATACTTCAGTTTATAATGGTGAACAAAACTGAGATGAGAAGGTGATGTATATAAAAATGAAGTTATAGGTGATGTTGTAGTGTATAAGGTGATGGTTTATGTTGTACAATAGTCATGGCTGAAGATAATTTTAGCTCCTATTCGTATGTACTTTAATTGGTTTTCATCATTTTGCAAGTGTGCATGCATATATACTTTCCTGTCATATTTATATCAGAGGTTACTTTATAAAGGGAGGCTGAATTGATTTAAACAACTTGAAATTTGACTTTGGTTTGCTAGCATTTAATGGAAGGGTCCTTTTGTGTCTACTACTAGCTTATTTTATGCATAAATATGTTGTTACTTTAGCTTTGCATTTCTTTATTTCTGCCTGCAACGCTTTACTTTGATTACCTGCACATTTATGTTGAGATATTTTATTTTTGCTTTGTTTTGTTCATTTTTTCTTTGTTGCTTTTTACTTGTGTTAGTGTTCATACTTATGTTAATACTTATTATTATTTCAAACCATTTGTAACAACTTCTGTTTATTTTAAAAACCATTTATTTAAGATTTTATCTCAAATCCAATATATACATATATATTCACATATATACAAATTTCCAAATTCATATGACTTAATATATTTTCTATTTGAATCGGGGAAACTCGCTGCCTTTTAAAATCAATTTTACAAATTTTAATTCAAAAATTCATTTAAATTATCAATTTAAATTCATAAAAATCCGGGGTCGTTACAGTAAAAGAGGGGATAAGTCACATATATTCACTTCGAATTCATTAAAGCTTCAAATGTAATAAAAACTCAAAAAAATTGGAAGTGGATTAGCACTAATCCAATTTGTTCTTCACTAGTATTTCTCTAATTAACTTAAATCTTCTCCAAACTCCACCAAATTTTCACCAATACCTTAGAACGCCTTAGCAAGCATGAATCTAAATTCAAAATTGGAAGAAGAAAAGAGGATATTGGTTTCCATGAATGGTCGTAAGCATTAGAACGAGGGGGAGGATTTGCTTTGTGATTTTGGTGCTAAAGGCTGGATCTTTATGCTTTTGGAGATGGTAGGAAGTGGTACTTTCATTCTTAGAGGTTTGATCTTATTGTTGGCTTCGATTTGGATGAGTTATCTCACTACCTTGTATATATATATTGTATGTCTATATACATGTGTATGTGCAAATATAAAGTTAAATTGATATTATCTAAGTAAAGTTAGAAACCCTCTTTCTTTTGAAAGCAAATGATAACTTTATATTGTATAACATCACTCCGTTACTTCTATAATATTTGGTGTAGCCTAGACTTTGGTTTTACATGTTTGGTTGGCTTGTTTGTTGAATTGAAGTATGTTTGGAAGTGGTTGAAGCGAGAATTAATAGTTGTTATAAGTGCACTTCGATATCCCTTAACTTTAACTTGTGTAAATGGAAGATTTATAAACCTAACTTGAGATAATTTTATTTGGTTATTCTCTTCACAAATTTTGGTGTTTGGTGTAGTAAAGAAATGGATTGAAAGTTATATAAGCTGTGAATCAAAGTTGTGAAAGTTGAAAGCAAAAAGGTCGCCGTGGATGCACTTTGAAAATGTATCGTATTCGGCGATTTTCAAAGTTAACTTTGAGAGACATCCTAGGGCTTCTTTTCATTTTTGATAAGTATTATAAGCGTACTTATTAGTAGAATAATAAGAAAGTTTAAATCATTCATTAACCCTATAGAAAAAAGTTACAAAGTGTTACGGCAAGAAGAAAGTCGCCATATGAGCACTTTGAAACACCTTATTTTTGGGAATTTTTACAAATAAATTGAAAGATATCCATAAGGATTACTTCCCATTGATTTTAAGTACCCAAAGGGTAGTACTTATTGGAAAATTTTCAATTCTTAAATCATTTGTTTTAGGGCTGTTATGGTAACGGTAATTTTACCGTTACTACACTGTTACCAATAAATTAGTTACCGGTTACGAAATAAAATGGTATATCAATACATTAGGTATGGTAATGGTAATTTTACCATTACAAGCGGTAAATTATTGGTAATTTTTTTTGAACCGTCACTATCGGTAATTTACCGATAAATTGATTTGTTTCAAACTTTCTCATATTTTGGCCCATTGGATTATGGACTTTCAACATCTGTCACTGCTAAGTGCTAGGGTTTCATCTGTCTAAGAGAGAAAATAACACAGCCGCTCTTTTAATCTTTTTTATCTTCTTCGTTCTTTTCATTTCTCGTCTGCCGATTAGGCGATTATTGACTTATCGTGGCTGTCGTGACTCAGTCCTCTCATTTCTCCTTCTTTCAATTGCCAACTAAATGTTTTTGAGCTTTGATGTGCTTAAATTAAATCAGATTAATTGAACTGGTACGTTTTTAAGTTTCTTTTGTGCTTTAAAAATTTTAGTCATGCCGTTTAGGGAGTTTTAATTCAATCTTTGGGTTAGTGGAAGATTGACTGTTATATGTAAAAATTTGGCTAGTTCAGTTCATATTTATGGACGTGTTTTATGAATGAAATTTCAGTGTTCTATTTTCTGATCATATTTCTTTCCATGGAATTAAATCCATATGTCTTGTGTTTCTAATCAAGTGCTATGTTTTAGCCATTCATTTCTCCAAAATATGATAATTGGTGGAGTGGAAGACGTAAGGATTTGGCTAGTCCTCTCCTTTCTCCAAAATATGATAATGCGTCCATAATTTTCTAACTATATCTTCTTTGCTAATCAGATAGCTTGGCTATATATGGTTGTTATTTGTATGTCTTGTGTTTCTAAACGAGTGTTGTGTTTTTTTGTGTGCAATCCACTGCTGAATGTTTAAACCAAAAAACAGAAGAAAAAGGAACAATTCATAAAGATTGATTTGTCTTGTAATTGGTATAAGTAATATTTTCCAGGTTGAACCTCTACACACATTACACATATATGGAAATAGAATGATTTTACCAGTTAATTTGATGATCACCGGAGTAACACCTGGATCATTCATTGTTACCTTACTCCTAAAAACCACAGAGCTTGTTACTCCTTGAATGTTGTTATTGACATAAATATATATACAACAACAATTGCTTGCCTCTTTATGATGAACAATTGACATAGATGCTCCTACATTTAATTCATTCCATGCAATATCAGGAGCCACAGAATTTAACTTACAACCAAATGGAAAAATACACGAACAGATCCTTGGTTATAATTCTAGTAAGTTTCTTAGTTGGGTAACGAATATATTCTTCACCTCATAATTGCTTTCACCCGTTTTCTTCACTGTTGTGCATCCCAAGAAATATTACTCACAAAGACCTTGATTTCTACGCATTCCTTATACTAACTAGTTTGCTTTTCAAAGAAAAGAAAAACTAATCTACACTTCACATACATGAAGTTTAGAACCACACCTTCTTTAACATTTACATTTCAACAAAGGGTCTTGTTGTCATCTTCTTTGTTTTATCAAGCAAGGTGTGGAGCATTTAGCTTAATCTAAGTTGTTTATTTGAAAATCAGTTCTCTTTACACTTTATTTTTGTTTATTTATTTTTGACTATATCTGTTAACTTTCTGTACAGGCAATATATCTACAATAAATTCAGCTCCCAGGCTATTTTATACCAAACTGCATAAAATGTGTGACTTGTCTTACATATATGTTCTATAATTCTATAGAGTAAGTATGGGTAAGGACGCATTCAACATATTTTAGAACAATGCAAACAAGTTAAAGGAAGATTTATTGTGCAATAACAAAGAAACATCACATGAAAATGGCTAAATGTCTTTTCTCGAGAAAAATAGAGCTGAGACTAAAACAAACATTTTAAGCAATATCAATTATTTTGGATGTATTAGTTAAACTATGATTAATTGAAGTTAGACTCTTATTAAATGAGTTGTTTGGAATTTGATTAGCCTATAGAAATACAGATTATATATGTTATGTGCTATGTGCTATGTCAGTAATAACTAATTTTGTGAAAATTGTACATACACAGGCACACTTACTTAGATTACTTTTTTACAAACTTGAACACATATAACTATAAATAATTAAAACACCACTTTAAAATAGATTATGAAATGTTCACTTTCTCAATTTCAAAGATTTCATTATTTATTTAACTTAGGTAAGAGAAAAACTTCATGGGTATGGAAATATGCTGACAAAGAAATAAGAAAAGATGCAAATGGTAAAGAATACCATGTCGGCGTTTATAGAACATGCAAAAAATAAGTGAAAGCGGACAGCAAGGCATATGAACTATCGGACTTACTAATCATTTGTCAAAACAATGCCCAAAATGTCCTGCTTTTGGACATAATGCCAGTGCAAAAGATCAACCTACTCTTTCATTAGATAGCGGCGCGGTGGGGACTTCAGTCCCGCATACTTTTAATCTAAAAAATGTGAAGAGAGGTTAATTAGGTATATTATCATGGATGAAATGCCTTTTTGAGCGGTCGAGGGCATGGGGTTTAGAGAATTATTAAAGGAGTTATGTCCTTGTTTTTTCATATCTACGAGACCAAAAAATTGCTAGTATAGGAAATGTATACTTTAGAGAAGGGAATGATAATGAGTGTGATAGGGGAAAGAAGAGTGAGCATCACTACCGATACTTGGACATCCGTTCAAAACATAAATTATATGGTTGTTACCACTCATTTCATGGATAGTGAATAAAAGTTGCATAAAAGAATAATTAATTTTACAAAAATAACGAGTCATAAAGGTGACGATATAAGAAAATTTTGGAGATGTGCTTGAGAAGTTGGGGAATTGAAAAAATCTTTAGTATTACGTCCATAATGCATCCGCTAATGACGGGGCTATTGGATACATGAAAAAAAGATTGGGTGATATGAATACTTTATTATTGAATGGTGAATACTTACATATGAGTTGTGAATGTCACATAATTAACTTGATCGTTAAGGATGATTTGAAAGATCTATATAGCTCAATTGAATGTATAAGGAATTGTGTTAAGTTTATTCATTCATCCCCCGCAAGATTGGACAATTTTAGGGTATATGCTATTATGTTCAAAATGGATCAAATGTCAAACATACCTATGGACATTCCAACTAGATGGAATTCAAATTATAAAACACTTGAATAGTCTGGAAAATATAAGAAGGCGTTTGATAGAATGGCCGACGAAAGTGCTACTTTTGAAAATTATTTCAATGAAAAAGATAAAGATGGATTAAAAGAGTTGGACCACCAAATGATAATTGTGACGCCCCACCTCTATACCCACTCTAGCCAAGGACACTACGGGGTAATGCCGTCAATTGGCGCGGAGAATAAGGCTGTTGAGGAGCGACCATCCGTGTAATTGCTTTGTGCGAGCACCGATATGTCAGATAGTACAACATGCATCTGTTTAAGGAGGGAAATCCGACATACCGATACAAACTCAAAACTACTGCACAGTGGGTATATATATTCTTCGGAAACAAATATAGAAGTAAACATAACACAAATCAGTCACAGACATCCATATCACAAAGGCGAAAATAGATATGAATATATAACACATGAAGGTGTACATCAGAGTAGTGGTCAAACAAGATCCACAATATCACAAAAGAATAGCTACAAGTGCTAGACAAAAGAATATGGATACATCAATGAGTCTATATCTCAAATGTATTTAATAAAAACCACTAATCTAAGTAGTTAGCCCAAAAGTCAGGGTGATAATCCCAGATGTGAAGTCATGCAGAAGCACCTGTAATATCTCGGTCTGACCCGAGTATTATTTAATAAGACAATAATAAACGGATCAGTCTAACTATAAATATCAAATAAAATGATATAGAATAAGGGATATGACATAAATATTTAATAACCATAAAGCCATACTGTGATAAGTATGCAAGTGAAAAATCAACTAGGGATTAATCAATATCACGAAAATCTTCTCAAAGATCAAAAGGAATGTCATACTCCTTATTTACCAAATCACCAAACTATAAATATTGACAATAATATCAATGTCAATCACAAAAGTTAATGACACAAATTCACCAATGCACAAATATTGATAAAACTTATCAATGTAAATCACGAAAATTGGTGAAACACAAAATTCTAGAAATCATCAAAGGAAATCCAGAAATCACAAAAAGGGGGGAGGCCTATCACAAAACGGGAGCATGAAAACTCACCAACACGTGTATCACAAAATGGAACGCTATTCCATGGTAGCTAACCATTAATTTTGAGCCGAAGCTCCACAAAACGGCCCGAAGACCATGGGTCACTACCCTACCAATTTGAGCATAAGCTCCACAGAAACGGGGTTTAGTCTCCCTCGTAAACAAAGAGACATCGCACATTTGCTAGTCTAAATCACAAAAATGATCATCAATGATCATCAAGAAGTGTCAATTACAATAAGCTAGTAAATATATAAGCTTAGCCTCATGTCCCATAACCACTAGCTTAGCCTAAATATTTACGAACAAATTGTAGATCTTCACTCGGAAATTGTCACAAGAGATTCAATCGAACAAGTTCAAGAATTAACCGGCGAAATGAATGCAAACGCTTCATACCATTTGATCTACTAAGTCGTTTAATTAGATTTCTAGCACGAGTGAAGTAAAGTGACAAATCATAGAAATGATTGTAGAAACAATCAATCACCAAAATTTTACGTTCAAAGACGTGAATTAATTCCAAAGAAATTGATTCCAAACCCATCAAAATGGATATAACCAAAAATTCCAAAATAGAGGTCATCAAGGTCGATAATAAATGATAACAACAAATCGGAAAACCACGAAACACAAAATAGGCTAAATAGGCAAATAGAAGCAGGTCAGTTGACTGAAACAGAAAGTCGAAAATTCTATTTCCTGCAGTCAGTCGACTGACCTCAGAGGGCCAGTCGACTGATTGCAGAAAACAGAGACTGCACAGCCCCAGAAGTGCCAATTTTCTACATCCAGTCGACTGATTGCAGGGGGTCGGTCGACTGACTGGCACTTGGGCTGTTTTTCATCCTATTAAAATGAAGAGCAACTCTTCCATTTTGCAATCGGACGAGCAACGGGCACTAAGAGTTTATGCCAATCGACAATCAAGCCCTATAGGCTCTTCGATGTATCACCAATAACATGTTCAAAAAACAAAGCTATGATTTTTTTGAAGATTTGAACCCAAAACACTAAAAAATTGGAATATTCGCAAAACCGATCCAAATCAAAATCAAATGCACATGAATAAGTGTTAGGAATTCATACCTAACAATCAAAGATGATCATAGACTTAGATGTGAGATAAAAATCTCACCTTTTCACAAAATTAAGGAAGGAGAAGCTTGAAAGCAAAGGAAGAATCAACCACACTTCAACACAACCCAAATGAGCTTGAACCTAAGCTCAAAAGAAGAACATTCCCAAAGTTAGGTTTAGGAATTTCTGAAATTGAAAGGAGAATGAGTTGGAGAAGAAGACGATGATGCTTACCAATAGCTTCTCTTTGGATTTAGAGCTAGAACTTGATTTGCAATTGAAAACTAGGGCTTGGAGTTTTAATTTCCCATTCCTCTCTCCATTGTTGCTAAAGCTTGAGTATTAGGAAATAGAAATGAAGTAATGAAGAGAAGAGGGGCGAAGCTTGGGTCTAATGGGCTGAAACAAAACCAAAGACCTAAGTGAAAAAAGTAGCAAAATTCCACTAACTCCAAACATATCAAAGTTTATACTTAAAAAGATTGCAAACTGCGTTTTGAACTCAATGGAAGGGGTCCCGAGTCCTAATTCGACCGTATGCAAAAAGTAGCTTTTTCGGACAAAAATCCGACTAACGATGCAATATTTAAATGAAATATTTAAATACTCAATCGTAAAATATGCGGGTTGTTACAGACTCCCCTCCTTAAAAATTGCGTCCTCGCAATCATAAGGAACAAATGAACAAAAAGTAACAACCATAAAAGAATATCAACACAAAAGGAAGAAATTTTTTAAAATAAAAAGTTCACCTCAAAGAGCACAAGAAAGTAAGTCCGGATGTGTTTGCTCGATGAATTCTCTAGATTCCCAAGAGCAATCCTTAGGATTTGAGGACCATTGAACTTTAACAAGCGGAACATCTTTATTTCGAAGGCGCTTGACCTCCGAAGCAATAATACGAATAGGAGGTTGCTCATAAGTTAAATTAGGTGAGACTTCAATTTCTTCCACAACACCGGGCTCAAGAATAGAATCAGAATCTCGAAGACATTTCCGTAATTGAGAAATGTGAAATACGTCATGAATAGCAGAAAATTGAGCCGGTAACAAAAGGCGATAAGCCACGGAACCAATACGTTCGGTGATGGGAAATGGACCAATATATCGAGGTGCTAACTTCCCCGATCGACTGAAACATACAACACCCTTCATAGGTGAAACACGAACAAACACAAAATCCCCCACGGAAAATTCTAATTTCCTTCTTCGGTTATCGGCATATGATTTTTGCCTACTTTGGGCTCTTTCATCCTATGACGAATAAGGTCAATCTTTTCTGTGGAATTACGAATAAAATCTAGACCTAAAAACAGCTTCTCACCGGCCTCAAGCCAACAAGAAGGAGATCGACATGGCCTTCCATAGAGTGCCTTAAAAGGAGCCATACCAATACTAGATTGGAAGCTATTATTATAGGAAAACTCAACAAGAGAAATATGATCTTCCCAACTTCCACCAAAATCAAGAACACATGCATGAAGAAGATCTTCAAGAGTTTGATTCACACGCTCGGTTTGTCCATCGGACTGAGGATGATAAGGGTGCTAAAATTAAGCTTCGTTTCCAAATCTTTTTGAAGACTCTTCCAAAATCCACTAGTAAACAATGGATCGCGATCACTAACAATAGAAGTAGGAACTCCATGTAATTTAACAATCTCTTTAATAAAGAGTTTGGCCAGAGGAACGGTCTGGTTAGACCGAACGGGAATAAAATGGGCGGATTTAGTAAGTATATCAACTATCACCTAGAAGTTATCATGACCCGAACGAGAACGGGGAAGGCCAACAATAAAATCCATGGAAATTTGGTCCCACTTCCATATTGGAATTTCTAAAGGTTGCAATAACCTACCGGGCCTTTGATGTTCGGCCTTGACAAGTTGGCAAGTCATGCAACACTTAACAAAGTTTGCAATATCAGATTTCATTCCCTCCCAATAATAAAGTCGCTTCATATCCGCGTACATTTTACTACTACCGGGATGAATGGTAAATTTAGAGCGATGAGAATCTTCTAAAATGTCTTTACGGATATCACTAATATTTGGCATGATAAGTCTACCAAATTTTCGAATGTCGCCACGAGAATCAATATCAAAGTCTTTCAAACTTTCAATATCAATTTTATCCCTAAAACTTTGGCCAAGAAGAGCCATTTCGGGATCTAGCTTTTGAGCTTCGATAATGCGGTCTAAAAGAGAGGGATGAGCCTCAAGGCTACACAAGACAAGAGATGAACATAAATCGGAAACACGATCTCGAATCTCACAAGTGGATAAAATTCCAAGATCATTCCATTCGGATATCATCATAGAAACAACCACTTGTTGCTTGCGACTAAGGGCATCGGCAACACGATTTCCCTTTCTGGGAGTATAAAGAATATCGAGATCATAAGATGCAAGGAACTCGAGCCAACGTTGTTGACGCAAATTAAGTTCCTTTTGAGAAAATAGATACTTCAAAGATTTATGATCGGTAAAGAGAATAAACTTCTCTTCCAAAAGATAATGACGCCAAATACGATGGGCGAAAACAATAGCCGCGAGCACTAAATCATGAGTGGCATATCTAGTCTCGGCTGGCTTTAATTGCCTAGAAGCATAAGCAATAACATGTTCCCTCTGCATAAGAACGGCACCCAAACCAATGCGACTAGCATCGGTATAAACAACAAAATCTTGATTTCCTTCGGGAATCACAAGAATAGGAGCATTGGAAAGGAGTTCTTTTAACTTTTGAAAAGAAGCTTCACATTTGTCCGACCAAATGTATTTAACACCTTTCTCTGTTAAGCTAGTAAGAGGTACGGCTATTTTTGAAAAGTCTTTTATAAAACGACGATAATAGCCCGCCAATCCAAGGAAGCTACGGATTTCCGTCACACTCTCCGGTCTCTTCCAATTTTGAATCGCTTCATCTTTGAAGGATCCACGGAAATTCCGGATTCAGAAATAATATGACCGAGAAACTTCACACGAGATTGCCAAAAGTGGCATTTAGAAAATTTTGCTTTTAACTGGTTACTCCTAAGAGTTTCCAACACAATCCGAAGATGCTTTTCATCCTCCTCCTCGGCTTTCGAATATACAAGAATATCATCAATGAAGATGAGAACAAATCGATCGAGGAAGTCTTTGAAAACTCTATTCATAAGGTCAACGAAATAAGCCGGAGCATTCGTTAAACCAAATGGCATAACAAGCCATTCATAAGATCCATAACGAGTATGGAACGATGTCAAAGGAATGTTATCCTCTGCAATACGAAGCTGATGAAAACCGGTAGCCAAGTCCAATTGTGAAAAGACTCTAGCACCACTAAGTTGGTCAAATAAATCATCAATCCGAGGTAAAGGATATTTATTCTTGATAGTAAGATCATTAAGCTTGCGGTAGTCAACGCAAAGCCTAACTGTACCATCGGATTTCTTCACAAAAATAGCTGAAGCTCCCCAAAGCGAGGAACTAGAGCGAATAAATTGCTTCGTCTCCAATTCGGGTAATTGTTTACGCATCTCCTCATTTTCTTTATTGGACATACGATAAGGAGGACGAGTAATAGGTTGAGCTCCAGGGATGAGATTAATTCTGAACTCAATTGCTCGCTTAGGTGGTAACCCTAAAACGGGTTCAAATAGTCAGAAAATTCATGAACAACGTGAATAAGAGAAATAATATATTCCTCATCATCATTATCGTCATCATGAGGATTCAAAGAATATAAAGATGCAACCAAGCTGGAATCTGAATCTTTAAGGTCAATAGAAATCTGCTTAACAGATTGAGGATGTCAAAGATGAATAGTCCGCTCAGGACATAGGATTTGAGCTTCATAGCGATTAAGCCAATCCATTCCCAAAATCATTCCAAAGCCTAAGTAGCGCATAACATGCAAATTGACTCGAAAAGAAAAATCACACAAAATAATCTCGACATCTTTACAACGCAAACTAATTATTGCGGATCCACCAACCAGATTAGCAATTCTCAAAGAAGTCATTAAACACAAAACATCCAAAGAAAAAGTATCAACAAGTTCTTTTGATATAAAAGAATGGGACGCACCCGTATCAAAAAGAACTCGAATAGGATGATGACGAAATAAATTAATGCCATCAAGGATAGAATGAGAAATACCTTTACCACGAGATGTGTTGCCAAGGGCTTGAGCAACATTAAGCTTTCCTTCCTTCCTATTTTGAAGTTTGGGACAAGAAGATAAATAATGATCCGGGCTTTTGCAACAGCGACAAGTATGAGGCTTTGAACACTTGTTCGCATAATGGTCTTTAGAACCACAGTTGTAGCATTTCCCACCACTTGGGGAGAAGTCTTAGTTGCCGGAGAGACTTGCTTCCCTTTCTTATTGTTAGGATAAGGACCCTTGAAATTGTTAGGCCTCTTATTGTTGGTGAAGTTCGGTTTAGCATTCCCAGCCTCAACATCACCTACTCTATCAGCCTCTTCAAGTCGAAGAGCGATATCAATGAGTTGATCAAAAGAAACTTCTAATTTTAGAAGTAATGGCTTCTTGAGATTTTTGTTCAAGCCATAGACAAATCTTTGGTTCTTCTTCAATGGGGTGTTTATGTATTCGACCCCGTATTTAGAAAGGGACTCGAAAGATGCGACATAATCTGCCACGGAGGATTCACCTTGGACAAGGTCAATGAATCGGCGAGCCAAAGTCACCTTCTCAGCTTCTGGCATAAATTTTAATTCGAAGCGTTCCCGGAAATTCTCCCAAGTAAGATCCGCTTCATTTATTTCAGAAATCAGAAGCTCATACCAATCTAATGCTCTTTCTTGGAGCATACTAGAGGCCACCTAAACACGGTGAAGATCAATGAGATTCATACGAGAAAAGATTCGATCGCACGATCTCAGCCAAGCCTGGACTTCAATAACGGTTTCAGAACCTTTGAATGGCTTTCCACCCAAATTGGTATAATCGTTGCACAAACGTGCAAAACCAGACTTAGGGTGAGTAGATTCCGGATTAGAACCTGTAGCTTGAGCATTCTCTACTAGATCAAGAAGCTGCTAGGCAGACATAAATACTTTATCTTGGGGAGTAGCACTAGATTGACCGGCGCTGGGACGACCAGATCTAACCATTTCTCTTCCTTTTGAAAGAAAGAAATAAGAAGGATAAGGTTATTCACCAAATGAATATCAAGCAATCTTGATAGATAAATAAGGAACCATAAAGAAAATAGGATGAATCGGTACGAAGACTCGAATTAAATCCTAAAGCACGACTCCGAAGATGGACCTAGGACGATGATCCTTGCTGGATTATTCTACATTGTTCTGAAGTTTATCTCTGATACCAAGTTGTGATGCCCCACCTCTATACCCACGCTAGCCAACGACACTACGGGGTAATGCCATCAACTGGCGTGGAGAACAAGGCTGTTGAGGAGCGACCATCCGTGTAATTGCTTTGTGCGAGCACCGGTATGTCAGATAGTACAACATGCATCTGTTTAAGGAGGGAAATCCGACATACCGATACAAACTCAAAACTACTACACAGTGGCTATATATATTCTTCGGAAACAAATATAGAAGTAAACATAACACAAATCAGTCGCAGACATCCATATCACAAAGGCGAAAATAGATATGAATATATAACACATGAAGGTGTACATCAGAGTAGTGGTCAAACAAGATCCACAATATCACAAAAGAATAGCTACAAGTGCTAGACAAAAGAATATGGATAAATCTATGAGTCTATATCTCAAATGTATTCAATAAAAACCACTAATCTAAGTAGTTAGCCAAAAAGTCAGGGTGATAATCCCAGATGTGAAGTCATGCAGAAGCACCTGTAACATCTCGGTCTGACCCGTGTATTATTTAATAAGACAATAATAAACGGATAAGTCTAGCTATAAATATCAAATAAAATGATATAGAATAAGAGATATGACATAAATATATAATAACCATAAAGCCATACTGTGATAAGTATGCAAGTGAAAAATCAAATAGGGATTAATCAATATCACGAGAATCTTCTCAAAGATCAAAAGGAATGTTATACTCCTTATTTACCAAATCACCAAACTATAAATATTGACAATAATATCAATGTCAATCACAAAAGTTAATGAATCACAAAAGTTAATGACACACAAATTCAGCAATGCACAAATATTGATAAAACTTGTCAATGTAAATCATGAAAATTGGTGAAACTCAAAATTCTAGAAATCATCAAAGAAAATCCAGAAATCACAAAAAGGGTGGAGGCCTATCACAAAACGGGAGCATGAAAACTCACCAACACGTGTATCACAAAATGGAACGCTATTCCATGGTAGCTAACCATTAATTTTGAGCCGAAGCTCCACAAAATGGCCCGAAGACCATGGGTCGCTACCCCACCAATTTGAGCCGAAGCTCCACAGAAACGGGGTTTAGTCTCCCTCGTAGACAAAGAGACATCGCACATTTGCTAGTCTAAATCAAGAAAATGATCATCAATGATCATCAAGAAGTGTCAATTACAATAAGCTAGTAAATATATAAGCTTAGCCTCATGTCCCATAACCACTAGCTTAACCTAAATATTTACGAACAAATTGTAGATCTTCACTCGGAAATTGTCATAAGAGATTCAATCGAACAAGTCCAAGAATTAACCGGCGAAGTGAATGCAAACGTTTCATACAATTTGATCTACTAAGTCGTTTAATTAGATTTCTCGCATGAGCGACAAATCACAGAAATGATTGTAGAAACTATCAATCACCAAATTTTACGTGCAAAGACGTGAATTAATTCCAAAGAAATCGATTCCAAACCCATCAAAATGGATATACCCAAAAATTCCAAAATAGAAGTCATCAAGGTCGATAATAAATGATAACAACAAATCGGAAAACCACGAATCGATAAAAATTGGAAATCAACACAAAATAGGCTAAATAGGCAAATAGAAGCAGGTCAGTCGACTGGCCCTCTGCATTCATTCGACTGAAACAGAAACTTAAAAATTCTATTTCCTGCAGTCAGTCGACTGACCTCAGAGGGCCAATCGACTGGTTGCAGAAAACAGAGACTCTCTATTTCTACACAGCCCCAGAAGTGCCAATTTTCTACAGCCAGTCGACTAATTGCAGGGGTCAGTCGACTGACTGGCACTGGGGTTGTTTGTCAGCCTATTAAAATGAAGAGCAGCTCTTCCATATTGCAATTGGACGAGCAACATGCACGAAGGGTTTATGCCAATCGACAACCCAGCCCTATAGGCTCTTCGATGTATCACCAAAAACATGTTCAAACAACAAAGCTATGATTTTTTTGAAGATTTGAACCCAAAACACTAAAAATTGGAATATTCACAAAACCGATCCAAATCAAAATCAAATGCACATGAATAAGTGTTAGAAATTCATATCTAACAATCAAAGATGATCATAGACTTAGATGTGAGATAAAAATCTCACCTTTTCACAAAATTAAGGAAGGAGAAGCTTGAAAGCAAAGAAAGAATCAACCACACTTCAAAACAACCCAAATGAGCTTGAACATAAGCTCAAAAGAAGAACATTCTCATAGTTAGGTTTAGGAATTTCTGAAATTGAAAGGAGAATGAGTTGGAGAAGAAGAAGATGATGCTTACCAATAGCTTCTCTTTGGATTTAGAGCTAGAACTTGATTTGCAATTGGAAACTAGGGCTTGGAGTTTTAATTTCCCATTCCTCTCTCCATTGTTGCTAAAGCTTGAGTATTAGGAAATAGAAATGAAGTAATGAAGAGAAGAGGGGCGAAGCTTGGGTCTAATGGGCCGAAACAAAACCAAAGACCTAAGTGAAAAAAGTAGCAAAATTCCACTTACTCCAAACATATCAAAGTTTATACTTAAAAAGATCGCAAACGGCTTTTTGAACTCAATGGAAGGGGTCCCGAGTCCTAATTCGATCATATGGAAAAAGTAGCTTTTTCGGAAAAAAATCCGACTAACGATGCAATATTTAAATAAAATATTTAAATACTCAATCGTAAAATATGCGGGTTGTTACAATAATGATTGGGAGAAGTCTAAGGCCTTTGTTCACTATTTATAAAAAATTATGATGCCACTTATCATTAAGTGCAACTAAATCTTGCACATCTCAATATTCAGATAAGGTTTTGGAAAACTAATATAAAGTCAATGGCGTCTGACTTTATCTCTCCCTGATTCCCCTTCGTCGCTTTTCCCTTCTCTGCCCTCTTCGCCTGTTCGCTCCTCCTCCCCTCTTCGCCTCCGCCTATGCCCGTTCTTCTCCTCGGCCCCCTCTTGTTTCGTCCGCCCTGTCTCCCTCGTTGACTAGGTCGGGTCTCATTTTCAAGGTCATGACTTCAGCGCCTCTGTGTACTAATCCATCTCTTCAATCGGTCTCTGAATTTCCTCCTCTGCTCGCCAATCGCCCTTGTCATGTGGGTTTGTTATCCAGCGTGGGTACGTCTTCACCTAGTATGTGGCCCTTTCCTGATGCATGCGGGGCTGAAGTGAGTTCTCTTGAGGTTTTGAATTGTGATTTGGGGAAGCTTGTGTCGAATGTTGCGAATGGTGCTAGGGCTGATGTTGGATTGTCTGATCGTGAGTTGGGTAGGGGATCGGCTGTTAATCCAAGCTTTGGTCAATGCACTCCTGGTGCTTGTGATAACGCAAAATTGTTCCTTTTGACAATGTTGCTCGTTATGGAGATTCAATTCCTTCTGCCTCTACTGTTTCCCCCATCATTGTGGGTCATCCTGGTCCTACTGCTCCATCACCGACAAGCTCCAAATCTTGGTCATCCCCATTCGCGTCCCTGCCCCGTAATGCGAGTGACTACATCCTGATTGAATTTTATATGGTCGAGGAAAACGGAGTGATGATCCCTCCCCCTATTGTTATGCAAGCCGGCGTGGATTTTTGGTTTGATTATTTGGTTGGTTTCTTTTTGGATCCTAATCAACGTCTTCTTAATGAGTTATCGGTTTGTCGAAGGGCTTGGAAGCTTCGTGGTAATTGGCATGTTAAGTTGATCGACTCCATGTATTATCTTAAGTTCTCCTCTTCTGGGGATCGTCGGCTTGTTCTAGAGGCTGAGCCTTCTTTTTTTGATGGTAGGCCTTTTATTGTTACTCCTTGGTCTCCAATGGTGGCGTGTGCTTGTGAACAAGTTCTTTCTATCCCTGTTTGGGTTTATTTTTTTGCAAATTCCCTCTACTTTTCAGCCTCTTCTTGGGTTGAATTGGTTAGCCTGTAACGTAGG
This sequence comes from Allium cepa, assembly GCA_030765085.1. Taxonomy (NCBI): domain Eukaryota; kingdom Viridiplantae; phylum Streptophyta; class Magnoliopsida; order Asparagales; family Amaryllidaceae; genus Allium; species Allium cepa. The sequence continues at coordinate 965,021,909 of CM060928.1, forward strand.
AAAATTGAAATGTTTTGACTCTAATATAGTTGCGCGTGATAAAATGATTTCCCTTCATCTATTCCTGTTCAGCTTGCATTCGGACATGTTTTGGAAGTCCGCGTTCGCTATGGTTGGGTTCCAGATATCAATTCCTTCTGTCTCTCTTTTGGCCACCGGGCTATCGTCTTCTTGCATTCCGAAGCCTCCATGGCAGCTTCGAAGATCCCTTTGCCTTGCCATTCGCGTAGGATTTGGGTTCCCTTGGGTTCTTCCCCTGCCTCTCAGATTATACTTGCTGTTCCATTATCTGACCTGAGTCCGCCTCCTTTACCTTTTTCAAGGCATGGCTCTTCTCCTGTTACTGTGGTCCCTTATGATGCCCCTGCTGTTCCTTTAGCTGCTCCAGACCCTGCCTCGCCGCTGTTGCCTGTTTTTGGGATGAGACTGAGGCGTGTTGGGTTGATCCCAAATCTGATATGCGATTTAACCCCGTGGATTAATCCTACTTTAGATTTGTTTCCGATGATCATCTGGACCTTAGATGCCTTCATTACAAACCATCTGGTGATTCCTTAATTCTTGATTTGGACGGTTTCTATGCGAGTACGAATTCTGTCTTGCTAGATGATACTTCCTGGGATCGTTCGTTTATCTACTCTTCTGATGCTTTGGGTTATGATCCTTGTCTTGCTATCCTTTTCCACCCCTGTGCTGGTCTTTGTGGGAATGTCCCTTTGGAATCTTCTCGGGTGTCTGCGGATGATGGTGACACTTCCTCTTTGGAGGAGTCCTAGTCATAGTGATATATATATATAGTTACTGTGGCATAGCTGCCACGTACCTGTACTGCATTTTCCTTTTTTCTTAGTAGTTAAGGTGCTTTTACCTTACTCCTGTACTTCAACTTTTATTACGTATGTAATAAAAAGTGGACGGTCCACTATAAAACCGGCTGGCCTTACCAAAAAAAATCTTGCACATCTCCTTCAACGTTTATGGTTGTGTCTGACCTACTTATTGACATTGAAATGAAAATTAATGATGATGGTAATCCGATTTTGCAAAATGTTGGGAAATCTATGAAAGTTAAGTGGGATAAATATTGGGGAAATTTTGAGAGTGTGAACAACATGATTTATGTAGCTCATGTTCTCAATCAAAGATATAAACTTGAATTGCTACAAATTTCCTTTGAAGATATCAGAAAAGATAGTTATGCAATTAAAAACATTCTCCATGAAATAAAATAATGTGTTCTAAAGTTATATAATGAATATAAAGGGGTTAATGAACGAGCACAAATATCTATCATAAAGGAAAATACCTCTAAGGACCATGTAAATATTATTTCTCAATCAAGTGGACTTTATCATATTGAGATGCGACTCAAGAGAAAGAGAGAACAAATGGAAATTAGAGAAATTAACAATGAAGTAGACAAATACATTTCGGATCCTTGTGAGAAACTCGATGGTGAATCTTTTGATCTTTTGAATTGGTGGAAGGTGAATCAAGTGTGGTATCCAATTCTTTCGTTAGTTGCCAAAGATTTATTTTCAATTCCAAGTTCAACCGTGGCTAGTGAGAATACTTTTAGTTTGGGAAGGAGAATTGTTGATCCTTTTAGAGCTTCATTAACTCCAAAGATGGTTGAGACGTTGGTTTGTACAAATTATTGGCTTAGGGGAGATGAATTCAATTTCTATAAGGAGCCAAGCGAAGATGAAGTCTCTTTCTACAAGGAACTTGAAGAATTTGAAACAAGTAGGCGTTTGTTAAATTTTATCAAAAAATATATGGTACAGCATCTATTTTCTAATAACAACCAAGGTGGTCAAAACAGAAAAGTTAACATTGACTGAGCCATAAAAGAATATATGTGTGTCTTGCTAAATTGTAGAGCATTGAAAAGCATTTATCAGCATTTAAAATAAATTGCCAAATGATAATAAGGAGAGTCTTCACCACTTCAAATTCTTTTGTATATATTGCAACTTACAACAGCGAACGATATGTTTAGATTGACTTTGAGGTTTGAATTTGAAGCTACTTTACTATTCATTTCTTTTCTATAGTTCAACATTTATCATTATTGCCAAATAAATTGTAGCTACTTTGCAATTTAGTTCATATCACAAACTATACATTTATCAACATTTAAATTGCCAAATGAATGAATGATGATAAGGAAAGTATTCACTACTTTACTATTCAAATTCTTTTCTATAGTTTAATATTATGATACTTACAAAAGTTAATTTGAAGCTACTTTACAATAAAAGTTAATTCTTTTCTACCATTCATATTTACAGTTCAAATTCTTTTATTCTTCTATACATTACTTACATGATAAAATTTGAACACCTCAAAATCATTTATGGAATCCATAAAATGTTATTCATATTTTTACCTTCACATGCTTGAATGATAAAGTTTCACCTTCAGATCAACCATCTTCCTCCAATTCACCTAGTTGACTACACCGTTGGGAGATACATCATATGATCATACAGTAGATGTGAAAACTGGGACATCCATGATGGCTTATTGGCTTCATTAACTCTATTCAAAACTGGTTTTCTAGTTTTTTTGCTATAAAAATGACGTGTATTCCTAAATTTATGTGCATATATGTGCTTGTTATTTCACTTGAATTGTTGACAACTTAGAAAACATGATGTTTTCAACCTGTGGAGGTTTATTTCCATTTTACATGTGTTTTTATTTCACTTAAATTGTTCATTATTGTTCAAATTGAATTTTTCACATTTTTGTTTTCTGTCAGCAAGATTTAAAACAGAAATGATATAGCATGTATGTGATTTATTTACTATTTAATATGTTTATTGATTTATTATGCATGATTTGGCACATATTTGGACCTTTGGTACATGATCTGGTACAGCTACAGAAGTATATTATTCAATTATTTACTATTTTCAGGAAAGATAATTTACCGTTACCGACAAAACGGTTACCGACATATCGGTATACTGGCAAAATGGTTACCGACGTACCGGTAACGGTAATGGTAAGCGTTTTTTATTTACCGAAGAAAATGGTATGGTAATGATATTTGTATAATGGTAAAGGTAACCGTTACCATAACAGCCCTATTTTGTTTAAATGGTGGGAACTTATTGCAAAGATCGTGCTTTTCTACATTGTTCTTTGACATGGACTTCTAATAACATTTCTAAATCCTGTATTAGATTGTTCGAGGTTTTAAGTGTTTAAAAATGATATTTAAATTTGGTATTTTTATATAATAATTTTTAGGGATCTTTTCTAACATATTTTTCTGTATTTTAAAGTTGGTTGAAGTTTGAATATATTTTTAGTGATTATTTATGAATTTTCAAAGTAAAGAGGTTTTATAATATAAAACATGTTTTCAATTTTTTTATCAAATTCTAAATGAGTTATTTTTAAGTAATATTTTACATAAATATTTAAAACCTATTTACAAGTACTTTTGAAGTATATCTATAAGTTTGGAAAAGTGAGTTAAGTGTTTTATAAAAGAACAAAGAAAGTTTTGAATAATATCGGTTATGTTGTAATAAATGGTTTTGCGAAGTTATGTAAAAGTATATTATCTTATTAATAAGTATACTTTGATCCTTAAAAAGAATAAAGATTATGACAAGTATGGAATGGTTTTTGGTTTGTTGTGACAATATGTTAACAACATTCGTCTTTAATCATTTTTATTATACTTACGAATGTTGATACAAAGGATGTTTTAAAGATAAGAAGAATGAAATGGTTTTGGGTTTGTACTGACGATATTTAAGTAACATTAGTCTTAAACCTTTTGAAGTAGATTGGTGAATATACTAAGATCCTTAAAATGGATATTTCAAAGGTAATATCAAGTATAGATTCTTTTCAAAAAGATAGAAAAATTAAAAGTTTGAAGTAGGAAATCTTGTTAATGGTTTGTAATATACTTATTCCATTTGAGATAAGCATATGAATACTTTTTGAAGTATTGGAAGAATACAAATGAATGGTAGAAATTAGTAAACGAAGTTTTATTATATAAAAGAATTTTTACTAATAAAAGAGGTTTTAATTAATAAAAAATATTAATTGAATAAAAAAAGGGATTAGAAGTTGCTTTTGTGACTTAATCGTGCTTTTTGTGACTTAATCATGCTTTGGGTGTTTATTTGTTTATAAAAGTATTTAGTCGTATACTTAATACTAAAAGCCGATAAAGTTAGTGTTAACCGCATTTTAACCAAGCAGATTTCAACTAGAATTATAAGGTCGGAATGAAGAAGGAAACAAATTACGAACTTGGAAGCATGATCAGAAGAGCTAGAAGAGGTTACTCAAGAAATTCCATCAAGTATTGGAAAAGTTGGACCTCTCGGTACTAAGAGAAACCTCTTGGGATCGAGAGCCTTTTTTTGCGATTTAACTTCTCGATACCGATACTTCGAGCACTATGTTAAGCAATCATCATCGAATGTTTTTTCAAAGAATAGACATCTAAGGATTTATGAGAAGAAAGCTAGATAAGATAAACAACATTAGGGAAGTTATCAGAAGAAACTTGATCTTCGTTGAAAAGACTTTGGAATGCATCAAGTCAGAGATAGGAGGACAAAACAAGTAAAAGAGAAGGGCTTTCACCATAAAGAGACCACTCGGTACTGAGGGGTTTTATTGGAGTTCGGGTTGGCATGTTCACACTTCAACCTATGGGCATGTATCTGGACCTTGAACTACATGGGCACCTGGATCTGCATAACGATTTCTCTATGAATATCGACCCTATGAAAACTAAATAAGGTTCTTTTCTCCACTTTTGGGCACTTCTCCTGCTTCGTCCTCTTCTTCCTCAACTGCTCTAATGACTATTAAATCTGAGATCCACTAGATTGTGGTCGGATCGAATTGAATTCATTGTAATTTGAAGAGAAAATAATAAATAATAAGATTAAAGTAGACGTAGGCCAGAGCATTTGCTGAACCACTATAAAAAAATTGTCTACTGCTTTTACGTTTATTTTATTGGATCTACACATTTATTTGTGCTTTCCCCCGATATTTGGGTGTTAGCACCATTTTTAGGTCAATAGTAGACTTGTTTATCAGTAAGGGTAAGTTTGTTGTTTAAGTAAGGTGTAGAAGCAATAATGCTCTAATCTTCCAAATTCGCTCTTAACCGAGGGATAGTGTGAGATAAAAAGGTCGAAAATGTGTTAATATACAAGACTTGGTTTCCATATGCGATCGTCTATTTTGAACTTGATAATCGATTAGTCGACTATCGAACTTGACCAGAAATCCATCGATTTGGTTTTGAAGAGATCGGGATCAGTATGTTTTTTTACTTATCGAAAACGTTTCAAAACTAATATGTGATTTTTATGTTTTGGAAGCGGTTATGAAGTAGAAGCTATAGAATTGAACCATCTATCTTACGGTTAAGTCTAAGAAGGAGGTTAACTTTAGCATTTATCAAAGGACTTATACTTGAATCCATTTGGGGATTCGTGTCCTGTGTGAACGATGAAGACTCGTGCGAGAGATGCTGAATGTACCCTCGACATCAAAAATGATATAAATAGAGTAAGAGCATAGTTTGGGGTTTAGCTAACCCACAACATGGTATCTTAACTCCATATCTAGGGTATGCCTATCGATATTGCTCGCAGAAGTTTCTGGTATTTGGGATCACATGTTTTAGATGTGGGCCAGCTATGTTTACATTATGTATATTCTATCTAGAGATATATGACACTCAGAGGTAGTTTCTAACCCTTGTGCATGGTCATCCACTTTAGTTTACTGGATGCTTTTCCATAGAAAATCCAAACATAGCTTAGCAGTTTTGATTGTACTTCAATATTATTATGTCGTGAGATGCAAGCAGCACAGCTATTTTCAGATTTACATTACTCACCCTAGACATTATTTATTATATCACCTTATGTACTTATTGGATGTGGTTCTTTTGAGGAAATAATCGTTATGGCATTCCATATGGTCTCAAAAGTACTTTTATATGTTGTACACGTATTTTTTTAAGTTTCTCACACCAGACTTAGGTCTGCACGTAGTTTTTTCTCTAAATTCCTCACGTGCTCTTTCGAGTAGTCCAAAAAGGTAGGTTTTAGTTGGATGTTCTAGAACTCAAGGAGACAAGATGGATGTTTCATCTACCATACTATTCTTATTGTCATTGTAATACTACTATGCATATATCAGCATTAATGAGGACATGCTGTTATAACTGTCCAGGCTTATGATGGTATTTAGAATCGTAACTTTGAAATGTTGTATACTTATAGTGATAGTTTTATATTGTCTTTTGATATTATATGTTACCGTTCGTTGGGAGATTCTGATATTTTGTTCCTCATTCTTTTCCTTTTTATTTTAGCATAACAATCTATCTTTCTAGCACTTGTGTGATGACCCGGAATTTTGAAGCAATATCAATTTAATAATCTGAAATAAAAATTAAATTGATTTGATAATCTTTGTGATAAGATTTGAATTAGTTTAATAATCCAATAAAATAAATATTTAATTGATAGATTTTATCTTTTAAATGCTAATAAATTGTTTCTATTTATAATATATATAGAGTATGTATATATTGTAAATAAATAAGTCTTGTTTTAAATTTAATAAATAAATCTTGTTTTCTATATATATATATATATATATATATATATATATATATATATATTTAGTAAAAATTGGGAATTATGATTTTATTTAAAAGTTAAACTTTTAAAAGGTTAATTAATAAATAAAATATGGTTTTAAATAGTTAAGATAAAAATTTAATTTGTTTAAATTGATTTATTTGATATTAAATTTTTAAAAGTATACAATAAATAACCATATGATTTTAAATACATAAGGTAAATTATTTAAATGGTTTAAAATATGTTTTAACTCGAGTTTAAATTGAAGTAAAAATAACAATAAGGTTTATTTTGATATAGTGTGATAAAATGAATAATTCAATTTCTTTTATAAATTATTTATAGTTATCAAATTTGTTATTTTTAAAATATAATAATACATTGTTTTTAACAAATAGATTTTTAAATAAAATAATTGTTTTTCAAAATTCAATTATGAAGTTATATATGACTTGATTTGAATTTGAATTCAAAGCTTTAAAATTTAAAGTATAAATATTTTAATTTGTTTTTATTTTAAAATATTTGTATAAACTTTATTTTATAAATAAAAATTGGATTTATTCATTTTAAAATTATCTACATATAAATAAATACATACTAACTAATTAATTTACCTTTATCTTATATTAACACCTAATTAAAATACAAATTAACCTAATTATAACTAATTAACATTAAAGACAAATGTAAGCATTTTATAAATTAAAAGAACAAGTATTAATCAATAAACATTACAAAGTGACAAGTGTTAAAAATTAAGACAAGTGTCATTTATTTTTGTTTTTCTTTTATTTTTATTGATAAGTATTTATGTTTTTATATAAACAAACCCTCTTTCCATTTTATTCCTTTTCTAAATCTAAATGCAAAGAAAAAAACACACACACTTCCTCAAAAACTAAATTTAAAGCATCTTCAAATCCTGTAAATCAGAAACATAGTAAATCATTTTCAAAAATTGAATCAAAGTAAGCAAATCTGTAGCATTCAAGGCAAAACTGTTTTAAACCTACATATTCAATAAAAGCCTGCATTTCACTTAGAATCGGGAAATCAAAGCATGCATGCAGTTTTAAAGTAAGGGAGCAAACTGCAGTTTAAATTTTTAAGCAAAACAAAGGAGCAATCCAGTTTCAAAGCAAAAGAGTTTAGAATTTTCAAGCTTTTCAAATCAAATCTGAAGCTCTGCCTTCTTCTCTGATCTGTGAGTAACATCACATTTTTAAAATCTTAAATTGATTATGGTTGCATGTTATTTCTGTGGTAAAATTTGTAGTATGTATATATGAAAGTGCAATCTGCTGTATGCATGTTCATTCCCATATGAATATCCTCTGTTTTTAATTTCTAGTTTCATATTTTAAATTTAAATTCATTTTCTCTTCAAAAAATTGTTGATAGAACTTGGTTTGCAAACAAAAGTTATTAGATTTATCATGGATTAATGTTTTAAAAACTTATTTAAGCTAAATTTCATCTGAGTGTCTTTGGAAATAAAAAAAAGAAAACAACAGTGATTGTTATACAAAGTGAAAAAAAATCAAACTTGGTAAATTATGAATTTAGTATTATAAAATGAAAACACAAAGAAAAACATGAATTTCAATACTAAAATCATAATTTATAGATTAGGGAGAAGGGTGCAGTTCTATGATGAACGGAAAAGGAAAATTAGGATTTTATGGTGATCCACTTGGATGTGGGGGTAGGGGTTTCTTCCAGTGGTTAGAGGAGAGATCAGTAAAGATTGGAAAATAATTGATATTGATGCAAATCAACATGGAAGCAGTGGTGATGTTTTTTTATCTACAGCCCTAGTTTTATTTGGGTAACTTGTTTGGGTCGGGATAACCTGTAGGAATGATCGAGTTAAACAGGGACTTGGCGGATGGAAGTTTGGTCGTAGGTGAGACTATGGCCGGTGGTGGAAGCTCTCTGGTGGACGAAGCGCCGTGGGAAAAGTGATGACAGGTTTTGGTGGGGTTTTGTCCTTTCTGGTTCTAGGTTTTGGAATTAAAACTCGAATTCGATTTTGAGTTGTGAAGGGAAGATTTATTGGTCGTGTTGGATTGAGGTGTTGGTCGTCGATGTTGGGAGGCCACCGGAGGTGGATGGAGATGGCCGGAGGCACGGTGCACGTGCACCGTGCACTTTTGACTTCAGAAGTTTGCCTGGTGAAAGCAGCATTATGAACTCGAGAATTTCTTGAGTGATTGTTGTGTATTGCTCGAAGTTTCTTGCTTATTGACTTGAAGTGGATTTGGCACTTGCTCGGGTTAAAATATGGTAACAGGTTTTAGTTCTGAAACCCGCAGTTTTGTATAAAATTAAAATAAAATTTAAAACTCTGGATTTAAATGAAAGTAAAGTTTTAAATCCTAGTTTTAATTCTGAATTTAAGTTTAAATCTAGGTTTAAAATAGATTCAAGTTGAATAAATGAGTTTTAAAATTCAAATTGACTTAATAATATTAAAGTGTTAAAGTAGTTTGAATTTTAAAATAAGTTTAAAAAGTTAATGAAAGTTTTAAAAATCTGAAGATTAATCTTAAACAAAATTTTAAATAAGTATTTCAGTTTTGAAATGTAGGAAAGATTTAAAAATTTAAAATGTTTAAACAAATTGAAATGTTCAAAGTATAACTCAAATTGATTTGAATTTAAATATGAATTTGGTTTTAAATCCTTTAAAACTTCTTTATTTAAAGGAATATATCTTTAACTTGTGAAATGAAAGGTTTAGAAATGTGTTTTAAAACTATATTAAAGATAATTTGAATTCATTTTAAATTTAAAATGATATTTGGAAGTAAATTTAAAGTAATTTGCTTTTAATGCTTTGTTAATGATAATGTGATCATTAATAAGAAAATATTTTTTATCTTTAAAACAAGTAAGGATTTAATGATTTGAATTATTAAGTTAATTAAATTGGATTATTTATTTAAATTAAGTATTGATTTGGATTAAATAAGTAATTATAGTTTTTTAAATGTATTAATTAAAGTTAAGTTAATTAATTAATTAAGGATAATTAAATATAATTAAAGGTTAATTAATGTTAAAGATTAATTAATTTAAAATTAATAATGATTAATGAAAGTTAATTACTTATGAGAAGTAATTAAAGTATGGTTAATGGTTAATAATGGTCATTAACTTAAAGATTATTTAACAATCAATTAATGTGATTTATTTAAAATAATTCATTAGATTAATTAATTTAATGATAATCAATTCTGAAAATTATTTAAGTTTAATTACTGAATGAAAGTAATTAAGGAATTAATTACTTAATGTAATTAATGGAGTTTATTGTGATTGGTTTAAATTAATTAATTAAGTTTAATTAATTTTAAACATTGGATTTGATAATAATTGCTTGATGTAATTAATGAAGTAAAATTACTTAGTGAAGTAATTAATGATAATTACTAGATGTAATTACTGGATAATGATGGAACTGTGAAAGTAATTTGGATTAAACTATTTTATATAGTTAATCAGGGGATAATTAAAAATAATTAATTAAGAAGTAATTAATTTGATAAGTAATTAAGGATAGTTAATTACTGAATGTGATTAATCAAAGGTGATTAATAATTATGGTTTAATTGAGATTAATTACTGAATATAATTAATTTCAATAAGATAATTAATTAAATATATTTAAGGATCATTAATTAATATAATTAATGATAAGATTGATTAATTAAGATTAATTAATCAATAATAAGTTATTAAGGGTAATTAATTAATTGTAATTAATCAAGGTTTAATGTAATTAGTTACAATTAATTAATTAATGAAGTAATTAAAGTTAATTACTATATTTGGTTTAGAGTAATTAACTTGTGCAATTAATTAAAGGATAATTACTAGAATGTAATTAAAGTATAATTAATCACGAGTGATTAATTAAGATGATAAATTAGAGGATAATTAATTAATTAATGGGTATGTAAGCAAGATTTATATTGATATAGGTAATTAATTTAATTCACTTTAAATTAATTAGAGATGATGTGATTAATTTAATTCATTTTAAATTAATTATAGATGGTGTGATTATAGATCATTGCTTATATATGATTGGATGATATCGGTTGCCTTGAATGGTTGAAATCTCAGAAATGAGATAAGTAATGTTGTTTGATATGGATGCATTGGTTGCATTGTGATGATGATATGGATTATCTTTGATAATGATATATGGATTATATGTGGTGATGATTATCTATTGTGAATCTGTGAATTATCTATTTGTGTGTATATAGATAATTGTATTGAATTGTTTTAATCTCTAAAACAACTTGGACCTAAAAGACACGTTTGGAATTCGATGAGACCGGGATCGGGTTTCCATATTTGGGTATCCGAAAACCACATGGATCCAAATTAACGATAGGTCGTGAATCTTATGTGAAGAGTGAAGACTCGAGGTGTAAGGACTATTCGTCAGTATAACTCTGAGGGTGATTCCGAGATGAGTTTGACGGAGATAGTGCTTTCATATTCGAGATGAAGATTCAGAGTGCAAGGGTTATCGTCGTTAACTCTGAGGGGGATTCCAAAACGAGTGTAACGAGATAATGCCTTCGGTTTCGTTCGAACCAGGAACGAACTTGTATGGATTGAATGCTTTCAGAACGTCGTCAGGTGGACGATGAGCATTCTAAGAAATGTGTCCTATAAAGGAAATCGTAGCCTCAAGCCTCATCAACCGGGAATGGCTAAAACAGGGGAGGTGCAGCAAGGCTAAGTGGGTCATGCCCAAGTAGGACGAGATTTTCCCCTGTCTAGAGGTCCCTTTTTATTCGGCTCAGTGGGCGGTTGGAATCGCGCGCCAACTGCGGGGTGTCCTATTCGGGACTGTCCAGTAAGGGATGGTTCCGGCTTTGTGTTGCAGGGCATTGGGAGTGATCCTTGGTATGGTTATCTAGGCCACGTACTGTGACGGGCGGTACCCCGGTAGCCCTGCCATTGTGTGGAATCCAAAATCCAGTAAGTGCCAACGGTTTTGATTGTATTACCCACTTTTGTGGCTAGTAGCTGGAATTTATTCATATAACAATTTCGGCTATTTCATATTTACTTGAAAACCCTAGACCTATTATAATATCACTGGATTTCCTGTCAAATGTTTTGGTTAGCGTAAGGTAAAAACTTTTCCATGTTTATGTTTGAGAAGTCTTACGTGATACCTTTCTTTTCAAAAGGTTTTTAAAATTAAGCAACTTTAACCTGTTACTCACACCAGATCCATGTCTGACCCGGAGTTTATCTTTTGTTTTCTTAAACTCTTGGGTACTCAAATTTTTACGGGTAGCCAAGGGATTCAGGTTAGCTTTGACGAATTATGGAGGAGCAATGGAGCAGGAGGCTTCTACGTTAGATATATAGTATTCCTCTATGTTTGGTATCTCTGTGTTGTCTGTTGAGTTGTATTGAGTTGTAATAGCTAGACGGGTGTTTATAACTGTCTAGTATGTGTTGTATTATCTGTGTACTCTGATAATTGTGTTGTACTATGTAATACTTATGTTATTAATATAATTTATTCGTTCCGCTGTTTAGATTCTGATGTGTTGTTTCTTCTTTCTTCTATTTCTTTCTCTTTTCTATCCCCTTTCTTTCTTATTAATGGTGCATCATTCTGTGGATTTGAATGGCGGTTCGTTACAACTTGGATAATGATACACGAATACGTATTACTATCGACATTTGGGGGTCAAAAAAGCAGATTGTTACATTTGGTATCAGAGCTTAAGTTATGTGAGAACCTTGGTTTTGGTGGGGTATGACTCATTAAGAGATAGGGCAATGGAATCCCCCGGCATAAGTAGAGTGTATTATACACATGAGAGTGTATTTGTATTTATTATAAATGTATGCCTTAAAGGTAATACCAACAACAAAATTAAAGATCTTGTATAAGGTAACTTGTATAAGTACGAATAGTGATAGTGTAGTTTCAATTAATGTAGGTATTAATGATGTTCATTCATTACCCCTTATTAATTAGTTTAGTCGTGTCCAATAGTTTATGAGCATTGTTATTCTTTGTAGATGATTTAACATGCTCGAACAGTTTATGAGCATTATTATCATTTGTCGATTTAATAGATTAGTCATGCTCGGCTAGTTTGTGAGCATTGACTATTGTTTATTGATTTATGCTGGACCAGTTTATGAGCAGTTTTACCTTTCTACTTCATGGATTAGATAGACGATGTTTGTAGATGCATTGAAATGAACACCATGTGAACTGAGTTTTTCAGTTTGACTATAAGGCATTCGATGACAAGGTTGGGTTGGAAGTTAAGTTTAGTAAAAGATATTTACTATAATATAAAAGGAAGGATAAGATATTTTAGGAATAAACATTTGTTAAAAGATTTTACATAAGAAAGTGATTTTATATAAGTGTGGTTTATTAAATATGATTTGTAAGTCAAAGAAGGATTTAAATTGATACTTTGAGAACTTAAGTGCTGGTGTTTTGGAAATGTTTTTTAAGACTTTGAAGAAAATAATAATAGTATTATTTGGAAACAAATATTTAGGAAATTGGTTTATGAGATCGAGATCAATGTACTTAGTAATATTTATGAAGTATTTGATACCGTTTTGAACTGATTTTTTGGTTAGTCCGGAAGGCATGATTTGAATGTACTAAACTTACTTCTGTCACTTGAAAATAATTCTGAAGGTAACTGCAGCACCATCGACATTTATTTTTGGGTTTTAAAGTATGAGATGCTACAAGAGTAGTTTGCTATAAAGTTGTTTTAGTAACATAGATTTTGATTTACTCCCAAAAGTATGATTTAATGTATAAAAGATATATGTATATATTGTTATTTGAAACGATTTGAAATAAGACCAGGTGTTTAGTTCTAAAGTATTCTTTAAAGAGATTTGATATAAAATATAGTGTAGTTTAATAGACGTTTTAAACTTACTTTATGGAAAATATTTGCATGTATGTATGTTATGTAGGTGGCCTAAGTGGTAGTGACATAGTCCAAAATAAATGTTGGAACTTTTCGTGTTTTCTCTTTTTGGGTAAAGTGTGTTTAATAAATAAGTGAAACTTTGTTAAGTTATTTTATGGACACATGTATCCTATGTATTTGGATAGTATGGTATGTATGTCATGTTATGATATGCTATTTAATAGTTTTCAATTGTTAAAACGAAATGGATTTTTGTTTTGGACAGTCGAAAACTTCCAAATCGTTATAGAACTTGAAACTAAGTGTTTTGTGAAAATATAAAGTTGATTTTTTGTAACTCTTGAATTGAGAAGATAGTAAGTTAAAAAAGTTTTAAATTTGCTGAACATCCTTATTAGGTGAAACGAAATTGATGTTTGGTATATATTCTTAGGAGGTAGTGGAGTATTATATGAGTATGAACTTAAGTTATAAGATGTTTATAGACTTGAAGTTATGTTTTTATGAAATGATTCAACAATGGTTTTAGTATTGAGTGATATACTATTTGTTTAAAAGAATGTGATAAAAAGAAATTGGTATAGTTAAGAAACCGATAGAATAAAAAACATAAGTTGTACATAGATCTTTTTATTCACATGATTGTTCTTAATCTAGGATTCTAGTACATAATTTCGAGGTGATTTACACTAGTTCGAATAAGGGTTTTCACTCAATTACTGATGTCGAACATTTAATATGGATTATTGATATGATCTTAAATTTTTCTATCATAGTATATGGCTATGTAAAGATAACAGGGGTTTCTAATATAGGAATCTGATCAGAGTCTGTCTTAAGCGATATATACTAGTTTGAAGTGAAATTTATGTAATCCAGCAAGTGATCTAATCAAATATTGCATATGGATGGTCCATGCACATTGTATGGGCTTTATTATATGCATACTATGTTTTGTTGGCTTATGGAGAGTTTATATGATGACTCTTTGACTTTTTTATGACGTAGCATGAATAATCGACTAATTAATAACCTGATGCTATTGAGCGTAAGGTGTGCTTAGTAGATTGTTTATCGTCCTTGTGCGATAAGAGGATTTTTGAACTTGAGCAAACTATGGGCATTGTATGCTAGTCATTTTGAATACTGTTAAGTAGTGCTATGTGATTGTTTCTTTTGGTGTCATGTTAGAATTTCATGGATGAAATATTCTAAGTGGAGGAGAATGTAACGACCCGGAATTTTGCAAACTTCGTATTTAAATATCTGAATTATTTAATTATTTTAATCTTGGATTAAATGTTATTGAATAGATTTAATAACCTTGTTAACCTCCTTTTAAGTAATAGCTAATGATGGTGAACTTATTTTAGAAAAATATTTATAAAAATAAATACTTTGAAGAAATATCGATAATGTGATCGAAAATCGTTTTATCGATAAACAGTTTTTTACTATTCAGAAGTTGTTCAAAATTGTTTACAAACACTTATTTGTTTAGAAAACCTTTAACATGAAATAAAAATATTTTACTATTTATGGAAAATAAAATATTGATGACGTCGTGGGTGATGTCATGGGAAGATATTTTGGAAATGTGCTTTTATGGAAAGTCTTCAGTGTTAAGTAGTAGATGTAAAAGTGTAAAGTAAAATAAGCATGCAAGGCACGTAGGAGGGGGTCTTAGCCATGTAAAGGAGGGGTAAGGCGTGTATTCACTTCATAATTCACCAAAGCTTCAAATGTAATAAAAACTCAAAAATAGTGGAAGTGAATTCGCACTAATCCACTTTGTTCTTCACTAATCTTTCTGTAGTCAACTCAAATCTTCTCCAAACTCCATCCAACTTCCACCAATACCTTAGAACACCTTATGAAGCATGGGTATAAAGTAAAAATTTGAAGAATCAAAAGAGGAGATGGGGTTTCCATGATGTGTGAAAATATAGATTTAAAGTGTAATTAACTAAGTAAAGTTATAAACTTTAGACCATTTTTTCTTTTGAAAGCAAATGACAACTTTATTTGTATAATATCGCTCATATTACCATCTATAACATGTGACACAGCCTAGACTTGTGTTTACATATTACCTTCTATAGCATATAGCATGACCTAGACTTTGTATTTACATGTTTACTGGGCTTATATGTTGAATTGAAGTATGTTTGAAAGTGTTTAAAGCGAGAATAGTCACTATAAGTGCACTTTGATATCCTTTAATTTTAACTTGTCTAAATGAAAGATTTATAAAATTAACTTAGGATAATTTGATCTGGTTTTTCTCTACACATATTTTAGTGTATGGCACAGTAAAGAAATGGATTGGAAAGCTATAGAACTTGTGAGCCAAAGTTGTGAAAGTAAGAAGCGAAAAGGTCGTTATGGATGCACTTTGAAAATGCCTTGTGTTTGGTGATTTTCAAAATTAACTTTGAGAAACATCATAGGGGATTATTTGCATTTAAGATAAGTAATATAAGTGTACTTATTACTGGAAATATTTTGAAGTTTAAATCATTCATTAACTTGTAGAAAAAAGTTGCAAAAGTTTATGGCGAGAAGAAGGTATCTATATGAGCACTTTAAAATACATTATTTTCGAAAATATTTATAAATAAATTGAAAGATATTCTTAAGGGGTCCTTGCCATGTATTTTAAGTACCTAGGGTTGTACTCGCTATAAAAATTTCAAATCTTAAATCATTTGTTTAATTGGCGAGAACTGGTTGCAAAGATCGTAATTTTCTGTGTTATTCTTTAATAAAGACTTTTAACACATTAACAATGCTGTAATAGATTGTTTGAGGATTTAAGCGTTTAAAATGATATTTAAATTTGGTATTATTTTCTAATTATTTTAGGGATATTTTCTAACACATTTTTCAATTATTCTAAAATTGATTTGAAGTTTAAATATATTTTAGTAATATTTATGAACTTTTAAAGTAAAGTGGTTTTATAATATAAAACATGTTTTTAATTATATTTGTCAAATTCTAAATTAGTTAATTTTAAGTAATATTTTTCATGCATATTTGAAACCTATTTATAAATATTTTTTAAGTATATAAGTTTGGAAAAGTGAGTTAACTTTTTTATAAAAGAATAAAGAAAGTTTTGAATTATAACAGTTATGTTGTAATAAATGGTTTAGGGAGTTACGTAAAAGTATATTATCATGTTAATAAGTATACTTAGATCTTTAAAAAGAATGTTTTAAAGATAATGAAAAGTATTAAATGCTTTTGGGTTTGTCGTGGCCATATGTTAACAACATTCAACTTTAACTTGATTACACTTATGAATGCAGATAGGTTTTTAATAAAAATGTTTTAAAGACAAAAATAAGTGAAATGGTTTTGGGTTTGTACTGACATTGTTTAAGTAAAATTACTCTTAAACCCTTTGAAGTAGATTTGTGAACATGCTTGGATCCTTAAAATGGATATTTCAAGGCTAATAATAAGTATTAATTCTTTTGAAAAAGATAGAAAAAGTAAAGGTTTAAAGTAAGAAATCTTGTTAATGATTTGTGAATATACTTGAACCATTTGAGATAAGTACATGAATACCTTTTGAAGTATTGAAAGAGTATAAATGAATGGTGGAAATTGATAAATGAAGTTTTATTAAATAAATAAATTTTATTAATAAAAGAGGCTATAATTAATAAAAAATATTGATTAAATAAAAAGAAGTTAGCGGTCGCTTATGTGACTTAATCGTGCTTTATGTGACTTAATCGTGCTTTATGTGACTTAATCGTGCTTTGTGTGTTTATTCGTTTATGGAAAGTATTTAGTCATATACTTAACACAAAAAGAAGATGAAATAGCTTGTCAATAGTGAGAGTTAAGATAGTTGTTCGAGTAAGGTGTAGAAGAAATAGTACTCTAACCTACCGGCTTCACTCTAAACCAATGGATATGTGAGATGAAAAGGTTGAAAATGTGTTAAATATACGAGACTTGGTTTCCATACGTGATCATCTATATTGAACTTGATAGTAGATTAGTCGACTATCGAACTTGATTGGAAATCCATCAATTTGGTTTTGAAGAGACCAAGATCGGTTAGCGTTTATAAATCGAAAAGAACTTCCAAAGTGACATACGAGTTCTAGTTTTTGGAAGCGGTTGTGAAGTGGAATGTTATAGAGTTCAACTGTCTATCCTAAAGTTAAGTCCAAGAGAGAGGTCAATGTTAGCGTTCGTCGAAGGATTTATGTTGGAATCCATTTGGGGATTTGTGATCTATTCGAGATGCTGGAATCAATTTGGGAATTCGTGTTCTATGCTAGTGATGAAGATTCATGCAAGAGATACCGAACGTAGCCTCAACATCGAAAATAATGGAAAAAATAGTAGGAGAATTATGACACCACACCTCTATTCTCACACTAACCATGGACACTAGTGGATAACATCGTCGATTAGTATGAAGAATAAGGCTATTGAGGAGCGAACATCTATGTAATTTCTTTATGCGAGTACCTGTATGTCAGATAATATGCCATGCATTTCATTTTAAGAGGAAATATGACATATCAAATACAAAATCAACACTCCTACATAGTGGCTAAGTGGCCTTCGAAAACAAATAAAAAATAATCATAACATAAATCAGTCACATATTTTCAATCACTAAGGCGGAAACAGATATGAATATAACACACAAAAGTGAACATCAAAGTAGTGGTCATACAAGATACACTACATCACAAAAGAATAGGTACAAGTACTAGAAAAAAGAATAAGTACACATCAAGGAGTCTCTATCTCAAATGTACAAAAAAACTACTAAGCTAAAGTAGTTAGCCAAAAGTCAGAAGCTAGTCCCTACTAAGAAGTCAAGTGGAAGCACTTGAAATATCTCGGTTTGACCCGAGTATTATTGAAGAAGAAAAATGATAAACGGATCAATCTAGCTATAAATATCA
Organism: Allium cepa; assembly: GCA_030765085.1. Lineage (NCBI taxonomy): Eukaryota > Viridiplantae > Streptophyta > Magnoliopsida > Asparagales > Amaryllidaceae > Allium > Allium cepa. The sequence goes on from CM060928.1 coordinate 965,040,470, forward strand.
TATAAGATGAGATAGGATAAGGGATATGATAAAAATGTATGATAACAATAATGTCATACTGTGATAAGTATATACTTACAACAAAGAAAATCATACAATATCTCAAATCTCCTCAAATATCCAAAAAGAATATCATATTCTTTAGCTTATTCACCAAATCTCATTTATTGACAAAACATATCAATGAAAATCGAAAAAATTGGTGAAACACAAATTCTAGAAATCAATAATTAGAAATCCAGAAAACACAAAGAGGGAGGCTTATCACAAACGAAAGCACGAAAACTCACCAATACGTGTATCAAAAACGGAACGCTACTCCATGGTCGTTAACCCATCAAATTTGAGCCGAAGCTCCACAAATGGCCCAAAGACCTTGGGCCGCTACCCCACCAATTTGAGCCAAAACTCCACAAACGGGGTTTAGACCCATACGCCAACAAAGAGACATCACACATCGCTAGTCTAGATCACAAAATGATCATCTTTGATCGCTATGTGTAAATTACACTAAGCTGGTAAATAAATGAGTTTACTTCATGTCCTATAACCACTGGCTTAACTTAAATATTTACGAACAAATTGTAGATTTTCACTCAAAAATTGTAACAAGTTTTCAATCGAACAAATCTAAGAATTAACCGAAGAAGTAAAGGCAAGTGTTTCATACCAATTGTTTTGCTAAGTCGTTTAACTGGATTTCTTATACGAATGAGGTAAAGGTTTGTATATACTAATAGATTGGAAAACAGTTTTAAAAACAAGCTTTGTATTAAAAGTAATGTTGAAATCATTTTTTGTGAAAGAGTTTGAGTATTTACTACTAGTATAGAAACCTTTTTATTTTAAAGTGACAAATCATTGAAACGATTGTATAAATAATTTATCACAAAAAATTCACATTCGGCGACGTGAATTAAAACCATGAAAATCGATATCGAATCCATCAAATGGATATTCCCTAAATACCAAAAAAGAAGCCATCAAATTCAATAATAAATGAAAACAAACTAACCAGATCAACCAAAAATTGATAAAATGGAAACCAATATAAGAATAGGCAAATTGACTGAATTTAACAGTGCCAAACGTCTGGTGGTTTTCCCAGACGTCTAAGCTGAAGGTTTGGAAATTTTCTTCCAGATCGCCTAAATGTATGGGAATAACCTCAAACGTCTGAGTAGTAGGTCTGGAATTTTTATTCCTTTGCATCAGACGTTTGAGTGTATTCACAGACGTCTAAGCTAAAGCTCGGGCAAAATTTGCCTAGGCCAATGATGGAAAAATCAACTCGAAAGTGATCGAATGGGCGATGGTAGCTAGGGATATATGCCAAGCGACAATCGAGCCTTATAGGCTCTTCAATACACTCCATACAACATGTCCAAATATACATAGTTGGATTTTCATAGATTTTGATTTCAAAATACCACAAATTGGAAAATTCACCAAACCAATTCAATTCAAAAGCAAGTGAACATGAATAAATGTTAGGAATTCATACCTAACAGCAATAAAAGCTATAAACATATATACGAGTTCAAGAACTCACGTTTAAACTCCAAATCAAGGAATGAGAAGCTCTAAAAGAAAGCAAGATCAATTCCTCTTCACTACATCTCTATAATCTTCAATCTATTATCAAAGGCAAAGTTTTCCTAAGTTGAGTTATAGGAAATTCTAAAAATTGAAAAGAGATTGAATGGAGAAGATGGAGAGGGTGCTTACCTAAGCTTCTCTTTGATTTTAGAACTAGAACTTTAATTTCCTAAGAGAACTAGGGTTTAGGAATTTTAGTTTCCTTTCTTTTCCCACATATTTCCTTTTGCATGAATGTTAGGAAATTATGAGTAGAATGAATAAAGAATATAGGAGTTAGGGTATTTGGTAGAGGAGTTTGGGTTATTTTATTGGTTGGTGGGCTAAAATCAAACCCAAAGCCCAAATGAAAATACCAAAATCCTAATCAACTCCAAACATATCGATGTTTACGCTCAAACAAGTTGTAAATGCCATTTGTAACTCAATGAAAGTAGCATAGAGTCTGGATTTGAATATTTACAAGAAGTCACATTTCGGACTTTAAATTAAATCAAGGACGCAATATTTAAATATGAATCGAAAAATATGCGAATTGTTACAGACTCCTCTCCTTAAAAAAATTGTATCCTCGTAATATTTAAGAAGGAAATAAGGAGTAACAACCCTTTTTGTGACATAACAACACAAAAGCAAAAATTGAAATGAGAAGTTCACCTTAAGAAGCACGAGAGAGTAAGTTCGGATGTGTTCGCTCGATGAATTCTTTGGATTCCCGAGAACAATCCTTCGGATTTGCGGACCATTAAACTTACACAAGCGGAACATCTTTATTACGAAGGTGTTTAACCTCCGTAGAAATGATACGAATAGGATGTTGCTCATAAGTCAAATTAGGTGAAACTTCAATTTATTTAATAACATCGGGCTCAAGAATAGTGTGACGCCCCACCTCTATACTCACGCTAGCCAAGGAAACTACAGGGTAATGCCGTCAACTAACATAGAGAATAAGGCTGGTTAGGAGCGACCATCTATAGCCTTGCTCTAATTATCTATTTAATACATCGACAATAGATATACCAAGCAGGTCGACATACCCAATGAATACTTAAAACAAAACCATAAGTGGTTGGGGAATCTATCAGAACAGAATATAACAACTCAAATGTAATATACATCACAGAACAATAGATCATCATATAAACATATATTGATACATAACAAAGTTTACAAACTGATACACGTCAAGTGGTATAGCAAACCACAATATACAGATGAATCCAAAAGAATACATAACAGAGTTACAACAAAATAGGACTACACAAAAAGCTTTAACAAAAAGGAACAAGATGAATAGTCCATGCGGAAGCAAAATAGGCTAAGTCCAAAAGCACCTAACCTGAAACAACTCAGTCTGACCCGAGCACGAAATACACGGGTCAGTCTAGCTAAACAAATCAGTTAGATAAACTGAACAACAATAACCTGCAAGGTCACAAAGTATAACAAATATCTCTACAAGAGATAACACAATCATCTAACAAAAGATGAATCATAACAGAACAAGCCTCATCTCATTGGCAATTCAAATAAACAAAGGATATGAATATCCCAAAACAAGCCAAAAAGGCAATAACAAATACAAATGAAGGTAACACAAGTTCCACAAGGTAACAGCGATATATCGTGCGGCTCAAAAAGACCAACACCGAAGAGCGATACCTAGGGAATATACATATCAATGAAAACAAAAGATTGCTCGAGCTCAGTACTGTATAAACAAGGATCCATAAGCCCGAAGGCTCAAAACCCAAATATCACTCGAGCGGCTCATAAAGACCAACTCCGAAAGCGATACAATAGGGCAACAAACCCGAAGGCACAAACTCGAAGGTACAAACCCGAAGGCAACATACCTGAAGGCAACATACCCGAAGGCAACAAACCTGAAGGAAGCAGTCCGAAGACACTATCCCAAAGGCAACAAACCGTAGTGGTGAAGGTCCGAAGGCCCAGTACTGGACACCACTAACTGGCAGAATGTGTCACAACTCTCGAAAAGGAATCCGAAAAGTGGTAACGTGAGTCCCATAACCACCCGTTCGCACTAAACGGTTTACTATCCGTTAGTTAATTTCACACTCAAAGCAGTACAAAGTTTACCTCATCTAATTGGTAAACCAGACCAAAAGGTCAAAACAATCAATCGAATAGGTCAGGGATTAATCGGAAAGATAAACGCACGGATTCGTGGTCCATGTTTTACTTAACCATTTAATCTCCTTTCCACTCCGCTCGAAGTGCGAAATTGTGTGTGTGCGTTTAAATAGAATTTATAAATTAGAGAAGCAAGCTTTTAATACAATTTAAAAGATTATTTTATAAAAACCTGTGGATTAAAATTAAAAAGGAATCATCAAAGTCAAAATAAATGATAACAACAAATAGGATCATCACGAATCGATTCAAATTGGAAATTCAATCCTAAAAGGCAAAGTGGGCTGAAACAACAAATTCAGTTGACTAAACAGAGAATTCAATTGACTAAACAGCAATTTCAGTTGACTAAACATAGATTTTCAGTTGACTGAATTCTGCCTGGAAACTTTCTGTTTCCAGGTTCAGTCGACTGAACAGAGAATTCAGTCGACTGAACCATACCTGGAAACTTTCGGGTTCCAGATTCAGTCGACTGAACAGAGATTTCAGTCGACTAAATCATGCCTGGGCCGTTTTTCAGCCTATCCAAATGAAGAGCAAACTCTTCCAAAATGCAACCTGACGAACATTGGCTCTAAGGGTTTATGCCAATCGGCAACCCGGCCCTATATACTCCTCGATGCATCACCAAAACATGATCACAACATCAAAGTTAGGATTATAAAGATTTGAACCCAAAACACTAAAAAATGGAATATTCACCAATTCAACCCAAACCAAAAGCAAATGTACATGAATAAGTGTTAGGAATTCATACCTAACAACCAAAGATAATTATAGTCATAGATGTGAGATAAAAATCTCACCTATAACCCAAATCAAAGAAGAAGGAGCTCAATCACAAGGAGAAGACCAACCAATCTCTACTTCAACCCAACAAGCTTCAATCTAAGATCAAAACAAGTATTTCTTAAGTTAGGTTTAGGAAACTTTCTGAAATTGAAGAGGAAAAGAGTTGGAGAAGATGAAGAGGAGGCTTACCAATAACTTCTCTTTAATTTTGGAGCAAGAATTCAAGTTTGCAAGAAGAAACTAGGGCTTGGAATTTCTAATTCCTCTTCCTTTCCCCCATTTTCAGTTTTTAGCTTGAGTTTAGAAGTGAAAATGAGTGAATGGGGAAGAGAGGGACCGAGTTAGGTTATTAAACTAGCAAATGGGCTGAACCCAAACCCAAAACCCAACTAGAAAAAGTAGCAAAATTCAACTTACTCCAAACATATCAAGTTTATACTCAAAAAGATCACAAACGCCATTTTGGACTCAATGGAAGTGGTATCGAGCCCCAATTCGGCCGTTTGCAAAAAGTAACATTTCGGACCCAAAAATCCGACCAACGACGCTATATGTAAATAAAACATTTAAATATATAATCGTTAAATATGCGGGTTGTTACAGATCTCCCCTCCTTACAAAATTGCGTCCTCGCAATTTCCAGAGACGATATTTGTAACAACTACATACATACATCATCCCAAAAGGAAAAGGAAATAAGCTTGAGATGAAAAGATATTCTCACCATTGTCAAGCAAAGATAGAAAACCCGGATAAGATCGCTCGATAAACTCTCTGGTTTCCCAAGTACAGTCATTGGGGTTAACGGACTATTGAACTTTAACGAGCGACACGTCCTTGTTCCGAAGGTGTCGCACCTCCGTGTCAAGTACGCGAATAGGCTGTTGTACAACAGATAAGTCCGGTGAGATCTCAAGTTCTTGCAAATCAGGAGAATCGATAACAGAATCCGACTCTCGAAGACACTTCCGAAGTTGAGAGACGTGAAACACGTTATGAATGCCAGATAAATGAGAAGGAAGTGAAACTCTATAAGCCATAGGGCCAATACGTTCAGTAATAGAAAATGGTCCTATAAAGCGAGGAGCCAATTTCCCAATCGTACTGAAACGCATAACCCCCTTCAAAGGAGAAACACGAATAAAAACAAGATCACCAATCGAGAATTCGAGAGGCTTCCAACGGTTGTCCGCGTAGGATTTCTAGCTGCTCTGTGCCTCTTTCATTCTCAACCGAATAAGATCAATCTTTTCAGAAGAGTCACGAACAAAATCTGGACCAAGAATAAGCTTCTCCCCAGATTCCAACCAACAAGAAGGTGATCGACATGGCCTTCCGTATAAAGCTTCGAAAGGAGCCATACCGATACTAGACTGAAAACTATTGTTGTAGGAGAACTCTACAAGAGGTAGGTGACCCCCCCAACTACCACCGAAATCAAAAATACAAATACGGAGAAGATCTTCCAAGACACGATTCACCCGTTCAGTCTGTCCGTCAGACTGCGGATGATAAGCTGTGCTAAAATTAAGCTTTGTTCCCAAAGCTTGCTGAAGACTCTGCCAAAAATGACTCGTGAATAAAGGATCACGGTCACTCACAATAGAACTAGGAACACCGTGAAGTCTCACGATTTCCTTGACATACAACTTAGCCAAATGAGAAGCAGTCCTATTAGACTTAATAGGAATAAAATGAGTAGACTTGGTGAGGCGATCAACAATAACCCAGATACTAGAATGACCCGATCTCGAACGAGGTAGGCCGTCAATGAAATTCATAGAGATCTGATCCCATTTCCACAATGGAATCTCTAGAGGCTGAAGAAGACCTGAATGACGCTGATGTTCGGCCTTAATACGCTGACAAGTTATGCAATTACTCACATAACTCGCCACATCGCGCTTCATGCCCTCCCAATAATAAAGACGCTGCATATTGGCATACATCTTACTACTACCATGATGAATGGTATACTTAAAACGGTGACAATCATCAAGAATGTCATGCCTAAACGCAAAATCAGAAGGCACAGAAAGACGGTTCTTCTTGCGAAGACACCCATGAGAATCAATGCTGAAATCCCGCAACGCCTCATCATAGGATCCAGACTCACAAAGCTGAATAAGATGCAACAAATCAGGATCATGCCGTTGAGCATCGGCAATACGATCCTACAAAATGGGTCGAGCTCCCAAACTAAGTAATAGAATAGGAGAATCAGAAGATGAACCTCGATCACGAATTTCACAAAAACATAGAGTCTCAAGAATGTTCCATTCAACAAGCATCATAGAAACAACAGCCGAATGTTTGCAACTAAGCGCATCAGCAACACAATTACCCTTTCCACGGGTATATTGGATACCAAAGTCATAGGAAGCAAGAAACTCGAGCCAACGCTGTTGTCTCATATTGAGTTCCTTCTGAGTGAACAAATACTTCAAGGATTTATGATCGGTATAAAGAATGAAGTGCTCGCCCAATAAATAATGTCGCCAAATCTTCAAGGCAAAGACAATGGCGGCTAACTCAAGATCATAAGTGGCATAGCGAACTTCATTCGAACGCAGTTGCCTAGAAGCATAAGCAACTACCCGATCCTTCTGCATAAGAACAGCACCGAGACCACTACCACACGCATCGGTGTAGACATCAAGATCATGATTCCCTTCGGGAACCACCAAAATAGGAGCATTAGTGAAAAGTTCCTTTAATGACAAAAAGGAAGCTTCACACTTGTCGGACCAAATAAAACGAATGCCTTTCCGAGTAAGGCTGGTGAGAGGAAGCACAACACGGGAAAAATCCTTAATGAACCGACGGTAATAACCCGCCAATCCAAGAAAACTACGAATCTCATGCACATTCTCAGGCCTCTTCCAATTCTAGATGGCTAAGATCTCTGAGGGATCGACAGAAATGCCATCGGAAGATACAACATGGCCTAAGAACTTAACCTTATTCTCCCAAAAGTGGCATTTGGAGAATTTGGCTCTAAGCTGATGATGACGGAGGGTACTCAAAACAATTCTCATATGATTAGCATGCTCAGCTTCAGACTTAGAATAAATAAGGATATCATCAATGAACACAAGGACGAACCTATCGAGATATTCTCGAAAAACTCGATTCATGATATCGACAAAGAAAGCAGGAGCGTTCGTCAAACCGAACGGCATAACGAGCCACTCAAAAGAACCATAACGAGTGCGGAAAGCGGTAAGCGGTATGCTATCCTCCGCGACTCGCAACTGATGAAAACCTATGGCGAGGTCAAGCTGAGAAAAGACCTTAGCACCACTCAATAGATCGAACATATCATCGATCCTACGCAATGGATACCTAATCCTGATGGTTAACTCGTTAAGTTTACGATAGTCAATGCAAAGCCTAAGAGTTCCATCAGGCTTCTTCACGAACACGACCGCGGATCCCCACAGAGAAAAACTAGACTGAATCAACTGCTTGGACTCAAGCTCTAAAAGCTGCTTCTTGAATTCCTCATTTTCCTTTGTAGACATCCTCGTGGGAAGACGACTAACTGGCTGCGCGCCTAGAATGAGATCAATGCGGAACTCAATTGCCCATTTGGGTGGCAAACCCGAAACAGGTTCGAAAACATCAGAAAAGTCACAAGCAACAGGAATACAAGATATATCATCATCATCTCGCGAATCAAGAGAATGTAAAGCCATTTCGGAATTATCCACATTCTGAAGAACAAGTAATAGCTGAGTAGGCAAATCTGGATGTCACAGATATAAAATCCTCTCAGAACAAATAATCCTGGCATCGTATCTCACTAGCCAGTCCATTCCCAAAATCATATCATATCCCAGACAAGAAATAACGTGCAGATTCGCACGAAAAGAAAAGCCACATAAAACAATCTCAACATCATCACAAAGCAAACTAAGGGTCGCGGATCCTCCAATTGGATTCGCAATCCTCAATGAATTAATCATACAAGAAACATCCAAAGATAAATCATCGACGAGCTTCTTCGATACGAAAGAATGTGAAGCACCCGTATTGAAAAGAACTCGAATACTATGGCCATGAAATAAAATAGAACCTTCCAAAATAGATGGAGATATACCTTTGGGCTGAGAAGGACCTTCAGAAGCCTTAGCGGCATTAAGCTTGCCAGACTTGGCACCACCAGGAACAGTTGGGCAGGTGGAAACATGATGACCTTCCTTCTTACAATAGCAACAGAAGAGAGGTTTAGGACAAGCTCGAATAATATGATTAGGAGAACCACAATTGAAACACTTCCGAATAAAAGGTGTTCTAGAAGGCTGAGGCTGAGAACTAGAACCGCCAGTCTTCTTCTTCTTAGAAGGAAAAGACCTCGACTTCTGAAATGGAAACTGCTTCTCATTGGGGTTCTTGGGAACCTCAACATCCTCACCACTATCACACTCCTTCTCGACGGTTTCAAGATGAAGTGCAGAATCAACCAACTCCTCAAAAGAGAGCTTAAGCTGGAGCAACAAAGACTTCTTAAGATATTTCTTAAGACCAGAGACAAACTTCAAATTCTTCTTATAAGAAGTGCTAATGAATTCAAGACCATACTGAGATAAAGTCTCGAATGATGCAACATACTCAGAAACAGAAGATTTCCTTTGCTTCAACTCAGGAAGCGACGGGTCAATTAAACTTTTTTAGATTCAGGAACGAACTTGAGTTCAAATCGTCCCTGAAACTGAGTCCAAGAAAGAGTAGACTCGTCAATTTCGGCTACAAGAAGCTCATACCAATCAAAAGCACGCCCTTGTAATAAGCTAGAAGTTACAAGAACTCTATCATGATCAGAAAGATCCATACGAGAGAAGATACGGTCGCACGTGCGAAGCCAAGCTTGGACTTCAAGAACAGACTCGGAGCCCTTAAATGGCTTTCCTCTAAGATGAGAAAAATCACTACACTGACATGCAAAGGCAGACTTGCGAGGTGGAGATACTCGAGGAGGAACTGGAGGCTGAGTGCTCCTAAACAATTCCAAAAACTGATCAGCAGACATATAAACGCCATTCGGATGTGAGCCACTGGATTGCCCAACATCCGAACGTTGTCCTCTGCCTCTTCCAGCCATACGCTGAAAGTTAAGATAAGAACAAGATTATTCACAAGGTAGATGTCATTAATACAATTGTGGAATACTACGGAATGAAATGCATTCCTAGACGTATTCCCAATTTCTATCTAACCTTTGATGGTAAAAGGAATAGAGAGACACGATGATTCAAAGATTTGTATCACTTATACACTTTGATGTATCACAACATGTGCCTCTATTCTGTGTTTATCATATTTTGTTCTGAACTCAGCTCTGATACCAAGCTGTGACACCCCACCTCTATACCCACGCTAGCCAAGGACACTATAGGGTAATGTCGTCAACTAACACGGAGAATAAGGCTGGTTAAGAGCGACCATCTATAGCCTTGCTCTAAATATCTATTGAATACATCGACAATAGATATACCAAGCAGGTCGACATACCCAATGAATACTTAAAACAAAACTATAGGTGGTTGGAGAATCTATCAGAACAAAATATAACAACTCAAATGTAATATACATCACAGAACAGTAGATCATCATATACACATATATTGATACATAACAGAGTTTACAAACTGATACACATCAAGTGGTATAGCAAACCACAATATACAGATGAATCCAAAAGAATACATAACAGAGTTACAACAAAATAGGACTACACAAAAGCTTTAACAAAAAAAACAAGTTGAATAGTCCATGCGGAAGCAAAATAGGCTAAGTACAAAAGCACCTAACCTGAAACAACTCGGTCTGACCCGAGTACGAAATACACGGGTCATTCTAGCTAAACAAATCAGTTAGATAAACTGAACAACAATAACCTGCAAGGTCACAAAGTATAACAAATATCTCTATAAGAGATAACACAATCATCTAACAAAAGATGAATCATAACAGAACAAGCCTCATCTCATTGGCGATTCAAATAAACAAAGGATATGAATATCCCAAAACAAGCCAAACAGGCAATAACAAATACCAACGAAGGTAACACAAGTTCCACAAGGTAATAGCGATATATCCTACGGCTCAAAAAGACCAACATCGAAGAGCGATACCTAGGGAATATACATATCAATGAAAATAAAAGATTGCTCGAGCTTAGTACTGTATAAACAAGGATTCATAAGCCCGAAGGCTCCAAACCCAAATATCACTCGAGCGGCTCATAAAGACCAACTCCAAAAGCAATACAATAGGGCAACAAACCCGAAGGCACAAACCCGAAGGTACAAACCGAAAGGCAACATACCCGAAGGCAACATACCCAAAGGAAACAAACCTGAAGGAGGCAGTCCGAAGACACTATCCCAAAGGCAACAAACCATTGTGGTGAAGGTCCGAAGTCCCAGTACTGGACACCACTAACTGGCAGAATGTGTCACAACTCTCGAAAAGGAATATGAAAAGTGGTAACGTTAGTCCCATAACCACACGTTCGCACTAAACGGCTTACTATCCGTTAGTTAATTTCACACTCAAAGCAGTACAAAGTTTACCTCATCTCATTGGTAAACCAGACCAAAAGGTCAAAACAATCAATCGAATAGGTCAGGGATTAATCGGAAAGATAAACGCACGGATTCATGGTCCGTGTTTTACTTAACCATTTAATCTCCTTTCCACTCCGCTCGAAGTGCGAAATTGTGTGTGTGCGTTTAAATAGAATTTATAAATTAGAGAAGCAAGCTTTTAATACAATTTAAAAGATTAATTTATAAAAACCCGTGGATTAAAATTAAAAAGGAATCATCAAAGTCAAAATAAATGATAACAACAAATAGGATCATCACGAATCGATTCAAATTGGAAATTCAATCCTAAAAGGCAAAGTGGGCTGAAACAACAAATTCAGTTGACTAAACAGAGAATTCAATTGACTAAACAGCAATTTCAGTTGACTAAATAGAGATTTTCAATTGACTGAATTCTGCATGGAAACTTTCTGTTTCCAGGTTCAGTCGACTGAACAGAGAATTCGGTCGACTGAATCATGCCAGGAAACATTCTGTTTCCAGGTTCAGTTGACTGAACAGAGAATTCAGTCGACTGAATCATACCTGGAAACTTTCGGGTTCCAGATTCAGTCGACTGAACAGAGATTTCAGTCGACTAAATCATGCCTGGGCTGTTTTTCAGCCTATCCAAATGAAGAGCAAACTCTTCTAAAATGCAACCGGACGAACATTGGCTCTAAGGGTTTATGCCAATCGGCAACCCGGCCCTATATGCTCCTCGATGCATCACCAAAACATGATCAAAACATCAAAGTTAGGGTTTTAAAGATTTGAACCCAAAACACTAAAAAATGGAATATTCACCGATTCAGCCCAAACCAAAAGCAAATGCACATGAATAAGCGTTAGGAATTCATACCTAACAACCAAAGATAATTATAGTCATAGATGTGAGATAAAAATCTCACCTATAACCCAAAACAAAGAAGAAGGATCTCAATCACAAGGAGAAGACCAACCAATCTCTACTTCAACCCAACAAGCTTCAATCTAAGATCAAAACAAGTATTTCCTAAGTTAGGTTTAGGAAATTTTCTGAAATTGAAGAGGAAAAGAGTTGGAGGAGATGAAGGGGAGGCTTACCAATAACTTCTCTTTAATTTTGGAGCAAGAATTCAAGTTTGCAAGAAGAAACTAGGGCTTGGAATTTCTAATTCCTCTTCCTTTCCCTCATTTTCAGTTTTTAACTTGAGTTTAGAAGTGAAAATGAGTGAATGGGGAAGAGAGGGACTGAGTTAGGTTATTAAACTAGCAAATGGGCTGAATCCAAACCCAAAACCCAATTATAAAAAGTAGCAAAATTCAACTTATTCCAAACATATCAAAGTTTATACTCAAAAAGATCGCAAACGCCATTTTGGATTCAATGGAAGTGGTATCGAGCCCCAATTTGGCCTTTTGCAAAAAGTAACATTTCGGACCCAAAAATCCGACTAACGACGCTATATTTAAATAAAACATTTAAATATATAATCGTTAAATATGCGGGTTGTTACAAATAGAATCGGAATCTCTAAGGCATTTCCATAGTTGAGAAATATGGAATACGCCATGAATAGCGGAAAATTGAGCCGATAATAAAAGATGATAAGCCACGGAACCAATGCGTTCGGTGATGGAAAATGGGCCAATATATCGAGGTGCTAATTTTCCCGAACGACTGAAATGCAAGACACCCTTCATCGGTGATAAATGAATAAATACCAAACCAGACAATTCTATTCCTTCTTCGGTTATATGCATAAGATTTTTGTCCACTTTGAGTTTCTTTCATCCTATGACGAATAAGGTCAATCTTTTCTATAGAATCACGAATAAAATCTGGACATAAAACTAGCTTCTCACCGGCTTCAAGCCAACACGAAGGAGATCGACATGGTTATCCGTAGAGTGCCTCGAAAGCTGTCATACCAATGCTGGATTGGAAGCTATTATTATAATAAAACTAATAAGAGAAATATGATCTTTTCAACTTCCACCAAAATCAAGAACACATGCACGAAGAAGATCTTGAAGAGTTTGACTCACTCGCTCGGTTTGTATATCGGATTAAGGATAACAAGCGGTGCTAAAATTAAGCTTCATTCCCAAAGCTTTTTGAAAACCTTTTCAAAAACCACTAGTAAACAATGGATCATGATCGCTAACAATAGAAGTAGAAACTCCATGAAATTTAAAATTTTCTTTAGCATAGAGTTTAGCCAAAAGAGGTACGGTCCAGTTGGACCAAATGGGAAGAAAACGGGTGGATTTTATAAGTCTATCTACTATCATCCATAAACTGTCATGACCTGAAAGAGAACAGGGAAGACCGTCAATAAAGTCCTTGGAGACATGATCCCACTTCCAAACTGGAATGTCCAAAGATTGCAATAACCCACCGGACCTTTGATGCTTGTGTTGAATATGCGCTTATATGTTTTTGTTTGATGATAATAAACATATATATTCATTTAAATGTATTTGGTAATGTACTATTTTGTTTTTCATAGTTTAAATAAATATTTGTTGAATAAAATTAAATTACACAGAATTCGAATTTGAATTCAAACAGAACAAGTTAAACAGATTTTGAATTCAAACAGAAATTTTATTCAAACAAATATTTTGAATAGTATGTATTTGGTTAGATAAATATTTGTTGAATATAATTAAATTACACAGAATTCGAATTTGAATTCAAACAGAACAAGTTAAACAGATTTTGAATTCAAACAGAAATTTTTATTCAAACAAATATTTATTACAATTTTTGAATAGTACAATTTCAATCTCTCACTATACATATACATTTTTGATTACATCACGATTACATCACAAATATTTTTACATTGATAACCTCACTACATATCACTCACACTCGTATCTTGTCTTCAACTGCATTCCAGTTTAAATCCAGCATCTGAGAAATCTGCAAAAATATTCACTAACGCAGCAAAATTGAAAAAGAAATATTTTTGCAATTCAAAAATAAATAAAAAAATTTTTGAAAATATGATTTGCCTCAGTTATTTGGGTTGTTCGTCATAATTTAAATTTGAATTCATCATACACGAACAACTTGTGACATACACAGTGTATTACTGTATATGCCACTAGGCCGTGCACGTCGATATATACACTTGATTGATTTACAGGGACAGACGAGCACAGGTCAAACCTAAATGAAAAAACCGGGTTCAACTCACGTGCAATAACATTGAAAATCACGACACGAGCACAAGGTCAAACCCGAGTTTTTTTTGAAAAACTGGATTCGACGCAGGGCAGGTCACAAGCCAAAAACAGTGCAACAAAACTCAATGTCGAGCATGCATGAAACATGAAACAGTGGATTGAACCAGAAACATGATCAACACAGCAATGCAAAGACCAGACAACAATTTCATCAAATATGCTCAAGTCCAGATGCATCAGGTTGAAAATGTTCAAAGCACAAGTATACAACAAAGTGACTGAAGCAACTACCAAACAAACATAACATGCAGTTTGCTGTGATACGAGCTCGAGCACAGTTGAAGCTCAAGACATCAAGTGATACAAGTATGCAACAACAGTAAACCATGCTTCACGATGAACTTATGGTCATAAACACAGTAACACACACAGATGCATTAAAGAACAGCAGCCCCAAAACCAAGACAGTAGTGTGCAACAGTATCAAATACAATATGGACACAACCTGCCTCAAATGCACAATTCAAATCAAAGACAACAGCAATAATATACACAAGTGCAGATGAACAGATATGGGCCAAAATCAATATAACCAAGGCCAAGCACAGTGGACTCATGTCGAAACAGCAAGTCAGTGGCAAGACACAAACTGCAGTGGACATACCAGAGTGCAACAGGCAAGTACAATGCAACAACACGACTTATGGCAGTGAAACTCAAGCAAGTGCAGACAACAGCAACTAAATGCAACAAACTCAAATGTCCAGTTACAACTACAGAGTCGAGTGCATGCTATAGCAATAAAACCAAGGCCGAAGTATGATCAAGATCAAATGCAAACTCAGTATACATATATGCACAGGTACAAACAACAGTGAGCACACTCATATGAACAAATGCAAAGAACAGTGAAGCATGCACATAGGCCACCAGTGAAACAAAGTAATATATACATGAACAAGTGTAGCATCTGTTACAGTGAAAAAGCCCAAGTCAAGATGGAGTTACAACAATGCATCAGTGAGGAACACAACAACAATGAATACTGCAACAACCAAATGGAGACGGCATCCCAAAATATCTAGAAGTTTAGAAAATCAAATGGCCGAAGTAAACACTCAGTATCAAGGCCGAAGTGACAGTGAATCGAAAATTTCAATGTTGAACAAGTCAAAATCGAAGCCGTGTCAACCAAGCATCAAAAATACGAAATTGACAAAGTCAGATCAATCCCAAGCATCAAAACATAATCAAGCGGCCAGAGCAAGTAAATTGACGAATTCAAACGAACGTAATTCAAGGAATACGAACGCATATAAAAGCCCCAAATCATCATCGGCATAAGTATGAGTTCGAATACAAAAATCAAAAAGGAACAGAGCTAAAAATCTTACCCGAAGCAACAAACGAACTCATCAAAGCAACCGAAGTAAGCAACAAGGATTCGATCGAACAAGACGACTTGCAATTAATCACTGATTCGATCAACTTAAAATCGGTGCTTCAAAATAGCCCTAGACCTCAGAGCTAAGAGAAAGCCGCAAATTTCCAGAGAAAAGAATATCAAGCACGAGCCCTAATTTTCAGATCGAAGAACGAAGACGCATGCTGCCATTATTTTTCGCAACAAAGAAATAAAGGGGATCGGGCTGGAGATAACAAAGAAAAAAAATAAGGAACGGGTTTAAGTGGGCCGGCCTTATTTTCTAAAGGCTTTATTTTTTAATTCGGGTTATTTTTAGGGTTTAGGGTTATTTATTTATGTGTCTTTTAATTATCGTTTTTATTTTTCGAATCAAAACTTTGTAAATCACCACCTAGGGTTTAGGTAGTGTCAGATTGTCTAGTTAGAATTAGTTCAGTGAGCAGGGTGTGCGAGTTGGCAAAATTCTATTGTAGGCGGGAGCAGAGTTTGCGAGTAAGCGAAGCTCTATAGGCGGGAGGCAAAGTTTGCGAGTAAGCGAAACTCTATAGGCGAAGCAGGGTGTGCGAGTCTAGTAGAGTGTTTGTGAGCGTGGAGCAAATGTTTGCGAGCAGGGTGTGCGAGTCTAGTAGAGTGTTTGTGAGCGTGGAGCAAATGTCTGCGAGTCTAGTAGAGTGTTTGTAAGCGTGATACTGTTTAATTCTAATAGAAATCTGTGAATGCAGCAGTAGGCAGGGGTTGCCGAAGCTGGGTAAATTTTGTGTGTGATTTACTTTACTGCATATTTATTTCTGTAGTTTATTTCTGTGTTTAAATCGAGAAAATTTGCTATAACCCTATTCACCCCCCCTCTAGGGTTAATCTAGATCCTACAGCTTGGCCTTTGCGAGTTGGCAAGTCATGCAACGCTTAATAAAATTAGCAATATCATATTTCATTCCATCCCAATAATAAAGTTGTTTCATGTCCACATACATTTTACTACTACTGAGATGAATGGTAAATTTAGAACGATGAGAATCTTCTAAAATGTCTTAATGAAGATCACTAATATTAGGCACAATAAGTCTACCAAATTTTTGAACGCCTCCACGAGCATCAGTATCAAAGGCTCTCAAACCATCAACCTTATTTTTATCCCTACAACCTTGGCTAAGATGAGCCAATTCGGAGTCGTGCTTTTGAGCTTCAAGAATGTGGTCTAAAAGAGATGGATGAGCCTCAAGACTACACAAAACAAGAGATGAACATAAATCAAATTCACGATCTTGAATCTCACAAGTGGACAAAGTCTCGATATCATTCCATTCGGATATCACCATGGAAAGAACCTCTTGTTGCTTACAACTAAAGGCATCGACAACACGATTTTCCTTTCCGGGAGTATAAAGAATATCATGATCATAAGATGCAAGGAATTCGAGCCAACATTGTTAACGCATATTAAGTTCATTTTAAGAGAACAAATACTTCAAGGATTTATGATCGGTGTAGACAATAAATTTTTCTCCCAAAAGATAATGATGCCAAATTCTAAGTGCGAAAACGATAGCCGCGAGCTCTAAACCATGAGTGGCATATCTAGTCTCGGTAGGCTTTAATTGCCTAGAAGTTTAAGTGATAACATTTTCCCTTTACATGAGAACGGCTCCCAAACCAACACGACTAGCATCGGTATAAACAATGAAGTCTTGGTTCCCTTTGGGAATCACAAGAATAGGAGCATCAGAAAGGAGTTCTTTTAATTTCTTAAAAGCAGCTTCACATCTGTCTGACCAAATGTACTTAACTCCCTTCTTTATCAAACTAGTAAGAGGTATGGAAATTTTAGAAAAGTCTTTTATAAAACGACCGTAATAGCCCGCCAATCCATGAAAACTACGAATTTCTATCACACTCTCCGGTCTCTTTCAATTTTGAATCGCTTCAATCTTTGAAGGATCCATGGAAATTCAGGATTCAGAAATAAAATGTCCTAAAAATTTCACATGGGATTGCCAAAAGCGGCACTTAGAAAAATTTTCTTTCAATTGATTGCTCCTAAGTGTTTTCAACACAATTCGATTTTTTTTTCATGCTCTTCCTCGATTTTAGAATATACAAAAATACCATCTATAAAGATGAGAAAAAATCAATCGAGGAAGTCTTTGAAAACTCAATTCATAAAGTCAATGAAATAAGTTGGAGCATTTATTAAACCAAATGGCATAATAAGCCATTCATAAGATCCATAACGAGTACGGAATGATGTCAAAGGAATATTATCCTATACAATACAAAGCTGATGAAGACCGATTGTTAAGTCTAACTGTGAAAAGACTCTAGCACCGCTAAGTTGATCGAATAGATCATCAATTTGAGGCATGGGATATTTATTCTTGATGGTGAGATCATTAAGCTTGCAGTAGTCAACGCAAAGCCTAAGTGTACCATCGGATTTCTTCACGAAGATAGCTGAAGCTCCCTAAAGAGAGGAACTAGAACGAATAAACTGTTTCTGCTTCATGTTCGGATAATTGTTTACGCATCTCCTCATTTTCCTTATTGGATACACGATAAGGAGGACGAGTGATAGGTAGAGCTCCAGGGATTAGATTAATTCTGTAGTCAATTGCTCGCTTAGGTGATAATCCTAAAACGGGCTCAAATATATCGGAAAATTCACGAACAACGTGAATGGGGGAAATTACATCTTCCCCATCATTACTATCATCATCATTTAGACTGAAATCTGCTTAGCAGATTGGGGATGTCGAAGATGGATAGTCCTCTCGGGACATAGGTGTGGGCTTCATAATGATTAAGCTGTAACGACCTCACCGCTATGCCCAGTTTAAAAAAGAACACTACAAGTAATGTCTTTTGCTAATCCGAAGAATTCGGCTAGTTAAGGGCGATCGAATGTGAATATATCTTTATATTAACACTGACACGTCTTATTACCACTTTGAGATCCGAACTGAAAATTTTACTTGTATAGTATTAATACAAAGTAATAAACACGCCGATTAAAATATTCGGAACAATATATAATATAGACAAATTAGAATCAGAGTCACAGATCACGGTGGAATAATATATATCACCATATATATACTAGAGTATGTGTGTACAAAATATCATTACTAGACCCACACAAATATACAAGATCAATCCAAACCATTTCTATAATCATTCCGAAACCTAAGTAACACATAACATGAAAATCGACATGGAAAGCATAATCACATAAAATAATTTCAACGTCTTCACAAAATAAACCGCGCATCGCGGATCCACCAACCGAATTTGCAATTCTCAGTGAAGTCATCAAGCCTATAACATTTAAAGACAAAGTATCAACAAGTTCTTCAAATATAAAAGAGTGAGATGAACCTGTATCAAAAGGAACTCGAATAGGATGATCACAAACATAATAATGCCATCAAGGATAGAATGAGAAATACCTTGACCAAGAGAAGTGTTACTAGAGGCTTGCACAACATTCAGATTTCCCTCTTTCTTGCTTTGAAGTTGGGGATATGAAGATTTAAGATGATTTGAACTTTTGCAATAGCGACAATAAAGGGGCTTCGGACACCTATTTGCATAATGGTCCTTAGAACCATAATTGTAGCATTGTCCACGACTAAAGGTAGTCTTTGCTATCGAAGTTGAATGCTTCCCATTCTTGTTGGGATTAGGACCTTCAAACTTAATATGCCTCTTCTTGTTGTTGTTGAAGTTCTTCTTGTCACCCACGACTTCAACATCAATTTCTTTATCGGCCTCTTCAAGTCGAAGAGCGGTATCTACAAGCTGATCAAAAGGAACTTCTAATTTCAAAAGTAAAGCCTTTTTGAGATTCTTATTTAACCTGTAGATAAACCTCTGATTTTTCTTCAATGAGGTATTAATATACTTGACCCTATATTTGGAGAGGGATTCAAACGATGTGACATAATCTATCACAGAAGATTCACCTTGAACAAGGTCAATAAAGCATCGAGCTAAAGTTACTTTTTCTGCTTCCAGCACAAACTTCAACTCGAACCTTTCCCGGAATTACTTCCAAGTAAGATCTGCTTCAATAATTTCAGAAACCAAAAGCTCCTACCAATCTAATGCTCTCTCCTGAAGCATGCTAGAATCCACTTGGACTTGATGTAGATCCACAAGATTCATGCAAGAAAAGATGCGATCGCATGTTCTAAGCCAAGTTAGACTTCTATAACGCTTTCAGAACCCATGAATGGTGTTCCATCCCAATTGATATAATCACTGCAAAAGCGTGCAAAGCCGGATTTAGGATGAGTAGGCTCTGGAATGAGACAGACAGCTTGGGCATTCTTTACAATATCCAAAAGTTGTTAGGCAGACATGAATATGCCATCCTAAGGAGTAGTACTGGATTGACCAGCGCTGGGACGGCCAGGTCTGACCATTTCTCTTCTTTAAGAAAGAAAGAAAGAAGAGGAAAAATATTATTTTCAGAATGAATATCAAACAAACTTGATTGATAAAACAAGGCATCAAAAAAGAAAATAGGATAGAACGGGTCCTAAGACTCGAATTAAATCCTAATGCCTGATTCCTAAGAGAGACTTAGGACAATGATCCTTGCTAGAATAAACATTGTTATGAAGTTTGGCTCCGATACCAAGCTATGACGCCCCATCTCTATACTCACACTAACCAAGAACACTACTAGGTAATGCGTCAATTAGTACGAAGAATAAGGCTGTTGAGAAGCGACCGTCTGTGTAATATCTTTGTGCGAGTACCGATATGTCAAATAGTATGTTATGCATTTCATTTCAAGAGGAAATCTAACATATCAATTACAAACTCAAAGCTACTACACAGTGGCTAAGTGGCCTTCGAAAACAAATATAATTTAAGCATAACATAAATCAGTCAAATAAATTCATATCACTAAGGCGGAAACAGATATGGATATAACAAATAGAAGTGAACATCAAAGTAATGGTCATACAAGATACACTACATCACAAAAGAATATGTACAAGTACTAGACAAAAGAATAAGTATACATCAAGGAGTCTCTATCTCGAATATATAAAAACAAAAAGTACTGAGCTAAAGTAGTTAGCCAAAAGTTAGAAGCTAGTCCCTGCTAAGAAGTCAAGTAGAAGCATTCGAAACACCTCGGTCCGACCCGAGTATTATCTAAGAAGAAAAATAATAAATGGATCAATTTAGCTATAAATATCGTATAAGATGAGGTAGGATAAGAAATATGACAAAAATAAATGATAACAATAATGGCATAACGTGACAAGCATATATTTGATAACAAAGAAAATCATACAATACCTCAAATCTCCACAAATATCCAAAAAGAATATCATATTTTTAGCTTATTCACCAAATCTCAAATATTGACAAAACATATCAATGCAAATCGCAAAAATTGGTGAAACACAAATTCCAGAAATCAATAATTAGAAATCCAGAAAACACGAAGGGAGAGGCCTATCACAAAAAGGAGCATGAGAACTCACCAACATATGTATCACAAACGTAACACTATTTCATGGTCGCTAACCCATCAAATTTGAGCTGAAGCTCCACAAACGGCCCAAAGACCTTGGGTCCCTACCCTACCATTTGAGTCGAAACTCCACAAACGGGTTTTAGTGCCCCATGTAGATAAAGAGACATCCCACATCGCTAGTCTAAATCACAATATGATCATCATTGATCGCTAAGTGTAAATTAGACTAAGCTATTAGATAAATGAGTTTAGCTTCATGCCCCATAACCACTGGCTTAACTTAAATATTTACGAACAAATTGTAGATTTCCACTCTAAAATTGTCACAAATTTCAATCGAACAAGTCTAAAAATTAACTGACGAAGTAAACACAAGCATTTCATACCACTTGTTTTGCTATGTCGTTTAATTGGATTTCTCATGCGAATGAGGTAAAGGTTTGTATATACTAATAGATTGGAAAAAGGTTTTCAAAACAAGCTTTGTATCAAAAGTAATATTGAAATCATTTTTTATGAAAGAGTTTGAGTATTTACTATTAGTATAGAAACTTTTGTATTTTAAAGTGACAAATCATAGAAACGATTGTAAAAACAATCTATCATCAAAAATTCACATTGACGACGTGAATTAAAATCATGAAAATCGATATCGCATCCATCAAATGGATATTCCCAAAATTCCAAAAAAGAAGTCATCAAAGTCGATAATAAATGACAACAACTAACTGATCAACGAAAAATCGATAAAATGGAAACCTATGTAAAATAAGGCAAATTGGATGAATTTAATAGCGCTAGACGTCTAGTGGTTTTCCCAGACGTCTGAGCTGAAAGTTTGAAAATTTTCTTCCAGATCGCCCAGATGTCTGGGAATAACCTCAGACGTCAGAGCAATAGGTCTAGAATTTTTATTCCTTTGCATCATACGTCTAAGTATTTTCCCAATCGTCTGAGCTGAAGCTCGAGGCAAAATTTGCCTAGGCCAATAATGGCCAAATCAACTCGGAAACGATCGAATGAGCGATGGTGGTCAGGGATTTATGCCAAGCGACAACCCAGCCCTATAGGCTCTTCAATACACTCCATACAACATGTCTAAACATCCATAGGATTTTCATAAATTTTTACTTCAAAATACCACCAAACCAATTCAATTCCAAAGCAATTGAACATGAATAGATATTAGGAATTCATATCTAACAACGATAAAAACCATAGACAATGTGAGTTCAAGAACTCACCTTTAAACTCAAAAACAAGGAATGAGAAGCTCTAAAACAAAGCAAGATCAATTCCTCTTCACTGCACCTCTATAATCTTCAATCTATTATCAAAGGCAAAGTTTTTCCTAAGTTGAGTTATAGGAAATTCTAAAAATTGAAGAGAGATTGAGATAGAGAGGATTCTTACCTAAGCTTCTCTTTGATTTTAGAACTAGAACTTGAATTTCCTAAAAGAGCTAGGGCTTGGGAAATTTTATTTCCTTTCTTTTTCTCCATTTTTTCCTTTTGCTTGAGTGTTAGGAAATTATGAGTAGAATGAATGAAGAGTAGAGGAATTAGGGTATTTGGTAGAGGGGTTTGGATTATCTCATTGGGTTGGTGGGCTAGAATCAAATCCAAAGCCCAAATGAAAATACCAAAATCCTAATCAACTCCAAACATATCGATGTTTATACTCAAACAAGTTATAAATGATGTTTTGAGCTCAATGAAAGTGGTCTCGAGTCTGGATTCGATTATTTACAAAAAAGTCACGTTTCGAACTTTAAATTAAATCAACGATGCGATATTTAAATATGAAATCATAAAATATGCGGGTTGTTACAAGAATAGTCTTAGATTTAGCTAACCAGCGACAGGGTATCTCAACTCCATATCTAGTGTATGCTTATCGTTGTTGCACGTGGGAGTTGATGGTATTTGGGATCACGTGTTCTAGATGTGGACCGGCTACTTTTACCTTATTGTATATTCTATTTGGAGATATACGATGCTCAAAAGTATTTTCTGACCCTTGTGCATGGAAATCTGCTTCAGTTTACTGGAAAGTCTCATCAGAAAATCCTGAACGTACCTTAACAGTTTTGATTGTACTTCAATATTTTTGTGTCGTATTATATGTTATTGGCATTACTACTATGTATATATATATCAGCATTTGTAAGGACAAGTTGTTACAACTGTCCAGACCGATGATAGAATTTAGAACTGTAATTCTGAAATGTTATGTATCTTAGAGTGACAGTCTTGTACTGTTTATTGATATTATATTTTATCATGCCGATGTGAGATTCTAATATTGTATTTCTTCTTTCTTATTTTGTTTATTTTTATTTTACGTAACAATATGTCTTTCCGACTTTTGGATGCTTGACACAGAAATACCGTTGATGTACTAGTGTCGACATTTAGAGGTCGAAAAGGCAAATCATTACAGTTTCGCTCAGGTCCAAACTCACCTCAACTGCCCAATGATAATAAGGATAATATACCAAGCGTCCTGCGGCGCTCGCCCAAACGAGTATCATCGTCACTTGGAAAATTATCCAAATCATCACCAAACTAGTCGAGAAGCACTTCCCCGAACTATTGTGAGATCTTAACTAAATGATTTAAATTTTTACAATAATAAAAATCATCCAAAATAAAATACGATGTTCGATCCAATCCTTTTTTCACTCGCATGATTTCCATATTAAACTAAGTCGACCACTTGACTCCCCTCATGCGAACTCCAATCTGATTTCTTGGTTCGACCATTGAAACTTCCTCGCATGTCTATAGTTGCATTTTGAAAATCTCGTAGTCCCCCAAAAATCCGACATGAATGCTCGCCTTTAAGAATCAAGCAAAAAGCCCCTGCCTAACTAGTGAAAATCACATAGAAACTGCTCGCTCGAACTACGGATTAAGAATGGGTACGTGAATGGACCGATCGCATGAAAACAATAATGAATTTCATGGGATTAATCCCATCATTTAAGGTGTGTTGGTTAAACATTTCTAACATAAATAAACCGATGCAAAACATACAATTCATCCACTCGGTCCTTGCTCATTTCTGGGCAACCATCGAATCCTACTTGGATATAGAATCTAAGTCACACTTTATCGAATAGCTCCACTCCACTCAAAAGCTTGTGCATCAAGTTCAAATGGCAATAATATCGATCATTGTTCCTTAGCTTAACAATCAAGATTCCCTGCATAAGATTAATCAATACAAAAGAATTTACATACAATACAAGGGGTCAAGATTGAGATATGACTGAGCAATAAATCCCAAATTCATGCATAAAAACCCTAGAAAAGATTCCTTGTCTACTTCAAAGGAGTAATAACCATCTCCACTCCGCATTTAGCAAAAAGGTTAAATTGGCTAAGTTATCGCTTCATTGACAAGTTACCCTACTCCAAACAGATGAAACATTCAAGGTGAACGTCCCTTTCGATCTTAGAAATAAATCGAGATGCAAAGCGACATCTAGAATCAATTCAAGTCATGACCTACTCGTCAACCCTTTCAACTAATAGGCCCCAAGGGCTACACTACCTCCAACGCCTACCGTAGCTGCCCAGTACAACATAAACAGTCATCAACAATGGCCTAAAACCGCTATAAATGATAACTATAGCAGTTCGTTGTTCTATAAAAAACAATGGCTTACTTATAACACAAAAAATACTTCCATTAAAAAAAAATCATCTTTTGTAGCTTTTTTTTCCGCTATTGTAAGTATTTTATAGCGGTTTAATAAACGTTGTATATCAACATGTTGTAAAAAACAATGTCTTATTTATAGCACAAAACGACCCTTATAAAAATAATCTTTTATAGCGCTTTTTTCCGATATTGTAAATTTTTATAATGTTTTACTAAACGCAATATACCAACATGTTTTAATATAAACTGAATTATTCATAACACAAAAAACATTATAATTTTTTTTCTTTCAATAACGCTTTTCTTGTAAGCTTTCTATAAAGTTTTTTAAATGCTATGGTTTATTTCTTACATCTTTAAAATCTGCTACATCCTTATAAATACATAGTCAATACATATCAAAATGCAACAATGAGAATATTTTTAAAACATAAATCCATTCAGATAATTAAAAATCATAGAAAATATTAAATATAAAAATATAACATATTGTATCAATAGAACCAAATATTCACACACATAAGATCCCACGGTGCTAACTACATAATATTCGACAGTACACGTACACCAAAAACAAGTGGCTGATTGTTTGCATTAAAAAGAAGAAATATCATAAATCTTTCATTCTCTCACCTGTAAGTGAAACCAATATCTCCATTAGAAATGAATGTAAATATGAATACGAATAAAATTGAAAAATGAAGTATCTACATTACAAAAAACCTTCTGCTAAATATCTTATCAAAAAATATTCTAAGTGTCTAAATTTTTTATATGCATATGCTTTTATGTCTGTATTTGTAATTAATTAGGTCGATGTGGAAGAGCTGGAAGAAACGGTGAGGCAATAATGTTATATACAAAAGAGGATATGCCATTCTTAAGAAACATAGCGAGCATAATGGCGGAATTAGGATGTGAAGTTCCAGCATGGATGCTCAAACTACCCAAACTCAGGAAGAAGAAATACAGGCCCAAAAGAGAAACCGTAGCAACTTAGGCAGAAGATGTTTCAGATTAAATTCATTTGCAATTTTGTTCTTGTTATATCATACTTTTTAGCTCGACATGTATCATTTTTTTATCATCTTTGTCATTTTATGTAGATTGCTGCTTATTTTTTTGAGAAAAGATTAAGATTTAATGTATTGTTATGTGAATGCTGCTTGTTTTATACTTTGTACTCCAAGAACTAAACCTGGTCGCACTCCTGATTAATATTTTGGCATTGAATGGAATATACTAAAATTGTATTTTTACTTACTGCTTGTTTCATATAAGAAGATATGTTCAGTTACGTTGACAACAGGCTAGCGAAATCTTTACTTTCAAAAAAATTCGTATAATGTGGAAAATTAAATGCCAATGTGTTAATCCTACAGTTTACTTTGTGCATATAAATGTTTTTTTTAAAGATGGATACTTATATTATTTTGGAATTTTTTACTAGTAGACTATTTTTATTTATCTTTTGTATAAATTTGTTCATTAATAATGGTCTGACAATTTTTCATTTGCATCATGCTAAAATTGATGAAACAACATGGTTTTCTTTATACCTAAATGTTATCTTTTTGTTAAAATATTAATCCATTTTCTTTTTGTAAAAAATACAAAGACAATTACCTATATGTTCAAATTTAATTTTTGTGATTGTACTTGTTATAGTTTACAGATCACATTATGTAATGGTAATTACTTAATGACCATTAAACTGCCCGTCATTGTTCAAACTCTTTAAGAAAAAGGGGAAAAAAGTAGATTGAAGATCCGAATTGAAATAGAAAATAAAACAAATGCAAGTAAAAAATCAATCTGGTTTTTGAATTGTTTGTTTGTATGATTTGGGTTGGATCAATTATGGTATTTGGGCAGTTTGAAAATCAAGTTTGAGCAAGAATGGAGTATCATAAGATCTAAATGAAGAAAAATTGGACATGTAATCTCTAATAATTCCCCAAGTTAATATTTGTATATCAACATATTATGACTCATGACAATGGTAAGTACATGCGTTATAACACTAGTAGATTCCTGTGTTTAATATTCCCCTGAGTCAACTATATGCAGATCCATGTCATAAAACTGATAAATTACTATGTATTAATTTATAACAATATTATTTTGAAACACAAATCTGTCTTTTAATACTAGCAAATTAATATGAGATGATGGATTACAATTCATAACATATTTACCAACTTTTCATATCCTTGAAAGCTATCAATTTTTTACTATCTACATTATAGATCATTTAGATATTCACAACATAGGACATACACTATAATAGATCCATGAATCGCATGCATATTCAGATCCATATATTACAAGACTGTCTTATCCTTATGTTACTTTAGACTGTTTTGATATGATAAAGTTCTATGTTATAATGAAAGATTTCAAGAATCAATTATTCTATTGGAAAAAATGTGGATGTGCGGTCAATTACCTTAATTGCAGTGTTGGATGAGTCATCAAGCACCTGGATTATGATCCTATCAGCCTGCCATTTTACTCTGCATGTTGCCCCAATCGACAACTTATACATCTAGCATCAAGAAATTCATGGTAGATTATCAATTCATGACATATTTACGAACGTCTTCCTAAAAAAAGCTATTAATTCTATATAATTTACCTGTCAGGATCACGTCTATATGGAAATTTTCACAGCTACAATTCCAACTGTATTAATTCTATAATTATAAACTTAATTCATAATTAATATGAACTTTTAATAATAATAATAATAATAATTTATTATTATTATTAATACAATTAATTAACCATTTGAATTAGTTTCAAATTAATTTTAATTTCATCTTTAATTTGAATTATCTTTAACTCCATCTTTAAACATTTATTACATTAAAACAACATTATTGAAAATGAATGGGCATCAGTCAGAAACATGAATTTGTCAGAGGGTATCTATCATAATAGGAGAAAAAAACACTTGCTTTTCATTTTGTAAACCAAGTTCCTGAAATTTAACAAAATTCAAAGCAGTATCTTCTGTTTTTTTCCCTTTTTTATAATGATTTTAGCTCATGTTCATTTTTCTTTGGATTAATTCATATATCTGAAAAATAATGAATTGGAGAAAGAATACCTGAACTGGAACTGCCTCTGGGGAACTAGACTCCACTTTTAGAGTCCAAAAGGACCTGGCTGCAATATAGGAGGGGATGGGATAAATGTTGTATACTCAGCTACCGTAGAAAACGGAACAGCTTGTTGGGACAATGAATAAAAGGATGGATAAGCACTATACCCTACAACCGGCCTAACAGGAGAAGGCAATGGGGACATGTAAGTGGCATGTCCTACAGGGTACCCTATGTCCATAGCATGATATCCCATGCCCATGGGGGAAAAAGGAGACGTGTGGCATGCGATAGCATGCATTGGGCGAAGGCAGCATACAAACTCCGCCGCCTGTAATTTGTAGGGCATTTGCATGCATTTGGAGGGCCTTTACATACGAAACTGATTCGTCTAGTAGTGATGCTCGGTCTAGCTGAAACAAAAATACACAGGTTCAGATTTATAACAGACTTGCTAGTCGCTGTATGTATGTCCTTATGCTTTTATATTTCACCTTATGAGTATTGAGTATGGGTTCTTACAAGGCCTTTAATTTTCCTTTTATCTTATCTTGTCGTTTCTGTTTATGAATCAGATAATGTAATTAACCTTGTCAGTGTATGAAATTAAAATAGCCAACTGTGTCATAAGAGCAATGACTTAGAATGTATTTGGATCCTCACTCTCTCAGTCATACTGTACATCCCCAAAGTTCGATTTCGCTTTCTTTTCGGCTGTGACTCATAGCTCCCTCGGTCACCTGAATTTCAACCCATGGAATTAATTATTGTGAACTTTATTCATATTTCTTAACTAGCAGATCAAATAGTGCTAGCTGATCATGTTTAATGATCCTACTACCTAAAGTGACAATCAAAGATTGAAGGGAAATTATTATGATCGATCTACTATCACATTTGAAAGCTTTGTAAGGTTCAAATCCATAACCTTGCAAACCATTTTAACTAGTGCTTGAACTTTTACGGTATGAGTCTAATTATTTGTGACATAAACTTACATATATCAAGGATATTTGACACATAAAAAAAATCAAGACTAAACATGCAAGTGAAATTTCACAGTGACAGTTAATAACTTCATGATAAAAAATGTAATATGCATGCTCAACACTGCTTCCAACCTCCTCCTCAGAAAAAGAAAACATATACTTTTAAATTTTTATAAAAATTATAGTCAATTAACGAATAATATTAATTCTATATAATTTATTATTGTTCTTATTATAAACTTAGATAATTTTTATGAAACTTATAGTTAATTTATTATTATTATTATTATGAACTTAGTTAGTTTACTTGTAGTTAATTTATTATTGTGATTTTTTTGTTATTGTTTTTAGTATTATTATTAAAACTTAGTTAACTTTCATAAACATTAGTTAAATTATTATTATGACTACCAACTTAGTTAATTTTTATAAATTTATTTAATTTTTATAAAACTTAGTTAACGGAGTTAATTTTTTATAATTTTAGTTAATTTTTTTATTTTTATAAACTTATTTAATTTTTATAAAACTTAATTAACGAAGTTAATTTTTATAAGTTTAGTTAATTTATTATTAGTAGTAGTATTATCATTATAAACTTATTTAATTTTATAAAAATTAATTGACGAAGTCAATTTTTATAATTTAGTTAATTTATTATTATTAGTATTATTATTATAAACTTATTTAATTTTATAAAACTTAATTAACGAAGTTAATTTTAATAATTTTAGTTAATTTATTATTATTAGTATAAACTCAGTTAATTCTTATAAAACTTACAATTAATTACTACTACTACTATTATTATATGAACTTGGTTAACTTGGTTAATATTTTATAAATTTTTATTATTGTTGTTATTATAATTATAAATTTTATAGCTTAATTAACTTAGTTAATTCTCAAAACATATTGTTTATTTAGACTAGATTTAACTAGTTAATTTGTTATTTTTATTATTATATGTAAATTTAGTTAATTTTGTAAAACTTGGTTAATTTGGTTAATATATATTAAATTTTTGTGATACAAAATCACAAATAGAGAGAAATAATATGCAAAAGAAAGAAAGAGAAGATTTTGTTTTCTCTAATTAATAGGCATACTTGAGTATGCTTGTTTCTCTCTCTAATTAGCTAATCAAATTATTTTTTGCCTAAATAGAGAATAGATGAAAGGGTAAAAGTGTGGTGGAAAACCTATTTGCTAATTTTCGCTTCTTCATCTTTGTTGTTTTTCTCCAACAATTTTAACCATATAGATATTTACACTCTTTCTCAATTTGGTTATTGATTCAATGGTATTTTGTTTACTTTAGCTTTGTTCTACTAATTGTAAACAAAATTTTGATGAATCAATAAAGTGGGTGGTTGGATGGAATATTTTATGTTATTGCATTTTGATTTCAATTCCGTCTTGTTCTCAATCCAAGTTGTCTCTTTGTGATTTGGGTGACAAAGATCCGTTGATAAAAGCTTCCGCAAAGCGCTACTATTTTCATAACAATATATTATAATTTATTATAAGTATTAGTATTATTGTTGTTGTTGTTTTAAACCTAGTTAATTTTTATAAAATTTAGTTTATTTATTGTTATTATTGCTACTATGATTGTTGTTAATTTTCATAAACATTAGTTAAATTATTATCACTACCAACTTAGTTAATTTTCATAAATATTACAAAAAAGGCTGGATTGGCCGTATCCGCTAAAAAGATAAAAGTTTTTCAAACAGAAATTAGATTTCTTGGACGTATTATAAAAGATGGAACAATATTTCCTATTGATAAAGCCATTATATTTGCAAAAAATTTCCAAATGAAATTAAAGATAAAAATCAATTACAAAGATTTTTAGAAAGCCTGGACTATGTTTCTGAATTCTATAAAGACTTAGCTTATGATGATAAACCATTATTTAAAAGACTAAGAAAAAATCCACTCGCCTAGACAGAAGAACACACTAAGGCAGTAACAAAAATAAAAGCAAAAACAAAGGAAATTCCTTGTCTTGCTATCCTCAACCCCGATGCATTTAAAATAGTCGAAACAGATGCATCAGATAAAGGTTATGATGGCATTCTTAAACAAAGAATTGGCAATAAAGAATCTTTAGTCGGATTTACTTCGAGAATCTGGCAAGGATCTAGAGTTAATTGCTCTACTATCAAAAAAGAAGTATTAGCAGTAGTGCTATGAAAATCAGACAACGATGATGAGTTTATGAGCATGTCTACAGATTAAAGCACATGAAAAGACCTAAAAGGAATGGAAGATTATATGCTAAAAGCAAAAGGCATAATGTTAGATGTTTTAAGAAAAAGGTTAATGGCGTTTGGATTCTATATGTATATTTCCATCAACCTGGTAATGCAACTTTTATTATAAATGAAATGCCGTTATCACCTCCTCCGCGATGTCCTCCTCTAATATCTCCACCAGAAGCTTCTCCACCAACAAGATAAAATCCAAAGAAAAAATATCTAACAGATGATACTGTATGTAATATCATTTAGTGTAGAATTCTCCAAAAGATAAGGCAATAATTGAAGAAGTGGACCAACAAAAGTTTGCTTTAAAGATGCTGATAAGTGAATTACATTCCTCCAAATGCAAAAGTAAAATGTCCTTATCAGGCCAGAAATAAAGAGAAGCCTCATCATGCTAAGAAGACAAAAGAAAGATACATTATTGGGTATGCCAACAAAAAAGATAAGAAAAAATGCATTATTGAGCAATTCAGCTTGCACCTGTCGGTTTATATTTACCTATCAACCGAATAAATTCTACTATATATATACGTGTACTCTATGTTAGAAAGGACATAAGTTTTACGAAAAATAAAAGCTTGCAAAATGTTTTTGATGGCGGAAAGCCACCCTCTGTGTTATAGTCTGCTGTAATAAAATTTAGTTTGTGAGAATAAAATCCTCTCTAATATTATTATATCTCTAAGTGTTTGAGTATCACCATCATCTACACTCATTACAAACAAGGAGCAAATGAAGGTCCAAAGTTGCTCGGTATCAAAGCCCAGTGGGAGTAGGAGATAAGTTTGCTTGGGCTTAATAGCCCCAGAGAGAAAATACTATTTCGTAATGTTCATTATAGGCACTATTCACTGTATTATTCATCGTAGTTTATTAACAAATTACTGTAGAAATTTTTCAGTGCTAGATTCTATCAATAATTTTAGTTAATTTATTATTATTAGTAGTAGTATTATTAGTATAAACTTAATTAATTTTTATAAAACTTACAATTAATTATTATTATTATATGAACTTACTTGACTTGGTTAAATTTTTATAACTTAGTTAACTTAGTTAATTCTCAAAACATACTATTTATCTGGACTAGATTGAATTAGTTAATTTATTATTTTTATTATTATATAAATTTATTTAATTTTTATAAAACTTAGTTAATTTGGTTAATATATTATAATTTATTATAAGTATTATTATTATTATTATTATTTTAAACCTAGTTAGCTTTTATAAATTTTAGTTTATTTATTGTTATTATTGCTACTATGATCGTTGTTGTTGCTGTTATATAAACTCGGTTAATTTTCATAAATATTAGTTAAATTATTATTATTATCAACTTAGTTAATTTTTATATGCTTATTTAATTTTTATATATCTTAATACATGAAGTTAATATTTATAATCTTATTTGATTTATTATTATTATAATATATATACAGATGTATAGTTAATTTTTATAAAACTTAGTTAACTTCATTAATAAACTTAGTTAATTTTCATAAAAACTAATAAATAATTCTGTAGTTGGCCCAGCAATAGAGTTGGCCCAGCAAAAATGCAAGTATGCAAGATTTTAGCTTGAATAGCAATATTTCTTTATTTCGGTAGTTACTTGCGTGATCTTTTCTAGACTCTTATAATACATTATACATACATGATATAATAATATTTCAGCTCAACTACTTACAGAGATTTAATTACATCATGCACATTTCACAGGAACAAAAAAATTTGTAATATGCAAGCCTGAAACACCACAAATGGAAAACATGTTGAAGCTTATATAAGAGCTGTATGCGGAAGATAGCTTATAGACTATGTGCATAAAACAGTATAAACAAAACAAACAAATTGAATGGAGAGCATCCAAGGCAATTGGCTAGTGCGGGTCATGGACCAAACATTTGTAAATTCACATGTTTGTCTTAACTGGCACTGGTAACTCTTCTACTTGCCCAGATAGTATGCTACATCCCATGTACTTTTTCAGGCAACCAGTAAACACCACTAAGAAACTGACAAAAAATTACAAGGCTCTAGTTTTGTGCATGACTAAAGTATGGATTTGGATCACAAGCTAAAATCAAAAGCTGGAAGAGTATAAACCCAAAAAAGAAGACAAGTAGTAAGAAAGTTTCAAGCAAAACCACAACACGAAGGCCAAGGTGCCATTGTCAGAAGAAGCATTGGCATGTCATTTATTAACAAGGCAAATTATTAAAAAAATCATCATCATTGCTTCATGAAGTTATATGATCTATATTATTCTTCATATAGCCTTTTATTTCATTAAAAGGCTTACAATATTTGTTTCAATTTATAGATTTGAGGTGAAGTATTTTGATCCATTTCTTCTTCTGGATGAGTTTTCAGGTATTGTATTAATTACCACGAGAGTTACGGCACGCGTTTTTTTTTTTTTGCAAATTATATATGTTTAGCACATTCAAAAGAAAATGATTTGTAAAAATATTTAATCATGTTTGTGCGTTGAAATCAGATTAAAATTTATTTCTAAGTTCCAACATCTATTTTTTTTTAAGTTCTAATTTTTATTTATGATGTTAGTTAATAATTTATTTGTTAGATATTATTTTAATGATTTGTAGACACATTTAACCATGTTTTTGCGTTGAAATTATTTTTTAGTTTAAATTTTATTTCTAAGCTACAACATCAAATTTTAAAAAAAAATGAATTTTTATCTATATTATTTATTAATAATTTATTTGTTAGATCTTATTTTTAAGTGATCTTAAGATTCTATGTTATTTGTAGATGAACTTTTTGAATTTGTAAAAGAACTTTATTTGTTAGATCCTAACTTTAAATAAAATTAAGGTTTGATAATATTTGTAGACGGACATTTTGAATTTGTAAAAGAAATTTAATAGTTAGATCCTAGTTTCAAATAATATTAAGATTTGGCATTAGAGGCGTTTTTGATAGTTCACTTTGATACCCAAAAAAATGTAATACAAAGGTATTACAATTATTATTAAAGATTTGAATTTTTATTTATATTATTAATTTATAATTTATTTGTTAGATCCTATTTTTAAGTGATGTTAAGATTCAATGGTATTTGTAGATGAATGTTTTGAATTTGTAAAAGAATTTTATTTGTTAGAACCTAATTTTAAGTAATATTAAGGTATGATAGTATTGGTAGACGAACATTTGAATTTTTAAAAGAAATCTATTTGTTAGATCCTAATTTCAAGTAATATTAAGATTTGGTATTAGAAGTGTTTTTGATAGTTTACGTTGATACCAAAAAATGTAACATCAACGGTATTACGACTATTATTAAAGATGCAGAAGTTGATTAACTAAATTATCTCGAATGAAATGTTGATCAAAATTTTATTATTCAAAAAATTTAGTTACTGCCCCTGCAGAAGGGTTCCCTCTGCAGAAGGATTCCCTGATCATCCTCATAGACATAACTAATCTTACATTTTCTTTCCTTGTCAGCAAAAAGTTTTGACTCGGTTGTCCTACTTTGATTTTCAGGTTTTGAAACTGTCACTTACATGGTAGAGGTAAGTACATTTCCTTTTCTCCTATCCATTGGCCAAAAATGAAGTACTAAAATCAATACTTGGTTGATTTCTTATCAAATTGTAAAAACATATATAAGGTGCAGTAACACATGAAGACTTCCAAGGACACAGAGGCACAATAAGAGGCGGTGACTTACAATAGATGGCTGCAGGCAAGGGCATGGTGCATTCAGAAATGCCCTCTGGACCTGGACCTGCAAAAGGCCTGTAGCTTTGGATTAACCTTTCTGCCAAAAATAAAATGTAAGATTATTACATGGTTCCATATTTAACTGACCGCTCATAGAATAAAATCATATAATATACAAAACCGTCCTTATAAAATGCAATAACATTAACTTATATAAATGGCAACATGATATGTATTATTAGTCAATATATTGATATCATATGTAATACGTAAAATTGTAGGATGAAGCCAATATACCAAGAAATAGAAAGCAAGGTAATAAAACTACAAAATCCAGAAAGGCAATATCAGCATCAGAGCCAAAGCAGGAAAATGCATTAAAGTCGGTCTACAGTGCACACAGAGACTCCCACATTGTTTCTACACAAAGAATCCCACGTTATGAGACTATTGGTTACTTATTCACTTCACAGAAGTCATCGCTAACTTATTTACTTAACGATTATAAAAAAATTCTTTAATACTCGCATGATTACCGCTAACTTATTCACTTCACAGAAGTTATAAAGCGATTTAATTAGTGAATTAATTATCGCTGACTTATTCAAACAGAAATGCTCACATGATTAATACTCACATGATTTTGATAGTGTACTTACTGGCCAGATTTAAGCATGCTTCCAGGCATTGCGAGTGTCTGCATCCATCATTTCAAGCTAGAATCTACACAATGACGACATATACAGATCTCAGGCATGTAAACAAACCAGCTCTAATTCAGACCATTGACGTGGAACAAGATGCGAACCATTGAATCACCTCCAACATTAACGGTATTAACATCACTTAATAGGAGTCTCGTTTGGATCTCAGCCACATCTCTATCTCTCCTAAACCCAGGCTAGTTATCTCCAAGCAGCGCAGATCTATTATCAAAGTAGTGAGATTTTTTTTACTAGAGCAATGTTTTTTTGGCAACGGGATTTTGAGAAGCTCGAGGAAGGAGAACGGGAGATACATATGAATTGTTCCAGTTAAACGAATATTGGAGGGAAGGGGAGAATCTGGATTTAACCCTCTTAATTTAATACAACACTGCTACAGTACCCGCATTGGGGTAGTGCGATTTGAAGAAGAATAAGCGTAAGGAGGGGGCAGCAGGGGATGGTGGTCGAGAGGCGGTTGATTTGCCGGTCGAGGATCTGCGTTGCGATGGAAAGTTGCGAAAGAAAGTGAGAATAGAAGTGAAAATTTTGGAACGTAAAAGAAGTGGGAAGAAGGAAATGATTTAGAGAAGAGGCGGGCATGAAAACCATTGGGAAACTCCTTCGTGGAACTGGTTTGACTAACTTAAACTAGTTTACATGGTTCTGCGTGTTTAACCTGACTCTAATGTTTAAGCGACCCTAATGCTAACTGTGATGATCCATCCTTTGAATTACACAAAAGACAACTTGTCAGGATAAATTAAAAAAATGAAACACCAAAATAAGACGCACCGACAAAATCTCGCAGCGAAAAGATAATACATAATATACTAAACATACATAAACATAACATGATAAACAATATACAAGAGATTATACTGATGGAAGTAACTAATAAATAAATATCAATATAAAAGAATTACCAAAAATACGAGGGGTCAAGAATGAGATATGACTGGGTAATAAATCCAAATCCATGTATAAATACTCTAGGAAAGCTTCCTTGTTAACTTTAAAGAAGTAATAACCATTTCCACTCTGCATTTAGCTCAAAGGTTAATTGGCTAACATACCCCTTTACGGACAGGCTACCCTGCTGCAAATGGATGATACACTCGAATGCACGTCCCTTGTGATCTTAAAGATAAATCGAGACTCACAGCGACGCTTAGAATCAATCCAAGTCATGGCCTTCTCGTTAACCCCTTCAACTATTGTACTTCAACAACTATACAATCTCCAATACTTCTTGTAGATACCGCGATATTCGTGGACGGCGAAACATCCCTTGCGATATTTTAATAATCTCTAAACCGGGGCATTTCAAACTGCCCATTCGTAGTCGCTCGTGCACCCCGTCGACTTATAAAGATAGCCTTAACGAAGATATCTTAGTCATCGTCGACTAAATATATCATATTTCAAGAGAAAAGTGGTGTACGCAATATTATACAATAGAAAAATACAAGCATGCTCTCTTAACGTATCTCCATCTTCTAGGTTGCCTAACTTAAGCTGGTTTACATGGTCTGAGTGTTGAACCTAGCTCTAAAACCAATTATGATGACGTGCCCTTTATAATACCTTGAATCAATGACGAATGACAACGTTTAAGTTTCAAATACCATAAAAGACAACTTGTCAAGGTGAAATAAAAAACAAAACAGTAAACCAAGACGCATCGATGGAATCTCATAGTGCAATGATAATCTATAATATACTGAATACGCATAAACATAACAGGATAAACAATATGTAGTTGGCTCAAAACATCCTAGAAATTCGTAGAAGATAATAAAATGAAGAAATCAAGTGAAAACGAGCAAGAACAACGCATAACAATTTATAGTGATTCGGCTAAACACTCGCCTATGTCCATAAGATTCATTAATAATGCTGCAAAGTTTTCACATAAGAGATATTATGGATTGATGGACTATGGTTTAGTGATGATACAAGAAATTAGCGTAACTATACAAAAGTTTAGAATGTATAAAAAAAGATCTCGAAACGTTGCCTCTCGCTCCTATTCATAGACGAAAATCAAAAAAAGTTCTTTGCTATAATCTTCCTACGTTCTCCATATCCCTAGAAAAGTGCTTAAAAAAAGTGGACAAATCAACAGTTGCTCCATGGTTCAGTATCGACCTAAGGGCTTTGGAGGTGTGGTGACCAATAGTGATGGTTCACTACGCTTTAATCGGTTCCTTGATGGTTTGATGTTGGTTCATGGCTCTTAGTTACTTGGCTACGCATTTGCCTTTTCTTTAGACTGGTTTGGAATGGATTCAAACTTGTTAGGCGCCCTTGGTTCAGTGACGGTCCCAAAGTGTTTAATTCAATTGCTATGAAGTTCACACTTGCCTATTGAGGTTCGACTCATAGATCGTTGGCGATCCATACCAAGTTGCATGTTTTTTCTAACATTTGCCTTAGCTTCACAATGGCATGAAGTAGGTTACAATATGAATGAGGGGAGATAGATCGGTGTCGATCTGAGATCTTCAATTTGTCACCAATCCAAGACTTTTTCTTGGATTCTACTTCTTTGACTTTGGCTATTTGAATTGCTTTGATGAGTATGGTATTTCTCCAAGTATCCAGCAAATTGGTGGACATATCTTTGAGCTTAAATTGGGGTTGAATTTTGAAGTTATCCTTTTAAATTTCTGATCAGCTATCTAACCATTCGATCGTTCTGACTTATCTAGATATGGCTTGGTCACAAAGTTGGAAAACATTTGTCTCTTAAAATATATTGTTAACAAGATATGCTTCGAATCAAGACAGTCTATCGACTTCGAACTTTATTTTAAACCGAAGTCTTCTATTTTCTTTCAATTGCTTTCGCAAAGCAGTACGTCCTTTTTAGATTGCTATGTTATTTCGAATAGCTTTGGATTCACATATCTTGGATGTTATAAGAGTTGATGTACGTTGTTTGAGTTTTTCATTTAGATTCTCGAAGTTTTCAATAATTTTTGTTTTGAATTGTTCAAGCAGGGCTTTGCTGTTCGAAACATCATTTGATTTTGTATTGTACTCCTCACCATCATTTTTATTCACACATTCATTTCGTTTTTTTTCATTTTTTTATCGGTATCAATCTGAGTGTTCTGGATCGATACTTTCTTCTTAGCCTATTTTGACAGTTGATCTAATGCTTAAGGTTTTTGGCCCATTTATATTCTTCAATTTTCCGCTTTCATCACTTTGAGGCTTTCGAACATTTTGTCTTCCATCGTGTAAAAACCCGCACTTCGGTGGGTTCGAATTTTGTCTAAATCAAAACTCTAAGTCCACTAAAATACGGATCGTTGGTTTGGTATCCTGCAAATAAACAAATAATCGCATATCAGAGCACTATCGGTTTATCCCACAGAGGAATAGTTACTGACCAAGTTCGACACTTCCAATATCTAGTGTCCTTTTCAGTGCAGAGCATGATTAAGGAAGCCTATCTTTTCAGTGTTCTCGCCTTGCACCAGTACACATACCTCTAAAGCTATCATGTGGTTGTAACGAGGAGGCGATTTGAACAATGTTCTAGCAACTGGAGAATTATACATTTTAAACATAACACTAGTTTATATTGATTTGTCTTCCATTCCATGTTATGCCTTTTAATTTTTTTAGTTGTCTCGACTGCATGCACGCGTACGACTTGCCTCATCTACCCAAAGTAGACCATAACTATATACGTATATATGTGTAAGCATCATAGACCCCCTTTGGACTAAGATGTTATCCCTGCTCGTATCTATATTCTGGCACCACTTCAGAATCCACCATAAACACAATATCATGTTTGTATGGAACTACATCTCATATTATGACTACCCATACAACTACGCATTCGGGAGGGAAACCCAAAATGCTGAATCGCTGGTGTGTATCATCATCTCCATTTGTGCACACCTCTTAATAGTAGTTTACGCATTGCGATGTGTCTCGTGGCGCCTAATAACGGTGTCACGATAGTTTGGCTAAGTTCTATCCTGCCTTGGGGATATACTATTTTGTCTTCTTCTTATTGTGGACTTAGCTCCACTAACTATAAAGGACTCAACTCCTCGGACTGGCCCGTTCGTTTTTGAAAAAACTTTTTTATGGGTTAACAAGCTTTGCCCTAACAAACAAACTAGCAAACAACAATGGTGGTGCATTTCCTAACATGACCTACTCTAGTAGGAGGTGTAGTCCGTTGGGTGTAACCCTTTCTTTTGCGTTGACTGAGCAAGATCGATGCACTCAACTTATATATAGTTCATATTCTTGATTTGGTACTAACATATACCAACATAGCGTCGAGCCGTCCACTATCCTATTTAGATTGCCTAACACAATCAAGGCAATACCTTCCCTTAATTCATTGAAGTAGACTCTACTGTGGGTATTCCTTCACCTACATGCAAGCGTATATACTCCACGGGTCCTACAGTTAGATATGTGTCTTACATCAGTACAGTGTATACACAACTATTGGCGGCCCCTTGCGGTAGACAGACTTCTATTGTGTAACATTACTAACTTGCATTTCAACCCATTCTAATGACCATGTCATTCTTATTCATTTAAATTATTTGTATACATATATAATTCACATACGCATGCTTAAGGCTATGTGTATGTGTGTGTATGTATATACCTTCATTCATCCTTGTTTATTTATTGTGCCTCTAATGTTCACTGTTTATAATTTTTCTTTACTTTTTTATGCATGTACATCTTATTTAATTTAAGGTCATTTACCACTTTCTTTTAAATATCTTTTCTCGTTTACTTTCCTTTACCCTCGTTATTTAACTTCCCGTTTCTATTTCTTTTTTATTTTAATTCCCTAACTTGTTTTAGTGAATTATCTATACCCCTTTTATTTTGAATTATGACTTGTGTATCTTTTCATTTCCTTTTATTTTCACTTTCATTTTACTTATATTGCACCTGTTCTTTTCTTAGACTGTTTTATAGCATTTATAATTCTTTCAATTTATAGAGATTTTCTGTATTTTAATGCATTGAAATCACATTTCTCCCAAATGAAATGGTTAACACTGTAAATTTTTATATCTTATCCAAAAAAGGAATTTGTCTTACGTTCGGAATTACAAGAAATTATTATTTTTAATTATTTAAATAGATAGTAAAAAATACGGTAACTATCCCTATTTTATACATCTCTTTTTTTAGGTGTTTTCCTTGTTATTTCAACCGCTACACTTTTATTTT
Source organism: Allium cepa (assembly GCA_030765085.1). Classification (NCBI taxonomy): domain Eukaryota; kingdom Viridiplantae; phylum Streptophyta; class Magnoliopsida; order Asparagales; family Amaryllidaceae; genus Allium; species Allium cepa. The sequence continues at coordinate 965,081,390 of CM060928.1, forward strand.
GTAAACCAGAAACTTGTCAATGTATACAAATTCACATTACAACATGCTATATAATCCAATAAATTAGAATGCTGCTAAAATCCCTACATCTAGCTGTGATGTGACGATCCTGAATTTTGAACATTTGAAATCGAAATATTTAACTGATTTTAGATATTTGGAAGTTAATTTAACTTGAATTTTAAAATTAACTATGGATTTGACAATTTAATTATTGAATTTAATTTATTGAAGTTGGATAAAAATTTGAATCTTCACTTTTAAGCTGATTAAAAAAATATTTTAAAGGCTTAGAAAATTTATATTGATAATACTGAAGATAATGGAAGCTTCAAAATTGAATTTGAAAGCGATTTAATCAGTTTTGAAAATTTATCATTTAAATCGATATTTAAAAATAGCCTTCCGAGGCACAGTCTCAGAATTCGACGAAACCAGTTCCATTGGATCTATAATATTGTATTATTATCGGATTTTAATTTTCGTATTGTTTGGAGTTGTTGTGTGAGCGTACGATATATAAACGCGCTGAAATTTATATCGGACATTTAATATTTAAACTCGATTTAAAAAGCTATCTTCCACATAGGATTGAATTGGGCTCCAAAACACGTTCCATTATGTTCGGAATACGGGTAAAACATTATAAACGCCTAGCGACATGCCTCGATAGGAGGTCGAACTTCTAAGTTGCATTTATCGAGACGTTTGGAATTTTAAATAAAAATATTTCTAAATAAACCTTCTCCTACAACGACCTCCTTTTCACATCACGTCCCTTCTTTTATTTCACAGCCGAAATCCTTCTTCAACTTTAATGCTCAGATCGAGAAAAAAAATGATGGCACACAGAAAAAAATCGCGGCTTAGGAATTAAATCGCGAGTCCCCTTCAATTCCTTCTCCTCCCTCCTCTTATTAGTTCGTTCGAAATCAATGGCCGATACTTCCTAATAATAGCAGCTCCTCTTTTCCCCTTTTTAATTTGTAATCGAATCTACATTTCAATTTGTAATCAATCGAGGAACAGAGGGCACTCGAGGTTATCGCGCGAGCATTGATCGCGATGCGAATTGAGTAGCGATTACTGGAACCAAAGCTCGATCGCGTATAGCGCGTGCATGCGATGGTAAAGGGAAAGGCAATTTCATTAGCGAGGGCTTTTGGCTGCAGTAGCATTGAAGATGGCGTCGCCGATTTCTTACGTCATAACGCGTGAGTGCAGGGTTTTGGTTGCGGTGACGACGATAGGGTCTGGTCGATGGCTCGCAATGGAGTTATCAGTGAGGTTGTCGTGAATTTGGGGAAGATCGAACTTCGAGGTAGTTTGATCGCATGGACGCCGTCGAGGCTGAAGGTATTTGAACATCATCTTTCTCGATTTAATCTTGAATTGTATAAATACAGAAGAAGAAAAAATTATTAGAGGACATTGGTTGGAATTAGGATTCATTCGGTTAAAACCAAATTGTCAATTTAAAATTAAATTTATTTAGTGGTAATTGATTATTTGAATGGTTCGAATATTAATTAAATGTAAAATGTTTATTCAAGGTTTGAATCGTGTTGAATCATAAAGGAAACAAACTGGGATGGAAATGGATTGCAAAATAAAAGCTAAGGTGAGATCTTCTCACTCAGAATAATAATTGAAAATTTTCAGTTATTGATTGATTGTTGAATTGTGATAGTTAAATTTAGAATTTGTTGATGGTGTGCTTGGATGATTAATTTATTATCAGTTATATTAGTTAGACCCTATTGCGCCGCATAATAGCGGAGGTTATTATATTAAACCCATATACGGCGATATTCCACCTTGAAGTGGAATCGGTATTATATATGTATTTGTAGTTGTTGATTTCCCATATTATATAGTGGATGAGACCCTATTGCGCCATATAATAGCGGATGATATTTTATAAATCCCATATACCACGATATTCTACCTCAAAGTGGAATTGGTATTTAATTGTTGTGCTAATATCTGTGAATGCAGGGAAACAGGTTGGAGTGTTCCAGCTGGATTCCTCAAATAATTGAATTTATTTCAATATTGTGTGTTGATTTTTTTTGTAATCTGCGTGTGACTATTTGTGATTGAAACAATTGAAGGCTATAATTTAGCCAAATATAATTTTGGTATCGTAGGATACCAGAAATAAATAAATTTTGATTTTTGAAATTTAATAGAAAATTTATAGTTAATTGATTTAAGGAAATTGGATAAATTTATAGAAGGAATTTGTTTTAAAGGATAATGAATTTGGTATTGAAATAAATTTAGAAACCAATTTTTGAAAATTGATTTGGTATTTGAAAATAGATTTGGAAAATCGTATATCAATGGAAATTTAGAAGTTTAAATTAACAATGGAAAATTATAAAGGAAAGGGAAATTTGTTTTAAAAAATAAACATTTGATTATTTTTTTAAAGTGTGAAAGGAATTTACAGATTTGGAACGTAAATTTGAAATAAATCAAGAAAGATTTATTAATTGATTTGATGAACCATTTTGAAATGGAAAATGCATTTTCTCTGGAAAGCTGAGTATGATTTCAAAGTAGCCTATAAACATAAACTGAAAAGTTTTAAGGATGGTTTTAGAAAGGATACTTTGAATAAATTATTTCTTAACTACTTTCAAATCTCGAAAGTACAGATTTATTTATAATTACTTATAGAAGGGATTATTTTAAAAATTAAAATCGATATTTGTTTTAGGAAACGATTATTTAAATAGTTAGGACTTAAAATCTTATATGTGATAACTAGTATAATGTTTTCATAACTAATATTTTAAGTAAGTATTTAAAATGGATTTATTTTAAATATTCCCAAGTATATTTTGGATAATAATTTGAATTATTTTAATTCGACAGATTTTCAGTGGAAATGAATAAATATTCGGAAATATATTCCGCACAAGGAAAATGCTTTGAAATTTGTTTTCAACGGATTGAAATGTGAATAATGATTTGAAATTTGTTTTCAAATATATTAAAGTGTAAAATATACCTTGCGAAGATATTTTGAAAATAAATAATTGGGGAGATTATTTAAATCTGGTAATTGTTGTGAATGTTGATTGATAGTTAAATAGCCGACTATCAATATCTGCCTTTAAACGACATTTGAATTTCGATGCGACCGGGAGTCGAATTCCAAATGGATATTCGAAACCCACATCGAACCTTTGTGATTGTGATGGATCTTTTATTTAAAATGTCAAAGTGAAATTGTTGTAATTTGTTGAAATCTGAATGTAACACTTATTTTTAAAAATAAGCGCTCGTTATTCGGATTAGCTGGGAAAGGACCTCGTGTCATAAAACCCATTCCGAATAACGATACGACAAAATGGGATTGCATTTGAAGACGGTGTTGAAGACCGGGTATTTTCGAAAGCGAAAGGATTACTTGTCAAATGTCTCTACACCGGGTTGCTCCAGTATAGAGATTTTATCACCTTTGTGATGGGGATTCCGGACGTGATTTGTAAATATCCGGATTTGCAAGGGCTTCTATGAAGTGCCTTCGGTTCCGTTCGATCCCAGAACGGACTTGTATGGATGTGTGTCTGACGTTACACTTTGAGATGTAAAGCTGGTTTCTATCAAATACCTTTCTATTGGTGGCGGAGAATTTATTCTCTTAGCTTAACACCCTTCTCTGAGACATACGAGCTCAGAGGTTCTGTAGTTGATAGTTTCTAGTGATATATTCCCAATTTGGTAACGTGACATACGAAGTGCTGCTGATCATTTGTTGATCAAAGCATGACTTCGTGAAAAGTGTAACTTTGTGGATCTCACACCCCGGAAATGGTCAAAACAGAAAAGATGCGGCAAGGTTATGAGGGTCACACCCTTTAGGGTATGTCATTTCCTTCTGGAAAAGGGTGGCATCATGGTATTGAGCCCAAATACTTAACCTATGTTATTGCTGCAAGTATTTTATATATACTTTGTGGTTGTTGCTTTGTGGTTGAGGATCCTCGGATAAAGGTCCCAAAGGACTGGGGGATGACATACTCGAGTAGTAGTTACCTGGTTACAGAGGTAACCCGGCCTTATGTTGGCAGAGATCCGGGTAGGTTCTCGGGACGTTCCTCCAGAGGCGTACTCATGTGACAGTGGGAAGTTCCTTAGCCTGACCATTTGTTGGAAATCCAAAGAAACAATACGCGCCCTGTACGGTTTTAGTTGTATAACCTGCCATGGAATGTGGCGGTAACCTGCTATTGAACATGGTCGCTATTGTAGGCATACAATAATGGTTGTATGCTGGCTAAGATTAATATTATACTTTCAAAATGTTTTCTGCACTATGCTCTAATAATAATATCGAAAGGATTTTGTGTATTAAGCATGTTTGACTATCATAAGGAGAAATCTCCTTCAATTCTGCATTTGCATTGTGTGTGTGGCGGGAGGCCTTTTGGTAGTTTCATTTTCCAAAAGCATAGCGGATTTCTTTTTACTTTCTTTGTGAAAATAACTATTTTTAAGATCTCACACCAGTCCCACGACTGACCTTGCTTATCTTTGTGAAACGTGATAGGGGGTTCTTGCTTTTTGTTTGATCACGAGCAGGAGATTCTTACCCCTACACGTCCTCTTTAAGGAGTTGGTTAGCCATAAGGCATGACAGTCGAAAGGCTGGCTATAAAAGCAAGAGCAGGGTGCCATTGTATGCCACGGCGGGGCTGGGATGGTTGAAAAGCCTACCAGTCGAGATTGGCCGCTGTCGATGGTTGAAAAGCCTAGACCGTTACAGATTGGTATCACAGCATTTGGTTAAGCGATAGCCTTGGCTCTGTTGGGTGTTACTCGTTAGAGATAGAGTCAGTAGTACTCTAGAATGAGTTTGAGTGTAATAATAGAAATGAGCACGTATTTGTTAGTGAATATAAAATTGTTTTATATTGTGTTGATTGGTTTGTTGAGTGGTATATGTATTCTGGTCAATACGAGTAATTAACGTTCTTGATAGGGATCTCTAAACACTCGTACAGAACAAATTGAACAAATTGACATGATATTGTTTTAAAATAGGGTAAATGAAATAATTTTACCCAAACTATTTTCATATATAAAAGAAATAAATTTTCTATGAATTATTATAATATATGGTTGCTTGGTTGCTAGGAAACGATAAAATTAAATTATTATCATCGTTTGTATGAGGAATTGAAATCAAAACAAAAGCTAAGAAAATAAAAATCCAAATGGAATTTTTAAATGTAAATTGAAAATGAGATTTATAATTTGAGATAGAATTCCAGAGAAATATTTGGAAATGTTCTTGAAAATATTTGAAATTCGAGAAGTTTGGAAATTAAATTCCTTTTGGGATTGGAAATAGTTTTCAAGGATTTAAAAAAAATGTTTTGAAGGGATAAAAGCACTAAACTCTTTTCGTTTGCTGAAAAATAACGGGTGATGACTACAGCATCATCGGTGTTCATTTTCGGGTTTCCAGGAGAGGGATTGCTACTAAATTATTTTAAATGGAAGTTGTTTGCAAACTGGGTTTGGTTTTGGGAATTCAAAAAGGATAATTTGAATTGATTTCAAAAATAGTTTTGAATTGTTGAAAAGACTTTGGAATTTTATTAAAAATAGTTATAGAATAATAAGTTAGAAAATTTTGAAAAATTCAGATTTAAACTAAAATTGACTTGAGTTATTTTGAATAAAGGTGAATTTTAGAAGTCTTATAGACTAAATGATTGGAATAAAATTTATTAAGATGGAAAATAAATTGTGAATGAATAAACAAATTTGCAATTGTATGTACATGAAAGTGAATTGAATGTTGAAATTCATTTCGAATTTGTAAGCAAATAGAACTAGAATTGGAATTAAATTTGGTTTGTATTAAACAAAGTGAAATATTAAAATAAAATTAGTACATAAAACTAATTAAAGGAATGATGAAATTGAATATGACTTGAAATGAATCGAATTCAATAATTATAAATGAAAGGTGAATTAAATTCATATGGAATTTGAAATCCAGTTTAAATATAAGTGGTTGTAAACCAAATGGTGAATTGAAATTGAATTGTGTTTGGGAATGAACGAAAGAATAAAATTGGAATTGAAACTGAATATTGAAAACCAATTTGAATTATATGAAATAAAATGAAGTTGTAAATTTAGTTCGAAGTGAACTAAAAGATAATAAAGGTGGAAATAAAAATGGTTTAATGAATTGGAATTCGTAATGAATTAGTAAATGAATGTAATTTAAAATAGAGATATGGATCAGTTGTGAATGAAAAATAATTGATAAAATTCAATATTCAGAAGATAAATTAAATCCAAATTAAATTCAAAGTGTAAATTGAATTCAAGCGAAATTAAAAATGCAAGACTGAATGAAAATGAATATTTAACTTCAATAATAAAGTAAAGATGGTATAAGAAGTATATATTGAAATTTTCGTAATGAAATAGGCAAAATGATATATGAATGTTGTAATTGAATATTATGGCTAGTAGAATATACAGGTGTGTTACAGGGAAATGGAATTAGTATTTGATTTTCGAAGATAAATATGAAATTGCTCGACAAAAGGTACGTATTTAAATTTCAGTATGAAATTTGGTGATATTCTTGTCCAGCCACTTGGCCTTTTGTTTTCTTTTTGAATCTGGGGGCCTGTGGTGCCATTTTGTAGTCATACCGAGCTAGCCGCGCAAAGGAAACGCTGGCGAAATTTTCCGAAAATTTTGGGAGATTGAAAAATTTTAAGAAAATTTTGAAAATTTGAATTTAAATTTAAATTTAAATTTTAATTGGTTAAGTAAACAATGTTGTTTGGAAACTTATAATTGAATTTGGAAAGTTAGTCGAATTAATGATGGGCTTAAATAAAAAGATTTGCTTTGGTAAGATGATGAAACTATTTGGATTGGAAAAAATAATAAATGAGTTAAAGATCATTCTTCCTAACTAGTAATTTCGGGACGAAATTCTTTTAAGCGGGGAAGGATGCGACGACCCTGAATTTTAACATTTGAAATCGAAATATTTAATTGATTTTAGATATTTGGAAGTTAGTTTAACTTGAATTTTAAAATTAACTATGGATTTGGCAATTTAATTATTGGATTTAATTTATTGAAGTTGGATAAAAATTTGAATCTTCAGTTTTAAGCTGATTAAAAATATATTATAAAGGCTTAGAAAATTTATATTGATTATACTGAAGATAATGGAAGCTTCAGAATCGAATTAGAAAGCGATTTAATTAGTTTTGAAAATATATTGTTTAAATCGATATTTAAAAATAGCCTTCCAAGGCACAGTCTCGGAAGACGAAACCAGTTCCATTTGATCCGTAATATTGTATTATTATCGGATTTCAATTTTCGTAGTTTTTGGAGTTGTTGTGTGAGCGTACGATATATAAAGTCGCTGAAATTTATATCGGGCATTTTATATTTAAACTCGATTTAAAAAGCTATCTTCCACGTAGGATTGAACTGGGCTCCGAAACACATTCCATTGTTTTCGGAATACGGGTAAAACATTATAAACGCCTGGCGGCATGCCTTGATAGGAGGTCGAAATTCTAAGTTGCATTTATCGAGACTTTTGGAATTTTAAATAAAAATATTTCTAAGTAAACCTTCTCCTGCAAGCCACCTCCTTTTCACATCACGTCCCTTCTTCTATTTCACTGCCGGAATCCTTCTTGAACTTTATTGCTCAGATCGAGGAAAAAAATGATGGCAGACAGAAAAAAATCGTGGCTTAGGAATTAAATCGCGAGTGTCCTTCAATTCCTTCTCCTCCCTCCTCTAATTAGTTTGTTCGAAATCAATGGCCCATACTTCCTAATAATAGCAGCTCCTCTTTTCCCCTTTTTAATTTGTAATCGAATCTACATTTCAATTTGTAATCAATCGAGGAACAGAGGGCACTCGGGGTTATCGCGCGAGCATTGTTCGCGATGCGAATTGAGTCGCGATTAATGGAACTAAAGCTCGATCACGTATCGCGCGTGCAAGCGATGGTAAAGGGAAAAACAATTTCATCGGCAAGGGCTTTTGGCTGCAGTAGCATTGAAGATGGCGTCGCCGATTTCTTGCGTCATGTCGCGTGAGTATAGGTTTTTGGTTGCGGTGACAATGATAGGGTCTGGCGGATGGCTTGCGATGGAGTTATCAGTGAGGTTGTCGTGAATTTGGGGAAGATCAATCTTCGAGGTGGTTCGATCGGATGGAGGCCGTCGAGGCTGAAGGTATTCGAACATCATCTTTCTCGATTTAATCTTGAATTGTATAAATACATAAAAATAATAATTTATTAGTGGACATAGGTTGGAATTAGGATTCATTCGGTTAAAACCAAATTGTTAATTTAAAATTAAATTTATTTAGTGGTAATTGATTATTTGAATGGTTCAAATATTAATTAAATGTAAAATGTTTATTCAATGTTTGGAACGTGTTGAATCATAAAGGAAACAAACTGGGATGGAAATGGATTGCAAAATAAAAGCTAAGGTGAGATCTTCTCACTCAGAATACTAATTGAAAATTTTCAGTTATTGATTGATTGTTGAATTGTGATAGTTAAATTTAGAATTTGTTGATGGTGTGCTTGGATGATTAATTTATTATCTGTTATATTAGTTAGACCCTATTGCGCCGCATAATAGCGGAGCTTATTATATTAAACACATATACCACGATATTCCACCTTGAAGTGGAATTGGTATTATATATGTATTTGGAGTTGTTGATTTCTCGTATTATATAGCGGATGAGACCCTATTGCGCCGCATAATAGCGGATGATATTTTATAAATCTCATATACCGTGATATTCCACCTCGAAGTGGAATTGGTATTTAATTGTTGTCATAACATCTGTGGATGCAAGGAAACAGGTTGGAGGAATCCAACTGGATTCCTCAAATAATTGAATTTATTTCAATATTATGTGTTGATTTTTTTTGTAATCTGTGTGTGACTATTTGTGATTGAAACTGTTGAAGGCTATAATTTAGCCAAATATATTTTTGGTATCGTAGGATACTATAAATAAATAAAATTTGATTTTTGAAATTTAATAGAAAATTTATAGTTAATTGATTTTAGGAAATTGGATAAATTTATAGAAGGAATTTGTTTTACAGGATAAAGAATTTGTTATTGAAATCAATTTAGAAACCAATTTTTGGAAATTGATTTGATATTTGAAAGTAGATTTGGAAAATCGTATGTCAATGGATATTTAGAAGTTTAAATTCACAATGGGAATTTATAAAGGAAAGGGAAATTTGTTTTAGAAATAAACATTTGGTTATTTTTTTAAAGTGTGAAAGGAATTTACAGATTTGGAACGTAAATTTAAAATAAATCAAGAAAGATTTATTAATTGATTTGAATGAACCGTTTTGAAATGGAAAATGCATTTTCCCTGGAAAGCTGAGTATGATTTCGAAGTAGCCTATAAATATAAACTGAAAAGTTTTAAGGGTAGTTTTAGAAAGGATACTTTGAATAAATTATTTTAACTCGTTTCAAATCTTGAAAGTATAGATTTATTTAATTACTTATAGAAGGGATTATTTTAAAAATTAAAATTGATATTTGTTTTAGGAAACGATTATTTAAATAGTTATACCTTGTCTACTAATTTTATTTTAAAATTAGTTAGGACTTAAAATCTTATATGTGATAATTAGTATAATGTTCTCATAACTAATATTTTAAGTAAGCATTTAAAATGGTTTTATTTTAAATATTCCCAAATATATTTTGGATAAGTAATTTGAATTATTTTAATTCGGCAGATTTCCAGTGGAAATGAATAAATATTCGTAAATATATTCCGCATAAGGAAAATGCTTTGAAATTTGTTTTTAACGGATTGAAATGTGAATAGTGATTTGAAATTTGTTTTCAAATATATTAAAGTGTAAAATATACCTTGCGAAGATATTTTGAAAATAAATAATTGGGAAGATTATATAAATCTGGTAATTGTTGTGAATGTTGATTGATAGTTAAATAACCGACTATCAAGATTTTCCTTTAAATGACATTTGAATTTCGATGCGACCGGGAGTCGAATTCCAAATGGATATTCGAAACCCACATCGAACCTTTGTGATTGTGAAGGAGCTTTTATTTAAAAGATCAAAGTGAAATTGTTTTAATTTGTTGAAATCTGAATGTAACACTTATTTTTAAAAATAAGCGCTCGTTATTCGGATTAGCCGGGAGAGGACCTTGTGTCATAAAACCCCATTCCGGATAACGATACGACGCAATGGGATTGCATTTGAAGACGGTGTTGAAGACCGGGTATTTTCGAAAGCGAAAGGATTACCTATCGATTGTCTCTGCACCGGTTTTCTACGGTATAGAGATTATATCACCTTTGTGATGGGGATTACGGACATGATTTGTAAATATCTGGATTTGCATGGGCTTCTTTGAAGTGCCTTCGTTTCCGTTCGATCTCGGAACGGACTTGTATGGATATGTATCTGACGTTACACTTTGAGATGTAAAGCTGGTTTTTATCAAACACACTTCTATTGGTGGCGGAGAGTTTATTCTCTTAGCTTAACACCCTTCTCTAAGACATAAGAGCTCAGAGGTTATGTAGTTGATGGTTACTAGTGATATATTTCCAATTTGGTAACGTGATATACGAAGTGCTGCTGATCATTTGTTGGTCAAAGAATGACTTTGTGAAAAGTGTAGCTTTGTGGACGAGACCTCATCGGACCTCACACCCCGAAAATGGTCGAAACAGGAAAGAAACGGCAAGGTTATGAGGGTCGCGTCCTTTAGGGTGTGTCATTTCCTTCTGGAAAAGGGTGGTATCGTGGTATGGAGCCCAGATACTTAACATATGTTGTTACCGCAAGTATTTTATATATACTTTGTGGTTGTTACTTTATGGTTGAGGATCCTTGGATAAAGGTCCCAAAGGACCGGGGGATGGCATACTCGAGTAGTAGTTACCTAGTGTCATGACCCGAAATTCAGCGTTCAAAAATCGACATCAAATACCTCACTTGTATTCGAATGCCGGAGATTCAAACGTCGAGTTTCAGTTCGGATGGAGCTTATAACAACAATTAGATGAATAATAAATAGCGAAAATAAAACTGCCAACCTCAATATCCCAGATACAACATCACAATACTATACAACAACAACACCAACATTAGAGTATTTATATACATATACAACACAACTCCAAAATAGACCATCACAAAAGAACAACATGTGATCACCCCAAGAAAGTCTTCAAAGAGATAAAGCAATAATGAACTTCCAAACTGAGAACCTCGAGATCCAAAAGTTTCCAAAATATCTTCAAGATAAAACCTTCAAAACTAGTAGTCTCCAAACCATACAACTTCAAGATCCAGCTAGTACCAAAACATATAAGACCTGCGACTAGGCTGCCCGTGTGGAAATTATGGGCACCCAGAGTTTAGAAAGGAAACAATAAACTCCGGGTCATTCATGGGACTGGTATGAGTAAACGAAACAGTTGCTTTGAAAATAGAAGCAGTTTATTTTAAATTTAAAACAAACAAAAGAATTTGAAAGAAGTTCGCAATGCTTTTTGAAAATGAAACTGCCATAAAGCCTCCCACCTCACACACAATGCAAACGCAGACTTGGGGAAGATTTCCCCTTATGGCGGTCAAAAATGCTTGATACGGGAAAATCATTTTTAAATACTATTATTAGTGCATAGTGTGAAAACATTTTCAAAAAGCATAATATTAATCTTAGCCAGCATACGTACCATTATAGTATGCCTACAATAGCTACCATATTAGATGGCAGGTTCTACAACTACAACCGTACTGGGTTCGTATTGGTAATTGGATTTCCAACGAATGGTCAGGCTAAGGAACTTCCTGGACCACATGGGTACGCCTCTGTAGGGACGTCACGAGAACCTAACCGGATCTTTGCCAACACAAGGCCGGGTTACCTCTATAACTAGGTAACTACTGACACGAGTATGCCATCCCCCGGTTGAAACCAACCTTTATCCGGGGCCCCAACGTCAATCCCAAACAAATATATATTTGCGATATCCACATAAGTTAAGTATCTGGGTTCCATACCATGATACCACTTCTATCCAGAAGGAAATGCACATACCCTAAAGGGCGCTACCCCCAATAACCTTTCTGCATCTTTCCTGTTTCGACCATTACCGGGTTGTGAGGTTCGATGAAGTCTCGTCCACAAAGCTACATTTTTTACAAAAACCATGTTTTGATCATCTAATGATCAACAAATGATCATCAATACATAGCAGCACTTAGCGTGCCACACTACCAAATTGGGAGTATATCGATGATAACTTCAACTACATAACCTCTGAGCTCGTACGTCTCAGAGAAGGGTGTTAAGCTAAGAGAATAAATTCTCCGCCACCAACAGATATGTATTTGAAAGAAACTGGCTTTATATCTCAAAGTGTAGTGTCAGACACACGACCATACAAGTCTGTTCCGGGTTCGAACAGAACGAAAGGCACTTCGTCCAATAAAGGAAGAAGTCCTTGCAAATCCGGGCGTCCACAATCCCGATCAGACTTCCCATCACTTAGGGAATCCCTATACCGGAGCAACTCAGTGCAGGGACAATCGATAAGTTACCCTATCGTTTTCGAAGACACCCGGTCTTCACCACCGGTCTTCAATTGCTCTCCATTCGTCGAATCACTATTCGAAATGGGTTATATGACACAAATGTCCTTCCCCGGCTAATCCGAATAGTGAGCGCTCAAATTTAAAACAGGTGGGGTATCAATCACAAAGATTCACACTCAAGGTTCGATGTGGGTTTCGAATAACAAACTGAAATCCGACTCCCTGTCGCATCGAAGTTTAAATGCTATTTTACGGGCAGAAGGGGTTTCACAAACATATAGGAACAAATCACAAATCACAGTTCATCGCAAAGCAAACACAGCATCACAACAAAAAATGTCAATCCAGTATAGAGTATCTGATGATGGTCAATCATCTCCAATTAGGATGAATATGATTAAGTGAATTAACCACACAATTATTTTATTAACTTTAAATTAATGATTAATTATTCTTAACTATACATCGATTCAATCTTAATTAACTTTATCAATTAATTATTCTTAATTTACTTATCTTAATTCATTAATTCTTAATCATTAATCAACTTTTAATTATAAGGTAATTACAAATTTTAATCGTTTAAATCTTTATTAAATCATTATAAAGAGATTTGTTTTTAAGTTGAATTTGAATATTTGATTTATCCCTCAAATATTTTATCAAGTCAAATTTTAAATGATTTTATTTTTAAAATCTAAGTTTTAAAATACTTCATTTATTTCAGATAATTATTTCAAAAAAAACAAATTTTAAAATCATGTTTCAAAATTTTCAAAACTTGAATCTTTACTGTTTTTAAGCTTGACCCGAGACCTTCCCCGAGTTGCCCCCGAGAACAACATTTCCCCGCTTCAATAGAAACGACCCGAGAGAGTAATTTTTTCACCAATTTGCTTAAGTCTGGAAATCTACTCGATACAGCTCCAAAACGTCACGAACTTGACTTCGAGTTTTTCACTCAATTTCCCATGCCATGCTTCGAGCTTACTCCTCGTCCTTCCCAACCCATCACACTGACATACCACCATAGCCACGTGCATGTGCACCGGCACCGGAGGCGATTCCGACCACTGGCGAGCATCCTCGCACGACAACCATCAACCCAGAAACCATCATCAGTCATCGACATGCCCTATCTCCCTTCAAATCAAAATTTAGCTATCAGCCTCGAACTGGAAATCCACTGCTCGACTAAAACCACCCCGACCATGCGACGTCGACCACCTGGCCTCGCACCACCGTGTCTACACCATCTCTGATCACCCACCAAGCTATCCTTAGAATCCCCTCGAACTCGATGCACCCAAGAATCATCAGCGACCCATTCTTCAACCAAGATTAAAACTAGGTTTAGGAACCTAAACCTATTCGCCACCAACGCCACGATAGTCAGGCACCTCTCCGACCATTTTTCCTTGTCTTTCCGGTCACCCACCCATCTCCAGATGAAGCCAAGATGCCCCCGATCACATAGGTCGAACGAAATTGCCCAAAAACAAATTTACATTTATTTCCAAATTTCTAATTCAATACTGTAAAAAAATTCTGATTCCAGTCTTAAAAATCACGGTTTCCAAAATGAGTTCAAGTGATAATCCTGAATTAATAAATTTTGATACTGGAATTTTATTATATTTGAGCCTTTTCCTGTAGTTCCCAGATTTCTTAAAGTCTTTGCTATGGTTTAACTTTAAATTATTTTTAGGGGTTGAATACTGTTAAAACAAACATCTTTTGTTCAGAAGATATTGTTTGATATGATTCAGAGAGATGGGGAATGATTTTTAAACAAATGAAATGGCCTGTGAGCCTGGAAGTTCATCTTTGTCTGATTTTTATCAATACCCAGCTTCAAAACAATTATACAACACATCTTCAAGCATACAAAACTAATTAACTTCATCCATATTCCACATGTGTCAGATTTGGGGTGTTTCATGTTTCGGAAAAACAAACAGAGGGGTTGAACTGGAACTAAGGTTTAAAACTAATAATAGGAAGGTACAATCCCTATATACATACAGATAGGCAAAGCAACATCAACAAAATGATTTATTTGCATCATATATTTGTTGCTTAAGAAGAGGAATTTTTCACTGTAACTAAAGTGTTACAGAAAGACAGAGACAGAAAAACAATGTTTTCCAAGGAAATCAAAACACAATCATACCATTCACTCGATTCAAAGCTATCACATTCATGCAGGATTCAAGGCACAAAAGAGTTTAAACAACATAGGTTTACTCACGGCAACATATGATTAAAAGGAAACAAAGTTTACTCGCCTTTTTTTTCCAAGAGAGTTCCCTGATGCTTTTTCAAAATAGAGATGATGCTGGCAATTCTTTTCTACTTGATTTTGAAATTTAAATTTGCAAAGTTTTGAATTTGTAATAGAGGAGTTTTTCCTTTTTATTTCTTCAACTAGAAACCTAAAGTAGATTTAAAGCTTTGATCTTTATTTTATTTTTCCTTACAATTGATAGAAAGTTATTGTATATGTTTGTTTGCTTAAATAAAAAAAAAATTTAAGAAAAGGAATCATTAAAAAGGACACTTGTTACTTTTCTTCCTTTATTGAATTACACTTGTCACTATGTTAATTCTCAATTTAACACTTGTAACAAAAAATTTCTTCTTTTATTAACCAAGTATTTTACACCATTTAACTTGTATTTGTACTTACATTTTTTTTAATTAAAGACATTAGTTTTTATGTTAATACATATTATTAAAAGAAAGTGTTTTGAATTTTTAATACATATTAAATAATTCCTATAGATATGTGTATATAAATGTAAATTATTTTACTAAACACTTTATTTTAAAATTCAAATTCAAATTGAAAATCAATTCAATATATAAATTCAAATCTACCCACATATGCACACATACACATGTATATATATATATATATATATATATATATATATGAATAAAAGTTAGATTCAATGATTAAAAACTTTTAATGATTCAAAATTTTCAAACTTAAAATAAATTTGAAATTCTTAATCATTTACATCATCGTATATTTATTCATTCTTTATTTTATAATTTGAACTTTTCAAATTTTTATCATAAAAGTTCTACATTTATAAATTTTAAATTGATGAATCTTGGTATGTTACAGATTTCCCCCTTAAGAAAATTTCGTCCTCGAAATTTGAAAGAGAGAGAAAAGTAATCAAAGAATATATGAATTCAGAAAAGAATAAAGAAACGGCTTACCAATTTAAGCCGAGATATCCACCCTGCATTTGGGATAAGACTTTTGCATACTGTCCTCTGTCTCCCAAGTACAGTCTTTTGGATCTCCGCTCCATTGCACTTTAACCAGCTTCACAATTTTGTTCCTTAATTGCTTGTCGTTTCGATCCACAATTTTAATTGGTTCTCTTTTAACTGATAAATTTGGTGTGATCTCTAGATCTTGTTGTGCTGCTTCTTCGATAATACTGTCTGAATCGGGCATGTACTTTCGAAGATGTGGAACGTGAAATACATCGTGTATGCCGGATAACCAGTTAGGTAGTTGCACTCGATATGCTAGAGGACCAATCCTTTCC
Organism: Allium cepa; assembly: GCA_030765085.1. NCBI lineage: Eukaryota > Viridiplantae > Streptophyta > Magnoliopsida > Asparagales > Amaryllidaceae > Allium > Allium cepa. The sequence goes on from CM060928.1 coordinate 965,097,620, forward strand.
AAAATAGGAAAAGGACCAATGTATCGCGGTGCCAACTTACCAGTTTTCCCAAATCTTAACACACCCCGCATTGGAGATACTTTCAAGAAAATAGAATCTCCGACTTGAAATTCCAAAGCTCTCCTTCTACGGTCGTAATAACTCTTCTGGCGGCTGTGAGCAGTTATTAACTTTTTTCGGATAAAATCAACCTTTTTCAATGGCTTCCTTAATCATATCCGGTCCAAGAACCAGTCTATCGCCGGATTCAATCCAGCATGCCGGTGATTGACACGGTCGACCATATAGAGCCTCAAAAGGAGCTGTTTCAACACTGGCTTGATAGCTGTTATTATATGAAAATTCGACCAAATGTAGATAGTCTTCCCAAGAACCACCAAAGTCGAGAATACAAGCGTGTAAAAGATCCTCTAATATTCGATTTATCCTTTCAGTTTGCCCATCCGATTGTGGATGATAAGCAGTACTAAATTTTAGCTTTGTACCCAACGTGTCCTGAAACGCTTGCCAAAATCTACTAGTAAAGATCGGGTCACGATCACTTACTATACTACTCGCTATGCCATGAAGACGGACAATCTCTTTGATATATAGCTCAGCTAAACTTGCTGCTGTCCGAGTGGATTTTACTGGAATGAAGTGGGCAGTTTTTGTTAGACGGTCCACTATAACCCAAATTGCTTCATTTCCCTTCTTGGTTCGTGGAAATCAGTCAATAAAATCCATTGATACCTGATCCCGTTTCCATTTTGTCACTTCCAAAGGCTGGAGTATACCAGCTATCTTCTTCTGGTCACTTTTAATCTGCTGACAGGTAGCACATCGACTCACATATATGGATATATCTCTCTTCATTGTCTTCCACCAGAAGGTTCTTTTAATATCTTTATACATTTTATTTACTCCTGGATGGATACTGAGTTTTGACTTATGACATTCATCCTAAACTTCACGCTTTAATTCTGGGATATCAAGGACACAAATTCTTCCTTTCAATCTTATAAATCCACTATGATTTGTTTCAAAACTAGTATCTTCGCCTCGAAGAATTTTCCCATAAATATCTTGAAGAAATTTGTCTTCATTTTTCTTGCTGGCGATTTTCTCAAGGAGAGTAGGGGTGACAATAAGATGAGCAAGAGTAGCATGCTTTCTACTTAAAGCATCAGCAACCACATTGGCTTTACCAGGTGTATACAGAATATCTAGGTCATATGACGCTAGAAATTCTAACCATCGTTGTTGCCATAGATTTAAATCTTTCTGGGTGAAGAGATACTTTAAAGATTTGTGATCGGTGAATAGTTCAAATTTCTTACCCAAAAGATAGTGTCGCCAGATTTTCAGAGCGAAAATAACCGCTAAAAGTTCCAAATCGTGTGTTGGATAATTTTTCTCGTGCGGCAGTAATTGTCTACTTGCGTAGGCAATTACTTTTCCATTTTGCACTAGTACTGCACCCAAACCATCTCCACAAGCATTAGTATAAACAGACAACCCTTGGTTCCCATTAACGATAGCGAGAACGGGAGCGATAGTTAACCTCCTTTTTAATTCCTGAAAAGCTTCGTCACACTTTGGAGTCCAATTGAATTTAGCATTCTTCATTGTCAGCTTAATCGGTGGACTGGCCAACTTAGAAAAATCCTGGAAAAACTTTCTATAATATCCCGCTAAACCTAGAAAACTTCGAACTTCTCTAGGAGTAGTGGGTCGCTTCCAGTCCAGAATTGCAGAAATTTTGCTTGGATCAACAGAAATCCCTTCTTCATTAACGATATGACCAAGAAATCTGACTTCTTTGACCCAAAAGTGACATTTAGAGAATTTAGCGAATAAGACATTCCTTCTCAATATTTCCAAAACAATTCTAAGATGTTCAGCGTGTTCTTCTTCGGTTTTGGAATAAATCAAGATATCATCAATAAACACAAAAAAAAACTTGTTCGGTACTTCTCGAAACACACGGGTCATTAAATCCACGAAATATGCAGGAGCATTGGTTAGTCCGAAAGGCATGACTAACCATTCATAGAACATGTTAGGACCCCTGAAGGCTGTTAAATGAACACAATCCTAGCTATTCGCAGTTGATGGAATCCTTGAGCTAAATCCATTTTAGAAAAGAATCGAGCGCCATGAAGTTGATCGAATAGATCGTCGATTCTAGGTAAAGAAAATTTGTTTTTTAGAGTTTGTTTATTGAGATCGCGGTAATCCACACATAATCTCAAAGATCCGTCTGATTTAGCCACGAATACGACGGCTGAACCCCATTCGGAAACACTAGGGCGAATCAATCCTTTTTCTAACAAATCTCGAGTCTGATGGACTAATTCAATTCTTTCCTTAGGTGCCATCCTGCGACTTGCGTGTACGACGGGATGGGCATTGGGTACTAAGTCAATTCGGAATTCTATTTCTCGGTGTGGAGGTAAGGATTTTACTTCTTCAAATATGTCGGAAAACTCCCGAACAACAGGTATAGACTCCAAACTGGTTTCAGGATATCCCAAAGTATACATTAATTTATCTGTCTTTGGACTCGGATCCTCACAAGAGATTTCAACAAAATTTCCAAGGTTTGTTTTGATCGAGATCGTTCGATTATTACAATCTAATTTAGCTTTGTATTTCGATAACCAATTCATTCCAAGTAGGATTTCAAATTCATTAAATTCGAGGATATAATGATTGATAGGAAATTGATAGTAAGCATATGAAATAGGGACCTTCTTACAATATAAAGAAAGATTTGTGGGACCTCCAACCGAATCTTTCATGCAAATAGGGTCGTCAACAAATTCAGTTTTAAGTTCTAATTCATCTACGGTTTGTTGTGAGATAAAACTATATGAAGCTCCCGTGTCAAATAAAACTCTAACAACTTTATCATAAATAGTAAGGTTACCTTCTAAAACACCTTTTCCCTTATCTGCTTTTGAAGTCAAAGGGTCTTCCTTTATCGCATATACGTTTGCCACCTTTGCTTGTTTCAACACTGGGCAATCCTTAACAATATGTCCAGGCTTGTGACAATTGTAGCATTCTCTAGCTCCTTGATTATTCATCGCAGGCTGTTCCTTCTTGACTTGCTTCTTCGGGTTCTTGCATTTGTTTGAATAATGCCCCTTTTCTTGGCAATTGTAACAGGTTACATTTCTGGCCGAATTCCCTTGGTTGTTCCTCTTGTCCTTGCCTTGATGTGGCTTTTTACCACCAAACTTTCTCTTCTTCCAATTCTGATTACTGGAATTTCCATTTTCCCTTGGAATCTCTTGTATATCTAAAGTGGCGTACCGATATCCCATATCGATAAGATCAGAGAAAGATTCTTTAATGTGCGCGGTCATCCTTTCGTGATATTTCTTGTTCATCCCGCGAATAAATTTTGCATTTTTCTTTAAAGGCGTATTCACTAACTCCGGTCCGAAACGGGATAATTCATTGAATTTGTTTAAGTATTCTTCAAAAGATAAGGTTCCTTGCTTTAAGTCCAGAAACTCTTGATACATTCGTGAAATTCCTGCCGATGGCAAATATCGCTTTTCGAACACCTCTTTGAATCGATTCCAAGAAAACTCTTCTTCAGGTTCATCTATTGTGACCGTTTCCCACCAAGCTGAAGCTTCATCTTGTAGCTGCCAAGAAGCAATTAGACGCATTTGATCGTCCTGCAGCTTAAGCCCCTTAAAAATCTTTTCACATGATCTTATCCAAGCCTGGGCCTCAATAATTGATTCTTTGCCAGTAAAAGGCCTACCACCTAGCCTTGAGAAACTCTTATGTAAATCAGCCAGATTTGGCTAAGGTTGAGTAGGCACAACTGCTTCCGCTAAAGGAGAAACTTGACTAGCTGTTGTGGCATTTCCCTGACTTCTAGCTCTACCTCTGCGCCCACTCATTCTTACTATCTGTAATTAGTAAGAAACTTGATTTAGAAATCCGTATGAGATATCTTAAGGAATATCAGCAGTTAAAGAGAATAGACTAAGAAAATTTTGGGTTCTTACTCCGTAGCTAAAGTTCTTACTCCGTAGCTAAAGTTCTTACTCCGTAGCTAAAGTTCTTACTCCGTCTCTAATGAGCCATCTAATGTATTATACTCCGTAGCTAAACTTCTTACTCAACCTTTAGCTCTGATGCCACTTGTCACGACCCGAAATTCAGCGTTCAAAAATCGACATCAAATACCTCACTTGTATTGGACCGCCGAAGATTCAAACGTCGAGTTTCAGTTCGGATGGAGCTTATAACAACAATTAGATGAATAATAAATAGCGGAAATAAAACTGCCAACCTCAATATCCCAGATACAACATCACAATACTATACAACAATAACACCAACATCAGAGTATTTATATACATATACAAAACAACTCCAAAATAGACCATCACAAAAGAACAACATGTGATCACCCCAAGAAAGTCTTCAAAGAGATAAAGCAATAATGAAATTCCAAACCGAGAACCTCGAGATCCAAAAGTTTCCAACATATCTTCAAGATAAAACCTTCAAAACTAGTAGTCTCCAAACCATACAACTTCAAGATCCAGCTAGTACCAAAACACAGAAGACCTGCTACTAGGCTGCCCATGTGGAAATTATGGGCACCCAGAGTTTAGAAAGGAAACAATAAACTCCGGGTCAGTCATGGGACTGGTATGAGTAAACGAAACAGTTGCTTTGAAAATAGAAGCAGTTTATTTTAAATTTAAAACAAACAAAAGAATTTGAAAGAAGTTCGCAATGCCTTTTGAAAATGAAACTGCCATAAGGCCTCCACCTCACACACAATGCAAACGCAGACTTGGGGAAGATTTTCCCTTATGGCGGTCAAAATTGCTTGATAGGGGAAAAAATAATTTAAATACTATTATTAGTGCATAGTGTGAAAACATTTTCAAAAAGTATAATATTAATCTTAGCCAGCATACATACCATTATAGTATGCCTACTATAGCTACCATATTAGATGGCAGGTTCTACAACTAAAACCGTACTGGGTTCGTATTGGTAATTGGATTTCCAACGAATGGTCAGGCTAAGGAACTTCCTGGACCACATGGGTACGCCTCTGGAGGGACGTCCCGAGAACCTAACCGGATCTCTGCCAACACAAGGTTGGGTTACCTCTATAACTAGGTAACCACTGACACGAGTATGCCATCCCCTGGTTGAAACCAACCTTTATCCGAGGCCCCAACATCAATCCCAAACGAATATATATATTTGTGATATCCACATAAGTTAAGTATCTGGGTTCCATACCATGATACCACTTCTATCCAGAAGGAAATACACATACCCTAAAGGGCGCTACCCCCAATAACCTTGCTGCATCTTTCCTGTTTCGACCATTACCGGATTGTGAGGTTCGATGAAGTCTCGTCCACAAAGCTACGTTTTTTTTACAAAAACCATGCTTTGATCATCTAATGATCAACAAATGATCATCAATACACAGCAGCACTTAGTGTGCCACACTACCAAATTGGGAGTATATCGCTGATAACTTCAACTACATAACCTCTGAGCTCGTACGTCTCAGATAAGGGTGTTAAGCTAAGAGAATAAATTCTCCGCCACCAACAGATATGTATTTGAAAGAAATTGGCTTTATATCTCAAAGTGTAGTGTCAGACACACGACCATACAAGTCTGTTCCGGGTTCGAACAGAACGAAAGGCACTTCGTCCAATAAAGGAAGAAGTCCTTGCAAATCCGGGCGTCCACAATCCCGATCGGACTTCCCATCACTTAGGGAATCCCTATACCGGAGCAACTCGGTGCAGGGACAATCGATAAGTTATCCTATCGTTTTCGAAGACTCCCGGTCTTCACCACCCGTCTTCAATTGCTCTCCATTCGTCGAATCACTATTCGGAATAAGTTATATGACACAAATGTCCTTCCCCGGCTAATCCGAATAATGAGCGCTCAAATTTAAAACAGGTAGGGTATCAATCACAAAGATGCACACTCAAGGTTCGATGTGGGTTTCGAATAACAAACTGAAATCCGACTCCCTGTCGCATCGAAGTTTAAATGTCGTCTTACGGGCAGAAGGGTTTTCACAAACATATAGGAACAAATCACAAATCACAGTTCATCGCAAAGCAAACACAACATCACAACAAAAAAGGTCATCCAGTATAGAGTATCTGATGATGGTCAATCATCTCCAATTAGGATGAATATGATTAAGTGAATTAACCACACAATTATTTTATTAACTTTAAATCAATGATTAATTATTCTTAACTATACATTGATTCAATCTTAATTAACTTTATCAATTAATTATTCTTAATTTACTTATCTTAATTCATTAATTCTTAATCATTAATCAACTTTTAATTATAAGGTAATTACAAATTTTAATCATTTAAATCTTTATTAAATCATTATAAAGAGATTTGTTTTTAAGTTGAATTTGAATATTTGATTTATCCCTCAAATATTTTATCAAGTCAAATTTTAAATGATTTTATTTTTAAAATATAAGTTTTAAAATACTTCATTTATTTCAGATAATTATTTCAAAAAAAAACAAATTTTAAAATCATGTTTCAAAATTTTCAAAACTTGAATCTTTACTGTTTTTAAGCTTGACCCGAGACCTTCCTCGAGTTGCCCTCGAGAACAACATTTCCCCGCTTCGAGTTTCTACTTGAACGACCCGAGAGAGAATTTTTTTCACCAATTTGCTTAAGTCCGGAAATCTACTCGATACAGCTCCAAAACGTCACGCGACTTCGAGTTTTTCACTCAATTTCCCGTGCCATGCTTCGAGCTTACTCCTCGTCCTTCCCAACCCATCACACTGACATACCACCATAGCCACGTGCACGTGCACCGGCACCGGAGGAAATTTCGACCACTGGCGAGCATCCTCGCACGACAACCATCAACCCAGCAACCATCACCAGTCATCGACATGCCCTATCTCCCTTTAAATCAAAATTTAGCTATCAGCCTCGAACTGGAAATCCACTGCTCGACTAAAACCACCCCGACCATGCGACGTCGACCACCTGGCCTCGCACCACCGTGTCTACACCATCTCTGATCACCCACCAAGCTATCCCTAGAATCCCCTCGAACTCGATGCACCCGAGAATCATCAGCGACCCATTCTTCAACCAAGATTAAAACTAGGTTTAGGAACCTAAACCTATTCGCCACCGACGCCATGATAGTCAGGCACTTCTCCGACCATTTTTCCCTGTCTTTCCGGTCACCCACCCATCTCCAGATGAAGCCAAGATGTCCCCGATCACATAGGTCGAACGAAATTGCCCAAAAACAAATTTACATTTATTCCCAAATTTCTAATTCAATACTGTAAAAAAAAATTCTGATTCCAGTCTTAAAAATCACGGTTTCCAAAATGAGTTCAAGTGATAATCCTGAATTAATAAATTTTGATACTGGAATTTTATTATATTTGAGCCTTTTCCTGTAGTTCCCGGATTTCTTGAAGTCTTTGCTATGGTTTAACTTTAAATTATTTTTAGGGGTTGAATACTGTTAAAACAAACATCTTTTGTTCAGAAGATATTGTCTGATATGATTCAGAGAGACGGGGAATGATTTTTAAACAAATGAAATGGCCTGTGAGCCTGGAAGTTCATCTTTGTCTGATTTTTATCAATACCCAGCTTCTAAACAATTATACAACACATCTTCAAGCATACACAACTAATTAACTTCATCCATATTCCACATGTGTCAGATTTGGTGTGTTTCATGTTTCGAAAAAAAAAGAGGGGTTGAACAGGAACAGAGGTTTAAAACTAATAACAGGAAGGTACAATCCCTACATACATACAGATAGGCAAAGCAACATCAACAAAATGATTTATTTGCATCATATATTTGTTGCTTAAGAAGAGGAATTTTTCACTGTAACTAAAGTGTTACAGAAAGACAGAGACAGAAAAACAATGTTTTCCAGGGAAATCAAAACACAATCATACCATTCACTCGATTCAAAGCTATCACATTCATGCAGGAGTTCAAGGCACAAAAGAGTTTAAACAACATAGGTTTACTCACAGCAACATATGATTAAAAGGAAACAGAGTTTACTCACCTTTTTTTTCCAAGAGAGTTCCCTGATGCTTTTTCAAAACAGAGATGATGCTGGCAATTCTTTTCTACTTGATTTTGAAATTTAAATTTGCAAAGTTTTTAATTTGTAACAGAGGAGTTATTCCTTTTTATTTCTTCAACTAGAAACCTAAAGTAGATTTAAAGCTTTGATCTTTATTTTATTTTTCCTTACAATTGATAGAAAGTTATTGTATAAGTTTGTTTGCTTAAATAAAAAAAAATATTTAAGAAAAGGAATTATTAAAAAGGACACTTGTTACTTTTCTTCCTTTATTGAATTACACTTGTCACTATGTTAATTCTCAATTTAACACTTGTAACAAATTTTTTCCTCTTTTATTAACCAAGTATTTTACACCATTTAACTTGTATTTGTACTTACATTTTTTTTATTAACGACATTAGTTTTTATGTTAATACATATTATTAAAAGAAAGTGTTTTGAATTTTTAATACATATTAAATAATTCCTATAGATATGTGTATATAAATGCAAATTATTTTACTAAACGCTTTATTTTAAAATTCAAATTCAAATTGAAAATCAATTCAATATATAAATTCAAATCTACCCACGTATGCACACATAAACATGTATATTTATATATATGAATAAAAGTTAGATTCAATGATTAAAAACTTTTAATGATTCAAAATTTTCAAACTTAAAAGAAATTTGAAATTCTTAATCATTTACATCATCATCTATTTATTTATTCTTTATTTTATAATTTGAACTTTTCAAATTTTTATCATAAAAGTTCTACATTTATAAATTTTAAATTGATGAATCTTGGTATGTTACTCCTAGTTACAGAGGTAACCCAGCCTCGTATTGGCAGAGATCCGGGTAGGTTTTCGGGACGTCCCTCTAGAGGCGTACCCATGTGGCAGTAGGAAGTTTCTTAACCTGACCATTTATTGAAAATCCAAAGAAACAATACACGCCCTGTACGGTTTTAGTTGTATAACGTGCCATGGAATGTGGCGGTAACCTGCTATTGAACATGGTAGCTATAGTAGGCAACAATAATGGTTGTATGCTGGCAAAGATTAATATTATACTTACGAAATGTTTTCCGCACTATGCACTAATAATAATATCGAAAGGATTTTGCGTATTAAACACATTTGACTATCATAAGGAGAAATCTCCTCCAATTCTGCGTTTGCATTGTGTGTATAGCGGGAGGCCTTATGGTAGTTTCATTTTCCAAAAGCATAGCGGATTTCTTTTTATTTTCTTTATGAAATAACTATTTTTAAGATCTCACACCAGTCCCACGACTGACCTGGAGTTTATTGTTCCCTTTCTAAACTCTGGGTGCCCATAATTTTCCATACGGGCAGCCTAGTGTCAGGTTATCATTATTCTGGTGCGTAGTCGAAAAAGAGATGCTGTAGAGATCAGGAGTAAGCTGGATGGTGAAGCGTATCACTAGTATATGTTATACTCTATTCCGCTGTTAGTTGTTGTAACACTTTGATAATGTAATGTGATGTAATGTAATAACTGATATAGTTCTTTGTTTAAAGATATTCATTTATCTATTATATTTGTTCCGCTGCGATATGTAAGATTCTGTTATTGTTTTCTGTTTCTTCTTCTATCTTCTTCTTCTTTAAACCCTAACGGTTGGCATTCGATACAGTGGACGTATTGATGTCGACTTTCGGGCGTCGAAAAAACCCGAGATCGTTACATGTGATGACTCAATTTACCATTTTATTTGCACAAGTCATATTAAATTCATAAATCTGGACCTATTGCATATTCTGCAAATTTCAAAGGCTAAATTATGGGACTATTAAGGTCTAATATTTATTAGATACATGCAGTATACAATTTCAGGTTATCAATTACAGAATATGTAGGCAGGGTTTATCATTTTATTTCACTTACAGAATTTTTATCCTACACCCCAATCTATATTTCAAGCATATAGGAATAGGTTTATAATGGTATGAATCTAATATTATATAAAAATATATAATTTTCCACTCACCTTTTTTAGCTTTTCAAATTTCCAAATCTAATCCCTATTATTCAAGTCTGACTCCTATTTCTCCCTATTTAGATTCGTAAGCCACAAGTGTATGCAAATTTATCGATGACCAAGATTAGAAAATAGATTTGAATTTGATTATTATTTTAAATTCATATTTACAATTTACCTTGGCTTTGGCTTCCTCGATCATCTTCTGAGATTCTCCAATTGTGTATACATATAATCTATTGCCCTTTTTAAGAATTTAGAATTTGGAGAAGAAGAGAAAATGGAAGATCTTTAGTGTCGCTACGAAAATACGAGTTTAGAAGTGAGGGTCTGCTTCTATATTTATAGAGGTTTAAATCAATGTCAAAGGTTAGATGAAACTATATTAAATGTGGGCCGTCTAGCCACATGTTACTGCCGTTTTGACACAACCAACAGTTGACATGGTGCATCAGGGGTTGACCTATTGTTTGTTTCAACGGTGATTAATTTAGCATGTGGTGATTTGTTTAGTGTTATTCCTTCTTTAGCTAACCGATATAATTTCTTTCTGCTTGTATTTATTCTCTAAGATTTGATTTAACATTAACATTTCTTAATGTCTAAATTTCCACTAGTGTAATTAATTAATGTCTTTAACTTTTATTCCAGAAATTACACGTATAATTATTTCCAGAAATTGCTAATTAGATTTTGTCTACAGAAATTATTAGCAAACATCTAACAGTCGTTTTGATGATAATCAAAACATGTATTGTCAATCATGGCACCGTGTCAATGTCCCCATCAATCTTTAATCTTTAATGTTAACTAACAGAATTGTTTCTGCATGATTCACAAATGTGCCTGCAATTTCAACTGTTTATGCTACGTTAAAGATACCATCAAACCGATTTTATCGTATAGAAAACCCAAAGAATTCATGTGATCAATTTCAATCATTTGAGAAAAGACAAAAATGATAATGAAAAAACATCAAAAACAACAAAACTAAATAGTATACTATCGTTTTGAATGAGAAGTAAAACATTTACATATGAGTCATAATTAGATAAATAATTAATAATTTATCTTTTAAGCACCCAATATCTCCACAAGTACCTGCAAAATTTCTATTGTGTCAACTGGCCCATTAGCTCAGTTGGTTAGAGCATAATGCTTATAACGCGAAGGTCGCAGGTTTGAGACCTACATGGGCCATGTTTTTCCTATATTTCCAATATATTTTGATGTTTTATTATATTCCCAATTAAATGCATGTATTGTTTCCTCATCTTCTTCGTCATTCGATTACTCATACGCAAATTTTCATAAATTTTGTTGGAAATATTGTATCGGCAATAAGAATGATAATGCCAACAAACTTCATGGTCAAAGGATCTTTGTATTGATTATTTTAAACAATAATTCAACCTTGTCAAGTACAAATGGATTATACAATTACTGACTTCGGGAATCGATGAGGATTTAGAGGTAGTATTACTTTGATCGGTTGGTTAGACTGTCGTGCTAATAACGCGAAGGTCGCAGGTTTGAGACCTATATGGCCATGTTTTCCCGATATTTCAAATAGATTTTGATGTTTTATTATATTCCCAATTACAATGCATGTATTTTTTTCCACATTTTCTTCATCGTTTGATTACTCATACGCATTTTCTCAAATTTTGTTGGGAATATTGTATCGGAAATAAAAATGATAATACCAACAAACTTCATGGTTAAAGGATCTTTGTATATATTATTTTAAACAATAATTCAACCTTGTCAAGTACAAACGGGTTATGCAATTATAGACTTCGGGAATCAACGAGGATTTAGAGGTAGTATTATTTTGATCTGACCAAGAACATTAAGTTCGTATAAATGGTTAGTGATGAAGAAAGGGGAAACAAAATAAGAATTTAGAAAAAATAATTGTTCTGAAATCAGAGGATCTGGTATACATTTAAACTGGTCATGAACTATCCATTCCCAAAATGAATATGCACAAAGGCCAAATCTGCTTACCCGTAATTGTACGCCCAACAGATCTATCTATTACCCGACTTATTCATTCCTAGTTTTCAAAACATAAGGACTCCCACTTCTAGCGACAGTTTGTATGTGCTAAGTGCAAATTGCATCCTAAAAGCATCCAGTTGAACCCTAAACGCTTATTCACCCACGTATGCATGTGCAGTGCACCACACTCTGCCTTTGCTCTCTCATAGCTTTGGTCTCTCTTTTTCACCAAAGATAACTCTTTATGACTTATTTTATATTAGCGTACTTGTAACAACCCGCTATTTTGGACCATTCAAATCGATAATAAAACCATACATATCCGACTTAAATAATTCAAAATACCGAATTGTTAATTAAAATTTGGCAAAACTTAAAATATATAGTAAATAAATCAATCACAGATCACAGAGTAATATAATGCAACGGAATAGATAAAGAATAGTAGTTCATGAAGCTACTATATACATCAGAGTTAGAAAAATACAACTGAATAGTTCAAATGCAGTGAAGTCTCTAATGCAACAGATGACTTCTCTGAACCAATCAACTGGAAAGGCTAGAATCTAAACCGATAGTGGGATTTCCAAATGAAGCTCCGAACTCCAAAGGTGAGTCTCAAATGTTGTATCACTCAGTCTGACCCGAGTTTAAAGCAAAACACAAAACACTCGAGTCAGGATTAACATTCTTATATCAATAAACCCAACTCAAGTGAAATATCAACTGAAATACAAATAACTTAAAGGATGTTTGGGATAACCATCCTCTAAGGGTCCATGGAACTTTCTACAAGGTAGAAATATACACTATAACACCGTGGTCATTTCAGCTTAATTTATACTTCAAAACCAAATCTCGTTTTCATTTCAAATATCTCTATATTTCCCAAAATATTATTTATATATATTAAATAATTTATACAATAAAGTATTTTCAATTTCCTCAACTTAACAAATCGTTCCAACATCAACCTGACCTTCCCATTCAAATTAAATTCAATCTCAATTTATCAATTTAAATTCAACTCAATTTCTAAAATAACCACTTAAATTTTATCTATCTCAAATTCGGATTTATAATCAAAAATACCCCTCTATATTTCCATATATTTCAAAACTTTAAGTATTCAACGTTTCATTTAAATTTTCATTCAATTTAGTTTTCTCAATAATAAATTCAAATTTAATTCAACCTAAACTTTCATTTTAATTCAGTTTAGTTGCTAAATAACAAATTCAACTACGTTGATTTCAAATACAGATCCGAATCTCAACATAAACCATTTAAATTCCAATATAGTTCAAGGCTTTAATATTTAAATGTTCTATATAACAGTTTCATATAGATCTCGATTTAACCTCATTATTATTTAGTCTTGGAATACTCCCTTATTAGATTCAATATCATTTAAGTAACCTTAAATTACATTTTACTCCATATTTTCTTTAATTTATTTAAACGTGAAATATTCATTAAATCACTTAAATCAAAAATCCAGTTATACAATCATACCCATTAAATTTCCCATTCAAAAATTTCAAATCGATTTAATTAAATAAATCCTTATTTAAATACCATTTTTATAAACCCAAATTTATCTCCCAATCTTAATTATTCAATTTATTACAAGAGAATCTATTTGAAATATAGATTTACGTAAATACTTAACCATATTATATGTAATAAATCAATCTAATTTAAATCTAATATTACTACTAAATCTATATATACAATTTTCATTTATATAATATCTGAAGAATCAAATTTATTAAACCATATATTTCTTTGCAAAATTATAGAAATTATTTTCAAAATATTTATATGGACCAACGGTGTCTGTATATATTTCCTATCATATAGGCAAGTGCTACAGATATTTATCATTCCAATTCGTATACTAAACATATACGGGTGGATATCATTTCAACCTGTAATCCCAAATTCAATTAAATGAAAATCGCTTTGGTCTATCATTTCAACCTATAACGAAATTCTCCTATGCTAAAGCCCGTTCGGGTATGTATCATTTCAACCCATAGTGATTTCTATACTAACAGGGAACTTGTAGAGTGATAACAGATATGAAAATAATAACAACAACAGGCATATATCATCAAAAATAAATATAAACAATAGGATATGGTGTCATATCCCATAAGGGAACAGTTACAGAAAATAGCATATATATAACAATTTAAATGACTACAGCATCATATTTCAATTGTCGTTTCAATTGAAATCAAATTTAATAAAATACAGGAACGCTAATCGTGTGTGATTGCTCACCTTTCGAGGTTAGAGAGATTTGTCAATCAAATGAGCTATGAATCCAGGCACGAATTTCAAAACAAAGCTAGATTGGCATGAATTCAACGGATAAGCTGATAACAAGAATTGATGGAACAAGTCAGAACGGGATCAGCGAAGATAATGGTATGAGTGGACTCATATATATAACTATATATATAAAGTCATATTCTAAATTCAACACATATTAAATTAAATTAAATATATATGTATTTATATTTTCCAAAATCATTGTTTTTTTATTTAAAACACATAATTAGAATCAAGCATATATACAATATGAAATTTGAAATAAATACTTATATAAACAGACTAATATTTATCATGTGCTAGGTTACAATACCGACATATTTTAGCTATAAGAAAGAGTATAATGAAAGAAGTCAACATCAGTTATAATATATTTATATAAACCAAAGGTAACATATATTTAGTTGACATAACAAATGAATTCTTTTATAAAATAATATACATTGGGCACTATTTCATAAAAATGCACATACAATACCATTTATATACGAACAACAAAAGTAGCTTATATATATAGATATACTATTTAAAAATCAATATTTACATTTCAACTAACATCAGAAAACAAATATAAACTTTATACTTTATATATGTTTTGTGGAAAAAGAGAAAAAAAAACAGAACGCAAAGTGGATCCAACATTTGGAATTCAGGGATTAGTCCTAAAGGCTAATACACCGTCGGATCATTTCTATCGAATTTTTGGATAAATTTTAGTAAAAGAGTAGCAATTTATTTAAAATAACATGGTGTGAAATGAATTGATGGAATGAATAAAGTAACTTATTATTTATCCCAAATAATCAAATGACACAATACGTTGGTTTCTTAATAACGACAGTAACGTTCAACTTGCTAAAAGTTAATTTAGGACGTTATCTTCGTTTTATTTGTAAGCGATTGATATATCATACCTCTTTTAAATTTAAGATCAGCTCATGGCATGGCGTATGAAAATTCAAATTTCATCGCATCATATATTTATTATTTTCAGTTTAGAAATGTATGAACTTATCAAAAAAAATTTTGGCTATAAATGACATAAACACCACTGCTTATTAAATTTGTCGTGTACTGCGTTTAAATACTTCCAAAGCGTTTGTAAATTTATTTAAAAGCTATAAAGTAAAAGGAGTGAAAAGTGAAAAAAGAAAGAATATATATATATATATATAATAAAAAAACATGGGGAGAGAGACGAAGATACAGATGGTGGTACGTATCTTGTTCTATTCGTAAGTAAATATCACCATAAATTCATTTGCATATTTTTAATTGTTATAACCAATGCTTTCATATATAACAGGTCCAATCTTATATACATAGCTACATATTATAAAGGGTTATGAAAACTTATATATACACACCTTATAGTATAATATATTTAACTAGATAAAATGTATATATTAGGTAATAGAATACAATAATATAGATGAAAAGAGAATTGCAGCAAGCTAAAATTTATAAAAAAAACAAAGTGTTGCAGGAAGTTGAAAACAACAACTAATGCAATAATATTTATTATAAGTTTCGAAATCCATTAGACAAAAGAAAACACAGCTTGTATAACATATCCATTAAACAAAATAGACTATATATAGTACTAGTACATATTCATGCTATATGTAAACATTTAAAAACGAGACATATATTGCAATATGATGCGCATACCGTTTATAAAAATATAGATGACGTGGGGAGGAGGCATGGAGTGGGTTGTGGCTCTTGACAGGTGGTTCGAGCTGTGGTGGCAGAGGCTTGACGAAGCTATAGGAAGGAGAACTGGTCCTTTTTCATTTTTCCATCATATGTGTTTTAGCATTGTAATGGGAAAAATCTCTTTTTTTTTCAAGAAGCAACAGAGAGGAAGAAAAAAATGAAGCTAAATAGGCTCAGAGACTACATGTTATAAATATTTAATATAGTTGAACCGTAGGAGTGAGTAATCTAGCAACAAAAATTGGAACCATGGAGATAGAAGGGTCAATCGCTAGAATTTAGGAGGTATGAATGGTAACGGTTGTTTGAACTATATACCAAATATATAACTTTATATTCTATTATTAATTGAATAGGAGAAATGAATGGGTGGAGAATGAGCTGTCCATTTATGATATACTGTTACACATAATTTATTAAAGAAGAAACGGTAGAATAATGATAGATTTGAATTATATACCGGTGTGATGCAATAACAACGGTCAAGTTGATAAGGTGGATATTTAAACAATTTATTGCTTGATTGGAAAGCACGTGAGTATGGAAAGGCAAGGATATTAAAATGGAAAAAGCAATGGACAGAGAAATTTAAGCGAAGATAAAACGTACAGGAATAAATATAGAGTAGTGGGATGGTCACGATAATTCAGCGGATAATTAAAGCAACTTTTAATGCCACCAGCTGCACGTTCAAATCTGAAAAGGCAGAGTGACGGACCATATAATAAATTGAAACGATGGATTGATAACAACTGCATGTATATATTTAATAGAAAAGAACGAGCAGAGAAAATTTTGTGAAACGTACTGAAAATAAATATGAAATACTTATTATATTATACGTTTCTTTTTGAATGCAGAGTCCAAAATTTGAAAGCCAAGTAACGGTCAACCCTTGATTTGGTGAAAATAACTGTAACAATTAATAAAAGAAATAAATAGCAACGGTCACGTTGCTTTGATTTAGCTGACCCATCAAAGCAAATTATTTATAATTTAACCGGTAGGAAACGTAAAGGAGCGTACCACCATAAAATGAAATTGATAACATCTGTGCATTGATTCTGCAATATTATTAAAGAAACTGATTTTGCAATGTTTATTAAAGCAATTTATTAGCTAGCTTGAATTAAATAGAATTTCACAATGGAATAAACTTTGATAAAATAAATTGAAAATTTAAAATCTACTATGTTTAATTGGACGTAATCCAAATATTAAATTTTTATTTCAAAATATTATTACATAAAATTTCTCAATAGTTTCAATTAATTACGTTAAATAAAACCATTTAAAACCATTAAAATCTACGGGTCGTTACACTCTCCCCCACTCAAAACTTTTCGTCCCCGAAAGGTAGGAGGTAGGAGAATAGAACAACCAGAAATAAAATAGATTGAAAGACAAGATAAACAATTAATTTAAAACTATATAAATTTTATTTGAAATATTTATTTGATAATTTCATTTTAAATTTAATTTTCTTTAATACTTTAATACTTTCCAAACTCCTTTGAAAACAATTATTTACATTATTACTTATATTTACAGAGAAGCTATTGAAATATTAAATCTAAAATTCATAAATTTTTATTTTGTTTCAAGATACCTTCCAAATATTATTGTTAGATCACCAATCAATTTTTTTTTAAAAAATAGGTTTTATTTTAGATAAATAACTTCTAAAATATTTATAACACTAAAATTTCTATTAAACCATGTAGTATATAATTAAACAATATTTTAAAGGATATATCCAACAAGGAATGAAGGTAGATTTGGAAAACAGAATCAAGGTGAATAACTAAACTGAGCAGATAAGGTAGATGCAAGGAATAGTATCGGGCACGAATAATTAATCTAGAACCATAAGAATTTAAATTTCAGATATTAATTCAAAATTTCTTTGTTGGGAAAAATACTTTTATAATAAATACCTTTATAATAATACTTTTATAATATAACACTATTATATCGAAATAAATTTTCCTTTTAAAAAAACTTTTATAACTCGATGTTTCAACAAGTTTATCCTCGTTCTTGCAGACTCTGGCCATGCGTTGTTCAGGCGCAAAGCTAGAATTCTTCAAGTACTTAGTAGACTTGTTTCAACACCCAATGAAATAGTTAAAAAAACCTTTAAAACAGATATGGAAAGTACAATCCAAACAAAACAACCAAACCAAAACCTTTGTCCGACCATGGTTCGCAGATACACAATGGTTACGCCTGGATCCCCTAGGAAACAATCTGTATCTGCAAGCTTTCTCAGCCCTGCGAGTTACGCCATGATGACTATAGAGTGCAGGATACACAATGGTTACGCCTGGGTCCCCCAGGAAACAATCCGTACCCCTAGGCTGTCTCAGCCAGGCAGTTTCGCTACTATTCACGACCTACACAGATTGCAGGATACACAATGGTTACGCCTAGATCCCCCAGGAAACAATCTGTACCCCTAGGCCAGACTTAGCCAGGCAATTGCGCTATGCAGTCGCGAGAGAAAAAAAAACCATGGGTTACGCCACGGTGGGAACACTCGAGTATTACATCCGAAAAACCAAAAATCAGAGAGAATAATATCGATAGAATGAATCCACGATGTGGCCACAAAGCGCATATCAAGCAGAAGGCACTTTCCATATCTTTACTTCGAAAATATATATCATATAGTACCTTTTCAAATCACTTTCAAATATCGTACTTATATAAAGTCCATATATATAGGATTCCATTTTTCCCAAATCGAATACTTTCCAAATCAATAGTAGATCAAATCATACTTATATAGACTTCGATTATATAAAATCTCTTTCCAAATTGAGTACCTTTCAAATCAATAGATTTCAAATCAACTTCATACTTATACAATCCATTTTATATAAGTTCGACCACTCCCAAATTAAGTGCTTAATAATATAAGGTTCTCAAATTTCATATCATTTCAATATCAATTCAGTTTCAAAATCATATATGATTTCACCAAATTTTCTTCCAAATTAAATATCTAAATTTCAAAGTTCCCAAAATAATAGGTTTAGAAAATTATCCCATTTTCCAAATTATAATAATTCAAGTCAAACAATTTCATTTCTAAAAATCACCATATAAGTACTGGTTTTTAATTCCAATTTAATTTCAAAACCAAATATTTTCCCAAAATCAATTATACTCAAAATGGTTTCCAAATTTATAATTATCCCTTTTTTTAAAAAAAAACTTTTAAACTATCTATTTCTATGTGAAATATCCAATTTACCTTTCTGAAAACCATTATTCAACTATTTTTTTTAAACATTTCAAAACTAAATTTATATTCTTCATCAAACATTTTATACTCTTCGAAATTTCTTAGCTTTGAAAATTTAATCTCGATTTGGAAGTGTTCGAACATTCAAATAGTTAGGGAAATCAAATTTGCAATTCAAGACTTGAAAATCAACAATAAATAGATAGGATTATACCAAATCAAATCCGAAACTCGAGGACTGAATACCGGTTTCCTTTAAATCGTTTTAAATATATATATACCTATATCTTTCGAATATCGAATTATTCTTCGGAATTTGAAATCATAATTTGTTTCACAATATCACTCGTATAGCAAAACTACTATAATGGCCTCTCCCCCACTCTAAAGCTCGAAAATCAATGTCGATGATGCGTGCACTCATCACCGAAATTATTTTCCAGCGACAAAGTGAGTTCTGGACTTCTATTTTCTTAAAACTTCCTTGAAATTTCATTGAAATCATTGGAACTCATTTGAGTCATTTGAAACACTTCTTATTTAGAAAATACTTTCAAATCGTATTATTATATAATTTCAAAAATCTTAAAACCAATTTCAAAACACCGGAATTCAATTCTCGAATTTCAAGTTTAACACTTCAGTTATAAATCATTTTTATATAAATCAATTTCTTATATTTTTTCAAAATTTCAAATCCTTACAAAACCCTTTTATATAGAATAACATTTATTATTTGTTTTATATATAGGTATATAATCCTTATCGAAAACATTTTCACTTTTATATATAGAATAAAATCATAGTTATCAAAATAATAATTTCGATATATAAAACAATTTCAAAAATGCAAATATACCCGATTTTCAGAGGATAATTTTAAGAATGGATTTTAAAACAAAGATAGAGATTTAATTTAGAGGAACTCCAATCAATAGAATGCTGATTTGAATATAGACTCGATCGAAGATGAGATAATTAAATTACAAAATAAAAGATGGATATACTTTTATAAATCGTGGGCGACCTTTACCGGTCAACCGTGATTCCAAAATTATATCGGTGTAGAATTCTGAGGCAATTCGACATTCGATCACCAGAGATTTTGAATTCGTCATAACAAGATATAGCAGCATCGTAAACCGAGGATACAGAAATCTTCGGTGAGTCAATGCCAATTAAAAAGGAGTTTTCACCCCCTTTACAAATCATTCAGTGGAGTTATGGGATACTCCAAAATCAAACGAATATAAATAGGAAGAGACAAGAATGAATTTCGGAACCGAGGGACATTCCAAAATTCAAAGGAAATCGAGTCAGAAAGGAAGAGTTTCAACTCGAACGAAAGTGATTCTGTAAATAAGTTTACCATATATGCTAAGTTTTGCCTAGAGCCAAAGCTTTGATACCAACTGTAACAACCTGCTATTTTGGACCATTCAAATCGATAATAAAACCAAACGTATCCGACTTGAATAATTCAAAATACCGAATTGTTAATTAAAATTTGGCAAAACTTAAAATATATAGTAAATAAATCAATCACAGATCACAGAGTAATATAATGCAACGGAATAGATAAAGAATAGTAGTTCATGAAGCTACTATATACACCAGAGTTAGAAAAATACAACCGAATAGTTCAAATGCAGTGAAGTCTCCAATGCAACAGATGACTTCTCTGAACCAATCAACTGGAAAGGCTGGAATCTGAACCGATAGTGGATTTCTAAATGAAGCTCCGAACTCCAAAAGTGAGTCTCAAATGCTGTATCACTCAGTCTGACCCGAGCGTAAAGCAAAACACAAAACACTCGAGTCAGGATTAACATTCTTATATCAATAAACCCAACTCAAGTGAAATATCAACTGAAATACAAATAACTTAAAGGATGTTTGGGATAACCATCCTCTAAGGGTCAATGGAACTTTCTACAACGTAGAAATATACACTATAACACCGTGGTCATTTCAGCTTAATTTATACTTCAAAACCAAATCTCATTTTCATTTCATATACCTCTATATTTCACAAAATAGTATTTATATATATTAAATAATTTATACAGTAAAGTATTTTCAATTTCCTCAACTTAACAAATCGTTCCAATATCAACCCGACCTTCCCATTCAAATTAAATTCAATCTCAATTTATCAATTTAAATTCAACTCAATTTCTAAAATAACCACTTAAATTTTATCGATCTCAAATTCGGATTTATAGTCACAAATACCCCTCTATATTTCCATATATTTCAAAACTTTAAGTATTCAACGTTTCATTTAAATTTTCATTCAATTTAGTTTTCTTAATAATAAATTCAAATTTAGTTCAACCTAAACTTTCATTTTAATTCAGTTTAGTTGCTAAATAACAAATTCAACTACGTTGATTTCAAATATAGATCCGAATCTCAACATAAACCATTTAAATTCCAATATAGTTCAAGGCTTTAATATTTAAATGTTCTATATAACAGTTTCATATAGATCTCGATTTAACCTCATTATTATTTAGTCTTGGAATACTCCCTTATTAGATTCAATATCATTTAAGTAACCTTAAATTACATTTTACTCCATATTTTCTTTAATTTATTTAAACGTGAAATATTCATTAAATCACTTAAATCAAAAATCCAGTTATACAATCATACCCATTAAATTTCCCATTCAAAAATTTCAAATCGATTTAATTAAATAAATCCTTATTTAAATACCATTTTTATAAACCCAAATTTATCTCCCAATCTTAATTATTCAATTTATTACAAGAAAATCTATTTGAAATATAGATTTACGTAAATACTTAACCATATTATATGTTAAATCAGTCTAATTTAAATCAAATATTACGACTAAATCTATATATACAATTTTCATTTATATAATATCTGAAGAATCAAATTTATTAAACCATATATTTCTTTCCAAAATTATAGAAATTATTTTCAAAATATTTATATGGACCAACGGTGTCTGTGTATATTTCCTATCATATAGTCAAGTGCTACGGATATTTATCATTTCAATTCGTATATTAAACATATACGGGTGGATATCATTTCAACCTGTAATCCCAAATTCAATTAAATGAAAATCGCTTGGGTCTATCATTTCAACCTATACGAAATTCTCCTATTCTAAAGTCCGTTCGGGTATGTATCATTTCAACCCATTGTGATTTCTATAATAACAGGGAACTTGTAGAGTGATAATAGATATGAAAATAATAATAACAACATGCATATATCATCAAAAATAAATATAAACAATAGGATATGGTGTCATATCCCATAAGTGAACAGTTACAGAAAATAGCATATATATAACAATTTAAATGACTACAACATCATATTTCAATTGTCGTTTCAATTGAAATCAAATTTAATGAAATACAGGAACGTTAATCGTGAGTGATTGCTCACCTTTCGAGGTTAGAGAGATTTGTCGATCAAATGAGCTATGAATCCAGGCACGAATTTCAAAACAAAGCTAGATTGGCACGAATTCAACGAATAAGCTGATAACAAGAATCGATGGAACAAGTCAGAACGGGATCGGCGAAGATAATGGTATGAGTGGACTCACATATATATAACTATATATAACTATATATATAAAGTCGTATTCTAAATTCAACACATATTAAATTAAATTAAATATATATGTATTTATATTTTCCAAAATCGTTATTTTTTTTATTTAAAACACATAAATTAGAATCAAGCGTATATACAATATGAAATTTGAAATAAATACTTATATAAACAGACTAATATTAATCATGTGCTAGGTTACAATACTGACATATTTTAGCTGTAAGAAAGAGTATAATGAAAGAAGTCAACATCAGTTATAATATATTTATATAAACCAAATGTAACATATATCTAGTTGACATAACAAATGAATTCTTTTATAAAATAATATACATTGGGCGCTATTTCATAAAAATGCACATACAATACCATTTATATACGAACAACAAAAGTAGCTTATATATATACTATTTAAAAATCAATATTTACATTTCAACTAACATCAGAAAACAAATATAAACTTTATACTTTATATATGTTTTATGGAAAAAGAGAGAAAAAAAACAGAACGCAACATTTGGAATTCAGGGATTAGTCCTGAAGGCTAATACACCGTCGGATCATTTTTTTTGAAATCGAGTTCAAAATTTCTATTTAAACTATTACGAAAAAAACAATACAAAGGTATATTGGCAATCAGTACAAAGCTGAGCCCAATTCAACAGTTACAATCATTAATAAAACAATTCCTGTTTTCCTTCCTAAAGTATGCCCATCGAAACGAAGATTCGAGAGAAGTCTTGGGTCATTTTAGGAAAGCAAACACATCCGTTTGAGTTCATTTATTTATCTCACAAAATAAACTTTAGCGAGAAACTTTAATGGCGGCCATAAGAAAAAATTCTATGTTACGTTTCTGTCTCGAAAATTTTTTGTTCTTCTACAGCTTCTGCTAGGTCAAAACTTCTATCATAAGGAATTCCAGCTGCTCGATTCTTCTCAAAATTCAACTAGTGGCAGTAGATCCAGCAGCTAACACCTTCTCAAGACAAATCGATGAAAATCTTTACAAGATAAGTCTCCGTTGCACAAAAATTCTAACACCGTCGGATCATTTCTATTAAATTTTTGGATAAATTTCAGTAGAAGAGTAGCAATTTATTTAAAATAACGTGGTGTGAAATGAATTGATGGAATGAATAACGTAACGTATTATTTATCCCAAATAAACAAATGACACAATATGTTGGTTTCTTAATAACGACAGTAACGTTCAATTTGCTATAAGTTAATTTAGGACGTTATCTTCGTTTTATTTGTAAGCGATTGATTTATCATACCTCTTTTAAATTTAAGATCAGCTCTTGGCACGGCGTATGAAAATTCAAATTTCATCGCAAGATATATTTATTATTTTCAGTGTAGAAATGTATGAACTTATCAAAATTTTTTTTGGCTATAAATGACATAAAACACCACTGCTTATTAAATTTGTCGTGTATTGCGTTTAAATACTTCCGAAGCGTTTGTAAATTTATTTAAAAGCTATAAAATGAAAGGAGTGAAAAGAGAAAAAAAGAAAGAAAGAATATATATATATATATATATAATAATAATAATAAAACATGGGGAGAGAGACGAAGATACAGATGGTGGTACGTATCTTGTTCTATTCATAAGTAAATATCACCATAAATTCCTTTGCATATTTTTAAATCTTATAACCAATGCTTTCATATATAACAGGTCCAATCTTATATACATAGCTACATATTATAAAGGGTTATGAAAACTTATATATATACACCTTATAGTATAATATATATAACTAGATAAAATGTATATATTAGGTAATAGAATACAATAATATAGATGAAAAGAGAATTGCAGCAAGCTAAAATTTATATAAAAAAACAAAGTGTTGCAGGAAGTTGAATACAACAACTAATGCAATAATATTTATTATAAGTTTCGAAATCCATTAGACAAAAGAAAACACAGCTTGTATAACATATCCATTAAACAAAATAGACTATATATAGTACTAGTACATATTCATGCTATATGTAAACATTTAAAAACGAAACATATATTGCAATATGATACGCATACCGTTTATAAAAATATGGATGACGAGGGGAGGAGGCATGGAGTGGGTTGTGGCTCTTGACAGGTGGTTCGAGCTGTGGTGGCGGAGGCTTGACGAAGCTACAGGAAGGAGAACTGGTCCTTTTTCATTTTTCCATCATATGTGTTTTAGCATTGTAATGGGAAAAATCTCTTTTTTTTTAAGAAGCAACAGAGAGGAAGAAAAAAATAAAGCTAAATAGGCTCAGAGACTACACATTATAAAAATTTAATATAGTTGAACGGTAGGAATGAGTAATCCAGCAACAAAAATTGGAACCATGGAGATAGAGGGGTCAATCGCTAGAATTTAGGAAGTATGAATGGTAACGGTTGTTTGAATTGTATACCAAATATATAACTTTATATTCCATTATTAATTGAATAGGAGAAATGAATGGGTGGAGAATGAGCTGTCCATTTATGATATACTGTTACACATAATTTATTAAAGAAGAAACGGTAGAATAATGATAGATTTGAATTATATACTGGTGTGATGCAATAACAACGGTCAAGTTGATAAGGTGGATATTTAAACAATTTATTGCTTGATTGGAAAGCATGTGAGTATGGGAAGGCAAGGATATTAAAATGAAAAAAGGAATGGACAGAGAAATTTAAGCGAAGATAAAACGTACAGGAATAAATATAGAGTAGTGGGATGGTCACGATAATTCAGTGGATAATTAAAGCAAATTTTAATGCCACCAGCTGCACGTTCAAATCTGAAAAGGCAGAGTAACGGACCATATAATAAATTGAAACGATGGATTGATAACAGCTGCAAGTATATATTTAACAGAAAAGATCAGACAGAGAAAATTTTGTGAAACGTACTGAAAATAAATATGAAGTACTTATTATATTATACTTTCTTTTTGAATGCAGAGTCCAAAATTTGAAAGCCAAGTAACGGTCAACCCTTGATTTGGTGAAAATAATTGTAGCAATTAATAAAAGAAATAAATAGCAATGGTCACGTTGCTTTGATTTAGCTGACCCATCAAAGCAAATTATTTATAATTTAACCGGTAGGAAACGTAAAGAAACGTACCACCATAAAATGAAATTGATAACATCTGTGCATTGATTCTGTAATATTTATTAAAGAAATTGATTCTGCAATATTTATTAAAGCAATTTATTAGCTAGCTTGAATTAAATAGAATTTCACAATGGAATAAACTTTGATAAAATAAATTGAAAATTTAAAATCTGCTATATTTAATTGGACGTAATCCAAATATTAAATTTTTATTTCAAAATATTATTATATAAAATTTCTCAAAAGTTTCAATTAATTACGTTAAATAAAACCATTTAAAACTATTAAAATCTACGGGTCGTTACAGTACTCCTTTATTTTTTGCGATGTACAGCAAATGTAAGATCCTAAAACATCATATCATAAAACCCAACCCCGCTCTGTTTTGAAACCATTCAACTTTCTCCCCTTATTTTCACATGTAGATATAGATTCAAACTTGTAATTAAAAATTAATCCAAATTTGTTCATATTATTATTTAAATTATAATTAACATGTCTGAATCTACCATGTCATAAATTAACGAGGTCAAACTAGACCACTGGCAAATAGAAAAATCATCAAACGATCCAAATGAACATAATTTCACATTTTTATAACCATAATTCATATCCTAAATGAAAATCAAATGGTCCTTTCCAACCCTAATCAAGAGATGGCATTGGAGCTTTGTACTAAATTTATACCCCTAGTTTTTGTATATAAAAAATTTATATACACAACGTGCAACATTGTAATAGAATAAAAGGAAGAAGATAGTCTTGTAAAAATTTAGGATAATAGTAAGTAATGCATGTGTGTTTTCGTGTTCTTTTTCCTATTTAGATACGAATAAAAGGATACTGCCATTTATAAGGCAAAATAAATTTAAAATAATTGCAAGGCATGACCACTATTAGATGTTAAAACAGATTTAAGATGGTCAGATTAAAACTAGGGGTATGAAAAAGAAACGCATATATAATTTCTTTTGAGATGCTAATTAACGGACATTGTTCTTTATAAGACATAATAGTTGTAAATAGTTACTTGTCTGTATCAAGTTGAAATAAAATATCAAATATGTGTATAGTTTTTTTTATGTCAAACAAAATTTGACATAAGGTGGCGCGCATATAGAATGTTTAGCTCCAATGTAGATTTCATCTAAGTTTAGAGATAACATATTTTAAGTGACCTAACAAGTATTGCATTTACAACTACAATGCAGACCATTTGATTCATCTAAGTTTAGAGATGACATATTTTAAGTGACCTAACAAGTATTGCATTTACAACTACGATGCGGACCATTTGGAATGGAAAAAGTATAGATAAGTTTAAAGACCTAGAATTAAACAAGCTATTTATAAATGTCAGCAGGTTAACAATAATAAAACATAAAAAGATGCTGATTAATGAATATAATATCAGCAACTCAAGCAACATTACAATCAAATTCACAACCATAGAGATATCCATGTGCTACTTTATATTATGTTATAATTCTATTTTTTCAAGTAATAAGATTACAGGTTTTTTCTAAAAATAATACATAGCGATCGACAAGCACCGTTGTCCAAGTGATTAAGTGATTCAGCTTTGGTGCGAGAGGTCACAAGTTTATAACATGCACAGCATGATTCGAATGTTTATTGACATGTGATATGTTTACCAATGACATGTTGTATATAAAGTACGATTTCAAAAAAAAACCTAGCGATCATTTATTAGCTTCTGATGGTGCTCTATTGGCTGTCCAACAATTTGGCCTACCAAAATGTTACTGTTAAAGCTACAAAGAAACTAGCAACAATATAAGTTCGAATTGCCTATATTCTATGTTTTACTGGTGGGATTAGCATTGTATTGCTAGTTTAAGAAAGAATAAACTACCAACAACACAAGTTACCATATGAACAAAAAGAAGTATACACAACATGACTCACTGGTTCTTTGTAGAATAAATAAGAGAAGGCAAGATGGCCGTATCAAACTTTAAGGTAAGAACAAGTAATGCATATATATGTTTTATATTGAGATAAAAATAAAGGATATTTCCTTTTCTAAGATAGAAATCTTTCAAACAGCTGCATAGCATGACTTATTCAGGTGTCAAATAGAATTAAGCCGCTCTTATTAAAATTAGGGATAGAAAAAGTAATGCATGTATGCTTCTTTTGAGACATCAATCAAAGGATACCACTTTTTATTAGATAAAAAATTGTAATGTAGTTACTCATACAAGACACTGGGTATCAAGCCAATTGAAAATAAAATAACAAATACGCATAATATAGCTTTCTTTAGATGTATAATAAATCCAACATAACATGATACACATATAGGATAGCAAATGTTATGGGAATTCTAACTCAACAACACTCAAATCACAACTCCAAAGCTCAACAAAAAAGTGAGATCGTGGTAAGAAGCGTAAAAACAACCGATCAATATCTCAAATCCAATCTCAACTAATTCAAAACAATCACAATAACCATACAAGCAATATAAAATAAACCAATAATGATAAAATAAGTCACACACCGATTTATAGTAGTTCCACTAGCATCTTGTTAGTGTACATTCACTTTGAGGGAGAACTTTTGTTAATACCAATGAGAAGTGTGCAAAAGGTTGATTATAACAATCACAATATTCACTCTAGAATATGATTTTGTGAAGATTAGAATTGAAGAAAACTAGGGTTTTTATTAAACCCTATTTAATGGAGAATAAAACCCTTGACTAAACCCTTTGATTGATCCCCATCTTTGAATCTAAAAATAGCTCATACAGGGAGAGTTTGAGCCTAGGTAAATACCCGATTTCCCCTTGAAACCTTCACAAACCAATGCAATCGCCTAGGGCAATTTTGAGATAATGTAGCCGATCAGACGTTTGATTCCTCAACTCAGATGTCTGACACGAGGACAAAATTTCTTCATTTCAACCACTTAGACATCTGGTCCCTATAACCAGCTCATTTGAGCAAAATCTCGGGATGCCAAATCCAAATTTCAAAGACGTCTGACTCCAAACAGATGCTTGTACCAGGTGATCAAACATTTGGTTACCACAACCAGACGTCCAAACAAGTTTAAGGATGCAACATACTATGCAAAAATGTCTGGGCATCATTCAGACGCCTCGCAACAGTAGTCCAGAAGTCTGAGGACCTCGGTCAGACATCAGACCTGCTGCTCACTGTGTATCTCCAGCATTCAACATGCCAGAACTCCCACCTCCAAGCACCAAGCTACTTCCAACCACTTCTATTCTCCATATACTGTCGCCAAAATTCAACAGCTAACTTTAATGACGCGTTCATATTATCTAAGTTTATTCAGAGATAAAAAACATTTTAATTGACCTAGTAAATATTGCATTTACATCTACTATGTGGCACACATTATCTAAGTTCAAATTTTGTGTCATTAATTTGTGTCCAAATAGAACTTCCTATTACTATTTTTAATATATTAAAATTGAAAAATAGTTACTTATACAAAACATCGTGTATCAGGTAAATTTAAAATATAATATCACATGTGTGGCATGGGTTATTTAGATGTAAAACCAAAACCAACACAACATGTACACATAGGATGTTGAACTCCACTAATTATTTTTATTATCTACAAGAAATTTAATGAGAAAAAGGTGATATATCAGGTAATGTATTTACAACTACCATGCGATACATTCGGAATGGAAAAAGTACAAAAAGGTTTAAACATAGAAAAACGAAAAAGTTATGTAGAAGTGTTTTGATTATACGAGACTACAAACTAACAATGATAACTTACAGAAAAAAGTAATTGATGAATATATAGGTAATTTGCACAACTTCATTTACCAAGAGAATAAGAACTTAGCCAACTTCACAATTGTAGAAACATCAGTGTACTACATCGTATTATTTTTAACATTATTATTATTTAAGAATAAGATTGCAAACTTTCTCGAAAAACGTAATAAATACATGAAATTCTTCATTAGCTTTCCAATGTGCTACGTGGTCTTAACGAACATGACATTATTAAAGTCAAACTGGCCCATGACCATATGATCTAATGGTCAGACGGACACTACTGTGTTGATTGCAATTCTCCTTTTCTTTAGTGATTTTAAAAAAAATGAATTAAGCATGTGTTTTATGCAAGTTTTGAAAACTCAATTTCATATTGAATATAGAAAGGGTAAATACAGATAATTTGCAATTATGAAGAGATCTATTTTTATATGGAAAGACTAAATACAATATCTACAATTACAAAGAATAAATACAGAATATCTGCAATTATGAAGAAATCTGCATTTATATGGAAAGAATAAATACAGAATATCTGCAATTATGAAGAAATCTGCATTTACAGAAAATAGGATCTTAAAAAATATAGACTTTCTATATACACAAAATTAGGTTCATTTTCTTCTAAATATTTTGCAATTATGGAAAGGATGATGTATTCCATCATTGAAAATTATCTCTTTGAATAAAACAAAAATCATCTTCTATCCTCAGATATCTTATCCTTGATTTAATTTCTACATAAGATCAAAGCAGGTTCAAAATTTGAATCTAATCAAATGGCAAAGGCAGATCATGCTGAAGCTGTTGATGGAGAGGGTCAAATGATGGGAGAACATGCTGAAGTTGCTGAAATACCGGGAGAAGATCATGCTAAAACTTTTGAAATCAATAATGAATCAAATATTGCAGTGCCATCTACAAAAGAAATGTTGTTTGATCATGTACGACAGGTGAATAATGAACTATAAACTAGTATTGATATTGAACCTAGACGATTGGAAGGGATTAACAAAGGTGTTCCAAAACTCATGTATGAACCGATATTAAGTCTAAAGCCAAATATCCAATTTCTAAGTATGTATACATACATAGGTTGTCTGAGTCACATACATGCACAATAAGTCAGTTATCATCTGTTTTCATCTCTAGCAATTTGCAAGAAGCACTATTGGATCCACGATGGAAGAAGGCCATGAATGAAGAGATGAATTCACTACAAAAATTTCCACTTGGGGTTGATAAACCCCAAGGATGTTGAACTATTGGATGTCGATGGATATTCACTTTAAAATAAACTCAGATGGACGTGTTGATAGTGATAAGGCCAGACTAATGCGAAAGGTTATACAAAGACATATGGCGTGGATTATGAGGAGACATTTGCTTCAGTAGCAAAGAATCGATCCTTCTAGCAAGATTCAATTGAAGTTTATGGTGTGAACGTAAATTTTAATTTTCCAATGAAGTTCATAATTTAAGGTATATAATTTTCGATCCAAATTTTCAAATTTTCCCCCCTTTCCAATGGAAACTAGATTTTTGCTAGGGTTTCATCTTGGAATCCACCAAAATCGAACTATGGTGACCAAAATTTCCAAATTCCTTCCAACATCTCAAACCATGGTTTTATGCCACCCATGTGAACAAACCCTACACTTTTCTCTCACCAATCGATGCATAACCATCTAGTCAACCGTGGAGATTATCTTTTAATTTTACTAGTGTAAGTAGTGTTGTTGCAGTAATTGTAAATTTATCATTATCATGCCAACACCAAACAATTTGTAACCAAAGAGCTACACCGGTAAGCTGGTACTATTGGTACGATAACAGTATATTTACAATTATTAACAGTACATTTATTAGTAAATAAATGTCAAACCAGTGGTAACGATAATTTTTCTACTCATATGAATTTTTTTTCACTATTTTTATTAAACTCAACCATGAACAATTTTGAAGAAATGTCAGATTTAAGAAGGTATTTGTACTCATATAAATTAGGTATGATTCACATTTTTATACCAGATTTGTTGATTTGGGATAGATATTTTTATATTTATTTTCCTGTTAATTATAAGGACCTATTTTCTGTGTTTCCTTTGGATCTATATAGTTTTATGTTTTTATACTTCCTATTGAGTTATTGTTACAGATCTGAGTTATAGCTGTGCAGTTAATGCGCTCGGCAGATTCAAAGCGGTGGAGGTGCAAAAGGTCATAGTGGGGATACAGCGAGGATATAGCAGGATATAGCAAATGGCTCTAAAATAGCATATAAAACTCGCACTTAATATTTTTACAAATATATAAATGGTAATTAAATGAAAAATCATCATTCGATTAAATTATAATTAATACATAAATAATTTTAAATAAAAACATGTGTAAATATACGTTAAATAAACGTAAAACTGTTATATAACATAATTGAATTTAGTAGAATATTAGAGTATTTTCATTTTTCTAAAAATATATTAAAAATTAAATCAAATAAATTCGTTTCATAATTTTTATATTGCGTAAATGAAAATTTTCAATTCATTTTATTAAAGAAGATATAGCGCAAATAGCGAAATATAGCGGGAATAACGGGATATAGCGGAAAGTGCGGGGCTTAGAACAGAAAGGCAATATTTTGGGGCTATATGGAAAAATCGTAGCGGTAGAAATCCGCTATGAGATATAGCGGAGTTATAACGGGGTAATATCGAGGCATTAACTACACATGGTTATAGATAAAGAATATGGAATTTATCTTATTTGGAATTAAATAATTGAACTTTATATATGTTGTAATAGAAAATATATTTCAATATATTTTAGATAACGACATATATAAAGATAAATTATTTAATTCCAAATCAGATAAATTCCATGTTCTTCATCTACAACTCAGTTCTGTAACAACTCAAGATAACAGGCCTGAAGGAAAATACAGAAAAACATAAAATTGTTAGATCTGAAGGAAAACATAGAAAATAGGTCTAATCTACATTTTTATAATTAACAGTAAAATAAAAATATATAGATCTATCCCAGATTAACAGATCCGGTGTAAAAATATGAATCATACCTAGATTCAATACAGATCCGAAGGGAAATGGGGAGTATAAACTAAATCTGATGTAAACTAAATAAAAACACCATTTTTAATCATAATTAGAATATATACACACACATATATGAAAGTTAAATAACCGAATTTCCAAATTAGATTATATTTCACTCACCTGAATCCTTGCGACGCATATAAGCATACTAACTCCTCCTTTTCAAGCCTCCTTGCTATTCACTAATCTTTTTCTAACTTTATTTTATTTTGTATATAATTTATTTTATGAAGAAGAAAATTTAAAAGAGGAAGAGAAACAAGAATAGGAAATAAAATAGAGAATAGTTTTAGGATGAGAATTATGTTAGGTTTAGGCTGAATTTATAGGATTTTTAAACTCATATACGCCGTTAGATAATTGCTTCAAAGGGAGGGAATTAATTAGGGGGGTTGAATAAGATACTTTGAATTTATACATTTTTCTAAATAAAATATGTACATATTTAAGCTTTTAATTTAGTCTATTAATAAATCAATCAATTGGTATCAAATATACACATATGTATATTATTGACCATATTCTTTACTATCTAACCGCGCAATCAATTTTGAAATTGATTGGTATTAATTAGCTTCCTTAATTCACATAATTGTTACCCTTTTTAATCGATATTAAATCCTCCTTAATTTAATTAGTCAATTACATCTTAATCCATATCTTCCTAACCAATTAACTTATATATTTAGGTACATACGTTGCTAACCATCTAAGCATAAATAAATAAACACACACACACACACAAATACATGTATTTATATATAATTTCTCTTTTTTACCCTTAATCAGTAATCCATAATCACATTTGAATTATCAAACATGGAAGAGAATCCTATGTGTGTGTGTGAATAAGATGACACATATCCCTTCTCTTTTTTTTAATCAACGTTTCATAAACATATGAACTTTCTGTATTTGGTAATAAATACCTCTATTAATTAATATGTTCATTTACACACTTTTTTATGTTAGTCTTTTACCTTCTTATACATTTATTTATGGTTGAAATGTGCTCACAAAAAAATATACTCGACAAGGCTTGAACTCAGGTCACTTCGTTGGAATGCACATGTCTTACCACTATACCACCCATGCTTTTGTCTTTCACTGTTTTATTTTTAAATGTATAATCATCATTATACTTTTTTTCCTTTTCTTATAGTCAATCTACACATATTCAACTTATTCATCAACAAACAAGCCTTCTTAACTCTTTCTTTAATCTTTATTGTTACTCCCAAAATATGCGTAAAATGCAAAATGTGCACTACTATTTATCTATTCTGCTGCTTATTGTTATAGTACTCTGTGACTATGATTCCGTGATTGATTTATTTACTGTATATGCTGAATTTTACCAAATATAAATTAACCATATGATATTTTGAGCAGTTCAAGTCCGACATATGCGGATGCGAACAGCACGAAATAGTAGGTCGTTACAGTTGGTATCAAAGCTCTGGTTAAGGAAAAATTTAGCGTATAAAGTAAATTTAATCACAGAATCACCTTTGTTCGAGCTTAGATTTCTTTTGGATTTTTGAAACTCTCCCCTTTGTTTTGAAATTCATTCTTGTCTTTTCCTGTTCGTGTTCTTCTTGATTCTGAAGCATCCCATAGCTTCATTTCTATCGATCTCTGTAATAAATTCGAGCACATCTTGCCACCTCTATTGGGAACTTCATCCTTGTGTGTGTCCAATCTCATTGGTAGTCCTGCCAACTTTAGTATGATTTGTAAATGGGTAAACTCCTTTACAACAGGCGTCGATTCATTGGAGACTTCTATATCCTCGGCTTAGACGCTATTATTTCTTGCAAAGCCCGAACCGTCTGTCGTAGACGATCAGGGTAATTCCCTTGTAATTTTGACCCCACTTTAGTAGTCAGAGATTACCTCGTTATTGGGTGAAGTCACATCTCTCCCTTCAAGCGGGAAATTGAATTTCCACATCAATCTTATTCCTGGAATTTTGGTTGACCCGGTTAAGGTCGCCCACGATTAATATTAGTCTATCCATTTCTTCTTTTGTAATCTAATTTTCTAATCTCCCTGTCGAGCCTATCTTCTTTGTTAGAATTCTACCTGATTGGGGTTCCATTAAATTTGAATCCCTATCCTTGCTTTAAAATTCATTCTTGAATCATCGAGTGAGGGAGTGTGTTTGTTATAAATATAAAAATTGTTTTATAGTGTGTTGTTTGAGTTGTTGAGTTTGAATTTTAGGTTTCGATCGTTTCGTCCAGCCAACGCTATCGATGATAAATTTCAGAACACTTGAGCAGAGCAAACTGACACAATATTGTTTTCAAATTTGGTAAATGAAATAAATTTTGTATGATTATATTTTATATATGAAGGTATAATGTTCTGAAATTAAATAGTTATATGAATTGGTTGTTAGAAATGATAATATTTGATTTTCATATATTGTTTTGCAAAACAATTGACTATTGCCACATAATATAAATAAATGAAATTATAAAACATGGTTTATAAATTGATTTGGAATTGAAACAAAATTAAACTGAGAATTTGATAATTCAATTTTTAGTATTTTCAAGAAAAATTTGGTTTTAAAGTTTTGGAATATATTATTTGAAAGTATTTTTGAATGAAAATTGTTTCAAAAGAATATTTTAAAAGAATTAAGTCTGTACTCTCTTCATTTGTTGCTAGAAAATAATTTTGATGATGACTGCAGCATCATCGACATTCATTTTTGAGTCTCAAAGTGGAGAGGCCCCTTGTAGCTTTACCACACTTTTGTTTGGAAAATGGATTTAGTTTGAATTCCTTGAGTATGATTTGATGTACAAAATATATATATATACAATTATTTCAAAGCAATTGAAGAGAAATCGAAAAATTTGAATCTTAAGTTTTATGTTAAGAAATGGTTTCAATTATTGAAATAAAGTGCAATTTTTTGAATAAGTGGAATATCTAAAATGTTAAATGAAATTTAATCAACTTCAGATGGTTGAATTTGAGTAAAAACTTATGTGTGTAATACTAAATTTCATTCTAATATATATAACTTGCCTAAAATGTTCAAAAAGTTAAAATGTTAGGGTAAAGTGTTGTACAAGAAGAAAACTTAAGTAATAGACTGCTCAAACTAAATCATGGCTTAATATAAATGTTGAAGTTAGAGGTAAATTTGTGTAGTGTTTAATCACATTCACAAAAATTAACATAACTTACCTGGCAAAGTTTAAATGTAGTTGGATGGTAATTGGATAATATACACCATGATATAAGTAATAGGATATCAAAAATGATATTTTGTTAAGGGAATTTACTGACAATAAATTGGATAATTAATTAGATAATAAAACATAAAATTTATTTGTTGAATAATATATGGTTATAAAATGTATACACCTTATATAGGTTGCAAAATATGTTTAGTGAAATAAATTAAATAAATAAAAGATGAGACTATTTAAGCAGATAAATATGAACTTAAGAATAATGACCTTGAATTTTAGTGGAATCAACTTAGCTAAAGATAAATGGATAAAATAAATGAGTTAATTTAAAAATGAATCTTTTTGAAAGAAATGTTGATAAAATGAAAGAAAATCAATTTCAAATTGAATGACTATTTATTAGTCGAATAAAATGGATTAAACCAAATTATTAAATATTAATTTATTTAAAAATTGGAATCTATATAGTTTTGAATAGTTGAAGTTGAATGTTGAGGTGGAATTGACTATGGTTGATCAAATAGATTGATAGATGAGTAAAATAAAATAAATTTTGTTGTGAATTTTTTTGTAATAAATATTAATAAATGGAAAACAAATCAATTGAATAAAAATATATGGAAATGATATCAATACATTTGATTGATTTCATAAAGTGAATTGGAGTCAACAAATTGAATATAAACCAATTTTAAAATAAATGGAATTTATATGCATTGAATTAATTGTTTTATTTTGTATTTCAATCTATTTTTCTTTCTGCTTGTTTCTATTCTCCTACATCCTTCATTTTTGGGGACGAAAAGTTTTGAGTGGGCGAGAATGTAACGACCTGTAAATTTTATTGATTTTATAACGTAATTAACTGAATTATTGTTAAATTTTAAATAATTGAATTTTGAAATAAAAAATTTGATATTTGGAATACGTCTATTTTTGTAATATGACGCCCTTTTCTACATTTTAAGCAGACACACATGCCAACTCAAACCATATAGAAGGGTGGATTGTTACTGGGGTGAATAAGAAAAGCAGAGAAAGAAAAGAAAAAAAACAGAATCTTGCAGCGGAATGACAAAATAGAATAATCAAATAAATAGTTCATGAAGCTGTTACAAAATATTTGATTTTACTTATACAACACAGATCAGAGTTACACATACCAACGAAAAATAAATAATGCAGCGGAATACATGATGTAGTGAATTAATTATAGTAAGTAATAATAGTACAAATCTTCGTCTTCATCCTTCAGAAATAAGTCCTTCAAATCCTGAAATGCTCAGGCTGACCTAAGAGAATTGAAAAGACAAAACACTCGAGTCAGAACTAAAAGATCTTATGTAAGTCAAATCAACTGAAAATAATATGAGTGGAACGACGTTAGAAATGTTTACGCGATTTTATATCTCCTATCCAGCGTCTTACGTGAGTGCAGTAACTTAAGAGATGTTTGGGATTCACATCACCTAAGGATCTGTTAAACTGTCTACTATGTAGTACAATACGCTATTATAATTTGTCTATTGTAAAGTAAAAGTATTAAAATAGCGTTACCGCGTTACCCATATCCCCCTTAACACATTTTTTATATATTCCCATAGCCTATACAGTACCGTAACTTCCCCCGTAAACTGGAGGGCTATCAGAGGGCCCTGCATGGGTATGGTAGAAAACAAACTAGTGGAAGGCGCGCTAGGGTATGTGAACACGACACATGAGAAAATGCCAGGGTAGATATACCGTTTGCGGATCCAGACTGGTGGTAATGCATAACAGCTACTACCGCCTACTTCGGAACACACTAACAAATCAAAATCGAAGGGTGGCTATCAAAACAATCGTAAATCAGAATATAATATCGAAGAAGTGTGCCCGGTCGGAGGAATGAACTCACTTGGACCGGCATGGATCCTGATTTTAGTTACATCTAAGCTGACTCACGGGAGTAAGGGTCACGTCATACCTCATACAGAAATCGTTCACCAAACCATTCTACTTCATTTCTGAAATCTTCACCACGTACACAGTTGTTAAAGTGGTTTTCGGTATTAGCAGAGAGTATGACAATATCAGATCCTGGTCTCTTTAAAAACCCAATGCTTATTTCACATCGGATGGTTCTTTTACATTTCAAAAGTCAATTCACAATTTATATCAAAATATCGTGTTCTTAAAAAAAAAACTATACCACTTTCAAATCATATTTCTACAAAAATCATATTTCCATAATAGGTTAAGTTCTTGCTTCTAAATCATCATTTTGATTAGTTAACATTTAAATCCCAACTTAGGTTATAACATCATTAACCACATTCGCTTTATAATCGAGAATTTGAATAAAAACTCATTCACTTTACTTGGTATGGAATTTGGAAGAAAATAGTTTAAATAGTTATAAATAATTAATATAGATTTAAAATAGATTAAATATAACTAAAATAGGTTAAATGGCTTTAAAATAGATTAATTAGATTTAAAATAAATTAAAATAGTTTAATTAGTTTAAAATAAATTAATTTGGTTTAAAATAGATTAAAATAATTCATATAGTTAATATTAGTTAAATAGTTTAATAAATTTGAAAAACTTAATAATTAGAAATTTAAAAATAATATATTTTTAAAATAGTTTATATTAAAATATGAGTTTGAGATTAATATCAAATTAAACTATTCATTTCATTTCAACATATTCGAACATTTCAAATTTCTAAATCGATAAACCAAATTTCAATAAACTATCGAATTATGTATCGTTTCAATCCATGTTCAAAATATTAATACGGATTACTCCAATTTCAATATATTTAAAGTTATTTTCAAACAAACTTAATAACTCAATTTTGATAGAATTTCATTTATTAAAAAATTAAATTTTAAACTTCCAATTTAATTTCTTAAATCAATTCCCTTTTTAAACCAATTCATATTTCAACACAAAACTTGATTTCCAATAATACTTCAATTTATATAAATCAAATTTCCAATACAAAACATCAATTTATTAAATTCAAAATTTTAAGTATTTTAAAATCATTTAATTTAACCAATCCAATGTCCGTATATGATTTTCTATCCTAGGGTCAAGTGATACGGGTATTTATCATTTCAATCCACAATTTAACCATTTTACGGTTGTATATCATTTCAAACCGCAATCCCGAAAATAAGTAAAAATCCATAACGAACTTGCAGTTTATAATGGTATAAAATACAACATCCATTCAACCAACATCCACAATCAACATTCGTCACAATCATCATCCAAATCAGTCAATAAATATCAATATAGAACTATTAATCAATAACAGGTATTTAGGTGGCAATTTATATTTAATAATAAATTAACTAACGATTTAATTCAAATAAATTCAAATTAACTGAGATGATGATTAAAATATACCAAACATTCATAAATAAATTCCTAATCACATCATACATTTAATTTAATGAACATAAGAAATTTTAGAAGTTGTAAGTGGGTTAAAACACTCACCTTTGAATTTAAATTTAAATTAAATCCAAAATTCAGACGATCTTAGAATTTATCCAAACTAGCGTTAAAGTGTCCGGAATCTCGATACGATCCAAGGGATCAAACCCCACGAAAAACGGACCTCGTACGCAAAAGATATGATGATTAGAACATTATACAAATTTAAATGAAATAAAATAAACAAATAACAAAAAGAAGAAAAAGGTTTACCGTCTTAGGCCACGTCACCGTCCTCTCTCCCCCATTTAGACGCATCGACCAAACCCTACCCATCAGTACGCGAATGCCCACCACGTTCGCCGCCACGACGAACGCCCCCGACCTCACCGAACGACGCGCTGACCTCCCAAATACCCTACGCCCAGGCGACGAACGACACGATCACCGAGCAAGAGCAGCCACCGTCATGGCTATTGATCCCTAATCGAAATCCTACGCTCGATCCAACCGTCAATTCATTGACCAAACTGCACAGATGAACTCCTTACGCTACCTCTGCACGTCCACAACCTTGAATCGGCAAATTGTGACAATCGATTAATCACCAAACGAATGGCCGAGATTATTTCCTCGAATTTCGACCATCTAGAAACCCAAATTGGAAAACAGGCTATGGATTTGACTTGCGCTCATCGAGAGCTTCAAATTGATATATAATCCGATATAGTTTGAGCAGTTTGAATTTTTTTGATTTGGATTTAATTTTGAAATTGAATTTGGGAATTAGGTTTTGTCTGCCACTGAAATAAGAAGGAGCAAATGGAATTGTACGTACAGACAAATGAAAGTAAGGAGTGGCTAGGGTTTATAATGAGATATTTATAGGTATGTTAGAAAATAGAAATAACGGATCGGATTTGATTTGGGTTGGAACGATAAACGACCCAAAAAGCTAGTTAAGCCTCCGGAACGAAAATGGATCAACCCATATATTAAAATAGATGTTTTCAAATATTTTAAATCCAATGGAATAGGTTTCAAGTCCTAATTCCATCGTAAAGTTATGATAAAATTAGCTTATTTCAAATTGGTTTCAATTGAATTGATTTCTAGGCGTTTCGAGTCCCTACGATCAAACGACTTGTCCGATCCTTGAAATCCTACAATAATTCACTGTTACGGATCCAATGAACAGGTTTCGTCGAAATCCGTGTCAGTGGCCAAAATGGCTATTTTTCCATTAATTAAATAAATTAAGAATTAATTAATTAAATCACTTCTCGTTCAAATTTAATAGCTTACCATTTCCATCACTTTGGATTTACTTAGTAATTTATAATCTTTTGAAACAAATTTCTATATCAATTCAATGTAAACTATTTTACTCATTTACAGTGTTAAATTTTCAATTGTGATTAAATCCAATTAGTTATAATCACTTCCAAATAAACTAATTTGGTTCAATTTCAATACTTTTATTAAATCCA
Organism: Allium cepa; assembly: GCA_030765085.1. Classification (NCBI taxonomy): domain Eukaryota; kingdom Viridiplantae; phylum Streptophyta; class Magnoliopsida; order Asparagales; family Amaryllidaceae; genus Allium; species Allium cepa. Next base: position 965,138,819 of record CM060928.1, read on the forward strand.
TCATTACTCAATAAACATGATTAACATTTATTTTTTCATTTCATTGCATTAATACATTCCAATTTCCATTTTTAGTTTGTATTAACTACTCTATTTCAATTATCTTCAATTTTTACAAATCTACACATTAATTATAACTTAAATTCCCAATTAATTATTTGCCTTGGTTTCCTTCTTTTATTACATCAATTATTACTTTACGAATAAAATTAGCATTTCATATTCATTTTGTTACATTCAGAGTCCTCGTTATTATCTTAAACTTATTGATGCAACATTAAAGTTCATTTAATTCTAATTGATTTCCTATTTGAATTTAGTAGACCAATTAAATAGGTAACTTATAACAATCATTACCAAACTTTTAGTTTCACTTATGAATTCATCATTCACAAACAAATGTTTACAATTCTTTTATAATTTTGATTTTATTCAGTGGTTATTTATTTCATACCATTTCATTTATTAATTCAATGTTTACATTTGTCTTCTCATATCGATTTATATCCAAGTGTAACATTTACATTATTTCATTCATTGAATTTCATTCAAGTTATTAATAATTAACTTACATTTATATTGTTGCACTTTATTTTAGTGTTCATTTCATTATTAAATTGCAGATTTTTTTTATTTCTTCACTATTAAATTACCAAAATCTTATTAAATTAATAAATTTAATTATGGAAAATTACGGGTCATTACACTCTCTCCCACTCAAAACTTTTCGTCCTCGAAAAGGGAAAAGAAGGGTAAAGAAAAAATTTAGAAATCAATATTGTATTCAAAATATTAGAATTATAAACTATAAATTTACAAAATAAAATAATTTAAACAAAATATATAAATTTATAAATAATTAAATCTTTTACTTTTCAAGTTTACAAAAGTTTGAAAAACATTTTAGAAAAATTTCTAAGTCCAAAATTCATGAAAAATTTCGACAGAGTCTCCTTCGTACGGAGAGGCTCAGGAGAAAATATAGTGTTAAATATAACAATATATCATAATATCTCTGTGACGACTTGGATTTTTTGGATATTTGAAATTGTAATATTTAATTGATTTCAAATATTTGAAAGTTAGTTTAACTTGAATTTCAAGTATCACTATTTATTTGGCAATTAAATTATTGAATTTAATAATTTAAAATTGGGTAAAATATTAAATCTTCTGTTTTGGGCTTGTTAAAAATAAATTGAAGGCTTATAAAATTTATAATAGTGGTAGTAAAGATTACAGATGTGTTAAAACTTAATTTGAAAGTAATTTGTTCAGTTTTAAAAATATATCATTTAAATTGACATTTAAAATAGCCTTCCAAGGCACAGTCTCAGAATTCGACGAAACCAGTTCCATTGGATCCATGATATTGTATTATTATCGAATTTCAAATTTTGTAGTGTTTGGAGTTGTCGTGTGGCCGTACGGTAGACAAGGCGTAGAAACTTATTTTGAAAATTCAATATAATAACTGTTCCAAAAAGCTATCTTCTCCGTACGATCGAATTAGGACTCGAAACCTCTTCCATTATGTTCGGAATAAGGGTTTAACATTATAAACGCATAGTGGCACGCCTCGATAGGAGTTCGAAATTTTGAATTGCATTTACCAAGGCGATTGAAATTTGAATCTGAATTCAAATATAATATTTTTAAATCTAATACTAGAAGGCCTTTGAAGACATGTATTCTACTTTTCAACCCGTAGCCTGCCTCTTCAAATACTTGTCCTCCATAAGGACACGCATTTTTTAAATCTGAGCCGAGCATTTTAAAAAAATGATTTCTCCTTCAAACATAAATCGTGGCTGATAAAAAAAATTGGAAAGGGGGGAATTGAAGTTTCAGGAAATGTTAATGGTCGAACAAAACAAAATCTCTCATTCTAAACAAACTCTAGTCTTCCTCTCTTCAATCGATTCGTGTAATCGGCTAATATAAAAATAGAGCGAGCTGTTTGATTTTTTTAAAAATTGTTTTAGAGTAAGGAAGTCGCGAGTTCTCCTGTTGCGTGCGAAGCTAGGCGCGACAGATTTGGGAAGGCTCGAAGTCAATTTCGACTTCGACAGTGAGTTCGCGTAATCGAGCATCTGAGGGGAGGGTCGGAGCGAAGGCGACAACGTGTCGATGAGCGATAGCATGGCGTCAGGTCAAGTGGCGTGAGTGCTCAATGATGGCAGTAGTCGAGGCATCTTTTTTGGATTCAGGCGATAGACTGTTCAATGGGGCATCGTGCGCTTCTTGAGTTAGGAGTCATGATGCACGAGCATGATGGTCGTGCAAGGCGCGACGACGTGGGCGACGAACGCGAGGCGGCGGTGATTTGATCGTTTGATTTTGTGAGTGCAGAGACGTCTCGAGCTAGGGTTGGAAATATCGATCAACTCAGTAAGGTATTTGATTTATTTATTTCAATTTAAACTTAGCTAAATAAATAAATATATAGATTGAGAAATATAATTGTAGAAATGTATATAAACATCAATTTTAAAATGTTGTTTGTGAAACAGTAAGTTATAAAATTTTGTTGATTTCAAAACTATTTTGTTTAAAAATAGAATCAGTTGTATATATATATGATGTTATCCTACCTTCTAGCAAAACCGAGATATCCAATGATTAACTGAAAATCAATAGTTATTAGTCATAAATGTCGACCATACATCGTAGGTTCACTATGGATATCGATGAATTTTTTTCGAGTCCGGATCGAGCTATAATCGACAAGACATGACAAGCAAAGCCATAAAAGCCAACGTTTCAGATTTCAGGTTAATCGAAATTCATACGATCGAGATATGATCGATACAAGTTAGGAAAGACATGTTGTTCATATCCATCAGAGGGCTGTGGTATTGGTCTGTTCGAATCGATGAGATTCATATCCATTAGTGTGACTTCACCTCGATCTGTTCGAATCCATCAGGTTCGAATCGATCTACGAGTTGGAATCCATCGAGTTCGTATCGATCAGATTCGCGCATGTTCGAATCCATCCAGGAAGTCCTGTTCGTGTCCATGAATTCGAATCCATCCAGAGAGTCACTACGCATGTTCTGTTCGCATCGATCCTCACATGGATTACCCTATTCGTGTCGATCTAATTCACATTGATTCAAAAGCTTGCTATTTGTATCGATCCCGATGAATCATGAGCCTTTATTTCGTACCTATCAGTTGATAGATACAAACAGGATCAAGATTGGTCGATATGAATAATGCTGCCCCCTAGCGATCGACATGAAATAGCACGTCCTCCAACCATCGATGCGAACAGAACTACGAATTCATCGATACGAAATGGAACACGAACCATCGATACGAACAAGATGCAAATTAGACTCGATCAACTCCGCATGAAAAGTGGATCGACCCGAAGAGTGCGCGCCACGTCAACATGCTATCACGTGCCTGGATCGATTCGAATGGGTCGATACGAAGCATGGATTCAAATGTGACAGCCTTCATGGAAAACACAATCTTGCATCGATCATATCTCATAATCTACAAGTCCAAATGCTACAAAATTATCATAGAAGCTTATGTACATGCTAATGAAGGTTCGTGCCAAGTTTCGACTCCATCGGACAACATCTTGATCGATATGAATTATGTTCGTATCGATCACAGATCGATCCAAACTTCATAGGATCGATCGCGTGGGCCCACTCACGTGCCAGAAGAAGTCTCCCGAAGTTTGGGCTAGATATTTACAGGGAACGCCTCTAAATAGCACCCTAGAGCCTATAGAAAAGGGACTTTTGAGATCTAGCGACGTCCAGACTCTGCCAATCACGATTGCACTCAAATTCCATCATTATATTCAGAAATTACTGTTGTAATCCATTGTAACCAGCGAAAACATCAATAAAAGATCAATATTTAAAGTGGACATAGGCCGGAGATAGCCGAACCACCATAAATCTCGTGTTTCTGTTCGTTATTTCTGAATTGTTGTTCTTTGTTTTGCTTGGATGTGAGATTTGTGTTGGATATTGTTGATTTACATTCATATATTCGTGCTTTCACGATATTCGAGGTTTGTGACCAATTTCGACGCAAATATATGACAGTAAAGTAAATTCTTATTTTTGTTATTTATTGAATAGAGAAATATGTACATGATTTTAAACTCACAATTTAATTTTAAAATGATAAATAAGGTTATTAAATCTTAAAATGTTTAAAAGATTATATAAAAATTAGGTTTTTAAATCTACTAGTTATTTACATAAGTATATAGTTTCAAAAGAAAAATAGATACACACATTCTAAATCTACTAATTTATTTTGAATTCCAAATCAAAATTCTTTTTAAAATACATATTTTTATTTATTCTGAAAACTCTAATATTAATTCACCAAAAATTTCATAATTTATCCCAAAAATTATATTAATTATCAAATTTAAATGTGGCTAAAAATCAGGATCGTTACACAAATTGTTTCAATTAACTTATTTAATTATTTAGTTGCTAAAAATATTTTATTAAAAGGAAACTAGTTTAAATTTAAATTATTAATTTGAAATAAAATCATTGATTAATTAAATTTATCAAATGAGAATTTAGATGTTCGATTTATTCGAATATTAATAAAAATCATGTAATGTTTGTTACAAGGTCAAAACGTGAAATCAAGTCGGGACCGAGGTGGATTGCAAACAAAACATAGGTGAGTTAATCTCACTCATTTGGAATACCCTTTAAATTTAAATAGTTAAATTTAAATTATTAGTTGAATGATTGAATTATCTGGATGTGGTATATTATATATATGTATATATATTGGAGTGATTGATTTCTTGCATTATATAGCGGATGAGACCCTATACGTCCTGCATAATAGCGGATGACCCTTTATACCGCGATATCCCGCCTTGAAGCGGGATTGGTATTTTAAATTGTTGTGCTAACATCTATGGATGTAGGGAAACAGGTTGGACGGATCCAACTGGATTACTCAAAACGCTGAATTTATTTTATATTTAGCGATGTGGTTTATGTGATAATCTATGATGATTATATTGATTATATCGGGAATTGAAATTATTGAATGCTATGGTTTAGTTGAATATATATATATATTAGTATTTGAGATAATGAAAAATATATAAGTTTGGATTTTTAAAGAAATTAAAAAGGCAATTTTAAAGTAAATAATTATAGAGAATTTGGATAAATTAAAGAATGAATTGGTAAAGAATAAAAGTTGATTTTTAAATTCTAATAAATAAATTCCGAGCATGGGAAATAAATGAATTTTTAAACTTAAGTGGTATTGTAAAAATTTATTTTAAATTAAAGGTTGAAATTTGTTTGGAAAAGATAAAGGAGAACTTTGGAATAGTATGAAATTGATATTTTCAGTTAAATAAGATTTTAAATCATAATTAAGAAGTTAAATCTGAAATTAATGGGTTTTGAAATAAATAAAGTAAGTAAAGGAATTTATTTTTAAAATAGAGTAAATATGGAAATCGATTTGAAAATTGATTAAATGTTTGAAACTGTGTTTTAAAAGAAGGATGAGACTATGGAATTTATAAACTGGGTTTATAAAGTAAAATAAGATATCAGTGGATATTTGGAAGTATAAATTCATAGTGGGAATTTATACAGGAATGTGCGACGACCCGGGTTCCGACGCCCAAAAATCAACATCCAATACATCACCCGTAATCGAGTGTCGGAGATTCAAACGTTGGAGCCCGGTTCGCCAGAGCTTATAACATATTAGGTGAAAACAATACAGCGGAAACAAAGAAGAATTTTATTGATACACAATGGATACAACATGAATACAATATCAAAGCCAATATACGACAACGGAAAGAAATAACAGAACTGGAAACAAGAGCAACAACAGCGGAAATATATCTTCGACAAAGCTTCCAAGAAAGAGAGAGAGAGAGAGATAGAATCCAACGGACTACATCTTCATTTCCAAAGCTCCAAAACTAATACAAAAAGCTCAAAACCAAAATCTATCATGCTGCAATAAAGCAATTGCGATCCCAAATCCATAGACTTCAAAGACTTCCAAACCAAAGATTTCAAAGACTTCCAAATCTACATCTACTATCTGATTATCTAATAATCTGGCTCTAGGCTGCCCGTGTGGAAAATTATGGGTACCCAGACTTTAGAAAGGGAACAATAAACTCTAGGTCAGTCATGGGACTGGCGTGAGCAAACAAAAATAGTTATTTGTACAAAAAGAAATAACAAAAATAAATAAAGAGAAATCCATTATGCTTTTTGGAAATGAAACTACCATAAGGTCTCCCGCGCACACTCGATGCAATCGCACGCATAGGGAAGGTTTCTCCTTATGATAGTCAAACATGCTTGATACGCGAAAATCCTTTTGATATTATTATTAGTGCATAGTGTGAAAAACATTTTGAAAGTATAATATTAATCTTAGCCATAGTACATACCATTATAGTATGCCTACTATAGCTACCATGTTAAATGGAAAGTTCTACAACTAAAACCTACATGGCTCGTATTGGGTGATTAGATTTCCAACAAATGGTCAAGGCTAAGGACTTCCTTTTCGAAAGGGTACGCCTCTGGAGGGACGCCCTAAGAACCTAACCGGATCTCTGCCAACACAAGGTTGGGTTACCTCTGTAACTAGGTAACTAACTGTCACGAGTATGCCATCCCTCGGTCGTCACCGACCTTTACCGAGGCGCCAACAAAAAATTCCAACAACCACAAAAGTTAAATATCTGGGCTCCATACCATGATACGACTTTTTATCTAGAAGAAAATGCACATACCCTAAGGGGCGCGACCCCCGTAACCTTACTGCATCCTGTTTCGACCATTTCCGAGGTGTGAGGTTCGATGAAGTCTCGTCCCACAAAGCTACTCTTTTCACAAAAACCATGCTTCGATCAACCAATGATCAGCACTTAGCATGCCACATTACCAAATTGGGAATATATCACTAGTAAATATCAACCATATAACCTCTGAGCTCGTACGTCTCAGAGAAGGGTGTTAAGCTAAAAGAATAAATTCTCCGCCACCAAATAGAAATGTATTTGATAGAAACTAGATTTACATCTCAAAGTGTAACGTCAGACATATGTCCATACAAGTCCATCCTGGGTCTGAATAGAACTGAAGGCACTTCGTCCAATTAAGGAAAAATCCCTTGCAAATTCTTATATTCCCTAATCACGTTCGGACTCCCCATCACATAGGGTAATATAAATCTCTATACCGGAACAACTCAGTGCAGAGACATTCAACAGGTCATCCTTTTATTTTCGAAAATACCCAGTCTTCAATCATCGTCTTCAAATGGTATCCCATTTTGTCGTATCACTATTCGGAATGGGTTTTATGACTTAATGTCTTCTCCCGGCTTAACTGAATAATGAGCGCTTATTTTAAAAACACGTGGATATATTCACAAAAAATTTCCATTTTTAATCTTTTAAACAAAAGATCCACTTTTAAAATTCGATGTGGTTTTCGGATAACCATCTAGAATCCGACCACCGGTCGCATCGAAATTCAAATGCCCTTTAAAAGGCTAAGTTGTTTAAGTAAACAATTTCAATTCAATTCAGAAGTTCACATCACACAGCAATTCATCACAGATAATTATTTATCACAGCTCAATCCAAACAGTTCATATTACAGAACAACACATATCAGAGATATCAAACAATTCAAGGCATTCAATATAATCCAATCATCCATAAGCAAGATTAATTAATCACCTGATTATAATTAATTTAATAAATTAAAATAAATTATTTACTTATGAATTAATCACATAACCCTACTTACTTAACATTAATTAATTACAAAACATTTGTTATTATTTTAATTGATTAATGGAAATTAATTAATCATCCTTAATTATAAATCTTAAGTAATTATCCTCAATTACTTACATTAATCGCATAAATTAATTAACCTTAAGTTAATTACATTAATTAGTTAACCCTTAATTAATTACATTAACAAATTAACCCTTTAATTACTTACATTAAGTAATTATCCTTTAATCACTTGATTAATTAACATTTAATCGTTAATTAATTATCCTTAATTACTTTCATTAAGAAATTAACCTTTAAGTAATTAATTACCCTTAATTACTTACATTAATTATCCTTTAAGTAATTAATTATCCCTTAAGTAATTAATTATCCTTTAATTAATGTCATTAAGTAATTATCCCTTAATTACTTACATTAAACTAATCATCCCTTAATTAATTACATTAAGTAATTGTCATTAAATTACTAATTAATGATCCTTTAATTATCTTAAGATCTTAATCAATTTTTAAGATAACCCATTTACCTTAATCAATTACTTAATTTCTAATTAAGTAAATTTAATTACCAAATTAATTACCTCTAAAACCTGCTTAATTAATAAATTAATGACCCTTTAATTAATCATATTGATTAATGATCCTTCAATTAATCAAGACCCTAAATTAATTAAAAGATAAACCATTTATCTTAATTAATTATTTAGTCATCATTTAAACCTTATTAAATAAAACCTTTGAAATTAATTTATCAATAACTTATAATTTAACTTAAAACCTTTAAGTTAATTAATAATCAAAAACATTATTTAAGATAAACCATTTATCTTAATTAATTACTTAATCAGCATTTAAATCTTATTTAAATAACCTTGAAAATTAAATTTATTTTTAACATATGAATTAACTTAAAACTCTTAAGGTAATTAAAAACACTTTATCTATTTCGTTAACTACTTAATTATATCATTTAAATTGATTTAAATAATCTTAAGAATTCTTTTTAAAATAAAGGATATATATTAAACACTTTAAACTTATTTAAATAAATTAAGAATTAATTTTAAAATAATTTATCTAAAACTTTAACTAACTCAAAGTTTAGATAAAAAAATTGTATTTAAAAGAAATTGTTTCAGAATATATTTTAAAACTTGTTTCATTTTAAACTTTTAAAAACTTGTTTTATTAGAATTTTAAAACTGTTATAACATGAACTCGAGACCAACTCGAGTCAGACCTAAGCCATTCCAGATTTCCCAACAAACCGTAGAAGAGTTAAATCTTGAACCCGGATTCGTAAACGAACCTATTTGTATGAAGAATCCAGTTGGAGGCCCTGCGAAACTTTGTTTACGTTGTAGAAAAGTTCCTATTTCGTATTCTCATTATCAATTTTCCATCAGCATTTTCGTTTTTGACTTCAATGAATTGGAACTTTACTTGGAATAAATTGGTTAACAATATATATATACGCACACACATTTTCACTTATAATTTAAATTAAATAATGATGTATTATGGAGATTAATTTGTTTAATAAACTTAAATTAGTAGTTTGAAACCAAGGTGTTAGTTAAGTTAAATAAGTAATTAATTGTTCGATCATTTCAAATATTAATAAACTATAAATGTCTATACAAGGTTTAAAAATCATGAAAATAAGCTGGAATGGAAATGGGTTGCAAAACAAAAGTAAAGGTGAGATCTTCTCACTCGATCAGATTAGAAAGGTTCCTATCTCGTATTCTCATCATCAGTTTCCTATCAGCCTTTTCGTTCTTGACTTTAATGAATTTGAAATTTTACTTGAATGAATTGGTTAACGAAATATGAAGCTAAATTAGATTGTACCAATCGAACAATTTTGGTCAAAACAAAACTTGGGAATTTCATGGCGAAGCTATTGTCAGAGTTTCTGATTTTCTAGCGACCAGAGGTAGCCATGCGAGGTGTTTCGATGATCAGTTTTGGGTTCTAGTTTATATCAATTTGTTCGATTTTGATTCCAGGAGAAATCAAAGATATTGGGTCATCAGAACGTACGAGTGGGTTGTCATTGACTTTCTGGCGATGGTGTCGATGGTCAGAGTTGCTCCGACTGCTTGTGCACGTGCATGTGGGTCAGGTCTTGGTGATTGCTGTGTTAGGATGCACTTGTATGAATGTATGTCTGACATTACACTTTGAGATGTAAAGCTGATTTCTATCAAATACATTTCTGTTTGGTGTTAAGCAAAGATAATAAATTCTCCGCCCGGCCACCACGACATTCTAAAAATCCAGCGATCATTTCTCCCTCGATCCCCATTCTTCACTCTACCTCTCGACCCAAGCACGTTGAAATGGGAGAGCATTTTAAGACGGTGGTTGAAGACCGGGAATTTTCGAAATCGAAAGGATTACTTGTTGAATGTCTCTGCACCGAGTGGCCCCGCTATAGAGATTTTGATTACCCTATGCGATGGGGAGTCCGGACGTGATTAGGGGATATCTGGATTTGTAAGGACTTTTTCCTTAATTGGACGAAGTTTGGTCGGTTTCATTTAGACCCAGGATGGATTTGTATGGATGTATGTCTGACATTACACTTTGAGATGTAAAGCTGGTCTCTATCAAATACATTTTTGTTTGGTGGCGGAGAATTTATTCTCTTAGCTTAACACCCTTCTCTGAGACGTACGAGCTCAGAGGTTATGTAGTTGATATATAATAGTGATATATTCCATATTTGGTAATGTGGCATGCTAAGTGTTGATCATTGGTTGATCGAAGCATGGCTTTTGTGACAATCGTAGCTTTGTGGGACGAGACTTCATCGAACCCCACACCATGAAAATGGTCGAAACAGGAAGGATGCGGCAAGGTTAAGGGGGTCGCTCTTCTTAGGGTATGTGTATTTCCTTCTGGATAAAAAGTGGTATCATGGTATGGAACCCAGATATTTAACTTATGTGGTTGTTGGAATTTGTTGTTGGGACTCGGTAAAGGTCGGTTACGATCGGGGGATGGCATACTCGTGGCAGTTAGTTACCTTGTTACAGAGGTAACTCGGCCTTGTGTTGGCAGATATCTAGTTAGGTTCTCAGGGCATCCCTCCAGAGGCGTACCCATTTGAAAAGGAAGTTCCTTAGCCTTGACCATTTGTTGGAAATCCAATCACCCAATACGAGCCATGTACGGTTTTAGTTGTAGAACCTGATATTTAACATGGTAGCTATAGTAGGCATTGTATAATGGTACGTATGCTAGCTAAGATTAATATTATACTTTCGAAATGTTTTCCACACTATGCACTAATAATAATATCAAAAGGATTTTCGCGTATCAAGCATGTTTGACTGCTATAAGGAGAAATCTCCCCCAAGTGTGTGATTGCATTTTGTGTGTGCCGAGAGACCTTATGGTAGTTTCATTTTCCAAAAAGCATAACGGATTTATTTTATTTCTTTTTGATTGTTTTTTTTACAAACAACTGTTTTTGTTTGCTCACACCAGTCCCATGACGGACTAGGAGTTTATTGTTCCCTTTCTAACCTCTGGGCGCCCATAATTTTCCACACGGGCAGCCTAGAGTTAGGTTATCAGCTAGTTAGATAGTAGGTGCAGATTTTGGCAATCTTTAAAGTCTGTGGATTTGGGATCGTATTTGTTTCCTTGCAGCATGATAGTGATTTTAAGCATTTTGGTTTGAGTTTTGGAGCTTTGGCAATGCAGTCTGTTGATTCTTGCTCTCTCTCTCTCTCTCTTGGAAGCTTTATTGAAGATATATTTCCGTTGTCGTAGCTCTTGTTCCCAGTTCTGTTATTTCTTTTCTGCTATTGTATATTTGGCTCTGATATTTTTGTTGGGCATTTGTTATCAGAATATTGTATCCATGTCGTATCTATTTATGTATCAATAAAATAATTCTTCTTTGTTTTTGCTGTGTGGTTTTCACCTAAGGTGTTATAAGCTTCGACGAACCGGATCTCAACGTTTGAATCTTCGGCATTTGAATACGAGTGATGTATTGAATACCGATTTTCGAGCGCTGGGATCACGATCGTCACATTTTTGTGAGATTCTGATATTGTTTCTATTGCTTCTTCTACCTTCTTCTTCTTTAACCCTAACGATATTGTTTTCCGGCATTCGATTATTTGGTATTTGATACAGTAGACGTATTGATGTCGATTTTTGGGCGTCGAAAAATTGGGTCATTATAGAATGGGTAATTTGTTTTAAAAATAAATAGTGGTTTATTTTTAAAGGTGTGAAAGAAAAGTGTATTTCCTTGAAAGGCCAAGTATGGTTTTCAAAGCAAATTTTTAAGTATAAGTAAAAAGTTTTAAAGTTGTTTTGAAGAATGTTTTTGGGAAATTATTATTTAAGTTGTTTAAAATTTTAAAGGTAAATATTTGTTAAATTAGTTATAGTAGTAATTATTTTAAAAAGGTTAATTGGAATTATGATTTAAAGAGATAAATATTCATATTTATATTATATAAAATAGTTTTAATTTAAAGTTAGTTTGGCTAAAGTTTTATTTGAAATTTTTTTATAGAATTTCATAACTTTTATTTTAATTTTTTTTAAGTTTTACATGAGATTTCATTATAATATTTGATAACTAGTATTTTAAATAAAGTGTTTTGAGTAATTTTTATTTTAAATGTTTAAAGTATATATTTTTGGATAAATGATTTAAATTATTTTAAAACCTAAAATATTAGACTTCGTAATTTTCAGTGGAAATAAACAATATTTGAAAATTTATTCCCCGATAGAAAAGTGATTTGAAAACTGTTTTCAAAAAAGGTTGAAGTGTAGAAAAATTTATATCTTGTGAAGATATTTTGAAATAAATAATTTGGAAAAAATTATTTAAATCTGATGGTTGTTTGTGGATGTTATTTGACAGTTAAATAACCGACTATCAATATTGGCCAATGCGCTAATCATTTCGAAGAGACTGAGATCAGGATTAATTTCTCAAAAACCACTTCGATCTGGTTTAAACGTTTTCATGAGGAAGACAAGAGCTTGGAGTCGAAGATGGAGCAGTGAAGTGCAAGGGCTAATTGCTACTAACTCTGAGGGTGATTCTGAAATGGATATAGCAGGAGTAGTGCCTTCGGTTCCTTCGAACCCGAAACGAACTTACATGGACGAATGCTTTCAGAACATCGTCAGGAGGACGATAAGCATTCTAAGTGAATGTGTGCTAAAAAGGTAACACATAGTTGCAAGCCTCATCAACTTGGAATGGCTAAAACAGGGGAGGTGCACATAAGGCTAAGTGGCTAGCAACAAATTAGGGTAAGGTCATTCCTGTCTAGAGGTCCCTTTTATTTGGCTGTGTGGGCAGTTGTAGATCCCAACCGTGGAGTGATCTAATTCGGACTATCCAGTAAGGGGTAGCTCCGGTCTTGTGATGCAGGGGATCAAGGTGGATCCTCGGTACGGTGATCTAGACCACGTACTGTGACGGGTAGTACCCCATTAGCCATACCATTGTATGGAATCCAATCTCCAATAAGTGCCTGTACGGTTTTGATTGTGCCCATCTATTGCTGAAACGTGAGATGCAAGCATTTCAGCTAGTTCTATTTTACTTTCTAAAGACACTATTATAATATCAGAGGGTTTGATAAAAATGTTTTGGTTGTCGTAAGGTAAAAACCCGGCATGTTTATTTGTGGCGTGGTCTTACGAGATACCTTTGATTTCAAAGGATTTTAAAAACTTTAATAATCCAATTGAGTGTATTTCCTCACTTTGATTTTCCAAACTGACTCGGGTATTATTTAACTATAATGCTCGGGTCAGACCGAGTATTACAGAATACAGGAGAGGATGCTATGGAGCTCTGGAGATGAACTGGATGGCGAGACGTTTCAAACATATTTGATGTATATCCCGCTGTGTCTGCTTAACTGCATGGTCAGTTTTGTGAAGACGGGTTTGTTAGTCCGTGAGATGATGGTTTTGATGACAATAACCTTAGAATAGATTATAAAATATAAATACTAAAATTATAAGTTTAGATATATATGTATATGCAGGATTTAACCCTGCAGGTAACAAGAATGAAGATTGTACAGTATAGAGATTCAAGATATCAAGATTGAAGACTCACGAGTATCAAGATTATCAAGAGTTTAAGAATTCAAGTAATTTATTATTTTTTAAGTAGAAATTTTGTTAAAAATCGTTAAAAAGCACTGGCATCTTAAAATCCAATTTATTCGTGGAATGGAATCCACTTCGAGCTTGTTAAAGGGATGGAACACTAAGTAAGATGGAACCTACGAAAAATCTAGTGGAACATTGTTTTGTATCCGCTAACTTTTTATTCAAAATGATTTTTCAAGATTATATCTTGTTTTCAAAATGATTTCAAAACCTTCCTTTTAAAAGCATCAAAAAACATCTATCCTGATTTCAAATACTTTTAGCCTCAAAATAATCTTTAATTTCAAAATTAAATTATTCTTGTTTTTAAACTATCTTTTAAATATAATATATTTAACCTTTAAATATTTATACTTAGATCTTAAATATAAAATTATAGTAAAATTTTGTATATATTATTCTTTATATTACTTAAGTATTTTAAATATAGTCAAGTATATTTATAAAGTTTAAAATAGTTTTAATATAAAATAAATGTTATTTTCAAAAAAATCAAAACATCAAAAATCCCTTTGGGATGTCGACATACTCAAGTACCCCATGTCGACATGGTGCTAGTTGAGTTCAAAATTTAAATTTCAAAAGAAGTGTCAATGGTTGTTGTTCTTCTATAAATAGTGGTTAGTTTCAACGAATTTTAATTCATTTTTCTGATTTTTCACTCCTCTTATTCTTCCGCATTTCTGTATAAAAATTCTTGTCATTACTCTGCCAAAATCAACATTGAATCTAACTAGATTATCTCTGGTTTGATTCTCTATCACTATCTCAACAAGATGCTCATTGCTATTCAGAGTTATAGGCTTTTTGTAATCAACATAGCGAGAAAAGGTGTGATTGTGGCCTTGAAAATCAATCAAGCGAGATAAGGTGTGATTGTAACATTGGGAAATCAATTGGATGAACTTGTTGCCTGGGAAATCAAGTATCTCTACCTAGAGAATTGCAATTCTGGAGGGTGTACCTCATAGCCTTGAAATCGAGGGTGTAATTGTAAAGATTGTTTTTGAAAGGAAATCCATACTTGTGTACAGGACTGGATGTAGGGTAACTCCGAACCAGTATAAAATCTGGTGTGTTCTTTCCTTTACTACTTTTACTTTATATTTGCATTTGTGTTTGATTCTGTGATCATATCTGTATATGAATATTGCATACATTTGTGTTTGAATTAACAAAAACTCTAAAAGATTTAACAATTCTCTAAAACACTATTCACCCCCCCTCTAGTGTTTATCCTTTGCCTTAAGACCTTAATCCGCATTTCTCACATTTGATATTAGAGCAAGGTTTTCAAAGTTTCATAATCTGATTTTTGAAAAAGTTTTCAAAATAGCTACCAACATTGGTATTGTTACTAACACTAGTATCCCTGTCACTAGTTCATTTGTAGAAGGTTAGTCTACTGTCAGACCACCACTATAAAGTAACTATGCATATTGGGCATGTAGGATGAAAATATATTTACAATCTATAGGATTAGACACTTGGAATATCACATAAACTGAATATTCTGAACCCACAACTGATTTTGCATAGTGGACTACTGAGCAAAAGACTGTTGCACAAAACAATTCTAAAGCAATGAATATTCTATTTTGTTCACTTGATAGAAATGAATTTAATAGAGTGTAAGTTTGTAAGTCTGCATATGAAATCTGGAAAACTTTGCAAGTAACTCACGAAGGAACAAGCAAAGTTAAACATACCAAAATCTCCATGCTCACAAACCAGTTTCAATTATTTAAAATGAACCCTAATGAGTCTATTTCAGATATGTATAGCAGATTTCAGGATATTGTGCATTCTTTAATATCCTTGGGAAAGGAATTTTCTGAAGAAGATCAAGTCATAAAAATTTTAATTTCTCTTATTCCAGAATGGGATCAAAAGACACTTACGATCGAAGAGGAAAACGACATCAGTACCTTAAAGATAGAAGAATTAATTGGAAATCTAATGTCATTTGAAGTCCAAATGATCGGGAGAAGAGAAAGCAAAGCATCTGAAAAGAAATAAATGACATTCAATGCATTGACCGTTGGATCAGACTCAAACAGTGATAATGATGAAAAGATAGCCTTTTTGACCAGAAATTTTAGGAAATTCCTGAAATAGAAAAAGATGAATAATATCAAGAGAAACAACTATAAGAACTCTGGAAATCAGAATGTAGTGCCAAATAATGTCAAATGTTTTAACTGCGATGAACCAAGCCACATCAAAAGAGACTGTCCGTATCCAAAAAGGTAGAATCCTCCTATGAACAATGATCCAGCAAAGAAACGAAAGCGTGCATTTACTACTACTCTAGATGATTAAGACTTGTCCTCAAGCGATGATGATCAGAAAACAGGAAATTTAAATTTATGTTTCACGATAGTTCACGACCTCGATGAATTCAGAGAAACGGACTCAAAAAAAGGTACACATTTACAACATAATTGGTTGAAATTGCTTGCTCAGAATTAGATGCTTAATTGCTTGACTGATTGATTTTGAATTGGTGTGTCGTTTGAATTTTAAAATTTATTTCCTATATTTTTATTATTATTTTATTATTATTTTTTATTATTATTAATAGTATAATAATACTTTCTGAAATATACTATAAGTCCAATAACATTTCAGAAACATATAGACATTAAAAATAATAAAGTGTATATATATTTAATAGAGAACTTAGGAAAAATAAATCACAAAAATTCATTGGTACATGTTGACATGGTCCCTACCATGATGTCGACATGGGTACCAGAATTTGAATTTCAAAATTTGAATTCAAATATTTGAATTTCCCTTCACCTTTCCACTTCATTCAATTCTCTGAAAAGCTATCTTTTGACCAGAGAACATGTCCTTTGAGAATCTATTTATTCACCATCTTCTATCATATATTTTCACTCTCATTTTCAAATTCAAACTCTCTCTTCAAAACTTCAAGCTCTCTACTCTCTACTTTAATGGCTTCTTCAAGCAACCCCTTCAATATGAGAATTTCCAGAAAGATAAAAGAGCAACTCTTCAATGATCCAGAGGCAATAAAAGCATACATCAATTATGCTAATTATGCCAAAGTCCATCCCAGAAAGTTTGCTATCTTTCAAGATTTTTCTTCTTATGAAATTGATTCTCTTTTTGCAAACAATCAAATTCTTAGTCTGGTTGATGCTTTTCAAAATGATTTTGTTTGCTATCCAAATCTTGCCAAAATTTTCTACGCATTTAAACCGTGGATTTTATAATGGAAATGAGGATGAAATTTGGAGTAGTGTCAAAGGCACTAGAATTGTTTTGAATTATGATCTTTTGGGTACCATTCTCAATTGCAAGAGTATGGGAATGGATCTGTCTAATTTTAAAATCGATGAAAACGATCATGATACATTTCATCACATTTTCAAAGGGAATGATAATTTTGAATTCAAAAATCGAAATTTTCGACCAAAAGCAATAATTGTCAATCTTCTTTTGCAACATACTTTGACCCCAAGATCGGGGAATTTTAACAACCCTACTTCAAAAATTTGCAATGGAATTTTTGCTATTTTTGGAAATTATGACATGAATTGGGCGAAAATTATTTTGGATGAACTTCGTCCCAAAAATCTTGAAATGGGTTAGAATACTTTGTATCATGGAATTTATCTCATTCGGATTTTTAACTATTTTGGAGTGGATTTCAAAGGCGAAGAATTTGTTTCTAGAAAAGTTTTCAATCATTCCAACATTTTGTTTATGAAAATTAAATTTGTTTTTCAACCTTATGAGACCCTTGCCGAAAAGGAAGAGTGTTTGGCTCATGAGGAAATGAAAGAAGAGGAAGAGGAATAAGAAGAAGAAGGGGATGAAATGGAAATTGAAGAAGAAGGTGAAACCTCTTTGGAAAGCATCGACTATCCTCCTAATCCATCCAACAAAACCCTTCTCAGAAACCAAAAGACGATCGTTGAGAATCAACAGATTCTTAAACGATCCGTTAATAAGAAGTTGGACAAAATTTCATCCAAGATGAACAAGTTCATTTCCAAAGTCAGCAAGAAACTTGGACTCTCTTCATCATCATCATCCTCTAACTAGTTCTACCTTTTCATATCTCGTTGTATTTGTTTTAGTTTATTTTGATTTGAATGTTTGTGTAGTTCTTTATGATTAATCGTTGTATCGTCTTAGTATGAAATGAAATGGAATTTCTTTATGTTATCTAGATTATCTTATCTCCAAAATAAATGTTAGTATATTATATAAATATATACACACACACAAAATTATTCACAAAATCAAAATATATCATCAAATTTCACTACACCATGTCAACATACCCCCTATGACCATGTCGACATGTACTGGTCAGAAATGACAATTCATTTTGAATTTGAAATTTGAATATTTACCATATGTCCATTCATTTCAAATGAATTTATACACTTATAAATACCTATTTCTTCCAGAATTCATCACTGAAAACCATATCTACTCTATCTCTCATTCTTCTCAAAAATCCAAATATGGCTAATCCAATTCATAACTTATCCGAAAATCTTGAAGAAACTCTTAATTCATTCAAGAATATTCTCTTGTTCATTCTTCATAACCAGCGACACTTAGAATTGATTCAAATGCAGATGATCAAGGAGCAAGAAAGGCATCTCGATGCAATACGATGGATGATTTCCTCCCTACACAAGGATGATAAGAAGCACATCCTCCAGTCTCTCTCACCAATGACAATGAAAATTGGGATGCTATTAAGGCAGACCCTATCTTTGGAGAAGAAGGATAGGCAAAAGTTCCACGTAACGTTTAATTTTATTTGGTTGTTTTGTTTGAATTGTTTTCCTTGATTGATTTGATTTCATTTGCTTTCTCTTGGTTTGAATTTGATTAATATTTAGTATGGATTGATGTTTGTTGTACAAAACATGTATAATTATACATTGACATGTATATAATATTTGATTCATTATTATGGCTTTCAATTCTATATTCCATTGTATAAGTTTATTAATGCAGGTATTTTAGGACAAGAATGAGGGGGGGTTATGTAGTTTGGTGTTATATAGTTTAGAGTTAGTTTTTTTATTGATCACAAAGGGGGAGAAGTATAAAATAGGGTAGTTAGGCATAGATTAAGGGGGAGTTATTAGGATAGAAGTAATATTTTATAAACAAAGGTTGTCATCATCAAAAAGGGGGAGATTGTTAGTCTGTGAGATGATGGTTTTGATGACAACAACCTTAGAATAGATTATAAAATATAAATACTAGCAGTATAAGTTTAGATATATATGTATATGCAGGATTTAACCCAGCGGTAACAAGAATGAAGATTGTACAGTATAGAGATTCAAGATATCAAGATTGAAGACTCATGAGTATCAAGATTATCAAGAGTTCAAGAATTCAAGTAATTTATTAGTTTTTAATTAGAAATTTTGTTAAAACTCGTAGAAAAGCACTGGCATCATAAAATCCAATTTATTCGTGGAATGGAATCCACTTCGAGCTTGTTAAAGGGATGGAACCTACGAAAAATCTAGTGGAACATTGTTTTGTATCCGCTAACTTTTTATTCAAAATGATTTTTCAAGATTATATCTTGTTTTCAAAATGATTTCAAAACCTTCCTTATAAAAGCATCAAAAAACATCTATCCTGATTTCAAATACTTTTAGCCTCAAAATAATCTTTAATTTCAAAATCAAATTATTCTTGGTTTTAAACTATCTTTTAAATATAATATATTTAACTTTTAAATATTTATACTTATATCTTAAATATAAAATTATAGTAAAATTTTGTATATATAATTCTGTATACTTACTTAAGTATTTTAAATATAGTCAAGTATATTTATAAAGTTTAAAATAGTTTTAATATAAAATAAAGGTTATTTTCAAAGAAAATCAAAACATCAAAAATCCCTTTGGGATGTCGACATACTCAAGTACCCCATGTCGACATACTCAAGTACCCCATGCCGACATGGTGTCTGTTGAGTTCAAAATTTAAATTTCAAAAGAAGTGTCCATTCGTCATAACTCTTCACGAATGGACATTGCTATTGTTCTTCTATAAATAGGGGTTAGTTTCAACGAATTTTAATTCAGTTTTTCTGGTTTTTCACTCCTCTTCTTCTTCCACATTTCTATATAAAAATTCTTATCATCACTCTACCAAAATCAACATTAAATCTAACTAGATTATCTCTGGTTTGATTCTCTATCACTATCTCAACAAGATCCTCAGTGCTATTCAGAGTTATAGGCTTTTTGTAATCAACATAGCGAGAAAAGGTTTGATTGTAGCCTTGAAAATCAATCAAGTGAGATAAGGTGTGATTGTAGCCTTGGGAAATGATTTGGATGAACTTATTTCCCGAGAAATCAAGTATCTCTATCCAGAGGATAGTGACTCTGGAGGGTGTACCTCGTAGCCTTGAAATCGAGGGTGTAATTGTAAAGATTGTTTTTGAAAGGAAATCCGTACTTGTGTGCGGGACTGGATGTAGGGTAACTCCAAACCAGTATAAAATCCGGAGTGTTCTTTTCTTTACTGCTTTTACTTTATATTTGCATTTGTGTTTGATTCTGTGATCATATATGTGTATGAATATTGCATATATTTGTGTTTAAATTAACAAAAACTCAAAAAGATTTAACAATTCTCTAATAACACTATTCACTCCCCCTCTAGTGTTTATCCTTAGCCTTAAGATCCTTAATCCGCATTTCTTACAAGGTTAATATAACTATCCAGTTCTGATGCAGCACAATCTGAAATTTCTGGAAATTCACAAGTCTTAGGTCGCTCACGACCTAAGAGAGAAATTTTAGGTCGTTCACGACCTAACAATAGTGATCTACGACCTAACGGGACTCGTGAAGTAGAGATACGACTTAAGGATGAAGAGCAACGACCTAAAGAAAGGAATTTGGGTCGGCCACGAGTTAACATCGCTCTAGGTCATGTGGAAGAAGTTTGGGAGTTAGGTCGTTGGGAAGTTTTAAGTCGTTGCCGACCTAAAGAACACTGCACACGAGCTAACAGAGACACACTAAGTCGTTTACGACTTAACGAGATAAAAGGCAAGAGTTACAGGAACCAAAGCATATTTTAGGTCGGCCCCGACCTAAGGAGGAGAAACTGCGAGTTAATGAAGCCACTTTAGGTCATCTGCGACCTAAAGAGTCCCGAGTTATGACGTACCGACTTAACCAAGATGAGTCGTAAGTCGTAGGTCGGCATGAAGATGAGTCGGTCGAAGGTGTGGTGTTGTAATTCATTGAGTCGTATATGATGTTGAGTTGTTATGTTCTTAAGTCGGTCTCGTTTAGGTCGCGTGATGGTAATTCTGTGTTGTCCGATAAATCGGCAACGACCTAGTATAGGTGGTGTACTGTGCTGTAATATCTTAAGTCGCGTTTGATTGAGTCGGTCTGTATATATGTTTGTATAGGTCGTGTGTCTGGGTCGTTAGGTCGCTGCCGACCTAAGCTGGATCATGAGTCGGTGCCGACCTAAGTGTCGTCAGTCTATGTGTATTGTAACTCCTATAAATACGCGTGTGTTGTACATTTTGAGAAGGTGGAATATTGGAATAAAATTTCTTGTTGATTGCTTTGTGCTTTCTTCTCTAATTGGTAGTCGAGTGAAATCTCCTATCTCCACCCACGTCATTCGATTGCGCTCGAATTTTCGTTTGTGAAGCCGATTCACGGAATCAAGTGCGCTTGATCAACGTCGAAGAATCGTAGATCTTTGTTTCTCGGTATCGTGCGCGATCAACGAGACGAAGATAGCTAGAATCCGGCATCTTTGGATCAACGGATTTGAGCATTGCAGTATTTTCAAATCACCGATTGCTACAGTTCATCAATTGAAGTTGTTAAGAAATATCCGCTGCGCCAGTTTTGGTATCAGAGCCATACTTAGCCAATCATAGCTAAGTTGAGTCTTGGAGCCAAGTATTTGAAGTTGAAGTTTGAAGTTGTTCATCGTGTTCATCTTGAAGTTGCAACGAGAGGAGAACTTTTAATCTATCTCATTTTGGATCTAGATTTGGAGAAGTGTTTGAATTTGAAGTTAGGCCGTGTATACTTGGAAAGTAGCCGAGCCTAGTGAAGTTGTTTGAAGGTTGAGCCGTGACTTATTGTTGTTTTGTTGAAGTGTTGTGTTGATGCAATCATGCCGCCAAGGAGAGCTAACCGCCATCAAAATGTTGAAACTTTGTATCGAAGAGAAGAAGCCGATCAAATGGAGCAACGTATGCATGAGAAGATTGATGAAGGCATTGGTAGGTTGGAGAAGCTTATGATTGATATGAATCAAAGTAAAAGAAGAAATTCACCTGAATCCATCCGTGGGGGTAGTAGAGTATCATCACATTCAGAACGGGAAAGGAGAGAAAGTCAAGAGCCTAGGAGTATTGATAAACGAAGTAGGAGGAATGTTGATGATCATGATAGACGGGATGTTGGTAGTAGGAGTGGTGGTAGAGATGCTGGAGGGCGTGAAAGACAAAGATATGCGTCAGACTTTGATGAGGAGTTTGATGGTGAGCGGGGAAGTATTCACTTCAGAGACCGAGATCAGGGACAACGTCAGTATCGGGTTATTGATGATGATCGACGTTGGGAATCGGGAATGAAGATGGAGATTCCGGAGTTTAAAGGAGGGATGGTAGCTGAAGAATTCTTAGATTGGTTATCTAATGTGGAGGAAATCTTTGATTTCAAGGAGGTTCCGGAGAATCGAAGGGTGAAGTTAGTTGCTACAAGGCTGAGGGGAAGAGCTTTGGCATGGTGGCAGCAAACTAAACTTACTCGTGAACGAATGGGGAAGTCAAAGATAGAATCTTGGGAGAAGATGAAGAAATTGATGCGAGCTACATTCTTACCATACAACTATCAATCACTTATGTACCAGAGATTGCAGAATCTGAGGAAAGGGACGAAGTCTGTTAGTGATTATGCTGACGAATTTTACCAACTCATTGCCAGGAATGATATCATGGAAACGGAAGAACAGTTAACTGCTAGATTCATTGGGGGATTGAGAATGCAGATCCAGGATATGGTTAATATGTTTGATCCTAGATCAGTGGCAGAGGCACATCAGAAAGCGTTGGCTTAGGAGAAGCAAGGAAGACGTGGAGGTGGTGTGTTTACTAATTCCAATAATCAAGCAAGGGGTGTTAGTGGAGGTTCTAATGTACCTAAACCTGTCAATAAGCCAGTGGTGAAGGAGGCTGAGAAGACGAAGGTTAACAGTGGTTTCAAATGTTACAATTGCCAGGAGTTGGGTCATAAAAGCAATGAATGTCCGAAGCCGAAGAAGAGAGCAATGGTTGCTGAGATTGAGGATGATAGTGAGGAGGCAGAATGTTCAAATACCCCTTATGTTGAGGAGGAAGAAGAATTATCTGGAGATGAAGGTTGTAATCTTATGATGAGGAGGTCATGTCTTACACCAAAGCAAGAGGAGGATTGTAGTTGGTTGAGAAGTAACATATTTCAGTCGACATGCACTATTCTAGGAAAAGTTTGCAAGTTCGTTATTGATGCTGGAAGTTGCGATAATATTATTTCTACCGAGGCTGTGAAGAAGTTGAACTTGAAAACTGAGAAACATCCTAAACCGTACAAGCTAGCATGGTTAAGGAAGGGTGGTGAAGTGAAGGTGTGTCGAAGAGCTTGTGTGAATTTTTCTATTGGGAAGAAGTACAAAGATGAAATTTGGTGTGACGTTGTAGACATGGACGTATGTCATCTGTTGTTGGGCAGACCGTGGCAGTTTGATAGATCAGTTCAACATGATGGTCGTGCCAATAGCTACAGTTTCATGTTCGAGGGTACTAAAATCACTTTGGTTCCCAAGAAGCAACAACAGAAGGAGAGCAAGCTAGAGGAGATTGAGGAATTGAAAACTCTGTTGACTTTGAAGGAGTTTGTTAAAGAAGTTGAAGAGGAGCCTGAAGTCTATTTGTTGATTGGGCAAGAGAGCAGTGAAGAGGTTGAAATTCCTGAAGAAGCAAAGCCAGTTTTGAAAGAGTTTGAAGATGTATTTCCAGAGGAGTTGCCTAAGGAGTTACCACCATTGAGAGACATTCAACATCAAATCGATCTTGTTCCGGGAGCCGTATTACCACATAGACCACATTACCGAATGAGTCCGAAGGAACATGAAGAGTTACGAAGGCAGGTGAAAGAGTTGTTAGAACAGGGACGTGTTCAGGAAAGCTTGAGTCCTTGTGCTGTGCCAGCTTTGTTGGTGCCGAAGAAGGATGGAACATGGAGAATGTGTACCGATAGTAGAGCTTTGAACAAGATTACTGTTCGTTACAGATTTCCTATGCCGAGGTTGGATGATTTGTTGGATCAGTTGAGTGGGGCAACTATCTTTTCGAAGATTGATTTGAAGAGTGGTTATCACCAGATTCGAATTAGACCTGGAGACGAGTGGAAGACAGCGTTTAAGACAAGAGAGGGATTATACGAATGGTTGGTTATGCCATTTGGTTTATCAAATGCACCTAGTACATTCATGCGGGTGATGAATCAAATCTTTAGACCATTCATTGGGAAGTTCGTGGTGGTTTATTTCGATGATATTCTGATATATAGCAGGAGTATGGAGGAGCATGTTCTACATTTGAGGGAAGTGTTGATTATTCTTCGTGAGGAACAATTTTATGCTGCTACGAAGAAATGTGTGTTTATGACAAGAAGTGTTTTATTTCTGGGGTATGTTGTTTCGGAGGAAGGTATTCAAGTTGATCAGAATAAAGTTGAAGCAGTCAGGAATTGGCCACAGCCAAAGACAGTTACGGAAGTAAGAAGTTTTCATGGGCTAGCGTCATTCTACCGGAGATTTATTCCACACTTCAGTAGCGTGATGGCTCCAGTTACTGATTGCATGAAGGGGAAATAGTTTGTATGGTCAGAGGAAGCGAGAGTTGCTTTTGAACGAATCAAAGAACTGTTGACGACAGCGCCAATTCTTGTTTTACCTAATTTTCAGTTGTTGTTTGAGCTACACACTGATGCATCAAAGGTTGGGATTGGAGGAGTGTTGAGTCAACAAGGGAGACCTATTGCATATTTCAGTGAAAAGTTGTCAGGGGCAAAGATGAGATACAGTACATATGACGTCGAATTTTATGTTGTTGTACAAGCTGTTAAGCATTGGAGGCATTATCTGTTTCAGAAGGAATTTGTTCTGTACACTGATCATGAAGCTTTGAAGCATTTACAGGGGCAGGATAAGATTTCAGCGAGACATGCATCGTGGATAGCATATTTACAGTAGTTTACCTTTGTCGTTAAACACAAATCGGGGGTGACGAACCGGGTAGCTGATGCTTTGAGTAGGAGGAGTCATTTATTAACGACAATGAAGGTTGAAGTGACAGGGTTTGAAATGTTGCCAGAATTGTTTGGGGAGGATCCTTACTTTGCAAAGTTTGTTGAGAAAGTTAAGGATGGAAGTTCGGATGAATTTGTGATGGTTGATGGATTCTTGTTCAGAGGAAATCAATTATGTATTCCAGATTGTAGTTTGAGATTGAAAATTATCAAGGAGTTGCACGAGGAAGGACATGTTGGCCGTGATCGTACTTTGCAAATGATTTCACAGTCTTACTTTTGGCCGTCGATGAGGAAAGAGGTTGAAAGATTCGTGGAGAGATGCCATATTTGCCAGGTGTCAAAGGGAACAGCGACGAATGCAGGGTTGTATATGTCGTTGCCTGTACCATCTAAGCCATGGGTTGATATTAGCATGGATTTCGTTTTGGGTTTGCCTAGAGCTCAACGGGGAAATGATTCTATTTTTGTTGTGGTGGACAGATTTTCTAAAATGGCACATTTTATTGCTTGCAAGAGGACGACGGATGCTATTCGTGTTGCTCAGTTATTTTTCAAGGAGATCTATCGACTTCATGGATTACCAGAGTCTATTGTGTCGGATAGAGATACTCGTTTTCTGAGTCACTTTTGGTTAAGTTTGTGGAAAATGGTGGGAACAAAGCTGAAATTCAGTAGTGCTTATCATCCGCAAACTGATGGACAGACAGAAGTTGTAAACAGGTCATTGGGAAATTTGTTGCGATGTCTTGTACAGGATAATTTGAGAAGTTGGGATATGAAATTATACCAAGCAGAATTTGCTCATAATCATGCCATGAATCGCAGTACAGGATTCAGTCCATTTCAGATTGTTTATTCAAATTTACCCAGGGGACCGTTGGACTTAGCGGTGGTACCACAATCGAAAGAGACAGTTAAACGAGCTGCTGATTTTGTTGAAGGGTTGACGGAATGCCACAGGATCGTTCAGGAACGATTGGAAAAGTCGAATGAGAAGTATAAGAAGTCTGTAGATTTGAAGCGACGAAATGTTGAATTTAACGAAGGCGATTTGGTGTATGCTGTGTTAACAAAGGATCGTTTTCCAGTGGGCACTTATAATAAGTTGAAAGCCAGAAAATTTGGACCTGTAGAAGTTGTGAAACGGATCAATGAGAATGCTTATAAGTTAAAGCTACCGGAGGACGTATACACTTCTGACGTGTTCAATGTTAAGCATCTTATACCATATTATGGGGATGAACAATCTGAGGTGAAGGAATTTACAAATTCGAGGTCGAATTTTTCTCAACCAGGGGAGGATGATGCAGCACAATCTGAAATTTCTGGAAATTCACAAGTCTTAGGTCGCTCACGACCTAAGAGAGAAATTTTAGGTCGTTCACGACCTAACAATAGTGATCTACGACCTAACGGGACTCGTGAAGTAGAGATACGACTTAAGGATGAAGAGCAACGACCTAAAGAAAGGAATTTGGGTCGGCCACGAGTCAACATCGCTCTAGGTCATGTGGAAGAAGTTTGGGAGTTAGGTCGTTGGGAAGTTTTAAGTCGTTGCCGACCTAAAGAACACTGCACACGAGCTAACAGAGACACACTAAGTCGTTTACGACTTAACGAGATAAAAGGCAACGAGTTACAGGAACCAAAGCATATTTTAGGTCGGCCCCGACCTAAGGAGGAGAAACTGCGAGTTAATGAAGCCACTTTAGGTCATCTGCGACCTAAAGAGTCCTGAGTTATGACGTACCGACTTAACCAAGATGAGTCGTAAGTCGTAGGTCGGCATGAAGATGAGTCGGTCGAAGGTGTGGTGTTGTAATTCATTGAGTCGTATATGATGTTGAGTTGTTATGTTCTTAAGTCGGTCTCGTTTAGGTCGCGTGATGGTAATTCTGTGTTGTCCGATAAATCGGCAACGACCTAGTATAGGTGGTGTACTGTGCTGTAATATCTTAAGTCGCGTTTGATTGAGTCGGTCTGTATATATGTTTGTATAGGTCGTGTGTCTGGGTCGTTAGGTCGCTGCCGACCTAAGCTGGATCATGAGTCGGTGCCGACCTAAGTGTCGTCAGTCTATGTGTATTGTAACTCCTATAAATACGCGTGTGTTGTACATTTTGAGAAGGTGGAATATTGGAATAAAATTTCTTGTTGATTGCTTTGTGCTTTCTTCTCTAATTGGTAGTCGAGTGAAATCTCCTATCTCCACCTACGTCATTCGATCGCGCTCGAATTTTCGTTTGTGAAGCCGATTCACGGAATCAAGTGCGCTTGATCAACGTCGAAGAATCGTAGATCTTTGTTTCTCGGTATCGTGCGCGATCAACGAGACGAAGATAGCTAGAATCCGGCATCTTTGGATCAACGGATTTGAGCATTGCAGTATTTTCAAATCACCGATTGCTATAGTTCATCAATTGAAGTTGTTAAGAAATATCCGCTGCGCCAAGTTCTGTGCTATAGATGTTGTTGTACTCTGATGTTGTAATGTATAAACAGATATAGTTCTTTTGTGTAAATATTACTTATTATCTATTATATTTATTCCGCTGTGATGGTAAGATTATGTTGTTGTTTTATTTTCTCTTCTTCTACCTCCTTCTTCTTTAACCCTAGTGGTTCGTTTTTCCGGCATTCGATCGTTCGGCATTTAATACTATCGATGTACTGAAGTCAATTTTCGGACGTAAAAAGAGGGTCGTTACATTATGGTATCAGAGCTGAAGGTTAAGCAAGAACCTTGGCTCTGGTGTGGATTACTCATTAGAAATAGAGTCGGTATGTACTCTAGAATGAGTTTGAATTGTATTAAATTATCGGTTGAGTGTTTATGGATTCTGGTCGATATATGGGATGCTATGTCAACGACAGGAATTTCTAAACTGTTAACAAGATAAACCGACATAGTATTATTTTAAAATAGGGTAAACGAAACAATTTTACGCAAATTATTTTTGTATAAAAAAATAATTTTTCACAAATTATTATAGTTATATAAGGTTGCTAGGATGTTAGGAAGTGATAATATTAAATTATTGTATGGAAATTGAATAAAAATTAAGGTAATAACCAAAGGATAAGGAAATAAAATTCATATACAGATGGGATTTGTAAATGTGAATTACAATTGCGATTTGTAACTTAAAATGAAATAAAAATTCCAAGTTAATGTTTAAATATGCGTTGAAAGGATTTGAGGTTTGGAATTTTAGGAAAGATTCAAAATCCTTTGAGTTTAAAAATGATTTTTCAAAGGTCTTGGAGAAATAATAGTGATATCGTTTCAAAAATATTTTTAAATTGGGTTTGAAATCTGATGGGAAGAATTTAAAAATATTTGGAAGAGTTTTTAAAAATATAAAGCACTAACCTCTTTTTCGGTCGCTGTAAAATAATTTCGGTGATGATTGCAGCATCATCGATATTCATTTTCGAGTTTCCAAGGGAGTAACTATCCAAAAATATTTTGAATTTAGTGTTTGTTTGCAAAAAAATGGATTTGATTTTGGAATGCGAGGAATAATTTGGTTTGGATATGTATGATTTCAAAAATGTTTTTAATGTTTAAGCAGTTGTTTAAAAGACTCTGAAATCTTATTATAAATGTTTATGGAATAATAAATAAGTTTGGAAACTTATAAAAATTTGAAATTTGTTTAGAATAAAATTTAACTTAAGAAGTGTTAAATTAAAATAAGCGTGACAACAAAACGCAGGAGTAGATAAACCAATTAAATGAAGTGAATTAAGAGATTAGTAAATGGAATGTAAATAAGTTGAGAAACTTATAAAAGTTAAAATTTTGAATTTAACTGAAGTGTAAATTGAATCTAGTAAATAAAAGTAAATTTGAGGAAAAGTCCATTAGACTAAATGGAATGGAATAAAATCTATGAAGTTGGAAATAATTTATGAATGAACAAATTTATTTAGTGAAACTAAATAGAAATTGACTAATGTTTAAATTTGAATCATGTCAAAATAAATGAGTAAAATGAACTAATTAATTTAAATAGGTAAGCAAATAAACTAAAATTGAATATTGAGATGATATTAATTTAAATTGTAAGTAAATGGAACTTGAACTGAATGCTCGAATTCAATTTAAATTGGGAAAAGTAAAGTTGAAGAATTGGATCGAGGAGGACTAAACGTAAATAAGGGTTGGAAATAATAATTGTTGGAATTTAAAATAAATTTGATTGGAAACAAATTAGTTAATGGGACTAATTTAAAGAATGGATAATTAAGAATGGATTTGAGATAAGGTGAGTAGAATTCAATATTAAATTTGATTTGCAATAAATTAAGAATTGAAGATAAAATTTTATCCAGGATGAAGTTGAAATTTTAAGTTGAATGTAAACAGATGTAAAAGCTTAAGTGGTAAAGTAAAAATAAATATTAAAGTATATAGAATATTTATATTGAACTTAAGAAGGAATGGTAAAAATTATGAAGTAAAATTTGATTCTGGGAAAATATACAAAGTAAATACTGAATGAAGGT
Organism: Allium cepa; assembly: GCA_030765085.1. NCBI lineage: Eukaryota > Viridiplantae > Streptophyta > Magnoliopsida > Asparagales > Amaryllidaceae > Allium > Allium cepa. The sequence continues at coordinate 965,168,689 of CM060928.1, forward strand.
TAAGTAAAGTGTGAAATGGACAAGTAAATTTAAAATCAAAATAAATGTGAATAAAAAGAAAATTGATTTAGCTAATAATCAACTAGGATAAATACGTAGGATGTACGTATATTATTTTATTCGCATAACAATTTGATCCAAAATTCGAGCACAGAATTTCGAGATAGTTATATCATTCGAGTTGGTATTTTTAACTCGATTTTCAACGACGAACCCTGGATATGGATTTTTGATTGGGTCTGAAATTGTCCATCATAGTTTAGGACTATGCAAGGAGAATGATGGTTTCTGATCAAGAAACCAGATCCGAGTCCGCATTAGGAAGTCGAGTGGATGATACTAGTACGGAAGTGAAATTTTGCGATCGAGTGAGCGATCGAATTCGGGATTGCGTATGGATGATATATGTACATCGTATGGACTTGAATGAAATAGATATCAAAACTTTAGTAAAGAAGCGTATAAAATGATTTCGAATGCTGTGATTTGATATTATTGATAAGTAGTATACAGGTGTTTTAAAAGCAAAAGGAAATTGAGATTTTTGATTTTAGAAGATAAATTGAATTGCTCGACAAAAGATATGTGTTTAAATTTCTATATGAAATTTGATGATTTTCTGGTTTAGCCACTTGGCCTTTTGTTTTCTTTTGAAATCTGGGGGCCCATAGAGGCATTTTGTAGTTGTGCCGAGCCAGCCGTGCAAAGGAGACCAGGCGAAATTTTTCGAAAATTTAGGGAGTTAGAAAATTTTGATAATTTGAAATTTGATTTTTAAAATTATAATTTGAATGGTTGAGTAAGTAGTGTTGTTTGGAAACTATGGATGAGTTTGGAAAGTTAGTAAGGATGTTAGTGTGTTCTTGATAAAAAGATGATTTTGGAAAGTTATTAAAAACCGTTTGGCTTTAGAAAGATAATAAATGGATTATGGATCCTTTTTCTTAACTAGTAATTTCAGGACAAAATTCTTTCAAGGGGGAAGGAATGTGACGACCCAGAACTTTTGGATATTTGAATTGGAATATTTAATTGATTTTAAATATTTGAAAGTTAGTATAACTTGAATTTCAAATATCACTATTTATTTGGCAATTAAATTATTGAATTTAATAATTTGAAATTGGGTAAAATATTGAATCTTCAGTTTTGGACGTGTTAAAAATAAATTGAAGGCTTATAAAATTTATAATAGTGATACTAATGATAATGATGTGTTAAAATTGAACTTGAAAGTTATTTGTTCAGTTTTAAAAATATATCATTTAAATTGACATTTAAAATAGCCTTCCGAGGCACAGTCTTGGCATTCGACGAAACCAGTTCCATTGAATCCTGATATTGTATTATTGTTGGATCGTTCGGCCTTCGACGCTGCGTTCGGATAAGAGAATCATGCGACCCCCAAGGTTGATGACCAAGGATTGAAGCAAAGCGTGGAAGGTGAGTAATCCAAAGCGTATCATGTTCCGTCACGTAATACACTTTGGGGGGCAAGTGTTTCCCAGGGAATTGATCGGACGACTTAGTACTCGGCCTACCAAGGGCGTTCGGCCTGTAGTTGGATTGGCACCATAGCATTGCAACTTAGTACTCGGCCTACCAAGGGCGTTCGGCCTGAAGGTGGATCGGCACCATGTCGGTTCGGCATCATGTTACGCTCAGCATCTAAAGAACATTCGGCCTAAGACATTGCTCGGCCAAAGATGGCGCCTAGCCAGAGACTTCATTCGGCCAAGAGCATCGTTCGGCCAAAGGCCTCGTTCGGTCAAGATGGTGTTCAAACATCAAGCTCCTCGTTCGACCCCAGACCGTTCAGCACCAAACCGTTCGGCATCAAGGGGCGTCCGGTATCCATGAAGGCTCGGCATTGTCATTCGGCCTCCCGAGACGTTCGGCAATCAAGGCTGGTTCGGCAGAACGGCAATCAAGAATGGTTCGGCAATCAAGAACGGTTCGACAATCAAGGATGGTTCGACATTCTCTCCAGCACGCCCGGTCCGAACATTGCACGACCTACTCTTCCCCACAACAGACATGTCGTTCGGCATAAAGAAAATGGGTCGGTACTTGACCGTTCGGCACGCTCGGTTCGGCATACAGGACTTGTCCTATTTGGACCGAGTTATTCAGCTACCTGGCCCACCAGAGAAGTCCAACCCACCTTCGTCTATAAATAGAGGGGCAGAGGCACAATAAAAGAGGAGATTTTAGAGAACACTGGGGAGACTCTGCCATTTTCAAGATTCATTCCAGACTTATTTCTTTTACTTTGCAATTGTATTCTAGTAACTAAAAACGGATCGTATCTGTAATCACCCATCAAGGAAATCAATGGAAATCAACTTCAAAGTGGATGTAGGCAGTTACGCCGAACCACTATAAATTTGGTTTTCTTGTTCTCTGCATATAAATTTACACTCTATTCTCTGTTTTAATTTACTTCGTTCATTAATCTCTTTACAAAATCTTTCTAAGGGTGTTGGTAACCAATTTTGGTGCTAACATTTTGGTGCTTTCATTGAGAGCTGAATTCTCAAGCTATTAGGATCTACTTTGTAGCTACTAGATTGCATAAGTCCCTCGAAGGAGATCCATAATCATTCGTAGGCATTTGTTGATTCAACTCAGAGTTACAACCAATAACTCTACCATGGGAAGACCACGGACAAGATCAGCCTCTCAAAATGCAGATGCCCACGAAACTGCTAGTGTGCAACAACTCTGGCCTAGCAATCAGCAAGCTGCTCAAGGTGCAGGACCCTCCAACTAAAACCGAGCAGAAGTTGTTTCCCGATCGGAATTCAATAACTTGATAAGAGAACTTAAGGAGAGTAGAAAGCAACTTGCTGAGCAAATGCAAGTCAATGCTGACCTCATAACTCAGCTTACTCAGCAGCATCAGAATGCTGGAGGTAGCCCTGTCGCTTACTCTGAAGATGATAGTTCGACTTCAGCTGATGAACCGCCTAAGCGTAGACGCCGCAAGGATGAAAATGCACAAGTAGGCGCCACTGATCGATCTACTAGAAATCAAGCCCGTGGAACGGAAACCCACCTCCCTTCTTCTATACAAACCCCAGACTTGACAGCTATGATCAGGCAGTTGATGAGAGAGAATCAAGGCTTGACTAATGAAGATTGGGGAGTGTCGAAAAGCCATACTCCCTTCATGGACCCCATTCTACAGGCTGAATATCCGAGAAAGTTCAGCATGCCCACCATTCCAGCCTATGAAGGGAAAACTGACCCTAGACAGCATGTAATGAGGTATGGATGGATGATGGATTCAGCAAGAGCCAATGACGCAACCAAGTGCAGGTGCTTCCCGATTACTCTATCCGGAATTGCCACCATGTGGTTTACTCGACTTCCCCCCATGATCAATATCCAGCTTCGACGAATTAGAAATGAAATTCATCGAACAATTCAGGATACACACCACCCGTTTAAAGGACGTGATGTCCTTATCAAGTGTGACCCAAGCTCTAGGAGATTCACTGAAAGCATACTTGCAGAGATTTCATGTTGCTGCTACCGAAGTGAGCAATCCTAATGACCATGCATTTTTGATGGCAGTGATGCGTCGAGTGGATCCCGATTCTGAATTCGAAGATTGGTTTGCAGGAAAGCCCCCAGCCACATTAGAGCGTTTTTATTCGAAAGCTCATCAGTTCATAAGGAGGGAAGAAGCTCAATGGACAAGGAAAGACAAGGCACCAAGGCCCGTTCAGGAATCTGTAAAGAGCAACGTCGCCGTGAAGACAACTGGCAATAACCCTGGAAAGACTCAAGCCAACATCCAGAACAAGCCCGGGCAGTCTAAAGAATCCGGAGGTGGAAATCCCGGGAAGAAGAAGGAAACGGGGAGATGGAAGTCAAGAATCCTAACTTACAACGAATACACTCCACTGAATGCATCTCTTGAGAACATCTACTTATCAACCTGCAACACTTTTCAATACAGAAAACCACGCCCAAAGGAATCAACAGAGTAGCAGAAGCGGACTGGAAAGTATTGCCGCTTTCACGAGTCTTATGGGCACAACACGGAGGAGTGTAGACATCTTCATGACGCTATTGAGAAATTGATTAGGCAGAAGAAGCTACAGGAATTTGTTAAAGGCCCATAGGACGGAAGGCAAGAGACACCGGACCCTGGGCGAGGGCCAGCCCCACACCAACCAGAACCACCTACCCGAACTGTGGGTAGATTGGTCATTAACACGATTGCCGACGGACCTCACCATGCAGATAAGAATTGGTAGGAGATGAAACAATATTCTAATTCTCCGAGACATGCAAATTATGAGTGTTGTTCGAATGTGGAGGATGGAACTCCCGCAAAGCAGCAGCGCACGATGAATGATGACATCGTGTTCAGGAGCAGAGATGTGGATAAGGTAAAGGCCCCTACTATCGACCCAATGGTCATATCCGCGACCATCGGGCCAGCATTCATAAAGAGAATTCTAATTTATTGCGGAAGTACTGTTAACATAATCTTCCAGAAGGCATATGACCAAATGAGACTGGAAACCAAGGATTTGAAACCATCCAAAGCCAGGATCCATGGCTTTAACGACGCGACAACTGATGCCATCGGATATGTGGAATTACCCGTCGAACTGGGGCAAGATGAATGCAGGAGAGTGTGAATCCTACCACTCATAGTGCTGGATGTCGATTCCCCATACATCGTGTTCCTAGGACGTCCAACCCTGGCGGAATTCAGGGCAGCCATGGCCCCATGGTGTTTGACATTAAAATTTCCCATAGACAAAGGAGTAGGAGTAGTGCATGGTGATTAGGCAACCGGTCGTGCTTGCTATGTGGCTGAGCTCAGAGAGGCGCAGCGTATGGAGAAAGGAAAGGTTGTAGACAACTGGGTCCGCATCCAAAATTCTGATGATTGACAACTAGCGCCCGAGCCCTAGCTCGGGCAACAATCTCAGATCCATAGAGACATAGATCGGGGAGATGATGATGGGGAACCTAGGGAAACAAATGCAGCACCGGCCGAACTTATCATTAACATCTCAGCTAGCTGCAACGACCCATCACGAGTTCTTAAAATAGGATCACAGCTAGACCCCGTAGCAGCTGAAAACCTCATTAATTTCCTCCGAGCGAACCTTGATGTTTTAGCTTGGACACATTCTGATACGTGCGGGATTTCTCCTGCAATTGCGAGTCATATGTTGAACATAGACCCGAAACATGTCCCTGTGAAATAAAAAAGGAGAGGCATGGACCCAAAGAGGTCCGTAGCTCTCAAAGAGGAGGTGGACAAACTAAAAACCAACGAGTTCGTCCGCGACGGCCTCTACCCTGAATGGGTATCTAACCCAGTGTTAGTAAAGAAAGCAAATGGAAAATGGAGAACTTGTGTCGATTACTCTGATTTAAACAAAGCATGCCTGAAGGATAGCTTTCCATTACCAAGGATTCACCAACTGGTGGATTCAATAGCTGGATACGAGTAACTATCATTTATGGATGCATACTCTGGTTACAATCAAATTCCGATGCACATCCCGGACCAAGAACACACCAGATTTGTCACGAACATCGGGTTGCATTGCTAGTAGTTATGCCCTTCGGATTAAAAATTGCAGGAGCAACTTATCAACGTCTGGTAAATCTAATGTTCAAAGATCAGATTGGGAAAACAATGGAAGTCTATGTGGATGACATGCTTGTGAAGTCGCGGAAGTCAAACGACCACATCCGAGACTTAGCAGAGATGTTCGATATACTCAGGCACTACGGGATGAAGATCAATCCTCTGAAGTGTTCATTCAGCGTAGCTTCAGGAAAGTTCTTGGGTTTCATTGTGAACGCGCAAGGGATTGAAGCTAACCCGGAGAAGATCCAGGCTATCAGAGATATTCAGGTACCCCGAACCATAAAGCAGGTGCAAAGCCTGAATGGAAAAGTGGCTGCGCTAAGTCAATTCATATCCAGTGCTACAGACAAGTGTATTCCCTTCTTCGACATTATAAAGAAAGGAAAGAGAAACTTCGAATGGACGTCTGACTGTGAGGAAGCATTTCGGGCTCTGGTAAGGCTCTTAGAAAGTCTCCCGGCACTATCGAAACCAGTAGATCATGAGACGTTGTACGTGTACTTGGCTATCTCCCAGCATGCCATCAGCACAGCCTTGGTCCACGAGGAAGACCGAGTTCAAAGGCCAGTTTACTATGTTGGTAAATGCTTGACGGGGGTGGAAAAGAATTATCCAAAGATTGAGAAACTCGCATATTACTTGGTGATTGCGTCATGCAAGCTTCGTCCCTACTTTCAAGCACATTCAATCGGTGTGTACACTGACCAACCCTTGCGACAAGTACTCCAATGACCGAAAACTTCCGGAAGGATGTTTAAATGGAATATTGAGTTGAGTCAGTTCGACATTGCCTACCGGCCGCAAAGGGCCATACAAGGACAAGCACTAGCTGGCTTCATCGCTGAATTCACTCTGCCAGATGAACCGAGCAGTCACAGGGTCATACCTCCCGTTCGATGGAAGATGTACACCGATGGGGCATCTAACGACCATCGCTCGGGGGCAGGCATATTCATCGTAACTCTGGAAGACCGATCAATCTGCTACGCTTTGAAGCTTGAGTTTGCAGCAACAAATAACGAAGCCGAATATGGAGCATTGATTGCTGGCTTAAGACTTGTTATCGAACTGGGAGTGAAATCGATTGAAATCTTCTACGATTCATAGCTGGCAGTATACCAGGTGCGGGGAGACTATCAAGCAAAGGGACAGAGACTGGCCCCTTACCTCGCTCGGGCTCGAGAGTTACTGGCAAGTCTCAAATATTATGACATCTCCCATGTCCCATGCGAACAGACTAGAGAAGCTGATTCGTTAGCAAAATTCGCAAGCACTGGCGACGCACAGCAAATGGGATTGTTCCCTGTTGAGACCCTGCTTGCTCCAAGTATAGACATGATGGAGATAGATTTCGTATTGGAAACCGAACTCGAAAAGGAATCGTGGTTGACCCCAATCAAATAGTACTTGCTACAAAGGGATTTGCTTGAAAAAAGGGGCGAAAGATGCCAAGTCCTAAGCAAGGCTTCGCGTTATGTAGTATAGGACGGAACAATATATCGGAGGGGATTCTCGACCCCCTTAATCTGGTGCATGGCCCATGACGAGATAAAACGGGTACTGAAAGAAGTCCATGAGGGTGAGTGTGGTGATCATACCGGAGGGCAAACATTGGCAAAGAAAATCGTTCGTTATGGATACTTTTGGCCAACCGTGAATCGTGACGCCACAGACTATGTGAGAAAATGTGACAAATGCTACATATACGCGAAAATTCCAAGAGCTCCGCCGAGGAACTCACACAAATGATTAGTCCCTGGCTGTTTGCAATGTGGGGAATTGACCTGATTGGTTCTTTACCCATAGCCAAAGGAGGCGCGAAATATGCAATAGTGACAGTCGATTACTTTATCAAATGGGTGGAGGCAGAGCCTATCGCCACGATCACCACCAAGAAAGTCATTAATTTCGTTGTACGAAATATAATATGCCGTTTAGGCCTCCCACGGACCATAATTACAGACAATGGAACTCAATTCGAAAGCAAGGAGTTCAAAGAATTTTGTCAGAAATATAGCACTGAGAAAAGGTTTGCAGCAGTTGCTCACCCAAAGGCGAATGGACAGGTGGAAGCCGTAAACAAAATAATCAAGTCTGTATTAAAAAAGCGTTTGGAAAAGGCTAGAGGCAAGTGGGTAGATGAACTTTCGACGGCGCTTTGGGCTTATAGAACTACCCACAAGACCACGACTAGTCACACTCCATTCGCATTGGCATATGGCACACTATCACACCGGTGGAACTTGAGGTTCTATCACATCGGGTAACTTATTACGACCCTGCAACAAACCAGGATCTCTTACTGGAACCGTTGGACTTTATTGATGAAAAACGCGAAGAAGCTGATTTGGGAGCAGCCTCATACAGACACTGAGTCGCTAGATATTATAATGGAAAAGTCCAACCAAGAACCTTTGATGTGGGAGATCTCATTTTGAAATGAGTCTTTCCAACTCCATCTCACATGAATCCCGCATGGGAAGGTCCATACATCATCGAACGGAAGCTTGGAGAAGGAACTTTCAAGCTAGCGACCGTCGATGGTGCGACACTCCCCCGAGCATGGAACAGCGAGCACTTACGACGTTATTACACCTAGTATGTTTCCTTCATGCAGTAATTGCATCTATTCCAGTATGTTTTCATTCCTAGTTCTTGGCATGTAATAAAACAATCTAGTGCTTTCATTAATAAAGGCTTGAAGCCATCTTTCTCATGAATGATTAATGTTTCTGCGTATGATAATCCTGTGGCAAGCAATTACAATTATATTATTCTGGCTGGCGTACGAACGCTCAAAATGGTTCAAAATCTCCAAGTCCCCGGAGTGCGGCCTGGAATACTCGAAGTCCCCGGAGTGCGGACTCGAGTATAAACGAATAAAATTCTCCAAGTCCTCGGAGTGCAGACTGGAGCACTCGAAGTCCCCGAAGTGAGGACTCGAGTATAAACGAATAAAAAAATCTCCAAGTCCTCGGAGTGCAGACTGGAGTACTCTAAGTCCCCGGAGTGCGGACTCGAGTATAAACAAATAAAAATCTCCAAGTCCACGGAGTGCGGACTGGAGTACTCGAAGTCCTCGGAGTGCGGACTCGAGTATAAATGAATAAAAATCTCCAAGTCCCCAGAGTGCGGACTGGAGTACTCGAAGTCCCCGGAGTGCGGACTCGAGTATAAACGAATAAAAATCTCCAAGTCCCCGGAGTGCCGACTGGAGTGCTCGAAGTCTCCGTAGTGCGGACTCGAGTATAAACGAATAAAAAAACCCCAAGTCCCCAGAGTGAGGATTGGAGTACTCTAAGTCCCCGGAGCGCGGACTCGAGTATAAACGAATAAAAACCTCCAAGTCCACGGAGTGCGGACTGGAGTACTCGAAGTTCCCAGAGTGCGGACTCGAGTATAAGCGAATAAAAAATCTCCAAGTCCCCGGAGTGCGGACTGAAGTACTCTAAGTTCCCCGGAGTGCGGACTCGAGTATAAACGAATAAAAATCTCCAAGTCACCGGAGTGCGGACTGGAGTACTCGAAGTCCCCGGAGTGTGGACTCGAGTATAAATGAATAAAAATCTCCAAGTCCCCGGGGTGCGGACTGGAGTACTCGAAGTCCCCGTAGTGCGGACTCAAGTATAACCGAATAAAAATCTCCAAGTCCCCGGAGTGCGGATTGTAGTACTCTAAGTCCCCGGAGCGCGGACTCGAGTATAAACGAATAAAAACCTCCAAGTCCACGGAGTGCGGACTGGAGTACTCGAAGTTCCCAGAGTGCGGACTCGAGTATAAGCGAATAAAAAATCTCCAAGTCCTCGGAGTGCGGACTGAAGTACTCTAAGTTCCCCGGAGTGTGGACTCGAGTATAAACGAATAAAAATCTCCAAGTCCCTGAAGTGCGGACTGGAGTACTCGAAGTCCCCGGAGTGCGGACTCGAGTACAAACGAAAAACCTCCAAGTCACCGGAGTGCGGACTGGAGTACTTTAAGTCCCCAGAGCGCGGACTCGAGTATAAACGAATAAAAACCTCCAAGCCCCCGGAGTGCGGACTGAAGTACTAGAAGTCCCCAGAGTGCGAACTCGAGTATAAGCGAATAAAAAATCTCCAAGTCCCCGGAGTGCGAACTGGAGTACTCTAAGTCCCCCGGAGCACGGGCTTGAGTACTAACGACTAAAAATCTCCGAGTCCCCGGAGTGCGGACTGGAGTATTCTGGGTCCCCGGAATGCAAACTCAAGTGTAAATGTTTAAAATTCTCTAAGTCCCCAGAATGTGGACTGGAATGTTCTATGTTCCCATTACACAAGTTGAAAAAAAAATTCTAAATGCTTGAAGCATTGAAGAAAACTGAATAATACGAATCTTTTGAAGAAACAGAAAAGGAAACTAAACTTTATTCAAGAAAAGTTTTCCGCTACAAAACACTCCAAAGTTCGGAGTCGACGGTCTACTTACAAAATCTACGAAAATTATTACATGACTTAGATTAACTCTCGTTGAACGAGGATAGTGGTCACTTCTTATGTTTCTTTGACTTCTTCCCGGATGACTCTTCCCCAGAGCGTTTACCCTTAGAACCTTTCCTTGATGGAGGAGTAATAACTGAAGAAGTAGGGGGAACGTCCAAGGGCTTGGACCTACTAGGAAGGATGACCTTCAATAACTTGTTCAAGGGATCGTCTAGGTCCACCTCACATGGCTCAACCTTGACCTTGGCTGTTTCTTTTTTCTCTTTTTCAAGCCGCTCCTTCATGCTGAATTCAGATGTATGCTAAGAGGCGCCTGTGACTTCTACTTCATAACTTCCAGAGGAGGAATCGGACTAGCCTTCGTCAAGCGCCCCGATCACTTGAGCATCTAGCCCAGGAACCTCACCAGCATGAGCACCCCCACCGGACTTTTCCACCTCCTTGACGACATCGCTCCTCGGAGTGGGATCGGGTCAGAACGACCCGCACAAAATCAGAAAAGATAAGCATTAGAATGCAATAGTACTTCACAAATAATGATGACTTTCAAAATCTCAAGGTGGAAGGTTATCTACCAGGCCCTGGCAAACTCTCTGCCGTCAAAGGAGTTTTGCCCTTCGGGATAGGAGACAAAACATGAACGCCCAGGCCGAGGGCTTTCGGATCATAGACAATGTGCTGTTCAAAGGGATCAAGTGTCGGCCGACCGGTCGGCTGGGAAGGCACGTGAACAGGAGACTCGGCCCCGGATGGAATGGCGACAACTTCTTTCCCTTTCCTCGAGGGAAAGCCTTTGGAGTAAAGGGCCTTGGCCGCCGATAAGTCCGAAGGCTCATTTCCCTTCAGAAATTCCTTTATCAAATCCTCCTCCTCAACCTCCTCGACACTGCGCTCGGCCTTCCTAATCTGAATTAAGGTTTCCCACGCCTCGAATAACGATTCAAGATAGCCATCGCCCAGAAAAGTTAGGTCATGGTGCATGAGCATGCAGGTGTTGAATTCGGCAATGAGTGGGTCGAACTTCCTCCCCGGTTGCCTTAAGACGGGAATTGATGTTCGTCAACGCCATCCTCTTTCCCTCCTCATGGGCCTCACTCCTTAACATCTCAACCATGGAGAGCTCGCCCTCAAGTTGTTCTTTTAAAAGTCGGGTGGCGACGATCTCGTCACAGTATCGCTGTGACTCTTCCTGGACGGCCGTTTTCTCCTCTCTCTCTTTGCAGAGAAGCTCTTCAAGTTCCTTGACCCGAGCGCTGAGTGCATCCCTCTCCTTTTGAACGTAGTCCTTTTCTAAGGCCAAAGCCCCACATCGTTGAACCGCCTCGTCAAGCTCTTTCTTATGAGTTGATTCTAAGCGAGTGACGGCCTCAGTAGTATCCCTAGCACTCTGATGGGCGGCCTCGAGTTCAGATTTACAAGTGGCAATTTCTTCGTCCTGGGCCTTAATGATGTTTTTATCGTAGGTAGCCTCAAGTTTCAAATGGTCTATTTCATGCTGACGCTCCACAGAGACTTCGGAAAATTTCTCAGCTAGGTGGATAAACGCGTCATGTTGAACGTAGACGTCGTTGGTGCAGGCAATGGTGTTCTGCCTAACATCTCTGGATATAAGATGAATCGTCGGAAGGAACTTCAACCCATCGAAGCGGATTTGGGAAATACAGCCTTGAGCTCGCTCAATCTCTCTGATACTGTTGGATCCGATGCAGGAGCAGGAGGAGACGGCTTTACAAGTTCTCCCCTTCTATGAGAATCTCGGGACTGTCGAGTGGAAGAATCAGAGCGTTGATCTCGGGGGATATCAGACTGCGACGCCTTGTAACCAGGCTGATCATTGCTTTGCCCCGAATGAGAAGGGGGGTGTCGGTGATGCTTGGGCGGGTAATATGGTTTCTTCCGAGATGATGAGTCCCGAGAATGACGGTCCCCACCACCACCACCATCACCATCTCGACGTCTCTCGGGACCCGAGTCCCGTCCCGACGGATGAAAAATAGAAGAACCACGGAGACGATCGAATCCGTGCGAGCGTCCCATGTCACCTGCACGAAATTCAAATAACAGCGAATTAGCAAGAGGAGTTTTAAAGAAAAATCTAAGTAAGACTGGAAGTGCAAGTGTTCGTGTGTGTCCTAGTGTTTCCCACCGACGGACCAGTAGCCTTGCTAATAGGGGTTTTCTCTCCCTGACTTTGGGATGGAATGCCCACATCGCCTCTGACGGGCGAATGGAATTTGAATGCCTTCGGATCGCCAAAGTCATAGTTAAGCAGATCATCGGGGATGGAGAGATTCGACAGGCCCTTTAAAGAACTTTCCACTCGCTGTGAAGAAGCCTCTTTCTCTGCCGGATGAGCGTAACTTTGGAAGTTCCGCCAACCTTCTCCTTCCTTATCCTATAGATCAACTTCTTTTTTCCCTTCGAAGGGGAAGATGACGTCTTAATATCGTGCACCTCGACCAGTGGATCCGAAGTGGGACCCACATTCTCATCTTGTTTTTCAGGGGCCTCGCCCTTTTTGATCTCCCCCTCCTCCTGTGCACCGGGGGTGTGACGTGATGATGATCCAGCCAACTTTTTCCCTTTACCAGATTTGGGCTTAGGAGCGGAGATGCCCTCGGGAAGACTCACCTGACGACCTTCGGCTAACAGCCCGAACCTCGACAACGACTCATTCGAGATAAGAGTTTGAATGTCTCGTTCTTTGGTAGGAAGTGCCCTGATAGCTTCAACAGCCTTAGAGTGACCACGGTACTCAGGACGGGGACTGACATCTGCAAAGATAAAACAAGAGTTAGGAAAAGCATAGCATCGATAAAAACATGAGCCATTCAAAGAAGAAGACTTACTTCCTTCAACCCATCTCCTCGCGAAGCCGGGAGGGCAGCGCACGTAGAACCATTCCTGTTTGTACAGGGAAAACTTGCTCCACGCTCCGATTAGGATTTGGCACTTATGATACGGCTCGAGGAACACGAAAGAGGGGCTATCCTTCCGCTTCTTGATCATGTAAATATATTTGATGTCGCTGGGCGTTGGAGGTCTAGAGAAGACGGCCATGAAGAGGAGGTAAGTCCCATATATGAACGCGTGTCCGTTGGGGTGTAGCTGCGGCGGGGCGACGTCGATATGTTGCAACACATCCCGAAGAAACAAATTGAACGGAGGCACGCTGCCCACCCAGCACATAAACTTATTGCAAGCGCTGTATCCGACTAGGGGTAGGTGTGGACGATCACGGCCCGACGGAACCAACAGTCGGCGAAAGGGATTCCATGAATCGAACATATTCGACGGAGCGCGGCTTCGTTAATCTTCGAAGCCTGTGAATCGGATTATCTAGGAGAATCGTTCACTCCAGGGTATCAGGAGCAAAATCATGAGTGGGGGAGGTCGACGGATTAGAAGTGTCTGTGCCCCCCTGTTTGGAAGACGGCCCGGGCCTGTCTGAGATAGTGGCGGAGCTGGATCTTTTAGACATCTTCAATAAATAGCGGATCTGACAAAACACCTGTGTGAACTATACTTGAAAAATGATCGATGTCAGAATTAACAACACGAATAATCCCTCCCACGTGGTGTATGAACTAGTGCAATCAATCGTGTATAAGCATTGAAAATTTAGAAGTCGCAGGGTTGCTGATGAAAAAACTAAGTTTAAAATCATCGCCTTCGAAGACCGTCATCGCTGACCGTCTCCAAAAGCCTCCCTAATGGCGATTATAGTTTCAGGTTCAAGAAACGTTAGAGGAGGCTATCCGGTTACATCGAATTAAGTTCAGGTTTATATCTACTGGGAAGGTTATTAGTCCAAATTAGTTCGATATACAAGTATGCTGGAGTTCCTGTCCTTGTTCAGTTATGAAATTAGGCAAGGCAATTGTTTGGTCGGCTTAAGTTATGTTCGGCCAATAGGATACGATCGACATTCATGTTTTGTTCGGCCAGGTATTGTTCGGCCGTGACATTATTCGGCGTGTTTGGTCCGGCGTGTATGCGTTGTTCGGTTTACGAGTGTTCGGCCTTGATATGGTTCGGCACGTAAGAGTGTTCGGCATTGCGATGGTTCGGCACGTAAGAGTGTTCGGCCTTGCGATGGTTCGGCAGAGTACCATTCGGCCAAAACACATTCGGCCGAAACAACACTCAGCCTCCCCACTGCCTCATGTTTCCTCCGTAACCTTCCAACCCATCATTCGGCCTATGGGTGCCATGCCGAACGATGGTTACGCCAAGCTTCAACACTCGGCACGGCCTTCTATTTTTCCTCTCCCCTACCATTTTTTTTCCAAACCTCATTCGACACGAGGGAACCGTGTCGAACCACAGTACCTCACCCAAACAACCCCTACGAATTATCAACCCTGACCACTTCTCCCTACCTCAAAACGTTTGGCCTTGGAGTCCTCCACCCACGGAGCCCTTCCGACCACAATTCTGATCTATGGACTTGGGCTACTGATCGAGACCCTTTTTAATCAGGAAAAGGAGTCGGATAAAGGGATTTTACCTAGTTCGTGGATCGAGCTTTAGAAAGGATAGGAAGGATTTTAGAATATGATGACAGGGGTGGTTCGAAAGTTCAAGGTTGCAGAAGTGAAAGTAGGAAAAAAGGAGGAAAAAGAAGATGTCGGGTTTTATAAGGGAGGAGGAGAAGCTGAAGAGACTATGACCGGTTTTACCGACCAAGGCGGTATCATTCAGCTATCTCGGTTCGTTCGGCCTGGGCTAACATGGATCGTTCGGCACTCGTCTTCGGCTGGGTTGTTCGGCATACGAAGTCACTCGGTGTAATGTGGATCGTTCGGTTTTCGACACCGCGTTCGGCCAAGAGAATCATGCGACCCCCAAGGATGATGACCAAGGATTGAAGCAAAGCGTGGAAGGTGAGTAATCCAAAGCGTATCACGTTCGGTCATGTAATACACTTTAGGGGGTAAGTGTTTCCCAGGGAATCGACCGGACGACTTAGTACTCGGCCTACCAAGGGCATTCGGCCTGTAGATGGATCGGCACCATAGCATTGTAACTTAGTACTCGACCTACCAAGGGCATTCGGCCTGAAGGTGGATCGGCACCATGTCGGTTCGGCATAATGTTACGCTCGGCATCTAAAGAACGTTCGGCCTAAGACATTGCTCGGCCAAAGATGGCGCTCGGCCAGAGACTTTGTTCGGCCAAGAGCATCGTTCGGCTAGAGGCCTCGTTCGGTCAAGATGGTGTTCAAACATCAAGCTCCTCGTTCGACCCCAGACCGTTCGGCACCAAACCGTTCGGCATCAAGGAGCGTCCGGTATCCATGAAGGCTCGGCATTGTCATTCGACCTCCCGAGACATTCGGCAATAAAGGATGGTTCGGCAGAACAACAATCAAGAATGGTTCGGCAATCAAGAACGGTTCGGCAATCAAGGATGGTTCGGCATTCTCTCCAGCACGCCCGGTCCGAACACTGCACGACCTACTCTTCCCCACAACAGACATGTCGTTCGTTATAAAGATAATGGGTCGGTACTTGACCGTTCGGCACGCTCGGTTCAGCGTACAGGACTTGTCCTATTTAGACTGAGTTATTAAGCTACCTGGTCCACCAGAGAAGTCCAACCCACCTTCGTCTATAAATAAAGGGGTAGGGGCACAGGAAAAGGGGGAGATTTTAGAGAACACTAGGGAGACTGCCATTTTCAAGACTCATTCTAGACTTTTTTCTTTTACTTTGCAATTGTAGTCTAGTAACTAAAAAAGGATTGTATCTGTAATCACCCATCAAGGAAATCAATGAAAATCAACTTCAAAGTGGATGTAGGCAGTTACGCCGAACCACTATAAATTTGGTGTTCTTGTTCTTTGCATTTAAATTTACACTCCATTCTCTGTTTTAATTTACTTTCTTCATTAATCTCTCTACACAATCTTTCTAAGGGTGTTGGTGACCAATTTTGGTGCTAACAGATCACAACTTAAAAAGGTATAGTTGGGATGATTTTGGATTTTTGAACAGGTTTTAAATCCTGTTTTATATGAACAGAGATATATACCTGTATGCACACATAATATACAGGTATGCAAGCATTTTGACAGCACATTTCAAGCATCAATCATATGTAAACCAACTATAACATATTCTAGATTATTGTATAGGTAGTTTGCTCACCTTCTTGAAAGAACGGAGAAGACAGGCTTGCTTTGAATTTGGAACATGATGTATTGAAGCTGAAACTTTGATTTGTTTTGATCTGTGCTTTGATATTGTTGCTCTTGCATTTGTATTAGTTGAATATGATCTGGGAATTGTTGAACTTGAACTAGATTTTTGATCTGGCATTTGAAACTGGTTTTGTTGCTTATTTCGGGTTGCCAGGTATTATATGTTTGCCCATGTTTGATATGTTTTTTCTTCTTCTGGTTTTGATTTTCAGTTTAGAGAAGATGAAAGTGAGAAGTTTGAAAATAGCCTGGTTTACCAAATCTTATTTGTATTTCAATTTCAAGAGAAAAATTGATTTTGCCATTTGTCTTTATCAAGTTATATTAACTTAACACTTGTAATGCAAATTATAATTAAGAAACACATGTTGATACATATAATCTCAACCTTATATTTGTAAAAATAAAAGTAATTGAGTTTAAACCCTCACTCTAAATAAATTTAAAATTTATGTTTTAGAACCTTAAGTTAACAAATTTATGGATCATGTTTTATATTTTTGTTAATTAAGTATTATGAGATAAATATACAAATTATATTTATTTTAAAAGAAAGAAATAACCCTTTTATAAAATCTATGTTTATATTTTCAAATTTATACTTATTATGCTTTTAAATGTTACATACTTTTATAACTATTTATATAACCTTTAGGAAAATGATTTTCAGATAAATTATACATTAATAAGCAATCACATTTATCTTATATATATAAGAATTTAAATTAAAATAGCCTTTTGAAAATTATTACATAAATTTCAAATCATAACTTCCAAATATGTATATATATTATAATTAGAAAACAAATACTTATTTACTTTAAAATATAGTTTTAAATCCAATTTATTTTCAATATTTATTTTTCTTTTTTTTGGATTCCAAATCAAAATTCTTTTTAAAATACATATTTTTATTTATTCTGAAAATTATCATATTAATTCACCAAAATTTTCACAATTTATCCCAAAAATTATGTTAATTATCAAATTTAAATCTAGCTTAAAACCATGATCGTTACAAATTCCCCTCCTCAAGAAAATTTCATCCTCGAAATTTGCTAGACAGGGAGACAATAAAAAAATAGATAAAGAAATATTTTACGAGATCAAACTGAATATTTATTCTTCATTTGGCTTACCAAATCAGAATATCATCAATAATTATAAGAAGGAACTCATACAATATTTCAGAAAGTACTCGGGTCATCCGGTCTATGAAATGTGTAGGGCCATTAGTTAGTTCAAAGGGCAACTAACCATTCGTAGAATATATCGGGACCCCAAAGAACAGACAAACGGATAAAATTCAATTCAGCTTCACATTTAATTAACCAATTTATTTCAAATTTATTAAAGTTAAGAATGAAAAGATTGATAAGAAACTGATTGATAGGAACTTATCTACACGATTCGCATGGCCACCACCATACCAAAGCTTCTTCTTGTAGCTGCCACGAAGCCTTCAAAGAATTGATATCGGATGACGATTAAAGAGATTGAGGGAAAAGATTGTTTCCTTGTTGTTGCAGGGTATTGACCATTTATAGTGGTACTTTCCTGTCCCCTATCTCATCCTCTTCTTGCACTCATACTTACTATCGGTGGATAATAAGAGAATTTACTGAGGCATACAGACAAATATCTTAGGGATATACTCATTCTAGGGTATTTGTAACCCCATCTCTAATGAGTCACCTAATGTGTTATATTCCTGAGCTAAAGTTCTTACTCAACCTTTAGCTCTGATACCAAATGAAACGACCCTGACTCGACCTTCAAAAATCGGCACCAAATACATCACCCGTATTCGAATGCCACAGATTCAAACGTCGAATCTGGTTTGTTTGAACTCATAATACATTAAGTAAACAACACAGCAGAAACAGAATAAATAATTTTATTGATATACAATATTTGATACAACACATTGATACAAATGACTATCAATATCAGAGATACAAGATAACATCGAAAGAATAATAATGACAGCAGAAGAGATAACATCAGCAGTGGAAAGATAACTTCAATGCCAAAGCTTCAAACCTCAAGCCAGAAGCTCGAACCACAAACGATCATGTTGAACTTAAGCAAGTCGAGTCCGAAATGTTGAAGAGAAGCACAATGCGATATCCAAAATCCAAAATCTTCAAAGACCAAAGACTTCAAGATTTCCAAACAGAAAGCTGAAGGCCACCAAATCTACATCTACTAGCTGATTATCTGAATATATGACTCTAGGCTGCCCGTGTGGAAAATTGTGGGCACCTAGAGTTTAGAAAGGGAATAATAAATTCCAGGTTAGTCATGGGACTGGTGTGAGCAAACGAAAACAGTTTTATTTGAATAAAAACAAACAAAAAGAATTTAAAAGAAATTCGCTATGCTTTTTGGAAAATGAAACTACCATAAGACCTTCCGCCGCACACACAATGAAAACGAGTTTTCTCCTTATGATAGTCAAACATGCTTGATACGCAAAATCCTTTAGATATTATTATTTGTGCATAGTGCAGAAAATATTTGCAAGTATAATATTAATCTTAGCCATTATATGTACCATTATAGTATGCCTACTATAGCTACCATGTTAAATGGCAGGTTCCACAACTAAAACCGTACATGGCGCATATTGGTGATTAAATTTCCAACAATGGTCAGGCTAAGGAACTTCCTATTCCACATGGGTACGCCTCTGGAGGGACGTCCCGAGAACCTAACCGGAACTCTGCCAACACAAGGCCGGGTTACCTTTGTAACTAGGTAAATACTGACATGAGTATGCCATCCCCCAGTAGTTACCGACCTTTATCCGAGGATCCTCAACCACAAAGCAGTAACCACAAAGCAATAGATTTGCAGCAACCACATAAGTTAAGTATCTAGGCTCCATACCATGATACCACTTTTTATCCAGAAAAAAATGGACATGCCCTAAGGGGTGCAACCCCCGATAACCTTGCTGCATCCTTCCTGTTATGACCATTTTTGGGCTGTGAGGTCCTGATGAGGTCTCGTCCCACAAAGCTACGCTTTTCACAAAAGCCATGGTTCAATCAACAAATGATCAAGAGCACTTAGTATGCCACATTGCCAAATTGGGAATGTATCACTAGTAACCATCAACAACATAACCTTTGAGCTCGTACGTCTCAGAGAAGGGTGTTAAGTTAAGAGAATAAATTCTCCACCGCCAAACAGAAATGTATCTGATAGAAACCAGCTTTACATCTCAAAGTGTAACGTCAGGCGTACATCCATACAAGTTTGTTCTGGGTTCGAACAGAATTGAAGATACTTCAAAAGAAGCCCTTGCAAATCCGGATAATGCCAAATCACATCCGGACTGCGCATTACTAAGGGTGATCAAATCTCTATACCAGGGCCATTGCGTGCAAAGACATTCCACGGGTAATCCTTTCGCTTTCGAAAATACCTGGTCTTCACCACCGGTCTTCAAATGCTATCCATTTCGACGTATCACTATTCGAAATGGGTTATATGACATAAAGTCCTCTTCCGGCTAAACCGAATAATGACCGCTTAATTTTAAAAATCATATGGATATAATGGGATCTTAGTTAAGTCACAACTTAAAGCCCAAAATCTTTCATTTGGATGATTTAAACAAATTCCCACTTTTAATCTTTAAAATGAAAGATTCATTCTTGAAGATACTCCTCAATTTTAAAACAAGATTCACCAAATCTTTCACAAATCACCAAATCTTTCACAAAGATTCATTCACAGCTTTCAAAATAATTTCAATTCACAACTTGAAATTTTTTCAACAAAAACTGGAAATCCTTTCTTTATTTGAAAGCTATTATCATTTGAAAACAAATGCTTTTCATTTCGGAAAAAATCTGATCAAATATACACAAGTTATAGCCTTTAAGTATAAACCAGAAAATCAACGACTGTCGTATCATCGGCAAGTTCTAATTTGAATTAAATTCAAATCTCCAAAACAATTATTTTAAAATAGTTTTAAATCCATATATATAATATAACTTATATAACCCTTTCAAACCATAAGTTCCAAAGTAATTTCAAAACTTTAAAAAGATATAATATATTCAAACTAAGTCTCAATTTCAAACTTCCTTTCCAAAAGCTTTCAAATTGAACTCAATTTCACTTCTAAACCATTTGGATTCAAAATTCAACTTTTAAACAAAATAATATTTAAATTCAAAATATCTGTGACTTAACCAATTCCTCGTGAAATCCATATTCGTGTGTGTATCATCACAATTCAAACACAACAATATTGATAAGCCGTATAATCCTATAACGCTTATCTTATTCACAGATTCACAGATAAATATGTAAATTTAACATTAATAAATAATTCACGGTTCACAACTCAATCATATCACAGAACATCATATATCGGGTATTTCAAACAATTCAAAGCATACAATTCAATCCAAACATCCATAAGTAAGATCAATAAGTCATATGATTAATTTAAATCAGACTAATTACTTATGTATAAATTACTAATCCTGGTTAATTAACATTAATTAATTACAAACCATTTTAATTAATTGCCCTTTAATCATTAATTATTTAACCTTTAATAAATTAACTAATCTTTGATTATTAATTAATCAACCTTAATTAATAAATCAGTTACCCTTTAATCATTAAATAATTAACCTTTAATTATTTAATTATCCTATGATTAATTAATTTAATTATTCCTTAATTAATTACCATTTAATTAATTATCCTTAATTACTTTCATTAAATAATCAACCCTATAATCATTTTCGTTAAGTAATTAATTACATTAAGTAATCATTCATTAATTACTTACATTAATTAAACCAACCTTAAATTAATTACGTTAAGTAATTATCATTGATAAATCAATAATGATCTTTATCTTAACTGATCACTTAATTACAACTTTTAAATCGCACAAAAGAAAAAAAATTATCTTTAACAAATAATTTAATTTAAAACCTTTAAATTAATAAACAATCAAAACATTATTTAAGATAAACTATCTATCTTTTAAAATCTTATTTAAATAATCCTTGAAAATTAAATTAACATATGAATTAACATAAAATTCTTAAGTTAATTAAAACCGTAATATTTTACCTACTTAAATATAACATTTAAATTTAGTTCAAATAAACTTAAGAACTCATGTTTAAAAACAAAGAATCAAAACTCTTTAACTTAATTTTAAAAAAAATATTTATTTAAAACTTTAACAAATTTCAAAACTAGTATAAACGTTTATTATTAATTAAGAAAATATTTAAAACTTAATAAATTTTAAATTGGATAAACTTGTTTTAATTTAAAAATCAAAACCGTTGTATTATGGACCCTGAGACCACTTCGGGCATCAATCCAAGCCCCGAGCAATTTTTCCCGAGCAATCCCCAAGCAATTCTTTTTTTTTCTTTAAAATTTTTTAGAACCTAGTTAAAAAAAATGACCCAAGCCCAAGTAAATTTTTCCCGAGCAACTACTCAAGTCCACCCCTTCATTTCTTCGAGTACGATCCTGAGACAAACCTCATCTTCCTGGGCTAAAACAACAGACCATTTGTCGAGCCTGTGCACGTGCACAGGTGATCGTCAGAGCTCCGTCCATTGCCGAGACCCTCGACATGTCGCTAGCAATCTCCTAGACCATCTGACCATCCAGAATTCTCAACAACTACCTGAATCGAAATCGAACCAGGCTAACACCTACAGGAATAAAACTGTTCGCCTGAAAACAACCCGACCTGCCACCACAAACCACCAGGCCACTCACCACTCCGACCCAAGCTCCGCCACAACCCTACGCATCGACTCCCTCCTGGTTCGGTCCAATTTGGTCTACCATCGGCGATGAAATCGACTCGCTAACAACCTCGACCAAATAACTACTAAAACCCTAAACCATCATCATCTCACAACCATGACGATTAGTAAATTCATTCATCATTTTTCCTGAAATCGCCTACTTACATTCGTGCTCCAGCCTCAACCCCGAAGTCCCCAATCTATTTGATCGTCGGAATTTGAGGCAAATACAATTTCTGTTCAACTGTCAATATAACTCGATTTATCAATTTAATTTTTTTGGAATGATGATTAAAAACCATGATTTTGAAATATGAATCCACTCCTATAATCAAACTTAAAAATCAAAACATTAGATACTGGGCTTATTTTAAATCATCATATATATATATATATATATATCATTTTTGAAATAATTGCTTAATTTAAATACTTGAATTTATTTTTAAAAATGATGTTACACATATACAACTATTTTTCATTCAAAGATCACAACTTAAAATGGTTTAGATGGGATGATTTTGGATTTTTGAACAGGTTTTAAATCGTATGTTGTGTGAACAGAGATATATACCTGTATGCACATAGAATATATAGGCATGCAAGCATTTTCACAGCCCATTTCAAGCATCAATCGTATATAAACCAACTATAACATATTCCAGATTTTTTTATAGGTAGTTTGCTCACCTTTTTGAAAGAACAGAGAAGACAGGCTTGCTTTGAATCTGAAACCTGATGTATTAAAGCTGAAACTTTGATTTGTTTTGATCTGTTGCTTTGATATTATTGCTCTTGCATTTGTTTTAGTTGAATCTGATATGTAACTAGATTTTTGATATGGCATTTGAGACTGGTCTTGTTGCTTGTTTTGGGTTTCCAGGTTTTGTATGTTTGCCCAGGTTTGATTTGTTTTTTTCTTTTCTGGTTTTGATTTTCAGTTTAGAGAAGATGAAACTGAGAGTTTTGAAAATAGCCTGGTTTACCAAATCTTATTTGTATTTCAATTCCAAGAGGAAATTTGATTTTTCCATTTGTCTATATCAAGTTATATAAATTTAACACTTGTAAATGCAAACTATAATTAAGCAACACATGTTGATACATATAATCTCAACCTTACATTTGTTAAAATGAAAGTAATTATGTTTAAACTCTCACTCTAAATAAATTAAAAATTTACGTTTTTGACCCTTTGGTTAATAAATTTATGAATCATGTTTTATAGTTTTGTTAATTAAATATTATGAGATAAATATACAAATTATATTTATTTTAAAAGAAAGAAATAATCCTTTTATAAAATCTATGTTTATATTTTCAAATTTATACTTATTATGTTTTTAAGTGTTATATAATTTTATAACTATTTATATTACCTTTAGGAAAATGATTTTAAGACAAATTATACATTAATAAGTAATCACATTTATCTTACATATATACGAATTTAAATTAAAATAGCCTTTTGAAAATTATTGTATAAATCTCAAATTATAACTTCCAAATATGTATATATATTATAATTAGAAAACAAATTCTTATTAACTTTAAAATATAGTTTTAAATCCAATTTATTTTCAATATTTTTTTTCCTTTTTTGAATTCCAAATGAAAATTCTTTTTAAAATACATATTTTTATTTATTCTGAAAACTTTAATATTAATTCACCAAAAATTTCACAATTTATCCCAAAAATTATATTAATTATCAAATTTAAATCTGGCTAAAAATCGGGATCGTTACATAAATTGTTTCAATTAACTTATTTAATTATTTAGTTGCTAAAAATATTTTATTAAAAGAAAATTAGTTTAAATTTAAATTATTAGTTTAAAATAAAATCATTGATTAATTAAATTTGTCAAATGAGAATTTAGATGTTCAATTTATTTGAATACTAATAAATATCACGCAATGTTTGTTACAAGGTCAAAACCGTGAAATCAAGTAGGGACCGAGGTGGACTGCAAACAAAACAAAGGTGAGTTAATCTCACTCATTTGGAATACCCTTTATATTTAAATAGTTAAATTTAAATTATTGTTTGAATGATTGAATTGTCTGGATGTGGTATATTATATATATATATATATATATATATATATATATTGGAGTGATTGATTTCCCGCATTATATAGCGGATGAGACTCTATGCGCCCCGCATAATAGCGGATGACTCTTTATAACACGATATCCCGCCTTGAAGTGGGATTGGTATTTTAAATTGTTGTGCTAACATATGTGGATGTAGGGAAACAGGTTGGAGGGATCCAACTGGATTCCTCAAAATGTTGAATTTATTTTATATTCAGCGATGTGGTTTATGGGAAATTATTATTTAAGTTGTTTAAAATTTTGTGGGTTAATCGTATAGGATACTTTCTATATAATTATTATTTAAGTTGTTTAAAATTTTGTGGGTTAATCCTATAAGAAAGTATCCTATATTCAGTGATGTGGTTTATGGGAAATTATTATTTAGGTTGTTTAAAATTTTAATGGTAAATATTTATTAAATTAGTTATAGTAGTAATTATTTTAAAAAGGTTAATTGGTATTATGATTTAAAGAGATAATTATTAATATTTATATTACATAAAGTAGTTTTAATTTAAAGTTAGTTTAGCTAAAGTTTTATTTGAAAAAATTGTATATAATTTCATAACTTTTATTTTAAATTTGTTTTAAGTTTTATATGAGAAATTATTATAAGATTTCATAACTAGTATTTTAAATAAAATGTTTTGAGTAGTTTTTATTTTAAATGTTTAAAGTATATATATACTTTTGGATAAATGATTATAATTATTTTAAAATCTAAAGTATTATACTTGGTGATTTTCAGTGGAAATAAACAATATTTGAAAATTTATTCCTCGAGAGAAAAGTGATTTGAAAACTATGTTAAAAAAGGGTTGAAGTGTAGAAAAATTTATATTTTGTGAAGATATTTTGAAATAAATAATTTGGGAAAAATATTTAAATCTGATGGTTGTTTGTGGACGTTATTTGATAGTTAAATAACCGACTATCAATATTGGCCAATGTGCTGAACGTTTTGAAGAACTCGGGATCGGGATAAATTTCTCAAAAACCACTTCGATCCGGTTTGAACATTTTCGTGAGAAAAACAAGAGCTTGGAGTCGAAGATGGAGCGGTGAAGTGCAAGGCATAATTGCTACTAATCCTGAGGCCGGGAATGGCTAAAACAGGGGAGGTGCACAGAAGGCTAAGTGGCAAGCAACCAATGAGGGTACGGACATCCCTGTCTAGAGGTCCCTTTTATTCGGCTGTGTAGGCGGCTGTTGATACCAACCGCGGGGTGATCTTATTTGGACTATCCAGTAAGGGGTAGCTCCCATCTTGTGTGTAGGGGATCAGGGTGGATCCTCGGTACGGTGATCCAGACCACGTATTATGACAGACGGTACCCCAGCGCCCTGCCATTGTATGGAATCCAATCTCTAATAAGCACATGTACGGTTTTGATTGTGCCCAAATATTGCTGAAATGTGAGATGCAAGCATTTCAGCTAGATTCTATTTTACTTTCTATAGACACTATTAAAATATCAGAGGATTTGATAAAAATGTTTTAGTTATCGTAAGGTAAAAACCCGGCATGTTAATTTGTGGCGTGGTCTTACGAGATACCTTTGATTTCAAAGGATTTTAAAAACATTAATAATCCAATTAAGTGTGTTTCCTCATTCTGGTTTTTGAGACTGACTCGGGTGTTATTTAACTATAATGCTCGGGTCAAACCAAGTATTATAGAATACAGGAGAGGATGCTATGGAGCTCAGGAGACGAGCTGGATGGCGAGACGTATCACACGCATTTGATGTATATTCCGCTGTGTCTATTTAACTGCATGGTCAGTTTTGTGAAGACAGGTCAATATAACTGTCCAGTTGTGTGCTATAGATGTTGTTGTACTATGATGTTGTAATGTATAAACTGATATAGTTCTTTTGTGTAAAGATCAGTTATTATCTATTATATTTATTTCCTGCGATGGTAAGATTCTGTTGTTGTTTTATTTTATTTTCTTCTACCTCCTTCTTCTTTAACCCTAGTGGTCCGTTTTTTCGGCATTCGATCGTTCGATATTTAATACCGTGGACGTATTGATTTCAATTTTCGGGCGTCGAAAATCAGTTCGTTACAATCTCAAAATAATATATCCCAACAACGGGAAAATATATATAATATTGCTATAAAACCGTAATTCGAGAACGTACCCATTTGTCGGGCAAACAACACTTAATTATGAAACCAAAAGCAGTAACAATTGCTTCTATAACATGTATTTCACATCGAAAAGAGTTAATAATTATATAAAACGAGATATTTAAAGTTGTTTCAACCACTAACAACCAAATCAATATAAACAACAATCACTTGCTACAACAACATACAATCATCGTATGAAATCAATACAAATCAATTATCCATCCATATCAACCAAAACAAATAGTTTGTTCAGGCTAAGACACTTTTAATCACTTAGAATGACGAATAACTACTAAATATACAATATACTCAACAGCATTAGACAAAACTCAATAGATTATTCATACATCCAAACAATTAGAAGTATCATTTTCCAAAAAATCTATAAACCAAACAAACAATAGATTCTAACATTATTTTAGTTTATTCTTATTAATTTATTTTCACAAGATTTATTGTTCATTTTTTTCATTCATTCAATGATTACTTCCTTTAATCTTACATTTATTTCTTACAAGATTTTATTTCCATTCATTCATTCCATGTTTATTCATTTATTACTTACGAAAATCGATTTTCATTTATTCATATCATATCAATTTTTCTTGCATTATATTCATTCATTACTTAATTTCATTTATTTACATTTATTTATTTATAGTATTCATGTTTAATTCAATTACTTAACATGTCAATTCACTAACTTAATTTAATAATTATTTGCTTACCATAATTACTTTCTATTACATTTTTTATAGTAACATTTCAATTATAACTTAAGTTTATAACAACTATAACATCAAATTCTTATTTATAAAGTAATTCATTGAACACTTCCATTATTTTCTTATTAGACATTTCAACATTTAAATCCTTTGGTAAGTTATATATATGTTTTCAAGAATGCAATTGAAAGTTACAAAAGTATGACTTGCTTATTTTAATTAGCAAAATATTCAATAATCATATCTTTCAGATTTCTTTCTTTTGATTTACAGGTTACAAGTTTTCAATTCTTGTATATTTCATTCATAACTTAGCATTTAATTTCTTATTTTAATTTAGAAGTTTCAATTATTAAATAGTTATATTCCATTCCAATAATTAATTGAAACAATTCATAAACAGAAATTTAAGAACTAAATATCGGGTTCCATTTCAAAGCATTTTAAAAATAATAGATAAACTATATACTTACAACTTATAAATCCAATTATATTTAAAAAAAATTAAAATTTATATTCGTTTATTAAAATAAATCTACATTAAAACTACTACAGTGGCCTTACCACTTAGAAACTCGAAAATGTATGTCGATGATGTGTGCACCCATCACCAAAATTATTTTTCAGCGACATAGATAGGAGTACATAACTTATTTCTTTCCAAAATTCTTTAAAACAATTCTTTCAAACTATATTGAAATATTCATATCAGAAAATAGTTCTAAATAATATTATTATTATATTCCAAAATTATTCCAAAGAAATTTTCAAAAATCCCGAAAATTAAGTTCTAAAATTTCCAATTTATTCTCATTTTATTTGTAAATTTTTATTTTACAACCAATACTTATAAATTTCACTACCTAACAAACATATATATTACAACCAAATATATCCTTTAAAAATTTATCATTTTGTATATAAAAATATACAATAGGCAAAATTATTTCATTTACCTATATTTCAAAAAAAAAATTGTGTCGATCTATCCTATTAAGTGTTTAGAAATCCCTATTGATGTCATAGCGTCCTATGCACCAACCAGAATTTATAAATACAAAATGAAACAAATTAACACAATATTAAAACCTTTTATAATACTAACAAATATGCTCTCTCATATATATACACGGTGACTCATCATAGGGTATACTACCCTATTAATAAAGAGTCAGACCCCACAAAGCTAAGGTTTTTGCTAAACCAAAGCTCTGATATCAACTGCAACATCCCGCCTTTTGTACGTTTTAAGCATACACACGTGCCAATTCAAACCATACAGAAGGGCGGATTGTTATTGGGGTGAATAAGAAAAGGCAGAAAAAGAAAAGAAAAAACAAACAGAATCTTGCAGTGGAATGACAAATTATAATAATCAAGTAAACAGTTCATGAAGGTGTTTACAAAACATTTGATTTTACTTATACAACACAGATTAGAGTTACACATACTAGCGAATAATAAATTAAGAAGCGGAATACATGATGCAGTGAATTAATTATAGTAAGTAATAATGGTACAAATCTTTGTCTTCGTCCTCCAGAAATAAGGTCTTCAAATCCTGAAATGATCAGGTTGACCCCAGCGAATTGAAAAGACAAAACACTCGAGTCAGAACTAAAAAATCTTATGTAAGTCAAATCAACGGAAAATAATGTGAGTGGAATGGTGTCAGAGATGTTTACGGGATTTGACATCTCCTGTCCAGTGTCTAACGTGAGGGCAGTAACTTAAGAGATGTTTGGGATTCACATCTCCTAAGGATCTATTAAACTATCAACTATGTAGTACAATACACTATTATAATATGTCTACAGTAAAGTAAAAGTATTAAAATAGCATTAGGGCATTACCCATATCCCCCTTAACACATTCTTATATATTCCCATAGCATATACAGTACTGTAACTCCCCCCGTAAACTGGAGGGCTATCAGAGGGCACTCCATAGGTATGGTACAAAACAAACTCGTAGAAGGCGCGCTAGGGCATGTAAATATGACACATGAGGAAATGCTAGGGTAGATATACCGTTTGTGAATCTGGACTGGTGGTAACGCATATCAGCTACTAACGCCCATCTCGGAACACACTCCCAAATCAAAATCGAACGGTGGCCACCAAAACAATCGCAAATCAGAATATGATATCGAAGAAGTATGCCCGATTGAAGGAATGACCTCACTTGTCCCGGATGGCTCCTGATTTTAGTCACATCTAAGCTGACTTACGGGAGTCAGGGTCACAACATACCACATACAGAAATCGTTCACCAAACCATCCTACTTCATTTTTGAATCTCCATCATGTACACAGTTGTTAAAGTGGTTTTCAGTTTTGGCAGAGAGTATGACAATATCCGATCTCGGTCTCTTTAACAACCAAACGCTTATTTCACACCGTGATCGTCTGATTTCAAATAGTCCATACTATATATTAAAATATCATATTCATTTCAAAACCATATAAATCGATACAATTATACACTTTAAATAATATTCATTTTAGAATCGTAACACTCTTCAAAGATTGTAACACTTGCGAAATCATAACATTTTTGAAATCGTAACACTTTGAAATCATAGCACTTCCAATCATAATAGTTCCACCTAATAGTTTAGATGTTGAAAATAGTGTATATATTAAAATAGTTATAAATTAAAATAGTTTATATATTAAAAATACTTTATATAATAAAAATAGTTTACAGTTATACAAAAAACTTAAAAACAAAGGTATCTTGTAAAGACCTCGCCGCACATAAACACGGATGAATTTTACCTTACTATAACAAAAACATTTCATATGAAATCCTTTGATATTATAATAGTACCTAATGTACAAGTACTTATTAATCATAGTCGAAATTGCTACATTAATTAAATTCCAGCATACTAGGTTCTACAACCAAAATCAAAGGCTCGTATTAGAGAATGGATTCCAACTATGAAAGGGTAAGGGTCTGCCCACTGAATCCATACATCTCTATATAAAATGTACGGAAGGCTACAACACCTCTGCTACTCAGGATTGGTGCTACCTCCTTCTCCAATGGCATCGAATATGATCACCCCTTAATTGCAATCAACAACCACATAAGGTAACACCGAAGTATAAATGAATATCACTCTAAACTTGGGACGATGACACCCTACTTGGGTACGATCCACTCAGCCCTGCCGCATGTCCTTGCTTTATTCATTTTTCGGGTGTGAGGCTCGAATAGGCCACGCTCTTACCATTTATATAGCACCTCCCACTTTGAATGCTAGCACTACTCTCCAGGCAATAATGCAATATCAGCATTCATCCATACAAATTCATTTTGGAACTGAACGATATAATTTAGAGCTCCATCTCCAATTTTATCATCTTCAAGAAGACTTCACTTCGAACGCTTAAGGTGGATCGAAGTGGTTTCAAGTAACATATCCGATCCCAGTCTCTTCGAAATAACTTTCGATAATTCCTGGCAAACTCAACCCCGGTTCTTTAGGAAATAAACAGTCAAAGATAAGATCGAAGATCACCTCCCAACTGTTAGTGGATGGATTTCTATATCATTGTCTTAGGAGAACGAAACAAGATTAATACACACAATACAGCATCATCAGAGATGATTGTACCATATAACTCACGTGTGTCCCCCTATATATTTCCAAAGTTATGTTTGAGTCCAAATTCAATGATCGGTTATTTAACTATTGAATAACAAACATTCTATTAGTGTTCAATTCCATAGGTAAAAACCAACATTTGGTTAAGCACCAAGCAACACTATGCCACTATTAATTAATATTTTACTAATTAAATTTACTCTGTAATACTTGAATCAAAAATTCTTTTTACAAAGATTGATATAAATCCAATTCCTATACCTCCATACTTGGGAAACGTATCTATATGCTTAGCTCGATGGTATATATGTATTTGCCAACAATTTGGAAGATTACCCTTTTATTCAGTTTAAAAACCATTTATAAACCTTATTATAATCCACAAAACCATTTATAAACTGCTTTTATAAATTTATAAACCTCTTTATAATTTTCCTTTATACATATTTAAATCCATTTATAAAACTATCTTACCCTTTTAACCAATCTTACTTTATGCTTTTTAAAACATGTTATAATATTCCTCTTATAAAAACCTCATCTGTTTATAAAGCAACATTTATAAATCCTAGAAATAATTATAAACAAATTCTACTCTTTTCCTTTAAACTCTAACATATACTGATAACGTTATAAATAAATATATAAATAAGTACTAACTTTGAAAACATTTCAAAATAATAATTAATAAATTACAAACATCCTAATTAAAACAATAACAATTTGTCTTAACTTTTTTATAAATACCGATAATTAGTTTCCAAAATTTTACTGATAAATAATTATAGTTTATTTTCAACCATATTGATATTCTTAATAACTAACCTTCCAAAATATTTAAAATATTGATAATTTTTAAACAATATTAATATTAATAAACAACCTTTAAATATAAATATATTCCCTTAATAAAAATCCATACTTAATTCACATAATCGTTTCCATATTTATAAACCATGTTTATAAATCTCTTTCATTTTATAAAACTTCCTTTCGTAAAAATTCTTTTATTTATGTACCTATTTATACCTTTATTCTTTTATAAATCCTGCTTATTTATAAAACACCCTCCAATACATAATTTCAACCGTTATAACCTTGCTTCAATAGGTATAAATTTCTTTTACAAATTTCCTTCAGTTTATAAAATATCGTTTAACAATTCAAATTTGTCCTCATCTAATAATAAATTCACCGTTCGGTTTATTTCTCCAGTATATTAAATGACAATAGTTTCATTTTAATTTATAAACCTTTTACAAATCTATCACTTTATAACAAATCACAATTTTATTTGAAAAATATCACTTTTATAAATTTAGCAAATTTATAAATTCACCTTTATAAATTAACTACGCTATACATACCTATGTATAATGATCGATGATATAAAAATAATTCTATTTTCATTTTAAGATCATAACCCTTTAGTATAAAAGACTGACTTTTCTAGATTTTAAAATCTTACTCTCATTTTTAAAACTCTATCTAGTGTTTTATAATTACTAAGTTACCATATCCACAAAATCATAATTTTATTTTAAAATGATTATCTAAAATATGAATAATTTCAAATCACTTGAAAATTCTTTTTAAATCAATCACCATTTTATAGTATTTTTAAAATACCAAAATTTGAGGCATAGAGCTACCAATGCACTACTTAAACAGAGATCGTGTCTGTGTCATCATTATAACATCCAACATATCATATATCAATTCTATATAAAAATAAATCAACAGTGTGAGGAATCCCGTTGGGTCCCTACAGCCCACTACCTGCATCACATACAATATATATAATCATAAAAATCAACCGCTTCAAGGTGGGATTCGTACACAAAAGGTCATCCGCTCTTACATGAGAACGTAATATAGTCTCATCCGCTCAAATAGGCGGGAATTTATCCAGCTAACAATATAATTTAGCATATTATTATTAATAAAGATCAGAAATAAATATTCTAACAACCAACAAAAAATATTTATTGACTATATAAATTTTCTAATTAGGCAAAAAGGTGATATTAACTCACTTTGATTTTAATTATAGTCCAAACGTTCCATTATGAATTAAAATTGAAAGGATGTCCAATTTTAATCCAAAATTCCAACTAGCTCTGAATTCGTCCAATCCAACTCCATAGCCTAGTCTTCGTCGATACGATCGCAATGCGACTCGTCTTGTTCAATTTGGACCTCGTACCAATTCGATGCGAATAAATGAACATTTGATATAATTAAATTAATTTCCTAAAATAAATAATTTAAATTTGAACCTGAATCAGATTACTCTTCCTCTCGCTATAGTTCCGGGTACAAGAGAAAAAACGAACCCATCCAAAAATCGTGGCTACCCCCTATCAACCGTCCCACCGCCGCAGTCACCGCTGAGCCGCCTGCACCTACTCTCGCGTGCCACTATGCCGCCCCATAGCCACGAATGCTGCGTCGCGCCACCTTCCTACGCGCACGCGAATATAAAAATCGAGCTGAACTTATTCCCTAACTTCCTTCACCAGCCACCATGCCGCACCATTGACCGCTCCAGACGTGCACCCACGTCGCAGCTACCCGCCTTGCCTCGCCTTCACGTGCAACTGCGGTAGCAATTTATTTATTTATTCTAGTATGAAGTTGCATTTTTAATATAAGAAGGAGGGCATGGTCAAGACGCGGGGAGTATGGGCTAGTGGTATGGGCAAGTTGACATATATATATTATTTTTAAATTGAAAAGACGTGGTTTTATACGTTCAAAATTTCCAAACCCCCTTCGAGACGTGACGCCAGAGTCCTATATGTCATATCCCTATTCCAAACATAGTGGAACTTGTTTCGAGGCCTAATTTGATTGTGTGCAGAAGATAGCTTTTTAAACCCGGTTATTTTATATAAATTCTAAAATTATTTTCTACTTAGCTTTGCTAAAAATTCTACATGTTTCGAACTCGCATGACTAACAATGCATCCAACTGCCACGAAATTCGACGATATATAATAATTCATTATTACAAATCCAATGAAACTGGTTTCTTCGAAATCCAAGACTGTACCCCAGAAGGCTATTTTTACACGTTAATTAAAACGACTAATTTTCAAAATTAGCTATACCACTTTTAAATCCAATTTAAAAGATCTACTATCTTCCTACTTATTTAAATATAATTTAAATCAAATTTAGAAATCATTTTCATTCAAATAAAATTTAAGATTCGATTATTTAAGCAATTTCAAACATTAAACTTAATAATTAAATTGTCAAATAAATAGTTATATATGAAACTCAAGTTATTTAACTTATAAAAATAACTTTAAATATTTAAATTAAATTAAATATTCCAAATTCAAATTATTGAATTTCTAGGCCGTTACAAATGGATACTGGTCTAATATGGTTCACTCCAAAATCATAAAGGAAGTTGGACAAAGACAAACAGACATAAAGTATCTATACTCAACGACTAACACATAACCGTATCATATGCTGACGCACGGTTCTATATATTGGCCGATACATGGCTCTATGCAAATATATAGTACAGCTGACCGCAATGAGCTCCATCATACGTAACGAATTCTTATATGAGTGACATTCACTTACAATGAATGACCAAACAAATAACAATATAACATCCAATTACCGCTGTGCTTTATCGAATATTATTCAATGGTCATAAACTATACTCAATCCAGACTATATATTTCTATGCAACAAGTCCGATGAATAACGAGAAATGTACCACGGAAAGTCCCACACTAGACAGTGTTACCAATTCGTTTATTCAAATTTCTCGCTACACAGAAATGTAATCACATATATGATAAAGCAATTATATCTATATGTATGTATGTATATATATCCGAAAGCATAGATATTATTTTATTTTTACAAAAGATACATTATTAATTTAAATTATATATGTTGACATTCAAATAAATATTTAAACACCATGGAATGCTTTTACATGTCCATAAAGTAAGTTTAAATTCAGTAAATAAATATCTCTAGATTTTATAAAAGTTTAAAAATAAGAATTTACAAATCTCTTAATTATACATTTAACGAATATTATTGATATACTTTATTTAATAATTAAACATCTTAAATTAATTTGTAAATTAAGTGTAAAATATAAGGGTGTTATAATATGTTTTTTTACCTTTTATTTATTTTATTTTAAATAATTTTATATTATTATTATTATTTATGTACATTGGTGCTAACCAGTCACAACCACCAATCGACCAGTTAGTATTTTGGGGGTCAACCCATCAAGCATCCATTGTCACGTTTTTCTGTGCCTATATCCATCGATTCAGGCTTTCTTCATCACCATCCTCTTCTACCATTAAGTGTATACACCTTTTCACCACCATTCTGTGATTCATTAATGTTCACACATTCATTAGTTATCAAATATAGTTTAAGAACAAGATGACATCAGGGAGAAATATATCACAATAAGAGATTAGTATAAATGCACAACCACTACATCAACAATCATACGTCTTAGAAACATTATAGACATAGTAACATGAGAGAAGTACCCACTTTAAGTTGAAGAATATCAAAAGCTTTGCTAACCTCTTCTAACTCCTCTCCTTACTTCTCTTCTTGCTTCTACTGTAATCGCCCCCTTTCAATTTTATGATTCGAACTTGAATTCTAACTTGCTAATTTGGCTCGGTGGAGTGTCAAGAAGCTTGAATTGGATTATGGGAAGTTATAGGATTTTATTTCAATTTTCAAAGTGGTAGAAGGTAATTGGGCTTTTTATTTTCTAACATAAATGAATTGATTATGAAGGGTTAGATTTATAAGTGGAGGTGGAATGTTTGGAGATATAAATACTTAGACTTAAAAGAAAATCAAGCTTTCATGAAAGGTTATTTGGGTTTGGGCTTAGTAAGTGTTTAGGCTTGGATTGACTATCTAATTCATGTTCTTTCTATTCTTTTCTAGTTTATAAAATAAACTTACCTCTTCAAGCCCAATAACATATCAAAATCACTACATTAAATTTCTACCAAAAAAATTGTATTATTATCTATTTTATATTTAATTTTCTATAATTTGTCTATTTAGTTTAATCATTTTATTTAAATTTGTTTATTTATAAATTCCAACTTCTTTAGTAAAATTCTTTCTATCATCAAAATAAATTTCAAACTTAAAAATTTAATTTAACATTTTATTCCAATTAACTAATGTATTTCTTCTTATTGAAAAATAGCCTAATAAATTATTAAATCAATGTTCCTTTCATATTTAATTCTTTTCATTTTAATAAAAATTCTTCACCAAATTTCCAAATCATTCCCATGGTTCCATATTTACTAATTCAAAGCACATATAATTAATTAATCTTTATTACTAAATTATTAATTTATTGTTTCTCGACAACGAGTTATTGCAGACTCTCCCCTTAAGAAAACTGCGTCCTTGCAATTTCTTTTTTGGAAAAACCTATAACTAGCCAGATAAATTCTAGCTCATCTACACCTTAATTAATAAAAAGCAAGAAAATAAAACATACCTATCTCATGTGCATTATTGATCAGGTACGATCGTTCCTGTAACGACGCGGATTTTCGTTGCCGAAAAAACCGAATAGTTATGGGTTTTTAAAAAGATTTTTTAAGAAAAGAAAAGGTAGGAGAAGAAGGTAGATAGATAATAGAGAGAAAAGAAAATAGAACGGAACTGAAAGGAACAGAAAGAACAAACACAGAATCTCACAATTCGCAGCGGAACAACATATAATAATAAATGAAAAATCTTTAAACAAAGAACTATATCAGTTATTACATTTCATCACATTACATTACATCATATCATCAGAGTGTACAACATCATACAACAACAAACAGTGCAGCGGAAAAAGAAATACTATATATTAGTAATACGCCATGCCATCCATCTTGCCTCCAGCAACTCCAGAATATCCAGAATATCCTGATAAACCTAACTCTTAACTGCCCGTGTGGAAATTGGTGGGCACCCAGAGTTTAGGAAGGAAAACAATAAACTCCAAGTCAGTCATGTGACTGGTGTGAGAACTCAAAACAGTTTATTTAACTTTAAAATCAAAAGAGAGGAATATTTTTAAATTAATTCGCAATGCTTTTTAAAAATGAGACTACCATAAGACCTCCTGCCACACACACAATGCAAACGCAGACTTGGAGAAGATTTCTCCTTATGATAGTCAAACATGCTTGATACGCATTTAAAAAGAGCATTTGATATTATTATTAGTGCATAGTGTAGGAAAAATTCATTTCGAAAGTAGAATATGAATCTTAGCCAGCATAGGTACCATTATATTATGCCTACTATAGCTACCTCCTGAGGAAGCAGGCTCTACAACTAAAACCGTACAAGATCGTATTGTTTCTTTGGATTTCCAACAAATGGTCAGGCTAAGGAACTTCCTACTGCCACATGGGATCGCCTCTGGCTGGACGTCCCGAGAACTTAACCAGCTCTCTGCCAACACAAGGCCGGGTTACCTTTATCACTAGGTAACTACTACACGAATATGGCATCCCCCGGTCCCATCGGACCTTTAACCGAGCGCTCGTCACCAACAACACCACACAGAAATAGATATAGTGTATCAACATGAGTAAGTATCTGGGCTCCATACCATGATACCACCCTTTCCAGAAGGAAATGCACATACCCTAAAGGGAGCTACCCCTCATAACCTTGCCGCATCATTCCTGTTTTGACCATTACCGGGATGTGAGGCTCGACGAATTCACGTCCACAAAAACATACTTTATACAAAAGCCATGCTTTGGGTCAACAAATGATCAACACAATGATCACTAAGATAGACGATCAAATAAATGATCCTATCACAATAATCAACACAATGATCATTTCAGCAACACTCAGCATGTCACATTACCAAACTGGGAATATATCGCTGATAACTTCAACTATATAACCTTTGAGCTCGTACGTCTCAAAGAAGGGTGTTAAGCAAAGAATAAATTCTCCGCCACCAACAGAAATATATTTGAAAGAAATCGGCTTTATATCTCAACTTGTAATGTCAGGCATACAATCCATACAAGTCTGTTCCGGGATCGAACAGAACCGAAGGCACTTACAAAGAAGTCCTTGCAATCCGGATATTCACAATCCTGATCGGATTCACCATCACATATGGAGAACTCAATACCGTAGCTACTCGGTGCAGAGTCAATCGATAGTTCATCCTATCGCTTTCGCAAATACCGGTCTTCAACACCGATCTTCAAATGCAATTCACAACGACGTATCACATATTCGGAGTGGGTTATACGACCCCATGGTCCTTTCCCGGTTAACCCGAATAGTGAGCGCTTATTCAAAAATAAGTGTGCATTCAAATTCAATCAATTCACATCAAATACCCATTCAAAGGGAAATATTGATAGTCGGCTATTGAACTATCAATGGATATGCATACATCACCAGATTCCAAATAATTTTCCAAATTATTTATTTTCCAAAAATATCTTTACAAGATATAAAATTTCAACACTTCAAAAATAAATCAATATTTATTTTTAAACAATTTCCACTTTCACATATAAATTCCATAATGAATTTATATTTCAAAATATCATGCATAGACGATTTCAACTATCCATTTCAATTTATCTTTAAAAAGATAAATTCTCTATATTCACTTTATATTGGAAAAACAATCCCATACTTATTAAATAAGTAATTCACAATCTTTTATTTTCAACACTTAGAAAATATTCAATATACTTAAATCGAATTAAGTATATAATTCATTCTTTAAGGAAATCATTCACTTAAACATATTTACTTGGGCCAAAACGAATGTTGCGTAAAACATCGTTACGACAACCCAAAATCACTAGTATAGGGATTCGAAATTAAAATAGATATATAAATCCCAATACTATTCAAAACATTTCCTTTCGGAAATAATTTACTATAACAACAGTGTTATAGTCCACCATTTCCTTTTATTTCTCGAAACATCTATTTCAACAATAAATGTTGAAATCTATTGTTTCGAATCTCAACACCTTTTAAAACATCACTAGATTGTTTTAATTCTATTTAAAACATCAAATCTAAAATATTTCCTTTAACGTGTTATTCACTATTCGAAAACGTGAATATACTACGTTAACAATTTCATCCTTTTATTCATTTTAATTCAAAGGATTATTCACTATTTAAAAATGTGAATATAACTCCATTTATAAGTTATAACAATTAACTTATCAAAATAAGTCGTTTGCGGATTTAAAAAACAACGTTTATAAATTCCGTTTCTATTTATTTAGAAAAACTTCTTTTTTTATAAATACCTTTATTAACCTATTTCAGTTTATAACTCAATTATAAACTACAAGTTCATATTATAAGTTAATTACTTATAAAACGATTATTTTACAAAATCGTTCATTTAACTTCCCAAATTATTAATCTTAACTTATAAGATTGTTTATTTATCCAAAATTCATTCTTTCGATAACTTTATAAATTTTATAAACCTATTGCTTATAAAATTTCATTTATAACTTCACAGTTTATAATTTCATAAATTTCATTCATTTAGGAAATTCATTTTCACTACATTCAAACACTTATAAAAACTCGTTTTATAATGTCTATATTTCAATTTATAAATATCCATTTATAAATCTCTTAATATAAATCAGTTTATATTATTATTCTAAAACGTCTTTAAATTCCTTTATAATTTCATCCTTTCGATTTATAAAATAATCAAATTTTATAAATCTTAAATTTAAACTTTTAATAATAAACTCAAAAATCCAGTTTAAACTATTTTATAAAATCATTGATCCATATTTCTCGAAAACCAGCTTTTAACTATATTTCACAAAACCAAAATTTTATAACTTTAAAAATTATAACGTTTATTTATTTATAATGGATCAATTCCAAAAATATTTTATATTTCAAAAATCACTTTGAAAATCATTTTAAAATCCCGAAATCTGGGTCCAATGATGCTACACACCAAATAGTCAATCACGACTAACAACGATATCATATATCAATATGATAATCCATCAAATATCAAAATATCTGAAAGTAAATAAAAACTGTTGAGGAATCCAGTTGGATCCCTCCAACCTGTTTCCTGCATCCACAAACATTAGCACAATACCAATTTCGCTCCAGTACGAAATTATCGCGGTATATGTTCTTAATAAATATTATCCGCTTAATAACGGCGTAATAGGGTCTCATCCGCTAAACAAATAAATGCGGGAAATCAACAACTGCAATATATACATATGCCAATATATATATATTGATATTATATATAATACCAATTTCACTGTTTATGAAATATTCGCGGTATATGTTTATATTAAATAACATCCGCTTACTAACGGCGTATAATGTCTATTTTAACAATCAATAATTTACAGTCATCATTCAAACATGCATTCAAATATTTTAAATCTAACTATTTAAAATAAAATCGAAATCTATTCGATTGAGTGAGAAGTTCTCACCTTGGTTTTAATTTCCGTTTAAGCTTTTATTTCGAATAAAATTAAACGCGCGTTTAATTTTACCCGAAATTCTCACTAACTCCAAACGACTCCAAACCAACTCCATCGCGTAGTGCTCGTCCATACGATTCCAACGCAACTGAGTTTGCATTTTTTCGACCTCGTATGAAAAAGTTATGCAGTTTTAAAGATTACTCGATTTAAACTTATCAATTTACAAATAAACTTTTATTTTTAAACCTAAATTAACAATAGCCGTTAGATCTCATCCCTAGCAATCACGGCCGTTCCTATCTTCTCCTTCCCCCCTTCGCATACACGCGACACTTACAGGCCGCACAACCCATAGGCTTCCAAATTAGGTTTTAATTTCCTAGCTTCCTCGACGCACTTGAGCTCGATCAACTAGCATCACGTCGTAGCCCCATCCACCACCTTCCTTCGGCCCAAGAACGAGCAAGCTCGGCTGCCCCTCCTCTTCTAGAAACGCGTGCGAACGAGTGTACTTCACGGCCAGATTCTGGCGAATCCACTTCGAGTTTTTCCATCATAACCGTTGATTAGCTAGTTCGTGTTGCCCTCTTCAACATTGTAGTTGAAAATTTTTGATGAAACTGAATAGATTTGAAGAAATCAAAGAGAGAAGGGGAGTAAGTATCGGCCGTTCGTAGCAATGGTGGCGGCTGCGTATTTTTATTAGGGTTTATATTTTTTTTTTTTTTTTAGAGAGAGATAGGGGTCTATTTATAAGAAAAGCTAGCGTAAACACTATTCATCCCGGGAATTCCGAACTCCGATTTAGGCGCCGTAACCAGCGTACCTAGGGTTTATCCCGCGTTCTGGACACAATGGAACAGGTTTCGGAAGCTAATTCGGAAGTATGTGCGAGTTATGGCTGAAAACGCTCAATTTAAATTAAACCGATTTAAATCGATTTCTAGGCGTTTTAATTTGTACCGGACAAACGGTAAATCCGATTGACTTGAAATTTGAAACCTTACAATAATATCACATTACGGATCCGATGAAACTGGTTTCGTCGAAATCCGAGACTTTTTGAAAAATGGCTATTTTGACTCGCCAAATTTAAATTAAAAAATAAATCGATGCGTTTCGAGCTGCCACGATCAAACGATAACTCCGATTGACACGAAAATCGAAATCCGGTAATAACTAACTATTACGGATCCAATGGAACTGGTTTCGTTCAATTCTGAGACTGTTCAAAAATTGACTATTTTACAGTCGATTATAAAATATTAAAATATTCAATTTTCACAAATTAACTTTTAATTCGATTTTAAAAGTTCTAAAATATCGTTCTAACTTCAACATGATAAAATAAAATTTTACAAATCATTTTCAATCATATTTAACCCAATTTTCAATTATTTTCATAATTTCACATATTAAATTATCGATTTAATTATCCAATTAAATCTAATAATTCAAATAAAAATTTATTTGACTTATAAATTCACTTATTAATATTTAAAATTAATTAAATATTCAAATTTTAATTTCTGAAAATTCTGGGTCGTTACAATCTTTCCCCCTTAAAAGAATTTCGTCCTCGAAATTACAAGTAAGAAAGGTTACAAAATCTATTAACTTTCCAAAATTCATAATTAAACTTCTTACAAATCTTTACTAAGTTTTCAAATCATACTTAGTTATGTTTTCAAAAGCAACTATTATTGTTTAACTTTCAATTCCAAAATCAAAGTTAAAGTTTTCAAAAATTTTCCAAATTTTCTCAAATTTTTCTAACGCCTTAAATTTTCGGAAAAATTCGCCATAGTCTCCTTTGCGCGGCTCGATCCGAAAAAAAAATGACAGTATATATATCACAAATATACATCTCATCAAGTAATGAGGCATCCCGAAGGGAAAAAAATGTAAAAGTACGATATTTAATCCGAGATATGTACCTTATATTTTATTAGCAAGCATATACAGCTAATATAGCGCAAAAGCGAACTCCAAATGCGAAGCAAACGCGATCCGCACCTACTAAACACTCAACAAACAACATGAGAATCATGCATATAGACAATAATCTCAATATACAACATATAGCAACATAACAACTACATAATATAGCAAATGCAATATATATTCAACCATCAACCAATTACATCCATAACCAATCAATATTCATTTATATTCTCATTAATATTAATGAATTGGTTTTCAATTCAAATCACATTTGATTCATTAACATTGGATTTTGTAAACATTCCTTCTCAATTCAATTAGTTATCATTTACTAATTTAAATCTAATCCACATTCAATTCTATTCAAATTTATTTACTTTCAATTTGAATTCAATTTACTTTAGTTTTCCACTTCATTAATACTTAATGAACTTATATAAAATCAACTACAATCATATAACAACCAAAGTATATTAATTTCAACCAAATTCCTTTGCTTTAAATTGATTTTCATTCAATTTTATTCAACTTCTAATAACATTAGATTTTAAATGAATCAACACTTATATTCATTATTTTATATCAACTTAAATTTACATTTAATTGATTAACATTCAATTCATTCAATTTCTAAAGTTGAATTTCATTCACATAACTTAAGTTCACATTTCTTTTAATCCACTTGATTATTTACTTCGATACCAAAATCAATTCCATTCAACAACACTTAAGTTATATTTCATTTAACCTTATATTCATTTTTATTTACAACTCATATTCATATAATTTTACTTATTGTATATATAAGTTTATTTCACAATTGTAAATCATTTTTAATTATCATTCAATCCTTATAATTCTTTTGCTTATACAATTATTCTTTTATTTAGATTATTCAAACAACCAAACAATCAACTTATATACATTTTAATAATTTTAAAAATTATTCCTTTATATATAAAATATAATCAAGGTAAATTATTTCATTCACCCAATTTAAAATCAATATCGTGCCGAATTGTTCTATTCAAGTGTTTAGAAACCCCTTCGGCATAGTCTTGCGGACCACGCTGACGAAAGTTCATATACCACTCAATAAACCAATCATCACAATATAAAACAATTTTATATTCACTAACAAATACGCTCTCATAGCTATTATTACACTCAAACTCATTCTAGAGTACTGCTGACTCTATCTCTAATGAATTATACCCAACAGAACCATGGTTGTCGCTTAACCATCAGAGCTCTGATACCAAATGTAACGACGTGGATTTTCGTTGCCGAAAAAACCGAATAGTTATGGGTTTTTAAAAAGATTTTTTAAGAAAAGAAAAGGTAGGAGAAGAAGGTAGATAGATAATAGAGAGAAAAGAAAATAGAACGGAACTGAAAGGAACAGAAAGAACAAACACAGAATCTCACAATTCGCAGCGGAACAACATATAATAATAAATGAAAAATCTTTAAACAAAGAACTATATCAGTTATTACATTTCATCACATTACATTACATCATATCATCAGAGTGTACAACATCATACAACAACAAACAGTGCAGCGGAAAAAGAAATACTATATATTAGTAATACGCCATGCCATCCATCTTGCCTCCAGCAACTCCAGAATATCCAGAATATCCTGATAAACCTAACTCTTAACTGCCCGTGTGGAAATTGGTGGGCACCCAGAGTTTAGGAAGGAAAACAATAAACTCCAAGTCAGTCATGTGACTGGTGTGAGAACTCAAAACAGTTTATTTAACTTTAAAATCAAAAGAGAGGAATATTTTTAAATTAATTCGCAATGCTTTTTAAAAATGAGACTACCATAAGACCTCCTGCCACACACACAATGCAAACG
The DNA here is from genome assembly GCA_030765085.1 of Allium cepa. Taxonomy (NCBI): domain Eukaryota; kingdom Viridiplantae; phylum Streptophyta; class Magnoliopsida; order Asparagales; family Amaryllidaceae; genus Allium; species Allium cepa. Next base: position 965,212,711 of record CM060928.1, read on the forward strand.
CAGACTTGGAGAAGATTTCTCCTTATGATAGTCAAACATGCTTGATACGCATTTAAAAAGAGCATTTGATATTATTATTAGTGCATAGTGTAGGAAAAATTCATTTCGAAAGTAGAATATGAATCTTAGCCAGCATAGGTACCATTATATTATGCCTACTATAGCTACCTCCTGAGGAAGCAGGTTCTACAACTAAAACCGTACAAGATCGTATTGTTTCTTTGGATTTCCAACAAATGGTCAGGCTAAGGAACTTCCTACTGCCACATGGGATCGCCTCTGGCTGGACGTCCCGAGAACTTAACCAGCTCTCTGCCAACACAAGGCCGGGTTACCTTTATCACTAGGTAACTACTACACGAATATGGCATCCCCCGGTCCCATCGGACCTTTAACCGAGCGCTCGTCACCAACAACACCACACAGAAATAGATATAGTGTATCAACATGAGTAAGTATCTGGGCTCCATACCATGATACCACCCTTTCCAGAAGGAAATGCACATACCCTAAAGGGAGCTACCCCTCATAACCTTGCCGCATCATTCCTGTTTTGACCATTACCGGGATGTGAGGCTCGACGAATTCACGTCCACAAAAACATACTTTATACAAAAGCCATGCTTTGGGTCAACAAATGATCAACACAATGATCACTAAGATAGACGATCAAATAAATGATCCTATCACAATAATCAACACAATGATCATTTCAGCAACACTCAGCATGTCACATTACCAAACTGGGAATATATCGCTGATAACTTCAACTATATAACCTTTGAGCTCGTACGTCTCAAAGAAGGGTGTTAAGCAAAGAATAAATTCTCCGCCACCAACAGAAATATATTTGAAAGAAATCGGCTTTATATCTCAACTTGTAATGTCAGGCATACAATCCATACAAGTCTGTTCCGGGATCGAACAGAACCGAAGGCACTTACAAAGAAGTCCTTGCAATCCGGATATTCACAATCCTGATCGGATTCACCATCACATATGGAGAACTCAATACCGTAGCTACTCGGTGCAGAGTCAATCGATAGTTCATCCTATCGCTTTCGCAAATACCGGTCTTCAACACCGATCTTCAAATGCAATTCACAACGACGTATCACATATTCGGAGTGGGTTATACGACCCCATGGTCCTTTCCCGGTTAACCCGAATAGTGAGCGCTTATTCAAAAATAAGTGTGCATTCAAATTCAATCAATTCACATCAAATACCCATTCAAAGGGAAATATTGATAGTCGGCTATTGAACTATCAATGGATATGCATACATCACCAGATTCCAAATAATTTTCCAAATTATTTATTTTCCAAAAATATCTTTACAAGATATAAAATTTCAACACTTCAAAAATAAATCAATATTTATTTTTAAACAATTTCCACTTTCACATATAAATTCCATAATGAATTTATATTTCAAAATATCATGCATAGACGATTTCAACTATCCATTTCAATTTATCTTTAAAAAGATAAATTCTCTATATTCACTTTATATTGGAAAAACAATCCCATACTTATTAAATAAGTAATTCACAATCTTTTATTTTCAACACTTAGAAAATATTCAATATACTTAAATCGAATTAAGTATATAATTCATTCTTTAAGGAAATCATTCACTTAAACATATTTACTTGGGCCAAAACGAATGTTGCGTAAAACATCGTTACGACAACCCAAAATCACTAGTATAGGGATTCGAAATTAAAATAGATATATAAATCCCAATACTATTCAAAACATTTCCTTTCGGAAATAATTTACTATAACAACAGTGTTATAGTCCACCATTTCCTTTTATTTCTCGAAACATCTATTTCAACAATAAATGTTGAAATCTATTGTTTCGAATCTCAACACCTTTTAAAACATCACTAGATTGTTTTAATTCTATTTAAAACATCAAATCTAAAATATTTCCTTTAACGTGTTATTCACTATTCGAAAACGTGAATATACTACGTTAACAATTTCATCCTTTTATTCATTTTAATTCAAAGGATTATTCACTATTTAAAAATGTGAATATAACTCCATTTATAAGTTATAACAATTAACTTATCAAAATAAGTCGTTTGCGGATTTAAAAAACAACGTTTATAAATTCCGTTTCTATTTATTTAGAAAAACTTCTTTTTTTATAAATACCTTTATTAACCTATTTCAGTTTATAACTCAATTATAAACTACAAGTTCATATTATAAGTTAATTACTTATAAAACGATTATTTTACAAAATCGTTCATTTAACTTCCCAAATTATTAATCTTAACTTATAAGATTGTTTATTTATCCAAAATTCATTCTTTCGATAACTTTATAAATTTTATAAACCTATTGCTTATAAAATTTCATTTATAACTTCACAGTTTATAATTTCATAAATTTCATTCATTTAGGAAATTCATTTTCACTACATTCAAACACTTATAAAAACTCGTTTTATAATGTCTATATTTCAATTTATAAATATCCATTTATAAATCTCTTAATATAAATCAGTTTATATTATTATTCTAAAACGTCTTTAAATTCCTTTATAATTTCATCCTTTCGATTTATAAAATAATCAAATTTTATAAATCTTAAATTTAAACTTTTAATAATAAACTCAAAAATCCAGTTTAAACTATTTTATAAAATCATTGATCCATATTTCTCGAAAACCAGCTTTTAACTATATTTCACAAAACCAAAATTTTATAACTTTAAAAATTATAACGTTTATTTATTTATAATGGATCAATTCCAAAAATATTTTATATTTCAAAAATCACTTTGAAAATCATTTTAAAATCCCGAAATCTGGGTCCAATGATGCTACACACCAAATAGTCAATCACGACTAACAACGATATCATATATCAATATGATAATCCATCAAATATCAAAATATCTGAAAGTAAATAAAAACTGTTGAGGAATCCAGTTGGATCCCTCCAACCTGTTTCCTGCATCCACAAACATTAGCACAATACCAATTTCGCTCCAGTACGAAATTATCGCGGTATATGTTCTTAATAAATATTATCCGCTTAATAACGGCGTAATAGGGTCTCATCCGCTAAACAAATAAATGCGGGAAATCAACAACTGCAATATATACATATGCCAATATATATATATTGATATTATATATAATACCAATTTCACTGTTTATGAAATATTCGCGGTATATGTTTATATTAAATAACATCCGCTTACTAACGGCGTATAATGTCTATTTTAACAATCAATAATTTACAGTCATCATTCAAACATGCATTCAAATATTTTAAATCTAACTATTTAAAATAAAATCGAAATCTATTCGATTGAGTGAGAAGTTCTCACCTTGGTTTTAATTTCCGTTTAAGCTTTTATTTCGAATAAAATTAAACGCGCGTTTAATTTTACCCGAAATTCTCACTAACTCCAAACGACTCCAAACCAACTCCATCGCGTAGTGCTCGTCCATACGATTCCAACGCAACTGAGTTTGCATTTTTTCGACCTCGTATGAAAAAGTTATGCAGTTTTAAAGATTACTCGATTTAAACTTATCAATTTACAAATAAACTTTTATTTTTAAACCTAAATTAACAATAGCCGTTAGATCTCATCCCTAGCAATCACGGCCGTTCCTATCTTCTCCTTCCCCCCTTCGCATACACGCGACACTTACAGGCCGCACAACCCATAGGCTTCCAAATTAGGTTTTAATTTCCTAGCTTCCTCGACGCACTTGAGCTCGATCAACTAGCATCACGTCGTAGCCCCATCCACCACCTTCCTTCGGCCCAAGAACGAGCAAGCTCGGCTGCCCCTCCTCTTCTAGAAACGCGTGCGAACGAGTGTACTTCACGGCCAGATTCTGGCGAATCCACTTCGAGTTTTTCCATCATAACCGTTGATTAGCTAGTTCGTGTTGCCCTCTTCAACATTGTAGTTGAAAATTTTTGATGAAACTGAATAGATTTGAAGAAATCAAAGAGAGAAGGGGAGTAAGTATCGGCCGTTCGTAGCAATGGTGGCGGCTGCGTATTTTTATTAGGGTTTATATTTTTTTTTTTTTTTTTAGAGAGAGATAGGGGTCTATTTATAAGAAAAGCTAGCGTAAACACTATTCATCCCGGGAATTCCGAACTCCGATTTAGGCGCCGTAACCAGCGTACCTAGGGTTTATCCCGCGTTCCGGACACAATGGAACAGGTTTCGGAAGCTAATTCGGAAGTATGTGCGAGTTATGGCTGAAAACGCTCAATTTAAATTAAACCGATTTAAATCGATTTCTAGGCGTTTTAATTTGTACCGGACAAACGGTAAATCCGATTGACTTGAAATTTGAAACCTTACAATAATATCACATTACGGATCCGATGAAACTGGTTTCGTCGAAATCCGAGACTTTTTGAAAAATGGCTATTTTGACTCGCCAAATTTAAATTAAAAAATAAATCGATGCGTTTCGAGCTGCCACGATCAAACGATAACTCCGATTGACACGAAAATCGAAATCCGGTAATAACTAACTATTACGGATCCAATGGAACTGGTTTCGTTCAATTCTGAGACTGTTCAAAAATTGACTATTTTACAGTCGATTATAAAATATTAAAATATTCAATTTTCACAAATTAACTTTTAATTCGATTTTAAAAGTTCTAAAATATCGTTCTAACTTCAACATGATAAAATAAAATTTTACAAATCATTTTCAATCATATTTAACCCAATTTTCAATTATTTTCATAATTTCACATATTAAATTATCGATTTAATTATCCAATTAAATCCAATAATTCAAATAAAAATTTATTTGACTTATAAATTCACTTATTAATATTTAAAATTAATTAAATATTCAAATTTTAATTTCTGAAAATTCTGGGTCGTTACAGTTCCATATACTCCTTAGTACCCTAAGTATAATCTAACAGGTTATCAGACCATTGTACCTTCACTAATGGAACTCCCTTGCTTCTAAGCTGTCGGATTACAGAGTCAACCATTCGAACACGGTGCTACATATAAATCGAATCAGTGGATAACTCAAGCTCCTAACTGTCTCTTGGATCGAAAATAGTCCTTTTATCATGTTTAAACTTCCTTAATTGGGAAATATGAAAGACAATATGGATTCTTGAAAAACAATAAGGAAGTGTGACTCTATGCACAACTCTTCCAATTAGTTCAGTAATCGGGTATGGGCCAATGTAGCAAGATGCTAGCTTTTCCGATTTAATGAATCTCATAACTCTCTTCAACGAAGATATCTTCACATAAACAAGATCTTCAAATTTAAACTCTATCTCCTTCCTTCTTCGATTGGCATAAGACTTTTTTCGATCTTGCACCTCTTTTGTTCTCTCTTTGATCAGCTCAATCTTCTCTGATTGTGACGATCCGGAATTTTCTAGCAATATCAATTTAATAATCTGCATTAAATATTAAATTGATTTGATATACTTTGTTAATTAAATCTGAATTGATGCTTTTCTTTTAATAAATATTTAATGGGTAAATGATATCTGTTAAAATTAATTGTTTGTTTCTATTTATATATGTACATATTTGTATACATTGTAAATAGATGTGATTTGTTTTAAAGTTTAACTATAAATTATGTTTTAAATTCTAATATATATTTTAGTGAATTAGAAATTATGTTTTATTTAATATAAACTTTTCAAAGCTAAATAAATACAGGGTTTTAAATACATAAGATAAATGTTTAAATAGTTTAAAACTTATTTTAACTTAAGATTAAAATTAACATTTATTAACAAAAAGAATTGTTTACTTTTCTTTTTAGTATAGCTTGATTAAAATATGAATTTAAAAATATATATGAGTTTTAAATATATTTTTGTCAATAAATACATTAACATACATAATAAAATATGTAGTTTATAATAAAAAGATAATCTATTCTATCATTTCAAAGTGATAAATATGTTTTTATAAAATAAATAAAATTAAAATATGCATATAGAAATATAAGCCTACAAAATAAATTAGTTAAATTATAATAACATAATAACTATAAAGTTCAATTAATTTCAAACATCAAACAAAATAAAAGAAATAACAAGTCACATTCATTTCAAAAATATAATAACAAGTCAACAATTAATTTTGAAACAAATAAATTTTTAAGGGTGTAAACCAACATAAACAAACTGCAGTATAAATTAGAAGTTAACATACTGTATAAGTCAAATAAAAGTAAACATATAGAATACATTCATAGATTAAAGCTAAGTATAGATACATTTCAAATTTACAATAACAAGACAACAATAAATAAACTAGAAACAAAATCATTTTTTTTAAGTTTGTAAACTATCACAAAGGAACTACAGTATACATATGTATATGTTTAAGCATCAAGACAAACAAAATCTAAAATATATGCAGGCTAATGAACAAATCAAAAGTATGCAGGCCAAATAAATACACAACTGTGTATATGTGTGAAGCTTGCTAGAGAAAATAGTATTAAATATCTTTAAGCAAACAAACAAAAAAGTAATTAATGTAAAAATCTTTTAGTACACTAAGTATTACATATCATCCACCATGAATAAAATATCTCTGGAAAACAAATCTGTACAAACAAAGATTGTGTGCAAATAATTGTTACAGTTTCATGAAACATAATTATAACTCTGTCACTTATCTCTTTTTTTTATAAATTGGCATATTCAGTTCGAACTAAGTAACAATTAAAATTCATACAAACTAAAACATGAAAATACAACTATTCCATACTTAAACAAAAATCCAAGAAGCAAAGCAAAATGAAGTTACAGTTGTTTTCAAGCCCGCTTCAACAAAAAGGTGTCTCTGTTCTACTCTGTAAAACTTTGATGAGTAACTCTTTTATAAATTTCTCAGGTTTTAATCTGTTGCAAGCTAAATTGTTGGATGCTTAAAATATTTGTGTGAATCTATACATATTTCTTTTCTCTGGCCAATTGCAAAATAAATTACTGCATATTGAATTCTCTGTGAGTAACTTCTTTTTTTAAAAAACTTAAGTAAATTTTAACTTGTTGCTTGTGAAAATTTCTGAGATGAAATATGCTTGTTTGTATATATATATAGGGTTGATAATTCTGAGTTTATAAATGTTTGTAAATATGCTTGCCTGTTGTATTCAAGTAACTCTGTTCTTAGTTCAGACATTTAAAAGATAGATAAAAATGCAAATCTATTCGTCTAATCTTTGTTAGAGTTAGAAATCTGAACAATTTAAGCCATGAGTAAGTTTGGAATTATACTTAAAGCAATATAGTCTTGAGTTTTATCTGGAACCAAATCTAACCTGCAGTGTTTGCATATACTTGTTTTCTGATACTCTCTGTAAACAAAATTTTGCTATTAAAAATTATTTACTTCTTCCCTGATTTATGCTTGCACTTCAGTTTCAAGCAAATGATGTTTGTATCATCTCAAACTAAGTCTAAGCACTTAGTTAAGATAAAACAACTTAAAATTTTTATCTAAACCCAAATTTTCTGAGCAAAATTCCTGCACATAACCTGGTTGTAGTGGCCGAAGTGTTTGGTTCTGTTCGACACCATCAGGCGGTCGAGTGCCGTGGAGCTTTGTGAGGGGGTAGCTCAGTCATTGTCGCGTTTATGGCCGGAGCTGCTAGTCGCCAGGTGGTCAGGGTCGGGGGAGAGCGGCGTTGACAGGTATAGGGTTGTTGAGTTTGTGTTGTTTCCAGGTTCTGTGTTTTTTTTCATTCACGCGCGCCTGGGAGTAAAACTCGAAGCAGCTTGTGAATTTTCTCGGGTAAGTCTCGCGTGTTACTCGAAGAAACAGGGGGGGTGCTTGGGTTTTTAGTGTACAGGTTTGTAAAACCTGGAACTGTTTTAAAACTTTGTTTTAAAGCTTAAAATCAAAGTTAGAACCTAGATCTAAATCAAAGTTTAACTGTGAATTCAAGTCAGTTTTGAAAATAAAGTTGGGTATAATAAAGTTTTTCAAAACTTAAATTATTTTAATAATTTAAAGATGCTTAATGTTTAAGTTTATTCAAAAAGGAGTTGAATTCAAAAATAAATTATAAATGGTTAAGAAAGTATATAGACAAGTTAACTCCAAAGAAATCAGGACTTAGTTATGAAAAGCTAGATTTGGAACTAAAATAAAGCTTTATAATTTAAATTTATTCAAATAAGTTTAAGTGTAATTAAATATGTAAGTTTAAAAAGGGGTTTTGAAAATAAATTAGTGTAAAATTTTTATTAAGATAAAAATTGAAGTTTATTGAAATAAATGTTTAAACATATTGGAAGTGAGAATTTAAATCAATTATAAGAACAATTTACTTTAATTCATGAAGTTTGGAATTTTATATGCATTAACTTTTAAGATTTATTAAGCAAGAATATTTAATGATGATATTAATAAAATTGGTAATTATAAGTAGTAATTAAAGTTAATTAATGAATAAATTAACTAATATGTGATTAAGAAACACAGATTGGGTTTTGATTTAAATTAATAAATTTTTATGGTTAATCAAACTTATAACTAATAATGATTAACTAAGTAAATTATTTTAGAAGATAATAATTAAATAAGTGTTAATCATTAACTGGATTATTTATAATTAATTAATGTAATTGATTTTTAATAAATTAATTGGATTAATTAATTCGATAATAACCATTGTAATAGTTTAATTATAAATTATTTATTTGAAAAGTAATTAAGAAATTAATTACTTATTAATTGACTAAATTAATTTGAGTTAATTAATTTAGTTTAATTAACTGATATTTTGGAATTAAATTACTTAGAAAAGTAATTAAAGGATAATTACGGGATGTAATTAATTGGGTGATGTTGTTAATAGGAGTAATTGGGATATAATTACTTGAAATTAATCAAGGGATTAATTAAGCTTATTATTGAGAAGTAATTAATTATGAATGATTAATTACTGTATATATTAATCAAGAGGATTAATATTTGTGTTTTGAAGATGTGTATTCTTAATATAATTAACAAATGAAATGTAATTAGAAATCATTTAAGTAATATAATTAATGATGTAATTAAGAAATTGATTTATTTGAGAATAATAAATCAACATGAAAATTAAATGGTAATAAATCGATATAAATGTAATTAATGGATTTATTCAAGATTAATTTCTGTAAATAAATTAAAGGAAATTTCCGGAATGTTGCAAAAGATATTTAAATCAAAGATGATTAATTTGAATATATATAGGTAATTGATAATAAGATTTAAATTATGTTAATTAATAAATTTTAGAAATCATTTGATGATTTGGTATGTGTAATTACTTAGTGTAATTAATGGAGCATAATTACTCAGAATAGTAATTGGATGATCATTACTTGATGAAGTTAATACAAGATGATTTGTAGAAGTAATTCGAGTAATTTCCTATGTAATTAATCAAAGGATTGATTTATGAAAATAATTAATCATGGATTGATTAATAAGTAATTAAGGATAGTTAATTACTGGTTTGTTATTAATCAAGGGGTGATTAATAATTGTGTTTAAGTAAAGATTAATCACTTAATTATTTTAAATAAGTAAATTGATATAAATTGAAGATCATTGATTAATAAAATTAATGATGTAACTAAATTGTTAATTAAGGAATAATTAATTAAGGAGGTAATTAAATGTTAATCTATTATGAATGATTTAGAATAATTCATTTTAGAAATTAATTAAAGACTAAATTACTTCTTGTAATTAGAAAATGGTTGATTAATTTGATTTATAATTAATTAATGATTGTGAGAGCAGGATTTATGGAATGAGTAATTAATTTAATTTATTTTAAATTAATTAAATATGGAAGTAATTAATTTAATTCATTTTAAATTAATTATAGCTTGTGATTCATAAATCATTGTTGATGGATGATATGGATATTTCATTGATTGATTGTGATCTCAGATATGAGATGGATAATGTCTATGTGATATGGATATATAGTTTAAGTATGATAATATTTAATTATCTGTTTGGATGATGATATTAATTATCTGTTTATTATGATAATGTGATTATCTGTTATGAGATGTGAATTTTCTATCTGTGCATGTAATATTGAATTCATTGTTAAGACTAAATAGACAACTTGGCCTTAAAAGACACGTTTTGGATTTCGATGAAACCGGGATCGGTTTTCCTTATTTGGAATATACGAAAACCACATCGTTTCCAAATTAACAATAAGTCGTGAATCTGAAGTGAAGATGAAGGTTCTGAATGCAAGGATTATCGTCGTTAACTCTGAGGGTGATTCCAAAATGAGTGTAACGAGATAATGCCTTCGGTTTCGTTCGAACCCGGAACGAACTTGTATGGATTGAATGCTTTCAACACATCGTCAGGCGGACGATGAGCATTCTAAGAAATATGTTCTATAAAGGTAATCGTAACCTCAAGCCTCATCAACCGGGAATGACTAAAACAGGGGAGGTGCAGCAAGGTTAGGTGGGTCATGCCCAAGCAGGACAAGGATATTCCCCTGTCTAGATGTCCCTTTTTATTCGGCTTAGTGGGCAGTTGGTCTGCAGCCAACTACGGGGTTTATCTTGTTCGGGACTGTTCAGCAAGGAATGGTTCCAGCCTTGTGTTGCAAGGGATGAAGGGAGTAATCCTCGGTACGTTGATCTAGGCCACGTACTGTGACGGACGGTACCCCAGTAGCCCTGCCATTGTATGGAATCAACAATCCAATAAGTGCCTACGGTTTTGATTGTATTACCCACTTTTGTGGCTAGTAGCTGGAATTTAATGAATGTAACAATTTCGGCTATTTTCTATTTACTTGAAAACCCTAGACCTATTATAATATCACTGGATTTCCTATCAAATGTTTTGGTTAGCGTAAGGTAAAAACTTTTCCATGTTTATGTGTGGGAAGTCTTACGTGATACCTTTTTTTTTCAAAGGATTTTCAAAATTAAGCAACTTTAACCTGTTACTCATACCAGACCCATGTCTGACCCGAAGTTTATATTTTGTTTTTCATAAACTCTCGGGTACCCAAATTTTTACGGGTAGCCAAGGGATTCAGGTTTAGCTTTGACGAATTCTGAAGGAGCAATGGAGCAGGAGGCTTCAGCGTTATAGATATATATATATATATATATATATATAGTTCTGCTGTGTGGTATCTCTGTGATGTATTGTGTTTTGTGTTATATTAACTAGACAGGTATTTATAACTGTCTAGTATGTGATGTACCATATGTATCACTCTGATTGATGTTATATACTATGTAAATACTTATGTGATTAATATATTTTACTCGTTCCGCTGTGAGATTCTGATGTTGTTGTTCTTTCTTCTCTATCTTTTCTATTTTCTCACCTCTTTCTTTCTTATTAACGATGCTACTTCCTGGGCGTAGGAAGTGGGGTCATCACAGTGGTATCAGAGCGCTAGGTTGAGTGAATACCTAGGTTCTTAAGTGTTTTCTTTCCTGAGAGAGCGTATTTGTAATTTTGATATATATATATATATTCTATCTATTTGTTGGATTTCCTGTTCGGGTTTTCCAATATAAGTATAAGGGTAGATTGAGTAGTGGTGTGTGTAACACGACTACCTGTGGTTGGAAGTATATTTGACGAGACTGTAGACCTAATACCGTCTCGAGTAAATTCATGGTGTAAGGATTTCACCTAATCTCTTGAGGGAAAACTGTTAAGATTTGGAGTCCATTTTTTGTGTGTACAAGATTAGATGAGTAGAATTTGGATTGTGTGAGTTGAGCAGAAGCTAGAATATTATCTTGGTACCTCAAGAAGTAGTGGTTGTATGTTAAGATGCAGTAGCGATGGTTTGTTTCCGAAGAAGTTCTCAAAGATCTTTGGATAAGGAAGTGTGTCTGCATCAGTTCTGAGGTTGAGTTCAGCTGAATGTTGTGTTTGGCTTTGAGGCCTGAGTTTTCCGAGGAATTCTGGATTAAGGAATTTTTGAGCATCAGTAGCAGTGTTACAGCTCAAATTGTTCTGCCGGCACGCGAGGAGTTCATCTGTCAGCAGTTCTTTAGAAGTGAGTCCGGAGGCAGTTTGTGAATCCATTGGCTAGATAAGTTTAAGCTGTTCAGATTGGTAAGGAGAGAGCAATTTTCTTGGGATATTAGCCTGGATTGATCGCAAAAGTGACTTGCGATAGTTAAAGTATTCTCTGGGATGGAAGGAATTCTTTTGGATATCTTTGAATAAGTCAGTGGTTTGTCTTAGCATCTGAGGAGTTGAGTTTGGTATCGACTAGATTTCAGAAGTAGTACCGATGGTTCAGCTTAATAATAGAATGGTTTCTAGAGGAAGAAATTGGTAAAGCGACTCAAGTTTTAGAGGAATTTCTGAGTTTTATTTTGGACCCGTTGAATCATATTTTTGTAATGTGTTGTCCAGTTTATGCTTATGTGTATCATCAATATTTTCATCTACCCTAGATCAGAGTTGTGCAGCGGAAGCAGTTTGAAGTGCATCTGTTTTTCTTTTCTGGAAAAGAGAAATTGTTTTCTACTGAGGATAGTAAAGATTGTATTTTTGGTTTTGGTTGATTTTGAGAAAATCATTCTACTGGATTATTTTTGGATTCAGATTGTTTTAGGAGTTATCAGCGAAGGTTGAGCTGATCAGTGGGTTGAAGGCAGCTTTGGGTTGTCAGAAGTATTTGGTGGACAAGAGACGAAGGAATTTGGATTTCGGAGTCGGAGATTTGGTTTTGGATGAATTTTCTCTGATTCGAAGGAGTTCTATAGATTAGTCGTATAGACTGTTTAGATTCTATAGATCGAGTATTCCGGTATTCTACTAGGAAACTCTACGGAGCTCTATCCAGAATTTTATCTGGATAGTTAGCTTTGTTGATTGAGTAGATTGGTTGTGATGATTGTTAACATGTGATTGATATATGCTTATGATTTAAAATATATTAAAATCTAAATATATTATTAAATTACCTTTGCTTTTAAATTTCGGGGACGAAATTCTTTTAAGAGGGGAGGAATGTGACGATCCGGAATTTTCTAGCAATATCAATTTAATAATCTGCATTAAATATTAAATTGATTTGATATACTTTGTTAATTAAATCTGAATTGATGCTTTTCTTTTAATAAATATTTAATGGGTAAATGATATCTGTTAAAATTAATTGTTTGTTTCTATTTATATATGTACATATTTGTATACATTGTAAATAGATGTGATTTGTTTTAAAGTTTAACTATAAATTATGTTTTAAATTCTAATATATATTTTAGTGAATTAGAAATTGTGTTTTATTTAATATAAACTTTTCAAAGCTAAATAAATACAGGGTTTTAAATACATAAGATAAATGTTTAAATAGTTTAAAACTTATTTTAACTTAAGATTAAAATTAACATTTATTAACAAAAAGAATTGTTTACTTTTCTTTTTAGTATAGCTTGATTAAAATATGAATTTAAAAATATATATGAGTTTTAAATATATTTTTGTCAATAAATACATTAACATACATAATAAAATATGTAGTTTATAATAAAAAGATAATCTATTCTATCTATCATTTCAAAGTGATAAATATGTTTTCATAAGATAAATAAAATTAAAATATGCATATAGAAATATAAGCCTACAAAATAAATTAGTTAAATTACAATAACATAATAACTATAAAGTTCAATTAATTTCAAACAGCAAACAAAATAAAAGAAATAACAAGTCACATTCATTTCAAAAATATAATAACAAGTCAACAATTAATTTTGAAACAAATAAATTTTTAAGGGTGTAAACCAACATAAACAAACTGCAGTATAAATTAGAAGTTAACATACTGTATAAGTTAAATAAAAGTAAACATATAGAATACATTCATAGATTAAAGCTAAGTATAGATACATTTCAAATTTACAATAACAAGACAACAATAAATAAACTAGAAACAAAATCATTTTTTTTAAGTTTGTAAACTATCACAAAGGAACTGCAGTATACATTTGTATATGTTTAAGCATGAAGACCAAAAAAATCTAAAATATATGCAGGCTAATGAACAAATCAAAAGTATGCAGGCCAAATAAATACACAACTGTGTATATGTGTGAAGCTTGCTAGAGAAGATAGTATTAAATATCTTTAAGCAAACAAACAAAAAAGTAATTAATGTAAAAATCTTTTAGTACACTAAGTGTTACATATCAGCCACCATTAATAAAATATCTCTGGAAAACAAATCTGTACAAACAAAGATTGTGTGATAAATAATTGTTACAGTTTCATGAAACATAATTATAACTCTGTCACTTATCTTTTTTTTATAAATTGGCATATTCAGTTCGAACTAAGTAACAATTAAAATTCATACAAACTAAAACATGAAAATACAACTATTCCATACTTAAACAAAAATCCAAGAAGCAAAGCAAAATGAAGTTACAGTTGTTTTCAAGCCTGCTTCAACAAAAAGGTGTCTCTGTTCTACTCTGTAAAAATTTGGTGAGTAACACTTTTATAAATTTCTCAGGTTTTAATCTGTTGCAAGCTAAATTTTTGGATGCTTCAAATATTTGTGTGAATCTATACATATTTCTTTTCTCTGGCCAATTGCAAAATAAATTACTGCATATTGAATTCTCTGTGAGTAACTTCTTTTTTTAAAAAACTTAAGTAAATTTTAATTTGTTGCTTGTGAAAATTTCTGAGATGAAATATGCTTGTTTGTATACATATATAGGGTTGATAATTCTGAGTTTATAAATGTTTGTAAATATGCTTGCCTGTTGTATTCAAGTAACTCTGTTCTTAGTTCAGACATTTAAAAGATAGATAAAAATGCAAATCTATTCGTCTAATCTTTGTTAGAGTTAGAAATCTGAACAATTTAAGCCATGAGTAAGTTTGGAATTATACTTAAAGCAATATAGTCTTGAGTTTTATCTGGAACCAAATGTAACCTGTAGTGTTTGCATATACTTGTTTTCTGATACTCTCTGTAAACAAAATTTTGCTATTAAAAATTATTTACTTCTTCCCTGATTTATGCTTGCACTTCAGTTTCAAGCAAATGATGTTTGTATCATCTCAAACTAAGTCTAAGAATTTAGTTAAGATAAAACAACTTAAAATTTTTATCTGAACCCAAATTTTCTGAGCAAAATTCCCGCACATAACCTGGTTGTAGTGGCCGAAGTGTTTGGTTCTGTTCGACACCATCAGGCGATCGAGTGCCGTGGAGCTTTGTGAGGGGGTAGCTCAGTCATTGTCGCGTTCATGGCCGGAGCTGCTAGTCGCCAGGTGGTCAGGGTTGGGGGAGAGCGGCGTTGACAGGTATAGGGTTGTTGAGTTTGTGTTGTTTCCAGGTTCTGTGTTTTTTTTCATTCACGCGCGCCTGGGAATAAAACTCGAAGCAGCTTGTGAATTTTCTCGGGTAAGTCTCGCGTGTTACTCGAAGAAACGGGGGGAGGGGGGTGCTCGGGTTTTTAGTGTACAGGTTTGTAAAACCTGGAACTGTTTTAAAACTTTGTTTTAAAGCTTAAAATCAAAGTTAGAACCTAGATCTAAATCAAAGTTTAACTGTGAATTCAAGTCAGTTTTGAAAATAAAGTTGGGTATAATAAAGTTTTTCAAAACTTAAATTATTTTAATAATTTAAAGATGCTTAATGTTTAAGTTTATTCAAAAAGGAGTTGAATTCAAAAATAAATTATAAATGGTTAAGAAAGTATATAGACAAGTTAACTCCAAAGAAATCAGGACTTAGTTATGAAAAGCTAGATTTGGAACTAAAATAAAGCTTTATAATTTAAATTTATTCAAATAAGTTTAAGTGTAATTAAATATGTAAGTTTAAAAAGGGGTTTTGAAAATAAATTAGTGTAAAAATTTTATTAAGATAAAAATTGAAATTTATTGAAATAAATGTTTAAACATATTGGAAGTGAGAATTTAAATCAATTATAAGAACAATTTACTTTAATTCATGAAGTTTGGAATTTTATATGCATTAACTTTTAAGATTTATTAAGCAAGAATATTTAATGATGATATTAATAAAATTGGTAATTATAAGTAGTAATTAAAGTTAATTAATGAATAAATTAACTAATATGTGATTAAGAAACACAGATTGGGTTTTGATTTAAATTAATAAATTTTTATGGTTAATCAAACTTATAACTAATAATGATTAACTAAGTAAATTATTTTAGAAGATAATAATTAAATAAGTGTTAATCATTAACTGGATTATTTATAATTAATTAATGTAATTGATTTTTAATAAATTAATTGGATTAATTAATTCGATAATAACCATTGTAATAGTTTAATTATAAATTATTTATTTGAAAAGTAATTAAGAAATTAATTACTTATTAATTGACTAAATTAATTTGAGTTAATTAATTTAGTTTAATTAACTGATATTTTGGAATTAAATTACTTAGAAAAGTAATTAAAGGATAATTACGGGATGTAATTAATTGGGTGATGTTGTTAATAGGAGTAATTGGAATATAATTACTTGAAATTAATCAAGGGATTAATTAAGCTTATTATTGAGAAGTAATTAATTATGAATGATTAATTACTGTATATATTAATCAAGAGGATTAATATTTGTGTTTTGAAGATGTGTATTCTTAATATAATTAACAAATGAAATGTAATTAGAAATCATTTAAGTAATATAATTAATGATGTAATTAAGAAATTGATTTATTTGAGAATAATAAATCAACATGAAAATTAAATGGTAATAAATCGATATAAATGTAATTAATGGATTTATTCAAGATTAATTTCTGTAAATAAATTAAAGGAAATTTCCGGAATGTTGCAAAAGATATTTAAATCAAAGATGATTAATTTGAATATATATAGGTAATTGATAATAAGATTTAAATTATGTTAATTAATAAATTTTAGAAATCATTTGATGATTTGGTATGTGTAATTACTTAGTGTAATTAATGGAGCATAATTACTCAGAATAGTAATTGGATGATCATTACTTGATGAAGTTAATACAAGATGATTTGTAGAAGTAATTCGAGTAATTTCCTATGTAATTAATCAAAGGATTGATTTATGAAAATAATTAATCATGGATTGATTAATAAGTAATTAAGGATAGTTAATTACTGGTTTGTTATTAATCAAGGGGTGATTAATAATTGTGTTTAAGTAAAGATTAATCACTTAATTATTTTAAATAAGTAAATTGATATAAATTGAAGATCATTGATTAATAAAATTAATGATGTAACTAAATTGTTAATTAAGGAATAATTAATTAAGGAGGTAATTAAATGTTAATCTATTATGAATGATTTAGAATAATTCATTTTAGAAATTAATTAAAGACTAAATTACTTCTTGTAATTAGAAAATGGTTGATTAATTTGATTTATAATTAATTAATGATTGTGAGAGCAGGATTTATGGAATGAGTAATTAATTTAATTTATTTTAAATTAATTAAAGATGGAAGTAATTAATTTAATTCATTTTAAATTAATTATAGCTTGTGATTCATAAATCATTGCTGATGGATGATATGGATATTTCATTGACTGATTGTGATCTCAGATATGAGATGGATAATGTCTATGTGATATGGATATATAGTTTAAGTATGATAATATTTAATTATCTGTTTGGATGATGATATTAATTATCTGTTTATTATGATAATGTGATTATCTGTTATGAGATGTGAATTGTCTATCTGTGCATGTAATATTGAATTCATTGTTAAGACTAAATAGACAACTTGGCCTTAAAAGACACGTTTTGGATTTCGATGAGACCGGGATCGGTTTTCCTTATTTGGAATATCCGAAAACCACATCGTTTCCAAATTAACGATAGGTCGTGAATCTGAAGTGAAGATGAAAGTTCTGAATGCAAGGATTATCGTCGTTAACTCTGAGAGTGATTCCAAAATGAGTGTAACGAGATAATGCCTTCGGTTTCGTTCGAACCCGGAACGAACTTGTATGGATTGAATGCTTTCAACACATCGTCAGGCGGACGATGAGCATTCTAAGAAATATGTTCTATAAAGGTAATCGTAACCTCAAGCCTCATCAACCGGGAATGGCTAAAACAGGGGAGGTGCAGCAAGGTTAGGTGGGTCATGCCCAAGCAGGACAAGGATATTCCCCTGTCTAGATGCCCCTTTTTATTCGGCTTAGTGGGCAGTTGGTCTGCAGCCAACTGCGGGGTTTATCTTGTTCGGGACTGTTCAGCAAGGAATGGTTCCAGCCTTGTGTTGCAGGGGATGAAGGGAGTAATCCTCCGTACGTTGATCTAGGCCACGTACTGTGACGGACGGTACCCCAGTAGCCCTGCCATTGTATGGAATCCACAATCCAATAAGTGCCTACGGTTTTGATTGTATTACCCACTTTTGTGGCTAGTAGCTGGAATTTAATGAATGTAACAATTTCGGCTATTTTCTATTTACTTGAAAACCCTAGTCCTATTATAATATCACTGGATTTCCTATCAAATGTTTTGGTTAGCGTAAGGTAAAAACTTTTCCATGTTTATGTGTGGGAAGTCTTACGTGATACCTTTTTGTTTTCAAAGGATTTTCAAAATTAAGCAACTTTAACCTGTTACTCATACCAGACCCATGCCTGACCCGAAGTTTATATTTTGTTTTTCATAAACTCTCGGGTATCCAAATTTTTATGGGTAGCCAAGGGATTCAGGTTTAGCTTTGACGAATTCTGGAGGAGCAATGGAGCAGGAGGCTTCAGCGTTATAGATATATATATATATATATATATATATATATATATATATATATATAGTTCCGCTGTGTGGTATCTCTGTGATGTATTGTGTTTTGTGTTATATTAACTAAACAGGTATTTATAACTATCTAGTATGTGATGTACTATATGTATCACTCTGATTGATGTTATATACTATGTAAATACTTATGTGATTAATATATTTTATTCGTTCCGCTGTGAGATTCTGATGTTGTTGTTCTTTCTTCTCTATCTTTTCTATTTTCTCACCTCTTTCTTTCTTATTAACGATGCTACTTCCTGGGCGTAGGAAGTGGGGTCGTCACACTGATGCTTCCCTGATAGAATCTAGACCTAGTACAAATATATCTCCAGTCTCCAAATAACAAAATGGCGGTCAACATGGCCTAACATACAGAAATTTGAGCTGTGCCATGCTGATGCTAGCTTGATAACTGTTATTATAAGAATACCCAACTAAATAAAGATGATCTTCCCAACTACTAGCAAAATTAAGCACACAGGTTCGAAGCAAATCTTCAAGAATCTGATTCATCTACTTCATCCAACCATCGGTTTACGGATGATAAGTTGTGCTAAGATTCAACTTTATTTGCAAAGCTGCTTGAAGACTCCTTAAGAATTTACTAGTGAACAAGGGATTATGGTAAAAAAAACTATAGAGTTGGACACTCCATGAAGTATAACTACTTCCTTCACACAAAGCTTAGCCAGATGTAGTGTTGTTTGGTTCGACTTCACCGGAATGAAATGTGTCGACTTAGTTAACCGGTCTACCACTACTCATATGATGTCATGGTCATTCCTTAACCGAGGTGAACTATCTATGAAGTCCATCGAAACCTACGACAACTATAACAGTATGTTTCCATTAGGATTTATATAAGTGAACTATTAGTTCACAAATCCACTCATACCCGATCCTATTTCCATTGAGGGATTTCCAACGGCTAGAGCAAATCACCGGGCCTCTAATGTTCAGCCTTCACAAATTGGCATGCCATTTACTTCTTCACAAACTTACCAGCATCACGTTTCATACCTTCCTAGTATTCAAGATGTTTCATGTCAGTATACATTTTACTACCTCCTGGGTGAATGGTGTATCGTGATCTATGGAAGTCTTCCATTACTTTTTTACGGAGTCATCAACATCTGGTACTACTAACCCATACCTACTCCGCAAGCATCCATGAGAGTCAAGAGAATAGCTAACCAAGTATTTACCTTTATCTTTGAATTCCAATCTCTGAATAAGAACTAGAGTAACAAAATCTTTCTTCTGCGATCTGATTAATCAAAGATGGTATAGCCCTAAGACTAGCCAGCATTTCTCTTGAACAAGCCATGGAATCTCTATCTTGGATCTCACATATAGATAGTGTCTCAAGGTCATTCCATTCTGCAATCATCTTAGTGATTACTACTTGCTTCTTCCTACTCAGAGCATTTGCAACTAGATTGCCTTTCCCAAGTGTGTATTGGATCTCAAAGTTGTATGCTGCTAGGAATTCTAGTCATCCATGCTGTCTCATATTGAGATCCTTCTGGGCAAATAAATACTTCAATGACTTATGATTTTTGTATAAACAAATCGCTCTCCAAGAAGTACTGAAGCCAAATCTTCAATGCAAAGACTATGGCTGCTAGTTCTAGGTCATGAGTTGCATATCTATTCTCATTAGGCCTTAGTTGTCTTGATCCATATGCCACAACTCTACCCTTCTGCATTAGTACTGCACCCAATCTAGAACCACATGCATCTACATAAACCTTCAGGCCCTAATTACCTTCAGGTACTATCAGCACAGGTGCATTCGTTAGCAAATCCATCAACTTCTGATAGACTTTCTCACATTTATCTGTCCATTGGAATTTCACTCCTTTCCTTGTGAGGTTAGCAAGAGGCTATACAATTTTCAAAAAGTCCTTGATAAATAATTGATTATATCCGGCTAATTTCAAGAAACTTATAACCTTCAAAACCATTTCAGCTCATTTTTAGTTCTTAATTGCTCTACCGTTATTGGGTCTACTAAGATACCCTCTTCTGAAATGACATGTCCTAAGAACTTGACTTGCCTCTTTCAGAAATAACATTTAGAGAACTTGGATTTTGGCTTATCTGCCTCAATATCTCCAATATTATTCTGAGATGCTTCTCACTTTCCTCCTTATATTTAGAGTAGATATGAATGTCATTAATGAAAACCAAAATGAACCTATCTAGATAACCTCTGAAAACTTTATTCATCAAGTCAACTAAGTATGCTGGAGCATTCGTAAATATGAAAGGCATTACTAGCCATTTATAGGATCCATAACTAGTTTTGAATAATGTTAAAGGAATGCTGTCCTTAGTATTCCTTAGCTAAGCTAATGAAATCATGTAGTTAAGTCAAGATATTAGAAGATCTTAGCTCCACTTAGTTGATCGAACCTCGTCGATCCTAGGAAGGGAATACTTGTTCTTAATAGTTAGCTCATTCAGCTTTATATAATCAATGCACAGTCTGAGAGATTCGTTCGCTTTCATCAAAAATACAGTTGCGATACTCATGGGTGAACTACTCGACCTAATAAAATGCTTGAATTCCAATTATGATAGTTGCTTCTTAAGTTCCTCATTTTCTTTTGGGGACATTCTCGTCAAAGGTCGACTCATAGGTTAATCTCCATGAACTAAATCAATTCGAAACTCGATACCCTACTTAGGAGGTAAATCTGTAATTGATTCAAATACATCTAGGTATTCTCTAACCATAAGAATCCTAGTAATATCATCTTCATATCTCGCTTTAAGAGCAAATAATGATCCATCAAAGTTTTGCTCAACATCCCTAAGAACTAAACTAACTCGATTAGTGGAATCTAAATGGCTTAAGAAATGACTCTCTTGGGGCAATAAAGACGAGCCTTATAATGATTAAGCCATTCCATTGCCTAAATAGTTCTAATCCCAAGTATTCAAATACATGCAAGTCACAATAGAAAATCAAGTCACATAATTCTAATTCCACATTCTTGTACATCATCCCAAGGGTTACGTATCTTTTGACATGATTTGCAATCCTTAGAGATGTAACTGGGCACACAACATTTGAATAAAGTTTATTAACTAGTTTCTTTGAAAGAATGAGATGC
Source organism: Allium cepa (assembly GCA_030765085.1). Taxonomy (NCBI): domain Eukaryota; kingdom Viridiplantae; phylum Streptophyta; class Magnoliopsida; order Asparagales; family Amaryllidaceae; genus Allium; species Allium cepa. The sequence goes on from CM060928.1 coordinate 965,234,660, forward strand.
TCCTCTATCAAAGAGAACTCTAATAGAAATTCCTTTAAAAAAGATCATAGCTTCCAAGACAGTAGTAGCTTTTCCTTTCATATGAGAAGTACTGCTAGTTGCCTACATAGCATTCAGCTTTCCACTCTTCTTATAAGCAGTTCACTAGTACAAAAAGTGCATATTGCTTCGCCTCATTTGAATCGGTTGACGTAAAAACTCATGCAAATAGAACTATTTGCATAAGTTCTATCTTAATAATCGGTGCAATTGGTACGTGGAAAGCAATAGATAACAAAAAATCAAATTTGCATCAGTTGTCACCAACAACCGAAGAAAATACATAAACGCAAATAGTTTTAGTCGCATCGGTTTTAAAGTCAATGGATGCAACTATATTAATTTGCATCACTTGCCCACATAGTTTTGTTTGGTGGATCCAAGGTAATCATTTTGACAAGTAAAAATACGGCCGCCTAAATCCCACTCCATTTTCACCTTCGACCAAATTTCTTATCCTCAATTCATTCCGTCGATCGATTTTCAATTCACTCCAGTAGCAACGACCTCAAAAGCAGCTCGTCGCCATCTCCGATTCACGTCAGATCTGTCCAAATCAAAAGTGGAGTTGATCGATAATTGATTTACTCAGCCAATTCATGTGGTTTATTCGTTGATTGATTTTTGATGATTTGCAAGCTAAGGTATTAACAATTATCTATCGAACTATCAATATAAATCGAACCGAAAATTGTCCACATTAAAAAGTCTATTTTATTTTGGAGTTTGGCATTAGTATAGAATCCAAATGCAAACTACTAAAATCATCAAAGCATTTGTGCCTTTTCCCAGATGTTTTACGGAAGGATTGATTTGTACACTGCTGACTGAATCAGGTTTGTTTATTTCTTTGCTTCAGTTTTATTGTACAGATTTTGAGAACTTGGTTGCTGATTTCACGAGCATGACATGTTTGATGTTTTTCCTTATATGCTTAATTATGATGTTTCTGTTTCAAGAAAGAATAAAACCTGGGTTTTTGTATGATTTAAATTTACTGAATTTGGTCACGATTAAAGTTGTGTTTGAGAATGCATATTTTACATAACTGAACTGTAAGATCTAAAATGGTTATTCGGTAATGTACCACTACAAATCTTGAATATGGTGTTATGATTTGTCGATGGCAATTCTTCTTTCAACCCTTAGAATTGCTGAGTATCTTAAACATTCAGAAATTTATATTTACCAGATTGCCTTTTCCATTGGTTCTCTTCTACTAGTTATGTTTGAACCCATATGGATATTCTGTAAAGTTTTAGAAATCATTTCTGATAAACCCTATATCTAAATCATAAAATTTGAAGACATGATTGAGAGTTTCAGTCCAAAAAGAAGATGCAATTTTTTTATGAAGCTTTTTTATGACTTCTTTTTTGTCTTTCTATGAATTAACAAATTAATTTTCAAGTTGTTGAGTATATAAAATATGACCATTATTAGATCTTTGTGAATATATGCAATCTTTAAATAATTGTATGCAAGCTAAAAATGTATAGATGCAAAGTCTGATATTTCAAGCCTACCTTGTTTAGAGCATTTCCAGCAACTCGTTAAATTCAATCTAGAACTACATATTTGTAGCTATTAAGTTCTAACAGAAAATTACAAGTTGTTGCTCTAAAACTAATTCAGTAAAATGATTGCATTTGCAATCATCCAGTTTGTGATTTCATGTGGATGTGGAGATTATTTAACTAATGACTGGAGTTAAACAGAAGACTTTGAAAATATGTGTTTATAATAAATTTGTGGTTTTTTTGTGTAGTTGCAATTTTACCGTGTCCAAGAAGGTAGCTTGATCTAATTTTGACCCTTTTATTTTAATACAATATTTTTCTTGTCACCCTTATATCTTAAAGTATGCTTTCTTTAAGCAACTTGGTAAGTAAAAAGTTTGGTTTTGGGTACATAAAGGTATATAGCTCTGTAAAGATTTTATTTTGATATAACTTTAATGTTCCTATGCGATGTTTGTAAAATGTTTGGTTTTGGTTTTGGTTACAAAATGGTGGAAATATTTTGTTATCTTGAAATCAATGTTAAACTTACATGTATAAATATATTTTTAGAAGAGAAATTATGATATCAATTTATGTGATTTAGATTTTAGTACATATATTTTAAGACTATTTTAAACTTTTAAAGGGAGATATTACTGTGTTGAGAATAGTATTAATCTTATTATATATACTTTTGCTTATTAAATTCATCTATCATTTAAATTTACCTATTAATTTAATAAGTTTTTATATGCAATTGGGAATGATTATGAATTAGGGAGAAATATACCTTCTAAGTATACAAAAGCTATAGCGTGGACTATAAAACTCAGCTAGGCTGACAACTTTTCCGAGATGTAAAAGTCCATTGTCACTATCAAACTTTGGCTAGATAGTAAACTAACTTTTCATACATGCATGTGCTGGCATACGTACAGGGCGTAAAAATAAGTGATTGGAAGAATTACGTGCATAGCTTACAGTCTTTGGCCACAGAAGTAAATGCTAATTGGCAGGCCAAAACAAATCCATACCTGCTAAAATGTTTCCCTTACTTGCAAACCTTAATTGTTAAGGTAACCTACTCATATACTATCTGCTGCATATACTCTTAATTATATTTTCCAACAATGCTTTTGCTCACACTTAGCCAACATTGAACGTTGTTTACTTGTCAGCTTCAGGACTTCAAATTCGATGCTTATCATCTTACTTACCTCTCAAACAAAGAAGATGAAGTCTATAATACATTTTTAACTTGTATTTTTTTCTTGACTGTTAAATTTTTGATCAAAGCTGGCCCTTTATTGATCATTGGTAATGTTTGTTTAAACTATGATTATGTTTGTTTAAATATTTATAAGATCCAAGATTTGATCAATCGTTTCACTTTGAATAATACATCAGATATTTGGATTTTTTAAAATAAAAAAACCTATTATTTATTTTCACGATCTTACAGGCAATGTATAAAACTGCAATGTTATAACTATAAATTTTGTCAGATTATGAAAAGCAAAGCTCTGATCATTTGATTCAGCTTATACATCCAAATGATTTTGTATAACTTCCTTACTTATAAAATAAATTTATGAAAAAGAATTTCATAAAAATTATGTTAAATATGTAAACCTTTTGTTGGCCGCAAAGGATAAAATGCAATAAAGCTAAGAGAATTCCGACTAGTCAGAATAGTAGTTCTTAACAATTTGCAAAAGAATAGCTAAAGTAGTTGAGAAATTTCAAAATGTTTTCAAAGTTGACAATAATACTCGCAATACCTTTATAATTCTGCAACTTTTGTTTATAATCCATGCTTTATACCGTGATTGTGTTGAATTTAGGAAGTGAGTGAGGATATGGTAAAGATACTAAATGCAATGGGTTCGGACATTGATGTGAGCTTTGATTGTGCTGTGTTTAGCAGGACAACGTCGACCGCCTTTAATGCTACCAGCTATGGTGGTAAAGTTTGTATTGTTGGAATGGACCATAATCATTTGACCATGCCCATCGCTCCTGCTACGGCTAGGTGATATATCTCAATAACTTTACGCTATTTTGTAACTATTTCATATCAGTATGTCTGTTAAAATGCATCGATTGTTCTAATGATCTAATGGTCGAGATCTTCAATCTGATATATTTTGAATGATTGTAATATTGCATGCAATAATTGTTTGTTATAATCAATAATATATATCCATATAATAAAATCTCTTGGTAGGACAAACAAGAGATAAAGAATGGTTGAGATTTAATTTTAAAGTAAGACATCTAATGCCTGTAAAGAATTAACACTCGGATGAGAACATGTTAGCCCACCCCACTTTCACTCACACCCGCTGAGATGCAAAACATGTTGTTTCTAAACTGCTTCTTTTATGATCCATTCTCCTCCCCATTTTATTTCAAAATTTGACTACCTTTATTCTGCAACGTTTTTCTTCTCACATGTCTTCCTTGAAGACTTCATGTCTCTCTTTAATGCCATGGAAAAACCTATCTCCTCATCCCATCAACATAAGATTTTAACTTTAGAATTGGTATTCATCTTGATTAATATCAGGTCTGGACTACCAAAGATAAGTAATTGCTTATTTTAATTTGATTTGGTGCATTTTTTTGTCTGCAATTTCTCCACGATATGCATCTAATATGTTTCTCAATTTCTGTGCTCATCTCTTGGTATTCTTCATCATTTTGCCAAATTGAAATTTTAAAAGGGATAATTTTCTCTTCACTTCCTATCATTTATTTCTTATACTTTTGTAGTGGTAATGGTAATTAATTTTTTTTCCAGTAAAATGTTCTTGATTGTTATCATGGACAGAGAGTAATGTCACGTCTTCTTGCAATGTTAATCTCCGTTAATAAGTAACTTCATTTTACTCCACTTCCTCCATGATGCTCACCTCACCTCACCAATCGGTTTTCATGTTTTATTGTAACGGTTTTGTTTCTTTTCCTGACATTACAACGTTTCCTCTCGGCACTAAATGATTTTTCTAATATTTCAGCAAGATGTAGTGGCTTCAGACAAAGGTGGAAATAATCATTGTCATCTCTTCTAAAGCACAATGATGTCGGTCGAGGATTTTCAAGTAATACCATATTTACACCATTGGATCGCTTTATGGTATTGGTTTTACGACAACCAATGGTACCATTAAAGAAAGTCATGACGATGTGACACCACCTTTAGTTTTATGGAACATCCAACTATTTTCAGTTTTTGTTAATGGTCATTTAACCACCTAATTGAGGCCTTCTAGGTCATTCAGTTTAAAACATGTATTGGCTTCAAGAATTTGTTTACGTTTTACTGGTTGTTTCTAACATATTGATCAGTTGTGATGTTTCTAACATGTATTGGTCATCTTGCTTTCGATGTTATTGCCAGAGTGGAGCTTCTTTATTATATAATCAGAATGTATTTTTGATTGTGTTAGGCAACTTAATTATACAAGTTGCTCCTCTACACGTATTAGAAAATAAAGAGTTAAAACATATTGGGTGAAAATGGCATACATTTGTGGAAATAATGCAACTTCATTTGACGATTCAATATTGAAAGATGATAACAAAAATAAAAGAACAAAGAGGGTAATGAGTTAAACTCCTTGAAGCAGCATGTCTTTTTTATCATTTCTTGATATTATAGTTACATTAACTAACATTCACTGAAAACTGATAAACATATGGTTTAGCCTATATGGTACCAAATACTTTTTCATACGCATGTTGTAAATACATTAAGTTAACTGTAAGGTATACTGTTCTTATATGAAGCCAAGTTGAATCAGGCACAGTTATAATGGGCTTAGTTACAATGGGTTCGAAGGAGTTAATCGTTTACTGTCAATAAGATAATAGTTTTCTATATAAATATATCATGTTATATTTTTAGGTAAGCTGAAGGCTTCAATCAAAAATTAAAATTTCATAGAGGTTATGAATTTCAAATTTATTAACACTTTTTTGTTCCAAATTATGTGATTATTTTTACAGTAACAGTGCCGCCTAGATTATTGAATTACTTACCTTACTAAAAACAATAATATTGAATTACTAAAAAAATATTGATTTTATTATATTATATTATAAGCTTGAGCAGTAATAGGTGAATTGGATGAATGACTATTTGAATTGGCTAAATGTACTGTCTGAATGAATGATCAGAATGAATGGCTAACTGGGTGAGCTAAGCTGCATGATGACTTGGATTATCTCTTTTGTTGGGGTACCGCATTCCCTCTATCATAGTTCTTTTTACCAACATGACTATAAGTCTATAAATTTACCTTACTATGTATGAAACGAAGACATTTCAAATGCAAAACAGTAGTTAAAAGAACCTATGCAAAATAAGTTGCATTTATATTTTTTGTATCATTCTTTTTTTTCCGCTGACATAAACCTTGATATTTAGGTTAGCTTTGTGAATATAATGGTTCCTAATATCATATTCATAGTGTGTTTACTATACTTTTGTTTCCTAATTGCTTTAAGAATCAGTTACTAATAATTTAGTTCTCACAACAACTAACTTTCTTTTGTATAAAATGCATTTTTTTTTTTTTTTTTTTAGGTTGGAGCTATATGTGGTTCACAGAAAAGGGGATGAAGTTAGGGAAATACTCACTAGAACCACTGGCTATGATATATTTTGTAAAAATATTTTACTACAGTATTCAATATGATTTCAGACAACAAAAGGCAGATTATATGTTATGTGCACCTTGTGTTTAACAATCCTATAACGATCTTACGATAGATTATTGTTATTGGTATATATTTTTTTACACTAAATTTTATAATGATCAAACTTTACCTCGGTGCAATGTGCAACATCATTCATTATACGTGAAGCAAATTTTATATCCATACTATCGGCACGGGCTTTATACTAGTGTGTGTGTGTATTGTCTATTTGAGTACTGTAATAATGATTTCTGAGAATTTGTTTTTTTACATCAGGTATAAATAGCTGATGTAATAGAGGGATTAGTTTTGCACCGGTTGTTATAAAAAACCGATGCAACAAAGAAGCCTTTTAAACCCAAAAACTCTTATGTTGCATCGGTTTCTAATAATAATCTATGCTACAAGTTCCTTTGTTGCATCGGTTTTCATTACAACCGATGCAACATGAGGGCTGTGTCCAAGCAACCAACCGTATTTTGCATCAGTTGTTAGTAACAGCCGATGCAAAAAGGACTGTTTTGCATCGGTTTTAGAACTGATGCAAAACTGTTAAGCCTGTTGCATCGGTTGCATATGCATCAGATGTTGAACTGATGCAAAAGGGGGGTAAACAACCGATGCAAATGGCCTGTTTTGTAGTGGTGGCTGGATAAGTGTAGCTAAGATGTCCCTCCTTGCTGCGGATCCTACAATTCTTCTTATAACGTGTAGATAAGTGTAGCTTGCATTGTCTCCTTATAACGTGCATTGCTCTAATGCTGCTTTGATACTAAATTGAAACACCCCACCTCTATACTCTTGTTATCCAAGAGTATTACCTTGTAATAATATTGGATAATATAGAGAAAGAGGCGATAGAATGTATATTCGTGAATATCTTTTGGACTAATACTAGTACATATATCATATCATATAATACTCACCATAGATGTACACGGTCTAAGTACAAATCCATAAATACGTTACCTCTAGGACGAACCGTATATAATCCTAGAGAATAAATAGAGAACATAGAGTCAATACACAATAGATAAAATATAACACATATCACATAATACAAAATCTAGTAGGGCTACAAAATTATAGTCTCTAGCCCTGTATATACATACGTCATCAAATACAAACAACAAAATACATCATTGAGGCTACAACACTACATAAGGAATGTATCATCCTATATATATAACAACTAGCCTCTCAAAAACCCAATGAATCAGTTATCTATGGTGTACCTGATCCTGCAATATTTTGGACCAACCCGAGTATTATAAATAATGCATGAGTCAGACTATGTCTAAAACCAATTCCAAAGTGATATGATGACAAAAATAATATCCCAAAATAATAAAGTAAGAAATATCACATATGTAAAGGTATATATCATGAGATAGCCAATCAAATCAACTAAACATTGTCCAATCATGAACATGATAGAGATAAGCAATCATATGCAAACATAACATTGATCCATGCATCCCTAACATAATGAATATCTCTGAAGTGTAACTAAAAATATGATACAAATAGACTAGTATGGATAATACGGGGACTGACTGTACTTTAGACACATGACCTCTAGCATAGTCATACTCATCATCATAAGAATGTAAATAGTATATGTCTATCAACCACACACACACAGAAAATCCAAATGGGCGATTGATAGCACGTCTTCTTAGTCCAAGAGTCACACGTGTATTTGTCTAACATGACACCTATAGTCTTCTGTTACCTCCCATCGGTATTGTGATAAGATCCACTTATGTGCTTGTCTATGCGAGGACTCTACTAGGTCATGGCCTGACATGGTAAGAGAGTGCTGACCTAGATGACAAAGGGGCGAACACACACAAAAATAACACAAAGCTGTAATGTAATGTGTCATGGATTCGGGCATGACCCCATAATCAGACCGCCAGGGTGGATACTGCAATAATATGGTTCACCTCCGAATCATAAAGGAAGTTAGACAAAGATAGACAGACATATAGTATCTACACTCAAGGCTAACACATAACTCTAATCATATGCCGACACATGACTCTATATATTAGCCAACACACGGCTCTATACAAATATATAATATTTCTCACCGTAGCGAGCCTCATCATACATAACAAACCCTCATATGACTGACATTCACTTACACTAAATAACCAAAAAATAATGCTACAACATCCCACACCACCATGCATTATTTGAATGCTTATTCAATGCTCACAAACTATGCTTAATCCACACTATATATTTCTATATAACAAGTCTAATGATTAACTGAAAAAGTATTACCAAAAGTCCCATGCCAAACGGTATTACCAATCCATTTATTCAAATTTCTCACTTTACATAAATGTAAACACATATATAATAAAGGTAATTATATATATATATATACATAAATATATATTATTTCAAAAGTATAGATGAAATTTTTTTTAAAAAAAATACTTTAATAATTTAAATAATATATATTAACATTCAAATAAATGTACAAACATCATAGAATGCTTTCACATGTCCATAATATAAGCTTAAATTCACTAAATAAATATCTCAAGATCATTAATAAAATTTTAAAAATAATACCCTACCAAATATCCTTAATTTTTCATTTAAAGATTATTATTAAACTACTTTATTTAATAACTAAACACCTTAAATTATATTTGTAAACCAAGTGTAAAGTATAAAGGTGCTGTAATACATTATGTTTATCTTTTATTTATTTAATTTTAATTTTAATTATATATGTATGTATGTATATATGTATGCATATGTATGTGTGTGTGACCAATCGCTAGCAGATCAGTAGCGGTCGGCCGGCTAGTATTTTGGAGATCGACCAATTGAGAATCCAATGTCGCGTTTTACGGTGCCTGAATCCATCAATTCAGACCTTCTTCATCATCAACATCATCATCTCCTTCTACCATTAAGTGCATACACCTTTTTACTACCATTCTATAATTTAATAATGTCCACACATTCATCAATTATCCAATATTGTTCAAGAACAAGATGACATAAGGGAGAAATATATTACACTAAGGGATTAATATAGAAACACAACCGCTACATCAACAATTATACATCTCAAAAACATCACGGACATAGTAACGTGAGTAAAGTACTCACCTTGAGTTGAAAAATACCAAAAGCTTTGCTAACCTCTTCTTGCTTCTCCCCTTACTTCTCTTATTGCTTCTACTGTAAATTTTCCCCTTTCAATTTTATGATTCAAACTTGAATTATAACTTGTTAATTTGGTGTAAAGACGTATCAACAAGCTTGAATTGGATTATAGGAACTTACAGGATTTTATTTCAATTTTCAAAGTGGTAGAAGGTAATTAGGCTTTTGATTTTCTAAAGTAAAGGAATTGATTATGTTAAGTTATATTTATAAGTAGAGATGAAACGTTAGGAGATAGAAATCTCTAGACTTAAAAAATCATGATTTCACGGAAGGCTATTTGGATTTGGACTTAGTAAGTGTTTCAGCTTGGATTTACTAACAAATTCATGTTCTTCCTTTTCTTTATAAACTTACATCTTCAAGCTCCCTAACACATCAAAATCACTACATTAAATTTCTACCAAATAAGTTGTATTATTATCTATTTTATAATTTTATTTTTAATAATTTATTTATATAATTTAACCATTTTATTGAAATTCATTTACTAATAAATTGAAACATCTTGAGTAAAATATTTTCTATCATCAAAGTAAATTTCAAACTTATAAAATTTAATTTAACATTTTATTCCAATTAAATAAATTTATATTTTCTTATTTTAAAATAACCTAAAAATTATTAAATCAATATTCCTTTCATCTTTAATTATTTTCATTTTAATAAATACTCTTCATCAATTTCCAAATCATTCCCATAATTCCACATAATTCAAAACACATTTAATTAATTAAATTTTTTATTAAATTATTAATTTATTGCTTTTAGATAACTGGTTATTACAACTATATTATGAACTCCTCTAAAAACTAACACTACGAATGAAGTTGGCCTGTAGATCCTGTCGCAGCAACAAAGAGCACTATGGAACGATATATGACCTGTTCTAGGTTGGCGTCCCAGTCTCTCTCCCTCCTTACTTCGGGACCACGTCTATAGGTTATGCGTCTCAGTGGTATAATGGATTTCTTTTACAAAACGAATATCATCCGATTGTCTACCGATAGATAATCTAAATTTAAGTTACCTCACGTGCACCCTTCCCACACGTATACACAACACCGAAGTATTATCATCTCCTCGTGGATCATAATTCGTTCTTGAAGTGCCCCACACTAATTGGTTGCCTTAATTTAGGCTTATCAAACCAAAATATGTAAATCACCCAAACTGTGCATCTAAATATATATATATGTATCACTTGAACCTCATATTTATATATTTTTATTATATATTTCATCCACCATTCGATAACCCTAAGTTGGGCATATCGAACTATACATACACTTAAATTGCATAACGATGAATTGTATTGAATTGTCATTAACTACCAAAGAGACCTATCGAGAGCCACAACTATACTGTGGATTTCTCTCAAAACCGATAACTCAAATGAAGTTGGCATGTAGGTCTTTTCGTAGCATCCAAGAGTACTATGGAATATTGTATGACTTACTCTAGACTAGAATCCCAGTCTCTCTCCATCCCTGCTCTAGAATCACGTTTGCGGGTTGTGTGCCTCAATAATGTAATAGATTGCATGCACCAATTAATTTCCCCAAGTCGGATATGCCGAAATACATATATATGTATGCTTTAAACCGCACACCAACCAATATCCGTATAATATTTCATGCATCTCCCAATAGCCCCAAGTCAAACATGCCGGTACTATATCTATACATATAGACATGCATAAATCACATATTGTATGTTGTATATATTTACTTATATATATATAACAAGTCCAACTATATGAAACTAATAAACATACGTCGTACACATTTACTTATACAAAGGCAATGCACAACCAAAGTAATAAATCTACCATCTCAATATCAATAACAATCCACACATACAATCATATAAACAATTTAATAAAAAAGCTTCTTAATATTGTAACCAATCTAGCAATTATATCTTCTTCGTGTTATTAATAGAAGTCTCAAACTTATTTTATAAAGTAAAGTACTTGCCTATCAATCATACTACAACCTATTTTTTTTACTTAATTCTAATATTTAAATTAATTTTAGCTATCAACAAGGCATTAAAATATTATATAGCTCATGTATATAATTTCTATATATGTGTGCGCATATACCTCAAACCATTTCTTAGGATCTAAAGTTAATAAATCACATTATTACAATAGTCGGGATTTTGTAACCTTAATTAAAGCTTATAAAATAATTCAATACTTCTTTGTAATTTCTAACTTCTCAAATCACATTTATAGAAATTCATTAGTTGGTTAATTATTGATTTACACTGTAATAAACCAATATCAAGGCCAAATAAATTTCAAAGCCCTTTTAATACAAATGTAACCTGCCTAAATCATTACTTTAGCCTTATAACTTATTTTAAAGGTCGTACTTCTAATTTTCGATTAATAACAAAACATATATTCATATTTCTATCACTGATATAACTATAAATTAGGGTTCTAATTAACTTATAACTGTTATAATTAATGCCAACTCCATCTAATTCAATTCAATACGAGTATAACAAAACATTTAAATATACGGGATCTTAGCCAGTTGTCCTGAATATCTACTAAACCAACCTAATCAAATGGAGAGATAATTGCTTATATAGCCAGTTGTCTAGTAATATTTTTTTTCAATGTATATAATTATGGGTACTTATATTGAAATATAAATTCGAAGTTATAATTCCGCTCACATAAGCTGGTATTTCTCTATTGTCCAGATCTAGTCCAAACCTCTACCATGGCATAGATGATCTCATTATGAGTGTAGTGAAAAAAATCATATTTCGATTAGACCTCGTATGCAAAAGGTACAAATTTTATTAGAATGTGAACTAATTAAATTAGTTAACCTTAACTTAATCACCTTCACTTAGCTCTCCTCCATAAAATTCTTTTCCCGCTTCATAACCTCCAGCCAACTTCTCACCAGCGTCGTCGTCTCCCTACACCACGGGACCTTCAACAAACACCACCAATGTGCTCCTTTCCCCACAACAAATTAAAAGCATCCCACCACTCCCGGCAACCCCTTAAATCAAAATGGACTCAACCCTTGACTATGCCTTGATCGTGCCTCCACCATGCTACGACCACCTCTGGCCGTCGATACCTCCCATAGCTCTTCTCCTCCGGTCGTGCCTCGCATGATCACAGTCATCCCTTCCCCTCTGGTTCACCTCCATGAATATCACCTTTGAGCCTCTCATTCCTCCTCTATTGTAACCCAACATCAACACCACCTTTACCAAAATTCGGCTTTTAGTCGTGATTGGTGGGAAGAGCATAATATTCATTCGAGGAGTGGAGGTCGACATAGATATTGGAGGGGTAGAGTGTTGTAGTGAGGGGAAGATATTCTATGAAAAAGTGGAAGAAAAGCCTCCCCCGGGCGTACACATATTATATACATATATACATATACATATTATATACATATATACATATACATATACATATACATACATATACATGTACATACACACACACACACATATATATACATATAATTTGATTTCTTAAATAAATCACCACATATTTTGAAATTGTACGATCACATGGTACATCAGCTATGAAATCATCGTACACATCACCTTATTTTTTCGGACCCGGTAGTATAAATTTCATCACTATCCGGGACAATACTTCAAGATGATAATTCCATGCATTTTGAGGTTGTTTGGGCCATCAAATCGCTTGATTCTAAAAATTCGTCGACCATACGTCTCATAATGAAGTCCTCACCCTAAAATCACATGCCATTGGTCAAGATCCTCCTAGAATCGACTAAGTACTTATTTTTACAAACTACGTATCATAACATGTAAATGGTAAAAATACCATGACCCTAAATACAACAATATTTATATTCATTTTAATTTGCATTGTCGATCCAAACTCAACAGAAGTAGTCTCGAATTCAACTTCGCCCATATGCAAAAAGTTAGATTTTGGACCTTTAACAAAATAATATCCAATATTTAAATTAATTATTTAAATATCCATTATTAAAAATGCAGATTGTTACACTACACATACCATAGAGCCTTTTATATAGGTCAAAACTATTCAATACTTTTAGATTTAACATTTTTATCTTTCACGTTATTTAAATTATACAACTTATCATTTCATAGCTTACCTTAGGCATTTCCCATGTCTATCTTTAGTATAAGTTATTCAACTTTAACTTTTTGCCATTCATTTTATTGCCTTGCATATTCAAATACATGTAGTAAAATTGAACTATACATCATGGAAATTGACTTCCAAAACGCTTCTAATACTGCACACTAGTCAATGAAAGTAAATAATACTAGCCATCGAATGTATGTTTTTAGCTATCAAATACATAAAATAATAACTATTGGATGCATGAATGGTCAAATAAAGTATATATGTAAGTTATCATCTCTATAGCTATTAAATGGATAAACTTCTATAACAATCGTATGGACAAGCTATCTTTTTTATGACTATCGTATGGATAAGTTGTTATTTCTATAGTTGTTGTATGGACAAGCTTTATTTCTATAGTTGTTGTATGGACAAACTATCCTTTATATAGCATCGTATGGACAAGCTATCGTTTCTATGGCTAACGTATAGTCAAGCTTCTATTGCTATCATATGGACAAGTTTCTATAGTTATCATATGGAAGAGCTTCTATGACTATCATGTCTATAACCTTCTAGCTATCACATATATGCTATCATGTCTATCAACTTCCAACTATCGCATATATGCTATCAACTTCCAACCATCTCATATATGTCGTCGTGTCTACCAACTTCTAGCCATCGCAAATAAGCTAATAAAGTTATAATTGCAATTTCATCATCAAGTGAAAATTGATATGTTACTTAACAAAGTAACCACCTTTTGCCTTAGTTTTAAACTTATCATCATTTTATTTGTTACTTTTAGAATGGTCGCAGTAATTTCAAAAACGAGCCATTATTCACTCCTTTAATCACTTCTTAATTAATCCATTCTTTAATTAATTCGTTGGTTAAAGATATTTATTTCCATGCCTTAGTGAAGAGATATGCGATGTTATATTTAGTATCTACTCTTTCAATCACTGTCTATCCATAATTGATAAGATAGCTTATAATGTAGAACTTACAAATGATGTGTCTCAGGTACTTGTGAGCTCGTAGTTCTTTGGCAATATGCATCATTGGATTATCATCAAAATACATTAGCGTTAGACCTTCAATATTTGGAATCACTCCTAACTCGTTAATGAATATGTGCATCTACACTGCTTCCATTGCAACATCGTTTAAGGGGATGTACTCAACTTTCATGGTTGAATCTATCATAGCTTCTTGTTTGGATTTCTAACCTATGGTCCACCATTAAGGGTATATATGTAACGCCCCACCTCTATATTCAATGGCGTACAACCTTAGCTACTAAAAACAGTCGAAACTCTCCTCTAGCATGGGATTCTTTCCGGCGTAATCCACCTAGTGTGCCTAATGATGGTTTATAACAGTAGTCTCACAATAATCTAGCCATAAAGTACAATTGTGTCGTCAGTTGCTGAAGTCGGATCTTCCAAATATGAACCACGAAACCCTAACAGAAAGTACTAAAAAATTAACCACTCATCGATGGCTCCAGCGTAATCTCCTATAAATATGAACCAGCCGTCGCGTTTGATGGATGAATCACACAGCAGTCGAAAAAGTAACGTTTCTTACTCCGGATTTAAGGAAAATAAAACTTTATTTAGATCCTAAAAGGAAGTGATAACGGACAATCAATTGCAAATCTCATTTCCCCTTGAAAAAAACCGCCTTTTGATATCTCTCAAAGGAAATGTGCAAAAATGCCATCAGCAATTATTAAATCTGCTCACAAGCAATGAGATAATTCTATTGTTATCTATAGGCGGATCTCGACCCTACTACCCCTTCTTTCAAAGCTTACATTTTCTTGTGGAAACTATCGTTTACAAATATTTTACAAAAGACAACGGGTATAAATGTTGACTTAATTTGATAAGATTCTTTAAGGTCCTTGATTTTACGATAGAAAATTAATTCCGATGAAGCAAAAGGCTCCCAAATTACAAACGACTGGAATGTCCTTTGCAATACACAGAAATTAAGAGCGATTATAATTTTACTAATCACGAGGCTACAGTGAATGAGAACAGTGAAACATAAATGGAGTGTGAATGGCTTCAAATTATATGTCAAAATTGCAGAAGCTTTGGCCACAATGTGTTTCAAAGGAAGTGTGTATACCAAAGAATAATCAAGCAGTCAACAGAAATAACGGTAATATAAATAGACTCATCCACAACAACTTAAACAAACAAACACAAACTGAAGCCAATGTCATAGTTTCAAATGAAAAGAATACAACACACCAAGTTGCAACAATCCAAGTTATACAGGAAAAGCCTGCCTCTCGGAAGTACAACAACGATCGGAATACAGCAGTTGAAACAAATATTACACAATCAAAGTCCGAGTCAAACTATTATACTGATAAATGCAATGAACAAAATAAACCCGATAAGGCAAAAAGCAAGGGAAATTGTGGTAATAGAAACTCTCTGAAAGTGTCATTTCAAACGTTGAGGTTGAACTAGCAGCCAAGAGTTCTCTAGCAACACAAGTCCAGAAGAAGTTCAAATGGAAGCTGAGAACTGCATTGAAAACACAAACAATACAAGCAACAAGTCAGATGAATCAATTGCAGATAAGAACACAGGCTAAGGACAGAAAAATACAAGGAAAACCAGAATAGACGAAACTCCTTTTGAATTCAAAGCTACACAATTAGAGGATGTGGTCGGAAACCCGGCATGGAGTAATTTGGTTCATAAGATTAAGAAGGTAAGTAGAAAAGTAGAAAATCAAAGAGAACTAGGCTAAATGGGGCTGTTCCTGTCCTAGAAAGTAGTAGCAAGTCTTTCTCATTTTAATCTATGGACTTGCTCATTTGGAATATAAGGGGATAAATTCCTCATCTAAACAGTGTGAGTCTGTACAAATAATAAGACAGTAAATCTTCAATCATAGCAATCTAGAGATAAACTGTCGACTACAAATATTTAGAAAGTAGGAAAGTAGCCTATATGATTAACCCATGGAAATTCACACATGACAATGATAAAATGCAGAAAAGTAGAATAATGGTGGTCTGGGATCCATCAATTTGGACAAATAAAGTTATTTAAGTCTGATTAGTGCATTATTTGTCTAGTACACAACAATGGAGGTTTAAGACGATATGTACCTTTGTATATGCTCACAATCATGCAGATAAAAGGAAACAGATCTGGGAATACATTACAAATGTGGCCAAACAAATCAACATCCCATGGATTGTTGTGGGTGATTTCGACACATCACAAGAGAACTAATAATGGAATTCATTCTATAGATGCAGGTTTTGAATTTATGAGTTGTATTTCCAGTGCTGAATTAATGGACCTAGCTTTAAAGGTAATTTTTATATTTGGTGAGGAGGGAAGAACTTCAGCATACATAGCAAAATAGATAAATGTTTCATTAATTATAAATGCTTTGAAAGTTTCCGTCTTCAATTGTAGAATTCTCAAATCATTCTCTAAGTGATCATACCCTAATATTCATTAAGATGGTAGACAGCATAGATGAAAAGAAGAACACAACATTCAAAAATAACAGTGCTTGGTGTTACAATCATGACTATAAACAGATTGTTGAGCAACAATTTAATCTGCGGTTTTTGGGGAATCCATTGTACAATTTTATGCAAAAGCTGAAAGCAATAAAAGTTGTTAGTAACAACTTATTTGCACAGAAATGTGACAATCAGGAAACACAATAACGAATTATATTCACAACTGTTTGAGCACCCAACGAATGAGATGGTTATTAAGCAGTATAAAGAGAGCTGCAGTCTACTAGCTGAAGTAGTTGGAAAATCTTCAAAAATGAAGTATAAATGGCACACTCAAGGGGATAGATCAACACACACGAGGGAGGGAATAGTTGTGTGTGTGTGTTTGGGGGGGGGGGGGGGGGGGGGGGAAGGGGGGTTTGGCGGTGGCGAATCATTCTAAACTAGGACAGCCAAGAGCAATCATTAACTTCAAACAAATTTTTGATGGCCAAGGCAAAGCATTTATCTCCATGGACTCATTTCTCAAGGAAGTAACTAACTTTTATGAAACTTTATAGTAATCTAAATTCAAACGGTTACTTTCCTAACATTATTCGTAAAAAGATACTTGTAGAACAAGCTCAGAGGGAATTGGCAAAACCATTTGAAATGGATGAATTAAAGTATGCCGTGTTTCAGATTGATGAAAATAGCATCCATGGACAAAATGGCATCAACTCAACATTCTATAAATCGCATTGGGAGTTAATCGAGAATGAACTACTTGCAGCTATGCAGAGTATACAAATTTTAGGAAGATGATATCTCACTTGAATCACACTTTCATTTACCTAATTCCAAAAATATAGTGTTGTAACCACAACCTCAAACAAGAACAAAACTAGTTTTAATCAAGGAATCAATAACCAAAAAACAGTAAGAACACAAAGCACTTAACATGGTTCAAGTGAGTGTTGGCTAGACACCACTCTACTCCATGGCCAAACCAGCCACAAGGGCTATGCAATCTCTTTATTAATTCTGAATTACAATTCTGTACCTCAATGGAGTCTTGCTCCAAGAATCATCTCTCAACAGGAATATATAAGTTCTCTCTAGACTTTCTCTAATATTAGAATAATACAGAGTAGAGTGGTAATAAGAGCCTTATATATACAGGGATGAACAACTAATCATGCTCCCCTATAGTCGAGTACCAACTGTCATAACAGAAATTCTGTTATGAGGTCCAATAATAGCCAGCTGTGTCTTGAGCATTATACTCATTATAACAATCATCCACCTTGGTAACATGCTTGAGATCAGTACCTTGAGCTGGCTTTATTTGGCAAATCAGCAGCTAAGCATGCTGAGTAAGCTCAGACAGTGCCTAAACTTGCTATAATGAACATACTTTGCGAACATATTTGATGCGTTATCTTTTGTTCCCACCTTCTTCACTTAAACTTCATTTCTTCCAATGACGTCTCTGATAAAATGAAGTTTGATGTCTATATGTTTGGACCTCTCATGGATCATAGGATTCTTCATTGAGTGCATAGCACTTTGATTGTCACATAGCACAGTGATATCTTCTGAATTGTACCCCAATTCACCTGTGAAACCTCTCAACCATATGGCCTCTTTAATTGCCTCTGTAGCAGCCATATATTCAGCCTCTGTGCTCGACAATGCCACTACCTTTTGAAGGTTGGATTTCCAACTGATGCATCCACCCAATGCTGTAAATGCATAGCCTGTCAAAGACCTTCTTGCGTCCAAACTTCCTGCATAATCTGAGTACACTGTATGGAGAATTGTATAGGTCGGAACTAACTTCGTAACAGAGAAAACGGTTCGCGAATCGGAGTTCGGGGGTGGAAGTTATAAAGGAAAAGATGTAGTGGGCTGAATTGACAGCGTCAGACGTCTGAGGAAAAATTCAAACGTCTGGCTCTTCAGCAAATCTACATCAGACATATTCCAGAAAGTTAGGTCAAACGTCCAACCAACCAAATGGGTCAGACATTTGAGTCTGTGCAGAATTTCTTCCAGAGACTTAAGTACATCTGAGCCTGTAGAGAACTTTTTCCAGAAGGTTAAGTCAGACGTCCGACCAATTTGGATAGACGTTCGAGGCGACTACCGTCTGTTTTTCATGCGTATTTTGCGTGAATATTTGTGATATCTGCAAGGAGAATTTTGAAACATTGCATAGAGTTTTTATTCTTCTATGTAAGCTAGCTTCAGATTCCAGATCTAGGGGTGCGTGCAAACAACTGCAAGAGATTAGCCTCCATAAATTAGGGCTTATCAAAACCTAATTTTCGTCAATTCTCTTCTCCACAAATCAATTTCTAATTAAAATTTTGATCATTGTATTCAATATATTGTACTCTTCTCATCAATATTAATAAAAGCACTCTCTTAAAGTGGATGTACACTAACATAACGTTAGTGGAACCACTATAAATCGCTGTGTGATTTATTTTTCATTATTGTTTTGATTTCTGAATTGTTTGTTTGAGATTGTAATTATTTTTTGATTGATTGAGATTGAAATTGAGTTATTGATTGATTGTTTTTACATTTCTTACCACGATTTTGTCTTCCGATGTGCTTGTGGGGTTTCGATTTGAGTGGTCTCTAGTTGGAATCCCTTCCCAACATACATTATGTAAATGCATACAAATCAAAGAAAAAAACAAAAATTGCAAAATCAAGAAAGTATGTGTATTAAGAGATTACTGCATCCGCATATTTATACTTTACCTATGAGTTCTACCTTGTTTGCTGAGATCCTCTCAAATTTGCAAGTCCTTAATGTTACCATACTTGGAACATTGTGAAGAAACTTGATCTTTGAATAGTTCTTAGGAAGCTTACAAATGAAATCTTGTGCTCAACATACAGTTCAACACACTGTAACTGGATACTGCATTATTATATACATACGTAACACTATTAATTTTTACGATAAATTCACGAGTACTTTCAGAACTGAGATTAAGAAAATAAAATCAGGCACCCGACATCACTTAGTGTAGGAAAAAACAGGGAATAAATTGATCTGTATGACATATGTTGAACCTAACCTTTCCATCTCGCCATCTGCAAATTTCACCTATGATGGATTTGAAGCCTCGATGAAATAGGGCAAATTTTAGAACAAAAAAAGGGCTTACTGCATAAAGAAACTACACAAAGGATGCAAGCAGCAATGACTAGTGGTTTTGTTTGATATGAATGATTATTCACTAGATTTGTTTTGATTGTATGATATACTATCGACTGGACCATATCACATGACTTTTACTGAATATAAATGCTAATATTATTAAACATTAAGTATATTTAAATACTTAGTCATATAATTTGATGCTTAGTGACGTTCTTATTCTTTATCATTTTATAAAAAAAATTATTAAGCATAAACTTTTGATTGTAGAATAACGCGATTAAACGTAATCAACTATCAGTAGTTACAGTTTTTTATTAACTATCGGTGGTTAATAGGTTTTATTGCAAACAAGTATTATCTAATAGAATATATCACAGCTTAATATGAGATCAAATTGATTTGGAGCTGCTTACATTTAAGTGTTCAAGGTGAACAGTAAGATGTATTATAAATTTGTGTAATGGATTTGATAATTTTAACTTTGTTTCTGCGCAATAGCATTAATATTTTTAACTTTGTGCTTCTAAGAATCACCTACTTAAACAGTATTTAAGATGCAGAATGACATGTAATTTCTGAAATCATCAGGCCTTCTAGAACAGGGACTATGAAAATGAAAATAATCATAGATTTGCTAGTTATTGCATGTAATACTTTCATATGTGGTATTTATTTTCTATTTTCTACCATATCAAGCAGCTACTCGAATAGTCATCACAAAGTGAACTTAATATGAACAAAAAAAATTCTGATAACAATAATAAGAGTAATACTTAATTTTAAATTCGCTCATCTTAATGTCTCGGGATCTAACCCAATACCTCTAGAAACACAATCTAAAGATCCTTGACTAGTATGAACAAATTTAATTCATAAAAGGGTAAGATTATAAAATGTTTCCAACGAAACGCTTTTACAGTCATATGTAACGAAATAACAGGTTAGCATCAGGGCATAAACCACATACCTCTTTTTTTTGAACAGGGCATAAACCATGTTAAAGATGTTAAAGAATATTGCAGGAGATTTCACAATTTATTACTTATTATATTTTGTAGTTTTCCCTAAGTATAATATCTCCAATTATATAATTACTTGGGTTTCAAGTAATATAGATATAAATATGAGTCATATATTGTTGAATTATTAATTAAGTCTTGTTTCTTCTTTTCTCTTCCCCTTTCTTCTATTTTATTTTGTTTCTTCATTAATTTCAACATGGTATGGGAGCTTGATTTGGTATTTCAACATGGTATCAAAGCGTGTTTCGATTCTAATAAAATAATTTACGATTCAATTTCAATTTAGAAACTACAATTCACTTCATCAACTGCAATCAAAATTTATCAATGTTGTTCAGAGAGTGCATCCTAACACCGTCCCAATTTGAGGCTTGAAGATTTGAAACATGTCGGATGTATTACTCAAACCGTGCTTCCGCTACTTGCGAAACAATTTAAGGTTTTATCAGTTTTCAGATTTTGGATTTCTTTTCCTGATCGGTGTAAATCCCAATTGGAATTCCACTTCCAATCCCACAAGAATCTTCTTATTCTTTTTTTTTCTTTTCTCGGATTCCGACTCCGGATTTCTGATTGGAATTACGCTTCCAATCTCGATTGAAATTTCATTTTCAATCCCATAGAAATCTCCTTATTTCCATTTTTTCTTTCCAAATTTTAACTTTGGATTTTCGATTCATTATTGTAGTCTTTTTAGATAATTATCTACCAATTATGTATAAGCTGGTATTTGAAGATTGTCTCTCTAACAGCACTGGAATCGTTCTTTCGCAACATCGAATATTTTGGTGACAGATTTCTGATTTCATTTTTTGATTGTGTTTATTTTGACAAACTTTAGTTGCTACGCATCTTAAGTTTGACGGGTGGGGTTAAAAATGTTAAAGAATATTGCATGAGATTTCACAATTTATTACTTATTGTATTTTATAGTTTTCCCTTATTATAATATTTTCAGTTATATAATTACTTGGGTTCCAAGTAATCTAGATGTAAACATGAGTCATGTATTATTGAATTATTAATTAAGTCATCAATAAAGATGTAGTTTTTAATAGCTATTTGTTTCTTCTTTTCTTTTCCTCTTCCTTCTTTTCTATTTTATTTTGTTTTCTTCATTAATTTCAACAAACCCAATACTTGCAAAACAATATTTATTTGTAATCACAAGTCAGAAAAATTAGCAAGACATTTTCTAGATAAAAGAATTGAAAGAAACTTATTTTGGCCTACATGTATAACAAAGGTCGGTCTGATATTTTTAACTAGAAGCACATGGAATGACAATGAATGTATAATGTAAAGCGAACTAAAGACGGTTATCAGCTCACTGAAACAAGCAATAACAATCCACTTATGTTTCACGGGTTTGATTAAAGGCCAAGCATAAGTGCTAAAAGTTTGAAAATATGAATATCGCATACTTGTGAAACCAAGGGACTTTCTTTAAAAGTAAAGGAGGGGTTGTTGTATACACTGGTTATTTTCAACTTAACCAATTTTGCCACATGTTCTAAGTCACAATTAGAAGTTTTCACCTCTTTTTATAAGACCTGTAAATAACTAATCATTGTCAGCTCTTCTGAACCATGAAAACAGTTTCATCCTCTCCAATAAAAGGCATCAGGCACGAGTATTTTATAGTAACGTTTTAATTGGACATATGATTTATAAGCCTATTTAAAATCATATTTGTAAGTAAGTATAAAATATCATCTTAGTAGTCTATTAACTAGTGTTCACATTCATCCTCACAGCTGCTAACAAATGTAAACTTCGACTGGAACCTACGTCCAATTTTAACACATCAGACTTGCATACGATAGATATGGTTTAGCCGCATTCTCCACAAAGTTACACAAAGGAATGACAATTTCATCTTCAGAGGCCCAAGTCCATTTAATAAGGTTGTATGCTCATGTCCAAGTATGTTGTCTCTTTCTTAGCCGCCTACCTCATCTAACTTTTATAGTGAAACCTCTAGTGGAACTAAATTTTAGAGCATTAGTGTTGTTTGAATTGAAAAATTAGTACCTTTTATATCAAATACTAATGTAGCAACTTTACATTGTCAAATAGAAGTATAATAACAGAAATAAGTAACAAATATTTAAATTTAAAAGCTCTCAAGATGTTATTTGATAGGTAATAACAATTATGATAGCTACCGACCAACGAGTTACAAGTACAACAAAGTGCATTTCCTACAACCATGTGTTCCGATTATTATTTTTCCCTTGCAACTAGCGACGAGTTCCATAATCTGTGGCAGAGATGAGTAATTTATGTCCGAAAACATGGCACTTAAATTATAATACTAGTCTCTGCCACTTTCGTTATATCCCTAGCATATTGCAATCCATATCTCTAAAATACATGTATGCACATTTCAATCACTTAAACAACTAAAGATGCATTTGTGTATCATCCATCCAAAGTAGGTTTCATGTTTCCAACATTTAGTTTCTTTGCCGGCATTTCCTCGCATAATTAAGGATAATGACACTATTTCCTTGCTCAACTTACCAAATTTCAAACAAAATCAATTGAACAGATGTTAAATCTTTATTAATAGTTGCATTGGAAGCGCAATCTTTTGGTCCGACCGTGAACTTTCCAAAATACCCCTATATATACATTTTTAAATATTAAATTGTTATTGAAAATGATCTTCCCAATAAATTAGAAGATAAAATCTTCCTACAAGTACTTAAAACGTATTCAAATGTAATTTTAATTAAACTTCAGAGAACGAGTCAAATATATATGGCTGCATCTGAATAGGTAATGCAAGATCTTCCTAAATAAATCAACCAATTTATAAATCTTTATTAATAGTTGAAATAAAAAAATAATTGTTTTGGTCCGACCGTGAAATTTCAAAAATGTCCTTCCATGCAAACAATATGTTATGAATTCGAATCTCACCATGAACAAGTATTGACATCTATTTTCAAATGAAATTTTAAACATAAACAATGTTACAAATTCAAACCATATTTCAACAAAAAAAATTACATTTTTCTATATGTTTTTCAGTTTATTTTTATCAAACTACATAGAACTTTCAAATTTAATAAAGAGTTTATATGCACTGCACGTGCCAAAATAAGTATACTAACAGACATGCACACAAAAAAAAAATTGTTAGATATAATCTTATTAATAATCGAAATAGAAGCGCAAATTTTTAGTCCGACCGTTAAGTTTCAAAAATTACACATGATTTCAATGCAAAATATGATTAAATATTTGTCTTTTTTAAATGCGTTAAAACATATGCAATTCGTAGAAAAACAACTCACGCGCGAAGCGCGTGCCTTAACACTCGTCCCTAATTAACAAAATGCCACAAAAGCAAAGGCAGACAGTACCAATTCAATTCAAAAATCAAAAACATCATATAAACGAAAAACTTACCCCTGGCAGGGTCTTTTTATCATGAAAAACATTGACAGCCTTGTGAGCTTCCTCTCTAGTCGGACATATTAGAAAATAACCTGCATTATGCACCAGAAAATTAAAATCTCGAGCTAAACTAAAACCACCAAACCCAAGTTAAAACCAACCTCACGACGTTTTGATTGCCTTATCTTTAATAATGTTGACCACCTCAACTCTCAAGAATTTGTCGAATATAGAAATCAGTTGATGTTCGGCCATTTGCTTCGGACTAGACCAATGAAAAGCTTTGCACTTAGAATATCCAAATTGATTAGAAAGAATCGATTAGAATAGAAAAAATGGGGAGAAATTCAGGGGAGAATAGAGCAGGATCAAAATATATCTGAGGAAGATGAGGTTTAGTCTTAATTAAACTGCAAAAATGGGTAGAGATTATGGAGAGAGGGGAATCATATCGAAATATAGGAGAGTAAGACATGGTTTTGTCCTGACAAAATATATATTGGATTTTGTCTGCAGAAATTATTAGCAAACATCTAACAGTCATTTTGATGATAATCAAAACATGCATTTTCAACCATGGCACCGTGTCAATGTCCCCATCCATCTTTAATCTTAAATGTTAATAAACAGAATTTTTTCTGCATGATTCACCAATGCGCCTCCAATTTCAACTGTTTATGCTGTGTCAAAGATACCCTCAAACTGATTTTATCATATAAAAAACCCAAAGAATTCATGTGATCAATTTCAATCGTTTGAGAAAAGACAAAAATGATGATGAAAACACATCAACAACAAAACTAAATAGTATAGTATCATTTCGAATGAGATTTATAACATTAACATATGAGTCATGATTAGATAAATAATCACTAATTTATCTTTCAAACACCCAATATCTCCAGAAGTACCAGCAAATTTTCAGTTATATCAACTGGCCCATTAGCTCAGTTGGTTAGAGCGTCGTGCTAATAACGCGAAGGTCGCAGGTTCGAGACCTGCATGGGCCATATTTTTTATACCTTAAATGATTCCCAATAAATATATTTTTATGTTTTATTACATTCCCCATTACAATGTATGTGTTTTTTGTTCAACGTCTTTTCCGTCTTTCGATTACTCATACGCACATTCATCAATTTTGTTCGAAGTATTGTATCCAATGAGAATGATAATGTCAACAAACTTCGTGCTTCAAGGATCTTTGTATACATTATTTTAAACAATAATTCAACCCTATCGAGTACTTCATGCTTCAAGGATCTTTGTATAGATTATTTTAACCAATAATTCAACCTTACCAAGTAGAAATCGATTATACAATTACTGACTTTGGGAATCAATGAGGAATATATAAAGGTAGTATCATTTTGATCCGACCAACAACATTAAGTTCACGTTAATGGTTAACGATGAAGAAAGGAAAACAAAGTTAGAATTTAGGAAAAAAAATTGTTTTGAAATTCGAGGATCTGGTATACATTTATAGTGGTCCTGAACTGTCCATTCCCAAAATGAATATGTCCAAAGACCAGATCTACTAACCCGTAATAGTTCGCTCAACGGATCTATCTGTTACCCGGCTTGTTGATTCGCTCAACAACGGTCCTAGCTTTCAAAACAGGACCCCCCCCCCCCCTCTTAGCGATGGTGTGTATGTGCTAAATGCAAATTGTGTCCTAAAAGCACCCAATTACACCCAAACGCTTATTCACCCACCTATGCACGTGCATGTGCAGTGCACCACACTCTGCCTTTGCTCTCCCATGGCTTTGGTCTCTTTTTTAATCAAAGACAACTCTTTATAACTTATTTTATATTAGCATACTCCTTTACTTTTTGCAATGTATGACAAATGCAAAATCTCAAAACTTCATATCAAAAAACCAAACCCAGTTCTGTTTTGAAAACATTCAACTTTCCCCCCTTATTTTCACATATAATATATATTCATACTTGCAATCAAAAACTAATCCGAATTTTTTAATATTTTTAATGAAAATATAATTAACATGTCTTAATCTATCATGTCATTAATTAACAAGGACAAACCAGACAACCGAGGTATAAAAAAATCATGAAACAATTCAAATGAACATAATTTCACATTTTTCTAACCATAATTCATATCCTAAATGAAAATCAAATGAACCTTTTCGACCCTGAACAAGAGAAGATATTGGACCTTTGTACTAAATTTACACCCCTAATTTTTGAATAAAAAAGATTGCATACACAACATGATACATTGTAATAAAATAAAAGGGAGAAGATAGCTTTATAAAAATTTAGGATAATAGTAAATAATGCATGTGTGTGTGCACATTTGTGTTCTTTTTCCTATTTAGATACGAATAAAAGGATATTGCCGTTTATAAGACAAAATAGATTTAAAATAGTCGCATGGGATGACTATTATTAGATGTTAAAACAAATTTAAGATGGTCTAACTAAAAACTAGGGATATGAAAAAGAAATGCATATATGATTTCTTTTGAGACACTAATCAATGGACGTTGTTTTTTATAAGACATAATAGTTGTAAATAGTTACTTGATACAGTCTGTATCAAGTTGAAAATAAAATATAAAATATGCATACAGAATGTTTAGCTCCAATGTAGATTTCATCTAAGTTTAGAGATGAAATATTGTAAGTGACCTAGCTAGAATTTGACATAAGATGGCACACATATAGAATGTGTAGCTCCAATGTAGATTTCATCTAAGTTTAGAGGTGAAGTATTTTAAGTGACCTAGCGAGTGCTGCATTTACAACTACAGTGCGGACTATTTGGAGTGGAAAAAGTATAGGTAAGTCTAAAGACCTAGAATTAAACAAGCTATTTGTAAATGTCAGCAAGTTAACAATAATAACACATAAAAAGAAACTGATTAATGAAGATAATATCAGCAACTTGAGCAACATTACAATCAACTTCACAACCGTAGAGATATCCGTGTACTACTTTATATTATGTTATAATTCTATTTGTTCAAGTAATAATTACCAGGTTTTTTCTAAAAATGAATACCTAGAGATCATTTATTAGCTTCTGAAGGTGCTCTGTTGGCAGTCTAGCTATTTGGCCTACCAAAATGCTACTGTTAAAGCTACAAAGAAACTGCCAACAATATAAGTTCGAATTGCCTATATTCTATGTTTTACTGATGGGATTAGCACTGTATTGCTAGTATAAGAAAGAATAAACTACCAGCAGCACAAGTTACCATATGAACAAAAAGAAGTATACACAACATGACTCACTGGTTCTTTGGAGAATAAAGCAGGGAAGGCAAGATGGTCGTATCAAACTTTAAGGTAAGAGCAAGTAATGCATATACATGTTTTATTTTGAGATACAAATAAAGGATATTTCCTTTTCTAAGATAGAAAGCTTTCAAACAGCTGCATGGCATGACTTATTCAGATGCCAAACAGAATTAAGCTGCTCTTATTAAAATTAGGGATAGGAAAAAGTAATGCATATATGCTTCTTTTGAGACATCAATCAAAGGATACCACTCTTTAGAAGATAAAAAATTGTAATGTAGTTACTCATACAAGACACTGGGTATCAAGTCAATTGAAAATAAAATAACAAATACACATAATATAGCTTTTTTTTAGATGTATAATAAATCCAACATGTCATGGTACACATTCAGGACAGCTACCTTTAATGGTGCTTTCATATTATCTAAGTTCATTTAGAGATTAAAAAAAACATTTGATGGCCGGACGAACACTACCGTGTAATGTGATGGTGTGCGATTTCTTTTGAGATAATGAAGATTATTTTTTACCAGAAACATATAAGAATAGATGTAAAATATTACCATACAAGACTCTGGCCGTCAAGTAAATAAAAATAAAATATAACTTTGTAAAACTCCTTTCTTGTGTAATGCAACTTTTACAGATGTCGGTGTCTTCCGGAGGACCTAACCCAAGTCACCTGCTTGGGAAATGAAAATACTCACCACTTTAATACAACTTCGCTTGTTAATCAAAATAAAATGGAAATAGTTATTATATTATATAATTATTAATAGAAACAATAACTGCATATTAACATGTTACTCGTCATGAAATATTTTATAATTAAAGAACTTTGACAAACATAAAAATATGTTCATTTCCCCTGTAAATCAAAATCGGCTTGTTTGCATGACGGATGGAAATACTTATCCTATGGCAACTTTATTGTTAAATGTCTATACACATATCAATAATCAGGTAGTGGAATCATATCCATATTAAGGGATATCAAATCTCGATGGAAGCATTATGAAAATGCACATTGCTAAAAATCAAAACTTGATAGAAACATTAAAGAAAGCCTATTGTTGTCGTTGTAGTATAGTGGTGAGTATTCCCGCCTGTCACGCGGGTGACTCGGGTTCGATCCCCGGCAACGGCGTTTGTTTTTTTCCCTTTTTTTTTTGGTACAGAGACTATCAGTTTTTTTTTTTTTTCTCGGTCAACAGAGTATCAGTTGACGTTGAACTTTATCCACCTTCATGAATTGTTACTTTTCACTCATATTCATAAATTTCACCGTTGCAACATTTACAAACATCTGCAATTAGCTTTATTTCCCTTTTTTTGGTGAGGAGAGTATCAGTTGAAGTTGAACTTTAGCCACCTTCATGAATTGTTACTTTTCACTCATATTCATAAATTTCATCAGTTGATGTTGAACTTTATCCACCTTCATGAATTGTTACTTTTCACTCATATTCATAAATTTCATCGTTACAACATTTACAAACATCTGCAATTGGCTTATTTCCCTTCTTTTTTTTGGTGAAGAGAGTATCAGTTGAAGTTCAACTTTAGCCACCTTCATGAATTGTTACTTTTCACTCATATTCATAAATTTCATCGTTACAACATTTACAAACATCTGCAATTACCTTATTTCTCTAGAATTGTTGTCTTATCTACGCTTCATTTTGTTTGAATAAATTTGATTCTCATTTTTGTACATCATCAAGATATACAAGCACACTAGCATTCACAAAGCATACAAGCCTGCTGTAGTAGTTTCTGTATTAGATGGAGTATAAACTTGTTTTCATAGCATGGTTGAATTCAACAATACAGTCCCTTATTGAATGTGTATGCAGGAAAATATTACCGAGTTTGACTGTCTACACACACACTCTAACATAATGAGAACAAACCGGTGTTTAAAAACGTGATAATCATGATTAAACCAGTTCCAATTTGTGTATCTCATCTAATTATGTAGCAAAATCATTTGCTTCCAAGCAACTAGCTAACCAAAGTTATATCTATAGTCGCCTTTCTCAATTTCTACCAAAAAACAACAATTTTGCACTTAAGCTATTATGGACAAATATAAATATTCATAATTCAACTCCCTAACTTTATACCAACAATGTGTGGTAGGTCTTATGAATCTGTATCAACTAACTACAAACTTCAATCAACATATTTGAACTTGCAAATTAGAAAACTAACTTTTCTAGCACCAAATGATTTCCTCACAAAACTAAATGCTTCTTCAGGCAACATCACCGATCATACAACGTTAAAAAAACAAACCATCAAAGTCAACACGAAACCCATAACAAAATACAGAACTCACTTGCAGGAAATTAGAGATGGCCCAAGCAATTCAGCTGAATCAGCAGAAGAATCCTTGACTTGACCTTCGCCCAGTAACTATAACAGTTTCCAAAATCCTTTGTCACAGTTTAAGACGTCGGATTGGATTAGGATTTCGGCAGCTTTTCTCCAACGGGTACTGTCGGCTTGAAGTGTGGATGAGAAATTGCAAGGGTTAGGGGTTCAGGAAAATCAGGATGAAATGGCGGGAATTCAGAAGTATAGGGGAAGTGCGGCGATTGGATTATGGCCCAAGAATGTTGCGAGGCCCAAAATGTAATACCTTGTGTATGTGACCATTGCATTAGTTACTGTAACCTTTTAGCATTTTACAGGCTTTTGATGGCTTTGTTCAAGAGGGATGTCGCACTTGCACAAAGCTTCACATGGGTAAACCAAGTCAAGAAAAGAAAAGCAAATATATCACAGCCCTTGTGTAATAAAGAAATCATACAGATGTTCATTACGAAATAAGTGTAATGTCCGAAAAAGGGCACTTGAAAAATGATCGGACAACCGTTTAAGTTTTGTCGATCCCAACACTTTCTAATTAATTTTTATGACTTGAAAACTCGTGCCACCTTACTTTGTATTTTAATTTAAGCACGTATATGGGTATGCCAATCCAAATCTAACATTCTTTTAAAAAAAAAAATTGGTCTAAGACATATAACGCTAGAACTCATCGGTTAATCGTCATAAATGAAAATACAAAACATTATTTACTGAAATAAATAAATAAATAAATTGTTATGGCAATATCAACAACTTTTGTTTGTTATTAAAAGAACGAAACTAAAAATGTAATGAAATAACAAACCATTAAAAGAAAATTCTCAACGATTGCATTTTCCCGCTTTATTTGACTATGTTTGTTTCATGTCCGCCCTTGACGGGTTTCTTCGTCAACCTCAAATAACGAATAATTCGTAAGAATCTATAAGTGCATTGTGCAATCAAATATTCATCAATAATGTGGAAAACCCTCAAAACGGAACGGTAAAAAACGTAGAGATTTAGGTTGTTCAATTCTTGAGGGAACTATGTCCACTATGAATTGATGTTTTATTGCTTTAGAGCTTTAAATTTTACAACGGCTCTATAGGGTTTGTAGTACTATTCAGTTTCTCATACTTTGTTTCTTTCCCAATTGAGGAGAAAGAATTTTATAGAGGGGTTAATGTAACGACATGTATTTTTAACGATAGAATACTTAAATAATTGATTTAAATATTGAATCATTAATTAATTGACAGTCCAAAAAAATGATTTTTCTCATACACTCAAATTAGGACTCGAGACCACATCCGTTGAGTCCGGATCGACGTTGCGAATTAGAATGAATATAAACATCGCTATATTTCGAGATAAGATGATTGATAGCCAAAACGATCTCGAAATGCGCAAAATTATCATCTTGAAGCGTTGTCTAGAGTAGTTATGAAATTTATACCATTAGAACCGAAAAATAAGATAATATACGCAAACGAGTTTCGTTGCGATCGGATGCGCCATGTGATCATTCGAGCTCGAAACGTACGGTAATTTATGCGAAAAATCAAATAAATCGAATATTATATTAATATATTACAAACCCTCACTTAACCCCCTTTCTCACGTTCACTTTATTGTTCCATTGATTCATCCAAAAAATGATCGGCACTCTCCAATCCCATTCAAATATCAAAATCCAGCGATTCACTCCACTAAAAACCATGAAACCAACTCCGTTGAGCTCGTATCGAAGAGAGCTTCAAACCCATATGAAGATTGAAGGGTGCGACACCGACTGGGAAGATCGACCTAGTGTGGACGGGGACTAGGGTTAGACTTCATCAGCAATTGAAGAGGCGATAGGCGAATCGAAGGACACCGTCGTGTTTGTCTTGTCGAATA
Organism: Allium cepa; assembly: GCA_030765085.1. Classification (NCBI taxonomy): domain Eukaryota; kingdom Viridiplantae; phylum Streptophyta; class Magnoliopsida; order Asparagales; family Amaryllidaceae; genus Allium; species Allium cepa. The sequence continues at coordinate 965,266,857 of CM060928.1, forward strand.
GCACCTCCCTATGCCAACGGTTCTAGGTCCGGACCTTAATTGTGAAATGCGACATTTCCTGTAGCCGCACGACCTCATCAGGTCGTGAATTGCATCTCTTGGTTGAGCATTAAGAAGTGGATGCCATCTTGGAGAGATCGCGTAGTGTGATACGTGGGCGAAGACGGCACGACGTTTCGTCGAGAAATGAAGGAGAATGGCAAGAAAGAAGGTTATCGGGTTTGGGTTGACAAACACAAACATACACGTATAGGAAATTATCAAATTGGGGAAGAAGGATTTAGTGTTAATTAAGGTAATTTACCTTTAATTAAGTTAATTAATTATTTAGTTAATCTCAAATCTTATAAAACCCATATCTTTTACGTACAAGGTCCATTTTGGATGTGCTTTCTTGCGTAGCACTCATGATGGAGGGCTCTACGACTTGACATTGGTTTGGTCAACTTTTGTTGAGGTGAGTGATATCGTCTTTCTGGATACTATGATTGTTGGAATAGTACAAAAATGGTATTTTGAAATGATTTCGAACTTTAAAATGTGATTTAATTATATATAACACCTATTTGATTTTTATAAAAGAGATTAAAAATACTTTAAAATGGTTTTAAATCAAATATCACATTTTTTTCATTAGCATTCTATTTTAGAAAATTGCTAATTTTAGGTTCTCTTTAATATAAATCCCTTGTTTGTTGATATAGATGCATTATACACGTATATTATATTGGATGTATGTGTGCTTGTTGGTTGCATGTATGCTTGTTTGATTGTTTTGGTTCTAAACACCGATTATTAGCGATCCAGCGTTAGGGAATATTATATGCGTTAGGGTTTTGTGCCTATTGATTGGAAACCAAAACGAAAGAGATAAGTTATAGAAGAGTACTGAAATGCATGCCAACTGACCTGAAGATGGAAGAGATGGACTGGGATAGACTTCGGACATCTGGATGGATGCCAGACGTTTTCATTTGGTTTGTACTTATCCATTTTTGGTTATGTACATGATCAGAGTGGTTGGTGTTGACTATTGTAGAGTGGTCGGTCCCATCACTGTTGATAATGGTCGATTTGGCCGATCTTTAGCCTGGATGGTAAAGAGGCTTCGAGGAGCGCGGTATGATTGTTTGTTCGCGCGACCAACTCTGGGTCTGGATGTTATTGCTCTACGATGAGTGACTCCAGTGATCCCAACAAAGTGACATTTCGACATGATAGTTTCAGGACTTCAGACGGTAGCTCGTTGGTGCATGGAGTTAGATTCCGAGGTTAGAGGCTTAATGTTGAAAGGAGTCATGATGGTTTACCACATAGGCAGGTTCTTTAGGGGTAGCCCATGAATAGAATGTTGAATGGTTCTATCGTGGAAATGTGTGAAGCAATGAAGAGCTTGGATATGCATGTTAAGGGATCATTGGTACTTGGAGTGTTTCTGTTGTACCCAAACAGAGCGAGGGTATTGTGGGACACCTATAGGTACTTTGTTCGGTTACCCCGAGTCGGTTGATTGGATCCGTATACCCAGGACTGGTTGATTGGGTCTAGTATCTAGCTTTGGGCTACGAGGCATGTATCTAGCTTCGGGCTATGAGATACGCTAGTACAACTGAAAATAGAGATTTACCATCCTAGGAAGTTGAAAGGTCATATGAGTTATCGTATATCTAAAGCATGCTAAGTGACAGCCAGTATTGTTTGATGGATGTTATGTTTATTACGGTTGCTTCACTAGCCATCTATCACTCTAGTGATGTCACGTGATGTAGGTATTATGGATAGGGATACTTAGGCACCCTGATACTGTACTTAATATGGAGCACCCCTTATGATATTGGTAGAGTAGCATATTATTGTAATGACTCTAATTTTAACTAACATTTTTTAGGATATTTAATTAGATAAACTAAATGAAATAATGTAGAAGTTAAGGGATGTATAAGCAAAAGAGAATTAAAAATAAGCAAGTAGGAGGAATATGGTAAGGGTAAAATGGTAACATCCTTCATTCTAATACCCTAAACCCTTCCATTTTTCATTCCTTGTTCATTTTAACATTCACAAACAAAACTAAAAATCTAAGGGAGCACGACCGGCCACCATTAAGGAGATTCAAGAAGAAGAAAAGCTAGGATTCAAATAGAAAGCATAAGCAAATCAATCAAAGGGAATATCTCAAACTTCTTAATACTAAGCTAATTTACATCTCACTTTTGAAAATGATCTCGGTTTCATGGATTGATCCGAACTATTTTGCAAATAATATGTCATGTTATGTTTATTTAAATGGATATATACGCTTGTTGACGATTTATATGAAATCATATGGAATTATGATATGTTTAAATTAGATAAAAATTAAATGCATCCCAATGAGTTGCATTTTTGATATATGATCAAAAACATTATTTAAAGTAGGTTTCAAGTTTCATGATTTTCTAACAATTGTGGATTTATTATGAATTTTCTATAAGAGAAAATAGTTGGTATTTGGTTTAAATTACTTAAGGTAATTATATAATGATTTCGGGTATGAAATTTATACATGGTAGGAAACACATTAAAAGTAAATTATTGTGATTTTTGGAAAATTTTCCTAAGTAGTTACTATGGTTGTAAAATTATTTAAGTTAACGTACTTAAATGGTTTATATTTTTATCAACGAAAATGACTTATTTGCTTAGAAAGGTATGAATTGTTAATTTTGAATTCGGCAGCCTTTTTAAAAAAGATTTGATAAAGTATTGGCAACCAGTCCTATTTTGACAAATTAGGCAAGTTAGATGAAAAATAATTACTTTGAAAGGCATAAAACCAGTTTTGTTTCGATTTACAACTTTGCCACTTTCATTACCTACTTTCGTCAACATGCCCAAAAGGCCTTTTGCATCCATTCGAAACCAATGTACGTTATATTAAGCAATTGAAACGTTGTATTGGGGAAAGGCGAAAGGGACCGTGTCGAAGGCATGCTTTCGAAGGGGTTGCTTTTTACTTGTCTATGTTTTTAATGAGAGGCTTTCAAACAAGTTGCCGCTTGCCTTTGTTCTAGAAATGAGCTTCCGAAAGAGTTGTCGCTTACTTTTGTTTTAAAAGAAGATTTCGAAAGAATAGTCGCGTTTGAACCTATTATATAACCATGCTGCCGTATTCATACCTTTCAAATTTAAGATCATTTTTCTTTATAGACTTAATAATGTCTTCGAAAGGGTGCTTTCGCCTTTTTGTAACATTCCCCTACTTGAAGGCCCAAAACTAATGGTTATGGATGATGCAATCATCCATAGTTATTAATCTTTGACGACCAAATACGGCGATGCTAGATTCATTGATACACGGATCACAAGACAATGAAGAAAATTTAACAATTCAAAAACATATTTCCACATTCCATTCAAACATTTCATGTTCATTACATAATTCTAAAATGTTAACCACGTTCAACAAAGTATAATTATTACACATATGCCAAGAGTGACATATGAAGATGCCCCATTGGTTGATCAGAGTATATAAAGGCTAATAAATCTGCCTTTGCATCCAAATACACGGTGAAAAACGATAACTCTAAATAACTAACTGCCTCCTACATGCCTTCGGAAGCTTTGTTCGTCTAAGAAGAGAACCTGAAAACCTTAAATCTCAAACTACTCAAAATCAATTGAGTGCCCGAGAGTTTAAGTAGAAAACAAAAACTTTGAGTTAGACATAAAGGCTGGTATGAATAATAATCTAACGTCTCAATCCTTTTAGAAATACAGTGAGATCAAGCCGCTTAATGGAACGAGTTTTCCCCTCACTAGTATGCTAAAACCTTTACAAAACCATATATTGTGCTCATACGTCCATATGGCTAAAAACATATGTTTCGAAATACTATGATGATATGCATATATAAAACGTTTAAGATTTCCTATCCCCCGGTTTAAATTGACACCCTGTCATAAGTCATAGTTTTAGGGTCACTATCAACCTATTAGTTTTTATGGGTTTACTAACAACCTTTTCCATTACGCATGAACATCTTGTCCTAATTCATAGTTTTCATGCGATCACTAAGAACCTATAGGTACCTGCCAATTAACTTGATTAATTCATGGGTCCTCCTAAACCTATTAGTCATTCCAATAACTAATCCCATATCATAGTTTTCATGGATTGACTAGGAATCTATGGATTTATCCAGTAACTTACTTCTCATTCTAGTTTTCATAGGTTGACTAGGAACCTTTTGATGCTTTCATTAACTTCTTTCTTATCCTAGTTTTCATGGATTGAAAGGAACCTATTGACTTATGTCAATTCTTAATCCAGATACAGTTTTCATGGGTTCACTACAAACCATTTGGTTACATCTCATTTGCATAGAAATGTTAGTAATAAAAATGTTAATTTTCATGGAACCTATTGAAAGCAATAAAATTTGTTAGTAACATCTCATTTGCACAGAAATGTGATGATCAGAAAACACAATAACGAATTATATTCACAACTGTTCAAGCACCCCATGAATGAGGTGTTTATTAAGCAGTATAAAGAAAGCTGCAGTCCACTAGCTGAAGTAGTTGGAAAATCTTCAAAAATGAAGTATAAATGGCGCATTCAAGGGGATAGATCAACACACACGAGGGAGGGAGGGAATGGTTGTTGGGGGAAGGTGGGGGGTGTTGGGGGGGCGCGGTTAGCTTCGAAAGCAATAAAACACATGGGTAAAACAATTGAAGATTAGCTTCGTGACCCCTTCCTAAACCATTTCCTTCGAAAGCCCTAACTTATTTCGAAAGCATTAGGAAGTGGCTTGTATTTATAAAAAAAAATGAACCTCTCGACAACATTGATGTCTTCAATACCATCGGAAAGTCATTAATTCCAAGAAGGGTTTCGACTTGGTCGAAACTACCCCTTTCGAAAGCTTTAAACAAAATCTAAGTAACTCCTTTGGAAGCTACTTATTTTAAAACATAGGCGGCAACTCTCTTTCGAAAGCCTCTTTAAAATATCCTTTTGAAACCATAGGTTTTGACTACTTTGAAACCCATTTATAAATAGGCAAGCGCTTTTCTTTTAAAACAAAATAAAACAAAGGAACCAAACCCTTCGAAAGCTACCTTTCCACACCATACCTCCTACCTTTCTCCAATCCACTACTTACCATTTAAATGATGCCATATGTATTGGTTTACTAGTTTCAAACAAGTAGGTTTCGACTTGGTTGGAGGTGGAAGGTCTGAGTCGAAGGGTCTTTCTGAAGAAGGCGGAACCCTTTTTTCTGAGCAAAAAGGCTTATTTTATCAAATACGGTAAACTTTTTGTAACTAACTTGCCCACTTGTAAACACATGACTGGTTAAATTAAACTTTCAAATTATTTTTCTAAAATTTACCGCATTTTCTCAGATCTAAAAACATACTGACCTTTAACAATTAATCCCTTCCTAATAACACAGCAATTAAATCATTTTGGTCCTCCTTTCAAAATAATTTAATTTGCCTAAATCACTTAGTAAAAACCTCAAAAAATTCTAGAAATTCACCTTAATCAAGTTATCTAACATATCAAAATTTCAGACCTAAATTCTTAACATGTTTTCAAAAATAAATCTGTAAACCCAAATAATCATATTTTCCTTTGAAAATTCATAATTAATTCTATGGCTTGAAAAATTGAAAATCAACTCCAAAATCATGTTTTCCATAACATATAATTTTTCCATGGCATTTCAAAATCATTTAACTTCGGTTTTGCCCTAAAACTGTGCATATCTCCCTTTAAACCAACTTGTTTAAACCACATAAATTATAAACCAAGCATATCACCCTCAATACACAAGCATTTAATAAATCATCGAGTACCTTATTGACTCTTTCCATCTGCCCATCCGTCTGTGGGTGATAAGCTGCACTAATCTTGAGCTTGGTACCTAATACCTCTTGGAGACTTCTCTAAAATTCGCTGGTGAATAAAGCATCTCTGTCGCTGACTATGCTACTAGAAACACCATGAAGTCTAACTATGTTCTTTATGAACAACTTCACTAAAACTGATGCCGTCCTGGTCGACTTTACTGGAATGAAATGGGCACTCTTTGGTCAACCTGTCCATAATAACCCATATGCTCTCATTTCCTCTCCTTGGCCTTGGCAACCCATCAATAAAATCCATGGATATCGAATCACATTTCTGAACTGGAATCTCTAAACGCTAAAATAATCCACTTGGCTTCTGATGTTCGGCCTTTTACTTGTTGATAGTTAACACACTTCCTAACCCATAAGCCAACATCTCTCTTTATGCATTTCTAGTAGAAGCTCGTATTTATATCTTGATACATATTGGTCCCTCCAGGATGAGTCATAAACTTCGATCGATGACACTCTTCCAGAACTTCCCTCTTTAAGTTCTCTACATCCGGAACACATAATCTTCCCTTATTTCTCAACCATCCGCCTGGTTCAAGACTGAAATCCTTTAGGTCATCAATCTTTGATCCTATCTCAAGCCTTCTAATCTTCTCAGCTAAAATTGGATCCTCTTTCTGCTTAGAAGTTATCGTTTCGGTCAATATCGGTCGAACTTCTAAACAAGACAACATGGCAGTACCCTGACTAGAGCTAATAGTAGATCTCAACTGCACACCACAACTGGCCAAGACTTCTAGGTCCTTCCATTCTGCCAACATCGCTAACACCACATTCTAATGTTTTCTACTGAGAGCATCTACTATCTTGTCTCCTTTCCTAGGAGTATACTCGATACTGGAATCATAAGCTGCCAAAAAGTCCAGCCACCTCTGCTGCCTCATATCAACTCCTTATGAGAGAATAAATACTTTAATGACTTATGATTGGTATGCAACTCAAACTCTCTCTTAAAACCTCCAAATCTTCAAGGCAAAGATTACCGCGATCAACTCTAAGTCATGAGTATGATATCTTACTTCATGCGGTCTAAGCTGTCGGGATGCGTAAGCAATGACTTTGCCTTCCTACATCAACACTGCAACCAATCCAGTCACACATGCATCGGTATATACTACCAATCCTTGATTACCATCTGGAACTACTAGGACCGGTGCATTGGTCAACAAATGCTTTAACTTAAGGAACCCTTCCTCACATTTGTCGGACCAAACAAACTTCACTTCTTTCTTAGTCAACTTAGTCAAAGGTGCTGCTATCCGTGAGAAATTCTTAATGAATCTCCGGTAATAGCCAGCAAGTCCAAGAAATCTCCTGATCTCGGTTACCATCTCCGGTCTCATCCAATTGTTCATAACTTCGATTATATCTGGATCGACCGACAATCCTTTCTCTGAAACCACATGACCAAGAAACTTAACCTCTTTCTTCCAAAAATGACACTTAGAAACTTTACCTTCGGCTGATTCTGCCTCAGCGTCTCTAACACCACTCTAAGATGACTCTCATGTTCTCTTTCATCTTTCAAGCATACTAAAATGTCATCTATGAATACCAACATGAATCTATCCAAGTGCTCTCGGAAAACCCGATTCACCAAGTCAACGAAGAATGCGGGTGCATTCGGCAATCCAAATGGCATCACCAACCACTCATACAAATCATACCTAGTCCGAAATGCGGTCAAAGGAATACTATCCTCCACCACTCGCAACTGATGGAACCTCTTCACCAAATGCAATTGGGAGAACACTCTGGCTTCACTCAATTGATCAAACAGATCATTTATCCTTGGCAGTGGTTATCCTTTCTTGATCGTCCTTTCATTTAACTTACGATAGTTGATGCACATCCTTAACACTCATCTGGTTTCTTCATGAAAACCGTAGCCGCTCCCTAAGGTGAACTTCTTGGTTTAATAAAATTCATTTCCTCAAGATCCACTAGCTACACCTTTTATTCCTTCATCTCTATCATTGTCATCCTGCTAGGTGGTCTATGACAGGTTCAGCTCCCGGTACAAGATCTATCTAAAACTCAACAGCTGTTTCAGTAGTAATCCCGTAACTGGCTCAAAGACATATACAAACTCTCTTGCTACTCGAACCTGATTAAGCTCTTCTCCAACCTCTATGGCACTTAACAAAGCACAAACACTCTTACTGGAATTCTCCACTGATGATTCAGTTATGACTGTCTGGGTGTCTCGATGATATTTCCATATCTTGGCAAAATATCCTGCCTTCATACTTACCTAACCAATCCATACCCAAAATGATCCCGAAATCTACAAAATCAAAAACATACAAACTGCATGCAAAACTTATGACCTAACAAATCAAGTTCTAACTAGTCACATCTCATCCCTAGAGTTACATACCCTCATGTTTGATTTACAACTCTTAAGGAAGTAACAAGGTATGTGGATTCTATGCATAACCTATCAACCAAATATTGTGATATAAATGAGTGTGATGCACCGGTATCAAATAGTACCTTTACTGGTATACTCTGATTCAAAAGCATACCTTCCATCACAGTTTTCCCTTTCTCTGCTACAGTAGGTAAGAAGAAGATGGTGGCCCAATAGCAAACACCTTCCCTCTATCTGCCCTGACTGGCTCTGAACACTGGTTCTTATAATGCCCAACTTCGTCGTAGTTGAAGCATTTCATATTCTTCTTCTCTGCATGCTTCTTTCCCTTTCCCCTCCCGTGCTCAAGAGCATAATGTCCATTCTTATCACACATGAAGCACACCAAATCAGCCTTTTTGGTAGCCTCCCTTTTCTGGGTTTCCTTCTTCTTAAAGAATTTCATTTTCTTTCCCTGAGGATCTTGGGATTCAACTGGCTTCTCTTTAGCTAAAACAGTAAGCATCTCCTCATGGCGAATGACCATCTCCACCACTACATTACAAGGCTCTCTGACATGAGTCATAGTCATTTTACCTAGCTCTGGCCTTAGTCCACAAATAAATCTCTCATTCCTCATGATATCAGTGTTTACCAAAGCGTTACCTTATCGAGACAGCTCATCAAACTTAGCAGCATACTCGATCTCTGACATCTCTCCCTAGACAAGATCCATGAACTTCCTCATCAATGCCGGCTTGGCAATCTCAGATAAAAACCTCTGCTCAAACCTTCTTTAAAAATCAGCCCATGTAAGCTCTTCTTTCGGAACTCCCACTGTCACACTGTTCCACCAATGAAGCACTAACCCCTTCTACTGTCTAAAGGCTAGCCTTCTCCTTTCTCCATCATCCAAGCCTAAATTCGTAAAAATCCTCTTATGGTTCAAAATCCAATTCTCAACTTCAGCAGCATCCTCCGTTCCAACAAAAGGCTTTCCACCCAAACTGGTATAGTCTCTGCTCAGCCTAGCATAGTTATATCAAACCTAAATTAAGGATTAACTCCACCAACATTACTAGCAGCTCCTACTTGCAAGCCAACAGATGATACACTATCCCCGCATATATTGGTGGATTTCTAGCACCTACATTGGCTTTATCATTTTGGTTAGCATTAGCCTATCGACCTTGGTTCCTTCGGCTATTAGGTCGGGCATTTTTGTTGGTTGCGGTGCTTCCTCTACCTAGATTTCCTCTTTCATTTCCTACTTTCATATGCTCTTTCTCGTAAATCTTCATACGAGCTTTAGTAAGATACAAAAGAATGGTCTAAGAGAGAGGGGAATATGTACTTATATATATATATATATATATATATATATATATATCAAATACAAGTATGTTACTATAGCTTTAGCCCAAAGCCCGATCATATTTTAAAATTCATTGGATTATGTTTCGAAAGCTTTTAAGTATTACTTTTCTTTTATAGTTTCATAAACCTATGATTTGATACCAACTTGTAACATCCCCCTACTTGGAGGCCCATACGGATGTTGCAGTCATCCATAGTTATTAATCTTCGATCAACCAAATACGGCGGTGCTAGACTCGTTGATACACAAATTATAAGAATGTGGAAAATTTTCAACAATTCAAAAACATATTTCCATATTCCATTCAAAACATTTCATTACATAATCTCAAAACGTTAACAGCGTTCAGCAAAATATAATAATTACACATACGCCAAGAGCGACATATGAGGATGCCACATTGGTTGATCGGAGTGTATAATAAGGCTAATAAATCTACCTTTTCGAAACCATTGAAAGTCCCCCTTTAGAAAACACTAGGTTTATACTTAAAACATCATTTTGGGTCAAAGTGAACATAGGCGAAAGCATCTCTTTTGGAACCATTCTATAATTCAAAAGTATTGGGAAAGTTTGATAGTGTCGAAACCATCCTTTCAAAAGCAATACAACACCTCGGTAAAACAATTGAAGGTTGGCACCGAAACCCCTTCTGAAACCATTGCCTTCGAAACCCCTAGCCCATTTTGAAAGATTAGGAAGTGGCTTGTATTTATAAAAAGAACTGAACCTTTTGACAACATTGGTGTGTCTTCAATACCATTGGAACATCATCAATTCTAAGAAGGGTTTCGATAAGTTAAAATAAATCTTATCAGTTGGACAATTATAAAATACCCACCTTACAAATGCCGATAGGCATATTATAAAATACAGTGGAAAATAAAATACTACAAAGGGTGAATCTTTAGCTCCCCTCCATGTTCTCCAAAGCACCATGCTCAACATGGGAAAATACTCGGTCTCACCCGAGCATTATAGATAAATAATACCTGGATCAGTTGGGAATACCAGCATAAGATAACTCGAATAATAAAGATTATATAAAAGTTCAACAAGACTACGCTGCTAATGCAGAACGAGTTTCTACCTCACAAGAATAACACCCATACAGTTAAGAGCAAAAATAAATATCATGAAATCAAATCCAAATATGAATGAGCATAAATAATATTAACCAGTCTTGAAAGAATGGAAATAAACCAAGTAAAATCCAAACTGGACAGAATGGATAGAACAAGGAAAACAATCCAACTTGTTAAGGCGGACTAAATAAGGTAACATTCCAAACTCGATAGGATGGGAAAAATAAGGTAACAGTCTAACTTGACGGAGTGGAATAAACAAGGTAACAGTCCAACTTAATAGAGTGGACTAAATAAGGTAACGATCCAACTTGATAGAATGGACTAAATAAACACTTAAATGTCATGATGAGGAGTTGGCTCTACTAGTGGCAATTTAAAGCTAAAACGGATTTGGGGTTTTCGAATCAAATAAGGAAAGGAAATTTTCTAACAAATGACTAGGAAGATGCACCCCTCTTGAAGTATACTTCTAGTAATATACTTCTGAGAAGCTCATGTACTCTGTGACACTTCTCGGGAAATACAAAGCCAAACCCTGCAAGATCTTACCGTGTATCCGAATATTTTCACATCTAAGTGCACAACCAAATCCAAACTAGATGAGATGTGAAAATACTCTAATAGGAGCAACCCAACATAGCTTGGCTTCCTTTCGCGCTTTTGGTTTAGTCATTTCCAGCAAAGGATAGCAACGCTCAATGGAGCAATAAATCATCTTAGAATGACGATAATAAAGTAGTTGAAGTAACTGGTAGCTGAGATACCAACTATCGAGGATATAAAATGATCGTTTACGGAAATTAAGTCTTGTATACTTCTCACCACTCATTGAATATCAAACATGTGCTTTTTCTTGGTTAACAATAATACCTGGCAAGTCAAGGTAGTGTTACCTCAAAATCATGTCCACCTATTATTCTTATCTTTTGAAATAGCGACAAGTTTGCTTCTTCGATGTTTAGTGCTGATTTTATAAATAAATCGTTTCCATACAAGTGTTTTGCTTTACAGAAATAATTTATTTCCATAAAAGAATCAAACTTCTACTTTTAAAAACGAACCAAACTTGTGCTTGATTTCCATATGTGAAAAATACTTTTAGAATTAGCTCCTGATTGTTAAAATGTTAAGAGGATAATTTTCCCAAGTGTCAGGCCAAGTGAGGTCATTCCTCTTATCGAACACATTTCTTCGATACCATTCTATTGTTTTTGTGGTTTGATTGGGTGCACCTTTGATTTGGGAGTGTGTCATGAGGTGGGTGGTAGTAGTTGATATGCGTTACCACCAGTCCGGATACGCAAACGGTATATCTACCCTAGCATTGCCTCGAGTGCCTTATTGCATGCCTTATCGCGCCTTCTACGAGTTTGGTTTGTACCATACCTATGGAGTGCCCTCTGATAGCCCTCCAGTTTACGGAGGAATTACGGTACTGTATAAACTATGGGAATATATAAAAATGTGTTAAAAGGGATATGGGTAACGCCTTAATGCTATTTTAATACTTTACTTTACTATAGACATATTATAATAGCGTATATTACTACATAGTAGATGGTTCCATGGATCCTTAGAGGATGAAGATCCCGAACATCCTTTAAGTTACTTGTATTTTAGTTGACATTTCACTTGAGTTGATTTTATTAATATAAGAGTGTTAATCCTGACTCGAATGTTTTATGTTTTACTTTACGCTTAGGTCAGACCAAGTGTTAGAGCGTTTGAGACTCACCTTTGGAGTTGGAGCTTCACTTGGAGATCCATCTGTATCTATTCATCTTTCATCTTTGTTGTTTGGTTCAGAGATGTTATCTTCTTGTATTTGAGACTTCATTATATTTGAGATATTCTGTTGTATTTTATTTCAAACTCTGTTGTTTATATAGTAGCTTCATGAACTACCATTTATCTATTATACTGCTTATAGTTATAGTACTCTGTGTCTGTGATACTGTGATTGATTTATTTACTGTACATGCTGAATTTTGCCAAATATAAATTAATCATTTGATATTTTAAGCAATTCAAGTCCGACATATGCGGATGCGAACGGCATGAAATAGTAGGCCGTTACATTTGGTATAGAGCTCTGGTTTAGGCAAAATTTAGCATATAGAGTAAATTTAATCACAGAATCACCTTAGTTCGAGCTTAGATTTCTTCCTCTTTGATTCGGATTTCTTTAGAATTTTTGGAACTCTCCCCTTTGTTTTGAAATTCGTTCTTGTCTTTTCATGTTCGTGTTCTTCTTAATTCTAGAGCATCCCATATCTTCATTTCTATCGATCTCTGTAATAAATTCGAGCACATCCTGTCACCTCTATTGGCAACTTCGTCCTTGTGTGTGTCTAATCTCATCGGAAGTCCTGCTAACCTTAATATGATTTGTAAAGGGGCAAACTCCTTTACAACAGGAGTTGATTCACCGGAGACTTCTATATCCTCGATTTAGATGCTATTATTTCTTGCAAAGCCCAAACCGTCTCTAGTAGACGATCGGGTTAATTCCCTTGTAATTTTGACCCCATTTCGATAATAAGAGATTACCCTGATATTGGGTGAAGTCGCATCTCTCCCTTCAAGCGAGAATTTGAATTTCCACATCAATCTTATTCTTGGAATTTTGGTTGACCCGGTTAAGGTCCACGATTAATATTAGTATATCCGTTTCTTCTTTTGTAATCTAATTTCCTTATCTCCCTATCGAGCCTATCTTCTTTTTTAGAAATCTACCTGATTAGGGTTCCACTAAATTTGAATCCCTATCCTTGCTTCGAAATTCATTCTTGAATCATCAAGGTTATTAATATAAAAATTGTTCTATAATGTTTTGTTTGAGTTGTTGAGTTTGAATTTTGGGTTTCGCTCGATTCGTTTGGCCAACGCTATCGATAGGAAATTCTAGAACACTTGAACTTAGCAAACTGACACAATATTATTTTCAAATTTGGTAAATGAAATAAATTTTGTATGATTATAATTTATATATAAAGGTATAATTTTCTGAAATTAAATAGTTAAATGAATTGGTTGTTGGAAATGATAATATTTAATTTTCATTATTGTTTTGTAAACCATTGACTATTGCCACATAATATAAATAAATGAAATTATAAAACATGGTTTATAAATTGATTTTGAATTGAAATGAAATTAAACTGAGAATTTGAGAATTCAATTTTCGGTATTTTCAAGAAAAATTTGGTTTTAAAGTTTTGGAATATATTATTTTTAAGTATTTTCGAATGGAAATTGTTTCAAAAGAACTTTTAAAGGAATTAAGTCTGCATTCTCTTCATTTGTCGTTGGAAAATAATTTCGGTAATGACTACAGCATCATCGACATTCACTTTCAAGTCTCAAAGTGGAGAGGCTCCTTAGTAGTTTTGCTACACTATTGTTTGGAAAATGGATATGGTTTGAATTCCTTGAATATGATTTGATGTACAATATATATATATATATATATATATATAATTATTTCAAAGTAGTTGAAGAGAAATCGAAAAATTTGAATCTTAAGTTTTATATTAAGAAATGGTTTCAATTATTGAAATAAAGTGCTTTTTTTTGAATAAGTGGAATATCTAAAATGTTAAATGAAATTTAACCAACTTGAAATGGTTGAATTTGAATAAAAACTTACGTGTATAATACTAAATTTCATTCTAATATATATACTTGCCTAAAATATTCAAAAAGTTAAAATGTTATGGTATAATAAAGTGTTGTACAAGAAGAAGACTTAAGTAATAAATTGCTCAAACTAAAACCTGGTTTAATATAAATGTTGAAATTAGAGGTAAATTTGTATAATGTTTAATTACATTCAGAAACATTAATATAACTTACCTAGAAAAGTTTAAATGTAATTGGAAGGTAATTGGATAATATACACTATGATATATAAGTAATAGGATATCAAAAATGTTAAAATGCTAATGATTTAACTAAAATCCAAATATTATTAGTTTTTTATTAAGTTCGAAACAATCATTAATTAAAACGATTAATAAAATTCAAATATAATTTTTTAAAATGGTGTATTACTTTTAAGTATCATTGATTAAAATGATTATTAATTTCAATTATCATAAATTAAAATAATTAATTAATTGTACTCCATTATCATTAATTAATTAAATTGATTAATTAATTAAACTCAAATAATCATTAGTTAAACGATTAACTAAGTATAAAACATCATTAACAAAAATGATTAATTCGATCTAAAGATAACCAATTTCAATCATTATTTATTAAATTGATTAATCAATCTCAAATTAATTAATTAAAACGATTAGTTATTTTTAAATTATCATTAATCAGAATGATTAATAAAATTCAATATTCTTTTTAGTGGAAACACAAGCTCAAGTTCATACGTTGGGGTTTTGGGGATGAAATTTAATAAATGATGATATGGCAAATATCGTCGTAACGGCATTTCAACTATTTAATGGAATATCAGTGATTAATTTAAATCAACTATCAATAACGGTATATGGATGTGAATAAATGATTTATAGGTGAGAAACCCCCTTTGTGTCTCTCTACATATTTTTTCGTACAAACAATGGTTATGGATAATATATAGATAATCATATGGGTTTATAACATTCAAATTTTATATACCATCCATTTTCAAAACGGAAATTCAACTAGACAATAAATCAAACAATTTAATTAACATCCAAGCAACCAATAAATATTTATAACATCATTGATATGATAAAAATAAAAATCAGTGTGAGTTAATCTCACATCGATTTTCGTTTTAGGCGAAACGTTCCGGTTTGGACCAAAATCGAATAATCGTTCGATATTAGCTTGAAATTTTACAAGTTTCGATCTCTACCAATCCAATTCCATAATGTAGATCTCGCTACTACGAATGCAACAAGACTGACTGCATCCAAAATCAACCTCATATGAAATATATATTGCATTTAAATTTTTTTAGAGTTATATAATATAATTAACTGAGGGAATTAGGGAAAATGACAAACTTTGAAAAAAAAATAGTCTGAAGGACACCGAGTTTCATTTTTAGGCTGAAGGCAAATGCTAGTTATAATTAGGATTATATTCATCTTTTACACTATACACGCTAGTTATATCTAGCATCATATTCAGTTTTACACAATACAAAATGCGAGTTATAACTAGCATTGTCTTTCGGCCTAAAAAATAAACTTGTTGTCCTTCAGCCTATTTTTTCCCCTAAGTTGTCCTTATGCCTATTTTCCTATAGTTAATTTATATAATTACATCATTAACAAGTTAATTACCCTTAACTAATCCATTAACACGATTCAGAATTCCAGGCCGCCAAATATTGAGACTCGACAGCGCTTTGAATCACACGTCGCTGCCGCCTTGGGAGATTTCAAGCCGCCGCTTCTCCATCCATGGTCCCCCCGCCCAAATTGTTCCTAATGCCACCAACGCTACCTCATTTCATCCTGTGTAGCTTGAGAATGAGCCATTGAAGTCACCATCATTCAAACTGGGAATGTCGCCTCCACGAGCCACCATATGTTAATCCAATCGGTCATCACCTTCTACTCACCGATGCGAACAAAATCGTTGTTCAGACCTAAGCCTAAAAATACCTCTAGTGGCCGCGATTGATGATGGTTGTAGGATGGACTAATTGAAAATGGCGGCTAGGGTTTATCTCTTAGGGCTTGGCAAGGAAATGAAGGCATGGGTCCTTATATAAGAACCCCATCCGGTACTATTCACGCCTTAAAATTGATGAACTTCAAATGAGGCATGTCGCCTGGCATTCCTTGCTAAATACTCCTATTTCGAACACAATGGAATGGGTATCAAAAGCTAGTTCCATCATATTCAGAAGATAGCCTTTCAAAATCAATTTATTTTAATTAAAGTTCTAAAAATAAATTCTACGCGTTTCAAGCTCGTACGCTAAGCGATAAGTCCAATCACTACGAAACTTGAAATCCCATAATAATTTACTATTATGGATCTGATGAAACTGGTTTCGTCGAAATCCGAGACTGTTGGTCGAACGGCTGTTTTTACAGATTTAAATATTTAATTATCGATATTTATTTGATCTATTTACATTGGTAAATAAATTTACAAATTGGATTCACCAATTTTATTTATTAATTTGAAGGAGTTAAATAAAATTATTAAATCGATTTAATTAATATTTAATTCACAATTTAATATTTAAACATTCTCTATATTTGAATTATAAGTTATTAAAGTCTAAAATTCAATTGCTTTAAGTATTTAAAATAAATTAGACATTTAAAATCAAATGACCAGAATTTTTGGGTTGTTACATTCTCTCCCCCTTGAATGAATTTCATCTCTGAAATTCCTGAGGAAGAAAATGCATCATACCCTTAAGTTTAAAACCATCAATTTAAAATGAGTTATTAAACTTATTAACTTTTCAAAACAATTTAGTTGGAACAGATTCCATAATTTATAAGTCTTTTGAATTCATTCGCTTATACCAACTAATTCTCTTCTATTCATTCATTCTAAGATATAACCCAGAAAATCAAATTTTTAGTCATCAAAAATTTTCCAAATTTCTTAACAATATTCTAACTCTTAAATTTTCGAAAAAATTTCGCCAGCGTCTCATTTGCATGGCTCAATCGATACGACTACAAATAGCCTCTACGGGCTCCAAACCAATCAGAGAAACACAAAAGCCAAGTGGCCTCCCATACCTGGGGCATAAAATCAACAACCAATTTAAATTTTCTGAATAATTACATACCTTGTTGCATATTTATAATTTGGCATGTAATTTATTATCTTCTATGCAAATGCAGGTTCACAAGAATCAAATGGAAATCCCTTGCATACTTGTACTTACGATATCTAAAAGAAAATTAGCTGACAAAAGCAATGTGATGTAATTCTACATTCAAAAATTAGCATGATATAAATCCACATGCAATCAACCATCCATACCTCAATCATATGTGAAAACAAAACGATATTATATAATAGATGTTATGCATTCGATTATTTCAAACGATAATTTAGATCTAAGTACCTGGATTTTTCAATTCAAAAATCCATTTTTAAATTTCTCAAACGAAAAACCTCAAAATCAAATTCAAAATGATAAGGAAGGGATTGCTCCAAATAAATTATGCTGAAATTCAAGAATCAAAGTAATATGGAGCATCCAGTGGTATTCCAGTTCCTGCAAAAACATCAACTAGAGTGAATAAGTATCATTCCTTTCCCAAAATCTTCAAAAATTTCCTTTTTCAAAATCACTGAGATTTTAGGTCTGAATAAAAATAATTAAAAATCTTTTGTCTATAATTTAGACTTTATAGACAATTGTATGTGAAATCACACATCCAATCAATTCAATTCAATCAAATCCAATAAATCAAATCCCATGAAGGAATAAATTAACTCTAACAACCAATTAAATTCCACACGGGAAAACTTATCACTGTTTCGGATTGCCAAATGACTGACAAGCAATTTTTTTAACCTAGGTTCAAAACTTTCTTAATTGTGCAAAAATATAGATAATTATCTATGTGTACCATTTTGCTCATTAGCCTTTGGTTATTGCTTAGAAGATTATCCAAACTCACTGGGACAAAATGGAAAGTTACGCTCTATATTTTTTTTATTTCTTAATTATATTAATTTCTAATTCACATATATTTTCACTTAGTATTTTATTCAATAATAAAATTATCTATGAATTATTTCATAAATTCTCACCCAAGTTTTCAAAAATATTTTATAAAGTTATTTCTTTATGAAACATCAAACCATAACTTATTTCCCATTATTTACTTTTTCAAAGATCTAGATGGAGATCAAGTTAAATTATGGTTTCCTAAAACCAAGTCAATCCAATAACCTTTTTAACTTAAAGTGTTAAAAAAATAATATTTATGGGTTGACTTAATCAATAAGTAGTTCATACTACTTAGATGTTTTAAACAATTATATGGGTTTAATAAAAATAATGTTTATCAGAACCTTCTTTATTAATTTAACCCAATTATAATTATCTAAGCGTATCGTTTTGCTCATTAGCCTTTGGTTATTGCTTAGAAGATTATCCAAAGTCACTGCGACAAAATGGAAAGTTATGCTCTATATTTTATTTATTTCTTAATTATATTAATTTCTAATTCACTTATATTTTCACTTAGTATTTTATTCAATAATAAAATTATTTATGAATTATTTCGTAAATTCTCACCCAAGTTTTCAAAAATATTTTATAAAGTTATTTGTTTATGAAACATCAAATCATAACTTATTTCCCATTATTTACTTTTTCAAAGATCTAGATGGAGATCAAGTTAAATTATGGTTTCCTAAAGCTGAGTCAATCCAATAACCTTTTTAACTTAAAGTGTTAAAACATTTATGGGTTGACTTAATCAATAAGTAGTTCATACTACTTAGATGTTTCAAACAATTATATGGTTTAATAAAAACAATGTTTATCAGAACCTTCTTTATTAATTTAACCCAATTTACTTGTTTCTAATTTATCCTTTATCTTATCTAAGGTAAATATCTTATTTACCCAAACAATCTCTTACTATAATTATTTTTTATTTTGAAACCATTTCCCCTTTGGAACTTAAAAATTAGATACATGGTATTTTAAAACTTACCTTTGAAAGCATACTTTATATATTTTTATATATAATAACTTCAAACAATTTATAATTAAAACTCACTTTGGGTTCATTTGGATTTTAACTCACTTCGATCGCACAATGATAATGAGAATAATTTACTAAGTATTCCACAACATTCGCTTAAGCAAACATCCGATCATCGCTTAGAAGATTATTCATATTACCAAAAAGCTAATCGAAACGATTTACTTCTAGTTATCCTAAAGAAAATGCGATCCATTTAAAATTTTACTTCTCAATATATTTTTACCTCTAAATACTTTCAAAAGTATAGCTATTTCATTTCTCAAGAATTCCTTTGAAATTAGTTTTCAAAAATTCCGGGATTTAGATACAAAAATCCTTTTTAAACATGCTTTTCAAACTAAATTTATATAAAACTTTCGTTGTATAAAAATCATTTCATATTATAATAATCCTTCTATCTTCGATATTTATTCTCTAAATATCTTATGCCACTATTTAGATTGAATTACAACATTTTATAAAGTTTAATTCTTAACTCACCATTATTAAACAGTGAATTCTTAATTTAATCATATTCTTCGAGCACCTTATAACCAAATTGTGAAAATTTAATTCGCAAAGGGTTCATTTCAAATTAAAGTGATAAATGCTCCTAAGAAAATCGAACACAATTTAGCAGTTAACAACCGACAGTCTATGCTTCTCATTTAAATAAAGCATAATAGAACAAATAATAGTGACAATAAATAAATATTATCACATTTAGACCAACTCACTTTAAAACTCTATAAAGTTTTGAAAATTATTTCTTTATACATGTGAAATATAATCCTAGGCAAAATGTAACGACCCGTAAAATTTTTAATGGTTTTATTTACGTATCTAATTGAATTTTGGAGAAATTTTAAATAATAAGATTTGAAATTAAAAATTTATATTTGGAATTCGTACATTTAAATATAGAAAATGTTAAATTTTCATCTGATTTTATGGAAGTTTATTTGATTGTGAAATTCTATTAAATTCAAGTCAGTTAATAATTGTTGATAATAAAAAATTTTCCAAACCTGAATATTTTTACATAGAAAAATTCTAAATCGTCTTCTGACTGAGACGACATTTTTCGTTTTTTCAAATTCGGACTTCTTTAGCTCCGCCGATCTTATTTTTCTGTGTTTTAGCTGCATTTTCTGCTAGTTGAAATTCGAATTTTTATAATTCAATCGTATCACTGATATCTGCATACCGTTTTGATCGTCTTGTCGTGCTGATCTCAGCGGTATACTTATTTCTATGTTATGAAGTCAGGTACACAGCGGAGTCCACAAAACCAGTAACCGTATTGGTACCGGATAAGTGACCATTTTGCTTTCTTTTGTTTTCAAACGTTTCTATGTCCTCCAAGCAAAAATAATAAATTGCTTTAATTATTTTCAGCTGAATCTAGGGGACGTTTTCCATTCTTTTATTTTTTTTGTTAGCCTTGAAACTTGCTTTTCCTTTTATATTTTTCCTCTGAAACCATATTTGCAATCTTCTGGCTCGAGAACTGCTCTATCACCTTTATTGCTTTAATAATTTTCCAGGAATTAATGCTTCTAGGCCATTGTTATGTCATTGTTGTATTTTGGGTGATAACTTTTTGAGCGTTTGATAATAATAATTAATCCGTATAGTATAACCATTCGTTACATATAATCGGCTATGAATTAAGATCTAGGAAATAAAAAAATAAAAAAACGTACAGCCTATTTGCACTCTTTTGTCTATTGAAACCTGTCACTTTCTTTCTAATTTATTTTACTATATAAATCCAACCTTCACCCTGATTTTCCTCCTCCCCTTGCTCTCTTATATTTTGCTCGGCGAAGAAAAGAAAAAAAAGAAAGAGAAAGATAAAACGTCCTCCGCATCTCGACCAACCGCCTCTGTGCAACTCGCCCTCGCTCACCTTTTCCACCGCACCGACCTGCTCCACCCATCACTCCGACCGAGCGCCACCTAGCAATAGCCGATTCCGAGCCTGAACCCACCTTAAAGAAACCTCCCACGCAAATCTCCATTTTGCCATGAACTCCTCCGCATCGATCATCCCCTACCGACCACTGTATGCGCGCCTTGGCCATCACTGCAAGCCCAGCCTTTCCTCCTCTCCTCTGCGTAAGCAACTCCCTGTCACCCTGCACCATTCCGCCTCATCCACACCGCGCATGAGCCGAGCCACCCTTAAGCCCTTCCTCCGTGCATCGCAACCTCTCCTCTTCCGCCCTACTGCTCTCTCTCCTCTCGATTTCTCCATGAGTTGTATGCGTATGATGTGAAGCTTATAGATCAAAGTTTATATATATAGGTATATTCATTTATTCACTCTTTTGAAAATTTAAAATATACTGGTGTGAACTGTTGATATATTCATTCCTTGCTTTAAAAAGTTGTATTGAAAATGGACGTACTACAAAAGAAAAAAAAATTTAGATGCTTCTTATATCTTTTCCAGCTGTTTCATATGTCATCAAATATAAATATATTTTATATATGTACTCCTTGAAAGCTATTTCGTATATTATGTAGTAAGTATACTATGTTGTTGTTAGTATACATATTTAGAGATATATAAGATGTTTGGATTAGTTTCTTAAATCTATGTTTATATATGTAAAGTATTTATATTATTTCTTTAAAATTTCAATAGTTTATAGTCAGTAATATATATATGTCAGTACACCAGTATGCTAATTCAAAGTATAGATATATACATACGTTTTATATATAAGTTTGGTGGAACGGTTGTGTTTACTTTAGATTTATTAGCCTATGCGCATATTAATTTATATACATATGTTTGGTTTTAAAAATTTATGTGTTTAAAACTTATATATATATATATATATATATATATATATATTTATATGTACACTATATACAAGGATTTGATTTCAAATAGATATCTGTATATTATTTTTTATAACAGTATTATATATATTTGTATTATGTTAGTTATATTACACATATATCAGCATATATACTAATATATATATTTTGTTGTTGCGCGACTTTTGCTAGCTTTTATATATTTGAGTATAAACTATAAATTTGTGATAGCCGGTATATATATCAGTTGCATAACCAATATTGTTGCACATGAAAGAATTTATACATAGGTATATAAAGTTGTTATAATGTACGTATTTTATTAAATATTAAGTATGCATTGAGTTGGTTTTAAAATATAGGAGTTATTTAAAATTGTAATAGGTATTAAATTGAATATTGGTTTTAGAGAGAATTAATAACATAATAATATATATATTTTCTGTTAATATCTTATATGTAAACTTTATATAAACATATATGTTTGTTATAATAGACTTGAAATATAATTTTTAGTATGGTTTGCTAGCACCTATATATATATAATTTCTGTTCCAATCAGACAAATTGATTTCCTCATTTGATTCCTATCCATCAGCTTGGTCGGTCATATTCATGCCAATCTATCTTTGAGCTAGAAGTCGTGCTTGCATTTCGTAATTCAACTTCATTGTCTATCCTATAACCTCGAAAGGTGAGCAATCACTCACGATTGACGTTCTTTTATTTATTAAATTTGATTTCAATTGAAACGACAATTGAAATATGCTGCTGTTGGTTATTTACATTGCTATATATGTTGTTATCTGCAATTGTTCACCTGTGCGATATGACACCATATCCTGTTGTTTATATTATATTGTTATTGATAATATATGCCTGTTATTTTATTTTATTATCTGTTATCACTCTGTAAGTTCCCTGTAGTTTAGAATTCACTATGGGTTGAAATGATACATACCCGAACGGACTTTAGAATAAGAGAATTTCGTTATGGGTTGAAATGATAAACCCAAGCGATTTTCAATTAAATTGAATTTGGGATTGCGGGTCAAAGTGATATCTACCCGTATATTTATGTTTCAGATTGAAATGATAAATATGTATCCCTTGACCATAGGGTAAGAAATTATATACAGACACCATTGGTCCATATATATAAATGTTTTGAAAATAATTTCTACGGTTTGAAAAGAAATATATGGTTTTTTTATGAATATTGGTTCTTAAAATATTATATATAAATGGAAATTTTATATATAGATTTAATAATAATATTATTGAGATTGATTTAATCCATATAATATATTTAAGTATTTATTTAAATTTATATTTCAAAATTGATTGTTGTAATTATTTGAATAAGTTAAGGTTGAGAAGATAAAGTTGAATTAATTGAAATTGTATTTAGTCAAGAATTCTACTTAATTGGATTGATTTGAACTATAGAATTTGAAATTTAAGATTTGATTTATAACTTGATTTTGATTTAAAATGATTAAATGGAAGTTTGAAGTTTAAACAAATCGAAAGGAATATTTAGTTTAAAGGTAAATTTTGGCTATTTAATAAAGATTGAATTCATTAAGTGAACATTTCAAGACTAAATAATAAGAATTAAATCGAGATCTATATGAAACTGTTAAATTGAACTTTGAGATGTTGAATGTTAAAGCTTTGAAATATATTAGAATTTAAATGGTTAATTTTTTTGACTTAGATCTGTATTTGAAATCAATATAATTTGAATTTGTTTGGTCAGAAACTGAATTGAATGAAATTTTGATAAATTGAGATTGAATTTAATTTGAACGGGAAAGTCGGGTTGATTTTGAAGCGATTTGTTAAGTTTGAGGAAATTACAAATATTCTATTTTATAAATATTTATGTATATTTTGGAAATATATATATTTGAAATGAAAAGATATTTTTGTTGTGAAGTATAAATTAATTTGAAATCACCTCGGTGTTATAATGTATATTTCTACCTTGTAGATAGGTCCATGGACCCTTAGAAGATGGTTATCCCAAACATCCTTGAGTTATTTGTATTTCAGTTGATATTTCACTTGAGTTGGATTTATTGATATAAGAATGTTAATCCTGACTCGAGTGTTTTGTATATTTGCTTTACGCTCGGGTCAGACTAAGCAATACAGCATTTGAGACTCGCCTTTGGAGTTTGGAGCTTCGTTTGAGGATCCAACTATTGATTCAGCTTTCAGCTCTTTCAGTTGATTCGTTCGGAGAGGTCATCTATTCGTACCGGAGACTTCACTGTATTTGAGATAGTCTGTTGTATTTTTATTTCTAACTCTGATATTTATATAGTAGCTTCATGAACTACTATTTATCTATTCTGCTGCATTATTTTATATTACTCCGTGTCTGTGATTCTGTGGTTGATTTATTTACTGTATATGTTGAGTTTTGCCAAATTTTAATTAACAATTCGGTATTTTGAATTATTCAAGATGGACATGTATGGTTTTATTATCGATTTGAATGGTCCAAAATAGCGGGTCGTTACACAAAATATATAATTTGTCAAATTTTCAAAAATTTCAATTCCTTGTCCTTTGACCTTGGTCAAGCATTTAGAAATCCCTATCACTACCGTGGCGTCCCACGTCTCGGCCATAATTCATAAAAACTCAATAGACCAATTGACATAATACTTTTTTATAACATTAACAAGTACGCTCTTGTATATATTATACTCTCAAACTCATTTTAGGGTGTCGCTTACCCTATCTCTAATGAGCCAAACCTTACCAAAGCCAAGGTTCTTGCTTAACCTTACGCTCTGATACCAAATGTAATGACTTGCCTTTTTGGCCACTGAAAGTCGATACCAAACACTACCACTGTGTTCGAACGTCGCGCATCCAATCGACAAAAGGGCATATTGTTAAGGTAATGAAAAGAAAAGAATAGAGAACAAAGAATAGAGAACAAAAAAACAAGAATCTCACAGCGGAATCGACAATATATTATATAACAAGGATGGTAGAAACCGTCTCTACAAAAAATATAGAGTATACCAGAGTTAAAACAAACCTTATCAGCTGGACAGTTATAAAATCCTGACCTTACAAATGCCGATAGGTATATAATAAAATACAACGGAAATTAAAATACTACAAAGCGTGAATCTACAGCTCCCCTCCACAATCTCCAAAACACTATGGTCAACCTAGAAAAATACTCGGTACGACCCGGGCAGTACAAATAAATAACACCCGAATTGTTTACCAACATGAGATAACTTGAATAATGAAGATCATATAAAAGTTCTGTGAGACCACGCAGTTAACGTGGAATAGATTTTTACCTCACAAGAATAACATCCATATAGGTAAGACCAGAAATAAATATCAGAAAAACAAATCCAATATTAATGAGCATAAATAATATTAAACCAAACATGAAAGAATGGAAATAAACCAAGTAAAATATAAAACAAAAAAATAGTCCAACTTGTTAGAGCAGACTAAATAAGGTAATAATCCAAACTCGATAGGATGGGCTAAATAAGGTAACGGTCCAACTTGATAGAGTGGACTAAACAAGGTAACAGTCCAACTTGATAGAGTGGACTAAATAAGGTAACAGTCCAACTTGATTGAATGGACTAAATAAAAAATTAAATGCAGTGATGAGGAGTTGACTCTACTCATGGCAATTAAAAGCTAAAACAGGTTTTGGGTTTTCAAATCAAATAAGGAAAGGAAATTTTCCAAAAAATGACTAGGAAGGTGCACCCCTCTTGAAGTATAACTCTAGTAATATACTTTTGAGAAGCTCATTTACTCTATAACACTTCTAGGACAATACCAAGCCGGACCCCGCAAGACCTTACTGAGTATTCAAATATTTTCACATCTAAGTGCACAACCGAATTCAAACTAGATGAGATGTGAAAATACCCTAATGGGAGCAACCCCACATAGCATGGCTTCCTCTCGTGCTTTTGGTTTAGTCATTTCCGATAAAAGGTAGCAACGCTTAATGGAGCAATAATTTGTCTTAGAACGACGATATAAAGTAGCCAAAGTAATCGATGGCTGAGATACCAACTATCGAGGATATAAAACGATTATATATAAAAATTATGTCTTGTATTCTTATCACCACCCATTGAATTTCAAACATGTGTTTTTCTTGGTTAATAATAATACCAGGCAAGTTGTAACGACCCGCTATTTTGGACTATTCGCATCCGCACACGTCGGACTTGAATAATTCAAAATACCGAATTGTTAATTTAAAATTTGGAAAAACTCATATATACAGTAAATAAATAATCACAAAATCACAGACACAGAGTAATAGTATGCAGCGGAAGTAAAAGAGATAGTAGTTCATGAAGCTACTATATAAATATATAAGATACATCAGAGTTTACAACAGAAGAGTAACACGATACATCAGATACAAATCAAAACACATCACTGAAATCATCGAATACTGGAAGCAGAATAGATGGATGGATCTTCAAGCAAAGCTCCAACTCCAAAGGTGAGTCTCGAAAGCTAAACCACTCAGTCTGACCCGAGCGTAAAGCAAATACAAAACACTCGAGTCAGGATTAATTTTCTCATATCAATAAATCCAACTCAAGTGAAATAGCAATCGAAATACAAGTAACTTAAAGGATGTTGGAATCACCATCCTCTAAGGATCCGTTAAACTATCTACTATGTAGTAGTGTACGCTAAATAGATAATGTCTATCAGTAATATAAAGTATCAAAATAGTGTTAAGGCGTTACCATTATCCCCCTTAACACGTTTTTATATAAATGTCATAGTCTATATAGCACTGTAAACTCCACCGTAAACTGGTGGGATATCAGGGAGTACTCCATAGGTATAACACAAAACAAATTCGTAGTGGTTGTGTATATAGGGATACAAGTATGACAAGGCACATGAGGCAATACCCAAGGTAGTGAAACTACCGTTCGCCTGATCCGGACTGGTGAGAACGCATCGCCGCAGCGATCGCAACACCGCGAAACAACACTCCTGAAATTCCGAGGGTGCACCAATCAATCACAAGTAATGAGTAGTAGTTACGAAGAAGTGTGTTCGCTCGAGGTGGCTAACCCCATTTGGCCCGGCACGGCTCCTGATTTTAGTCATTTCTAATTTGACACAAGTGTCAAGGCTATCCATTATCGTTCTCTTTCTTCAGTCTTCACGTACATCATTCCAACCACTTCATTCTGGATCACACTCCGCGTATAGTTATTAAAGTGGTTTTCGGTTTAGATAGAGAGTATATCCATAACCGATTCCGGTTTCTTTAATAACTTCCGTAATTATTTCACCGATTGGTCGTTTAATAAATTTCAATAACAAATCAATTTCAATTCGTAAACCAACATTTCATTTGTCTTTCTAAATCAATTTCCAAAATTTACGTTTCAGAACTACCAAATAACCATTCCAAAATCTTATAATTCGATTTCAACTTTTATTTCAACAATACAAATATTGATTCAAGTTCGTATATAAATTTCATTCCGAAATCATTTAAATAAATTTAATTCAAAATTCAAATCAAGTTAAATACATTTATCGATTTCATTCAATATCTGTTAAGTCAATTTATCGTTTATTAGATTTCTATTAGTTTTCCAATTCATTAAATCAACCACTTAAGTTCAACTTCATTATATCAAACTTCAAATTCAATTAGATTAAATTCGTCAAATCAAATTCTTAAATTCAAGTCTTATATTTATTTCAATAAAACGCATTTTTATTTCTTG
Organism: Allium cepa; assembly: GCA_030765085.1. Classification (NCBI taxonomy): domain Eukaryota; kingdom Viridiplantae; phylum Streptophyta; class Magnoliopsida; order Asparagales; family Amaryllidaceae; genus Allium; species Allium cepa. The sequence goes on from CM060928.1 coordinate 965,294,903, forward strand.
TTAAAGAAATTTAATCCCATTTATTCATTTACTCACGAATTTTAAAACTCAAATAAATAAAGGAACTCAATTTCACTTGTTCAAGAAGTTCAATTTCACTTATTAACTTACTCAAATTTTCCAAAGCTTAATTAAATAAGAAAACCCAATTTCATTTATTAACGAAGTTCGAATTTACTTATTCAAAAGTTCAATTTCTCTTATCAAAGAATTCCATTTTATCCAATTATCAATTATTTCAATCTTATTCAATTATTAAACAATTTCAATCTTAATTATTAATAATTTCAAAAATTAATAATTACAAACTTGATTATCAATTCAAACTTAATTATTAGATCATTTCTACTTAATTATGAATTCAAACTTAATCATCAATCATTTCAACGTAATTATAAATTCAACTTAATAATTTCAAACTTAATTATAATTTCAAACTTAATTATAATTTCAAATTTAATTATTAAACGATTTCAAACTTAGTAATTTCAAAACTCAATTATTACTAATTCCAAATTATTTATTAATAATTCCAAATTTAATTATTAAATAATTAAATTTCAAACAACGTTCTTTCATCAATTACTACGTTAATATTTGCTTCAGATTTCAATCTTTACATTTTCCTTTCATCAAATTTTACGTTCCAATTTTATTTCAAAACCTTATTATTCAAATAAAATCTTTATTTTATTTCAAATCAAATTATTGACCAATCGGGTTTATTTAATTCTCTATCCTAAATCAAGTTCATTTTGGGTATTTATCATTTCAACCCGATTCCAATTTCAATTCAAGATCAAGCATAATAAAGGGAACTTGCAGTGTGATAACTGGGATGGTGTCAAAGTAAATAAACAAGCAATAACAACAATCAACACAATCCAATAATCAATTCAAATAACCCCGAAATAATCGTATTAATCCACATTGTTGTTTGTGCAAATTAATATAATTATTTCTAGAATCTACACTATCATTTCATGTAGATTAAACATTATTACGTTACGGTTTTCCACTTGTCGTTCAATTTAAATTTTATACTACGACAATTTATCCAATATACGTTCAATGGTTCAAAGTGTAATTATCACTATTCTACATGTCAATAAATTTAACAGTCTTAAAGAGGTCATATTATACAAATTTAACTAATCAAATTCAACACATATGTCAATTCACATTTTTAAACTATCCTACGTCAAATTTCATTGCATAATATTTATCACTTTATACATTACAATTTAACATCCAATATAAGCAACAATCAATCAATCAATTATCAACCAAACTGGATTATCATTGTATACATAACAGATAATGGTGTCAGATGTCACAGGTGAACTGATACAGGTAATAACATATAAAACAGTGTACATAACTAACAGCAGCATACTTCAATTGTCGTTTCAATTGAAATCAAATTTAATAAATAAAAGAACATTAATCGTGAGTGATTTCTCACCTTTCGAGGATAGAGACATTCGACGATGGGATGAGTTTCGAATCCAAGCACGAATTTCAAACAAAGCAAGATTGGTACGAACTTTGATGACGAAGCTGATAACAAATAATTGATGAAACAAACGAATTAGCTTGATATGAACGGAATACATATATACGCACACACACCTATTTTATAAAAGTCGACATTTGAATTAAGACAAAAAAAATTGTATACTCATGATTTTATATTATAAAACTATTGTTTACTTTTAAAACACATATAACCAAGTATTAACATACAAGAATAAAGATTCAAATCAAAAAAAAATCCTTTTCAACAAAACTTATCTTGAAATCACCATACCTACTTTATTAATATATATAACATATAACCTTGCATACTTATATATATAACCGCATAAACTGTAGAGTATATCATTTATATATTTAGTCCATATATAACTCATATATCACACAACAAAATATAACATACTTTCGAAACCGCGTTTAGGTATTTCAATATGCATATAACTAATATGTACGAACATGCTTTAAGATGAAAAATATGAACATATAATGTACGTTTATAAAATTTGTTGTACAGAGGAGATATACGTTCTTTGCAAACTACACTGATAACATTAAAGCTAATTGATATATAGGCCCATATATAAGAACATGCACTCCACTACATACCTCACCAATATTACAAATTTGCTTTAATGTAAAAGATTGTAAAGTGGAATATAAAACAGTATACTGCTGCATACGCTATATATAATATGCCCTTTTCTTTCTGTCATGCAATCAGAGAACAAACCCTTTGGAAACATATGTATATATCTTAAAATCCATCCTTGATAAGCCAAAATAATATAAAGTATAATTTCATATATAAACTTAAACTCTATAAACCCACGCAACCTACCATACTTATACAGTATGCACACTATCCTGAACATAACTTATACACGCATAACATAAATAAACATATCTATATCACACGCAAATAAAGAAAATCATAATATAATTTACGAAACTTACATTTATAAATAAGGATAACATACGTCTGCATGCTATGGGTAAGCTCGAGCAAGAGGACAAGGTGGTGAAATCTGTAAAGCGATGAGCTCGGTTATGAAGAAATGGTGATGAGGTTGTCGTTTTCAGGGAGGGCGGAGCTAACGTACAGGAGGAGGAAGGTACGGAATGTATGAGTTGTTAGGCGAGTAGAGGCCAAGGCCAGAGAAAGTGATGGCGGGCCGGCCACTGATGGAGGAGAGGGCGGTGAGTTGGCGCGTATGGGATGGTGGTGTCGTTCGGCAAACGTGGTGGCTAGAGTTGAAGGCCGAGGCTAGGGGAGGCGGTTTCAGGGGAAGGAGAGGCAAGGTGGTCGGGCTCGGTTGATGCGGGTTTGGGTTTGATGCAGAGGCCGGTGACCGATCGGCTGTTGTGGAGTAGGCGGGTGTGGTTGCTCGCGGCATGACATGGCAGCTGCAGTGGGTCCGCTGGCAAGGCATGGACGTGGGTTGTGGACTTGTGGTGGAGGAAACGTGGTGGAGAGAGGGTGGATGAAGCTTGCACTATTATCTTCATGCATGAATATCAGAGGACATGAAGGCATGTAGATCCATTCACACGAAGGCATGTTGAATCATGAATGGACAGAGAACATAATGGAATAAGGTATGTATTTTCACAGACTAAAAAAGGAATGGGAAGAGACTGAAATGTGAGTGAGTCAAAATTACAAAGCTACCAGTGGGAAGTTCGTGTATTGATGCCAAATGGCTGTAGATTTTGTTTTTGTAAAGTGGAATAGCAAACTTTTTGATGAATTCAAAGAAACATTTATGGTCAGAGACTGTTGGTATTTGACGTTGGAATATGAAGGGAAAGAGAAGTCAAAAAGTTGAATGCTAAATTGATACGAGAATTGTCTCATCGCTTCCGCAGCGAACCAGACTTCAAAACACAGAAATAAATATACCGCAGAGATCAGCGCGATGAGACGATCAAAATGGTATCAAGATATCAGTGGTATGATTGAATTATAAAAATTTGAAATTTCTAATTGCGGAAAATGCATAAAAATCGCAGAAGATTAAGATCGACGGAGCCAAAGATGTCCGAATTTGGAAAAACGACAAACTGACAACTTGCTCAAAAGATGTTTTAGAATTTTTCTATGTAAAAATATTTTGATTTTGAAAACGTTTTATTTTCATCGTTTTTTAACCGATTAAATTGAAGTAAATTTACGCGCGAAATAAACTTTCATATTTTCGGACGAAACTTTACCAGTTGCTATGTTTAACTAGACGCATTCCAAATATTAAATTTATGTTTCAAAATTTTATCGTTAAAATTTCACAAAATTTAAATAAAATACGTACTAAAACCGGTTAAAATTTACGGGTCGTTACACAAGTCAAGGTAGTTTTACCTCAAATTCATATCCAACGATTATTCTTAACTTTTGAAATAGCAACAAGTTTACTTTTTCGATGTTTAGTGCTAATTATACAAATAAATTCTTTCCATATAAGTGATTCGCTTTATGCAAATAATTTATTTCCATAAACAAAGCAAACTTTTACTTTTAAAAACAAACTGAACTTGTGCTTGATTTCCATATTGGTAAAACGCTTTTAGAATTAGTTCCTGACTATTAAAACGTTAAGAGGATAATTTTCCCAAATGCGCGACCCCGAAGCCTAAACCAACATCAGACCGAACACACAGAAGGATATCCAACTTAACATCCCAATAATCGAGTTCACTTTCCTTTTTATGACTTTTAAAACAATATTAATTATCCCAAAATTTAATTAATCACATTTAAAATCCCTTTAAATAAACAATTCATTATCTATGATAAAATAGATAATTATTTCCAAATGCTTTTATAACATTGGTAAATTAACTCTAAAATCTTCATAAATCAGTTTATTTACTTTAAAATAGTTTATTAAAGCAATGTTTATTATATTAGTTAATTTACTTTAATCACCTTTATTAAATCAATTAATTAAAAATATTTATTAAATTCAAATAGCCATTAATTAAATAAATAATTAATCTCAAACATCATTAAGTAAAATGACAAGTAATTCTAAATTCCATTAATTAAAAAAATTAATTAAGTTCAAAATAATCATATATTAATCTAAATAATTAAATCCAAACTTCATTAGTCAAACCGATTAATTAAAACATCATTTGTCAAAATGATTTATTTAATTATAAAACATCATTAATGCTAATGATTTAACTAAAATACAAATATTGTTAGTTAAAAAATTTATTAAATTCAAAACAATCATTAATTAAAATGATTAATAAAATTCAAATACCATCATTTATTATGATTTATTACTTTTAAATATCATTTATTAAAATGATTATTAATTTCAACTATCATAAATTAAAATAATTAACTAATTAAACTCTGTTATCATTAATTAAATTAATTAAACTTAATTAATCATTAGTTAAACAATTAACTAGGTATAAAACATCATTAACAAAAATGATTAATTCAATCTAAAGATAAACTAATTTTAATCACCATTTATTAATTTGGTTAACTAATCTCGAATTAATTAATTAAAATAATTAATTGTTTTTAAATTATCATTAATCAAAATGATTAATAAAAATTCAATTTTCTTTTTAGCAAAAACACAAGCTCAATTTCATATGATAGGGTTTTAGGGATGAAATTTAATAAACGACGGTATAGCGAAAATCACTATAACGACATTTAAACTATTTAAACGAATATCAGTAATTAATTTAGATCAAATACCAATAACAACATATGGATGTAAATAAATGATTTATAGGCGAGAAAAACATTTTGGGTCTCTTTACATATATTTTTTCTTGCAAACAATGGTTATGGTAATATATAGATAATCATATGGGTTTATAACGTTCAAATTTTGTATATCATTCATTTTCTAAATGGAAATTCAACTAGACAATAAATCAAACAAATTAACATTCAAGCAATCAATAAATATTTATAACATCATTGATATGATGAAAAATAAAATTTAATGTGACTTAAACTCACATCGATTTTCGTTTTGGGCGAAATGTTTCAGTTTGGACCAAAATCGAATAGCCATTTGATTCTTGCTTGAAATTCTACAGGTTCCAATCTCTACCAATCCAATTCTATGATGTAGATCTCGCTACTACGAACGCAACAAGACTGACCGCATCCAAAACCAACCTCGTAAGAAATTTATATTGCATTTAAAAGATTTTAGAATTATATAATATAATTAATTTATATAATTACATCATTAACTGGCTAGTTACCCTTAACTAATCCATTAGCATGATTCAAAACTCCAGGTCACCTCGTTCCTCCTTTCGACAGCCCAACCAGTCAACATATTCTCCTCACCACGACAAACAATTCTCTAGTTGGGACCATCGCTGAAATCAGCCTCTAGCACTCTGATCGACCATGGCCGTTAGATTTAGCTTTCCCTGGGTTTGAGTTTAGGGCCACTGAAAAAAGTGAGGGTACTTACATATGCAACTAACCGACACTATTCACGCCCTAAACACACGAACTCCAATCAAGACGTGCTCACTGGTGTTTCTAGCTAATTACCCCTATTTTGAACTCAATGGAACTATTTTTGAGACCTATTTCCATCATATATAATAGTTAACTTTTTGAGTCGCTCGATTTAGAAACCGAGTTCGAAAACTCTAAACCAATCAGTCAAAATATATCGATACTTATACTCATTCTGGCTCACTTGGACCATCCGAACCCAATGGAAATAATCTCGAGCCCTAAAAAGCCCGTCTACGGAAATTGATTTTTTAGCTCATCAATAAAATAAAATACATAAATATTTAAATATCCAAAATTTAAATATTTAGAGCACCCTAAAAATATGGGTCATTACATTACGTACATTGTAATCCAAAAAATAGCATCTGTAATGCTGCTCCATAAGGATTGTGAGCCACACAACACTCCTTTCTTTGCCGGAGGCATTCAGCGAACCGACTGCATGACTACCCACGTTGTGGTCCAAATTCGTTCGCCTATGATGTTGCCTATCCCCATAGCAAGTGAAGCATTAGTGCCATGGTGGTGTGATTACCCTTATCATAATCTTGAACCTGCCATCCATAGTGCTGACCAACTTGAACACCTGAAGCGGCCTTATAAAACAAAGTTAGGCTCCTCGACAGCCCGTAAATGAGACAAGGGTTGCTCCACTTGAGAATCGAGTGACCACCTAAGACGCCTTGTCATCAGCTCACCTCTACTGTGCAAAGCTGGTGAGTAGACTACCTTGGTAGAAGATATATTCGTTTGGTTTGGGCATCAGATCATGTAAATGGAAGACGCATCCCTTCCTTAGAGGCAGTTGGGAACTGATTGGAGTCTGTTGCAGGCACTGGAATTCAACAGCTATTGTTTAGAACTGGTGCCAATGCTAGGTTGCAAAGAGGGGATCCGCGATGGGGTACTCCTTATTACATCAGGGTCAAGGGTGATTGCTGTTAATACCCTACGTATTGATTTTGATGACAACAACCATATAAATATTACTACTAATGTATTTCCGAGTGGTGTAGTTATTGTTGAATATGAAAGTATATGATTTTTGCTTGATGATAATAAACATACATATATTCATTTAAATGTATTTGTTAATATACTATTTTATTTATAGATTAAATAAATATTTGATGAATAAAATAAATAACACGGAATTTGAATTCAAACGGATATTTTATTCATACAAATATTTATTACAATTTTTGAATAGCACAAATTTCAAGCTCTCACTATATATACTACAATTTTGATTACATCATGATTCACATTTACATTTGACCTCACTACATATCACTCATTCACTCACACTCGTATTTATCGTCAACTTCATTCCAATGTGAATCCAGCATCTGAGTAATCTACAAAAATATATGTTGTCGCAGTAAAATTGAAAGTGAAATATTTTTGCAGTATAAAATAAAATGTGATTTTAAAAATAATATTTGCCTCAGTTATTTAGGTTGTTCGTCATCATTTAAATTTGAATTCATCATACACGAACAACTTGTGACATGCACAACGTATCACTGTACATACCACAAGGCCGTGCACACCAATATATACACTTGATAAAATTATAGGGATAGGTGAGCACAGGTCAAACCCAAATGAAAAGCTGGGTTCAACTCAAGTGCAATGAAAAATAATGCCACAATATCAGCACAAGGTCAAACCCAAGCTTTAAGCTGGATCCAACACAGGTGCAAATGGTCAAAACTTAAAAATCAAGCCTCGACCAAAGTTCAAATCGTTCACATGAATTTAACTCAGTACAAAAGAGATGATCTACAACTCAGTGCAGCACAACCAAACTGCCCACGCTTAAAGACCAGAGAACAGTAAGTGGAACTGACCACACAAGGAAATGCATCAATACCAAAGTGTAACCACCACTGACTCAATTCAAAAAGTCAGGCAATGTTAAAGATCAAAACAATGCAAAAATTCCAAAAGAACACATAATGAAGACAAGCTACTGAACTCCAAGCAAAACTCAAAGGCAAGTACAACTCTAACCGGAAGCACACAAATGCACATACCAGACATGTCAACACACAAGGGATGCACCAGTAAACCTGGCTTCACAATGAACACTACAATAGCAATAATAAATGGAGTAAAGAGTAGCAATTCAACCAAAACAAGTCAAATACAATATGACAACAATGCAGAACTACTCGTGACACAGATACAAGATGAAATACACAATACCACAATGCATCAGAGATGTGTGGATATAAGAAAAAGCAACTTCAACAGGTTATGCAAACAATGTATGCAACCACATGGTGACAGTAGAATACAAACATATAGAACAAAGGATAGTGCAGTGCAAACATGATGAAGTCAGTGCCAACAGTACAATATGGATGTCGAATGGCCAAGCAAATACACACACTAAACCAACAAGAGGCCAGAGGAATTAATAAGGCAACACAGCAAGCACATGAATGCATAGTGCGAACTACAACACCAAGTGATAGAACAGCCCTGTGACAATATCAAGTGAAGGCCACAACAGCTCAAATGAGCAATCTCACACATGACAGTGAAACAGGCCAGAGAAAAGCTGTATACATGTTCGAACAAAGCACAATTCAAAGCAATACTACAAGTCGAGTATGCTACAGGGATAAACACAAATGGCCAGAGTCAAGCACAAAGGAAATAAACACTGTCAAACAAAGTCAAAGCCGAGGTCAACAGAGCAAAGTCAGGAAGGATCAAAAATGACCAAAGTCAATCTACAAGCATCAGAAGAAGCCGTGGGTCAAAAATCAAAAAGCCAAAATCAAGTAGGAAATTCACTAATGTAACGACCAAGGAAAGATCGAACGGTTCTGAATCGAAGTCGTGTCAATCAAGGAACTGAGCGAGTTCGAAATCAAAACTGTGTAAACAAAATTATTCGATATGAACAAGTTAGAAATTATCATCAGCATTAAAACAAAATCGAACGGCCGAGATAAATCTAATGACGAATTCAAATAAATTTATACAAACGAAAATCAAGGATCTCGAATCCTATATAAACAAGTAACATCATCGGCAATTGGATCATCGAGTTCAAGCAAGCAAATCAGAAGAAGCAAAAGAAAATTTTTCATACCAAATCAAAGTCGAACTCGATCAAGGAGGAGGAGCCGCAAACGAATCAATTGAAGTAAGAAATCGAATCACCAACCATCAATTTAAGCGGTGATTTCACAAAGCCCTAATTTCAGAGATGAGAGGAACGAATAAGAACGAACAAAGCCACCATTTTTCACAAGGAAGCAGACCGAATAAATAAAGAGAATAATATTTGGCCGGCCTTTCTTTCTTTAGTGTTGGTTTATATTAAAAGGGAGATAATCAGGGTTTTGGTTTTTATTGTGTTTAAAATTATTATTTTTCATTTCAAACCGTTGTAATTTCTAGTCGTGTGACTAGGTGACAAACTACGTGGCGAAGTTTGAGAATTCACAACTCGGTGGTTGAGCTATGGCAGGGTTTTGAGCGTAGAGTTAGGTTAGTCGGTAGCGGGTGTCGCGAGTTTACATGTGTAAGCGTGTGACTGCTTAATTTCTAGTAGAAACCTTAAGGGTAGCACGTAGGTAGGGTTTTTCCGAAGCTGGGTAAATTCTATGTCGTTCTATTTCTGCATTTATTATTCTGCTATTATCTGTGCTGCTATTTTGATATATCTGTATTGAAATAATTTTATAAGCTTTCGCAATAATTTTTATAATTAATAGCATCACCCTATTTACCCCCTCCCTCTAGGGTGAAATCGATCCTACAAGTGGTATCAGAGCTAGGAATAGAAGTCATGTTTTGTTTTTAAAAAAATTTGTTTATTTTTCAAAAATCAATTTTTGTTTTAAAAAGTTGAATTTTTAAAATGGCTTCTTTTAATAATGCTTTCGCTGAGCGTCAGTCCATAGTTAGACCACCAATGTTAAATGATGAATACGCCTATTGGAAAAATAGAATGAAATGTTTTCTAAAAACCATTGACGCTTGGAATATTGTTGAGACAGGTTATAAAGCACCAACTATAATTGTATATAATCAGGAAAAAAATAAACCGAAAGATCAATGGACAGATCTAGAAAATAAGTTACAAAATTCTAATGCCAAAGCTATGAATTCGATTATTTGTTCATTAGATCAATTTGAATTTAATCGTGTCTCACATAGTCTAACTGCACAAGAAATATGGCACACACTAGATGTGACTCACGAAGGAACGTCGCAAGTCAAAGAATCTCGTCTTGCCATGCTAAGCAGCGAATACGAGAACTTCACAATGGCGAAGGAAGAAAATATCAAAGAGATGTATAGACAACTTTCCAATATCGTATACAAATCAAAGGCTCTTGGAAAATCATGCACAAAGTTGGAGATAGTCCGAAAAATCCTCAGAGTCCTTCCACGAAGTTTTGAAGCAAAAGTGACCGCCATTCAAGAATCAAAAGATTTAAAAAAAATCAAAGTTGAAGAACTCATCGAAAATCTCACCACTTATGAGCTAGAAATGAAATTCAAGGAAGAGCGTGAAGGAGGTGACACTCGAAAGAAATCAATAGCTCTTAAAGGAACAACGAAAGTGATGGTGGCAATGATGATGGAGTAGCAGAATTGGAGTTGATAATAAAGAAACTCAAAAGGTGGAATTGAAAATATGGAAATCCAGCTCTAAATCGAAAATTTGAAAAGCTGAATAGTCAAAGCACTAGACAACTCAGACGAACAGAAGATCGTCTGTCATAAGTGCAACCAACTCGGACACATCAAGCCCAATTGTCCTCAAAATCAACGCGACTTTGAAAAGAAATCAAAAAGGAGAAGTTTTGCAACCACGTGGAATACAAGTGATGAAGATAATCAAAGCACTAGCAGTGAGAGTGAGAAAGCAGATATGTGCCTTCAAGGTAATATAACTGATAGTGACGATGACGAGCCAAGCGAGGTATCAAAACTTATTCATTCAGAATTACTTATATATTTCCACGAAGTAAATGGCTGTTTTGAACGACTTAGGGAGAAGTATACCAAACTTGAATCACAAAAAGATACTTTGATAGAGTTAAATAAACAACTTGACCAATTAGTTAAAACCTATCAAAGTAGGATCCCTAAGTGTGATAAGTGTCTAACATTCGAAGAAGAAATTAAAAAATCAGAAATCAAAACTAAATCGCTTGAAAATGAAATTCTGATTTTAAAGGAAAGTGAAAATACTAGGAGAGAGAACCTTATTAAAAAGTGCACACAATTATTAAACGAATATGCATCTCTCAAAACACAAGTCCAACAATTGTCAACGACTTTAGATAAATTTTCCAAAAGTGAAAAATCGTTGAACATGCTATTAGGGAAACAAATTGTTAATACAGTTAGACAAGGACTTGGATATAATCAATTTGAAAATGTTAGAAACAAAATTAATCAAGCCAATTCAATATGCATAATTTGTAGAAAATTTGGACACAATCAAAATAATTGTTGGTATAGACCCAAACACGTGAAAACTATACCAATTTGGGTTCCAAAAGGCACAAATATAAAATCTCTCAAAGTTAAACAAATCTGGGTGCCGAAAGGATCATATATAAATATTTATAGGTCTCCACAAAATTTGTTTTCAGAATATTATGCCACTAACAATCATGGACCTATAAAAACAAATAAGTCACAAAAATCTTTCATCGTGTAGGCGTGGTGGCAGGCTAAGGAACAAAAATAGTGTTACTTGGATTCTTGCTGTTCCAAGGACACAACGAGCATCAAAACAAAGTTCCTTAGCCTAGTATAAAGGTGACAGAATCACAATGGACAACAACGAAAAATATCGTAAAGGTAAAACAGGTAATGGTATATTTATTTGAACGATATATTAAATGTGATAATCTGCACCGTAATCTGAGTTAAATCAACCAATAATGTGATGATGAAATAATGATGATTTTGATTCTGACTTATTCAAAATAGTTGCCAATTATATTCTTATGCCAAGAACACTATAAAAATCTATAGAGTCTTTGAATTACTTCATATATATTAGTTTGGATTAATAATAGTGTTTTATTGGATGATAATACATTTGGTTATTTTACGGCTAACTCTGTATTCACGGTTTTTGATTATTTACACGATTTCAATTCAAATTCAAGAGAATGTCATTTAAAAAGTTGTTAAAATTGATTTTAAGATATTTTGGTGCACCCTTCATGGTCTGGTCTATCAAATTCAAATTCAATTTAAAAGTCCTTACAGTTATGCGTGGCTAGAAGATACTTAAATTCATTTTAAAAATAAAATAAAATTGAAATACTACTAATCTCATTTAAAAGTCCTAACGGTTATGCATGGTTGGTAGATATTCAAATTCCTGATATAAATATACCATAAATAGACATAACTGTATGGTTTTATATGAGAATATCATTCCCATCATTCTAAAAGTGGAATATCCGCTTAACAGAGTATTTATGATTTTTGTTTATTTTTTATTGAAATTTGATAATTATATTCGATTGATTTTTAATGTTGTATTAATATCTATCACTTTATCTCTATTTTTCTAACACTATTACTCTTTTTTGCTGATAAGAAAAGGGGGATAGAAAAGTTAGGATTTTGTCAAATAAAATCAAGCAAAGGTCAAATATTTTCTATTTGCATCTATGATAATTTGCATATTTTTAATTGTACGCATATATGAAGGGGGAGCTTTGTGTAGAGAGGAAGCCTTTAAATAGGAGGAGCAAATAGAGCATATCAATGATCAAATACATTTAACATATTCAAAATCTTAAATATATGTTTGTTATCGTCAAAGGGGGAGATTGTTGAATATGCGAGTATATGATTTTTATTGATGATAATAAACAAATATATATATATATATATATATTCATTTAAATGTATTTGTTAATATACTATTTTATTTTCACAGATAAAATAAATATTTGATGAATAAAATAAATAACACAGAATTTGAATTCAAACGGATATTTTATTCAAACAAATATTTATTACAGTTTTTGAGTAGTTCAAATTTCAAGCTCTCACTATATATACTACAATTTTGATTACATCACGATTCACATTTACATTTGACCTCACTGCATATCACTCATTCACTCACACTCGTATTTATCTTCAACTTCATTCCAATGTGAATCCAGCATCTGAGCAATCTGCAAAAATATACGCTGATGCGGTAAAATTGAAAATAAAATATTTCTGCAGTATAAAATAAAATGTGATTTTGAAAATAATATTTGCCTCGGTTATTTAGGTTGTTCGTTATCATTTAAATTTTAATTCATCATACACAAAAAGCTTGTGACATCACAACGTATTACTGTACATGCCATAAGGCCGTGCACACCAATATATACACTTGATAAAATTACAAGTGTAACATCCCGCCTTTTCGCACGATTTAAACCGACACACGTGCCAATTCAAACCATACGGAAGGGCGGATTGTTATGGGGTAAATAAGAAAAAACAGAGAAGAAAAAAAAACTAAACAGAATCTCACAGCGGAAGGATAAAATATAATAATCAAATATACAGTTTATAAATCTGTTTACAAAACCATTTATATAATACATATCAGAGTTACACATACCAATAACAATGCAGCGGAACGGTGTAGTGCACTAGTATAAATAATAATATTGTAAATCTTCGTCTTCGTCCTCCAGAGCTAAATCTTGAAATCCTGAAACGCTCGGACTGACCCGAGCGAATTTGAAAAGACAAAAACACTCGAGTCAGAACTAAAAGATCTTATGTGAGTTAAATTAACAGAAATAAATATGAGTGCAGTAACTCAAGAGATGCTCGGGATTTACATCTCCTAAGGATCCGTTAAACTATTTACTATGTAGTATATTGCGTTATTATAATAGTGCCTAATTGTAAAATAAACTTACTTTTAAATAGCGTTAAGGCTTTACATTTTCCACCTTAACACGTAAAATGCCAATAGTCTATACAGTACCGTAATACCTCCTGATCGGGAGGCTACCAGAGGATACTCCATAGGTACGACACAAATAGAAACTCGTAGTAAAGGCTCGATATGGTAGGTGACACGGCACAACTAGGCAATGCCAGGGTAGATATACCAATTGCTATCCAGGCTGGTGGAAACGCGTAGCCGTAGTTACCGCCCACCTCGGACTAACTCCCCAAAATCAAAATATAGAAGTGGCCACTGAATCAATCCAAGTCAAAGTATAATATCGAAGAGGAGGGTCCGATCAGAGGAATGACCTCATTGGCCTGAGAATCGCTCATGTTTTAGCCACCTTATGCCAACTCACGGGAGTCGGGTCCACGTATTTACCTTACAGGAAACGTCGCCACCACCTACTTCATTCTGGAATCTCCACCGCGTACACGGTTAGTCAAAGTGGTTTTCGGTATCGACAGAGAGTATGTCCATATCCGATCCAAGTCTCTTTGCCAACCCATCGTTATTATAACACCGCGGTCATTTAAAAATAGCTCATACTTTAAAACCAGAATAACATTTCCATTTTAAAATTATGAATACGATATCATTTTAAAACCCAAAACAATATGATATCCTTTATCCCAAATATAAAGCTTTTCAAAAATCCAAATGCTTTAAAATTTATAACGTCTGAAAGCCAAATATCCTTTCAAAGCATAATATTTCGAAATTCATAATTTAAAACCATAACTTTTAAAACTTGAATGGTTTGGATATTCAACGGTATATGAATTAAAAGGTTTAACTTAAATGTTACTTTGTAAAGAAAATAGTTCTCATGGCTTTACAAATACATTTCTTTATTAAAGTCTAACCCAAAATTTGTATTATCTCTCTCAAGTTCCAAAACCACTTCAATTTATATATATATACGTATATCCATTTGGAGTATTAATATTTCAAACTAAAGTTGGATTTTGTTCTTTCAACAAATCGAATGTTCTATTAATTAGTCTTGAATATTCACATAAAATCCATAAATAATAAGAACTCCAATTTCTAGTAATAAAATATATATATTTTTTCAATTCAAATTATACTAGAATATTCATTTCAATTTATCTTGGGAAAAATCCAATTATAAATATCATATCTTAAAATTTCCAAACTTAACATTTAAACATATGATATAAATTATCAAACTCCATTTTCTTAATTTTTTTTCCATTTTTAATAAAGAGATTTATACACCTTTTAATTTCAAAATTTTCAACTGCATATGTATATATATGGAAGAATAATATTTATACAATATAAAATTTAAGATTATTATAAACCGTATTCCATCCAAACCATAGAAATCACATTAAAATAGTTATATATAGACCGCGGTGCCTGTATATAATTTTCTATCCTATGGTCAAGTGATACGGATATTTATCATTTCAATCCGCAATTTAAAAGATATAAAATTTTGCGGTTGTATATCATTTCAAACCGCAATCCCGAATGAAAGGAAATATGCATGATAATTTGCAATTTAATGATATACAATAAAACATCCATCAACATCACCCATCATCCAATCACAATCATCAAGCAATATCAATCAATAACAATTTATATTTGATAATATATAACAGGTAATAACTGGCAATTTTATTCAGATTAAATTTAACAACTATTAATCTAACAGTTTATATTCAGTAATAATCTATATAACTGTTAACTAGCAGTTTATAGGCAAACAAATAAATTCTAACTATCAATTAATACGCAATAAATAAATTAAATTAACAGTTAAATTTAATAAATGCAATTCAACAAATATGAGTGAAATAAACATGCCAAATACCCATAAATAAATTTCTATTCATTTCTAAAATTAATTTAACAAACATAAAAGCTTCTAGTAGTTGTGAGTGGGTTTAAACACTCACCTTTTGAATTTAAATCGAATTTAAATTCGATTTAAACCCAAAATTTGACGGTCTCCAAATCTGTCCAAACCAGCGTCAACAGATCCGGAATTTAATTACGATCCTAACAAAAGAAATTTCGCGTGAATCAGAGAACGTATGAAAAAGATATTCATTTTAAACGATTTGAAAACAAAAATAAAATAAAATAAAATAAAACAAAACCCACTTAACTTCAATGGCCACGTCAGCTAAAAGCTACAGCACATCGTCGAATTTTTTTCTGGTCAAACGAATATCCAAAACAGAAAACGAATTGTACCAGCAGATTACGTGTCTCGAGAACTTATCATAAAATTTTCTGGAATTTTTGTGGAGAGTTTGAATTTTATTAGAAAATTTGAATTGTAGATAGATTAGGTTTTGTAACCATTGAGGAAGAGAAAGAGATAAGAAAAATGAACGTACAGCCAATTGACAATAGAAAGGAGGCTAGGGTTTATCACAGCATATTTATAGATAGATCGCAAAAGGATAGGTGTGCACGAATTTTAACGTGCAAACAGAAGTGGTCCCAAAAGGATATTAATTATACACGTTACGGATTAAATTATTTCCTTCTCAACATTTACATTGCATTTTAAGCGTATTCACACATGTATAATTAGATGCTTCATTTAAATTTTCATATATATATTCACAATTCCATAAATTTCCAATACATAGATAAATTTTCGATTTCAACTAAATTTCTAAATTACTGTTATAATTACAGATTAAATTTCTATCCATTCTCAATAGATTTACGTTTACATACTAGAATCCACATTTCTATGTACATTTGAATTCCATATTATACATATTTTATTTATCTTAATTACTTCCAACTTAAATTTCAAATCAACATAAAACGTTTTATTCAGTTTCCAATAAATTTCAATCATGCTTTAAATCCAAATGAATAAATAACTTAATTCCCATTTAAGCATTTTTCATTTGATTTGCAATCAACCTTATATGAGCAATTAAATCCCGATATATTAAATAAACGTTATTTCCATCATTCTTTATCCTATGAAGAAATTTAAGTTATTCACACCTATTACTAAATTTCATATTGATGCACACTAATTTACATTTATTGCAATGGTTACCAAATATTTCCCTGCAATAATTCATTCCCCTATACATACTTACAATTCCACTTAAACTTTACTATACCCATTTATTTCCTCAACATTAAAACCAACGCTACCTCAATTCCACCAATGTACACTTATTCTATTATCACTTACTAACCATTCAAATTTTTATTAACAAATAGGCAGGTAATTCCTATGTTACAAATTTTTAATTCATCCTAATCCCTTACTATTGACATACATTTGCATTACTTACATATCATTTACAATGTTACCCAAAATCTCTATCCATTGTAATTAATACCTTAAATAAGTTTCAATTTATATTCAAGTGAATACATTACCCTTTTTCGTTATGTCATCCATTTTTCACAAGAAACGTTTTATCGTTTCGACAACATTTTATTTCTAATTACCTACATTGATTTGTGTACGTCTCTACTATTTAAAGCATTACCATTCTCACCTTCATCTAAATCTTCATTTATGAATATCTAAAAATAAATTTCACTTATTTCCTATTTATACACTTATAAATTCCAATTCCAAATAAATAGATAAATCTCCGTTTGCACTACTTACATCGAAAATCAGCGATTATCCTATCTATACATTTTAAGTGGATGGATCAAATGTTGTATCCAAAAATCTACTTCTTAATATTCTTAGATTTAAACTCAACTCTCTATTAACATAATATTTAGATGTTTAAACTTCTTTTATTACCATTAACTTATTATTATACATTAAACTTAAATATACTGACAAAGCTTGTTTTTGGTACTCTTTTCATTTCCATAAATAAAATTAGCAGTGGATTCATACCTTATTATGTAATTAACTTTTATTCCACCTAACTAAATATTTACATAATCTTTTATTTGCAATAAATCAACTATTTTATATTAATTAAATTTAATCTTCCTGGTTTACTTAGTCATAGTATGTAATTCAGTTACTCACCCTAACCTATTTATTTGAAATCCAATCCAGATTATTTTTACTAAGTTCCAATTTCCAAAGGTTACTGCAATTAATCCAATTAATTGCAATAAATTCTAATAAATTTGATTTTATTGGATTACAACTCAAAATAAATCAATTATTACTCAACCACACAGTTAACATTTCTTTTATGATTCATTACAGTAATATTTCCCAATTCTCATCTTTATTTTCATAAATTACTGGATTTCAATTTAATTGAAATTTTGTTAACTTTACACATAAATAAAAGCTTAAACCTCAATTAATTCATTCCTAAGATCACACTAATTATTATATTATAAAATGGACCTTTCCCTTGGTTACATCTTATTTATTCTCTTACCAATATTCCACACTAACTGCAATAATTTAGTGCATTAATTGAAATTGATCAAAATAAAACTTAACCAACAAATAGCATAAATACGTACAATAATTATTGTCATTAAATCTATTTCCTAAGTCTACACTCAATTAATTCCTTAAAATAAGTTTTACGTTTATAAATTTACCTTCACACTTCCCGTTACTATTTTAATAATTACTAAAGTAACATTTTCATAATAACAACATTAAAATTTCTCAATATTTAGATGAACTTTATTTCCAAATACACACTACCAAATTTCAATCACTTATGTTATATCCAACATTCTTTTAGATTTTATTTCCATCAATTAGTTCATCCAATATTTTCATCCATTTATTAACAAATTTTCCATTATACAATTTCAATTCTTCTTATTATTATTTCATTAATACTATTACCAACTTTTATTACTTTTAGTATTAATTAAACAATCATATTTAATTAAGAGGTTATAATATTGTATTCACTATTCCCATTTTCACTCCAAAACTCAAACAGCCGTTTCAATTGCATTTGGATTTGCATTAAATTGGTTATCCATCAACTGCCATCTATATTACCACCTTAATTCACATACAATTACAGTTTAATATATTACTACATAGGTAATTTAAATTTTGTCTTTATTTCTTTAATTTACATTTTATTCGAGTGCGACAATTTACGCTATTTCTTTATTGATATTTCACCTAACTTTCAATAATTAAGTTAAATACCCGTTTCTACATTTCATTATTAGTTATAAATTTAAATCTCCTTTATTTATTCAACTTACACACAGGTATACATCTTACACTATCTCAATCATTGGATTTTCATTTAGCGTTCATCCCAGCATAAATTCTATCTCTTTTATATATATCTTTATTTTTCTTTACAAATTTTTTTATTACATAATCCCTTTTTAACTAAAATTTAATCGTCGAAATTTACGGGTCGTTACAACAAGGACAGGTGAGCACAGGTCAAACCCAAATGAAAAGCCGGGTTCA
The DNA here is from genome assembly GCA_030765085.1 of Allium cepa. Taxonomy (NCBI): domain Eukaryota; kingdom Viridiplantae; phylum Streptophyta; class Magnoliopsida; order Asparagales; family Amaryllidaceae; genus Allium; species Allium cepa. The sequence goes on from CM060928.1 coordinate 965,314,322, forward strand.
ACTCAAGTGCAATGAAAAATAATGTCACAATATCAGCACAAGGTCAAACCCGAGCTTTAAGCTGGATTCAACACAGGTGAAAATGGCCAAAACTCAAAAATCAAGCCTCGACCAAAGTTCAAGTCGTTCACATGAATTCAACTCAGTACAAAAGTGATGATCTACAACTCAGTGCAGCACAACCAAAACTGCCCAGGCTTAAAGACCAAAGAACAGTAAGTGGAACTGACCACACGAGGAAATGCATCAATACCAAAGTATAACCACCACTGACTCAATTCAAAAAGTCAGGCAATGTCAAAGATCAGAACAATGCAAAATTTTAGATGAACACATAATGAAGACAAGCTACTGAACTCCAAGAAAAACTCAAAGGCAAGTACAACTCTAGCTGGAAGCACACAAATGCACATACCAGACATGTCAACACACAAGGGATGCACCAGTAAACCTGGCTTCACAATGAACACTATAACAACAACAACAAATGGAGTAAAGAGTAGCAAGTTCAACCAAAAAAAAGTCAAATACAATATGACAACAATGCAGAACTACTCGTGACACAGATACAAGATGAAATACACAATACCAAAATGCATCAGAGATATGTGGATACAAGAAAAAATAACTTCAACAAGTTATGCAAACAATGTATGCAACCACATGGTGACAGTAGAATACAAACATATAGAAAAAAGGATAGTGCAGTGCAGACATGATGAAGTTAGTGCCAACAGTACAATGTGGATGTCGAATGGCCAAGCAAGTACACACACTAAACCAACAAGAGGCCAGAGGAATTAATATGGCAACACAGCAAGCACATGAATGCATAGTGCAAACTACAAAAACAAGTGATACAACAGCTCTGTGACAATATCAAGTGAAGGCCACATCAGTTCAAATGAGCAATCTCACACATGACAGTGAAACGGGCCAAAGAAAAGCCATATACATGTTCGAACAAAGCACGGTTCAAAGCAATACTACAAGTCGAGTATGCTACAGTGATAAATACAAATGGCCAGAGTCAAGCACAAAGGAAATAAACACTGTCAAACAAAGTCAAAGCCGAGGTCAACAGAGCAAAGTCAGGAAGGATCAAAAATGACCAAAGTCAATCTACAAGCATCAGAAGAAGCCGTGGGTCAAAAATAAAAAAATCCAAAGTCAAGTAGAAAATTCATTACCGTAACGACCAAGGAATGATCGAACGGTTCTGAATCGAAGCCGTGTCAATCAAGGAATCGAGCGAGTTCGAAATCAAAACCGTGTAATCGAAATTATTCGATATGAACAAGTTAGAAATTATCATCAGCATTAAAACAAAATTGAATGGCCGAGATAAATCAAGTGACGAATTCGAATAAATGTATACAAATGAAAATCAAGGTTCTTGAATCCTTTATAAACAAGTAACGTCATCGGCAATTGGATCATCGAGTTCAAGCAAGCAAAATAGAAGAAGCAAAAGAAAATTTTACATACCAAATCAAAGTCGAACTCGATCAAGAAGGAGGAGCCACGAACAAATCAATTTAAGTAAGCGATCGAAGCACCAACCATCAATTTAAGCGGCGACTTCACAAAGCCCTAATTTCAGAGCTGAGAGGAACGAACGAGAACGAACAAAGCCACCATTTTTCACAAGGAAGCGGACCGAATAAACAAAGAGAATAATATTGGGCCGGCCTTTCTTTCTTTAGTGTTAGTTTATATTAAAAGGGAGATAATTAGGGTTTTGGTTTTTCTTGTGTTTAAAATTGTATTTTTCATTTCAAACCGTTATAATTTTTAGTCGTGTGAATAGGGGACAAACTACGTGGCGTATTTTGAGAATTCACAACTCAGTGGCTGAGTTGTGGTAGGGTTTTTTGAGCGTAGAGTTAGGTTAGTCAGTAATGGGTGTCGCGAGTTTACGTGTATAAGCGTGTGACTACTTAACTTCTAGTAGAAACCTTGGAGACAGTACGTAGGCAGGGTTTTGCCGAAGCTGGGTAAATTCTGTGTCGTTCTACTTCTGCATTTATCATTCTGCTATTATCTGTGCTGCTGTTTTGATATATCTGTGTTGAACTAATTTTATAAGCTTCCGCAATAATTTTTAAAATTAATAGCATCGCCCTATACAACCCCATCTAGGGTGAAATCGATCTTACAGTTATTTCAAATATATTTTGTAGACATTTATAGAGGTAAACAAGAACTCAATGGAAGAAAAAGGATTATATAAGAAGGTTAATCAGAGCAATGGAAGAACAAAACTACTTGAAGAAGAATGCTAAAAGGATAGAAGTGTTTGAAGTGATGAGTGGTTGGTTGAGTCTTAGAATTCCTTATTAAAGATCTCATACCAATTATACTTGAAAATTATCAACCATTGGCCTCAATCGAATCACAAAAAGGAGGTACTTTTGAAATTTGAAATTTGGGATACTTATTGGTATTGCTGATGTGTTGCTTATATGTCAATATATAGGGGTCAAGTATGTCGACATACTTCCCATGGGTCAGTTTTTCAAATTTAAATCAAGGGATTTTCTCGCCACCTTTTCAGCAAAAGACATGCCTCTTCAACCACTATATAAAGGCTCTGGAAAACGAGTTTTCCAACCAATTCCCTCTTTATTCTCATACTCTTTATCTTCCATACTTTATTCAAAAGAAATCCATTGCATTCTCTTTCATTCTCTTTGCTTCATATCATTTCACTCTGATTCTTCAAGGATTTGCAAACCGCACGATGTCATAGAGTTTCTACTTGAATTCATATAATTATCTAATTCATCCTATTCCTCAAAGAATTCAAAAACATTTTGCCACTGGAGGTCTATAGGATCATTGTACCGAATCTGCAAAAATCTGTATTGAAGATAAGACTACTTGCCATGCTGTATTGTTATTTGTGAAAAGGAGAGGGTGTGCCTTTTAGCCTGTGAAATCAATAAGATGTATCTTGTATCCCATGAAATCAAGATTGTAAAGTTGTTCTTCCTACCCATGAAAAGCAAGCGATTATAGCAAAATTCTACACGGTGCGGTGCAGGACTGGATATAGGGATGGTTAATCCGAACTATCATAAAAATCCGAGTGTTATATACTTTACTGCATTTTACTTTACTATTTACTTACGCTATGACTATTGGTTTTCTATTTGCAATTTGATTAGATATAGTGTTAACATCATTAGTTAGTTCTAAATAATTGAAATATACATTTCACCCTTCTAGTGTTCAAATACCCTTAAGATCCATTTTGCATTGTATTATAGACACCTCATTTTTCAACATTTGTATTGGAGCATCAGTTTTCAAAAATTTGTAACTTGGTTTTTGAAAAGTATAAATGGATAATGACATTTGTAACACTTTCTTTAACATTTTTGTAGAAGGGCAATCTACCGCTAGACCCCTTCTATTTTATGGTAGCAATTATGCAGATTGGCTTGTGGGATGACATTTTATTTGCAGTCTAATGGTTTTGATATTTGAACGTTACCTAAATATAGTACAATGAGCCTCAAGTGAACTATTCACAATGGACACTGGACCAAAAGACACAAGCACTCAGTAACTCAAAGGCAATGAACATTTTGTTTTTCTCCTTAAATAGAAATGAATTCAATCGAGTTTCTATTTGTAATTCTGCATATGAAATTTAGAGAACGTTGCAAGTCATACATGAGGGCATTAGTAAAATTTCAGGATATAGCACATGGATTAATATCATTAGGAAATAAAATTACTGAAGAGGACCAAGTCAGAAAGATCTTGAATTCACTTTCTAGTGAATGGAATCAGAAGACTCTAGCAATCAAAGAAGCCAATGATATTAGTACTATGAAAATATAAGATTTTATTGGTAATCTAATGTCCTATGAAGTAAAGTTGTAGGTTAGAAAAGAGAATCAAGCAAATGAGAAGGAATCACTTGCACTTAATGCTACAAATAACAATGATGAACCAGATGCTGCTGCTGATGATGATATCGCGTTTATGACCAAGAATTTCAAGAAATTCTTGAAATACTAGAAAATAAACAAACTTTAGAAAATTAACAACAATAATTCTAGAAATGGAAATGTTGTTAAGTGTTTCGAATGTGATAAACTCGTTCATTTGAAAAGAGACTGTCCCGACCTGAAGAAATTAAAGTACCCTTCGAACTCCAATAAGAAGAGAAAACATGTTTTCAACACAATATGGGATGATTCAGATACATCATCAAGTGATAGTGATCCGAAACAGAAAATGCCAACATGTGCTTCGTAGAAAATGATAACCAGATATGAAATTTCAATAAAGAAATTACCATTTTCTTAAATGATATGTATAAGGGATATGAAATGCTTAGAAAAGAGTATAAGAACAGTTTAGTAGAGATATATAGATTAGAAATGTTTAATGAAATGTTAATTGAAGAAAAAACAATGTTCAGAAGATGAAATTGAAAGACTTAATGGGAATAATAATGAAAAGGATATAACACTTAAAAGTTTTGAAAAATTGAAAAGTGAAAATGAATCCTTAAAATCAGAAAATCTTTCAATGAATTCAGAGATCACTGCTCTGAATGACAAAATAACTTCTCTGGACAATGTTATTCTCAACTGTAATAAGGATTTTGATAAAATGAGAATGGATGTTGATAAATTTAACAAAGGGAAGGATAATCTAGAAAATTTATTTTCTACATCTAAACCTACTAGGAACGAACATGGACTTGAATAAACCCCTAAGCCGAAATCAAAGAAATATAGTACTCAAAGTACTAAATTTGTAAAGGCTGCCAAGTTCAAACCAAAACCTAGGAAATTAAAGTTAAAACCCCAAAACGGTTCGTTAATTTATGGGTTCCTAGAAAGTTAGATAATACCGTAAAAGAAAAATACATTGACAATTTTATTAATAAAGTTCATTTATCCGATGATTATATTTTGAAAGGGCATTCATACTTTTTATGGGTTTGGCTTCCCAAAACTTAACCCCATGGACATAAAATAGAAAGGGTACCGATGCGCATATTTTATGATTTTCAGGTACCGAATAATAGATACCGGATAGTGGATGTTCATAGCATATGGCAAGAAACTCGTTAAACTTTGGATAAATATCAAAAGGATATGTTATTGGCATCGACAACGTCAGTAACTCTAAAACTCATCTAATTTTAATTATACTTGATAAGTTTATTTCATGCTTTATATTGATTTGATTCCTCTCATGAGTTTTATTTGTATACATACATATATGCACGCACACACGCACAAATCTATACATATTTTCTAGTTATACTTAAGTGATTTTAGCCTTTTGGATGATGACAAAGGAGGAGAAAATGTATAAATATACTAGGCAGAATGATAGCGGGGTGCATAGAGTTAGGGGGAGTCAAATGTAACAATATTCTATTTTATCTTTCAAATATGTATATGGTTGTAATCATCAAGAAGGGAAGATTGTTAATACCCTGGGTATTGATTTTGATGAAAAAAACTGTATAAATACTACTAATGTATCTTCGAGTTGTGTAGTTATTTCTGATATATTATAGAGAAATTTATAGAGATAAACAAGAACTCAATGGAAGAAAAGGGATTATATAAGAAGGTTAATCAGAGCTATGGAAGAACAAAACTGATTGAAGAGGAATGCTGAAAGATAGAAGTGTTTGAAGTGATCAGTAGTTGGATGAGTCTTAAAATTCCTTGTTAAAGATCTCATGACAATTATACTCGAAGATCATCAACTATTGACCTCAATCGAATCAGAAAAATCCACAAAAAGAGGGGGTACTTTTGAAATTTGAAATTTGCAACACTTATTGATGTTGCTGATGTGTTGCTATTCTATTTGGAAAATGTCTATATGTCGACATGTGGGGTCAAGTATGTCGACAACTTCCCAGTGGTCAGTTTTTTAAAATTTAAATCAAGAGATTTCCTCGCCACTTCTTCGCCAAAAGACATGACTCTTCAACCAATATACAAAGGCTTTGGAAAACGAATTTTCGAATTAATTCTCTCTTCATTTTCATACACTTTCCCTTTCATACTTTTGCAAAAGAAGCCAATTACATTCTCTTTCATTCTCTTTGCTAATCCTTTTAATTTCACTCTGATTCTTTAAGGATTTGCAAACCGCGCAATGTCAGAAAGTTTCTACTAGAATTCATATCATTCTCTCTCTAATTTCATTCTATTCCTCAAAGAATTCAAAAATATATTGTTATTGGAGGTTTATAGGATCATTGTACCGAACCTGCAAGAATTTGTTTGAAGATACATCTAGTTGTCATACTGTATTATTGTTTGTGAAAAGGAGAAGGTGTGTCTTATAGCCCGTGAAATCAAGATGGTGTACCTTATAGCCCGTGAAATCAAGATTGTAAAAGTGTTCTTACCACTCGTGGAAAACAAGCGATTATGGTAAAATTCTGCATGGTGCAGTACAAGACTGAATGTAGGATTGGTTAATCCGAACCAGTGTAAAAATCTAGATGTAATTTACTTTACTGCATTTTACTTTACTATTTACTTATTCTATGATTATTGGTTTTCTATTTGCAATTTGATTAGATATAGTGTTAACATCATAAGTTAGTTCTAAACAATTGAAATACACTTCACCCGCTATAGTGTTCAAATAGCCTTAAGATTCATTCCATGTTGTGTTATAGACACCCCATTTTTCATCATCTGCTAGGTTCAATGGACCAATGTGAAGCACAAAAATAGAATAAGTTAGAAAAAGTGCAAAGAAAAGTAAAGAAAAACGGTGCAACGGGAAACTACCGACATTATATCGGTCCTCTGTTGCCTCTTGACTAAAAGCGTGTAGAGAGAATCTATGTTGCTGCGGCTAGATTGTGCCTCTTCGAGATTTTATGTGTCGAGGGGCATGGTACGAGTTTGGGTTGGAGACCCATGTGCAGAGAGGTCACAAAGGAGGAGCCTTTGTTTTTTGGCATATCTGGCTTCAACCCAATTCGTCCTTCCTCTCTCCCCGGGTATCTCTATCCTACAACAATAACTAGAAGATCAGTCAATAACAGGATCGTGGCCTAGATCCATGATGTCCTACAAAAGAATCGGGTTATAATTTTTCCACTCACCATGATCACCCGCTTCATTTTTCACTAGGTCCGACAAAATGACCTCGTAATCATCAACACCCGCCATCAACCCCACCACCATTTTCTCTTTGATCACGTTCTCTATGGGCCTTTCTGACAGCACAAACAGGGCCCTGGATATAGAAGTGCCACCTCCTATGATCTGCCTTGGGTCGAGTAATCCAACCGGTAGAGGTTTTCATCTGCGAAAATTATGGCTAGGTTCTTGACGTTCTTTCGAGCCACCTTTATCCGGTGGATGTAGTCCTTATATATATAGGCACATATGTTGGTCCCAATATAGAAAAAGAAATAACTACAAAAAAATCACCCTAAAAAATGTTCTAAAGGAAATTCAATAAGCAAGAAACGTACTAAGAACATTATAAGCCCGTGTTGTAAGGATCGGATTGACGATAGCAGGAATGAAGAAGGGCTGGTCTTGGTAGCTAGCGCCTAGCTCAGGAGGCCGAAGAGAAGATGAAGCCTCTCGATTCTCTAGATGTAATAATGGTTGCCTGGGTCTGTCTTAGCCTACCATCAGAAGTTAATGGTCAGCCTGTTTAAAATTGCATCGGGCTCTGGAATGTTCAAGTCATAGCAAACTATTAAAAGCCTAGTCAACAGCTTATAGATGTTTGGGGTGAGTTGCCTCGGCGGTAGTTGATGTGCATTCAAATATCTAATGAAGCAAGGATGGAGAGGAAGAGTCGTCCCGGTCTTCATGTATACGAGCGACCAATAGAAGTAGCCAGTTGGTAGAGGAGACTATTGTTCTTGCAGCCAACGGTGGACAAAGGGAGAGTGAGGTTGATCTGGTCCTCCCGAATTTTAAATGCACCCATGGGGGCAGGCGATTACCCGCTAATAGAAGCAGCATTGGTCATCTGCAATCTATAGTGAACAACTAAGATTACTAAATCACTTCAACCTATTAGAGGAGTAAACTAATTAGACTCAAGAGCAAGCTTCCCCCCACCACTACTGTGGGCAATCTACTGTCTCCTAATATGCCTGCTCATACTCTAACTGTGATGACCCGCCCTTCTCGACCTTCGAAAATCGACAAAAAATACACCACAGAATAATATGCTGACCCTCGAGTGCCGAAAAAGATAGATTGTTGAGGGAAAGAAAGAAGATAAAAGAAAGAATGAACTAAACAATAATAAAATCTCACAATCGCAGCGGAACAAAATATAATACATACTATCAGATCTTTACACAAAATGGAAACTATATCTATTTTATATAATATACCATCAGTGTATTACAAACAAAAAACAATTACCGGTCTGACAATTTCAAACAATCACAGCAGCGGATATAAAAAAGTACGGATAATACGTCTCGGACTCCAGCTCCTCTCCTGAGCTCTACAGCATCCTTTCTTGTAATCTATAATACTCGGTCTGACCCGAGCATTATAATAAAATAACACCCGAGTCGGTCTGGAATACCAGCGTGAGAAATCACACTCAAATTGATTATTAAAGTTTCAAAATCCTTTGAAAACAAAAGCATCTCGTAAGACCATGCCATAAATAAACATGTCGAGTTTTTACCTTACGATAGCCAAAACATTTCTTATCAAAATCCTCTGATATTATAATAGTGTCTATTTACAAATACTTATTAAAATAGCCAAAATTGTTACATTAATTAAATTCCAGCTACTAGCCACAATCGTGGGTAATACAAACAAAACCGTAAAAGGCACGTAGGGAGAATGGATTTCCAACTAATGACTAGGCACTGGGGTACCACCTGTCACAGCACGTGGCCTAGACCACCGTACCAAGGATTACTCCCAATCCCTTGCAACACAAGACCGGGACTACCCCTTACTGGATAATCCCGAGTAAGATCACCTCATGGTTGACTGCACCACTAAGCTGAATAAAAAGGGACATCTAGACAGGGATGACCTCACCCTAATGGGCACTACCCACTTAGCCTTGCTGCATAACCCCTGATTTTCAGTCATTCCCAGTTGATGAGGATCGAGGCTAAGCGTTACCTTTTAGAATGTTTCACTTAGAATGCCCATCGTCCATCTGACGATGTTCCGAAAGAATTCATCCATACAAGTCCATTCCGGGTTCGAACGGAACCGAAGGCACTACTCCTACTACATCCATTTTGGACTCATCCTCAGGATTATTAGCGACTAGCCCTTGCACTTCATTGCTCCATCTTCGTCTTCGAACTCGTCTTCCTCGCGAAAACGTAAAACGGATCGAAGTGGTTTTCGAGAAATTAATCCCGATCTCGATCTCTTCGAAACAATCAACGCATTGGCCAATATTGATAGTCGGTTATTTAACTATCAATTAACATCTACAACAACCATCAAACGATAAATAATTTCCCCAAATTGTTTATTAACCTCAAAATATCTTCACAAGATATTTCCATTTCAAACCTTTTTGAAAACAGTTTTCAAACCATCTTTCTTTTTACGGAATAAATTTCCCCAAACATTTTCTATTTCCACTGAAAATAACCAAGTCCAAATACTTTAGATTTTAAAACATTAGACCACTTTATTCTAAATATACCTTAAAATATATTTAAAAATATTTAAAGCAAAACTACTTTATAAAATATAAACTAATTTTAAAATAAAAGTTCAATTAAACTAAATTTTACAAGAAGGGTAAAAAATCCTATACAATTTTCAAATAAAACTTCAACCAATTATCTTTAAAATAAAACCAATTTATAAAATATAAATAATATTAATATAAATAATATTCTTTAAAAACATAATACCAATTACCCCTTTTAAAATAATTATTACTATAACTAATTTAGTACATATTTACCTTTAATAATTTTTACAACTTAAATAAGAATTTTCTTAAAAACATTCTTTTAAAATCAAATTTAAAATTTTTAACTTTTACTTGAAAATCTGCTTTAAAACGTACTTGGCTTTTTAGGGAAATACACTTTCATTTTAGAATAAACAAAAGAATCATTTTATAAACCCAGCTTGATTTATCTCAATTCGAATTTACGTTTAAATCCCGTAAATTTCTTTCAACACTTTAAAAATAAAACTTCTTTTATTTTTAAACACATTTCCATCTCCTGGAAAACCACCTTCAAAATATATACTTAAAATATTTAAAATAAAGCTACTAGAAATTTATTAATTAAAAATAATACTTAAGAAAATATATAGAGGTTTCCTAAGTAATTTAAGCCAAATTTAACTTTTAAAATAAAGTTATTAAATCAAATATTTATATTGAAATTTCCTTTTGAAAACTTAATACTACTTTACCTTTAAGATAATTAAATACCATAATCTCTTAAACAAATGTTTACTTACACTTTAAAAAATTAAAATAATATTTTCTTTCTAAAATATTCGAAAACACATTTTAAACTGCCCATTTATATTTTGAAAGCTTTTCTTTAAAAGATACTAAATTTCCAGGAAAAATTACACTTCCCATCCTTTAAAGACAACCTTACTATTTTTTTTTAGAAATTTGCACTTCTTATAGAAATTCCCACCGGAAACCTATACTTTCAATATTTATCCCCGATAAATATTTCACTTTATTTATAATCCCCATTTATAAATTTTCATCTCACATTTTCTTTTAAATCAAAATTTCAAAACACTTTAACGGACTCCAAACCAATTTCTGAATTTAATTCCTTTAAATTCTTTACTTAAAAATTTCTTTTATTTCCTTTTAAATACAATTTATTTTATTTATATTTTAAATTCCTAGATTGTATTCATCCAATCATTGCATAACACGATTAAATTTTCAAATTAATCTATCACAGTATATAAATGAAATACATCATCAACTATGCAAATAATTTCTATTTTGTGAGGAATCCAGTTGGATCCCTCCAACATGTTTTCCTGCATCCACAGATATTAGCACAACAAACAAATATCGATCAAATTTGATAAAAATTTTCATATTCAACCAATCAACCAATCAATCATTTAATTAATAACTATTTAAATTAAACGACATCCAGATGTGAGTGAGATTAACTCACCTTGAATTTTCGACGAGCGTTCATATTTTAAATTAAATGGAACCATTCGATTTAGTCCAAAATTTCTGCTTGCTCCAAACGTCTTCGGATCTGCTGCATCGCGTAGATTGCGTCGCTGCGATTGCGGCGCTTCTTGTTTCATTGAATTCTGATAATGCATGCAAAAGATATACAGTTTTAAAGATTATTCGATTTTAAATATAATATATTTACATTTTACTTTATTAGTTTACAAACCAAATCGTGGTCGTAGGATCTGGAAAAGAAATCAAGCCCGAAACCTAGCTTCTTCCCTTACGCATGATACCAGGCTAAAACAACCCATTTTCGACTGAAAAAAACTACGATCGCCGCCGCCATGAAACCCTAGCCGAGAATCAAAGACCACAGTCGCATGCCCCAGTACTACAAACGCTCAAAACCACGATCGCCGCCGCCATGAAACCCTAGACGAGAATCAAAGACCACGGTCGCATTCCCCAGTACTACAAACGCTCAAAACCTCGAGACGCTCAGTAGCTCCCCTGTCTCAGAACACGTGCGCGAACACCTGACTTTCCACCATGATTCGCCGGCCATCCAAAGCTCCAAACTTGATCGTAGATGGTCGATATGTAGAGCTCAACGAGCTCTTGATTTTTGCCGTTGGACATTTTTGTAAATATTGCAAGGATCAAGTGAAAAGAGGGATTTGGAAATTGTTTATCGGCCATTGAATACATTTGAACGGCGGCCACGATATTCTCCTAGGCTTTCACTGAGCAATGCATATATATATATATATGTTTATTTAATATTATTTTATTAATATTCTCAAATTTATCAAACTTTTACAAATAAGCCGTCAGGCATTTATAAGGTTTTACCCGCATTCCGAACACAATGGAACGTGTTTCGAATGCTAATTTGATCATATGTGGAAGATAGCTTTTTGAATCGAGTTTAAATATTAAATTATCGATTTTAATTTCAACGCGTTTCTTACCCGTACGAACAAACGGTAACTCCAAACGCAAAGAAAATTGAAATCTAATAATAATTAACTATTGCGGATCCAATGGAACTAGTTTCGTCGAATTCCAAGACTATGCCCCGAAATGCTATTCTAACTCGTCGATAAATTCGAGCGATTTCCTAAATCGTTGAAATCTTTAAAAATTTCGCTTTTAAAATTTTACTAACTTTATTATAAATCATATAGAATTTATAATCACATTTAGAAATCATTCTGGTTCATTTCGAATCAAAATCTGATTATTAACATTATTATATTAAATTCCATTTTTAAATTAGTATAAAATTCCAAATTTTAACTTATCGCCCTTTGATTTCATCCAAAAGTCCAACATCGCTATTTAAATCCAAATTGACTTAAAATAAATTTTAGAAACCATTTACATATCTAATTATACCAGATGTACAAACTATCTCAATTTCAAATAATAAATTATTATTATTATTCAAATTCAATTGAATAGCCATAGTTGAAATTTGACTAATTTCATTAATCTAATCAAAATCCTTTTTGTTTCAAAACCAAATTATAATTCAGATTCAACATTTAAAATGAATTAAATGTTCAAATCTAACGACCAAAATTCCGGGTCGTTACACTAACCTAAAATGGGCTGTGTGGCCTGCTTTCCTCTAAGCCCATCACTTAACTTTATCCACGTGTTCAGACTCAGTGCAATATTCATATTTTAAAAACATGAAGGGGCAATTAAGTAACATTGGCACATCAAATCCTATTGTATTCTATTTGGTGCTTGATGTCAAACCATTGCCATTAATGGCACAACGACTACCGTTAGACGCCACATAAAGTAGAAGTTCATTAGTAAAGTTCACCAATGCAATAATGCAAGCAATTCCAACAGCAACGACAAACCAATCCCAAAGGACAAAACAATAGTGTGAGAATCGAGGCAAAGTAGCAAAAAAAAAACAACAAAAATGTTTCAAAAAACCAAAAGCAATAACCTACTTAAACGAAAGCATGAATAACGCAATGAATCGAAATTAAGATGACTTACTAATAATGATTCGAGCTTATAGTAGGGAACTAAATCTGTAGCATGGAAGGAAATCTCCTCAAAGTTTTTAATTGCAGAAATTTTAAAAGGTTTGTAAAGAGTAAAAAAGAAGAAGAGCATCTATAGGCGGAGGAAAGCGGTGCGAGCCATTAGATCTCCCACGTAAGAAGGGACTGTCAAGATATCATCAATGCACATGTCAAATCACTACACTAGAAAGTGCTTCATCTCTGTGGCGCCTATGAAAATATGATGCCTCCGCCAATGAATCAATGACACATGAGAGCATTAAATGCGGCATTTAATGAATGATTGACAAGCCCGCTTCGCATACAAGCATGGACTTAGGGGATAAAATATTACTCAAATTTATTATAAGTATGGAGTGAACTGGCCTGCGTCGTTCGAATAGCTCGTATGATTGTGGTGGCATGCACATGGCTCATTATTCGGGCCGTATACCCCATGGCCCAGCACATTGGTCAGTGCCAACTCAAACAACCTTGGTTCGCCCCCATGCACCTCAAGCGTCTAGCCTTTGGTTCGCCCACGCGGTGTGGACCATCGATCGGTCCAATCAAACAGGGTTTTCTCAAAGAATGTCTCACCCGTCACTATCCTCTGCATTAGACATCCATTTCCCCTGTGGCACTAGTGGGCGATGGCGGTACATGAATTTCTTGACCCATGAAGTTTTCCTCAACAGTCAACCAGCCCATCCATTAATTCAAGTGCTGAACAACTCCCACATCCGTCTCCAACCCGATTCACCTGTGTGCATCAAATCCTTTAACAACATTTAGTTGTAGCTACAAGCACCAGATCGCCATTGCCTAAAAAGGCTTGCATGCTCTGCTCCTTTGAAAAGACTGACATAAACAAACATTGTTCATTTGACAAAAGCGCACATGTGCGATAACCCCTTCATGTTCTTTGTTGCTACCAAAACACCTTCGCTACAACAGCTCCTTGATCTCACACCGCCAACCTTGCTCCAAATAGCACATAGTACGACTCATTAGCTATCATCATCTACATATTACAGGCCAACTAGTATTTTAGCTAGCACGTGCATCAATCGAATATATCTACTAATGCTCTATAGAAATTTCCAAACTCAATCGGCACAACCTCAGATATCCAAGCATCAATTCCAAAAGTTATAATAGGCCAAGGCATATATTCTTACAAGGTTAAAGAACATTAGTTGCAAGCAATTATTCTCTTATGATTACATCTTGTAAACTAAGCTATTGTAATAAAAACAAAATGACATAAAATTTCTCATAGTGGATGTTGATCGACTTAAATCGAACCACTCTAAATTTTGTCTCTTTACTTTTATGCATTTCTTCTCCACATTTTACATTTTATAACTAAGGTGTTAACAGGTAACCTTTGCTAAAATCATATATTAGCCACATTTCCGAGGTTGGATGAAACTCTAGTTAATACATACAAATCAAAGAACAAAAACAAAAATTATAAAATCAATAAAGTGTGCGTATTAGGAGATTACTGCATCCACATATTTATACTAAACCTATGAGTTCTACCACGTCTGTTGAGATCCTCTTGAATCTGCAAGTCCCTCATGTTATCCATACTTAGAAATTTGTAAAGAAACTTCATCTTCTGAATCATTTTTAGGAAGCATACAGATGAAATCTTGTGCCCCACATACAGTTTAGCATATTGTAGCCGGATATTGTATTATATACATACCTAAAACAATTAATTCTTATGATAAATTCATGAGTACTTTTTGAACTAAGATTAAGAAAATAAAATCGGGCACTTAGCATCACTTAATATAGGTAAAAAGAAGGGAAGAAATTGATCTATGTGACATATGCCAAACCTAATCATTCCATTTTATCGTCTATAAACTTTACTTATGTTGGATTTGAAGCTAGAATAAATTTTTAATGCAAATTATAGAACAAAAAATGGCTTACTGCACATTGATTATTGTTAAAAAAACTACACAGAAGATGAAAGTAGTCAATGAATAGTGGTTTTGTTTGACAAGAACGATAAATTACTAGGCTTTGTTTGTTTTGATTGTATGTAATACTGTGGACTAGAGCATATTACATGACTTTTACTAAATACGAGTGCTAAATGTATATTATTAAACATTAAGTATATTCTAATGCTCAGTGATATAATTTAATGCTTAGCGAGGTTCTTATTGTCTACCATATTATAAAAATTACTTATTAAGCATAAACTTTTAATTGTAGAATAACACAATTAAACATAATCAACTATCAGTAGTTATAGTTTTTATTGTAGACAAGTATTATTTAATAGGATATATCACAACTTGATATGAAATGCCAATTGATTTAGAGCTACATACATCTAAGTTTCCAATGTGAACAGTAGAATGTATTATAAATATGTGTAACATATTTTATAATTCTAACATTGTTTCTGCGCAATAGCTTAATATTTTTAACTTTTTGCTTCTAAGAATACCTTAGTTAAATAGCATTTAAGATGATCAACATTATCATTTTAGAATGACATGTAATTTATGAAATCATTAGGCTTTATAGAACAGGGACTGTGAAAATGAACATAATCCTAGATTTGCTAGTTACTACAAGCAATACTTTCATATGTATTATTTGTTTTCCCACATACCAAGCAGATACTTGAATAGTCGAACACAAAGTGAACTAAACATGAACAAAATAAATTTCTGATAACAAGGATAATACTTAAGTTTAAGTAGAGCACTCATATTTGTATCTTGAGTATTTAATCCAAGACCTCTAAAACCACAGTCTATAGATCTTACTACTTGAGCTAGTGATCCTAGACTAATATGAGCAAACTTAATTTAAAAAAGGGTAAGATTATAGAATATTTTTAAAGAAATGCTTTTAAAGTCATATGTAATGAAATAAATGGCTGCAACAGTGCGTCAACCCCATACTTTTTTCTGAATAGGACATAAACCCTATGAAAGTGAAACGATATTTAACTTGTGTAACAGCCCGCAAATCCGTACCCCTTGAGTTAACACTATTCTACAATAATCAACTCAAGTTGTACAGAAATACGAACCATTTGGGTTAAAGAAGAAGAGGTAGAAGAAGAAAATAAAAAACAACAGCAGAATCTAACCATCGCAGCGGAATAAAATATAATAGATAATAAATAATTTTACTCAAAATCAACTATCTCTGTTTATATATTACATCATTAGAGTACATCAATCACAACTCAACATCAATAACATACAACTGAGTACACATCAACTCAACACAGCGGAATATATATATAAACAAGTACGGGAGTACGTATCGTCATCCAGCTCGTCTCCTGAGCTCCACAACATCATATCTTGTATCCTATAATCCTCGTTCTGACCCGAGCATTACAGTTAAATAACACCCGAGTCAGTCTGGAATACCAGCGTGAGAAAATCACACTCAATTGATTATTAAAGTTTCAAAAATCTTTTGAAAATAAAAGCATCTCGTAAGACCATGCCACAAATAAACATGTCGGGTTTTTACCTTACGATAGCTAAAACATTTTTATTAAAATCCTTTGATATTATAACAGTGTCTATAGAAAATAAAATAGAATCTAGCTGAAATGCTTGCATCTCACGTTTCAGCAATAGTTGGGCACAATCAAAACCGTACGGGTGCGTAGGGAAAATGGATTCCAACTAATGGCTAGGCATTGGGGTACCACCTGTCACAGTACCTGGTTTAGATCAGCGTACCGAGGAGCCATCCTAACTCCCCTGCAACACAAGACCGGAACCATCCCTTACTGGACAGTCCCGAGCAAGATCACCCCGCGGTTGGGATCAACAACCGCCCACTAAGCCGAAATAAAAGGGACATCTAGACAGGGATGACCTCACCCTCCAGTGGGGGCTACCCACGAAGCCTTGCTGCATAACCCCTAATTTTCAGCCATTGCCATTTGATGAGGCATGAGGCTAAGCGTTACCTTTTTTGAACATATCCCTTAGAATGCCCATCGTCCTCCTGATGATGTTACGCAAACATTCATCCATACAACTCCGTCCCGGGTTTGAACAGAACAGAAGGCACTATTCCTACTACATCCATTTTGGAAATATCCTCAGGATTAGTAGCGACTAGCCCTTGCACTTCACTGCTCCATCTTCGAATCCAAAAACGCTTTTCACGGAAACGTACAAATCGGATCGAAGTGGTTTTGGAGAAATAAATCTCGATCCCGGTCTCTTCGAAACGATCAACGTATTTGGCCAATATTGATAGTCAGTGATTTAACCATTAATTAATATTCACAAACATCCATCAACCAATAAATAATTTTCCAAATTATTTATTTATTCCAAAAAAAAAGTATCTTCACAAGATAAATTTTCACCTTTCAAACCCTTTTTGAAAACAATTCCAACTATCTTCCTTTCACAGAATACTTTTCGCAATTATTTATTTCCACTGAAATGCCAAGTATAAAATACTTTAGATTTTGAATAATTTTAAATCACTTTATTTTAAAATACAATTTATTATATTGAAATTTAAAACTACTTTAATGCTTTGTTAAAAATGTATACTTAAGAATACTTTAAATAAAACCACTTATAAAATATAAACTACAATAACAGTTTTGAAAACATTTGCTTTAGAAGTTAAACATTTAGAGGTAATAAATTTCTAAACATGACCTTTTAAAACAGTTACTAAAACTTTTACCTTATATTAAAAATTGCTTGGAAACCGTACTTGGCTATCCAAGGAAATACACTTGCTTCACATCCTTTTAAAAATAAATCACCATTTATTTTTAAGCAATTTCACATTCCTTTATAAATTCCCACCTTGAATTTATATTTTCAAATATCCATTGATATTTTATTCATTTTATAAACCCAGTTCATAATTTCCAAAATCCCATTTTTCTTTAAATTTCAATTCCAAACACTTAAGTGGATTTTACAATAGATTACCAATTTATTTTACTCTTAAATAAATTTCCTTACTTACTTCCTTTATTTCAAATTTCATTAACTTTCAGATTCATTTCTTAATTATGATTTTAAAATCCTTTAACTGAAAACACCAATTTCAGATTTCCAAAATTCCTTCTTTTCTCTTAATTAAATTTAATCTTTAAATTTAAAAATAATGTCTCTATTCACTTTAGTTTAAAATTTATTATTCCCATGTTAATTCCAAATTCCTCTTATTCCATATTTGTTAGAAATTTTGAAATCACTTTTATTTTATTTGATTTTCAATTTATTATTGAATTTCTTCCAATTCACTAGAATTATTTTACTTAAAACTTTACTCGTTTATTTCTTTTAAAAATCCAATTTTATAGATTTTGATAACTCATTATATTGATATATTCAATCCAACTATCCCATCCAATATTTCAATTATCAATAAAATCATCACAGGATATCAAATATTCATAACACTGAATATTAAATAATCTAAATAAATTTGAGGAATCCAGTTGAATCCCTCCAACCTGTTTCCCTGCATCCACAAACATTAGCACAACATAAAATACCAATTCCACTTCGAGGTGGAATATCACGGTAAATGGAATTATATACAATATTCGCTATATAAGGCGGGAAATCAAACATTCCAAGATGTATTTTATACTATAATATAGCACACATCAAATCAATTCAAACATTCAACCAATTATTTAAATTTAATCATTTAAATTTAAATTTAACTGATTAACTCACCTTTGCTTTGCTTTTCGCAATCCATTCCAAACTGACTTGTTCCCTTGATTTTTAAACCTTGTATAACAATTCACGGTTTATTATTATTTGAACCAATCAAACAATTATTCACCATTTATTTATTTTGTTTACAGATGATTAAATTTTAACCTTAGATTAAATTTAACCGAAATAGTAAATTTTAAACTAATTTTCCTTTGTATATTTTAATTCAATTTAATAATTTGTACTTAACTAATTTCTATAATAAATTATTTCCAATAACTAAGATAAATTAAATAAGTTTATTAAATACATTAATCACCCTAAACAATATTTTAAAATTCCTATAATTTTTCCCAAAATCTTCTATACACATATTTATGTTTACCTATTTATTTCTAAATTTAAAATAGCTATCGATTTCATACATATACAAACCTAATTTTTTTTTAAATTCTTATATCTTTCAAATCTATAATAATTTCTGTTTAACCTATAAAATTTTAAATTTCAAAATAAGTGTACCAATATAAATATATTTAAAACTTGTTTCCTGTAAACGAAAAGAATAAAAATGGTATTTATACATTTCTGTATACACATAAACAGATTTATAAATTGAAGAATTAAATTGTTTTATCAACTAACTGTTGATTTATCTCCAACTAACAATCATGTAATATTTTACTAATTTTCTTTGATTAAAATAGGATCACTACACGTAAAAATTAAAATAGGTAGAAGACGATACCTCACGCACAGCTCGCACGAGCCCTAGCCGCCATCCACCTCGCTCGAATCTCCATGCTCGAACCACCCAGCAACCACGCTATCTACTCCTCCCCACAATCACGACTGCGAACCCTAGCTATAGCGATGCTAACACCACCCACATGCGCACTTCAAAGTTGCGGCCCACAACCTTCTACTCCTCGTCGAATCCTTGCGTGCCGCGATATGATGGAAAACCCTCTCCTTATTTAGCTCGATTATGGAATTAAGTTAATGAACAATGTATATATATATTTCGACTGAGGGATTGTCAATTTGGGGAGAACGGTTTTAGAATGAATACGCGACTATAAAGTTATGCTCAGCGACTAGAAAGACAGAATGAAGACGATGAATTCGAATTTAATTTTTTTTTCTTTCTTCTGGGGTTTTCGATTTGAAGGTTAAGGCTTCGGCCGCTTATTAAAGTGAAAATGAATCTGAAGTCAGGGGTAAAAGGAAAAAAAAAAGCTTGCGTTAGAAGCTAGGGGGTGAGACTTCTATAAAAAGATTTGACTAAGTAAATTAAATTTAATTAGATTTCTTTATGCATTTACGGGTTGTGCGATCAAACGGTAACTCCGAACCCTGCGAAAATTGAAATCCGACAATAATATAATATTACGGATCCAATGGAACTGGTTTCGTCAAATTCCGAGATTGTGCCTCGGAATGCTATTTTTCAATTCAATTTAAACGATGTATTTTTAAAACTGAACAAATCAGTGTTAAATTCAATTTTAAAACCTCTATTATCCTTTGTACAATCAATATAAATTTTACAAGCCTTCAAATTATTCTTAATAGGCTTAAAATTCCGGATTCAATATTTTACTCAACTTCAAATTGTTTAATTCAGTAATTTAATTATCAAATAAATAGTGATATTTGAATTCAAGTTAAAATTAACTTTTAAATATTTAAGATAAATTAAAAATTTAAATTTTAAACGCTCAAAAATTCCGGGTCGTCACATTTCTCCCCCCTTAAAAGACTTTCGTCCCCGAAATTACAAGTTAGGAAGAATGGTCCAATACCCGTTTACTTTTCCCAAAACCAGTCAGTTCTTAACAATTCGACATCTTACCCACTATCTTTTTAATAGAAAGCCCATTACAATTCTTACTAACTTCCCAAACTTTTCCCTTAGTTCCCTAATAACTTTACTTATACAATCATTCAAATTATAATTCAAAACTAAATTTTGAATTATCGAAAATTTTCTCAAAATTTTCTAACTTCCTAAATTCCCGAAAAATTTCGCCAGCGTCTTCTTTGCGCGGCTGACTCGGTACAACTACAAAATGGCTCTACGGCCTTCCAAATCCAAAAGGAAAACAAAAAGCCAAGCGGCTCAATCCAAAATCCCAATCAAATTTCACAGAAATTTAAACACATACCTTTTTGGTCGGGCAACTCAATTTTTATCCTTATGAAGTCAAAACCAATTCACTTTTCCTTTATATTGCCTGCATATCCTGCTTAGCACTAATATCCAAACACAATATTCCAAAACATTTTATCGACTTTCTCACAAAATGTCAACATCTATTCATTCCAATATTGACTTAAATTATATTTGTAGTATCAATTTTCATTTAAGAATTCACCATTCCCTCTTAAGTTTAGTATAAGCATTTTATATGTTTCTTATACTTATTTTCACCTTACCACTTTAGTTTATATCTATTCCTATTCAAATTAATTCTTTCATTTCCATACGAATTCAATTTATTTTCAACTCTAAACTTAAATTTTATTTTTCATTTACTGATTCATGTCATCATTTTACATTAGTTCATTTACAATTTATTTCAATTTCCAATTTAAAAACGTTTGTCATTAACAAAATTTCCCAAAATTTTCTTACTCCCAAAATTTCCGAATTTTTTTGGCAAAGTCTCCTTTGTACGGAGGAGCTTTTGCAATTTGACAAAAGAGATAAATATATATACATCGACCCACACGGTCGGAAAAACCAAAAACAGTTCATATTTCCTATTTTTATTGCGTAGGCGTACCTTATTTAGCATTTTTAAGCAAACAGCTTATTTATTAGCAATTAGCGCGCCCAAAATCCATCCAAATGGCTTCCCAGCACCTGTACTTACTCAATTTAAACATGTAAGTGTCAAATATATGAAGTTTAACAATATGTCACTTGTTTGCAATAATTAAACACATGATTCTAAAAGAAATTCACACCAAACATTTTTCCGTAAGCAACTTATACAAATTTCATACTAATTTCCACTGTTCCAATTAATTTATAAATCATTTCCATTCAATTTGAATGGTTTCCAATCCATTCGTATACAACTTCATCAATTTGAATGGTTTAAAACTTAATCGCTTACATTTAATTTATTTTTAAGCAAACTGAATTCATATTTAATCCAATCGATCTCAAAATCAATTTATTTTACCCTTATCAACACATAGAATTTTAATTACTTCCATTTACATCCAACGACAACCATGCAATTCGACGAGATTTATGTGAATAAATAAGTATTTATGTTTATAACCAATTTAAATTGATTTCAACTCAATTTATACTTAATTCTATTCCATTTTTAAATTTATTCACAATTCATATATTCTCATTTTCAATGCATTTTAAATTTTGAATCCATTCACTTGCATTTTATTTTATTAACCACACTAGTTCATTCAAAACCATTAACAAGGGTGGTTCACCTTCCTTACCAATTAAATTTCCTTTTATTTTAATTCATTCACGACCATTTATTTAGCCCGATCCATTTATTCATTCAATATAATTAGTTTATCCACTCAATCCATTTTGAATTTACATTACCTTAAATATTATTTATAACTCACCAAATTTTATTTCGATTTAAATTTATTTTCACTTGACTTAAATCCAACCCAATATCATTACACTTAGTTTTAAGTTGAATTCAATTCAACTCTCCCTCGTCTATTCAGCTTAAGTTAATTTACTTTGATTTATTCAAATTTTATACTTAAGCTCATTTTCATTTTACAAATAAGTGTTTCTCTTCTATTCAACTTAACTCTATCTCAATTAAATCTCATTTTTAATCTACATTTTCGTTTGATTAGTTATTATAGAATTTAACTTTCCAGATTCAACTCATTCAATTTATTACATGGCTATTTTCCAATTTATTTCCACTTATTTGCAATCCATACCATTACTATTTTAATTCAATTTCATTTTTATTCGATACATTTCAATTATATTTAATTTGTTAACATTTTAAGATAATTTTAATGTATAACTCAAGTTCTAAATCCACTATCCATTTTCAACTTACCACCCAATTTATTAACCACAATTTAATTAGATTAACTTCACTATCGATCCAGGTCGAATTTGATTTATAACTTGAGTTTTATTTCTAAACTTCATTATTATCTCACAATTCGGCTTTTATTAAACAACATTACGTTCCCGTTTACACATTTAATTAACTAATTTATTATAAAATTAGTTCTCTCCTATTTATAGTTCAATATTTGATTTTTAAATTTCAAATATCACTTCATTTAATTTTCCTTAAGTTCAATTTATTTTATAATTCAAGTTTTGATCTTCATTTTTTTTTATTTTTTTTCAATTCATCCAACAATATTTATTTTGGGTTTCTATCCCACTTTATCAAATTTATAAGCCACAACTTATTATTTACACAATTCCATCCATCATAGGCTTGAATATATTCTTCTTTTATTTTAACTCAAGCCTTATGCTTATTTATAACCCAAGCATATCTTATTCCATGGATTTTGATTCCTTTACAAGTTATTCTAATTTATTTACGTCAATCCAATCCTTAACCAATTTAATTTCCATTTATTCAGATAAGAATCTAATTCCATTCAATAATTCAATTGAATTCTTATTCCAATTCAATTTTATTTTAACTCAGTTTTATTTAACTCAATTCGATTTCAACTTAATTCGAATACAACTGGATATTATTTTCAGCTTATTCAATTTATTCCGATCCAGTTAAATTTTATTTCCCAATCCAAGTTAATTTCATTTTTTAACTTTACACTTTTAATTCAAATTCCAACATTCAATGCTTATATTTCCTTCCTGATTAAAAAATCATCTCAATTTATAAGCTTACAACCTATCTCATCAGGATTTTCAAACACCCGGTTATTGGTTTCCAAAACATTTTGAAATCTTCAACATCTCAAATCACATTGCTCAAAATTCAATCCAACCCTGGTTTTATCCCAACAAATTCCCTTTGAAATTTTCAAAAACAACTAGCTTTTCCGAACAAATCAGTTTTTGGCAGAAATCCGTCACTTAGAAATTCGAAAATGAATACTGATGATGCGACCGTCATCATGAGAATTATTTTCCAATAATCCAAGTGATTTCAATGCTATTTCACTTTCAAAATTCATTTAAAACACATTTCCTTTCAGAAATACCTCTAAAACAATAATGTTATTATTTATCTTCAAATACTTCGACCAATACTTCCAAAATCTCTGAGATTTTAAATTTCCAAATCCTGCTTAAATCAATTTTAACTATAATTCATTTGCATAGTTTCCCATTTGATTATAATTCAATTTATAATTTACATTTATAATTCATATTTATAAATTTCATTTCATAATTGAATTTATCTTCTCAATCTTTGATTATATTTACAATTTCTAGTTAAAATTTTCACTTAACAATGACAATACTTTAATATCATCATTTCTAACATCCAAGCAACCATATATTAGCTAAATAGTTTTCAAAAGCTATTCTTTATATCAAAATATGTTTTTGGGTAAAATTATTTCATTTACCCATATTTAAAACAATACCGTGTCGATTGCTCTATTCAAATGTTTAGAAACCCTTTCGATACAGTTACGCAGACTGTGTCGACGAAGGTTCATACGCCACTCAATAAATCAATCAACACAACATTAAAACAATTTATATTCACTAACAAATACGCACTCATAGTTATTAATACGCTCAAACTCATTTTAGAGTACTATAGACTCTATTTTATGAGTAATTCCCACCAAAGCCAAGGTTATCACCAACCTATGCTCTGATACCAAGTGTAACAGCCCGCAAATCCGTACCCCTTGAGTTAACACTATTCTACAACAATCAACTCAAGTTGTACAGAAATACGAACCATTTGGGTTAAAGAAGAAGAGGTAGAAGAAGAAAATAGAAAACAACAACAGAATCTAACCATCGCGGCGGAATAAAATATAATAGATAATAAATAATTTTACTCAAAATCAACTATCTCTGTTTATATATTACATCATCAGAGTACATCAATCACAACTCAACATCAATAACATACAACTGAGTACACATCAACTCAACACAACGGAATATATATATATATATATATATATATATATATATATATATATATATATATATATATATATAAACAAGTACGGGAGTCCGTATCGTCATCCATCTCGTCTCCTGAGCTCCACAGCATCATATCCTGCATCCTATAATCCTCGGTCTGACCCGAGCATTACAGTTAAATAACACCCGAGTCAGTCTGGAATACCAGCGTGAGAAAATCACACTCAGTTGATTATTAAAGTTTCAAAAATCCTTTGAAAATAAAAGCATCTCGTAAGACCACGCCACAAATAAACATGTCGAGTTTTTACCTTACGATAGCTAAAACATTTTTATTAAAATCCTCTGATATTATAATAGTGTCTATAGAAAATAAAATAAAATCTAGCTGAAATGCTTGCATCTCACGTTTCAGCAATAGTTGGGCACAATCAAAACCGTACGGGCGCGTAGGGAAAATGGATTCCAACTAATGGCTAGGCACTGGGGTACCACCTGTCACAGTACCTGGTCTAGATCAGCGTACCGAGGAGCCACCCTAACTCCCCTGCAACACAAGACCGGAACCATCCCTTACTGGACAGTCCCGAACAAGATCACCCCGCGGTTGGGATCAGCAACCACCCACTAAGCCGAAATAAAAGGGACATCTAGACAGGGATGACCTCACCCTCCAGTGGGGGCTACCCACGAAGCCTTGCTGCATAACCCCTGATTTTCAGCCATTCCCATTTGATGAGGCTTGAGGAAACGGTAAATCCGATTGACACGAAATTTAAAACTTACAATAATATCACGTTACGGATTCGATGAAACTGGTTTCATCGAAATCCGAGACTGTTTGAAAAATGACTATTTTAACTCGTCAAATTAATATTAAAACAATTTCGATGCGTTTCGAGCTGCCACGGTCAAAAGACAACTCCGATTGCTACGAAAATTGAAATCCGATAATAACTAACTATTACGGATCCAATGGAACTAGTTTCGTCCAAATATGAGACTGTTCAAAATTTGGCCATTTTCCAATCGATAATTAAATATTAAAATATTCGTTTACTTTTAATTCGATTTTAAAAGTTCTACAACATCATTCAACTTTAATATGATAAAATAAAATTTTACAAATCATTTCTTAATCATATTAAACCCGTTATTCAATTATCCAATAATTCCAATTTTTAAATCTTATTAACTCTATTAAAATCCCAATATAACTTACATTCACTTTGGAAACCGATTTGAATCATATTAAATCAAATTCCAATTATTCACCCTATTTTCATATATTAAATTTCAATATCAAATTAATCATATCAAATTCGGAATTTAATTATTCAAACATTCATAATATTAAATTTAAACAATTTTGATTATTCTTAAATCACAATCTTATGAAATATTCAAAACGAACTTATAAAATTTAACTTTAGAAACGAATTGAAATTATAGAACAACCATTTCCATTATACGGTTATTCAATTCCCATTATTAAATTATTCAATAAATTCCAAATATTAAATATAAACAATTTCGCTTATCCAATAATTCATTATCTTTTGAAATATTGGAATTGAACTTATAAGATTTAATTTTTAAAACCAATTCACAATTTAGAACACTATTTTCATTTTACAGTTATTCAATTATTCAATAAGTTATAAATATTTAATTTAAACAATTTACCTGTTCAATATTTGATTTTTAAATAGATTTTACTTATCAATCAATTACTCTATTATACCCAATGAATTCAACATTTATTATCCTATTCAACTTTTGATTTCAAAGGCATTCACTAAGTAGCTTTTATTTTTCATTACTTGGATAATTATTGTCGCAATTCATTCCAGTTATTATTATTCCAAACGAATTACAAAAAAATTTCTAAATTAAATCATGAAATCTTTTAAATTAGCTATTTTAATTATCGAAAATTTACGGGTCGTTACACTCTCCCCCACTCAAAACTTTTCGTCCCCGAAAAGGAAAAAGAAGGGAAAAGGAGCTAAGTATAGAATTCAACATTAGATATATTTTATTCAAAGTTACCCACTTATATAACAATGTAATTCCACTTATAAAGTCATAACTACGCTTCCACTAAGTTTCTCCAAACGGCTTTCTAACTTAAAAGGTTAGTTATCAAAACAAGTTATAAATAATTTTTAAAACTTGAAAATTTTTCTAACACCCGGATTTACGGAAAATTTCGGCAGAGTCTCCTTGCGACTCATCATAGGGTATTACTACCCTATTTATAAAGAGTCAGACCCCACAAAGCTAAGGTTATCGCTAAACCAAAGCTCTGATACCAACTGTAACGACCCGCCTTTTTGGACAGTTTAAACCGACGATCAAATACACATGCCGATTCCAAACCATTCAAAAGGGCAGATGGTTATTGGAGTAAATAAGAAAAGAAAAGAAAGAGAAATAAAGGAAAAGAAACAACACAGAATCTCGCAGCGGAACGATAAAATATAATAGTCAAATAAACAGTTCATGAAGCTGTTTACTATACTTTGACTATTATTTATACAACATTTATCAGAGTTATACATATATAACAGAACAATTAAAATAATGCAGCAGATAGCATGATGCAAGGGTAATAATAGTAATAGTATACCAAATCTTCTTCTTCATCCTCCAGAATAGACCTTCAAAAATCTGAAAAACTCAAGACTGACCCGAGCGTAGTGAAAAGACAAAACACTCGAGTCAGGACTAAAATATCCTTATGAAAGTTAAATCAATCGCAAATAAATATGAGTGTAACGGCGTCAGAGATGTTTACGGGGTTTGACATCTCATATCCAGTGTCAACGTGCGTGCAATAACTCAAGAGATGTTACAGGATTTTCCATCTCTTAAGAATCCGTTAAACTATCTACTATGTAGTAATGTACGCTAAGTAGATACTGCCTATCAATAATATAAAGTATCAAAATAACGTTAAGGCGTTACCATAATCCCCCTTAACACATTTTTATAATGTCATAGTCTATACAGCACCGTAAGCCCCACCGTAAACTGGTGGTTATCAGAGGATACCCCATAGGTATAACACAAAATATAACGTAGTGGTCGCGAATAGGATAATCAGTACGACAAGGTACATGAGGCGATACCAACTAGGATACTAGTAGTTGCGTGATCCAGACTGATGTTGAGCATAGCCAGCAGCTACCCCAACACCGCGAAACAACACTCCTAAATCAAGGGGTGCACCCAAATCGCATCACAAATGTAATAGATATGGTATCGAAGAAGTGTGTCCGCTAGAGGTGGCGAACCTCAATGGCCCGGCGTGGCTCCTATTTTAGTCATGTCAGGAGTCATCCAATAATCGTTCTCTTTCTTCAGTCAACGCGTTCACCAAACCATCCACTTCATTCTGGATCAACACTCCGCGTATAATAGTTATTAAAGTGGCATTCGGTATCGACAGAGAGTATGTCCATATCCGATCCCGGTGTCATTAATAACTACGTATTATTACACCGTTGGCTCTTTTACATTTCAAATCGATTCATAATTTATATCAAAATATCATATACGCTTCAAAAATCAAATCCATTTCAAATATCATCGCATCTATTCAAATGTAAGATTCCGTTTCAAAAATCATTTTTTGTCTCAATATCTTATTTCGGTTTCAAAATCATTTCGAATTTCAATATTAGGTTGCAACTTCATTTAACCCAATTCGTATTTTTAAATTCAAGATTTAAACATAAACACTTCACCTTATTGACCAGCTTAGAATTTTAGAAAATAGTTTTAAGTAGTTTAAAAGTAGTTTTAAATAATTAAAATAGTTAAAATACTTAAAATCTTAAAATGGATTTGAAATAGATAAATTAGTTTAAAATAATTTAAATTGGGTTTAGTAGATTTAAAATAGATTAAAATAGTTTAAGTATTCAAAAATGGTTTATATAGCAGAGTAATTTGGAAAACAAAATAAAACAGCTTTAAACCAATCAATTTCAATTTATAACTTCCCAATTCAAATCAATTTCAATTTACATTCTACCGATTCAATTTCGATTTCAATTCAAATCAATGTCAACTTTGACTTCAATTTTCATATTCACTTTCAATTAATTCAATTTCAATTTATATCGATTTGGAGCTTGATTTTCAAAAATATCCATTTATAACACTTAACAAAATTATTCATCAATATTCAAGTTTAAATCCAAATTTCAATATATGATTCAATTTCAAGCTCGATTTCAAAATATCATTTTTATATCACTTTTACTTAGTAATATTCAAAGCTCGAATTAAGGTTAAATCTTTATACAAATCAAATTTCGAAATTCAATCAAATCCCAATTTTTAAATTTCAAAGTCTCGACTTATATTATTTAAAAATTTCTTTTAACCAAAATTTATTTCAACATTCCAAACTCAATTTTTCGATAAATTCGATTTCTATAAATTGATTTCTATTTATCACTTTTAAATCAAAACATTTAAATAAATTTCAAATCGACGATTGCAAAAATTATTAATTTAGCCAATTCGGTGTCCGTATATAATTTTCTATCGTATGGCCAAATAATTATTTATTTCAATTAAATGTCAAGGATGAATATATATTACTTAAATCAAATCATAGTGTCATATGTATGCATAACAGTATATATAAGCAAATAAACATCCAAACATTTAAATATCAACCAATAACATCCATCAAAATACATCATCCAATAGACAATACAATTCATGGCAGTTTCATAGTTATCAATGTCAGGTAATTAATCGCAATTCAATTTCAATTTCAATTTCAATTTAACTGTCAATTTAATTCCAACGGTTAATTCAAATGACAATCTATATGGCAATTAAATTTATCAAACAACGACAAATAAAAATCATAACACTTCATAATATCCAATTTAACTAGCATAAAGATATTTAGTACGTTGTGAGCGTTATAAAACACTCACCTTGATTTTCCTGTTGTCACCGAGGCGTTCCGGTTTGGAACTAAACCGGACGACTTCGAATTTTAGCCCAAATTTTAATTATCTCCAAATCCATCCAAACCAATTTCATTTCGAAGTTCTCGTCATCACGATCGCAACGCAAAAAGTCTCGTCTCAATCGGACCTTGTATGTGAGAGTTATACATTTTATAAGTTATCGACATTTGAATTTATAAAACAAGTTAATTTCTTTTAAAAAAAATAAACATTACCCAAAAGGCCCGGCCCACAAAACTTCATCCCGCCCAAACTCCTGAAGCCAATTGCCTGTACACGAAACAGAGAAACCCATTCTCACGCGTGCAACATTTCGAGTGACACGGAGCTACAGTTTACGAAACTCGAATCCGTCTTCGCCAATCTTCTTCTCTTCGAAGCCTCCATCATCTCGACCACAAAATTGCAAGCTCGGCCATCCCCAGTGAAACGCGACCGAAAGACCCCCTGTACGAACGCGAGCAGGTCGCACCCCTCCAAACGCCGCCGAGCTCTCCAAAACTCAAGCCGTAGATGTTATCTACGATGGTGAACTCGAATCAAGGCTCCGTTTCGCGAATCGAAGCCTACATCCTCAACAAATCCTAACCCTAATTCACAACTCCCACGACCATCTTCATAAACCAAGGCCGCACCCAGCACCGAGCATACCAGGTCGAAGCAAACGATGAAATAGGATTTTTAAAACTAGTCGGAGATTTTTTTATCAAGTATTGAAGGAGAGATAAATTTTTTCTTTTGAAGCTTGGATTTTCTTTACTGTAACTTGCGTGTGCAGTTATTAAAAGGAAGAAGAGGCTATTGCGTGTTTGAATGTGTCAAAGGTACAGTGAAAGGATGGGATAGCAGCTGAAAGGGAGATTGACTAATTAAAATATTTATTTAAATTTCAAAATACCTCAATCTACGCAACTCGAAATCTCGAACCTCGATCAGGGCATGCTGCCAGGCGTTCATAATGTTATACCCCTATTTCGGATGCAATGGAAAAGGTTTCGAAAGCTAATTCGATCATCTGTGCGAGTTACGGAAATAAATGATCAAAAAATTAAACCGATTAAATGAATTTCTAGGCGTTTTGGCTCGCCCCGGACAAACGACAAATCCGATTGACTTGAAATTTGAAATCTTACAATAATATCACGTTATGGATCCGATGAAACTGGTTTCGTTAAGATCCGAGACTGTGTGAAAAATGGCTATTTTAACTCGTCAATTAAATATTAAAATATTCAATTTTCACAAATTAACTTTTAATTCGATTTTAAAAGTTCTACAGCATCCTTCTAACTTTATTATGATAAAATAAAATTTTACAAATCATTTTTAATCATATTAAACCCGTCATTCAATTATCCAATAATTCCAATTTTAAAATCTTATTAGCTCTATTATAATCCCAATATAACTTACATTCACTTTGGAAAGCAATTTGAATCATATTAAATCAAATTTCAATTACTCACTCTATTTTCATATTTTAAATTTCAATATCAAATTAATCATATCAAATTCGGAATTTAATTATTCAACATTTTAAACAAATTTGATTATTCTTAAATCACTATCTTTTGAAATATTCAAAACGAACTTATAAAATTTTACCTTTAAAACCAATTCACATCTTAGAACCCTATTTTCATTTTACAGTTATTCAATTATTCAATAAGTTTTAAATATTTAATTTAAACAATTTACCTGTTCAATATTCAATATTTGATTTTAAATAAATTTTACTTATCAATCAATTACTCTATTATTCCCAATGAATCCCACATTTATTATCCTATTCAACTATTGACTTTTATTTTTTTATTACTTGGATAATTATTGTTGCAATTCATTCCAGTTATTATTGTTCCAAACGACTTACAATTTTTTTCTAACACTAAATCACGAAATCTTATTAAATTTAGCTATTTTAATTATCGAAAATTTACGGGTCGTTACACTAAGCGTTACCTTTTTTGAACATATCCCTTAGAATGCCCATTGTCCTCCTGATGATGTAACGCAAGCATTCATCCATACAAGTCCGTCCCGGGTTCGAACGGAACCGAAGACACTATTCCTACTACATCCATTTTGGAAATATCCTCAGGATTAGTAGCGACTAGCCCTTGCACTTCACTGCTCCATCTTCGAATCCAAAATCGTTTTTCACGAAAACGTACAAACCGGATCGAAGTGGTTTTCGAGAAATAAATCTCGATCCCGGTCTCTTCGAAACGGTCAACGTATTTGACCAATATTGATAGTCGGTGATTTAACTATCAATTAATATTCACAAACATCCATCAACCAATAAATAATTTTCCAAATTATTTATTTATTCCAAAAAAAAAGTATCTTCACAAGATAAATTTTCACCTTTCAAACCCTTTTTGAAAACAGTTCCAACTATCTTCCTTTCACGGAATACTTTTCGTAATTATTTATTTCCACTGAAACGCCAAGTATAAAATACTTTAGATTTTGAATAATTTTAAATCACTTTATTTTGAAATACAATTTATTATATTAAAATTTAAAACTACTTTAATGCTTTGTTAAAAATGTATACTTGAGAATACTTTAAATAAAACCACTTATAAAATATAAACTACAATAATAGTTTTGAAAACATTTGCTTTAGAAGTTAAACATTTAGAGGTAATAAATTTCTAAACATGACCTTTTAAAACAGTTATTAAAACTTTTACCTTGTATTAAAAATTGCTTGGAAACCGTACTTAGCTATCCAGGGAAATACACTTGCTTTACATCCTTTTAAAAATAAATCACCATTTATTTTTAAACAATTTCACATTCCTTTATAAATTCCCATCTTGAATTTATATTTTCAAATATCCACTGATATTTTATTCATTTTATAAACCCAGTTCATAATTTCCAAAATCCCATTTTTCTTTAAATTTCAATTCAAAACACTTAAGTGGATTTTACAATAGATTACCAATTTACTTTACTCTGAAATAAATTTCCTTACTTACTTCCTTTATTTCAAATTTCATTAACTTTCAGATTCATTTCTTAATTATGATTTTAAAATCCTTTAACTGAAAACACCAATTTCAGATTTCCAAAATTCCTTCTTTTCTCTTAGTTAAATTTAATCTTTAAATTTAAAAATAATGTCTCTATTCACTTTAGTTTAAAATTTATTATTCCCATGTTAATTCCAAATTCCTCTTATTCCATATTTGTTAGAAATTTTGAAATCACTTTTATTTTATTTGATTTTCAATTTATTATTGAATTTCTTCCAATTCACTAGAATTATTTTACTTAAAACTTTACTCGTTTATTTCTTTTAAAAATCCAATTTTATAGATTTTGATAACTCATTATACTGAGATATTCAATCCAACTATCCCATCCAATATTTCAATTATCAATAAAATCATCACAGGATATCAAATATTCATAACACTGAATATTAAATAATCTAAATAAATTTGAGGAACCCAATTGAATCCCTCCAACCTGTTTCCCTGCATCCATAGACGTTAGCACAACATAAAATACCAATTCCACTTTGAGGTGGAATATCACGGTAAATGGAATTATATACAATATTCGCTTTATAAGGCGGGAAATCAATCATTCCAAGATGTATTTTATACTATAATATAGCACACATCAAATCAATTCAACAACTCAACCAATTATTTAAATTTAATCATTTAAATTTAACTGAGTGAGATTAACTCACCTTTGCTTTGCTGTTTGCAATCCATTCCAAACTGACTTGTTCCCTTGATTTTTAAACCTTGTATAACAATTCACGGTTTATTATTATTTGAACCAATCAAACAATTATTCACCATTTATTTATTTTGTTTACAGATGATTAAATTTTAACCTCAGATTAAATTTAACTGAAGTAGTAAATTTTAAATTAATTTTCCTTTGTATATTTTAATTCAATTTAATAATTTGTACTTAACAAATTTCTATAATAAATTATTTCCAATAACTAAGATAAATTAAATAAGTTTATTAAATACATTATTCACCCTAAACAATATTTTAAAATTCCTATAATTTTTCCCAAAATCTTCTATACATATATTTATGTTTACCTATTTATTTCTAAATTTAAAATAGCTATCGATTTCATACATATACAAACCTAATTTTTTTTTTAAATTCTTATATCTTTCAAATCTATAATAATTTCTGTTTAACCTATAAAATTTTAAATTTCAAAATAAGTGTACCAATATAAATATATTTAAAACTTGTTTCCTGTAAACGAAAAGAATAAAAATGGTATTTATACATTTCTGTATACACATAAACAAATTTATAAATTGAAGAATTAAATTGTTTTAT
Organism: Allium cepa; assembly: GCA_030765085.1. Classification (NCBI taxonomy): domain Eukaryota; kingdom Viridiplantae; phylum Streptophyta; class Magnoliopsida; order Asparagales; family Amaryllidaceae; genus Allium; species Allium cepa. The sequence goes on from CM060928.1 coordinate 965,348,685, forward strand.
CAACTAACTGTTGATTTATCTCCTACTAACAATCATGTAATATTTTACTAATTTTCTTTGATTAAAATAGGATCACTGCACGTAAAAATTAAAATAGGTAGAAGACGATACCTCACGCACAGCTCGCACGAGCCCTAGCCGCCATCCACCTCGCTCGAATCTCCATGCTCGAACCACCCAGCAACCACGCTATCTACTCCTCCCCACAATCGCGACTGCGAACCCTAGCTGTAGCGATGCCAACACCACCCACATGCGCACTTCAAATTTGCGGCCCACAACCTTCTACTCCTCGTCGAATCCTTATGTGCCGCGATATGATGGAAAACCCTCTCCTTATTTAGCTCGATTATGGAATTAAGTTAATGAACGATGTATATATATTTCGACTGAGGGATTGCCAATTTGGGGAGAACGATTTTAGAATGAATACGCGGCTATAAAGCTATGCTCAGCGACCAGAAAGACAGAATGAAGACGATGAATTCGAATTTAATTTTTTTTCCTTTCTTCTGGGGTTTTCGATTTGAAGGTTAAGGCTTCAGCCACTTATTAAAGTGAAAATGAATCTGAAGTCAGGGGTAAAAGGAAAAAAAAGCTTGCGTTAGAAACTGAATCTGCAGTCAGGGGTAAAAGTATTAGATTTCTTTATGCATTTACGGGTTGTGCAATCAAACGGTAACTCCGAACCCTGCGAAAATTGAAACTCGACAATAATATAATATTACGGATCCAATGGAACTGGTTTCGTCAAATTCCGAGACTGTGTCTCGGAAGGCTATTTTTCAATTCAATTTAAACGATGTATTTTTAAAACTGAACAAATCAGTGTTAAATTCAATTTTAAAACCTCTATTATCCTCTGTACAATCAATATAAATTTTACAAGCCTTCAAATTATTCTTAACAGGCTTAAAATTACAGATTCAATATTTTACTCAACTTCAAATTGTTTAATTCGGTAATTTAATTATCAAATAAATAGTGATATTTGAATTCAAGTTAAAATTAACTTTTAAATATTTAAAATCAATTAAATATTCAAATTTTAAACGCTCAAAAATTCCGGCTCGTCACAACTTGTTATCGCAAGTCGAAAAAATTAGCGAGATGTTTTTCAAATGAAAGAATTGAAAGAATCTTCTTTTCATTTGAAAGAATCTTCTTCTTTTGGCCTACAAGTATAACAAAGATTAGTCTGATATCGCCAGAAGCACATGGTGTGACACTAATTGTATAATGTAAAGTGAGCTATAGACATTTGTCAGCTCACTGAAACAAGCAATAAAGAAACATTTATGTTTCGTAGATTTTATTAAGTGCCAAGCATAAGTGATAAATGTTTGAAGATATGGATATCAAATACTTGTGAAAAGCATCGACTGCTTTATCGGCTTCCTCTCCAGTTGGAAATATCAAAAACCAATAACTTGCTTTAGTGCAATAAAAATCTCAATCTCAACTAAAAGCACCAAACGATATTAAATCCAAATTAAAACCAACCTCGTGACCCCTTGTCTTTAATAATGTTGAACTCCTCAACTCCTGCGAATTCTTTGAACGTTGAAATTAGCTAACATTCAATCATTTGCTTTGTAATATGAGTGACGAAATATTTTGCACCAAGAAAATCCAAATTGATTTGAAATAATTAATTAATCCAGAACAAAATGCGGAAAATTCGAGGGAGAATAGACTAAGATTGAAACATTCTGGAGGAAGACGATGTTTTTACCTTAATTAAACTACAAAATAGTGAGAGATATTGGAGAGAGGAGAATTAGAACGAAATATAAGAGAGTAAGACATGGTTTTGTCGCAAAATAATTGCTAGATTTTCTGTTACGGTGCTGGGAGGAAGAAATAGAAGAAAGAGGATGGGAAGAGAAGAATTCACAAGTTCTAGAGAAGATCTGATAATTTTTCATCCATTCTCATTCTCAGGTACAAGTATTTTTATAGCCACTATTCCTAACAAACTTCCTACGTGGCTCTACAACTTGCAATTAAGTAATAACAGAATTATAACAAAAAGAAATAAAAGACTATGCATCCTAACAACCTGCCTATGTAGCTAATTTGCAAATGTAAAAGCACTAACAGAATTGCAACTAACCAAAATAAAGAAATGCCTGCTATTTTGCATGTGCACTAACGACTTGTACTCATCGAATGCAGGGGTATCAATCCAGGAATCTTCTAGGTACATGTGTGGTTCTCTTGGGCCTTGCTGGTATGCTGCCTTCCTTTGATGCTGTAGGAGAAACGTGCGTATCACTGCTCACCACTTCAAGGTCGACCTTGTCCTCAAGGTCGGTATTAGAAGAAATATGTAGTAATGGTTGTGGTATGGCTATGTTTGGGTTTGGGCATAGTTTAAGGAGGGACACGTGAAAAACTGGGTGAATGCGGGAGTCGTGAGGAAGGAGGAGCTTATAAACGACTGATCCTATACTTTTAAGATTTGGAAGGGTCCAAAATATTTTTTTGAAAGTTTGTGATGGTTGTTGCGTATGGTAGTTTAACGATATGGTTGGAGTTTAATAAAGATCCAAGCTCCTACATCAAATTGCTTGTCGGTACAGTGTTGGTCGGCGAGGTTTTTCATGCGGGATTGGGCTTTGGTTAGGTTTATTTTGATGGTTTGGAGTAGTTGATCGCGGGAAGAGGCCCATGTTTCGAGTTCAGGAATATGCGAGTTGCCCATAATGTGATTGGAGATGATTGGTGGTGGTCGGCCGTAAACAACTTGGAAGGGAGACAATTTAAGGGAATTGTGTTTGGTGGTGTAATACCACCATTCAGCCCATGGCAGACATTTGGCCCATTTATTGGGAACATCACCTAAAATGGTACGCAAATACGTTTCCAGGCAGCGGTTTACTACTTTGGACTGTCCGTCTTTTTGCGGATGGTAGGCGCTGCTCATTTGAAGTTTTGTTCCGTGAAGACGAAACAGTTCCTTCCAAAATTGGCTTGTAAACAGGCAGTCTCTATCGGATGTAATGGAACGTCGAAAACCATATAGGCGGACGTATTCTTGGAGAAAATGGGCAGCAAGTTGGGTGGAAGACACAGATGTGGCTAATTCACAGAAGTGTGCATACTTGGAGAGTCTATCAACGATTACCCCAATGACGGTTTTTCTGGTGGATGGTGGGAGGTGTGTAATGAAGTCCGTGGCGATATCTTCCCATATTTGAGCGGGGATTGGGAGTGGTTGCAGCAGGCCTTTGTAAGGGGTGTTGTCGGGTTTAGTTTGGAGGCAGGTGGAGCATTGGTTGACAAATTGATGAACTGACGAGGCCAGCTTTAGCCAGTAAAAATTGCTCGCTACTCTGGCAATGGTGTCTTTAATGCCGGAATGTCCACCCGATTTTGAATCATGAAGCTCGGCGATAATTTTTTTTTGCAATTCATGATTATCCGGAATATAAAGTCATGTATCCCAAAATAACAAATTATTTCGCAATTGAAGCTTAGGGTTAGGGTTGATACCAGAATGCAACTGGGTAATAATGGACTGTGCTTTGGTGTCGTCGGCCAACGCTGCTCGAATCTCGTCCAATAGGGTAAAGGTGGGTCCCGAAATCGTTGTCATGGTGGCCTCGTCGTTGAATCGAGATAGAGCATCGGCGACTTCGTTTTGCTTCCCCGGTTGGTGGTGAATCGTGAAATCAAACCCCAGTAATTTGGTTAACCATTTCTGTTGCTCCGGCGTCTGAATGGACTAAGAAGAGAGCCCATGGAGGCTTTTGTGGTCGGTGTAGATCTGGAACGGTCGGCCAAGAACGTAGTAGCGCCGTTTTTTGATGGCGGCGGTGATGGCGAACATCTCATGGGAATAAGTTGAATCATTTTGGAGGTGCGGTGGTAGTTTAACGCTGAAAAAGGCAATGGGGTGGCTGGATTGGGAAAGAACAGCTCCTATGGCTAATGAAGAAGCATCGGTTGCGATGGTGAATGGTTGGGTAAAGTTTGGAAGGGATAAAATAAGGGTGTGGGTTACAGCCCATTTCAATTTTTCAAAGGCTTCCTGGGCTTTCGAATTCCAAGCAAAAATTGTGTGTTTCAGCAAGTCTGATAACGGTGCAGCGATGAGGGCATAGTGTTTAATGAAGCGCCGATAATACCCCATGAGGCCCAAAAAACCCCTAACAGCTGTAATCGAATTAGGTGTGGGCCATTGAACCATGGCAGCAATTTTGGAAGGACTGACTTGTACGCCTTTACTAGAAATGATATGGCCTAAGTAACTAATTTTCGTGAGGCCGAAATGACACTTGGTGAGGTTAGCAAAAAATTTGTATGGGTCTAAAATGTGTAAAATTGTTTGGAGGTGGTCTAAGTGGGTGGACCAAGAGGGGCTATAGACGAGGATATCGTCGAAGAATACCAGCACAAATTTCCATAAATATGGATGGAATATTATGTTCATTGTAGCTTGGAAAGTGGACAGTGCATTTGTCAATCCAAATGGCCTAACTAAAAATACGTAATGTCCTTCATGAGTTTGAAATGCTCTTTTCGGAATATCTGGAGGATGGATGCGGACTTGAAAATAATCACTTCGGAGATCTAATTTGGAGAAGTAAGTTGCAACATGGAGTTTATCGAAGAGTTCATCGGCCATTGGGATTGGGAAACAATCTTTTATGGTAATGGAGTTAAGTGCTCTATAATCAACGCAAAATCGCCACGATCCATCCTTTTTTTAACTAGTAAAACGGGTGAAGAGAAGGGGCTAGTGGATGGTTAGATTTATTTGGATTGGGGCATTTCTTGGACTTGGCATTCCATTTCGTTTTTTTGAAAGTATGGGTAACGGTATGGTCTTATGTTGATGGGTTGGGAATTAGAAGCTAGGTTAATGTGGTGATTTAAAGCACGGTCTGGAGGAAGTTGGGTAGGTTTGGAGAATGCGTGGTTAAATTTTGATAAAAGGTTGTTGAGTTATGGGTCATTTGGGTTAGTCTCGTGTGGTGTAGGGGTGGTAGTAATGGGCTTTAATTGTAAATAGAAATAATTGGAGATAGAGGAGATAGTGTCCATTCTTTTAAGCTGATGGACTGAAATTAGAGATGGCAGAATCATTTGGCCCAGCCCAACTAAACATACGGGTGTACTATTGAATTGAAATGCCATTGTTAGATTTTTATGATCTATTGTAATTGGACCGAGTGTTTCTAACCACTGAATTCCATAAACTACATCAGAGTCCGAAATCCTAGTAAATGAAAGTCTATCTCAAATTTGTGCCCTTGGATGTCCACGTTCACATTAGAGCAGCTACCTGAGCTGCGCAGTTTGTCACCATTGTCAACGATCATGTCGAAGGTGTTCTAATAATCGGCTTTGAGGCCAAGGAATTTCGCTGCTTTATGGTGGATATAATTGTGGGTGGATCCTGTATCAACGAGAATAGATATAGGATTACCGTTAATGGACGCAGGGAGGCGAATTGCTCGTGGGTGGGATGATCCGGTCAGGGTGTGGAAGGAAATTTCATACGGACTTGCTTGGTCGGAATCAAGGAGGTTATGTGGTGGAGGTATAGGTGGTGAGTCTTTCGCCGTGTCGGTTGTTGTGTCGGGTTCAGGGTTGTCATCGTCGGTTATCATGTCAGGTAGAATCATAAGGATGTGTGAGCGTTTACAGCGATGGCCGAAATGGTATTTTTCATCACAGTTGAAGCAAAGTCCCTGCTGTTTACGAGTCTCCATTTCGGCTGGTGATAATTGTTTAATGAGAATGGGTGATTTAGAGGTGTGCATATGTGGTGTTTGAGGAATTGTTTGATTGGAGGGTGGATTGTTGGTGGATTTTGGATGATATAGGTTGCGTTTGGTGGTTTGAAATCTAGTTTGGTCGTTATGTTTCTTTTCTATAAGCATGGCACCTTCGGTAGCGTCGATAATGGTAGTGGGTTTGAGGAGATGTAGCTCGTTTTGGATGTGGATTTTAAGGCCGGAGATAAAACATTGGAGAGTGGATCGTGTGGTAGGGTGGTAATGCGATTACATAGTGTTTCGAATGTGGCTTGGTATTGATCGACGGTGGTGATTTGTTTGAGTTTGAAAAGAGTAGCTTGCGGATTCAGGAAGGTCGGTGGACCAAAACGTTGTTCGATTGCTTTTGCTAAAATTGGCCAAGACGAGAGTTGTTTATTTCGGTGCATCCATTGGAACCAAGTTAGGGCTTGGCCGTCCATGTGAAAACTTGCAAGCTCGACACGTTGGTCTTCCAGTGTAGCATAATATGTAAAAAAATGATCGGCTTGAAATATTCAATCATGGGGATTGGATTCGGTAAATGTTGATAGTGTTACTTTCGGGTTTCGACCTGGTGTTGGAGAGGATAGTAGTGGGGGTAGTCGGTGAGCATGTAGTGGAATGTATGTGGTTGATGCTTGATTTTTTGGAGAGTGGGGTGGTTGGTTGTCTAGTTTTCGGTGGACATCGGCCATTTGTTTGGTGACGTCTTGAAGCACTGTTTTAATGTCGATGATGTTGGCATTTTGGTTTTCCAGCATGGTGTTGTGTGTGGTTTGGTTAGCTTGGATGGTGTCTATGGTGTCTTGGTGGTTGGCTAGTTGTTGGAAAGCTTCATCTATGCGGGTCATTTTGATAAGGTTGTTTTGGATGTTTGGGAAGGGAGATCAAGAGGTGAAAGCACCAAAATGTTACGGTGCTGGGAGGAAGAAATATAAAAAAGAGGATGGGAAGAGAAGAATTCACAAGTTTTAGAGAAGATCTGATAATTTTTCCTCCATTCTCATTCTCAAGTACAAGTATTTTTATAGCCACTATTCCTAACAAACTTCCTACGTGGCTCTACAACTTGCAATAGAGTAATAACAGAATTACAACAAAAAGAAATAAAAGGCTATGCATCCTAACAACCTGCCTATGTGGCTAATTTGCAAATGCAAAAGCACTAACAGGATTGCAACCAACGAAAATAAAAAAAATGCCAGTTATTTTGCATGTGCACTAATGACTTGTACTCATCGAATGCAGGGGTATCAATCCAGTAATCTTCTAGGCACATGTGTGGTTCTCTTGGGCCTTGCTGGTATGCTGCCTTCCTGTGGTGCTGTAGGAGAAACGTGCGTATCATTTTCTTGCCGAAATTATTAGTAAACTTCTAGCGGTCGTTTTGATAATAATCAAAATATGCAACAACTGTGGCACCATGTCAAAGTGATCATCCATCTCCATCTTTATTCTTTAACTCTAATAAAAGAATTATCTATGCATGATTCACCAAAGTGCCTCCAATTTCAACTGTCCGTATATGCCATGTTAAAGATACACTACAATTAATTTGGTCTTACAAAAAACCTAAAGAACCCATGCGATAGATTTCAACCATTTGAGAATAGACAAAAACGATAATGATGAAAAAAAACATTAGCAATAACAACACTAAATATGCTACTATCATTTCAAATGAGATGTACTAACATTTACGTTCAAGTCATAGTTAGATATAAAAAATTACTTTGTTATCTTTCAAACACCTAATATCTCCACGAGTACTTGCACGAATACTATCATGTTATGTAGCCCATTAGCTCAGTTGGTAAGAGCATCGTGCTAATAATGCGAAGGTCGCAAGATTAAGACTTGCATGGGCCATTTTGATTTGAATTATAACAATCTTTTTCTACTTGAATTATTTTCAATATATTATTATGTATTAATATACTCTCAATTTCACTGCATGCACTTTTTTTGGTTTGAATTTCATTGTTTGATTACTCTTACGTACATTCATATATTTTGTTGGAAGTGTACTACGAGGATGATAATGTCGCACTTCATAACATACATAATAAGACTTTCGATAATACTAAAGTTGTTAAGGAGTTCAAACAACATTCTTTACTTATTTAATACTAGGACCTAATGGAGTTGGCGCTGATCCATAGTTATAATGATCGTACTTTTGAGAAACTTATCAGTGTAGTCTGATAGGGTTGATACCAACTCTTCCTCTTTTCTTAGAATTTCTAAGGTTACACAAACCTCTCCTAAATCTTTCATATCAAGTATAGAGGATAAAAACTATTTGTTTCTTTCTCTCAATGTATATTGAAACTAAATATAAGCATGTCATCATATGATATGCATATTATAACATAATTGATTTTCACTGGTTTTCTATAATTGCTTTTATCATCATCACTAACAATGAAACCACGTGGCAATGCCACTTTATCAAACTTGTTATTTCATTGCATGGAGGTTTGCTTCATCATATCATAAAGAGATTTCTCCAGTTTATAAACTTTCTTTTCTAGGCGTGGTTCTATGAAACCCTCAGTTGTTCTGTAACGACCCAGAATTTTTAACAATTCAATTTGAGAATATTTAATTTATTTTAAATATTTGAAGGATGGTTTGGATTGAATTTTCAATATAACTTTGAATATAACGATTGAATTATAGAATTTAATCTGTTGTGAGTTGAATAAAAATTTGAATCTTCAAATTTAAGCCGATTAAAAATATTTCAAAGGCTTGTAAAATTCATATTGATAATATTGAAGGTTTTAGAAGCTTCAGAATTCAATTTGGGAGTGAATTGTTCGGTTTGAAATTATAATCGTTTGAATCGATATTTAAAATAGCCGTCCGATGCACAGTCTCGGAATTCGACGAAACCAGTTCCATTGGATCCGTAATATTGAATTATTGCCGGATTTCAAATTTCGTATTTTTTGGAGTTGATATGTGATCACGCGGCGTGTAAACGCGTTGAAGTTTAATCGGATTCAATTTAAATTCAAAAATTTAAATTGGTCAAATACAGCACGTTGCTTCCTAAAATCTCGCCTAAAATCATGCCGAGATCACGCTAAAGATCGTGCAGAAGATACTGCATTCGATTTCAAATATCCCTCCTCCACTCTGAAATCAAATCGAGAAGTTCGTTCAAAATTTAATGGCCGAAGCCTCCTAAACCTCGTTCAAGAATTCGAACGCAAGCTCCTCCTCTTCTATTCCTTTTCCCCTTTCCCTTCTCAGTTTCAAATTCATACGAACAAAAAAAAAAGGGAATGGACGAAGCCCTAAGTGTGGTCGCGCGCGCATAGGTGAGCGGCGACGCAATCGACGCGAGGCGTTAGTGCGGCGGCGGCGTGTAAGTTCGTGCGTATGGCGATTGAGGCATGTCGCGATTGAAATTGGGCGCGGCGGCGCACGATGGAGGGGGGACGCAGGCGCGCGAGTCAGTGGTTCGACGTCGATTTGGGGGCAAGCGATTGGAGATGGTGGCAACGGCGAGCGCCTTCGTGTGCGCGCAAGGGGGTCGGCGCTCGCGTAGGCATTTGGGGGCCGTGCGCGACAAGGTTGGAGGCGATCTGTTCGCAGTAGCAACGGTGGCGACTTCAACTTCGTCGAGGCGCGATGGCGACTGCAGTGAACGCGACTCGCGTGAGGGTGCGCAGGCGATGGTGGATGGGGGTTTGCAGCAGCTAGGGCTTGTTCGATTCGAAGGAATTGCAGTGAGGTATTGAATTTAATTTAATTTAATTTAATATATATATAAATGTCAGTAAGTTAAAAAAAAAAAAGCAGTTATGTAGATATATATATATATATATATACATTTTAAAATCACTGATTAGTTTAGAAATTTGTAAAAGAAAAATTGTTAAAGATAAAATTTAGATTAATTTATTAAAAAGGAAGAATGCTTCGAATTTAATAGTTAGATAATAAAGTTTGTTAAAAGAAAAATATTAGTTCAAATTATTATATTAAGAATAAAATTTTAGTTTAAAATATAATTTTTAGTTAATCAAATTTATTAAAATAAAAAGGAAGTTTAGTTTTAATTCAATATTTTGTTAAACGAATTTAATTAAAGAAAATCAGTTTGAATTTTTAATTTTTAGTTTAAAATAAAAATCATTAACTTGAGATGTAAAATAAATGTATATATAGATAGAATAGTGAAAAGAATATATTAGAAATTTTAAATGTGTTAGGGGATTGTATATAGAGTTAAACTTCGAAGAAAAAAATATATTTCTAAACATTTATGTAAAAAAAAAAATTTTTTTGTTTAATAATTTGTTTTAAATTTGGTTTCGAAAGTTATTTTTAGTTAAATATTTTATTAAAAGAAAATTTTAATTTTTAAAACCAAAATTTTAGTTAAACGAATTTATTAATGGATTGTTTGATAAGTTTATTTGATTCGTTTAGTTACTAGAAATAAATTATTAATGGAAATTTAGTTTAAATTTAATTTTTAGTTAAATAAAATTATTAAACGAGAGATTGGTTTAAATAAAACTATTGATTAATTAAACAATCAAGAATGAAAATTTATTATTCGATCTGTTCGAATATTAATAAATTGTGTATAATATTTATACAAGGTATAAATCAAGAAATCGAGAAATAGAAGGAAATGGATTGCTAATTAAAGCAAAGGTGAGAACTTCTCACTCAAAAGGAATTTTATTGTTTATTTAAATTTTAATAGTTAAATTTAAAATTGATTGACTGTGTTGATTGAATGTTTGAATAATGATTGTTATATATATATATATATATTTGATGTGAATAGACCCTATACGCCGTTAGTAAGCGGAGGTTATTTAGTACACACATATACCGCGATATTCCACCTCGAAGTGGAATTGGTATTATATCATATATATAGCAATATATATATATTGGCATATGTATATATTGCAGTTGATTGATTTCCCGCATTTTCTTTTAGCGGATGAGACCCTATACGCCGTTAGTAAGCGGATATATTTTATAAAATCCCATATACCGCGATATTCCGTCTTGAAACGGAATGGTATTGTGCTAATGTCTGTGGATGCAGGGAAACAGGTTGGAGGGATCCAACTGGATTCCTCACAAATATTTGTTTGATTTCATATATAGTGATATTTGATTGTTTATCATGGATGATATATGATATTGAAAATCGTGATTGACTATTGATGTGTTACATCATCGGATCCAATTTTTGAAGTTTAAAAATAACGATTTTTATTTTAAGAGATTTCTAAAGTAATTTTGAAGATATACGCTTTATAAATATTTTTAGAATTGATTCATTCTAAATAAATAAACGTTAAAATTTTAATGTTATAAAAATTATATTTTTGAGAAATATAGTTAAAAGTTGATTTTTGAAAATATGAGATTAACGATTTTATAAAAATTGGGATTTTTGAATAAATTATAAAAAGGTTTAAAAATAGGATTTATGAAATTGGATTATTTCTAAATCAAAAGATGGATTTATAAAAGAGTAAAAGGCATTTTAAAAATAGTAAAATAAATTGATTTATATTAAAGGATTTACAAATGGATATTTGTAAATTAAAATATTGGAATTATAAAACGAAGTTTTTATAAGAGTTAGGATGAATTGTGAATGAATTTCACAAATGAATGAATTTATAGGATTATGAACGGTGAAGTTATAATTGGAATTTTATAAACAGTAGGTTTATAAAATTTGTGAAGTTATTTAAAAGAATAAGATTTTGGATAGATAGATGAATCTTATAAGTTATAAGATTTATAGAAATTGTGAAGATTAAAGGAATGATTTTTTTTTTTAAACAAATAAATTATAAGTATTTAACTTATAATATGAATTTTTAGTATATCATTGTGATATGAATTGAGATAAGTTAATAAAGGAAATTTATAAAAGGAAGTTGTTATAAAAGAAATAGAAATAGAATTTATAAACATTGTTTTATAAATCAGCAACGACTTATTTTGATAAGTGAATTGTTGAAATTTTTAATGGAGTTATATTCATGTTTTAGACAATGAATAATTCCTTAAAATAAAATGAATAGAAGTGATGAAATTTATTAACAAGGTATATTCACGTTTTTGAATAGTGAATAATATGTTAAAGAAATTATTTAGAATGTGATGTTTTAAATAAAATTAAAACAATCTAATGATGTTTTAAAATATGTTGAGATTTGAAATCATAGATTTCAACATTTATTGTTGAAATAGATGTTTTCGAGAAATAAAAGGAAATGGTAGATTATAACACTGTTGTTATAATAGATAATTTCCGAAAGGAAATGTTTTGTATAGTATTGGGATTTATATATATCTATTTTAATTTCGAATCCCTATACTAGTGATTTTGGGTTGTCGTAACGATGTTTTACGTAACATTCGTTTTGGCCCAAATAAATATGATTAAGTGAATGATTTCCTTAAAGAATGAAATATATACTTAATTTTGATTAGAGGATATGGAATATTTTCCAAGGTTGAAAATAAAAAAAATTTGTGGATTACTTATAAAATAAATAAGTATGGAAATTGTTTTTCCAATGAGAAATGGAAAGTTTAGAGAATTTATCTTTTTGAAGATAAATTGAAATGAATATTTGAAATCGTATATTCAAAAATATTTTGGGAATATAAATTCAATATGGAATTTATAAAGGAAATTTGGAAAATAGGTTTAAAAAAAAAATATTGATTTATTTTTGAGATATGGAAAGTTATATCTTCTAAAGATATTTTTGGAATTAAATAATTTGGAAAATTATTTGGAATCTGGTGATGTTGGCATATCCATTGATAGTTCAATAACCGACTATCGATATATACCTTTGAATAGGTATTTGTTGTGAATTTGGTTGAAATTGAATGCCACACTTATTTTTTTTAAAATAAGCGCTCACTATTCGGGTTAACCGGGAAAGGACCATGGGGTCGTATAACCCATTCCGAATATGTGATACGTCGTATGAATTGCATTCGAAGACGGTGTTGAAGACCGGATATTTTCGAAAACGAGAGGGTTTCTTGTCGAATGTCTTTGCATCGACTGGTCCCCGGTATAGAGACTCCATATGTGATGGGAAGTCCGAACGTGATTAGTGAATATCCGGATTGCAAGGACTTCTTTGTAAGTGCCTTCGGTTCTGTTCGAGCCCGGAACAGACTTGTATGGATTGTGTGTCTGACATTACAAGTTGAGATATAAAGCCGATTTCTTTCAAATATATTTCTGTGGTGGCGGAGAATTTATTCTTTTAGCTTAACACCCTTCTCTGAGACGTACGAGCTCAGAGGTTATATAGTTGAAGTTATCAGCGATATATTCCCAGTTTGGTAATGTGACATGCTGAGTGATGCTGAAATGATCATTGTGTTGATTATTGTGATAGGATCATTTATTTGATCGTCTATCTTAGTGATCATTGTGTTGATCATTTGTTGACCCAAAGCATGGCTTTTGTATAAAGTATGTTTTTGTGGACGTGAATTCGTCGAGCCTCACACCCCGTGAATGGTCAAAACAGGAAAGAAGCAGCAAGGTTATGAGGGGTAGCACCCTTTAGGATGTGTCCATTTCCTTCTGGAAAAGGGTGGTATCATGGTATGGAGCCCAGATACTTACTCATGTTGAAAACACTTTATGATTGTGTGAATTGATTACGAGCGCTCGGTTGATAAAGGTCCCAAAGGACCGGAGGATGGCATATTCGGTCAGTTGTTACTCAGTTAGGAGTAACCCGGCCTTGTGTTGGTAGAGATCCGGTTTGGTTCTCGGGGATGTCCATCCAGAGGCATTCTCATGTGGCAATGGGAAGTTCCTTGGCCTGACCATTTGTTGGAAATCCAATTCCCAATACGAAACTTGTACGGTTTTAGTTGTAGAACCTGCCATCTAATATGGTAGCTATTAGTAGGCATAATATAATGGTACCTATGCTGGCTAAGATTTATATCTTTATTTTCGAAATAAATTTTCTACACTATGCACTAATAATAATATCAAAATTGATTTGATTTTTTTGCGTAGAAGCATCTTTGACTAACATAAGAAGAAATCTCCTCCAAGTCTGCGTTTGCATTGTGTGTGTGGTGGGAGGTCTTATGGTAGTTACATTTTCAAAAGCATTGCGAATTGAATTTAAAAATATTCCTCTATTTTTGATTTTAAAGTTAAATAAACTGTTTTGAGTTCTCACACCAGTCTTGTTAAGCTATTGGGCTATGTGATGGGGGGTTCTCGCTTCGCGGTTAGGTGGCGAACGGGAGACTCTTACTCCCACACATCCTCTTTTAAGGGGTTGGTTAGGCGTAAGCTGTGACAGTCGAGAGGCTGGCCGTAAAAGCAAGTTTGGGATACCAGTTGTTGCCACGGTGGGGCTGGGATGGTTGAAAAGCCTACCGGTTGTGACTGCTGTCGATGGTTGAAAAGCCTGGATCTGACAATGTGGTATCAGAGCTGTTGGTTAAGCGAAAACCATGGTTCTGTAGGGTATTACTCGTTAGAGATAGAGTCAGCAGTACTCTAGAATGAGTTTGACTGTAATAATAGATATGAGCGCGTATTTTTAGTGAATATAAAATTGTTTTTGAATCGGGTAAATAAGATAAATTTTGCCCAAGACTATTTTGTATAAATAGAAAAGAAATGATTTTCTATGAATTATTATAGTATATGGTTGCATGATTGTTAGGAAGTGATAATATTGAATTATTATCATTAGTATATGAAATTAAATAAAGTAAAATGAATTGAATTCAAGTAAACTAACTTGATAAATTATTAATTCATGGAATGAATATGAATATGGAATGTGAATAAAATTGAATAAAGATGGTATGTGAATTGGTCGTAAGCAATAAAATAGAATTGAGTAATTAAGTAAATTCGAGATGAATTGAATATGAAAATTGAAATTGAAATGAATTAGTGAATGAAGCTAATTTAAAGTAGTAATATGAATTACTAAATGAAAGTTAAACGTTAGAATTCAATATTTGAAATTGTGAATTGAATTCGAATGGAATTTAAATTTTGAATTTAATTCAAACGAAATTGAAACGTAGAATTAAATAAAATTGGATATGTAACTTCAACAATGAAGTAAAAACGTATAAGAAGCATATATTGAAAATTTTGTAATGAAATTAGCAAAATGGTTTGAATGTTGGTTTTGGATGCTACTACCAGCAGATTATACAGGTTATACAGGTATATAAAGGAATGGAAATTTTGATTTCAAAGATAAAAATTGAATTGCTCGACAAAAAGGTACGTATTTCAATTTTAATATGAGATTTGATGACTTTCTTCTCTAGCCACTTGGCTTTTCTCTTTTCTTTTTGATTCTGAGGGGCCGTGGTGCCATTTTGTAGTCGTACCGATCGAGCCGCGCAAAGGAAACGCTGGCGAAATTTTTCGAAAATTTAGGGTGTTAGAAAATTTTTGAGAAAATTTTGAAAGTTTGAAATTTGAATTTGAATTTAAATTTGAATAGTTAGTAAAACAATATTGTTTGAAACCTATAATTGAAGTTGGAAAGCTAGTTGAAATGATAGTAAATCTTTAGTAAAAAGATTTAGGCTAGTAAGTTGATAAAACTATTTAAATTGTGAAAAATAATAGACGGGATAAGGGCATTCTTCTTAACTTGTAATTTCGGGACGAAATTCTTTTAAGGGGGAAAGATTGTAACGACCCAGAATTTTTAACAATTCAATTTGAGAATATTTAATTTATTTTAAATATTTGAAGGATGGTTTGGATTGAATTTTCAATATAACTTTGAATATAACGATTGAATTATAGAATTTAATCTGTTGTGAGTTGAATAAAAATTTGAATCTTCAAATTTAAGCCGATTAAAAATATTTCAAAGGCTTGTAAAATTCATATTGATAATATTGAAGGTTTTAGAAGCTTCAGAATTCAATTTGGGAGTGAATTGTTCGGTTTGAAATTATAATCGTTTGAATCGATATTTAAAATAGCCGTCCGATGCACAGTCTCGGAATTCGACGAAACCAGTTCCATTGGATCCGTAATATTGAATTATTGCCGGATTTCAAATTTCGTATTTTTTGGAGTTGATATGTGATCACGCGGCGTGTAAACGCGTTGAAGTTTAATCGGATTCAATTTAAATTCAAAAATTTAAATTGGTCAAATACAGCACGTTGCTTCCTAAAATCTCGCCTAAAATCATGCCGAGATCACGCTAAAGATCGTGCAGAAGATACTGCATTCGATTTCAAATATCCCTCCTCCACTCTGAAATCAAATCGAGAAGTTCGTTCAAAATTTAATGGCCGAAGCCTCCTAAACCTCGTTCAAGAATTCGAACGCAAGCTCCTCCTCTTCTATTCCTTTTCCCCTTTCCCTTCTCAGTTTCAAATTCATACGAATAAAAAAAAAAAGGGGAATGGCCGAAGCCCTAAGTGTGGTCGCGCGCGCATAGGTGAGCGGCGACGCAATCGACGCGAGGCGTTAGTGCGGCGGCGGCGTGTAAGTTCGTGCGTATGGCGATTGAGGCATGTCGCGATTGAAATTGGGCGCGGCGGCGCACGATGGAGGGGGGGACGCAGGCGCGCGAGTCAGTGGTTCGACGTCGATTTGGGGGCAAGCGATTGGAGATGGTGGCAACGGCGAGCGCCTTCGTGTGCGCGCAAGGGGGTCGGCGCTCGCGTAGGCATTTGGGGGCCGTGCGCGACAAGGTTGGAGGCGATCTGTTCGCAGTAGCAACGGTGGCGACTTCAACTTCGTCGAGGCGCGATGGCGACTGCAGTGAACGCGACTCGCGTGAGGGTGCGCAGGCGATGGTGGATGGGGGTTTGCAGCAGCTAGGGCTTGTTCGATTCGAAGGAATTGCAGTGAGGTATTGAATTTAATTTAATTTAATTTAATATATATATAAATGTCAGTAAGTAAAAAAAAAAAAAGCAGTTATGTAGATATATATATATATATATATACATTTTAAAATCACTGATTAGTTTAGAAATTTGTAAAAGAAAAATTGTTAAAGATAAAATTTAGATTAATTTATTAAAAAGGAAGAATGCTTCGAATTTAATAGTTAGATAATAAAGTTTGTTAAAAGAAAAATATTAGTTCAAATTATTATATTAAGAATAAAATTTTAGTTTAAAATATAATTTTTAGTTAATCAAATTTATTAAAATAAAAAGGAAGTTTAGTTTTAATTCAATATTTTGTTAAACGAATTTAATTAAAGAAAATCAGTTTGAATTTTTAATTTTTAGTTTAAAATAAAAATCATTAACTTGAGATGTAAAATAAATGTATATATAGATAGAATAGTGAAAAGAATATATTAGAAATTTTAAATGTGTTAGGGGATTGTATATAGAGTTAAACTTCGAAAAAAAAAAAATATTTCTAAACATTTATGTAAAAAAAAAAAATTTTTGTTTAATAATTTGTTTTAAATTTGGTTTCGAAAGTTATTTTTAGTTAAATATTTTATTAAAAGAAAATTTTAATTTTTAAAACCAAAATTTTAGTTAAACGAATTTATTAATGGATTGTTTGATAAGTTTATTTGATTCGTTTAGTTACTAGAAATAAATTATTAATGGAAATTTAGTTTAAATTTAATTTTTAGTTAAATAAAATTATTAAACGAGAGATTGGTTTAAATAAAACTATTGATTAATTAAACAATCAAGAATGAAAATTTATTATTCGATCTGTTCGAATATTAATAAATTGTGTATAATATTTATACAAGGTATAAATCAAGAAATCGAGAAATAGAAGGAAATGGATTGCTAATTAAAGCAAAGGTGAGAACTTCTCACTCAAAAGGAATTTTATTGTTTATTTAAATTTTAATAGTTAAATTTAAAATTGATTGACTGTGTTGATTGAATGTTTGAATAATGATTGTTATATATATATATATATTTGATGTGAATAGACCCTATACGCCGTTAGTAAGCGGAGGTTATTTAGTACACACATATACCGCGATATTCCACCTCGAAGTGGAATTGGTATTATATTATATATATAGCAATATATATATATATTGGCATATGTATATATTGCAGTTGATTGATTTTCCGCATTTTCTTTTAGCGGATGAGACCCTATACGCCGTTAGTAAGCGGATATATTTTATAAAATCCCATATACCGCGATATTCCGTCTTGAAACGGAATGGTATTGTGCTAATGTCTGTGGATGCAGGGAAACAGGTTGGAGGGATCCAACTGGATTCCTCACAAATATTTGTTTGATTTCATATATAGTGATATTTGATTGTTTATCATGGATGATATATGATATTGAAAATCGTGATTGACTATTGATGTGTTACATCATCGGATCCAATTTTTGAAGTTTAAAAATAACGATTTTTATTTTAAGAGATTTCTAAAGTAATTTTGAAGATATACGCTTTATAAATATTTTTAGAATTGATTCATTCTAAATAAATAAACGTTAAAATTTTAATGTTATAAAAATTATATTTTTGAGAAATATAGTTAAAAGTTGATTTTTGAAAATATGAGATTAACGATTTTATAAAAATTGGGATTTTTGAATAAATTATAAAAAGGTTTAAAAATAGGATTTATGAAATTGGATTATTTCTAAATCAAAAGATGGATTTATAAAAGAGTAAAAGGCATTTTAAAAATAGTAAAATAAATTGATTTATATTAAAGGATTTACAAATGGATATTTGTAAATTAAAATATTGGAATTATAAAACGAAGTTTTTATAAGAGTTAGGATGAATTGTGAATGAATTTCACAAATGAATGAATTTATAGGATTATGAACGGTGAAGTTATAATTGGAATTTTATAAACAGTAGGCTTATAAAATTTGTGAAGTTATTTAAAAGAATAAGATTTTGGATAGATAGATGAATCTTATAAGTTATAAGATTTATAGAAATTGTGAAGATTAAAGGAATGATTTTTTTTTTTAAACAAATAAATTATAAGTATTTGACTTATAATATGAATTTTTAGTATATCATTGTGATATGAATTGAGATAAGTTAATAAAGGAAATTTATAAAAGGAAGTTGTTATAAAAGAAATAGAAATAGAATTTATAAACATTGTTTTATAAATCAGCAACGACTTATTTTGATAAGTGAATTGTTGAAATTTTTAATGGAGTTATATTCATGTTTTAGACAATGAATAATTCCTTAAAATAAAATGAATAGAAGTGATGAAATTTATTAACAAGGTATATTCACGTTTTTGAATAGTGAATAATATGTTAAAGAAATTATTTAGAATGTGATGTTTTAAATAAAATTAAAACAATCTAATGATGTTTTAAAATATGTTGAGATTTGAAATCATAGATTTCAACATTTATTGTTGAAATAGATGTTTTCGAGAAATAAAAGGAAATGGTAGATTATAACACTGTTGTTATAATAGATAATTTCCGAAAGGAAATGTTTTGTATAGTATTGGGATTTATATATATCTATTTTAATTTCGAATCCCTATACTAGTGATTTTGGGTTGTCGTAACGATGTTTTACGTAACATTCGTTTTGGCCCAAATAAATATGATTAAGTGAATGATTTCCTTAAAGAATGAAATATATACTTAATTTTGATTAGAGGATATGGAATATTTTCCAAGGTTGAAAATAAAAAAAATTTGTGGATTACTTATAAAATAAATAAGTATGGAAATTGTTTTTCCAATGAGAAATGGAAAGTTTAGAGAATTTATCTTTTTGAAGATAAATTGAAATGAATATTTGAAATCGTATATTCAAAAATATTTTGGGAATATAAATTCAATATGGAATTTATAAAGGAAATTTGGAAAATAGGTTTAAAAAAAAAATAAATATTGATTTATTTTTGAGATATGGAAAGTTATATCTTCTAAAGATATTTTTGGAATTAAATAATTTGGAAAATTATTTGGAATCTGGTGATGTTGGCATATCCATTGATAGTTCAATAACCGACTATCGATATATACCTTTGAATAGGTATTTGTTGTGAATTTGGTTGAAATTGAATGCCACACTTATTTTTTTAAAATAAGCGCTCACTATTCGGGTTAACCGGGAAAGGACCATGGGGTCGTACAACCCATTCCGAATATGTGATACGTCGTATGAATTGCATTCGAAGACGGTGTTGAAGACCGGATATTTTCGAAAACGAGAGGGTTTCTTGTCGAATGTCTTTGCATCGACTGGTCCCCGGTATAGAGACTCCATATGTGATGGGAAGTCCGAACGTGATTAGTGAATATCCGGATTGCAAGGACTTCTTTGTAAGTGCCTTCGGTTCTGTTCGAGCCCGGAACAGACTTGTATGGATTGTGTGTCTGACATTACAAGTTGAGATATAAAGCCGATTTCTTTCAAATATATTTCTGTGGTGGCGGAGAATTTATTCTTTTAGCTTAACACCCTTCTCTGAGACGTACGAGCTCAGAGGTTATATAGTTGAAGTTATCAGCGATATATTCCCAGTTTGGTAATGTGACATGCTGAGTGATGCTGAAATGATCATTGTGTTGATTATTGTGATAGGATCATTTATTTGATCGTCTATCTTAGTGATCATTGTGTTGATCATTTGTTGACCCAAAGCATGGCTTTTGTATAAAGTATGTTTTTGTGGACGTGAATTCGTCGAGCCTCACACCCCGTGAATGGTCAAAACAGGAAAGAAGCAGCAAGGTTATGAGGGGTAGCACCCTTTAGGATGTGTCCATTTCCTTCTGGAAAAGGGTGGTATCATGGTATGGAGCCCAGATACTTACTCATGTTGAAAACACTTTATGATTGTGTGAATTGATTACGAGCGCTCGGTTGATAAAGGTCCCAAAGGACCGGGGGATGGCATATTCGGTCAGTTGTTACTCAGTTAGGAGTAACCCGGCCTTGTGTTGGTAGAGATCCGGTTTGGTTCTCGGGGATGTCCATCCAGAGGCATTCTCATGTGGCAATGGGAAGTTCCTTGGCCTGACCATTTGTTGGAAATCCAATTCCCAATACGAAACTTGTACGGTTTTAGTTGTAGAACCTGCCATCTAATATGGTAGCTATTAGTAGGCATAATATAATGGTACCTATGCTGGCTAAGATTTATATCTTTATTTTCGAAATAAATTTTCTACACTATGCACTAATAATAATATCAAAATTGATTTGATTTTTTTGCGTAGAAGCATCTTTGACTAACATAAGAAGAAATCTCCTTCAAGTCTGCGTTTGCATTGTGTGTGTGGTGGGAGGTCTTATGGTAGTTACATTTTCAAAAGCATTGCGAATTGAATTTAAAAATATTCCTCTATTTTTGATTTTAAAGTTAAATAAACTGTTTTGAGTTCTCACACCAGTCACATGACTGACTCGGAGTTTATTGTTTTCCTTCCTAAACTCTGGGTGCCCACCAATTTCCACACGGGCAGTCAAGAGTTCAGGTTTATCAGGATATTCTGGATATTCAGGAGTTGCTGGAGGCAAGCTGGATGGCATGACGTATTACTAATATATATAGTATTTCTTTTCCGCTGTTTAAAATAATATGTTGTTGTACACTCTGATGATATGATGTAATAAAATGTGATGTAATGTAATAACTGATACAGTTCTTTGTTTTAAAGATTATTCATTTATTATTATATGTTGTTCCGCTGCGAATTGTGAGATTCTGATGTGTTCTATTGTTTTCTTTCTGTTCTGTTTTTCTTTCTTTCTTCTTCTACCTCTTTCTCTTCTTTCTTAAAAACCCCCTCAGTGTTCGGTTTTTCGGCAACGAAAAATCGTGTCCTGACATGTTCCATGTATATCTCATCTGCTAAATCTCTATTTAGAAGAGCGGTTTTCACATCCATCTCGTGTATACTAATTTTTGAGTGGATGTGAGTTTTATCAAATAATGAATCGAAGATATATGAGTGAGGAAAGCATATGTATCAAAGTAATCCATTCCAAGTCATTGTTTATAACCTTTAACAACTAGCCTAGCCTTAAACTTATTGATGGATCTGTTTGCATTCAATTTTTTTTAAAATATCTATTTACATCCTATTGGTTTAACATCAAGAGGTAAGTCAGTCAAGATCCAAGTTTGATTTGACATTATCAAATTCATTTCATCATTAATAGCTTCTTTCAAAAAAGAGTAACATCTTTGGAACTCATAGCATTAGAATATGTTTAGAATCTTCATCTATATGCAAATAATATTAAGGGTTCATCCTTAATACGTTCAACTAGGTATTTAGGTATTTTATAAAGTCAGGACCATAATCTCAATATATTGATTTTAAGAATTATATTTGCATTCAAAAAATTCCACATTTAATTCTATAACTCCAAAAGTATCAAGGACTATAAATTTGTAAGCAACTTTTTTATAACAAGAATGATACTTAAAGCATGGAACTCATTTTGATGTCTCAACGAATCGAATCCTTGATTTTACCACTTAACTAGTAGTCTTTGACGTAATTCTATAAACGATATTGTTAAGATAATAATTTATGAAAGTACATTTAAATGCTATATTTCCTGTTTTAATCTCTTGGGGTCCAATTTTCAACTATATGTTGGGAAAGCACAAAATTCAAGTCATCATATGTCAGATTTACTGTTAAACCATAATTTATAACAAGAAACAATTTTCTTTTCCAAAGAAACTTTTAAAATGTAACAAGCATATAACATAGTGTTACCCCCATAAGGTGCTAAGCAAAATTAAAATAATAAGCATAGCATTTACCATTTCTACTAATTATCTATTTTTTCCTTTTGGCAACACTATTTTGTTGAAGTGTAAATGGGGAAATTCATTAATAAACTAAACCATGTTTACGAAACAAAGTGAAATCATCTGAGAAATATTCCCACTATGATTAGAATGAAATACTTTTATTTTGAATCCATGTTTCCACATCCACTTTGTAAGTTTTAATTTTTTCAACGACATCGTCTTTGATTTTCATCAAATTAACATAATAAGCATATCTATTGTAATCATCAATAAATCTGATAGTATTTGTTTCCACCTTAAGTAGTATAACCTTTTAATACTTCCATATGCTAAATCAAGTAACCAAAATTTTTTTCTAAAAATTTAAAAGATTTCCTATGTGTTTTTGTTTGAGCACATATTTCACATCTATAGGTAGATTAAAAATTGCAATCAGAAATTAATCCTAATTTATCCACACTCTTAAAAGAACTATAATTAATATATCTAATCTACTATGCCATGAGTTTGCAGAAACAACGGTATAACCATAGATATTTTTAATAGATTTAATTCAATCATATCGTTACAAGAGTAGCCTTGTCCAATGAAACTACCGTTCTTAGACAACATAAACTTATTAGATTCATGAGCTTTCTTGAATTCTCCTATATTAATAAGGTACCTAAAGACAAGACTCTTATAAATATCCGACACATGAAATACGTTCAATAAAATGACAATCTATCTCGAAGTGGATGCAATTTTTATAATGCCTTTTCCAATGAATTTGTTGCAGACAGTGTTTGCCATAGTCAAATCATTTCCTTCTCCTCTAGCTTCTTCGTAGGTCTGGTAAAGACTACGATCTTTGCACATAGGATGGTTGCTCCAATATTGAGCCGCCTTTCATTTCCAATTCCACTAACGAAGTATGCTTCTTGCATTATAGCCACAAGTTTGTCTTCGACCATATTTGAAGTGTTCTTGAGTTGTTTCTTTCACAAACGATGGTAATGAGCATAATAATCGGGTTTGTTAATAAAAAACAAGTGTCCAACTACATATCCTCCTTATTATGATTTTTCTTTATAAATCACGTCCCATTCTCAAGCTTTATCCAATGTTTATGCTTGGTTTCTTCAAAACTATTTGCTTTAGAATAAGACTCGATTTGCTGATTATCACTTGCATTATTATCAAAAATCTTAAAATCTAACAATTTAAATCACATTTTGGATCATATCTCTCCTATTTTGATTTGATTTATATTCTGATTCGAACTCATTTAAAACTGATAACGAGAAAATCATTCAAATAATACTTATATAATCAATATGCTTATTTGAATCCATAATTCTGATTTCAGAGTTTTCTAAACAAAGTAAAAATGGAAGAAGAGAGAAAATTAAGTTGTAAGTTTGGATGTCAAAAGTTTCAAACATCATAATCAATTTCAAAGTGTGTACAAACCTTAAAATACGTACCTTTCGAATCTATGTTTTACGATTTAAATCATATTTCAATTCATAGTTTGAACTTTGTGATCTATGATATGAATAACATTTTAAAGACCTTGGTGATTTGGTTGCCGTTCACGAGAGTCATTTTTATGTGAAGATGATGTGATAAACCTTCTAAATCATATTCCACTTTTGTATGTTGAAGTTTCTCTAGTAATCATTTCATGGACGGCAGTCAAGATATGATTATCCCAGCTATAAATGATTTTGGAAGGTCAATCACAACATCAATAAGATAACTTCCAATGAGTAGTATTTTATTTACTTATGCAATGATGAACTTATTCTCACTCATCTTATAATCCATAAAATTACATATTAAAAAATATTATTGCTTACCTCTAAGACGTAGTATTTATTTTCCAGTACAGTCCATAATTCCTTCATGGTTCCATGCATCAATGCGCATTATATACAGACGTTGATAGCACGTTCAGGATATGTCCTCTACATAGAAAGTTATCTTTCTTACGCCTAATGTGCTTCGATTTAGTGGAAATGAGGTTGGAGGGCTTCTCATTTCAGGGTAATATGTTTTAAGGACAACACTTATGAATAATTAATTTTAAGGACAATTTATAGAAAAATGATAAATTCATTCATCATTTTAAGTTATACAGGAAAATGAGCATGAAGCACGTACTTTATTTATGAAACTGTAGTCCATAACTATATTTTAAAACAAGTTTCTTATCATAATTTTAGGGTTTAAATCTTTATAGTTGATGTTATTAAACCTTGTATTTAAATATTCCAAAATTAAATATTATTTATCAAAAATGATAAATTTACAGGTAGTTACACCCTCTTTCTCTAATGACTTCTCATCTTTGCATAGATTACAACACGTTATCAGCACGATCTCTGGGTTAAAAATTATAGATATGAAGTTGTGATAATTTAGAAGATCGGATCCATTCTTTTTCGTGTAGATCTATCTCTTCCTCTTGTTCAGTTAATGAAATTAGGTATTATTTTTTAGATAACTTATTTAACATTTCTTCTAATTGAAATCAATATAGTTTATTCTTTCAAAATTTGTATTTGATAATAACTCATTTTTAATCGATTTTAAATTCCAAACAAGTAGTATTAGTGCCACTCATCTTTGATTTCATTTGGAATTTAGAATTTTTATATTTGAGTAAGTTTTGAATGGACTTTGTTTATAAGTCAGCGAATTCATGTAATATCTTGCTTAAATTATAGATCGATTTGAGCTATGTATTAAGATTTTTTTTGTGATAATTTTGGATTTGGTCTAGTACCAAAGCTGTTTTTCCTAAATTAAAAGATGGAAAAATTATTTTGCTGTCAAAAGAATGATTTAATTGATCTATATATGGTTTATGTAATAAAATAAAATTTTGAAATGATCATATATATAAATAATCTTAATTCCCTAAATTTCGAAAACAACTTGCACTGATTTGAAAATCAATATGTTTGTTTTGGTATATTTGGTAAAGAGTTATGGAGTTTATTATGAGGGAAATAATTTGGATACGAGATATATAGTTGTTGTTTTTTATGTTTATGAATGATATGAACAGATCTAAATAATTTAGAACCATTTATGTAAAGGAATATAAAATTTCGGTTCTATATTAATTTACTCAATTTAGTATTAAGCATCATATATAAGAGGTATTTTGGTTACTTTAGAAATATTGATTATTGAGAAATAAAGTTTCTCTTTAAGGTGCTCATTTTGATTTTGTTATTGAGTAATATAGCACCTAAGATCTGAGGTAAAGTTTTATTAGTTTAAGTAATGTTTTTCAGCTGATTCATATTTGTAAAAAAATCATTTTGTTATGATAATAGTTTATATTTTAAACGGCATAACGGTTAATTGCATTCATTTTATCATAAATGCATTAAATGTGTTCATTATGGCAATAAATCAAATTACCTCATTATCATCAATGCACTAAACGCATTGGTCTCAGTGAATTAAATGATGTTGTATTTTTTATGTTTGGAATAAGAATAGACATATGGTTTTGTTATTTGATGTATTTATTTTGGCAAATAAAGTTTGACATAATGAAAGAAATAAGTTTGAACAACAACCTAAAGTGGTGCATAGAAATTTTTTGAATCAAAAGTTGTATAATTCAAAGTTCGAGGCCTGAAGTCTCGAATTATGAAAAGATTTTGTTGATAAAGTCTATGGATTTGAAATCCTATTAATATTTTTAATTAGTCGAAACGTATAAGCTTCTTAATAAGAAGTTAGCACAAAATTTGAGAACCTAAGTTCATCATCAATGAACGAACTTGAAATTATTCATGAATTAGAAGCTCGAAGCTCTATTGAAATTGTGTTAAATGATAAGATTATACTTCTTGAAGAAATTAAAAGAGTAAATAAATAATCATATGAGATAATGATGGCGTGTTCGAGAGATTTCAAAAATCTCCAAATGGGTTATATCTTACATACATCTTTACATTTATAAATTATATTGACCAAATATCTAGAAGATATTGTGTCATATAACATTTCAAACATTCCTCGACTGAAAACTTATTATTAATTTAGCCTTTGAAAGGGACACTCGTTATTTATAAAGTATGGAGTCAAATGAAAATTTGATTCATATTTCTTATATTTCATTTCAGTTTATATGTTGTAGTGTTAATTTAAAATGTTTTCCTCCATTATATACTTCCAATTATGTAAAAGTATACATAGTCAATTTATAGGTCTTGCAATGAAAAGCCTAGTTTCATTTCAATATGTGCAGCTTCAATTTAATTATTCTCCATGTTGCTTTCTCATTGATATATC
Organism: Allium cepa; assembly: GCA_030765085.1. NCBI lineage: Eukaryota > Viridiplantae > Streptophyta > Magnoliopsida > Asparagales > Amaryllidaceae > Allium > Allium cepa. Next base: position 965,375,534 of record CM060928.1, read on the forward strand.
TAATTATAGATCTGATTTCTACATGTTATAAAACGCGAAGCTTTGATAAATTATTGTTGGGTGCATTTGCCTAACTATTTATTTGAAGAAATACAATTTAATATTCTCCAGAAAAGATAACCCATATGCCATACACTTGAAGGGATGTTTTTGAGTTTTATTTCCATTTATACTGCAAAATCCAAACATCCCAGAAGAGATGTTAAATATCTTTTTTAATTTCAATTCTTTAAAAAGAAACGCAATATCTCCTGAAGTAACATCATATAAAAGTTTCTAAGTAGTGGTAATAATAATTTACCTCCAAAAGAGGGATTGTATACCAATTCTACACTTCAGAAGTAGTGATTTTATCTCTTACATCTAACTTTTATTTAGTGCATGTTGTTTTGCTATGGTATTTAAAAATTTGATATGGCATTTCAAATGTATTTACAACAAAATTCTCCAGCAGGGATATTTTATGTTACTCTGAAAGTAGTGTTTATGTCATTTGCGTATGAAAAGAGATTGAATATTGACGACATTCAAAAAATAGTGTATATAAAGTATCTTTGGAAGAAATATGTAACACTCCAAAAGCGATGTTTATAAAATATCTCTTGAAGTGATGTAATATCCTTGTATAGCACTACAAAAGCATTGCATATGAAATAGTTTCAAACTTTATATAGCACTTCAAGAAGTGATGTGGAAATAAATAACCAAAAAAAAATTATAAATCAAAATAAAACCAGAAGAAGTGGGTACAAAATACATTTATAAAATTCAATATACCATTGTCATTGACCTATAGATCCACTAGACAAATTTAAGAGCAAATATTGATCTGTGATCTGTTACTGTTCAAACGGATAACATCAATTGAATATCATATCCATAACTATTCTTGAAGAAATATCTTTAGATATCCTCCTAAAGAGATTATCTATATATCATATTTTAATTTTCATGAAAATTAAAATACAGTCTTCAAGAGATCTTTATGTGTAACAAATATAATTTGCATATTTCTATAACATTACAAGTGTCCAGAATATACTCTTATGTCTGTTGTAGACAAAAAATTTTATTGAACTCTTTAGAAGAGATGTCAATATATAATTCGAACCATGTATAGTCTTTGATAAATAATTATGAATAATTTTTAAAATAGATATCTTAAATATAATTGAAGAATAAACCTTAACAGCTCAAGTTGTATATATAATTTATTTGATTAGAAGTTCAACATGGCTTGGATTGAAAACCATTGAGTTGTATTTGAATTATTAATTCGACGGATGTTATTCTTTAGCAAATCCAAATAAAAATATGTAGAGAATCTCAATTATATTATATATCCACATAGATTCATACATTTAAGTGGACAAAAATAAACAAGAAATTATATGAAATATCACAAATTTTAATATCAAGCTAGAAGTTTGACAACCTTCACATAGAAAAGTTTGACTTCAGTATTAAACTATGAAGTTCTGACAAACTATAAGACTTAGATCTTGAAGATTTATTCTTGATAAGTCAAAAATAACTAGAAGTTATAATGTTTCTAATAACTTATTAAAGTTATTATTGATAAGTCAAACTAGATGCATATGTACTTTCAAACTAGATGTTTTGAACATTATCATATAGTCTGTAAGGAATTATATTGACATCATTTAATAACAAAAAATTAATAGTTTGGATCCTTATAATAGTTTGTTTAAAAATCACTAACTCAAATGAGAAAGAATATGCAAATATATAAATATATAAGGGTACTTTTGGCACAGGTCCTTATTAAGCTTCAAAATTCACGAAAAGTCCTTCACTAAATTTCATTGTAAATTAGGTCCCTGTTTTTTATTCACGATTATTGTAGAGCATATCATGCAACTTTTCATAAAAGTTGCTGACATTTCCGCAACCTTTCTATACACTGTGAACATAGTGTATGAAAGCTGCTGAAATATCAGCACTTATTTATAAAAGTTCCTGACATTTCAGCAACATTTATGTACACTGTAAACACAGTTTATGTAAGTTACTGAAATATCAGCACTTATTTATGAAAGTTGCTGACATTTCAGCAATAATTTTTCTTTGTTTGTAGAAAATAGGGACCCGGATTTACAATGAAACTTTGAAAGGGAAAGTTGTTGAAATATCAGCACTTATTTATAAAAGTTTCTGACATTTCAGCAATAATTTTTCTTGGTTTCCAGAAAACAGGGACCCGCTTTACAATATGAAAGTATGATAGGGATGCCTCCCTAATTTCCACAATATATAATACATGGACGCACGTATATATATCCATGTATGAAGATATTTAACTAACAACCTGAAGATTGTTATGAGCTCATGTTGGGAACAACGAACTTTTGCTGAGTCATGTACGTTGTCACTTTCTTGAAAGCGTTTCGGCGTTCTGTTCAAAGGTGCAAAGTAGTTCTAAAAAACAAATGTCGCCGCCTCTAGGATAAAATAGCCTCTCGAATCTGAAAAAATATCAACCTGTTTACACTGACAAAGTCAATTTTGATTTGCACTCTATTTAGTTCTGTTAAAGGAAGAAGAAAAAGAAAAATGTCCGTTATTCTTACCATTTCTCTTCTATCTATCTATCTATCATTTAAATAGGCAGAATGTAAATTGTATTAATGGATTTAAATTTTTTCTCATTTAAAACAATATTGAAATGCCATTAGCTTTTGTAACGGCTCAATAATAATATCACACAAATATGTTACCATTGTGCAAGTGTAATGACTCAATTATAATAATGATTCATAAACATATTGCCACTATAAACTTGCAAGGCTCAGTTATAATAATGATTTATAAATATATTACCATTATAAACTTGCAAGGGATTAATTATAATGAGCGTTACAGCACGCGCTTCACGCGTGATGAAGACACCTTAATTGTTTTTTTTATAAATTGTATTTGTTTAATACATTCAAAAGAAACTGATTTCCACATTAACCATATTTTTGTGTTAAATCACAGATAGTTAATTTGAATTTTTATTTCTAAGATGTAATTCTATTTTTTTTTAATTTTTCATTTATATTATTAATAATATAAAAAATGAATTTGTAAAATAATTTATTTGTTAGATCACATTTTTAAGTAATATTAAGACTTGGTAAATATTTATAGAGAAAATTGTGAATTTGTAAAGGAAGCTTAATTGTCAGATCCTATTTTTAAGTGATGTTAAATCTTAATAATAATATATGTAGAGACATATTTTTGGCATTTCATGCCGACACCAAAAGAGTGTGACGACAAATATATTACAACTATCAATAAAGAAATATACATATAAGGGTATTTTTAAAAATTCATGGTCGGACCAAAAAATTGTATTTTACGCGTGAATTATTTTTCTATAAAGCGAATACATTTAACATATTCAAAACGTTTATTTGTTGTTAGTTTGAATTTTGTTCTTTTGATTCTATTTTAGTTGCAACAACTACGTTAGTGGTAGTTTGAATTTTTGTATATATTGATTTGTAAAAGAAGTTAATTTGTTAGATTTTATTTTAAGTGATATTAAGGTTTGGTAATATTTGTAAAGAGAAGTTTTGAATTTGTAAAGAAAATTTATTTGTTGCATATTATATTTAAGCAACACTAAGATTTAGTAATATTTATGGAGGTTTATTTAATTAGATCATATATTTAAAGGATATTAAGATTTGGTAATATTTATAGAGGGGAATTTTGAATTTATAAAAGAAGTTGGATTCGATTTTTAAATGATATTAAGATGAGCATTTTTGTAGTTTACGCTGATACCAAAACAATGCGACATAAAAGATATTATAACTATCATTAAGATGTGTTGAATTATCTAAAAGAATCTTTTATTATCTAGATATGCGTTGTTGACCTATTCTCATTTTAGTAAATACGCAAACCTAGAAATATATTTATTGAAATATTCAAGTTTTAACTTAGTTTGAATTGTTCCAGTCCAACATAGAAATAAAATGTTAGAAATAACATAAATTAATTTTTTTAGGAACTTGTAAAGGGAATGATATAGATAACACTTGAATTACATATATGAGTGAAGGGTATTTTGGGAAGTTTACAGTCGGACCAAAAGATTGCGCTTCCAAGTCAACTAATAAAGATGATGGTTCATAAATAAATTACCGTTAACATGTTTTTTATTTAATTTTTTTAATAAATTCACTTCATAAACAAAAAACATTTCCAATGGCTCATCTTATATATGAGGCATAGATATCATTCGATGGTTTAAAATTAAATCAACATAAACGATGAATGACTTGAAATCATGTATGTATTCAAATGATCTACATAGTAAGTAAATTCCTCCAATTGGTTAGATCAATGAATGAGAACAATCTCTAAAATTAAATAATATTACTTGAAGGCATCTTATCAATTGATAAAAGAATTATCATCATATATGTAACATGTATGATGTATTTGCTAGTAGAAATATCATAATGGATCAAAAAGAGAGCCCAAACACGATAATTATTCAATGTGACAATGTTCATCAACAGTAAGGGGGAGGATAAAAGGGATAAAGGGGATGATAATTACTTGAATGCATCTTATATATATAATTGATTGTCAAAATTAAATATTTGTTAACATATATAATGTTGCAAAGTGTTGAGTAGTTTGAATAAATTACCAATAATATCCCTCTAATATAGATTTAAATCCTTGAAGGATCAAAAAGGCATAGACCACATTTGAAGTGTGGTAGACAAGTTAGTTCGAAATATTTTTGTAAAGATGCCAAATAAAAGATGTGAGTTTAAAAAAATAGTGAATGATGCTCTGGGAGAGTCACATGATGTCAAATTTCCTTAAAAATGGTTTAAGTACCTAATACAGGATAAATATTGAGACCACAATAAATCATATCAAGAACTGACAAAAAATAATCATTGATGATAAACTTGTAAATAATAAAGCACTTATCTTTATAAATAGATTAAAGATCTTGAATTAGGGGAAAACATGATTGGTCATCATGAAATCTTCCCTAAATGAGTAATGTGGACCTGTAGTCCGAAATTTATAATTATATATATATATATATATATATATATATAAAGTGGAAAAGGCACAATGAAATTATTGAAGCATATATAGTGTCACAATATGTTAAATGCCCATGGCATGATAATTTTAGAAATAATTGAATTGTTTGAAGTACTGGAAGTGTCTGAAACGCGTAAAATACCCTGAAGGTAAAAATATTGGTTAATTATACTAAATGATGAAAGTATTTAGTTCCTAAAAAATATAAATAACTTTTCAAGTTATAACGAATGCAAAGAACAATGAGCGGAGATTACAACATTCTTTTAAGTATTGTTGTAATGAAAATATTGATATAATTCATGATGAATAGATTACTTCCTGCTTTTAAGTATTGTTGTAATGAAACATTTAATATTCATCAAAGATTAGTTGCAATATGCAAAACTAATTTGAAGCACAAAAATGAAAGCACATGAAGTTTTTTTTATAAAAGTAGCATACAAAATGCGTAAAATACAAATCATATTTGAAAGAAACAATTTTGGAAAATTCAATTATATCGAAGGAAACTATTTATAAATGATGAACTTTAAAGATGGGAAAGTAGAATTATTGTCTTTGGATTTTAATTTTCTTAATGCTTGTCTAAGCTATGTTACAAAAGTATTTGTAACTGATTTAAATTACAATGACATATATTTAAGCTTAAAGGGAAAAATATAAAATTAAGGGGGCATACATAAGTATATCATAATGTACCATTTTTTCTTCACTAATATTTTTTCCATTGGGTTTTTTAGTAAGGTTTAATTGAGGCATTACATTGATCTAGAAGTATTAAACTCCCTTTGATGCAATAAACTATTAAAATATGTCATGCTATATTGTACTCTTTTCCATCACTAATATTTTTCTCACAAAATTTTTATTAGTAAGGTTTTAATGAGGCATTATCTTGACCAAGAAGTATCAAACTTTGTTTGATGAAAAGAGATATTAAAACATGTCGTTGTACTCTTTTTTCTTAAATAAAATTTTTCCCACTGTGTTTTTCTTAGTAAGGTTTTAATGAGGCATTGTTTTGATCTAGAAGTATCGTATCCTTTGAAGGAATATAATTTTTAATACGGTATCTATGATTTTACAAGTTGCTCCCTTTTCGTCGTTCAAGGCTTTCCCCATTGGGTTTTCCTAAAGGAGGTTTTTAATAAGGCAATAGACAATATCTATATCGACTGAATAGATATAAGAAAGTAAGATAATAATGAGAGGGAGCAATCATCATATATGTTTCAAAGGGATAACTTTAAGTTACCAGAGCACTCAAGATTTTAAAGATGAATATTTAGGGGGGAGTGTTATAATATATATGTAAATTATAAGAGTGAATATGATAAAAATGTGATACAATGTTTTTTATGTTTTTGTTTAGTCCCACATCGTGAGATAAGTTTAATCACAAGCTCCAAAGTTTATATATAAAGAAGCCTACATAATGGAAATGAATATAACAATCTCTAAGTAATAAAGTCTCTCCTTTCTCTTTCTCTAATGGCTTCTCATCTTTATATACTTTAGGATTGTTTAATTATGAAACACTAGATATGAATAGGTGATCCACATTGATCTGATTGAGAAGAAATCAGAGGAAGTTAAATAAATTAGTGGAAGATACCTGAACCCATAGTTGCTGATTTAAAGGGAAGAAGAATTGGTTTGATCTTCTTATCTTTCAATCAGCAACTACGGATTTAGGTACGACTTCCGCTGATTTATTTAACTTCCTTTGATTTCTTTTCAATGAAATCAACATGGGTCCTCTATTCCGATCTAGGGTTTCATGATTAAATAATCATAAAGTATGTTGGAATCCTAACAAGTTGTATCAGAGCCACCCATCAACGATTTCACTGGGAAATTTTTTAGGCATTTTTTATGAGTAAGTTTTGAATTGACCTTTTTTTAGAATTCCTATAATTTTTTACTCAAGTTTTAGATCTACTTGATCTGTATATCAAGGATTTTATACCGATAATTTTGGATTTGATTTAGTATTTTTTAGTATTATAAATTGAAAGGCTGATTTATTAAACTGTTTTGGTGTAGAAAGATAGATCTAAATGATTTGATCTAGAGATCATGTAGATAATGTTCAAAACATCTAGTTTGAAAGTACATATGCATCTAGTTTGACTTATCTATAATAACTTTAATAAGTTATTAGAATTTATAACTTCTAGTTACTTTTGACTTATAAAGAATAAAGATCTTCAAGATCTAAGTTTTACGTCGGAACTTCATAGTTTAATATTAAAGTCAAACTCTTCTAAGTAAAGGTTACCAAGCTTCTATTTTAACATTAAAATTTGCTATATTTCATATAACTTCTTATTTATTTTTGTCTACTATGAATCTATGCGGATATATAATATAATTGAGACTTTTCACATATTTTTATTCGGATGTGCTAAAGAGCAACGTCCTTCGAATTAATAATTCAAATATAACTCAATGGTTTTCAATCCAAACCATGTTGAACTTCTGGTTCAAATAAATTATGTATACAACTTCGAGTTGTTAATGTTTATTCTTTAATTATATTTCAAGTATCTCTTTTGAATATCATTTATAATTATTCATCAAAGAGTAATGCATGTTTCAAATTTTATATTGAAATCTCTTCAAGAGAGTTCAATAAATTTTTTATCTAAACTTATATAAGAGTATATTCTAGGTAGTTGAAATGTTATAGAAGTATGCAATTATATTTGTTACAGATAAAGATCTCTGGAAGACTATATTTTAATTTTCGTAAAAATTATGATATGTCATATAGATTATCTCTTCAGAAGGACATCTAAAGATATTTCTTCAAGAATAGTTATGCATATGATATTCAATTCATGATATATTTAAAAGAAATAGATCACTATTTACTCTTAAATTTGTCTAATAGAGCTATAGGTCCATAACAATGGTAGATGGAATTTTGTAAATATATTTTGCACCCACTTCTTCTAGTTCTATTTTAATTTACAAATTCTTCTGGTTATTTATTTCCACGTCACTTCTTAAAGTACTATATCATGTTTGAAATGTTTCATGGGCAATGCTTTTGTAGTGCTATACAAGAGTGTTATATAACTTCTGGGTATATTATACAAACACCGCTTCTAGAGTGTTACATATCTCTTTTAAAGGTAATTTATATGCATTATTTTTGGAATGCCATCAATATTCAATCTATTTTCTTACATAAATGACATTTATAATATATGTAAATTATAAGGACGAATATGATAAATATTACATGAGCATTATTGTAAGTTTCATTTACTGTAATTTGCCAATAAATATAGCTCCAATGTATTGTATGTTTACATCTTGCAGTTAATAAAATATTCGATTTCCCTTTCTTTAATAGCTTCTTATCTTATTATAGTTTACAACACATTATCAACACGGTCTATAAATAAAAATTATAGATATAGAGTTATGATAATATAGAAGATCAGATCCCTTTTTTATGTAGATACATCCTTTCCCTTAATCAATAACTAAAATCAGATCCATCTCTTCCTCTTATGAAATTAATGAAATGAGGTTTGAAATTTAATATATTTGTCTTTTTAGATTTGTTTTGCAATAACTTCAAATCTAGATTTGAGTATTCCTAATTCACAATTCTAGATCTATTTCCTAAGTATCCAGATTTGGATTTGAGTTTTAGTAGACCTACTTCTCAGATCACATTCTATCATAGATTTAATTTTCCAGATTACATTCCGTTGTACATCTTATTTTTTTTAATTCTTATTATATATCTTATTTCTATTAATACTTATGTTACAAACCCTATTATATTGTAGATCTTAATATCAAGCTCAAATGATTATATGTGGTTCCATCTTTGATTTCATGTGGAATTTTCAATTTTTATAAGTAAGATTTGAACGGGCTTTATTTATTAGTCATTGAATTCATGTATTATCTTACTCAAATTATGAATGAAAGATTTTTTTTATGTGATAATTTTGGATTTGATCTAGTACTAAAATTGTTTTTCCTAGACTAAAAGATAATTTGATGTAGAAAGAAAGATCTAAATGATCTGTATATTGTTTGTGTAATGAAATAAAATTCTGAAATGTTTATACTTTTGAAAAATAATCTTAATTCCCTAAAGTTCTTTAGTAACTTATGTTGATTTGAAGATCTACATGTTTGTTTTGAAATATTTGATAAAGAATTATGGAGTTAATTTTATTATGATGGAAATAATTTGGATCTAAGATATATAATTATTATTTTTGTATATGTTTATGAATGATATGAATAGATCTGCATAACTTAGAACCATTTCTATAAGAGAATATATATCCCTGGTTCTATGATTACATTATTTTACTTAATTTTTGATTGAGCTTTATACATAAGAATTGGTTGTGTTACAAATTCTGATTATTTAGAAATAAAATATCTTATATAGTATTCATTTTGATTTTATTATTGAGTAATATTGTAGCTAGATCCGAATGAAGTCATTTTGTTACATAAGAATTGGTTGTGTTACATAAGAATTGATTCATCTATTTGTTAAGAAATCATTTTGTTAGGACAATAGTTTATAGTTTAGACCACAAAATGGTTAATTTCATTCATTTTTATAAATGCACTAAATGCGGTCATCACAACAATAAATTAAATTATCTTATTAACATAAATGCATTAAATGCACTGGTTATTGAAATTAAATGATGTCGTATGTGTTTGGAATAAGAAAAAACATTTGATTTACTATTTGATGTATTTATTTTGACAAGTAATGTCTAATGTAATGTAAGAAATAAGTTTGTACAACTTGAAGTTGTGTGGACAAATTTCTTTTAATGTAATGTAAGAAATAAGTTTGAACAACTTGAAGTTGTGTGGACAAATTTCTTTTAATCAGATTTGTACAACTCAAAGTCCAAGACCAAAAGTCTTGAATTATGAAAAGACCTTTTGATAAGTCTACAAGCTCAAATTTTTATCAGTATTTTTTTATCAGCTAAAATGTATAAGCCTCTAAACTAGAAGTTTGCAAAAGCTTAAGAAGAAGACGTTCATCATAAATTAGTGAACTTGAAGTCTTTTATCAAATAGAAACTTAAAGCTTTTTTAAAACTGTGTGAAATGATAAGATTACACTTCTTGAAGAAGTTAAAGCAGATAAATACATTTTTATATAAGATTATGATAGTGCATTCAGTAGATTTCAAAAACCTCCAAATGAGTTACATCTTACCTTGCATCTTTACATTTACACATTATATTGACCAAATATCCAGTAGATACCGTGTCATATGACATTTCGAAAATTCCCCAGATTGAAAGTTAATTATTAATATTTCCTTACGCTCATTATTTTGTAAAATATGAATTCAAATAATGTTTCAGTTCATATTTGTAACATCCCGCCTTTTTGTACGTTTTAAATCGACGATAAACCACACACGTTAGACTCAAACCATAAAAAAAAAGCGGGTTGTTATGGGGTAAATAAGAAAAGCAGAGAAAGAAATAAAATAAAATAAAATCTCACAGCGGAACGATAAAATATAATAATCAAATAAATAGTTCATGAAGTTGTTTACAAAATATTCCATTATATTTATACAATACATATCAGAGTTACACATACCAGAGAATAATAAATAATGCAACGGAAAAGTGTGATGTAGTGGAACAATATAGTATATAATAATAATACAATCTTCATCTTCGTCCTCCAGAAATAAGATCTTCAAACCTTTAAATGCTCAGATTGACCCGAGTGAATTGAAAAGACAAAACACTCAAGTCAAAACTAAAAGATCTTATGTAAGTTAAATCAACGGTAAAATATGAGTGGAACGGCGCAGAGATGTTTACTGGATTTGACATCCCCTATATAGTGTCCAACGTTAGTGCAGTAACTTAAGAGATGTTCGGGATTCACATCTCCTAAGGATCCGTTAAACTATTTACTATGTAGTAATATACACTATTATAATAATGTCTACAGTAAAGTATAATATATATTAAAAATAGCGTTAAGGCTTTACATTTTCCACCTTAACACACTTTTATATTCCCATAGTCTATACAGTACCGTAATCTTCCCCGTACTGGGTGTCGTCAGAGGGCACTCCATAGGTATGGTATAAAACAAAATCGTATAAGGTGCGATAGGGTGGGTGACACGGCACAACTAGGCATTGCCAGGGTAGATATACCAATTACACTTCCGGACCGGTGGTAACGCATATCCCGCAGCTACCGTCCACCTTGAGCCATACCACCAAATCAAAATCAAAGTGGCCACCGAATCAATCCAAAAGTCAGATTATAATATTGAAGGGATGTGTCAGATAAAAGGTTCTACCTTCTTAGCCCGTCAATTGCTCCTGTTTTAGCCACCTTATGCCAACTCACGGGAGTCGGGTCCACGTGTATATCTCAAAGGAACGCAGCCACCATCCTACTTTATTCTGAAATATCCACCGCGTACACGGTTGTCAAAGTGGTTTTCAGAGTTGGTAGAGAGTATGATAACTTCCAATCCCAGTCTCTTCAACAATCAAACATTATTATAACACCGTCGTCATTTCAAAATAATTATACATCAAAACCATAATATAATATCCATTTCAAAATCATATAAATACGATATCATTTTCATTTCAAAACCCAAAGCAATATGCTATCATTGTTATAAAACCCAAATCAATATAATATCCTTTTTTATTTCATATATACCTCTTTTCCGAAATCATAGCACTTTCAAATTTATAATATTTCTAAACTAAACGCTTGAAATATAACCTTTCAAAACATAATACTTCAGATTTCATAGCTTCTAAACCATAACTTCCAAAACTTAAATGGTTTGGATATTCCAACAGCATATAAAATAAAATAGTTTGAATTTAAAATTACTTTATAAAGTAAAATAATTTCCTCGACTTCACAACTTTATTCACTTTAAACTAAATCTCAATTCATAACTTTCAACTCACTTTGAGTTCTCAATAAAACATCTCAATTTCAATATATATCAAACTTTACGTATTAAATGATTTCAAAACTAAGGTTGGTGATTACGATTCAACAGTTAAATTTTCTATTATTTAGTTTTGAAATATTTGCATAATAAATCCATTATCCTTTAAATAGAACTCAAATTACAAATAACAAAATATTACCTTCAATTTATTTATACTCGAAATATTCATTTAATTCACCATAAACCGAAATCAAGTTATAAAACTCGTATCTTCTAAAATCTCAAATTTAATACATTTCATATCAACTTATTTGAGTTTAATTCTTAACTATATTCAATTTCAAATAAATTTCAGATTTATCTGCCAACCTTAATTTATTTCAATCATTATACCTTCTATATTAAAATATAATTTATATACTTACCCATATCATATTTAAAGAAAAAATCAAACTCTCTTATTTTTATCAAACAAATTTGTACATGGCTTAATTTCAAGTATTTAACTATATATAAAATAATATTTATATATTATCAAAATCAATATATATTAAACTGTATATTTCTTCCCAAAACCATAGAAATCATTTTCAAAATATTTATATATAAACCGATGGTGTCTGTATATAGTTTTCTATCCTATGGTCAAGTGATATATATATTTATCATTTCAATCCGTAATTTAAAATAAAATTTGCGGTTATATATTATTTCAAACCGCAATCCCGAATGAAATAAAATGCATAACAACCTGTAGTTTATAACAATATAAATTACAACATCCATTCATCCAATATCAATCATCAACCATTTATCACAATCATCATCCAATTCAAACAATATCATCAATATAGAACAGATAATAAATAACAGGTATTTACTGGCAGTTTATATTCAATGATAAATTAAATAACAATTTAACCGACAGTTTATATGCAATAATAATTAAATAACAATTTAATTCGATAAATTTCAATTTAACTGGAATGATGATAAAAATGTATCAAACAACCATAAATAAAATTCTAATCACATCACAAATTAATTTAACACACATAAGAAATTTTAGAAGTTGTAGTGGGTTAAAACACTCACCTTTTGAACTTAAATTGAATTTAAATCGAATTTAAATCCAATTTAAACCCAAAATTTCAATAGTCTTAGAATGCTTCCATACTAGTGCCAAAATGTCTGTAATTCCAATACGAAACTAACGGATAAAACCGCGCGTGAATCTGAGTCCGTATGCAAAAGTTATGGAATTTAGAATATTTGACATCAAAAATTAAATTAAATAAAACAAAAAATACTCAACTTCTCAGCCACCGTACACGTCACCATCCTTTTCTTGCAGTACACAAACTCATGCGATCAACAAAACCTAGCCGCCAGCATAACGCGCTCGAACACGCACATCACAGCCGCAACCAGCCGCCGCCGCTACAACCACGACCCTCAGTCAGCAAGCGCTGCTCCCCCATGGCCTCGCGACTCGCGACAACACTCATCGTCGCCCAATTTTTCACCGCCGCATGGAAAAATCGAACCCTAGCGAATTATTTCCATCGATCCGACCATCAAAACGATTAACAACCTACGCCGATGAACTCCCCACCGTCCACTCTTCAAAACCCATAAATCAATTTGACGATCCGACAATGTTCCGACAACGTCATCGAAGCACGATGAACGGCCGAGAATTCTCCGATGATTATTGATCAATCGATGAATCAAAGCAAAAAACGAAATGCAGTTCTGAAATGCGCTCGTCGAGGGCTATCCGACGGTATAAAATATGGTATAAATTAAAGAGTTTGAATTTTTGGCTTTGAATTTTATTTGAAATTGCAATTGGAATTTGGTTTGGGAATTTTTCTGCCATTGAGGAAGAGGATGAACAGAATGAATTGTATGTACAGATAAATGACAATGAGGAACAATTAGGGTTTATAATGAGGTATATATAGACAAGCTGAAATTAGAATGGATCGGATCGATTGGATTGAAAGCTGAACGCCTAATGGACCGAAAAGCCCGTTCTGACTCCGGAACGAAAATAAGTCAACCCATATGTCAAAATAGATATTTTTTAATAACTTAAATTCGGTGGAACATGTTTCAAGTCCAAATTCCATCGTATGAAGAAGTTATGCTAAAATCAAGTTATTTCAAATTGATTTTAAGACGTTTCAAGCCCGTACGATCAAACGACAAATCCAATCGGCACGAAACTTGAAATCCTACAATAATTCACCGTTACGGATCCGATGAAACTTTCATCGAAATCCGAGTCAGTGGCCAAAATGACTATTTTCCTATTAATTAAATAAATTAATATTAAATTAAATTAAATCACTTTTCACTTCAATTATTATTTCAATTTCTACCAATTTGCATTGCTAAAAAAAATCACAATCCTTCATAACAAATTTTCATATGGATTAAATGTTGCATATTCCACACTTTCAAAGCTTTAAATTTCTATTTCAATTGTCTATAGATTATAAATTAATTTCCAATAATTCAATGAAATTATCTTTCCATTTATTTTCAGTACATTATTCTTATGGAATAACTATTTTGTTTCATATCTGTTACCTTAATGTTACACAATTTCTTCTTAGTTCTAGTCATCGTAGTATTGAATTTCATTTGCTACAAAAATTCCACTTATTATAAATTAAATTTCAATAAATTGGTTTTTTGCAATTCCTATCTTTTTATTAAGTTCATTACTACTCTGTAATCTGGTTAACCTTTGTTTAACCTTTCATTACTTTACTATACTCTACTTTGACAGCTACTAACATTGTAGTACATTTCCCACTACACTAATATATGCCTATTTACATCTTACATTTGTATTAATGTTACATTAATATATTCAAATTTCTAATTCCTTTGTTATTAACTATTCTATTTCCATTTATTATATCTTTGCCAAGTATACACATAAATTACGATTAAATATTCTCAATAAATTTATTTATTGGTTTCATGCTTTTTATTATATCAATTACTACCTTATAAATAAATTTACGTTTCTATTCAATTTACATTCACCCTTTCCGTTATTATATTTTATCATTAAAGTAACATTTAATTATTTTTATTTTTAAAATTGGTAAATTACTGGTAACGACAACCATTTGTCACCATTATACCCTTTATAATACTTGTATGTTTATTCTTTACAAATAACTACTATCTATTATAATGTTTCACACATTAATTCAATAATTACACTTGTTTTTCTCATATTCCCATTAAAACTAATTCATAACATTTAAATTATTTTATTTTATCGGAATTTCATTCAAATTCATTAATTATTAACTTTAATTAACCCTGTTACGTTTCCTCTTAGTTATTTTCATTATTACATAACAACTTTTATTAATAATTCACTAATCTTTATTTTCTTCAATATTAAATTTCAAAAATCTTATTAAATTACCAATTTTAATTATTGAAAATTTACGGGTCGTTACACTCTCCCCCACTCAAAACTTTTCGTCCCCAAAAAGTAAAAGAAGGGAAAAGAAAGAATTAAATAAACAATACATTTTATTCGAAATATTAACTTTATAAACAATAAATTTACAAAATTAATTAATTTAAATAAAATATACAAATTTATAATCATAAAATCTTTTTATACTCAAATTAACAAAATTTGGAGAACATTTTTCAAAAATTTCTAAATCCAAAATTTACGAAAAATTTCGACAGAGTGTCCTTTGTACGGGGAGGCTCGGAAGAAAATATAATATCAAATATAATAATATATAACATATATTTCAAATAATATATCCCAACAACGAGAAATATATATGTATAACGCTATAAACTGTAATCCGAGAACGTACCTATTAGTCGGGCAATTAACGCTTAATTATGAAACCAAAAAAGTAGTAATTTCTTCCATAACCTGTATTTCACTTATATAATCCAAAAAGAGTTGATAATTATATAAAATGAAATATTTAAAGTTTTTTCAATCACTAACAACAAATTAATATAGCAATGATCATTCGCAACCAACAGCATACAATCAAATACAAATCAACCATCCAAGCAAAACAAACAATTGATTTGTTCGGGTTAAGACACTTTAAATTGCACAGAACGGAAAATAAACTACTGGGCGCACCATTTAGTCCACAGTCTTAGATGAAACCAAATATATTATTCATACATCAAACAATTTTAAAGTATCCTTGCCCAAACAAGCATAAACCAAACAAACAACAATTTCAAACAATAGATCGAGCTCGTTCTTATTAATTTCATTTCATAACATTTGTTGTTTGATTTTCTTTTCATTCATTTAATGATTTATCCTTTTAATTTACAAACTATTATTTCCATTCATCATTCAGTGTTTATTTCATTTTTTTTACTTGCAATTATTCAATTTCATTTATTTATAGTATTAATGTTTAATTCAATTTCTTTGCATATTAATTTATTTACTTAAGTTTAAAATCTTATACTTATAATACTTTTTCCTATTACCTTTATTACAGTAACATTTCAATTACAACAATTACAACATCAAAGCCTTATTTATAAAAGAATTTCATTAAATACTTTCATTACCTCAAGTTGATTATTTATATAATATCCATTACATTTTCTTATTAACGTTTCAACTTTTTACATATATTTTGGTAAGTTATATATATGTTAAAGAATGCAAATGAAACTTATATAAGTTTTACCTCATTTCTTTTAGTTTAATTTAATATTCTAATGACATCTTTTGTTTTGTAAGTTACAAATTTCAACCTAATTTCTTTTAATTTAATTTAATATTCAATAATTACATCTTTTGTTTTATAAACTACAAATTTCAACTTCTGGAAATTTCATTTATAACCTAGCATTTAATCTCTTATTTAAATTAGAGGTTCCAATTATTAATTAGTTATATTCTATTTCCCTACAATAATTGAAACCATTGATTAACGAAAAATTAAGAATTAAATACCAGGTTTAATTACAAATCATTTTAAAATAATAGATAAATGTATATACTAACAGTTTATATATCCAATTATATTTAAAACAATTTAAAATTTATATTTGTTTATCAAAATAAATCTGCAGTAAAACTACTACAGTGGCCTTCCCACTTAGAAACTCGAAAATAAATGTCAATGATGCATGCACTCATCACCGAAATTATTTTCCACCGACAGAGAGGGGAGTACATAACTTATTTCTTTCCAAATTTTCTTTTAAAATAATTTTTTTTCAGATCGTATTGAAATATTTATATCAGGAAATACTTCTAAATAATATTGTTATTATATTCCAAAATCAATTGAAAGAAGTTTTCAAAAATCCCGGAACTTAAATCCTAAATTTCCAATTTTCATTTATTTTTATTTTCAAATCTTATTTTCAACTAATATTCAAAATTTCAATACCTAACAAACAAATATATTACAACCAAATATATATCTTTTATAAAATATATTATCTTATATATAAAATATACAATAGAAAAAATTATTTCATTGACCTATATTTTTTTACCATTGTGTCGGTCTGTCCTATTAAGTGTTTAGAAATCCCTATTGATGTCATAGCGTCCTATGCACCAACCAGGATTTATAAATACAAAATGGAACAAATTAGCACAATATTAAGCCTTTTTATAGCACTAACAAGTAGGCTCTCTAATATATATATATATACTCTCAGTGACTCATCATAGGGTATTACTACCCTATTAATAAAGAGCCAGGCCCCATAAAACTAAGGTTTATCGCTAAACCAAAGCTCTGATACCAGATGTAACATCCCGCCTTTTTGTACATTTTAAATCGATGATAAACCACACACGTCAGACTCAAACCATTAAAAAAAGCGGATTGTTATGGGGTAAATAAGAAAAGCAGAGGAAGAAATAAAATAAAACAGAATCTCACAGCGGAACGATAAAATATAATAATCAAATAAACAGTTCATGAAGCTATTTACAAAATATTTGATTATATTTATACAATGCATATCAGAGATACACATACCAGAGAATAATAAATAATGCAGCGGAAAAGTGTGATGCAGTGGAACAATATAGTATATAATAATAATACAATGTTCGTCTTCGCCCTCCAGAAATAAGATCTTTAAATCCTGAAATGCTCAGACTAACCCAAGCGAATTGAAAAGACAAAACACTCGAGTCGGAACTAAAAGATCTTATGTAAGTTAAATCAACGGTAAAATATGAGTGGAACGGCGTCAGAGATGTTTACGGGATTTGACATCTCCTATCCAGTGTCTAACTTGAGTGCAGTAACTTAAGAGATGTTCGGGATTCACATCTCCTAAGGATCCGTTAAACTATTTACTATGTAGTAATATACGCTATTACAATAATGTCTACAACAAAGTATAATATAAATTAAAAATAGCGTTAAGGCTTTACATTTTCCACCTTAACACACTTTTATATTCCATAGTCTATACAATACCGTAATCTCCCCCGTATTAGGCGTCGTCAGAGGGCAATCCATAGGTATGGTACAAAACAAAATCTTATAAGGTGCGCTAGGGTAAGTGACATGGCACAACTAGGAAATGCCAGGGTAGATACACCAATTACGCTTCCGGGCCGGTGGTAATTCATAGCGCGCAGCTACCGCCCACCACGAGCCACACCCCCAATTCAAAATTAAAGTGGCCACCGAATCAATCCAAAAGTCAGGGTATAATATCAAAGGGATGTGTCCGATAAAAGGTGCTACCTTCTTAGCCCATCAATCGCCCCTGTTTTAGCCACCTTATGCCAACTCACGGGAGTCGGGTCCACATATATACCACAAAGGAACGCCGCCGCCATCCTACTTCATTCTAGAATCTCCACCGCGTACATGGTTGTCAAAGTGGTTTTCGAAGTTGGCAGAGAGTATGACAACTTCCGATCCCGGTCTCTTCAACAACCAAACGTTACTATAACACCGCGGTCATTTCAAAATAATTATACTTCAAAACCATAATATAATATCCATTTCAAAACCATATAAATACGATATCATTTCCATTTCAAAAACCCAAAGTAATATGACATCATTGTTATAAAACCCAAATCAATATAATTTCCTTTTTTTCTGAAATCATAGCACCTTCAAATTTATAATATTTCGAAACCAAACGCTTGAAATATAACCTTTCAAAACATAATACTTCGGATTTCATAGCTTCTAAACCATAACTTTCAAAACTTAAATGGTTTGGATATTCCAATAGTATATAAAATAAAATAATTTGAATTTAAAATTACTTTATAAAGTAAAACAATTTCCTCGACTTCACAACTTTATTCACTTTGAATTAAATCTCAATTCATAACTTTCAACTCACTTTCAGTTCTTAATAAACCATCTCAATTTTAATATATATCAAACTTTACGTATTAAAAAATTTCAAAACTAAGGTTGGTAATTACGATTCAACAATTAAATTTTCTATTATTTAGTTTTGAAATATTTGCATAATAAATCCATTATCCTTTAAATAAAACTCAAATTACAAATAACTAAATATTTCCTTTAATTTATTTATACTTGAAATATTCATTTAATTCACCCTAAACCAAAATCAAGTTATAAAAATAATATCTTCTAATATCTCAAATTTAATACATTTCATATCAACTTATTTGAGTTTAATTCTTAACTATATTCAGTTTCAAATAAATTTCAGACTTATCCGTCAACCTTAATTTATTTCAATCATTATACCTTCTATATTAAAATATAATTTAAATACTTACCCATATTATATTTAAAAAAATAAATCAAACTCTCTTATTTTTATTAAACAAATTTATACGTAGCTTAGTTTCAAGAATTTAACTATGTATAAAAATAATATTTATATATTATCAAAATCACTATATATTAAACTGTATATTTCTTCCCAAAACCATAGAAATCATTTTCAAAATATTTATATATAGACCGACGGTGTCTGTATATAATTTTCTATCATATGGTCAAGTGATATGGATATTTATCATTTCAATCCGTAATTTAAAATAAAATTTGCGGTTATATATCATTTCAAACCGCAACCCCGAATGAAATAAAATGCATAACAACATATAGTTTATAACAATATAAATTACAACATCCATTCATCCAATATCAATCATCAACCATTTATCGCAATCATCATCCAATTCAAACAATATCATCAATATAGAACAGATAATAAATAACAGGTATTTACTGACAGTTTATGTTCAATAATAAATTAAATAAAAATTTAACTGATAGTTTGTATGCAATAATAAATTAAACAACAATTTAATTCGATAAATTTCAATTTAACTGGGATGATGATAAAAATGTATCAAACAGCCATAAATAAAATTCTAATCACATCACAAATTAATTTAACACACATAAGAAATTTTAGAAGTTGTGAGTGGGTTAAAACACTCGCCTTTTGAATTTAAATTGAATTTAAATCCAATTTAAACCCAAAATTCCAACAGTCTCAGAATTCATCCAAACTACGCCAAAATGTCTGGAATTCTAATACGAACCTAGCGGAGAAAACCACGCATGATTCTGAATCGGTATGCAAAAGTTATGGAATTAAGAACATTTGACATCAAAAATTAAATTAAATAAAACAGAAAATACCGAACCTCTCAGCTACCATACACGTCACCATCCTTTTCTTGCAGTACACAAACTCATGCGATCAACAAAACCTAGCCAGCACAACGCGCTCGAACACGCACGTTACAGCCGCAACCAGCCACCACTGCACGCCGCTGCTACAGCCGCGACCCCCAGTCAGCAAGCGCTGCTCCCCCATGGCCTCGCGACTCGCGACAACACCCATCGTCTCCCAAATTTGCACTGCCGCACGGAAAAATCAAACCCTAGCGAATTATTGCCATCAATCTGACCATAAAAACAACAAACAACCTACGCCGATGAACTCCCCTCCGTCCACTCTTCAAAACCCATAAATCAATTTGACGATCCGACAACGTTCATCGACGCGCAATGAACGGTCGAGAATTCTTCGAGGATTATTGATCAAACAATGAATCAAAACGAAAAATGAATTGCAGTTCTTAAATGCGCTCGTCGAGAGCTTCTCGACGATATAAAATATGGTAAAATTTGAAGAGTTTGAATTTTTGGCTTCGAATTTTATTTGAAATTGCAATTGGAATTTGGTTTTGAAATTTGTCTGCCATTGAGGAAAAGGATGAACATAATGAATTGTACATGCAGACAAATGACAATGAGGAACAATTATGGTTTATAACGAGGTATATATAGGCAAGCTTAAATTAGAATGGATCGGATCGATTAGATTGAAAGCCGAACGCCTATTGGCCCGAAAAGCCCGTTCTGACTCCGGAATGAAAATAAGTCAACCCATAAATCAAAATAGATATTTTTAAATAATTTAAACTCGATGGAACAGGTTTCAAGTCCAAATTCCATCGTATGAAGAAGTTTTGCTAAAATCAAGTTATTTCGAATTGATTTCAATTGATTTTAATTAAATTTATTTCAAGGCGTTTCAAGCCCATACGATCAAACGACAAGTCCGATCGCCATGAAACTTGAAATCCTACAATAATTCACCATTATAGATCCGATGAAAATGGTTTCGTCGAAATCCGAGTCAGTGGCCAAAATGGCTATTTTCCTATTAATTAAATAAATTAATATTAAATTAAATTAAATCACTTTTCTCTTCAATTATTATTTCAATTTCTATCAATTCGGATTGTTTAAAAAATCACAATCCTTCATAACAAATTTCATATGGATTAAATGTTGCATATTCCACACTTTCAAAGCTTTAAATTTCTATTTCAATTGTTTATAGATTATAAACTAAATTTCCAATAATTCAATGAAATTAGCTTTCCATTTATTTTCAATACTTTCTTCTTGTGGAATAACTATTTTGTTTCATATCTATTACCTTAATGTTACACAATTTCTTCTTAGTTCTAATCATCATAGTATTGAATTTCATTTGCTACAAAAATTCCATTTATTATAAATTAAATTTCAACAAATTGGTTTTTTTCAATTCCTATCTTTTTTATTAAGTTCATTTCTACTCTATAATCTGGTTAACCTTTGTTTAACCTTTCATTACTTTACTATATTCTAATTTGACAACTACTAACATTGTAGTACATTTCCCATTACACTAATATATGCCTATTTACATCTTACATTTGTATTAATGTTACATTAATATATTCAAATTTATAACTCCTTTGTTATTAACTATCATATTTCCATTTATTTTATCTTTGCCAAATATATACATAAATTACGACTAAATATTCTCAATAAATTTATTTACTTGGTTTCATGCTTTTTATTACATCAATTACTGCCTTAAATAAATTCACATTTCTATTCAATTTACATTCACCATTTCCGTTATTATATTAATTATCATTAAAGTATAATTACTTTTATTTTTTAATTGGTAAATTACTAGTAACGACAACCATTTGTCACAATTTACCCTTTATAATACTTGTATGTTTATTCTTCACAAACAACTACTATCTATTATAATACTTCACGTATTAATTCAATAATTACACTTGTTTTTCTCATATTCCCATTATAACTAAGTCATAACGTTTAAATTATTTTATTTAATTTGAATTTCATTCATATTCATTAATTATTGACTTTAATTAACCCTGTTACGTTTTCTCTTAGTTATTTTCATTAATACATCACAACTTTTATTAATAATTCACTAATTTTTATTTTCTTCAATATTAAATTTCAAAAATCTTATTATATTACCAATTTTAATTATTGAAAATTTAAGGGTCGTTATAATATTTCTCCTATTTTATTTCAGTTTATATGTTTTAGTTAGATTAAACTATCTTCCTCTATTATTTACTTCCAATTATGGAAAAGTATGCATGGTCAATTTATAAGTTTTGTGCAATGCTAAGTTTAATTTCATTTTAATATGTGTAGCGCCAAATTCTTAATCTCTTTGTTGCTTTCTTCTTGATACGTATAACAAAAATCTAACTTTGAGTTTGGTGAGTATTATAAAATTATCAGTATATTTGATTTTTACTAATCACACTATCGGGTAAAAACCTGAAGTTTTGATACAGTTTTTTCTATATATGCATAGTTATTTAGTTGAAGAAATAAAATTTAATATTCCCCAGAAGAGATGATTCATACACAATATTATTCATACTTATAGATGTGTGTGTTTACATATTAATCTCTTGAAGAGATGTTTTAGATTTTTATTTAAATTTACATTGTAATATCAACATTCTAGTAGAGATGTTACAGAAATTTTATGTCTGTTAAATTGCAATTCCTTATACTATATCTCCGGAAGGAATGTCATAAAACTTTAGAAGTAGTGGTAATAATTCATCTCCAAAAGAGATATTATATTGCAATATTACACTCCAGAAGTAGTGGTTCTCTCAGATCTAAGTTTTACTTAGCGCATCTACTTTTGTTACTATAAATTTAATATGACATCTCGAAAGTAGTTATAACAAAAACCTCCGGAATTTTTTTTATGATGCTCTAAAAGTAGTAATTATTTCATTTATGTAGAAAAAGATATTGTATATTGATATAACAATTCAATAGTTTGCATATATATCTCTGGAAGAGATATGTTCGCTCCGGATGTGGTGATAATATATTATCTCTAGAAGATATTTGTATATTTGGAAATGATTAAATATCTCTAGAAGAGGTTTACAAAATATTCCCGAAGGAGAAAATATGTGCTATTATAACACTCCATAAGTGGTATTTATAAAATATCTTCAGAAGAGATATTATATCCTCATATAGCACTATAAAAGAATTGCATGTGAAATATTTTCAAATATGAAGTTGTGTGCAATAACTAAACCAAAGAATTTGGGAATCAACATAGGACCTGAAACGACCACCTTTATTGCACTGAAAGATGGGTCATTAATGGTAGAAGAAAAAAAAAGATAAGAAGAAACTACACAATCATAGAATCTCACCACGAATCGGAACATCATATAATAATAACATAGGATATTGCATAGTCATTTCCATAATATTTAATACAACAGAGTCCATTGCATTACAATCTCAAGTGGAAAGTTAAAACTACTTGTCCATCACAAAATACAAAGATCATACATAAACACAGCGTAAATACGATATAATTAGCTACATTGAAGCCACATACTCCAGCTCCTTCAAAATGCTTCCGTAAGAAACCTGAATCACTTGGCTACTCATACGAGTACCCAAGAGTTCTAGGAAAAGAAAATAAAACTCCGGATTAGACATGGGTCTGGTGTGAGTAAACTCAAACAACTTAATTCTTACTTTTATAAAATAATTTGAAAATCAAACGAATCTCATAAGACCACAACGCATATAAACACAGACGGGTTTTCAACTTACGATAACCAAAATAGTTTATATAGAAATCCAATGATACTATAATAATGTCTAGGGTTTTCAAGTAAAATAAAACATGGCTGAAATGCTTGTATCTCACATTTTAACATATTTAGGCACAACTAATTCTATACAACACTTATTGGAGAATGGATTCTATACATGATCGGGTAAGGAACTATCTTTCGAAGATGCACCTCTTGATAAAAATATGCCTGGGTCCGACAAGAACATTTTGTACCCCAGCTACACAGAACCGGCCTACCACTTGACTAGTAGTACCGAATACATCACCACTATGGCTATGATTAGCAACCGTACCGAAGCATACAAAAATGGGTCAAACAACCAATTCTAGATACGGTGATGACATACCCTCATAGCACCTACCCACATAGCCCAACTACATACCATTTTTTGGTCATTTTCGGTTGATAAGGCCTAAGGTTACGTTTACTTTTAATATATCATTGTCACTTAGAATGCTAACATTGCCTTTCAGATGTTGGCATAGTGTCAGCGTTCATCCATACAAGTCGTTTAAGAGATGAGCGAACCGAAAGTACTATTTCCACTACATCTGTTTTCGAATCACCTTTAGGGTTAGTAGCAACTAGCCCTTGCACTTCGAAGTCTTCACCATGGACCTTGCTTTTACTATTTCCAATTCGAACGTTTACATTAGTTCGAGTTGGTTTTCGTATAGTAACTAATATCCGATCTTGGTCTCTCCAAACAAACGTTCGATAATTTTAAAGGGCCAAGTTGTTTATAGTGGACTATCCTACTATCAGGGGTAAAGATTTACGTATGGACATACGTTTCATATGCTTAGATTATCATGACTCGCTTATCAAAATTAACCCCTTTGTATTCATTATGTTCTCGGAGTGCGGTATTTGTGATAAGCACAAGCCGATTTTCATTTAATAAAATGAGTCAATGTTTTATTATAACTACTTTAATTTATTTGCCTACTTGATAGCATGGACAAGAGATCCTTGGTTTCAAAGCAATTCACTTAAATAAAGAAAATGTGTTAAAAATAAATAACTAATGGAAACCTTAAAATAAATAAACTTTAATTAAATCATAAGTTTAAAACTCAATTAAACCTTAATAAATCTTTAATTTGATCAAAATTAAATCATTAATAATCCAAATTTTATTTATAATTAAACCTTACTTATACTGTAAATAAATAACCATTTATTTAAGAAATTAAACCATAGCTAAATGGGCAATTTACCTTTTGTTAAATAATGATTAGTTAAATAATTAACTCTAATTAAATAATTAATTAAAGGAAACAAACTTGATTAAGTAAAAATTAATTTTCTTTTATCTTAATTAATCATTACTTAAAACTTACTTGATTAAAAATAATTTACTTGGTTAATAATTTCTTGAACTCTAATTACTTAACCTTATTACTTAATTAATTAATTAAATAATAATTACCCTAGTTGATAAATTAATTAAATTAAATAAATAATTCATTAAATAATTAAAATCTAGAATTTTGACATATTTAATTGATTTGAAATGAATTTTCAAAAATAATCCAAAAGAAATCATCTTAAAACCTGAAATCGCGAAAATTTCCGAACTGCATCCATACCGACTATCGCTATAACCACATTTTGCTAGAATTGATTTCTAGGTGAAAACTTCACTTTACTCTAGCTATAACATACTTAGGAACACAATTGTATTTGAAAACTTAAACAAAAGTTAGAAACTTGGAAAACATTTTAAAAAAATCCAAAGCTAGAAAAAGAGCTTCCATTTTTAAATCGGATCTCAAGTCCTTTGCTACTTTTTAAGGCACTAGTTTCCACAACCATTTCACAACATACTTGGTTTTGTTTCAAAAACAATACCACCATCATATCATAAACCAATCTCACATATCTATAGCCATATATATATATATATATATATATATATATATATATATATATAAACATATCAATATATTGTCCAAATCACAAATCTATACCAATAACCAACTTGCAATCATATATCATCCAAACAACATGATATTCCAACACAATAAAGATTATAATTTCACAACATATAGATCATTAAAAGAATTTGTTTTCTTATCCAAAAAATATTAGTTTTACTCACCGAAATTTTCTAAATTAAAGCGAACTTTTTGCTGGAACTTGAAAACACTTTAGAAACTT
The DNA here is from genome assembly GCA_030765085.1 of Allium cepa. NCBI lineage: Eukaryota > Viridiplantae > Streptophyta > Magnoliopsida > Asparagales > Amaryllidaceae > Allium > Allium cepa. The sequence goes on from CM060928.1 coordinate 965,402,251, forward strand.
TGAAAATATCAAACTTTGGATGTTTGGACACTCAAATTGGACTCGGCTAAGTGGGACTGGACTCAGCCTACGACTTATTGGGCACAACCATATGGAGATTTGGCTCAGTCGTGGTGTGTTTTGGCAGATGGAGTGTTGTATTTTGAAAGAAGAGGTGTTGTAGGAGATGTAGAAATGATTTTGTGAATAAAAGAGGAGACCGTAGCCAAAAGAAGATTTTTCTTATTTTAGAATTTATGAAGATGAGGCCATGACTATTTTCTTAAGCTCTTAGGATTTTGAAATGAAGAAGGAGGTTTGTAAAATTAAATACATGAAGTTAAAGGGGTATATATAGACTTAGATTTGATTAAAGTAATAATAAGTAATTTATATTTCAAAATAAGTATGCATGCATAACCATACCTCCTCCTTCCCTTAAAAACTGTTCATACGACCCCCTTTATTGTCAACTATTCATGTCATGTCTCCAGTGTACTTGTGTTCAAAAAGAGTGTGTGTTTGTGCACTTACTTTTATTAAATAAGATCTCATATGTTAATATGTTTAAATGTGCAAATGTGTACATGCATATGTACACGTATACAACATGTTAAAGTAGTTTGTAATGTGTGCATGTGTGTTTAACATAGTTTTATAACCTTTTGAATAACTTTTAACCGATGAAAAATCGATATTTCAGAAAATTATCTCCAATCACATTTTCTATTTCTCTACAAACCATATATTTTGGTAAACAATTTTTGAAAATGATTTTATTATCATTAATTTCTACTTAAAATAGTTGTATTTGTTAATAAAAATCCATTTATTAATTATTTAAAACATTATTAAATATTCTTATGAATAACGATTAAATTTTGGATAGTTACACTATCCACCCTTAAAAGAAAAGAATTTTGTACCAAAACTATATTCATATCATGAACACATACAAAGACATGTACTATGCATCCATAGCAAACAAACGTACATTATATATACAACATATAATCAACTAACTATCCTAAAATCAACTCGAAATAGGCTTCTCTTATACGACCCACTGTCTTCCAAGTGCAGTCCTTAGGATACTCACTCCACTGAATCTTAGCTAGTCGCACCACCTTGTTATGCATTCCTTTTCATCCTAATCCACAACATACATTGGATATGCTAACCACTGTCAAGTTCGGTTATATTTCTAGTTCCACTTAAATTGAGGGCTCCACAATCAAAGATGGGCCATAAATATATTTTCCTAAAAGAGACACGTGGAACACATTATGAATTGCCGCCAATCTCTCTAGCAAATCAACCCTATAAGCAAGCGATCCGATCCTTTCAAGAATACGGAAGGGTCCAACATAACTTGGAACTAATTTCCCAGCCTTCCAAATCCAATATCCCCTCTTATTGGTGAAATCTTTATGAACACCAAGTCTCCAACCATAAATTTCAAATCTCTTCGCCTCCTGTCACTACACCAGAAAAGGCATTTCGTAGCATTGAAAAAAGGCTACCAAAGTTTGTAGTAGTGTTTCAGTAAACACTCCGAGATGACATGCAACTAAGAGTCTGAAACATTTGTAGCGTTGTAGTAAACGCTGCCAAAACTTGACATATTGTAAGACTTAAAAGTGCAACTAAAAGTTTCATACTTTCAGTAGCATGTTGTATCACTGCGTTTATTGAGACGCCATTAAAAGTTCTGACAGCGTTTTTTCAACGCTACAAAATTCATATCACAACCGTTTACATTTATTTTTGTAGCGTTTTTAAAACGCTCTAAAATTTACTAACTGTTTTACAACGTACTACAACGTACTATCCATGCAACCATTTCATGTTCCTGGCTTGTATCATTTCCAACCATCGCTCGCATTATAGTCTTATTAAAATTAGTAGTCAATCACATAATCTTCGTATTCAAATCAACAATTAATAAATCAATCACATAGTATCATATTTAAATAATTGAAACAACACGTTAATCACTTAATCAAATATGGTTTCCATAACCATTTCGTTAATTTTTTTCCGACAAAATGAGAAAATTCGCATAAACTCTATAACTGATCATAAATAAGTTTACACAAGTACTAACGAAATATTATAATACATATATATAACAATTAAAGCCATATTCGTTACTTAATTACCAACAATTCTTTGCTGCAGCTGGTTTTTGCTCCTAAAAAGCCAAGCTAACTACATCTAGACAGTTTAATAATCAACAAATGATTATGAAGCTGTTACATATATTTAAAATATATCAAATATCCTTAATTAAAATTTCATTAAATTTAAATAGTTTTTATAAAACTAGGTTAATTTAGTTATATTTTTATAAAACTTGGTTCACTTTTATAATAAACTTATTTAATTTTTAAAAACTTATTAACCTGGTTAAATTTTAATAAAACTTATACAAACTTATTTGATTTTTATAAAACTTTGCTGAACTATGTTAAACTCAGTTAACTTTTAAATTTTTGGTTAATTTTTATAAAAATTACTTTAGTTATTATAAAAATTGGTTATTATAATAAAAATTATTATAAAAATTTTAGTTAATTATTATAAACATGTTTATTTTTTATAACACCTGGTTAATATATTCAAACTATTGTTTATTATTTTTATTAAACTTATAAATTATCTCAATTGCTAAAACTTAAATGTCATAACTTATATTTTAATTAACTTAAACTCATTAATTATCTCAAACTTAAAACTTTAATTAACTTAGTTAATTTTTATAAATTATATCAAACTTATAAATTTTTCATAAACTTAGTTAATTTTTTATTACTAATATAAATTTAGTTAATTTTATAAACTTAAGTTTTGTTATTATTATTGCTATTAATTATAGAATGTAGTTGACTTAATTTATTATTATTATTTTAAACTTAGTTATTTTTGTATCTAATTATAGTTTATATATACTATTATTATTATAAAATTAGTTTGACTACACATGTAAAGAAGCTTACCAGAATATATAAGATGCACATATAAAGAAGTAATTCGTGTGAAGATTCAGTGTACTCCAGATGAATCTCTGTAGTCCTAGAAGCAAGAATCCTTTTGCTACTAGAGTGACATCAGCAACATGGCATGAAGAGAAACTTCCCACTTCATCGAATCTCAGTAGTCCTAGAAGCAACATTGATTTAGTGCTAGTAGTGTAAGAACACAACATTGCTTTTGAAATAATTTTCTCATCCTTTTGGCATAAACTTGTTTATTTTTAGAAAACCAAGTTAACATAGTTAATTTTTATATAACTTAGTTAAATTGTTTAATTTTTTAGACTCGATTCGTTATTATTATTATTAAATTTTTACCAAACCATGTTTATTGTAACATCATCATTATCATTATTATGAACTTGTTAATTTTTAAAAATCTTAGTTAACTTCGTTTAGGAATGGGACTAAGTCACCTAATCTTGGTAGTAAAATATGAATATTAGGAACCATGGAAACAATCGTTGAATAACTATTATTCAACATATGTGGAAGTATCAAGAGTGCCTACGATAAATGGACAGACTGATTAATTACCTTGATGTAATCTTGCATTCCTCTTGTTTTCTTCACAAAATTCACCTCATCATCCAACTGCAACATGTTCACATCCTCTATCATCAATTATATGTCATACCGTTGTGAGCCTGCAAACTTCCCACATATAATGCCATAAGCCTGTCTATCGTGACTCACACTCTTGATCTATACCATCAAACTACTATTATCATCTCAACTTTACCGCAAGTTCAACATGTGTTTCAAGTCATTTTCTACTTTAATTGTAATTTATTATACTTTGAATTGAGCTCTTTCAGCCTACATTTTGATGCCACTTGCATATTAATGCCTGCATTTCATTATTTTAATGTTAACTGTATATTAATGTTTAATCATCAAAGCTACTGTATTGTATCATTCGGTTCACTGGGTGATCGGTTTCATATAATTCATATGACGTTGGTCTTAAAATAACAAAAAATTGAGATGTTGAACACCTTAAACTTCAAGCCGTACTACAGATCAAATTTTTCTCCACTTACATCGAACACATCCAAATAAATCAATAATACCTTTTAAGTTTAATATTCGAGTTTGGTGAAAAGAGTAAAGTGCACTTCTTGAGCTTAAAGCAAGATTCATAATTGAATGGGCTTATTATGTTTAAAAAATGAGCATAATTTGGTTCCATTAAATAAAAAACAATTAATCAGTGTTCAATGAATAAAGTATCATTTTCTTGTAAATTAATCCATGCTGTTTAACTATATTATGAAAATCTGTTATTTGAATCTTGATAGATAGTGACATAGAATTGATTTAAATTTACACATGCATAACTTTGTAATACTACATGGTTTTACAGGGTTTATCATGCTTATCACTTAAATTACAAAAATAAAATTAAGGAAGTGTATTACCATAAATTCTTCCACCTCACGTTGGTTATCTCTCCATCAGCTTGCCATCAAAAACTCCAAGCACAGTAAACGAAGTAGCTGCAACTATAGTAAACTTGGCCAACCATCAAGTAGCAAATGCTTCCACGAATTATTAGAATCCCCATAAAAGTCTGAAACTACTCCAGCAAACGTTGCCATCCTTCAAACTACATCCTCATTGTCAGGTCAATCTATTCAATTACTGTGATGATGACGACTTATTGGACGACGATGACACAAAGTTTCATGAATGCATCGATGAATTTCTTGTGGGTTCTGCCGAAGATGGCGAGGCTGATTCTCTGCTTAGGAACTCCAAATCGTGCAGTGACATGGCTAACTATGGTGCTAAAGTGGACAACCTTGCTGTGTATATTTGGATACACTGGTGTTAGAATAGGGATACAAACATATGAATACATCGATTCCATTAATTATTTTAATGTTTGTCACAAAACATAACATAAAGACATAGAATCATTATAGATCGATTACACTAATCAATGATCAATTTACCAACTGGTTGATGACTTCTTAGTACCCTTTTTAAGTTTCTCTCTATTCAACTAGAACTATAACCGATTTATTAATTACATAATAAGTAGATGAAGAACATTACAAATGATCACAGCCCTATAAATATTAACATCCAATAATACAATAGGTAAGAGAAACATGCCATTTAAGTTTAATAATGCATGGGTAGTTCTTATTGGATACAAGGATGTAGCGAAAGCACCATTTAAAAATTCCTTGCTCGGGAAACCCCTTATTTCAGTTCCCACTGAAAAAAGAAGTGTGAATGAGACTAAAAACATAGCATAAGGGAACTTGAGCATTAAAAGAAAATGTTGATGATATGAGGGAAAAGTGCAACGACCCAATTTTCGACGTCCGAAAATCGACATCAATACGTACACTGTATTAAATGCCGAACAATCGAATGCCGGAAAATCGAACCATTAGGGTTAAAGAAGAAGGAGGTAGAAAAAGAAATAGAAAACAATATTTGAGAATCTCACAATCGCAGCGGAACAATATATAATAGATAGATGACTAATCTTTGAACATAATGAACTATATCTATTTATACATCACATCATCAGAGTACATCCAAATCTATAGCACACAACTAGATAGTTATATTAACCTGTTCTCAGAAAACTGACTATGCAGTCAATCAGCGGAATATACACTAATTCGTGTGATACGTCTTGTCATCCAGCTCGCCTCCTGAGCTCCACAGCATCCTTACCTGTATTATATAATACTTGATCTGACCTGAGCATTATAACAAAACAATACCTGAGTCAGTCTGAAAAAAACCAGCGTGAGAAACACACTCAATTAATTTATTAAAATTTTCAAAATCCTTTGAAATCAAAGGTATCTCATAAGACTACGCCATAAATAAACATGACGAGTTTTTACCTTACGATAACCAAAACATTTTCTTATCAAATCCTCTAATATTATAATAGTCTCTATGTACAAATACTTATTTAAATAGCCGAAATTGTTACATTCTTTAAATTCCAACATAATAGATATACAAACAAGTCCAAAGGCACTTATTGGAGATTGGGTTTCTATCAATGGCAGGGCTACGGGTACCGCCCGTCACAGTACGTGGTCTAGATCACCGTACCGAGGATCCATCCTTATCCCTTGCATCACAAGACCGGAGCAACCCTTTACTGGATAGTCCGAATAAGATCACCCTGCGGTTGGGATCAGCAACCGCCCACACAGTTGAATAAAAGGGACCTCTAGGCAGGGATGACCTTACCTTAATTGGTTGCTAGCCACTTAGCCTTGTGTGCACCTCCCCTTTTTTAGCCATTCTCGATTGATGAGGCTCGAGGGCATGCGTTACCTTTTTAGCACACATTTACTTAGAATGCTCATCATCCTCCTGACGATGTTCTGAGAGCATTTATCCATACAAGTCCGTTGTGGGTTCGAACGAAACTGAAGGCACTACTTTTACTACATCCATTTTGGAATCACCCTAAGGATTAAAAGTGATTAGCCCTTGCACTTCACTACTCCATCTTCGACTCCAAGCTCTTGTCTTCCTTACGAAAACGTTCAAATCGAATCGAAGTGGTTTTCGGGAAATTAATCCCGATCCTCTTCTCTTCGAAACCATCAGCGCATTGGCAAATATTGATAGTCGGTTATTTAACTATCATATAACATCCACAAACGACCATCTGATTTAAATAAATTTCCAAATAATTTATTTCAAAATATCTTCGCAAGTTATTTTCTACACTTTAATTCTTTGAAAATAGTTTTCAACTCACTTTTCTCTCGCGGAATAGATTTTCAAATATTGTTTATTTCCACTAAAATTCACCAAATCTTAATACTTAGATTTTCAAATAATTTGAATCACTTTATCCAAAATATATACTTTAAAACATTTAATATAGTAACTACTTAAACACTTTATTTAAATACCAGCTATGAAACTTTATAATAAATTCTTATGTAAACCTTAAGCCAAAACTAATTTTTAAAATAAAAGTTATTCTATAAGGTATAAATATTAAATAATTATTTTTAAATCATAATACTAGATAAACCTTTAAAATACTTTACTTATATACGTAATCTTAATAAATATTTTCTTTTAAAATTTTAAAACTACTAAATAATAATTTCTTTCTAAAACATTCTTTTAAAACCACTTTAAACTTCTAACTTATACTTGGAAATCTTCTTTGAAAATATACTTGGCTTTTCAGGGAAATACACTTTCCTTTACACACTTTTAAAAATAAACCACTATTTATTTTTAAACAAATCACCCATTCCGTTATAAATTCCCACCGTGAATTTATACTTCCAAATTATCCTCCAATAAATATTTCACTTTATTTATAAACCATGTTTATAAATTTCACAAACTCATTCTCCTTATCACATTTTTTAACACTTAGTAAGGTTTCAAATCGGTTTCCAAAAACAACTTCATTTAAAAATAAATTCCTTTGCTTATCCAAATTTATTTCAAAACTCATTTATCCCAATATCCACACCTTATTTATGATTTAAATTCTTATTTAAATCGAAAATACCAATTTTGTTCTTTATTTAAAATTCTCCTTTTATTTTCCCAAACTCATTTCAAATCTTAAATTTTAAAAATATATTTCTTCGTACTTTACAAATAATATTTCTTAAGTCTTTATTTAAAATAAAATCCTTTTCCCATTTAATCAAATCCCTATTTTCTCCCATCATTGAATTTAATATGTAGAATTAAAATCAATCCTTTATCTCTTTTCTAAATTCATTCCTTTAATTTATTTGAATTCACTATAATCATTTTGCTTAAAAATTTCCCTTTTTATTTCCTTCTTAAAAAATCCAACTTAATGTAGATTTCATTTTACTCAAACACTAATATATATTCAACCAAGCCATAGCATTTAAAAAATTTAATTCCAAATAAAATCAATATAATCCATCACAGGTTATCACATACATCGTATTACTGAATATAAAATAAATTCAACATTTGAGGAATCCAGTTTGATCCCTCCAACCTGTTTTTCTGCATCCACAGATGTTAGCACAACAATTTAAAATACCAATCCCGCTTCAAGGAGGGATATCGCGGTATAAAGGGTCATCCGCTATTATGCAGGACGCAGAGGGTCTCATTCGATATATAATGCAAAAAATCAATCACTCCAATATATATACACTACCAAATATACTATCACATCTAGACTGATAATAATTATCAATGCAAGCAATCAATCCATAATTTAAATTTTAACTATTTAAATTTAGTGGAAATTAGCCACAAGGGCCTCTTTAGCAAGTGTAATTAGTTTCTAGGACACACAACTGAAATAAATACTTTAAGGAAAAAATGCAAAATAATTAGTTTGTCAGGACCCGATTCTTTGTCTTCCGAAAATTCAACATCGATACTCACTTTATCGACTGCCGAGCAATCGAACGACGGAAAACCGAACACTGAGGGTTTAAGAAAAAGAAAAAGAGAGAAGAAGAGATAAGAAGATAGAAAATATAGAGAAAAGAAAATAGAAAATAGAACGGAACAGAACAACAACAGAATCTCACAATTCGCAGCGGAACAACATATAATAATAAATGAATAATCTTTAAACAAAGAACTATATCGGTTACTACATTACATCACATTTCATTACTTCATATCATCAGAGTGTACAACAACATACAACAACAAACAGTGCAGCGGAAAAAGAAATACTATATACTAGTAATACGCCATGCCATCCAGCTTGCCTCCAGCAATTCCAGAATATCCTGAATATCCTGATAAACCTAACTCTTGACTGCCCGTGCGGAAATTGGTGGGCACCCAGAGTTTAGGAAGGAAAACAATAAACTCCGAGTCAGTCATGTGACTGGTGTGAGAACTCAAAACAGTTTATTTATCTTTGAAAACAAAATAGAGGAATATTTTTAAGTCAATTCGCAATGCTTTTAAAAATGAGACTACCATAAGGCCTCCCGCACACACACACAATGCAAACGCAGAATCGGAGGAGATTTCTCCTTATGATAGTCAAAGATGCTTGATACGCATTTAAAAGAACATTTGATATTATTACTAGTGCATAGTGTAGGAAAAATTTATTTCGAAAGTAGAATATAAATCTTAGCCAACATAGACATTTCGAACTATGCCTACTATAGCTACCATCCAAACAGTAGGGCGCCACCATAAGTGAATGATAGGTTCTACAACTAATACCGTACAAGATCGTATTGTTTCTTTGGATTTCCAACGAATGATCAGGCCAAGGAACTTCCCATTGCCACATGAGAATGCCTCTGGATGGACATCCCCGAGAACCAAACCGGATCTCTACCAACACAAGGCCGGGTTACCTCTAACTGAGTAACAACTGACCGAATATGCCATCCCCCGGTCCTTTGGGACCTTTCACCGAGCGCTCGTAATCAATTCACACAATCATAACAAAGTGTTTTCAACATGAGTAAGTATCTGGGCTCCATACCATGATACCACCCTTTTCCAGAAGGAAATGCACACATCCTAAAGGGCGCTACCCCTCATAACCTTGCTGCTTCTTTCCTGTTTTGACCATTCACGGGGTGTGAGGCTCGACGAAGTCACGTCCACAAAAACATACTTTATACAAAAGCCATGCTTTGGGTCAACAAATGATCATAGAAATGATCACCAGGATAGACGATCAAATAAACGATCCTATCACAAATAATCAACACAATGATCATTTACAGCAACACTCAGCATGTCACATTACCAAATTGGGAATATATCGCTGATAACATTCAACTACATAACCTCTGAGCTCGTACGTCTCAGAGAAGGGTGTTGAGCTAAAAGAATAAATTCTTCGCCACTAACAGAAATATATTTGAATGAAATCTGCTTTATATCTCAATTTGTAACGTCAGACACACAATCCATACAAGTCTGTTCCGGGCTCGAACAAAACCGAAGGCACTTACAAAAAAGTCCTTGCAATCCGGATATCCACAATCCTGATCGGATTCACCATCACATATGGAGAACTCTATACCGGAGCAACTCGGTGCAGAGTCAATCGACAGGTCATCCAATCGCTCTCGCAAATATCCGGTCTTCAACACCGATCTTCAATGCAATTCACAACGACGTATCACATATTCGGAATAGGTTATACGACCCCATGGTCTTTTCCCGGTTAACCCGAATAGTGAGCGCTTATTCAAAAATAAGTGTGGCATTCACATTCAAACAAATCACATCAAATACCCATTCAAAGGGAAATATTGATAGTCGGTTATTGAACTATCAATGGATATGCACAACATCACCAGATTCCAAATAATTTTCCAAATTATTTATTTTCCAAAAATATCTTTACTAGATATATAGTTTTCACACTTCAAAAATAAATCAATTTTTTTTTTTTAAAACAACTTCCCTTTTTATTTATAAATTCCATAGTGAATTTTCATTCTAAAATATTCATGAATATATGACTTCAATTATTCATTTCAATTTATCTTTAAAAAAGATAAATTCTCAAAATATTCACTTTATATTGGAAAACATTTCCATACTTACTTATTCATAAGTAATTCACAAATATTATTTATTTTCAACACTTAGCAAATATTCAATATACTTAAATCGAAATTAAGTACATATTTCATTCTTTAAGGAAATCATTCTCTTAAACATATTTATTTGGGCCAAAACGAATGTTGCGTAAAACATCGTTACGACAACCCAAAATCACTAGTATAGGGATTTCGAATTTAAGATAGATATATAAATCCCAATACTATACAAAATATTTCCTTTCGGAAATCATTTACTATAACAACAGTGTTATAGTCCACCATTTCCTTCTATTTCTCAAAAACGTCTATTTCAACAATAAATGTTGAAATCTATGGTTTCGCATCTTAACACCTTTTAAAACATCGTTAGATCGTTTTAATTCAGTTCAAAATATCACATTCTAAACAATCTCTTTAACATACTATTCACTATTCAAAAACGTGAATATACTACGTTAACAAATATCATCATTTCCATTCATTTTATTTCAAAGGGTTATTCACTGTCAAAAACGTGAATATAACTTCATTTATAGGTTTCAACAATTTACTTATCAAAATAAGTCATTTGCGAATTTATAAAACAACGTTTATAAATCCCATTTCTAATTATTTTATAACAACTTCCTTTTATAAATTTTCTTTATTAACCTATTCGATTTATAACTCAATTATAAACTAAAGGTTCATATTATAAGTTAAATACTTATAAAACGATTATTTTACAAAATCGTTCTTTTAACTTCCCAAATTATAAATCTTATAATTTATAAGATTGTTTATTTATCCAAAATTCGTTCTTTCATTAACTTTATAAATTTTGTAAACCTACTGTTTATAAAATTCCATTTATAACTTCACTGTTTAAAATTCTATAAATTCCATTCAATTATGAAATTCATTTTCACTTCATTCAAACACTTATAAAAACTCGTTTTAAAATGTCCATATTTCAATTTATAAATATCCATTTATAAATCTCTTAATATAAATCAATTTATATTATTCTTTTAAAACGTCTTCAAATTCCTTTAAAAACTTCATCCTTTTGATTCATAAAATAATTAAATTTTATAAATCCTATATTTCAACTTTTCATAATAAATTCAAAAATTCCGATTTAACTATTTTATAAAATCATTAGCATCATATTCTCAAAAATCAGTTTTTAACTATATTTCTCAAAAATCATAATTTTTATAACTTTAAAAATTATAACGTTTATTTATTTAAAATGGATCAATTCCAAAATTATTTTATAAAACGTATACTTTTCAAAAATCACTTTTAAAATCATTTTAAAATTCCAAAACTTGGTCCAATGATGCTACATACCAAATAGTCAATCACGACAACAACGATATCATATATCGATATGATAATCCATCAAATATCAAAATATCTGAAATCAAATAAATACTGTTGAGGAATCCAGTTGGATCCCTCCAACCTGTTTTCCTGCATCCACAAACATTAGCACAATACCAATTTCGCTCAAGTACGAAATTATCGCGGTATATGGGATTTAAATATTATCCGCTTAATAGACGGCGCAATAGGGTCTCATCCGCTAAACAAAAAATGCGGGAAATCAATAACTCCAATATATACATATGCCAATATATATATATTGCTATTATATATAATACCAATTTCACTGTTTATGAAATATTCGCGGTATATGTTTTTAATAAATAACATCCGCTTACCAACGGCGTATAATGTCTATTTTAACAATCAATAGATAACAATCATCATTCAAACATGCATTCAAATATTTTAAATCTAACTATTTAAAATAAAATCGAAACTGATTCGATTGAGTGAGAAGTTCTCACCTTGATTTCAATTTCCGTTTTAGCGATTTATTTCGAATAAAATTAAACGGACGTTTAATTTTACCCAAAATTCTCACTAACTCCAAACGACTCCAATCCAATTCCATCGCGTAGTGCTCGTCCATACGATTCCAACGCAACTGGTTTCGCGTGTTTTCGACCTCGTATGAAAAAGATATGAATTTATGAAGTTTGTACACGATTTTATATATATATAATTTACAACTTTAATTATTTTTTTACCACTCCCTCATCATAACCGTCCACACCAGATCCAACGCCCCCCCTTCATCTTCTCGTTCACTCCAGTAACCAAGCCATGCAAAAGAACCCATGAATCCAATACTAGGGTTAAATAATTCTTCCTCCACGACGAGCTATGCAACGATCAGGGAGCGCCATCGGAATGCTCGTGACAAGAGCTACCCACGCCTGCGAGGATGTTGAACTCGACCACCTGTACACGCACGCGCATCGAGGACACACGGTCACAAACGCACCCCCTAGCTCCCTCCACGTCGCTCCAAACACGATCTCCACCGTTGAACACGAAGATCTTGACGTCCTCTACGAGTTTCTAGTTGAAAGATTCTTGAATCGTTGCACGGATTTGAAGATTTGGAGGGAGGAAGGTTGCAAATTTCTGGCCTTAGAATTCGAAACTGGCGGCTACACATTGAAACTAGGGTTTTGCCTTTTTTTTTTTTTAGAAATTTAGGTCTATTTATAGAGAATTATTCAAACACTATTCAATCCGAAAATTTCGAACTCCGATTCACGCGCGGTGACCGACGTTCCTAGGGTTTACCCCGCGTTCCGGACACAATGGAACAGGTTTCGAAAGCTAATTCAGACATCTGTGCGAGTTATGGAAATAAACGTTCATTTTGAATTAAACCGATTTAAATCGATTTCTAGGCGTTTTAATTCGTACCGGACAAACGGTAAATCCAATTGACACGAAATTTGAAACCTTACAATAATATCACATTACGGATCCGATGAAACTGGTTTCGTCGAAATCCGAGACTTTTTGAAAAATGGCTATTTTAACTCGCCAAATTAAAATCAAAAATAATTCGATGCGTTTCGAGCTGCCACGATCAAACGATAGCTCCGATTGACACGAAAATTGAAATCCGGTAATAACTAACTATTACGGATCCAATGGAACTGGTCATGTTCAATTCTGAGACTGTACAAAAATTGACTATTTTCACTAGTCGGTTTAAATATTAAAATATTCAATTTTCACAAATTAACTTTTAATTCGATTTTAAAAGTTCTAAAATATCGTTCTAACTTCAATATGATAAAATAAAATTTTACAAATTATTTTCATTCATTTTTAACCCAATTTTTAATTATTTCCAAAAAATTAACATATTAAATTATTGATTTAATTATCCAATTAAATCCAATTATTCAAATAAAAATTTATTTGACTTATAAATTCACTTATTAATATTTAAAATTAATTAAATATTAAATTTTTAGTTATCAAAAATTCTGGGTCGTTACATAGTTTCTAAGGCCTAAAAACCTATGAAATTATGTGCTTGAAAGTAATTGGACTGCTGACTTTGTCCTTGAAAGTAATTATTCTGCTGACTTTGGCCTTGAAATTAATTTCTGTGGATGTGTGTCCTAGAAACTAATTGGACTGCAATGTTTGTCCTTCTAGTGAAATGCCCCTTAAATTTAATGGTGATCCATATGAGTGAGATTATCTCACCTTTGGGTTTTATTTGCAACCCACTTTGATCTTGACCAGGTTTCTTCACAAATTAAGACCTTCTAAGAATATTAGATAATTTATTAATATTCGAAAAAATCGAACAATCAATTACTGTTTAATAGATTTAATTTTAAAAAGTAATTAAATTTATAGCTTACTTCCCTTTAAAATCTTTTTAGTAACTAAAATAATTTAAACAAGTTAGTGAAACATTTTTTCCACCAAATACATTATTTTAAATTAAACTAGTAAATAAAAGTATGTATGTATATTTTATATAAAGATTAGTTCTCTGTTTATGTAAACAATAGTAATCCACTTTACTGGTATTAATAAAAAAAAATCTTTTTCCCTTCCCAAGATCTTATCTCCATATATATTCTTTTCTTTTAAACCTATATGTATATATATTTTATAAAAAGAAAACAAGCTATACCTTACTGTCTTCGATCCACACGACACACAGCACCGCCCATCATCTTTGCCAACACTGAGATCACAGCTCCAAGCCCCACTCGCTAGTGTAGCCTCATGACCCCCCCACCGTTCCTCGAACAACATCACCACCCCGCAACCTCGACCTCTCCCAAGTTCCCATGTATGCGCACCACTCGAGCTCACCGTGAACGAGAACCCCACCTCGATGCTTCGGCCTCCGCCCACGTTGACTTCCCCCAACACGAAACCACCTTAGCTCCATAAACAACTCTTCTACTCTTTTGTATTGAAATCAACTTCGATTTTTTTTTGGGCTCGAGGATATGATTTAGGGTTAATTCAGATATGAAAAGAAAGGGGGGACGACGATCTGATTGAGAAGAAGGGCTTCGAGCCTTCTGAAATAGAACGAGGCAACCATTTTTTTCGATTGGTTTTTGAACGACGAGAGAAGAAGAAGCGTATCGACTTTGATGTTTTGCTCGGCCATTACTTTTGTTTTCGTTTTTATTTTTAAATGATGAAAACTATAAATCATTTTGACACTTGTAGATCAAGGTCCCCTTTAGCTTACAAATGTCCAAATGCATTTATATATTTATTTTTACATTTTTTTTTCATTTTAACTTGAGTTATTACTACTTTAACTACATATATACTTATCATCGATAATTTAAAAAGATAGAGTTTAAATTTAAATTGTTTTGAAAATGCAACTTAAAATTTTTGAACTCCTATCGAGGCATGCGGCTATGCATTCATAATGTTATTACCCTATTCCGAAAGCAATGAAAAAGGTTTTGAGTACTAACTCGATCGTATAGAGAAGATAGCTTTTTGGACCAGTTGTAATATTAAAATTCAATATAGATTTCGCTTATCTACCATACGATGACATGACAACTCCAAATGCTACGAAAATTGAAATTTGATAATAATACATTATTACGGATCCA
The DNA here is from genome assembly GCA_030765085.1 of Allium cepa. Classification (NCBI taxonomy): domain Eukaryota; kingdom Viridiplantae; phylum Streptophyta; class Magnoliopsida; order Asparagales; family Amaryllidaceae; genus Allium; species Allium cepa. The sequence continues at coordinate 965,417,785 of CM060928.1, forward strand.
ATGGAATTGGTTTCGTCTAATTCCGAGACTGTGCCCCGGAAGGCTATTTTTAAATATCGATTTAAACAATATATTTTCAAACTGAACAAAACAGTTTTAAATTCAACTTTTAAAAGTTCTATTATCTCCAGTATTATCAATATAAATTTTATAAACCTTCAAACTATTTTTAGCAGACACGAAATCTTAGAATTCATATTTTACTTGATTTTCAATTGTTTAATTCAATAACTTATTTGTCAACCAAATAGTGATATTTGAAATTCAAGTTGAAAATTAACCTTTGAATATTTAAAATCAATGAAATATTCCAATTTCAAATATCCAAAAATTATGGGTTGTCACATTCCTCCCCTCTTAAAAGAATTTTGTCCCCGAAATTACTAGTTAAGAAGAATGGTCCAATATTTGTTCACTATTTTTCCCAAACAACTAGTTATTAACAACTCCCCAAAACCAAACAGTTTTTAACAATACCCAAAACCAACTTTTTAATAAAGACATTACCACCCTTACTAACTTTCCAAACTTCTAACATAGGTTCCAACCAATATCACTTACCTAACCATTCCACCTGATTATAAAATTTGTTTTTATAAATTATCAAAAAATTCTCAAAAAAATTCTAACTTACTAAATTTTCGAAATATTTCACTAGTGTCTGCTTCGTGCGGCTAGCTCGGTACAACTACAAAATGCCTCTATGGTCCCTTAGATTTCAAAAGAAAATAAAAGGCCAGTGGCCAGACCAAAAAAACATCAAATTTCATACAGAAATTTAAATACATACCTTTTTGTTGAGCAATTCAATTAATCTTTTGAATTCAAAACACCAATTTCATTTCCTTTAAAACACATGCATATCCTATTTAGCAATAATATCCAATTACAGATTTCAAAATAATTTTATTCACTTTCTTTTCAAAATTTCCAATATTTATTTAACTTGAGCCAGTACGATGTACATATCATCCATATGCAATATCAAATCCGATCGCTCACTCGACCATAAAATTTCACTTATGAATTAGTATCGTCCACCCGACTTAGTGCAGACTCAGATCTGATTTCTTGATTAGAAACCGTCATTCTCCTTGCATAGCCATATATTATGATAGAGAGTTTCCAAAATCAATCAAAATCCATATCTAGGGTTCACCGTCGGAAATCGAGTGAAAAATCCCAACTCGGAACGATATAACTATCTCGAAATTCTGTGCTCGAATCTGAATCTTGTCGCTATGGGAATAAAATAATATTCGTATATCCTACATAGTTTGCCCCAATTGATTATTAGCTATATCAATTCTCTTTTTTGTTTACATTTATTTTTTATTCCCATTACTTATTCACAATCACCCCATTTCCCAACTTCCAGTTTAATCTTCACTCAATTATTAACTTCGTATATTTCTAATGAAAATTTACTTAAGAATTTAACTATCTTTTCTTAATATAAATATTTAATATACTTCTTATATTTATTTTTACTTCACTGTTGAAGTTTATATCCATCTCTATTCACTTTGCCTTTACAATTCCATTTGAATTCAATTTACCTTCAAATTTAAATATTGAACTCTATTCATCTCAAAACCATATTTAATTTTCTTTAATTAGTTCCACTTACTAATTTGTCCTACCTCAAACCATTTTTACTTCCAAAATTTTATTATTTTAGTTCACTTTGAACTAGTTCTACAACTTCATTTTACTTTACATAATCCCAATATTCAATTCCAATTCCATTTACAAGTTTAATTAATTTGTTTGCTTACTAATTTTATTTCAATACTTCGCTTTATTTAGTGCAACTTGACTAATTTTCCATTTCACTTTATTTAACACAATTCAAATATTTAGTTTCAATCCAAATTTTAAGCTTCGATAAGTTTTTCAACTTATTTACATTCCATGCACAATCTCTTGAATTTACTTCATTTAATTGACTTATTTTACTAACTTATTTTATTGTCACGTTTATTTTAATTTAACCTTCAAGTTAAATTTTTCTATTCTAGAAAATCTCAAATTTTACTTATTATCAAACCCATTTATATTTCCATAAACATTTTAAATTTTAATTTGAATGGTTGGGTAGATAATATTGGAATTGATGAATGAGTTTGGAAAGTTAGTAAGAGTGATAGTGTGTCTTTAATAAAAAGATTGTGTTGGGAAGTTGTTTGAAACTGTTTGGCTTTAGAAAATAGTTAACTGGTTATGGACCATTTCTCTTAATTAGTAATTTTTAGGGATGAAATTCTTTTAAGGGGGACGAATGTGATGACCCGAATTTCTGGATATTTGAAATTGGAATATTTAATTGATTTTAAATATTTGAAAGGTAGTTTAACTTGAATTTCAACTATCACTGTTTTTTTGGCAATTAAATTATTGAATTTATATAATATTTGGGAATTTATTCTGCGAGAGGAAGTGATTTGAAAAATGTTTTCAAAGGGTTGAAGTATGGAAAATAGCTTGCAAAGATATTTTGAAATAAAGAATTTGGAAAAATTATATAAAGTCTGATGGTTGTTTGTGAATGTTATTTGATATTTAAATAACCGACTATCAATATTGGCCAATGTGTTGATCGTTTTGAAGAGACCGAGATCAGGATTAATTTTTCGAAAACCACTTCGATCTGTTTGAACGTTTTCATAAGGAAGACAAGAGCTGGGATTTGAAGATGGAGCAGTGAAGTGCAGGGGCTAATCGCTACTAATCCAGAGGGTGATTCCAAAATGGATGTAGTAGGAGTAGTCCTTCGGTTTCGTTCGAACCCGGAACGGATTTGTATGAATGAATGCTATCAAAACATCGTAAGGAGGACGATGAGCATTCTAAGTGAATGTGTGCTAAAAAGGTAACGCATAGCCTCGAGCCTCATCAACCAGGAATGGCTAAAGCAGAGGAGCTGCACGCAAGGCTAAGTGGCTAGCAACCAATTAGGGTAAGGTCACCCCTTCTAGATGTCCCTTTTATTCGGCTGTGTAGGCGTTTGCTGATCCCAACCATGGGGTGAACTTATTCGGACTATCCAGTAAGGGGTTGCTCCGGTCTCGTGATGCAAGGGATCAGGGTGGATCCTCGGTACGGTGATCTAGACCACGTACTATGACGGACGGTACCCCAGTAGCTCTGCCATTGATGGAAACCCAATCTTCGTTAAGTGCCTTCGGACACTACTTTAATATCAGAGGATTTGGATAAATATTTGTATATATACACTACTTTAATATCAGAGGATTTGATAAGAAGTGTTTTGGTTATCGTAGGGTAAAAACCCGACATGTTTATTTGTGGCATGGTCTTAAGAGATACCTTTGATTTCAAATGATTTTGAAAATTTTGATAATTCAATTGAGTGTGTTCCTTCGCGTTGATTTTCCAAACTAACTCGGGTATTATTTAACTATAATGCTAGGGTCAGACCGAATATTATAGAATACAGGAAAGAATGACGTGGAACTCAGGAGACGAGCTAGATGGCGAAACGTATCACACGTATTTGATGTGTACTCTGCTGTGTCTGATTAACTGCATAGTCAGTTTTGTGAGGACAGGTTAATATAACTGTCCAGTTGTGTGCTATAGATTTTGTTGTACTCTGATGATGTAATGTATAAATAGATATAGTTCTTTTGTTTAAAGATTAGTCATTTATCTATTATATATTGTTCCACCGCGATTGTGAGATTTTGATATTATTTCTATTTCTTCTTCTACCTCCTTCTTCTTTAACCTTAATGATTCGGTTTTTCGGCATTCGATTGTTCGACATTTGATATGGTGGACGTACCGATGACGATTTTTGGACATCGAAAAATCGGGTCGCTACATTGTGATCTTACCAAACAGGATTCCTCAAATGTTGAATTTATTTTATATTCAGTAATGTGATGTGTGTGATAACCTGTGATGGATTGTGTTGATTTTATTTGGAATTAAAATTTTTAAATGCTATGGCTTGGTTGAATATATATTAATATTTGAGAAAAATGAAATCTACGTAAAGTTGGATTTTTCAAAAAGGAAATAAAAAGGGAAATTTTTAAATAAAATAATTATAGCGAATTCAAATAAACTATAGGAATGAATTTGGAAAAGAGATAAAGCATTGATTTTAATTCTATATATTAAATTCAACGATGGGAGAAAATAGGGATTTGAATAAACGGGAAAAGGATTTTATTTTAAATAAAGATTTAAGCAATATTGTTTATAAAGTACGAAGAAATATATTTTTAAAATTTAAGATTTGTAATGAGTTTAGGAAAATAAAAGGAGAATTTGAAATAAAGTATGAAATTGGTATTTTTTATTTAAATAAGAATTTAAATCATAAGTAAGGTGTGAATATGGGATAAATGAGTTTTGAAATAAATTTGGATAAGTAAAGGAATTTATTTTGAAATGGAGTTGGTTTTGGAAACCGATTTGAAACCCTACTAAATGTTGAAAACTATGAATAAGGAGAATGAGTTTGTGAAATTTATAAACATGGTTTATAAATAAAGTGAAATATTTATCGGAGGATAATTTGAAAGTATAAATTCACGGTGGGAATTATAAAGGAATTGGTGATTTGTTTAAAAAAATAGTGGTTTATTTTTGAAAGTGTGTAAAGGAAAGTGTATATCCCTGAAAAGCCAAGTATACTTTCAAAGAAGATTTCCAAGTATAAGTTAGAAGTTTAAAGTGGTTTTAAAAGAATGCTTTAGAAAGAAATTATTATTTGGTAGTTTTAAAATTTTAAAAGAAAATATTATTAAGATTATTTATACAAATAAAGTATTTTAAAGGTCCATCTAGTATTATGATTTAAAAATAATTATTTGATATTTATACCTTATGGAATAACTTTTATTTTAAAAATTAATTTTGGCTTAAGGTTTACATAAGAATTTATTATAAAGTTTCATAACTAGTATATAAATAAAGTGTTTAAGTATTTTCTATATTAAATGTTTTAAAGTATATATTTTGGATAAAGTGATCCAAATTATTTTAAATTTAAGTATTAAGACTTGGTGAATTTCAATGGAAATAAACAATATTTGGAAATCTATTCCATGAGAGAAAAGTTATTTGAAAACTATTTTCAAAGAATTGAAGTGTAGAAAATATCTTGCGAAGATATTTTAAAATAAATAATTTGGAAATTTAATTAAATCCAATGGTTGTTTGTGGATGTTATATGATAGTTAAATAACCAACTATCAACATGCGCCAATGCGTTGATCGTTTCAAAGAGACCGGGATCAGGATTAATTTCTCGAAAACCACTTCGATCTGGTTTGAACGTTTTCGTGAGGAAGACAAGAGATTGGAGTCGAAGGTGGAGCAGTGGAGTGCTAGGGCTAATCGCTACTGATCCTGAGGGTGATTCCAAAATGGATGTAGTAGGAGTAGTGCCTTCGGTTTTGTCGAACCCGGAACGAACTTGTATGGACGAATGCTATCAGAACGTCGCCAGGAGGACGATGAGCATTCTAAGTAAATGTGTGCTGAAAAGGTAACGCATAGCCTCAAGCCTCATCAACCAGGAATGGCTAAAATAGGGGTGGTGCACACAAGGTTAAGTGGCTAGCAACCAATTAGGGTAAGGTCATCCCTGTCTAGAGGTTCCTTTTATTCGGCTGTGTGAGTGGTTGCTGATCCCAACCGCGAGGTGATCTTATTCAGACTATCCAGTAAGGGGTAGCTCCAGCCTTGTGATACATGGGATCAGGGTGGATCCTCGGTACGGTGATCTAGACCATGTACTGTGACAGATGGTACCCCAGTAGCCCTGCAATTGATGGAAACCCAATCTCCAATAAGTGCCTTCGGACTTGTTTGTATACCTATTTTGCTGGAATTTAATGAATATAAAAATTACGGCTATTTGAATAAGTATTTGTATATAGACACTACAATAATATCAGAGGATTTGATAAGAAAATGTTTTGGTTATCGTAAGGTAAAAACCTGATATGTTTATTTGTGGCGTGGTCATACGAGATACCTTTTATCTCAAAGGATTTTGAAAACTTTAATAATCCAATTGAGTGCGTTTTCTCACGCTAGTTTTCTAGACTGACTCGGGTATTATTTTATTATAATGCTCGGGTCAGACCGAGTATTATAGAATATAGGAAAGGATGTTATGGAGCTCGGGAGACGAGCTGGATAGCGAGGCGTATTACATGTATTGTTTTCCATTTCTTCTTCTACCTCCTTCTTCTTTAACCCTAATGGTTCGGTTTTCCGGCATTCGATTGTTCAGCATTTGATATAGTGTACATATTGATGTCGATTTTCGGCGTCGCAAAATCGGGTCGTTACAAAAAGAAAAACACCTCATATCTTTAGTTGCTTGCAGATCCATCATGCCCAATGTTGACCGAAGAATATAGAAAGAGTTTGGAGTGTTTGAAAAAAACAATACTTACTCACAAGTCATTGAGCTGCATCAAAAAGCAAAGATTAACCGGTTAACATGATATTATTAGCCAATTAAAACTTTCTTCGCTAAAATACTAGTTAACAGGCAAAGAACTTTCCTGAACCAACATATTGACGAAATTGGGGTGGTTATTAATAGTTCCAATACTTTGAGCCAGTAAGTTCATTATTTCCAGCAACTGTATAACAGAGACAAATTCCACTCAATATTCCATCTAATACATGCAAGAAGATAATCAAAAAATCTACTCACATCAAGCTTATCAAAATGGTTGACTGTTGGGATTTTTTAAATTTGATGACAGTAATAGCCCTGGACCTGATGGGATGGGTTCAAAATTTTAACACTATGGTCCAGCTAGCATGCAAATACAATTGGTCTAATACTAGTGTCAAGCTTTAGAATAAAAATAAAGTTGACCCGCTATTTAGCTCATATATCTACATATATGCCCGTATACACCAAAAATACTTATTATGCACCTAATAACCAGTGTGAGAATAGGAAAAATAATAAATACCACATCAAGCTAGAAAATAGTTGTATAAGCGCATGCATATTATCACTATAAGCATTGAACTATTACATTCTTATTTTACCTACCAGCTTCCAAAAAGTATAATATCCTCAATCATGTAATACCTTCCAATCACCATGAGAAAAATAATAAATTTTAATCACTATAACTTAACAGATATATTTGTATTTGCATTGATATCCCAATCTGTTTTGTAATTTTGTACCTAATTGTAGTTTGTATATCTCTTTTCTGTAATACATTGAAACTAAGAGTTGGTATGCACCGAGAAACACCACAATCACTACACAAACAAGTATGTATATGGTTTTTCATATTCATGTAGTTGAAACAGGTACCTCCTTGTAATGGCAATAGCAACTCCAATATCAAATCCCTGTTACTCTTTGCCAATAGGTAACTTTCCTATCGTCTCTCACTTTTTGGAATATATGAGTGTATCCTTCTTCTCTCATATTATTCTCCCTGTATCCAAATCTTAGCATTGCCAATCCTTTTTAACTCTATACATATATTATGCAATTCAGATATTAAAATTACGTAGAAAGAATGATTAAACATTATTACATAGCATTTTTACACAGGTTAAGTAAATACAAACAGAAGGCGAATTCTAAAAAATATATGAAATGCAAGTATTTAGACAAGTAAATGCCAAAACATGTAATATTCTTGGTATGCCAATTCATTCCTTTTGTTTATCAAAATCAACAAAGCAATATTATATTTATGAAAATATATAATGGTGATCTTCACTTTCATTTTCAAACCTAAAAACATAAACAAAATTTTATTTGCTCACAAAACATATATAACCCTCCTTTCTAGATTAATAGAATATAAACCATGCAAATAGGGAATGTACTGGTGCTCTAATCTGGCTAGGGTATTTGGAAAAGAGTACCTCTGTTTTGTATAATACAATATGACACGCCTTACCAGGAAACGCTGCAATTCTATAAGATTAGTGAAAGTAGTTGCATTTCAGGTTGAAATGCTAGCAATAAATGCTACTAAAAGGAGTTTTTCTTGTAGTGGAAATTGTGTGTACTATAATTGGATACTCATTGAAATGACCACAACTTTTGGGGTCGATTTCAATAATCCATCATGTTATCCACAAAAAGATTGTTATAGTTTCTTGAATTGACTCCAGATTATCCACGTTAATGCCTATACTTTTCATCTACAAGCTAAAACTATTCACACCTAGCAATTTAGTCCAGATTAATAAAATATAAACCATGAAATCAAATCATGTACAAACCAGTGAAACATAACTATTTTTACCACCAAGGCCTAGAAACCAAGAAAACATGAATAAAAAGAATACAATTTACATTACCAAATTTGACACCATTGCAAAATGGATTACCTTATAATGTTTGTTCTTTAAAAAAATCTCAGCCACGACTTGCTTCTTTGTTTTCCGTGCTTGCAAATAAAATTCTCATTAAATTTTCTAATGGTGACAAACCATGCAACCGGTATTCAGAACCTTATCCTTGTATATGGTGGAAACTCTTAAAACCTTGAATTGGAAAAAAAATTGCACAAATAACTCTATGAAAAGTGATCCTTTAACCATATTCTGATTTAAATAAGATGGCAGACTTTTTATTAGATCATTCGTGCAATTTTGTAATCAAAGTTATTGTGCTGAGGCATTATAGATACCTATAAACCTAGTGCATCTTTAAATAACAAGCAAGATCGAGCTTTAAGCTCCCGCTCAAGGCGACAACTGACATTCATGAAAAAGTATGTGCAAAAAATTGAAATCGACGGAGATCTAGAGAAGTAAATAAAGAATTGCCTTCGATATATCTATGCCTTAGCAAGGCTTGCTTAAATAACTTCAGTAGATAATATTTGTCTATGTCTGTGTGTGAATGCTAGGACAAAAGAAGCGAAGAGTCATATAGTCATAAATATCAGCTTTATAATATACACACATGTAACTGGTTTTTACGAGGTGAAGATCGGACATGCATGAGCAAAAAGGCATATAAAAAACTCATGTTTTCTCCTCATTATTAGGCATTCAATCTCCGGCATGTAGGTTCAAATATTTCGCAGATGTGGAACCCTCTACATATCAAAAGATGATTATATAGGGAAGTAACCCGAATAGGCAAATTATATAAAATGCATAAGTTCTCCTATTCGTACTGTTCAGGTAGGTACCGTTATAACAGGATATTTGATGAGAAAAAACTACTTGACAGAGCTAAAACATACCATTTATCTCAGTGACAAGCTTGCTAGCCTATGGATCAGAACCTCCTCGAAGAAAAAGTGGAAGAATGATATAATTAGCAATTAGCAAAGGCATACCTCTGGCATCAAACCGACAAACACTAAAACCATTATTGTACAAAATAGATAACACACTCATGTCATATTATATAGTGCCACACTAGCAGGTCAGGAAGCTGATAGATCCACTGATGGGTAATTTCTAAGTGCGACTCAAATTATTTTCATTTATGTAATAATATCAAGATATTTCAAATTATCAGGAACTTTAGTAGCATATAAGAGAGAACAGAAACAGATATAAATAAAGGTGACTTATTAGCCTATAAAATTAATATACATATGATTATTTTCTCTATGAATATAGTTGGGTTAAAATATATTCACATACATGGATAACGGTTGTGCATGCAATCGTTTGATTATGTAGCAACCTAATATATGACCTAAAAGGATGTTTACATTACTAAAATTGGTCATCCAAATTCATCTACTATGGTACAACAAAGTAATGAAGGTAAAATTAAAAAAATTGCCGAGTAATAAAACATAATATACCTAAATAGTATTTGAAAATACAGTATGCAATTAGAAATGCTTCATCAAATGCATATTCATATGCTCAATACCATAAAAAATTTCCATTAATCATAGAAACATCTATATATAGATAAACATTAGTAAGTGGTAGCTTTGGAAGATGCCAATTCAGGCGTTCACAGAGAAAATATACAAATGATAATGTCTATTAAATATAATCACTAGAAAAAGATGAGTGCATCTAACTACACAACATATGAATATAAAAGAGGTTCAATTGAACATAAATCACTCCTGAATATCAGTTCACTCTAACTTATAAAATAATAAGCATTTAACTCACAAATAATCATTAATAAATACAGAAATGGAATAACATTTATTCAAAACAAAAAATAACAATAGTTTGTAATCAATTTATAGCATAAAATGGCAACAGTATGTATTTTAATTAGTTAAAATAAAAATATAACATATGGATCTCTTAGACAGAAAAAACCAAATTATGGTCACCAAGTTAATCAATTAATAAAGATTTTCATGTGTCAATGAACTGGTTAAAAGTGAAAATCTAAAAGGGTTTACAATCAGATGATCAAATTTAACAAAAAAAGAGAGAAAAGGTTATATGCTATTAACAATAAAAGTAAGAATCCAAAGACACGTTATTCTACCATCAACACGAAAGAAAATTACATTAAAAACAAATACTTTTTTGCCTTCAAATAGAAACTAGAAAAGCCGAATCCTATTAGATTGAACAAACTCCTCATTCGCTTCAAAATACTTCATTGGATGCAAATCCCTAACGAACCCAAAATGAACTCAATAATTTACTGTTGAATTTTAGTGTTTGGAAGATGAAGGAATCAACATCATATTTTAGGGTTTGGGTGACTCCTCGATCCAGCATGGCGGAATTTAGCCGTGGAATCAATGTCAAAATATTTTATAGTTTGGGAATTGGTGGAATCAGCATCAAATTTGGCGGCGAAATCTACATGTAGAGTGAGTGAGAAGTGGGGTGATGAGGAAACAAGATGTACAGGGACAATTTAAGGTAGCGTTTGGTTTGCGTTTTGAGTTTTCAATTTTGAATTTTCATGATCATTTTCAGTTTTTCATTTTGAAGATTTTCGTTATTTTCCAAAATGCGTTTGGATGTTCCTTTTTTGAAAACATGTTTTCAAAACTGAAAATAGAAAAATGCGTTTGGTTTGAAATATTGTTTTTATATTTTGAAATTTTGAGTTTTCATTTTGGCAATTCAAACCAAATTAAAGAAAAACTAGTGTCATTATATACAGTTACTAATTAAAAATCAAAAATAGATAAAAGATAACACACTAAATTCTAAACACACTAAATTTTAAACATAATAATTAAGCATTAAACATAACACAACATTTTAAAGTACATGAGGCCAAATTGTATAGAAATAAAATTACAATAAAAAGATTCATAATAAGGTCTTAGACAAACATAAAAGATACATCAAACAAAGATAAAAATCGAGAGACAACAACTCAAGCATCTTTGACAACAACATAATAGATATACCGACCATAATATACACAGCGCCAAACTACATTAGCAAAAACATCAACATTTACTCTCCCTTCAGAACACAGCCATCAACATACACTCTCCCTTCACAACAAACTACTTCAACACTACAATTCTCTGACAACATTTAACCCCTTGAACCATCACCACTAGTCCATATCACAACCTGCTGCTGCATTTTATTGCACTCGATCACTCTACAAACTGCTGTGTGCTGTCAAAAACATCATTTCCTTCTTCATATCCACATCACAACTACCACAGTCTACCACATACCAGTCCTCCCCTCTCAATCATCACAACACTCACCCACCAAAAACAACTGACCATACTCCTCCAATACAACAGCACAACGACCTGCTCTTACAACAATTGGTTTTCACACATATCATTAGTCTCTTTTATCAGTAAAATCCTACAAGATATCTTATGTACTCATCTAATTCTTGGACTCATCTATAAGGTCATCAATGAAGCCAAGTCTAGTGATCTGGACTATTGTTAACCTTATAATTCAGTTAAAACATATTATATGATGGCTTTAATATCAGGATAAATTCATAGTTTCCTGTAAATGTACAGTAGCTTCTAGACAGTGACAGTAGGAGAAAATTATTGTTGATTATTGTAATTAACAAAATAAAAACAACTTCAACAACCACTTCAGCTAGAATATCCATGACTTAGTTTAACTTGGGTTTTTTTGGAAGATATTTTGCACTTATAAAAGCTCATGAAGTCGCTAAATTGGTAGTAGTTGAATAATACAATTAGTTCATCAAAAATTTGTTTAGCCCAGCTTGTTATCGATAGTTGGGATATCTGTATGGATCATAATGCAGTATTTCTAGAATATTTAGTTAATTATTTTTATTTTGGTGGTATGTTAATAATCAAAAGTAATAAAAGTGTTGTTTAAAGTAAAAATATGGAAACAAAACAAGAAAATAATGCATAAAAGTGTTGTTTAAAAAATATGACAGCCATCAAAGCTCTCAAGCAAACAAAAACAGTGAACTAACCAAAGTTACACCCATTTTCTCATGAAAATATGTTACAATTAAAGCTAAGAAAAAGTACTATGCTACTTATACCAATTGGCTACGACCCCATTCTCTTGATATTACCTCTGTTGACACATGTGTTCAAGATAAGGCAAATGCATTTCAGGTAGACAATTCAGAAAATCTGGCAGATAAAGAAAACACTGTAAATACTTCGCCAAACATGGCAGCTTAAATGCATAAGTACAACTGCAGAGCAGGTAGCCTATTTTTTTAATGAACCTACACATGCTCAAGATCAGTAAGAAAATAATGCGCATGGATACGCATCAAGTCCTTTAATACATAAGCCAATAAATTCATAATAACCAAGTACGTTTCAACACAATGAAGATAAATATTTCATAATATCCTTTAATACATAAGTTCAAAATACTTAGTCAACTACCATATCTAGCAAAATATAAGAATAACATGAGTTCAAATTAATTAAGCTCCTAACACATAATTTGGACATGCGAATCAAAGAAGTTCTAAAATAGGCAAGCGTCTACTTAATTACAAGATTAAATTCTTTTCTGATGTGTTCATGCGTACATGGTCCAATGAACCTCTCAGCAATTATGGCAAGATCTACCATTTAATAATAGATGATACTCGAATCAATGGTTGAGAGGCAATAACAGCCTAGCAGGTTGTAAGGCTGTGATTAATTTCGTCTATCTTCCAGTCTATATTGTATACTCTATTATTTAATAAATTTGATAAAAAAAATTTATACGGTGCAGTGTTTGATTATGTAATTGTCATTATTTGGCTATATCATAGCAAAGGCTATACTATTGTGGCAGATTTTGTATAGTAACTAAAATAGACTTCTTATACGAATTTTGGACGTTTTAATGAGAATGTGTGATAACTACTTTAATTTAATCTTTTTAATTTGGTTAAATCAGTTATCGATCTAATTAATCAGAATTAACTCATTACGGTTTGATTCTTCCTAATTTTTAAATTTTTTCATTCTAGACCGATTGGATATTTTTTTACCGTTGAACCGATCAAAATGACCAAACGCTTATTCATGCTGCTAACAACAAGTATAAAACATTATTTTAGATAATGAAAAATTAAATCAACTTGTTATATCACTAAAAAAAAGTTGAAGATATACAAATCCAAACTTGAATAGTTGTTCACGGTATAATTTATAGTTTGTGTATAAAGCCTTAATTTTCAAACAATTTTACAATGAAATTAACACTCAGCTCTTTCTGTACTCTTGCACCCAAAAGCATTCAACGTGCACATTTGCTCTCTGTTTTGAAGGTCATTGATCTTCACTTTAAAATCACATTTCAGTCTTAAAACTGTTTCCTAAACCACTCTGCACATATAGACTGCAATTTTGTGAGGGTTACTCAATTTGACAAAAGATACAAGATTTTCTAAACAAAGATTTTTGTAGTTTCCATTGGGTAAAAAGAGGTTATGCGTTACTATAGTCCAGTAGCAACTGGCAGTTTTGTAAAGCCTATTACCCAGACGAAGTGAGGTTTTGATTTAATGAAAATCCATGAAGTTGCTATGGGACAAAACCTACGAAGGAGAATCCAGATCAATATAAACTGATTGTTACAAAATTAAATCAACTTGTTACAAAAAATTAAATCAACTTGTTACAAAAAATTCTTTACTGGCTCATAAATTGGTCAGGAGTTTTAACTGAAAAAACTCATGCATGAATAAAAGAAAATACTGGTCTGGTTATGAGTGATTGTAAATTAAACATCAATAAATCAAATAAAAAGTACCTTAGGAGGAAAATCAACTCTGTGCCAAGATGGATGCTGGAAGAACTACTTTATCTGTAGATCCGAGATTAGGGTGAGAGGCCATGGTATCCAGACATAGTAGTTGAGAAAACCCTAACCCATTTTGGAGAGAAGGAGTTACGATTAAACAGATCGAATGTAGGGTGGCGCAAAAGAAACAAAAAGTTGTGATTTTAATGGAAATTTTGATGGTCGACGAAAACGGAAGAAGAAGAATAGTGCGGCCAGAAAATAGATTAGGGTTCCTTCAACGCGTTCGCTCTTCCTTTTTGGTTCTCAGTTTTTGATTTTCAGTTGGGCTGAAAACGCTGAAAACGATAAAAAATTGTTTTTAGTTTTCTGTATTAGGCCCATTTTGCAAAACGATGATTTTTCAAAATGAATTTTTCAAAACCATAAAAGGAACAAGTTTTGAATGTTTTTCAAAACTGAAAATTGAAAATGATTTGAAAACGACAAACCAAACGGGCCCTAAGATTTGGAAGATGGTGGAACTATGTTTTGAAAGTGGAGAGATAGTAAGAACAACATTTGTGTAACCATTAAAGTGCTTAAAATGAAAAATAGGCGGGCCTGCAAAAAAATTGGTAGCGTTCAAACTGAATAAAATATACTTAAATATAACAATATAATTGCACTTAGATTTGAAACACTGCCTCTGGCATATTAAACTGTGCGCCATGATGATTCTTGCAGACTTGTGTGCTGCCTACTTTGTAAATATAAGTACCCAGTTTCAAAAAAAAAAAAACTTTTTTAGCGATCCTGGACTTCCTTCATTCTTTTCTTAATAATTGCAACTTTCTCTTTAGCCTCCCTGTTTATGTCTGGCCCAAGAACTAATCTATCTTCTATCTCAACCCAACATGCTGGTGACTTGCATGGTCTTTCACATAGGACTTCATAAGGTACTATACCGATACTTGTTTGGAAACTGTTATCATATGAGAACTCAACCAAATGTAAATGATCCTCCTATGATCCACCAAAATCCAAAATACATGTCATCAACAGATCTTCTAGAATCCGATTTAACCGCTCCGTCTGTCCATTGGTTTGGGGGTAATATGTGTTGCTTAAGCTCAACTTTGTTCCAAGGGTTGTTTGCAATGCTTTCCAAAATTGAGTAATAAATGTGGGGTCTCGATCACTTACAATATTCACAGGAAATCCATGCAACCTGACTATCTCCCTCATAAAAATTTCAGCTAAAGAAGCAACGGTCCTTATTGGTTTTACCGGAATAAAATGTGCGCTCTTCGTTAGCCGATCCACGATAACCCATACTCCTTTATTTCCTTTTCTAGTTTTGGAAAAACCATCGATAAAATCCATCTATATCATTTCCCATTTCTAATTGGGTATTTCCAATGGTTATAATATTCCGGCTGTCTTCTTATGATCACCTTTGATTTGGCAACAGCACGAGCACCTACTAACAAAGACGGAAATGTCCTTCTTCATTCCCGACCACCAAAATACTCATTTCGTGTCTTTATACATCTTATGAACCCCTGAATGAAAACTTAGACTTGTGGTATTCTGACAGAACTTCCTTCCTTAACCCATCCACATCTGGAACACACAATCATCCATTCATTCTTAAAGCACCTCGATAATTCATCTCAAAATTCAAACATCTGCCTCATTTGACTCCTTGAATTAATCCTTCCATTATCTCATCCTTCCTCTGATTTTCATAATTCTTTCCTGAAGTGTCGGGGTAACTTCCAAAAGAGTCAAATGGCATTCCTACTTAAGGAATCCGCTACCACATTAGCCTTCACGGACGTATAAAGAATATCCAAGTCATAAGCTGCCAGAAACTCAAACCACCTTTGTTGCCTTAGGTTCAGATCCTTCTGTGTAAAGAGGTACTTCAGGGATTTATGATCTGTGAAGAGCTCGAATTTTCACTTAATTAAAGAAAGAAAACTTACTCCTAAATCTAAAGATTAGATAGAAACTAAGAGGAATAGAATGATCCTTACCCAACAAGAAATGTCTCCGCATTTTCAATGAAAAGACAACAACTAGCAACTCCAAGTCATGTGTAGCGTAATTCTTCTCGTGAGGTTTCTACTGCCTGCTTGCATATGCAATCACCCTACCATGCTGCATCAGAACAACACCAGTCCCACTCCACATGCATCAGTGTAAACCGTGAACCCTCTATTCCCATCTTGAACAACCAAAACTGGTGCACTAGTCAGTCTCTTCTTCAACTCCAGAAATGCCTCTTCACACTTAGAGGTCCATACAACTTCTCCACCTTCTTAGTTAGCTTATTCAAATAGGAGAAAATCTTGGAATAATCTTGAATAAACCTCTTATAGTAGCCAGCCAAACCTAAGAAACTACGAACCTTAGTAGGAGTCCGCGGTTGTTTCCATTCCTGAAAAGCTTCCATATTCGCTAAATCCACTAAAATACCTTCTCCTATCACGATATGTCCTAAGAATCTTACCTTCGATTTTCAAAAATGACACTTATTTTTTTTTCCTTCAGGACATGACTCCAACACCACTTCCAAATGATATTTATGCTCCTCTTCAGATTTGGATTAAATAAGGATGTCATCGACAAAAACTAACACAAACTTATTAAAAACATCTCGGAAAACACGGTTCATGAGATTCACAAAATGTGCAGGTGCATTGGTCAACCCGAAATACAGAACCAACCACTCAAAGTAACAATCAAGGCCTCTAAAACTAGTAAGGGTATACTATTTTCAACAACCCTCAATTGGTGGAATCCAGTAGCTAGATCCATTTGAGAAAATGTCGTAGCTCCATGAAGTTGATTAAAAAGATCATTGATGCGGGATAATTGATACTTGTTCCTAATAGTCAACTTATTTAACTTCCTATAGTCTACGCACAACCTTAAAGATCCATCAGACTTAGCCGCAAACACTATAGAAGACCCCCAACTCAAACAACTGGGTCCAATCAATCCTCTCCTTAATAGGTCCTGGGTTTGATTACCAACTCTTGTCTCTCCCTCGGAGCCTTCCTTCGCTTAGGTTGAACCATATGCCTTGCACCAGGGACCAAATCAATGTGAAACTCTATCTCACGATGTGGGGGTAAACTTTTAACATCTTCGAATACATCCGAAAAATCCCTAACAACTTCAATAGACCCTAAACTCTCCTGGGCTGCTTCAAGGGCATATAGGAAACAATACATATAAATATCGGGTTCCTTACATGATACCTTAGTTTTCCTTCCTATGCCAGTCATTAAAGATACAGTTCTCTTATTACACTTTAACACGGCTCCGTACCTTGATAACCAATCCATATCAAGAGTAGTCAATTCCTTTAAAGTCCAAGACATATGGGTCATAAGAAAAGTGATGGTAAAGGTAGGAAATTAGCACATTCTTACAAATCATATGCAAATGGGTTACCCTGCCTATGGTGTTAGATACATACAGGGTTTTCTACGATACTAGGAATAAGATAAATTTACCTACTGATTCACAAGAGATAAAACTATAGGAGGCACTGGTGTAAAATAATGCTCTAATGGTACATTCAAGGACGCATTTTCCCTTTGCATCCGTCGAAGTCGACGGTTCATTATTAACGGCATACACCTTAAGCTGTTGTACTTTCTTCATCAATGGGCCGCCCTTTACCATATGTCTGGGCTGATGGCAATTAAAACAAAGGGTCTTCTGGACCATTTGAGAGATAGGGCCACTTTGCTACTGCTGTTGAATTCCAGAATTCTTGCAAAACTTTGTGATGTGGCCCTTCTGTTGACACTTGTGGCAAACAAAATCCTAAAAATGACTTCCTTGAGCTCCACTGCCAGGCTTTCCCTTTCCTTGATTCTTCCAATTAGAATTGAACTTTCTCTTTTTAGAACCACCTCCGTTGGTATTTCCACTAAGTGCTACTAGAGTAGGCTTCCGCTTTTCCAAGACCTTGTACCTTAGAGCCATATCTACTAAATCCACAAAAGTGTCGTTAATGTGAGCAATCATTTTCTCGTGGTATTCATCCCTCATATCCAAAACAAACATCTCATTCTTCTTTAATGGGGTGTTGATCAATTCCGGCCCAAAACCAAATAACTCGTTGAACTGTCTCATACTCTGCTACAGATAGATCCCCCTTTCTTCAAATCCATAAAGTTTCGGTATATCCTGGTCCTTCCTGCTGTTGGCAAGAATTGATCCTGAAAACCTCTTTAAATCGGGCCCACGAGAATTCTTCCTTAGGAATATTTGCGGTAAGGGAGTGCCACAAGCTGTTGCTCTCTCTTGTAGTTGCCATGCTGATAAGAACCTTTTCTGTTCATCGAATAAACCAAAATCTTTAAAAATCATCTCGTAAGATTGCAACCAATCTTGCACTTCTATGATAGACTCAGTCCTCTTAAATGGTTTCCCTCCGAGGTTAGTGTTATCCTTGCATAAGGTTGCAAAATTTGCTCTCGGCTGCTCTGGTGCAGCCCCTTCGGTAATCTGAACTCCTCGACGATTTGGGGTCCAACCATTTTTCGTTGAAGTGCTACCTGCTCCCATACCTCGTCTGCGTCTGTTAATCATGTCTTACTACCTGGATATAGTAAGATAATTCTTAGAATAGTTGGGCGAGATAAATCTTAAGAGAAGGGTACTAATCTTGTAGTTAACCCTAACCCAAAGCCTAAGTGTTTTCTCAACCTAGGCTTTGATACCATAATGTAATAATCGTCTTTCTTGCACCAAAGACAGACCATTAAGGATAGAAGAAAAGGAAAGATAAAAAGAAACTGCACATCATAGAATCTCATTACGAATCAGAACAAAATATAATAGATAACATAAGATATTACATAGTCATTTCCATAGTATTTAATATATCAGAGTTCATTGCATTACAATCTCAACTGGACAGTTATAATTACCTTCCCATCACAAAATACATAGATCATACATAAACATAGCGGAAATAAAATATAATTAGCTACGATGAAGCCACCAGCTCCAGCTCCTTCAAAATGCTTCTGTAAGAAACCTGGATCACTTGGCTACTCATACAAATTTGAGTACCCAAGAGTTTTAGGAAAAGAAAATAAAACTTCAGGTAAGACATGGGTCTGGTATGATTAAACTCAAACAACTAATTCTTATTTTTATAAAACAATTCAAAAATCAAAGGTGTCTCGTAAGACCATACCGCACATAAACACGAATGGGTTTTTACCTTAAGATAACCAAAACACTTTATATAGAAATCCAATGATGTCATAATAATGTCTAGGGATTTCAAGTAATGTAGAACATAGTTGAAGGCATAACTAATTCCGTACCGCACTTACTGAAGAATGGATTCCATACATGACCAGGTAAGGAACTACCTTCCGAAGATGCACCCCTAGATAAAATACACCCAGGGTCTGACAAGAACATCTTGTACCCCTGCTATGCAGAATCGGCCTACCACTTGACTAGTAGTACCGAATATAACACCACTACAGTTGCGATCAGCAACCGTACCAGAGCATATAAAATCAGCCAAATAATCAATTCTAGATATGGTGATGACATACCCTCATGGGAGCGACCCATATAGCCCTGTTGCATACCCTATTTTGGTCATTTTCGGTTGATATGACCTGAGGCTACGTTTATCTTTAATATAGCATTGCAACTTAGAATGCTAACATTGCCTACCAGATATTGACACGATATCAAAATTCATCCATACAAGTCGTTCGGGCGATGAACGAACCGAAGGTACTATTTTCACTACACCTGTTTTGAAATCACTCTCAGGGTTAGTAGCAATTAGCCTTGCGCTTCAATGTCTTCACCTTGGACCTTACCTTTACTGTTTCCAATTCGAACGTTTACGTTAGTTCGAAGTGGTTTTTGGGTAACAACTAATTGATCTCAGTCTCGCCAAACCAACGTTCGATAATATTAAAAGGCTAAGATATTTATAGTGGACTATCCCCAAGTGCGGTATTTGTAATAAGTACAAGTCGGCTTACTTTCAATAAAATTATTCAACGTTTTATTATAACTACTTTAATTCATTTGTCTACTTAATAGAATGGACAAGAGATCCTCGGTTTCAAAACAATTCACTTAAATAAAAAAATTAGTTAAAAATAAATAACCGATAGAAAACTTAAAATAAATAAGCTTTAATTAGATCATAAGTTTAAAACTCAATTAAACCTTGATAAATCTTTAATTTAATAAAAATTAAATCATTAATAATCTAAATTTTATTTATAATTAAACCTTAATTATACTTTAATCAAATAATGCTGGTTAAATGGGCAATTATCCTTTTATTAAATAATAATTAATTAAATAATTAACTCTTATTAAATAATCAATTAAAAAATAAACTTAATTAAGTAAATATTAATTTTCTTTTATCTTAATTAATCATTATTTAAAACTTAATTAATTAAAAATAATTTACTTAGTTAATAATTTCTAAAGCTTTAATTACTTAACCTACTTAATTAATTAGTTGAATAATATTTACCTTAACTAATGAATGAATTAAATAATTATTTAACAATTAAAACTTAGAATTTTGACTTACATAATTAATTTGATATTAGTTTTTCAAAAATAATCCAAAAGAAATCGCCTTAAAACTTGAAATTGCGAAATTTTCCAAACTACATCCATAGCGACTACCGTAATGAGCACAGTTCGCTAGAATTGATTTCTAGGCGAAAACTTCACTTTAACTCTGGCTATAACAGACTTGAAAACATAATTGTAAGAGTTTTGAAAACTTAACAAAAATTAGAAACTTGGAAAATATTTTCAAAAATCCAAA
This sequence comes from Allium cepa, assembly GCA_030765085.1. Classification (NCBI taxonomy): domain Eukaryota; kingdom Viridiplantae; phylum Streptophyta; class Magnoliopsida; order Asparagales; family Amaryllidaceae; genus Allium; species Allium cepa. Next base: position 965,438,792 of record CM060928.1, read on the forward strand.
GCTATCAAAAGAGCTTTCGTTTTCAAATCGGATCTCAAGTTCTTTGCGACTTTTTAAAGCACTAGTTTTCACAACCATTTCACAACATACTTGAGTTTGTTTTAATTGTGATACAACCATCATATCATAAACTAGTCTCACATATCGATATCTATATACATATTCAAACGTATCGGCATATTATCGAAATCACAAATCTATACCAAACAACCAACTTGCAATCATATGTCATCCAAACAACATGATATTCCAACACGACAGAGACTATAATTTCATAATATATAGATCATTAAAACAAGTTGTTTTCTTTTCCAAAAAATATTAGTTTTACTCATCGAAAATTTTCTAAATCAAAGCGAACTTTTTGCTTGAACTTGAAAACAATTTAGAAACTTTACAAATATGAAACTTTGATGCTTGGACACTTGAATTGGACTCGGCCAAGTGGGTTTAGGCTCGGCCTAGGCCTTGTTGGGCATGGCCATGTGGGGATTTGGCTCGGCCATGGTGTGTTTTAGTGGATCGAGTGTTGTATTTGGAAGAGGAGGTGTTGTAGGAGATGTAGAAGTGATTTTGTGAATTAAAGAGGAGATTTTTGCCAAAAGAAGCGATTTTTCTTGTTTTAGAATTTATGAAGAGGAGGCCTTGGCTACTTTTCTTAAGCTCTTAGGATTTTGAAGAAGAAGGAGGTTTGTAAAATGAAAAACATGAAGATAAAGGGGTGTATATAGGCTTAGGATTTGACTGAAATAATAATAAGTGATATATATAAATGTAAGTATGCAAGCATAGCCATACATTCTCCTCCCCTTCAAAACCGATCATACTACCCCCTGCCGCTTTCAATATTCATGCCATGTCTCTAGTGTACTTATGTAGAAAGAGTGTGTGTGTGTGTCTATACTTACTTTTATTAAATAAGATCTTATATGTTAATATGTTTAAATGTGCAAATGTGTACATGCATATGTACATGTACACAACATGTTAAAGTAGTTTGTAATGTGTGCATGTGTGTTTAGCATGGTGTTATAACCATTTGAATAACTTTTAACCGATGAAAAATCGATATTTGGGAAAATAATATCTGGTCATATTTTCTATTTCTCTGTAAACTATGTATTTTGGTAAACAATATTTGAAAATGATTTTATTATCATTAATTATTATTTAAAATAGTTTTATTTGGTAATAAAAATCCATTTATTAATTATTGAAAATATTATTAAATATTCATTTAAATAGCGATTAAATTCTGGGTCGGTACAGGACCAGCAGCACTAGGTACGAAATACATTTACAAAATTCAATTTCCTATTGCCATGGACCCGCAGCTCCATTAGACAGATTTAAGGGTAGAAGGTGATATGTGATTCATTATTTTTCAAAAATATACCATGAATTGAATATCGTATACATAAATATTCTTGAAGAAAAAATCTTTACATATTCTCCCGAAGATATAATCTATATGTCATATCGTAATTTGCACTAAGTTATAAATACAACCTCGAGGAGATTTGTATTCATAACATTTCAAGTGTCCAGAAGATACTCTTTTTTTGTTATTGTAAATATATCTCTTTTATTGAACTTTCTAGAAGAAATAGCAACATGTAATTCGAACTATGTATTATTATCTCATAAATAATTATTAATAATGTTTAAAAGATATATTTTTAAAGAATAGACCTTAACAACTTGAAGTTGTGTTTATAATGTATTTGAACCAGAAGTTCAACATATTTTTGAACCAGATATTTTGAACATTGTTATGCGGTGTTTAAGGGTTCACATTGACATCGATTAATAAACAAAAATTAATAGTTTGGATCCTTGCAATAGTTTGTTCAAAAATCACTAACTCAAATGAAAAATATATGCAAATCTATTATATATAAAAATATATAATACGCAGACGTACGTATATATCCATATGTGCAGATATTGAACTAAAAACTTAAAGATTATTTGATTAAGGTGATATGAGCTCATCTTATAGATTATGCATAGATCTTATTTAGTGATTTTAAATTCAATTAATATAAATGTTGAATGACCTGAAGTAATGTATGTATTTAAATGATCTACATAATAAGTAAATTCCTCCAGTTGGTTAGATCAATGAACGAGCTCATCTTCTAGAGTATTATTAACCCTATCTCTAATGAGTTAAACCCCAACAGGCTAAGGTATTTCTAAACCAAAACTATGATACTTACTGTGATGACCTACCTTTTTAGACGGTTTAAATCGTCAATAAACCATACATGTCTAACTCAAACCATTCAAAATGGTAGATTATCAATGGTGTTAAATAAGAAAAATAAGAGAAAAGAAGAAAACAAAATACAGAATCTCGTAGCAGAATGACAAAATATGCTAATCAAATAAACAGCTCATAAAGCTGTTTTATAACATACATTTGATTACACAAATTTACAACAAAACCAGAGTACAATCAACAACATACCAAAATGATGCAGTGGAAAAATGCTTATAATATAATTTACTAAACTCTATCTTCGTCCTTCGGAAATAATTTCTTCAAACGCTGAAATGCTCAGGCTGACCCGAGCGTAACGAAAAGACAAAATACTCGAGTCAGAACTAAAAATTCTTATGTAAGTTAAATTAACAACAAATAAATATAAGTATAACAGCTTCAAATATGTTTTCGGGATTTTACATCTCCTATCTAGTGTATAACGTGAGTGCAATAACTTAAGAGATGTTACAAAAATTTTCATTTCCTAAGGATCCGTTAAACAACTTATATGTGGTAATATACGCTATATATGTAGTGTCTATCGGTAAAGTATAATATTGAAAATAGTGTTAATGCGTTACCCATATCCCCCTTAATGCATTTTATATAAGCATCGTAGTCTATACAGTACTGCAAACTCCACCATAAACTGGTGGGCTATCAGGGTGCACTCCATAGGTATGACACAAATCAAAATCTTAGTGGGCTCGAAAGGATAATATGACAAGACACACGAGACTATACCCATGGTAGGATTCTACCGGATTGCGAAACTAGGCTGGTGGTAACGCATTGTCACAGCCACCGTCCACCTCTAACAACACTCCTATAATCAAGAGTGGCCACCAATCAATCATAAAGTTGGAGAAATGGTATCAAAGAAGAATGTCCGATCGGAGGAGCGCCTCACTTGGCCTGTTTATGGCTTCTGTTTTAATCATTTTAACTATAACTCGGAAATCAAGGCTATCCATCATCATTCTCTTTTTAATCCAGCAAACACCTCCAATTCAACCACTTCATTCTGGATAACATCCACCTCATACATTATTGTTATAGTGGTTCCAATATTGACAGAGAGTATGCTAATAAGAGGCCCCGGTCTCTTTAACAGCCAACATCATTTTTCACAATGGTTAGTTCTTTTACATTTCAAAACCAATTCATATTTGATATCAAAATATCATATTTATTTCAAAATATCTTTTATTTCAAAATCATCATATTTACTCAAAATAAGTCATTTCCACTTGAAAATATTATTTTGAATTACAATTTAGATTAAAACTTCATTTAACCACGTTCGCATTTAAATCAACAATGTAAATATAAATATTCCAACTTTGCATGGTTTGAAATTCTAGAAAATAGTTCGAATACGTTTAAAATAGTTTAAATAGTTTAGAGATTTAAAATAGTTTAATATAAAATGGTTTGAGTATTGAACTGTTTTATATAGTGAAATATTTTTGAAAAATCTAAATAATTTGAATATTAAAAATAATAGATTTTAAACAATTTATATCCAAAATAATTTATTCTAAAAATAATATCAAATCAAAATGTTTCTTTTCCATTTCAACAATCTGGACCCATGTCCAATTTTACTTTACTGATTTAAAACCCTTAAATCAAATTAACCATCATTACTAAATTTTAAGATCCAAATCTTTAAATAATTCAATTTCAAAAATTAAATCATATATCAATTACAATGTCACATTTCCAATTTAATTCTTTAAAATAATTTCCTTTCTACCTATTTCAGTTTCAACATTTCAAAGTTTGAATTAGAAAATAATTCAATTCATAAAAATCCAAAATTTTATTCCCTTAAAGTGATATCATTTAATAAAAATCCAAATTTCAAGATTTTTAAAACCATTTAATTTAACCAATCTGGTGTCCGTATATAATTTTCTACCCTATAGCCAAGTGATCAGTTATTTCAAATTTTAATTTCAATGATGGATATATATCATTTCAATCCAAATCAAAGTGTCATATATATATATATATATATATATATATATATATATATCATTTCAACATATTTCTTAATTTATTCGAAACAATTAAAATAATAGTTTATATACTGCCACTTAATATACAGAATGATAATAGAGATATATAAGTATAAATAAACATCCAATCATCCAAATATCAACAAATAGACATCCATCACAATCAACATCCAAATCAGCTAATAAATCAAAGTAATTAACTGGTTATCAACATCAGATATTTAACTACCAATTCAATTTCAATATTAATCTAAATGGCAACTTCATTTAATAAAATTCAATTTCAATTAAAATGTCAAATTAAACCACCAAACAGCAACCAATAAATTTCTTATCACATCATAAATTTAATTCAACTAACATAAAAGGTTTAGTATTGCGTGAGTGGGTTAGATCACTCACTTTTGGTTTATAGGCGATTTAAAATTCAAATAAATCCTAAAATTTAAACAGTCTTCAAATTCAACAAAACTAATTTTATATTGTCCAGAATTTCGATACGATCCCATTGGAAGAAACCGCGTTCAAATTCGAGTTCATATGCAAAAGTTAAGAGGATTAGAAGTTTATAATTTTAAATTTTAATTAAAATAAACACAGGGGCATAAACGCAAATAGTTACCATCGTCACAACCCTAAGATCGACTCAAACCCAACACGCACGTACACAACCACCACCCATTCCCTTGCCACTGCGCCACCTACGGCCAACGAACCACGGATCTGACACCATGTCCTCCTCCATGCCTTCGTCTGCTCCTTAGGACCCACGCTGCGACGCCCTATATCCCCTCTATCGTCGTTCGTATATATGGCCAATTTTTGGCGAATTCGAGCCCCTTAAGATGAACAAAGATCATGGATCGAAAGCTCTTGGCTGCCTCTACGCTGCAGTATTCGTCGATTGCTTTAAAGTCGAAGATCCACTGTTGAAAACAAAACCCTGGTTTCAGCGGTCGAGACTTCTTCACTGGTTTATGGCCAAACCAAACCTCGATTGAAAAACGAATTACAGATGTAAATTACGTTTGTCGAGAGCTTCGTGATGATATATTATATGATAGGGTTTGAGGAGTTTGAATTTTCGACTTGATTTGGAATTGGGAATTAGGGTTTGGAATGTTTGCCATTAAGAAGGAATAGATAATTGAATAGATAGATAGAAATTGTATATTCAGAAAATGAAAATAAGAAGACGCTAGGGTTTATAATCGCATATATATAAACGGAGATGGATAAGAATGGATAGAACAGATCGAATGGGTTGAAGCGATAGCAAGACCCGAAAAGCCCGTTTCGTTCACGAAACGAAAGTAGGTCATCCAATATACTGAAATATAGGTTTTCGATATTTTTAAACTCAATGGAACTAGTTTCAAAACCTAATTACATTGTATATAAAAGTTAGCTTTTAAAATCAAATTATTTTCGTTGAGTTCATTTTATTGACTTCTACGCATTTCGGGCTTGCATGATCAAATGGTAAGTCTGATAGCTACAAAACTTGAAATCCTATAATAATTCACTTTTATGGATCAAGTGAAATTGGTTTCATCGAAATCCGATACAGTGCCCAAAAAGGCTAATTTTCACGTTAATTGAATAAATTATTATTTTAAAATCAATTTAACCACTTTTAAATTCGAAATTAGAAGTAAACAATTTTCATCATTTCTGATTACACAAAAATTAATAATCTTTTAAAATTAAATATTCCATGTTAATTTCAAGGTTTAAACATTACATTAATTTCACCGTCAAATTACAACTGTAATAAAATTCTAGCTAATTATATTTTAATTTCAATCAAATTCTTTTATTTCGATTTACATTCTTATTATTAAATCATCAAATACCTTATGAATTAATTAGACATTAGTTTCCATCTTGTTATTCTCATTATTCTACAGTTAACATCTTTTCTTCTATTAACAACAATATTTCAATTACATTAAAATTCAACAATTGGTTTCCAAATTAAATCCAAACCGGTTTAATAATAAGATGAGAATAAATTAATTTTTATACATTAATAATTCACTTTTATTAACTTGTCGTTTACAAACAAGGATTGTAAATTTACGTACAAATAATTGATTTCACATTTTGTACTAAAACTACTTAAAATAAAATAACATATAATTTCACTATTAATATAACATTGAATTTATTCCTTATTTACAATTATAGCCAAATTAACTTTACAATAATTTCATTTGATTGAAATTACAATAAGATACTTGTTAATAACACCCAAACACTAATATTAAATTATATTCTAGTTATTTTTCTTCATTAACAAATCATACATTTTATTTCTGACAATATTAAATTCCAAAATCTTATTAAATTTAATATTTATAGTTATCAAAAATACGGGTTGTTACAATCTTCCCCTTTTGTCCCTAAAAAGAAATAAGAAAGAATCAAGAGATTTGATATAATTTAATTCAAAATTTTCAATTTATAACAATTAAACTTACATATTCAAGTTCAACAAAATTTTTAAAATAACTCAATTTCACAAAATTTCCTAAGTCCTAAATTTACAAAAAAAATTCGATAGAGTTTCCTTTGCGTGGTTAGGTCCGGAAAAATAATAACATCGATAATTACAACATGTATATCATATTTCAATAATAAAACATCCCAAACCATGAGAAAAACAATAAAATATCATTCCAAAAACCATAACCTAAAAACGTAGCTATTTGTCGGGCGAACAACTCTATTTATGAAATCAAAACAACTGCTATTACTTTCATAAACCTGTATTTTACTTACATAATCCAAAGAGTTAAAATTATGTAAAAAGATCAATATATTAATGGTTTCAATTAACAGCACAAGCAACATACAATATATAACAATCATATGCAAACAAAAAGAAACACAACCATCATATGCAACAAAGAAATAATCAAACATCTGTAGCAACCAAACTCTTGGTTTGTTCAGGTTCGGACACTTTTCATAGCACAAGGGTGATAAATAAACTAACGAGTATATCTTATAGTCAACAATCTTAGATAATTGCTTAATAGAATATTCATACAACCTTAAACAATATGAAGTATCATTCCTCAAACATCCCATAAGCCAAATAACATAGAATTTAAATATTATTTAAGTTTGTTCTTTTGGTTGCTTTTCACATTACTTACCTTTTATTTATTTTCATTCATACAAGATTTTTTGTTCATTCATTTACTTACATGAAAATTTTCCATTCAATATTTGAAATCATCGATTAATCCATTATTAAAGTATTACATCTATTTAATTGCAGTTTGATTTATAATCATTGTTTATATATCTTGATTTCAATTTAATATTAATATTAATTCATAAAACATTTCAACTTAAGTTTCTTAACTTTTCAATTTACATTCATTTCTTCACATACAGTTCATTTAATAATAAACTTATTTGTAACTCATTTTAGCATTTCTTAGAGTTTATTATCATTTTCTTAGATATCATTCACTTTTTTTACCATTCAATCTAATTATAAATCATTTCAAACATAAACTTAAGTTAATAATATTCTTGTAACATCTTCATTCTTTTATTTATAAACATATGTTCATTTTGAAGCTTTTTTGTTATTAAGCTTTTACTTGTATAACATTCTATTACATACCCATATTAACATTTCAACTTTTTAAACATTTCTGGTAAGTTTTATGTATGTTTTTAGAATGTAATTGAGTATTATACAAATTTATCTTATTCATTTTAGTTAACAAAAATGTTCAATAGTTTACACCTTCTTAATTTCCATTATCTTTTAATTTAGAAGTTACAAAACTTCAATTTCTTATATTTTCATCAAATAGTTACCTTTTAATTCAGATTCAATTTGAATGTTTCCAACTTATTAAAATTTCACTTTATTTCCATAATTGAAAATCATAAATTAACAAGAACTTAAGTATTCAAATACCGGGTTCATTTCAAATCATTTTGAAATAATATATATACTCATATCTTTTATATATATCAAATCATATTTAGAAATTGAAAACTAAAATTTGTTTCACCAAAACAACTGTGTAGCAAAGCTACTATAGTGGTCTTCCCAATTTGAAACTCGAAAATGAACATCAATGATGCTGCGCAGTCGTCACTGAAATTATTTTCCAACGACAGAAGAAGGGAGTAAAGAATTTGTTTCCTTTCAAAAACTCTTTGAAAACATTTCTTTCAAGTGCATTTTAAAAACAATTTAAAGACATTTCTATTTGCAAATACTTCCACTTAATACTAATACTATTTTTTTCTCAAATATTTGAAAACCGAATTCAATACACCAGAAATTAAATTCTCAAATTTTCAATTTATTTATTTATTTGTAAATCTTAATTAATACCATACTAATAAAATTACACTCCTTATAACATACAATAGTCAATAATTTTAAAAACTTTGACTAGCCAAACAACAAATGATAATAATCAACATTATCATTTCCTAACAAACAACACACCAAAATAACAGTATCAATTTATGAAAAATTATATATATTTTTATATATACAAAATATAATACTATGTAAAATTATTTCATTTACCTATTTTTAAAACCATATTGTGTCGTTTTACCATGTTCAAGTGTTTAGAAACCCATATTGATGACATAGCGTCCTATGTACTGACCAAAATTCATAAATGCTCAACAGAATAAGTTAACACAATACAAAACATTTCTATAGCACTAACAAATACGCCTCTCATATACACACACATACACACACTTAGACTCATTCTAGGGTATTATTAACCATATCTCTAATGAGTTAAACCCCATTAGGCTAAGGTATTTTTAAACCAAATATTCGATACCAACTGTGATGACCCATATTTTTAGACGGTTTAAATCGACAATAAATCACACATGTCTAACTAAAGCCATTCAAAAGGGTAAATTATCAATGGGGTTAACTAAGAAAAATAAGAGAAAAGAAGGAAAACAAAATACAGAATCTCACAGCAGAATGGAAAAATATAGTAATCAAATAAACAGTTCATATAGCTATTTTACAATATACATTTGATTACCCAAAATTTACAATAAAATCAGAGCACAATCAACAACATACCAAAATGATGCAGTGGAAAAATACTAATAATATATTATACCAAACTCCGTCTTCATCCTTCGAAAATAATTTCTTTAAACATTGAAATGCTCGGGCTATCCCGAGTGTAATGAAAAGACAAAACACTCGAGTCGGAACTAAAAATTCTTATGTGAGTTAAATCAACTGCAAATAAATATGAGTGTAATAACTTCAGAGATGTTTACGGATTTTACATCTCCTATCCAGTGTATAATGTGAGTGCAATAACTTAAGAGATGTTACAGGATTTTCCATCTCCTAAGAATCCGTTAAACTATTTATATGTAGTAATATACACAATATATGTAGTGTTTATCGGTAAATTATAATATTGAAAATAGTGCTAAGTTGTTACCCATTCCCCCTTAATGCATTTTATATAAGCATCGTAGTCTATATAGTACTGTAAACTCCACCGTAAACTGGTGGGCTGTCATGGAGCACCCCATAGGTACGACACAAACCAAAATCATAGTGGGCTCGATAAGTATAATATGACAAGGCACACGAGGCCATACGCACGGTAGGATTCTACTGGATTGCGAAACCAAGCTAGTGGTAATGCATAGTTGCAACTACCGCCCACCTCGAACAACACTCTCGTAATCAAGGGTGGCAACCAATTAATCACAAAGTCGGAGATATGGTATCGAAGAAGTATGTCCGATCGAAGGAGCAACCTCACTTGGCCTGGTTATGGCCCTTGTTGTAGTCATTTTAGTTATGACTCGAAAGTCAAGGTTGTCCATCATCATTCTCTTTCTTCAAATCCAACAAACGCCTCCAATTCAACCAATTCATTTAGGATAACATCCACCGTGTATACAGTTGTTAAAGTGGTTCCAATATTGACAGAGAGTATGCCAATAAGAGGCCCCGATCTCTTTAGCAACCAACATTATTTTTCACACCAATAGGTTCTTTTACATTTCAAAACCTATTCACATTTGATATCAAAATATTATAATCACTTCAAAATATCCTTCATTTCAAAACCATCATACTTACTCAAAATAAGTCATTTCCACTTAAAAACATCATTTCAAATTTCAATTCAGGTTAAACCTCATTTAACCACATTTGCATTTAAATCAATGATTTAAACATAAAAATTCTAACTTTGCACAGTTTGAAATTCTAGAAAATAGTTGAATAGTTATAAATAGTTTATATAGTTTAGAGATTAAAAACAGTTTAATATAAATGATTTGAGTATTGAAATGTTTTAACACAACATCAGAACTGTCATTTTATCACGGTTATAACTGTTACAAATCAAATTTGTAACAGTTATAACCGTTATAAATAGGTACGTGACAAAATCTACAACATTTTTACCAACGGTTATAACCGTTGGGAATATGGAATCCCAACGGTTATAACCGTTGGGAATATGAAATTTCCCAACGGTTATAACCGTTGGAAAGTAATGTACACAACAGCAGAATTGGAAAATCCCAAGTGTTATAACCGTTAGAAAGTAATGTACACAACATAAGAATTGAAAAATCCCAACAGTTATAACCGTTACAATTCAATTTACAAACGTTTATTACCATTAGGAAGTTTGTATTGTATTCCTAAAGCAAAGTTCTTTGCAACGAATTACATGCACATATAATCAAAATTCAAATGTTGAATAAAATTTAAAACGGTAAATTTATAATGAATTTTAAGACAAATAACAGCAAACACATACGTTTCATACTAAACTCCATAAATATCAAAATATCGCAAGTTAAACTTATATAATAATTTCACAGTACACAACAAACATCAAAATATCATCACGTCAACATATATAAAAAATATCAATGTATCACATAGCCACAAATATTACAATTCCAAAAAAAGTCTATAAGTTTACAAGTAACTTGAAAGTCATATTCTACCTCTTCTTCGATTATAATGTCTTCTTCTTCATCTATTATCAATGTTGATTTGAATTTTCTTAGCGCCCTTTTGGTTGGTGGCTTCAAAGCTGGCACTTCAAGGTTGCCACCATGTTAATATTACACCGAATGGAAAAAGAATTTTTCATACCTTATCTGCATTCATACTCGTTGCATCTGTCCTTCTGTTTTCCAAACCTTGCAAAGATTTGATAATTGATTAATGATCATCATATACATAAATACTCGATATGAATCGTGAACTCAAAGACTAAAACAAAGCAAAAAAGATGAAACGAGCATAATAATTAGTTTTCAAATCATACATTTGTTCATTATTACTACTATTACTATCTTGGTTTTCCCAAAAACCAAGATATCAGTTTTATTTATTGGAAATTGATCGACTTCAACGCCTTATAATACATTGAAATTTAAAAAAATAATTTATATCAAATGGTGAAATAAGTCGAGGATAAAAAAAATAGGATTATGGCTTAATCATATTTGGATGGAGTCGTACATAGGAATGACCAATAAGACTAATCAACTGATGTCCAAATTCATGTAGATAAACAACAGTCTATGTTAAAATATGCCAGATTTGATTTAAATAAGTTTGTGAAAAAATTTAATTGTAATTTTAAAATAGGTCACAAGCAATTTGTGGCTTTTAACTTATCGATTTATTTGTTATCTTTACGTTACAAGATGAATTTGTTGTCAATCATCCCAAATTACAAAAGTAACTTATAAGCCTCTGCCAAACACCCTCTTAGATAGAATGAAATACAAGGATAATATAACATGTGGGGTACTCACATTTCTTCTTACAGTTTATTTTTCAAGGCATTTTTGGCTATGCATTGGAAAGCAGCTTCAATATTGATCCCATCTTCAGCAGACGTCTCAAAATATGCTCTAGATTGCTTACAAGAAACTGAAAAATAAATAAAACATAGGTGTTAATTGTGCCAATTATTTGAGAGTTCATAATCTCTTACTAAAAGACAAACAAGTTTAATGCTAATTGCATACAACTAAGATTCAGTGGAAAGAGATTGGCCTCGGCAATATTGGATGCCATCTGTATGTTATTATATACAAAATCAGGAAATGAAGAAAAAAGGAAGAAAAAAGGTTTCTATATGACAGCACAAAAGGAAAAGCATCAAAAGACACCAAAACAAAAATTACATTGCTCTGTTTTCAAAGCTATGTTTTTGGACATTGTAGTTTACTAGGAAAATTGTAAGGAGAAAAAGAACTCAGTAGTATTAGTAATATAACATCTAATGCTATTTGGTACTGTACTCCTTATAAGTTTTTTTATGCTCATTTATTTTGTGAAATTGTTCCTACGGTCATTTTGTTCCCGGCTACTGGTTGTCTGAGATAACACCTGATTTATACAAAGTCAATGCTGAGGTAACTATTGACACTATTACCATATCCTTGTTTATAACTTACTTAAAGAGTACTGAAAATAACACTTGCATCTATTTTGTGCAGAGGCCTTAATTCGCTTCTTGTTTAATCGAGGAATTTGAAAGATCGCTACCCTTTCGTTGTAATTAATCTGGCATGGATTTGGTTAGTTTTGTATTTTGCGTCAGGTTGCAACAATGTTATGCAACTTGTTAATTATTATTACAGAATAAATGCATTTCATAATTTTGAGCTCCTTGATTTGATTTTTTGAGCTTCCACTTAATTTAAATTTTCTTTTAGCCATGTCTGTTCAGTAATCAAAATTTCTGGTTTAGGCTACAAATTTTTGTCCTTTGAATTTAATAAAAAGGAAGAAAAATATCGATGAAAAGTATAAAATCGATTTTAATCTAATCATCATGAATAAATTGGATACACATCTTGAAGAAATGTATAATTTTGAGTTAATTGGATGCATCTCCTTCAACATTACATATACATCTTGAAGAAATGTATAATTCCAATTATGTTTATACAAAAAACAGTTTAGTGTTTAGTTATAAAATCGATGAAATGAAAATCACCTCGCTCTTGTTATAATATCGATGAAAACAGTTTAGTGTTTAGTTACATTGGTTATCATAAAATTCAATATGTTAATAAAAATCAAAATCATCTCAAGTTTATCTTTTGTTCAAACTTCAAAAATTGGATTGTACAGTAACTTTCCTGTGGAGAGGTTGAAATTTATTCATTTATTTATTTCAATATTTTCAAAGATTCGAACTCAAAACCTTATTTATCTAGTATCTTTCCACTGCAATCTTTATTTATTTACTTTTTCGTACCACTATGTCTGTGATAATAGTATAAACATATGTTTTCAAAGTAGATATAACTTGTTATTATCTAAATTATTATGATCTTGGAAGTTAGTACAAACCAAATTTTCAGAGACTTAAAATCAATAAAATGATTTAACTATTTTTTTACAAAATTTGTTGTTTCCATGGCAGATAATTTATAAAATTAGCATTTTGTCGGATGTTGTTTATTCAAATAAAAAATGGTCCAAAATTCCGAATTAGAAAATCATTGATAACGATGTACAGTCAGAACGATATAGACTACTGTGATTGGCGGAAAACTGTAGATTCATTTTACTCCTAGCAGTTGATTATAAAGAGTCATCTTAAAACCTCAGTTTTGATTAAAAAACTCTGCCTTATAACAAACCTTGCCTCCAAGTGTAATTATTATGTTTTTTATGGAAGCTTACTAAAGCTAAATAGAGTTTCACCTTAAAACAAAAGATTTCTAGTACCACTACATTTTTTAACATATGGAGAAAAATTCAAAAAAAATAGTCACTAAGTAGTGACGGGTTTCTTTGGCAGTAATTTCAAGAGGAACAAACCGAGAGGCCTATATCCACATCTACAGTTTGTGTGCAGTGAGATTCTGTAGCACTAACATATAGATGCCTAAAAGCCTAACATGATTTGACAGTCAAAGTGTAGTAATCAACAAGGATAGTAAAAGAGAAAAGTAAAATAACAATATTTTAGCTAACAATACCTGGAGATGAAAGTGATTATCATTCGGCCATGCAGGAAAACGTGGATAAAGTATGATCAGCAATGCAGCAATTGCATTGTTTCCAGTTGAAAATGTTTACATCCCTCCACCAAGAAATAAGAATCCAATTGCCAAGCTTACCTTTGTGCATTTTACAATAAAATTTATTTACGAAGTAAAAAAAGAGTAGTGTGGCTGCAGCAACCATTTTAGTAATAAACAAGCTAGGAGAAGCAAAAACTATTAACAAATGAACTCAAAGTAACTTCTGCTTTTCAGTGATAAAACTAATAAGGCAATATATTCTAAAGTACAACAGTGTTAAAAGATTGTGAAAATCTTTATCATGAAATGGACCAAATTTTATATGTAACAGTGACATATTTATAGGAATTATTTATTACTAATTATCCATTATTTACTTTGACATTTACGGTACATATAATGGTAACTGATGACACAATTCCTCACAGCAGATATGAGTATCGATGGCAAATGTAGTGACATTAAGCATTAGATTACTTGGAAATCTTCTTTATGAAAATAGTAAAAAAAAAAACAGTTTGAATTTCAGTCTAGGGATTAGAAGTTCAGATATGCATATTTGAAGGGAAAAAGTTCTCTTATGGCATCTTAATGTCACAGTGGTCTCTTTGCAACCATTGGTATTTATTTCAAAAATTAAACCATTATGGCAACAAATATGTGTGCACCAAATTTAACCTACATCATTAAAGGAGTTAACATTAGCCTATATCAGAAAACCATAAGTTTCAGTAGTAATCCAAAGTAAAAAGAATATAATGAAAACAAACTGAAACTGATCTATGTGTTGCATATAGATCAAAGTGGATATCCAAACTTTATAAACAAATCTATGATATTTCAATGAGCATAAGATACATTTACATCATACAAAAGTTTCTCCAAGCATTCTGTCATGTACCTTTATATACAGTCATAACGCATAACAGCAGTACACAAGTATTATTATCACATCTAGAATTATTTGTTTTGGCCTTTGGGGATTTGAAAATTTGAAATTTATGATGGACAACGACTATAAGGAACTGACATAACATATTAAATAACCTTTTGTTGATGACTGAAGCACCAACTAAAGAAGCTTTGTGTCATATATTACCATAAAGCTAAAGAGGCTATAAAAGAGGCACATACAACCATTTGTATTCCGTTGTTCATATCCTCTTCAACAGAACTTCGACCATGAAGATATCTCAGTAGTCGAAATGTCTGAAGATGACCAGAGCCAGCTATAACCTACTCATGGAAAAATAAAAAACAAGAAGAAAGCTAATAATCACTTATTTTTCTAAGCACACAAAATCTGTTATATATCAATTCCCCCAAAAAACATAAAAATTTAATGCAAGAACAAAATATTTGAATGCTTGTGAGAGAGAAAATGCAAACTGGAAAAAAAGTGGAGCAGCGGACTTTTTATGATAATATTCATATCATATTCAGTTTGAAACAAAAATACCATTCAGTGTAGTAACCTAAAACTTGACAACAGTTTAAGACAACAATTAAAAGATGAAAACGTTTAAATGTTTCAGACTATTAGTCTACTCTATAAGCAAATCGAGCAAGCATCCGATATCGGCTTCTTTAATTCAAATAAAGAAAAACTTAATCTAAATAATAAAGCACTTTATTTGAATTCGGCTATATAGAAAATGGCGATCATCAAATCAGATTTACATTTGACAGTGGGTGCTTAATTTAAAAGCTGAACAAGAAAAAACAAAATAAAATTAGCAGAATTGAATTTAAAATAACAATCGGAAATGCTAAACGTTGATTGGACAAGGCGAAAGCTAAAAAAGGAAGTGGAGGCGGCGACAAAACGCGGAGGCAGCGACAAAACCAAGCGGCGGCAAAATGAGGCAGAAGCGGTGCCTGAATAATGCAGACAATAACCCTAGACTGAAAGAGAAAGAGGCGAGAATAATGTAATGGGGAAAACATAAGCATTGGAGGAAAATAAAAGAGAAAATTACGACTATGCCTCCTTTAGTTTTATCCATTTACGAAATTACCATACTTCCTGATGGAAATAACCGTTGGAACACTTCGTAACGGAAATAACCATTGGTACTTAATAACAGTAGTAACCGCTGCTGATTGAAAACGAAAATGTGTTGCAAAATAGTCTATATGGTGTTGTGTATATAGTGAAATAGTTTTGGAAAATTTAAATAATTTTAATATTAAAAGTAATAGATTTTAAACAGTTTATATAAAAGATAATTTATTTTGAAAATAATATCAAATCAAAATGTTTCTTTTCCATTTCAACAATCTGGACCCATGTCCAATTTCATTTTACTGATTTAAAACACTTAAATCAAATTGACCCTCATTGCTAAATTTTAAGATCCAAATCTTTAAATAATCCGATTTCCAAAATTAAAGTCATATATTAATTACCATTTCACATTTCCAATTTAATTCTTTAAAATAATTTCTTTTTTTCCAACTTCAGTTTAACATTTCAAAGCTTGAATTAGAAAATAATTCAATTCATATAAATCCAAAATTTTATTCCTTTAAAACAATAATATTTAATAAAAATCCAAATCTCAAGATTTTTAAAACCATTTAATTTAACCAATCAGATGTCCGTATATAATTTTCTACCCTATGACCAAGTGATCAGTTATTTCAAATTTTAATTTCAGTGATGGATGTATATATATCATTTCTATCCAAATCGAAGTGTTATAGTTATATATCATTTCAACATATTTCTTACTTATTCAAAATAATTCAAATAACAGTTTATATATTGTTACTTAATATACGAAGTGATAACAGAGACATATAAGTATAAATAAACATCCAATCATTCAAATGTCAACAAATAGACATCGATCGCAATCAACATCCAAATCAGCCAATAAATCACAGGAATTAACTGGTTATCAACAACAGGTATTCAACTACCAATTCAATTTCAATATTAATTTAAATGGAAATTTAATTCAATAAAATTCAATTTCAATTAAAATGTCAAATTAAACTACCAAACAACAACCGATAAAATTCTTATCGCATCATAAATTTAATTCAACTAACATAAGAAGGTTCAGTATTGCGTGAGTGGGTTAAATCACCCACCTTTGGTTTATAGGCAATTTAAAATTCAAATAAAGTCCAAAATTTAAACAGTCACCAAATTCAACCAAACCAATTCCTTGTTGTCTAGAATTTTGATACGATCCCAATGGAAGAAATCGCGTCCACATCCGAGTTCGTATGCAAAAGTTATGAGGACTAAAATTTTAATTAAAATAAACATA
Organism: Allium cepa; assembly: GCA_030765085.1. Taxonomy (NCBI): domain Eukaryota; kingdom Viridiplantae; phylum Streptophyta; class Magnoliopsida; order Asparagales; family Amaryllidaceae; genus Allium; species Allium cepa. The sequence continues at coordinate 965,456,434 of CM060928.1, forward strand.
GGGGCATAAACGTAAATATTTACCATCGTCACAACCCTAAGATCGACTCGAACCTAACACGCACGTACATAACTGCTACCCATTCCTTTGCCGCCGCGCCACCTATGGCCAGCGGACTACAGATCTGACACCACCATTCTCCTCCATGCCTCCAACCGCTCCCTTGGGATCCACGCAGCACGCTGCGAGCACTACAAGGGGAAATGCATTTTCCGACGGCCAAAATCCGTCGGCGGCTGTCGGAAAAGGCTGCGTCAGGGAGCAGCATTTCCGACGGCTTCCGACGGAGGCTGCCGAACGCGTTTCCGACGGCTCTCGACAATTTTCGACGACTTCCGACGCCTGTCGGAAGCCGTCGGTAGCCGTCGGAAATGTGTAGCTACAGGCCGCCGGAAATTGTCGGAAGCCATCGAAAATTTTGACCTGTAGGCCGTCGGAAGCCGTCGGAAATCTGCTGTTTTTTTATATTTGCTGCAAATAGAGCCTTCCAACCACATTTCTCTTCCAAACACTACGATATCAATACCGCACAATCCAATAAACAATAATCCAACCAAATATCCAAACCTAGACTACAAAATATTCAATAAACACACAAATGTATAAAATTAGAATAAAAATAAAATACAAAATATACATATCATTCCAACATTAACAATAATCCTAACAATAACTGTTCTACCATGTTGTTAATACATAAATTCATCAATATTCTCATGCATATCCTCATACAACTACAGAACCAAGTGTATCATACATAATTATACAAATCAACAATTTCCTGCACCATCTACCAAATCATTCTAAACTAAAACAAAACATACCTGAACAAACAAACGAACAAGCAAGCAAGGAATGGATCAATCTCCTCCAGATCCAGAGCCACCCGAGGAAGGGAAGCGGCCACCAACTGCTGCATATACTCTAACAACTGTGCGGTCTGCAAGGCCTGTTGGCGATTCTGCTCCTCCAATTGGGACACTCTAGTCCGCAATTCTTCTATACCTGCTAAATCGCTCTGAGGTCTACTCCGCCGTCTCATACTCTGACTACTGGACTGCAATAATTGAAAAATAAATAAAATCCAAGTTTATTGCTTTGAAAAGGTAAAAATATCATATTTTCAGTACTTTAAGAAAAATTAAATTATTTACCGCTAAATTGCCAAATTCGTATCGTCGACCATGCTCTGCTGGACTCATGACGGACTCAAAAATAACGTCCTCCTCATCGGTCGTCAGCTGCTCTTTACCCGTATCAGCAAGGAGTTTCTGCCGCTGCTCCATAAACATCTCCTGCATTAACAAATTAATAATATCATATCTTATTTCATCACAATTTAACAATTAAAACAATTACTAATACTGAATAACATGAAATATGCTTACATGGCTTTTGCTGGATTTATCGTCCTGCCATGTGTACGAAACAGTCTCGTCTGGATTAACATGCTCGACAGCATGCGTACGGGTGAACACGTCCATATAGCTAATAGGACCATGTGCCTCGGCTTCGTGAAGTTGATTGTTACATACAATTATTATACGTTTAAAATCATATAGCATAAACTATTTACATTTATTATTCAGTAAATTTACCAACTACTGCCGATACTGCTGAAACGACTTCGATCCTCCGCGATGAGTGACGGGATTCTTATTTCTATTTGCAGAGTTTCTATCCGACTCTGCCTGTACATTCAAAATTTGATACATTATTTTTCAATCACTTCAAATTAATAATTCAAAAAAAAAATAGTATACTTGCTTTTGCCTCGTCCGTCTCCCAGTAGCTCAACCAAGCTTGCCACACGCCGTCTCCCATCCACCGTGGTTTCTTACCAGATTTCTTAATCTCAGATATCGTGTCCATGTAGTTCTTGCGCATCTTCTTCATCCAGTATGCTCGTGCCAGCATCAAATCGTCTGTTTGGATGTCTATCTCAGCCTGTATTAAAAAAAGATTACACTTTAAAAGATAAACAATAGAAAAACAACAAAAACGAATTAAAAAACAGAAAAATTATACATACCGGGACATCTTGCCATATGCACTCTATGATGTGAGGAGGGATGGTATCCCACCTCGGCCAGCACGCACTCATCCTACTGCGATAAGATGCTCTAGAGACGTCAAACACAACCTTAGAGGGAAGTAGGTCGAACCCCCTGTTTTTAAGTACGATATAGATAAGTACGTACGTACATCATAGAAAAAATAAGATGCTGAACAAAATTTAATTCTTACCCATCTGCTCTAGGGACTAACGATACAACTTCCCGCTGTGGCTCTTGCGATGGGCCACTGCCATCGCCTCCTGAGGATCGGGAAGAGCTCCTACCTCTATACGACATAATGATAAACCTGTGACATATACACATCGTTATATAAGAAATTAAAAACATGATAATGAAATATATTTCATATGAAAATGACATCAACGGTATAAATTGCTTAATTAATGACTGAAATGGAAATAGAAATGGAAGTGTGTTATACCTGATTCATAATGGGTGTACTCTTCTAACGATAAGCAGAGTTCATTGCATTTTTAATAAAAATTGCTAAATAAATGACAAACGGAAATAACATAAAACATGCAAACAATAGTAAACGGATTTGGTTTCATAGTTACATCAATTTCATAATACATCAAGAATTCAACATAGTTACATCAATTGCAAAAAAACATATTCAGATTTTTACCAGTCATCATCGTCTTCTGATTCAGATTCGATCTCGTTTTCGACGATATTTTCCTCGGCACTGTCAAACGCTTGTACCCAAACATTTGATTCATCGATCAAGGGACCAAAATCTATATGATCGTCTGCAATTATTATTTCGTTATTTTGCTCAAGATCTGCCTGATAAGCTTGTTCGTCCGGAATATTCTTCCCATCGAATGTGAATCTGGCCTTTGTTTTAAAAACTGTAGACCAATCTGCTTTATCTCTTTGTAGAGACGGATAAGGAGCGTAATAAACTTGCAATGCTTGTTTGGCTAGTACAAAAAGATCATGCTTGTGATAGTGCGACGTATGCTTTATTTCAATAAGATTATAATCCTTGTGCACATTAATTCCAAAACTTGGAACATTGCTAAACCAATTGCATCTAATAGAAACACCTCCTCCGCGGGTCGTGAGAAATATGTCAGTTGGAAAATTTGTGTCAGAACGCCATAAAAATCATTTAAATGATTTTCTGGATCGTCACTACCTTTAACAAATACACCATTATTATTTGTTAATTTTTCTGCACCGTATTCTTTGGTGTTAAATTTATATCCATTGACAAAATATATTGGATATGTCTTGACCACTCTTTTTGGTCCCATCGCAAGATGTTTCAACCCTTCGTCAACAACACTATTTCTCGGCTCATAAACGTAATTTGAAAACCAACCGGAAAATTCTTTACTGAGATCTCCGTTCGGATGTTCACGTTCATAAACACTGCTTATATAAACAAATTACTACATTAGGTTATACATGCGCATGCATTATAGAAAAGAATAAAACACAAATTATTATTTCAGATTACCTAACAAACAGTGCAACCTCGGCACAATTTAGAAGAATATAAGTGTGTGCTACATGAAGATCTCTATCTTCTAGCCGTATTTCTACACATTTTCCAGAAGGTCGACCATGTTGTCTAAAAATAGATAACATTGCTTGAGAGGACTCTTGTTCGTCGCCTTCGTCATTACGAGGAACACTTTGAAATGAAATATTCACATGGTAACTGAAATAGTGAGAGAAAAAGAACGAAGCTTCTTCTTCGATGTAAGATTTACATATCGAACCTTCAACCCGTGCTTTTTGCCTCACTTTTTTCTTCAGGCGATTCAAATATCTATGCAAAATTAATTTATATTAACTTCATCTTTCAGATGCAATTATTACGTTATAACATATTACATACCTCTCATATGGATACATCCATCCATATTGGACAGGACCTCGAAGTCGTGCTTCAGATGGGAGATGAACAAGTAAATGTTCCATCACATTAAAAAAACCCGGCGGAAATATTTTCTCTAATTTGCAAAGCAATATAGGAATGTCCACTTCAAGTTTACGTAAACGTTGCACTTTTAAAGTAGTCGAACAAAGCTCTTTGTAAAACATACTAAGCTCTGTTACTACTTTCCAAACTTTTAACGGCAGTAGTTCTTTGAACATTACGGGAAATAAATTTTCCATCATTATGTGATAGTCGTGACTTTTCGTTCCGCTCAATCTACCATTTTTAAAGTCAACACATCTACGAAGATTTGATGATATCCCATCAGGAAATCTTAACCCTTCCACCCATTTTAACACAGCTTTAACTTGATTATTATCTAATTCGTAACAAGCTTTGGGTTTTTTACTGTCATTTGGTTTCATATGAAGCTCAGGACGTTTGCATAATTCTTCTATATCACGTCTTGATTTCAAATCATCCTTCGTATTTCCTTTCACATTCAAAATTGTGTTAAAAACATTATCAAATACATTTTTCTCATTGTGCATCACATCTATGTTATGGCGAAGCAGAAGATGTTTCCAATACGGCAACTCCCAAAAAATAGTTTGTTTGCACCAGTTATGAACAACAGATTTGCCTTCAATTTCTGTCTGCTCGCCAGTTTCATATATCTTTGGATAGTCCTTAACAAGTTCATATATGTCTTCGCTTGACCATATCGTCGGTGGTTGTCTGGTTTCTACTCTATTAGCTAAAAAGTTTTTCTTGACTCCTCTGAATGGATGATTTACATGAAAAAAATATCGATGACAGTCAAACCATGAATTTTTTTTACCATGAGGTAAAGAAAACGCTCGTGTTTCATCCATGCAATATGGACATGCTAGAGGACCGGCAGTACTCCATCCCGAAAGCATTGCATAGGCAGGAAAATCACTTATAGTCCACAACAAAGAAGCAAACATACGAAAAATTTTCTTCTTGGACACATCGTATGTTTCTACTCCTTCGTTCCACAGTATTTTTAACTTCTCAATCAACGGTTGTAAATATACATCAATTCCTTGTGTCGGATCATCGGGGCCAGGAACGACAACAGTAAGAAACATATATTGCGTTTTCATGCACATCCATGGAGGTAAAATATAAGGTGTGACGATAATGGGCCATGATGAATATTTAGAACCAAATTGAGAAAAAGGAGAAAAACCATTCGTACATAATCCTAATCTAACATTTCGACTCTCCGCTGCAAAATTTGGATACGTTTTATCGAAATGCTTCCATGCTTCTCCATCGGCCGGATGTGTCAACGTACCCTCTTTCTCCGTTCTCACGCTATGCCATCTCATATTAGACGCAGTTACAGAAGATGCATATAATCTTTGAAGTCTTGGAGTTATGGGTAAGTAATGCATACACTTGTACGGAACTTTATTCCCCTTCTTTTTTCTTGGTTTGTATCTCTCTTGGTTACAAATTTTACAATTTCTAAGGTTTGCGTCTTCTTTCCAAAACAACATGCATCCTTTTAAACATGTATCTATTTTCTGATACGGTAAACCAAAAGCCGACATAAGTTTTTTAACTTCGTAGTTATTTTCACACATTAGATTATCGGGCGGCATATGTCTTTTTGCAGCTTGTACAACAGCCGTAAACCCAGCTTCAGTGATGTTATATTTTGACTTCATCGCAATGTATGCTGCGATTACTGACAGCTGAGTGTCGCTTTTACAACCATCCCAAATAGGTTTCTTAGCTGCATCTAGTAAATCATAAATTTTTTTAGCTTCAATATTTGGTTCTTCAACATTTCCATCATCGTCGTCAACTTCAACCATAGGAAACATTGATCGTGCTGCATCTTCGACCATATTTTCTATACGGGTCATTGAAACTATTTCGTTAACGACACTTTCAGACTCTACAGAAGTATTTGCTACAGCTTCTCCATGCCGATCCCAAACATAATATTCGGGTGCGAAACCGTGTTGGCACAAATGAACTTTCACAATATCTGGTAACAAATACTTCAAATGTCTACACCTACTACACGGACAACGAATTTCTGTATCGTTTCTGTTATTACTTAAAGCGAATTCAACAAACACGTTTATACTATTATAAAAATCTTCTTTTATTGATCCCCTCAGTCCTTTTCTTTGGTACATTCATCTCCTCCGATCAACAAAATAATCAATCATTTTTCCTATTTGACAAAATGAGAAGTTCAAAATTTAATATTTATTTTGAAGAATACAAATTCGAAAAAGATTATTTTCATGGTCGTATAATATTTTGAATTTAAAGAACAACTTCACAAATTTAAAAATATTTTCAAATAGGGCACGTTTTATTTTTTAACGTAACGATTTAAAAATATATATAATTTTTTTTTTCATTGGTCAGGCATCTTACTTCCCATTACAAACACAGTAAGCATTTACATTTCGTATATTACTTCGTCTCAAACGATTCAACAAAATTTCGGCAGCATTTCCCTTTTGTTCCCTGCATTGTACACAAATGCGTGTACGCAGGAAACAAAAAAGAAAAGTTAGGCCGAAATTTTATGAACCATTTGAGACGAAGTAGTATACAAAATGTAAATTATTACTGTGTTCATAACTTGTCCAATACAGGGACAGATCCGACAAATATTGTACAACATGAATATAAATGGTCGTTTTTCGAAAAAAACGACTATTTATACAACGATCATGTACAACACTCGTCAGACGGGACCAAAAACTCTCTAAGGGACATTTGTCAGTTACATGCGCGCATTTTACGAAAAAATACAGTTTTACTCACTGTTCACATTTACAAAAATATATATTAATTTAACACATTTATTCGACGTATTACGCATCAACTTAAGGCTCATTCGACGTATTTTTTTGTTGCATAAATCATTACGTGCACAATATAATATTTCTATCTCGTACGTTCATTTTATCTTAATCCAACTAACACAATACAATGATAGCACCGCTACACACATATACAATTAACATAAATTATACACGTTTTTCGCAATTTCACGATAACAGATTAAATAGGAATATCATGGAATGCTAGAAACTATTATAACACTATTGTAAACAATTGCAATCAACAATTACCCCTAATTTATCAAATTATGCAAATCTAGATTTAGGATAAAAACTGAATTTTTGGCTAAAATAAGAGATTATACCTGTACTAGAGAGCAGTAGAAGTTAATTGCACAGCCGGGAAGAACTTGAAATCACGAAATTGCTGATTGGAGGGTTGGGAAAGAGAATTGGGGGAAGTAAACCTAATTTTTTCGTATGAAAATGGAGACGAAGAAGGCTCGGCTGGAGCCAAATATTCACGAATTTTCGACGGCTTCCGACGGCCGCCGACAGCCCGTCGGAAGCCGTCGGAAATAAGCCGTCGGGAGCCGTCACCCTGCCTTGCCGCTTTTTGAGCTTTTTCTAGTAGTGGAGCCCCAGATCACCTCCAACAGCATTCGCATATATGGCCAATTTCTGGCGAATTCAAGCCCCCTTTAGATGGATGAAGACAATAGATTGAAAGATCTTGACCTCCTCTACGCCGCAGTACTCACCGATCACTCCGTAGTCGAAGATCCACCGTTTAAAACAAAACCCTAGTTTCAACGGTCGAGATTTCTTCACTGATTTCTGGCCAAACCTAAACTCAATTGCAAAAACGAATTATTGATGTAGATTACATTCGTTGAGAGCTTCACGGTGATATATTACATGATAGGGTTTGAGGAGACTGAATTTTCGATTTGATTTGGAATTGGGAGTTAGGATTTTGGAATGTCTGTCATTGGAAAAGAAAAGATAATTGAACAAATAGATAGAAATTGTACATATCGAAAATGAAAATAAGAAGCTGCTAGGGTTTATAATCGCCTATATATAGACAGAGATGGATAAGAATGGATGGAACAGATCGAATAGGTCGAAGCGATAACAAGACCCAAAAAGCCAGTTTTGTTCTCGAAATGAAAGTAGGTCATCCAATATATCAAAATATAGGTTTTCGATATTTTTAAACTTAATGGAACTAGTTTCAAACCCTAGTTCTATTATATAAGAAGTTAGCTTTTAAAATTAAATTATTTTAATTGAATTCATTAAATCGTTTTCTATGCGTTTCGGGCTCGCACGATCAAACGGTAAGTTTGATCGCTACAAAACTTGAATTTCTATAATAATTCACTGTTACGGATCCGATGAAACTGGTTTCATCGAAATTCGAGACAATGTCCAAAAGGCTAATTTTCACATTAATTGAATAATTTATCATTTTAAAATCAATTTAATCACTTTTAGCTTCTAAATTAAAAGTTAACAATTTTCATCATTTCCGATTACACAGAAATTAATGATCTTTTAAAATTAAATATTCCGTGTTAATTTCAAGATTTAAATGTTACATTATTTTCAACGTCAAATTACAACTGTAATAAAATCCATTTAATTATATTGTAATTTCAATCAAATTCTTTTATTTCAATTTAAATTATTATTATTAAATCATTAAATACCTTATGAATTAATTAGACATAAGTTTCCATCTTATTATTCTCATTATCCTACAGTTAACGTCTTTTCTTCTATCAACAACAATATTTCAATTACATTAAATTTCAACAATTGGTTTCCAAATTGATTTAACAATAAGATGAGAATAGATCAATTATTATACAATAATAATTCATATTTATTGACTTATCGTTTACAAACAAGGATTATGAATTTACGTACAAATATTGATTTCGCATTTTATGCTAAAACCAATTAAATAAAATAACATATAATTTCACCACTAATACAACATTGAATTGATTTTTTATTTACAATTATAACCAAATTAACTTTACAATAATTTATATTGATTGAAATGACATTAAGATAGTTTTGTCAATAACATTCAAACACTAATATTAAACTATATTCTAATTATTTTTCATCATTAATAAATCGTAGATTTTATTTCAGACAATATTAAATTCTAAAATCTTATTCAATTTAATATTTTTAGTTATAAAAGTTATGGGTCGTTACACTCTTTTTTGTTATTGTAAATATATCTATTTTATCGAACTTCCTAGAAGAAATGTCAATATGTAATTCAAACTATGTATTATTATTTAATAAATAATTATAAATAATGTTAAAAGATATATTTTTAAAGAATAGACCTTAACAACTTGAAGTTCTGTTTATAAGTATTTGAACCAGAAGTTCAACATATTTTCAAACTAGATATTTTGAACGTTATTATGCGGTATTTAAGGGTTCACATTGACATCGACTGATAAAAAATTAATAGTTTGGATCCTTGCAATAGTTTGTTCTAAAATCACTAACTCAAATGAGAAATAATATGCAAATTTATTTTTTTTTTATTTTTTATTTTTTTTTTTTTTTTTTTTTTTTTTTTTTATAGATGCATGTATATATCCATATATGCAGATATTTAACTAAAAACTTGAAGATTGTTTGATTAAATTGATATGACCCAAGTAGTGGTTTATGTACCTAAACCATGATAAATAAATAGATCTCGATAAATTATGTCTAGAAATAATAGAAAATAATCATCGATGATAAAATTGTAAATAACAATGCTTTTATTTTTTAAAAAGATTAAAGATCTTTAATTAGAGGTAAACATGGTTGACCATCATGAATCCTTTTCTGAACGAGAAATGTAGACCTGTAGGCAAAATATAATTAGAAACACATATACAAAGTGGAAAAAGCATGCTGAAATTACGAAAACACATACAGTGTCAAATACATGTTAAGTGTCATGGGCATACTATTTTTAGAAATAATTAAATTGATTGAAGTAGTGAAAGTGTTTGAAACACTTAAAATGCGTTGAAGGTATAAATATTGTTTGGATCATACTAAACAATCAAAGTATACAAATTTTCGAAGAACATAAATAACTTTGGTGGTTATAAACAATGCAAAGAAAAACGAGCGTAGATTACGATCTTCTTTTAAATATTGTTGTAATGAAAATCTTGATATAATTTATGATAAGTAGATTACTTTCTATTTTTAAGTATTGTTGTAATGAAACACTTAATATCTATTGAAGTGGTGGTTGCGATATGCAAAACTTATTAAAGTATACAACCCGAAGAGTATAAATATCTTTGCTAGTTATAAAGAATGCAAACAACAAGAAGCATAGATCTCAACCTTTTTTTTAAGTATTGTTGTAATGAAAATTTCGATATACTTTATGATGAGTAGATTACTTCCTGCTTTTAAGTATTATTGTAATAAAACTCTTAACATCCACCGAAGAAGTAGTTGCAATATGCAAAACTTATTTAAAGCACCAAAATGATAGCACATGAAGTTTTTCACCCCATAAAAATAGCACAGGAAATGCATAAAAATGCAAATCATATTTGAAAGAAACAATTTGGAAAAATCGACTGTACCAAAGACACACACACATATGTATTTAAGAATGGTGATAATAATGAATTCTTTTGATTACAATTTCCTTAAAGTTTGTCTAAGCAATGTTATAGATACTTATAGACCCAGAAGTATCCATAGCTAATATGAATTATCAAGACATGTATTTTAATTCAAAAGAAAAATGTTAAATCATGTGTAGCATCCTAAAGTATGTTGTAATGTACTTTTTTCCTTCACTAAGAATTTTCTCACTGGGTTTTTCTCAGTAAGGTTTTAATGAGACATTACATTAATCCAGAAGTATCAACTTTCATTTGATGTAATAAACTATTAAAATATGTCATATTATATTGTACTCATTTTACTTCACTAAGATTTTTCCCAATGGTTTTTTCTTAGCAAGGTTTTAATAAGGCATTATCTCGATCTAGAAGTATCAAATTTATTTTGATGAAATAAGTTATTAAAATATGTCATTGTACTATTTTTTTCTACGCTAAGATTTTTCCCACCGAGTTTTTCTTAATAAGATTTAACGAGATATTATTTTATTCTCGAAGTATCAAACTCTTTAGAAGGAATATCATTTTTAATATGATATATATGATTTTACAAGTTGCAATCTTTTTCTCGTTCAAGGTTTGGATTTTCCTACCAGATCGGCTGAATGAATATACGCAAGCAAAATGATAATGAGGGGGAGTAATCTTCATACACGTTTCAAATGGGACAATTTCAAGTTATTATACAAACATCCAAGATTTTGAAGACGCACATTCAAGGAGGAGTGTTACGATATATGTAACTATAAAGATAAATATGCTAAATGTTACATGGGCATTATTGTAATTTTCATTTCCTATGATATGCTAATAATTAGAGCCCTATTGTATTGTAAGTTTACATATGTAGTGAATAAAATATCTCATCTCTCTTTCTCTAATGGCTTCTTCTCCTATTATGGTTTACAACACGCATGTAGATGAGCTGGCCATAAGATGCTCTTTTTAGCAACAAATATACGTACAAAGTTCTTCTCAGTTTTTTTTAACATTTTTACATTGACTCCTTGTATTTAATTAGTTACGTTGACCACTAATCCAAACTATTTATTTAAATAAATCAAATTATTTTGGCATTCATTAATCCATTTATAAATCCTTAAGAAAATGAGAGTTGAATGTATACACAACAATTATATTAACAAAAATGATAAAGTTATTTATTCACTTATACATAGAAAACATATTACATAACATAAATTATTTACTTTTACAGTATTAACAATTTCAATTTTTTTTTTCAGCTACGACTTTAGTTGCTTCAAAGATACGTAGTTAGCAATGATTGGGCCATTGATCTTACATTCGAGCATTGCATGTCATTTTAATTTGTGATTAATATATCTGAGTAAATTTATCATACATCACATAATAACATTCTAATTTTAGCAATAACTAAAATACAAATACTATTTTTTAACAATATTACCGTGTGCAACGCATGGATTACACACCAGCAATACAATATTGTACAATGAATGACTTCCATATTCAGATATTTTCTTAACTTTAACATTAGCTGTTTGCCTTATGTTATTTTTGCTCTTGAATTATTAGAATGATTGGCACTCCTTATTAATCATTTTGTTTATGGTCTTGAATGGTAAATTTCCTTTCAATATCAACACTTCATCGGGCTATCAAGCTTATTTTCTCCATTGCAATTTTATACCTTATAGATATTGTATACAAAGATACAACTAAGAAAGCAATTTATGCATCAAGGCCCAAAGTAAAATAAAAAAATAAAAAAAATAATAAATAATAATTCGTTGTTTCGAGGCCTGGAATTTGTGTAAAAGGTTAAAGGAAGAAAACGTGTGCTCCACGTAGGACGGCGGATAATGACAAAATATAATTCGGTTAGCATTGTTGTTTTCTTTAAAAGGCCCGAAATTATTCTTAAAGGCCCGAAACTGCCCGAAATTTCTGCATCTACGTATACTGTTCAGCTCTAATTTTTCAGGGCCTGCTAGCAAGCCTCACCGCAATATATACCCGAAAACTCACCAAATCGCATTCGTTTTCCTCTTAATTACAAATCAGCTCCAATAAAAAAAAGTATACTTTTTGCCTTGTTAGAAGGAATCTGTTGCGTTAAGGTTGGAATAGTTTCTTCTCGTTACAACCTAACCCTGAAAAGGAAGAAGAAGTTGCAAGAAATTGTTGCTTTTGTTGAATCTAAGGTTCCCTTCCTGACTGGTTTCTAGATTATTATATATTGTTTATCAATTTATTCTTGCAGAAAAACCAACGGAACCCTAATCCTTTTCTAGTCGATTCATAGGTTAGATTATGAGTCCCTTTTAGGGTTATTCAATATATTGTTTTTGTTCATTCTGTTCATGTTTCCTGTTTGATGTTTTTTTTCCGTGAATCAAAAATGCCCACAGTACATTTTACGTTCAAGTATTTGTTTTTTCTCATCTTTTATGCGTTGATTGAGCTATGACTTTTGGTGTTTTGACCTTAACTCCGATATTTGTAAATTTTATGCTATATCTTATGTCTTTTTTTTGCCTATCAAGTTGTTTGAACCAATAAGAGCTTATTGATTGAACCACTATTATGGTATTCTAGGGATTGGAAAGAAATATTGTAAGCTTGAGATTACGTCTATTTTGCCCAAACCAAAAAGTAGGATGTAGCAGGTGATGCATAAACAGTACATTGATTTGGGAGAAGACAGACATCTAGATTAATGATGATTATATGCATAATGGAGTGCTTGTAACTTTAAAACAGTTGTTTTGTAATTTAATGGTCAACAAATACAATCATCTAAAAGCATTTTAGGGAAGACTTCATAGCCATGGGACATATTTTACACGATAGGTATGACAAGAGGTATGTGAGATGATATAAGGTTTTAAACAGTCAAATGGCAAATTTATTTTGTTGCAATTGGCCATTAACTACGCCATTGGTGCAATTTATTTTTTTGTTTTTGCGATTATCTTTAGCATGTATCTGTAGCAAATCGAGCTGCTGCTTGTTATTTTTGGTGCAAATGGGTTTTAGATATGCTTAGCCAACAGCCATGCCAAAACGATTTCACCTTGCAGCGTTACCACATGGTTACTAGTTGATTATACTCCCAATATCGTTTTCTTTCTTTTTCTCCTTACAGTGCATTTAAAATTTAACAAGTGATAAACGATTCAAGAAACAAATAATAAAGTAAAAGGAAAAAAAATACCTTTTTAATTACATATTTTGGGAGGCTACTTTACATTTGTTTGAATCTTTTTCAGAAGAAAAAAAGAGATTATCATAATTGTTTTAGATGCATTTAAACTGAATTCGGCCATTTCATTTAGAATCAGTTATCAAGCACCAGAACCTTTTAACAAGTGCTTACAATTGTGAAATTCTTGATTTGATATTCTAAAATCAAATGCAGAAGATAATGGAAAATTATATCTTTTACATGTAACGCCTAGCACACTGGTTTTAGAAATGGATAACCATTTTTTATTCAACAATTCAAGTTTATTCTCTAAATATAAATATATAAAAAATACCAACTTTCCCAAAAATATAAGAAGCATTTTGAATTTTATGTTATTTGGAATATATTCAATAAGGCTAACGTTTACAATGTAATATTTTTTCCCTGAAAGTTCTTATATATTAAATTTCTTCAAATCAAACTGAAAAGCCATTGTTTTGTCAACATATTTACAATAAAAAATAAATCTACAGAAGTTTCCAGTTTAAAATATTCGATTTTCTGTTTTTTCCCTGAAAAAGTTGGGTAACATCTACTTGTTTCTTCCTCCATGAATGTTTATTTTCGTTAAAATATGCATTTTTTTGGGGTTAAGTCACCTAGACCACGTATTAAGTATGAATGTCAACTAAAATATTGTATTTTTTTATAATGATGCTTAATCTTATTTGTCAATAAAGATTTGGAAGAAAAAAGAGATTTTCTTTAAAACTTCTGCCTAAATTTGCATTTTTTTTTTGAAATAGTCGAAATCTGAGAATTTAGACACCGTCAATTGTAATTATTAAGCATTTTTCTCTATTTTTTGCAATTTTTTTTGCCCTTGGAGATCTAATTCGTATCCATTGTATATGCGACAATCAAAATTGATGTTTCATCCTTTTCCTATTGAACAATTGCTCCAATATTGGACTAGTAGATAAGCCAATGCATTAAAAAGAAAGCCAATATGTGAATAAATGAAGGTTAAGCATCATGTATTAGAGCTTCATGTAACTTACTTAAATTAGATTATACAAAAATTAAGTGGCAAGTAGTAAGTTCGCCTCAGGGTGCTTATCATAACATACAATGTTATTGAAAATGAAAACCACATCTATATTTTCTGAATGAAGTCGATTGAGACGCATTTCAATCCTACGCCAAATATTAAAGACTACATTAGTCAAACTTTTTTGGTCAGTTCATGTATGCAACTTTTTGGGCCAGTTCAAGCTGTTAGGTCAAATATGTTTGTTTTACATTGGTCTTATTTGAACTAATACTCAACTTATAGCAGGAATTCTACTTGCTTCTTCCGTCGAAGTGACTATAAATTGAAAAATAGCAGTCCCGAAATTGTCCAAGAAGAAATTGTCTATTATATCAAATGTCAGAAACAAGCGAGAGTAATGAGAATGGTCAAACATTAGCTACTCAAATACTTCCACTAAAGCCAAGTGCTGATTGTTTTATCTACAGAGAAGATGTAGTCAGCAGCAGCAAATACAAAGGTCTTCTTGGTGTTGTTTTGGAAGTTGCTGGTGATTCAGATTCAGATTCTGATGACAGCACTACAGATGATAGTGACAATGAGGTTGACAAGGACAAAAATGTTAAAAATGAAGTGCGAGATGGTAATAGAGGGGATGATGATCCCAATAATGATAGCAATGGAGACAATGACGATGATTATCTTCCTGAAGGACACGCTAGAATTGCTTGGATAGATGGTTCAGAAACTACTGACAAAATCAATGACATTACATTAGTAGATAGAACTTTCCTCCATGGTGATATGGTATCTTCCATCACTGATCCAACCGGTCAACTTGGTCTAGTGGTTGATGTTAATATCAAAGTTGACTTGCTAGCCAGCAACGGGGAAATAATAATTAATGTTCCCTCTAAAGATTTAGTCCGTATTCGGAAATTTTCTGCAGGTGATTACGTAATTAGCGGAATATGGCTCGGACGAGTGGATGATGTTTTAGATAATGTTACTGTCTTGTTTGATGATGGGTCCATATGTAAAGTACTTAAGGCTGACCAACTAAAACTTCAGCCGGTTAAAAAACCTATAACTGATGATGGAAGTTGTCCTTATTATCCTGGCCAGCGTATTAGGGCTGTCTCCTCTTCTGTGTTTAAAAGTTCAAGGTGGCTTTCTGGTTTGTGGAAGCCTAGTTGTATCGAAGGTACTGTATGCAGAGTTGAGACAGCATCCGTTGTAGTGTATTGGATCGCTTCAGCTAATATTGGGTTTGGTTCATCATCCTTTGCTCCTCCTGAACAACAAAATCCCAAAGATTTGATTCTGTTAGACTGTTTCTCCCATGCAGATTGGCAGTTATGTGATTTTTGCCTCCTTCCATCCTCGCATAATGCTGCCAAGATATCTGATAAAACAGTTGGTGTAAACCATAAAGCAATGGACAAATCTAAGAAGGACAATAGTTGTAAAAACGTGGAGAAAAAGGCTCATACTAAAAATGGAATACCTGAGAAACTCAACCAGCTTGATCCAGCGGGTTTTGAATCTATAAATCAAGGTAAAAATAATGTGCCAGAGTCAAGTGGTGAATTTCCACGCAGCGTGCCAAGTTCTAGTTTGTCTAAAGCAGTTTCAAAGGAGGCCACTGCTCATGAAAGTTGGTCTTATTGTAGTAGGAAGCTTCGTAAAGTCTCATTGAAAAAGGATAAAAAATATAGTAGAAAAAATGTTACTTTTGAAAGTGCTTTCTTTATTAGTAGAACAATAACAAAGGTAGACGTGGTTTGGCAAGATGGAACTAAAGAATGTGGGTTGGACTCAACATTTTTAATTCCAATACAAACTCCTAATGATCACGAATTTTTCCCCAATCAATATGTTATTGAGAAGCCATCAGAAAACAATTGCGATTCTTCAGAAATGAAGCGTACTGGTATCGTAAAAAGTTTGAATGCGAGGGAGAAAACCGTAACTGTGAGATGGTCTAAGCCTGTTTCTTGTCCACAAGGCACTCAAGAGTTCGCTAATGAGGAAGTTGTTAGTGTGTACGAACTTGATGAACATCCAGACTATGATTATCGCTATGGAGATGTCGTTGTTAGATTATCTCCAGAATCAATCACTAATGAAAGCAAAGACTTGTTAAAGGATGAATTTTTTTGTAGTTTACCATGGGTGGGAAACATTACTGGTCTTCAGGACGGTGATATTGAAGTTACATGGGTTGATGGATCTGTGTCAAAGGTAATTTTATTGGGGAGGTTTTTATTTCTTTCCTTTTCTTTTCATGTACCAAGAACCTTTCTTCTTTTCTTTTCTTTTTAATCAAATGTGATAATGTAGTAACCAAGTCTGCTGTATCTTGTTTTTTGACTTCTTTCATCATCTGCCATAAAATAAATTAGCACAGCCAGCATCTCCAGCATCTTGTTTGAAATTTGTCAAATGAATTTTATCTTGTGTAACATGACAAACCTATAACTTTCTTTCAGGTTGGTCCTCAAGGCATATATGTTGTAGCTCGAAATGATGAAGACTCGCTCATAGGTGGAAGCGAGCTAAGTGACGGTGGAGCCAGTTGGGAAACAGTGGATGAAAATGATAATGCAATTGTTGATGGTGAAAAGGTTAATGTACTTGATCTTTAAAACACAACTAAAGAATTTGCCTCACTTTTCTGCTCAGTAACATAGTTAATACTTATTACCGCCGTTTATACCAGTACACACACGTACACAAACTAAAACCTATTCTCTACTCTTCATCAGAAAGATATTGTTTCCCTTCTTTTAATGTTTTAGCTTAATCTCTGGACCAACTACCCAGTAGCATTCGGCGTGTACCAAAATTTTGGTATATATTGGTACAATTTTCACATCCTGAGTACACTTATATTAAAGCTAACTCTCTCTTTGTTGGGAATACACAAAAAACCAACTCTTTTCTCTTTATCAAAAAGATATTGCTGCCCTTCTTATAATATAATTTAATCACTAGACCACTAGGTTGTTTGGGTACTTGGTAGGTTATATGTATCTATATTTTTATATGAAACATTTTTGTTTTACTAGCAAAGAGAATAAGAGGCAATTTACTATATGTTTTTTTATTACATTTTAAAGCTTTATATTCACAATTTGACTGCCATACAGGAAGGTGACTTCAGCGATCAGACCAAAAATGATGCTGACAGAGGTAGAATGTCCAGCTCTTCAGAAAATATTAGCCAAGGGGTGAATAGCCCACTTTCAATATCTTTTGCTGCACTTAGCTTTGTAGCTAGATTCGCGACAGGAATATTTTCTCCTGCTCGAAAACAATCGTCTTTCAATAATAAAGATGCAAATGAAAGCGGATCATGTAATCATGAAGAAATCTCAACCGAAAATCTTGACTTTCTAAATCAAAATGCCATGACTGACACTCAAAATCAAGTTGATGATCAGGAAGATGTCAAGTTGTTTGGGACCAATACGAAAGATTCAGTTTCTGCAGAAGTTGATGGCTCTTGTAGCTTCAAACACTTTGATATAGCAGAAAATCCTTTGGACCATCATTACAGTGAAAACAATTTTCAGGTAACAATGTTTATTTCTGGGTTATAACTTGTTGCTCATTTATTCAGTCAGTTATAATAACAACAACCACCCTCCAGTAATAGATTTTTCCCTTTAATTTTGCTAAACATAAGTCGAAGGTTTTATCCTTGTAAAACCCACTATTGGGAATAAATATGATCCATATCTTTACAAGTCACTTTAATACACAAGTGACAGAAGTCATTGCAGTTTTGAAGAAGTGTAGATGTCTAAAATTGTTATTAATTCACAATTGTGTTTCAGAGTACCTGTGGAAAGAAATGGGTCAAAAAGGTTCAGCAAGAATGGAACATCTTAGAGAAGAATCTACCTGGTAACTGTTCATATCATTTGACGATCTGTTTGTGTTTATTATACTCGCTCTGCTTTTAGTTTTCTTACTTTGTTCAGCCTCTTTTCTATCACTATCAGTACCCACTATTGTTTGATAGGAGAATTAAAATGTGGCATATGTTTTTCAATTTTGTATAAAGAAGAATAAAAGGGATATGATGATGAATGAATTCTGTTATTTCCATAATATGATAGAAGAGGCAGAAAGGTCTTTCCTCTCCCTTAAAAGTGGCACGAAACTAGAAGTTCCCTCTTTATTTGAGAATAGTTGTTATATTACCTACACAATATTGTATGGGGAAAAAAAAACTTTGATTATAAATAAAGAGACATTTTTTGTTTTTGACAAAACCCAATTTTCCCTTGTATATGGACAGATGATATTTTTGTGAGAGCTTATGAGGATAGGATGGATCTTTTGAGGGCGGTAATTATCGGGGCCGCTGGAACACCTTATCAAGATGGTCTTTTCTTCTTCGACTTCCGAATTCCACCTGAATATCCTCAAGTTCCACTGGTAATATGTGTGCTTTATGTAATTTGATTACGCAAACTTGTGCTTATAATGCTTTTTCTGCTGTTACTCTACCCTTAGCACAAATTCAATTTTCTTTATGGACGATCTACTCTTTTCATATCGACTCATGCATGTTTTTTCCATGTGTAGAAGGTTATCAGTTTAGTGCTTTTAGAGGGTTGTGTGTGTTTTTTTGGGTTGGGGGTTGGGGGGTTAATATGTTTATGTAATACTGGTACTATTCATGTACTTCGCATGTGAACCCATAATCCACTTTTTCTTAAATGTTAATATTGGTGTAACTTGCCATTAAAAAATACAATCCATATGAATTAATGGTGAAAGCTTCGGAACAAAGAGAGACTACTTTTTTAAAATCCAATTTTTAGTTAAAACAAGTTGCCAAATGATATTTCAGAGCATGTACACGTTTTCTTGTTATGAAAAAGTTGAAAAACATAACCATTTATAGTAAAATTAAAAGTTTAGGCAAAAATAGCGGTACAAGTGAGTTTTAACATTTTGATGAAACGTCTTCATCGTTATTTTCAAATAGGTTACTTTCTATATGCGAATGAAGAGCATTTTTTTTATAAAGAAGACCGTTTGGTGGAATTCTTGCAATTTCTCGTGAGTTTGATCAATTTGTAGTGTGTGTGATTATATATACGAGCGTTACGGCACACGCTTCGCACGTGATGATAAATTATTTTTCTGCAAATCATATATGTTTAGCACATTCATGAGAGTGATTTATAGAAATATTTAACCATATTTTTGCGTTGAAATCATTTTTGTTAGTTTAACTTTTATTTCTAAGTTCCAACATCTATTTTTTTAAGTTTGAATTTCTATTTATATTATTAATTAATGATTTATTTGCTAGATCCTATTTTTAAGTGATATTAAAATTTGATAGTATTTGTAGATGGATGGTTTAAATTTGTAAAAGAATTTTATTAGTTAGATCCTAAATTTTTTAAGGTGATATTAAGATTAGATAACATTTTTAGACGGACGTTTTGAATTTGTAAAAGAAATTTATTGTTAGATTCTATTTTCAAGTAATATTAAGATTTGGTATTATGAGCATTTCTGGTAGTTCACGCTGACACCAAAATGCATGACACAAAGGTATTACAATTATTAATACGAGTGTCACGGCATGCGCTTCGCTCGTGAATTATTTTTCTTATGAATTGTATATATTTAAAGCAGCCAAAAAATGATTTTTTGATTTTCAGGTGATATTAAGATTTGTATATTTGCGGAGAAGTATTTTGAATTTTGAAGAAAGTTAATTTTATATCCTATTTTTGTAGAAGCATTTTGAATTTGTAAAACATGTTTAATTATTAGATCATACCTTTAGAGGTGTTTGAATTTCTAAAAGAAATTTAGCATTAGATCCTATTTTTAAGTGATTAAGATTGGATAATATATAAAGGGGTATTTTTGGTATCACGTTGATATCAAAAAAGGTGACTCCAAAGCTATTACAACTATTATATATATATATATATATATATATATATATATATATATAATTAGCATCATTTTGTAGCCCTGGTATCAGCTACAAGCTTCTATTTAAATATTTGTTTTTTCTCTCTCCTGTCACATGGACCGAATATTTAAATATAAAATTATGGCCGATATCGGAGGCTACAAATGGTGCTAAATAAAGAGGCTATTGATCCTAGCATATATATATATATGTGTGTGTGTGTGTGTGTGTGTGTATTAATAGTTGATTTGAAAGCGTATATTAATAGTTGATTTGAAAGCGTAAACTTTTGGTCCGATCGTGAACTTTCAAAATTGTCCGTTATATGCAATTCTTTATTAACAGTTGTAATATATTTGCTGTCACACTTTTTTGGTATCAGAATGAAATACCAAAAATGTCTCTCTACAGATAGTATTAACATCGCTTAAAATTAGGATCATGCAGTTAAGCTTCTTTTACAAATTCAAAATTTTCTCTACAAATATTTACTAATTTTTAATATCATTTACAAATAGGATCTAGCAAATAAACTACTTTACAAATTTGATTTTTTTACTAATTAATAATATAAATAAAAATTTAAACTCACGAGCAATTAGATATTGCAACTTAGAAATAAAATTTCAAATTACCTACGTATGATTCAACAAAAAATATGATTAAATATATGCAAACAAAATGTCAGAAGTTCGAATCCCATAAATAACAAATATTAACACATATTTTTGAATATAAAATTTGTAATGTAAATAAAGTTACAAGTTCGAAACTTTATTCAAATATATATTTTTCAATTTATTTTTTATCAAAGCTATGTAGGAATTTTAAATTCGATTATTGTATAAGAATTTTTTATATGCACACGCGTTGCGCGCGCCATAAAATCTCGTGTGTGTGTATGTATGTGTGTGTGTGTGTGTGTGTGTGTGTGTGTGTATATATATATATTGCTTTTACTGGGTGGCAACCATAATATACCAGTAATAAATAATAATGACCATTAGCTGTATTGTAGACTACAATTAATGGTTTTCGGCCACAACCGCTGTTAGACAGCAGTTCACTTAGTTTATTATTACCAGAAATAAACTTTGCACATAGTACACATTCCTATGAATATTTAAAAAGCCATCATACAATCTTTCAAAAAGAAAAGATCTTGAAGCATTACAAGTGGTCTGCTTCCAAGAGGAAAAATAAGTCAAAAGAACTTCAAACATTAGAAGAAGAGAAGTAAATCTTGAGATGTTGACCTGAGTTTATTATTTTCATTTGACCAGTCAACACCATACTGATATATATTGTTATTTTTTGTTGTTGCTGCTGCAATATCATCATCATTTTCTATCTTTATTTTTGTGTATTTCTATCTTTATTTTTGTATTGTATTTCTATCTTTATTTTTGTATTGTATTTCTATCTTTATTTTTATTTTTACTTAGTCACTATTATTACTAATTTACTTATTTGACTTTATTCTATTATTGCTATTGCTATTGTTATTATTATAACCTTTAAATTACTCTTGTCACTTAGTTTCGGATTCCATCTCTAGCTGACCCCAACTTGTTTGGGAAAAATGGCTTGGTTGTTGTTGTTGTTGCAATGTCATCATCATTTTCATTATCATTATTATTATTATTGCTGCTGCTGCTGCTACATCTGTTATCGGGAGCGGCCATTGATTGTACACAAAAATAAAACACAAATTTGGATACAAGTATTGACAATAGGATTTCTCTCTCTTTACATGGAAGGTGGAAGTTAGGAGAAGACCTAATGATTAGGATCTCCTGTGTCACAATTTATATCACCAATTTGTGTCCAACTATAATTTCTTATTACTATTACTATTATTGGTGATACAATTATAATGTCACAATTGATCTCAACCGTTAGATTCCATTGCTTTTTTTATTAATATTTGAGATCTAATGGAGATCGAGCGGTTGGAATCCACCGTGTCACCAGTTATGTCTCAATAGTCGCTTCCTATATGCAATTGCATCAAAGTCCCCTTGAACACACGGGTTTGCAATAGCAGGATAAATAACAGCTCAACAAAATCAAGCCTCTGAGCGAAACTTTTGGTATGTACATGTTAGTTAGCATTGTTAATAGTGGGTAAGCCTTGATTGTATAGCCAATTAGTCGTAGTCTTTTTTTGGATTACCGAGGCATACAATTATCACCAATTTTTATTTTTTTCACTTTACATACGTATAAATGACTGTACACACATATCTATGTACCTATGTAACACAACCAATGCTCATTTATGGAAGTGAATTAACTATTTTATTAGCGTCACATTTAAAAGCACCTTTTCCCCTTTAAAAGTGGCTTGTGCTGAACGGGTTAATAAGTTGGTTTACTCATCTCTTTTCTTATTCTAAGCTCAATAAAATGGGTTGGGTTACAACCGTATGAAGGAATTGGTTGCTTATTAGCTATGGCTAATTGGCATTTAACGAAATGATTTGCTGTGACTGTGTATTATCTGGGGAATAAAAATTGGAAAAAGAAATCTAGAGAAGTATGCTATGATCATATTGATTTCCAGATAGGTAATGTTATTCCTTATATATCCTAGTTCTGATAGTTTGTTTTAACTGCTGCAGTCAGCACACTATCATTCCGGTGGTTTGCGAGTAAATCCAAACTTGTATGTTGATGGGAAGGTGTGTCTAAGTCTGTTAAATACATGGACGGGTAAAGGAAATGAAGTATGGGACCCATCTTCTTCAAGTATCCTTCAGGTTCTGGTCTCACTTCAGGGTTTGGTTCTCAATGCTTATCCATACTTCAATGAAGCTGGATACGATAAGCAGGTTGGAACAATTGAAGGGGAGAAAAATTCATTACCTTACAATGAGAACACTTATTTGCTTAATTTAAAGTCGATGATGTACCTTCTAAGAAGACCTCCAATGGTAAGTGAAACTTTTTTTCCTGGTTATCTGATATTTTGTAATATATCATTAGGGAGCGGATTTCCGAATGCATATTTCATACTTAAAACTTTTATATCGTTTGATTTTCAGGACGTCCCTATTTCTAACAGCTTGAAACTTTTTAAGTATGAAATCTTTTAGGTGTAAAATTTAAGCCCAAAGACCTACTTCCATATGAGTAAACTTTAATGATTCCCAGATATCTTTTATTTGTCATACATTTTCACATATGATAGCAAAAGCACCAAGTCAATCCAATTTATTTTGCCTTCTGTGCTTAGGCAGAGCATATTTTAGTCGTTATCACTTACCCCTGAAACATGGCTGTCTAAATATTTGACAATTTCACTGACATGCGTCTCATTTTCCAAGCATTAAACCATAGAAGGGGATGCTATGACCAAGAGGGGATCCAAAATGATCGTAAAATGCAAGTTCACCGATTTGAATAAAATTTTGCTTACCAACTGTACCTCGAAAAGATTAAATTTAATGATTTTTTGTTAGGCAAGCTGATGCATGTTATTTTTTTCATTTTGAATTTTGAACGAGTGTCAGCAATGACATATTCAATTTAACATGTAGTTTTTTCCTTTCACGTACTCAAGTACTGGATTAAGAAAACTGTTACCGTATCAGATTTATTAGTAAGAAAAATCAAAAACCATCATCGATATATTATCGGTAAACCAATGGTTGGTGTGTAAATCTACTGGTAACCCACTACACAATAATGGTTAAATTATTTTTATTTAATAAACAAACAAAGAATAGTGAATCTAAAAAATATTCTTAAATATAATTGCCACACTTGCCTTTATGTAAATTTATCAAGCAACTAGGTCTTGTTCTAACATTTAAACACAATACTATCATGTTTTGTTTGCATATTAATTGAATTATAAAGGTATTGACTTAATAGCGCTACTCGAGTATGTTAAATCAAGTAAAACTATTTACATTTTAGTTTCATTCAGTTGTGTAAATTGATATGATCTGTACAGTAGCTTGGGTTAACAATACCGATCATGCGGTGTTTCATAATGTTTCATATTTCATGTTTAAAATCTTAATTTTCACCCAGCATAACAAAACTAAGCAATCCTTTCATTCATATAGATATGCAAAACCAACTATTCTGGTGTTTTTAAAGTGCTTAAATTAATCTAGGTTTCTTAGAAAGGCATTGAGGGTGTATACAAAGCTCTTGATTAATCAAATAGAAAATGTGGTTAACTGTTGAGATAATTATTGCCAATGTGCCAATGTTGCAGAATGTATGTTACAATTCTCAACTTTGAGCAAATATTTTGGGTGTTCATCTGCATGCATAGTTTTATACATCATTTTAAATCAGTAAAGGGTAACAAGAAATGTGTCTTAAGATCAATTTTCCTGTGAGATTTTACATCCTAATGCCCCATGCCTTTTTCATGTCATTGCTTATGACTAAGTAGAACATTATGTCACCATCGCAGCATCCCTTGCTATGATCCTTTAGAACCTTGCTTTAAAATAGCATTACAAAGTTATGGATATTGGTATCTGTCCTCAAATTTTTAGTAGTCCCACATTTGAAATTTAAAAACAATATTGGCTCAATACCAATTGATTTCGTGTTGGATATCCATACTAAAATGGTGGATGAAAAGCTAGGGCCAATAATTGTGTGCTGATTCTTTAATACACACACGCATGCCGTGGTTTTGAAGCACCCCTTTAGCTCCTTTGTCATATTTTGAGTTGCATGATTTAAAATCTATAAATTTTGTAGGCTACATTATGAATATCATCGCTACAAAATATTAGATTGTTTTGAAATTTCTATCTTCGTCAAAATAATAAGTTAATATTAACCGTTAAAACATTTATTTTATCCGTTGATTTAAAATGTCAAGTTTATCACATTATGTATATTTAAACACGTTTAAATTTTGTAGAGATGATCTTGAGTATGGTAAGAACATATTCACATTGTGTGTGTGTGAGAAAACCTGTTGGGCTTGAATATATTTCAGAATGAAATAAGAAATTAGGCTGAATGGCTTTGGTAATTAGTTTCTACTTTCTAGGACAACCCTACATAATGATTAGTTTTAAAGGTTAAAAAAAAAACCATCATTTTTCTGAAGTGATACAGGAAAATAATAAATGGTGAATGGAAGTGATGCTTAATGATAGTTTATTTTATCATTTGTCATCAAAACTAAATATTCTGAAGCACCATCCTAAAAACGTATTACCCTGAATTGTGAGAAGCCCTTTACGTGAAAATCCCCTAAACAGAACCCTGATAATTTATTATTGATGCAGAATTAGTTTTAGCCTGTCTAAATCTTAATTTCTCTCTTTATGAAACCAGCTTTTTGAAGACTTCGTAAAAGAACATTTTCGCCGACGTGGGCATTACATTCTCAAAGCTTGTGAGGCGTACATGGGCGATTGCACAATAGGTTCGCTTACAAAAGACGCATCTCCAACCGAAAAAAGCAAGGAACATCCATGTTCCCTTGGGTTCAAGATAATGCTATCGAAAATCCTGCCTAGATTGATTTCCGCATTCAAAGAAATCGGACTTGACTGTCAAGAATTCGAGCATTTGGAAAAGCCAGAAAACCTTCCAAGAAGTTGATCAAAATATATTGGCTAAATGCCGCCTTTTGTTCATCACCATGTAGATGAAGTTTTAGTGTGTCTGGATACTAGTTGAGGATGCTAAGAAGAAACTTGGGTTGGTGTTCCTCCCATTTTTTAATACTTCTTTATATAAAAAAAAAAAGAGAACAGGCATTACTCTTCATTCATATTCGATTTTGTTAATTTGTTACATGGTTTAGTTACTTTAGACATTTGGTTCATTTATATCATACAGTTTTCCAATTGTAATCTCAAATATAGTTTCTTTCTTTGTGTTACCTATTGGAACAAGATGTGCAGTATTGGAACTATTATGTGATTCTTGTTGGAAGTTTGATGGGTTAAGTTGAGGTTAATCATGTTTGTACATACTTGAATTGTAACAGTATGGTTTTACTATTGCTTGTAAGGTCTATACGATCACTTTTTTGTTTATGTTATTTTATCTAAAAGAAATGTTATCTTCATGTTGTTTAGAAGTGTTGGGAATTCATACCTGTCACCTGTCATTGATATGATAAGAAGAAAGGTTTTTCTTAACAGTTAATTGAGTGATGGCTATGAATATTTTACTTTGGTAGAATTTTTTATTAAAATATTTTAGAAGTTTCTTGTACTTGTTAAAAGTCTAAAGCTTCAACGAATAAACATCTGATTTTTATGGAATTTGAAATTACAAATTTTCGAATTTAAAAACTTGAATTTTGCAGATTGAAATTTGAATTTTGAGTTCGAGAATTTAAATATTGAAATCTTGAAAATATGAAAACATGAATTTGAAAATTTGGAAGTGAAAATGATATTTGGATTTTGAAGTTGAAGCTTTGCATTTTGAATTTAACAATTGAAAATTTTAAAATTTGAAAGTTTGAATTTTAAAATTTGAATATGAAAATTTGAGTTTTGACTCGAATTTAAAAAATTAAATTTTGAAATCCAAATTGAGCCGTGTAACTCATATCAGATTTTGAATTTGAATTTTGAAATTTAAAGTTGAATTTGGGAACATGAAAATTTGAATGTCTGAATCTTGAAATTGAAACGTTTATGTTGAATCTAAAATTTTGAATTCGAAGTTGGTCAATTTTAAATTTTGGATTTGAAATCATGCATTTTTTTTTTAATTTTGAATTTTGAATTAGATAGTTCGTAGATTTGAAATCGAAAGTTTTAGTTTCAAAAGAGAATCTGAAAGTTTTAACTTCATTTTTGTGTAAATAAAAAAAGGAGTTTTTAAAGTTCTATCGTATTTTGAATTTAAATATAAGTCAACTTACTTCTTAAGTCAAAATGTAATAAAATCAATTATAGATTAAGTCAAAAAGTAACCTTATGAAAAGTGATATTTTTTCCATCCGTACTAGTTTTAAAAAGTTAAAAGTAACCTTTATTAAGATGTTCAAAGGACATAATAAGTCATTAGTTAGAATAGTTTAGAACTAACAATAAAAATTAGAAGTGGTTTGCCAATTTAGAAATTCTAGACCAGTCAATATGATTAAATATGAAAGTTTGAATTTTGAAAACTTGAAAGTTGGAAAATGTTATTTTTTATACCTTTTATTTTAAACTTGAATTTGAGTTGGAAATTTAACTTCAGTAATTTGAAAGAAAATTTGAATTTTTAAATCCAAATTTAAATTTTGAATAAGAAGCATGTAAAATTGAACTTTGATATTTTGATTTTTAAATCTGATCATTTTATTTTATAAATTCAAAAAGAAAATAAAGAAACCAGAGTTTTCATCCAAAAAACAAAAGTTACCTAGTAAGTGTCCTATTTGAATGTTAAATGATCAACTCAATTTACTCAATTTTGTCGTACCTCATTTTGGACATCTTTGGCAGTTGTCATCGATGGTGAACAACTAAAGACAAATGAACATGGAAATACTTAACCAAATCAAATCAATTTGTTAAACAAATAAAGTCAAGCCATATAGTTAAAAAGGTAAAGAAGATATTGTTACTATGGTTCACCCGATTCTAGCAATATCAAGTGGTGATTCAAAAGTCTAGGAGTCAATTCACAAATCGAGGTTCCACGAAGGATTGGATCTATAAATGTATGTTTATATTTATATTATACGTTCATATATGCTCATACCTGGCCTTAATTGATGTGTGTGTAAATTACCATTGGATATTTTAAATTTAACTTGTTATATATGTTATATGTCGTTGGAATATTGAAATTGTTAAAACCATCATCATTAGATTTAATACCATAACATATGTATCAATTATTGATACCGTTATCATTTGATTTAATATTGAATTTGAATTTTATATGATTATCTTTATATTTATTGAAATAGTAAAATATTATTTAAATTCAAAATATTTAACCAAGTCAATTTTAATTTAAATCAAGATATTTGATGTTTACTTGGTCAAAGAGATAAATTTGAAATTTAATTTTATAAATTATTGTCGAATTTTATGTGTATATATATTTATATAAGCTTAATTTTATAACTTCATGGTAATAAATAAATATATATATATATATATATATATATATATATATATCACACATACATGCACGCGCGCACACACATATGTAAACTGTACATATATATATGCTACTATTAATATATGTATATAAACAATACATATATATTATAGTATATTTAAACGTACATATATAATTAGGCATTTACATTTCTGATATGCATATGAATTTATTACGTATATGTAAGTACAATATATATGTATATACAATAGATATAAATCCCGATGCATATACACACATGCACATGTATTATTATCATGCCATACATATATATTCCTTTGAATTTTACTCGCCTTATACATCCATGTGACCTTTCTCATACCCAAAAGTGATAAAATGTTATTCCTAATTAGTAACACTTGTCATATTTATGATCTATTAAACTATATCCCATAAATAACAATATGTCCTTTCACATACCTAAATGATAGAACATAAAGCACAACTAAATTTCACACACGCACACACACAAAAACACACGCATACATGAATATATATAATTATACTTGTAATATATTTTGAGTGTAATGTATATCTTATGTTATCATATTGGATCTAATGCTAGTTAATAAATTTCACAGGCCCATTAAAATCCAAAGAGTATTTTTTTAAATTCACCTATTTTACCTGTTGCCAAACGTTTTCAGTTCCAACTATGGTATCAGAGATGTATGGTCTATGCGATCTAATTAGCCAACATTTAAGGCCAACCATTAGACATTTCTATCTGATAGGTGTCTAGAATAGTAGTGTCTACGCTTGGGGTTGGATAAAATGAACTTCCCTCTTCCTGGCTAATGGTCTGACCCAATGGATGTTGTAAGTCCAAAAGGTTGACCCAAATTTAATTTGCTCTTGGGGTAATTTTCAAATTAAGATTTGAAAATTTATAATATATTTTAAATTTTAATTTTAAAATGTAAAATGAAATTTTATAAATGTTATAAAATAAATTAAAAACATTTCTAAGTTGTTTTGAGAATTAATTTAATAATTTTTATTTTTTTTATAAATATTTAATTAATATGATTAATTAAATAATTAATTAAATAATTAATTAAATAAAATCTAATTATATATATGTATGATGATATATATATAGTTTTCTAAAAACTATAAAGGTTATGATTGAATATTTTTCTTAAAACTGTTTAAGGTAAACTAAATAAAGATTTCTAACTATTAAATCTTTCGAATAAATAAATAATTTATTTGGTCAATAATTAATTAAATGTTAATATATTACAAAGCTTATAGTCAAATATTATTCTTAAATACTTTAGGATGAATAAAATTTAAAATTTGAAACTTTAAAATAAATTTTAATTAAATTAAGAACTAAAATTAATTAAGTATGATTTAATTGATAAGATACATATAAATATTATATAATTTAATTAAATTATAATAGTTGTAAATAAAATAAACCTATATAATTATATGTATGAATATAATACAACTGGTAAGAAACCCAAATAGATGTTTGGAATAAATACATGCGTATTATACATATACCGTGATTTTGGATATGTCCAACACTTGAACCACGAAGGTATTTTATAAGAAATACAATATTGTGGGAAACGATGTAGTACTAATGTGAATGAATCTTAAAACTGCTTTAATATTAGAGAGAGGTGTATAGTATTTTATAACTTTTATGAAACTTTTTAACTTATTTCAAGATTCTAATCAAACACAAATAATCAATCACATATCATACACCAACAAGCAATAAATGCAGTAAAAGTAAAGTAATGAGTTAGAGAGATGACATCAGGAGTTTTATACTGGTTCAGATTTCTTCTACATCCAATCTCGTACAATTTCTTGTACAGATTTCTTTTCAATCGCATACTTTAATCAGGTAGCAAGCAAACCGGTATACAACCTCGATTTCAAGGCTACTAGATACACCTCTCTATCTTATGAATCCAGGGCAAAATCTCTTGATTTACCGGGCAACAAGACCACCCACTTGATTCGAACAGGCAACAAGCACATCGAATTTTTTTATAGTAGAGTTGTTGATTTTCAAATACAAACAATTATACTTGTAATACAAGATATCCTATAGCCCTTTTGATAGTGGTTTGATCTTTGAGTTTGTAGAGAGAATGCCTCCAAAATAGTAGATAGTTTGTAGAGAATCAATCTAGTAGAGTATGGATTGACTCTATGTATATTTTGAAGAATATAGATAGTAAATTCAAGAAATAGTACAAGAGAGTAAGAAGTAAGAAAAAAATATGAAAATTAATTGAAAAATTCCTTCCCACTCCTCTTTATATAGTAAATGAACAGAAGTATCCACTCGTGAAGGCATGCCAAAAGATACTTCTTTTCAAAATTTAAAAAACAAACCAATGTCACTATGTCGACATATTTAAGAGGGTTATGTTGACATACCCTTGTTAATTTTAAACATGATTCTTTTAAATTGTTTTCGAACTTTTATATTTTTGAAAAATAGTTTTAAACATAATTTTTAAATGCTTTGGAAACAGAAAAACTTTTATAATTTTTTTGTAAAAATTATTATGATTTTAAAATAATTTATTTTGATTAAAATATCAAAGATCAGAAATTTGTGAAAAAGATTAGAATCTACTATCGGGGACTTTAACAATTTTTTCTAATGACTTATACTAAAGTATTGAGCTCTTTAAGCCTTTTATCTCTAAATTCATGAGTCTTGATCATCTTCTCTGCCGATCAGTCTTTAAGTTTAATCATTTTGTACATATGTAATATTCTGCAATATATACTATATAACTTAATAAAACATTAGTATCTATATTTATGTGGTTGTTGTAATCGAAATCAATATCGGAGGTACTAACAATCTCCTCGTTTTTGATGATGATAACCATGTAAATATTCCTGTGTATAATTTAACTCCCTCCGAGTTAAATAAACCCCTTTAATATATACATGTGTTATATTTTATATGTGTTATATTATATATTTTTCTTCTCATTTATCATCAACAAAAAATGGGTGAGAAACAAAATCTCCCCCTAAATGTAATATACTTATGAAATATGGAATCAAAAGCAATATTAGAGATTTTAAATTATACAGAAATACTAGTGGAAATAAAAACTATTATGTATTCAACATATCGAGTAATGATTATGTTAAATATTGAAGACCCTAAATAATACAAGTTAAACTATTTAATAAGCCAATCAACCCATTAATCTAAATCAGATATTGTATTATATAGAAAGTTATACCAGCCCAAACCAAACTATATTATTTACAAACTAGTCAAATTCAAATATATAAGTTTTAAAACATATACTTACAAATTATAAACAAATAAAAATAATATATTTTCCTTTGAACTTCAACCCATTCTTCGAACCCAAAGATTGGATTTGTTTTGATGACATCTCAATCTTCTTGTTCTGCATTTTCCTTGGAGTTTGATCATTTGAGGTTGTTATTTTGATCATCTTTGATAAGAGAGGAAATTACCAACAAAGATCATCAAAGTATTTCTCTTATTCCTTTATCATTTGCATTTGGCTTAATTTCAAATGCCTTTGATTTCGAAGAATGAAAGAGAGAGCTTCTTTGAAGGATTTGAATGTTTATTCTAAGTTTTCATAAAGTTTTTGATGCGGAGAACGCATTTTTATGAAAGGAAATGTTTAAAATGGAAGGAGATGAAAGATGAATTAATGTCTGAGTTTTTCTGAAAGAAAATTGTTTAAATAGGGATGAAAAGTCAGATTGAATAACTGGTTTAAAAGTAGTTACAAATTTAAAATTTAAATAGGGATGAAAATTCAGATTAAATAACTTAAATTAATTACTTAATTAAAATAATAAATTAAGAGTTAAACCATTGTTAAACATTAACTAAGATAATTAAAACTTGTATTAAGTTTTAACTTAATTTTTTTAAACATTTATTTAGTTTACTGTGATAAAATCGTTGAAATATTATTCATTAAACATCATTTACTTTTTATTTTATTTTATTTTATTTTTTTGTTTTGTTTTGCGAACTGCAATTTGAAAACCCGAGCACTCCCCCTTGTTAACTCATGTAACACTTCGAGTTAAACATCCATTTCCCCGAGTCACCTGTACGTTCTTCTTTTTCTTTTTCTTCTTCTTCTGTAGTTTAAGTTTTAAAACTTAAGTATAAATAGCATCAGGTAACTCTCACTCGAACACGACATAAAACCCGAAGCTACCACCACATCTACTCGAGCATGGCTCGAGACGCACGACCTCAAGGTCACTGACACCAAATCCCACCGCCGTACACGTGCACGGCGACGCCACTGAGCTCCGGCGAACACCCACATCGTCGGTATGTCACAAAATCCACGTATACATGAAAATCAAACTCGAAACACTTTCATAAATTCCAAATCAAAATTAAGGCATTCACTCGAAAAACTGAAACCAACATCCCTCGGCGCCACGTCTCGTCATCGCCACACAAGCCACCGGAGTCGTCCATATTTCGTCCACGCCTCGACAACACGACAACCAACCATCCACCAGGAATTTGTGACACTCGATCACGTATAGGAGTTATACTCGACACATTACTGACATGAACAAAAACTGGAAATAAAACCCTAAAATGTTCTCACTCCTTTAATTTAAGCACTAGAAAATTTCTTTGATAATTTTCTTGAGATCGATGATGTTTATATTAGCTTCAAACAAAATTTCAACTGTAATTATTGGATCAATCATCTGAAATTGGTAAAAATGCAATTTTATTTCAAATACAAACTGCTCTCAAATTACTGAATTTAAAATCTTCGTCTTTGTTTTTAAAATCATAAAATTCAGTAAGGATTCAAGATATAAACTTGAATTAGCTTCTTGTAACAATCGAGTTTATCAATTAATCACTTGATTACTTGTAAAACCATATTACAGTAGCATACTTTTACAAAGATGTTTTAAACAGCTTTACAAAATCTTAGTTTTAGTTTAAATACCTTGTTTGATTGAAAAATTAAAACTTAACAAGGATTAACATAAAGTAAATTTGAGTTTGAAAAAAATATTCACCCTGTATCAATTAAACAGAGAAGCATATGCAACACAGGATCATATTCAAGATTAAAACATATAAAATACCATAAGATCACATAATCTCCTTAACTGTTTAATTAAACTTAAAGCTTTAAGAATTATGTTTACTCACCAGAAAAATACTGTTGCACAGAGAATACTCTGATGTTCTAGAATCTGCAGTGTAAATATGCGTCTTGAATCTGTCTGTTTTTAGTTTAAATTAAAGTTGATTTGCTTCTTTTTTTCTTGTTTTTATTTTTCTCAGGTTAGCAAAGTTTCTTACTGAACGAACTAAAAAGAAAGATGCGTACATATATAGAAGATAACAGGTGTATGAAGGAAGGTATTATCTAG
Organism: Allium cepa; assembly: GCA_030765085.1. Classification (NCBI taxonomy): domain Eukaryota; kingdom Viridiplantae; phylum Streptophyta; class Magnoliopsida; order Asparagales; family Amaryllidaceae; genus Allium; species Allium cepa. The sequence continues at coordinate 965,490,608 of CM060928.1, forward strand.
CCAAGCATTTACTTCAATTTATTTTATGTTGATCAGATTTTATTACTGAAAAAGATAAGATTTGTAATAGTTTTCTTTTGAACAAAATATTGGCTGAGTTGATGGCATTTAATGCCTTGTTTCTTAATTAGTTTACATACTATAATTATGATTTGCTGTGTATATAGATATTTATATGAAGACATACATTTAGCAGGTAGGCTTTGGCTTGTGAATGAAGATAGTTTATATATAAACTAGTGTGTGGCCCGTGCTATGCACACGGGCAGTTATCGAGTTAAAAGGTATGGACTTTTCAATGACAATGGTATAGTCAAAGTTTGGCGTTCTTTCTTTCTCATGTTTACCTATTTTTTCCACTGTAATTCATTGGTGGTTAGTGTAGAGGGTGAGGCTTAGTTGATTTTTGTAATGGCATAAAAGTTTATATGTTTATTTGTTTGCATGTAAAGAAACAGCTATATGCACAGATTCACATTGTATATAAATCTCAATGTTGCTTTTTTGAGATAAAGTGTTTTCAACTGGTGTAACAAGCCGGAGTTTTGTAAAAAAATTAATTATTTCAAATGACAATTAAATTGATAGCTAATTGCTGTTTGAAGTCTTTAAATTCGGTTGTGACTCTTTAATAATTTGATTAAGGAATTTAGTAGCTTTGAAAAATTTGAATCTCAGCCACTTATATTTTGATGCCGTGGTTATTAGCTAAGGCGGATAACCACTCCTCTACCCATTTTTCATTTTAAACCCTAAAAACATTCGAAGGAGAAATAATAATAATAATAATAATGGCGGCTTCAATTCTTCACTCTTTCGTTCGTTCCTCATAATCAAATTAGGGTTTTTATTTCGCTCGATCCATCGATTCACGGCTTCCCCTCTTTAATCGAGTTCGAGGGTTGCGTTGCTTTGAGCTTGGTCGTATGGACATGGATCTCGACTGCGACGTCGAATTCGTGGTCTTCAATAACGAAGGTGAGTGATCCCCTTCACTCACATCTAATTCCTCTCGTGTTTCGACAGTTTAATTTTGTTTGAATGTCGATGATTTTTGATGATTTCAATTCACTCACGGTTTCGATTTTTAGTCGATTTCGTGTTTGCTAATTTGTGTAAACGTTGATGATTTCTGACTTGATTATGACTTAGTTTGATTCTCGTTGCTTGGTTCATACGATTTTGATTTTCTTTGACACTGTCTTCTTTGCTCTTGAATTTGCCTATAGTCAAATTTATGTTGACCTCGGCTTATGTCGTCATTTATGTGATGTCGTTTACTGTTGATTTCTAGTTGGCATCGACCACTTTGATTGTTCCAAAATGCTTGGCTGTTGTCTTTGGTTTTATTGATGAGTTTTGAACCACGGCCTGATATTGACTCTGTTCAATTGCCATGGCTACTGTAAGTTTCTGGAAGTTTTGGTTTCATGAATGTTGCACGATGGTTTCTACTTGGACATATTTCCATGTTGCCTCGAACACATGTATATATTGTTCGTTGGTGACACTGGTAATCACGACTCTGATTTGATATTTGAGCCTGCATTTATGTTGCTTGACTCGAAGATTGGTGCTTATGTAACGTGTCTGCACTTATATAATTCATCATCATTTGCCATATTGGCTTCACTGCATATATCTATGTAGTTGAACACTTGCTGTTTTGTTGATTCATTTATTCTGGTAGCTTGCTGTCGTGTATCTCTGACCTGATGGCATTTGATCCATATTACTTTTGCTCTTCAGTCTGCATTAGCTTGTACTTCGAGTTTGTTTCTTCTTCACTGTGGCAATTGTTGTCCATTTTGGTTTCTCTGTCTTTGATGTTGAGGCCATTCATACATGTTGAGTCATGTTCCTTTGAGTTTGGTTTATTTGATTTTGGTCGAAGCTGCATATATGAGTTTTACTTTCATTTTGAGGCTTATATTGTGATCCGCACTTGCATTCCACTGTTGCACTTGTGGGTATATCACTTGTTGCCAGTTACCATTTTTAGTCTGCATATCACTGTAATTCCATCACTACACTGGTTATTTTCATCTCCTTGTAGTCCTCATTACACTGTATATTTATCGTCACAATGGTTCATTTGTCTGCATTGACTTCATGTAGTTTTTGAGGTGGCTGTACACTGGGTTTTCATTGACTTGCATTTAGATGTTTGCACTGTCCAATACTTTGTATGAAGAAGCAACATATTGCCTTTTTGCTTCGGCACTGTCTGATGTGGCTGCACTTTGCATTCATATGTTTACACTACCCAGTCTTTACAAGTACATTTCATATACTTGTAGCCATTCACTTAAAATCAATTGCATTCCTCTGATTCATTTCATGTTTGAACCATTGCTCTGTGACCTTGTGGTGGATGCAGTTCAGTTGCAGTCTGCCCTAGTGCTTGTGTGTGTGGTGCCATACCCTTAGTGTCCTCACCCTCCTCCTATTTTTGTAGTTGTCCCACTGCTTTGTGTTTTGGATGCCGCAGTTGAATTGAGTCACTGACTTGACCTTTTGCATTTGGTCTCTGTATTTCACTTTGACATTATTTTATTGCACTTGAGTTGAATCCAGTAACTTGGGTTTGATCTTGTGTTTGCTTGTGAATTTTCATTAGGTACATCATCATTGTAGTGGCAAGGCAGTGCATGCAAGCGTGAACTGCAACCACACGGTATTGCTTTTATTGATATTTCAATTACTTTTGATCCATTGATCTTTTGCGTATTTCATACGCCGTATTGGCGAGGCAGTACACGTTAGAGTGTACTGCAGCCAATTAGAATTGATGTTTTTAAGTGATATTTCAATTGTTTAAATTGATTTAGTTTCATTTGATCATTTTGTTGTTATCTAATTATCTATTTGATAATTAGATTATGAGTTTCTAGTTATTTATTAATAATTAGATTTTGATGTTAATTGCCGCTTAGGCAATTCTGATGTTTTCTTCTAAATTATCTTCATTAATAATCCTTTCATCTATCTTCGTTGATAATTTGAGTTTGCTGAATTGTTGTTTAACACTACTACGTGTTAAATTCACCATTATCCGATTTTCTTGTTAAAGGATCGGATAGGTGAATTTATTTTGACTGTCGTCTAATTGTTAATTAATTATTACTGCTTCTGTGCATTAATAACTAAGTTTGAATTAGACTGACCCGTGTATTATTTTCTTTTGAATGTAATACTCGGGTCAGACCGAGTATTTACAGGTTGTTGTTATCTTACTTTGGGTTGCTGTTAGAGCTATGAAGTCTTTTCATATCTTTTGGAGTAGTCGTCGTTATTATAGTAGTCAGTGTATTTGTATAGGAAGATATGTATTCATGTATATTATATACGATAATGTACTTGTATATGTAACTTCCAGAGTCAACAGTTGTAGTTGTATCATACGTATCATATCACATGTATATCAACTGACTTCAGTTATATATATATATGAGGCTTTCTGTTATATCTGTGTTCTGCATTTGACTTATCTGTGTTATTATTATATTTATTGTCCTAAACTATTATGAACCATCGTAGTTCGTTTTATACGGGAATTCGGTATGTCGATGGGAGTAAATAATAAGAGATGAAAAATTAAAAATATATACCACTCCTATCGAGGTAACCAATACTAGTGTAAGGCCTAACTACGGATGGCCGCTCCTATCCAGCCTTATTCTTCATGATAACGGACAGTATTTCCTTTAATACTCTTTGTTATAGCGAGCATAGAGGTGGGGCGTCACAACTGGATACTTTACAAAATAGATAAGAACCAACAGGGTCATACAATCCTTTGTAATGCAATTAAAAGAATTAAAATAGCGTTATAACGATTAAATACTTTAAGATCAACTATTGTCTACTACGCTTTATAATGTTGTACAATACAAATATTTATTCTATATAAAATATGTTGAGGACAATGCTATTGGAACAAACAAAATGGGAATGCATGATTACTGATGCAAGACCATGAATCATTGTAACATATGTACTGTTTCCTAAATGCCAGTAAGTTTTTTCTTTTTTAAAGAACTTTTTAACTTTTTAGATAACGGTCTTTCAGTTATACTCATGTGCATAACTTTTTTTATTCCTTAGGTCTTATTGACTATCAAGATATGTTCCCTATGTTGCATGCTAGTGCAGTTTTTCTTCTATGTAGTAATACTTGTAATACATTGTTAAGAAAGTTCTTGAAAATTTACTTTAACTATTTGTTAAACCATAAAAAGTAAGAGTATCTTGTATCAGGGAACTATTATAGTAAATTCAATTATTATTTATGAATTAATATCATTGGGAGATAATGCGTTTTAGAAGTTATTTTTGTAATTAGAATATTGAGCAAGAAACGTTGTATTAGTGTTATATTACAAATGAAAATTATGAAAGGAAAATAAAAAAGTAGTTAGTGCAACACATATGAAACACAACACCTATTAGTGAACTGAAAAGGACCGTGGTATCCAATCAAGGCACAATTGTGTAGCTAAGGTCTTCAAATGTGTGATGCATATTATATGACGCTATATAATCTTTGATTGCAATTTTTTCTCTCTTTGATTGTACGTGTATAGAGTACCACTTTTGTACTTCTAGATTGTTACGTGAACATTTCTTGTAAGGGAGTTGTGCTAAGATGGGTAGAGGTTTGAACGTTCCATTTTTAATTTACATTCAGTTAGCTAATTAAAAAATACATAATAAACGATCTAAAAAGTATAATAAGATGGCTGCAAAATATGGGTTTACAATATGCTTTATGAAGTAGCCGGGTTGTTCAATCTTTCCATCTAAGCAAACTTATTAATAGTTATCAACAGATATATAAAGAATTAATAAATCTGCATCAGGACATGAGGTAAAAGCATAACATGGCTACACTAATGTATAGAAAACTTAAATACTAATTAAATACAATAGATCTGACAAACAAACGTCAGAAACAGAGTACCAGAATTTTCATATACTTGCACTACTGAGATTTTATTTTCAGCCATATGGATGTGTGATTAACCTCAAAAAGAATAAATTGAGTTTATGCTTATACAAAAGTTTATTTTAGTGCAGGCAAACCAGAACTTAAGATATCACAAGCTATTAAAGCAGGCAAGTTAGTGTTCCTAATATCACAAACCGATATTCCTCCATCTTGCAGCATTAACTTGCACCTCCAGATTCAACTGCCCAGCATCTGGCAACATCATTGAATACTCACTTCAGCCCATCAGTTAACCCCTTTCAGGACATTCATGCAACATCCTTGCAGCAGCAGTAAAAGTGCATCATATTCTCTCTTCTGTCCGCATGGCCAGTCATTCAACATCTTATAGCACATTCATGCCAGTCTTTCAACCTTGTTTCAGTCCCTTGCATTCTCCAGAATGCTCACCTAAGTGCTTTTGTGGGATTGATCTGAAGCTAACAGCAGCACCTAGGCAGTAATTCTCAATAACAGCAACACCTTGGCACCATAATTTTTATGTAATATAGGCTATAGAGAATAATGTTTGTTAAAATTGCAACAAAGTATTAATATTGATGCTTGAAGGACTACAACTAGACACTCAAATAAATAAGCATTCGACATGAATTATTCATAAAGTACTAAACATTTTAACTTTAAGTATCTTTATACATATACACGTGTATATATACATATGCATGCATGCTTACATACATATGTTTGTTTTTTATTTATATGTATATGTACACACATGCGTTAAAATATAAATTGGCCTTAAGCATGTAATGTACCAAAATATTATTCAACTATATAATGAAAATACTTTAGCTTGGTTAAGCTTTTCTAAAATGTCAAAAATAACCTTAGCATTGATTATTCATTAAAATTTAATCTGTATGTGTATTTAAGTTAGATTTATTTACTTTACCTTTTCCTTTTCTATACAATATTCATTTGTTTTCCACCCAAGATTGAATTCATAACATGTAAAATTACAACATATAAATCACAGTTAAGTTTTTAGTAAGGTAAAAAAATTATCTCCATGCATATTTTGGTGATGGCTTTATCATATTATAAAAGTAGATGTTAGTTAATTGTTAAAACTGGTTGAAATGTCCAATGATAATTATAAATAGTTAGCAATAAGAGTAAAAGTAAAGCACATCAATCTAAGCACATATAACAAATAACATTTCTCTTCTGTATGAATAGCAAGTAGGAGAGTGTTCCTTTTTAAATAGCCCATCAATTATCACATCCCTATGAGTTAAGAAGAAATCTAAGAAGACGAAACATAAAATTATATGTAAGAAGTTCAACCATGATTTTTTTTTAAAACATTACAATACTTTTTGGATATTTGAAATTTGTACTCCCATATTAAAAACATTCCATTTTACACATAATTCATAAAAAAAAAAATATCACATTCGTATGGGCATTCAATTTGATGAATTAAAGCATATTCATTATCCATAATAAGGAAGAACCTTATGATATTGCTGCTGGTCATAAAAAGATGAAAAATTTAGGAACTTAACTTAATTTTGTGCACTACAGTTTAAAACTTGAAAGGTTTATAGGTTCCTACATAGTAAAACAAATATATAGCAAAATACAACCACAGGGAAGGAAATTAACTAATAGTTATGTGTACGAGAGATAGGAATATTTAAACACGTGTAGTGCAAATTCAATTTTCACAATTCATACAATAAGTCGGTGAATTTTGAATCTAAATTTAAAATAAACATTGCGGTACTTAAGACTCCAGAAATACACAGATCGTGTGGATTCAATAAGAATTTATAAGTCTACGATTATATCAATTTTAGAAGCTAATTTTCATTTTGATTTCCACAAACTGGTCAGTACATGGTGTAAATTATTCTGCAGAACAAAATTATAGTTGCAACGTATTTGTGTTAAAAATAGAGGAAAATAAATCAATTGATTAGGTAGGGTACTTACCAGTTGCTACAAACTATGGTATAACATGCCACACAAAAATATCGAAATGCCCTTCCATTTTAAAAAACATTTTATTGAAACATTATGCATGTGAAAATGGATTTCATTTAGTTCACAACTTTTACTGATACTTCATGATGATAGTAAATACATTAAAGTAGATTTGCATGTACTTACCGAATTATGTATTGCTTGGAGTATATGTATTTGATTCAAAAGTAACAGGTACATAACGTGTATCACCATTAATAAAATATAAAGAAATTCAGTAAAGTGGATGATATGTGTGACTATAGGCATCATCCATCTCAAGACTGTTTGAATGCTTACCATGTACATTCAAATATTGGAAACCATGTACATTCAAAACTATAGATTAGTTATGGCAATGATAGAACAAACGGGTTAAGCTATGTCTCATGCATCATAACTTGGTTATTAAGAATGACTTTTTAAAACAATATAAAAAAGTATATCAATTACCTATAGAGTTTCTGGAATTACAAAATCATCCACATTTGCATCGGGTTGGCATGAAGATAGTATTGGGTAAGCTTCTGTAAAGCTTCAGAATTATGAGCTTGCGCAGCGCTAGCAATAATATACGGGGATGCCTTAGAAATTATGAGCATCATGCAACAATTTAGCAATTGCAGGTACAGGGTGAGCATGAGCGCTCTCAAAATGATTTTCCACAACCAACATAGCACATTGAGCTTCCTTCAGAAATGTGGTTGAGTGGCTAAGGGACATAGATGTAAATCGAGCATTAGAAGACTCTGACAGTGTTAAAACAATAAGAAATATATTACTTGTAGAACTTATGTACTAATGCAAAAAAAAAACTATTACATGTTTTGCTTGAACTGTGTCTACCGACTGTAGTAGATGTCTTGCCGAAGCAGCAATCATGATTTAAAAATCTGTTATCTGTATAACCTTTTTACAAATGCTAAAAAATCTATTATTTGTTTTGCTAGAACTGTATCTACAGGCTCTAGTACACGTCTTTCTTTCCTTAAAAAAATAGACGACACCAATTGCATTATGAATGATGGGCATCCAATAAAAGGAGATTCTGTCGCATTTATTTACATTTAGGAGAAGGTTCCTCGGCTTTTTAAGTTGTTTATTCTAAGATTAAGAGTTATTGGAATAAATCATTTACTAATGTTTTAGTAAAGAACAATAAGTTTTCTAGTATTCAGTATTGATTGGATGTTTAATATTCGTCGAATATACGAGTTTTAAAAATAATTTGAATTATGCTACGTCAAAAAAAGAAAGAAAAAAGGAGAAAAACTTACTGAGTGACCCAAATTAAGGAGGAACCAGTTGGCCATCCACATAGGATCATGGAAGCTGCCCCCTTCACAAATAGAATTTCTAAAATAAATATTTGAGTTTTCAAACTTTGACTTGCATAAAAAACAGTGGGTTGTGAGTACCACTGGTGTTCATATTGTTAACTTAAGATTAAATACATTAGTATTTATGCTGCAAGATATTCAAATACTCCAAAAACAATGTGCATATTCAAAGGTATGTTATGCTTGATAAAGGTGTCCCATACGCCAAAGTGTTTGAATGCATAAACACAAAAAATTAGGTGGCACGGTGATACTAAAATTTTGGTGCGATGTTTAAACCCCACCAGTCTTGTGGATATGCCATCAATATTGTAGATTAGGCCCAAAATTTTGAGAGTGCATGGCATCTTTAAATCTTGTCACAATGAATGGGATAAATTAATTCACCTGAATATGCATGAAACTATGTAACATTATTGTATGCATGATATTTTGGATTTTATAAAGGAGTAGGAAATTTGGATTGTGAAACACAGCCAAATTGTGTCAGTATGAATCCCTACTGTCGCGAACGTGAAATATACACTATAACAATAAATTTGTTGTCAATGAATTTCATTTCTTTTGCACTTCATTCAGATTGGTAGACTACAAATATTTGAATATAATTCTTATCTAAAACATCTAACAACAAATATAATTAAGCACGAATTTTTAAGACAAGTATGAACACACTGATAAATTGTTGTTTTACCAAAAATTGGATTAACAATATCATAACCATATTCAACTTTGATGCTACATTTTTCAGTATATTAATGCCATAATGATCCAACAAGGGCAAGTTATTGGTATTGATTATCATCAGTGAAATCATGCAAACACTAAGTGATGGAGAGACTTTTCAGTAATATAGTTTTCAAATGATTCGTCAATTGAACGAATATAAGTAGAGGGAAAGAAATAACATGGCTAACTACATCAGAAAGAAGCGTTTTTCCCTGATAATATATAAATAAAAAGTTATATATTGTCTTCAGTATCTACAATTAATATAAACTCGGTGTATCAAATGGAACCCTTGTAACATTGAACTCGAGTAGTCAATTGTTTTTTACTTTAATAATTATATTTTTTAGCACTAATTTTATTTCTAACACCGTGACCCATGTGGTAGTCTCCTAAAATCTTCTAAAGTATCATCTCTAAGAAGTCTATAATTAGTGGTGTACATAATTAGTGGTGTAGATCCGAAAAATATGTCACATGCAACAACCTCCCAAGAAATAGTTGGACCATTCAACATAAAAATACACTAAATTTTAAAAATGAAAATTCAAACTTACTGAACTATATTATTTGTCTAAGTATTAGATTACCAAAACTGAACATACTCGGATTAAAATATTTTCTTCTGTCATGTGGGAAGAAGAGTATAATTTTTTACTTAAGCCTACATGACATTTAGTAACAAATTAATCGCGTTACTCAACAAAAAAAATACAACAAACAGTCGAAGAATAGTGTGACTGTTGTAGTTAAAATAGTTGAACCTATTCAGGTTTGGTTTCTCGATTAGATATCACACTCCACCATCCATATTAAATCCTAGTTACAATGTCCCTACTCGAAGACCTGCATAGAAGATCAGTAATGGTGGCGTGATGGTAAGATGGACCAGAAGAGATTAGATTTTTTAGAACATGTAACATTAGGAGAAGAAAAAACAAACCAAAAGAATTAATTAAAAATGACAATGCATTTTCAATTACCTGTTGGATATGGACACTTAACAATGTGTCAATCCGAAAAAGATAGTTTATATTATCTAATCTAAATAATCGACATATTTCTAGGTTAGTTACTTACCAAAGGTTATTTTAACAAAATCAGAAGAATTATAACCAGCAACTTGAGTTAATATCCAAAAACACCATTAGGACCATTTCTATCTTAAAAATTCCTATTTTAATGCAAACTTTAAAAATTTATAAGATCCTACAAATAACATTTTAAAGTCGTTAACAGATGTATCTGGTATAAGATAGGCTCGTTTTAATGCAAGAAGATTCAAAAATGAATAATTCTGAATGAAAAGAGAAGTTATCAGATGAAACAGGTTATACAAAGATAGCAATAACTGCAAGGCAGTAATAAGGATTTTAACATAAGCCGTGAGATATCTAACTAAATAGTTTAAGGAAAAAGCATTGATGTAATAAGAGGTGAAAAACAATATTCTAGACCAGAGGAAAACATTAATGTAATGACATGCCTGCTTAAAAGTTTCGAGAAATTCTTCCACCTGCTTCTTTACTAATCCACTCTCTTTTCATCTCATTAGACATAAAGTCATGTTGAATAGAAGTCTTACTTCTATGCCTTCTAATGATCTACAATCTCCATCCTCTGATTTCTTCGTCAATCTTCATTTGTAAATATAAAAGTTATGTAAATGACTCCACTGCATATCAAACATTGCAAAATTGGGCATGATGGGTTTCTTTAAAAAACTCACTTTTGAACTAATATTAGTTTTGTTGACTTACCATCTTATATTCATTATTCCCTAACTAACGCAAATTACCGACTTATGTTCAGAACATTTATATATATCCTTCTCGTGGTATGGTAGATATACCCTTTAGCACCTTGGGTGCATTTTTTATGGACATGAAAGTATATTAAAGAAACAAATGTACATATGAAATGCTTTACACCATAGTAATAACCGTAACAATATAGGATTTAGTATATTGGATATTTTCATTCTTTATTGTCCAGTAAAAAGCACTCATGAATAATGTGGGGTGTTTTATAACTTTAAGGTATCTTGTAATAATAAATAATGTACATGTAAGTTGAGTATAAGTGGACTAAATTAAGCCATGTACTTGTGATTATTTTACATAACTATCCTATTGATGTATAGTATAGGCAAGTATAGTTAATTATGCATGTATTTAACTACCGGATAGTAAAGATATTACAATTAGGTAACCTAAGGAACAAATTATGGAGTAAATTAGAATAAGGGGATCATTGTGCATACTAAAGTATCCATTTGTACCCTCAATGACTGCATGAAAAATTAGAGAACTTCTATCAAAGTTGTTGGAAAAAAGTTAACCTATCTACGTGAGGAATTTTCGACCAAGAACGTAGATTTTAGAATCGCAAATGTAAAGGCCAAAACAATTTAATTTTCCGAAGATATAAATGGAGTGAAAGATTTTTAGTATGTTAGAAGTGTCCTAAGCTTGGTGCCTATGTAAGTTTTATATGAGACATGTAACACTGATGAAGTAGGCTTGCACAAAGTCGATTAAAAAAATACATGCATAAAGTTTATTTGGTAAATAAGCTGCATATTATGTAGCCTTTTCTCCATGTCTTTAGCTTTAGTTATAGAAAAGTTTGGGGGCTTTATTTATATAACCTATCATATTCATTTGTATTCCAAACGAATGATTGAAAATTTCAGATCTTTATTTATAAGCTAGGAACCATGTTAGTATCCCATCCCTAACGCTGATAAATTAATTTATAAAAAATAAAAAGAAATAAAGTAATCTTATATTTTTAAACATTATCGTGAAAGTTGAATAAGGGTTTTCAGCTATTTCCTACATATTAGCACATAAAACTGGTGGTCTTCCATGTAGATTTTTATTTGTTAAATATGTTTTCCATAACTCTTTGCATCGTAATATTATATTTTCGATACAAAAGGTAGTATGAACATTTATTAGCGCATTTTGAGTCATGATTGAACAGGAGAACATTAAAGTAACTAAAGAACGTTTCTGTATGCATATATTTCAAATAGCTCATTAATAACAGTACGCAATAGCAAGATCGCTTAAACAAATAAGCTTTTCTGGAAAAAAACTCATGAGTTAAACTCAATGAAACAGTAAACCATCAAAATGAAAATGTATTACTATATTAGTGCCGTCTTTTAAAAAGATAGATTGAAACTATATATGCAAACGATGAGAACTTGAGCATAATAATATGAACAGTAATACAAATAAAATGAAATCTCATAATTTAGACAACAAAGAATAATCCAATTCAATCAATTCCTTCTCCTAGTATGAAATTAAACAGGAAATACATGGATTTTACTAAAAAATTCATAATTAGTTGCATTTGAAGAATTGAGATGCATTTAATCATCGACCACTTAAGAATCAATCATGACCAAATAATCAGAACTGAAACTGCAGGAAAAAATATGCATCATTCTATAATGTTAATAATACAGACTAATAACAAATAGCACCATCATTCTATCTCCAAAATCTCAATTTAATCAAACCCAACAACTATTAGGTAATAATATGAATAGATGATCCACTCTAAGTCAAAGCAGTTTATGTGCAAATCAATAATAACGTAGTCCTGAATTCATAAGAAATAAGTGAATCAAACAAAGAGAGGAAAAAATCGAGAAATTCGCTACCTTGAAAAGAAGAAGATGATATTTTCCACTGTGAATTGAGAAGTCTTTTGCCTCCGTCAAAGTGCTGACCTGTTTTGCCTCTGTAAAAGTAGTAGACTTTCTTTATTTCAATAAATTTTCGTTCTCTATTGCTAAGGAATAGCACATAACAAAAATTCATTTTAGCATAAATGTGAAACAGTGCCATGTTACATTATTGCCACTTTGGCCGTTTATTTCTTAGTTATATCTTATATTTTGGTATGGTGGATGAATTAAATAATTGGCGGTACAATACACAAATTTATTTTAATAAAAATTTCATAATACCCATTTACTCAGAATTTGGACTGTCCCCGTGAAACCACTATGCATATTAAATAGAAAATAAGAAAACAGGGGAAATAACGATATATTTAATAAATAATATGAAATGATTTGTACATCGAAACCAATCCATGAAAAAGGAATTTGCCTGGTTATCATAAATATGGCATAAAAGATGATGTCAAACATGTTTAACAGCTAAAATAAAACTTACATTAAAACTAAATCAAACTAATATGGAAAATACTAAAAGTAGACGGGAGGATGACATTGTCGTACCACAAATCAAAAGGTCTTCAACACAAAACATGATGGTTACAAACATATCATAGTCCAAAATAGTAGTTTTAACCAACTGATAACTTGCAAGAATAAAGGAGTATAATAAAAGTGCAGAAACACAAATAATATTGCAATGTTTGAAATTAAAACATAAGTCTAAAAATATACAGTACAAAAGTTACATTTGCAAGATGAGGTATATTTATCTATTAGTATCCACCGAATAGTGGAATAGTGCGCTGTTGATTTTTGAGAAAAAGGAAATTCATAATTTCTGAATGTACATCATAATATTGAAACCTAAAAATTTTTACATGTAATTTTTCTTCACTTGATATGATATAATATAAATTGACTTATACAAAAAAAAATTCATCAAAGTTTTACAATACGACTTTCAAGTTTCATCCCCATAAGTAAAGTCTGACATGTATTTTGTCTTTTTCCTAAATAATTAAATTTCTTCAAACTCCACTATGCATATCTTAAACTATGAAAAGCATATGGTTTTTATGTGATTAGGAATTAAACTGGAATGTGACCAATCATTAAAACATAAAGAAAACTTTAGTTCACAATATTTGCTTAACAACCCAACAATCAATATGCATAAGAACAGAATCAGTTGTTCACTTACCAAAGGCTGTTGTGATGGAAAACCCTATAGGATTTTATGTTAAAATGCCTAGCAACTGGTTGAATAACTTCTTGCAAAATTACAGAAATCCAACTGATTGAGTACACTCCATCAATACAAGAGTCAGCGTAAACAAATGCACAACTTGAATTAATTAACGTGCATATTAATTAACGTCAAAATTCTGTTAAACAAACTTAATTGGATGACAAATCAAAGTCGTTGACAAAGATACATAGTAAACTTATGTATTGTTGAAATATGTTTTGCTTCATATGCTAAAATTTAAATGTTATTTTATTACTATACGCAAAATATTCTACCTTGTAAACTAAAATTTAATTATTATTTCACTACTATATGCAATACAAAGTCACTGCAATTTCAAGTGTTGGTTCTGCAATACAATTGGTAAATGAAGTAAGCGCTAAAAGTGCAAGTTGAATAAGCAGCAATAAAGTCTTTAATTTGAACTCCAGCTTGAGTGATACTGTTACTAAGAACAGACTAAAAGATTAAACTAAATCTCCACTAATATGTACTTAAGTTTAAACAGATAATGTAGTAAATTATAGAACACCAACCATTGTATCCACAAACTGTCTAAGGCAATCCAAAATATTAATAACCAGTATGCAGAAATATGTTTAACAACTATTTCATAATATCCATTTTATAACAGTATGCGTAGTCAATGTTATACCACTGTCGGTATTAAGTGGAACAAAGGAGAGTTGAGGGAAAATCAGCTAATTTTTAAAAAAAGCAGGTAGGGATTTGTACGCATAAAGCACGACGTGTAAAAAATAAATGGATTGTTTAACATACATAAGGCATAAAAAGCTGAGGTCAAACAGGGTTAACAGCCAAAATAAACCAGCATAAACTAATTAAATCAAAACATGTAATAGGCCACTAATACTTAGGAGAGATGTTAGTTTCACTGCATATGCGTAAACTTATTTACGACGGTATCGTATTACAACTTTAATCCCATAAGTTAATTGTCAAACTAAATTTTATCATTCAAGAATAAAATACATAACTTTAGCACATTCACACTTATTCATATCTTAAACTATGGAAAAGACATGGCTTTCATTGGAGCTGTAATCAAACTGGCATGACAGATATTTAGAAACACAATCCATAAAATATTACACAATTGACATACTTTCGTAAAAATGGGAAATAAAAAAGAAACAAGTCTACTGTTTTCAGTCTCTAATCTGATGCTATCAACGTAAACTAAAGTACAACTTAATAATTTGAAAGAAATATTTTTTTTTGTACAAACAATAAATTAGACACACTAAGTCCCTAAAACCAAAAGATGCATAGGAAACTAACACAAATTCTTAGTTGAGTTTGAAATACGTAGTCGAAAATTAAATAACGTCCTCTCTGTCATGCATAAAAACCAACAATTTATTGTGAAATCAAACTAAACATACCTAGTACGTAATTAGGGCTAGAGAATGAATTGCGAAAATCAATCTTGGACATAAATAAATCTTGCAACTGTAATGAATCTTAACGGTTGACCAAATCTATGCGGGCGGCAGTAAACACTATCGACATCGCCACCAGAAGTCAATTATTGAAGCGCTCGAATTTGATAACAAATTGATGACTTTTGCTGAGAAATTGAGGATGTGGTTTGGAAATCATTATGCTGGATGTTATTGATTGAACGGGAGAAGGGCATGAATTATTCGGCACAAATAGATTTAACTAATTAGATTAGGGCATGAATTATTGATGGAATGGGAACGAAGAGGGAAAAGGGAGCAGTAAATTAAAACCTTTAAAGAGACGTGAAAAATATTCGTTGCGAATGAAAATGGAGAAAATGC
This sequence comes from Allium cepa, assembly GCA_030765085.1. Taxonomy (NCBI): domain Eukaryota; kingdom Viridiplantae; phylum Streptophyta; class Magnoliopsida; order Asparagales; family Amaryllidaceae; genus Allium; species Allium cepa. The sequence continues at coordinate 965,506,416 of CM060928.1, forward strand.
TTTGTTTCCAAACGACAGAGAAAACGGAGCCAGTTGAATGCAACACGTAAGAAAATGAAGAGGGAGGACACGTGTCAGAGTTAGAAGATGCTGGTTTCTACTTTCCTATTTAAGTAATAGATATTTGTCTTGACAAGCATCATTGTCCAAGTGGTTAATTGATTCGGCTTGGTGCAGGATGTCACAAGTTCGAAACTTGCTTTCGAACATTTATTTGACATGTGATATGTTGTTCCATTGATTTGTTGTATATAAAGTACCAGTTCAAAAATAATAATAATAGATATTTGTCTTATTACTTTTAGTTTGAACTTCATACACTTATTTGTCTGGTATTACTTTTTATACCTTATGCTTATTTTTATACTTTGTTCTTACAATTTTCCAGTTTATGTTGCAAGCATACACTAACAACTTAATTCTTGTTTTCATTTTAATTTCTATTTTGACTATCAATATTCATATGGTTGACTTACATTTTATATTGATAGAATTTGATTTTATTTCTATTTGTATTTTTAAATATCAATATTTAAATTATATTCATAAGTTTACTTACTTATATTTAATATTTTATATTGATAGAATTAAATTCTATTTCAAACATTATTATCCATATGTATATTTACCAAATGTTAACAAAGTAAAGTATTTTAATTTAATTATAAAGATAAATTTAATTATAAATATTATTAAGGGATTTTATTTTAAATTTCCAGAATCAAATTTCCTTTTGAAAATACAAATTTATGTAAACAAATGGCAAATATCCCAAAAGATTTATTCATTTTAAAATGATAAGTTCACATTTTATTTATTAGATTAAATATTTATTAAAATAATAGGGCCAAAATCCAGGGTCGTTACAGCTCGTCGCCATGATTCCAATGCATCTTGTTTCGTCCAATTCTGACCTCGCTGGAAAAAGATACGATATTTTTAAGAATATTGATTTATATAGATTAGTTAATTAACTTAATCACAAACTAAATTATAATATCCATTACCAAAAGAAGGCCCGACCCACTCACGCATCTCCTTCCTCAAAGGCAAATGCCTGAGCACGACGAACCCATAAGCACGGCCAATCTCGTGCACTTACATGATACCTCGAGCCACCAATACTTCCATCCAAGCACACTATCCAACTTCGTTTGCCGAGCTTGTCCCTTTTCCCTTAACCCCACCGCCTCTGGTCGACCACCGTGAATCGCGACTCCCCTTATCCATAGCGGTCCCAAAAAGTCGTAGTCATCAAATTGAAGCCGCACGCCACCTAAATTCATCCCCATGTGCGCCTTACCCCCCCGACCACGAATCTGAACTCCATTTCTCAAATCGACGTCCAAAACAACGACAGACTCTAACCCTACACGCTCTACTTCACTGTCGACTTCACCTAAACATGGCTGCACCATCCAATACCCATACTAGATCGAAGCCCATCCAAAAACTAAATTTTACAAACTGGTTTGGTTTTTTTCCAAGTAATTTGAGAGGGATTTATTTTTAAACTTTCATTCCTTGCTTTTTTTTCTTTCCTCTAGTTCACTGTTGAGTGTAGAATGAAGTAGGGTGGTTGATTTAAAAGGGAAGGGCTGTGCCGTGATTAAGTGAAAGAAGGAATGGCTGATGGAAGGCGGTGTGACAGCCTTGTCAAGGTCAAAAACTCACTCACACACACACATGTGTGTGTTATTTTGATTTCAAAATATCTCGTTTTAAATAATTTAAATTTTCAAACCCTTGTCGAGGTGTGCCACTAGACGTTCATTATGTTATACCCTTATTTCGAATGCAATGGAAAATGTTTCAAGTCCTAATTCGATCGTATGGAGAAGATAACTTTTTGAACCCAATTATTATATTGAATTTTCGACATAAAATTCAACGTGTTTCTATCCGTACGGTCGAACAACAATTCAAACGCTACGAAACTTGAAATACGATAATGATACACTATTATGGGTCCAATTGAGCAGGCTTCGTCGAATTCCTAGGCTGTGTCAAAAATGGCTATTTTTACACATTAATTAAAATATAATATTTTCAATTTCTAATTATTCACTTTTAAATTCAGTTTTAAATGTTAACAATCTTCATTGTTGTCTAAATAAAATTTACAACAACTTTCGATATCATTTTCAATCATATTAAATTCAGAATTCAATTATTCAAATAATTTCCAATATTAAATTTGAAAAATTTATTTGTTCAATATTTAACGGATTTCAATATTAGGTTTTAAATGAATTTTAGTTATCAATCAATTAATTTATTTACATATAATGAATTCAACACTTATTAATTAATCCAACTATTGATTGTAAGCACATTTAATACATAACATTACCTTTCAATACTTGTTATTACTTAAATCTTTGAAATTAGTTTATTTTAAAATTTTAGTCAGTTCAATTCCAATAACTTACATTCAAAATCATTAAATTTTTATGTTTAACCATCTTTATTTAATAATTACGTTAAATTTAATAATTTAAAATAGCTAAAAATATGGGTCGTTACAATGCCATCGCTTTCTTCTTCTTCTTAATGAATATCTTGTTCTTCCTCCCTTGCCAATCTCTCTTCCTTTTTGGGAAGAGATTTATAAGGTTTGAATTCAAGATGAATGTGCATAAGAGAGTGATTAGGTTTGTCGAGAACTTTGTGACGTGAATGTTTTCATCTGTTAGATCGATACTAAAATAATTGAAAATCTAGTATAATATACAACATGGTAAAGTGTGTTCTCATGCTTGGAATTTTTATTTTAAACAAATCATCAAAATCACTTGAACCCAATTTATATATTATTTATAAAAATAGCAAAAAGAGCTTTGAAAACTTTTCCAATCGGGTTATTATAATTTTCCGTCCTCGGTGTAATACTTTGTTATAAAATAAGACTCATTTGTCTTGCTTTAAGCCTAGGCTTCTTGCCTTTAAAAACAATACTCTTCATCATTAGAAAACAAATCGTGCATAACTTCTCTATTACCATTATCAATTTCAAAAGTGGAGATGTCATTTCTACTACCTTTACAACTACAAACTTTTCCTAAAATTTCACAATCAAAATAATAGCAGTATCTTTGACACTACTTTAAATTTGACCTTCTTCTCCTTGAAAATATTTTTCATTTAAACTCGCATATTTTTTTTTTATCAAATTGGGACAACGTTCAAAATCATTTTGAGATAAATCGATAAACCAAAAAAACCATGTTCAAAAGAAAGATCTTGTAAACCAAAAGAAGAAAATTCATTGAAATTTGCAAACCTTCCCAAAATACTTTTCCATAAGTAGTATATTCAATATAAGTTTTCATTGACCCTTGATCATTATGAAACTGATTTTTGATCCTTTTGGTAAGCCTAATGGCTTTGGATGAGAAGGGTTGACTTGAGGAAGGCATTATTGTATAGTTTTGAAGGTAAGGGAGTGAAGAATAATTCTGAATATTGAAATGAAGCATGGGTAATTGAAGGGATAGAGATGGAAGATTAAATAGAGAGAGGACTGACATTTTTAGTTTGAAAAAATGCCTTTTTAGTTTTTGAAATTAATGCAAAAGAGAGGGAAATTAAAATTTTGAATTTGAAAAGATTCTCCAATTTTCTGCCACTTATGTCGACATACCCATGTGACTTATGTCAACATATATGCCAAAAATTTCAAATTTAAACAAAGACAATATATTCCTATATATAAATATATCTAGATAAACTTATTATTATTATTATTGATCTTTATTCATTCCTAAATTTACCAAATAAAAATAAATATAAAAAATACCCTTTCTGCTGCTATCATTTGTTTTGATCCGGTTAATGTTCTATTGCCATGAAATATATATTGACATTTTCTACATTTAGTTCGTTGTCACCTGTTGTAGTATCTAATTCTTCTAAAGTTGCAGTGCAAGCCCTTTTTCTCTTTTTGGATGAATCGATGACATGCACGATCTTTGTGTTGGAACTGGACTAGCCAGCAGCGGAAGTTATGGGTGAATTTCAATCCTTTTGTCCTATTGGTTATTTTATTGGGCTTATGAAGTCTAATTGAATTAGACTATTTCTAAATTTCATTTAGATAAAATCATTTATTTTATTTAAATTAAAATATATTAAGATATGAATTTTTTTGATTTAGTTTATACATAAATGTATCATATACATATATGTGTGAGTGCATGTGTAACATAATAATCCGTGAAAGGTATAATATCCCCATATGTAAATGTTGGGATTTACATCGCAAACAAACGTATTAGCTCATTTTATGTCATATGTGTTGTCCAAATATATGCATGTATAATGTTACAAATTATATATAGACACACACACACACATGTATGTATGTATAAATATATTATATATAATATACGAACATAAAACATTTATACATAGATAAATATATATATATATATATATATATATATAAAGAGAACAATTATTGAAAATTATTTATAATTCAAAATTAACTTAGTTTTGCAAACATAATAATTTTAGTATTTTAATTTGTATATATTATGAATAAAATAACGTTTCATCCATAAATAATTAACATAAATAATCTATTGATGAAAATTCAAAATTCAAAATTTTTAAAAATTTAGGATCATAAAATAGAGCTTAGGCAAAATCTGGAGATTTTTCGAAGTTGAATTATTATTTTTAAAAACAAATACATTGATTTTGGCAATAGTTATTTAATATAAAATAATATATTATAGAAAATAAAATTTTAAAATTTCAAAAATTCTAGGATCATGAATGAAAGGTTATGAAAACTTTTGAAGAATTTTTCAATTAAATAATTATTTTTAATAAATCATAAATAGATTTTCCAAAATAATATTAATTATTAAAAATAATAAAATTTATTGAAAAATTCCATTTTTTTATAAGTTTCTGAAATGATGTAATATTTTTTGAAAATATAAAATTGAATTTTTAATGTTGTAATAATTTTATATATAATAAACAATTCAAAAATTCAATAAATGTTAATTTAAAAGTATGAATATACGTGTGATAATTAATTTTTGAATTTTTAAAATTTTAAATTCATATTATATATAAATAAATGTTCTAAATTTTTAAATCTTATATATGCATATATGCTATTATGAGAGAGAAATATGCACTAAATATATATATATATATATGTATGTATGTATGTATGAATTTATTAATAAATATATATAAAGCAATTATTAATGAAAAAAATTGTTTTCGTATAGTAAACAACATTTGTCTATACATAAATCAAATAGTATAATAAATGAATTATGCACATAACCAAACTGATTTGTGACAACTATATGTACTTACAAAATCTCACCTAACTAAACATAGAGTAGCATATATTTAAGCAGATATGAAATTTCTCATTATAGGATCATAGAATGTAATTTAATTACTGTAATATGAACTTAAATTACCGATTTAATGGTGTCTTTGAGTCCACATTAAAGCAATGACTTCCCTTCCTTTTATTGTTCTTGATTGATCAGATTGTAAGTCCTAAATCACCGATCTCTAACTATCAAATAGTATTATTTTAATTTGAAATATATTTAAGAATTTTGAAGTGGATTGAGAGCTATGTTTTAACCAGTAAAGTAGAAGGTAATGGCGGCCAAAAAGGTTTGCCATTATATATATATATATATATATATATATATATATATATATATGGTTGTATTAAAGAGAAACGAGGAAAACCTTTTTACCCATTGTCACTTTATCTCAACCCACTATCTCAAAACCAACTCTCTATGATTTAGCCACCCCTAGAGCTTTCTAAAACTGAAATTTTGCAGCCCTAATGATGGGCCTTAAAACCATTTGCCCAAGCCAAAATACTATGCAATTAAATCTAATTTAATCGCTTGTCGATATTGTATATCGATCGATATATTTATAACTATTATAAATATATATAACGTTACTTATTTCTCAAATCATATTCAAATTTTATAATAAATATTTCATAAATATTAATTAGTTTGATTAATTTATAACAATTATAAACTAATTAAATCGTTCGGTCTTAAAGGAATTCATTATTTCGGCTGTGTAACTCTTGAGTGTAAATTTGGTCAGCGATTAATATCGAACTATTCTAATGTAAACATTCACACATCATTAGCAGTGATGTGACATTATAGCCAAATTTATCGCTTATTCATTTTTGGTAAAATCCAATTTTAGTTTAATAAGCATTACCCGGTTGTGACATTTGTTTACACCAGTTCTCTTCGTCAAAACTATATCACTTGGGACTTATGGAATTTAGTAATGGTCAAAATTCCAACCTCATCCACATTCAACTTTATAGTCTAAATACAAAGTCCTTGGTTCAATAATAACAATAATTATTAACCTAAATGCTCTGGCCAAAGACTTTGTCTTTGAGTTGACTCGAGTTGACCGTGATACTAATCTCATATAGCTGAGGAGATGAATCCTCTCTTAAATATTTCTTCACTTCCAATACTTCCACTCGACCCAACTGTAGTCACTCGATGGACGTCATGCCATGATTTGGCTATAATCAAAGCAGAGCTTTCATATTGAAGACACACAGTATTCTCAAGTAGAAAGAACTATGTAAATTAGTCACATCAATATTTTCTGTTTGACCTTAGTTATATTAACCAACAGAAAACTATCGAGTTAGTCGTTCCATAGTTATCCAATCACTATTAGTACATAAACCATAGGTGCCCCCAGCAGTCATGAATAATACACTGCCTAACACTTGGAGAGCGTTACGTAATCCAGTCTCAATGGATACATCGATATCCAGTCTCAATGCATCTTGATTAGGAATATTTAAAATGTTATATTTGTTTCGTTGTGATAAATTACTCATAGTTACAATACTTTGTAACTACTGTCACAAAATATACCATTTATGGATATTTCTATTAAATATACTTTTAATTAAGTTAATTAATTAATATAATCACATTATATCAAGTATATAATAGGAAGAAAATACTTTTATTTCGAACAAGATTGGTCAACGAGTTAGATATATGTAATAAATTACATAATTGCCCTTAGGGCATACCCCTAACTCTATCACTTTGATTTCTTCTGATACATACAATCTCTTTGTTAATGACCAGGTTCATCATAGTTGTAACATTTTATTACAGTCTCATTTCCAGAATTTTTGTTTTCAGGTCTACGAAAGTTATTCATCTTTCTGTATTTCAGGGATTTTCTGAAATTTCCAGTCATAAGAGAAATTTCCTCATCATCGTTGTCATTATTTAAACCATGATAGTCAGTTGTAGCATTAAATGCAATTGATTTCTTTTTGATTGTCTTGCTTTCCTTCGTGCCCTGCAACTATACTTCATAGGACATTAGGTTACCAATTAACTCTTCAATTTTTAAAGTACTAATGTCATTAACCTCTTCTATTGCTAATGTCTTTTGATCCCACTCTGAAGAGAGTGAATTAAGGACTTTTCTAACCTAGTCCTCGGTGGAAATATTTTTACCTAATGATACCGAAGTATGAACTATATCCTGGAATCTAAAATACCTATCAGAAATAGACTAATTTTATTTCATTTTAAACAATTGAAACTAATTAATTAGCATGGAAATTATAGTCATTTTGCTTTTCTAGCAACTTCATGTATAACTTGCAGTGTTCTCTACATTTCATATGTAGACTTAAAAATAGAAAGTTGGTTAAATTCATTTTTATCTAATGAATATAATAAACTAATCATGGCCTTAGAAGTATTAAGTGCTTATATCTTTTGGTTTGATGGCCATGTTGAGCATTCAATATGAGGTTCAGTGTACTCATTTTGTGTAATATTCCTAATATCTAAACCATTAGACTGTAATAAATCTTCATCCTACATGAAAAAGAAGATAAAGATGGGAAATCTATCTCGTTCATCTCCAGTTCTTCTACATTGGATCGGGATCTATCTACGAGTGTTATTACCAGGTCCCTCGGCCATCTGGTTCACCGGTACTATAAAAAAGTTAGGTGTAATTACTACGATTAAAATAGTAGGGGTCTATCAGTTGATTGTCCTTCAACAAAAATGTTAAAAAGTGAACTACCATTGTTACTAGCTATATACTTTACAAAAATCAGGCTACGAGTTTTTGAAAACCTAATGTTCTGATACAAAATGTGGGAAATGGTGTAGTACTAACGTGAATGGATCTTAAGACTACTTTAACACTAGAGTAGGGTGAATAGTGTTTTATGAATTCTATGAAACTTTTTGACTTATTTCATAGTTTGAATCAAACACAGATAATCAGCCATAGATATATATACTAATAGGAAATCACACATATAAATTAATGCAGTAAAAGTAATGAGTTTGAGAGATGACAACAAAACTTTTATACCGATTCGGGTTTCTCCTATATCCAGTCCTGTACAATTTTTTGTACAAATTTTTTTTAATCGCTTAATTTAATCAGGAAGCAAATTAATTAGAATATAACCTCGATTTCAATGCTATGACACATCCTCCTGTCTTATGAGTCTAGGGCAAACTCTCTTGATTTACTGGGAAAAAAAATCACCCACTTGATTTGAATGGGCAACAAGCACACCCACTTGATTTGAACGGGAAAAAAGCACACCCAAATAAATAAGAGTAGAGTTATTAATTTCCATATACAACCATTAGTACTTGAGATGAAAGATGTCCTATAGCTCTTTTGATAGCCTTTTGATTTTTGAGTTTGTAGAGATAATGCTTCTAATATAGTAGATAGTTTATAGCATTCTTAAAGAGGTGAATCCAAAAGATACTTTATTTCAAAATTTAAAAAATAAATCAGCGGTCACTATGTCAACATATATAAGAGGGATATGTCGACATACCCTTATTACTTTTGAATAATGATTTTTCCTTTAAATTGTTTTCAAACTTCTATATTTTTGTAAAATAATTTTAAAATAATTTTTAAATGCTTTGAACATATAACTTTTTAATGAAATATTTGTGAAAATATATTTTGAATTTAAAATAATTTATTTTGAGTAAAATATCAAACATCAAAAATTTGTGATAAAGATCAGAATCTACAATCAGAGACTTTAACAATTTGTTCTAACAACTCATACTAAAGTCTTGAGCTCTTCAAGTCTTGTCTTTAAAATCATGAGACTTGATCATCATCTCTAAATCTTCATTCTTGGTCTTTGTACTGATTAGTCTTTAATTTTAATCATTTTATACCTATGTAATAGTCTGTAATATATACTATACAACTGGACAAAACATTAGCATTTATATTTATATGATTGTTGACATCAAAATCAATATCTGAGGTATAAACAAATATCCTTTAAATCGATATCACTCAAAATATATTAAATATTATGAATTTTTAATATCGTTGCCCTCTATCATTTATATATTGATAGATTATTTTCATACACACTTACTGAGAAAACTCAAGCTAGAACTACTATGTGTAGTTCTATTAATATATTTCTAAGAGACAAGCACCATTGTTCTAGTTGTTAAATGATTCGACTTTGGTGCAAGAGGTCACAAGTTCGAAACCTATGTAGCGTGATTTGAACATTCATTGACACATGATTTATAGTTTGCTGTCCCAATGACATTGCAACGACCCGTAAATTTTAACGGTTTTAATAACGTAATTAACTAAAGTTTTGTGAAATTTTAAATGATTGAATTTGATAATCAAAATTTAATATTTAGAATATGTCTATATAAACATAGAAAATGATAAATTTTCATTAGATAATATGGAAGTTTATTTTATTGTGTAAATTTAATTAAAATTTAAATTAGTTAAAACTTGATGATAATAAAATATTCTCCAAACCTGAATATTTTTAAATGATAAATTTGTAAATCATCTTCTGAGTGAAACGTCATATTTCGTTTTGTCAAATTTGAACTGCTATTGCTTCAATTATCTTATTTTCAGCGAATTTGCAGCCGTTTGGCAGCGAATATCGACTTTTGATAGGATGGTCATATCATTGATATCTGTGTACCATTCTGTTCGTCTTGTCATGCTGATCTCCATAGTGTATTCATCTGTGTGTTTCGGTATCTGGTATATGAAGAAATCCGTAAAACGGTTAGCCGTAATAGTACCCAATTTTTAGCTTTTGACATTCTGTGTCCATTTAAATTTCAAATAGCTAAACAAACGGTCTCTGGCATTTTCTATTGGCAGAATTCAATGTTGACTGTTGTTTTTCTTCAGTTTATCCGTGGCCCCTTTTCTAGTACATATACTCTTCTCTACGTTACTCATTTGAAAGTATATATATTGAAGTTTTATATCTTAAAACCTGCCCAACTTCATCTTCTTTCCACCTCTAACCTGCTCGGCCTCTCATCTCCATTTTTTTCCTTTTCTTCTTATTTATGTGATTCGTTCTTCGATTTTTTTGTATAACTTCGAAATTGTATGTTATAAAGTTATATGTATACGTTGTATAAAAATTCGATAGATTTTTTAGTCTTCTTCTGCCGTGTACCCCTGATGACTGACCCACCTTTCTCCCACCCTCTCCCTTGCCTTTAGCTTGCAACATAACCGCCACCTACTACAGCCTCGGCCTGTCACCCTAATGCCGAGCACGCAGCTGCCTTGTCCCATGTCCGTTCTCCAACATGCCACATAAGCACTACTTATGCCTCACATCTCACCAAATACTCCTCCTGAAACCCACTTCCCTCCATTCATAGCCAAGCCTCCGACAATTCACTAACCCCTACGTGACCCAGCACCTATCCAACCCGAAGCTGCCACTCTTTTCCCCACCTCAGCCAATCACTGAAGTTAACCGCCTGCTCGGCCGCAGCCCCTCAACACAGCCGAGCACTTCAACAAATGCATGCATGTCCACTTGTTTGTATATAGGTAATATATATATGATATATGTTATTTATATATAAAGTTTACTTAAGTTGTATAATAGATTTGTATATATATAGTTTATGTTTAAACAAAGATGCTTATGTATATGTTTGAATATATATATATATATATATATATATATATATATATATATATATATATATATATATATAAATTGGTGAACATTGTTGTATATATATTATGATTACAATATATCTGGAAGCATCTGTTTGGATGGGTATCCATCTAGATAATATGTTGTAGTATATATTCAAACGTATATTAATATCTAGAAGTAGTTTTTGTGATAGCTTTAAAATATAGTATCAAAGAGTATATATATATTTTAGTTTGCAATTCCTATAACTGCGTATGTATGTATATTTCCGTTTTGAAGGCTACAGCTCTTTTCATGGCTAAGCTTATAGATATATATTATATATGTTGTTTACTGTATGATTTAAATACATATACTTGTTTATAAATATAGTTTACACATAATCCAGTGACATTATAATGTAATAAAATAGTATTTTATAAAGCATATAACATAAATTTTATTTGTTTGTATAATATAAAGTCTATTTGCATTATATTATAATTTGTTTGAATGATAATGTGAGCCATGCATATAACCTGTTGTGTAGATAAGTATAGATATGATCTGACTAGGTTATATTTATGTGTTTTAGGTCAGTTATAAATTAGTTAAATACATTTACAGTATCTACTATATGTTGACAATATAAATTTAATGTGTTCAATTTTTATTTCTAATTTGAAATTAATATATATACTTTTAAGTCTTAAATTGATTTTTGAAAATTTATATATATGAAACATATATCTTTTTTCAATTGATTTTTAGCCCATCTTGACCTACACTTTGAATATCAAATGTGTCACATCTGTTCTCTAGCCTTATCTCCGTATCCGTGGGTGTTCCGCGTTATCTTCTTGCCTCTCTAACCTCGAAAGGTGAGCAATCACTCGCGATTAACATTCTTATGTTAGTAAATTCGATTTCACTCAAAACAGCAATTGAAATATGCTGTTAAATATGAACTACTAGTTATATAATTGTTAAATATGATAAGACATTTTCTGAATTGTTCACCTATGATACGACACATCTTATAGTATATTATATTTAATTTGTTACGGATGATATATGCCTGTGTTGATATGTTATATTATAATTTCTCTTACTCTGAAAGTTCTCTGTTAGTTTAGAAATTCCCTATGTGTTGAAATGATACATAACCGAACAATATTTTGGATTAAGGGAAATCATTTTGGGTTGAAATGATAAACCCAAACGATTTTCATAAATTTTAAATTTTAGGATTGCGGGTTGAAATGATACATACCCATATATGTTTAAATTATGGATTGAAATGATAAATATTCGTATCACTTTACCATAGGATAGAAAATTATATACGGACACCGTTGGTCTATATTTTGAATTGATTTCCAAAGTTTGAAGGGAAATATATGTGTTTTAATAAATTTTGATTTTTAAAATATAATATGTATAATGTTATTTTTATATATGTCTAAATTTAGATTTTTAATAATAACATGTTTTGGAAATTTTAATTTATAACTTAGTTTTGAAAAATATAAATTTTAAGATTTTTCTTATAAGTTTTTTTAAAAATATATAAAATAAGATTTAATACAAAAACGTTTAATAATAAGATTTAATTTAATAAAATTTAATTTAATCGATTTATAATATGTTTAAGCATTTATTTAAATTTATATTTATATTTTTTCTAAAATAATTTTTTATTACTTTAATAATAAAGGGTGGGAAAATAAATTAATGTTGACTTGGAATTTAAATCGGTTAAAAATTTAATTTAATAAGAATTTATTCAAACTTATTGATTTTGAGATTTTGGAAAATATGATTTATAACGCGATTTGATAAAAAGTGATAAATGAATATTCTCAAATTTTAAATAAAATAGAGATAGAATATTTAATATTGATTTAAATATATAAATTGGGATTTAAATAAATTGTTATTAAATGGTTAAGTGAATATTTTTCCAATTTGAATAAAAAATTAAAGTTAAAATGTTGAATTATAAATGAAATTTACATTGTAAACATTTGAATATTTAAACTTGAAACTTTGAACTTTAAATTGAAATGGTTAAACTGAAATTGATTTAAATTGAATTTTGAAATTTAAGATTTATTTGAATCGATTTATGAAATTGGAGGAAACTATTTTTTATCATATAAAGTATTTTTAATATATAACTATTTTAATTTATAACTATTTTACTATATATACTATTTTCAACATCTGAACTGTTTAGGTGGAAACTATTATGATTACGGAAGTGCTATGATTTCAAATGCTATGATTTAGAAAGTGTTACAGTCTTTGAAAATGTTACGATTCTGAAAATGAATATTATTTAAAATGAATAATGATATCGAATTGATACGATTTTGAAATGAATATGATATTTTGATATGAAGTATAAACTATTTGAAATGAAATGACCACGGTGTGAAATAAGCGTTTGGTTGTTAAAGTGACCGGGATCAGATATTATCATACTCTCCACCAATACCGAAAACCACTTTAACAACTGTGTACGTGGTGGAGATTCCAAAATGAAGCAGGATGGTTTGGTGGCGATTCCATATGGTATTTACGTAGCCCTGACTCCCATGAGTCAGCTTGATGTGGCTAAAACAGGAGCCACGTAGGGCCAAGTGAGGTCATTCCTCCTATCGGACACATTTCTTCGATGCCATTCTATTGCTTTTGTGATTTGATTGGGTGCGCCTTTAATTTGGGAGTGTGTCATGAGGTGGTTGGTGGTAGGTGCTATGCGTTACCACCAGTCCGGATACGCAAATGGTATATCTACCCAGGCATTGCCTCGAGTGCCTTGTCGCATGCCCTATCACACCTTCTACGAGTTTGTTTAGTGTCGTAACTATGGAGTGCTCCCTGACAACCCACTTGCGAGTGGATTTTACAGTATTTGTATAGACTACGACATTATATAAAATGTGTTAAGGGGGATGTGGGTAATGGATTAACGCTATTTTAATAGTTTACTTTACTATAGACATATTATAATAGCGTATATTACTACGTAGTAGATAGTTCCACGGATCCTTAGAGGATGGAAATCCCAAACATCCTTTAAGTTACTTGTATTTCAATTGACATTTCACTTGAGTTGAATTTACCAATATAAGAATGTTAATCCTGACTCGAGTGGTTTGTGTTTTGCTTTATGCTCGGGTCAGACCGAGTGACACAACATTTGAGACTCACCATTGGAGTAGGAGCTTCGCTTGGAGATCTATCTATCTATCTATCTATCTATCCAGCTTTCAGTTATTTCAGTCTATTCCAGCTATTTATGTTCAGACTCGCCAATTGCTTGTGTACTAGAGATTCATTTGTATTTTTAAATTCTGTTGTATTTTGTTTCAGACTCTGATGTTTTATAGTAGCTTCATGAACTACTATTTACCTTTTCCGCTGCTTATTGTTGTATTACTCTGTGTCAGTGATTCTGTGATTGATTTATTTACTGTATATGCTTAATTTTTTCAAATACAAATTAACAATCCGTTGTTTTGGGAAATTCAAGTCTGACATGTGCGGATGCAAAATGTTTAAAATAGCGGTCGTTACATTTGGTATTAGAGCAGGTTTAGGCAAAACTTAGCATATATAGTAAATTAATCATAGAATCATATTCGTTCGAGCTTGAATTTCTTCGTAGGATTCTCATTTGTTTAGGATCTCTTTCGGATTTTTGGAACTCTCCCTTTGTTCTAAAATTAATTATTGTCTCTCCCTATTCGTGTTCTTCTTGATACTGGAGCATGCCATAACTCTATTTCTGTCCCACCAACCTCTGTATGATTTTAAAGGGATGAAACTCTTTTACAACAGACATCGATTCATTGGAGACTTCTATATCCTTGGTTTCGATGTTGTTATTCCTTGCAAAGTTCGAATCTTTTCTTAGTGGACAACCCGGGTAATCCTCTTCTTATTAAATGCTGACTGCCCTATGATTTTGCAGGTAATTTATCTTTTCGCTTGGTACTGAACCTAGTGATCTTGACTCCACCCCTATTGTCCGACTATTTTCGGATGTTCTGGTGAAGTCACTTCTCTCCCTCTCTAGCGGGAAATTGAATTTCCGCATCGATCTTATCCCTAGAATCTCGGCTGACCCGGTCGAGATCACCCGTGATTAATACTAGTTTATGCATCCCTTCTCTTTTTGTAATATAATTATTTTATGTCCCTTTCGAGTCTATCTTCGTAGTTAGAATTCTCCTTAACTAGGTTTCATCTAAACTTGAATATCCATCCTCGTTTCAAAAATCCATTCTTGAATCATCGAGGGAGGGAGTGTACTTGTAATTAACATAAAAATATTTTACAGTGTGTTGTTTGAGATTGAATTTTGGTTTCAATCGATTCGTCTGATCAACGCCATCGATAGGAATTTCAGAACACTTGAACAAAGAAAACCGACACACTATTATTTTCAAATTTGGTAAACGAAATAAATTTTGTATGATTATATTGCATATAATAGTATAATTTTATGAAATTAGATAAAAAATGAATTGGTTGTTAGAAATGATAATACTTGGTTATCATTTATTTCTTGGTTAACACTTCCAAATCATTAACTATTGTTCTTTGAAATTGTAAATATGGTTATAACATTTAATTGGTAAATGAAATGAATTTAAATTAAAGAGTTGCGAATTTAACTCTCGATGCATTTCTAAATTTGGTTTTCCATATTTTGAAAAATATTATTTGGAAGTATTTCTAAATGGAAATTGTTTCCAAATAATTTTTAATAAAGTAAATCAGTACTCTCCTCATTTGTCGTTGAAAAATACTTTTCGATGATGACTACGGCATTATCGACATTCATTTTCGAGTCTCGAAATGGAGAGACAACGTAGCAGCTTTGCTACACTTTTGTTTTGGACAATGAATTTTGATTGAATTTCTTGTGTATAAATTGATTTATAAAATATATATGTATATAATTATTTCAAAATAGTTTGAAGTGAAACCAGAAATTTGAATCTTAAATTTTATATTAAGAAATGGTTTCAATTATTGAAATAAAGTGCAATTTTTGAATAAGTGGAATGTATAAAATAATAAATGAAATTTAACCAACTTGAAATAGTTGAATTTGAATAAAACTTATTTGTATAACACTAAATTGCATTCTAATATATAACTTGCCTAAAATATTCAAAAAGTTAAACTGTTAGGGTATAATAAAAGGTTGTACAAGAATAAAACTTAAGTACTAAATTGTTCAAACTAAAATCTTGCTTAATATAAATGTTGTAAATAAAAGGAAAATTTGTGTAGTATTTACGTACACTTAGAATCTTAATATAACTTACCAAGAAATAGTTAAATGTTAATGAGAATAGGTAATTGAATAATATACAATATAAATGTGAGCAATAAGATGTCCAAAAATGATATTTTCTTAAGGAAACTTATGATAATAAATTGAATAATTAATTAAATAATAAATTGAATAATAAAAAGAAAACTTATTTGTTGTATAATATATGGTTATAAAATGTTTATACATTTAATATATGTTGCAAAATATGTTAAGTGAAATTAATTAAATAAAAGAAAATATACTATATAAATAAATAAATATAGACTTAAGAATGATTGAAATTTGAATTTTAGTGGAATCAACTCAAATGAAGATAAATAGATTTAATAAATGAGTAAAATCAAATAAATTTTGTTTTTGGAAGAAATTTTTGTAACAAATATTTATAAATTGAAACAAATCAATTGAATGAAAATAGCTTGAATTGAAAATCAACAAAATATGAATATAAATGAATATTATTGACTAAATAAAATGAATTGAAATCAATTAATTGAATATAATCCAAATTTAAAAATAAATTAAATTTATATGGTTTTGAATTTATTGTGTATTTTAAAATCTATCTTTCCTTTCTATTACTTCTTTTCTCCTACCCCTTCCTTTTTGGGGATGAAAATTCTTGAGTGGGGGAGAGTGTAACGACCCGTAAGTTTTAACGGTTTTAAAAACGTAATTAACTGAATTTTTGTATAATTTTAAATGCTTGAATTTGATAATAAAAATTTAATATTTGGATACGTCTATATAAATATAGCAAATGATAATTTTTCATCAGATAATATGGATGTTTATTTTATTGTGTAAATTTTATTAAAATTTAAATTAGTTAATACCTGATGATAATAAAATATTTTTCAAACTTGAATATTTTTATATAATAACTCTATAAATCATCTTCTGAGTGAGACGTCATATTTCGTTTAGTCAAATTTGAACTTCTATTGCTCCATTTATCTTATTTTCAACGAATTTGCATCCGTTTGGTAACGAATATCGACTTTTGATAGGATGGTCATATCGCTGATATCTATATACCGTTCTGTTCATCTTGTCATGCTGATCTCAGTAGTATATCCATCTGTATGTTTCGAAGTCCGGTACGCGACGAAATCTGTAAAACGGATAGCCGTAGCGGTACCTAGTTTTTAGCTTTTGACATTCTGTGTCCATTTAAATTTCAAATGGCTAAATAAACAGTCACTGGCATTTACTATTTGCAGAATTCAATGTTGACTGTTGTTATTCTTCAATTTATCTGTCGCTCTTTTCTAGTCCATATACTCTTCTCTAGTTATTCATTTGAAAGAATATATATTGAATTTTTATGTCTTAAAACCTTCCCAACTTCATCTTCTTTCCACCTCTAACTTGCTTGGCCTCTCATCTCCATTTTTTTTCCTTTTCTTCTTATTTCTATGATTCGTTCATCGAATTTGTTTTGTATAACTTCGAAATTATATGTATATAAAGTTATACATATATAAGTTGTATAAAAGTTTGATAGATCCATTGGTCTTTTTCCGCCGTATGCCCCTGATGACTCACCCACCTTTCTCCCACCCTCTCCCTTTCCTTCAGCTCGCAACAAAACCGCCACCTTCTACAACCTCGGCATGACATCCTAGTGCCGAGCACGCAGCTGCCTTGTCCCTTGGCCTTTCTCCAGCATGCCACACAAGCACTACCTGTGCCTCACATCTCACCAAATACCCCTCCTGAAACTCACTTCCCTCCACGCATAGCCAAGCCTCTGATAACCCACTAACCCCTACATGACCCAACACCTATCCAACCCGAAGCTACCACTCTTTTCCCCACCTCAGCCCATCACCAAAGTCAACCGCCTACTCGGCTGCAACCCCTCAACACAGTCCAGCACTTCAACAAATGCATGCATCTCCACTTGTTTGTATATAGGCAATACATATGATATATGTTATATATATAAAGTTTATTTAAGTTGTATAATAGGTTTGTGTGTATATATATAGTTCATGTTTAAACAAAGATGCTCGTGTATATGTTTGAATATATATATATATATATATATATATATATATATGTTTGCGTGTGTATATATATGTGCTTGCACTCACACTTGCTACTGCCTCACTTTCCATTGTATATATATATATAAATTTGTGAACAAAGTTGTATATATATATATTATGATTACAATATATTTGGAAGCATCTGTTTGGATGGGTATCCATCTAGATAATATGTTGCAGTATATATTCAAATGTATATTAATATCTGGAAGTAGTTTTTGTGATAGATTTAAAATATAGCATCAAAAAGTATATATATTTTATTTTGCAATTCCTATAACTGTGTAAGTATATATATTTCTGTTTTGAAGGCTACAGCTCTTTTCATGGCTAAGCCTATAGATATATATTGTGTATGTTGTTTACTGTATGATTTATACATATACTTGTTTATAAATATAGCTTACACATATAATCTTGTTACATTATAATGTAATAAAACAGTATAGATATATTTTATAACATATATTTCTAAAGCACATAACATAAAGTATATTTGTTTGTATATTATAAAGTCTATCCGTATTATATTATAATGTATTTGAACAATAATGTGAGCCATGTATATTACCTATTGTGTAGATAAGTATATATATGATCTGACAGGGTTTATATCATATACGAGTTTTAGGTTCATTATATACTAATTAAATATATATATATATATATAGTATCTACTATATGTTAACAATATAAATTTAACGTGTTTAAGTTTAATTTCTGATTTGAAATTAATATACATTTTTATGTTTTAAATTGATTATTGAAAATTTATACGTGACAACCTAGATTTTCGCGTTCGAAAATCGACATCCATACTTCAATTCATATCTGAATGCCATAGATTCAAATATTCAATCCGATTCGTGGAGCTTATAACACATTAAGTACAACACAGCGGAAAAAAAATGAATAATATCATTGATACAACAATATCCAATACAATAATGATACAATATCCCATGATATACAACAATGATCTCAATACATAACAGAGACCAAATACAATGCTATAGCAGAATAAATAACTTGAACTTGAACTCTAAAGAAGGAACTCCAATATCAGCAAACTCCATCACCAAAGCACCAATTCAGAAATAGCTCGAACTCCAAATCAAGTGGTACTAAGCAAGGTCAGTCATCCAAAGACTGAAGAAGATTTCCAGAGACTGAAAGGCTACTGAATCTACTCTTACTATTTGATTATCTGAAAAACCCAACCCTAGACTGCCCGTGTGGAAAATTCTGGGCACCCAGAGTTTAGCAAGGGAACGATAAACTCCAGGTCATTCATGGGACTGGTATGAGCAAACAAAAACAGTTTAGCTTTAAAAACAAACAACAAAAGAATTTAAAACATTGAAATCTGCAATGCTTTTTGGAAAATGAAATTACCATAAAGCCTCCCACCGCCAAACCATGCAAACGCAGAATTGGAGGATATTTCTCCTTATGATAGTCAAAAATGCTTACTACGCAAAAACCATTTGATATTATTATTAGTGCATAGTGGAAAACATTTCGAAAGTATAATATTAATCTTAGCTAGCATACAACATTTTGTCATATGCATACTATAGCTACCAAGTTCAATAGCAGGTTACCGCCACATTCCATGGCAGGATATACAACTAAAACTATACATGGCGCGTATTGTTTCTTTGGATTTCCAACAAATGGTCAGGTTAAGGAACTTCCTATTGCCACATGGGAACACCTCTAGAGGGACGCCCCGAGAACCTACCCGGCTCTCTGCCAACACAAGGCCGGCTTCCTCCCTGCCCGATGGTAACACCTAAAGATATGTCATCCCCGGTCGTTTGCGACCTTTATCCAAGAGCTCTCAACACCAACAACCACAAAGCAATATATTTGTAGTAACCACATAGGTTAAATATCTGGGCTCCATACCATGATACCACCGTTTTCCAAAAGGAATGGACATACCCTAGGGCCGCGACCCTTGTAACCTTGCCGCATCTTTCCTGTTTCGACCATTTCCGGGGAGTGAGGTCCGATGAGGTCTCGTCCACAAAGCTACGCTTTTCACAAAAGCGATGCTTTGATCAACAAATGATCAACAACACATAACAGCACTCAGCATGCCACACTACCAAATTGGGAATGTATCACTAGTAACTATCAACTACATAACCTCTGAGCTCGTACGTCTCAGAGAAGAGTGTTAAGCTAAGAGAATAAATCTTCGCCACCAAACAGAAATGTATTTGATAGAAACCAGCTTTGCATCTCAAAGTGTAATGTCAGACACACATCCATACAAGTCTATTCCGAGTTCGAACAGAACCGAAGGCACTTCCAAAGAAGCCCTTGCAAATCCGGATAATCCCTAATCACATCCGGACTTTCCATCACAATGGGTGATCAAATCTCTATATCGGGGATCAGCCGGTGCAGAGACATTCAATGAGTTATCCTTTCGCTTTCGGATATATCCAGTCTTCACCACTGGTCTTCAAATGCTATCCATATCGTCGTATCATCATTAGGAATGGGTTATATGACACAAAGTCCTCTCCCGGCTAAACCAAATAATGAACGTAATATTTAAAAATAATAATATGGATATGGGATTTCTGTTAAGTCATAACTTAAAACCCAAAACCTTTCTTCAAATGGTTTAAACAAATTACCATTTACAAATCTTTAAACAAAAAGATTCACTTCACAAAGTTCACCAATATTTCACAAAGATTCATTTTTTAGCTTTTCAAAACAATTCCCTTTTTAAATTGGATTATCTCATCCAATTATTAAACCAAAGACTCAATTTATAGCTTTCAAAACCATTTCCAAAGATTCATAGCTTTCAAAAACAATTCTTTTTTCAAATCTTTTATATCAAAGATGCACCATTTAAAATCCTCTTTGATTTCAAAACAAAGTTTAACAATCTTTCACAAAGATTCATTCATAGCTTTTAAAACAATTCACTTTCAAATTTGAAATCTTTATAACACAAACTGGAAGTTCTTTCGTTATGTGAAAGCTATCATTATTTGAAAACAAATAGTTTTCATTTTGAAAAAATCCGATTACATTTATATAAGTTAAATCCCTTCAAGTATAAAGCTTGATTTTAAATTCAAATTCCCCAAAACCATACTTTTAAATTGGTTTAAAACCCACACAAATACATTTATAACTTGTATAAACTTTTTAAACCATAATTTCCTAACATAGAAATCAATCTAAAATTTTGAATTCAAATTCAAATCAAATTATTTAAATTTCAAAACTTTATTGAGTTATTCAAAATAGTTTTTTTTTTCAAAATTCCCTTTTCAAAAGCTTTTCATATTAATCTAATTTCATTTCCAAAATCGTTTGGATTCAAAACTCAACTTTAAACTATTCCAAAAATTTATGACTTAACCAATTTCCTCGTGCAATCCATATTTGTGTGTGTATGGTGTAGTCCAGGGGTTTTACCCAATAGTGCAACAACATCAATCATCACAGATTCAAACACAACAATATCGATAAGCGGTATAATCCTATAACGCTTATCGTCATTCATAGATTCACAGATAAATGTATCACAGATAAATAAATAAATTTAACACAGCTCAATTCATAGAACAAAATATTACAGTCCAGAGATAACAATCAATTCAAGGCATTTCATACAATGCAAACATTCATAAGGCAATCCAAGCATTCAATAATCATTTATAAACAGGATTATTTAATTGTTTAATCCTAAATTAATTCAATTTAATTTCCAATTAAATTAATTACTTATGAATTAATTATCAAATCTTGATTAATAAATTACAAATCATTTAATATTAATTAATGAAATAAATCAACCTTAATTGTTTATCTTAATTAATTACCTTTACTTAATTAATTATTCCTTAATTAATCACATTAGATTAATTATCCTCTTATTAATTACTTTAATTAATAACCTTTAATTATTAAGTAATTAACTTTAATTACTTTCATTAAGTAATTATCTTTAATTAATAAATTAATCTTAATTTTTCACACTAATTAATTAACTCTTTAATTAATTATTTGTTAATTAATTATCCTAATTAATTACAATAAGTGATTATCCTAATCACTTATATTAATAAATCACAAATTAATTATCACTTGATAAATTAATTATTAATCATCAATTAATTACTTGTAATTAAGTAATTATCTTTAAGTAATTAATCATCCTTAAATTACTTATTATAAATTAGATAACCCTTGATAATAATTTGGTTAACTTTTAATTACTTAATTAATTAACCTTAATTGATAAATACTTTAAATTAATTACATTAGTTATTCTTTAATTTAATTACGATAACTAATTAGCCTTATACTAATTACACAAAGTAATTAGCTTTAATTTAATTACACAAGGTAATTATTCATCAATTATCTTTGAATATATTTAATCTTTAAACCTTATTTTCTTTGAAAACAAAAATATTATTATTTCATAAATTAACTTAAGTCAACTAAAAATATTTTATCTTTTTTTTTATTAACTTCTTAATTACATTCCCAAATTAAGTTTTTAAGATAACTTATAAATTCAAGTTAAACAATTTATAAAACTTTCATAAATCAAACGTTAAATAAAATATTTATTATATCTAAAAGAAATTTATTTAAGAAAGAGGTTTAAACTAAATTATTTTAAAATTTGAAAAAAACTGTTTTTAAATTACCTTGAGTCCTCCCCGAGCATTGCCTGAGACACAAGCCTATTAACTTCGAGCCTTCCCCCGAGTCAAACTCAAACCTTTATTTTAAAACTTAGAATTTTTTTTCTCTCTTCTTTTTATTTCAATACTGGTATAACTAACAATTTGCTCGAATCTACTCTCAAGCCAGTCGCACAATTCCCCGACCTATGCTTCGAGATAAACCCTTCTTCCTCAACTTCTTATCCACTGACACCATCCAGGCATTGTGCACGTGTGCAGTCGCACATCGATGCTCCGGCCATTGCGATGACCACCCACTAGTCACCAATAAGCACGCCGATCCACCTGTGAACCCAGATCGATGAAATGCCCTAAATATCAAAATCGAACTTCCTGATTAAAACTGGAAGAAACTACGATCACCAAAAACACCTCGTTCATCCTCCACCGGCCATCAGAGGCCATGAAATTCTGTCCATATTTACATCTACTCTCCTCATTTCTATTTGCACTGGTGCAATCGATTCTGATGCACTGATGAAGCTGCCGCAATCATTTTTCCAGCAAGTCCAAAACATGGGTCGAAACCCTAAATTGATCTCGTATAATCATCCTGGTGTATTATAAATTCGTTGATTATTTTTCCAATAGTATACAATCCTCCATCTTCCTCCAGAAACAATTCCAAGATTTTACAACTATGCAATCATCAGAAATCGATCGAAAACCCTTCTCCGTTCGACTCGAGAATTCATAAAAACTACTAACTTAAAAATCATGATTTTATTTTCAAAATTCATCATTTTAAAAATCTAATCAGATTATATACTTGAGATAATCAATTATTGAAGTTGAATTTCTTTGTCTACCCTGGTTTCTTGCTGAATATTTTATATTTCCAGAAAAATTAACCAAATTTCATTTAGAAATAAATGTTAGAATTTAGATCTTACTATTTCAAAAATTTTATGTTTGAACTACAATGCCTAAAACGAATCAGAGGATGAGATTTTTAATTTGGAACAGGTTTTGAAACTTGTATACTTAAAGAACAGAGGTGATGTTCTTGTTCACAGACAGACATTATTCAATATTTGTATATTTATGTATTCAATCATATCTACATTCATGCAACCATTTTACTTTACGAACCCATCACCAATATCAAGTTAAATAAATAGATTCAAGTCTTTAAATAAAAGCTTGCTCACTTGAATGTTGAAAGACAGAGACAGTGCTTGAAAACTTGGAATTGTTGAGACAGGATTTTGCTTTTGAGTTTGAAAAATTGGAAAGCATCTTGATTGAATTGCATGCATTTGATTCTTGTTCCCAGGTTTGCAACCTTCTTCAGATCTAACTTGTGCTATTAAAACTGAAGCTTGCTTTTGTTGATGGTGTTTGAATTGCTTCAGATTTACTGGTTGCTGGCTTTAAAACTTGAATGTTGATCCGCACTTGATTTTTAATCTTTGCATTTTAAAATTTTCAGGTTTTTGACTAGAATTTGTTTTGATCTTCATCTTCTTAGGTTGAAGATGTTTGCTTTGAATCAAGTTTTTAACTCGATTTATGAATTGCTTTTGTTTTAACTTTTGATCTGTAGTTTTATTTGTTGTTTCCAGATTTTTTCTTTCTTTTGATTTTGAGATGATTTGTTTGATCTTCTGATTTTCATGTTTGAAATCTGAAAAAAAATATGCAACGTTTCTCTAATTCCTTTTTGTATATTTTTAAATTTCAAGAGCAAACCTTATTTTTTCCACTTGTCTATTAGTATTAACACTTGTTAATATTTGAATTTTAAAACTTTACAAATGTCATGAACAAGAGAATTTATGTTTAATCCTTTTCTATAAATTAATTTACAAATTGTGTTTTAAGTCCTTAACTTTAATTAATTTATAAATTTAGTTCTAAATATTTACATATACAATTTTAATGTAAACTAAATTTATTTCAAATATGGGAGAAAAGTGATTTTTAAACCTTTTTATTAATTCTATTTATGTGTGTGTATATACATACAAACCATATTTTATCTTTATATTTTAATATGTTTATCTCATAATTTCAAAAGATATATGTATATATAAACCTTTATACATTCTATTTTTATGTTTGTATTTATTATTTGTATCAATTTAAATAAAATGATTTTATACTTTTAATAAATAAACACACACACACACACACACACATATATATATATTAGAATTTATTCTTTAAATAGCTTTTAGAAATTTATTATATTAAATTTAAGCCATAACTTCTAAATCAAAATCCTATTTATATTTCAATATATTCATATTTGAATTTCAAATCCAAATTCCTTTATATACAATCCTTTGATATATATATTTATTCAAATTTTCAAATTAATCCACAATTAAATTTATAATTAAAATATTATTCAAAATATTCATTATTGAATTCCAAACTCAAAATTTCTATTTAAAAATACATATCATTATTTACTCTGGAAATTTCCCAATTAATTCATCATTAAATCCAAAATTCAAAATTAATTACCAAAAATTTCATAATTTAATTCCAAAAATTGAATTTATTATCAAATTAATTCTGACTAAAATCCAAGAATGTTACATTATATATATGTAAAACATATCTTGTTTCAATTGATCTTTAGCCCATCTTGACTTACACTTTAAATATCGAATGTGTCACACCAGTTCTCTAGCCTTATCTCCGTATCAGTGTGTGTTCTGTGTTATCTTCTTACATCTCTAACCTCGAAAGTGAGCAATCACTCATAATTGACATTTCTATAGTTAGTAAATTTTATTTCACTTAAAACGACAATTGAAATATGCTGTTAAATCTGAATTGCTTGTTATTTAATTTTTAAACATGATATGATATTTTCTAAAATTGTTCACCTGTGATATGACACCATATCCTGTTGTATATTATATTTAATTTGTTACGGATGATATATGCCTGTGTTGATATGATATGCTATATTATAATTGTTCTCACTTTGAAAGTTCCCTGTTAGTTTAGAAATTCCCTATGGTTAAAATGATACATACTCGAACGATATTTTAGATTAAGGGAAAATCGTTATGGGTTGAAATGATAAATCCAAGCGATTTTCATAAATTTTAGGGTTGAAATGATATATACCTATATATATTTAAATTGCGGATTGAAATGATAAATATCTGTATCACTTGACCATAGGATAAGAAATTATATACGGACACCGTTGGTCTATATTTTGAAATGATTTCCAAAGTTTGAAGGGAAATATATGGGTTTCAATAAATTTTGATCTTTAAAATATAATATGTATAAATGTTATTTTTATATGTGTCTAAATTTTGATTTTTAGTAATAATATGTTTTGGAAAATTTAATTTATAAGTTAGTTTTGAAAAATATAAATTGTAAGATTTTTCTTATATTTTTTTTTAAAAAATGTATAAAATAAGATTTAATACAAAGACGTTTAATAATAAGATTTAATTTAATTGATTTATAATATGTTTAAGCATTTGTTTAAGTTTATATTAATATTTTTTCTAAGGTTGGGAAGATAAGTTAGTGTTGACTTGGAATTTAAATTGGTTAAACATTGAACTTAATAAGAATTTATTCGAACTTATTAATTTTGAGATTTTGGAGAATATGATTTATAACATGATTTGATAAAAAAATGATAAAATGAATATTCTTAAATTTTAAATAAATTGAGATAGAATATTTAATATTGATTTAAATATATAAATTGGGATTTAAATAAATTATTATTAAATGGTTAAGTGAATATTTTTCCAATTCAAATAAAAATTAAAGTTAAAATGTTGAAATATAAATGAAATTTATATTGTAAATTTTTGAACTTGAAACTTTGAACTTTAAATTGAAATTGTTAAACTGAAATTGATTTAAATTGAATTTTGGAATATAAGATTTGTTTGAATCGATTTGTGATATTGGAGGAAATTATTTTTTATCATATAAAGTATTTTTAATATATAACTATTTTAATATATGTACTATTTTCAACGTCTAAACTATTTAGTTGGAAACTATTATGATTACGAAAGTGCTATGATTTCAAAATGTTATGATTTCCAAAGGGTTATGATTTCAAAAGTTGTACAATCTCGAAAATGTTACGATTCTGAAAATGAATATTACTTAAAGTGAATAATGATATCGAGTTGATATAATTTTGAAATGAATATGATATTTTGATATGAAGTATAAACAATTTGAAATGAAATGACTACGGTGTAAAATAAGCATTTGGTTGTTAAAGAGATCGGGATCGGATATTGTCATACTCTCTGCCAATACCGAAAACCACTTTAACAACCGTGTACGTGGTGAAGATTCCAGAATAAAGTAGGATGGTTTGGTGGCAGTTTCATATGGTATTTATGTAGCCCTGACTCCAGTGAGTCAGCTTGATGTGGCTAAAACAGGAGCCACGCCGGGCTAAGTGAGGTCATTCCTTTTATCGGACACATTTCTTTGATACCATTCTATTGCTTTTGTGATTTGATTGGGTGCACCTTTGATTTCGGAGTGTGTCACGAGGTAGGCGGTAGTAGCTGTTATGCGTTACCACCAGTCCAGATACGCAAATGGTATATCTACCCTGGCATTGCCTCGAGTGCCTTGTCGCATGCCCTATGCGCCTTCTACGAGTTTTTTTGGTACCTATGGAGTGCTCCTAGATAGCCAACTTGCAAGTGGAGTTACAGTATCCGTATAGACTACGACATTATATAAAATGTGCTAAAGGGGTATGGGTAACGCCTTAACGCTATTTTAATAGTTTACTTTACTATAGACATATTATAATAGCGTATACTACTACATAGTAGATAGTTCCACGGATCCTTAGAGGATGGAAATCCCAAACATCCTTTAAGTTACTTGTATTTCAGTTGACATTTCACTTGAGTTGAATTTACCAATATAAGAATGTTAATCTTGACTCAAGTTTTTTGTGTTTCTCTTTATGCTCGGGTCAGACTGAGTGACACAACATTTGAGACTCGCCTTTGGAGTAGGAGCTTCGCTTGGAGATCCATCTATCTATCCATCTTTCAGTTATTTCAGTCTATTCCAGCTATTTATGTTCATACTCATCAATTGCATATGTACTAGAGATTCATTTGTATTTCTAAATTCTGTTGTATTTTGTTTTAGACTCTGATGTTTTATAGTAGCTTCATGAACTACTATTTATCTTTTCCGCTGCTTATTGTTGGATTACTTTGTGTCTGTGATTGATTTATTTACTATTTATGCTGAGTTTTTCCAAATATAAACTAACAATCTGTTGTTTTGAGCAATTGAAGTATGACATGTGCGGATGCGAATGGTTTGAAATAGCGGGTTATTACAGACATGTTCTATCTTAGTACCATTTCAAAAAATATATATTTCCTAGACAAGGTAGGATACAGGCATGCATTTGTTGATCAAACTCAAGGTACATGTATTATACATAGATCATCGATAAATGATTGGTTAAAGCAAATGATCTCTCTTATTGTTGAGCAAACTCAAGTTTAATGTCTAGATTAAGGCAAAGACCACGATTAGGAGTAATATGTGATACAACCAATAAAGAGTTATCCATTTCTTGTGAGGCTACGATTAGTTTAGCAAACTCAAGGTAGGAATCTCAAGGTATGCAAGTCCCAACGCTCCCTAGAGAATCATAAAGATTTCTATATGTCTCTCAGGATTTTGAGAAACGTGAAAATCTAGGGGGAGTCTTATTAGAAAAATAAAAAGATTACATTTAACCATTCTAATATTATAAGAACACAAGCTATACAAATTTAAATAATTTACTTCAATAAATTTATGCAACTAATGGAACTGATAAAAAAATTTATCAACTAAAATATACAAGTGGACTGAATTAGGATCGATAAAGAAATATAAAATATACTTGCTAGTAAATCTTTTGGCATGTTGTTACTTTAAGACCCATGCTAGTGCCAAATTGTACAACTACTAAGTATATTTTTACCTTGGCCACGTAAGTGTTTATTTGCCCAAGAGCGTGTATTTTCTTCTATGAGTTTTGAACTCTAAATCAATACAAGAATATGAATATTTGATCCATATTCAAGCATATATAAATGTTGTATAGTGAATAGCCATAATATGTGAAATCTTTGATGAAATTGGCTCATTTGAAATAAGTAAATATACCACAATGCAAGATCATGTGCTCAATACGATTGAATACAATGAGAATCTTATAGTGTTGAAAACAATACTTGACCAAGAACTAAAGACCAACCTAGGGGTTTGATCGTTAATATGTCAACTTCAATCAGTTTACTCAAGTGCAACATATTTAATGTCCTTGGAAATGTTTAAGGATGTCCAAATGCACTTTTATAAAGAGTTCAATGCAGTCTTATAGAAAGAGTATCATTTTGAATGGATCAAACATTTGGAAAGGGAAGTGGATATCCGAGAGTGGGTGTAATATAGACATGGTTGGGACGGAAAAAGTTTATGGTTACCTCTACTTCATGAAGAGATACAAGAAACAAGAATTGTACAAAATACTAGTAGATACTTAATATAGAATGAAAAATGAGATTTCTATTCCAAATATATTCTCTTATAGAAAATTGTTTTTTATGAGAGATATTTCTTTGATTTCAAGATATTTGATCTAAAACTCTCGACTATAAACTAGTTAAAATGGATGAAATAAAACCTCAAAATAAATGGTTGATTGGAGCTTCGTATTTCAAGCACTATTGTTGTAATGAAAGAATTAGTGGGATCATTACATATGACACTTAGTGGATGCATCAAATTAGGAAAGATTGTCTTCGTATATATACTAAGTATTATTTATGAGATAGTAATAGTTTTCCGACGTTGACTGAATATGGATACAATTTTATTTTAATATGCATGTTATGGATATTCATTATCATATAAATCTATTATAATAATGGTATTTTTTTCATAACAAAAATGATGCATTAGCAACAGAGTAGAAGTGTGTAAAAAATTATTTGAGAATTATGGACCGAGCCATATCTTTGAGAAATAGTTCTTTAATCATATTATTATGAATTATATGATACTAATGAATTAAATCTTAAATGATTAAGGGAAATAACCCATTCATTGTAAAACATCCATGCAGTCCAAGGTCCAACAGTACCAAAACAGATCCACTTATGTCATTAAATACACCAAAAAATGAACATGTTTATTTGATAGACAAATAATACGTCTACGATAAGTTCATAGATTATAAAACAGAAGTAGAAAACATAACGTGTGAAGGAAACAAAGAAATTAGATTTGATCGAATAGGTAAGTACTTTGGAAAAGAATTCCAAATGTACCTAAAAACAAATAAGATTCAACCTCAAAAGTTACTCCTTCCAATGATACATAATATGTATTGTTAAGAAGTGATCAAATTTATTTGATAAATTATGATTGATAATAAGTAAAGTTGAGTTAACTTCTTTCTATAACGATATGTACGTAAGAATAATTTTATGTATGTTAAACTTAATTTCATTCAAGACACAGTCTACGATATTCATATAAAACATGAATACATATGTTAAACTTAATTTCATACACGACATAGTCTAAGATATTCATATAAAATATGAATTGAGAAGAAATATGTGTGGTTGCTTAATTTATGCTATGAACATAAGTTTCAAAAATCAAAACTGAATCAAGCTTATGTAAGTATAAAGGTAGTTTATAAAATTGTTATGAATGTCAATTTTGCAATACCAAGAAACAATTATTATTTCAATAAACACCACCTTCATGATGAATGAATTTTTTATACTTGGATACGATCCTGAGACTCGAACATAGAAATTGATTGCATAAGATGAAATAAAATTAACGAAGCTTAAACCGGACATCACACATTAAAATGTCAAATAACAACCGTGACATATTAAAGAGAAACCACGAGTTTCTTATCAATGTTGAGAAAGAGAATTGTTAGTCATAATAATTTCCTCAGTTCTCAAAAAGTCACAAAGAGTATAGACTTTGCCAGATGGCATGATGCTTTAAATCCAAAATGAATTCCAAATACATTATCAAAATATGATTTTGATAGTTGTATCCGAAGGAATATAATCCATTGATCACAAATATTCCTTCAAGAAGATCAACGTCATTGGATTATGTAAAGCGGTGTTGGTAAGAAATGACTTCACCGATTTCAATTGTTGACATTAGTGAAGTAATTTTTGTCAACATGCTTAAATCCATTTGGATTCTACACAAAATTATTGCACAATTGGTTTCTGTGTTTTTGATGCATTGATATTGAAACAGTACGTCTAAATAGTGATTTAGAAGAAATTATTTGCAGATAACTACCAAAATATCTCAAATTCAGTGGAAGCAATAACATGATTTGTATGTTTTGGATAAGATCCAAGAGCAGATACAAAATTAGTGTTTCATTATTATAAGAGTTGAACAAGTATTTTGACAAAAATATCAAATATTTTATTTTTCAATCAAAATGCAAATGAAGCAAGTGTTTATAAGAAATAATATTGAAAGGTACTAAGATGTTTTTAAACTATAAGCAAACAACATATTAATGATTATCACCGATGTACCCAATAAAGTTATGGGTATGCCTTAGAAGCAATTATGTAACTTGTTACATAAATCTAACTCAATGACCAATATTGCCCAAAATAAAAGGTATTTTCTTTCTATTACATACTTGTTATAATGTGTTATAAATAATTGATATTCAATTTAATTATATCTAATAGAAAATCCATAGGCATATGTATTGTGATAGTAGTTACAATATATTATGACCATGAGTAATTTATCAGTGTAATAAGTGTAGCATTTTAAATATTCATATTCAAGATGTATTAAGATTGGATATCAATACATCACATCCATGTAGAGTAGAGTATGCAATGCTCTCCAGATGTTGGACAGTGTATTACTCATGATTGTTGTAGGCATCAAGGGGTTACATACTAATATTTATTCGATAATCAAAGAATGACTCACTCGATAGTTTTCTGTTGGTTAATATACCTAAGGTCAAATGGAGAATATCGATGTAATAGTATTACATAATTCCCTTGACTTAAGAATACTATCGAGCTTCAAGAAAAATCCGCTTTGATTATAGTTAAATCATGACATGACGTCCATCGAAAGGCTATAGTAGGTGGGTGAAAACAATGAAACTGAAACATATTCAAGAATAATTATTATTATTGAATCAATGACTTTTGTTTTTGGACTATACAGTTGAATGTGGACGATATTTGAATTTTGACCTTTTTAAATTCTATAAGTCCTAATGTAATATAGTTTGATGAAGAGAATTCATGTAAAAAATTCTCGCTAATAGGTAAGCTTAAATATGTAAAATTTCACACCACTAGCTAAAGTGATGTATGAACGTTAATATTTGAATTGTTCGATATTAATCAATGATTGAATTTGCACTTAAAGAGTCCATACGACTACAATGTTGAATCCTCTATCTACCTCCCAATTTAATTAAATAATAGATGTTATAATTAATTAAATTAATTAATATTTATGAAGTATTGATTATAATATTTTTTGAATCGTGTTGATCAGTATTAAAAATAATGCTTATACAAAAGTTATATACACACTTGTCGATATATAATATCGATTTACGTTTAAATTTAGTTTAAATGTTAAATATCTAATCTGGCTTAATGTGATTTGGGACCCAATAAGGAGACATGTATGGTCATCCTTGGTGGATAGGAATTGGTTTGGAATTTGATTCTATGAGGTGTGTAAATGGGTAAGGAAAAGAAAGATATGTTTCTATCTTTGACCATTTCTTTCCTACATTATTTAAATATCTCCTGCCACTCTTTCTCATAATTTTCTTTCTAGGGTTTGTACCTCTACCTCTCCCATCTAGCTATGTAAAATAGTTCCACCGTCTTTCTCAAAATTCGAGCAAAAAATACAAAAAATAAACAATTAAAATAAAAAGGAATAGTGTGTAGCTTTCTCAACAGTGTTGCGCCTTTTGGAAATTGTTATCCACATAATTCTATCGAAAATATCATCTTGGATTTAAAACAGGTAATGTCGAAGGCCGCATCAAGTAACTATGCTGACCTTAGAATCTAGGAGAATCTCGTGCCAATGAAGTACAATAAGTTATGCCATAGACAAATGATGTCATAAGTAAGCAAAAGTGAAGGATGAGTTATGTCATAAGACTGTTATTGCCATAGTATTCAATGGCGCAAGGATATACAATGGCGCCAGGCTGCATCCTGGTGCTGCTTTTTGCTGAAATCACATATCATCAACATTAAAAAGTGATGTTACTGTAATTTTCAATCCTGAAGGTATATGGTATGTCGACATACCATGATCAAACATTAAAACAATATCGAAAGTTTGAAGGAAAACCAATGCCGGAAGCATACAATGTCGCCCGTCATCAATAAAGAATAATAGGAAATGTCGTAGGTCATCAACAAAGCCAGCAATGCCGAAGCCATCAATGCCACATACCGTTTATAAAGTCGAATGAGCGATATCGCGCCAAAGAAATTGGAAATAATGCCACATGTTAGTAAGGGAATGATGACATTGGAAAATTTTATGCCGAAAGCCATCAATGTTATAACAACAAAATATAGCATTGATGCCACATCACATTAATGCTATATTCCTTCAGTGAACCACTTCTTCCATATAGCCATAAGAATACATATCGCTCCAGATTAATATCGCATCTCTCAATGCCGCCTTATTTTAATTGCATCCTTCAAAGTAACGTCGCATCTCATCAACGCGCTTCACCATCGATGCCATCTCCTATTAATACTGAACATAATTAGTGCCATTTT
The DNA here is from genome assembly GCA_030765085.1 of Allium cepa. Lineage (NCBI taxonomy): Eukaryota > Viridiplantae > Streptophyta > Magnoliopsida > Asparagales > Amaryllidaceae > Allium > Allium cepa. Next base: position 965,540,420 of record CM060928.1, read on the forward strand.
TTATAAATACTGCTTATCATCAATGCCGCCTATTGTCAATGCCCATCGATGCCGCCTGTTATCGATGTTGTATGTTATCAATGTCGATCATTGTCAATATCGTCACTTATCAATATCGCCATTTATTGGTGCCATGCCATAGTAATGACGCATTTCATCAACCTTCATAGGAGGCTGCATATCCTCAATACAATGTTGATATCGAATGTCATCAATGAAGGCTATCAAGGCGGGATGGATTTTATGCATCAAAGTTCACCATTTGCAATTAGATGCTGAAGTATAGCGCTATGTGCCATCAATATGGTTAATTTAGAAGGCCAAGCATGCCACATGGACACGAAGTAGTCATGCCGCATCTGTGACGTCCCGGAAAATTTTTGACTTTCGAAAATTCAACATCGATACTCACTTTATCGACTGCCGAGAAATCGAAGGCCGGAAACCCGAAATGTTATGGTTTAAGAAAAGAAAAGAGGTAGAAGAAGAGAGAAAAAGATAGAAAATAGAGAGAAAAGAAAATAGAACGGAACTGAAAGAAATAACAGAACAACAACAGAATCTCACAATTCGCAGCGGAACAACATATAATAAATAAATGAATAATCTTTAAACAAAGAACTATATCAGTTATTACATTACATCACATTTCATTACATCATCATCAGAGTGTACAACAACAACAACAACAAACAGTGCAGCGGAAAAAGAAATACTATATACTAGCAATACGCCATGCCATCCATCTTGCCTCCTGCAACTCCAGAATATCCTGATAAACCCAACTCTTGACTGCCCGTGTGAAAATTGGTGGGCACCCAGAGTTTAGGAAGGAAAACAATAAACTCCGAGTCAGTCATGTGACTGGTGTGGGAACTCAAAACAGTTTATTTATCTTTAAAAATCAAAATAGAGGAATATTTTTGAAGTCAATTCGCAATGCTTTTAAGAATGAGACTACCATAAGGCCTCCCGCACACACACACAATGCAAACGCAGAATCGGAGGAGATTTCTCCTTATGATAGTCAAAGATGCTTGATACACATTAAAAGAACATTTGATATTATTATTAGTGCATAGTGTAAGAAAAATTCATTTCGAAAGTAGAATATAAATCTTAGCCAACATACGACCATTATCGTATGCCTACTATAGCTACCATCTAAACAGTGGTGACCACCATAAGTAAATGGCAGGTTCTACAACTAATACCGTACAATTTTCGTATTGGGAATTGGATTTCCAACGAATGATCAAGCCAAGGAACTTCCCATTGCCACATGAGAATGCCTCTGGAAGGACATCCCCGAGAACCAAACCGGATCTCTGCCAACACAAGGCCGGGTTACCCCTAACAGAGTAACAACTGACCGAATATGCCATCCCCCGGTCCTTTGGGACCTTTCACCGAGCGCTCGTAATCAATTCACACAATCATAAAGTGTTTTCAACATGAGTAAGTATCTGGGCTCCATACCATGATACCACCCTTTTCCAGAAGGAAATGCACATACCCTAAAGGGCGCTACCCCTCATAACCTTGCTGCATCTTTCCTGTTTTGACCATTCTCGAGGTGTGAGGCTCGACGAAGTCACGTCCACAAAAACATACTTTATACAAAAGCCATGCTTTGGGGTCAAGAAATGATCATAGAAATGATCACCAAGATAGACGATCAAATAAATGACCCTATCACAAATAATCAACACAATGATCATTTCACAGCAACACTCAGCATGTCACATTACCAAATTGGGAATATATCGCTGATAACTTCAACTACATAACCTCTGAGCTCGTACGTCTCAGAGAAGGGTGTTAAGCTAAAAGAATAAATTCTCCGCCACCAACAGAAATATATTTGAAAGAAATCGGCTTTATATCTCAATTTGTAATGTCAGACATACAATCCATACAAGTCTGTTCCGGGATCGAACAGAACCGAAGGCACTTACAAAGAAGTCCTTGCAATCCGGATAATCTCTAATCACGTCCGGACTTCCCATCACATAGGGAGTCTCTATACCGTATCTACTCGGTGCAAAGACAATCGACGAGTTGTCCTTTCGCTTTCAAAAAGATCCGGTCTTAGACACCGGTCTTCAAATGCAATTCATAACGACGTATCACATATTCGGAATGGGTTATACGACCCCATGGTCCTTTCCCGGTTAACCCAAATAGTGAGCGCTTATTCAAAAATAAGTGTGGCATTCAAATTCAAACAAATCACATCAATTACCCATTCAAAGGGAAATATTGATAGTCGGTTATTGAACTATCAATGGATATGCACAACATCATCAGATTCCAAATAATTTTCCAAATTATTTATTTTCCAAAATATCTTTACAAGATATATAATTTTCACACTTCAAAAATAAATCAATATTTTTTTTTAAACAAGTTCCCCTTTCTTTTATAAATTCCATAGTGAATTTATATTTCACAATATCTATGAATATACGATTTCAATTATTCATTTTCAATTTATCTTCAAAAAGATAAATTCTCTAATATTCACTTTATATTGGAAAACATTTCCATACTTATTTAATAAGTAATTCTCAATCCATTTATTTTCAACACTTGGAAAATATTCAATATACTTAAATCGAAATTAAGTATATATTTCATTCTTTAAGGAAATCATTCTCTTAAACATATTTATTTGGGCCAAAACGAATGTTACGTAAAACATCGTTACGACAACCCAAAATCACTAGTATAGGGATTCGAAATTAAAATAGATATATAAATCCCAATACTATACAAAACATTTCCTTTCGGAAATCATTTACTATAACAACAGTGTTACAGTCCACCATTTCCTTCTATTTCTCGAAAACGTCTATTTCAACAATAAATGTTGAAATCTATGGTTTCGAATCTCAACACAATTTAAAACATCGTTAGATCGTTTTAATTCTATTTAAAACATCAAATCTAAACATTTTCTTTAACATATTATTCACTATTCAAAAACGTGAATATACCATGTTAACCAATTTCATCCTTTTATTCATTTTATTTCAAAGGATTATTCACAGTTAAAAACGTGAATATAACTTCATTAATAGGTTTCAACAATTTACTTATCAAAATAAGTCGTTTGCGAATTTATAAAACAACGTTTATAAATTCCATTTCTATTTATTTTATAACAACTTCCTTTATAAATTCCTTTATTAACCTATCCGATTTATAATTCAATTATATACCGAAAGTCCATATTATAAGTTAAATGCTTATAAAACGATTATTTTACAAAATCGTTCTTTTAAACTTCATAATTATAAATCTTATAACTTATAAGATTCAATTATTTATCCAAATATATTCTTTAATAACTTCACAAAATTTATAAATCTTACTATTTATAAATTTCATTTATAACTTCACCATTTATAATTTTATAAATTCCATTTACTCCTGCAATCCATTTTCATTTCATTCAAACACTTATAAAAACTTGTTTTATAATTCAAATATTTTCATTTATAAATTATCAATTTATAAATCCTTTATAAAATCAATTTATACTATTATTTTAAAACATCTTTAAACTCCTTTATAATTTTATCATTTTGATTTATAAAAAAATCAAATTTTATAAATCCTATATTTTCAACTTTTTATAATAAATTCAAAAATCCAATTTAATTATTTTATAAAAACATTAACCCATATTTCTCAAAAATCAATCTTTAACCGTATTTCTCAAAATCATAATTTTTATAACTTTAAAAATTATAACGTTTATTTATTTAAAATGGATCAATTCCAAAAATATTTTATAAACGTAAACTTTCAAAAATCACTTTAAAATCATTTTAAAATCCCAAAATTTGGTCCAATGATGCTACACACCAAATAGTCAATCACGACAACAACGATATCATATATCGATATGATAATCCATCAAATATCAAAATATCTGAAATCAAATAAATACTGTTGAGGAATCCAGTTGGATCCGTCCAACCTGTTTCCTGCATCCACAAACATTAGCACAATACCAATTCCGCTCCAGTACGGAATTAGCGCGGTATATGGGATTTAATATATTATCCGCTTAATAGACGGTGCAATAGGGTCTCATCCGCTATACAAATGCGGGAAATCAATAACTCCAATATATACATATGCCAATATATATATATTGCTATTATATATAATACCAATTTCACTGTTTATGAAATATTCGCGGTATTTGTTTTTAATAAATAACATCCGCTTACTAACGGCGCATAATGTCTATTTTAACAATCAATAGATAACAATCATCATTCAAACATGCATTCAAATATTTTAAATCTAACTATTTAAAATAAAATCGAAACTGATTCGATTGAGTGAGAAGTTCTCACCTTGATTTCAATTTCGTTTTAGCGATTTATTTCGAATAAAATTAAACGGACGTTTAATTTTACCCGAAATTCTCACTAACTCCAAACGACTCCATTCCAACTCCATCGCGTAGTGCTCGTCCATACGATTCCAACGCAACTGGTTTCGCGCGTTTTCGACCTCGTATGAAAAAGTTATGCAATTTCAAAGTTACACGAATTTTTTTATAAAATTTACAACTAAAATTTCATTTAATTTATAACCTAACATCTCTAGACCATTGGATCAAGCTTGAGTGCATCAGGGCCGTCCCTGCCTTCATCTCCAACGCGTGAATATCCAGTAAATCACCACGCACAACAAACCCATTTAGTCGAAACTAGGGTTTTATATTGCAACCACCACGTCGATTTCTAGCATGATCAGCAACTCCCATTCGAAAGCCCCTGGCCACCTCCACACTCGCCGTGAATAGCTCAGAGCTCGGTTGTGCCATCACATCGCAATCATGCTCGAAACGCACGTGCTTTGATCCCCTATTGCCGACGATCCACTACACTAATTACGATCTTAACCGTTGATCTTAAAGATCTCATCGAGCTCTTCAAGATTGTAGTTGAGAGTTTCTTGCAATAATGCTTAGATTTGAAGAAAATTGGAGGAGAACGAATTGAATTTTCGGCCGTTCATAGATGTGGGTGGCGGCTGCTGATTAGGGTTAGGTTTTGTTATTTTTTTTTTAATTTGTGAAAGGTGTTGGTCTATTTATAGAGAATTTTTCAATCACTATTCATCCGGGAATTCCGAACTCCGATTCACACGCCGTAACCGGCGTTTCTAGGGTTTACCCCGCATTCCGGACACAATGGAACAGGTTTCGAAAGCTAATTCGAACATCTGTGCGAGTTATGGCAATAAACGTTCAATTTGAATTAAACCGATTTAAACGATTTTCTAGGCGTTTTAATTTGTACCGGACAAACGGTAAATCCAATTGACACGAAATTTGAAACCTTACAATAATATCACATTACGGATCCGATGAAACTGGTTTCGTCAAAATCCGAGACTTTTTGAAAAATGGCTATTTTAACTCGCCAAATTAATATTAAAAATAATTCGATGCGTTTCGAGCTGCCACGATCAAACGATAACTCCGATTGCTACAAAAATTGAAATCCGGTAATAACTAACTATTACGGATCCAATGGAACTAGTTTCTCCAATTCTGAGACTGTTCAAAAATTGACTATTTTCACTAGTCGATTAAATATTAAAATATTCAATTTTCACAAATTAACTTTTAATTCGATTTTAAAAGTTCTAAAATATCATTCTAACTTCAATATGATAAAATAAAATTTTACAAATCATTTTCAATCATATTTAACTCAATTTTCAATTATTTCCATAATTTAACGTATTAAATTATTGATTTAATTATCCAATTAAATCCAATAATTCGAAATAAAATTATTCGACTTATAGATTTCACTTATTAATATTTAAAATTGATTAAATATCCAAATTTTAATTACTTAAAATCCTGGGTCGTTACAATCTTCCCCACTTAAAAGAATTTCGTCCTGGAAATTAACAAGTAAGAAAAGTTACAGAATTTATTAACTTTTCCAAAATCCATAATTAAATTTCTTACAATCTTTACTAAGTTTTTCAAATCACACTTAGTTATCTTTTCAAAAAACAATTACTATTGTTTAACTTTCAATTCCAAATCAAAGTTAAAATTTTCAAAACTTTCCAATTTTCTCAAATTTTTTCTAACTCCTTAAATTTTCGGAAAAATTCGCCATAGTCTCCTTTGCGCGGCTCGATCCGAAAAAAAATGACAGTATATATATCACAAATATACATCTCATCAAGTAATGAGGCATCCTGCAGGGAAAAAGTATAAAAGTACGGTATTTAATCCGAGATATGTACCTTATATTTTATTAGCGAGCATATACGGCTAATATAGCGCGAAAGCGAGCTCCAAATGCGAAGCAAACGCGATCCGCACCTACTAAACACTCAACAAACAACATGAGAACATGCATATATGAAAATAGTATCAATATACAACATATAGCAACATAATAACTATATATGTCAACATAGCAATTGAAACAAAAGCAATATATTCAACCATCAACCAACTAGCATTCATAACCAATAAATATTCATTCATATTCTCATTAATATTCAATGAAATGGTTTTCAATTTAAATCACATTTGATTCATTAACAGTGGATGTTCTTACTAACATTCATTTTCAATTAGTTTATGTTCACTAATTCATATTCAAGTTGGTTCACTTCCAAATCAAATTCAATTCTATTTAAGATTCAATTAACTTCCAATTGAATTTCAATTACTTTAGCTTTCAATTTCATTAACGCTTAATGAATTATATACAATCAACTAACAATTATATAACAATCAATGTATATTAATTACAACCAAATTCCTTTGCTTTCAATTGGTTTAATTGATTGATTTTTATTCAACTATTCAACTTTCAATAACATTAGATTTTAATGAATTAACACTTATATCCATTATTTCATATCAACTAAATTCACATTCAATTGATTTACATCCAATCCATTAATTCAATTCAATTTACAAAAGTTGAATTTCATTTAAATAACTTAAGTTCATATCCATCACTTAACTTTATTAATTTACTTTGATACTAATATCAACTTCATTCAACATCTCTTAAGTTATATTCATATAGTTTCACTTCTTATATATATATAAGTTTATTTCACAATTGTAAATCACTTTAATTATAATTCAATTCTTATAATTCATTTGCTTATACAATTATTCTTCAATTTAGATTATTCAAACAACTAAACAATCAACTTATATACACTTTAATAATTCTGAAAAATTATTTCTTTATATATAAAATACACTCAAGGTAAAATTATTTCATTTACCCAATTTAAAACAATATTGTGTCGAATTGTTCTATTCAAGTGTTTATAAAACCCCTTGGGCATAGTTTTGCAGACCACGCTGACGAAAGTTCATATGCCACTCAATAAACCAATCATCACAATATAAAACAATTTTATATTCACTAACAAATACGCTCTCATAGCTATTATTACACTCAAACTCATTCTAGAGTACTACTGACTCTATCTCTAATGAGTAATACCCAACAGAACCATGGTTGTCGCTTAACCATATGCTCTGATACCAAATGTGACGTCCCGGAAAATTTTCGACTTTCGAAAATTCAACATCGATACTCACTTTATCGACTGCCGAGAAATCGAAGGCCGGAAACCCGAAATGTTATGGTTTAAGAAAAGAAAAGAGGTAGAAGAAGAGAGAAAAAGATAGAAAATAGAGAGAAAAGAAAATAGAACGGAACTGAAAGAAATAACAGAACAACAACAGAATCTCACAATTCGCAGCGGAACAACATATAATAAATAAATGAATAATCTTTAAACAAAGAACTATATCAGTTATTACATTACATCACATTTCATTACATCATCATCAGAGTGTACAACAACAACAACAAACAGTGCAGCGGAAAAAGAAATACTATATACTAGTAATACGTCATGCCATCCATCTTGCCTACAGCAACTCCAGAATATCCTGATAAACCTAACTCTTGACTGCCCGTGTGAAAATTGGTGGGCACCCAGAGTTTAGGAAGGAAAACAATAAACTCCGAGTCAGTCATGTGACTGGTGTGGGAACTCAAAACAGTTTATTTATCTTTAAAAATCAAAATAGAGGAATATTTTTAAAGTCAATTCGCAATGCTTTTAAGAATGAGACTACCATAAGGCCTCCCGCACACACATACAATGCAAACGCAGAATCGGAGGAAATTTCTCCTTATGATAGTCAAAGATGCTTGATACGCATTAAAAGAACATTTGATATTATTATTAGTGCATAGTGTAAGAAAAATTCATTTCGAAAGTAGAATATAAATCTTAGCCAACATACGACCATTATCGTATGCCTACTATAGCTACCATCTAAACAGTGGTGACCACCATAAGTAAATGGCAGGTTCTACAACTAATACCGTACAATTTTCGTATTGGGAATTGGATTTCCAACGAATGATCAGGCCAAGGAACTTCCCATTGCCACATGAGAATGCCTCTGGAAGGACATCCCCGAGAACCAAACCGGATCTCTGCCAACACAAGGCCGGGTTACCCCTAACTGAGTAACAACTGACCGAATATGCCATCCCCCGGTCCTTTGGGACCTTTCATCGAGCGCTCGTAATCAATTCACACAATCATAAAGTGTTTTCAACATGAGTAAGTATCTGGGCTCCATACCATGATACCACCCTTTTCCAGAAGGAAATGCACATACCCTAAAGGGCGCTACCCCTCATAACCTTGCTGCATCTTTCCTGTTTTGACCATTCCCGAGGTGTGAGGCTCGACGAAGTCACGTCCACAAAAACATACTTTATACAAAAGCCATGCTTTGGGTCAACAAATGATCATAGAAATGATCACCAAGATAGACGATCAAATAAATGATCCTATCACAAATAATCAACACAATGATCATTTCACAGCAACACTCAGCATGTCACATTACCAAATTGGGAATATATCGCTGATAACTTCAACTACATAACCTCTGAGCTCGTACGTCTCAGAGAAGGGTGTTAAGCTAGAAGAATAAATTCTCCGCCACCAACAGAAATATATTTGAAAGAAATCGACTTTATATCTCAATTTGTAATGTCAGACATACAATCCATACAAGTCTGTTCCGGGATCGAACAGAACCGAAGGCACTTACAAAGAAGTCCTTCCAATCCGGATAATCTCTAATCACGTCCGGACTTCCCATCACATAGGGAGTCTCTATACCGTAGCTACTCGGTGCAAAGACAATCGACGAGTTGTCCTTTCGCTTTCAAAAAGATCCGGTCTTCAACACCGGTCTTCAAATGCAATCCATAACGACGTATCACATATTCGGAATGGGTTATACGATCCCATGGTCCTTTCCCGGTTAACCCGAATAGTGAGCGCTTATTCAAAAATAAGTGTGACATTCAAATTCAAACAAATCACATCAATTACCCATTCAAAGGGAAATATTGATAGTCGGTTATTGAACTATCAATGGATATGCACAACATCATCAGATTCCAAATAATTTTCCAAATTATTTATTTTCCAAAATATCTTTACAAGATATATAATTTTCACACTTCAAAAATAAATCAATATTTTTTTTTAAACAAGTTCCCCTTTCTTTTATAAATTCCATAGTGAATTTATATTTCACAATATCTATGAATATACGATTTCAATTATTCATTTTCAATTTATCTTCAAAAAGATAAATTCTCTAATATTCACTTTATATTGGAAAACATTTCCATACTTATTTAATAAGTAATTCTCAATCCATTTATTTTCAACACTTGGAAAATATTCAATATACTTAAATCGAAATTAAGTATATATTTCATTCTTTAAGGAAATCATTCTCTTAAACATATTTATTTGGGCCAAAAGGAATGTTACGTAAAACATCGTTACGACAACCCAAAATCACTAGTATAGGGATTCGAAATTAAAATAGATATATAAACCCCAATACTATACAAAACATTTCCTTTCGGAAATCATTTACTATAACAACAGTGTTATAGTCCACCATTTCCTTCTATTTCTCGAAAACGTCTATTTCAACAATAAATGTTGAAATCTATGGTTTCAAATCTCAACACAATTTAAAACATCGTTAGATCGTTTTAATTCTATTTAAAACATCAAATCTAAACATTTTCTTTAACATATTATTCACTATTCAAAAACGTGAATATACCATGTTAACCAATTTCATCCTTTTATTCATTTTATTTCAAAGGATTATTCACAGTTAAAAACGTGAATATAACTTCATTAATAGGTTTCAACAATTTACTTATCAAAATAAGTCGTTTGCGAATTTATAAAAAAACGTTTATAAATTCCATTTCTATTTATTTTATAACAACTTCCTTTATAAATTCCTTTATTAACCTATCCGATTTATAATTCAATTATATACCGAAAGTCCATATTATAAGTTAAATGCTTATAAAACGATTATTTTACAAAATCGTTCTTTTAAACTTCATAATTATAAATCTTATAACTTATAAGATTCAATTATTTATCCAAATATATTCTTTAATAACTTCACAAAATTTATAAATCTTACTATTTATAAATTTCATTTATAACTTCACCATTTATAATTTTATAAATTCCATTTACTCCTGCAATCCATTTTCACTTCATTCAAACACTTATAAAAACTCGTTTTATAATTCAAATATTTTCATTTATAAATTATCAATTTATAAATCCTTTATAAAATCAATTTATACTATTATTTTAAAACATCTTTAAACTCCTTTATAATTTTATCATTTTGATTTATAAAAAAATCAAATTTTATAAATCCTATATTTTCAACTTTTTATAATAAATTCAAAAATCCAATTTAATTATTTTATAAAAACATTAACCCATATTTCTCAAAAATCAATCTTTAACCGTATTTTTCAAAATCATAATTTTTATAACTTTAAAAATTATAACGTTTATTTATTTAAAATGGATCAATTCCAAAAATATTTTATAAACGTAAACTTTCAAAAATCACTTTAAAATCATTTTAAAATCCCAAAATTTGGTCCAATGATGCTACACACCAAATAGTCAATCACGACAACAACGATGTCATATATCGATATGATAATCCATCAAATATCAAAATATCTGAAATCAAATAAATACTGTTGAGGAATCCAGTTGGATCCCTCCAATCTGTTTCCTGCATCCACAAACATTAGCACAATACCAATTCCGCTCCAGTACGGAATTATCGCGATATATGGGATTTAATATATTATCCGCTTAATAGATGGCGCAATAGGGTCTCATCCGCTATACAAATGCGGGAAATCAATAACTCCAACATATACATATGCCAATATATATATATTGCTATTATATATAATACCAATTTCACTGTTTATGAAATATTCGCGGTACATGTTTTTAATAAATAACATCCGCTTACTAACGGCGCATAATGTCTATTTTAACAATCAATAGATAACAATCATCATTCAAACATGCATTCAAATATTTTAAATCTAACTATTTAAAATTAAATCGAAACTAATTCGATTGAGTGAGAAGTTCTCACCTTGATTTCAATTTCGTTTTAGCGATTTATTTCGAATAAAATTAAACGGACGTTTAATTTTACCCGAAATTCTCACTAACTCCAAACGACTCCAATCTAACTCCATCGCGTAGTGCTCGTCCATACGATTCCAACGCAACTGGTTTCGCGCGTTTTCGACCTCCTATGAAAAAGTTATGCAATTTCAAAGTTACATGAATTTTTTTATAAAATTTACAACTAAAATTTCATTTAATTTATAACATAACATCTCTAGACCATTGGATCAAGCTTGAGTGCATCAGGGCCATCCCTGCCTTCATCTCCAACGCGTGAATATCCAGTAAATCACCACGCACAACAAACCCATTTAGTCGAAACTAGGGTTTTATATTGCAACCACCACGTCGATTTCTAGCATGATCAGCAACTCCCATTCGAAATCCCCTGGCCACCTCCACACTCGCCGTGAATAGCTCAGAGCTCGGTTGTGCCATCACCTCGCAATCATGCTCGAAACGCACATGCTTTGATCCCCTATAGCTGACGATCCACTACACTAATTACGATCTTAACCGTTGATCTTAAAGATCTCATCGAGCTCTTCAAGATTGTAGTTGAGAGTTTCTTGCAATAATGCTTAGATTTGAAGAAAATTGGAGGAGAACGAATTGAATTTTCGGCCGTTCATAGATGTGGGTGGCGGCTGCTGATTAGGGTTAGGTTTTGTTATTTTTTTTTTATTTGTGAAGGGTGTTGGTCTATTTATAGAGAATTTTTCAATCACTATTCATCCGGGAATTCCGAACTCCGATTCACGCGCCGTAACCAGCGTTTCTAGGGTTTACCCCGCGTTTCGGACACAATGGAACAGGTTTTGAAAGCTAATTCGGACATCTGTACGAGTTATGGCAATAAACGTTCAATTTGAATTAAACCGATTTAAACGATTTTCTAGGCGTTTTAATTTGTACCGGACAAACGGTAAATCCAATTGACACGAAATTTGAAACCTTACAATAATATCACATTACGGATCCGATGAAACTGGTTTCGTCGAAATCCGAGAATTTTTGAAAAATGGCTATTTTAACTCGCCAAATAATATTAAAAATAATTCGATGCGTTTCGAGCTGCCACGATCAAACGATAACTCCGATTGCTACGAAAATTGAAATCCGGTAATAACTAACTATTACAGATCCAATGGAACTGGTTTCGTCCAATTCTGAGACTGTTCAAAAATTGACTATTTTCACTAGTCGATTAAATATTAAAATATTCAATTTTCACAAATTAACTTTTAATTCGATTTTAAAAGTTCTAAAATATCATTCTAACTTCAATATGATAAAATAAAATTTTACAAATCATTTTCAATCATATTTAACTCAATTTTCAATTATTTCCATAATTTAACGTATTAAATTATTGATTTAATTATCCAATTAAATCCAATAATTCGAAATAAAATTATTCGACTTATAAATTTCACTTATTAATATTTAAAATTGATTAAATATCCAAATTTTAATTACTTAAAATCCTGGGTCGTTACAGCATCCCACAACCCCTATAAATACGGACTTAGGGGAATGAAGAAAGGTACGATTTCTTTTCTCTCATCTCAAAATTAAATGATTGTAACCCTAAATTTAATTAGGGAAAAACTTGATTTGATTGTAATTATAATGAATTTATATGAACAAGGACTTGAATATGCATATTACCTTGATAGTGCATTTTGGACATTATTGGACATGGACATGCATATGATAAAGCTCTTTGGACCCAAAGTTTGTCGTGATTTTATAAAAGTCATATAGAACTTAGTCTTAACTAGTGTTCTTATACATAATCACTATCTTTCCATTTACAGATGGACATTAGACTATGGAAGGATCACATATCTCATCCATTAACATGCTTTATGGGCTATTACACATACTTACAGCCTATTCTTTTATCTTCTCTGATCATGTGGTATGGACTTTCGATTGTCTTATTCCTAAAGGATGTATAGGCTTTAGAATAATTTGTACCAAAAAGCTATATGTGCTTTCAAATTTCTCATTTCAAAAGTCTATGGGCATCATGTATTCATTCCTCATTGATATCATTTTGTACTAGGCCTTGGATGCTAATGTAACATCCCAAAAATATGTCAATTAAAATTAATAATATATTTTAAATTTTTTGGAATTTAATTTGGAAATAAATTGAAAATCTCAAACAAATAAAATAAGTGATAATCATATATGAATAAATTCCAATTTCTTTTGAGTTAAGATTTTGAAATAATGAATGTTTTAAAAAGTCATTTGAATTTAAAATTTTATACATATATGTATATTGCATATATGAGTAGAATTGGATATATATTGAAATTGCATTTAAATTGTTTAAGATATGTGTGAATATATAAATAGACATAAATGGATTTTTATAAATCAAGTAAATTGTAATTTGAATCTAAATTTAAAGTAAATGTTTTTAAAAAAAAAGTGGCATTTAAAATCATTAAGGTGTAATGCATATAATGTAAATATTGGTTAGAGCAATTCTTTTAACATTGTATATATATACACACAAATGAATAAAGGGTGTATTCATTTATAAAGTGAATATGATATAAAATTTTTATTAAAAATTCTTTTGTCTTGTAAAATTACAAATGCTAAACATACATAAAGGAGATGGAGTAAAGAAATCAACATGCATTGAGATCTCATGATTATTTTTTTACAAATGGCATTCAATATCATTGCTTGAATAAAATAATAAAATTTAAAAATCATAGAAAACTTTTCAGCCTCCATTTTCAAATTATTTAGTCTCCAAATCTCTGAAAGTACAGTAACTAAAGATTGAGCATCACAAATCTCAATATTCAAAGGCAACAGTAAAAATCAGAAAAAGAATTGCCAACCTTTTCTTCAATTCAAAAGTAAAAAATTAAAATCTGAAGATCTTTCTAAACATCAAGCTGTAGTTTACGATTCCATCTCTCAGGTAAATTTTAAAACTTTATAGTTTAATGGATTTGTAGTTTTAAAATCAAGTTTTAATAAACCAATTCAAAACTGCAGGTTAGTTTAAAACAAGTGCTTCAGTTTTTGGCTAAGGAAACAGTGCTGGATTTCTGAAATAAATTAAGGCAAGTGAATTTCTTTTTTTAAAATTTGGATTTGAAGTTGCTAAACAATATTAAAACAAGAATTAATCAATTAAATTAATCAGTTGCAGGAAGGAAATCAAGTTCAAGGCAAAATAGATTTCTGGTTTCAACTGCAGATCTGCTCTCTGTAGTATAAAAAAAATTCAAACTGTAAGTAATTAAGGATTGTTTGTTATTGATGAAGTAAACAAATGAATACAACAGAAATTAAGCAAAGTTTTGTATTAACAAACTCTGTAGATTCAACCTCAAGATTTAAAGAAGGAAAAATAAATACATGCTTCATCCTTATTTAAAAACCATCAGAAGCTCTCTCTTTACACTTTGCAAGGTGAGTAAACCTTTGATCTTTTCAATCATTTGTTGTTGTATGAATGCCTGAATGATGTTAAAGACTTTTGTATGTGAACAAATTTGTGTGCTTGTGTTTTCTTTTGCCTGGAATGTTAAGATCAGGATTTTCTTTCCTGTTCTTCTGTTCCTTTAAGTCTCTGGTTTACAAAATGAAACCATGCTAGATTCAACATCTTTCCCTATGTTCTCTTTTGGAATTGAAGTCTAAAAACTAATTAAAGTGTTGTTTGAGCATACAATATGTTGTGGTAATAAATCAAAGCAAGCATTATGATATTTTTCCTGCAAACTGTGAAACACAGTCACATTTAAGTCTCTCGTTTACAGAGTAAACCATGGCTAACTCAAAACCCATCTCTCTCTCATTTTCCTGAAATTGGGTGGTAAACAAATTAAAGTATTGACCTAATCATACATCATGTTGGAAATTAACCAAGTCAAAACAATATTGTTTTTTTTCTCTGGAAAATGTGAAAACGCAGTCACCACTCAAATTTGGCAATAATTCGAATATCATGAATTTAAAAATTCAGTAATACTATTTGAATCACCGCTGAAAATGATGATTTTAGAAAGAAAAGTGCAAATTTTTCATTAAGTTTTCACTGAGATATTGGGGTTGATCAAAAAGTTGAACTTTTGCCAAATTCTGATGATCTAAACGTTTGTGGGCCTCGAGTTCGTCGTCACAGTTAGTTTGAATGTTCGAGATACCTAGAAAAATACAAATGGAATTTATAAATATTTAAAATTTTAATTCGAGATCGAATTAGGGTTAAATAATCCATTTCTGCTCGTGTTTGGAAAAATGGTGATGCGTCGCCGTTAGATGATCGGACATCGCGCCACCGGTGCCAATCGCGGCGTCGTTCATTGATGAAGCATCAGCCAAGTTCTGGTGACCTCTGATGGCCAGAGGAGGTGGGGCGAGGCCATTTTCTGGTGATGGCTGCTGTGTTAATTTGGGTCGAGATAGCTCGATTTCTTTTTCATGGTTAATCAGTGTATCTTCGTATTTGGGTAGCAAGAGGGGACCGAGGGTGGTCTGCCGGTGGTAATCTTGGAGGCCGGAGGCGACAGCTTCAACGGTGCACGTGCACGGGGGTTGTTGTATGTATCAGTGCTGATGGGTTTGGGGAAGAAAGAGGCAACTCGAAGCGAGCATCGGGGGAATCGTAGGGCAACTCGAGTTTTAACTCGAGTGGAAAGTTGGTGCGTTGGGTAAAAGAGAATTTACTTAGAATTTTTTTTCAGGTTTTGAAAAAATTGAGCCACGGGTAAGTTTTTGAGAAAACCCAAAGCAAGCAGGAATTTTTCTCGAGTAGAACCCGAAGCGTATATCGAGTAACATGATTTTTTGGTAAAAAATTTAACGATCTAAGTTAATTAAATTTTTAATGCATTCTTTATAAGAGATGATAGTTTGTTAAGTGGAACGTGAGGTAGATGGTATTGAAACAATTATTTGAAATTTATGAAGTTCAATGATATTTCAAATTTATACTTTCTTTTAAATAAAAGTTGTTTTAAAATTTAACTTAATAAGAATTGAGAAGTAAATCAAATATTCAAGTGTTAACTTAAAACCAAATTTATTTATGATGATTAAACA
The DNA here is from genome assembly GCA_030765085.1 of Allium cepa. NCBI lineage: Eukaryota > Viridiplantae > Streptophyta > Magnoliopsida > Asparagales > Amaryllidaceae > Allium > Allium cepa. Next base: position 965,557,127 of record CM060928.1, read on the forward strand.
ACTAATGATTTGAAATTACCTTACGATTAATAATTAATTAATTAAAGAATAGTTAATTAATAAAACTAATTAAGATTTAATTAATTAACAATTAAGAATTAATAAATTAAGATAATCAATTAAAGAATAAATAATTAATAAAGCCAATTAAGATTTAATTAATTCATAGTTAAGTAAAATTAATCATTGATTTAAAATAATTAATAAAAATAAGTATGTGGTTAATTCACTTAAATCACATTCACCTTAAATGAAGATGATTGACTATCATCAAATGTTGTGTATTGGATTGATATTTCTGTTGAGATACTGTGATTGCTTTGTGCTGAACTGTGATTTGTTCTTATACGTATGTGAAAACCCCTTTGCCCATAAAACGACATTTAAACTTCGATGCGATAGGGAGTCGGATTTCAGTTAGTTATCCAAAACCCACATCGAACCTTGAATGCTAATCCTTGTAACTGATACACCCACATGTTTTAAAATTAAGCGTTCACCATTCGGATTAGCCAGGAGAGGACCTTTGTGTCATATAACCCATTCGAAATCGTGATACGACGAAATTAATATCATTTGAAGATGGTGGTGAAGACTGGATGTCTTCAAAAATGATAGGATAACCTATCGGTTGCTGCTGCATTGAGTTGCTCCGGTATAGAGATTTCCACATGTGATGGGAAGTCCGATCGGAATTGTGGATGCCCGGATTCGCAAGGGCTTCTTCCTTTATTCGACGAAGTGCCTTCGGTTCTGTTCGAACCCGGAATAGACTTGTATGGTTGTGTGTCTGACACTACACCTTGAGATATAAAGCTGATTTCTTTCAAATACATGTCTGTTGGTGGAGGAGAATTTATTCTCTTAGCGTAACACCCTTCTCTGATACGTACGAGCTCAGAGGTTATGTAGTTGAAGGTTATCAGCGTTATACTCCCAATTTGGTAGTGTGGCATGCTAAGTGCTGCTGTGTGTTGATGATCATTTGCTGATCATTGGTGATCAAAGCATGGCTTTTGTGTAAAGCGTAGCTTTGTGACGAGACCCATCGGACCTCACACCCTTGAAATGGTCGAAACAGGAAAGATGCGGCAATGTTATAAGGGTCGCACCCTTTAGGGTATGTCATTTCCTTCTGGAAAAAGGTGGTATCATGGTATGGAGCTCAGATATTTTACCTACGTGGTTGCTACAATCTCATTTACTGTGTGGTTGTTGCTTTGTGATGGAGGGCCCTCAGATAAAGGTCGCAAACAATCGGGGAATGACATACTCGAGTAGTAGTTACCTAGTTACAGAGGTAACCCGGCCTTGTGTTGGCAGAGAGCCGGGTAGGTTCTCGGGACGTCCCTCCAGAGGCGTACCCATGTGGCATAGGAAGTTCCTTAGCCTGACCATTTGTTGGAAATCCAATTCCCAATATTAACCCAGTACGGTTTTAGTTGTAGAACTTGCCATTTAACATGGCAGCTATAGTAGGCATAGTATCATGGTACATATGCTGGCTAAGATTAATATTTTATATTCGAAATGTTTTCATACTATGCACTAGTAATGACATCAAAGAACTTTTCTCGTATTAAGCATGTTTGACTATCATAAGGGGAAATCTCCCCCAAGTGTGCGATTGCATTGTGTGTGTGCCGGGAGGCCTTATGGTAGTTTCATTTTCCAAAAGCATGAACGGTTTTCTTTTAAAATCTGTTTTATTTAAACGAAACAATCTTTGTTTACTCATACCAGTCCCATGACTGACCCGGAGTTTATTATTTCCTTTCTAAACTCTGGGTGGCCATCATTTCCACACGGGCAGCCTAGTAGCAGGTTATCTGTATTTTGGCATTAGCTGTATTTTGGAGACCTTTTAGAGATTATCGGTTTTTGGAGGCTTTTACCTTGGAGATATTTTGAAAGCTTCTGGATCTCAAGGTGCTTAGTTTTGGAAGTTCACTATCACTCTATTTCCTTGAAGACCTTTTGGCATATGATTACTTATGGTTCTATTATGATGTTCTATTTGGAGTTGTGGTATATGTATTATGATACTTTGATGTTGTAACGGATATTATGATGGCGTTGTATCTGTGATGTAATGCATGATATTTATTTTGTTTCCGCTGTTTTATATTCATCTAATGTTGTTATAAGCTCCATCCGACTGGAGTTCGATGTTTGAATCTTCGACAGTCGAATACAAGTGAGGTATTTGATGTCAACTTTCGAACATTGGATTTTGGGTCGTGACATGTGGTATCAGAGCTAAAGGTTGATCAAGAACTTTAGCTATGGAGTACAACACATTAGATGGCTCATTAGAGATAGGATGAAGTATACCCTAGAATGAGTATAACCAAGACCGAAACCCCAAATTTTTTTAGTCTATTTCTTTTAACTGCTGATATTCCTGAAGATATCTCGTCCGAATATGTAAATCAATTTTCTTACTAATTACAGATAGTAAGGATGAGCAGACGAAGAGGAAGATCTAAGGGGCGAGGAAATGCCACAACACCTAGCCAAGTTCCCCTATAGCAGAAGCAGCTTTATCTACTCAGCATCAGCCGAATCTGGCTGATTTATATAAGAGTTCCTCAAGTCTTGGTGGTAGGCCGTTCACTGGCAAGGAGTCGATTGTCGAGGCCCAAGCATGGATCAGATCATGTGAAAGAATCTTTAAAGGGCTAAAGCTGCAAGATGATCAGATGCGACTCATAGCTTCTTGGCAACTTCAAGAGGAGGCCTTAGCATGGTAAGAGACGGTCACTGTTGATGAGCCAGAAGACGAGTTTACTTGGGAGAGATTCAAAGAAGTATTTGGGAAGCGCTACGTGCCATCAGCAGGGATTTCTCAAATGTACCAGGAATTCATGGACTTGAAGCAGAGGAGTTTGTCATTCGAGGAGTATCTAAACAAATTCAATGAATTGTCTCGTTTCGGTCCAGAATTGGTGAACACACCTTTAAATAAGAATGAAAGGTTCATTCGTGGGATGAATAAGAAGAGGAAATTTGGAGGCAAGAAACCATGGCACGGTAAGGAGAAAAAGAAGAGCAATCGGGGAAGCACAGCAGAGAATGTCACTTGCTTCAATTGCCTAGAAAAAGGCCACTACTCAAACAGCTGCAAGAAGCCAAAGAGAAATCAATCCGTTCAAGCAAAGCCCAGAAAATGTTATTATTGTCAGAAATTGGGACAAGAAGTTAAAGACTGCCCCGTCATGAAGCAAGCTCATAAAAGCCAAGGTGTACACAATCAAAGACAAACCCGCATCTTCCAAAGCAGAAAGGGAAAGGAGTTCTGGAAGGTAATCTCACTATTTATGATAACATTGTTAGAGTTCTGTTTGACACGGGCGCTATAAACAGTTTTATCTCTCAACAAGCTATTAATGAATTGAATCTTGAACCCGATTTTATTGATGAGCCTATATGCGTAAAGAATCCAGTTGGAGGTCCCGCGAACCTCTATCTTTGATGTAGAGACGTTCCTATCTCATATTCTTGTTACCAATTCCCTATTGGTCTCTTTGTTCTTGATTTTAACGAGTTTGAAGTCTTACTCAGAATGGATTGGCTAGAAAAATATGAAGCCAAATTGGATTGCAATAATCGATTGATTTCAATCTAAACCAAATTTGGAGATTTCATCGAGATTTCTTGTGAGGACCCTAGTCCTAAAAGAGAGGGGTTGATGTATAATTTGGGTTATCTCGAACCTAGTCTGGAGTCCATATCCATTGTTAGAGATTTCCTAGATGTGTTTGAAGAAGTGAAATCTCTACCTCCACACCGAGAAATAGAATTCAGTATCGACCTTGTACCCAATGCTCGTCCCGTCGTTCATGCAAGTCGTAGGATGGCACCCAAGGAAAGGGTTGGATTAGTTCAGCAAACCAAGGATTTACTAGAAAAAGGGTTAATTCGACCCAGTATTTCTGAATGGGGTTCAACCGTCGTGTTCGTTGCTAAATCGAACGGATGTTTGAGATTGTGTGTGGATTACCGCGATCTCAATAAGCTGACTCTCAAGAATAAATTTCCACTACCCAGAATTGATGATCTATTTGATCTATTGCACGGCACTTGTTTCTTTTCGAAGATGGATCTAGCCCAGGGGTTCCATCAACTACGAATCGCCGAAGATTGTGTTCATTTGACCGCTTTCAGGTTGTTGTAATATGTTCTATGAATGGTTAGCATGCCTTTCAGGCTAACTAATGCTCCAGCATACTTCGTAGATCTTATGACTCGTGTGTTTCGGAAGTATTGAATAAATTTGTGCTCGTGTTCATTGATGATATTTTGGTCTATTCCAAGATCGAAGAGGAGCATGCCGAGCATCTCAGAATCGTTTTGGAGATATTGAGGAGAAATATTCTGTTCATAAAATTTTCCAAATGCCATTTCTGGGTCAAAGAAGTTATATTGTTAATGAAGAAGGGATTTCTGTTGATCCTAGCAAAATTTCCGCTATTCTTGATTGGAGAAAACCCACTACACCAAAAGAAGTTCGAAGCTTTTTGGGTTTAGCAGGTTATTATCAGAAGTTTGTTCAAGACATTTCGAAGATAGCTAGTCTGCTGACTAAGCTAACAATGAAGAATGCAAAATTCAATTGGACTCCAAAATGTGACGAAGCTTTTCAGGAGTTGAAGAAGAGATTAACCACCGCTCCTGTTCTCGCTATCATCAACGGGAACCAGGGTCTATCTGTTTATACCGATGCTTGTGGTGAAGGTTTGGGTGCGGTATTAATGCAGAATGGGAAGGTAATTGCCTACGCGAGTAGACAATTACGTCCTCATGAAAGAAATTATCCAACCCATGATTTGGAGCTTCTAGCTGTTATCTTCGCTTTGAAAATATGGCGACATTATCTTCTGGGTAAGACTCTTTTCAGCTTTCTTAACAATCTACGAATTTAATTTAACTTAACTTAACAAATATACTTATTGAACTTTCTTTATTCTAGGTGAAAAATTCGAATTATTCACCGACCACAAATCTTTGAAATATCTCTTCACCCAGAAAGATCTGAATTTGCGACAACAACGTTGGTTGGAATTTCTGGCATCTTATGACCTAGAAATTCTATATACGCCCGGAAAGGCCAATGTAGTTGCCGACGCCTTGAGTAGAAAGCATGCTATTCTTGCTCACCTTGTTATTTCTCCTACTCTTTTTGAGACAATAGACAACAAGCAAAAAGAGGACAAGTTTCTTTAGGAAATATATGAGGGAATTCATCGAGGCGAAGATTCTAGATTTGTAATTGATGATAATGGGATTATAAGATTGAAAGGCAGAATTTGTGTCCCGGACATCCCTGATATGAAATGTGAAGTTTTGGACGAATGCCACAAGTCTAAACTTTGCATCCATCCAAGAGTCTATAATATGTAACGTGATATCAAGAGAACTTTCTGGTGGAAGACGATGAAAAGGGACATATCTATATATGTGAGTCGCTGTGCTACTTGCGAACAAATCAAAAGCGATCAAAGGAAAATGACGGGTTTACTTCATCCTTTAGAGGTACCCAAGTGGAAATGGGATCAAGTATCGATGGATTTCATCGACGGTTTGCCTCGCACTCGGAAAGGCAATGAAGCAATTTGGGTCGTTGTGGACCGTTTGACTAAGACAGCTCACTTCTTGCCAGTAAAATCTACCCGCACGGCAGCAAGTTTAGCCGAATTATATGTGAAAGAAATTGTCCATCTCCATGGCATTCTTAGTAGCATAGTGAGTGATCGTGATACGATCTTCACTAGTAGATTTTGGGAGGCATTTCAAGATGCATGGGGAACAAAACTGAATTTCAGCACTACTTATCACCTACAGTCTGATGGGCAGACTGAGAGGATTAACCGAATCTTAGAAGACCTATTGCGTGCTTGTATACTTGATTTTGGTGGTACTTGGGAGGACCATTTGCATTTGGTCGAGTTCTCTTATAACAATAACTATCAGATCAGTATAGAGATGGCTCCTTTTGAAGGTTTATATGGTCGTCCGTGTCGATCACCGGCATGCTCGATTGAGGCAGGTGATAGACTCGTCCTTGGACCGGATATGATTAAAGAAGCCACAGAGAAAGTTGATTTTATACGGAAGAAATTGAGGACAGCTCAGAGTCATCAAAAGAGTTATTATGATCGTAGAAGAAGGGATTCAGAATTCCAGATTGGAGATTCCGTCTTTCTTAAAGTATCTCCTATGTGAGATGTATTGAGGTTTGGGAAGACCGATAAACTGGCACCACGATATATTGGTCCTTTTCCTATTCGGGAGAGGATCGGTTCTTTAGCTTATCAAGTGCAGTTTCCTAGTTGGTTATCTGGCATGCATGATGTATTCCACATTTATAATCTTTGAAAGTATATGCACGATCCGGATAGTATTATTGAAGAAGCTGCTCAACAGGATCTCGAAATCACTCCCAATTTAACAGTTAAAAGAGAACCGATAAAGATTGTGGATCGTGATGAAAAGCAATTGAGAAACAAAGTTGTGAAGCTAGTCAAAGTTCAGTGGAGTGACGATCCAAAGGACTACACTTGGGAAACTGACGATAATATGCAGAAATCATATCCCAATTGCAGAGTGGATATCTCGGCTTAGGCTGGTAAGCCATTTCCTTATTCTTTCTGAATTCGTATATTCTTTGTTTGTCTCTCTCTCTCTTTCAAATTTCGAGGACGAAATTTTCTTAAGGGGGGATATCTGTAACATCCCAAAAATTTATCAATTAAAATTAATAATATATTTTAAAACTTTTGGAATTTATTTTGGAAATAAATTGAAAATCTCAAACAAATAAAATAATTGATAATCATATATGAATAAATTCCAATTTCTTTTGAGTTAAGATTTTGAAATAATGAATGTTTTAAAAAGTCATTTGAATTTAAATTTTATACATATATATATATACATTGCATATATGAGTAGAATTGGATATATATTGAAATTGAATTTAAATTGTTCAAGATATGTGTGAATATATAAATAGACATAAATGGATTTTTATAAATCAAGTAAATTGGAATTTGAATCTAAATTTAAAGTATTTTTTTTTTATAAAAAAAGTGGCATCCAAAATCATTAAGGTGTAATGTATATAATGTAAATATTGGTTAAAGCAATTCTTTTAACATTATATATATGTACACACAAATGAATAAGGGGTGTATTCATTTATAAAGTGAATATGATATAAAAAATTTATTAAAAATTCTCTTGTCTTGTAAAATTACAAATGCTAAACATACATAAAGGAGTTGGAGTAAAGAAGTCAACATGCATTGAGATCTCATGATTATTTTTTACAAATGGCATTCAATATCATTGCTTGAATAAAATAATAAAATTTAAAAATCACAGAAAACTTTTCAGCTTCCATTTTCAAATTATTTAGCCTCCAAATCTCTGAAAGTACAGTGACAAAAGATTGAGCATCACAAATCTCAATATTCAAAGGCAACAGTAAAAATCAGAAAAAGAACTGCCAACCTTTTCTTCAATTCAAAAGTAAAAAAATTAAAATATGAGGATCTTTCTAAACATCAAGCTATACTTTACGATTCCATCTCTCAGGTAAATTTTAAAACTTTATAGTTTAATGGATTTGTAGTTTTAAAATCAAGTTTTAATAAAATAATTCAAAACTGCAAGTTAGTTTAAAACAAGTGCTTCAGTTTTTAGCTAAGGAAACAGTGCAGGATTTCAGAAATAAATTAAGGCAAGTGAATTTCTTTTTTTCTTTCTAAATTTTGATTTGAAGTTGCTAAACAATATTAAAACAAGAATTAATCAATTAAATTAATCAGTTGCAGGAAGGAAATCAAGTTCAAGGAAAAATAGATTTCTGGTTTCAACTGCAGATCTGCTCTCTGTAGTATAAAAAAATTCAAACTGTAAGTAATGAAGGATTGTTTGTTATTGATGAAGTAACAAATGAATACAAAAGAAATTAAGCAAAGTTCTGTATTAACAAACTTTGCAGATTTAACCTCAAGATTTAAAGAAGGAAAAAGAAATACAGGCTTCATCCTTATTTAAAAACCTTAGAAGCTCTCTGTTTACACTTTGCAAGGTGAGTAAACCTTTGATCTTTTCAATCATTTGTTGTTGTATGAATGCCTGAATGATGTTAAAGACTTTTGTATCTGAACAAGTTTGTGTGCTTGTGTTTTCTTTTGCGTAGAATGTTAAGATCAGGATTTTCTTTCCTATTCTTCTGTTCCTTTAAGTCTCTGGTCTACAAATTGAAACCATGCTAGATTCAACCTTTTCTTCAATTCAAAAGTAAAAATAAAATAAAATATGAGGATCTTTCTAAACATCTAGCTATAGTTTATGATTCCATCTCTCAAGTTAATTTTAAAACTTTATAGTTTAATGGATTTGTAGTTTTAAAATCAAGTTTTAATAAACTAATTCAAAAGTGCAGGTTAGTTTAAAACAAGTGCTTCAGTTTTTGGCTAAGGAAACAGTGCAGGATTTTTGAAATAAATTAAGGCAAGTGAATTTTTTTTTTAAATTTGGATTTGAAGTTGCTAAACAATATTAAAAAAAGAATTAATCAATTAAATTAATCAGTTGCAGGAAGGAAATCAAGTTCAAGGCAAAATAGATTTCTGGTTTCAACTGCAGATCTGCTCTCCGTAGTATAAAAAAATTCAAACTGTAAGTAATCAAGGATTGTTTGTTATTGATGAAGTAAACAAATGAATACAACAGAAATTAAGCACAGTTCTATATTAACAAATTTTTGCAGATTTAACCTCAAGATTTAAAGAAGAAAAAAGAAATACAGGCTTCATCCTTATTTAAAAACCTTAGAAGCTCTCTGTTTACACTTAACAAGGCGAGTAAACCTTTGATCTTTTCAATCATTTGTTGTTGCATGAATGCCTTAATGATGTTAAAGACTTTTGTATCTGAACAAGTTTGTGTGCTTGTGTTTTCTTTTGCTTGGAATGTTAAGATCAGGATTTTCTTTCCTGTTCTTCTGTTCCTTTAAGTCTCTGGTTTACAAAATGAAACCATGCTAGATTCAACCTTTTCTTCAATTCAAAGTAAAAAAATTAAAATATGAGGATCTTTCTAAACATCAAGCTATAGTTTATGATTCCATCTCTCAGGTAAATTTTAAAACTTTATAGTTTGATGGATTTGTAGTTTTAAAATCAACTTTTAATAAACTAATTCAAAATTGCAGGTTAGTTTAAACCAAGTGCTTCAGTTTTTGGCTAAGGAAACAGTGCAGGATTTCTGAAATAAATTAAGGCAAGTGAATTTTTTTTTTAAAATTTGGATTTGAAGTTGCTAAACAATATTAAAACAAGAATTAATCAATTAAATTAATCAGTTGCAGGAAGGAAATCAAGTTCAAGGCAAAATATATTTCTGGTTTCAACTGCAGATCTGTTCTCTCTAGTATAAAAAAATTCAAACTGTAAGTAATCAAGGATTGTTTGTTATTGATGAAGTAAACAAATGAATACAACAGAAATTAAGAAAAGTTTTGTATTAACAAACTTTGCAGATTTAACCTCAAGATTTAAAGAAGGAAAAAGAAATACAGGCTTCATCCTTATTTAAAAACCTTAGAAGTTCTCTGTTTACACTTTGCAAGGTGAGTAAACCTTTGATCTTTTCAATCATTTGTTGTTGTATGAATGCCTGAATGATGTTAAAGACTTTTGTATCTAAACAAGTTTGTGTGCTTGTGTTTTCTTTTGCCTGGAATGTTAAGATCAGGATTTTCTTTCCTGTTCTTCTGTTCCTTTAAGTCTCTGGTTTACAAAATGAAACCATGCTAGATTCAACATCTTTCGCACTATTCTCTTTTGGAATTGAAGTCTAAAATCTAATTAAAGTATTGTTTGAGCGTACAGTATGCTGTGGTAATAAATCAAAGCAAGCCTGGAAACTGTGAAACACAGTCACATTTAAGTCTCTCGTTTACAGAGTAAACCATGGCTAACTCAAAACCCATCTCTCTCTCATTTACCTGAAATTGGGTGGTAAACAAATTAAAGTATTGACTTAATCATACATCATGCTGGAAATTAACCAATGCAAAAAAATATTGTTTTTTTTTATCTGGAAAATGTGAAAATGCAGTCACCACGCAAATTTGGCAAGAATTCAAAAATCATGAATTTAAAATTCAGTAATACTATTTGAATCACCGCTGAAAATGATGATTTTAGAAAGAAAAGTTCAAATTTTCCATTAAGTTTTCACTGAGATATTGGGGTTGATCAAAAAGTTAAACTTTTGCCAAATTCTGATGATCTAAACGTTTGTGGGCCTCGAGTTCATCGTCACAGTTAATTTGAATGTTCGAGATCACTAGAAAAATACAAATGGAATTTATAAATCTTTAAATTTTTAATTCGAGATCGAATTAGGGTTAAATAACCCATTTTTGTTCGTGTTTGGAAAAATGGTGCTGCGTCGCCGTTAGATGATCAGACATCGCGCCACTGGTGCCAATCGGGCGTCGTTCGTTGATGAAGCATCGTTCAAGTTCTGGTGACCTCTGATGGCCAGAGGAGGTGGGGTGAGGCCATTTTCTGGTGATGGCTGCTGTGTTAATTTGGGTCGAGATAGCTCGATTTCATTTTCGTGGTTAATCGGTGTATCTTCGCGTTTGGGTAGCAAGAAGGGATCGAGGGTGGTCTGCCGGTGGTGATCTTGGAGGCTGGAGGCGACGGCTTCAACGGTGCATGTGCACGGGGTTGTTTTATGTATCTGTGCTGATGGGTTTGGAGAAGAAAGAGGCAACTCGAAGCGAGCATCGGAGGAACCGTAGGACAACTCGAGTTTTAACTCGAGTTGAATGTTGGTGCATGGGGTAAAAGAGAATTTACTTAGAAATTTTTTTCAAGTTTTGAAAAAATTGAGCGTACGGGTAAGTTTTTGAGAAAACCCGAAGCAAGCAGGAGTTTTTCTCGGGTAGAACCCGTAGCGTATATCGAGTAACATGATTTTCTGGTAAATTTTTTAACAATCTAAGTTAATTAAATTTTTAATGCATTCTTTATAAAAGATGATAGTTTGTTAAGTGGAATGTGAGGTAGATGGTATTGAAACAATTATTAGAAATTTATGAAGTTTAAAGGTATTTGAAATACTTTCGTTTAAATAAAAGTTGTTTTAAAATTTAACTTAATAAGAATTGAGAAGTAAATCAAATATTCAAGTGTTAACTTAAAACCAAATTTATTTATAATGATTAAACAACTAATGATTTGAAATTACCTTACGATTAATAATTAATTAATTAAAGAATAGTTAATTAATAAAACTAATTAATATTTAATTAATTAACAATTAAGAATTAATAAATTAAGATAATCAATTAAAGAATAAATAATTAATAAAGCCAATTAAGATTTAATTAATTCATAGTTAATTAAAATTAATCATGATTTAAAATAATTAATAAAAATAAGTATGCGGTTGATTCACTTAAATCATTTCACCTTAATTGAAGATGATTGACTATCATCAAATGTTTTGTACTGGATTGATATTTCTGTTGAGATACTGTGATTGCTTTGTGCTGAACTGTGATTTGTTCTTATATGTATGTGAAAACCCCTTTGCCCATAAACAGCATTTAAACTTCGATGCAACAGGGAGTCGGATTTCAGTTAGTAATCTGAAACCCACATCGAACGTTGAATGTGAATCCTTGTAATTGATACACCCACGTGTTTTAAAATTAATCGTTCATCATTCGGATTAGCCGGGAGAGGACCTTTGTGTCATATAACCTATTCTGAATAGTGATATGACCAAATTACTAGCATTTGAAGACGGTGGCGAAGACCGGGTGTCTTCAAAAATGATAGGATAACCTATCGATTGTCTCTGCATTGACTTACTCCGGTATACATGTGATGGGAAGTCCGATCGGAATTGTGGATGCCCGGATTCGCAAGGGCTTCTTCCTTTATTGGACGAAGTGCCTTCGGTTCTGTTCGAACCCGGAATAGACTTGTATGGTTGTGTGTCTGACACTACACCTTGAGATATAAAGCCAATTTCTTTCAAATACATCTCTGTTGGTGGCGGAGAATTTATTCTCTTAGCTTAACACCCTTCTCTGATACGTACGAGCTCAGAGGTTATGTAGTTGAAGGTTATCAGCGTTATACTCCCAATTTGGTAGTGTGGCATGCTAAGTGCTGCTATGTGTTGATGATCATTTGCTGATCATTGGTGATCAAAGCATGGCTTTTGTGTAAAGCGTAGCTTTGTGACGAGACCTCATCGGACTTCACACCCTTGAAATGGTTGAAACAGAAAAGATGCGACAAGGTTATAAGGGTCGCACCCTTTAGGGTATGTCATTTCCTTCTGGAAAAAGGTGGTATCATGGTATGGAGCTCAGATATTTTACCTACGTGGTTGCTGCAATCTCATTTACTGTGTGGTTGTTGCTTTGTGATGGAGGGCCCTCAGATAAAGGTCGCAAACAATCGGGGAATGACATACTCGAGTAGTAGTTACCTAGTTACAGAGGTAACCCGGCCTTGTGTTGGCAGAGAGCCGGGTAGGTTCTCGGGACGTCCCTCCAGAGGCGTACCCATGTGGCATAAGAAGTTCCTTAGCCTGACCATTTGTTGGAAATCCAATTCCCAATACGAGCCCAATACGGTTTTAGTTGTAGAACCTGCCATTTAACATGGCAGCTATAGTAGGCATAGTATCATGGTACCTATGCTGGCTAAGATTAATATTATATTTTCAAAATGTTTTCACACTATGCCCTAGTAATAATATCAAATAACTTTTCTCGTATGAAGCATGCTTGGCTATCATAAGGGGAAATCTCCCCCAAGTGTGCGATTGCATTGTTTGTGTTCCAGGAGGCCTTATGGTAGTTTCATTTTCCAAAAGCATGAACGGTTTTCTTTTAAAATCTGTTTTATTTCAAATCAACTATCTTTGTTTACTCATACCAGTCCCATGAATGACCTGGAGTTTATTGTTTCCTTTCTAAACTCTGGGTGCCCATCATTTCCACACGGGCAGCCAGTAGCAGGTTTTCCGTATTTTGGTATTAGCTGTATTTTGGAGACTTTTTGGAGATTATCGGTTTTTAGAGGCTTTTACCTTGGAGATATTTTCAAAGCTTCTGGATCTCAAGGTTCTTAGTTTTGGAAGTTCACCATCGCTCTATTTCCTTGAAAACCTTTTGGCATATGATTACTTATGGTTCTATTATGATGTTCTATTTGGAGTTGTGGTATATGTATTATGATACTTTGATGTTGTAACGGATATTATGATGGCGTTGTATCTGTGATGTAATGCATGATATTCATTTTGTTTTCGCTGTTTTATATTCATTTAATGTTGTTATAAGCTCCATCCGACTGGAGTTCGATGTTTGAATCTTTGGCAGTCGAATACAAGTGAGGCATTTGATGTCAACTTTCGAACATTGGATTTCGGGTCGTGACAGCTAAGCCTAATCTTGATCTCTTAACACCATTTGGTCAACACCAACTAAGCCAGGCTTAATCATGTCATCATGTGTGTTAAAATTGAACTTTGGCTCATCATAATAGGAATAATAGGTGTTATACGATTTTTTTGGTTAATATTTTAGCGCTAGAAGATGGGCCTCAAACCTTTTCTTCTCGATAGCTATCGAGAAGCTCCCTTCACGGATGAAATCATGTCCACAAGAATCCCATCCCACATCAAAATTCCTTCCATAAAATTCAATGGAACTACTAATCCAGACAATCATGTAATGGCGTTTGAAAGCCAGATGGACCTTTACAATGCTTCCGGAGTAGTGCATTGTAGGTTTTTCCCTGCTACCTTCCAGGGCACAACAACTAGTTGGTATTGACATTATCATGAGAAGACCATCTATTCATGGAAATAATTCTCTTATGAGTCCTCGATGCAGTTTTGTATTTACAAAGATCCTATAATTGACAACGGCATGCTATCTAATGTCAAGAAAAAGCCAGGGGAACTATTGGTTTATTATCTTAAGTAGTTTAATGTAGAGGGGATGAAGGAGGAAGATATGACCGACAGAGACAAGTTGATTTCTATGCACTCGGGACTGATCGAAAAGAAACCTTTCTGGCGGGAACTCTATATTCGTGGATGCAGAGATTTACAAAATTTTCACTTTCAAGCTTATAAATTTATCCGTTTGGATGAAATGTATCACTCTAAGAAGAAAGTTCAAACAACTAAAATAATTTGAAAAGTAGGCTATAATCGCAACAATAGGAAGCCGAGATGGGACGAGGCCCCAAACACTAATCATATTGCTTTAAACAAGCCGATATCCTATAAATTTTCTATGTTAAAAGAAAGTGGCAATATTCTAGATTCTCATAAAGCTAAAACCAATCCTAAACCATGGAGAGAGAGGACTAGTATACCTATCTTAAGGCAAATAGACATAAAACAAGTGAATGTTAAGCGTTGGTAGATTTAATTCAACACACGATTCGTTCTAGACACCTGAAGGAGTTTGTTAAGCATAATAAGAAACCTGCTGGTTCTAAAAATGGCAACCAAAGACTCCCAAACAACGCTGAAAATTTATTAGAACCTGACATAAAACCAGATTTCATTCCACCTCTTAACAGAATTGATGTTATCCATGAAGGATTTACTAAGCTAGAAATATCAGAGGAGCCAGAAATCGCTACATTAGAGAAGCAAAAGATGGGATTTTCTATATTTCATAAGAGCCACAACTCAAAAATCCAAGGTTTCAAATTTAGGAGCATAACTTACCATCACTCCATAAGAGCTAAGAGGAGTCCGTCATCCACATAACGATCCACTTATGATCACTGCGAAAATTGGACTCTCTATGGTTACTAAAATTTTGATGGATACTATGAGTGCAATCAACAAGATATTTAAACATGCATTTGACCAAATGGGAATTGCTGAGGAGAAATTAGAGCCAAGCTTTGAGCCTATTTTTGGATTTAATAACATGAAATCAACTTCTGTTGGGCAGATAACACTTCTTGTGCAAATAGGAATTCCGCCCTGTTCTAGGACCTTTGAGACTCTCTTTGTCGTCATAGATCAACCTTCTTATTACAATAACTTCTTTGGGAGGCCAACTTTAGCTGAGGTTGATGCTTTTGTCTCACCAAAGTGTCCAATGGTAAAGTTCCTGACTAAAAGAGGATGGGGAACCATGAGGGGAGAGCAATTTAGCTCCCGTGAAATGTACTTTGCCACTCTTGACAATATAAATAAGATAACCTTTCTTGTTATGTCCCAAAGAAAAATGAATTAATCAGATCTGATAAAAAGCCTTTAGATGATGATTCTTCAATCCCATCATCCAAAGCAAAAACAAAACTTATTGAGAAAATTAAGCATGCATTAAGAAAATTCGAATGCTCTAAAAACAAAAGAGAGAGAAAAAAAACAAACCTAGTGGAGGGTGAAATAGAAGCGAGGAGATCATCACTAATTAGATTTTAGAGGGGAACAAGAACGAATGAAACCCACAGAAGACCTTGAGGAGATATACTTAGATCTAGTTGATCCAACAAACACCGTTAAAATTGGAAAAGAATTGGATGACGAACTTAAAGGAGAACTAACTCAATTTCTTCAATCAAGCAAATATGTATTTGCCAGGACCCATTCAGATATGGTTGAAATAGATCCGATCGTTATGTTTTATGCTTTGAATAATAGACCCGAGTATCACACCTTTCGGTAGAAGAAAAGATAGTTTGATAAAATTCGATATAACACTTTGAAAGAAGAAGTCTAGAGATTGCTCGAAAATGGATTCATTAGAGAAGTACTTTACCCGAAATGGTTAGCCAATCCAGTACTAGTCAAAAATTCTAATGGAAAATGGAGGACATGTTGTTGATTGTACCGATTTAAATAAGGCATGCCCGAAGGAGTGCTACCCTCTTACAAGGATAGATCAATTAGTTGATGCAACAAGTAGTCACAAACTATTATCTTTCATGGACGCTTATTTCGATTACAACCAGGTTTCAATGTTTAAAACAATGAGGAGAATACTAGTTTCATAAAAAATTGGGGAATATTGTTGCAAGATAATGCCTTTCGGATTAAAGAATATTAGAGCAACACACCAAAGATTGGTGAATAGGATGTTCAGAGGGAAAATTGGCTGAAATGGCTAGATGATATGCTAGTTAAATCTCAAAATAGAAGCAACCATCTGAGAGATCTTGAAGAAATGTTCGAGGTATTATGAAGATATTAGATGAAGCTAAACCCACAAAAATGTTTTTTTTTACAATCCGGAAAGTTCTTGGGGTATATTGTCAGTGTAAGAGGAATGGAAGCCAACCCTGACCAAGTTGAAGCTATTAAGGATATGACAGAGCCTAAGACTAGTAAAGATGTGATAAGCCTGAATGGAAGAATGTCAGCATTGAATCAATTCACTTCTAAAGCCACCGACAAATTCATCCCGTTCTTCGATGTAATTAAGAAGAAAAACATGGAATGAAGTGAAGATTGTCAAAAAGCTTTAAGGAGCTAAAAGATCATTTGAAGAGACCATCAATTTTATCTAGCCCATAGAGAGGGAAAACCTTTACGTCCATATGGCAGTTTTCGAACATGCAATTAGTTCTGTTCTAATAGAGAAGCGAAAGGAACTTCACTTCCAGTATATTATACAAGCAGTAGGCTTAAGGATGCAGAAACTTGATATCCAGTCATAAAAAAATTGGCATACTGTTTAATACTCACAGCATGAAAGTTAAGATCTTATTTTCAAGAATATCCGATTAAGGTCCTAACCAACTTTCCGCTCAAGCAAGTCTTTAGTAAACCTAAAGCTTCGGGAAGGTTAGTAAAATGGGGGATAGAGTTTAGTCTATATGATATTGAATTCCTACCCCAAGTAGCAATCTAACAACACGCCCTAGCTGATTTTTTTTAATGAATGTATGGGTTCATTAAAGAACAATCAGAAAAGGAGAAGGATATAAAGCCTAAATGTCAATTGTTTGTGGATCGAGCTTCAAATGAGTAAGGTGTTGAAGTGGGATACATGATTATTACCCCTGGTGAATATTGTTTGTATTATGCAATGAAATTGGAATTTCCAACCACTAATAATGTAGCAAAATATGAATCAATGGTGGTAGGAATCACCCTAGCCCTGCATTTAAAGATCCTTAAGACTGAGATTTTTAACGATTCCCAACTAATGGTAAATCAATTGAACCAAACATATCAGACAAAAGGTTTCCAAGTTGATCTTATATGTTAAGAAGGTATTAAAAATGTTAACTCAATTTGAGGATTTCTTTATACACCAAGTAACTAGTAGGAAGAATTCTTAAGCTGATTCTTTGACTAAATTGGCTAGTACATGGGAAGCACCAGAAACACGAGTTGTATTAGTAGGCCACCAACCAAACCCCAGTATAGAAGAGGGGGAACCAAAATCAAGAAAATAATTTATGGTATTAACCAGATCTCAAGCTTTAACGCGTGTGGAAAAGGGGTCAAAAAATGAAAGTGAAATTCTTCAAGAGAAATTTTCTCATCTAGAGACAAATGATCAGTATAAGAATAATTGGGTGATGCCTATTGTTGGAGACCTAATGAATGGGAAATTGCTAATGGAGAAAAAAGAAGCAAGAAGATTAAACATCAAGCTCCAACTTTCACCATGCTGAATGAAATCATCTATAAGAAAGGATATTCACTCCCTTATGTAAGATGTGTTAATCCAAAAATAGGAGCAAAATTACTAAAAGAAGCCCATGAAGGGTTTTGTGGAGATCATTTTAATGTCATAAGGTTAGCCAACAAAATTATAAGACAAGACTTCTATGGGCCTCGGATGACTATTCATGCTATCGATTATGTGAAAAGGAGTGAAAAGTGCCAAAAGTTCTCTAAGATCTCACGTTTTCCACCAAGCGAATTGACTTTTGTCACAAGTCCATTCCTTTTCAATGCATGGGGAATTGACCTAATCAGACCACTACCTATATCATTTTGATGGTATAAAGTTAGCCAAGAAAGTTATAAGACAAGGCTTCTATTGGCCTCAGATGACTACTCATGCTATTGATTATGTGAAAAGGTGTGAAAAGTGTAAAAGTTCTCTAAGATATCATGTTTCCCACCAAGAAAATTGACTTCAGTCTCAAGTCCATGCTCTTTCGATGTATTGAGAATTGACCTAATCGTACCACTACCTATATCAAAAGGAGGAGCTAAATATGCAGTAGTGGCCATTGATTATTTCAAAAAATAGGTAGACGCTGAACCGCTTTCAAATATCACATCAGGAAAAGTTCTCAAGTTTGTAATCATGAATATTGTTGCGGATTTGAAATTCCATACAAGATAATATCTGATAATGGAACTCGGTTTGAAAGTGAAGAATTTGTCAATTCTGTAATAGAAATGGGATCACTAAGAGCTTTGTGTCTGAAGCTTATCCCAAAGCTGATGGAGCTTGAAATCGACAACAAAACTATTAAAACTGTTCTCAAAAAGCGATTGGATAAGGGTAAAGGAAATTATGTAGAAAAACTACCTCTTGTATTATAGGCATATAAAAATTCTAAAAAAATGACAATATAGCATACCCCATATTCCTTAACATATGGATGTCAAGCCATGCTTCCAATTAAGGTTAAAGTACCCTTTGATCGAAGGATTACATATGCATTTAATCCAAATCAAGAATTAAAGAAAGAATTTTTGGACTTCATCAATGAGTTAAGAGATGAAGTAGCTATACAGACGGCTGCATACCAATGAAGAATATTCGAATAGTGTAATTCTAAAGTAAGAGAATGATCATTTCAAAAATGAGATTTAGTGCTCCAAAGAGTTATGGAAAATACCTAGAATCCAGCGGATGGACCACTCGGGCCAAATTGGGAGGGACCTTTAATCATACACAAAGTAATCCCGATGGGGACCTATAGACTATACCGACCCGATGGCAACGTAATAGCAAGAACATGGAGTGCCAAACATTTGTAGCCATATTTCCCAACAATAAATGAACAAAGAAGCTAAAATAAGTATGTCTGCATAGTTTAGGAGAAAGACTCTCCTAAAGTGAAAGGAAAATCCTAAACCACTACTAAGATAGTAGTAATGGTCAAAAAAGCCTTTATCCCTACTTAGATGGATTGGTTAAAGCACCTCCTAGAGGGAAGTTAGAGTAAGTCTTTGGTCTCGTCTGAAAAGGCCCAACCAAAGCATTTGCGAATCTTCTGCCCCGCCTACATGGCTTGGCTGGAGCACCTCCTAGAGGAAGGATGTAGTAAGCCTTTGGTCCCGTCTAAGATGGCTTGACCAAAGTATTGAACTAGCCTTTAATACCATTTCGAAGGCCTTACTATAGTGGCCTCCTAGAAGAAGATCTGGTAAGTCTTTGGTTCTGCTTAAGATAGTTGACCAAACGCACCATATAATGGACCTAAATCATCACCCAAGAAGGCAACAAAGAGTTCAATCCAAATTGTGATCATCACTTAAAAAGGCGACAAAGAAAAGGAACCATGACGTCAAATGCCTAAAGAGAGGAGCAAAGAAAAGGGACTAAGACGTCAAAATCCCGAAGAGAGGTAAAAGAACTCGATCAAAAATGAGTGATTTGTGCTCCGACACAAGAATCAACTAATCTTATAGAGAAAGATCTATAAAATATGAGCTATTATGCTTCAAAGTAAAGAAAGCGTCATTTCTCTGCAAAAGAAAGTATTATTGCCAGATGAATTTTCGGGTGTTCTTCTATTATTTAGAAATTATTATTTCTAGATGGTTATCCGATCTTCTAAATTACTACTGCTGAATGGTTATGTTACTATTACCGAATGATTTTCTAGCCTTCTATTATGAATTTTCTGGTCTTCTTCTATTATTCAGAAATTGTTATTGCTAGATGGTTTTCTCCTTTTCTATATTATTATCGCCAGATAATTTTCTAACCTTCGCTAGATAATTTTCTAGCCTTTTATTATTATAGCCAGATGGATTTTCCGGTCTTCTTCTATTGTTTGGAAATTATTATTGCAAGATGGTTTTTTGGTCTTTTATATTACTATTGTCGGATGGTTTTCTGGTCTTCTATTGTTATTGCCAAATGGAAATTTTGGTCCTCTTCTATTATTCAAAAACTATTATTGCCAGATAGTTTTCTAGTCTTCTATATTTTTTATTGCCGAATGGTTTTCTAAACTACTATTGTTATTGTCGGATGGTTTTTTGACCTTTTATTCTTATTGCCAGATGGATTCTGTGGATTCTTCTATTATTCATAAATTATTATTGTCAGATGGTTTTCTGGTCTTCTTTACTATTATTGTCAGATGGTTTTCTAGTGTTATATTATTATTGCCAGATGGATTTTATGATCTTCTTCTATTATTCAAAAATTATTATTGTCGGACTCGGATGATTTTTGGGCCTTCTATTATTATTGGCATATGGATTTTCTGATCTTGTTCTATTATTCAAAAATTATTCTTATTAGATGGATTTTTAAATCTTCTATTATCGTTGCCAGATGGATTTTCTAGTCTTTTATTATTTACAAAAGTTTTTTTGGCCTTCCATCTAAAGGATTCTGTTATTACCTGACTGTTTGCTAGTCTTCCATTCGAAACATTTTTCTTATGGCCAAACGGTTTTCTAGTCTTAAGAATCAGGAAATTAATATTTTCAGAGAAATCTCTAATCCTTCCTTCTATAAAATTACCAAATAATTTTCTAAGCTTCTGTTTAAGAAATAGTGGTAGCAAATTTATAATCTTGATTAACACACATAATATGAGAAATATATAACTATTTATAGCTTGCTCACATCCAGGAAGGATTGCTTAAAGTTAAAGATGAATTTAAATTTAAGAATGAAAATTACCGTTCTCTTTATTTTTATAGAAAAATAAGGCTGGAAAGAAAATTTTGCGAAGAAGTTGGAAATCAAGGAAATTCTTGGTTTTAAAATAAAGTGTAAAAAGCTTCTTTTATACAAGGATGGAGCAAATGTTATCCACATAATTTCTGAGGAAAATATAACGTCCGCTTGAAAATTGGTAATGTCAAAGGCCGCATAAAGGAACTATGCTGACCTTAAGATTCAAGGGCATCTCGCACCAATGAAGTACAATAAATTATGCAGTAGATAGAGGATGCCATAAATAAGCAATATTGAAGGATGAGATATGTCGTAAGATTGTTATTGCCACAGTATTCAATGGCGCAAGGATAAACTATAGCAGCATGCATGCTGCATTCTGGTGTCGCACTTCGCTATAATCGCATATCATCAACATTAAATAGTGATGTTACTATAATTATCAATCCTCAAGGTATACGGCATGTCAACATACCCATGATCTCACATTCAAGCAATGTCAAAAGTATGAAGAAAAACCAATGCTAAAAGCATATAATGTTGCCTCTTATCAATAAAGAATAATATGCAATGTGGCAGGTCATCAAAAAGGCCAACAACACTAAATGTGATCAATGCCGTGTACCGCTTATAAAGTTGATTGAGTAATATCGTGCCAATGAAATTGGAAATAATGTACATGTTAGTAAGAGAATGACGATATTGGAAAACTCAATGCTGAAAGCCATCAACATTATTACAACATAATATAGCATTGATGCAACATCACATCAATGCCTTATTCCATAAACGAAGCACTTTTTCTATATAGTGAGAAGAATCAATGTCACTCAGATTAGTATCTCATCTCTCCAATGCCGCCTTATTCTTATGGCATCCTTCAAAGTAGTGTCGCATCTTATCAATGCTACTTCACTATCGATGATGTCTCCTATCAATGCCGCTCATAACCAATTCCATCTCTTATTGATATCGCTTATCATCAATTTCGCCTATTATCAATGCCGCCTATTATCAATGCCACTTGTTACCAATGCAGTTTGCTATCGATGCCGCCTGTTATCAATGCCATTTATTATCAATGTTATTTGCTACCGATGTCGCCTGCTATCAATGCTGTATGTTATCAATGTCGATCATCGCCAATATCACCGCGTATTAATGTCACCACTTATTGATGTTGTGCTACAGTAATGCCGCACTTTATCAACCTTCACAAAAGGCCGAATATCCTGAGTACAATGTTGATATTGAATTTCGTCAATAAAGGCTATCAAAGCGGGATGGATGTTAAGCTTCACCATCATGCAAATAGGTGCTGAAGTATTGTGCCCTATTAATATGGTTAATGCCAGAGGTCAAGCTTTTCGCATGGACACATGGCATCCATGTCGCATCTCTCAACCTTTGTAAATATGGATCTAGGGGCATGATGAAGAGGGATCATTTCTTTTCCCTCTTCTCAAAATTAAACAATTGTAATCCTAAATTAAATTGGAGAAAAACTTGATTTGATTGTAATTATAATGAACTTATATGAACAAGGAAATATGCCTATTACTTTGATCGTGCACTTTGGACATTATTTGACATGGACATGCATATGATAAAGCTCTTTGAACCCAAAGCTTGTCGTTATTTTATATAAATCATAAAGGCTTCAGTCTAAACTAGTGTTCATATACATAATCGCTATCTTCCCATTTACATATGGATATAGGACTATGAACTAAGTGGATTTCCTATCTCATCCATCAACATGCTTAATGGGCTATCGCAATACTTATGACCTATTATTTTATGTCCTCCGATCATGTAGCATGTATTTTCTAATGTCTTATTCCAAAACAACGCATAGGCTTTCGAACAATTTGTTCCAAAAGACTATATAGACTTTCGAATTTCTCATTCTAAAAGTCCATGGGCATCATGGAGCCATTCCTCAATAACATCATTTTGTATTAGGCCTGGGATGCTATGCCTAATCTTGATCTCTTAACACCATTTAGTTAACACCAACTAAGTCATGCTTACTCGTGTCATCATGCATGTCAAAATCGAACTTTGGCTCATCATACTAAGCTTCATGGGTGTTATACCAATTTTTTGGTTAACATAATTGTTATACAAGGTTTCAAATGCAGCAACAAAGATTTAATATTAAACGTATTTTCTTAGGTAATAACGAGGTACTATCTAAAATTAAAAATTCATATAATTATATAATTGATTATGATATGCTTTTGTTAATTGTAATATATTTTAGATCTACTTTTTTCGTGTCTAAATTATTAAATGTTCATCATGCTAATTTAATTTAGGTCCATGTTCTACACTCAATTGATTGTATAGTATTTATATTGACATAAATTTTTGTTTCTTCATCTCATTTGACTATTTATTGTTTATGTGTAGTTTAGATTTGAATGATTACAATGGATTTAAATGTGTTTAAATTGATTGATTGAAAACTATTTTGATTGAGTTTCAATTATATTTATTACAAACAATCTTTTAACCAAAACTATTTTGATTGAAAACCTTCTATATAAGTATACACATATATGTTTCATGTTTTAAAAAAAAAATTAATCAACAACAAATTGACTAATTTGTTGATTTGAATATATTCTATTTGGTTGTTGCGTGCAATAATGTTAAACTTTCAATTTAAAAATCGATAAGTGATTTTATGTATAATTATAAATCATTTTACTTCTTCCTAATTGAAATTTTGATTCAACTTTGTTAACCTTTACACACACACACATATATATGGATTTATTAGATTGTTATTTTTCTTACATATGTTGTTTTTGATATTAAGATAATGTTTACTACTATTTATGCGTGATCTATGTATGTTTTTGTTTTAACTCAAATCTTATAAAATGAGCTTTTATGCAAAATCATAAAATTTAATTTTAGACATTCCCTTAATTATATATGAGCATATAGTTTAAATTGATTTTTCAGGAAATAAAGGCATATGTACAGGTACTAATGGCTATACTCACAATATATGTCAAGTGTAAATTTAGGTATAAATGTCATTTGTTATGTCAACTGATCTAATCAAAGAGAGAGAAGTGAAAGCTTTCTCTTTCTACTTCGTAGCCTCATCTTCCCTTAATTAATTATACATGTTAAGAGAATGAAACAAAAGATTTCCTTCTCTAAAACTTTACATGTTTAGGTACATATATAACATTGCTTATACATTGCGCTGCCACTCCAAAAATATGAATGTATTTGATACATTTATTTTAATACATACAATTTTCAATTTAGATTTAGACTTCCTTTTATTCAAATTAAATAAAATATGATTTATTTAAAAATTCATTAAATTGAACCTAACAATCTTTCAGATTTTTTCTATAGACTCAATAGATCCAAAATAATAATTTTTAAAATCTACCTATTTCACTTGCTTCCAACCGGCCCGGTTGTAACAGCCCGCAAATCCGTACCCTTTGAGTTAACACTATTCTACAACAATCAACTCAAGTTGCACAGAAATACGGACCATTTGGATTTAAGAAGAAGAGGTAGAAGAAGAGAATTGAAAACAACAACATAATCTAACCATCGCGGCGAAATAAAATATAATAGATAATAAATAATCTTTACTCAAAATCAAATATATCTGTTTATATACACTACATCATCAGAGTACATCAGTCACAGCTCACATCAATACAATATCAATGGATACACAACAACTCAAATACAGCGGAATAATATATATATATATATATATATATATATATATACAAGTACGGGAATACGTATCGTCACCCAGCTCGTCTCCCGAGCTCCACAGCATCATAACCTGTATCCTATAATACTCGGTCTGACCCGAGCATTACAGTTAAATAATACCCAAGTCAGTCTGGAATACCAGAGTGAGAAAATCACACCCAATTGATTCATTAAAGTTTCAAAATCCTTTTGAAAACAAAAGCATCTCGTAAGACCACGCCACAAATAAACATGTCGGGTTTTTACCTTACGATAGCTAAACCAATTTTTATAGAAATCCTCTGATATTATAATAGGGTCTATATACAAATACTTATAAAATAGCCGAAATTGTTACATTCATTAAATTCCAGCTACTAGCCACAAAAGTGGGTAATACAAACAAAACTCGTACAAGGCTCGTAGGGAGAATGGATTTCCAACAATGACTAGGCACTGGGGTACCACCTGTCACAGTACGGGGTCTAGATCACCGTACCGAGGACTACTCCCTTCATCCCCTGCAACACAAGGCCGGAACCATTCCTTACTGAACAGTCCCGAACAAGATAAACCCCGTGGTTGGCGCGACCAACCACCCACTAAGCCGAAATATAGATAAGGGACATCTAGACAGGGGAATTATCTTGTCCTGCTTGGGCATGACCCACCTAACCTTGCTGCATATCCCCTGATTTTCAGTCATTCCCATTTGATGAGACTTGAGGCTAAGCGTTACCTTTAGAACGTTTCACTTAGAATTCCCATCGTCCACTTGACGATGTTTCGCAAGCATTCGTCCATACAAGTCCGTCCCGGGTTCGAACGGAACCGAAGGCACTATTCCTACTACATCCATTTTGGAAATATCCTCAGGATTAGTAGAGACTAGCCCTTGCACTTTACTGCTCCATCTTCGAATCCAAAATCGTTTACACGAAACGTACAAACCGGATCGAAGTGGTTTTCGAGAAATTAATCTCGATCCCGGTCTCTTCGAAACGATCAACGCATTTGGCCAATATTGATAGTCGGTTATTTAACTATCAATTAATATTCACAAACAACCATCAACCAATAAATAATTTCCCAAATTATTTATTTATCTCAAAATATCTTCAAAGATATATTCCTATTTTCAATCCTTTGAAAACAGTTTTCAAAACCATATTTCTTTTAAGAATAAACTTCCCAGATGTTTTCTATCTCCTCTGGAATCACCAAGCACAAAAATAGATTTTTAAATCACTTTACCTTGAAATATATTTTAAAACATTTATTTTAAAACTACTTCAATGATTTGTTAAAAATACATACTATATGCATATTTGAAAATAATGTTACTAAACAAAATATAAACTAGATTTCACTTTTAAAAATAAATTACTAATTCACTCTTTAAATAATTATTAATATAATAGATTTGAGAAAATACTTACTTTAAAAATTAAATATTGGAAATAATAAATTTTACAAAAACATATCCTTTGAAACAATTTTAAAACTATTAACTTATATTAAAAAATTTACTTAAAAATGTACTCAGTATTCCAAGGAAAACTCCAACTTCAACCACTTAAATCAATTTTCCAAATTGATTCACAATTTATTTCCTTTGAAATAAATTTCTTTACTTATCAGTTCATTTCGACATTCAATTGATTATGGACTTTATTATTAATTTCAGTTTGACTTTTTAAGTCCTTTAGCTGAAATATACAATTTCAGGTTATTCCCGATTTCTGCTTTATTCTTCTTAAATAATTTAAGATCCTAAATTTAAAATAATTGTTTTATTCCTTTAAACAGCAACATTGAAGTTTAAGTTTTCTTAACTTTCTGTTTATTCATACATTTCTTTCCACACCCTTAATTTATTAATTAGCGTTTTGAAAACACTAATATTCTTATCTAATTCATTTTAGTTTATTCACATTCTTTATAATTATTTACTTAAAATTTTCTCTTCTTATTATTTCCTTCCAAAAATCCAATGCTATGCAATTATAACTCAGAGTCCAGAATATATCCAAGCAACTATAGCATTCAATATTTCAATATAATTCATCACAGAATATCCACAAAACATAACAGAGAATAAATAAACAATATATATATATATGATGAGGGACCCAGTTGGATCCCTCCAACCTGTTTTTCTCTGCATCCACAAACGTCAGCACAGTATAATATACCACTTCTACAATATCATACTATATCTCATCAATTCATTCGACCATTCAAACAATCATTTAAATTTAATCATTTTAAATTTAAATTAAAACTGAGTGAGATTAACTCACCTTCGACCTTTACTTTGCAACCCAATCCATCTCGCTTGTTTCTCGATTTATAGACCTTGTATAAATAATTTTCGATTTATTAATATTCTAAATAAATCAAAAAAAAAATTACTATTTATTTATCTAACTTAAACTAATTTTCCTTTACAATTTCTAAATTAATTAAATAAGTTAGTTAGATAAATTAATCTACATTAGTGTAAATTTTAAACTAGTGGACTTAAAAAAAAGCATATACATGTATATGTGTGTGTGTGTGTGTGTGTATCTTATTTTGATTTATGAATCACATATATAACAATAACGTATATAAGTCTAAAAATCTACTAAATTTTCTTCAAACCCTACAAGCATTTAAAAATTCTCATTTGCCCCAAAAATTTACGTTTATACACTTGCTGTTTTAAACAAAAATATGTATGCAAATTAATATATTTTTACCTGACTAACAAGAACAAATTTATTTTTATTTTTTTCCCAGCCCTTATATAATTTAATTTCGTTTATACACACACACACACACACACACACACACACACACACACACACACATATATATATATTGTTAAATCAAAATTAATATATATATAACAAAAACAAAAATATGAATACCTCACTGCTCGCACACGTCAGAGAAGTCGAGTTCCACATTCTCGCGTACCCAAACCCGTGACTACCCTTCAGGCCGCTACTGGCAACACCACGACAGCCACATCGAAAACCTCCACCATCGATCTCGAACCCCAGCCTAACGTCGCCCTAATCGAGTCACGATCATGCCCCCATCCTCCCACCAAGCCACCTAAAAACAATCGCACCCAGAAACCTCCACCAAGTAAACCCTAAATCGCGTGCACGAACGCGTGCTCTCCCCTCCTTCAAACCCATGCTTCGTCGTCGCCTCTCCAGTTTCATGCTCTCCGCCTCCGCCATTTAATCGAACACGGCTTCGATTCGAAAAGAAATAGATGGAGGGAGACGCGATTCAAAATTAAGAAGCGATCGCCCCTCTTTTCTTTCTTTTTATTTATTTCTCTGTTTTTTTTTATCACCGAGTGGTTTCGATTTTTAAGGATAAGGCCTCGACCATCTTTATATTTTAGAGATCGAGCAGAATAAATTTTGCTGGTGAAGGAGTGAAGTTGGGGAGATGAAATAAAACTCGGCCATTATTTTGTTTTTCTGCGAAACTGATTAATAATGTGAATTCTGGAAGAAGACTCGGCTTTGAAATAGATGGGAAGGAGGCGTATAGAAGAAGATTTGACTTTAGTTTTAAAAGTATATATTATTTCAATTAATATCAATTAAATTTTCAGCGCGTATATATACCGTACACTCACATACTAACTCCGATCAATACGAAATTTGAAATCCAATAATAATTCAATATTACGGACATAATGGAACTGGTTTCGTCGAATTCCGAGACTGCGCCTCGGACGGCTATTTTAAATTCAGTTTAAACTATATAAAAATTTTAAAACTGAACAACCCACTATTAATTTCAATTTTAACACCTTTATTATCTTCAAAGTCATCAATATAAATCCTATAAGCCTTCAAATTATTTTAATAATCTTAAAATCCCAGATTCAATATTTTATCCAACTCCAAATTATTTAATTCAATAAATTTAATTGCCAAATAAATTATGATATTCATAATTTAAGTTAATAATTAACCTTTAAATATTTAAAATCAATTAAATATTCCGATTACAAATGCTTAAAAATCCCGGGTCGTCACATTCTTCCCCCCTTAAAAGAATTTCGTCCCCGAAATTACTAACTAGGAAGAATGGCCCAAAACCTGTTACTTTTTCCAAAGCCAAACAGTTTCTAACAATTCAACAACTTACTAACTATCTGTTATAAAAGATGCATTATCATTCTTATTAACTTCCAACCTTTCCCGGAACTATACCATTTGTTTAACCATTCAAGTTTCAGTTTAAAACCAAATTTTGAATTATCAAAATTTTCTCAAAATTTTTCTAACTCTCTAAATTCCCGAAAAATTTCGCCAGCGTCTCCTTTGCGCGGCTGGCTCGGTACAACTACAAAATGCCTCTACGGCCTCCCAAATCCAAAAAGAAAACAAAAAGCCAAGCGGCTCAATCCAAATCCAAATCCCAATCAAATTTCATACCATATTTAAATACATACCTTTTTGTCGGGCAATTCAAATTTATCTTTCTGAAATCAAAATCAAATCTCTTTTCCCTTTATAATACCTACATATCCTGCTTAGCACTAATATCCAATCACAATATCCCAAAATATTTTATCGATTTTCTTACAAAATGTCAATATTCATCCAAATATCTACTTGGAATATATTCATATTAACAATTTCCAATTAAGAAATTCACCATTTCTTACTCAAGTTAACATAAGTATTTGATATGTTTCTTACATTTATTTTCACTTTACCACTTTCATTTATATCCATTTCTATTCAAATCGATTCTTTCATTTCCATATGAATTCAATTTATCTTTAATTCTGAATATGTAAATTTTATTGGTCATTTATTACTAATTCATATCATTACTTTAATT
Organism: Allium cepa; assembly: GCA_030765085.1. NCBI lineage: Eukaryota > Viridiplantae > Streptophyta > Magnoliopsida > Asparagales > Amaryllidaceae > Allium > Allium cepa. The sequence continues at coordinate 965,586,657 of CM060928.1, forward strand.
AGTCTCGTTTTACTAACTTATTTTAAATTTTCAGTTTTAAACCGTTTAGTCGTTAACAAAAATTTCAAAAATTTTCTAACTCCCAAAATTTCTGGAAAATTTTGGCAGAGTCTCCTTTGTACGGAGGAGCTTTTGCAATTTGACAAAAGAGATAAATATATATACATCGACCCACACGGTCGGAAAAACCAAAAACAGTTCATATTTCCTATTTTAATTGCGTAGGCGTACCTTATTTAGCATTTTAAGCAAGCGGCTTATTATTTTTAGCAAAAAGCCCAACCTAAATCCAGCCATACGGCTTCCAGGTACCTGTACTTACTCAGTTTAAACTTGTAAGTGCCAAATATAAGAAGTTTAACACATTTCACTTACTTGCAATAGTTAAAACATATGAATTCTAAAAGAAATTCACACCCAACATTTTTCTATAAGCAACTTCTACAATTTCCATGTTAATTTAACTGATCCAATTTATTTATCAACCATTTTTATGCAATTTGAATGGTTTTCAATCCATTCGTATACAGCCTTATCAATTTAAATGGTTTAAAACACAATAGCTTACATTTAATTTATTTTAATTAAACTGAACTCATATTTAATTCAACTGCTTTCAAAATCACTTTATTTTACTTCTATCGACTCATAGAATTTTAATTACTTCCATTTACAACAAACAACAATTTATTTCATGCAATTTGATGAGATTTAGGTGAATAAATAAGCATTTATGTTTTATAACCAATTCAAATTGATTTCACTCTATTTCCAAATTTATTCACAATCCAATTATCCTCGCTTTCATTTCGGATTTGAATACATTCACTTGTATTTCATTTATTAACCAAACTAGTTCATACAAAACTATTAACATCTTAGGTCCGTCTTCATTACCAATTTAATTACTCTTTTATTTTAATTCATTCACAAGCATTTATTTACATTTCATTCCATATTTGTTTATTCCAATCTATTTTATTTAGCTCGAAAACAATTCGGGCTATTTTATTCAATAACCATTTCTCAACTTATTTAAACTATATTTCATTTGATACTTATTTATTCCATCATTTATTCATTCAATATAATCTGTTTATCCACATTCACTTAAACCATTCTAATAAACTCGAAACATTCTATTTTCCTTATTGTCTCAAGTTATTTCAATTCCTTAATAATTTAAATGGTTTACAATTATTTATTTAAGCATTTTCATCCCATTAAATATTATCGGCAACTCACCGAATTTTATTTCAATTAAAATTTATTTTTACTTGATTTAAATCCAATCCACTATTATTAAACTTAATTTTTTAGTTGAATTCAATTCAACTCTTTTCCATCTTTTAGCTTAAGTTTAGTCACTCCAATTTTATACTTAAGCTCATTTCGTTTCAAGTAAATCTTTCTCTTCCATTCAATTTAACTTGATTCTATTCTAATCCAATCCCATTTCAAACCACAAATTTATTTAATTAGTTATTATACACTTTAACTTCCCAGATTCAACTCATTTAATTTATAACATGGCCATTCCCAATTTATTTCCGCTTATTTGGATTTTATTTGCACATTCAAACCATTGCTTTCTTAATCCATTTTCAATTTGCCACCAAATTTCATGAACTCACAATTCAGTTACGTTTACTTCACTGACAATTTAAGTCGAATTCAATTTATAACTTGAGTTCTATTTCCAATCTTCATTATAAACTCACAATTCAATTTCATTACTAATTTATTATATAATTAGTTCTTCCCTTATTTATAATCCAACACTTGAATTTTGTTAATCCAAATACCCCTTCATTTATTTTCCTAAGTTCAATATACTTTACAATTCAAGTTTGGATTTTCCTTTCATTTTCCAATTCATCAAAATAATTATTTTGAATTTTTATTCCATTTTCAATTTTATAAGCCACAACTTATTATTTACACAATTCCATCCATTATAGGCTTGAATATATTCATCTTTTATTATTATTATTTTTTTAACTCAAGCCTTCTATTTATTTATAGCCCAAACATATTTTATTTCCATGGATTTTAATTCTTTTATAAGTTATTTTGATTTATTTATTTCAATCCAATCTTTATCCAACTTATTTTCTATTTATTCAGGTAAGAATTTAATTTAATTCATTAATTAATTGAATTCTCATTCCAATTCAGTTTTACTTTAACTCGGATTTATTTAATCTCAATTCAATTTCAACTTAATTTTAATACAACTGGATATTATTTTCAACTTATTCAATTTATTCCAATCCAGTTAAATTTTTATTTCCCAATTCAAGTTAATTTCATTTTTAACTTTTCACCTTGTAAATTTAAATTCCATTATCCAAAGCTTAAAATTCCTTCCTGATTTACAAATCATTTCCATTTTTAAGCTTACAACTTATCTTATCAGGATTTTTAAACTCCCGGCTTTGATTTCAAATCATTTTGAAATCTCCAACATCTCAAATCACATTTCTCAAAAGTCAAACCAATCCTGGTTTTTTATTTCCCAACAAATTTCCTTTGAAATTTCAAAAACAAACAGGTTTTTCTGAACAACTTAATTTGGTAGCAATTCATCACTTAGAAACTCGAAAATAAACATCGATGATGCTGCAGTCATCACCGAAGTTATTTTCCAGTGTCTGAAGTGAATTCAATGCTATCTCACTTCCCAAAATTTATTTGAAACAATTTCCTTTCAAAAATACCCCAAAAACAACAATATTACTATTTATCTTCAAAATATTTCCAAAATCTCCGGAGTTTTAACGTTTCAAATTTTATTTTAATTCCAATTTTAACTATAATGCATTGGTACAATTTGCGCTTCTACAAATTCCCATTTTATTTTAATTTAGTTTATAAATTACATTTACAATTCATATTCATAAATTTCATTTCATAATTGGATTTATCTTCTCAATCTTTGATTATATTTACAATTTCTAAATAAATATTTCACTTAACAATGATAATATTTTAATACTATCATTTCTAACTCTAACATCCAAGCAACCATATAATAGCTAAATAGTTTGCCAAAAACTTTCTTTATATCAAAAATATATTTTTGGGTAAAATTATTTCATTCACCCATATTTAAAACAATACCGTGTCGATTGTTCTATTAAAGTGTTTAGAAACCCTTTCGATACAGTTGTCCAGACTGTGCCGACGAAGGTTCATATGCCACTCAATAAACCAATCAACACAATATTAAAACAATTTATATTCACTAACAAATACGCGCTCATATTTACTAATAAGCTCAAACTCATTTTAGAGTACTATAGACTCTAATTTAAATAAGTAATTCCCACCAGAGCCAAGGTTATCTCCAACCTAAGCTCTAATACCAAGTGTAACAGCCCGCAAATCCGTACCCCTTGAGTTAACAGTATTCTACAACAATCAACTCAAGTTGCACAGAAATACGGACCATTTGGATTTAAGAAGAAGAGGTAGAAGAAGAGAATTGAAAACAACAACAGAATCTAACCATCGCAGCGAAATAAAATATAATAGATAATAAATAATCTTTACTCAAAATCAAATATATCTGTTTATATACACTACATCATCAGAGTACATCAGTCACAACTCACATCAATACAATATCAATGGATACACAACAACTCAAATACAGCGGAATAATATATATATATATATATATATATATACACAAGTACGGGAATACGTATCGTCACCCAGCTCGTCTCCCGAGCTCCACAGCATCATAACCTGTATCCTATAATACTCGGTCTGACCCGAGCATTACAGTTAAATAATACCCGAGTCAGTCTGGAATACCAGAGTGAGAAAATCACACCCAATTGATTCATTAAAGTTTCAAAATCCTTTTGAAAACAAAAGCATCTCGTAAGACCACGCCACAAATAAACATGTCGGGTTTTTACCTTACGATAGCTAAACCAATTTTTATAGAAATCCTCTGATATTATAATAGGGTCTATATACAAATACTTATAAAATAGCCGAAATTGTTACATTCATTAAATTCCAGCTACTAGCCACAAAAGTGGGTAATACAAACAAAACTCGTACAAGGCTCGTAGGGAGAATGGATTTCCAACAATGACTAGGCACTGGGGTACCACCTGTCACAGTACGGGGTCTAGATCACCGTACCGAGGACTACTCCCTTCATCCCCTGCAACACAAGGCCGGAACCATTCCTTACTGAACAGTCCCGAACAAGATAAACCCCGTGGTTGGCGCGACCAACCACCCACTAAGCAGAAATATATATAAGGGACATCTAGACAGGGGAATTATCTTGTCCTGCTTGGGCATGACCCACCTAACCTTGCTGCATATCCCCTGATTTTCAGTCATTCCCATTTGATGAGGCTTGAGGCTAAGCGTTACCTTTAGAACGTTTCACTTAGAATGCCCATCGTCCACCTGACGATGTTTCGCAAGCATTCGTCCATACAAGTCCATCCCGGGTTCGAACGGAACCGAAGGCACTATTCCTACTACATCCATTTTGGAAATATCCTCAGGATTAGTAGAGACTAGCCCTTGCACTTCACTGCTCCATCTTCGAATCCAAAATCGTTTACACGAAACGTACAAACCGGATCGAAGTGGTTTTCGAGAAATTAATCTCGATCCCGGTCTCTTCGAAACGATCAACGCATTTGGCCAATATTGATAGTCGGTTATTTAACTATCAATTAATATTCACAAACAACCATCAACCAATAAATAATTTCCCAAATTATTTATTTATCTCAAAATATCTTCAAAGATATATTCCTATTTTCAATCCTTTGAAAACAGTTTTCAAAACCATATTTCTTTTAAGAATAAACTTCCCAGATGTTTTCTATCTCCTCTGGAATCACCAAGCACAAAAATAGATTTTTAAATCACTTTACCTTGAAATATATTTTAAAACATTTATTTTAAAACTACTTCAATGATTTGTTAAAAATACATACTATATGCATATTTGAAAATAATGTTACTAAACAAAATATAAACTAGATTTCACTTTTAAAAATAAATTACTAATTCACTCTTTAAATAATTATTAATATAATAGATTTGAGAAAATACTTACTTTAAAAATTAAATATTGGAAATAATAAATTTTACAAAAACATATCCTTTGAAACAATTTTAAAACTATTAACTTATATTAAAAAATTTACTTAAAAATGTACTCAGTATTCCAAGGAAAACTCCAACTTCAACCACTTAAATCAATTTTCCAAATTGATTCACAATTTATTTCCTTTGAAATAAATTTCTTTACTTATCAGTTCATTTCGACATTTAATTGATTATGGACTTTATTATTAATTTCAGTTTGACTTTTTAAGTCCTTTAGCTGAAATATACAATTTCAGGTTATTCCCGAAATCTGCTTTATTCTTCTTAAATAATTTAAGATCCTAAATTTAAAATAATTGTTTTATTCCTTTAAACAGTAACATTGAAGTTTAAGTTTTCTTAACTTTATGTTTATTCATACATTTCTTTCCACACCCTTAATTTATTAATTAGCGTTTTGAAAACACTAATATTCTTATCTAATTCATTTTAGTTTATTCACATTCTTTATAATTATTTACTTAAAATTTTCTCTTTTTATTATTTCCTTCCAAAAATCCAATGCTATGCAATTATAACTCAGAGTCCAGAATATATCCAAGCAACTATAGCATTCAATATTTCAATATAATTCATCACAGAATATCCACAAAACATAACAGAGAATAAATAAACAATATATATATATGATGAGGGACCCAGTTGGATCCCTCCAACCTGTTTTTCTCTGCATCCACAAACGTCAGCACAGTATAATATACCACTTCTACAATATCATACTATATCTCATCAATTCATTCGACCATTCAAACAATCATTTAAATTTAATCATTTTAAATTTAAATTAAAACTGAGTGAGATTAACTCACCTTCGACCTTTACTTTGCAACCCAATCCATCTCGCTTGTTTCTCGATTTATAGACCTTGTATAAATAATTTTCGATTTATTAATATTCTAAATAAATCAAAAAAAAATTACTATTTATTTATCTAACTTAAACTAATTTTCCTTTACAATTTCTAAATTAATTAAATAAGTTAGTTAGATAAATTAATCTACATTAGTGTAAATTTTAAACTAGTGGACTTAAAAAAAAGCATATACATGTATATGTGTGTGTGTGTGTGTGTGTATCTTATTTTGATTTATGAATCACATATATAACAATAACGTATATAAGTCTAAAAATCTACTAAATTTTCTTCAAACCCTACAAGCATTTAAAAATTCTCATTCGCCCCAAAAATTTACGTTTATACACTTGCTGTTTTAAACAAAAATATGTATGCAAATTAATATATTTTTACCTGACTAACAAGAACAAATTTATTTTTATTTTTTTCCCAGCCCTTATATAATTTAATTTCGTTTATACACACACACACACACACACACACACATATATATATATATTGTTAAATCAAAATTAATATATATATAACAAAAACAAAAATATGAATACCTCACTGCTCGCACACGTCAGAGAAGTCGAGTTCCACATTCTCGCGTACCCAAACCCGTGACTACCCTTCAGGCCGCTACTGGCAACACCACGACAGCCACATCGAAAACCTCCACCATCGATCTCGAACCCCAGCCTAACGTCGCCCTAATTGAGTCACGATCATGCCCCCATCCTCCCACCAAGCCACCTAAAAACAATCGCACCCAGAAACCTCCACCAAGTAAACCCTAAATCGCGTGCACGAACGCGTGCTCTCCCCTCCTTCAAACCCATGCTTCGTCGTCGCCTCTCCAGTTTCATGCTCTCCGCCTCCGCCATTTAATCGAACACGGCTTCGATTCGAAAAGAAATAGATGGAGGGAGACGCGATTCAAAATTAAGAAGCGATCGCCCCTCTTTTCTTTCTTTTTATTTATTTCTCTGTTTTTTTTTTATCACCGAGTGGTTTCGATTTTTAAGGATAAGGCCTCGACCATCTTTATATTTTAGAGATCGAGCAGAATAAATTTTGCTGGTGAAGGAGTGAAGTTGGGGAGATGAAATAAAACTCGGCCATTATTTTGTTTTTCTGCGAAACTGATTAATAATGTGAATTCTGGAAGAAGACTCGGCTTTGAAATAGATGGGAAGGAGGCGTATAGAAGAAGATTTGACTTTAGTTTTAAAAGTATATATTATTTCAATTAATATCAATTAAATTTTCAGCGCGTATATATACCGTACACTCACATACTAACTCCGATCAATACGAAATTTGAAATCCGATAATAATTCAATATTACGGACACAATGGAACGGGTTTCGTCGAATTCCGAGACTGCACCTCGGACGGCTATTTTAAATTCAGTTTAAACTATATAAAAATTTTAAAACTGAACAACCCACTATTAATTTCAATTTTAACACCTTTATTATCTTCAAAGTCATCAATATAAATCCTATAAGCCTTCAAATTATTTTAATAATCTTAAAATCCCAGATTCAATATTTTATCCAACTCCAAATTATTTAATTCAATAAATTTAATTGCCAAATAAATTATGATATTCATAATTTAAGTTAATAATTAACCTTTAAATATTTAAAATCAATTAAATATTCCGATTACAAATGCTTAAAAATCCCGGGTCGTCACACCGGTTCCATCAGTACCTATGTTAAAATCAGTTTCAATTTAGCTATTTAACCCTAGACGTTGAATTTGAAAATGGCGTTATTCATAATTAGTATAAAAGAATGTTCGGTTTATCCTAAACAATGTATAAAGGCACCATTTTAAAATGTTTAATATGGAGCATATTGATGGAGCCCTTATGCATCGACAATAAGAATTATTATGCTATGTTGTCCACTACGTCATATTTTGCTTATGTACTTGGCATATTGACCGAATATCAATTTTGAATTAAGCTCGCTAAATAGTAGTTAAGAGTATTCTTAAGTATTTATGAAATACTAGAGAATTGTTTATCGAAACAAAGAACTCCTTATGAAGAAGCATTCAGACTCGAACTTCATAAGTAATATCAAATATAGTATGACAATTCTAAATTCATGCTCAACCTTAGTTAAGGAGCTTTAAGTTGGAATTGTTCCAAATAAAAGTTCATGGATGATTTAAAATTTTATAACCGAGCCCGTGGTGATTTCAAATGTTGATAATCCCATAACATTATTTATGATAATAATGTTGCAATACAGATTGCGAAAGAACCTAAGGCTCACAAGATGTCTAGACACATACTTTAAAACTTCAACATGATAAAGGCATTTTATGCACGATGGAGAGGTACTGGATAAGAAAATAGACGGTAAAATTATATAGCAGATCTGTTTACTAAGGAACTAGCCTGATCATCTTTGAGAAAACTAATCAAAAGAATGAGACAAAGGTTCTACAATTGACCCTAAGTGTAAGTGGGAGATTGAAAATGTTAGTAGTTTTCTCTTGAGGCAATTATATAATTTGTTACATATATATAACCTTGTAATCAATCTTGTTCGTAATAAAGGTGTTTTTATTCTGTTATATACTTTGTTGTATTTGTTGGATTTGGGCCAGCACGTAGCAGGGTAAATGGTAGATTTCATAGAAACTATTTTATTTGGATCTTATTAGGCTTATGAAGTCTAAATTTATTTGGATCCCACCTACATTTATTTTAAATAAAATCAAAATTTTATTTAATTTGTAATAAAATATTATTATATTAATATTGTTAATAACTAGAATTGGCCCGTGCTTCGCAAACGGCTGTTTATATTATTGTAAAAGGAAAGCAGGGGCATTTTTGGAATTTCAAAAGAACGTCGAGTAAATTAATTCAACGAATTTTTTTATTAGTAATAGAGATATATAGTATACTATATGTATCGTATACACATATGTGTATATGTGCACATGCCACATAAAGGTATATACATGGTTTAACATGCCATTGTATACATGTCAGGATTTATAACCGCAACAGACATAATAACCCCTCTATATACATATATGCCGCCTAATATGTGTGTGTACATATCTCTGGGTGTGTTTATATATATAAGTTTAAGTAAATACGTGTATATATATAGTTAACATTATAATATCTAGTGATTGCAATTGAGTATAGATAACTGTAAATTCAAATTGAAATTAAAATTCAATCTTAGATCTTAGATCTAGATCTACATAGTAAATATCTAACAATTCAAATATAAATTAATATATTAATTTTAAATAAATAAATATATTATATACGTGTATTTCAAAATTTGGAAAACTTAATTTTTTTTAAAAGATAGACACACACACACACTATCATATAAAAACATATTAAATTAATATTAAAAAATCTATATATATATATATATTAATGTAAATGTATAATTAAATAAATTATGTATTAAACTAATTTTTTAAATAAACATATTAAATTAATTTTTAATTTAATTTTCTAGTTAAAAGATTGGTATTGTATTTATTTCCGCACGGAAATCGTTTATATATATATATATATATATATATATATATATATATATATATATATATATATATGTATGTAACTTTATTTTTGAAAGTAATTTCAAACATGTAAAATTTTATTAAATAAATATTTGCGTGTTATATATATATTATAAATATGTAAATATTGTAATTCTTAGGTTTTATGTTTAATTAAATTATAAAATACACACGCATTAATTTTTAAATTCAAAATCATATTACATTTACTACTAAAATTTACATGTATATTAAAATACACACACACAAATCTATGTATATGTATATTTTAAAATCAAACTTGTTTTAAATATTATTAAACTATTATTTTCGAAAAATAGAATAATTTTTTATTTATTGCTAATTGATATATGAATGTATATAATATGAAAAAAAAAACTTTTTTTAAATCAACACACATATAAACAAACATGTACAACCAATGTTGACGGCACTAATGTATATGATTATTGTTAGGGTTGTTTATAAGCTTAGTATTGTGCATAGTAGTGGTGTTCGGTTTGTCATGTAATGCCATCCACGTATGAATTTTAACTTTTGGAGATGAATTAGTTTTCCAAATAAATTTAAAATACCATAGGGTTGAGTTTGCCAAAAAAGGTTAAAGCCTATACATAGACTTGGAAGTTTTTTTTTTCCATTTTATCCCGGCAACAAACCTAGCAGTTATGATGCCATTCATATTAATATTGTCGATCATATTAATAGGTCTTTGGAATTGCCTAAACAATTTAATATCGATTAAAAGAGATATACCAAATAAAAATTATTGTGCGGTCGAAAGATTTCCACGATAAGATCATTCTCGTTGTTCGATGCCAGATATAGTTCAAGAAATTTGTGTTTCAAGGTGATCGGTGAAGCCCAGAGTTCATTCTAGAAGGATGTTTTGTTTCTTGAGTGAGTATTGAATTGGATATCTAGTTTAAATATGTGGAACATGTTAGAGATATTTATACAGAAAAAGGATAATAGTGATGTGTTGGGTTCATATAGATTTTTGGAACCATTGTAATAAAAGCTGCTAGTTATTTCTTTCCATATTATTGTATAGTTGTCTAGAAATATCCAAAGCCATTTGCTTAAAAAAGTGATTTTTAGGACTTTAATGTTTGTGTGATACCTAGGCCCCCCCGGGGTCTAGGCACCACATTAGATCTCAATTAATAAGACATTTTAAGTTAGAGCCTATCAAGCTACCTTTTCAAAAAGGTTCCCGTTAGTGTTGTCAATTTTGACAATTGTCTATAGTAACAACCCATATTTTTAGCTATTTTTAATTATTAAATTTAAGATGATTATTAAATGAAAACAATTATTAATGTAATTTGTTGAATAGTTTAATATTTGAAATTATTTGAATAATTAAATTCTAAATTTAATATGATAGAAAATGATGTCGTAAATTGATTTAAAGTTTTATATAAATAAAAATTAAGATTATTAATATTTAAAATTGCATTTAAATGTGAAAAATTAAAATTAAAAATTTTATATTTTAAATTAACGAGTAAAAATAGCCATTTTGGCGACCGTCTCGGATTTCGACGAAACCAGTTTCATCGGATCCGTAACAGTGAATTATTATAGGATTTCAAGTTTCATAGCGATCGGACTTGTCGTTTGACTGTGCGAGCTTAAAACGCTTAGAAATCAATTCAAATGAATATGATAAAATAAATTGACTTTGAAAAGCTATCTTCTGCATACGATCATATTAGGCCTCGAAATTAGTTCCATTGCGTTCGGAATAGGGGAAAAACATTATAAATGCCTAGCAGCACGTCTCGATTGGAGTTCGGACAATTTTGGACCTAACTATATAAATACGCATGCAAATCGAGACAGCTTTATTATTATTTTAATTTCTGAAACCCTAGCCGTCACTTTCTTTTAATGGCTGAAAATTCACCAACTACCCTCCTTAATATCTCCCAATCCGTTCAACGAAATCGAAAAATTCTAAAAGCAAAGTTATATATCTCGACGAGCTCTTCAAATGCATAAGGATGATATATGCCAATTCATCACAGCTTCACCAAGATCTGGCTTTTATGGTCGCGTGTGTTTTTGCGTTTATTTGTCGATTGGAGGCGGTGGACAACGCCGCATTCGGCGTGGTGGTGGAGCAGCGTGGGGCGCACGCTGTGGTAGTGATGGATGGTCAACTAGAGTTCATTTGCATGCGCATGGTAGAGGACTTTGGATGCGTGATTAGATTCAGCCGTATAACGTCGGTGAGGAAGAAGGTTACGTAGTTTTTTATTAGTATTAATTATTTAAAATTTTAAATGTTTAGTTGTTCTAACTTGAATAACTTTTACGTACGAGGTCGGATTTATGCACGGTTTGTTCCTCTGCGATTATGACGAAATTCTGGACGATATGGAACTAGTTTGGACAAATTCCAAGACTGTTCAAATTTGGGCCTTTATTTGGAATTTAAATCATCGATAAATCAAAGGTGAGTGTTTATATGCTCACAATTGACTAAAATAATTTTATGTTAGTTATATTTATATTATAAAGTGATATAAAATTTATTAGCTGTTGTTTGGTAAGTTTAATTGTCGTTTAAATAGGTATATGAATTAGTTGATAGAATTTAAATTGACCGTTAAATAAATTTAAATTTGATTGGCAGTATATTAACCGATATGGTAAAAATTGGAATTTGTGGATGCTATTGGCTTTATAGTTGATTGGTTGTAATGGATGCTATTGGTCGATATTGGTCGTTTATTTATTTTGATATATCATGCTATCATGTTGTATATTGTTTATTGCATATAAAACTGTAAACTGAATTATTTTGAATAAATTAAGAAATAGGTTGAAATGATTTATATCTATAACATATATTTAGATTGAAATAATATACATCCATCCTTGAAATTAAATTGAAATAATTATCCACTTGGCCATAGGGTAGAGAGTTATATACTAACACTGGATTGGTTAAATTAAATGATTTTAAAAGTTGTTTTGAAATTATTTAAATGAATTGATTTTTAGAATAAAATCAAATTTATGGAAATTGAATTATTTTGAATTGGAGCTCGAAATGTTGGAACTTAAATTTGATAAACGAGATTTTTTAATTAATCGAAGTTTAAATTTTTAGGTTATCAACGAAATACATCGTAAATTTCAGAAATGGATTTGTTTTAAAAGATTGGACTTTTATTCGAACTTTGAATATTTCTAAGAAAAAGTGGTATGAAATGATATTTCAAATTTTAGTTTGGAATTGAGTTATAATTGAAATTTTGGATCTAAATTTGGTATTGAATGTAAATTTGATTTAAGTATTTAAATCGATTTGACATTGAAATTTAAATTAATTTGAAATTGGAATTTAAATTAATTTGGAATTGAAATTAATTTGAAATTGGGATTTAAATTAATTTGAAATTGGAATTCAAATTATTTTGAAACTGGGATTTAAATTAATTTGGAATTGGAATTGGGATTGGAATTGGAATTGGAAATTAATTTGGAATTGGAAATTCATTTGAAATTGAGATTTAAATTAATTTAAAATGGAAATTGGAATTGAAATCGAAATTTATGTGGAATCGTAATTATTCGAGTTGGAATCGGAATTGAATCGATTAAATCGAACTGGAATTTGGAATTTATTTGGGCAGGAAATTGGGAAGTTGACTGGTTTGACTTTGGAATTTTTTTTTTTAAAATGAATATTTTAGTATAAATGATTTAAAATCTATATTCTTTAAATATTCAAATTATTTTGATTTTTTAAACTATTTTACTATATAAATCATTTTTATATTCAAATTTTTTTCGATTAAACTATTTAAGCATTTTCTATTAAACTATTTTTAACTATTTAAGCTATTTTCTAAAATTCAAACTGGTAAATGCGAATTGGGTTAAAGTGAATTATTATCAAAACTGTAATTCGAATCAAGTTTTGAAGTGAAATGATATATCGAGTTGAGTTGATATTTTTGAGTAAATACGATGATTTCGAAATGGATATGATTTGGAGTAAATATGATGATCTCGAGATGGATATGATTTTTGAGTAAATATGATGATTTCGAAATGGATTTGATTTTGAAATGAATATGATATTTTGATATCAAATACGAATTGTTTTCGAAATGTAAAAGTACCAACCGGTGTGTAAAATGACGATTGGTTGTTAAAGAGACCGTGGCCTCTAATTGAAATACTCTCTTTCAATATTGGAACCACTTTTACAACCGTGTACGCGGTGGATGATATCCAGAATGTAGTGGTTGAATTCGCGACGTTTACTGGAATGAAGTAAGAGAACGATGATGGATAGTCTTGACATTCATGTCATAATTAAAATGACTAAAACATGAGCCTATATCTGGCCATTAAGGTTAGCTACCTCTAGCGATGTTAATCCCTTGTATTATTATTATGATTTCGGATTCGATGGGTGCACCTTATTTGTCGTTTGGATTTATTGTCGAGGTCGGCCACGGATGGGTTACGACCACCCAGAAAGGTTAAATTGGTAGAATCCTACCTTGGGCATTGCCTCACGTGCCTTGTCATATTTATCCTTATACGAGCCCATTACGATTTTGGTTTAAAACTATAAAAAATGCGTTAAGGTGAATCATGTAAAGCCTTAACGCTTTTTTGATTTTTTTTACTGATAGACATTATCTATTATAGCATATACTATTATATAATAGTTTAACGGATCATTAGGAGATAGAAAATCCCGTAACATCTCTTAAGTTATTGCACTAATATTTGTAATATTGATTTGACTCACATAAGAGTATTTACTCCCGACTCGAGTGTTTTGTCTTTTCATTACGCTCGGGTCAGTCCCGAGTATTTTTTCAACGTGTTGAAGACTATTCTCTAGAGGACGAAGACAGAGCTTTGGTATATGACTATTATTACTATCCCTTGAATCATGCTATTCTGCTGTATTGATTATTTATTCCCGATGTATATATATAACTTTGATAAATGTGTATAGATTAAAATCAAATGTATAGTAAATATTTTCATCAACTGTTTATTTGTTATTATATTTTATTGTTTCCGCTTTGAGATTCTGTGTTTGTTTTTCTTCTTCTTTTCTTATTTTTCTTATTTGACTCCATTGATTTATCTATGTTCCGGGTTTTTTTAAGTTGGACATGTGTGGATTATTGTCAATTTAAACCTTCCGAAACGTGGGTCGTCACAGTTGGTATCAGAGCGAAGGTTTAGCGATAACCTTAGCTTTGTGTGGTTTGACTCATTAGAGATAGGATGGTAATACCCTAGAATGAGTTTGTTTGAGAGTATATATATGAGAGAGCGTACTTGTTAGTGTTATAAAATGTTTTATATTGTGTTTACTTATCCATTGAGTTTATTTATGAATTCTAGTGGATGTGCTGGACGTCATATTATCGATAAGGGTTTCTAAACACTTAAACGAGACAAATCGACATAATATTATTTTAAAAATAGAGTAAACGAAATAATTTTGGCTAAACTATATTATATGTATAAAAGTTAATTCTTAATGATATTATTGTAGGCGATGATAATATTTAGTTATCATCGATTATTGGTTGAAATAAAATAAAATAAAATAAATACTTAATGAATTTTATTTTATGAAGCATTGATAATTGAATTTAGTTTAAATCGATTAAAATAAGAATTGGTTAAATGATCGGGTTGTAAATTAATGAACTAGTTTGGTAATGAGGTAAGGAAATTTGTATAGAAATGATAAATAAATAAAAATGAAAATTTTAGAATCTAAATTCTTTTGTTTTCAAAATTATTTCAAAGTCTTAAAAATTAATATTAATAGCATTATTTGAAAGAGTTTAGACTAGAAAAATATTTTGAAAATATTTTGAAGAAAAATAAAGCATTAAACTCGCTTGGTCATTGGAAAATAATGTTGGGATGACTGCAGCATCACCAGTATTCATTTTCAAGATTCTAAGTGAAATTGCTACCAAAAGAAATTTATTTCGATTTAAAACAAGTTTGGTTGAAAAAGTATATTCTAAGTGTGATTTAATAAGAGTGTAAAAAATAGTTTTGTACTTATAATTAAAAATAGTGTACAAGAAATAATTTTGTAATTTATAAATTTGAACAGGAAAGTAAAACTTAAATTTAGAACTGTTGGATAATTTTGATTCAGGCAAATAAAGAATTTTAATTTGAGAAATGAAATAAATTAATTAACTTAAGAAATGTTAAACTAAATGGAGTTAGTGAAGTGAAGAAAATAAAATACATTTAACCCAAGAATCTTTAAAAAAGGAAAAATGAATTGCATTTCAAATGAAGTAGATAAAACAATAAAATCGAATTTTGAATAAATAAATTGTATAACTTATAGATGTGAGAACTTTAAGCTAATTTTTTTTAAAATTGGTAAAATAGGGATGATAAGAAAATTTAACTTGAGTGAAATTTAATAAAATGAGCAATAGATTAAAATAAAATGAAATTCAACTTAATAAATTGAATTTGATGTTAAATGATACTAGATAAATTAATAAAGTGGATTAATTTCATTTGCGCTATAAAATGAATATTGGCTTGAATTTTAAAATTTAATGTAATTTAAGTGTGAAAGAGATAAAATAAAATAAATGAATGTAAGAAAAAATTAGCATGAGTAATTAGATTTGATTTAAACTAGATAAGGAAAATTTTAAATTGCAAGTGGAGTAGTTTAAATAAAAATTTGAATGTTAACTAATATAATATGGAATAATTTATGGAAAATAATTATAAGTTAAAGTGGACTTGAGAAGATGAATGAATTGATTATGAATTTTTTTTACTTAGGTAAATTAATAATACGAATTTGAATAAAAAAACGAATCGATGAATTAATAATAGCTTAAGATACGAAGTAATAATAATAAAAGTGAATATAATGAATTTGTAATGAATGTTAATAAAATTGAAAGAAATCAACGGAATGTAAACCAATTAAATATGGATGAAACAAGTATAAATAATAGAAACAAATCGATGGCATGTTATATATATTGAATTGTAAAAAATCAAATGTGAATGCAATAAATATTGATTGAAAGAAAAGAATGAATTGAAACAAATTTTTTTGAATGTAAACTAAGTAAAAGCGAATGAATTAATTATAAATCCATTGTATGATTAATGAAATGAATATTAATAAGTGAATGTGAATTAATTTAAGATATATATAATTTGGTAGGGAATTAAATTATTTAAGTGAATTTAATTATATGAATTATTGAAATGAAATAATGGAAGAAGGAAAAAAGTATGAAGTTAACTATTATCGTGTGTAAATTAATAGATGGTAAACTTATTAATGTTGGTAAGTGCATGTTAATCGATTGAAAGTAAATAAACTGAATGAAAAATCAATGGAACGCGAATCTAATTGAATAAAAGTTAGTTGAATTCAAATAAATTGAATCGAGCCAATTAAATGTTAATAAAAATTTAATGTTAATAAGAATGAGAATGTATAAATTTAAATATTGACATTGAAATGTAAATTTTGATAGGTATGAACTGAATTGAATAAATATTGATTTGTCGGATGATTTTTGTTGTTGCAAATCATTTTTAATTGTTTTGGATTCATATGATTGTTGTATGGTTGCGTATTTGTGCTCATGCTTGAGATTTGGATTCAAAATGCATGTTTTATAATTATTGTAACTTATACATGTTCTACATCTTATCATAAGTAACTAACATTCCGAGTTGAGATAGGTACATACGAAGACCGTTTAGGGCGTATATATGGATTACTTATATGCTTTGCTTGCTTAACACGAGCGAACTCGCTCGTATTATTAATAATAAGGTACGTATCTCGGATTAAATACCCAATTTTATATTTTTACCCTTTGGGATGCCTCATCATTGAGATGAGGTGTAAATTTGATATATATATATATATATTGGTTATATTTGTGTTATATATCGAGTTGTAAAAATTTTCCGATCGAACCGTGCAAATGAGACTCTGTCGAAATTTTCTGTAAATCTGAAAGTTAGAAAATTTTGGGGTTTTAAAAATTTTATGACTTTTTTTCATATATAAATAATATTTTCGGTAAAATCGCTATTGAAATGGCATAGAAGTGTAATAATAGTTTTGTAAATAAGATGGTTATGTTTTATAAGTCAATTATTTGAAAAAATATATTACATGTTAAATTCTTTACTTAACGCCTTGTCGAGGACAAAATGTTTTGAGTGGGGGAGTATGTAACGACCCGTATATTTAGCTATTTTTAATTATTAAATTTAAGGTGATTATTAAATGAAAATGATTATTAATGTAATTTGTTGAATAATTAAATTCTAAATTTAATATGATAGAAAATGATGTTGTAAATAGACTTAAAATTTTATATAAATAAAAGTTAAGATTATTAATATTTAAAATTGGATTTAAATGTGAAAAATTAAAATTGAAAATTTTATATTTTAAATTAACGAATAAAAATAGCCATTTTGGCGACTGTCTCAGATTTCGAAGAAACCAATGTCATCGGATCTGTAACAGTGAATTATTGTAGGATTTCAAGTTTCATAGCGATCGGACTTGTCGTTTGGCCATGCGAGCTTAAAATGCGTAGAAACCAATTCAAAGGAATACGATAAAATAAATTGACTTTGAAAAGCTATCTTCCACATACGATCAAATTAGGCCTCGAAACTAGTTCCATTGCGTTCAGAATGGGGTAAAACATTATAAACAACTGGCGACATGTCTCGATTGGATTTTGAACGATTTTGGACCTAACTGTATAAATACGCACGCAAATCGATACAGTTTTATTATTATTTTAATTTCTGAAACCCGAGCCATCACTTTCTTTTAATGGCTGAAAATTCACC
Organism: Allium cepa; assembly: GCA_030765085.1. Lineage (NCBI taxonomy): Eukaryota > Viridiplantae > Streptophyta > Magnoliopsida > Asparagales > Amaryllidaceae > Allium > Allium cepa. The sequence continues at coordinate 965,605,114 of CM060928.1, forward strand.
AACTTCCCTCCTTAATATCTCTCAATCCGTTCAACGAAATCGAAAAATTTCAAAAGCAAATTTGTAGATCTCGGCGAGCTCTTCAAATTCGTATGGATGATGTACGCTAATTCATCACGGTTTCACCAAGATCTGGCTTTTATGGTTGCACACATTATTGCTTTTATTTGTCCATTGGAGGCGGTGCACGACGCCGCCCTTGGCGTGGAGGCAGAGCAGCGTGGGCACACGCTGTGGTAATAATGGATCGTTGACTGGAGTTCATTTGCATGTACGTGGTAGGGGACTTTGGATGCGTGATTGGGTTCAGCTGTATAACGTTGGTGATGAAGAAGGTTACGTATTTTTTTATTATTAATTATTTAAAATTTTAAATGTTTACTTGTTCTAACTTGAATAATTTTTATGTACGAGGTCGGGTTTATACGCGATTTGTTCCGTTGTGATCGTGACGAAATTTCGGACGATATGGAACTGGTTTGGACAAATTCCGAGACTGTTCAAATTTGGGCCTTTATTTTGATTTTAAATCATCGATAAATCGAAGATAAGTGTTTATATGCTCACAATTGACTAAATTAATTTTATATTAGTTATATTTATATTCTGAAGTGATATAAAATTTATTGGCTGTTGTTTGGTAGGTTTAATTGTCATTTATTGGTATATGAATTAATTGATAGAATTTAAATTGACCGTTAAATAAATTTAAATTTGATTGGAAGTATATTACCCGATATGGTAAAAATTGTAATTTGTGGATGCTATTGGCTTTATAGTTGATTGGTTGTGATGGATGCTATTGGTCGATGTTGGTTGTTTATTTATTTCGATAATCATGCTATCATCTTGTATATTGTTTATTGCATATAAAACTGTAAACTGAATTATTTCGAATAAATTAAGAAATAGGTTGAAATGATTTATACCCATGACATCTATTTGGGTTGAAATAATATACATCCATCCTTGAAATTAAATTGAAATAATTATCCACTTGACCATAGGGTAGAGAATTTATATACGGACACCGGGTTGGTTAAAGTAAATGATTTTAAAAGTTGTTTTGGAATTATTTAAATGAATTGATTTTTAGAATAAAATCTAATTTATGGAAATTGAATTATTTTGAATTGGAGCTTGAAATGTTGGAATTTTGAACTTGATAAACGAGATTGTTTAATTAATCGAAGTTTAAAATTTTAAATTATAAACGAAATACGTCGTAAATTTCAGAAACGGATTTGTTTTAAAAGATTGGAGTTTTATTCGAACTTTGAATATTTCTAAGAAAAAGTGATATGAAATGATATTTCAAATTTTATTTTGGAATTGAATTATAATTGAAATTTTGGATCTAAATTTGGTATTGAAGGTAAATTTGATTTAAGTATTTAAATCGATATTTGAAATTGAAATTTAAATTAATTTGAAATTAGAATTTAAATTAATTTGGAATTGAAATTGGAATTGAAATTAATTTGAAATTGGGATTTAAATTAAATTGAATTTGGAATTTAAATTATTTTGAAATAGGGATTTAAATTAATTTGGAATTGGAAATTAATTTAAAATTGAGATTTAAATTAATTTAAAAATGGAAATTGGATTCGAAATCGAAATTTATGTGGAATCGAAATTATTCGAGTTGGAATTGGAATTGATTAAATGAATTGGAATTTGGAATTTATTTGGGTAGGAAATTGGGAAGTTGACCGGTTTGACCTTGGAATTATTTTTTCTAAAATGAATATTTTAGTATAAATGATTTAAAATCTATATTCTTTAAATATTCAAATTACTTTAATTTTTTTAAACTATTTTACTATATAAACCACTTTTGTATTCAAATTATTTTCGATTAAACTATTTAAACAATTTCTATTAAACTATTTTTAACTACTTAAGCTATTTTCTAAAATTCAAACTGGTTAAAGGGTAAATTGTTTATATTTAAATCTTGGATTTAAATGCGAATTAGGTTAAAGTGAATTATAACCCAAACTGTAATTCGAATCAAGTTTTGAAGTGAAATCAATATATTGAGTTGAGTTGTTATTTTTGTGTAAATACGATGATTTCGAAATGGATATGATTTTGAGAAGATATGATGATCTCGAAATGGATACGATTTTTGAGTAAATATGATGATTTCGAAATGGATTTGATTTTGAAACGAATATGATATTTTGATATCAAATACGAATTGTTTTCGAAATGTAAAAGTACCTCCATTGTGTAAAATGACGAATGGTTGTTAAAGAGACCGGAGCCTCTTATTGAAATACTCTATTTCAATATTGGAACCACTTTGACGACCATATACGTGGTGGATGATATCCAGAATGTAGTGGTTAAATTGGCGACGTTTACTGGAATGAAGTAAGAGAACAATGATGGATAGCCTTGGCATTCGTGTCATAATTAAAACGACTAAAACATGAGCCTATGTCTGGCCATTGAGGTTAGCTACCTCTAGCGACGTTGATCCCTCGTATTATTATTATGATTTCGGATTTGATGGGTGCACCTTATTAGTCGTTTGGATTGACTGTCGCGATCGGCCACAGATGGGTTACGACTAGCCAGAAAGGGTAAACTGGTAGAATCCTACCTTGGGCATTGCCTTAGGTGCGTTGTCATATTTATCCTTATGCGAGCCCATTACGGCTTTGGTTTAAAACTGTAAAAAATGTGTTAAGGTGGATCAATGTAAAGCCTTAACGCTATTTTGATATTTATTTTACTGATAGACATTATCTATTATAGCGTATACTATTATATATATATATATATATATATATATATATATACAGTTTAATGGATCATTAGGAGATGAAAAATCCCGTAACATCTCTTAAGTTATTGCACTCATATTTGTAATATTGATTTGACTTACATAAGAGTATTTTTGTTCGGACTCGAGTGTTCTGTCTTTTCATTACAATCCGGTCAGTCCAGAGTTTTTTCCAGCGTGTTGAAGCCTATTCTCTAGAGGATGAAGAAGGAGCTTTGGTATATTACTATTATTACTATCCCCTGAATCATGCTATTCTGCTGTATTGATTATTTATTCCTGATGCATACATATAACTCTGATAAATGTGTATAGATTAAAATCAAATGTATAGTAAATATTTTCATAAACTGTTTATTTGATTATTATATATCATTTCCGCTATAAGATTATGTGTTTGTTTTTCTTCTTCTTTTCTTTTTTTTCTTTTTTAACCCCACTGATTATCTACATTCTGCATTTTTTTAAGTTGCACATGTATAGATTATTGTCAATTTAAACCTTTCGAAATATGGGTTGTCACATCTATTTAGGGAAACGATAATAGAAAAGCCAATAGATTGGAAGTGCTGTCAGAACCGAGTTAATGAGAATTGATCTGGCTATCATTCGAAAGGCAGTTAGCTTTCTAAGAAGCAGTCTTTTGCTAATTCTATCAATGATAGTTTTCCAATCATTTTTTAGGTTCCATATTTCTTATAAGAATACTTAAACAGTTAATTAGATAATCCATATTTTTATAGTTTGGTTATGAGCCACCGCACTTGCATTTTTGTAATATCATTAATGACTAAAACCAAGCTTTTATAAAAGCTAATTTTATGTAACAATCCTCTTCGAAATGGACCTAATTTTTGATCCAATAAAAATCCATCAAACCTTAAGCCCATCCCAAAGCTAGTTGTTGATTGGTAAAATTGATACCGTCAACAATATACGTACATATCTGTCTATAATTTAGAATCTCACAATGGAATGAATAAAACAAAATAACAAAAATAAGTACCCATTTTATAAAAATCAAATCTCAAAACATAGCATCACTAAATATCCGTTGTACAACATCTCAAAATAACATCAATATATCTGAAACTTGATACATCATGATATATTGAAAACATAGATAAATAGATAAACCGCCACAGATCTTCATCATATGCCTTCATCTTCTCCAGCGACATCTTTTCCCCCTAAAATTTAGGTTGTAATAAGGAGGGAGTCAAAACAACAGTGTCGGGTGAATGAAAATATCTATTCTTACCATAATAAATTTGGGAAGTATCATTTTGATAAGTAATATGTCTTACGCGTCCTATAACATATCCCACCAAGTATACCTCCAACTATAAACCCAAAGGCTTTTCCAGTCCATCTCCATAACTCTATCATGGGTACAACGCAACTACCATCAATCATGCCTCTAATGATGCGAAAGAGGGCACCTGAGCCACTTAATACCTCTTTAATGGGTACCAAATGTACCTCTAACTGTAAGCCAAAAGGATTTTCCAGCCCATCTCCATACTGTCGTGGGTACAATGCAACTACCATCAATCATGCCTCTAAAGATGTGAAAGAAAGCACCTGAACCATTTATTACCTCTTTAATGGGAATTATGTAGACTTTGACTATATAATACCTATACCCTAGGCAGATCCCCATCATTTAATGCCCAATCCAAGGTAGATTCCTCTCTTGTACTTCCTAACTAACATTGTAGGAAATCCCATACAGCCACTTAATACTTTATTTTTTTTGGAAGAGGCAGACCCTACAATAGTTACTTAATACCTTAACCCTGAAGCGAGACTCTTTTGAGATTTCCCACCACCGCACCTAAAGATAATCTGTATTATGACCCATACCCTAACCATGACATCTCACATTAGTCCATCTATTCGTAGAAACTGGTAGCTAGATTAACTGAACAGACTTACTCTATAGAATTCAGACTAGCCTCGTATCTACCATAAGACTTATTATAGGCGATGTCTCACATCAATCTCAAAGTCGTACTACTGATAGCCAGATTAGCTAGCATACTTCTATGTGCTTTTGACTTATCTCATATCCCTATAGCTTAGCCATTTTCCACTCTTACTATATATATAGTATACCTCATCTGCATTTACATACAAAGGCCATATAAGTAAAACTCCTTATTTCGCCTTTAATTATGGACCAATTTCCATAATTATCCTTAACCTCCTTCCTATGAATATAACACTATTTGCTAACCTATTTATTCTATAAGATTGATACATTATTAATTATATGCTAATAATATATTTATATTTACGCAATAATTATGCTAACTAGTATATATTTTCCAAAGCGTGCACAAAATACCCCCATTCAAAAATTCTCACGTCCTATACTAATCGTTAAATGTTAAAACTTCCAAATTCATATAAATCTAACTCCATATAATAACTTATAAAATAGCTAATATCCTTAGCCAAACAAATACATTTATAATAGAATCAAATACCGAACTTATTTTATATTAATATAGTAGAATCGGTGCCTCTATTTCAAGGTGTAACAATCCACTTTTTTGACCCCCAAATATCGACACTAATACATCCACGGTATTCACGTGCCGAACACCCAAGTGTCGGAAAGACGAATTATTAGGATCAAATAAAAAGAAAAATCAATAGAACAAGAAAGAAGAGAACATAATGTCGAAATCTCACATGCGGAACGATAATATGTAATGTCTCAAAAGGTCTTTACCAAAATGGAAACTTTGATATACATATATCAATCATAGAAAACTAACATATCATTAGCCTAGACAGTTATAACTACCTATCCCCATAAATGTGGATAGAAATACATCAAGTAATGCAGCGGAATAAAGTATGGTAAAAAACCATTCAACTCCTCTACAAGAGCTCCAATGAACATTTTGTAGATCTCATGAACTGTGTTTTCCGAGATTTCTTAATAAGTTTGTGTTAGTTTTCATTGACGACATCCTTATCTACTCCAAATCTGAGGAGAAGCATAAACATTATTTTGAAGTAGTGTTGTAGACATTTAGGAGACATGTCATGAAGGCGAAATTTTCTAAGTGCCATTTTTGTAAATTGAAGGTAAGATTCTTTGGATAGATTTTTACAGGAGAAGGTATTTTTGTATATCCAGTGAAGGTGGAATCTGTTCAGGAATGAAGTAACCGTAGAATCCTACCGAGGTTCGTCGTTTCTTAGGTTGGGTTGGATATTATAGAAGGTTTACTTAGGATTATTCCATGATTTCCTCCAATTTAACTAATCTAACTAAGAAGGAAGAGAATTTTGTATGGACCCCTAAGCGTGAAGTGGCATTTCTAGAATTGAAGAAGAGATTGACCAGTGCACTATTTTGGCTATTCCGGACGGAAATAGTGGGTTCATAGTTTACACAAATGCTTATGGAGTGGGACTTGGTGCTATTCTGACGCAGCATGGTACAATGATTGCATATGCAAGCGGGCAATTGAAGCCTTATGAGAAGAACTATGCTATGCATGACTTGGAGTTGCTAATTATTGTCTTTGCAATGAAAATGTGGAGACACTACTTGATGGGTAAGGATCCTTCTGTTCCTCTTAGTCTTTTTCTAATCTTTAGAGACTTTAGGAGTAAGTTTTATGTCTATAATTAGGTGAAAAAGTCGAGCTCTTCACGGATCATAAATCCCCAAAGTATATTTTTACTCAGAAGGATCCGAACCTAACGCAATAGAGATGTTGAAGTTTTTGGCAGCTTATGACTTGGATATTATTTATATGCCAGGGAAGGCTAATATGGTGGCGGATGCCTTAAGCATGAATATTGTTTTGACTCTTTTGGAAGTTACCCCAATTCTTCTAGAAAGAATAACGAGCAAGCAAAGAGAGGACAAAAGCTTAGTGGCGATCATCAAGAAGGTTGAGGAGGGGTAGTGTTCGAATTTGGAGATCGATAACCGAGGTGTCTTGAAGATGAGTGGACAGATCTATGCACCGAATGTCAATGGCCGTAGGCATAAAGTTTTGTTGGAGTTCCATTGTTGTGATAACCCGAAATTTTGGGCATCTGTTAATTGGAAATTAACAGGATTAAAATTGTTAAAATACTTATTTGTTAATTGAACAAATGAAATTCTCATATATATGCATATCTGTATATGTATATATGAATTTGAACTATAATAAATGCTAAATTATAAATATTTGGATAAATATTCATTTAATAATCTCCTAATATAATTATTTATAATTTACAAATTATTCTTTTAAAACAAATAATAAAGATGGAATATATGTGTGTGTGTGTGTATATATATAGATGAGTAGATTTTAATAGAAATAAAAATCATTATTATAAAAAAAAATATAAGACAAATTTAAGACGGGTTTGTTTAAAAGTGTATAAAATTTATTTGTATATCATTCGTTTTATAATGTTTTATTTAAAAGTAATTTTTTTATACATAATAATCTATTTAGATAAGTGTTTATTTATTAGGAAATCATATTTAAAAGATTTTAAAATCATTTATAAATAATATAAAAATAATTTATTACAAGTGTTAAAGTTATAAACCTCTTAAGTAACATGTATTAGCTTATTAATTTAAGTTAGAGACAAGTGTCCCATTTATTTTAATTTTCTTTTAAATTTTAACAAAATCTAAATTAACTTATATAAACATCTATCTTCCTCTTCATTTCCTTTTTTCTATCTTCATTTTCTTCTTCTTCTAAAAACAAAGAAAAACTCAACCTGCATATAAAACTTAGATCAAATCTATCTTTAAACCTAGATTATCAAAACTCAGATCACATAAAAACATTTTCAAGTCTGCAATCTTCTCAAACCAAAACCATGCAAGCAGTTTTCAAAAGTTTGCAACCATCTCAAGCCAAAAATCTGTAATTCATCACCTCTAAACCAAATGCAAACCAGAGAAAATGTCACTCAAGTGTCTGAAACCATTTTCTTGAAGCTTGTAAACAAATTAAGCTTTGTCATTTAAGCCTGTAATGTTTTATCTTCAAACTGGGATCGTGTCTGAAGTCATCATCATCTCAGTCAACTAAGCTTTTTAGTTTTAAGAGTTCAAGCAATCTGTATTTCAGTTTTAAGGAAAATCAAATCAAGCATCCATGTTTCAGGCTCTCTGTTTAAACTTTCAAAGGTGAGTAAACCTATCTTAAACTGATTAAATCTATTGCTTATGAATGGTTGATGTGTCAATTGGTTGCATGAATGAAAATGTGTTTTGCATGTTGGTTTATTATGTATGAATGAATGTATATCTGTTGATGCTTGGGTGCATGTCTGTGTTTTCAAAACTTTGGCCTCTGTTTGAACATTCAAGTTTTAAAACCTGGTTTCAAAATTCAAATCTTTAACCTAAATGGATTCTGGGCCTTGATCTCTAGGTATAGGTGGCTGTATGACTATAACAGCATAATAAAAATATAGTTCCGGTTTAAATAAACAGTAAATTTCGTGGAAATTAAATATTACAGTGAAATTCAAACAATGTCTCAAATTTTGATTTTTTAAATTCCCTGTTTTGACTATATAATCAAATTCATTATCAAAAATGATGAATTTTAAAAATAATATGGAGATTTTTAAGTTATTGGATTGGGAGATTTTCTGGGTGGAACGGAAATCATATTTTGACCAAATTCAGATGATCGAGGTGACCATCAACGTTGAGATTTCCAGTGAAGATAGCAGGAAGGCTGTCGATCTTGGGAAAAATGGGAGGCGAATTTTTCAACGATCAGGGTGGTCAAGAAATGTTGAAATAGGGTTCGAAGGACGAATTGTAACGACAACATTCGTGAGGCAATGGTGTCGGCTTTGGGAAATCGAAGATCATCGCGAGGGTGAGAATCGCTACGGGGATGGGTGAAGATGTTTTGGTCGATATGGTGTGGGATCCTATGTTGAGCCGGATGCTCGATTTTGGTTGAACAAGGATATTTTTGGATCTGAGGGGTCGGAGGGCTTGCGGGGATCGTCGTCGATGGGACGAGGCTGGTGTAGTTGGTCGGAGTGCCTTGGATGGCTGGTGCACGTGCACCACCTCGTGTGTGTGTCAATTCTGTTGGTTTTCTGGGTGTTGAGGAACTCGGGACGAACTCGAAGGTGAATACAAGAATTTTATTATATTGCTCGAGTTTGTTTTCGTTTGTGTGCGAGTTTCTGTTAATACTGTAGTTTTAAAATTTAAGTAGAAACAGGGTTATAAAGGAAGAAGAATAGAAGAAAGAAAAAGAAGGAAGTTGGAACTAAGTTTAGTTCAAGAATCATGGGTTTTGTCTAGGAAAGATTGAATAGTAACATAATGTTTTAAGATTAACATAATGAAGTTTTAATATTATACTTAATTATTCTTTAATGTTAAAGTATTGTTAAAGTGTTTGATTAATTAAGTAGAATTATTTGTTTAACTTGTAAATTAATTCTTGAAGTTTACTTAATTAATAAGGGTTAAACAAGAAAAATTAAGGAATTGATTGTTGTAGATAAATTTAATAATCAAGGATTAATTATTAAGTAAGTAATTAATTAATTATTAAAGATTTAATGATTAACAATTAATTTATGTGATTTATTGAGGATTAATTATACAATGTAAGTGATTGTAAGATAATAAAATTTGGGAAATCAATATAGGATAAGTGAAATTAATATGGATGAGTGAAGAATAATTAATTTGTATTATTCATTAAAGGCTAATTACTTAGTGCGTTTAAAGGTGATAATTAAAGATGGATTAATCAGGATTAATTGATTAAGGAATATTTAAGAAATAAGTAATTAGGAGGTTAATTACTTAATGTAAAAGATTTATTATGAATAATTACTTAATAAAGTAATTAAAGGAATTAATTACTCAGTATAATTAATTAAGTTGATGAGGTTAATTTTGGTTAATTAATTCAGTTTAATTAATTAAAGGTAATCATTTGATGTTGGGTTATGAATAATTACTTAAGGTAAATTAATGAGATGTAATTTCTTAGTGAAGTAATTAATTGCTGGATGTAATGAATTAAATGAAATTACTTGATGGGAAGTAATTAAAGGATAATTACTTGGTGGAAGAAATTAAATGATAATTACTCAGTGTAATTAAAGGATTATTTAATAATTAATCAAGGAGTTGGTTTAATTGATGAAGTAATTAAGGAAAGTTAATTTCTGATTGTGATTAATTCAAGGCTAATTAATGGATGTTATTAAGTTAAAGGTTAATTATTAAATGAAATTTAAGAATAATTAACTAATGAGAGTAATTAGAGGATCATTAATTAATGTAATTAATGAAAGTGATCAATCTTGCTTATGAATGATTGAATGATGTTAAATGTCTTGAATTGGTTGATATCTCGGATATGAAATATTTTATGATATAATATTTTATGGGTAGACAGTGATAATGTGGTTATTTATTGTGACGCCCCACCTCTATACCCACGCTAGCCAAGAACATTACGGTGAATGCTGTCAACTAGCACGGAGAATAAGGCTGTTGAGGAGCGACCATCCGTGTAATTGCTTTGTGCGAGCATCGATATGCCAGGTAGTATAACATGCTATTCTTTATCAAGAGGAAATCCGGCATACCGACACAAACTCAAAGCTACTACACAGTGGCTATAATATCTTCGGAAACAAATACAGAAATAAACATAACACAAATCAGTCACAAATAATTCATATCACAAAAACGGAAATAGATATGAATATTACACTTAGAAGTGTGTATCAGAGTAGTGGTCTAAAAAGATCCACAATATCACAAAAGAATAGTTACATGAACTACACAAAATAATAAGTATACATTATGGAGTCTATATCTCAAATGTATACAACAAAATAACTACTAATATAAGTAGTTAGCCAAAAGTCAGAGAAATCAATCCCAAGAGAGAAGTCAAGCTGAAGCACCTGTAACATCTCGGTCTGACCCGAGTATTATTTAATAAGAAAATAATACAGTCTAACTATAAATATCAGATGAAACGATATAGAATGAGAGATATGACTAAACACATAATAGTCACAATGCCAAGCTGTGATGTATATATAAGTAATTGAAAATCAACAAGAGATTAATCAATATCACCGAATCTACACAAGAATCAAAGAAATGTCATACTCCTTATTTCGTTCACCAAACCATAAATATTGACGATTATATCAATGTCAATCACAGAAGCCAATGACACACAAATTCACCAATGCACAAATATTGATAAAACTTATCAATGGAAATCACGAAAATTGGTGAAACACAAATTCTAGAAATCATCTCAAGAAATCCAGAAATCACAAAAAGGAGGGGAGGCCTATCACAAACGGGAGCATAAAACTCACCAACACGTGTATCACAAACGGAACGCTAATTCCATGGTTGCTAACCATCACAAATTGAGCCGAAGCTACACAAACGGCCCGAAGACCATGGGTTGCTACCCCACCAAATTGAGTCGAAACTCCACAAAACGGGGTTTAGTCTCCCTCGCAGACAAAGAGACATCGCACATTGCTAGTCTAAATCACAAAGATGATCGTCATGATCAACGAGAAGTGTCAATTACACTAAGCTAGTAAATATATGAGTTTAGCTTCATGTCCCATAACCACTAACTTAACTTAAATATTTACGAACAAATTGTAGATCTCCACTAGAAAATTGTCACAAGAGATTCAATCGGACAAGTCCAAGAATTAACCGACGAAGTAAACGCAAGCGTTTCATACCACCTGATTTACTAAGTCGTTTAATTAGATTTCTCATACGAGTGAGGTAAAGGTTTGTATATACTAATAGATTGGAAATCGGTTTGAGAAAAGGAGCTTTGTTATAAAATTGTGTTGAAATCATTTGAAGAAAGAGTTTTGATATTTACTATTAGTATCGAGACCTTTATATTTTTAAAGTGACAAATCACAAAGAAGATTGTAGGAACAATCAATCACTAAAATTCACAAACGAAGATGTGAATAAAATCCAAAGAAATCGATAAAGAATCCATCGAAATGGATATTCAAAAATCCCTAAAAAGGAGTCATCAAAGTCATAATAAATGATAACAACAAATAGGATCATAACGAATCGATTTAAATTGGAAATTCAATCCAAAAAGGCAAATTGGACTCAAACAGCAGGTTCAGTCGACTGAACAGAGTTTTCAGTCGACTGACCCTGTACCTGAAAATTTTCCAGGTTCAGGAAACCTTCTGTTTCCAGTTTCAGTCGACTGAACAGAGTATTCAGTCGAATGAATCATGCCTGGAAACTTTCGGGTTCCAGGTTCAGTCGACTGAACAGAGGATTCAGTCGACCGAATCATGCCTGGGCTGTTTTTCAGCCTATTCAAATGAAGAGCAAACTCTTCCAAAATGCAACCGGACGAACATTGGCTCTAAGGGTTTATGCCAATCGGCAACCCGGCCCTATATGCTCCTCGATGCATCACCAAAAGCATGATCAAACATCCATAAAGGATTTCACACAAATTTGACTTAAAAACCCAAAAATTGGAATATTCACAAAACCAATCCAAATCAAGAGCAAATGCACATGAAGAAGTGTTAGTAATTCATACCCAACAACCAAAGATAATTATAGTCATAGATGTGAGATAAAAATCTCACCTTTGAAATCACACAAATAAAGAAGAAGCTTGAAAGCAAAGGAGAATCAACCATTCTTCAAATCCAACTCAATAAGCTTGATTCTAAGCTTTAAAAGAAGAACATTCCCAAAATTAGGTTTAGGAATTTATGAAATGATAAGAGAATGAGTTGGAGAAGAAGAAGAGAAGCTTACCAATGGGTTCTTCTATTAGTTTGGAGCTAGAACTTGATTTGCAAAAGAAAACTAGGGCTTGAGTTTTAATTTCTCACCTCTCCCACCATTGTTGCTAAAGCTTGAGTATTAGGAATTGGAAATGAAGTAAATGAGGAGGAGAGGGGTTGAGACTGAATACATAAGTGGGCTCAGCCCAAATCAAAACCCTAAGTGAAAAAGTAGCAAAAATCAACTTTCTCCAAAATATCGAAGCTTATACTCAAAAAGGTTGCAAACGGCATTTTAAACTCAATGGGAGTGGTCCCGAGTCCTAATTCGACCGTATGCAAAAAGTAGCTTTTCGGACTAAATTTCGAGTATCAAAAAAAATATTTAAATATAACATCAACAAATATGCGGGTTGTTACAGACTCCCCTCCTTAAAGAAATTGCGTCATCGCAATATTTAAGAAGAAGATATATAGTAACAACCATAAAAGCATATTCAACACAAAAGAAGTTTGAAATAAGAAGTTCACCTCAAAGAGCATGGGAAAGTAAGTCCGGATGTGATCGCTCGATGAACTCTCTAGACTCCCAAGAACAATCCTTAGGATTTGAAGACCATTGAACTTTCACAAGCGGAACATCTTTATTTCGAAGACGTTTGACCTTCGAAGCAATAATTCGAATAGGATGTTGCTCATAAATTAAATTAGACGAAACTTCAATTTCTTCCACAACACCGGGCTCAAGAATAGAATCGGAATCTCGAAGACATTTCCGAAGTTGAGAAACATGAAACACGTCATGGATAGAAGAAAATTGAGCCGGTAATAAAAGGCGATAAGCCATGGAACCAATACGTTCAGTGATAGGAAATGGCCCAATATATCGAGGCGCTAATTTTCCCGATCGACTGAAACGTACAACACCTTTCATAGGTGACACACGAATGAACACAAGATCTCCCACAGAAAATTCTAACTTCCTTCTTCGGTTATCGGCATAGGATTTTTGTCTACTCTGGGCTTCTTTCATCCTATGACGAACAAGATCAATCTTTTCTGGTGGAATCCCGAATAAAATCTGGACCTAAAACCAGCTTCTCACCGGCCTCAAGCCAACAAGAAGGAGATCGACATGGCCTTCCATAGAGTGCCTCGAAAGGTGCCATACCAATACTAGATTGGAAGCTATTATTATAGGAAAATTCAACAAGGGAAATATGATCTTCCCAACTTCCACCGAAATCAAGCACACAAGAACGAAGAAGATCTTCAAGAGTTTGATTCACACGTTCAGTTTGTCCATCGGACTGGGGATGATAAGCGGTGCTAAAATTAAGCTTCGTTCCTAAAGCTTTTTGAAGACTCTTCCAAAATCCACTAGTAAACAATGGATCACGATCACTAACAATAGAAGTAGGAACTCCATGTAATTTAACAATCTCTTTAACGAAGAGTTTGGCCAAAAGAGGAACGGTTCGGTTAGACCGAACGGGAATAAAATGGGCAGATTTAGTAAGTCTATCAACAATCACCCATAAGCTATCATGACCCGAACGAGAACGGGGAAGTCCATCTATAAAATCCATGGAAATTTGATCCCACTTCCAAATTGGAATTTCTAAAGGTTGCAATAACCCACCGGGGCTTTGACGTTCGGCCTTAACGAGTTGGCAAGTCATGCAACGCTTAACGAAGTTAGCGATGTCAAGTTTCATTCCCTCCCAATAATAAAGTCGCTTCATATCCGCGTACATTTTACTACTACCGGGATGAATGGTGAATTTAGAGCGATGAGAATCTTCTAAAATATCTTTTCGAAGATCACTAATATTTGGTACGATAAATCTACCAAATTTTCGAATGCCGCCACTAGAATCAATATCAAATTCTTTCAAACCTTCAATATCAATTTTATCCTTAACATTTTGGCCAAGAAGAGCCAATTCGGGATCTAGGCTTTGAGCTTCAAGAATGAGGTCTAAAAGAGAAGGATGAGCCTCAAGGCTACATAAAACAAGTGATGAGCACAAATCGGATACGCGCTCTCGAATCTCACAAGTGGATAAAATCTCGAGATCGTTCCATTCGGATATCATCATAGAAACAACCGCTTGTTGCTTTCGACTAAGTGCATCCGCAACGCGATTTCCCTTTCCAGGAGTATAAGGATATCAAGATCATATGGTGCAAGAAATTCGAGCTAACGCTATTGACGCAAATTAAGTTCCTTTTGAGAGAATAAATACTTCAAGGACTTATGATCAGTATAAAGAACAAATTTCTCTCCTAAAAGATAATGACGCCAAATACGAAGGGCGAAAACAATAGCCGCGAGCTCTAAATCATGAGTGACATATCTAGTCTCAGCAGGCTTCAATTGCCTAGAAGCATAAGCAATAACACGTTCTCTTTGCATAAGAACGACACCCAAACCAACGCGACTAGCATCGGTATAAACAACGAAATCTTGATTCCCCTCGGGAATAACGAGAATAGTAGCATCAGAAAGAAGTTCTTTTAATTTCTGAAAAGAAGCTTCACATTTGTCCGACCAAATGTATTTAACACCTTTCTTCGTCAAGCTAGTGAGAGGCACGACAATCTTAGAAAAGTCTTTGATAAAATGACGTAATAGCCCGCCAATCCGAGAAAACTATGAATCTCTGCCACACTCTCCAACACGTGTATCAATGTCAATCACAGAAGCCAATGACACA
Organism: Allium cepa; assembly: GCA_030765085.1. NCBI lineage: Eukaryota > Viridiplantae > Streptophyta > Magnoliopsida > Asparagales > Amaryllidaceae > Allium > Allium cepa. The sequence continues at coordinate 965,620,438 of CM060928.1, forward strand.
CAAATTCACCAATGCACAAATATTGATAAAACTTATCAATGGAAATCACGAAAATTGGTGAAACACAAATTATAGAAATCATCTCAAGAAATCCAGAAATCACAAAAAGGAGGGGAGGCCTATCACAAACGGGAGCATAAAACTCACCAACACGTGTATCACAAACGGAACGCTAATTCCATGGTTGCTAACCATCACAAATTAAGCCGAAGCTCCACAAACGGCCCGAAGACCATGGGTTGCTACCCCACCAAATTGAGTCGAAACTCCACAAAACGGGGTTTAGTCTCCCTCGCAGACAAAGAGACATCGCACATTGCTAGTCTAAATCACAAAGATGATCGTCATGATCAACGAGCAGTGTCAATTACACTAAGCTAGTAAATATATGAGATTAGCTTCATGTCCCATAACCACTAACTTAACTTAAATATTTACGAACAAATTGTAGATCTCCACTAGAAAATTGTCACAAGAGATTCAATCGGACAAGTCCAAGAATTAACCGACGAAGTAAACTCAAGCGTTTCATACCACCTGATTTACTAAGTCGTTTAATTAGATTTCTCATACGAGTGAGGTAAAGGTTTGTATATACTAATAGATTGGAAATCGGTTTGAGAAAAGGAGCTTTGTAATAAAATAGTGTTGAAATCATTTGAAGAAAGAGTTTTGATATTTACTATTAGTATCGTGACCTTTATATTTTTAAAGTGACAAATCACAAAGAAGATTGTAGGAACAATCAATCACTAAATTCACAAACGAAGATGTGAATAAAATCCAAAGAAATCGATAAAGAATCCATCGAAATGGATATTCAAAAATCCCTAAAAAGGAGTCATCAAAGTCATAATAAATGATAACAACAAATAGGATCATCACGAATCGATTTAAATTGGAAATTCAATCCAAAAAGGCAAATTGGACTCAAACAGCAGGTTCAGTCGACTGAACAGAGTTTTCAGTCGACTGACCCTGTACCTGGAAATTTTCCAGGTTCAGAAAACTTTCTGTTTCCAGTTTCAGTCGACTGAACAGAGTATTCAGTCGAATGAATCATGCCTGGAAACTTTCGAGTTCCAGGTTCAGTCGACTGAACAGAGGATTCAGTCGACTGAACAGAGGATTCAGTCGACTGAATCATGCCTGGGCTGTTTTTCAGCCTATTCAAATGAAGAGCAAACTCTTCCAAAATGCAACCGGACGAACATTGGCTCTAAGGGTTTATGCCAATCGGCAACCCGGCCCTATATGCTCCTCGATGCATCACCAAAAACATGATCAAACATCCATAAAGGATTTCACACAAATTTGACTTAAAAACCCAAAAATTTGAATATTCACAAAAACAATCCAAATCAAGAGCAAATGCACATGAAGAAGTGTTAGGAATTCATACCCAACAACCAAAGATAATTATAGTCATAGATGTGAGATAAAAATCTCACCTTTGAAATCACACAAATAAAGAAGAAGCTTGAAAGCAAAGGAGAATCAACCACTCTTCAAATCCAACTCAATAAGCTTGATTCTAAGCTTTAAAGAAGAACATTCCCAAAATTAGGTTTAGGAATTTTGTGAAATGATAAGAGAATGAGTTGGAGAAGAAGAAGAGAAGCTTACCAATGGGTTCTTCTATTAGTTTGGAGCTAGAACTTGATTTGCAAAAGAAAACTAGGGCTTGAGTTTTAATTTCTTACCTCTCCCACCATTGTTGCTAAAGCTTGAGTATTAGGAATTGGAAATGAAGTAAATGAGGAGGAGAGGGGTTGAGACTGAATACATAAGTGGGCTCAGCCCAAATCAAAACCCTAAGTGAAAAAGTAGCAAAAATTAACTTTCTCCAAAATATCGAAGCTTATACTCAAAAAGGTCCCAAACGGCATTTTAAACTCAATGGGAGTGGTCCTGAGTCCTAATTCGACCGTATGCAAAAAGTAGCTTTTCGGACTAAATTCCAAGTATCAAAAAATATATTTAAATATAACATCAACAAATATGCGGGTTGTTACAGACTCCCCTCCTTAAAGAAATTGCGTCCTCGCAATATTTAAGAAGAAGATATATAGTAACAACCATAAAAGCATATTCAACACAAAAGAAGTTTTAAATAAGAAGTTCACCTCAAAGAGCATAGGAAAGTAAGTCCGGATGTGATCGCTCGATGAACTCTCTAGACTCCCAAGAACAATCCTTAGGATTTGAAGACCATTGAACTTTCACAAGCGGAACATTTTTATTTCGAAGACGTTTGACCTTCGAAGCAATAATTCGAATAGGATGTTGCTCATAAGTTAAATTAGGCGAAACTTCAATTTCTTCCACAACACCGGGCTCAAGAATAGAATCGGAATCTCGAAGACATTTCCGAAGTTGAGAAACGTGAAACACGTCATGGATAGCAGAAAATTGAGCCGGTAATAAAAGGCGATAAGCCATGGAACCGATACGTTCAGTGATAGGAAATGGCCCAATATATCGAGGCGCTAATTTTCCCGATCGACTGAAACGTACAACACCTTTCATAGGTGACACACGAATGAACACAAGATCTCCCACAGAAAATTCTAACTTCCTTCTTCGGTTATCGGCATAGGATTTTTGTCTACTCTGGGCTTCTTTCATCCTATGACGAACAAGATCAATCTTTTCTCTAGGATCCCGAATAAAATCTGGACCTAAAACCAGCTTCTCACCGGCCTCAAGCCAACAAGAAGGAGATCGACATGGCCTTCCATAGAGTGCCTCGAAAGGTGCCATACCAATACTAGATTGGAAGCTATTATTATAGGAAAATTCAACAAGGGAAATATGATCTTCCCAACTTCCACCGAAATCAAGCACACAAGAACGAAGAAGATCTTCAAGAGTTTGATTCACACGCTCAGTTTGTCCATCGGACTGGGGATGATAAGCGGTGCTAAAATTAAGCTTCGTTCCTAAAGCTTTTTGAAGACTCTTCCAAAATCCACTAGTAAACAATGGATCACGATCACTAACAATAGAAGTAGGAACTCCATGTAATTTAACAATCTCTTTAACGAAGAGTTTGGCCAAAAGAGGAACGGTTCGGTTAGACCGAACGGGAATAAAATGGGCAGATTTAGTAAGTCTATCAACCATCACCCATAAGCTATCATGACCCGAACGAGAACGGGGAAGTCCATCTATAAAATCTATGGAAATTTGATTCCACTTCCAAATTGGAATTTCTAAAGGTTGCAATAACCCACCGGGCCTTTGATGTTCGGCCTTAACGAGTTGGCAAGTCATGCAACGCTTAACGAAGTTAGCGATGTCAAGTTTCATTCCCTCCCAATAATAAAGTCGCTTCATATCCGCATACATTTTACTACTACCGGGATGAATGGTAAATTTAGAGCGATGAGAATCTTCTAAAATATCTTTTCGAAGATCACTAATATTTGGTACGATAAGTCTACCAAATTTTCGAATGCTGCCACTAGAATCAATATCAAAGTCTTTCAAACCTTCAATATCAATTTTATCCTTAACATTTTGGCCAAGAAGAGCCAATTCGGGATCTAGGCTTTGAGCTTCAAGAATGCGGTCTAAAAGAGAAGGACGAGCCTCAAGGCTACATAAAACAAGTAATGAGCACAAATCGGATACGCGCTCTCGAATCTCACAAGTGGATAAAATCTCAAGATCGTTCCATTCGGATATCATCATAGAAACAACCGCTTGTTGCTTTCGACTAAGTGCATCCGCAACGTGATTTCCCTTTCCAGGAGTATAAGGATATCAAGATCATATGGTGCAAGAAATTCGAGCCAACGTTGTTGACGCAAATTAAGTTCCTTTTGAGAGAATAAATACTTCAAGGACTTATGATCGGTATAAAGAACAAATTTCTCTCCTAAAAGATAATGACGCCAAATACGAAGGGCGAAAACAATAGCCGCGAGCTCTAAATCATGAGTGACATATCTAGTCTCAGCAGGCTTCAATTGCCTAGAAGCATAAGCAATAACACGTTCTCTTTGCATAAGAACGACACCCAAACCAACGCGACTAGCATCGGTATAAACAACGAAATCTTGATTCCCCTCGGGAATAACGAGAATAGTAGCATCAGAAAGAAGTTCTTTTAATTTCTGAAAAGAAGCTTCACATTTGTCCGACCAAATGTATTTAACACCTTTCTTCGTCAAGCTAGTGAGAGGCACGACAATCTTAGAAAAGTCTTTGATAAAATGACGTAATAGCCCGCCAATCCGAGAAAACTATGAATCTCTGCCACACTCTCCGGTCTCTTCCGATCTTGAATCGCTTCAATCTTTGAAGGATCCACGGAAATTCCGGATTCGAAAATAATATGACCGAGAAACTTCACACGAGATTACCAAAAGTGGCATTTAGAAAAATTTTCCTTTAATTGATTACTCCTAAGAGTTTCCAACACAATCCGAAGATGTTTTTCATGCTCCTCCTCGGTTTTAGAATACACAAGAATATCATCGATAAAGATGAGAACAAACCGATCGAGGAAGTCTTTGAAAACTCTATTCATAAGGTCAACGAAATAAGCCGGAGCATTCGTTAGACCAAATGGCATAACAAGCCATTCATAAGATCCATAACGAGTACGGAACGATTTCAAAGGAATACTATCCTCTGCAATACGAAGCTGATGAAATCCAGTAGCCAAGTCTAATTGTGAAAAGACTCTAGAACCACTAAGTTGATCGAATAGATCATCAATCCGAGGTAAAGGATATTTATTTTGATAGTAAGATCATTAAGCTTGCGGTAGTCAACGCAAAGCCTAATTGTTCCATCGGATTTCTTCACAAAAATAGCTGAAGCTCCCCAAGGCGAGGAACTAGAGCGAATAAATTGCTTCGTCTCCAATTCGGATAATTGTTTACGCATCTCCTCGTTTTCTTTATTGGACATACGATACGGAGGACGAGTGATAGATTGAGCTCCAGAAATAAGATTAATTCTGAACTCAATTGCTCGCTTAGGTGGTAATCCTAAAACGGGCTCGAATATGTCGGAAAATTCACGAACGACGTGAATAAGAGAAATAATATCACCCTCATCGTCATCATCATCATCACGAGGATTTAAAGAATATAAAGATGCAACCAAGCTGGAATCCGAATCTTTAAGATTAATAGAAATCTGCTTAACAGAATGAGGATGTCGAAGATGAATAGTCCGCTCAGGACATAGGATATGAGCTTCATAACGGTTAAGCCAATCCATTCCCAAAATCATTGCAAAGCCTAAGTAACGCATGACATGCAAATCGGCTCGGAAAGAAAAATCACCCAAAATAATCTCGACATCATTGCACAATAAACTGATTGTTGCGGATCCACCAACCGGATTCGCAATTCTCAAAGAAGTCATCAAAGCAACAACACTTAAAGAAAAAGTATCAACGAGTTCTTTTGAAATAAAAAAATGGGATGCACCCGTGTCAAAAAGAACTTGAATAGGTTGATCCCGAAATATGATAATGCCATCAAGGATAGAATGAGACATACCTTGATTTCGAGATGTGTTGCCAGGGGCTTGAGCAACATTCAACTTTCCCTCCTTCTTTCCCTGAAGCTTGGGGCATGAAGATATAACATGACCGGGACCTTTGCAGTAGCGACAAGAGAGAGACTTTGGGCACTTGTTCGCGTAATGGTCCTTCGAACCACAATTATAGCATTCCCCATGACCAAAGGAAGAAGTCTTTGCCACAGAGGTTGCTTGTTTCCCTTTCTTATTGAGATAAGGACCTTTGAATTTATTAGTCCTTTTCTTGTTGTTGTTGAAGCTTGGTTTGGAACCCACCACTTCAACATCATTCTCCCTATCCGCCTCTTCAAGACGAAGAGCGATATCAATGAGTTGGTCGAAAGAAACTTCTAACTTTAGAAGTAATGGCTTCTTGAGATTTCGGTTTAAGCCATAGACGAACCTATGGTTCTTCTTTAAAGGGGTGATGATGTATTCAACCCCGTATTTAGAAAGCGACTCGAAGGAGGCGACATAATCAGTCACGGAGGACTCACCTTGAACAAGGTCTATAAATCGTCGAGCCAATGTCACTTTCTCCGCTTCTGGTACAAATTTCAACTCGAAGCGTTCCCGGAATTGCTCCCAGGTGAGATCCGCTTCATTAATCTCAGAAATAAGAAGCTCGTACCAGTCCAATGCTCTTTCTCGGAGCATACTAGAGGCCACCTGAACTCGGTGAAGGTCAATAAGATTCATGCGAGAAAAGATTCGATCGCATGACCTTAGCCAAGCCTGTACTTCAATAATAGTTTCGGAACCTTTGAATGGCTCCCCACCCAAATTAGTGTAATCACTGCACAAGCGTGCAAATCCCGACTTTGGGTGAGTAGGTTCCGGGGTAGCTCCAGCTGCTTGAGCATTCGTCACTAAATCAAGAAGCTGTTGAGCAGTCATAAAAACTCCATCCTGGGGCGGAGTGCTAGATGGTACGGCTCTGGGGCGGCCTGGTCTAGACATTTCTCTTCCTTTAGAAAGAAAGAAGAAGAGGAAAAAGGTTATTCACCAAATTGAATATCAAGCAATTCTTGATAGATAAAACAAGGAATCATAAAAGAAAGTAGGATAAATCGGTACGAAGACTCGAATAAAATCCTAAAGCACGACTCCTAAGATGGACTTAGGACGATGATCCTTGTTATAATATTCCATATTGTTCCGAAGTTTGGCTCTGATACCAAGCTGTGACGTCCCACCTCTATACCCACGCTAGCCAAGAACATTACGGTGAATGCTGTCAACTAGCACGGAGAATAAGGCTGTTGAGGAGCGACCATCTGTGTAATTGCTTTGTGCGAGCATCGATATGCCAGGTAGTATAACATGCTATTCTTTATCAAGAGGAAATCCGGCATACCGACACAAACTGAAAGCTACTACACAGTGGCTATAATATCTTCGAAAACAAATACAGTAATAAACATAACACAAATCAGTCACAAATAATTCATATCACAAAAGCGGAAATAGATATGAATATTACACTTAGAAGTGTGTATCAGAGTAGTGGTCTAAAAAGATCCATAATATCACAAAAGAATAGTTACATGAACTACACAAAATAATAAGTATACATTATGGAGTCTATATCTCAAATGTATACAACAAAATAACTACTAATACAAGTAGTTAGCCAAAAGTCAGAGAAATCAATCCCAAAAGAGAAGTCAAGCTGAAGCACCTGTAACATCTCGGTCTGACCCGAGTATTATTTAATAAGAAAATAATAAACGGATCAGTCTAACTATAAATATCAGATGAAACGATATAGATGAGAGATATGACTAAACACATAATAATCATAATGTCAAGCTGTGATATATATATATATATATAAGTAATTGAAAATCAACAAGAGATTAATCAATATCACCGAATCTACACAAGAATCAAAGAAATGTCATACTCCTTATTTCGTTCACCAAACCATAAATATTGACGATTATATCAATGTCAATCACAGAAGTCAATGACACACAAATTCACCAATGCACAAATATTGATAAAACTTATCAATGGAAATCACGAAAATTGGTGAAACACAAATTCTAGAAATCATCTCAAGAAATCCAGAAATCACAAAAAGGAGGGGAGGCCTATCACAAACGGGAGCATAAAACTCACCAACACGTGTATCACAAACGGAACGCTAATTCCATGGTTGCTAACCATCACAAATTGAGCCGAAGCTCCACAAACGGCCCGAAGACCATGGGTTGCTACCCCACCAAATTGAGTCGAAACTCCACAAAACGGGGTTTAGTCTCCCTCGCAGACAAAGAGACATTGCACATTGCTAGTCTAAATCACAAAGATGATCGTCATGATCAACGAGAAGTGCCAATTACACTAAGCTAGTAAATATATGAGTTTAGCTTCATGTCCCATAACCACTAACTTAACTTAAATATTTACGAACAAATTGTAGATCTCCACTAGAAAATTGTCACAAGAGATTCAATCGGACAAGTCCAAGAATTAACCGACGAAGTAAACGCAAGCGTTTCATACCACCTGTTTTACTAAGTCATTTAATTGGATTTCTCATATGAGTGAGGTAAAGGTTTGTATATACTAATAGATTGGAAATCGGTTTGAGAAAATGAGATTTGTAATAAAATAGTGTTGAAATCATTTGAAGAAAGAGTTTTGATATTTACTATTAGTATCAAGACCTTTATATTTTTAAAGTGACAAATCACAAAGAAGATTGTAGGAACAATCAATCACTAAAATTCACAAACGAAGATGTGAATAAAATCCAAAGAAACCGATAAAGAATCCATCGAAATGGATATTCAAAAATCCCTAAAAAGGAGTCATCAGTCATAATAAATGATAACAACAAATAGGATCATCACGAATCGATTTAAATTGGAAATTCAATCCAAAAAGGCAAATTAGACTCAAACAGCAGGTTCAGTCGACTGAACAGAGTTTTCAGTCGACTGACCTTGTACCTGGAAATTTTCCAGGTTCAGGAAACTTTCTGTTTCCAGTTTCAGTCGACTGAACAGAGTATTCAGTCGACTGAATCATGCCTGGAAACTTTCGGGTTCCAGGTTCAATCGACTGAACAGAGGATTCAGTCGACTGAATCATGCCTGGGCTGTTTTTCAGCCTATTCAAATGAAGAGCAAACTCTTCCAAAATGCAACCGAACGAACAATGGCTCTAAGGGTTTATGCCAATCGGCAACCCGGCCCTATATGCTCCTCGATGCATCACCAAAAGCATGATCAAACATCCATAAAAGGATTTCACACAAATTTGACTTAAAACCCCAAAAATTGGAATATTCACAAAACCAATCCAAATCAAGAGCAAATGCACATGAAGAAGTGTTAGGAATTCATACCCAACAACCAAAGATAATTATAGTCATAGATGCGAGATAAAAATCTCACCTTTGAAATCACACAAATAAAGAAGAAGCTTGAAAGCAAAGGAGAATCAACCACTCTTCAAATCCAACTCAATAAGCTTAATTCTAAGCTTTAAAAGAAGAATATTCCCAAAATTAGGTTTAGGAATTTATGAAATGATAAGAGAATGAGTTGGAGAAGAAGAAGAGAAGCTTACCAATGGGTTCTTCTATTAGTTTGGAGCTAGAACTTGATTTGCAAAAGAAAACTAGGGCTTGAGTTTTAATTTCTCACTTTTCCCGCCATTGTTGCTAAAGCTTGAGTATTAGAAATTAGAAATGAAGTAAATGAGGAGGAGAGGGGTTGTGACTCAATACATAAGTGGGCTCACCCCAAATCAAAACCCTAAGTGAAAAAGTAGCAAAAATCAACTTTCTCCAAACATATCGAAGCTTATACTCAAAAAGGCCGCAAACGGCATTTTAAACTCAATGGGAGTGGTCCCGAGTCCTAATTCGACCGTATGCAAAAAGTAGCTTTTGGGACTAAATTCCGAGTATCAAAAAAAATATTTAAATAAAATATTTAAATATAACATCAACAAATATGCGGGTTGTTACATTTATCAATGTGAATTGCTGTGTAAAAAGTGACATCCAGTATTTAAATTTAAATTGTATTCGCTTGAACAACTTGGGTTAAGATGACATTGAATTCGAAGAGACCGGAGTTGGGTATTAGTAAATACCTGAAACCACTTCGATTTTTTATAGATTGATATGAATAACTGGAATGGAATGATTTAAGTAAATTAGACCACTTAATCTAAGTTTTGGTACTTAGAAATTGATATGTGAAATAAGTGATGTCTATAATAACATGTGAGGTTGTAAATTGATACAAGTAACTCGGGTTTTATATGAGTTGTATACTTTTGTTTTTCATGTTAGATGGGTTTACTCACGCTGGTTTCCAGCCTGACCCGGGTGTTACTTTGGTGTAATGCTCGGGTCAGACTGAGTATTAAAGATTTTCAGGTAAGGATGTTCTGGAGCTCAGGAGGCGAGCTGGATGGCAGGAACGTATGGAGTGTATTCCGTTGTGACATGTTGTAGTTTATCTGGAACTAGTTAATTTTAACTGTCCAGTGTTTGTGTAAATATTGTAACTCTGATGTATTGTACGAAATTTAACTAATACAGCTTCTTTGTATAAATATTATTTTATGAGATATTATATTATATCCGCTGCGGATGTGAGAATCTGTATTTTATTGTCTGTTTCTTCTTCTTTCTCTTTTCTTATTTTCCTAACTATTTGAAAATTTTCGGGATCGAACTTTCGGGTTGTTACATTTGGTATCAGAGTAGAAGGTTAAGAGAGAACCTTGGCTCTGGTGGGATTACTCATTAAGGATAGGGTAAGTGGTACCCTAGGATGAGTTGAGTGTGTGTGTGCGTATATATATATATATATATATATATATATATATATATATATATATATATATATGGGAGCGTACTTGTTATTTTCTTATATAAAGATTTTAAATGATTTTATATAAGAATATATTGTGATATATAAAGAAATATTTCTTTCTAATAAAAATCAAGGTAATTGGTTGTTAAAATATTAGAATTAAATAGAATACAACCAAATTGAAAATTAAATAAATATAAGTTTGAAATGGATTCAAACTGAAATTAAAATCTTGAATGTGGAAAGGAGCTTTAGAACAAGATAATAATGAATTGGTTTCCAGATACGATAATCTTGGTTATTTTCCTAAATGATAGTTGTGTGTTTAATTATAAGAAGTGTATTAATGAGTGAGCAAAATGAAATTTTTAGATAAGTGTGACTGGTAAATTAAAGTTGGTTTTAAGTTGTGAGGTTTTAAATATGGGTCCAGAATTTGAAAATGATTTCAAAATGATAAGAAAATAATAATATTATTTAATGTATTTGAATAAAAGGGTCCTTTTCCAAACAATGAGTTTTTGAAAATTCAAAGGAATTTGTTTTGAGTTAAAAAAAAAACCAAAGGTGGTTTAAAATTTAAGGTATGGCCTGGAGGGCTGAGAAATAAAATATGTATATATGTGGATATACATAATTTCAAAGATGGTTTGAAATAAACTCTAAATATTAGGTTTTGAATTTGGAATAAGATATGATACCCAAAGTGATAAGTTTTTGAACTTAATAAGTGGGAATATTATTTATGAAAAGTTTAAAATTTAAGATAGAAGTTCAAACTGAGTAAGGTTCACAGGATTAAGTGAATTGAGTTTAACTTTGGAAAGGTTAAATAAGTTGGAATGATCAACCTGATTTGAAAATTTCAAGATGAAATTAAGATTTAACTTGGGAAGTTGAATGTTGATTTGAATTAGGAAATTTGAGTGATCTCAAAATGGGTTTGAGATCCGAAAATTGGAAATGAATGGATGTTTTAAAATAATTTGAATTGGATTAATTTGAAACGATTTGAAATTGAAGTGGGTTCAATTTGAAATTAGTCCGAATTGATTTGAATAATTTGGAACTGTAATTAAAGTTGAATAGTTTTAAATTCAAATGGAATTTGAATTGAATTTGGGAGGAAATCAAGAATAATTCAACTTGATTTGGAAATGGAGTTTGAAATTGGGATTAATTCAAACTGGAGTTGAAATGAATTGAAATTGGAACTAGTTCAATTGAAATTTATTTGAATTAGTAGAATTTGAGATCAAGGTTGAATAAAGTTAAATTTGGAAAGAAACTGAGGTTAATTCAACTTGAATTGGGGTTGAATCAATTTCAATGGAAATTGAAGTTATTTAAAATTGGAATTGGGTTAATTTAAATGGAAGTGGAAATTTAAATTGAATTGATGAGAATGAAGGTTGGGAAGTGAGCAGTTTTGACTCTAGACTATTTTTAATATAAATTATTTCAATATAAACCTATTTTTCCAAGCTATTCATTATATATACAACCTTTCTTTTAAAAAGCCAAACTATCTTATACTTGTTTTACAATTATTTTTGAATTTGTTTAACGATTTTCCAATTGTTTTATAAACTAATTACTATATTCCAACTATTTTACAAAACTAATTATTATCTTACTATTATTTTGCAATTATCTAAAATTTCTATAATTAATTTAACTATTTTCTAACTATTTTACGCCTATTTTACAAACTAGTAATTATTTTCCAACTACTTATCTATTTTTAAATTTTTCAAGCTATTTTCTAAATAAACTAGTCGGAGTTCAAACTGTTATTGGTTAAATACCAATCGAGATAGGAACAGAGGTGATAATCCAAATGGATTGAAGCAATTGTGAGTAAGTGAATTTAAACCAAAGTGAATGTGAATAGAAATGGAATTGATTTGGCTAATAACCAATAAAGATAAATACGTAGGGTGTACGTATGTTATTCTATTCGCATAATGATTTGATCCAGATTCGAGCACGGAATTTCGAGATGGTATGTCGATCCGAGTTGGGATTTTTCACTCGATTTTCGATGGCGAACCTGGATATGGATTGTTGATTAGTTCTGGATATTCTCTATCATAGTTATGTCTATGCAAGGAGAATGACGGTTTCTGATCAAGAAACCAGATCTGTGTCCGCACTAGGAAGTCGGGTGGACGATACCAGTTCGGAAGTGAAATTGTGTGATAGAGCGAGCGATCAGATTGGTATAGCGTACGGATGATATGTGTATATCGTACGTATTTGAATGAAATTGATAATGAAAAGAGTAATCAAATTTGAATATTTGATTTTGAGTATACAAAGTTCAATGTCCTTGTTTTATAAAATGAAACTCCCCTTGATTGAATCTATTGCCAGAAGAAAAGAATTTTGAAGGTGTTTTAAAGTATAAAAGGAGTTTTATACAAGTTTGAAATGATCCAAAGTTTTAAAGATTATGTATATCTGAATACATACATACATACATACATACATACATACGTACATACATACATACATACATACATACATACATACATACATACATACATACATACATACATACATACATACATACATACATACATACATATATATAAAGGATCATATGAGGATTTTGGAAAAAGGTTTTGGGAACCTTTGGATTTGGAAAGGCTCTTGATTTTTGGGTAAAATCCATATGAGAATTTGGAAAGCCTAGTTTGAGAATTATCGATTTTGGGATAATCGATTTTGTGTAAAGGAGCTTTGTATGAGATCATACTAGGTGTATGACTTGAAGACACTATATGTGTATAGTATAAAATGTTTTGATGATGACTCTGGGGAAAAAGGCGCTTCCTTGAAATGAACTTCTCAGGAGTGCCACCGGGTGGTGCTGCCTTGAGCCCCAAGGGGGGGGTTCTAAAGTTGATCCTGTGAGGAGTCCGGACAAAACTAGTTCCTGGGGATTATGAGTAGAGTATACCATAGCGAAAGTCGTGTGTGCCGCTGAGAGCCAATAGTCTGCGTTTGATTTTATATCGATAGACTATGACCTATGGTAACATAGAGAAAGTCGTGTGTGCCGTTGAGAGACAACAGTGTGCGTTTGATTTTATATCGGTAGACCGCGACCTATGTAGGAGTGGAAAAGTTTCATTTCGACAGCGAAAATCATAGGCTGCAGAGAGCCTGTAGTTGCATGGACTTTTGCTGTGATGGCAACGTAACCCTGGAATGTAACTGCGATCTGTGGTGGGTTCCATGGCGTAATCGAGAGGCCGCGGAGAGCCTACAGTTACATGGGCTTTTGCTGTGATGGCAACGTAACCCTGAAATGTAACTGCGACCATGGATGGGGGTGATGATTTCCAAAGCATTCTCACCAAAAGATATTTCCTCTATTTTCAAAATGTTTTCTATATTTTTACAAGGTTTTCGATAAAATTATTTTTTCAAGGTATTTTCACTGGGTGTTGAAAACGGTTTTACCAAGTACTTATAGATTTTCAGTCCTACGCCTGATCAACGTATGACCGAATTTCTGTGAGAATAAGGATGGACTTGTTGAAACATCGAGTTATAAAAGTATTTTTATAAACTATTTTGGCAATATACATAGATATTAAAAGTGTTTCAAAAATGATCAAAGAATAATTTATCTGATTTTAAATTATTGAATAAATTCTGGCTTCGCTCCTTTTCGAGGACGAAAAGATTCAAATGGGGGGAGGAATGTGATAACCCGAATTTTTGGGCATCTGTTAATTGGAAATTAACAGGATTAAAATTGTTAAAATACTTATTTTTTAATTGAACAAATGAAATTCTCATATATATGTATATCTGAATATGTATATATGAATTTGAACTATAATAAATGCTAAATTATACATATTTTGATAAATATTCATTTAATAATCTCCTAATTTAATTATTTAAAATTTACAAATTTTTTTTTAAAAACAAATAATAAAGATGGAATATATGTGTGTGTATATATATAGATGAGTAGATTTTAATAGAGATAAAAATCACTATTATATATAAAAAAAAAAATATAAGACAAATTTAAGATGGGTTTGTTTAAAAGTGTATAAGATTTATTTGTATATCATTTGTTTTATAATATTTTGTTTAAAATTAATTTTTTTATACATAATAATATATTTAGATAAGTGTTTGTTTATTAGGAAATCATATTTAAAAGCTTTTAAAATCATTTATAAATAATATAAAAATAAGTTATTACAATTGTTAAAGTTATAAACCTCTTAAGTAACATGTGTTAGCTTATTAATTTAAGTTAGAGACAAGTGTCCCATTTATTTTAATTTTCTTTTAAATTTTAACAAAATCTAAATTAACTTATATAAACATCTATCTTCCTCTTCCTTTCCTTTTTTCTTTCTTCATTTTTTTTCTTCTAAAAACGAAGAAAAACTCAACCTTCATAGAAAACTCAGATCAAATCTATCTTTAAACCTAGATTATCAAAACTCGGATCACATGAAAATATTTTCAAGTCTGCAATCTTCTCAAACCAAAACCATGCAAGCAGTTTTCAAAAGTCTGCAACCATCTCAAGCCAAAAATCTGTAATTCATCTCCTCTAAACCAAATGCAAACCACAGAAAATGTCATTCAAGTGTCTGAAGCCATTTTCTTGAAGCTTGTAAACAAATCAAGCTCTGTCATTTAAGCCTGTAATGTTTTATCTTCAAACTGGGATCGAGTCTGAAGTCATCATCATCTCAGTCATCTAAGCTTTTTAGTTTTAAGAGTTCAAGCAATCTGTATTTCAGTTTTAAGGAAAATCAAATCAAGCATCCATGTTTCAGGCTCTCTGTTTAAACTTTCAAAGGTGAGTAAACCAAGCTTAAACTGATTAAATCTATTGCTTATGAATGGTTGATGCGTCAATTGGTTGCATGAATGAAAATGTGTTTTGCATGTTGGTTTATTATGTATGAATGAATGTATATCTGTTGATGCTTGGGTGCATGTCTGTGTTTTCAAAACTTTGGCCTCTGTCTGAACATTCAAGTTTTAAAACCTGGTTTCAAAATTCAAATCTTTCACCTAAATGGATTCTGGGCCTTGATCTCTAGGTATAGGTGGCTGTATGAGTATAACAGCATAATAAAAATATAGATCCGGTTTAGATAAATAGTAAATTTCGTGGAAATTAAATATTACAGTGAAATTCAAACAATGTCTCAATTATTGATTTTTTAAATTCCCTGTTTTGATTATATAATCAAATTCATTATCAAAAATGATGAATTTTAAAAATAATATGGATATTTTTAAGTTATTGGATTGGGAGAATTTCTGGGTGGAACGGAAATCATATTTTGACCAAATTCAGATGATCGAGGTGACCATCAACATTGAGATTTCCAGTGAAGATAGCAGGAAGGCTATCTATCTTGGGAAAAATGGGAGACGAATTTTTCAATGATCAGGGTGGTGGGGAAATGTTGAACTAGGGTTCGAAGGACGAACTGTAACGACAACATTCGTGAGGCAATGGTGTCGGCTTTGGGAAATCGAAGATCATCGCGAGGGTGAGAATCGCTGCGGGGATGGGTGAAGATGTTTTGGTCGGAAGGACATAGGTTCTGATTATCGTGATTGTCATGGCAAACCTATTTGGTCGATATGGTGTGGGATCCTATGTTGAGCTGGATGCTCGATTTTGGTTGAACAAGGATATTTTTGGATCTGAGGGGTCGGAGGGCTTGCGGGGATCATCGTCGATGGGACGAGGCTGGTGTAGTTGGTCGGAGTGCCTTGGATGGCTGGTGCATGTGCACCACCTCGCGTGTGTGTCAATTCTGTTGGTTTTCTGGGTGTTGAGGAACTCGGGATGAACTCGAAGGTGAATACGAGAATTTTATTATATTGCTCAAGTTTGTTTCCGTTTGTGTGCGAGTTTCTGTTAATACTGTAGTTTTAAAATTTAAGTAGAAACAGGGTTATAAAGGAAGAAGAATAGAAGAAAGAAAAAGAAGGAAACTGGAACTAAGTTTAGTTCGAGAATCATGGGTTTTGTCTAGGAAAGATTGAATAGTAACATAATGTTTTAAGATTAACATAATGAAGTTTTAATATTGTACTTAATTATTCTTTAATATTAAAGTATTGTCAAAGTGTTTGATTAATTAAGTAGAATTATTTGTTTAACTTGTAAATTAATTCTTGAAGTTTACTTAATTAATAAGGGTTGAACAAGAATAATTAAGGAATTGATTGTTGTAGATAAATTTAATAATCAGGGACTAATTATTAAGTAAGTAATTAATTAATTATTAAAGATTTAATAATTAACAATTAATTTATGTGATGTGTTGAGGATTAATTATTCAATGTAAGTGATTATAAGATAATAAATTTGGGAAATCAATATAGGATAAGTGAAATTAATATGGATGAGTGAAGAATAATTAATTTGTATTATTAATTAAAGGCTAATTACTTAGTGTATTTAAAGGTGATAATTAAAGATGGATTAGTCAAGATTAATCGATTAAGGAATATTTAAGAAATAAGTAATTAAGAGGTTACTTACTTTATGTAAAAGAATTATTATGAATAATTACTTAATAAAGTAATTAAAGGAATTAATTACTCAGTATAATTAATTAAGTTGATGAGGTTAATTTTGGTTAATTAATTCATTTTAATTAATTAAAGGCAATCATTTGATGTTGGGTTATGAATAATTACTTAAGGTAAATTAATGAGATGTAATTTCTTAGTGAAGTAATTAATTGCTGGATGTAATTAATTAAAGGAAATTACTTGATGGGAAGTAATTAAAGGATAATTACTTGGTGGAAGAAATTGAATGATAATTACTCAGTGTAATTAAAGGATTAATTAATAATTAATCAAGGAGTTGATTTAATTGATGAAGTAATTAATGAAAGTTAATTTCTGATTGTGATTAATTCAAGGCTGATTAATGGATGTTATTAAGTTAAAGGTTAATTATTAAATGAAATTTAAGAATAATAACTAATGAGAGTAATTAGAGGATCATTAATTAATGTAATTAATGAAAGTGATCAATCTTGCTTATGAATGATTGAATGATGTTAAATGTCTTGAATTGGTTGATATCTCGGATATGAAATATTTTATGATATAATATTTTTTGGGTAGACAGTGATAATGTGGTTATTTATCAATGTGAATTGCTGTGTAAAAAGTGACATCCAGTATTTAAATTTAAATTGTATTCGCTTGAACAACTTGGGTTAAGATGACATTGAATTCGAAGAGACCGGAGTTGGGTATTAGTAAATACCTGAAACCACTTCGATTTTTAATAGATTGATATGAATAACTGGAATGGAATGATTTAAGTAAATTAGACCATTTAATCTAAGTTTTGATACTTAGAAATTGATATGTGAAATAAGTGATGTCTATAATAACATGTGAGGTTGTAAATTGATACAAGTTACCCGGGTTTTATATGAGTTGTATAGTTTTGTTTTTCATGTTAGATGGGTTTACTCACGCGGGTTTCCAGCCTGACCCGGGTGTTACTTTGGTGTAATGCTCGGGTCAGACCGAGTATTACAGATTTTCAGGTAAGGACGTTCTGGAGCTCAGGAGGCGAGCTGGATGGCAAGGAACGTATGGAGTGTATTCTGCTGTGACATGTTGTAGTTTATCTGGAACTAGTTAATTTTAACTGTCCATCGTTCGTGTAAATATTGTAACTCTGATGTATTGTACGAAATTTAACCAATACAACTTCTTTGTATAAATGTTATTTTATGAGATATTAAATTTTATCCGCTGCGGATGTGAGAATCTGTATTTTGTTTTCTGTTTCTTCTTCTTTATCTTTTCTTATTTTCCTAACTATCTGAAAATTTCGAGATCGAAACTTTTGGGTTGTTACAATTATTCTAAGTTGAGTATCTGCTCAGGTGTCTTAAAGATTGATAGGGACATGAAGCGGATGTTTTGGTGGAAGGGAATGAAGAGAGATACCTCTATCTTTGTTAGCAGGTGTTCGTATTGTCAATTATCAAAGGTGATCATCAGAAGACAGCCGGATTATTACAAGGTTTGGAAATTATAATTGGAAATTAGAAATGGGAAATGATATCAATGGATTTTATCGATGGTTTGTCCAAAAAACAAAATAAAGGAGTATGGGTTATCGTGGATCGGCTAACGAAGTGTGTGCATTTTATTTCGGTAAAACCAATAAGAACCGCTGCTTCTTTAGCTGAAATTTTTGTGAGGGAGAGTCGGTTGCATGGAGTTCCTGTGAGTATTATAAGTGATTGAGAATCCATATTTACTTGTCAATTTTGGAAAGCATTGCAAACAACCCTTGGAACAAAGTTGAGCTTATGCATAGAATATCACCTCCAAACAGACGAACAGACGGAGCGGGTGAATCAGATTCTAGAAGATCTCTTAAGGGTGTGTACTCTGGATTTTGGTGGATCATGGAAGGATCATTTGCATTTGGTTAAGTTCTCCTACAATATTAGTTTCCAAGCAAGCATCAAAATGGCACCGTATGAAGCCCTATATGGAAGATCATGCAAGTCACCAGTACGTTGGGGTGAGACGTGTGACGACCCGACTTTTTCTCCACAGAAAGTCACATCATCATAAAGAAAGAAAGGGAAAGAAAAGAGAAAAGAAAGAGAAGAAAGAAGAAACAACAACAAAATCTCAACAGCGGAACGAATAAGTTATTAATAACATAAATATTACATAGTATACAACACTAATTAGAGTTACACGGAATATACATTACATACTAGACAGTTATAAACACCTGTCTAGTTATTACAACTCAATACAACTCAAGCAAGAGATACCAACACAGAGAACACACAGTGGAAACTATATATCTAACGCCGAAGCCTCCTGCTCCATTGGTCCTCCATAATTCGTCAAAATCTAACATGAATCCCTTGGCTACTCGTAAAAATTTGAGTACCCAAGAGTTTAAGAAAACAGAAGATGAACTCTGGGTCAGACATGTGTCTGGTGTGAGTAACAGGTTAAAGTTGCTTAACTTTGAAAAACCTTTGAAAAGAAAAGGTATCACTTAAGACTTTCCACACATAAACATGGAAAAGTTTTTACCTTACGCTAACCAAAACATTTGATAGGAAATCCAATGATATTATAATAGGTCTAGGGTTTTCAAGTAAATATGAAATAGCCGAAATTGTTACGTCTATTAAATTCCAGCTACTAGCCACGAAAGTGGGTAATATAATCAAAACCGTTGGCACTTATTGGATTTTGGATTCCATCAATGGCAGGGCTACCGGGGTACCGCCCGTCAAAGTACGTGGCCTAGGTCAACGTACTGAGGATCACTCCCAATCCCCTACAACACAAGATCGGTACCATCCCTTATTGGATAGTCCCGAACAAGACAACCCCGCAATTGGCTTACATTCCAACCGCCCACACAGCAGAAATAAAAAGGGACTTCTAGACAGGGGAAAATCTCGTCCTACTTGGGAATGACCCATTTAGCCTTGCTGCACCTCCCCTGTTTTAGCCATTCCCGGTTGATGAGGCTTGAGGCTACGATTACCTTTAGAGAACACATCTCTTAGAATGCTCATCGTCCACCTGATGATGTTCTGAAAGCGTTCAATCCATACAAGTTCATTCCGGGTTCGAAGGAAACCGAAGGCATTATCTCGTTACACTCATTTTGGAATCACCCTCAGAGTTAACGATGGTAACCTTGCACTCTGAATCTTCATATCGAATCTTAAAGTACTACTCCGTCAAACTCATCTCGGAATCACCCTCAGAGTTATACTGATGAATAGTTCTTACACCTCGAGTCTTCACTTTTCACATGAGATTCACGACCTATCGTTAATTTGGATCGATGTGGTTTTCGGATATCCAAATATGGAAACCCGATCCCGGTCTCATCGAAATCCAAAGCGTATCTTTTAGGCCAAGTTGTTTTAAAGGTTTAAAACAATTCAATTATCTATATACCCAAATAGATAAATCACAGATTCACAATAGATAATCAACATTATCATCACAACAGATAATCCATATTATCATTATCAAAAGGTAATCCAAATCATCATCACAATGCAACCAATGCATCCATATCACTCAACATTTCTTATCTCATATCTGAGATTCAACCTATTCAAGGCAAAAAATATCATCCATCCATATATAAGCAACGATTAATAATCTCACCAAATATAATTAATTTAAAATCAATTAAATTAATTACATCATCAATATAAATCTTGCTTACATTACCATTAATTAATTATCAATCAATTAGTTAATCATTAACCAATTATTCATTTTAATTAATCATCCCTGATTAATTAACCTTTAATTACATTTAAGTAATTATCCACTAATTAATTTCTCAAATTAATTATACTTAACCAAATACAGTAATTAATCTTTAATTACTTCCTTCTATAATTAATTGTAATTAATCTTTAATTACTTCCTTCTATAATTAATTACATTAATTCTTAATTAATTACATTAATTAATTCCTTCATTTATTAATTATTTCTAAGTAAATCTATTCTTAATTACATCATTAATTATAATAATTAATGATTTCTAATTACATTTTCTTTCTAAATTAATTACATTAAGTAATTAATCTTTATTAAAACCATAATTGTTAATCACCTTTGATTAACTCCATTCAGTAATTAACTCCCTTAATTACTTTACAAAATAAATTAATTACTCATTAATTAATTATCTCAAATTAATCCCTTGATTAATTTTACAAAGTAATTATACTCAAATTACTTCATCATCAAATCACTTCCAATTAATTACATACAGTAATTACCCATAAATTACTTCCCTAAGTAATTTCTCTTTATTAAATTACATTAAGTAATTATACTCCATAAATCATCAAATGATTATTCTAAATTAATTAAACTGAATTAATTAACTTAATCTAATCAATTAAACTCAATTAATTACAATTAGTAATTAATTACTTCCATAAGTAATTATACTTAACAATTTATACAAACGATTATCTTTAAATTAATTAATCTAATTAATAATTAAAATTAATTACATTATTTACATTAATTAATTATTAAATAATCCTTAATTAATGACCTTCATTAACTATTTAACAATTCATTAATTATTTTTCTAAAATAATTAACTTATTTTAATCATTATTGATTACAAATTAATTAACCATTAATTGACCCCTAATTATTTAATTAATTAAGTGTTAACTATTACTTAATTAATCCTTTATTACTTGATTAATTAATTAATTAATTAATCATTAATTAAAATCAAATCTTATTTAATTTATGAATCTTAATTACAAGTTAATTATTCTAAGAATAATTAATCTTAACCCTTTAAGTTTTAAAACCATTAGTTACTTCAAATAATTATCTATTTCATTAATTTATTAAATAAATTAATTATTCATTTAATTACCCTAATAATTAAATGCATAACAAATCATTAAATTATAATTTAACTTCCACCAGTTTTAATTAATTTAAAACCTTTAAAATTACATGATAGATAATACTTTCCTTTATAAAAGAAATTTTACAAGATTTGAAACAAATTCCTTTTTAAATTCAAAACATTTAAACTTTTCTTTATCATTCAAATTTGTTAAACACTTAAATTTATAAAACTTAAATTTATTTTAAGTCAAAGATTCAAATTCAGATTTGAATCAGTTTAAACTTTGTTTATTCCTTTACATTTCAATTTCCAATTTGAATTCAAATTTCTTTAAAAACATTCTTAAACAATAAACCCCTCTAAAGTATTTTAAACAAATTTGAATTTAAAAACTTATTCATTTCCAACTATGATTCAAATTATAACTTGAATTCATAATTTAAAATTAGATTTAAAACATATTTTAAATCTTTGCTTAATAAGTTAAATTCCAGTTTAAAATTTGAAAACAAAACAGGTTTCTAACCTAAAACAAAACTAACTCGAGCAACACAAAATTCACTCGAGCCTAATCCTAACCTAGCCCGAGAAAAATTCAAACAAACTCGAGTAACTCGAGTATCATTTTCATCTTGAAATCATTTAAACTAAAATACTGACAGTTTATACATAACCCTGTACAGACAGTTGCAAAAACCTGTAACAACCAAACTTTCTCGAGCCACAACAACAGCAACTTCTAGTACAATGTACCAAAACTTCGAGCCTATCATGAATTAACCCGATACAAAACACGAGAATCCATTCTTCCCCAAAAAAATAGCCGACACACCAAGAACCACTTGCACCTGCACCAACCCCGCCGTCAACTCTGACTCCTCGCGACCACTCGCGCTAGTCGATGGTCACCTTCCAACACAATTCCGATCATCAAACGACATGCAGAAACCAGAAATCAAAATCGAGCTTCGAGCTCGAAAACAGGAAGCAATGTTGAATCTAAAATTCGCTTCAAACTTCAAAATCTGATCACCAGAGAAGCTACGCCTCCGGCCACTACTCCATCCATACTCCACATATCACCAACTCAAATTAGGGCAAGCTCGGTCACTTATATAGGTCGCGGTGATCAATTCTTCTGATCATAGAAAAACTAGGGTTAAATATTTCAATCCCTAATTACTACTGCCTCACTGCATTAATCCATCAACTACCATTTTTCCTTGAATACTTGATCATCACTTCATCACCAAAGAAAACCATGGCCACCCCGACCTTCTAGGTTGACAGTTCTAACCCCAAATGGACTTCTAGTTAAACCAGAAATACTTAATCAATTTCAAATTATAAATTCTAATTTTAGTTTTAAAATTCAAGTTATTGTTAATGTAATTGGTTTAAAATCTTTAATCAATGAATCTGGATAATCAAATTCTTACTTATATACAATTTGTTCTGTTGTATTTGTGTTTCAGAGGCATTACAAGTTTTTATTTTTATTTTTATAGAATTTAAACTTTAAACTTATATTACTTAACTATATTTTGTTTGAAACCAAATCCTTAACAAAGATTTGAATCATGAGATCATGATTTTGATCAGAGTTCAAATCTGGAATTCTAGAACAGACCAAAACATATTTTCAACATCAAGCATTCATTCAGAAAACTCATGCATATATACAAAGAATCTCATCATATTCATCCACACACAGATCATCATTATCTTAGGAATCAATCAACAACTATATTTACTTAAATTAGTTTTAAATAAAAGTGTTACTCACTTGAAAATTTGATGAGCAGAGCCTTGTTTACTGAAAGAAAACTTGAACCTGAATGTACTTCGATTCCAAAACTTCAAGTTGCTTCTTGTTTTGCTTTTTAAAAACTTTAATTTGCCTTTAAAACATTCATCTTGTTTTTGCTGAAATGCTAGCTCCCTGATGCATGCTTCCAGATTTTCAATTGCATGCTTGTTTCCAGAGAAAGAAAAAAATGCAGGCTTATGAATTTTGCAGAGATCTTCAGTTGCATGCAAGCTTTTAGAGTTGCAATTTGATTTTCTCAGGTTAATGAATTGCAGAATTTTATGATCAGGTTAATACTTGCATTTCAGGTTTTGAAAATGGTTTCAGATTGTTTTGGTTTTGAGGGGAATTTTACAGATTTTGTTTGAATAGATTTTCTGTTTTTAATGAAGATGAGTTTAGATTTCAGATCTGAGGATTCTCTTAAAGTTTTGAAAAAAAAATTTAGAAAAGAATAAGATGAGGAGTAATAGGTTTATATAAGTAGTTTTTTTTTTATTTAATAAAAGAAAATGAAAAAGATTAATTAGGACACTTGTTTCTTAGTTTTTAACATTTGTCACTCTGTTAATTTTATGACTAACACATGTCATTAAGATGTTAAAAGATTAACACATGTAATTTAAGTATTTTAATTTTAATTTAAATTTTTTATAAAAAATTTTAAACATTAATTTATTATTCTTATGTATATATATAAATGAATTTCTTCCTTTTTAAATTTATGAAAGAGAAATGAAACAAACAAATTATAAATATAAGCTTATTCAAATATTTTTAAGTATTTATTCCTTTAAATTCAAAACATTAAATCCAAATTTAAATTAATTAAAACTCCAATTTAAAAATCAAGTTATATATATATATATATGCATATATAACTCTTATTAAATTTAAAAATAACAATTCTATTCCTAAAAATCTATTTATGATTATAAAAACTAAGTATTATAATTATTATTTGAAAATAACAAATTAAACAAATTTTAAAATGATTTATAAAAGAGATTATAAATTACTCCTATTTCTCAATATAATAAGATCATTTTGTAAATTGTATTTTAATTCTTATATATAATTTCAAGCAATATTTTAAAAAGAAAATAAACTAAGCTTTTATGTTAATCTAATTTAAATTCATATTTAAGCTAATTAAAAAAATTAAAAAAAATAAGATTTATCTTAAGTATAAACCATATAGTTATTTATTAAATTTCTTTGAAAAGTTAAATGTTAATATTAAATCAAATTTCCAATTTACCAAAATTAAATTAGAATTAATTTACCAAATTCCAAATCAAAGTTTATCAATTTACAATATATGCAATTATATATATTATAAACAGAAAACAATTTATTAGCTTTAAAAAGATAAAATCTTCCAATTTAAATATTTATTAAAAGATGATTATTAAATCAATTCAAAATTTTATTATCAAAAATTATCAGATCAAATTAATTTTAGTACAGATTATTAAATTTATATTGCCAAATTTTCGGGATATCACAAGACGAAAGATAGATTAGTTCTTGGACCGGACATGATCTGAGAGGCTACCAAGAAAGTTGCAGTGATTAAGAAAAGAATGAAAGAAGCCCAAGATCGTCAAAAGGCTAATACTGATAGGAGTCAAAGGGATTTGCAATTATTGTTGGAAATTTGGTGTTTGTAAAAATTTCACTAATAAGAGAAGTTGTTAGATTTGGAAAAACTGGGAAGTTAGCTCCAAGGTATGTTGGACCCTTCCATATTCTTGAGAGGATCGGACCACTTTCTTATGGGGTCGAGTTGCCAGAGAGACTGGCAGTAGTTCATAATGTGTTCCATGTGTCCCATTTGAGGAAATATGTTCATGATCCATCTTTGATTGTGGAGTGATTGGTTGAAAAGGAATTGGAAATAAAACCAAACTTTACAATTATTATGCATCCAGTTTATGTTGTGGATCAGGATGAAAGGAGATTGCGTAATAAGGTGGTGCGACTAGTTAAGATTCAATGGAGTGAGGATCCTAGAGACTGCACTTGGGTTACAATGGATCGTACGAGAGAAGGCTCTCCCGAGTTGATGTTAGGATAGTTAGTTTATCGTATGTTGTATGTATAGTGTATATTTGTTTGCTATGGATGCTTAGTACATGCCTTTGTATATATTTATGATACGAATTTATAGTTTTTGCGTTGTTTAGATAAATTCCTTAATTGCTAATTTTGGGACAAATTTTTTTTAAAGGGGAAGAGTGTAACGAACTAGAATTTAATCGCTATTTAAACAAATATCTAATTGAATTTCAAATAATTAACAAATGTATTTTGTTAACAAATAAAACAATATTAAATAATAATTAATGATGATAAAATTGTTTTCAAAATTTGTTTTGCCAATATATATAGTTTATAGAGAAATAGAAAATGTGACCGAAGATTATTTTCTGAAATATCGATTTTCATTGTTTAAAAGTTATTCTAAATGTCATAACACTATATTAAATATACATGCACACATTACAAACTACTTTAGTATGTTGTGTACATGTATATATGCATGTACACATTAGCCCTCTTATGCATATAAACATATAAGTTAAAATAAAATTATATTTCATAAAAATATATATACTTGACATATAAAAATACACTTTTTCAACACAAGTACATGTGATATGGCTTGAATAGTGCAAGGAGAGGGAAAGCACTAGGTATGGACGAAATTTGGGGGGGGGGGGGAGGGAGAGGGTTATGGTAGTGCATGCATACATATATTTTAATATAAGCACTTACATGTATTTTAATCAATATCCTAAGCCTATAAATACCACTACTTCTTCATATTCTTATTTTTACAAACCTCCTCTTCACTCTTAAATTTCCTAAGAGCTTGAGCTAAACCATCCATGGCTTCCTCTTCTTAAATTCGAAAATAGAAAAAATCACTTCCTTGTGCAAAAATCTCTCCTTTAATTCACAAATCCACTTCTACATCTACTGCAAACCTTTCTCTTCCGAAACTCAAGCAAACATCCACCAAGACCACATGGCCGATACCAAACTAGTCATGGTCGTGTCCAAACTCACTTGGTCGAGCCCATTTCAAGTATTCAGGGGTCCAAAGGTTTCAAATTTGTAATTTTCTAAAGCATTTTCAAGTTTCAGCATAAGTTCGCTATGATTTAGAAAAGTTTCAATGTGTAAAACTTTTGTTTTGAAAAGAAATTAACTTTATTTTGAAGAATAATATGTTGTGAAAATATAGTGGTTGTTACGTTGAATTATCATGTTGTGTTGATGGTATAAAGCTATATGTTTATGTTTTAACTTGGATTTGGTGATTGGTTGTTAAATTGATATGTTTGGATATGGTTATGTGAATGATTGGTTATGATATGATGACAGTGTGGTTATGAAACCAAAACCAACTGTGTGATGAATTGTTGTAGAATTAGCACATTGAAAAGTTGTAAAAGACTTGAGATCCGATTTGAAAACAAAAACTTGTTTTCTAGTTTTGAATTTTGAAAATGTCTTTTATAAGTTTTTACCTTTGTTTTAAGTTTTCAAAAACTTTTCCATTTGTGTTTTCAAAGATGTGGTAGCTAGAGTTAAGGTGAGATTTTCACCTAGAAATCAATTCTAGCGAACTACACTCATAGTGATAGTCGCTATGGATACAGTTCGGGAAAATTTCACGATTTTCAAGTTTTAAGAGTTTTCTTTTGGATTATTTTGAAAAATCATTTCAAACTAATTAAGTAAGTTCAAAAATAAGTTTTAAATTATTCAATAATTTATTTATTTATTTTATTAATTAATGTAATTATTAATTAAGTAATTAGGTTAAGTAATTAGAGTTTAAGACATTATTAACTAGGTTAATTATTTTTATTTAAGTTTTAAATAATGATTAATTAAGATAAAATAAAATAAATTTTTATTCAATCATGTTATTTACTATAATTAATTATTTGATTAGAGTTAATTATTCAATAAATTATTATTAATTAAAGGTTAATTATCCACTTAAATTTGGTTTAATTCTTAAATGAATGTTATTTAATTAAAGTTTAATTATAAATAAACTTAGGGTTATTAACAATTTAATTAAGATTAATTAAAGTTTAATTAATATTTAAACTTATGATTTAATTAAGATTTATTTATTTTAAAGCTTCTTTAAACTTTGTCGGTTATTTGTTTTAACCAATTTTCTTTCTTTAGTAAACTATTTTAAAAACCGAAGGATCTCTTATCCATGCTATTAAGTAGCCAAATGAATTAAAGTAGTTGTAATAAAACGTTGACATGCTTATCAAAAGTAAGTCAACTTGTACTTATCACAAATACCGCACTTCAGGAATGTGATGAATACGAGGGGATTAATTTCAATAAGCGGGTCATGATAATTTAAGCATATGGAACGTATGTCTATATGTAAACCTTTACACCCTGATAGTGGGATAGTCCACTATACACAACTTGACCCTTTAAAATTATCGAACGTTGGTTTGGAGAGACCAAGATCAGATGGTAGTTGTTATCCAAAAACCGCTTCAAACCAACATAAGCATTGAAATTGAAATAGTAAAGGCAAGGTCCAAGATGAAGACTTTGAAGCGCAAGGGCTATTTGTTGCTAGCCCTGAGGGTGATTCCAAAACGGGTGTAGTGGAAATAGTGCCTTCAGTTCGTTCATCTCCTGAACGACTTGTATGAAAGAATGCTGACATCGTGTCAACATCTGGAAGGCAATGTTAGAATTCCAAGTGGCAATGCAATATTAAAGGTAAACATAGCCTCAAGCCCTATCAAAACAAGATATGCAGCAGGGCTATGTGGGTCACTCCTATGAGGGTACATTATCACTGTATCTAAAATCGATTATTTTACCTATTTTTGTATGCTCTAGAATGGTTGCTGATCCCAATCATAGTGGTGATGTACTTTGTACTACTAGTCAAGTGGTAGGCTGGATCTTTGTAGCATAGGTACAAGATGTTCTTGTCAGACCCCAAGTGTATTTTATCTAGAGGTGCATCTTTTAAAGGTGGTTCCTAACCTGGTTATGTATGGAATCCATTTCTCAATAAGTGCTTTCGGTCTTAGTTGTATACCTATTATGCTGGAATTTAATTAATGTAACAATTTCGACTATGTGAACTATTTATTTGAAAACCTTAGACATTATGATAATATCACTATATTTCCATATAAAGTGTTTTGGTTATCGTAAGATAAAACCCGTTTCTGTTTATATGCGGCCTGGTCTTACAAAATTCCTTTGATTTTCAAATTATTTTATAAAGTAAGAATTAAGTTGTTTGAGTTTACTCACACCAGACACATGTTTGACCCCAAGTTTTATTTTTATTCCTAAAACTCTTGGGTACTCAAATTTGTATGAGTAGCCAAGTGATCTAGGTTTCTTATGGAAGCATTTTGAAGGACCTGGAGCAGGTGGCTTCACCGTAGCTTATTATATTTATTTCCATTGTGTTTATGTATGACATATGTATTTTGTATAGACAGTAGTTGTAACTGTCCAGTTGAAGTTGTAATCTAAAGATTCTGATGTATTATTATTATGGAATGACTATGTAATACGCTATGTTATATATTATATGTTGTTTTGATTCGTGGTGAGATTCAGTGATTGTGTAGTTCCTTCTTATCTTTCTTTTTCTTCTACCCTTAATGGCTTATCTTTTGGGCAAGAAATGTGGTCGTTACAACGAACAAGTTATATAAACAACTTCTAATCCCCTTTTTAATTAATCTTTCTTTATTAATTAAAATCCTCTTTTATTAGTAAACTTTATTTTACTTAGTATACTCTTTATAAATGAAACTCCATTAGTTAATTAAACTCCACTATCTAATTAAAACATCACTTTTTATTTTAACATATTTCAATACTAATCAAAAGTACTCATATACTTATCTCAATCGTATAAGTATATTCATAAATCAATTTCAAAAGGCTTATGACAAATGTTACCCAAACAATGTCACTGCAAACCCAAAACCATTTCACTTATGATTATATTTAAAACATTCTTTTCAAAGATCGATTTACATTCATACGTATAATCAAAATGGATAAAGGATGAATATTACTAGCACATTGCCACGACAAACCCAAAACCATTTCATGCTTGTTATCCTTTGTAAAAATTTCTTTTTAAAGATCTAAGTATTTTCCTAACTCATTTACCAATATTGTAACACTTCCAAATATTATCCAAGGGTTTAAAAACAAATGTTACTAAAATATTGTTCATGACAAACCCCAAAACACTTTATATTCCGTTATCTTCAAAATTCCATTTTAATAATCCAATCACTTTTCAAAAGTATAGTTAAATGAGTTAAAACTAACGTTGCACAAACATCGAAACTATAAACCCAAAATCACTTTTATATTTTCCATTTACTTTAAAATATCCATTTAAAGTTCTAAGTACTTATCCAATTATTAAACAAAGTTATATATCCTTTTAATCAGTTTTACAAAACAGCCCATTATAGCATAAGTGTTATAATCCCAAAACTCCTTTTAAATCCCTTTACAAAATATTAAAATTACTTTTTAAAACTTCTATATATATATATATATATATATTAAAATACCTTTAAAAAGATAGATATTTACGTATACTAATTTATTTATAAAACAAAGATATTTAATAAAATACTATAAACCATTTGTAAAATATTGTAATATAAAATCCTTTTATTTCTTAAATCAACACTAAAATAATTTCTAAAACCATATGTATACTAAAAATATACTTTTAAAATACTTGTACTATATTTTAAACCATTTATTTGAAACACATTTTAAAACCTGCTTAGTTTAAAATCTTCACATTAGAAATCCATAAATGATTTTCAGAAAGTGGAAAATAGGCAAAAGGAAAAACTTCGAAAAATATTTAGGCCGACAGACAACAAATTTCATTTTTAGGCTGAAAAACAAACTTTGAAAAAAATCGGACTAAAGGACAATGCTAAATAAAACAAAATGCTCATTTTGTACAGTGTAAAACTGAATATAATGCTAGTTATAATTGGCATTTTATATAGTGTAAAAACTGAACATATTGGTAGTTATAACTAGTATCGTCCTTCAGTTTAATTTTCTTCCCAAGTCTGTCCTTCAGCCTAATTTTTTTTTCAAAGTTTGTCCTTTTACCTAATTTCCTCTTTTAGAAATATTTTTAAATCATTTTACTTTTCCATAATAAGTATGCTAATAGTACTTATTAATCAATGCGAAGAAGCCATAGAATGGCTTTCAAAGTTAACTTTAAAATCGCAGATCACAACGATTTCAATGTGCATCAATCACTACATTTTCGCTTCTAACATTTATAACTTCCATTTCCAAGTCCCACAAAATGACCAAACCAATTCCATTTATGCCAAACACACCTACGATTATAACAACTATATCGTTTCAAACATATATAATACACTATCACTTTTCACGAAGCAACATCAAACATATAAATAGTTTGTCTGGGCCACAAAACAGGTTTAAAGAGTCAAAAGGGAGATTACACTGCTATTTGCTGTTTTCACTTGTTTTACAAAACAAGGCAGAGTCTAAAAGCAATAACTTGTAGCCCATTATACATTTTATATTTCCAATACAACAAAAATTATATACACAATAATTATACGATCAATTGGTGAGTAAAACTCACCCAAGCTTTTAGTTAGTTAACGCTTTCATGTTTCCAAGATTCAGTTGACTAAAATTTCAACTAGCTCCAAACTCGACAAATCCCTCCATTGTGTAGATAATCCCAATAAAAATACAACGGTGAAAACGACGCCTTGGTTAGACCTCGTATGAACAAGATACGATGTTTATAAGAATTTGGATTTAATTAAATAGTCAATTAAACTAAAAAGTAAATTAACCTTTGATTACCTTGTTCAAAAAAACTCCCTCCCTCCTTCTTCCTAATCTCGTTCATGCACGGTGAAATTTATCTCTGCGCGTATGATTCCCCAGTAATACAGATCGATCATTCGACCAACTAATTCCGCCATTCAACTTCTCATCTCGAACTCGACTCGACCACAACCACTTCGATCCCTTCGATCATCTACAAAGAATTGCATCCCCTCGCCTTAGTTTGCCTCTGGCCATATCGCATCCAACATCATAGCTCTGATCGTTGTCAAACCATAGCCAACGTCCTTCTCTCCCCACCACGAGCTCGTCGCTTGACCTTCGGACCATCAAATTGAATAGCGACCTTCATTTTCAATAAGACAATAATCATGTCGTGATCGCCATCTCTGCTCTCTGCCTCACCAAACTATGCCTGCGAACTCGTCTCCGCCTAACTAACACCATGCCACCATCCATTTGACCTTTTGCCGCCCTTAACTTTGCCTAGTCCCAAACCTAGGCACGATGTGCCTAAGCCAAACACTGGCACCTGTCGTCGCACCCAAATCAAATCACACTCACTCGAAGCCCATGTCTCTATGAAGCTCATGAATCCAATGACAGCCGATTTCGTAAACCATAACTCTCTAAACAATTGATTAACTGCAAGAAGTGGCGGCGACAAGTAAACATTCAAAAAAGAAGAAAAAAGGGAAGTAAGGAGAACAGTTTAGTGGTGGAGATGTATTTATAGTAAAACAATATTATATTTTATTCACTTTGATTTTACCATATATATTTCAAGCACGTATGACCACACAGTACGTCCTATCGTCACGAAACTCGTCGGCGTACAATACTTCAATATTCCGGATCAAGTGGCACTAGTTTCGTTAAAATCTGAGACAGTATATCAAAATGATAATTTCACACGCATTAAAACGAATTATTATTAAAACAATTTAGTCACTTTTAATTCTAAACTAAAAGCTTTCCATAATCATTTTTATTTAAACATAATTTAAATAAGCTTTCGAAATTATTTTTATTCATTAAATCTAATCTAAGATTCAATTATTTAAATAATTCCAATATTTAATTATAAACCATTCAAAAATCCAGGTCGTTATATCCAATATTTATATATAAACCATTCAAAAATCCATTTCATTACATTCTTCCTCTTTAAAAGAATTTCATCCTTAAAATTCAAACACAGGCACAAAAGCAATAATCACCCATCGGTACCTAATGGTATTGCAATCACCGACAATAATAGAAACAATCGCATAATAATACTATATAGTACTGCCATCACTAGTAACCAAACTCATGGTTCGCCCAGGTTCAGAAACCTTCTCATTGCACACGGAAGACAAACAATCTACCAAGCTCACCTTACGTTGAATAGGCTCAGGTAACACTCAGTCTACCACTCATGCTACCCAAACCAATTCAAAGAGTCATTACTTAAACTCTCCACAAGCCAACAAAAATAGCAAGTAAATATTTTTAAAGCCCGTACGATATACACATTCACCCATATGTAATACCAAGTCTAATCGCTAGCTCGATCACATAAATTCCACTTCTGAACTAGTATAGATCAGCTCACCTCTCTAGTGCAGACTTTGATCTGGTTCCTTGATTAGAAACCTCAGTTTTCCTTACATAACCATATATTATGATCGAAAACATCAAGATCTTATCAAAATTCGATATCAAGTATTTTCCATCAAGAATCGAGTGAAAAATCCTAACTCGGACGATGTAAATCACCTCGAAATTTATGTATTCGAATCCTAGATCAAGAACTGCCAAGCAAATAAAATGATCTACATAAAAATTACGTACTATATTCAATACATTTCCTAATTACACTGATTGCTTTTCATTTCAATTTACATTCAATTTCACTTAGTACTTCTCATTTAGTACTAAAATCACATATGAACCATTTCATAAAATTTGCTTCAAGTTATTAAGCATTATATAACTTAAGTTCATATTCGTGTACTACTCCTCTACATCCTAAGAGACAAAAACGTCCACTTTATTTTACTTAAAAAGGATATTAATTTAAAACCTGTTTAAATTCAACTATCCTTTAAGCTCAAGTGTTATATAAACTCATCTTTATATTATCGCAAACAGAAAACTTCAATTACTTACGCAAATTTCGAAGTTTCGACTGTCCAAAATTGTCGAAAATTCCATTTCCTTTTAACAAATGAAAATTATCACCCAAACACATCAATTACGATGCAAAGACTATCCAACCCTAATGCATATGTTATATATGTCCATAATGTAACTTAACTGAAATCCTAAGAATTAAACACCTGATCTTTTTTCAAATCATTTTGAAACAAACACACACACACACACACTCTTATAACCTTTGTATACCAAATCACACTTCCAGGATTTAAATCAAAATCTATTTCACCAAAACAACTCTGTACCAAATCATTTCTATAGCATTCCCCACTTTGAAACTCGAAAAAAAACTCTAACGATGCTGCAGTCATCATCAGAATCATTTCTCAGCAATAGAAGTGAGTTCAGTACATCCAAACCATGCCTTTCAGACTTAACCAAAACCATTTCAAAATAATACAAATATTTTGTAAATATTACTAAGTACCATGATATTAATTCCTCAAACCAATTTCCAAATATCTATTTCTAAATAATACTAGTATTATTTTCCTAAATCTTAAAAACAAATTTCGAAAACATCGGGATTTAAGTCTTCAAATTTAGTTTAAATCCTTTTCATATTTATAAACTATATTTATAAACCATATTTATATATGTCACTTTCTATGTAAAACTATCACTGAAGTGTTATCCTTGTTTAGATTATAATAAATAACAATTGTTAAAATCAAATTTTAACCCAATATTATAACCGAATGCTTTATCGTCAAACTATGAAACTTGATTCGCAAGGTGTTCGTTTCAACGTTCCTACAATTAACCCAACACATGCGGTGAAAAGGTAAAACTTCTCATAAACTGGTTGAGCACAACAACTCCAACAATAAATGATAATTATAGAATATTATCATTTTCTAACAAACAAACACATCATAAATAACTACATCAATTTATGAAAATTATTCTTTTATATATGAAATATAATCCTAGGTAAAATTATTTCATTTACTAATTTCAAATCAATACTATGTCATTTGCCATGTCTAAGTGTTTAGAGACCCCAACTAATAACGATAACAACTATTAATAAAAATCCATAAGCCACTCTACAAAATAACCAACACAATACAAAACATTGTTATAACAATAATATATATGCACTTCCGTATATATACACTCAATTCATAACAAGGAATTCCATTACCCCATCTCTTAATGAGTTAAACCCTACCAAAGACAAGGTTCTCGCTTAACCTTCAGCTCTAATTCCACATGTAACGATCGGCCTTTTCGACCCCCGAATGTTGACACTAATACATCCACCGTATTCACGTGCCGAGCACCCACCTACGAGAAAGACGAATTGTCAGGGTAAAATAAAAAGAAAAGGAAATAGAATAAGAAAGAAGATAACACAATATGAGCATATCACATGCAGAATGACAATATATAATATCTCAAAAGGTTTTTACCAAAAAGAAAACTTTGATATACATACATCAATTGGAGAAAACTAACATATCATTAGGTTTGACAGTTATGACTGCCTATCCTCACAATTGCTGATAGATATACATCAATTAATGCAGCAGAAATAAAGTAATATCGGTTGTCATCTAGCTCCTCTCCAAGAGCTTTAATAAATCACACCTAAATCAGGAAATGTACTCGAGTATACCTGAGCATTAAGAAAATAATATCTGATAATTCTAGTAAACCAGCATGAGACGCTAAAATCACATAGATTTATTATATCTTAAAACCTTCAAATATCTTGTAAGGCCACACCACCAATAAAACAGATGGGTTTTTACCTTACGATAAACAAACCATTTTATTATAAAATTTAGTGATAATATAATAATGTCTAAGGTGTGAAATACAAATAATCGTATAGCTGCGATTCTGTGAGTGTACATCATAAAAATAATAGGTATACAATCACAACCACTAAGGTGCATTCGCTAAGTGTATAGGATTTCCACGTAGATCTCTTTAGGGAAGCCGAATCCAAACTATTACATAAGGATTAGAGATATCCTTTTGAAGCAACGTGTATATTTAGATAAAATTTACTATAGGAAAACATAACCAGTCCACGCTCGAACACTGGCACCGGGTCACATCATTCCTGCATGTATATCCATTAGTAACGCTAGATTGGAGTTCCTACACCTTTTAAGTTAGTTAAAACCCATAGGCTATGTCTCCTATCTCTGGTTTCTGTCATTACCGATGCTGAAGTCATATTCATCTTCCCAACACATGAGCTACAACTCGAACAGATCTTCAGCATGAGCTCCAACTCGAACAGATCACAGGACCACACATGGATTTCCAAATTTCAACAGATTTGGAACCACACATGAATTCCTCGGTTGATCTCGCAATAACACATGGATTCTCATGCCTCAATAGGTCTCGAAATCACATTCCCATATCCTGGATAGATCATGAACAACTACATGTGTTCGAGCATCTCAAATAGATCTTGAATCTCCATACAGATTACAACATCACGAAGAAATCAAGAACCTATCATAAACCAATCACTAACCTCTTCGAAATCATAGAACACATATATAGTTTTGGAGTGGTTATGGTTTCAAATCATCTCATATAAGTACACTTCCCCTCCTACCAGGTGTTCCAAAACCAATCGATCGATTTTCTAGTAATTTCGACCTTGGTTCTTTAGGAAACAAAAAGAAAGAAAGATCAGAGATCACCTCCTAACTGTTTAAGCTAGCAGATTTCATTATTATTCATCCTATAAAAGAAAAACAAATTTATACATACAGTATAACATAATCTTGGATAACTGTACCATATAATTTCCATGTTTCTTCTAGATATTTCCAAAATATGTTTGGTCAAATCAAATAACGATGGGTATAATCATATATGGGAAATTAATTCCTGCATACTGTCCATAAACAAGTAACACACAAAGCACGATCGAAACAAACAAGCATAATCAAGTCATATAAACGACTTCTAATCCACTTTTTAATTAATCTTCCTTTATTGATTAAAATCCTCATTTATTAGTAAAACTAATTTTACTCAATAAACTCTTTATAAATGAAATTCCATTTGTTAATTAAACTCCACTATTTAATTAAAACATCACCATTCATTTCATAAAACAAAGATATTTAATAAAATACTATAAACCATTTAATTTTTTTAACATAAAATCCTTTTATTTCTTAAATCAAACCTTCAACAATTTATAAAACCATATATATACACTAAAAATATACTTTTAAAATATTTGTACTATATTTTGAACCATTTATTTAAAAAACCATTTTAAAACCTGTTTAATTTAAAACCATCACTTTAAAAATCCATGAATTGTTTTCAAAATATATTTAAACCTTGTTATTTTTCCATAATAACTAGCTAACAGTACTTCCTAATTAAATATGAAGAAGACCGGGGATACTTCTAAAGCTAACTTTAAAATTGCAGATCATAGCAATTTCAGAGTGCATCCACTGCGATATTTTTCCCCTCTAACATTTACAACTTCCATTTTCAAATTCCACAAATGTCCAAACCAATTTCATTTATGTCAAGCACACCAAAACGTATTCAAAGTCGTCAGAAATTCCATTTCATTTTGACAAATGAAAACTGTCACCCAAATACATCAATTACGATGCATAGACTATCTAATCCTAATGCATAAGCGATATGTGTCCATAATATAACTTAACCGAAATCATGAGAATTAAACACCTGACCTTATTTCAAATCATTTTAAAGTACACACACACACACTTATAACCTTTGTATACAAAACAACACTTACGAGATTTGAATAAAAATCTATTTTACCAAAACAACTCTACAGCAAATCGCTATTGTAGCATCCCCTACTTTGAAACTTGAAAATAAACTCTTATGGTGCTGCACAACAATACTACAACAAAAAATAGATATAGTAGCACCCATAAAGCTTATAATAAAATAATTATAGTACCATTTTAGAAAACTCCCTTATACGACATGCGGCCAAAAGTCCATGACTTTCCGTTGCGTTTTCATAAATGCTACCAAAAAGCAACATATTGCAGCGCTCTGGAAATGCAATCAATTTTTTATCCTAACGCTGTATAAAAACCACTAAAAAGAATTTCTAATTCTATTACAAAATATTATAGTAGCTTTTTCGTATACCCATCACATATATTTTGGTAGCGTTTAATAAACGATGTTAAAAAGTGTTGATTTTTTTTTTTTGCAGATTTTCTTCGTCGTGGTAGCTCGTTCAGTTTTCACTTCATTTTGTTCACAACATATATATTATATAGTAATAATTAACATAGTTCGGTATGAAACTAGCAATCACTCATACAACCATCACATTCAAACAACCAAAAAATACATTAATCACATAAAGACATACGATATATAAGCAATTTGATATAAAATATGTTAAACTAAATAACTACGCTCACATAAAATCTGTAACCATATAGATATAGTTGTTTTAATAAGACAATCAAGTTAACGATTAACGACAGGTACAGATTCACTACTACAACCGATCATTTCTTCGAAAAAAGCTTTATGTAATAGATTCTCATAGATTGTGCTGTGTTGCATAGAGTGGTTTCCTACTCAAGTTTTTCTCTTATGCTGCATAGAATGTAATCTGCGTAGTCGACTTTGTTGAAAATGGCTCAGAGATACGATGTAAATATATCCTTTGGTTCTCCTGCAAGTACACATAAGACACATGTATATGTTTTAATATATTCATGCATGCTTGTAACTTATGACTTATATGCCTAGTCACATACGATTTTTGTTCCATTACACTGTGTTCTCTTTCATAATATTTTACTGTTGTGAGAAAATATTCACATGGAAGAAATACTTACTATTCTATGATATAAGCAAGGACAAATTTTTAATTTAGCCCGATTTGCAATGTAATTGCAAATTTAGGCCAGTTGAAAAACTAATTGCAAAAACAGGCCAGTTTTGGTCACATCAGTTGCTACGTGTACCGTAGCATTTGAAATGCCGCTGGCACATTTTTTTTCAACTTAAATAGCGACATTTCAGATGCCGCCTATGTGCGGCATTTCAAATGACACCCAGTTATGTATCTACTGTTTTAGCCAGCCCCCTCTTTCATTTCTCAATATCACTTCATCTTACTTAAATCTTAAAACCCCAAATATCCAAATCTCAAATTTGTTCCTAAACTAAGGGCTTTAAACTATATGTTATAGTTAAATATTGGCTGAAAGTACATACAGTTTAGGAGCAACACCTATTTCTTCCTCTTGAACGATTTCGATATGTTATTTTGTGAATCATAGTTCTTTTTTGTGTGTTTATAGTCGTTTGGTAATTTCTAAAAGTAGTAAAATAGTTGGTTAATTAAAATGTAGAATGGCTCCCAAGTGCGTACCAACGATTTGTTATTTTGATGGTGAATTGGTTATTGCCGAAATTAATGGTGGCAAATATGTTGGAGGGTCATGTAAACCAGTGCAAGTTTTGAAAGAATGTAATTTGACGCAGTTGAAAGAATCGATCTATAAAACGACTAAGATAAAATCTGATGAATTTGACATAGAGTTAGCATGTAATTGGCTTACGGATTCAAGATCGAAATCCATTAAAATAGTTGATGACGATGATGTGGAGCTAATGTTTTCAGCAACATCAAAATCAATAGAGTTGTTTGTTGGAAAAAGTAGGCGGTTGCAAGCAAAAGAACCCGTACAACCACAAGTAGTCAACATCGTAACTAAAGACTACTACAGAATGGTTAAGACAGTAAGTATTAGTCATGGAACTGCATCTATGAGTTTTAGTAATCCATTTGTGACAGTGATTTACGGTCAACAACAATTCCTTATTGGATGTCCATATGAGTTATCGACAAGGTTTTTGGTATAACTATCCATATCCAAGTCTGGGCAGCTTTACACATTTGCTTGGAAGGTGAAACATTTATTTATAATTTTTGTATCATACCACAATGTACGTTATACAGTAGGTGAAAGTTCTCGTTCTATATGCAATTATCTTCCTCATCGACCAACACAGCCAAGTGTTAGCGCCAAAATTGGTCACTAACACCCAAATCCAGATGAAAGCACCAAATCACAGTCATAGATCACATATAGAATGTATGTAGAGAGTATAAATACGAAGAACGGATAAAATTAAAAAGAAAGAAATAATAACAGAGGATTTATAGTGGTTCGGCAGACTCTAGCCTACGTCTACTCCAGAAATTTCCTTTTTTTGATATCAGAATGAAAATTACAATTACAATCTGGAGTTTTCAAAACAATAATGACAGAGTAGCCTTAGTGGAGAAGAAGAAGGGGAACAAAATCAAGATCCTTTTTTCTTAAAACCCACATGCTGTATTTATAGGAAAAATCCGATTTATTGGGCTTCCTGAGCGGTCCGGGCCTACCAAGACCATAGTCGATCCAAACAACACGACCGACCTCGAGTTTATAATATGCCGACTCGATATCCCCTGGGCATGACTTGAAGCGGGTCCATTCAAGGCTCAGAGTAAACTAGGTTAGAACTCAGAGAAAAATGAAGTTGATCCTATCCTTAAACATGCCGACCCGCAATTTTGTTGCTGACTTATTAAGGCTGAACCACACGTGCCAAACCACCAATGCCGAACCATATCTGGCCGTACCACCTTAACTTTTCTACCACAACCGAACTACATATGCCGACCTGAGGATTCCTGAATGAAAGTGCGGTGTGTATACGATTATATGTGCTAATATAGTACACACGGATCGTGTAATATGGACTATAATATAAATGCGGAAATAGATGATAATAGCATAGTAAATAAAAATAGAAAAATCACACCAGAGATTTTTATACTGGTTCGGAGCACCGTCCTACGTCCAGTCCCAGACTTCTATCTGGATTTTCACTATTAACTACCTCGCTTCACCCGGAGGAACAGGTTTACAACACCCGAGCAACCGAACGGGATTTCACGCCTCTAATACACTGAGGACTTCAACACTTGCCTCCTACAACACAGAGGACTTCAACAAAAGAACAAATACAATTGTTGTTGACAACTTGTGCTCTTGAAAACACGGATTTGTCACTAGTAGTACACTCTTCCTATAATCTTATCCTCAAAGTATGCGAATGATGTTTTGAAAAGATTAAGGAAAGTATATTACTTATTGAATCAAAAGATATGAAATAGTTTCAATGATTCAATAAATAATCGAGAGCTTTTAGAATGCAGGAGTATTTATAAAGTAAGATCAGAGATTAGAGTAAAAAGCATATAAAATCATGTTGTTTTAATCAACGAATTAGATGAGTTTATATAGATAAGAATGGTTGTAACTCATTGTGAGCAGTTTCCATTAAGAGATATGATCTTTGATGAAAGGTAAGAGATGCAACCTTTGGAGAAAAGAAGTGTCTTTTGGAAAAATTGCTTTCTGTTTAAAAACGGTCGACAGGTTAAAAAGTGACCAGTAGACAGGAATTCAAATATATATACGTTATGTGCATGTGTGCACGTTTAGTGTGCAAACTATGCAGGAACGGTCGACCGCATATATTGTGACCGGTCGACCGGTCCCTGTAAAGTTGCACACTGAATGTGCAACTACATTCTAATCGTATATATATTGATTTTCTTGAAAATGCATGATTATTTGAGGATAGATTTTAACAAGTTTATCACTATTATAATATCAAATAATCAACCTACAATCTAGAGTACCATATGTAGCTCTTTATAGCCATAATGACCTTGTTTTGTCGATCGCCTTTAGTTATTTGTCAGAAATCAAAACCTGCATAAAACTTGTGACTCAACATTCTCCCCCTTTTTGATTGATGACAATATATATCTGCAAATCTGAATCTCCCCCTGAGTATGTGATCTCTCTCTTTGAATTCTTATTTATGTACGTTCCTGCAAACAATTGTTAGCCCTTTCTCCCCCTTTGTCATCGACAAAAAGGAGTAACAGATACTAGAATAGTAGAGAAGTGTAATTAATATGAAATGCATAGCAAAATAAAACATTAACACATCCAAAACATAACAGAGTATAATACAGACCCTAATGTCAAACGAAAAATAAGAATAACGACACTATTTAGTACAAGTGTCGATGAATGTTTGTTAAAGTGCTAAACCATAATAGAATCTAAGATGAAGCAGATCGTATTTCCTCTTCATCATCATCATCGTCGTCATCATCATCTTATTCTTCTTCCTCATCATTGTTCCCTCTAGATGATTCTCCATGTCCATGACCACTCATACCAGTAGACTCGTCAGATGATGTCCAGGTGAAAACAGGAGCAGCAGGACGTTTTCCTGGGTCTTGTGCTTGAACAGAGGTGGATGTGGAACATGATATAGCATCCCATAGCATACCAAAGAATGACTTGACCTTATTGAAGCGCTTATCAATTTTAGAGTCCATGCGCTTGAGACGTGATTCAAGCAAAAATTGGTTACGCGCAATAGTTTCAAGTGATTCTTTTGTGGATGATTTTGATTTTAATAGTTTTACTTCATCGGAACGAGGACGAGAGGAAGTTGCTTTTTGTTTTCTTGGTCCTCTTTGTTGCCATTCTTCAAAAGGCATAATCTCAAGATAAGGTGGAGGAAGCTTCATTCGTTTGATGGTTATGGAATCAATGCATTTTGGTTTTGAGGTTGCAGAATCAGGAGGATTTACCCCACAAGCTAACAAAAGTCGCATGATATATTCATTGTAGAAGAAATGAGGCCGTGTAGAGTTATTTACCTTGAGAATTTCATCAAAAAGCATGTGTACCCAATTGATTTGGATTTCACCATAATCAGCATAGAGAGCTTTGAAGTTTTCTTTATATACTGCATCATAATTTCCAAGTCTAGGAAAAAGAGAATGCATCAAAACACGATGAAGTAGTCTGGCTGTCGGTCGAAGTCCAATAGACTTTGTGCCATCACTGTTGTCTTCTATGAACTGATGACTGATACTATTGCGAGTGAAGACTTCGCAGAAAGTAGATGAAAACTCATCGCCTCGATTTGGTAAACCAAGTATAGAAGCAATTCTAGCATGAGTAAGAAAGATTTGCTTGCCACAGACCACAGACCAGATGACTCCGTTTGGATTATCAGGTTGATACTCATCGAGATTTATGTTGGCGTAAAACAATTTGATCATCAAATGATTTATCTCCACATTATTTTCTGAAAAATCTATCAATGGAGTAATGTTGGAATTATTGGCTAACCTCAAAACTCCATAAGCCGTGAAATCATCAAATTTGATGAAAGAGCCTGGATGAAACTTGTAATTTGTCATCTGATTCCATCTTGTTACAGCAATTGGACTTTGAAGCCACTTTTTGGCGGAGATGCTCAGAGATGAAGTTTCAGAGGTTGTTCCTTTCTTAGATTTCTTTTGAGGAGGAGCCATTGTTGGAAGATTTGAGATTTGGGAATTGAAAATAGGAAACTAGGGTTTGTGATTTTGGGAAAAAAATAACAGCTTGAGTCAAAAGAGAAGGAGGGTTGAAAGAAAATGACGCATAGATATATATATAAAAACTGAAAATACGTCAACCGGTCGACCAAAGAATTATGGCCGGTCGACCGTTTTCAACCAGGGAGCAAACGGTCGACCGGCTATAACCGGGGCGGTCGACCGGTTTTACATGCTGTGCAATAACATTTTATTTTGCAAGTTTTTATAATATATCAACCTATATATATTATATTTCATTCTTAATACAAAATATAACCGCTATTACACAAGTGATAGATAAAGATATAATAACTATATATAAATCTAATGAGAAGTGGAAGGTTCGTCATTAGAATTATCGTTGTTTCCTTCAATACGTTTTGACCATGGACTCCAGTGTTTCTGAGCACCTTCATTCTTCTCATAGTTCCGATCCCAAGAGTTAGGACTTTTAGATGTTGATGGTCTAGACGGCATTGGTTCATGCACGTCATGCTTGTTGGAACCGCAGAAAAATGTTGCCAACTTTTCTAAAACGGATAATCGTGCCGATGTCCGTTGTTGCTCATGATAAAGTTGACTTTGCCCATAATGGAGCTGTCTCTGAAGGTCTATCTGATGTTTCTGATAGTGGTGTATCTCATCGATTTGTGCTTTGGTACGAGGAGAACAGAACAGTGTCCTCTTCACTCGTTTTGAATTTGGAGTATTATCAGACATACAAGAGCATTGATGATGACAACTTGGTTTTTGTTTTGGTGTTGTAGGAGAATAATATTCCTCCGACTCAGAACTCGTAATAGAAATGTATGATTCTTGAGCACATTTATCACAAATGTGAGCCATAGGGAATGTTGTATAGAATATTATGGTTAGATAAAAAAAAGATGAACAAAATATGAAATTTTTGCAAGCTTATATACAAGTTTCTTATGTATAAACCTATAGATGTGAGTTAATAAAAAATTTTAACCAAGAAAACATAAGCAGAAACTTTATGTTAACTCTTTAAATAGCTTTCCTTTTAAAACTGAAATTATAAAATAAGAAAGGAAAGGATGATCACTAAAAGAAAAGAATGAAAAAAAGAGAATTAACCATTAAATCAAGCAGTGGCTTATATTTAATGTAAAAAATAGTTTATACAAAAGTTATGGTTAAAGAATAACTAAAAAAAAAAACGTTCTTTAGAAATTGCTTAGTCAAGATTTTTTCTTGAAATTAAACCAAGCTCTCTTCGTAATCTAATAAAATTAGATTCGAGCAGAGGCTTAGTAAAAATGTCTGCTAATTGATTGTCAGTATGGACATATTCAAGACATATATTTCCTTTGTCAATATTATCTCGAAGGAAATGATGACGGGTATCAATGTGTTTGGTTCTAGAGTGATTTACTGGATTTTTAGAGAGATTTATAGCACTAGTGTTATCACAGTATATAATAGAATTTGATAAATGAATATCAAAATCTTGAAGTGTTTGTTGCATATATAGTACTTGAGTACAAGCGAGAGCTGCTGATATATATTCAGCTTCACATGTTGATAGTGAAACATAATTCTGTTTCTTACTGAAACAAGAGACAAGTGATTTTCCAATAAAATGGCACGTACCACTTGTACTTTTTCTATCCGTTCGT
This sequence comes from Allium cepa, assembly GCA_030765085.1. Classification (NCBI taxonomy): domain Eukaryota; kingdom Viridiplantae; phylum Streptophyta; class Magnoliopsida; order Asparagales; family Amaryllidaceae; genus Allium; species Allium cepa. The sequence continues at coordinate 965,665,297 of CM060928.1, forward strand.
GAGCCACCGAAATCAGCATCACTATATGATACTAATTCAAATGGACATTCTTTTCGATAAAAAAGACCGAAATCTTTGGTATTATTAAGATAATGAATTATACGTTTCACTGCTCGTAGATGTGATTCCTTTGGATCGGCTTGAAAACGAACACATAAACAAACACTCATTATTATATCTGGACGACTAGCTGTAAGATAAAGAAGAGAACCAATCATGCTTCGATATAATTTCTGGTCAACATTCTTACCACTTTCATCTTTTTCAAGATGTGTAGTTGTACTCATAGGAGTTGGTTTACCAGATGTATTTTCTAATCCGAAGCGTTTGATAAGGTTTTCACAGTATTTTTCTTGATTGATAAAAATACCGTTTGAAAGTTGCTTTATTTGAAGTCCAAGAAAATAAGATAGTTCTCCCATATGAGACATTTCGAATTCTTTGGTCATGATACTTGCAAATTCCTTGCAGAGTTTATCGTTTGTTGAACCAAAGATGATATCGTCTACATATATCTGGATAACTAGAATATCTTTTCGAGAATGTTTAATAAACAAAGTTTGATCGACTTTGCCTATTTGAAATCCTGAGTTAATAAGATAGCTACGTAGTCGTTCATACCAAGCACGAGGTGCTTGTTTTAAACCATACAGAGCTTTCTTAAGTTTGAACACATGGTCAGGATATTTTTCATGTACGAACAAAGGAGGTTGTTCGACATAGACATTCTCTTTGATAAATCCATTGAGAAAAGCACTTTTGACATCCATCTGATAAAGTTTGAAATTATGGTGACAAACAAAAGATAATAGGATTCTAATAGCTTCTAGTCGAGCAACTGGTGCAAAAGTTTCTTCATAATCGATACCTTCTTCCTGATTACATCCTTGTGCTACTAATCTTGCTTTATTTTTGGTGATATTTCCTTGTTCGTCAGCCTTATTTTTATAGACCCATTTAGTACCAATTACTGACTGATCAGTTGGTCTGGGAACAAGTTCCCAAACGTCATTGCGCTCAAACTGATTTAGTTCTTCCTGCATGGCAATGATCCAGTAATCATCTGTAGCAGCTTCTTTTGGATTCTTAGGTTCGATATTTGAGAGAAAAGCGACATGACCCATTTGATTGAGTTGACTCCTTGTTCTGACATGTGATGTTATTTCAACGATTATATTTTGAGCCGGATGGTCTCTTAATATTCTTGGTGGTGATTGTAACTCACATATTTGAGGAATATTCTCAATAATTATTTCCGAGTCAGAATCAATATTTGCGATGATTGGATTGTCAGTGACTATTGATTCGTCATCATCTGATATAGTGTGAGGATGCTGATAGATTTCATCAAAAGAGACATGAAGTGATTCTTCAATAGTTTTGGTTCGTTTATTAAATATCCGATAGGCCTTACTTCGTTCCGAATAACCGACAAATATTCCTTCATCGGCTTTTGGATCGAATTTGCCAAGCTGGTCTTTCGTATTTAAAATAAAGCACTTGGAACCAAAAACTTTGAAGTATGAGATTTTAGGCTTCCTTTTGTTAAATAATTCATAAGGAGTATTCTTGGTAAGAGGTCTTATGGACACACGATTTAAAACATAACAGGCAGTTGCCACAGCTTCCGCCCAAAAATGTTTTGGTAAGGTGGTTCCATTCAATAATGTTCTTGCACATTCTTGTAAAGTTTGGTTCTTCCGTTCTACAACTCCGTTCTGTTGTGGAGTTCTGGGAAACGAAAAATTATGATATATACCTTTCTTTGTACAAAAATGTTCAAATTCATTATTTTCAAACTCTCTGCCATGATCACTTCTTATATTTTTAATTTTAATCCCTTTTGATTTTTGAATTCTTTTGACGAAAGATTTGAAATGATCGAAAGTGTCACTTTTATTTTTTAAGAAAATTGTCCATGTATAACGAGAGAAATCATCAACAATTACAAGCACATATTGACTGTGATTTATTGATTGAACCCTAGTAGGTCCAAATAAATCCATATGTAGTAACTCAAGTGGTTGTAATGTTGATATGACTTTCTTGGATTTAAAAGATGATTTGGTCAATTTTCCTAATTGACATGCATCACAAATGTTGTTAACTTTAAAACTCATTTTGGGTAGTCCTCTAACTAGATTGTTTTTGGCTAGCTTGTCAATAGTTCTGAAGTTTATATGACAGAAGCGTTTGTGCCATAGCCATGGATCATTGTCATTAGCCACAAGACACATATCTGAATTATGATTAATATTCATATTCAGAATATATATATTTCTGTCTCTATAACCTTCGAAAACCAAATTATGGTCTTTATCTAAAATACTACACTTATTATTTGAAAATGAAATTATAAAACCCTTGTCACATAACTGACTAATACTAAGCAAATTGTGTTTTAAATTTCTAACTAGCATGACATTAGTAATAAGAGGTAAGTTAGATGTACCGCAATTGCTCACATCGCCTTTGCCGATGATATAGCCTTTTGAATTGTCTCCAAAAGTGACGGAGCCACCATCTGAGTATGTAATATTTGTTAATAAGCTCTTGTCTCCCGTCATGTGCTTTAAGCAACCACTGTCCAATATCCACTTTCCTCTTTTCTTAAGTGGGACCTGCAAAAAATAGAATTAAGTCCATGGTACCCACTTTTTATAGGGTCCTAAGAGTTAGGTCTTAGGAGTCCAAACCCATATGGATCCGGTATCCCCTTTATATATATAATTATTATTAAAATGCACAGTATTCATGAATTGCTGAATGTATTTGTTCCTAATCAAATTGTTATTTGTTTTAGGAACCCATATTTTGATAGTCTTGACATTTTTCTTTTGAAATTTCACAACTGGTTTTGGTTTGGAATATAATAAACTAAGATTTTTCTTAGCTTCAGTTTTTTGTACTTTCTTCTTCCTTTTATTTCCAAGATGTTTCTTGATTTCTTGTTTGTTATATCCCAATCCTTGTTTGTCTGAAATAGATTGTGAACTTTCAATGATTTTTGTCAAATTTTCTCGACCTTTGTTAAAGTTAGAAACATTTTGAGTAATGTCATCAAACTTTGTTTGTAAGCTAGCTTTTTCTAGGTCTAGAATTTTGACTTTTGCTTTAAGCTCATGATTTTCAGTAGTGAGAGCATTATTTTTCTCTTTTTGAGCTTCTATTTCTTGACTCAAAAGAGATATTTGAGAGTCAACATTAGATGATGATTCTTGAATATTTTCAAGTTCCTCTTCTAATATTTTCTTCTCATCTTTTAACATATCTCGTTCAAACTCTGCTCTACTTAAATCTGCTTTGACTACTTTTAATTGACGTTTTATGTCTTTATATTTGACTATTAATTCAGCATTAATATCAAGTAATTCATCAAATGTAGGAATTTGTACCTCATCTTCCGTTGCCATAAAACAAACATTAGCTTGTTCATTCTCTGAATCACTTTCACTTTCTGATGAAGATGACTCTGAATCATCCCATGTTACTGAGAAGGCTCATTTCTTAGATTTGTCCTTCTTATATTTGAATTTGTCATTTTCTGACTTCTTCTTTTGTTCTGGACAATCCTTCTGCATGTGTCCCTTTTTGTGGCAGTTGAAACATTCTATAGCAGATGAAGATGGTTTATTTGATCCAGGTTTCCTTTTATTGTAACGACTGGCTTTTCGATATTTTAGGAATTTTTTGAATCCTTTCGCAATGAATGCCAAATCTTCGTCTTCAGAATCTGATTCATTTTCATCTTTCTCAACATGAAATGCTACATTTTTCTTTTCTTCTTTCTGTTCTTTTCTAGCCTGCAAATTTGCTTCATATGACATTAAATTTCCTATCAATTCATCTGGCTTCATGACGGAAAGGTCATTAGCTTCTTCAATTGCTAATACTTTTCCTTCCCATTCACTAGTCAGAGAATGTAGGACTGTTGAAACAACATCGAAATCAGAATACTTTTGTCCTAAGCCAATAAGTGCATGGTGAATAGTTTGAAACCGTGAATACATGTCATTGATTGTCTCATTTGGTTTCATTTTGAAATTGACTTTTCAGCATGGCTATTTTGGCTTGTTTAACCTTGTTAGTACCTTCATGAGTGATTTTTAGTGTTTGCCAAATTTGATATGCAGTAGTGCAGATACTAACACGGTTATATTCATTTTGGTCTAATGCACAGAATAACATATTTATTGCTCTTGCATTTACGGCTGCTGCCGTTTTCTCAGCTGCAGTCCATTCTGAATAATCAGTTGTTGGATTCACTATTTCTCTTTGAGTGGCATTCCAAGCATCATAGCTATTTGATTGCATAAAGAATGACATACGTGTTGCCCAATAACTATAGTTAAGACCATTGAAAAATGGAGGTCTTTGTGTCGATTGACCCTCCGTGTAAGTGGTGTTTTGAGTGCTAGTACTTACGTTATTTGCCTTATTACTATAATATATCAAATAACTGTGTTACGGTTATATGATGACCGTGCTCTGATACCAAATGAAAGTGCGGTGTGTATACGATTATATGTGCTAATATAGTACACACGGATCATGTAATATGGACTATAATATAAATGCGGAAATAGATGATAATAGCATAGTAAATAAAAATAGAAAAATCACACCAGAGATTTTTATACTGGTTCGGAGCACCGTCCTACGTCCAGTCCCAGACTTCTATCTGGATTTTCACTATTAACTACCTCGCTTCACCCGGAGGAACAGGTTTACAACACCCGAGCAACCGAACGGGATTTCACGCCTCTAATACACTGAGGACTTCAACAAAAGAACAAATACAATTGTTGTTGACAACTTGTGCTCTTGAAAACACGGATTTGTCACTAGTAGTACACTCTTCCTATAATCTTATCCTCAAAGTATGCGAATGATGTTTTGAAAAGATTAAGGAAAGTATATTACTTATTGAATCAAAAGATATGAAATAGTTTCAATGATTCAATAAATAATCGAGAGCTTTTAGAATGCAGGAGTATATATAAAGTAAGATCAGAGATTAGAGTAAAAAGCATATAAAATCATGTTGTTTTAATCAACGAATTAGATGAGTTTATATAGATAAGAATGGTTGTAACTCTTTGTGAGCAGTTGCCATTAAGAGATATGATCTTTGATGAAAGGTAAGAGATGCAACCTTTGGAGAAAAGAAGTGTCTTTTGGAAAAATTGCTTTCTGTTTAAAAACGGTCGACAGGTTAAAAAGTGACCAGTAGACAGGAATTCAAATATATATACGTTATGTGCATGTGTGCACGTTCAGTGTGCAAATTATGCAGGAACGGTCGACCGCATATATTGTGACCGGTCGACCGGTCCCTGTAAAATTGCACACTGAATGTGCAACTACATTCTAATCGTATATATATTGATTTTCTTGAAAATGCATGATTATTTGAGGATAGATTTTAACAAGTTTATCACTATTATAATATCAAATAATCAACCTACAATCTAGAGTACCATATGTAGCTCTTTATAGCCATAATGACCTTGTTTTGTCGATCGCCTTTAGTTATTTGTCAGAAATCAAAACCTGCATAAAACTTGTGACTCAACACTGAATACCGACCCAAAGCAAATCAAAGATGTCGATCCCCTAGTGCTATTGACCCACTCCCTTGGACCGACCCAGAGATGCCGATCCAATCTTGTGATGATGCTGAGCCGGGGTGATCTAAAACATGTCGAAACACCTTCAATGCTGACCCACTCCAATCACTGGTCCACTCCAATCACTGACCCACTCTAATCACCGACCCACACCACTACCGATCCATACCACTACTGACCCACTTCAACATGACCCCTTCCTACCGACCTAAAACTTTCACAACATTGACCCAATCGTGAACTCCTACCGACTCAGAGCAACTCGAAGCACAACTCAATGTGACCCGAAGCAAACTCCATGAAAACTAGAAGTAAACCTAGGAACGACTCGAAGTAAACCTCGGGTGCCTCGCGACAACTCGACTTTTGTCAAAACCCGTATTTTGAGTATCTGGTGACTTTTGTCTATCGACTATGCCGAACCCCGGCTTAACAATCATGATTATCATCCATAATTGACCGTATATCCATCCAGTTGACTGAAACCATCGTATTCCAATCTCGAAAAACAAGCAGTCGATTTAGTTAAATCCGCCTATCTACGGCCTTGCCAAAAGGCGGGTTAACTTTTGCCCCCCAAAAAATGCCTTGCTATTGGAAGGTGTGTTTTGAACAGCCTCAAATCTGATACCCGAAGTCCATGTTACATTCATTACCATGCAATAATATCCAAATTTGATAGTCTACTCCGCGATCGTTCCAAGTCGTTATTGTAATGACCCGCAAATCTGTACCCCTTGAGTCAACACTATTCTACATCAATCAACTCAAGATGAACAGAAATACGAACCATTTGGGCTAAAGAAGAAAGAGGTAGAAGAAGTGAAAACAAAACAACAACAGAATCTTACCTTCGCAGCAGAATAAAATATAATAGATAATAACAGATCTTTACACAAAGAAAACTATATCTATTTATACATACATCACCAGAATACATCATCAGAGTTCAACAACATCAATAACATCCAACTAGACAGTCATAGAAACTTGTCCTCAAAACTGAATACACAGCGGAATAATAATCAAGTACGGAAGTACGTATTGCCATCTAGCTCGTCTCCTGAGCTCCACAGCAACATATCCTGTATTCTATAATACTCGGTCTGACCCGAGCATTATAGTTAAATAACCCCTGAGTCAGTTTAGAAAACCAGCGTGAGAAATCACACTCAAATTGATTATTAAAGTTCCAAAAATCCTTTGAAAATCAAAAGCATCTCGTAAGACCACGCCACAAATAAACATGTCGGGTTTTACCTTACGATAGCTAAAACATTTATTATAAAATCCTCTGATGTTATATAGGGTTTACTTACAAATACTTATTAAAATAGCCGAAATTGTTACATTCATTAAATTCCAGCTACTAGCCACAGTCATGGATAATACAAACAAAATCGTAGAAGGCACGTAGGGAGAATGGATTTCCAGCTAATGACTAGATACTGGGGTACCACCTATCACAGTACGTGGCCTACATTACCGTACCGAGGATTACTCCCAATCCCCTGCACACAAGATCGGGACTACCCCTTACTGGATAATTCCGAGTAAGATCACCCCGCGGTTGGGATCAGCAACTACCCCACTAAGCCGAATGAAAAGGGACATCTAGATAGGGATGACCTCACCCTAATGGGTACTACCCACTTAGCCTTGCTGCATAACCCCTGATTTTCAGTCATTCCTGGTTGATGAGGCTCAAGGCTAAGCGTTACCTTTTTAGAACACATCTCTTAGAATGCTCATCGCCCACCTGACGATGTTCTGAAAGCATTCATCCATACAAGTCCGTCCCGGGTTCGAACGGAACCGAAGGCATTACTCCTACTACATCCATTTTGGAATCATCCTCAGGATTAGTAGCGACTAGCCCTTGCACTTCACTGCTCCATCTTCGAATCCAAACTCTTGTTTTCCACACGAAACATTCAAACCGGATCGAAGTGGTTTTCAGGAAATAAATCCTGATCCCGGTCTCTTCGAACCGATCAGCGCATTGTCCAATATTGATAGTCGGTTATTTAACTATCAAATAACATTCAGAAACAACCATCAACCATAAATAATTTCACCATATTATTTATTAACCTCAAAATATCTTCGCAAGATATATTTCCATTTTCAACCCTTTTTTGAAAATAGTTTTCAAACCACACTTTTCGCATGAAATAAATTTACAAATATTTATTTCCACTGAAAACACCAAGTACAATACTTTAGATTTTTAAAATAATTTAAAAACACTTTATTATAAAATACATTTAAGTCATTTAAGTTAAAATTATTTCGATACTTATTCAAAAAATATATACTTTAAGAATATTGAAAATAAAGCCGCTTTATAAAATATAAAACTAAACTTTTATCCTTTTCAACATAATACCAAGTCATCTTTAAATAATTACTACTAAAATAAATTTGAAAAATACTTACCTTAAAATTTAAACATTTAAAAATAATAAATTTTCTAAAACATACCTTTAAATCAACTTTAGAACTTTTACTTATACTTAAAATTTGCTTCGAAATGTACTTGGCTATCCAGGGAAATACACTTCTCTTTCACATCCTTTAAAATAAATCACTATTTATCTTTAAACAAATTTACCCATTCCTTTAATAAATTCCCATCATGAATTTATTCTTCAAATATCCACTGATATATTGCTTTACTTTTATAAACCAACTTTATAAGTTCCAAAGTCTCACTTCTCTTCTTTTTTTAAAAAAAATCCTTGTTTTAAACACTTAAATCAATCCCCAAATTGATTTCCAATTTACTTCGCCTTTAAATAAGTTTCCTTAGTTACTCCATTTATTTCAAAATCCATTAAATTTAAATTTCATTTCTTCATTAAGATTTAAAAATCCCTTTTTAACTAAAGATACCAATTTCAGATTTCCCAAACTCCTTTATTCTTTTAAATAAATTTAAATCTTGGATTTTAAAACAAATGCTTTATTCCTTTAGATAATCGCACTCAAGTTTAAAATTCGTTGCTCCTCCATTTATTCAAAATCCGCTTTCCCATAGTCGGAATTTATTTACTTAAAATAAAAAATTCACTTTTATTCTTTCCAATTTATCCTTCAATTAATTCAAACTTCTAAAATTATTTTACTTAAAGATTTTCTTTTTTATTTTCCTTTTTCAAAAATCCAATTCTATAGATTTTGATAACTCAGTATACCGAAATATATTAATTTCAACCATATCATCCAATATTCCAATTATCAATGAAATTCACCACAGAATATCAAATAATCATGATGCAGAATTATTAGAACAATCTATAAAATTTTAAGGAATCCAGTTGGATCCCTCCAACCTGCTTCCCTGCATCCACAGATGTTAACACAATATAAAATACCAATTCCACTTCGAGGTGGAATATCGTGGTATATGGGATTTATATAATATCATCCACTATTATGCGGCACATAGGGTCTATTTAATTTTAACTAATGACAATCATCATCCAAGCAATCCAACCAATAATTTAACTTTAACTATAATAATCCAGATGAGTGAGTTTAACTCACTCTTGCTTTGTTTGCGATCCACTTCAAACCGGCTCGTTCTTCATTATTTTTGACCTTATATAGACATTATGTAGTTTATTAATATTTGAAATAATCAAACAACTTATTTTACCATTTAATAAATTTTTATTAACTAGTTTTAAATAAATACTGGCCTAATATATTTTTCCCCTTTCAGTTTGCAACAAAATAGTTTAATTCACCATTGAATTTATAAATAAAGATTACCAACATATTTTTTTGAATCAAAGCATTCTAAATCTAACTGGCGAGTTAAAATATGTGTACATATCTTCATATTCTTTCCTATTTATATATACATATATATTAATTTTAATTGAAGAAAACTAAAAACTATACCTCACAGACTTCGAGCACACGGCTGTCCAAATCATCGTGACCTTTCCCCCATCCTCCTTCGAATGAGAGTCGCTGCCCCCTCACGCCTTCGCCTGCAGCCTCAAGGCCCCATCGCTGCATCGACATCGATCTCCACCATCCCTCAAAATATCACGACGAGCCGTGACCCCAAAACAGAACGCGCCTCGCTACTCCGACCCACTGCCATACGAGCGTCGCGTGGTTTCACCCCTCCCCTGAACGCGATGGTGAAATAAAATTGATGAGCACGCGAGAGAAAACTTCGAACTGACTCGGTTGAAAGAAGAAGATTGCTCCAATTCAATTTCGTCTTCGATCATGCGATTTACTTCCTATCTCGAATCGAACGAGTTCGAATCGATTGCTATGCTGAACTAGGTTTCGGCTATGATGATTTACTTTTGAATCGAACTGTAAATTTGGATTTTTTTTGAAAAGCGGCCATTTTTATCATTTGAGAATCTATTTCAAGTCTCTCAAGCTTTGGCCATTAATTTTTTTTTCGTTTTTGAACTTTATCTACTTCTTATGCATTGTAAAAGAGGAGGAAAGAAGACAAGATATGATAGTGGCGTGTTAGAGAAAAAGGTTACAGTGCTTTAGAAAAGACTGGAAAAACGTCTGATGTGAAATTAATTTGACTCGTCAAGTAAAGTATCTACTCGTATTTAAATTTAAATTCAAATTGTCTCGGAAATGCAACTTACAATTTCAAATTCCTATCGAGGAATGTCACTAGGCATTTATAAGGTTATACCCCTATTTCGAATGCAAAGGAAAAGGTTTCGAGTCCTAATTTGATCGTATAGAGAAGATAGCCTTTTGGACCAGTAATTATATTTCATTTTTGATAAAGATTTAGGCGCGTTTATCTACCGTACGATCACAAAACTACTCCAATCACTATGAAATTTGAAATCCGATTATAATACAATATTACGGTTCCAATGGAACTAGTTTCGTCGAATTCCGAGACTGTGCCTCGGAAAGCTATTTTTAAATTCAATTTAAACGATAAAATTTCAAAACAAAAAAAATCAGTGTTAAATTCAATTTTAAAACTTTTATTATCCTCAACACTATCAATATAAATTTTACAAGCCTTCAAATTATTTTTAACAGGCTTAAAACTGAAAATTCAATATTTTACCCAAATTCAAATTATTAAATTCTATAAATTCAATCGCCAAATTCAAACTGGTATTTGAAATCCAAGTTAAACTATATTGAAAATATTTAAAATTAATTAAATATTCCAATTTCAAATGCCTAAAAATTCCGTGTCGTCACAGTTATCCAATTCTGAATCCATCCCGAATCCATTAACCGAATCCACGATCTATTTGGATCATTTTATCCGAGTCCGGGAGCTCTTCGGGTCCTGTAGTCCAAATCGAGGACCTTATCAGGTCCAAATCCTAAGCCAAGACCTCACCGGGTCATAAAATCCATATCCCGGACCTCGGTGGGTCCAAATCCTAAACCGAAATCCGAATCCAATAGCCGATCTCTAATCCATCCATATCCAATAATCAGTAACCGAATCCATGACCTCTACGGGTTAATATCCAAATACGGGACCGCTTCGGGTCCATGCACAAACCCTTAGCTGTTCATAACCGATATCCAAATTCGTAACCTCTCCGGGTCTTCCCAAGTACAACCTGCACCTGACGACCTGTGTCAAGCAATACCATTGTGTTCCTAGTTCAGTGTCCCTGAACACTGAGCAATGCCATGGCTTAAGTCCTAAGACGAATCCTAGTTGCTCCGGACCCTTGACGAGCATAGTCCATGCTCGACGACTTGAAATAGTAACCGATAGATAATATGCGGTCTAAGTCCTAAGCGATTCCTGGTCTCTCCGGACGCCTACCGAACATAGTCCATGCTCGACTCCCTTCTAGCCAAAAACCAAACGAAAAGTCAATCAAAATCCAATCTGAAATCCAGATTCAAACCAGAAAACCAAAAATCCATATATAAAGTCCAAACCAAAAGTGATGCAGCTCAGGCTAGAAGGATAAGTCGTATACGACTTATGGTTATAGGAACCAACCACCAAGACGTTGACTGCAAACGACCCAAGCTAAGTCGCATACGAGCTAAGGGCGTGTCTTTAAGTCGTTCACGACTTAGAATGGCAGATTTAAGTCGTTTCCGACTTAACTGGAAACCAGAGGGACACGTGGGGAAGAGACGCGAGCTAATGAAGGAAATTTGAGTCGTTTCCGAGCTAACTGGAAACCAGAGGGGTAGTTGTGTCGAGTTAACGACCTAACTCTAAGGAACTACGACCTAAGATAAGTCGGTAGCCAACCTAAATCTATGATAAGATAAGGCGCATGAAGATGGGCTTCAAGATGAATCTTAAGTCGCGGCGTATATGAGTCGTAGGTCGGTAAGTTGATGAGTCGGCCGAAGGTGTGGGGTGTTGTATGCTTGAGTCATAAGTCGTAAGACTTCTTGTATTGAGTCGCCGTGTATATATATGTGTTGTGTTGAGTTGTAATTTGTTTCTCTTTAAGCTTTGAGTCGTGAGTCGTCGAATGTAAGACGATCATGTATATGAGGGGGATGTAATAAGTTGAGTCGGCGTGTGTGTTAAGTCGTTGCCGACTTAGTTAAGTCGTAAGTCGTATACGACTTAAGGTCTGGGTCGAAAACACAATAAATAGGGAGTGAGTTGTACATTTGAGGTGGTTGATTTTTGAATAAAATTCTTGTTTGATTGTTGTGTGCTTTCATCCTAAATTGGTAGTTGAGTGTAATCTCCTATCTCCACTTTCGGTTATTCGAATGCGCTCGAATCAACGATTGTTGAAGCCGATTCGCGGAATCAAGTGCGCTTGATCAACGCTTGAAGAATTGAAGATCTTCTTTCACGGTATCATGCGCGATCAACGGGACGAAGATAGCTAGAATTCGGTATCTTTGGATCAACGAATTTGGGCATTTCAGTATCTTCAATCCACCGATTGCTACATTTTCATCGTTATATCGATTTTCTGTTAATCCGCTGCGTCAGTTTGGTATCACAGCTTGACTTAGCCAATCATAGCTAAGACGAGTCTTGGAGCCAAGGAATTTGAAGTTGAAGTTCATCGTGTTCATTTTGAAGTTGCAACAAGTTAGAAGTTTTCGATCCATTTCATTTTGGATCAAAATCCGAAAAACGTTTGAATTTTTGGAGAAGAGTGTGAGCCGTGCATCATTTGTTGAGGCCGAGTTAGTGGGAGACCGTGACTTGTTGTTCGATTAGAGTTGGAGTTTTGTGAATTTTTGAACTATTTGAGAAGTTCAATCATGCCACCAAGGAGAGCTAATCGTCATCAAAATGTTGAAGCGTTGTATAGAAGAGAAGAAGCCGAGCAAATGGAACAACGTATTAATGAGAAATTTGATGAAGGCATTGGAAAGTTAGAGAAGTTGATGAATGATTTGAATCAAAATCAAAGGAGGAGATCACCAATCTCGAACCATGGAGGAAACGGAGTTTCGCCATCGGTTACGGAAGCGAGGAGGGTATCACCGCAATCTTTTAGAGAGAGAAGAGAAACATCAATTTCATCAAAGAGAGATCACCATGACTATGAACATGAAGAGAGAAGAACTCCACGTGAGTTTGAAGATGAGCCATATATAGATGAAGAGAGACATAGTAGAAGGGACATGCGTGATCGGAGGGATGATAATGGTCGAGATCGATATAGACGTACATTTGATTTCAATGAAGAGGGTGATAGAGCTAGCATTCATTATCAAGATCGAGACCAAGTTCGAAATGTATATCGGGATGTAGATGATGATCGTCGATGGGAATCGGGTATGAAGATGGAAATTCCAGAATTTAAGGGAGGAATGGTAGCTGAAGAATTCTTGGATTGGTTGTCCAATGTTGAAGAGATCTTTGATTTCAAGGAAGTCCCGGAGAATCGTCAAGTGAAGTTGGTTGCTACTAGGTTGAGGGGGAGAGCTTTGGCGTGGTGGCAGCAAACTAAACTTACAAGGGAAAGAATGGGAAAGTCAAAGGTTGAATCATGGAAGAAGATGAAGAAGTCGATGAAAGCTACATTTTTACCTTACAACTATCAATCACTTATGTACCAGAGGTTGCAGAACTTGAGGCAAGGAACGAAGACTGTTAATGATTATGCTGACGAGTTTTATCAACTGATTGCTCGAAATGACATTATGGAGACAGAGGAACAGTTGACTGCTAGGTTTGTTGGAGGGTTGCGAATGCAGATCCAGGATATGGTTAATATGTTTGATCCGAGATCTGTGGCAGAGGCACATCAGAAAGCATTGGCTTGGGAAAAGCAGGGAAGGCGTGGAGGTGGTGTGTTTACTAATTCTAACAATCAAGTGAAGGCTGTTAGTGGAAGTTCTAATGTTCCTAAACCAATCAGTAAACCAGTTGTGAATGAAGTTGCGAAGACAAAGGTTAACAACAGTTTCAAGTGTTACAATTGCCAGGAAGTGGGTCACAAGAGTAATGAATGTCGGAAGCCGAAAAAACGAACTATGATTGTTGAAGTTGAAGGTGAGGATGTTGATGAAGGTTATCCTAGTCCAGTTGAGGAGAATGAACAGGATATCGCGTCAGGAGATGAAGGATGTAATCTGATGATGAGGAGATCTTGTTTAATACCGAAGCAGGAAGAAGAAGCTAGTTGGTTGAGGAGTAACATATTTCAGTCAACATGCACTATTCTGGGAAAGGTTTGTGAATTTGTGATTGACGCGGGAAGTTGTGACAATATTATTTCTACTGAAGCCGTGAGAAAGCTGAAGTTGAAGACGGAGAAACTTCCAAATCCCTACAAGTTAGCGTGGTTAAGAAAAGGAGGAGAGGTAAAGGTGGATAGGCGAGTTCGAGTTCCATTTTCTATTGGAAAGAAATATAAAGACGAGATTTGGTGTGATGTAGTTGAGATGGATGTTTGTCATTTGCTTTTGGGAAGACCGTGGCAGTATGATCGAGCAGTGCAGCATGACGGTCGAACCAATAGTTATAGTTTTATGTTTGAAGGTGTTAAGATTATTTTAGTTCCAAAGAAGAGACAACAGGAAGAGAGTAAATCTGAAGAGATTGAGGAGCTGAAGACTTTATTGACTTTGAAGGAATTTATTGAAGAAGTAGAAGAGAGTCCAGAGGTATTTTTGTTGATTGGACATGAAGCCACTGAATCTGTAGAAGTTCCAGGGGAAGTAAAGCCAGTATTGGAAGAATTCAGTGATGTATTTCCTGAAGAGTTGCCTAAGGAGTTACCGCCACTGAGAGACATTCAACATCAAATCGATCTTGTACCAGGGGCAGTATTACCACACAGGCCACATTATAGGATGAGTCCTAAGGAGCATGAGGAACTGAGAAGGCAGGTGGAGGAGCTGTTAGAACAAGGGCGTGTTCAGGAGAGCTTGAGTCCTTGTGCAGTGCCTGCTTTATTGGTGCCCAAGAAGGATGGTTCGTGGAGGATGTGTACGGATAGTCGGGCTCTAAACAAGATCACTGTGAGATATAGATTTCCTATGCCGAGGTTTGATGACTTGATCGACCAGTTGGGTGGAGCTGTTGTGTTCTCAAAGATTGACTTGAAGAGTGGATACCATCAGATTCGTATTAGACCAGGTGATGAATGGAAGACCGCTTTCAAAACCAGGGAAGGTTTATATGAATGGTTGGTTATGCCGTTTGGTTTGTCAAATGCACCAAGTACTTTTATGAGAGTGATGAACCAGATTTTCAGACCATACATTGGAAAGTTTGTGGTAGTTTACTTTGATGATATTTTGATCTACAGTGGGAGTATGGAAAAGCATGTCCAGCATTTGCGTGAAGTACTGTTGATTCTACGTTAAGAGCAGTTCTATGCAGCAGCAAAGAAGTGCGTGTTTATGACGGACAGTGTTTTGTTTCTGGGATACGTTCTGTTGAAAGAAGGGATTCAAGTGGATGAAAGTAAAGTAGAAGCTGTCAGGAGTTGGCCACAGCCAAAGACAATTACTGAAGTACGAAGTTTTCATGGATTGGTATCTTTCTATCGAAGATTCATTCCACATTTTAGTAGTGTGATGGCACCTATAACCGATTGCATGAAAGAAAAGAAGTTTGAATGGTCAGAGGAAGCAGGGGTTGCTTTTGAGAAGATCAAGACACTATTGACTACAGCACCAATGCTAGTTTTACCGGATTTTCAGTTGTTGTTTGAATTACATACTGATGCATCTAAGGTTTGGATTGGAGGAGTCTTGAGTCAGAGTGGAAGACCAGTTGCTTATTTCAGTGAGAAGTTGTCAGGAGCTAAGTTGAGATATAATACTTATGACATTGAGTTTTATGCAATTGTTCAAGCTGTGAAGCACTGGAGACATTATCTGTTTCAGAAGGAATTTGTTCTTTATACAGATCATGAAGCATTAAAACATTTGCAAGCGCAGGATAAGATTTCAGCGAGACATGCATCGTGGATTGCCTATTTGCAGCAATTTACTTTTGTTGTGAAGCACAAATCTGGGGTAACAAATCGTGTAGCTGATGCTTTGAGTAGGAGGAGTCATCTACTAACGACAATGAAAATTGAGGTGACAGGATTCGAATTATTGCCAGAATTGTTTGAGGAGGATCCTTACTTTTCAAAGTTCGTTGAGAAAGTTAAGGACGGGGATACTGATGAATTTGTATTGGTTGATGGTTTTCTGTTTAAAGGGAATCAATTATGCATACCAGACTGTAGCTTGAGAATGAAGATAGTTAAAGAACTACATGAAGAAGGCCATGTGGGTAGAAATCGTACATTGCAGTTGATTTCTCAATCGTATTTTTGGCCGTCAATGAGAAAAGAAGATGAGAGATTTGTGGAGAGATGTCATATCTATCAGGTTTCGAAGGGAACGGCTACGAATGCGGGGTTATATATGCCATTACCCGTGCCTATTAAACCATGGGTTGATATTAGTATAGATTTTGTTTTGGGTTTACCTAGAACTCAAAGGGGGAATGATTCTATATTTGTTGTGGTGGACAGATTTTCTAAAATGGCACATTTTGTTGCTTGTAAGAAGACGGCGGATGCTGTTCATATTGCTCAATTATTCTTCAAAGAGATCTATCGTTTACATGGGTTACCGGAATCTATTGTTACAGACAGAGATACCAGCTTTTTGAGTCATTTTTGGCTAAGTTTGTGGAAGATGGTGGGAATGAAGCTGAAATTTAGTAGCGCTTATCATCCGCAAACAGATGGACAGACAGAAGTTGTTAACAGATCGTTGGGAAATTTGTTGCGATGTCTTGTGAAGGATAATCTGAAGAGTTGAAACATGAAGTTATGCCAGGCAGAGTTTGCACATAATCATGCAGTGAATCGTAGTACGGGATTCAGTCCATTTCAGATTGTATATTCAAATTTACCAAGGGGACCGTTGGACCTAACGGTAGTGCCACAACCGAAGGGGATGGTTAAACGAGCTGTAGACTTTGTTGATGGGTTGACTAAATGTCATAAAATCGTTTTGGAGCGATTGGAGAAAGCAAATGAGAAATATAAGCGAACTGCCGATTTGAAGCGACGAAATGTTGAATTTAACGAGGGTGATTTGGTGTATGATGTGTTAACGAAAGATCGTTTTCCAGTGGGCGCTTATAATAAGTTGAAAGCCAGGAAAATTGGTCCTGTAGAAGTTGTGAAACGGATTAATGAAAATGCTTATAAGTTGAAGCTATCGGAGGACGTGTACACCTCTGACGTGTTCAATGTTAAACATCTTATGCCATATTATGGAGATAAACAATCTGATGCGGAAGAACTTACAAATTCGAGGATGAATTTTTCTCAACCAGGGGAGGATGATGCAGCTCAGGCTAGAAGGATAAGTCGTATATGACTTATGGTTACAGGAACCAACCACCAAGACGTTGACTGCAAACGACCCAAGCTAAGTCGCATACGAGCTAAGGGCATGTCTTCAAGTCGTTCATGACTTAGAATGGCAGATTTAAGTCGTTTCCGACTTAACTGGAAACCAGAGGGGACACGTGGGGAAGAGACGCGAGCTAATGAAGGAAATTTGAGTCGTTTCCGAGCTAACTGGAAACCTGAGGGGTAGTTGTGTCGAGTTAACGACCTAACTCTAACGAACTACGACCTAAGATAAGTCGGTAGCCAACCTAAATCTATGATAAGCTAAGGGGCATGAAGATGGGCTTGAAGATGAATCTTAAGTCGCGGCGTATATGAGTCGTAGGTCGGTAAGTTGATGAGTCGGCCGAAGGTGTGGGGTGCTGTATGCTTGAGTCATAAGTCGTAAGACTTCTTGTATTGAGTCGCTGTATATATATGTGTTGTGTTGAGTTGTAATTTGTTTCTCTTTAAGCTTTGAGTCGTGAGTCGTTGAATGTAAGCCGATCATGTATATGAGGGGAATGTAATAAGTTGAGTCGGCGTGTGTGTTAAGTCGTTGCCGACTTAGTTAAGTCGTAAGTCGTATACGACTTAAGGTCTAGGTCGAAAACACTATAAATAGGGAGTGAGTTGTACATTTGAGGTGGTTGATTTTTGAATAAAATTCTTGTTTGATTGCTGTGTGCTTTCATCCTTAATTGGTAGTTGAGTGTAATCTCCTATCTCCACTTTCGGTTATTTGAGTGTGCTCGAATCAACGATTGTTGAAGCCGATTCGCGGAATCAAGTGCGCTTGATCAACGCTTGAAGAATTGAAGATCTTCTTTCACGGTATCGTGCGCGATCAACGTGACGAAGATAGCTAGAATTCGGTATCTTTGGATCAACGAATTTGGACATTTCAGTATCTTCAATCCACCGATTGCTACGTTTTCATCGTTATATCGATTTTCTGTTAATCCGCTGCGTCAAAAAGGTAAACGTCCAAACTAGAATCCAAATCAGAAAACAAACAAAACCAGGAATTCAAACTAAAATCCAAAACTAAACTAGAAAAACTAAGTGTCCAAGCCAAAAAGAGAAAAAACAGATTTCACAAACCAGGACGTCTCGGTTTATCGTCATCTCAAAGCATGCCTAGGGGTTATCTCCATCCCCGTACACGGGTAAGTGACTTAGTCGTTAGCCCAAAGTTTGTTACTTATTCCAAACCATCACAATTTGTTGATGACTATTCGACCATCATACCTGGGCTCACGCCATCGTCGTTCAAGGTAGGAGGTGGCCGCTCCTGTTCCACTACCACATTCCAAGTTTAGACATATTGCCACAACTGACCATTCCTTACATGCTCCTCGATTATATCCTTTAGATGCCTGCAGCTGTTAGTATCAATCATGTCTAGGTCATGAAAGAGACAGTGCCTTCCCGATGCCATTTCGCATTTTGAGGGTTCCTTCCTTACCGGCTTTCGATGAGGAAGGCGATCCTAAGTATCCAAGTATATCCAATCCAATGTCTCATTCAGTCCTATGTAAATGGAGAATTTGCATTCTCCGTAGTGCTTCCTCTTCCCTTTATCCTTATCTTTATCCGAGCTTTCACCGGACGGTTCTCCATCCTTAACCATGTTTACAATGACCCTGACTCGACCTTTGAAAATCGACACACAGTTACATCATCTGTATTCGAATGTCGTAGATTCAAACGTTGAGTCTTGTTCGCCGGAGCTTATAACACATTAAGTACAATAACATAGCGGAAAAAGAAGAATAATATTCATTGAAATACGACATTTGGATACAATATTTTGATACAATAGGATAACATCAGAGCAAAATAGAAATACAACAGCGGAAAGATACAAATCAGCAGCAGTAGGAAACAACCACTTTAATGTCAAACTCCAACTCCAAACTAGAAGCTCGAACCATATCCAATGCTAAAATTGTAGCAAACTCGGTGCACAATGCGATCGCCAAACCACAGATTCCAAAGATTTCCAAAAAATATATCTACTAGCTGATTATTTGGAAATTTGACATTAGGCTGCTCGTGTGTAAAATTGTGGGCACTCAAAGTTTAGAAAGGGAATAATAAACTCCACGTCAGTCATGGGACTGGTGTGAGCAAACAAAAAAGTTTTATTTGAACACAAAAACAAACAAAAAGAATTTGAAAGAAATTCGCTATGCTTTTTGGAAAATGAAACTACCATAAGGCCTCCCGCATACACACAATGAAAGCGCACAATTGGAGGAGATTTCTCCTTATGATAGTCAAACATGCTTTGATATGCAAAAACCTTTTGATATTATTATTAGTGCATAGTGTGGAAAACATTTCGAAAGTATAGTATTATTCTTAGCCAGCATAGGTACCATTATATTATGCCTGCTATAGCTATCACCTGAGATGGCAGGTTATACAATTGCAATGGTAAAGGGCTCGTGTTGTTTGATTGGATTTCCAACAAATGGTCAGGCTTAGGAACTTCCCCACTACATGGGTACGCCTTTGGAGGGACGCCCCAATAACTTAACTAGCTCTCTGCCAACACAAGGCCGGGTTACCTCTGTAACTAGGTAACTACTAACACGAGTATGCCATCCCTCGGTCGTTACCGACCTTTATCCGAGGATCCTCAACACCAAGAAATTCCAACAACCACATAGGTTAAATATCCAGGCTCCATACCTGATACCACCTTTTTCTAGAAGGAAATAGACATACCCTAAAGGGCGCGACCCTCATAACTTTGCTGCATTCTTCCTGTTTCAACCATTTTTGGGTTGTGAGGTTCGACGAGTTCTCGTCCATAAAGCCACGCTTTTCACAAAAGTCATGCTTTGATCAACAAATGACCAGCAACACTTAGTATGCCACATTACCGAATTGGGAATATATCACTAGTAACCATCAACTACATAACCTCTGAGCTCGTACGTCTCAGAGAAGGGTTTTAAGCTAAGAGAATAAATTCTCCGCCACCAAACAAAAATGTATTTGATAGAAACCAACTTTACATCTCAAAGTGTAATGCCAGACATACATCCGTACAAGTCCATCCTGGGTCTAAATGGAACCGAAGGCACTTCAAAGAAGCCCTTGCAATCCAGGTATTCACAATCCCGACCGGACTCCTCATCACATATGGAGATCTCTGTACCGACGCGACTCAGTGCTGAGACATTCGATAGGTAACCCTTCGTTCTCGAAAATACCCGATCTTCACCACCGTCTTCAAATGCACTCCCATTACGTCGTATCACTATTCGGAATGGGTTATATGACATAAAGTCCTCTCCCGGCTAAACCGAATAATGAGCGCTTAATTTTAAAACTATATAGATATATTGGGATCTTAGTCAAGTCACAACTTTTAGCCCAAAACCTTTCAATTTGAATGGTTTAAACAAATTTCCATTTTCAAATCTTTTATACAAAAGATGCACCTTTAAGATCCTCTTCAATTTGAAAACAAGGTTCACTAATCTTTCATAAAGATTCATTCATAGCTTTCAAAACCATTTTCAATTTGATTGACCAATAACTTGAAATCCTTTCAACAAAACTGGAAATTCTTTCGTTATATGAAAGCCATTATCATAAAACAAATGCTTTTCGTTTCGAAAAAATCTGATCAAATATACATAAGTTATAGCTTTTAAAAGTATAAAGCAGAAAATCAGCGAACTGCCGTATCATCGGCAAGTTCCATTTGAATTAAATTCAAATTCCCAAAACCATTTATTTAAAAATAATATATATATATATATATATATATATTATATAACTTATATAATCCTTTCAAACTATAAGTTCCAAAATAATTTCAAAACTTAAACAAGATATAATATATTCAAACTAAATTTTAATTTCAACACTTCCTTATTTTAGTTTCAACACTTCCTTTTCAAAAGCTTTCCATATTCAACCCAATTCCATTTTCAAAAATTAATATATTAACTTTTCACCATTTGAAGAAAATAATATTATATTCAAAATATCTGTGACTTAACCAATTCCTCGTGAAATCCATATTTGTGTGTGTGTGGTGTAGTCCAGGGGTTTTACACACAATAATAACATATCACAACCACCATAAATTCAAGCACAACAATATCAATAAGTGGTATAATTCGTATAACGCTTATCTTCATTCACAGATTCACAAATAAATATGTAAATTCATCACAGATAAATAAATCACATTTCATAACTCAATAATATCACAGCATATCACACATCAGGGATATCAAACAATTCAAAGCACTTCATACAATCTAAATACCTATAAGCAAGATCAATTAATCACTTAATCCTTAATTAATTCAATTTAATCTCTAGATAAATTAATTAATCACTTTAATCACTTTTTAAATCTTGCTTAATTAACATTTAGTTAATTATAAATCATTTGATATTAATTAATGAAATTAATTAATTAATCCTTAATTATCCACTTTAATTAATTATCCTTAGTTTATTAATTATCCTTTAATTAATCATATAAATAAATTATCCTTAAGTTAATTACATAATTAATTAACCTAAGTTAATTACATAATTAATTAACCCTTAATTAATTACATAAATTAGTTAATCTTTAACTATTTAGTGATTCACCCTTAATTATTAATTAACCTTTAATTGATTAGCCTTTAATTACAAGTTATCTTATAATTTGTTATTCCTTAATCACTTGATTATTTAATCATAAATTAATTAACTTTTATTAATTAATCACATTAATTAATTAATCACATTGGTTAACCTTTAATTACAAATTATCTTATAATAAATTATTCCTTTACCACTTGATTCTTTATCATAGATTAATCAACTTTTTATTAATTAATCACATTAATTAATTAATCACATTAATTAATTAATCACATTGGTTAATTCTCCTTTAATTAATCACTTTAATTAATTAACCTTTAATTGTTAAATAATTAACCCTTAATTAACCAAGTAATTACCTTAACTTAGTCAAGTAATGAACCTTTAATTAATTATCTCTCAGTGTAATTACACTAAGTAATTATCCCTTAATTATATTAATCACATTAATAAATCAATTCTTTAAATTGATTTCACATATTAATTAACCATCCTCTAAAACATTAAGTAATTAATTCTTTATTACATCATCAAATATAATTGAAAACACTTAGGGATTTATTTATATAATTATCTCAATATATAATTTATTTAAAATCAAATCAATTAACCTTAAAAAAACAATTAACTTTAGAAATTCAACATTTGAAATAAATATTATTATTATTAACCCACAAATTTAACTTAGACCTTTAAGTCAAATAATAAATTAAAAACACTTTATCTTAATTAACTTCTTAATTACCTTATTAAGTTTATTTAAAATGAACCTTTAAAATAAAGGTTATATATGTTGAAATTATTTAAACTCAAAAATAATTTTACTTCCAAACCTTTAATAATTTTAAATAAAAATTAATAAATTTAAAAGAAGTGGTTAATAAATTGTTTAAAACTTTATTAAGCTTTAAACTTTAAAAGCTTATTATTTATTTTATCCAAAACTTGATATCATCACAAAACCTGAGCCAACCAACATTTTCCCGAGCTCAATCCCGGGTAACCCACATGCTTCGATTTCCCAAGCAAAGCCATCTTTTACCTCGAGTCCATCCCCAGGAAAACTCGTCTTCCTTAACCTTTCAAACAACACAGGCACACACCCTCTCGTGTGCACGTGCACTAGGACTCCGGCCGCCTCGGGTCGATGCCGCGACCTTTGACAAGTCGGCGACAACACCGACGACTAGCCCGACCTCCCCTAACCTTTACTTTCGCAGTAGGTCCAAAATCAAGTAATTCGATCGAGTACTGGAACTCACTTGATCAACCAAAAACACCTCGGGCGATCACCACCGATCGTCTGCCACCATGCCGCGTAACCAGAGCTTCGCGACACGACAACATATCAATCCCCCCAGGTCCGATCGACCATAATGCTTCGTTGACAATGAAATTAGTTCGAAAATGACAACAAACCAAACGTACCCTTAAACCCTAAAACATCATCGCACGACTACCACGACGATCTGGAATTAAAACGTGTATTTTTCTAATGATCACCTATCCACCAACTTCCTTCACCAACGATCACGACATTCCATTCGTAGCCGATCGATGAGAATCGACAAAAAACTAATTCTGGTCAAATCAAATTTCACAACAAATATAAACTTAAAAATGAAATGATTATCAAAATTCATGATTTTGAAATACGAGTTCATTCCTATGGTTAAAACTAGAAATCCAAACATTCGATGTTGGATATAAATTTGATCATCACTATTATACATCTTTTTTGAAATTAATACTTATTTTAAACACTTGAAATTACTTTTAAAAATGATGTGACATATATTCGAACATTTTTCATTCAGAGGTAATGGCCTAAAAATCAATTTGTTGGGTGATTTGAATTTTTGAATTAGGTTTAAAAACCTATAACTTATAATAGGGCACCAATATACATATACACAAGCATGCACAGACATATATACAGATTTATATGTATATGCCACACAATTTCATTACTTCATCACACATATATCAAGTTTATAAACAGATTCAAGCATCAATGGGTTAGTTTGCTCACTAGTCCTTGTATAACAGAGAAGTAGGCTTGAGTTTTTCTCTGGAATTTTGTATTGATGTTGATCTGAACTTTTGTTTGATTTGAAATCTGGAACTTGATTAAGTGATCTGATCTTTGTTTTTATTGCTTGATCTTCAAGTTGAAACAGGTTGAAATTGTTTGAGTTGAACTTTGATCTATTACTTGATTCATATTTTTTGATTTCCAGGTTTGAAAGCTTAATGTTGATCCAGGTTGAAGATGTGGAAGTTGATTTTTATTTCTGGTTTTTGGATTTCTTTTGATCTGTTTTGTTTTTGATTTTGATTTTTATTTCCATTTTTTCCTGGTTTTGTTAATGAAAGGTGAAGAAAGGAATGAATGAATAAAATAGAAGTGGAGATGTTTTGTATAGCCATGTTTTACTCTTATATATTATATTTATAAATTTAATTTAAAAGAAGATTTAATTGCCACTTGTAAATTATTATCCTTCATTTGTTAAGGCATATCATATTAATCTAACAGTTGTATTTTGCATGTAATCTCAAACTTACAAATGTTCAAATGTAAACATGTTGTGTTTAAACCCTTTAATCAAATTATATTTAACTTTATATTTACATATGTTTACGCTTTTATATATATATATATATATATATTTAAGAATTATGTTTTTATAAATATATATATTCTCAATTTAGTTTTACGTACATATGTTTTATATTTTTAATATTAGTTTCAAAGTTTTTATTAATGACGTTCTTTAAATATACAAACTATTTATTACAAGTAAAATTTTAAAAGAAAAAACATTAAACCTTTTATAAATCTTTTTTAATTTTAAAAGATATGTGTGTATACATATATATGTTTTAAAGCTTTTATCCATTCTTGAAAATGATTTCAAAATTAATTATACTTTAATAAGCAAGCACACATATGTATATTATAAAATATAGAATTTAGTTTTAAACAACCTTTGAAAATTATTTACATCAAATTCAAAATATAACTTTCAAATCACAATATATATATATACATACATATATATATATATATATATATTCTTAGTATTAGAAAACAAGTTTTATTAATCTTAAAATATAGCGTTTACAAATCCAATTTATTTTCAAAATATTTAATATTATTTTCAATTTCATTTCCATAGTTCAATTTACAGTCAATTCATATACACACACATATATATAAGTAAACAAACAAATATCTTATTTAGTTTTGAAAAAAATTCAAATAAATCTACGATTAAATTCAAAAATTTATATTAATTATCATTTTAAATTTGACTTAAAACTAGGATCATTACAGATTCCCCCTTAAGAAAATTTCGTCCCCAAAATTTGCTAGACAGGGAGACAACAAAGAACAGATAAACACACAGAGGAATAACTTTCCCGATCAAGCTGAAGATTTATTCTATATCTGGCTTACCAAATCAGAATATCTACAATAAATACGAAAACAAATCTATTCAACACTTTACAGGATACTCGGTCATCAGATCTACGAAATATGCAGGACATTGGTTGGTCCGAAGGGCAATTAATCGTTCGAAGAATATATCGAATCCCCCAAGGAATAGACAAACAGATACAATTTAATTCAGTTTCGTATTTTGTTAGCCAATTTATTCCAAATAAAATTTCAAATTTATTAAAGTTAAAACGAAAAAGATTGATAAGAAACTGACGATTAGAATACAAATAGGATTTTAGAACCTTTTCTACAATGATTCGCAGGGCCACCATCACACCAAAGCTTCTCCTTGTAGCTGCCAGAAAGCCATCAAAGAATTGATATCTGATGATCAAAAGAAATTGATAGAGAAAGTTGTTTTCTTGTTGTTATAGGGTATTGACCATTTATAGTGGTACTCCCCTGTCCCCTATCTCGTCTTCTTCTTGCACTCATACTTACCATTAGTGAATAGTAAGAGAATTTACTGAGACTTGCAGATGGATATCTTAGGGATATACTCATTCTAGGGAATTTGTAACCCTATCTCTAATGAGTCATTTAATGTGTTATACTCCTGAGCTAAAATTTCTTAGTCAACCTTTAGCTCTGATAACAATTATGACGACCCTGACTCAACCTTCGAAAATTGACACTCAAATACATCACCTGTATTCGAATGTCGTAGATTCAAACTTTGAGTATGGTTCTCCGGAGCTTATAACACATTAACTACAATAACACAGCGGAAACAGAAGAATAATGTTCATTGATACACAACATTCTGATACAATATTCTGATACAATAGAATAACATCAGAGTAAAATAGAAACACAACAGCGGAAAGATACAAAGCATCTGCAGCGGGAAACAACATCTTCAATGACAAACTCCAACTCCAAACGAGAAGCTTGAACCATCGTCAATGCTGAACTTGTAGCAAACTCGGTGCACAATGCGATCGCCAAAGCAGAGATTCCAAAGATTTCCAAAAACTATATCTACTAGCTGATTATCTGAAAATCTGACTCTAGGCTGCCCGTGTGTAAAATTGTGGGCACCCGGAGTTTAGAGTGGGAACAATGAACTGCAGGTCAGTCATGGAACTGGTGTGAGAAAACAAAAATAGTTTTATTTGAACACAAAAACAAACAAAAAGAATTTGAAAGAAATTCACTATGCTTTTTTGGAAAATGAAACTACCATAAGGCCACCCCACACACACAATGCAAGCGCACAATTGGAGGAGATTTCTCCTTGTGATAGTCAAACATGCTTGACACGCAAAACCTTTTGATATCATTATTAATGCATAGTGCAGAAAATATTTCGAAAGTATAATATTAATCTTAGCCAGCATATGTACCATTATATTATGCCTAGTATAGCTACCGCCTGAGGTGGCAGGTTATACAATTGTAATCGTAAAGGGCTCGTATTGTTTGATTGAATTTCCAACAAATGGTCAAGCTTAGAAACTTCCCCACCACATGGGTACGCTTCTGGAGGGACACTCTGAGAACTTAACCACACTACGCCATAAATGGCCTTCTGCAACACAAGAAAAATGTTGGCTCAGGCCCGAAAAATATTGCTATAGGTCTATGGCAACACTTTTAAGGTGATGCAATTTTTTCCGTTGCCTTAGACCTCAAAGGCAACATTTTGACTATCTAAGGCAACATAAGTAATATTGTTGCAATAGAATCCTATTTGGGTCTATGGCAACACCCATAGGTATCTGCAGCAACATTCCAAAAATGTTGCTATAGATATTAACTTTCTGAAGTTTTGGGGCTCACATCTTGTGGGTCCCACAATGTGGGGCCCACGACCCAACTGGGTCCATCCCTATGGCAACACCTTGAATGACTATTGCAACATTTTTTTAAGCAACATTTATAACCCGGTGGCAACACTATTGTGAAGCTACTGCAACACTATTCTGAAGCTACTACAACACTATTCTTAAGCTACTGCAACACTATACTGAAGAGACACTAAGAGCACATAGAACAGTACAATATCACATAGAACACTTGCATAATACACTGTACAATATCACATAAAACACTTGCATCATACACAGCATAATACACAGTACAGATAACAATTCATACAGCAGTACACATCACAATTCATGTCAGTTACCCCAAAATATCCAGTTACCCCAAAATACTACAAAGCTACCCCAAAATATCCGGTACACATAACAATTCATAAATGAGACCTAAGAGCTGGTGCCTCCAGTCAGATTATCAGTCTCACTGGACATGATTGTGGAAGTTAAATCCTCTACATTGATGTTCATCTCCGGGTTGGCATCACCTAATTTCTTAAGCACCCTAGCCAAATTCTCTTGTACCTTCTGATTTACCTTGGATTCTAGCTGTGCTTCCATTTCTTCGACAAGCCTTTGCCTTAAGTCATTTACGTAAGCATTTGTTAGAGCCTCGGTTGATTGTTTTGCACACTTTGCACGCCTCCCTATAAGCAAAGGACGACCCTGTGATTTTCCATTTGAAATTACTGTTTCAACAGTATTTCCTCCTTCTCCACCGGCCATTGCCTTTTGAACTAAGTCCTACAAAATAAAGCCACATCAAAATTACCCTACAGTAAATGCAGAGAATGCAGCAAATGCTTACATATGGATTGTGTACAGCAAATGCAGAGAAAGCCACATTTTGGAAAACAATTTGTTTATGTGCATGTAATTAGAAAACAAATTGTAACATATATACTAGTAAAAACTGGAAAACAATTCCGTCGACAGCCAGCTATGGCTTCGTCATCTGGATTCTGAGGCTTCAAACGGCCATTCATTTTATTTATGTGCATATGTGTATTACTATAGACATATATTTTTATATAAACCAAGTTAGTAATCCCTTTAACCAAATTCATTTCTTCGTTTCCAGTTTTTGTGTAATTTCTAGCCAAACGCAAAAGCAAGTCCTCTTCATTCGACTAGAAAAGGAAAAAAAGGCTGAGGAATCAAAATTCTTAATCTCACAATATACTCAATTACAATTTCCAAAGCAAACACAAATGAACATTATATTAGAGATTTTCACTTTTGAAGAAGGAATAACACATCATATTATCAAAATACAGGAAAATATGTAATATTTGGTAATATATTTTGGTCCTTGATTTGTTGTTTATTGCATCATCAAATGATATTTCAATGATATTCATTATAGCACCCCCAATAGATGTAGCAAGTGAGTAGCAAAAAATGTTATTGTTCTCAAGTATAAAAGAGAGCTTAGTCATAGCAATGCTATTACACGGCATTGCTATGAGTTATACCACTATAACTAGCTGAAATATGGAGAGAAAAAGGAGCATAAAAGGAGAGGAGAAATAAGTTAGGAGCTTACCCTGGCCCAGAGTTAATTTCACTAAAATTCTTCAGGATGAATAGAATACAGGTTAGCTTCAGAGCTATAGCATTGTAAGCTTCTGCCAACTCATACATTGTCGAGATGTTTCCAATGTTTACATCCTAAATGAATACAAAAACAATACTTTTCATCAACATATACTTAATACAGCTTATTGATAAGAAAATAAAAAGTTATGTTAACCTTAGCAATGGCATATTCGCATGACCGCTTCAGGCCTTCTAGGAGATACTGATCTGCAGCTCTAAGAAGCTCTTGTGCAATGTCTGAATTTACTTCAACTGATCCAGTGTATATGAATCTGTTTACAGTATAAGTCATCCATAAGCCTTAAAAAATATTGAGCAACTTTAGAGGAGGAGAATTGCATACCTCATCATTAACTCAAACACTTCCAAACGTATGTTTGGAATCTCTACGACCCCAGCCTCCTTTTCCTATTAAGTAAATTTCAATATTATTAGTCGTTTTTTGAGGAAAAACACATCTACCAAGGGTCAATGGTAACATGAAAGTAAAAAATCAACTCACTCTGTACCCACCATCGAACATTGCTCGAAATGCATCTGAAGAGGCAAGCAAAGCAATCCTATGTGCAAAAAATTGTCTACCTGTTAAAGAAAGTAGCATGTCAGACCATTTACATACGATTGCGTGTTTTATGGCTAAATGACTCAAATACATAGCGAGAATGAAAACAAATGAAATGAAGACTTGAGCCACACCTTCAACAAGAAAAGTAACATCTGACAGTATTGAATTGTTCACATAATGTTCACCTAAGTAAACCTGCAATTGTGTTATTAATATGTGAGCAAGTGTTGGACTATATACCATACTCGATCGAGTGGATATTTAAATATTATTGGGTGAAAAAGGTTAACACTTTTTCACTAGTAGTGTTGTAAAACTAATACTTATGCAGTGCACTAAAACAAACCTGAGGCGTGGGGGAAAGAGGTGCATGCAGTGTACATAATGCCACAACTTTTTTGGCCAACCGATACAAAGCTACAGAACCATCTTGCTGTTGCTTTGCATTTGTAGAAACGAGAAGACCAAGAAGCAAATCAAGACCTGCGTTTATGTAAATTATATTGTGTTAGATAGATGCTTGTCATTGAAAATAGAATTCCAGTTAATAAATCTTATGCAAATCCAATATCAATGGTTGAGTCGACGTTCATATCAAAGTTAATGGTTCAGATAGAAGAAAATTGCATATTCTACATATATACTTAAATATCTTATGTAATATCTATTTAAGCTGTACCAAAATCATTGTTCAATGGAAAAAAAATGTGATACATGGACAAAATAAGATATGGAAGTTATCTGCCACATCAACCAAAAGTTAAATATGAACATCTCAATCTTCAGATTAGTGCTTGGTAGGAATGAATTCCATCTTACACAGGATATGAAAGAATATAATCTTTAACAGAAAGGAAGGTCGAGAGAACCAATAACTCTGTATATTTCATTACAAATAATTTTTGTAATTGTTAAGATTCCAAGGCTACTAAATCAGTTTAGGTTGAGCAAAAAAATTATTGATGTTCTACTTCCTATTAAAACCACCAAAGTACAGCATGATTTTGAAACTTATATAAAACGGTTATTATGATACATCATAGAAAATAAGATTATACCGTTATTATCAAGGAATATTATTTTTTTATCTTCGGGAGAGCAAAGATGAGCAAGGGCCAAAGCAATTCGTCTTTGGACACCTCAATCTCCTACTCTCATCAAATATAGCAAATGCCTCAAAACCTAGATGCAATGAAAAAGACGTACATTTGAGAAAACAACAAAATTAAGCTAAAGCAAGAAAAGCAGAAGAAAAAATAATAAAATGGCCATAGTTCAACTCCACTTCATACACTGCCCACCCAGTTCTGCAATCACATCCCTTCATAACATAAATTACAACATCCCTTCATAACATCTGCCTTGTCAGCATCCCTTGATAACATCATCTACACATACCCCTGTTAAACACATACATTCAGCATATTCCGCAATATCATATCAAACAACACAAAACAACTGCTACGCCTACCTACACACTATCATCATCCACCAGTGGCAACTGCCTTTGCAAAATACTCCACCAACAGTCGCCTACTACCAATCACTGCTCCTCACTGTCTGCCTTCTACAAACAATTCAGCATACCTGAACCCACAATCCACCACTCTTTCAACTCCACCATATCACATCTTAAACCATTCTACCACAAAGTTGCATTCATAATACAATAGCTACATTGCAGCACATAATTGCATCCACCCGCAACATAACAGCACTCATTGCAGCCAATACAACCACCCTTTCCATCCCTGACCTCCAGAACAACACCATTCTTGTCTGCATCCCCCTAACTCATCACAACTTCCATTCACAAAAACATCAAATTCACACTGCCTTCGCGAATTAACAAATTGCCTGCAACCATTCAACTACAACATCATCCATCATTCATACTGCGCTTACATTCATATTGCACCTTTGTATCACCAAACATTATCACCACTGCCTCACGACATTTACAGCAACCACA
This sequence comes from Allium cepa, assembly GCA_030765085.1. Classification (NCBI taxonomy): domain Eukaryota; kingdom Viridiplantae; phylum Streptophyta; class Magnoliopsida; order Asparagales; family Amaryllidaceae; genus Allium; species Allium cepa. Next base: position 965,696,854 of record CM060928.1, read on the forward strand.
CTGACCTCACTGCCACAACTGTAGTAATCATTCTCAGATATACACCCTATAACACCACTGCAGTCTTAACATCCCACAATCCACTGTAACCTTCCATCACCCAGTCCACTGTCCATTGCATCACATCATCTCCAAACAACCAGAAACAAAAAAAAACAAAAAACTTACGGGGGTACTGCTTAAACAAACTCTTGCTGCTCAAACACCCAGCAATCATCTTTTCCATCGCAAAACCCCAAGCCAAACTTCTTTAACCAGTTCTACTCATACCATTCAAATAAAAAGAAACTACCTCCATTTAATATACCTCTACCTCTATCATTCAATTCATGCAATTGCCTCCATCTCTAATCACGACCTCCGCCAATCACCTGTAACCAGTCGCGACTTGCCACAAACCACTGCTTCGCCCTACCTCTCAAATCGTTCAACCTCGAATGAGAATACTCACTGCATCTCAACCTCAAACTCCCCAAATCATTGAACTCCCAAAATCTACAACCATCGCCTCGAATCCAAATGCCTCAAATCCAAACGCAATTGCAACTCGTGACCCAACAGCCACCAAACGCGACATCTCCTCCCACTCCCAATCCACCGATGCAACCTCAGTCAATTGCGAACATCGACTAAACCAAATCGTTCGACGACAACCTTCCCATCGACGAGTACCATCCCTTTTCAACAATCGCTGAACGCGTATTGGGTTCGATTTGTGAATTTTGATTCTAAAAATTGAATTTTGATTTGTGAATTTTGATTCTAAAAATTGAATTGAAGCCCTAATCGAACCGAAATCGCTGAACCCCACAGAGAAGAATGAAAATAAAAATTATTCACGGGGACTTTTTTCTTCGCGGTTCTAAAAGATCAAGGAGTGAAGTTCGGATCGATGAGGTGTCACGTTATCCAACGTAGGATTTGCCTTGGTAGATTGGCGCGGATCGGTGCGAAAGATATGCAAAGGTTTGCTATAGCAACACTATAAAAAAATATTGCATCAATTACACTTGTTTAGCTAGAGCAACACATTTTTATGGCTAAGGCAACACCAAAAATTCAACGTTGCAGTAGGACCAAAATTGTATGGATATCGCAACATTTTACCTGGCAACACCTTGCAAAAATGTTGCAGAAGGCCATCTATGGCGTAGTGCCAGCTCTCTGCCAACACAAGGCCAAGTTACCTCTGTAACTAGGTAACTACTGACACGAGTATGCCATCCCAAGGTCGTTACCGACCTTTATCCGATGATTCTCAACACCAACAAATTCCAACAAACACATAGGTTAAATATATGAGCTCCATACCATGGTACCACCTTTTTCCAAAAGGAAATGGACATACCCTAAAGGGCGTGACCCTCATAACCTTGCCGCATTCTTCCTGTTTCGACCATTTTCGAGTTGTGAGGTTCGACGAGGTCTCTCCCACAAAGCTACGCTTTCCACAAAAGCCATGCTTTGATCAACAAATGATCAGCAGCACTTAGTATGTCACATTACCAAATTGGGAATATATCACTAGTAACCATCAACTACATAACCTCTAAGCTCGTATGTCTCAGAGAAGGGTGTTATGCCAAGAGAATAAATTTTCCGCCACCAAACAGAAATGTATTTGATAGAAACCAGCTTTACATCTTAAAGTGTAATGTCAGACATACGTCCATACAAGTCCATCCTGGGTCTGAATGGGACCAAAGGCACTTCAAAGAAGCGCTTCCAATCCTGGTATTCACAATCCCGATCGGACTCCCCATCACATATGGAGATCTCTATACCGACACGACTCAGTGCATGGACATACGACAGGTTACCTTTCATTCTCTAAAATACCCGGTCGTCACTACCATCTTCAAATGCACTCCCATTACTTCGTATCACTATTCGAAATGGGTTATATGACATAAAGTCCTCTCCCGGCTAAACCGAATAATGAGCGCTTAATTTTAAAACCATATATATATATTGTGATCTTAGTTAAGTCGCAAATTTTAGCCCAAAACCTTTCCTTTTGAATGTTATAAACAAATTTCCATTTTCAAATCATTTATACAAAAGATACACCTTTAAGATCCTCTTCAATTTGAAAACAAGGTTCACTAATCTTTCACAAAGATTCATTCATAGCTTTCAAAACCATTTTCAATTTGATTCACCAATAACTTGAAATCCTTTCAACAAAACTGGAAATTCTTTCGTTATATAAAAGCCATTATCATTTGAAAACAAATGCTTTTTGTTTCGGAAAAATCCGATCAAATATACATAAGTTATAGCCCTTAAAAGTATAAACCAGAAAATAAGCAAACTGCCGTATCATCGGCAAGTTCCATTTGAATTAAATTCAAATTCCCAAAACAGTTTATTTAAAAATAGTTTTAAATCCATATATGTTGTATAACTTATATAACCCTTTCAAACCATAAGTTCTAAAATAATTTCAAAACTTAAACAAGATATAGTATATTCAAACTAAATTTTAATTTCAACGCTTCCTTTTCATTTTCCATATTCAACCTAATTCCATTTCCAAAACCATTTGCATTCAAAATTCATCTATTAACTTTTCACCATTTGAATAAAATAATATTATATTTAAAATATCTGTGACTTAACCAATTCCTCGTGAAATCCACATTTGTGTGTGGTGTAGTCCAGGGGTTTTAACACAATAATAACATATCACAACCATCATAAATCAAGCACAACAATATCAACATGCGATATAATTCCTATAATGCTTATCTTCATTCACAGATATATATATGTAAATTCATTATAGATAAATAAATCACAGTTCACAGCTTAATCATATCACAACACATCACACATCAGGGATATCAAACAATTCCAAGCATTCCATACAATCCAAATGTCTATAAGCAAGATCAATTAATCAATTAATCCCTAATTTATTCAATTTAATCTATAGATAAATTAATTAATTGCTTTAATCACTTTTTAAATCCTGCTTAATTAACATTTAGTTAATTATAAACCATTTGATATTAATTAATGAAATTAATTAATTAATCCTTAATTATCCATCTTAATTAGTTATCCTTAATTTATTAATTATCCTTTAATTAATCACATAAATAAATTGTCCTTAAGTTAGTTACATAATTAATTAACCCTTAATTTATTAATGAATTAAGTAACCTCAAATAAATTAGTTAATATTTAATTATTTAGTGATTCACCCTTAATTATTAATTAACCTTTAATTGCAAATTATCTTATAATTAATTATTCCTCAATCACTTGATTCATTAATCATAAACTAATTAACTTTTATTAATTAATCACATAATTAATTAATCACATTGGTTAACCTTTAATTACAAATTATCTTATAATTGATTATTCCTTAATCACTTGATTTTTTAATCATGAATTAGTTAAATTTTTATTAATTAATCATATTAATTAATTAATCACATTGGTTAATTCTCCTTTAATTAATCACTTTAGTTAATTAACCTTTAATTGTTAAATAATTAACCCTTAATTAACCAAGTAATTACCCTTAACTTAGTCAAGTAATTAACCTTTAATTAATTATCTCTTAGTGTAATTACACTAAATAATTATCCCTTAATTATATTAATCACATTAATAAATCAATTTTTAAATTGATTTCACAAATTAATTAACCATCCTCTAAAACATTAAGTAATTAATTCTTTATTACATCATCAATTATAATTAAAAACACTTAGGGATTTATTAATATAATTATCTCAATGTATAATTTATTTAAAACCAAATCAATTAACCTTAAAAAAACAATTAACTTTAGAAATTCAACCTTTGAAACAAATATTATTATTATTTACCCACAAATTTAACTTAGACCTTTAAGTCAAATAATAAATTAAAAACACTTTATCTTAATTAACTTCTTAATTATCCTATTAAGTTTATTTAAAATAAACCTTTAAAATAAAGGTTATGTATATTGAAATTCTTTAAACTCAAAAATAATTTTACATCCAAACCTTTAATAATTTTCAACTTAAATAAAAATTAATTAATTTAAAAGAAGTGGTTAATAAATTGTTTAAAACTTGTAAGCTTTAAACTTTAAAAACTTATTATTTCTTTTATCCAAAACATGATATAATCACAAAACCCGAGCCAACCAACATTTTCCCCAAGCTCAATCCCTAGTAACCCACATGCTTCGATTTCCCGAGCAAAACCATCTTTTTCCTCGAGTCCACCCCGAGGAAAACTCGTCTTCCTCAACCTTTCAAACAACACAGGCACACACCCTCTCATGTGCACATGCACCAGGACTCCGGCCACCTCTGGTGGATGCCACGACCTTTGACAAGTCGGTGACAAAACCGACGACTAGCCCGACCTCCCCTAACCTTCATTTTCGCTGTAGATCCAAAATCAAGTAATTCGATCATGTACTGAAACTCACTTGAGCAACCAAAAACACCTTGTGTGATCACCAGCGATCGTCTACCATCATGCCGCCGCAACCAGAGCTTCGCCACACGACAACAAATCAATCCCCCTAGGTCTGTTCGACCATAATGCTTCATCGACAACGAAATCAGTTCGAAAATTGTTAGTCCCTGAGAAGTTGGTTTTGATGACAACAACCTTAGAATAAGATTATAAAATATAAATACTAACATTATAGTTTAAATATATATGTATATGCGTGTGTGTGTGTGTGTATGCAGGATTTAACCATGCAGGTATCAAGAATGAAGACTGTACAGTATAGAGATTTAAGATATCAAGATTGAAGACTCATGAATATCAAGATTATCAAGAGTTCAAGATTTCAACAATAAGTTGTTTAATTGGGAATTTTGTTAAAACTCCTAGAAAAACACTGGCATCTTAAAATCCAATTTATTCATGGAATGGAATCCAATTCCACTTTGAGCATGTTAAAGGGATGGAACCCTAAGTAGGATGGAACCTACAAAAAATCTAGTGGAACATTGTTTAGTATCCACTAACTTTTATTCAAATGTTTTTACAAAAGTATATCTTGTTTTCAAAATGATTTCAAAACCTTCCTTTTAAAAGAATCAAAAACATCTACCTTGGTTTTAAAATACTTTTAGCCTCAAAATAATCTTTATCTTCAAATTCAAATTATCCTTGGTTTTAAACTATTTTTTAATAATAATATATTTAACTTTGAATATTTATACTTAGATTTAAATATAAAATTATAGTAAAACTTTATATATACCAAAATATTATTCTCTATACTTATTTATGTATTTTAACTATAGTTAAGTATATTTATAAAGTTTAAAATTAGTTTTAATACAAGATAGAAGTTATTTTCAAAGAAAAACAAATCACCAAAAATACCATAGGCTTGTCGACAACCCCTAGATCCCCTTGTCGACAAGGTGGCAGTTGATTTCAAAAATTTGAATTTCAAAAGAAGTTTCTATTCGTCATATCCTTTCACGAATGGACACGGCTGTTGTTCAACTATAAATAGGGGCAGTTTTAAATGAAATTATGTTCATATTTTCTCTGATTTCACTCCTCTTCTTCTTCCACATTTCTTTATATATATTTTTACCATTACTCTTTCGAAATCACCATTGAATCTAATTAGATCATCTCTGATTTGATTTTCTATCATTATCTCAACAAGATCTAAGTGCTATTCAGAGTTATAGGCTTCTTTGTAATAAATTGAGTAAGGAAATGTGTAATTGTAGCCTGTGAAATCAATCAAGCGAGAAAATGTGTGATTGTAGCTTGTGAAATCAATTGGGTATACTTGTTGCCCGTAAAATCAAGTATCTCTACCCAGAGGATTGTGAATCTGGAGTGGTGTACCTCGTGGCCTTAAAATCGAGGGTGTAATTGTGAAAATTGCTTTTGAAAGGAAATCCGTACTTGTGTGCGGGACTGGATGTAGGGTAACTCCGAACCAGTATAAAATCCAATTGTTCTTTCCTTTTTGCTTTTGTTTATTTCTGCATCTGTGTTTGATTCTGTGATCATATCTGTGTCTGAATATTGCATACATTTGTGTTCAAATTAACATAAACTCAAAAAGATTTAGTAATTCCTTAAAACACTATTCACCCCCCTCTAGTGTTAATTCTAGCCTTAAGATCCATAATCCGCATTTCTCACATTTGGTATCAGAGAAAGGTTTTCAAAGTTTCATAATATGATTTTTGAAAAAGCTTTTAAAATGGCTATATTTAAAAAACTTGTTAATACTAGTTTAGGAACATTGTCTCTTGAGTCTACATATAATCAATATTCAAATTCAAGTTGTCTACCAAAATTGTATGATGTGTAGGAAACATGCTTTAAGGGTGTTAAGGAATCAATTCACAATGGACAAATTATGCAGATCAAAAAGACTAAATGGATACTCGATAGTGGATTCTCTAGACACATGACTGGTAATCCAGATATGCTGAATGATATAATATACAAAAACGGAGGACTGGTTAACTTTGGAGACAACTCAAAAGGATATGTGATTAGCATCGGCAAAGTCGGTAACTCTGAAACTCCTATTATTACTAATGTTTTGCTAGTTAAGAATCTGAAACATAATCTGCTAAGTATTAGTCAGCTTTGCGATAAAGGATATAAAATTAAATTTGAAAAAGATAAGTGTCACATTGAAGATAATCATTCAACCATAATATTTGAGGGAATTAGGAACAAGAATATTTATATTCTTAGTATGAAAGTTTCAAATGATAACCTGTGTCTTTTGGCAAATACAAGTGACCCTTGGATTTGGCATAAGAGATTTGGGCATTTGAATTTCAAACTCTTATTTAGACTGTCAAAACATGATCTAGTAAAAGGTTTTCCTAAAATGAATTTTAAAGAAGATAGTTTATGTGATGCATGTCAATTAGGAAAACTTAGAAAAAGTTCCTTTAAATTAAAAGATATGATTTCAACCTCAAAACCTCTTGAATTACTTCATCTTGATTTATTTGGTCCATCTCAAATTCTGTCAATAAATCATAGTAAATATGTTTTTGTAATTGTAGATGATTGTTCTTGATTTACATGGACAATATTTTTGAAACATAAAAGTGATACTTTTGAATGTTTTAAGAACTTTACAAAAAGGCTTCAAAATCAACTTTCTCTAAAAATTATAACCATCCGTAGTGATCACGGTGGTGAATTTGAAAATGAAAAGTTGAGGAATTCTGCAATAAAAAAGGAATAACTCGTAATTTTTCATTTCCAAGAACTCCACAACAAAACGGAGTAGTAGAACCTAAAAATAAGACGATTCAAGAGTGTGCGAGAACTATGCTTTCAGATAGTAAATTACCAAAGTATTTTTGGGTAGAAATAGTTGCTACCACCTGTTATATTTTAAATAGAATTTTAATTAGACCTTTAACTGATAAGACATCTTATGAACTTCTTCGCTTAAAGAAACCTAAGGTATCTTATTTTATAATTTTTAGAAGTAAATTTTTATTTTAAATACAAAAGATAACTTAGATAAATTTGATCCTAAATCCGACAAAGGTATCTTTATTGGATATTCTAATAGAAGTAAAGCGTATAGAGTATTTAAATTAAGAACTAACACCATCGAAGAAACAATGCATGTTTAATTCGATGAAAATCTCAAAAAATTTGAAGATACAAATGATGAAGAGGATTTAATCACTCAAAATCAAGAGTCAACTGAAACTAATAATGAAATTAATCATCATAATAAAAAAATTAAACTTTTAAAAGATCATCCTATAGAAAATAAACTAGGAGATATGCAATCTGTGTTACAACTAGAAATCAACTAAGTAAAATAAGCAATGTAGCCTTTATATCAACTATTGAACCCAAAAATCCAAAAGAAGCATCAATTGATGATTCATGGATTTTGGCTATGCAAGAAGAACTAAATCAATTCACTAGAAATGATGTTTGGGAACTTGTTCCTAGACCTGAAAATAAAACTATAATTGGAACTAAATGGGTTTATAAAAATAAAATGAATGAACATGGATAGGTTGTTAGAAATAAAGCTCGGTTAGTTGCTCAAGGTTATTGTCAAGAAGAAGGAATAGATTTTGATGAAACCTTTGCTCCCATAGCAACATTAGATGCCATTAGGATTCTACTTGCTTTCGCAAATCATAATAATTTCAAATTATATCAAATGGATGTTAAAAGTGCCCTTTTAAATGGATTTGTAAAAGAGGAAGCATATGTCGAACAACCACCACTTTTGGAAAATGAAAAATTACCAAATCATGTTTACAAACTTAAGAAAGCTCTATATGGTCTAAAACAAGCTCCTAGAGCCTGGTATGATAGACTAAGATCTTACTTATTACAATCAAACTTTGAAATTGGTAAAGTATATAATACTCTTTTTATTAAAAGTAATAAAAATGATATTCAACTAGTACAAGTTTACGTAGATGATATCATTTTTGGATCAACTAATTTTGAAATGAATAAAGAATTTTCTGAAATAATGACAAAAGAGTTTAAGATAAGTCATATGGGTGAATTAAACTTCTTTCTAGGATTACAAATAAAACAATTAGATAATGGTATCTTTTTATTAGTCAAGAAAAATATGCTAAAGACCTAGTTAGTAAATTTGGTTTGAGTACTGCAAGTGGAAAACCCACTCCCATGGCAACCAATGAGTACCTAAGTAAAGAAGATCTCACGAAAGATGTAGATCAAAAATTATATAGAGGAATGATTGGATCACTACTCTATATCACTGCTAGTAGACCTGATATCATGCATTGTTTTTCTCTGTGCAAGATATCAATTCCAACCTAAAGAGACCCACTTAAAAACGTATCATAAGATATGTAAACACACCTTTGATTATGGCTTATTTTATCCGAAAAATTATTCTTTTGAGTTAATATCTTACTGTGATGCTGATTATGCTGGTTGTAAATCAGTTCGAAAAAGTACAAGTGGAACTTGTCACTTTTTGGGGCATTCTCTGATTTCCTGGTTTAATAAAAAGCAAAACACAGTTTCTTTATCAACAACTGAAGCAGAGTATATTTCTGCTGCTTTGGCTTTTTCTCAAGTAATATATATGCAACAAACTTTAAAAGATTTTGGTTTAAATATCTCAAAATAACCAATTTATTGTGATAATACTAATGCAATAAATTTATCCAAAAATGCAACTCATCATGCTAGAACTAAACATATTGATATCAGACATCACTTTCTCAGAGATAATATAAGTAAGGAAGTAATTACTCTCGATTATATCAATTCCTAGAGCCAAATTGCTGATATCTTAACAAAACCCTTAAATGAATCTATATTTACTAAATTAAGAAGAGAATTAGGTATTTGTTCAATAACTGAAATATAGAATATGAATAACAAATTATAATTAAAAATTAAATTAAAATAAATCAAATAGCAAAATATCAAGTACCATGTCGACAACCCCCTCTTACCTCTGTAGACATGTAACAGTTTTTTCTATTATTGAAATTTTCCCACCAAAATTCAAATAAGTGGTTATATATTCTTCTTATTTCAAAATTTTGTCCATTCTTTCTGTCCTTTCTCTGTTCTAACTTCTGAAAATAACAGAACAATGGCCTCCTCTTCCAAATCAAACAAAAATTCAACCTTTTCGTTCCCTTCTCCTTCCACTGGACCATTTCAATGAACTACGCTTGCACGAATGATGAAAATGGAGGATTCCTTGAAGGATGCACTGCAACTAATGACTGAAATTCAAATAGTGCAACTCAGAATGGCCGAAGAACAAGAACGACAAGGCAAAATCCTTAGAAATTTGAAAAAAAAATTAATGGACAATCACGCTAATCCGATCATGATTGATGAAGAATTTTTAGGAGATCAAGTGCAAGAGGACGACGAGAAAGAAGAAGAAGAAGCCTTCATGGAAGAAGAGCACGCTAAAGATGTCGATAAAGCCGTTTGCGTTGGCGAAGTGTGCTTTGATAAGGATGGAAATCTAGTCGAACAACATGGAAATTTCTGTTTCCACTACCCAAATTGTTCGGTTCATAGATCTCCCATTTTCAAAGACACACATTAGTTTCTTTTCTCTCTTACCTTTTGTTGTATGATCTTACTTTCATCCTCTACGCAAATGTAAATAAAACATTATATAATTAATAAATAATTTGTGTTCTTATATTTGATTTCTCACATTATCAATATTATAAGCATTATCATATATGGATTCTTAGTTAGGATAGTTAGTAATTAAGGACTAACTTTTAGTTTTAGAATTAAGTGATGATTATTTATGATAACACTATCATTATAATCACATGTCATATAGTATTAGTTTCAGGGGGGATATATAGTTTGGAGATAGTTTTTGTTGATGACAAAGGGGGAGAAGTATAAAATAAGATAGTTAGGCATAGATTAATGGAGAGTTATTAGGATAGAAGTAATATTTTATAAACAAAGGTTGTCATCATAAAAAAGGGGGAGAGTGTTAGTCCCTGAGAAGATGGTTTTGATGACAACAACCTTAGAATAAGATTATAAAATATAAATACTAACATTATAGTTTAGATATATATGTATATGCAAGATTTAACCATGCAAGTATCAAGAATGAAGACTGTACAGTATAGAGATTCAAGGTATCAAGATTGAAGACTCATGAGTATCAAAATTATCAAGAGTTCAAGATTTCAATAATAAGTAATTTAATTAGGAATTTTGTTAAAACTCCTAGAAAAGTACTGACATCTTAAAATCCAATTTATTCGTGGAATGAAATCCACTTCGAGCCCGTTAAAGGGATGGAACCCTAAGTAGGATGGAACCTACGAAAAATCTAGTGGAACATTGTTTTGTATCCACTAACTTTTATTCAAATGTTTTTACAAAAGTATATCTTGTTTTCAAAATGATTTCAAAACCTACCTTTTAAAAGAATCAAAAACATCTGTCCTGGTTTTAAAATACTTTTAGCCTCAAAATAATCTTTATCTTCAAATTCAAATTATCCTTGGATTTAAACTATCTTTTAATAATAATATATTTAACTTTTAATATTTATACTTAGATTTAAATATAAATTTATAGTAAAACTTTATATATACCAAAATATTATTCTCTATACTTATTTATGTATTTTAACTATAGTTAAGTATATTTATAAAGTTTTAAAATAGTTTTAATACAAGGCAGAAGTTATTTTCAAAGAAAAACAAATCACCAAAAATACCATAGGCTTGTCAACAACTACTAGGACCCCTTGTCGACAAGGTGGCAGTTGATTTCAAAAATTTGAATTTCAAAAGAAGTGTCTATTCGTCATATCCTTTCATGAATGGACATGGCTGTTGTTCTACTATAAATAGGGGCAGTTTTAAACGAATTTATATTCATATTTTCTCTGATTTCACACCTCTTCTTCTTCCACATTTCTTTATATATATTTTTACCATTACTCTGCCTAAATCACCATTGAATCTAACTAGATCATCTCTGGTTTGATTCTTTATCACTATCTCAGCAAGATCTAAGTGCTATTCAGAGTTATAGGCTTCTTTGTAATAATTTGAGTGAGAAAATGTGTGATTGTAGCCTGTGAAATTAGTCAAGCGAGAAAAGGTGTGATTGTAGCCTGTGAAATCAATTGGGTGAACTTGTTGCCCGTAAAATCAAGTATCTCTACCCAGAGGATTGTGAATCTGGAATGGTGTACCTCATGGCCTTGAAATCGAGGGTGTAATTGTAAAAATTTCTTTTGAAAGGAAATCCGTATTTGTGTGCGGGACTGAACGTAGGGTAACTCTGAACAAGTATAAAATCTGCCATGTTCTTTCCTTTATTGCTTTTACTTTATTTCTACATCTGTATTTGATTCTGTGATCATATCTGCGTCTGAATATCGCATACATTTGTGTTCAAATTAATATAAACTCAAAAAGATTAAGTAATTCCTTAAAACACTATTCACCCCCTCTCTAATGTTAATTCTAACCTTAAGATCCGTAATCCGCATTTCTCACAAAAATGACAGCAACCCAAACATACCCTTAAACTCTAAAACATCAACGCACGGCTACCGATCTGGAATTCAAATGTTTATTTTTCTGATGATCACCTATCCACCAACTTCCTTCACCAACGATCACGACATTCCATTTGTAGCCGATCGACGAGAATCGAAAAAAAACCAATTCTTATCTACTCGAATTTTGGCATCAAATATAAACTTAAAAATTCTTAAATGATTATCAAAATTCATGATTTTGAAATACGAATTCATTCCTATGATTAAAACTCGAAATCCAGACATTCGATGTTGGACATAAATTTGATCATCACTATTATATATCATTTTTGAAATTAATACTTATTTTAAATACTTGAAATTAATTTTAAAAATGATGTCACATATATTCAAACATTTGTCATTCAGAGGTTATAGTCTAAAAATCAATTTGTTGGATGATTTGAATATTTTAATCAGGTTTAAAAACCTGTAACTTATAACAGGGCACTAATATACATATACACAAGCATTCACTGACACATATATATAGATTTACATGTGTATGCCACACTATTTCATTACTTCATCACATGTATATTAAGTTTATAAACAGATTCAAGCATCGATGGGTTAGTTTGCTCGCCTGTCCTTGTATAACAGAGAAATAGGCTTGAGTTTTTCTCTAGAATTTTGTTTTGATGTTGATCTGAACTATTGTTTGATCTAAAATCTGGAACTTGATTAAGTGATCTGATCTTTATTTTAATTGCTTGATCTCAGGTTGAAACAAGTTGAAATTGTTTTAGTTAAACTTTGATATATTGCTTGATTCAGATTTTTGATTTCCAGGTTTGAAAGCTTAATGTTGATCCAGGTTAAAGATGCTGAAGTTGATTTTTATTTCTGTTTTTTGGTTATCTTTTGATCTGTTTTGTTTTTGATTTTTATTTTGATTTCTATTTTTTTCTGGTTTTGTTAATGAAAGGTGAAGAAAGGAATGAATGAATAAAATAGAAGTGGATATGTTTTGTATAGCCTTGTTTTACTCTTATATATATGATATTTATAAATTTAATTTAAAAGAAGATTTAATTGCCACTTGTAAATTATTATCCTCCATTTGTTAAGGCATATCATATTAATCCAACACTTGTATTTGCACGTAATCTCAAACTTACAAATGTTCAAATGTAAACATTTTGTGTTTAAACCCTTTAATCAAATTTTATTTAACTTTACATTTACATATGTTTACACTTATATATATATATATATATATATATATATATATATATTTAAGAGTTATGTTTTTATAAATGTATGTTTTTATAAATGTATATATTCTCAATTTAGTTTTACCTATATATGTTTTTATATTTTTAATATTAGTTTCAAAGTTTTTATTAATGATGTTCTTTAAATATACAAACTATTTATTACAAGTAAAATTTTAAAAGAAAAAACATTAAACCTTTTATAAATCTTATTTAATTTTAAAAGATGTGTATATACATATATATGTTTTAAAGATTTTATCCATTCTCGAAAATGATTTCAAAATTAATTATACTTTAATAAATAAGCACACATATGTATATTATAAAATATAGAATTTTGTTTTAAACAACTTTTGAAAATTATTTACATCAAGTTCAAAATATAACTTTCAAGTCACAATATATATATATATATATATTCTTAGTATTAGAAAACAAATTTTATTAATCTTAAAATATAGTGTTTTCAAATCCAATTTATTTTCAAAATATTTTATATTTTTTTTCAATTTCAAATCCACAATTCAATTTACAATCAATTCATATACATATATATAAGTAAACAAACAAATATATTACTTAATTTTGGAAAAAAATTCAAATAAATATACAAGTAAATTCAAAAATTTATATTAATAACCAATTTAAATTTGACTTAAAACCGAGATCGTTACAATGTTTACTTCGTTTGGCCTCATATCCAAACATGCATCCTCTTATCGAAGAAATCTCTCAACTTCGTCAAAGAATTCCCTGAGATCCATTGATGGGTCACGTATCAACGATACTTTGAAATCTGAATTATCCCCGACTCCTGGCAGCGCCGCCATTAGAACCATCGATGGATCCGGCCGATCCACCGAAGCAACTTCTGCATTAAAACGAGTTAAAAAAGTCATGAGCGATTCTCCCATCTTCTGCTTTACTGACGTCGGTGTGATCACATTCTTCAGCCTTTTTATGTGAACTCGAACTGTTTCGAATACCTGTCCACCAATTCTGTCCATGTTCCAATTGATCCATCTTCTAGCTGTCTGAACCACATAGCAGCTATATCGGTCAAGTGCAAGGGGAAACACCGGGACATAACCTCCTTTGATACCTTCAGCACTCCCATATGTCTTGTGTACCTCATCGAGTGGTCAGTGGGATCCGTATTACCGTTGTATCAAAGTGGGCAGCTTAGGAGTGGATTCCTAGCCATCCTGATGTTACGGGTAAACAAGCTTTTGTTTACTCCCTCCAAATCCCTGTTTGTCTGACCTCCGTGAATAGTTCGCCTGATAATGTTAGTCAATCATGTGTTACCTACCAAAGGTTGTCCCCATTAACATTTCTTAACTGCCCTCCAAGTCCTCGAGGGAATTCTGGTACATACTCCTCGTCACGCACTCCTATATTCCTGTTGGCGTCGAGCTGTGCGGCGCTATCTGGTATCCCTCCATAGATTGGTCCAGCATTACTTGGTGGTGTGCCTCCAAGTCTAGGTCTATCCAAACTGATAGTTGTTTGCTGACTAGGGGCTGCCCCCTGCTGAACTACTCCATCTTCTTGCCGGTTGAGTCCTTCTGATCCAGCTCCATGGATCTGAACTCCTGCAGTTCCTGTTTGTCCAAATTGTCTGAAAAGTATCTGCATCATTTTATCTTGCCTTTTTATCAGTTGCTCCTGCATGGAATCCATCATAATCTGCATCTCGTCACTAGTGATGTAGCTGGATGCCTAATTTGACCCAGCTCTAGAAGAGGCCTCCTAACATCCCTCTTGATTGCGCCTTTCTGTCACTAGTCTCCTTATCGATTGCCTAATCGTTGCTTTCCAAAATCCAGGTTCCTAAATCTTTAAATCCAAAATCCAAGCTTCAGAATTCCTGAGTGCTAGCATTATCAGTGAAAGAACCAAAATGTTAGCGCCAAAATCGGTCGCTAACACCCAAATCTAGATGAAAGCACCAAATCGAAGTGATAGATCACATATAGAATGTATGTAGAGAGTATAAATATGAAGAACAGTTAAATTTAAAACAAAAACGGTAGTAACAGAGCTTTTATAGTGGTTCGGCTGACTCGGGCCTATGTCCACTCCAGAAATTTCCTTTTTATCGATATCAGAATCAAGTACAATTACAATCCGGAGTTTTTAAAACAATAGTGGTAGAGTAGCCTTAGTGGAGAAGAGGAAGGGGAACAGAATCAAGATCCTCTTTTCTGAATCCCCAAATGTTGCATTTATAGGAAAATCCGAGTAATTGGGCTTCCTGAGTGGTCTGGGCCCACCAAGACCATAACCAATCCAAACCCCAAACAACACAACCAACCTCGAGTTTATAATATGCCGACCCGATATCCCCTGGGCATGACCCAAAGCAGTACTATCCAAGACTCGAAGTAAACTAGGCTAGAACTCAGAGCGAAATTAAGCCGATCCTATCCTGAAACACGCCGACCCACAATTTTGTTACTGACCTATTAAGGCCGAATCACATGTGCCAAACCACAAATGCCCAACCATATTTGGCTGACCCACTTTAACTTTCATACCACAACCGAACGATACATGCCGACCCGGGGATACACGAATACCGACCCGAAGAAAATCAAAGATGCCGATCCCCTAGTGCTACTGACCCACTCTCTTGGACCGACCCAGAGATGCCGATGATCTAAAACATGCCGAACAACCTTCAATGCCGACCCACTCCAATAACTGATCCACACCAATCACCGGTCCACCCAATCACCGACACACACCACTACCGATCCATACCATTACCGACCCACTTCAACATGACCGAACCACCTTCCTACCGATCCAAAACCTTCACAACACTGACCCACTCATGATCTCCTACCTACCCAGAGAAACTCAAAGCACAACTCAATGTGACCCGAAGCAAACACCATGAAAGCTTGAAGCAAACCTAGAAACGACTTGAAGTAAACCTGTGTGACTTTTGACAAATCGACTTTTGTTGAAACCCCTATTCAAGTATCCCGTGACTTTTTTCCATTGACTATGCCGAACCCTGGCTGCACAATCATGATTATCATCCGTGATTCACCGTATATCCATCCAGTTGACTAAAACTATCGTATTCCAATCTCAAAAAATGAGCTGTCGATTTAGTTAAATCCACCTGTCTACGGCTTTGCCAAAAGGTGGGTTTAGCACTAAGTAGTGCCAGACCATCAAATTAACATATATCTCCTTCTATGTATCCAACTTCATCTGATTTATGTCATATAATCCAACTTCATCTGATTTATGTCATATAAGTCATAGGTATTTATTTAGAATATCTTAACTTTATTAACTATTATTTTTGATGCACTATTTCAGTTAAAACTTATTCGTGAATTACAAATTTCGCGCACATGATATTGCGACATAATCTAATGTTGAAGTGGAGAATGTGAACGTAACTGCAAACAAAGCAGATGTTGATATTGAAATGGACATGGTTGTAGGTGTACATGACGACCCCCCTATAAATAGTATGGATGTAGTTAATATGGTGGAGAATGATGTGTCATGGATTAGTAGTATGCAAGTGAACAATGATGTTTTAAACTATCATTTTACGGTTGAAGACAATGTTCTCGAAGACAGTGATGAGGTGGAAATGGAGGTACCTTTGGATGATGATCAATGCAATGTACAAATAATGGCTAGGTCAATTATTGCAAATGTTGAGTTCAACAATGAGTTATTTTCAACCTTTAGCATTTAGAGTGACTTTAGAGTTGGTATGATTTCCAAGATGAAAGTAAATTGTTACAACAGTTGAGCAAATGGTCAATTCTACATGCCATGTCTTTTAAACCTATAAAATCAAATAAAACGAAATATACTGCCATTTGTAATACAAATGCCAACTGTTCATGGAGAGTTCATGTTATTGTTTCAAAAAATCCAGCAGAATTGGTTGATTATAAAGAAATATCCAAGCTATCACAAATGTGTTAACCCGACAGTGAACTCCACTCATAAGCAAGGGACTTCTAATGTTATAGTATCAAAGAGCTTACCTTTTGTGAATGTTGATCTAAATATAACAACTGGTACGGTGCAAGTATTGATGGAAGAATAGTTGTTCGTGAAAATTAGTTATATGAAGGCTTGGAGAGCTTTGAGTAAGGCGGCAGAAAGGATTTACAATGATTGGGCAGAATTATATACCACTCTAAGACAATATTTTTCTAAAACTGCTAGAATGAACCTGAAAAGCAGTGGACATGTTACTACGGATGCATAAAGAGTGCTTGATCGAGCTTTTTGGGACTTTGGCCCTTGTATTGACGGTTTTGTTCATTATCGTCCATTGTTATGTATTGACGGCATACATTTATATGGGAAACGGAAAATACAAAGGGACGTTACTTGTAGCTACTGTTGTTGATGCAAATGACCATCTCTATCCTTTAGCCCGTGTAATTGTAGAGTCAGCATCTGGTGATAGTTAAGGGTGGTTTTCTGTTTGCAGGTAGTGATACATTCATAGTGTTAATAATCAATAAATTACCTTCAATTTTGATCGAATGAAAGGAATACCGACAGCATTACAAATGCAATGGGGTTTGCCTCATAAACACCGCTTCTGCGCTAGACATCTGAAGGCCAATTTTCAAGCTATAGGTTTTAGAGAGAGAAAACCGACGGGCCTTTTTTATGCTGTAGCATGTGCTGCAGAGGAAGCCGAGTACAACAACATCCGAGGAGAAATCAAAACTACAAGCAGTATGGCACATAACTGGATAGAAAAGAGTTTGGGGGTGGGGGAAGGGGGAAGAGGAAAATTGGGCTTTGTGTAAAAGTGATGGCGGTCAATTTCATGTTATGACCGCAAACTCCTTAGAAAATTCAACGGTGTACTTAAAGGAGCTCGGTCATTTCCTATTAAAGCTGTAGTTGAATGCACTTTTTTAGATTGATTGATTATTTTTGTCAAAGAAGTGAAGTAGTAGGTAAACTTACAACCCATCTTACTCTGAAGTGGGAAGAAAAGATTGCCGATAGAGCTAATGAAGCTAGACGTACAATAATAATCCGCTTTAATCAAGTTGAATGACAAGTGGTGCACTATATCGGTGATGAATTCAAAGTACTGATCAACGGTGACACTTGCTCATGTACGTGTAACATACCACTACTAGAGCACTTACCTTGTGCATATGTTATGACCGCTTATTTGGTGGTTTCAAATGGAGCTAATAGAGCCCATCACGACTTCACTTCAACATGGTATTTAGCATAGAAATACTTGGCTGCTTACACCCCTGAGTTTCATCCCGTCCGCCATAAACGTTATTGGAGTTTAAGCGATAATCAATTGGTTTTACCTCTTATAGCTAAAAGGCAACCATGATGTCCACTTTCTACTAGAATTAAAGGTACAATGGACGAGATGTAGACTCCTAAAGGAAACAGATGCATCAAATAAGGTGTTGTGGATCATAAGAAAAGTCATTGCACTTCGGCAACGTAATGTTTTCATTTGAGTTTGATTGTATTTTTGGATGGATTGTAATCGATTATGCTAGATGATAATTGTTTGTGTTATCAAAATCGACCTTTGAATTTGGTTATATTTGGAAAGTTGTATTTTTTGGCTACATGTAAAAAAGCTGCAGCACATGCAACAATGTAAAAGCAGAGCGTTGCCCCTTGTGCAGCATTTTAAATGTCGCCAACTATTTCTTAAGTTGGCAGCATGCGATATGCAGCACACGTGGTGACATTTCAAATGCCGCTCTGCTTTTATATTGCTGCACATGCAGCAGCAGCCAAATTCGAGTACCAATTACCAATACACTACATTACAATAGCATAAAAATTCGAATGTACATAGTTCAAACGTACCTAAATTAATTCGAATAACAATACATTACAATAACATAAATTCGAATAGCAAATACCACAGATTCGAATAACATTACATTACAGTAGGCATCGTTCGTACTACATAGATAACATTCACTTTTCCTTTAATGATCTACGTGGCCATAACGTTGAATACTTTTATCCATAAACCAACATTTCATTTGCATATTCAAGATTCAACTTCTCCAAACGACTATTTTCTGATTGCATCTCTAAAGCATATTCAACCCTCATAGGGCATATTTCAAGATCTAGCCACTTAAAATAATTACAACAACCAATATCACGAGGCCATATCTTATGATCGTTGTACCCACTATATCGGTAGAAATTGCATTCCTCTAATTTCTACAAACAAATATGTCACATTCATATCCACGGTAACATGGTACACAATGGAGGTTGCGTGCTTGAAGTAGCACGATTGAGATTTTGACGACCAAGGGTACCTAAGAGACGTGCATATAGTGATTGTTTCTCCCGTCTTTCATTCATCACATCTACAGTTAATGTTCCATTATCCATAGACGGTGGCATTTCTTCAACTTGTGTCTCAGGCACAAAATCCACTTCAAGGTTGGGGCCACTATCCATCCTATTACCTTTCTTTTGTTCAAATTCAGCATAAATCTTCATCATTGTTTCATCATGAATCTCCCAATTGTCCATCATCAACTAAGAATAGAAGCAAATTATACAACATAAAAACCAAATTGTCCGATGTTTGAAGGAGGAGTTTTGGAATTAAAAATTGAGAGAAATTAGAATTTGAAAGAAATTAATAGAGCATAATGTCATACTTACCTTACAGATGACTTGTTGATCTACTACTTGAAAGAAATTACAATTTGAGAGAAACTAGAAATTAAGACATAAAAAAGTTAGGATTTAATAAAGGAGTTTTGGTAAAGTAAGGGTAGGTGTAAGTAGGAGTTGGCAGCTCTATTAATACAGAGAAAATGCCATAGAGACATTTGAAATGCCACACATGAAGGTAATCACACAGTTTGCGGGATTTAAAATATTGCACAAGGGCGGCATTTAAAATGTCGCTATGGTAATTACACACTTTGCGACATTTGAAAGGAGGTAATTACACAATTGGCGGCATTTAAAATGCCCCACAAGGGTGGCATTTTAAATGCCGCTATTGTGATTATACACTCGATGACATTTGAAACGCCGCACAAAGACATTTGTAACGCCGCACAAAGGCAACATTTCAAATGTTTTTCTCCTAGTTACACACTACACAGCAGTAGTAGCCCCATTATACATGCTACACAATTACAGTATGACATAAGAATCACACCTATATCCACTCTGAACTACATTACAACGAAAAAAATGCTACAATTGAAAGTAGTATTCAAACCAATCTCCCTTACAAGCATAAAAACACTATAATCTAAACTAATGACATTCGAAATTACGCTACCATCTCAAATTTTTAAGTTCACGAGGAGTTCTCTTTTTCGATTTTCTTGGCTTCAGCATGAATTCCTCCTCTTCCAGCGAAACTTCTTCACTGCCCTCATCTTGCATTCCTTCCATAGGGGGTTGAGATGGCGCAATTAGATGCGTATGTTGGGAACTTATTGCTCCGGAGCTTTCACTCGTACCATTCTTTCGTCCATGGTACTTTCTCTTAGGTTCGGGGGCGGATGCAATGCCCTTAATTGGTGTGGCAGATGTAATGTCCTCGATAAGGGGCAGCGCTTCAAGAGGAGGGGGAGGCGAGATTGGTCTTGACATCTTGTTCTTCGACAAACATGATCGTAGAATTTGTTTGAGCAAGAAGCATTTCACCTTACTTTTTTCAGGAACCTCCTCCACAGCTCATCGACTATATCCAACATACGATATATACCATTCGCCTGCATACAGCATATACCATTATTGATTTTACAGTCACCAAAAAAATTGTAAATTTAAATACATACCACATTCCATTCAAGCAGAGCTCTTGGAGTGTAAGGAGCAACATCTTGTTCTGGCACTTCTTCTCGTCTTCTTAATACATAAATCCAAGTGACATTCCAATATCAACTATTGTACTTCTCATCGGTCAGCGTGATCTCATGCTCATCTTCCCTAGCTAAGAAGCAGTTATTCCATAACTCTATCATCATTTTAGACTCATCTTCACTATATGGAAGAGTATAATATGGAGCAGGATAATGTAAGTGTTGGCGAAGACCATATTGCTTCATCAGTCTATCTAGAAGATGATATGCAAGATCGCCATAGCAAAATGACATTTACTAGCATATTTTCAAAACGCAAGAAAAATTATATCAAAATGTACTCCATCAAATCGTTATTGCTCGTGCGGTGTTGGGCTTGTAAGTAAAGACACTATCATCAACCGGTCCGGGTTCCATTTCTTCGTATTCTACCACAGTTACAAAATCAAATGAAATTTATAACCTAAGCAATCCTTATATACAATCAAGAACCAATTGAACAAATTGTTTTACACGTACAGTAGTACATTGCAATCTAGAAACAAAGATCAATACCTAAAAACTTAATTTTATTTAAACCCTGAAATCAAAAATCTTAAATTTGAGATAAAAAACGAAAAATACAAACCTATAGGAGGCGCTTGAGAGGATGGAGAAGCCATTGTTCAATTTCCAATCTGCTTTAACGAGTTTTTGAGTGAAAATATTGATTTTGGAGGATTTGAGGTTTTGAGTTCGGTTTTGCAAAGAAGATAGATTGAGAAATAAAAGAGGAGGGCTGGATAAAACAACAGTTCCATAACTGTGCGACATTTGAAATGCCGCACGTACACATGGCTGCTAGTATGGTCAAAACTAGTCTTTTTCTGTTATTATTTTTTCAACTGGTCTAAATTTGCAATTACTATACAAAATTGGCTTAAATTAAAAATTGATCTTATAAACAAAAGCTTACCTGCTTATAAAGATCATACTTGATAAGGAACCCATGCATTGAAGCACATAAATAATTGGTGCCAATGTACTTGGTCAAATTTAGCTTCTTATGCTCCTCTTTGGTCAAGAAATAGTAATCTTCATAAACACATTTTCTGTACATTCTTCCCTTTCTTCCTGTTACATGAATATTAGCAAACAAAACAACGATGATAATTATGATGACCATCAAGATGTGAGTACCACTTTGGAGCAGGGCCATAACTCCTGATGTCTTGTAGATGATTGTTTCCTTTGACTTTGAATTTGGAAAGCCAGTTACTTAAGGGATATGTTCTGTCTGCAAATTTTATACAAAAGTTGATAAGCATTTGGCAATATAATGTACCGATTTCGAAAATATCAGCCAGACTAATTTAAACAAAAATTACTATTGATTGAATCTAATTTGAAAGGAAAACATATCTTTTATGTCCATTTCCTGAATTAAGATCTACCAATTTAAAAGCTCTGCGGATTTTCTTACATCATATGAGTAAAGACATTTCTACAAAATCAATTAATGAAACTTTCAATACCTAGTTTGCAGTTAGTCATAACATAGATCATAAAAGGATTCAGATTCTTCAGGCATCAAAACCCCAGTTGCATACAAAACATTAGTTACTGGAACTCCAATAACAGTAGCATCTGCACTATCTTATTTTCTTATCTTAATGTAATATCAATCATCTATTCATGCGGGTATCACCATCAGTGATTATACCGAAGATGACTAATCTATGCTTAACAGTTACAACTTCTAAGTATTAAGTAAAATCTAAGACCATAGAGAGTCGCTTCAAGTCGCACTGAGCGACAAATCTAACTTATTCTAACATTTATGTGCCATTTCTTGCTTGAGCATAAAGTAAGTCTTTTCCTTACTGGAAAAAGGGTCAACCAATTCAGAAGCCTGCTCCTCCTCCTGCATTAAAAGGCCTCAATTACCTTGAAATATTAATTTGTGTGTTCATGCATTAATATAAACAACTGCAAACTCAACCATACGAGCATACAAAACTTTCAACATTTCTCCCCTTATTTCCTTCTCTTTTGCTCTATAATACCATTACACAACCAACTGTCCTCAAGATGTCAGTACTTCAAACGTCTCCCCCTTCAAAAAACCTCCTACTAATATGAACTCACAATAACTGTACGATTTCCATGTCTTCCTTTTCTCTGAGGACTTGCAAAATTACGTAGAATTTTCTTAAAGCATGCTCTAACTTGTAATAATTCAAAAAGCATATTGTTAGCTCCTAGCATGAAAGCCATAGTTGTGATAACAATCTTGTAGTCGCAATAATGGTTCAAATCTAATTAAATCTAAAATAGTCGATAGAGCATTATCGTGTATAACAGTTGTAGTCTATGATAGCTGTATGAATATGCAGTGATAATGTACCAAAGATTTTTTGCCTCCTATGCAACTGTAAACCATCCTAATTGGTGAAATCATCCTAATCGATGGCATCACGTTTCTCAAAAGACCTGCATAGACTTTTACAATCAATGTAAAACTCATTGGCTTGGGCAATCCACCAATATATCAATGGAAATAAAATATTATGTACATCTGTGTTTATATATTGCAAGGACGTTAATAATCAAAGACTCATTGGCCTATACTACTACTATGTGATAGACAAAAATTTATAGATTTGGAATCATGTAAAAGAATATTGCATTGTCCATATCACTTAATTGTTTTGCTCTTATGTATGACGGTGGTTTAAACTGTTTTTTTTTTTTAATATACACAAGTATATATGCATGCCCCCGTGGACCTGCATTTGTCACTATATACCAGAGCATTTATACTATCATTTTCTATAAGCACGTTGTTATATTCCCTTTCAGTACAAATTATTTGACAGTTTGTATTTACCACAATTGACCCAAATGTTAATTATCTTTTCTTTCTTGCCTCATATTTCATTACTGAAATTAATCTTTCACCCACTTTCTTAGTTCTATTCTCTTTGAAGTGGAATAAAAACTCCCGTTCAATCTATATTATTCATCTATTCTATCATGAATATAGATAACCATACCTAGAAAAATAATACCACTTGCTTATGTATTTATTCAGTGGATGTATTTTGGAAAGAATTCCATTTGTATACTCTTCATAATTACTATATAAATGTCACTCAACTTATTTTACGACTGTAGATGATGTTTTCATAGTAATTCATTGTTACCAATAATACAGTGACTCTACATTCTTTAATTTATTTATTTTTTACAACTATTTCCAACGTGTCCTAGGCTCGAAATAAATACACCCTATATTCGCTCAAAATTTATTATCATCTGCTGCATAATTAAGAATTTTGTGTTAAGTATCACCTCGATGATTCTAATTGTTATTTCCATTCAAATACAGTATCATGGTTTAAGTTCCAATTAGCACAAAAAAGGAAATAATTTCTAAAAATAATAATAAAGGTTACATATTCATTGTGAGGATGTTAATTTACATCAAACATTTAAATTACATCACTATGAATCCAAAACATATCCAATCACTTACTGTGATATTGTGCATCAATAAGTTCAAAATAAACTTTCATCAAAATATATCTTTCTTACAAGAATAATACACGATATTACAAACTTAATGACTACAAAAGTAGGACATAATATTTTTCATATGTGCATCTTAACGTCCTTTTAAAATCAAGCTTTGTGCTGATTAGAATCATCATTATACCATTTACACCTTTTTATCATTCTCGACTGCAATTGATTCATTTCCTCAAATAGGCATCTCAATACAATGAAAAACATGCTAATTTAGCATTACTTCTTGAAACATTATACAATGCATACCAAGTGAATATCAAATACATATGTGATAAATACACGTCTTCCTTTTATTTCACTGTAGCTTAACTTTTTTCTTAGTCTATCAGGGCTAACTGTAAGCAGATCAATAATAAATATATGTCTGCATATGGATTTTAGGACAATCTTTGAGTTAAATTGTTATCAATAATCCAATTTATTATTAGTAGTATAATCTAAATAGGCACTAAACAATGGTAACCTTTTAGTTAACTTTTGTACATATGTTTAAAAGTGAACATAAAAAATATGGAATATGTATCAGTTTACAAATATGAAGGTCGATATGAACATGAAATTTCTATCTGATAAGTTGTGCGAACACTAAAATTTTAAAATGTCGCCTTACCATTTAGTTTGTGGAGGTGACTGTTATTCTTTAGTAGAATACTACGGCCAAGGAGATCGAGCCTCAGGTTGAAGAGAAGTTAGAGGTTCGCTGATGCGGCTCGTGGTTTCATCATTACAAACCTACAAAACCTGAAAATCAAATTAATAACAACAATATAACTTGATTTCATAATATGTAACTAATGAGAACATAATAAATTGATTTTCATAACTTGTGTGCAATAAAGTCTTGCAATTGCACACCCGTACAAATATATTTATATATACCTTATCCATACGTTTATATGCTAACACGCAAAAATATATACACGTCGATGTATACATTGATTTTATTTTTTAGTTTCATTATTCTTTTATGCCCTAAAAGAAGTCAATATGCACACACATATTATTGAGCACGTATAGGCCTTATTGACTAAGTTAGTAGCTTAACAAAGATATGAAAACACCATAGAAAAAATTAATTTATGGAAGTAGATTGTAGTAACTTGATAAAAAATTGATAGAATGTGGAACGATAAGGTGACAATCGCTATGTTAGAGGACTATGAGAATAAATACATAAAACGAAGGTCAAATTATTTACTACAATCGTTTGTAGTACTAAAAAAAATTAAAAAGGTGCTTAGACGGAAAAAAAAGAGCTTATCAAGCAAAATTAGCGTCTAGATCGGTAACAACCTACAATAAATTTAATTTAAATATAGTTTTTCAAAAAAAAATAGCAACTTCTAGTAAGTTTTGATTAAAAAATAATCGTAACAATAGCAGAGCTATTGTTTTTTCATATACGTAGGACTCAATGGTGATAACTTTGTAACCATTTTACACCTTCAGTTTATCATCTCCCTTATCATTGTGCAATAGGATAAATTTTAACCAAAAAGGATTTAAAGGCATGGTACGTAGTAATATACAATATTTTTATTATGTTTACGAATTATAAAAGATAAAAGGAGACCAACATCAAAATCGTTACCCCAAATGTAATAGCAAGGTAGCAAGTAACAGCTATATATTGTTGTTTCTAAAATAACAGTAACGACTATTGAGCTGGATGAAAAATAAAACTACTGTGATTTCTAAAATAAGCTATATACATACAGTAACAACCATGTATATGGTAACATCTATGTTCATTGCTTCCATTGTGCACGGTAGCAAGTAACTTTAAACTGTGTTGACATTGTTTAAAAATGCAGTTTAAGCAATAATGGGGGAAATTAGTGTTTAAGTGTACATTCATGATTCGTATAGTGTACACATCACTGACCAAAAATACAAAATTACTATAGAATGCCATAATATTTCCTAATATTCAACGAAATGAATACTGCCAAAAAATACTTTTCTTGTAGAGATAAGGAAATTTGTGTAAATGTTGTTGAAAACCACATCTTCTATTCGGAAAAAAAAATCCACAAATCAAACAATACAACATGCTTTATTCATTCATTTCAAGTTAATAAAAAAATCATTTTTAGGATGAAGCACCTCATTTAAGTGACATAAAAAGGATAAATTTAGACATAGCTTTACTATATAATACAACCCATCCTTGTAGAGAAAACAAATGCATAGTATTGAAGTAGTGCACTTTATTAATTTATTTAACAGGCAACATGAAAGAAGAGTATTTGATTTTCTTAACATTCTTAATTGATATGCATTCTTATTAGAGAAATTAAAGCATATAGAGTGTAAATATAATGATATTACAAAGACGTAGATCAACAAATGTAATGCATAAATACTAAATATAGTTTCATATATACATGCCAATGTATATAGGACAATAACAATATGGAAGTGTCTTCAATAGATAATTAATTATTGAATTAATCGCCGTACGAATATCGAATTTCAAATTTGAATCTCTCATTGATTGTCACCATGATTGAAAAATATATATTTAGAGTGTAATCACCATGTTTACAAACATTGTTTATCTAACTTGGCATGATGTTGATTCTTCGGACCCTCACATAATATTACAGTTTATGACTATGGATAATTTCCAACATTTTTCTATTAATATAAATGTATCACTAAAATGAAATTTAATTTTTAGTTCAGGAATAGTTAAATTTTTCATGATAATCAACACATACTAAATCATCAATACAATTTATAGCAAAGCTCAAATACAAATGAGTTCTAACCCAATCAACAAAATATACTATGTATGCATAGAAAAATGCAAGTAAAGATGACCAAGTAATAAAAACGACAAAAACTTACATCTTTGTCTAATGGTAGCATCAAGTGGCTAATGAAGATAATATATCACCTCTGTCAACGTCCAACCAACACATATAAATGGGTTCTACCTTTTATCCGCATACACAGCTGAAATCTTATGCAAATGTCCATAACTCAAATAGCTTTGAAAATTACAATGAAAAAATAGTAAAACTTTTGAATGATTGATCGTGTTAAGAGTACTAAATTATACAACAGAGAATTAGTTACGGATCACGAGATCTCAGACATCTTAAGTCAAGGAAACGTTGTAAGCATTTTCCTAGTGTTGGTAGATATTAAATCACCATTTACATGAATATTACCTTATAGTCTAACATCGTTATTTATGGTTGGACAATTTATTGACAATACATACATAATCAAGCGTATCAAGGCTAAGGTTTAAAATCTATACTCATGTTACTCTGAAACAACATCTTACGAAAAAGTTTATAATAAAGTTATTGATTTCTATCCTTTTAAGGTTAATATTCACCATTTATATCATAGTGAAACAAAAAAGACAAAAATTCTCTTTTGATGCATGAAGATCATAACAACCAAACATGTTAAGGTGCTATTCCAAAGATCTATCTATTTAAAATAGGTGCCATGGATCTCAAATTTCAGGATATAATAGACTTGGTAAAGAAGCTTGAGTATTAATGAATCAGTAGTTTAGAGCAAATTGAAGTCCGAAAAATATCACATTCAAAAATTAACAACCCCTATGGTACCACATGGAATATCCTTAACCTAACTTAAGTTAACAAAAATTAAGAAAGGAAAAGGAATGTTTATGCACTTAGACTTCACTGTTAGTAGCATGAAATAAACCGATTAATACAACAAAGAGGTGGAAATTGATCCTTACCAAATTAATCTAAGTAGTTACTTGAACGGGATTAAACTAGATAAGAATTATGACTTCAAATGAAATCTGGTTAAAAAGTTCAATCAGTGATAATGTCGTTTGTTCATAAGCACTGATCTAAAATGAAAACCTATAAAGGAAATTACTCATGTACATTTTTTACTAATACACGCGACTAAGCATACGTAAACCACTTATCGCTTTCAAAAGAGAACCATTTCTTTAGTAAAATCCTACAGTCAATCAGGAACTTGATGTTGTATATGAAAATAGGGACTTAAAGCTTTGGTTGATGTTGAGAGAAAAACTCCACAATTGCGGAACCCTTCAATTGAAGACAGAAGTTGGACGGTGAATGCAAAAGATTGATTGAGGGTCAAGAGAAGGAAGTACTGTCAAACTTGATGAATTAGGGTTTTTCCAGTTTAACTGTATGTAATCGACTAAGGTTGGAATCGACGGACCAGTATTAGTAATAGCGGGTAGGATCATTGATAGATTCAGTTTCGATTTCTATCATGCGCTTCTCTATCCTATATAAATTTACCCGGGGGTATGGGGGCTTGGATTAGTGGACGGCTTTACTGTACCCTCCTCAGGAGTTTACCGGTCCGCCGGGTTCTCTTGAGTGTTCAAAAAAAAAAAGGTTGGATGATGGCGACGGTGTTAAATGACCATAGCCATTTTTGATAATTAAAAAAACGAATGAAACCGTGGTATCATACAAAGATAGATTTAAATGTATCACATAAAAGGACAAACTGCAACTATCTGAATCTATTTGAATTTTAGCCTGAAGATGGAAATTTATGTTTTAAGGAAAATAATTTAAAACATTATTTGTTATAATAACACTACTAGGAAAAATGCAAAATAAGGATGAAATTTTCGACGACATTGCGAAGCCAAAAAGGTGGAGTATCAGAAAGTAGCAACATAACATAAATGGCATTGGACTGCAACGCCATTTATTTAGCCAATAAAAATAACAATGGCGCGGAAAAGGCATCGGAAAATCTTTGACGCCATTCTGACGCTAGAAAGGCGAAGCATCTGCGTGCCTTCAAAAAGCCGATAAAAAGATTTAAGCCATCAAAACCACATCCTTTCTTTGCATTTATTCATTTAATCCCAAAAATAAAAACTACACAAAACTTCTCAGCACCTCAAACCCTAGCAGCCTCCATCCGAAGTCTTCATCTCCATGCGTGTCAAACCCCAGCGCCATCGCATCTCACGCATCCACACTGCCGCAACGACACTCCGTATCGACCTCAGATCCAACATGGCTGTATATCCGCCTCGACTTCAGATCCGACGGTGCATCTCAGACTCGACCGTGCAACATCACCTCCACCTCCATCTCAAATCCGACATCGCATCTCAGATCAACTGATGCCGCATCTCAGGTGCTTTAATTAGTATTTTGATTGCAATAGATTGTAGATGTTCTTATTCTTGGTTTGAGGACGTGGAGTTATTCTTGATTTGGCGACTGCACTTGAGCAAGGGTGTAAGAGAGTTCACGTCTCTAGAGGTTCTTTTCTTGTCTATAATCAGGTTTATTGTTCGTTTATTTACTTGTTTTATTCTTTTTACCAGCATAAATTGCTTATTTGTTATTTTTGTGACTTTTTTTTAAACTTATTTACAAGTTAGCATATTTAATTTGAAATCTTCATTTGTTGTTATAGCAGTTTGAAATTTTCTTGGTTCCTGTGTAACAAGTTCTTTTAGTTCATTCTATATTAACAAATATAGAAACGAATGAAAGGTAATATACAAAAAGTTACATTACTATACGGACATGCATTTATATTAGATTAATGTATGTAGTTCGAATTGAAAATTCATATAATTGGCAAGCTAACATTCGTGTATTTTGAATGTCATGTGCATAAAATTTCATTGGTCCAATACATACCCAGCATAAAGTTTGAACTAAAAATTAATATGACTTGCAAGTTGTGAATGTTATGCTTACTGTTGCGAGTCCTAAATTTTACTTCCTTGATGTTTATAGATCAAAGGTCCAAAGGAACTCTATGAATATAAGAAAGCATAGCATTGAATAAGATATTAATAGTGCAACAAAATTTCACTTTTTTGTTTATAACATGTATTTCCCCTATAAATGCAATCATCATGTACTTTTTGTTATTTATAACAGGTTGAAGTATTGCAACAAACTTGCACTTTTTTGTTTATAGAGCATTAGTCCCAAATTGCAATCTACTTGCATATTTTGTTGGTTGTAAAAGGTTCAATAGAGTATTAGTTCTAAAGTGAAAGTATATTGCACTTTTTAGTTTATAAAGGGTGTTAATCCTAAAATTTAATTAGCTGGCACTTTTGTTGTTTATTTTAGGTACTGTCCTAAGGTTAATCAGCTTGAACTTCTTGTTATTTATAACTTTTTGTTGTTTATAGCATATGACCAAATATTATTCCAAAGTGCAACCAACTCTTTTTGTTTATAGAGCATTAGTCCCGAACTGCATTTTGTTTGTAGATTTTGTTGTGCATACATGTATACGTACATATATATACATACATACACATATACATATACTTGCATTAGTGTTTGTGCATATGATTTGGATTCAGAATTCATGTCATATAGTCCTACTGAACTCATACATGTCTTTACATTCTTTTATATGCATCTAATATTCAAATTTGAGTTGAGATAAATACATAGAAAAACGTATATGTGATTCGACATGCTTTTGCTCGCTTAATATGAGCGAACTCGCTCGTATTAATAATAGTAATAAGGTACATATCTCAAGTTACATAACATACATTTATATTTTTTCCTACAGGGTGCCTCATCACTGGGATGAGTTGTATATTTGTGTTATACATCTACACTGTAAATTTTTACGATCAAGCCGTGCAAAGGAGATGCTGTCAAAATTTTTCGTAAATTCGGGGTTAGAATTATTTTGAAACTTTAAAATTTTATAACTTGTTTTGCAAATAAGTCGATATTTAAGTGGCATAGTGGAAGCGCGGTAAAGGTTTTCAAA
Source organism: Allium cepa (assembly GCA_030765085.1). Lineage (NCBI taxonomy): Eukaryota > Viridiplantae > Streptophyta > Magnoliopsida > Asparagales > Amaryllidaceae > Allium > Allium cepa. Next base: position 965,728,305 of record CM060928.1, read on the forward strand.
AAAGATTCTAGTGTTTTATAAGTTGATTATTTTGAGTAAAATATATCAAAGATTTGATTCTCTACTTAACCTTTTTTTAAGGACGAAAAGTTTTGAGTGAAGGAAATTGTAATAACCCATGTTTTTAAATATTATAAATTATTAAATTTAATATAATTATTGAACAAAATTGCTTAGAAATAAAAATTTAGTGATTTATTATGTAATTTATTGGATATGAACTTAGAAAATATTTAAATAACAAAACTCAGTTAGAAAAAAAATGATAACTAATATTAGAAAGTAAATTAAATAATATTGAATGGTAAATAATTGCATTAATGATGAGTTATTGTAAAATCAAGTAGTTGTTTTGTTATTTGAATTTGTTTTAAAAGTTAAATTCTATATGTTAAATAATTTATATTTCAAATATAGTGATTTATTAGATAATCAATATTTTTTAAATTTAATATTGGAATTATTTAAATAATTGAGTCCTAAATTTAATATGAATGAAAATGATGTCGGATGTTGATTTAAATTTTATTTAAATAAGAATGAAGATTGTTAACTTTTGAAATTGAATTTAAAGTTATTAAATTTATTTTGAAAATTACTTGTTTTAATTAACGTGTAAAAAATATTCTTTTTGGGCGCTGTCTCGGATTTTGATGAAATCAATTTCATCGGATCCGTAGTAGTGAATTATTATAGCATTTCAAGTTTCGCAGCGATCAGACTTATCATTTGGCCGTTAGACTTGAAACACATGGAATTTATTTTCAGGACTTTATTTAAAATAATTTGATTTTTGAAAAGCTATCTTATGAATATGATGGAATTGGCTTCCGATGCATGTTCCATTGCGTTTGAAATATGAGTATAACTTATAGAATGCTAAACAGCATGATTTGTTGGAGTTCGAGAATTTCAGACGTTTTAAAAGTTAGACATTTTCTAATTAAAATAATATCCAACATTTTGTATGCTCAACATACATTCCTGTCTCCCTTCAGTACAGTCCTCTCTTTCTCATTTCAAATTTTTGCAAAAAGAAAAAAAGAAAAAAAAGAAAAAGGAAGAATGTGAGGCACGACAGGTGGAACGTGCGCGGTGGGGGCACGCGATCGCGGCATTCAATTGCAGTTTTGGGTTTTCTCGTTGGACCACGCGTACGCGTGCACGTGGAGGGAGGCTAGGAGCGGCAACGGGTGAAAGCGGCGTTCATCGTGGCACAGGCGAGCGACACATTGGGTCGGTCGAGGCATTCATTTGGATGCGGAGCGACAGTAGTTGAAGGCCCAAGGTCTTGGCGGTGTAGTCGAGGTCATGGCGGGGGCTGGAGAGTCGTCGGAGTCAGGGCAGGTGGAGGCCGAGGTCCTATCGCCAGTGATGAACCGCGACAATGTGGGGGCGAAGCTGGATCGATGATGGTGAATGCAAATCTTGATTTGGGTTTCGAACGGGGGATAAGGGCCTAATTGAAATTAATGAGGTAATTAAAGTGTTAACCTAGTTATTTAATTAAATGGATTCGAATGGTTATTAACTCGTAACTTTTTCATACGGGGTCAGACTCGATTGAAACAAGTCGCATAGAGATCATATCGATGAATGCTACGACATGGAGCTGAATTGAAATTTATTTGAATCTGAAAATTTTCATTTTCAAATAAGGGTGAGTGATTAAACCCGCTCATGAAATACTAAATTATTCTGATGTTAGTTAAATTTAAATCATGAAGTGATTTATTTTTAGTGACTATTGTTTGGTATTTTAAATGGCATTTAAATTGCATATGGATTGAACTAGTAGAATTTAAATCAATAGTTAAATTTAAAATTGAAATTAAATTGCTATTTGATCACTTGATATTAATAAGTAGTTAATTATTATGATTTATTGGTTAATTTGAATGTTGATTGAAATTGAATGCTATTGGTTGCTGTATTGGATGATTAGATGTTTATCTATTTTATACATCTTTATTATCACCCTATATATTATTGACTGTATATAAAACTGTAAACTGAATTATTCGAATAAATTAAGAAATATGTTGAAATAATATATAACTATGCCACTGAGATTTGGATTGAAATGACATATGTCCGTCCCTGCAATTAAAAATTAGAATAACTATTCACTTGGATATATGATAGAAAATTTTATACGGCTATCGAATTGTTTAAATTAAATTTTTTTTAAAATTCCTGATTTTGAAATTATTTAAATGATTTTGTCTTAGAGAAACAAAAAATTTGAATTTATGATAGTTGAATTAATTTTGGATTCGGGTTTCGAATTGTTGAATTTAAAATTTGTTAAAAGACTTTTTTTTAAGGAATTTAAATTTGGATTTTGAAGCTATAATTGAAATATGAGTTGAATCATGGAAATTGAACTGTTTTAAGGTTTGAACTTTTACTTGAACTTCAAATTTATCTTAGTAAAAGTGCTATAAATGGATATTTCAAAATTGAGCTCGAAATTGAATTATTTTAAAAAAATTGAACCTTAAATTGAAGTTTAAATTGATTTAAGTGATTGAAATCAGTGAATGGAAATTGGACTTGAAATTTATATAAATTAAAATGGTTTAAAATAAGAATTGAATTGAAATTTAAACCATTGAATCTAATCGTGGAATCGAATTTGAAGTTAAAATGAATGTTTCGAAATTGAAGTTAATTTGAATTGAAATAAAAAATGAGTCGATTTAAATTGATTTGAGATTGAAGATGATTTAAATCGGAAGATTTGAAAATTTAATCAATTTGGTTGGAATTTGGATTTGAGTCCAGATTTATTGGAAATGGAAAGAAACAGTGTGATTTGAGACTATTTTCAAAATAAATTATTTAAAATATAGCTTTTTAAATATTCAAATTATTTTGATTTTCCAAACTATTTTACTATAAACCATTTTCAATACACAAACCATTCTATATCAAACTGTTTTAAATCTCTAAACTATTTAAACTATCTAAAACAATACAAACTATTTTCTAAAAATTCAAACCGTGCAAAGTTGGAATGTTTATATTTAAACCATTAATTTGAATGCAAATGTGGTTAAATGAGGTTGGAACCTAAGTTGCAGTTTGAAATTATATTTTCAAGTGAAAATAACATATGAAATAAGTATGATGATTTTGAAATGAAGGATATTTTGAAGTGAATATAATGTTCTGATATTAAGTATAAATCGTTTTTGAAATACAAAAGAACCAACCGGTATGTAAAATGACGTTTGGCTGTTAAAGAGGCTAGGGCCTCTTATTGACGTACTCTCTCTCAATATTGGAATCACTTTAACAACTGTGTACGCGGAGGAGACTCTAGAATGAAGTGGTTGGATTTGGTGTACGTTACTAGATTTAAAGAAAGAGAACGATGGAGGATAGCCCCGACACTTTTGTCAATTTGAAATCACTAAAACAGGATGGCTTAATAGGGCCAATAAGGGTAGCTACATCTAGCGGACATCTGTTCTTCGATTTTCTTTTTGGACTTGGTCCATACTATTACCTTTGATATTGGTTTTGATTGGCGCACCTTGATTTGGGATGACCTCCTTTGACTCGATATGGGATGGACGGACGCGGTGGACGGTTGTGGCTACGATGCGTTACCACCAGCCCTACATCCTGAACTGGTAGTATCCAACCTTGGGCATTGCCTCACATACCTTATCATACTTTTATCCTTATACGAGACCATTACGAGTTTGGTTTAGTGTTGTCATATCACGACGCATCCCTATCTCACAATGTGCTACTAGGGTATTATATGCAAACTGTACACTAATGCTTAAAAACACGTTAAGAGGGATTTATGTAAAGTCTTAACGCTAGGAAAAGTATTTATTTCATTGATTAGACATTATATATATAGTGTATTCTAGTATATATAGATATTTTGACGGATCCTTAAGAGATGGAAAATCCCGTAACATCTCTTATGTTTTTATTCGCACGTTGTACACTGGATAGGAGATGTAGAACCCCGTAAACATTTTTGATGCTATTACACTCCCCTTTTTGTGATATTGATTTGATTCATATGAGAATATTTTAGTTCTAACTTGAGTGTATTATTTCAATTTATGTTTGGGTCAGCCCTGAGTTTTTGGTGCATTGACGATCATTTTTTATGGAGGACGAAGATGAAGATTTGGCATATTATTACTATTATTATTTCCCACATCATTTTGTTCTGCTACATTGTTTGCTTTCTTTCTATTATATGTATAACACTAATAAAAGTTGTATAAATTATAATCAAATGTATAGTATAAACAGCTTCATGAACTGTTTATTTGATTATTATATTTTATCATTCCGCTGTAAGATTTTGTGCTCGTTTTCTTCTTTTCTTATTCTTCTTAATTAACCCCATTGATAATCCATGTTTTGGATTGTTTTGAGTTGGAGGAGTTGTATGTTTTATTGTCGACTTAAACCTTTCGAAATGTGGATCTTCACAAACATTAGTGGTTGAATGGTTTCTTTTGTTGCAAATCGTTGTTATAACTGTTTTGGTTACATATGATTGATATATTGTGTATTAGTGATTATGCTTATGATTCGATTTAAGAATTCATGTTATATAGTTCTTTAAACTCATACATGTTTTTTATATCTTATTATAAGTAACTAACATTCAATTTGAGTTGCGACAGGTACGTATGAAGACTATTTGGATGTACATGTGATTCGACATGCTTTTGCTAGCTTAAAATGAGCGAACTCGTTTATCTTAATAATAATGAGGTACACATCTTGGATTACATACCGTATTTTTATTTTATTTTATTACGGGATGCCTCATCACTGAGATGAGATGTATATTTATGATATATATGTGTATTGTAAATTTTTCCAACTAAGCCGCGCAAAGGGGACGTTATCGAAATTTTCCATAAATTCGGGTGTTAGAAAAAATTTAAGGCTTTAAATTTTATAACTTGTTTACAATAAGCCAATATTAGAGTGGCTAGCGGAAGCGTAGTAAAGGTTTTGTAAATAAATTTTATGTTTTATATGTTGATTATTTTGAGTAAAATATATCAAATGTTAGATTCCTTAATCCATTTTCGAGGACGAAAAGTTTTGAGTGGGAGAGACTGTAACAACCTTTATTTTCAACTATTTTAATTTATTAAATTTAATATGATTATTGAATAAAACATGGTTAAAAATAAAAATTTGTGTTTTATGTATGTAGTTGATTTAATAAAAACTTGAAAATAAATGTTGAAATATTCAGTTGAAAATAAAATGATTGATTTTTAACTAAGATTCATTTGGATCCAATGTTGAAGCTCATTGCAATTGGATTTTTGGAAGGTTTTATTTAAGAATTGAATTTGTTTATGAATTTAAATGTAAGAGTATTTGTTGTATAAATTTTGAACAAACATTTTAACTTACAAAACTGTTTAAGATAAAATTTGAATTTCGAATACTTAATTTATTTTAAATATTGAAAAGTTAATTTCATAAGTTAAATAACTCATATTTCAAATATGATGATTTATTTGACAATTAATTGTTAAATTTAATATTTAAAATTGTTTAAATAATCGATTCGTGAATTTAATATGAATGAAACCGATTTCAAAAGTTATTCCTTTAAAATAAGAATGAAAATTGTTAACTTTTAAATTTGAATTTAAAAGTGATTAAATTGATTTTGGAAGTTACTTGTTTTAATTAACATGTAAAAATAGTCTTTTTGAGCACTGTCTCAAATTTCGAGGAATCCGGTTTCATCGGATCCATAATAGTGAATTATTATAGGATTTCAGTTTGGTAGTGATCAAAATTATCATTTGGTCGTGCGAGTTTGAAACACATAGAATTTATTTTCAGAACTTTAATTAATATAATTCGATTTTAGAAAGTTACCTTCTGTATATGATGGAATCGGCTCTTGATACATATTACAGTGTGTTTGGAATAGGGGAATAACACATTAAACGTCAGGTGGCACGCTTCATTTGGAGTTCGAAAATTTCACGGATGAATAGTGCCACAGGAGTTTTCTATAGATAGGCCATCAACTTTCTTCCATTGGCCAAAACCCTAAAACTTAAATCAATAGCCGCTATTAAAACTTAGAAATCAACGACTCATATGTTTTCGACCGATCTAGGCATTTTCAGGCTTCCACTCCGACATGAAAGTAGGAGAGCTCGGCGAGGAAAGTCGATCCGTGGTCGTGGATCATCGAATGGTTGACGATGGCAGTGACAAAATTCGCATGAAGGCAATAGTTTTTGGTTCTCGTGAGCGATTTTTGCGTATACGAGCGTGAGATGGAGGAGTAGGCCAGGCGGAGAGGGAGTGCGCCGACGACTCGGCGGTGGGGGATGATGCGACATTCGATCAATGTTAATAATAATAAAAAATATGTGCGTACGTAGCTTGGGAAGAAGACGTGTGATTAACGAAGGGGAAGAAAGGTTTAGTATTTTAAAAACTTTAATTATTATGTTATATATAAATTTTAGTTATATTGAATATCATTTAATCCGTAGCTTTTTATACGGGGTCGGATTTGAGCGAAACAAGTTGCGTTGGATTCATATCGAAGTCATCTACAGCATAGGATTTGATTCATATTTGTTTGACTTTGGAAAATTTTAGTTTCAAATAAAGGTGAGTATTTTAAACCACTCACGAAATACTAAAATATTCCGATGTTAGTTAGATCGGAATCATGAAGTGATTTATTTCTATTGACTGTTGTTTAGTAATTTAATTGACATTTAAATTGACATATAATATGAACTGATAGGAATTTAAATTGACAGTATAATTGGAATTGGAACTAAAATGCTAGTTAAAAACCTGACATTGATAACTAGTTAACTGTTGTGATTTATTGGCTGATTTGGATGTTGGTTGAGATTGGATGATGTTAGTTGATATATTGGATAATTGGATACTTATATATATATATATATATATATATATTGGATACTTATATATATATATATATATATTATGTTATCACCCTATATGTTGCTGACACTATTTAAGACTGTTGTTTGAATTATTTCGAATAAATTAAGAAATAGGTTGAAATGTTATGTACCTATGACATTTTGGTTTGGATTGAAATGATATATATTCATCCCTGAAATTAAAAATCGTAATAACTGATCACTTGGCCATAAGATAGAAAATTATATATGGACACTAGATTGTTAAATTAAATGATTTTAAATTCTTGAATTTGAATCTATTTGAATGATTTTTTTAAAGAAATAAAAAATTGAATTTACAAAGATTGAATTATTTTCAAATTTGAGCTTTGAAATGTTGAAGGCGAAATTTGTAAAAGAAATTGTTTTAAAGAATCAAATTTGAAATGTGAAGTTATAATCGAGATATGACTTGAATTATGGAAATCAAATTATTTCAAAGGTTTGAACTTTTACTTGAACTTCGAATTTTTTTAGTAGAAGTTATATAAATGGATATTTCGAATTTGAGTTGGGAATTAAATTATTTTAAAAGATTTGAACCTTAAATTGAACGTTAAAGTTTTTTTCGATTAAAATGATTTTAATTAGTAAATTGGAATTGGACTTGAAATATGTATAAATTAAAATGATTTAAAACAAGATTTGAATTGAAATTTGAACCATTGAATCGAAGCGTTGAATAGAATTTGAGGTTAAAAATGAGCATTTCGAAATTGAAGTCAATTCGAATTGAAATCGAAATTAAAGTTAATTTGACTTGAAATCAAAATTGAGTTGATTTGAGATTGAAGACGATTTGAATTGGTAGATTTGAGATTTAATTAATTTGACTGAATTTTGGAACTAAGTATAGATTTATTGGAAATTGAAAGAGAAAGTTTTAAATTAGAAAACTATTTTCATTATAAAATATTTTACTATAAACTGTTTTAAAATTCATCTTTTTAAAATTTCAAATTATTTGAATTTTCAAATCATTTAATATATAACCTATTTTAATATCTAAACTATTCTAACTATTCAAACTATTTTATATCAAACTATTTTAATATCTAAGTTATTTTAACTATTCAAACTATTTTAATATCTAAACTATTTTAACCATTTAATTATTCAATCTATTTTAAACATTCAAACTAGTTTCAAAAATTCAAACTATTCAAGTTGAGAAATGTTTATATTTAAATCATTGATTAAAATACAAATGTGGTTAAAATGACTTTATGACCTAAGTTGAAATTCAAAATGAAATTTTAATGAAATGGTTTTCAAGTGACATTTATATATGAAGTAAATATGATATTTTGAAGTAAACATGATATTTTTATGTCAAGTATAAATCGTTTTCGAAATGTAAAAGAACCATCGAGTAAATGACATTTGGCAATTAAAGAGGTTGGGTCTGGATATGGACATACTCTTTGTCAATACCGAAACCACTTTAATAACTGTGTACGTGGAATGATGATATAGAATGAAGTGGTTGGATTTTGGTGTATATTTATTAGATATGAAGAAAGTGGATGATGATGGATTGGCCCTGACACTTTTGTCAAATGGAAATGACTAAATCAGGAACTCTTCCTGGCGAATGAGGTAAGCTATCTCTAGAGGACACATTTCTTCGTTTTATTATCACATTGTAGTTGATTAGTACGTACCTTTCGATTATGGGAGTGTCGGACGTGGTGGGTGGTAGCCGCGGCTACGTGTTACCATCAGCCAGGTTGTCGCAAACTGGTGATATCCTACCTTGGGCATTTCCTCACGTGCTTTGTCATACTTTTATCCTTATACGATACCACTACGAATTTTGATTTGACATGGCCTATAAGGGACTCACCGGCTACCGACGTTCTTCTGGTTATGTTGTAGGACCTGCATAGACCAATCACGTTTAAAAATGTGTTAATGGAGATTAATGTAAAGCCTCAACGCTATGAAAAATATTTACTTTACTGATTAGACATTACATGTATGGAGTATGATGTTTTGGTAGATCCTTAAGAGATGGAAAATCCCTAACATCTGTTGAATTATTGCACACATGTTATACATTGGATAGGAGATGTAAAACCTAGTAAACATCTATGACACTATTACACTCCTGTTATATGTGATACTGATTTTTACTTACATAAGAATATTTTAGTTCTAAATCGAGTGTATTGTTTTACTTTATGCTTGGGTCAGTCCTTAGTTTTCTGTGCCTTGAAGATCATATTATTCTGGAGGACGAAGACTAAGCTTTGGTATTTTATATTACTAGAATTATTCCCCTGTATCATGTTGTTCTGCTGCATTATTTTATTTTGTCTTTATTGTATTGATGTTTTAAAAGTATAATCAAATTTATAGTGTAAACCACTTCATGAACTGTTTATTTGATTATTTTATTTTATCGTTCAGCTACGAGATTCTATGTTTATTTTCTTCTTTTTTTATTTTTCTTAATCAACCCTATTGATTATCTGTGTTTCGAATTGTTTTGACTTGAAGATGTATAGTTTATTTTCGACTTAAACCTCCCAAAATATGGGTCGTCGCATACTTTTTAAAAACAAAGGCAAGAGGCTCTTTAAACAAAGATAAGTTGATTGATTCGAAAACTTTAACCCTTTTCGAATGCATGCCTTCAATATAGTCCCTTCCATCTTTTACAAATCCACTACATATCAATGGCTTGATACCATGTGCATTAATTTCGAATGGTTCATTAGTAGAAGTATGGTGACGAAAGCTAGCATAGGGAAGTAGTGAAGTTGTAAATTAAAACAAAACTGGTTTTATTGCTTTTTAAAGAAATTCCTTTTTACCTAACTTACCCAATTTATCAAAATATGGTTGGTTGCCAAATTCTTTATCAAAATCCTTTTCTAAGAAGGCCGCTTGAATTCAATAATTTAGAATTGAAATTATTTTAACAAGTAAGCCATTCCCTTCAACAAAACATTTAAACATTTATGTCCTTCAACTTAAATAATTTAATAACCATATTAAAACACGTAGAAAAAATCCTCAAAAATACCACAACTTTTAATATGTTTTCTAAGATATATAAATTTCAGATCTGAAATCATTATATAGTAGCCTTATATAATTTAAACCGAAAATTGTCTATTTCCTCCTTCCAAAATTCAAAATAAATTATCCATAGCTTGGAATATTATGAAATTTTAAACTCATCTCCAAAATAATGTTTTACATAACATATTCAACCATCATGGCATTCAAAATTAATTTACACAATTATAACCTTAAAATCGAGATATAACATTACACAAAAATCCTTGTTTAAATCAATACATGACATATAATCAAAGCATATCATCATTCATCCATCTAAACAGTTTTAAACCTTAAAGCCTGAAATTAAAATGTTTAAAAAGACATACATAAAATGGTTTATATTTTTATTCACCTTGTTTGGATAAGGAACTTGAGATTTTCTCTTGCTTTAGTCTTCCTAGCTTGAATCTTAGCTCCTAATTGATTTCAAGCGCTTCTTCCCCTAGGATAATGGCCGGCCTTGGTTCTCCTTTGCTTATGTTTTTGCTTTATGGAAGTATGAATAAGAATGAGGTAAGGGTCTAGGGGTTATGGGGTTATGGTACACGGTTATTACCATATTACCCTAGCCTTAATCTCTTTGGTATCTACTTATAAACCATTTTATAAATCCATTTAGTTATGGCACGACCCTAATTAGTTTTCAAATTTCAATCCCCTTATCACTGTAATTTCTACATTATTTCTATTGAATTCATCTAATCAAATATGCTTTTAAAAAATCTAATTAAATATCCTGAATAATGCTATTTAAAATTAGGGGTATTACATGATAGTATACTGCCTGGCCAAAAGGCGGTATGACAAAAAACTACAATACAAAATATAAAATGAAAAATGGGGGCAAAATTAGCATATTTCACTCTACCAATTATGTGTAAAAATATGGCAGGTATTGCGTTGGGTTTAGGTAGCTTTGAAAAACAAATTTTGTTTCACCCTTCAAAAATTAAGCACGAAAAGGAATGCAATTCTATTGTTAGTGTCTTGCCATAATGCATGTGTTTGTTCATTTATAGTTATGTTTTAGTCAAAGTACTACTTCAAATATATATAAAGTATTTTTTGAAATCGGATAGGGCAGAAACTAGTATATGTGAAATGAAATGGTATCGTCCTATATACATTCAGAAGTTCCATTATATTTATTCACATTCCTATATTAAGATTTGTATCATGCATGAATAAATCTATCCTACTACGATGATGTGTTAGTGAGTTCAGTTATGTAAAATCTGAACTTCCATCCACTACATAGCTTCATTACTCAAATATACCACAAATATCATTGTAATTTCCTATACATAGAAATGACTTGAACTCCATTCCTTTTTACTTGTGCTCTATTGATGACGTGATTATATTCAAATTTTATTTTTAAGGCTATCATAACCTACTAACCTTATCGCATAATCATATTTATATTATATTTTGATTGTTTACAATTTTGTAAAATAAAAGCATGCAACCCTATGCAATTTGATGGGAAAACTGAACTATAAGCTTATTCTCTCTTATGTTTTGACCACTATTTCTCCTTTTTTCTAAAGTTTTTAATTTTTTTTCTTGGAATGGATCTATATTAAAACGACATTGATATAAATCAATCACTTATTTATTTTTATTTTATATTATTAAAAAACATATTCACTGATAAATGAGGATTGATAAGTATATGTAAAATTTTATTTTCTTAAAAGGAAATTTAAAAAAAAGCTATTTGAGCCTCGAACTTTAATTCGGTTATTGTTTGCTACTATATCAAATTATATTTCAAAATAAAATTGAATTTTAAATTTTATAATCAAATAGTACAAATATTAAAAGATATGAATGATAAAAGAACAAGTTTTGTTTACATATATGCCTTGTAAATGTGTGATTAATAGTATGTAAAGCATTAAATTGGGCAGTGATATTTAATGTTATAAATGTAAGCATATTTTGTTAATCTATTTCTCTATTATGGGGTGGGAAGGAAGTGAGCATAAATCATAAAAAGCTTAAATACCCAAATTTGTCATTTATTCTCCTATAATATATATCCTTCTTGAATTGCTATCATCTATTTGATTATAATTTACACACTAAAAGCATAAAAACTAAGATAATGTAAACATAAAAGTAAATGCAATTCATTCAGAACACAAATTTGCATTACTTTATTATGAACTAATCAAACCTTTTTCTTGAACAACAAAGAGATCATTAGTGGGATATGGGCTTACACTATAAGTAGAAAGTGTATGTTGGGAATCGGGGTTGTCTGGTAGTCTATAGCCACTATTCTCACTCAACTACCACTAAACTAGGCCTGCCTTTCTTGCTTCTTGCTCGTGCTATCATGGGTTTTAGTGAGGTAAATTTCTTAAACAGCATCTTTGATCACCATTTTTTTATCAAGTTCCAAAAAATCAAGTTGTATTTGTAAACTATGAGAAAGCATACATTGTGCCCTCATCATATACTCAGGGCATATTTACATTAATAACTAATATTGTAATCAGTGTGGATTGAATTTGGATCTCGATCATCATGTTGTTTTTAGTGCTGATAAACTAGTCATTGTTCATAAAATTCCAAGGAAATAATCATTTTAGAATATTCAAAGGGTATAAACAAACTGATCTAATTAGCTATATTAAGTACTTGCTAGCATCTTTTGACCATGTTTTCTATCAAGATGGATAATTTATCTCAAAAACATGCAAGGCGTTGCAATGCTTGCAGTGAATAATATTATATTAAAATGGATACCTGTTTCTGAAGGAGCAGAGCAGGTCCATAGTGCAATGTACCCTCATTCAGTAACTGGGCTTTCCTTTTGCCCTTTCTTGATTCACAACTTGGTTGGCCTTTTGTCTTTTACTCCTTTTGTTCAGTAACCGGTACATAAGCTTTTCTGAAGAAATGATCAGCTCCAGCAATCAACTAGTACCAGCCTTTAATCGTCATCGATATTATTACATTTTTTACCACTAGTTGGGTAAACTTCTTTATGTACAGTTATGAATTTTACATTAACTTGGTTGTATTGAAACTACTATATCTATATGGCTATGAATTTCATGTGAACGTGGTTATTTTATTTAAAATATTTTGTATCAAATTGTTTATATATCGTGTTTCATTATGTGATTAATGTGCAGTTGTTTAAAGGTGATAGTTATATAAGTGATTGTTGGTTTCATACTTAAATATGTTAATTATTACCATATAATATATATTGCGAACAAAATGAAGTGGAAACTGAATGGGCTACCACAACGAAGGAAATCTGCACAAAAGATCAATTTTTAGCAATGTTTAATAAATGCTGTCAAAATATATGTTGGGCAGACAATAAACGTTACAAAATATGTACAATGGCATTTGTCAAAATGAAACAGTAAGGTAGAGTCAACAAAACTTTTTAGTGGCATTTATACAACACTACGATAAAAAAAATTCGGTTGCATTTTTAAAACACTGCAATATGTTGCATTTCGATAGAATTTACTGAAATGCAATAGAAAGTCCTAAATTTTTGGTTGCATATCTTATAACTGCATTCTCTAAAATGCTACATAAGTTATGGTAGCATTTTTTGTGCGCTATAAATCCATTTTTTGTTGTAGATCCCCTAAACTTCCTTTCAACGTTAAAATATTTATTAACGTTTTTAATTTCAAATGATAACATTAATTTACTTTGTAAATTTAAATTCGTTTGAATTATTCTAAATTCGAAAACTTCAAACGTCAATAACTTTTCCATTTCAACTTCGATTGCAAAACTTTAAATATGAAAGTTGATCGGAAAATTTTAAACCTAATTTTTACAGAATTTAGATGTTTACAAACTTTTCATTTTTAGTCTTATTTTATTGAATTATTTTCCTACTAATTTTTGTGGGGAATTATATTTTAGGCTCGAGAATGATTCAAACTTAAATAATATAAGTTTCAGTGACGGATATAATGAAGATGGTGAGAGCAAAGTAGGAAGGTGTCGTTTGCATAATGGAGAGTTGAGACTCAACAGAAGTAATATCGCTTTCAGATTCAAGCAAGATATTATTATATAGGCCTAGATATATAATTTTATTAAAAGTCCTACCATCAAGTTAAAGAGATGGGGTGAGAAAGGAAAGTCCGTTGAAGATACCTATTGGATTGTATTTTGTTATCCTTAATCCCATTTACCGAAATGGTTAGAACACTATATTTCAGTATGAGATCGATTTAGGGGATCCACTTGTAAGTAAATCCCATAACTTTTAGTGTATCTATTAGAACACCCTAGTCAATTTAATCAAAGGCCTTGGAAAAATCCAATTTAGGTAGAGCACGTGTAATGTTTTCCTTATGGAAATAGTTGATAAATTATTGGGCTATAGCTACTACATCCATAATATACCTACCTAGAATAAAATCCGTTTGAGATTTAGTAATTAAATTATCCATTTTATTCATCAGCTAATTAACTAGAACTTTGGTGATAATCTTAATTAAGTAGTTTATTACGGATATTGATCTAAACTCATCAAGTTCTTTTGTATTTTCTTTATTAGGGATTCAGCATAGTTAAACCTAACCAACTAAATGTTGCTTGAGTAAAGTTCATTAAATAGAAGCATTATGTCAATTTTGATAGTGTGCCAAAAAGCATGATAGAAAATCATCAAGAAGCCATTGGGACTAAGTACATTGTCACTCGTTAAGCTGTTTTATTGTGGTCATACTACCTCTTTTGTAAATTGTAGTTCTAATTCACACAGAGAGGGGTCTACGCTTGGATATAAGGACGACCAATCCACATAATCCTTTGCTTATATTTTGCAACATTCTGAAAAAATATAAATAAATTATATTTAAATGTAGAGATTATTTAAGTATTTAAATTATTAATTAAAAATCAATTAAATGGAATTAATAGACTTATTTAACTCATTTTAATTAATAAATAACAATGGCGAACACATTTTGTAATTTTATTTACAATAATAAATAGTTCGAACAGATAACAAGAAAATCAATTGTTAATAAAACTACTTTATTTTAGTGACCTATTTTTAAATGAATTTATAGGATTTTTCCATAGCTTCTAATTTAGAAAATATTTAAATTTTCTTGTAAAGCATTTTGTGGAAAACGTTGATATTTTTTAAATTTCATGGAATAAGATAACCAGTATATTTTGTTATTGTTTTGGGATCATGTAGCATTGTTGTGCACGATTATATTTTTATTTCGATCATTTGCAGTTTATACTCGGACGTGATACTGCGTGGCGAAGTGTCAAAAATCGAAGAATAAGCGAACCCTACCCTTTTCTTTATGTTTTTGTTTTCCCTCTTTTACTTTTCTTCCTTTCTCTACTAATTGTCCATTTCCTGTAAACACAAAAACCAAGCTCCTCTTTTGAAAATCACAATCAAATGATTAGGTTAACGAAAAATTATAGAATTTAGATCTGTTAGACTCGTATGATCGAGAGCATCAAAATTATATAGAGATTGAAAGGTGCGTTTTTGTTGGGGATGATAGACATGGTGAGGTGAAACTAGAGTTAGAAATTTTTAGGGATCTAGGCATAGATAAGCGATGGCGTTGTTTTCATTGTGTCGAGGAACATGGGTGGTGGTGTAATGAAGGCATGCGGCTTGAAGTAGAAAATTGCCATATTTTTGCTGTAACAAGGTGTGGCTAGGTCACTTTTTTGCTAGGGAGGTCGAGTTTCATGTGGGTAAGCGCATTGCGGAGTCTCGTGCGAAGAGAGACATGTTGGCGAAAGCGGTCCGTCATTTCGTGAAGCATGGAGGGAGAAAGGAGGAGAGAGGTGATCGACATAGGGTGGGTGTGCGTGTCTGTATATGTTCAAGGATGAGGGAGTTGTTAGAGAAGGGAAAAGTGGATTTGGATAGTAATGTGTGCGTGTGCGTGTTATATAATTGTTTTATACGTGCTTGGATGTGTGTTATTGGTTGTTTGATTTAGTTGGATTCCAGCTTTGGAAAGTGAATTGCATTTCATATGATTTGCAGGGGACTTATATGACTATATATTGTTGTTTGTTCCTACTTAGTAGAAAATGACATAAATTACCATTATTCTACAGGGAAAAAAGAAGAAGTCGTAGTATTTTCATAGCGAATTGGTCGCTAAAGAATGCTTCAAAATGCATATACACATATATGATACACATTGGAGTTTTGTAAAGAGACCCTAAGGGCTTTCTCGGCAATATCGATTTACTTGAATTCTAATGTTGCTTATATTGATGTTTGGTTGAAATATTTGTGACATATAATTTGATTTGTGTAAGTGTCGTTATAGCAAATATCGATATACCAACACCTATGAAATTTTATCTCCTTAAATTTTTGTGTGTGTTGAACTTATGCTTGTATTTTTACAAAATAAAAGTTTGGTCGTGTTTTTGCACTTCGAAAGTTGTTTGAACCAAGCTTTGTTGACTTCAAAATTCTTTAAATTTTTGTGAATGAATGCTAGACTGAAATAATATTTTTCTAAAAAATAAATTATAATATTTATACTTTATAAAAATATGGAGAAAATTCCAATTTGAAAATAACTAATTTAAAAGAAATTTCGACTCCTTCTAGCAGCAATTTTGCAGCATTATTGCCAATTTTTATTAATTGGGTCTAAACTTGATTTTCTTCTTCAATCTTTCTAGTGAACTTTTTAAACATACATTTGTGTGTATAAAAGTGGTTTGTAATTTATATATATTTTAAATAATTTAATATAAATTATCAAAAAATAAGTTTTATTTCAAAATAAGGAAAGGAAATATTTTGGATTTTTAATATATTTTAAACTTGGGATTTTTTAGTAATATTTGAAATGGATGATATAAATTATATTTCAAGTATTTTTAAGTTTATTACAAGTGAAAGGGAGGCATTTATTACAACATTGTCATGGTAATAAGTGTTTTCCAAGGACCGAGAGAAAGAATTCATGGATTATAACACTTTTGTTAAAATAAATGGTTTCGTAAAGCTATTAAGAAAACTTGTTACTTGATTAGTAAGTGTAAGAGAATTAATTTCTATATGTGATCATTTCGTTATTCTCGACAGTGGATTCATCGACTGTTGATCCTGTTATCTTCTTTATGTTCGTCAATCTAAGACGATTTTTGATTTTTGGTTCATTGAGGAAACACCTGCTATTCTTAAACTTAAGAATATATGTCGGGTCAAGGTAGGAAGCAACACTGCCTAAATTTATCTGGCTTATTATTTTCCCTTGAGTAGTGTTAGTTTAGGATCGACGAGTTGTGATAGGCATATGAGATTTTAATTTCCATTTACGATCCTTTTTTTTATTCCCAGTAGTTAATTCTTCAACTATCAATTTTGGTGTCCTTCTTCATGTCTCGTCAATCTAAGATGATTTTTTCCTCATTTGGAGTATTGATATCCTTTATTTGGAATGAATGAACAAAGAGCGAGTGAGGGCCAAGCAGTGTGGGGTTGCTCACATTAAGGTATTGTCGCATCTACTCTAAATTGGTTTTGGTTGTATGCGCATAGAGATTTGCAATATTAGGATGCTCAATAAGATTGGCAGAGTCTAGCTTGGATGATTTTGAGAGCCATTTTAGTTCTCAAGTATATTTGTAGAGGTATACTTTCGATAAGAGGGGCACACCCTCCTAATCATTATTGAAAAAATTCCTTTTCCTTATTTGGTTCAAATCTTTGAATTGTTTTCTTAATTGCATCGAGAAGTTTCTAGTGCTCTTGTTGATGTTTAATTAATTACATCCATTTTTTAATTTGGATTTTGATTTTGACTTCGTTCATCCTTTCTTGTTTGGATTTTTGTTCCTACTTATTTCTACTCGTTCATGTATGGAAGTTGTTCCTGTGAGGCAAACCCCTTATGTGTTTAGTCGTGTGGTCTCACAGATTATTATATGTGCATCATATTTCTTGAGTTTCTCATGTTGGTTTTCCAAACTGATCCATGTGTTATTTTACTATAATCTTGGGGTTAAATCGAGTTTTTCTAGGTTGTCTTGATGGGACATGGAGCTCGTGGAGTAGAGCTGGATGTTCACCTGTCGTAGCATTTTCATTTTCAGCTGTTTATATGTGTACCAATTATTAATTGTATGGTCAGGACGTTATAACTGTCTAGGCCGACAAGCTTTGTTTTTAACTCTAATATACCATGTAACTTAGAGCGACAGCTTTTACTGTCTTTGGTATATTATATATGATCGTTCCGCTGTAAGATTATGTTTCCCCTATGCTTTGTTCTTTTTTTTACCACAACAATCTACCTTTCTAGCACTTGGATGCTCAAATTCTAATATCGTGGATATATTAAGTGTCTTCTTTTAAGGGTCAAAATGGCGGGACGTTACGTTTGGTATCAGAGCTGAAGGTTAAGTGTGAACCTTGACTTTGGTAGGGTAGGCTTATTAGAAATAAGGTCCCTATTTGAGAGTATTATATATACGAGAGCATATTTGTTACTACTATAAAAACATATTTTGTTAATTGGTATGTTGAGTTTTTTGTAAACTCCGATCGAGATATGGGACTTCATGGTGCCGATAGGGATTTCCAAACACTTAAACAAGGTAAATTAATACGATATGATTTTTGAATTTGTAAATGAAATATTTTGCCTAGAACTATATATTCTATATATAAAAGAAATAATTTGAATTCTATATATAAAAGAAATAATTTTCAAATTTAGATAGTTATTTATGGTGTGTTTGTTTGTTAAAAATGATAATATTTCTTTATTATCATTATTGTTTGATTTTTCATGCTCGTGTAGTTTAGGAACATTGACTAGTGTTTGTTGACTGTTGATTTATGCTCGACCATTCTATGGGCATTTATTATTCTGAAAATTTTGAGCACAATAAAACGAACCCATTGTGAATTAAGTTTCATAGTTTGACTATAAGGTGTTCGGTGAAAATGTTAAGTTAAAAGTCATCTTTTAATAAACTTGTTTAATTTAATCTAAATGGGAAGATAAGACATTTAGAGGATAAATAATTATGAAAAGATTATTATGATGAAGGACGATTACTATAATATAAGATGATTTCAAAGGTACATTAATATGCATATGGTATATAAAATGATTTATATGACTTATAAAGGGTGTTTTATAAGTAAGAAGAGTTTTTGAGAATTTAAATCCTGGTATTGCTTGAATTGGTTTCAAAAAGGTTTAGAGAAAAGAAATAGTGGTATTTCTTGGAAGTAATTATAAGTTATAAATATTTCAAAGAGAATTTTTTAGAAAGAAACATTTTCTTTGAATAGTTTGAGGGAAAAATAGCTCGATTAGTTTTGTGGTAATTTGAATATTCTTCTATGCAACGATTGAATGTTTGCTTAGGTGAATGTTGTAGTGCACTTAGTAAATTATTCTCTTTATCATTGTGCGATTGAAATGAGTTTGAATCCGTGTGAACCCAAATTGATTATCGGCGAATGGGTTATTAAAGTTATTTTATATATAGAAATATATGTAGTATGATTTCAAAAAGGGTTCTGAAATAAAAACCGGGTATTAGTACTTAGGTTTCCTTAAAGGAAATTGATTTAAAATAAAAAGGTATTGGAATGTTTTAATATATGAAATTTTTGACTCTTGGATAGAGAAGAAACAATTTAATATATGTTTTAAATGGGTTAAATTGGATATGGATTTTTTAATAAGCATTGTTTATTAAAGCCGTATCTTTGTTTAAACATCTAAGTCATATAACTTGCTGACGTTATTGGGATGACTAATGAACATCTTTAGCTTAGGGATGTCTAAGGAAAGTGGACTCTGGGATTGAGTTTGGATGCCAGCATCCTACTCATCTTAGCTACTTACTGAACCAGATAGGTAAAGAGGTCGAAATAGTTGACTCGGTTTTAAAATCCATATTTTGTTTGGGCCTCCATTTGAATTTTGGAAAATAAATTGAAATTGACATTTTTTATACACTCTTAGGATTTAGAAGGTTATTATATAAGTAAATAAAAGTAGAGTAAATTTTAATTTAATGTTTTATAAAGATGTGTATAAATTTTTTATAAACTTAAGAGAAAATTTATGGAGTAATTCATAAATAATTTTAGTATTGAATGAAATGCTATAAATGAAAATGAATATGATTTAGAATAAAATTGGTGTAGTTAAAAAACAATATATTAAGTACCTAAGTCGTACAAAGATCATTTTATTCGCACAGTTCTTTATCTTGAATTCGAGTACATAACTTCAAGGTGATTCACACAAATCTGAAAATGAATTTCTCACTCGATTCTTAACAGCAAACACTTGACTCAGACTCTTTATATGATATTGAGATTTTTATCATAATATATAGCTATGTAAGGAGAATAAAGATTTCTAATCAAGAAATCTGATCAGAGTCCGCACTAGGAAGGTCAAGTGAGCGATACTAGTTTAGAAGTAAAGTTTATATATTCGAGCAAATGGTTGGATCAGACGTTTGTGTATAGATGATTTGTACATCATATGGGCTTAAATGTATTTGTATGCTTTATTATGTGGTTTAGGAAAGTTTGGGGAGTTATTTTAATTTTGTTTGAGGGAGCCTAGATAATCTTCGTAGAAATAACCGAAGGTTGATAACTGTAATGGTACATGTAGGATATTGCCTGTATCCTTGAACAATCGAGAAATTTGTGGACCTAAGCAAAATTTTAAATCTTGTTTGTTAGTCATATACATTTTAAAAAATGTTAAGCGTTAGTTCTTCCTTTATGGAATTTGACTTGATTGATAGTATGATTTTATATACTATGGTTTATAATGTGTTACTCCGCCTTTTGGACAAGGTCGGGATACTAAAAAATTGGCCAAAAAGGATGGATATTAGGAATGGAGATTGTTTGGAAACAAGGCTATGATCGATACCGTCAAAATTGGACCAAGCTCCAATCAAGGTAGGATCGATTAGTAATGATGAACAAGGATGCTATATTTCAAATTTAAGGTCAAACGGAGTTCGTATTTAGAATTATGGATAGATCAAGGTTCATGGAAACTGGTTCGTATAGATATGGTTCGTATCGATCACATAGTAGTATGAATATGGAAAAGGTGCCTTGCTTCGGATCGATGGCTTTCGTATCGATGTAACACGCATCAATCTAGTTGAACACGACGAAAGTATGGAAAAACACTTCGTATCGATCAAGCTATGATCATATGAAGAATGGAGCAATGGTCGCATAGAGATTTGGATGAGCATTTCGTATCGATCGAGTATTGATCAATACAAAGGACATACGTAGAGGATGGACACGAAAGGCATGCATGGAAGTGGGTCGGATGGATACGAAAAGCAAGCACAGATCGATGCAAATGCAAGGACGGGTGATGGATACGAAATGTAGGTATTCAGGGATCGATACGAACAGAGCATGGATACGAAACGATCGACATGAGGTAATGGAATATGATGGTTACGAACGGCATGGATATAGATGGATACGAAGGAATCAAAGTCAAGACAAAAGAAGCGGTCAGTGTAACGACCCAGAATTTCAGTCATTTGAAATTCGTATATTTAATTAATTTTAAATATTCACAAGTAAATTTTATAAGATGAATAAATAATATTCCGAATATAGTGAGCTAATTGGATAATTAAATTGTTAATTTCATATTTGAAATTGTTAAAATAATTGATATTTGAATTTAAAATGAATAAAAATGATTTATAAATTGTTTTAAATCCTAGTTGTATTAGAATGATGTTAGAGAACTTTTAAAATCGAACTAAAAGTTGATTTGTAGAAATTGAATATTTTAATATTTAATTGACGTGAAAAAATAGACATTTTTCAAACAGTTTCGGATTTTGATGAAACTAGTTTCATTAGATCCGTAATGTTAATTTATTATACGATTTCAAATTTCATGTCAATCAGATTTACGGTTTGTCCGGAGCAAGCTAAAACGCGTAGAAAATCGTTTGAGTAAATTTTAAATTTAAGTAATTCGATTCGAAAACCTATCTTTCAAATACGATCGAATTGGCTCCCGATATATATTCCATTGCATTCGAAATAGGGGTAAAACATTATAAACGCCAGGCGGCACGTTTCGATTCGAGTTCGGAAAATTTCCGGATGAATAGTGTCGTCAAATTTTCTATAAAAGGCCATCTTTTTTCACTTTTTGTCACAAATCTAGGGTTGCAAACCCTAGCCGCCGGTTTCAATTCAATGGCCGAGAATTTTCGATTCTTCCTCTCTTAATCTCTTCCAATCCACTCACATTCACGAAAATCTTTCAACTATAATGTTGTAGATCCAGAGGGGAGCTTTAAATCCATACAGCGATGATCGGTTTTTAAGCTACGGATTGACGTGAATCTCGATGCAAAGGTTGGCATGTAGTGCGCGTTTTTCATGATGATGGCACAACCGAGTTTAGCCTTGTTTTGGCCGATGATAGTGCTTGCATAGGCGCTCACGATGATGCAGGTAGATCGACCTAAAATCATTCGTATAGGTTGCGAAAATACGTGAACAAACGACGGCTAATGGTTTATCTTCGTTCGAACATAGCCTGGGGGAGAAGAAGGAATCAGCGGCCTAGATTCTAGGGTATTGAAATGCACAGCCCAGTTTATTCTAAGGTTTAAAATTAAAAAGAAATAGTTGTAGGATCGATTTCACCCTAGGGGGGTGAATATGGTGATGCTATTAATTATTGCGGAAGCTTATAAAATTATTTCAACACAGATATATCAAAATAATAGCAACACAGATAATAACAGAATAATAAATGCAGAAATAGAACGACACATAATTTACCCAGCTTCGGCAAAACCCTTCCTACGTGCTGCCCCAAGGCTTCTACTAGAAATTTGAGCAGTCAGACGCTTACAAACATAAACTCGCGACACCCGCTATCGACTAACCTTAACTCTACGCTCAAAACTCTGCTACAACTTAGCCACTGAGTTGCGAATTCTCAAACTATGCCACGTAGTTTTTCACCTAGTCACACGACTAGAAATTACAAGAGTTTAAAAGAATGATACAATTTAAAACAATTTAAACAAGACAAACCCTAATTTTAAATATTCTAAGCCCAAAATAAACCGACCCAATTAATATTAGAAGAAATCCTTTTCTTTTATCTTATGTCTTCGGCTCGGTATTCGTTGCTTAACAATGGCTGCCCGTTCCCCATCCAGATTTAGGATTTTTCTAATTTGAAGCGCCGCTTGATATCTTTCGATTGTAGACTTCAATGTTCTTCGGTTTGGCTTGCTGATTGTTGCTTGTGGCAGCTTCAAAATTTTCGAGCGTGTCTACTTCGTATAAAATTAGTACATGATGTTTCTTTAATTTCAATTACGCTCGACTTTGATTCGAGTTGTTGATTGAATTTGTTTTGTATCTGTTTTCTTTGCACTCGAATCAGATTCGAGTTGTTAATTTTATTTTTCGTATCTGTTTTGCTCGAACTTGAATTTTAACTTTTGCCGATTATGTTTAAGGTTTATATATAGGGTTCGATACCCTTGATTTTCCATCGTACATATTTGTTTGAATTCGTCTGATTATATGCTTGGCCACTGATCTTTATATGGATGTATGAGATGATATCTGACTTATTCAATTTCGTAGATTTGATTGCTTGGCTACTTGATAATCATGGCTTTGAATTTTCCTTGCTCGATTCTTGATTACCACGTCTCTGACTTGTTCATCATATTCTTTGATCGCGGCTTTGATTTTGCTGTGAAGATATTGATTTATTTCATCTCTGTAGCATGTTGGAATTTGACTCTGTTGTGATTTTTGTGTCACTGCAATCTATACTTTTGCATGGCATTTTTTATACTATGATTTCGATACTGTACTTGATTGCTTTCATGTATATATATGCATTCATGTATGTATATATGTGCTATCTCCGTCAATGTTGTGGCTATGCATTTGTTGTCCCTGCATGTTTGAAACTCTGTTGGTCTGCTACCACATTGTGACTGTATGTTGTGTTGCTTCGAGTTTGAAATGCTTGCAGGCTTGGAGTCTGTGTACATTTACTTATACATTGTTTACTTGCATCCTTGATATCTGATGCAGTATGGTATTGTGCATTTCATCTTGTATTCATCTGGTTTGAGCATTTCTGGTTTCTCTGTCTTTGAGTCTTCTTCATGTTGACATAGTCTGTTCATTTGGTTTTGTACTGTTTGCACTTGATTCATTCGACCTAGTTCACATTGTACTGGTTTATTGTTTTCATACTTCGTGTCATCCGAACTTGAGAGTTGGTTTGTATATGACACTTCAATTTGTGTCTGCACTGTGATACACACTCATCTTTTGCACTGTGTATTTGATAGCCTCGAGCCTTTGTGACATTTGTAGTTTGATTATGCAGTTTCACTTTGTTGATGATGCTTTGACTGTTGAACTTGTATCTGCAGTTTGTATATGTGTTGCTTCGAGTCAGGTTGCAATGTGTGTGCACACATGTATATAGATATGCGTTAGCTTTGGGTTTCATGTACATTGTCACTACTCGACTCGAGGTCTGGTTCAAACCTTCATTTGGTATGTTGGTCTGGGTTAGTACTTTGTTCATTTGAGTCATTTTCGTGTTTGACTTAAGCTTTAGTCGAGGCTGCATATATGTATTGAGCTGGTACATGTTTGTAATGAGTTGCACTGAGTCACTACTTGTATCACTCCATATCATATATCATTGTGCATATGTATGTTGCATCGCTGTTGCATATTCAAGTGGTTGTGTTCATTGTATAGCCTGGTTTTGCTCTTGTATTGGTTTGTGGTGCATTTGCTTCTCTGACGTGTTCTTGTGCTTGAGCACGTCACTTTTCATTTTAATTTCACTTGAACTTCATCTTGATTTTTGAATTGCACCTGTGTTGAATCCAGCTAGTAGCTCGGTTTTGACCTCGTGCTCGTGTTATGACTTTATTTGTATTGCAGTCGAACCCGGCTTTTCATTGGGTTTGACCTTGTGCTCACCTATCCCTGTAGATTTATCAAGTGTATATATCGGTGTGCACGGTCTTGTGACATGTACAGTGATACACTGTGCATGTCACAAGCTGTTCGTTTATGATGAATTCAAATTTAAATGATGACGAACAACCCAAATAACTGAGGTAAATAATATTTTCGAAATATATTTTATTTTATACTGCAAAAATATTTTATTTTCAATTTTACCGTGTCAGTATTTAATTTTGCAGATTGCTCAAATGCTGGATTCAAGTTGAAGATAAAGTACGAGTGAATGAGTGAATTGTAGTGAGGTGCATTTGTAAATTTGAAATTGTGATGTAATCAAATTTGTATTGTAATTGAAATTGTATATATAGTGAGAGCTTGAATTTGTACCATTCAAAATTGTAACAAATATTTGTTTGAATAAAATATTTGTTTGAATTCATATTCTGTGTTATTTATTTTATTCAGCAAATATTTATTTAATTATGTGAAAAATATAATAGTACATTAACAAATACATTTAAATGAATATATATATGTTTATTATCATCAAACAAAAATCATATAATCGCATATTCAACAATTTCCCCCTTTTGATGATAACCAACATATATTTAAGATTTTGAATTTGTTAAATGTATTTGATCATTCAATTTGCTTCCCTTATTTGAATGCTTCCTCTCTACACAAAGCTCCCCCTTCATATATGCATACAATTAAAAATATGCAAATGAGCCTAGATGTAAATTGAAAATATATGACCTTTACTTGATTTTATTTGACAAAATCTTTTCTCTCCCCCTTTTGTTATCAGCAAAAGAGTAAGAGTGTTAGAAAAATGGAGATAAAGTGATAGACATTAATACAACATTAAAAATCAATCGAATATAAATATTAAATTTCAATAAAAAATCAAACCAAAATCATAAATACTCTGTAAGGCGCATATTCCACTTTTAGAATGATGGGAATAATATCATCATATAAAACCATACGGTTGTATCTATTTGTGGTATATTTATATCAAGAATTTGAATATCTACTAACCATGCATAACCGTTAGGACTTTTAAATGAGATTAGTAGTATTCCAATTTTATTTAAAAAATGAAGAATTCAAGGATCTTCTAACCACGCATAACCGTGAGGACTTTTAAATAGGATTAGAATCAACTTGTTTATTTAATAAGTCAATTTTGATATGCGTTTCATACATGCATAACCGTGCGGACTTTTAAATGAGCATGGAAGCACATAACCAAAAATTCCAAGTAATTCACCCATGCATAACCGTGAGGACTTTTAAATGGGAGTGAATACTTTGGATTTTATTTTATTGTATATTTTTTTATTATTAAAAATATAAAATGAAAAACGAATTATGCCTGTTTTAAGTACCACATATCGACAAACTATATAGAATTTTGACGAGTGATGGTCGTTAGAAATATGATAGGAATAGAGATGGTCATGAAATTTTTACCAACAAAAAGTTTCATAACTCTTGTTTAAATTTCTAAAGAAATTTCCTAATTATACCGTCTCGAGTCATAATATATGATAAATATCAACACTCATCACTTTTTCAATTACTATTTACTTTTTCGACAATTGGTAGGGAGAAAAAAATGTTAAAAATTTAGAAAATCAAATTTCTAAAACACCTAAGTTGAGACGTAGTTTACAAAAACTATTTTCTGGTTGGGGTTTTGTAAAAATGTCTGCCAATTGTGAATCGGTTGAACTGAAATTTATGCAGATATTTTCCTTGGAAATATGATCTCTAATAAAATAATGTCTAACATCTATATGTTTTGTTCGTGAGTGATGTACAGGATTATTTATGAGATCAATTGCGCTTTTGCTATCACACATTAGTGGTACACGTTTAAAATTTAGACCATAGTCTTGCAAAGTTTGTATCATCCATAAGATTTGAGCAGAGCAACCACTCAGAGCAATATACTTTGCTTGTGTGGTGGATAACTCTATACAATTCTGTTTTCTACTTGACCATGCAACTAATGAATGTCCTAACATAAAGCATGCACCAATAGTACTTTTTCTATCAACTAGACTTCCAACATAGTCTGCATTTGAAAATCGTTTTAATTCAAAATTATCATTTGTTGGATACCAAAGACCAAACCGTGGGGTGTGCAACAAATATTTTATAATTCTTTTAACGACTTTTAAATGAGATTCTTTTGGGTGAGATTGAAATCGTGCACACAAGCATACAGAAAACAAGATGTCAGGTCTAGAAGCGGTAAGTTAAAGGAGTGATCCAATCATACCTCCATATTTCCTTTAATCAACTGCCTTACCTTTTTCATCATTGTCAACTTTAATTGTTGTGCTCATGGGGGTTCTAGCTGGTTTAGCATCTTTTAATGCCAATTTTTTGACAAGTTCCCTAATATATTTTGTTTGAGAAACGAATGTACCTTTATTGCTTTGTTAGACTTGAAATCCTAAAAAGAATTTTAACTCTCCAACCAAGCTCATTTCAAACTTTTCCTGCATAACTTTTTCAAATTTCTCATACAACAAATTGTTAGTAGCACCATAAATGATGTCATCAACATATATTTGAACAATAAAAAAATCATCATTTTCATGCAACATAAATAGTGTGGTGTCTACATAGCCCTTTTTGAACCCATTTTCAAGAAGATAAGTACTAAGGCATTCATACCAAGCTCTAGGAGCTCGTTTTAATCCATATAATGCCTTTTTAAGCTTATATACATGGTTAGGATATTCATGACTTTCAAAACATTCTGGTTGTTCAACAAATACATCTTCTTTTAAAATTCCATTAAGAAAGGCACTTTTAATATCCATTTGTCTTAATTTAAATCCTTTGTAGCAAGCAAAAGCTAACAATATTCTAATTGATTCTAGTCTAGCTACTGGTGCAAAAGTTTCATCAAAGTCTACTCCTTCAATTTGATTATATCCTTTAGCGACTAATCTAGCTTTATTTCTAATCACATTTCCAGATTCATCATATTTGTTTTTGAAAATACATTTTGTTCCTATGACTGGATAATCCTTAGGTCCAGGTGCTAGACTCCAAACATTATTTTGCTCAAATTGATTTAGCTCTTCTTGCATAGCCATAAACTAGTTTTCATCATTAAGAGCTGTATCTATGTCTTCGGGTTCTATTTTTGAAATAAATCCACTATATAGACACAGATCACACAAATTTCTAAAGGAGGAACGAGCTAGAACACCTGTGATAGGATTTCCTATTATCAATTCTGGAGGATGATCTGCTTTGAATTTCAATCTCTTTGGATCTAGATTCCTTTGGACTTCTTTTGTTGTTGCAGTTTCTTTTGGTTTTTCATTCTCATCTTTTTCGTTCTCCTCTTCAACATTGCTTTTGACCATTTCCTGTTCATTAATGCCTTCATCAAAGTTCACATTGATTGACTCCACAATTGTTTTATTCCCTTTGTTGTAGACTCTATAAGCTTTGCTTCTAGAAGAGTATCCCATGAATATGCCTTCATTGGCTTTTGCTTCGAATTTTCCTAATTGATCACTTGTATTGAGAATATAGCACAGACACCCAAATACTTTGAAGTAAGCAATGTTTGGTTTATTTTTAAACCATAGTCCATAGGGTGTTTTGTTAAGAATCGGTCTAATCATAACTCTATTCATTACATAACAAGCTGCATTTACTGCTTCTGCCCAAAAATGCAAAGGTAGCTCATACTCATTTATCATAGACCTAGCCAACTCTTGCAGTGTTCGATTCTTTCTTTCAAGTACTCCATTTTGGTGTGGTGTACGTGGTGTAGAAAATTCTTGTTTAAATCCATTTTCATCACAAAAGTTTTCAAATTCATAATTTTCAAATTCTCCACCATGATCACTTCTTAACGAAACAATAGGAACTCCTTTTTCATTTTGAACTAATTTTGTGAATTTTGTGAAGTATGAAAAAGTTTCTAATTTTTTTGGCCAAGAATTATACGCATGTATATTTTGAGTAATCATCAACTAACACAAAGCAATATTTCTTACCACCTAAGCTAGCAATGTCGTTAGGTCCAAATAGATCCATATGAACTAGTTCAAGAACTCTAGAAGTGCTTACATTGTTTTCGGCATGAAATGATGATTTTTTAAGGTTTCCCAAGGTACATGCTTTACATAAATTTTCTGTTTCAAAATCATGTGATGGCAACCCTCTTACCAAAATTTTCCTTTTTAATTTGTTTAACAAATTCATGCTAACATGCCCTAATCGTCTATGCCATAAATTTACTTCTATATCCTTAGCTACTAAACATTTTGAAAGGGTGAGATCATCAAAAGATAGAGAATATATATTACCTTTCCTCTTACCTGAAAATAAGATTTCTTTTGATGATCTGTCAACAATTTTTCACAAGTCAAAATCAAAAATAACATTCATACCTTTATCACATAGCTGGTTGACTGATATCAAATTGTGGTGCAGATTTTCAACATATAGTACGTCATTTAAGGTAAATGTATTGTTACCTACTTTAGCTTTACTGAAAATTCTACACTTGTCATTGTTACCCATTGTGACTCCGCCACCTCTGCACCTTTCTAGGCTAAGGAACTTTGATTTATCACCTGTCATGTGCCTGGAACAGCCAGAATCCAAGTACCATTGCTGTTGTTCCTTAGCCTGCCAACATACCTACACAAGAAGAGAGTTTAGTGACCTATTTGTTTTTAAAGGTCCATGATTGTTAGTGGTAATTGATTTTGAAAAATAATTTTGTGGAGATCCAAAATATTTATATATGTTCCTTTCGGCACCCAAATTTGTTTAACTTTGAGAGATTTATATTTGTGCCTTTTGGAACCCAAATTGGAATCGTTTTCACGTGTTTGGGTCTGAACCAGCAATTGTTTTGATTGTGTCCAAATTTTCTACAAATTGTGCACATTGAATTTACTTGATTAATCTTATTTCTAACATTTTTAGATTTATACCCAAGTCCTTGTCTAATTGTATTCATAGTTTGATTTCCTAATAGCATGTTCAACGATTTCTCACTTTTTGAAAATTTATCTAAGGTCGTTGATAGTTGTTGGACTTGTGTTTTGAGAGATCCATTTTCGTTTAACAATTGTGTGCACCTTTTAATAGAATTTTCTCGCCTTGTATTTTCACTTTCTTTCTAAATCAGAATTTCATTTTCAAGTGATTTTATATTAATTTCTGATTTTTTAATTTCTTCTTCAAACAATGGACACTTGTCACACTTAGGGCACTTATTTTGATAGTTTTTAGCTAATTGTTCAAGCAGATCATTTACTTCAATCAAACTATCTCTTTGTGATTCAATTTTAGCATATTTCTCCCTAAGTCATTCAAAGCACCCAATTACCTCGTGAAAATATATAAGTAATTCTGAATGAGTAAGTTTTGATATCTCACTTGGATCGTCATCATCACTATCAGTTATTTCACCATGAAGACACAAATTTGCTTTTTCACTCTCACTGCCAGTGTTATCACTTCCACCTTCATCGCTTTCATCTCAAGTAGCTGCAAAACTTCTCCTTTTCAGTTTCTTTCCTTGGCTGAGTCGATTTTGGGGACAATTTGGCTTGATACGACCGGGTTTATTGCATTAGTGACAAATGATTTTCTGCTCTTCTGGGTTGTCTAGTGATTCTTTTAATCTGCTCTTTACTTGTTGATTTTTGATCGGATTGCCATATTTGCGATTCCACCTTTTGAATCTTCTTATTCATAGTGCTAGTTCTGCTTCACCACCACCACCATCATCATCTTCACTTTCAGTTGTTCCTTTAAGAGCTATTGATTTCTTTCGAGTGTCTCCTCCTTCACGCTCATCCTTGAATTTCATCTCTAGCTCGTAAGTGGTGAGGTTTCCGATGAGTTCTACGACTTTTATTTGTTTCAAATCTTTTGATTCTTGAATGGCAGTTACTTTGGCTACAAAACTTCGTGGAAGGACTTTGAGGATTTTTCGGACTATCTCCAATTCTGTGTTTGATTTTCCAAGAGCCTTTGATTTGTATACGATATTGGAAAGTCGTCCGTACATTTCTTTGACATTTTCTTCCTTTGCCATTGTGAAATTCTCGTATTCGCTACTCAACATGGCAAGACGAGATTCTTTGACTTGAGATGTTCCTTCGTGAGTCACTTCGAGTGTATGCCATATTCCCTACGCAGTTAGACAATGTGAGACACGATTAAATTCAAATTGATCCAATGAATAGATAATAGAATTCATAGATTTAGCGTTAGCATTTTGTAGTTTATTTTCTAGTTCATTCCATTGATCCTTTGGTTTATTTACTTCCTGATTATCTACAATTATAGTTGGTGCTTTATACCCTGTCTCAACAATATCCCAGCGTCAATGGTTTTTAGAAAAATTTCCATCCTATTTTTCCAGTAAACATATTCACCATTGAGCATTGGTGGTATAACTATGGACTGACCCTTTGCAAAAGCATTATTAAAAGAAGCCATTTTAAAAATTCAAATTTTTAAAACAAAAACTGGTTTTTGAAAAAAAATCGAATTTTTTGAAAACAAAAGTTGACTTCTATTCCTAGCTTTGATACCACTTGTAGGATCGATTTCACCCTAGAGGGGGGTTGAATAGGGTGATGCTATTAATTCTTGCGGAAGCTTATAAAATTATTTCAACATAAATATATCAAAATAATAGCAGCACATATAATAACAGAATAATAAATGTAGAAATAGAATGACACAGAATTTACCTAGCTTCGGCAAAACCCTGCCCACATGCTGCCCCCAAGGTTTCTACTATAAATTAAGCAGTCAGACGCTTACTCACGTAAACTCGCGACACCCGCTATCTACTAGCCTTAACTCTACGCTCAAAATCCTGCCACAACTTAGCCACCGAGTTGTGAATTCCCAAACTACGCCACGTAGTCCCCTAGTCACACGACTATAAATTACAGGAGTTTAAAAGAATGATACAATATAAAACAATTTAAACAAGATAAACCCTAATATTAAATATTCTAAGCCCAAAATAAACCGGCCCAATTAATATTAGAAGAAATCCTTTTCTTTTGTCTTATGTCTTCGGCCTGGTATTCGTTGCTTAGTAATGGCTGCTCGTTCCCCTTCCATATTTAGGCTTTTGCTAATTTAAAGCGCCGCTTGATATCTTTCGATTGTAGGCTTCAATGTTCTTCGATTTGGCTTGCTGATTGTTGCTTGTGGCAGCTTCAAATTTTTCGAGCGTGTCTGCTTCATATAAAATTGGTACGTGATGTTTCTTTGATTTCAATTACGCTCGACTTTGATTCCAGTTGTTGATTGAATTTGTTTTGTATCTGTTTTGCTTTGAACTCGAATCATATTCGAGTTGTTAATTTTATTTTTCGTATCTGTTTTGCTCGAACTCGAATTTTCACTTTTGCCGATGATGTTTAGGGTTTATATATAGGTTCGAAACCCTTGATTTTCCTTCGTACATATTTGTTTGAATTCGTCTGATTATATGCTTAGCCGCTGATCTTCATATGAATGTACGAGATGATATCTGACTTATTCAATTTCGTAGATTTGATTGCTTGGCTACTTGATAATCACGGCTTTGAATTTTCCTTGCTCGATTCTTGACTACCACATCTTTGACTTATTCATCATATTATTTGATCACCGCTTTGACTTTGCTGTGATGATATTGATTTATTTCATCTCTGTAGCATGTTGGAATTTGACTATGTTGTGATTTTTGTATCACTGCAAACTGTACTTCTGCATGGCATTTTTATACTATGATTTCGATATCGTACTTGATTGCTTGCATGTATTTATATGCGTTCATGTATGTATATATGTGCTATCTCCGTCATTGTTGTGGCTATGCATTTGTTGTCCCTGCATGTTTGAAACTCTGTTGGTCTGCTACCACATTATGACTGTATGTTGTGTTGGTTCGAGTTTGAAATGCTTGCAGACTTGGAGTCTGTGTACATTTACTTGTACATTGTTTACTTGCATCCTTGATATCAGATGCATTGTGGTATTGTGCATTTCATCTTGTATTCATCTGATTTGAGCATTTCTGGTTTCTCTGTCTTTGAGTCTTCTTCATGTTGACGTAGTCTGTTCATTTGGTTTTGTACTGTCTCCACTTGATTCATTCGAGCTAGTTCACATTGTACTGGTTTATTATTTTCATACTTCGTGTCATCGGGACTTGAGAGCTGGTTTGTATATGACACTTCAATTTGTGTCTGCACCATGATATGCACTCATCTTTTGCACTGTGTATTTGATAGCCTCGAGCCTTTGTGACATTTGCAGTTTGATTATGCAGTTTCACTTTGTTGATGATGCTTTGACTGTTGAACTTGTATCTGCAGTTTGTATATATGTAGTTGCTGTGCACTGAGAATTGCTTCGAGTCAGGTTGCAATGTGTATGCACACATGTATATAGATATGCGTTAGCTTTGGCTTTCATGTACATTGTCACCGCTCGACTCGAGGTCTGGTTCAAATCTTCATTTGGTATGTTGGTCTGTTGGTCTGGGTTTCTACTTGGTTCATTTGAGTCGTTTTCATATATGACTTGAACTTTAGTTGAGGCTGCATATATGTATTGAGCTGGTACATGTTTGTGATGAGTTGCACTGAGTCACTACTTGTATCAATCCATATCATATTTCATTGTGAATATGTATATAGCATCGCTGTTGCATAATCAAGTGGTTGTGTTCATTGTATAGCCTGGTTTTGCTCTTTTATTGGTTTATGGTGCACTTGCTTCTCTGACATGTTCTTGTGCTTGTGCACGTCACATTTCACTTTGATTTCACTTGAACTTCATCTTGATTTTTGAATTACAGCTGTGTTGAATCCTTCTAGTAGCTCGGGTTTGACCTTGCGCTCGTGTTATGACTTTATTTGTATTGCACTTGAGTTGAACCCGGCTTTTCATTGGGTTTGACCTTGTGCTCACCTGTCCCTGTAGATTTATCAAGTGTATATATCGGTGTGCATGGTCTTGTGGCATGTACAGTGATACACTGTGCATGTCACAAGCTGTTCGTATATGATGAATTCAAATTTAAATGATGACGAACAACCGAAATAACCGAGGAAAATAATATTTTCGAAATACATTTTATTTTATATTGAAAAAATTATTTTATTTTCAATTTTACTGCGTCGGTATTTATTTTTGCAGATTGCTCAGATGCTGGATTCAAGTTGAAGATAAAATATGAGCAAATAAGTTAATTGTAGTGAGGTGCATTTTAAATTAGAAATTGTGATGTTATCAAATTTTTATTGTAATTGAAATTGTATATATATATAGTGAGAGTTTGAATTTGTACTATTCAAAATTGTAACAAATATTTGTTTGAATAAAATATTTGTTTGAATTTAGATTCTGTGTTATTTATTTTATTCAGCAAATATTTATTTAATTATGTGAAAAATATAACGGTACATTAAAAAGTACATTTAAATGAATATATATATATATATGTTTATTATCATCAAACAAAAATTATATAATCGCATATTCAACAATAGTAAATTAATTATCTTATGATTCGTATAAACTTTAAAACGTTGTATCTTTGTCATACGAGGTCCGTTTCGCACGAAACGAATTACATTTTATTCGTTTTGACGAGCACTACATTTTGGAGCTGGATTGGAATTTATTTGTGCTAGTGAAAATTTTGATTGAAATTAAACGCTTGTTTAATTTTAATCGGAATAAATCGCTAACGTGATGACTACAAACAATGTGAGTACAACTCACTCTTTCTGACTCACTAATATTTTTATATAAGTGAGAAATAAATTTATTTATGATGATTAACGGTTATTTGGATGATATATAATATATTGATTGGTATTTGAATATATACCCGCCTAGTGGAGCAGATGACCCTATACATTCCCGTGTATGAGCGGATGACCCTTTGTACGCACGTCTGCCTTAAAGCGGACGTTATACACATATTCTAATATGTATATTTGTTGCAGGTGACAGGTTGGAGGGATCCAACTGGATTCCTCACCTGTATTGATTTATTTACAGATATTGTGATACATGTTGTTATCATAAGATATATGATGTTTGGATGTTGTGATTGATGTGTTTAGTCCTATTGCTGCATTGGGTCTATTTTTGGTAATTTAAAAATGTTAAAGTGATGAAATTCAAAAGGATTTTAAAGTGATTTTTGAAAGTGTATTTTGGAATTGATTCATTTTAAATAAATAAACGTTATAATTTTTATGTTATAAAAATTATGGTTTTTGTGAAATAAAACCAGAATATAATTTTTGGAATGTGAAGTTAACTATTTTGTAAAATGGTTTAAATTGAGATATTTTGATTTATGTTAAATGGTTTAGACAGAAGATTTATAAAATTGATATTTTATAAATTAAAATATTGGAATTATAAAATGAGTTTTATAAGTGTTCAAAATGGAGTTACTAATGGATTTTATAAGTAAATAAGATTTATAGATTTATAAATTGATGAAGTTATAAAAGGAAGGATTTTGTAGATAAGAGATTTATAAGTAATTAGCATATAATTTGGATTTTGGGCATATAATTGAAATGTAAATGAGATTTGTTAATAAAGAGATTTTATAGGTTGAAGCTTTTATAAAATATAAATGGAATTTATAAACATTGTTTTATAAATTCGAAATCAACTATATTTTGATAAGAGAACATAGAAGTTTATTAAAGGAACTATACTCACGATTTTGGACAGTGGGTAATCCTTTAATTTAAATATGCAATTGTAATGAATTTGGTAAAGGGGTATATTCACGATTTTGGATAGTGAATTATCTTTTGAAATAAATGTGTAGAAGTGTTGGAATTTGTTAGAGAATTTATATTCACGATTTTGGACAGTGGATAATATTTTAAAATTATATAAATGTTTTGGGAAGTGGTATTTAAACTGAATTTAAATGATTTAAAGATGTATTAAAATGTGTTAAGTGTCAAATACATAGATTTCAATGTTCACTGTTGAAATAGACGTTTTCGAGAAATAAGGAAATGATGGACTATAACACTGTTGTTATAGTAAATGATTCCCGAAAGGAAATGTTTTTGTATAGTATTGGGATTTATATATCTATCTTATTTTTGAATCCCTATACTATTGATTTTGGGTTGTCGTAAAGATGTTTTACGCAACATTTGTTTTGAGCCGAATAAATGTGTTCCTTAAAGAATAAAATATACTTAATCCTGATTTAAGTATATGAAATAATTTCTAAGTGTTGAAAATATAAATTGATTTGTGAATTACTTATTATTAAATAAGTATGTGGAAATGTTTTCCAATATAAAAGTTGAAATGGTTTTGAAGATATATCTTTTTAAAGATAAGTTAAAGTGAATATTTTACAAGTGATTTAATTAATAAAAGATTAGTTAAAAGGGCATAATGATTGTAATAGTGTTGAATATTTATTTGTTTTTTATAGTTAAATAGCCGATTATCAGACTTGGCCAAAATTTTAGTTCCTCGACTTGATGTGGGAACTATTTAGTCGTACAATTAGTACGTAGCCTTCTGTGAAGGGTTGATTATCGTTTTTGTTGAGAATGTTGATTCGTATAATGCAGAGTATTACTCCAATCTATCGAGCTTCCTTCTTGGCCCGAAGGATAGCAAGTTGCACTACAAGAAAAGGCAGAATACCGACAGCCAAGACCGACGGCTTCCGACGGCCATTTTCCGACGGCTTTCGACGGGCCGTCGGCGGCCGTCGGAAGCCGTCGGAAATTTGCGATTATACCCGCCAGCCGAGACCTTTCTTCCTCCTCCATTCCATACGAAAATAAATCAAAAAACCCTCAAATTCAACCCCCAAGCTTCCAATCCCTAATTTCTAGCTTCCGGATCTTCCAAGGCTCTCTAATCAACCTCCAATACTCTTAATCTCAGGTATAATCTCTTATTTTTGTGAAAAATTCAGTTTTTACCCTAATTCTAGATTTGCATAAATTGATAAATTAGGGCGAATTAATGATTGCAATTGTTTCCACTAGCGTAATAACGGTTTATAGCATCATATGGTATACCGATTTCATCTTTTATCGTGAAATTGTGATAAACACGTATAATTTGTGCTTGTTCATGTATATGTAAATTGTTGTGTATGCCTTGATTCGACGATTGTATACGTTATTTGGAATAAGATAAAATGATTGAATGAACTAGGAGTATTATATTGTGCACGTATTTACTTATGACACAAAAAAAATGCATTACTCTAAATTATAATTGTGTGTATTGAAAAATGACAAAAATGTTAAACCAGCCCTAAGTTGATGCGTAATACGTCGAATAAATGTGTGAAATTAATATATAAATGTGAACAGTGAGTAAAACTGTATTTTTTCGTAAAATGCACGCATGTAACTGACAAATGTCCCTTAGAGAGTTTTTGGCCCCGTCTGACGAGTGTTGTACATGATCGTTGTATAAATAGTCGTTTTTTTCGAAAAACGACCATTTATATTCATCTGGTACAATGTTTGTCGGATTTGTCCCAGTATTGGACAAGTTATGAACACAGTAAGAATTTACATTTTGTATACTACTTCGTCTCAAACGGTTCATATTATTTCGGCCTAACTTTTCTTTTTTGTTTCCTGCGTACACGCATTTGTGTACAATACAGGGAACAAAAGGGAAATGCTGCCGAAATTTTATTGAATCATTTGAGACGAAGTAATATACGAAATGTAAATGCTTACTGTGTTTGTAATGGAAAGTAGGATGTCTGACCAATGAAAAAAAATTATATATATTTTTAATCGTTACGTACGTTAAAAAATAAAATGTGCCCTATTTGAAAATATTTTTAAATTTGTGAAGTTGTTTTTTAAATTCAAAAAATTATACAACCATGAAAATAATCTTTTTTGAATTTGTATTCTTTAAAATAAATATTAATTTTTGAACTTTTCATTTTGCAAATAGGAAAAATGATTGATTATTTTGTTGATCGGAGGAGATGGATGTACCAAAGAAAAGGACCGAGGGGCTCAATAAAAGAAGATTTTTATAATGGTATAAACGTGTTTGTTGAAGTCGCTTTAAGTAATAACGAAAACGATTCAGAAATTTGTTGTCCGTGTAGTAGGTGTAGACATTTGAAGTATTTGTTACCAGATATTGTGAAAGTTCATTTGTGCCAACACGGTTTCGTACCAGAATATTATGTTTGGGATCGGCATGGAGAAGTTGTAGCAAATACTTCTGTAGAGTCTGAAAGTGTCGTTAACGAAATAGTTTCAACGACCCGTATAGAAAATATGGTCGAAGATGCAGCACGATCAATGTTTCCTATGGTTCAAGTTGACGACGATGATGGAAATGTTGAAGAACCAAATATTGAAGCTAAAAAAATTTGCGATTTACTAGATGCAGCTAAGAAACCTATTTGGGATGGTTGTAAAAGCGGCACTCAGCTGTCAGTAATCGTAGAATACATTGCGATGAAGTCAAAATACAACATCACTGAAGCTGGGTTTACGGCTGTTGCACAAGCTACAAAAAGACATATGCCGCCCGATAATCTAATGTGTGAAAATCACTACGAAGTTAAAAAACTTATGTCGGCTTTTGGTTTGCCGTATCAGAAAATAAATACATGTTTAAAAGGATGCATGTTGTTTTGGAAAGAAGACGCAAATCTTAGAAATTGTGAAGTTTGTAATCAGGAGAGATACAAACCAAGAAAAAAGAAGGGGAAGGAAGTTCCGTACAAGCGTATGTACTACTTACCCATAACTCCAAGACTTCAAATATTATATGCATGTTCTGTAACTGCGTCTAATATGAGATGGCATAACGTGAGAATAGAGGAAGAGGGTACGTTGACACATCCGTCCGATGGAGAAGCATGGAAGCATTTCGATAAAACGTATCCAAATTTTGCAGCGGAGAGTCGAAATGTTAGATTAGGATTATCTACGGACGGTTTTTCTCCATTTTCTCAATTTGGTTCTAAATATTCATCATGGCCCATTATCGTCACACCGTATAATTTACCTCCATGGATGTGCATGAAAACGCAATATATGTTTCTTACTGTTGTCGTTCCTGGCCCCGACGATCCGACACAAGGAATCGATGTATATTTACAACCGTTGATTGAGGAGTTAAAAATACTGTGGAATGAAGGAGTAGAAACATACGATGTGTCCAAGAAGAAAAAATTTCGTATGTTTGCTTCTTTGTTGTGGACTATAAGTGATTTTCCTGCCTATGCAATGCTTTCGGAATGGAGTACTGCCGGTCGTCTAGCATGTCCATATTGCATGGATGAAACACGAGCGTTTTCTATACCTCATGGTAAGAAAATTTCATGGTTTGACTGTCATCGATATTTTCTCCATGTAAATCATCCCTTCAGAGGAGACAAGAAAAACTTTTTAGCTAATAGAGTAGAAACCAGACAACCACCGACAATATGGTCAAGCGAAGACATATATGAACTTGTTAAGGACTATCCAAAGATATATGAAATTGGCGAGCAAATAGAAATTGAAGGCAAATCAGTTGTTCATAACTGGTGCAAACAAACTATTTTTTGGGAGTTGCCGTATTGGAAACATCTTCTGCTTCGCCATAACATAGATGTGATGCACAATGAGAAAAATGTATTTGATAATGTTTTTAACACAATTTTGAATGTGAAAGGAAAGACGAAGGATGATTTGAAATCAAGACGTGATATAGAAGAATTATGCAAACGTCCTGAGCTTCATATGAAACCAAATGACAATAAAAAACCCAAAGCTTGTTACGAATTAGATAATAATCAAGTTAAAGCTGTGTTAAAATGGGTGGAAGGGTTAAGATTTCCTGATGGGATATCATCAAATCTTCGTAGATGTGTTGACTTTAAAAATGGTAGATTAAGCGGAATGAAAATTCACGACTGTCACATAATGATGGAAAATTTATTCCCCATAATGTTCAAAGAACTACTGCCGTTAAAAGTTTGGAAAGTAGTAACGGAGCTTATTACAAAGAGCTTTGTTCGACTACTTTAAAAGTGCAACGTTTACGTAAACTTGAAGTGGACATTCCTATATTGCTTTTCAAATTAGAGAAAATATTTCCGCCTGGTTTTTTTAATGTGATGGAACATTTACCTGTTCATCTCCCATCTGAAGCACGACTTCGAGGTCCTGTCCAATACGGATGGATGTATCCATTTGAGAGGTATATGTAATATATATGTTATAACGTAATTTAATTGCATTTGAAAGATGAAGTTAATATAAATTAATGTTGCGTAGATATTTGAATTACCTGAAGAAAAAAGTGAGGCAAAAAGCACGGGTTGAAGGTTCGATATGTAAATCTTACATCGAAGAAGAAGCTTCGTTCTTTTTCTCTCACTATTTCAGTGACCATGTGAATATTTCATTTGAAAGTGTTCCTCGTAATGACGAAGGCGACGAACAAAAGTCCACTCAAGCAATGTTATCTATTTTTAGACAACATGGTCGGCCTTCTGGAAAATGTGTAAAATATGGCTAGACGATAGAGATCTTCATGTAGCACACGCTTATATTCTTCTAAATTGTGCCGAGGTTGCGTCGTTTGTTAGGTAATCTGAAATAATAATTTGTGTTTTATTCTTTTCTTATATGCATGCGCGTGTATAACCTAATGTAACAATTTGTTTATATATACAGTGTTTATGAACGTGAACATCCGAACGGAGATCTCAGTAAAGAATTTTCCGGTTGGTTTTCAAATTACGTTTATGAGCCGAGAAATTGTGTTGTTGACGAAGGGTTGAAACATCTTGCGATGGGACCAAAAAGAGTGGTCAAGACATATCCAATATATTTCGTCAACGGATATAAATTTAACACCAAAGAATACGGTGCAGAAAAATTAACAAATAATACTGGTGTATTAGTTAAAGGTAGTGACGATACAAAAAATCATTTAAATGATTTTTATGGCGTTCTGACTGTAACGTACGCGGATTTTCGTTGCCGAAAAAACCGAATAGTTATGGGTTTAAGAAAAAGAAAAAGTAGAGAAGAAGAGAAGAAAATAGAAATTAGAGAGAATAGAAAATGGAGAGGAAAGAAAATAGAAAATTTTAAAATAGAACAGAAAGAGAGAATAGAGGAAAAGAGAAAAACATAGAAGAAAATAGGACGGACAGAACACAACAGAATCACATCAGAATCTCACAGTTCGCAGCGGAACAACATATAATAATAAATGAATAATCTTTAAACAAAGAACTATATCAGTTATTACATTTTATACATTTCATTACATCATATCATCAGAGTGTACAACATCAACAAATAGTGCAGCGGAAAAAGAAATACTATATACTAGTATTACGCCATGCCATCCAGCTTGCCTCCAGCAATTCCAGAATATCCTGATAAACCTTAACTCTTGACTGCCCGTGTGGAAATTGGTGGGCACCCAGAGTTTAGGAAGGAAAACAATAAACTCCAAGTCAGTCATGTGACTGGTGTGAGAACTCAAAACAGTTTATTTATCTTTAAAATCAAAATAGAGGAATATTTTTAAATTCAATTCGCAATGCTTTTAAAAATGAGACTACCATAAGGCCTCCCGCACACACACACAATGCAAACGCAGAATCGGAGGAGATTTCTCCTTATGATAGTCAAAGATGCTTGATACGCATTTAAAATAACATTTGATATTATTACTAGTGCATAGTGTGGAGAAAATTCATTTTGAAAGTAGAATATAAATCTTAGCCAACATACGACCATTATCGTATGCCTACTATAGCTACCATCCAAACAGTGGTGACCACCATAAGTGAATAGCAGGTTCTACAACTAATACCGTACAAGTTTCGTATTGTTTCTTTGGATTTCCAACAAATGGTCAGGCCAAGGAACTTCTCATTGCCACATGAGAATGCCTCTGGAAAGACATCCCCGAGAACCAAACCGGAACTCTGCCAACACAAGGCCGGGTTACCCCTAACTGGGTAACTACTGACACGAGCACGTCATTCCCCGATCGTAAACGACCTTTCTCACGGGATCCCGATAGCCAACAACCACAAAGTAATAAATTCGTAGTAACCACATAGGTTAAATATCTGGGCTCCATACCATGATACCACCTCTATCCAGAAGGAAATGTACATACCCTAAAGGGTGCTACCCCTCATAACCTTGCCGCATCTTTCCTGTTTTGACCATTTCCGGGGTGTGAGGCTCGACGAAGTCACGTCCACAAAAACATACTTTATACAAAAGCCATGCTTTGGGTCAACAAATGATCAACACAATGATCACTAAGATAGACGATCAAATAAACGATCCTATCATAATAATCAACACAATGATCATTTCAGCAACACTCAGCATGTCACATTACCAAATTGGGAATATATCGCTGATAACTTCAACTATATAACCTCTGAGCTCGTACGTCTCAGAGAAGGGTGTTAAGCTAAAAGAATAAA
Organism: Allium cepa; assembly: GCA_030765085.1. Taxonomy (NCBI): domain Eukaryota; kingdom Viridiplantae; phylum Streptophyta; class Magnoliopsida; order Asparagales; family Amaryllidaceae; genus Allium; species Allium cepa. The sequence continues at coordinate 965,770,906 of CM060928.1, forward strand.
TTCTTCGCCACCAACAGAAATATATTTGAAAGAAATCGGCTTTATATCTCAACTTGTAATGTCAGACATACAATCCATACAAGTCTGTTCCGGGATCGAACAAAACCGAAGGCACTTACAATGAAGTCCTTGCAATCCGGATATTCACAATCCTGATCGGATTTCCCATCACTTAGGGAAAACTCTATACCGGAGCAACTCGGTGCAGAGTAAATCGACAGGTCATCCTATCGCTCTCGCAAATACCGGGTCTTCAACACCGATCTTCAATGCAATTCATAACGACGTATCACATATTCGGAATGGGTTATACGACCCCATGGTCCTTTCCCGGTTAACCCGAATAGTGAGCGCTTATTCAAAAATAAGTGTAGCATTCACATTCAAACAAATCACATCAATTACCCATTCAAAGGGAAATATTGATAGTCGGTTATTGAACTATCACTGGATATGCACACATCACCAGTTTCCAAATAATTTTCCAAATTATTTATTTTCCAAAAATATCTTCACTAGATATATTATTTTCCAAATTATTTATTTTCCAAAAATATCTTCACTAGATATATTATTTCAATACTTCAAAAATAAATCAACATTTATTTTTAAACCAATTTCCACTTCCTTTATAAATTCCTTAGTGAATTTATAATTCCAAAATATCAATGAATATTCGATTTCAATTATTCATTTTCAATTTATCTTCAAAAAGATAAATTCTAAATATCACTTCATATTGGAAAACAATTCCATACTTATTTAATAAGTAATTCACAAATTTTATTTATTTTCAACACTTGGAAAATATTCAATATACTTAAATCGAAATTAAGTATATATTTCATTCTTTAAGGAAATCATTCACTTAACATATTTATTTGGGCCAAAACGAATGTTACGTAAAACATTGTTACGACAACCCAAAATCACTAGTATAGGGATTCGAAATTAAAATAGATATATAAATCCCAATACTATACAAAACATTTCCTTTCGGAAATCATTTACTATAACAACAGTGTTATAGTCCATCATTTCCTTCTATTTCTCGAAAACGTCTATTTCAACAATCAATGTTGAAATCTATGGTTTCGAATCTCAGCACAATTTAAAACATCGTTAGATCGTTTTAATTCTGTTTAAAATATCACATTCAAAACAATTTCTTTAACATATTATTCACTATTCAAAAACGTGAATATACTACGTTAACCATTTCATCCTTTTATTCATTTTAATTCAAAGGATTATTCACTATTCAAAAATGTGAATATAACTCCATTTATAGGTTTCAACAATTTACTTATCAAAATAAGTTGTTTGCGAATTTATAAACAACGTTTATAAATTCCATTTCTATTTATTTATAAAAAAAATTCCTTTTATAAATTCCTTTATTAACCTACTCCAGTTTATAACTTAATTATAAACTAAAAGTTCATATTATAAGTCAATTACTTATAAAACGATTATTTTACAAAATCGTTCCTTAGAATTTCATAATTATAAATCTTATAACTTATGAGATTCAATTATTTCCCCAAGTCTATTCTTTTAATAACTCTACAAATTTTATAAACCTACTGTTTATAAAATTCCATTTATAACTTCACCGTTTATAATTCTATTAATTTCATTCTTTAATGAAATTCATTTTCACTTCATTCAAACACTTATAAAAACTCGTTTTATAATGTCAACATTTCAATTTATAAATATCTATTTATAAATCTCTTAATATAAATCAATTTATATTATTCTTCTAAAACGTCTTTAAATTCCTTTATAATTTCACCATTCTCTTGATTTATAAAATAATCAAATTTTATAAATCCTATATTTAAACTTTTATAATATGTTCAAAAATCCAATTTAAACTATTTTATAAAAATCATTAATTCACATTTCTCAAAAATCAGCTTTTAACTATATTTCACAAAAACCATAATTTTTATAACGTTAAAAATTATAACGTTTATTTATTTAAAATGAATCAATTCCAAAAATATAGTATATTTTCAAAAATCACTTTAAAATCATTTTAAAATTCCAAATTTGGTCCAATGATGCTACACACCAAATAGTCAATCACGACAACAACGATATCATATATCGATATGATAATCCATCAAATATCAAAATATCTGAAATCAAATAAATACTGTTGAGGAATCCAGTTGGATCCCTCCAACCTGTTTTCCTGCATCCAAAAACATTAGCACAATACCAATTTCGCTCCAGTACGAAATTATCGCGGTATATGGGATTTAAATATTATCCGCTTAATAGACGGCGTAATAGGGTCTCATCCGCTAAACAAATAAATGCGGGAAATCAACAACTGCAATATATACATATGCCAATATATATATATATATATTGATATCATATATAATACCAATTTCACTGTTTATGAAATATTCACGGTATATGTTTTTAATAAATAACATCCGCTTACTAACGGCATATAATGTCTATTTTAACAATCAATAGATATCAATCAACATTCAAACATGCATTCAAATATTTTAAATCTAACTATTTAAAATAAAATCGAAACTGATTCGATTGAGTGAGAAATTCTCACCTTGATTTTAAATTCCGTTTTAGCGATTTATTTCGAATAAAATTAAACGGACGTTTAATTTTACCCAAAATTCTCACTAACTCCAAACGACTCCAAACCAACTCCATCGCGTAGTGCTCGTCCATACGATTCCAACGCAACTGGTTTCGCGCGTTTTCGACCTCGTATGAAAAAGTTATGAATTATTGAAGTTTACACGTATTTAAACTTACAAATTTACAACTTAATTAATAAATTTATAACCTATATCCGCACAGCCGCATGATTAAAATCCAACGCCTCACGTTCATCTCCCCCACCCTCTCGTTCATCACGCACAACACCTGAAGCAAGCCGAACCCATTTATGCATATTAGGTTTAGATTTTGCAAATTAACTACTCGATGAAACTCGATCACATCACCGCCATGACGAAGCTCTCGAACCCCCCTATGCTCGGCCCCAGCCCTGGCCAACTCGGCCCCTCCATTTGCCTCAAAAACCGTGCGCAAGCGTGCCACTTCAAACCCCGATTGCAGCCAATCCATAGCTCCGTTTCCAATCACAACCGTTGATCTTGTAGATCTTGATGTGCTCTACGATTTATTGGTTTGGAGTTTGTGATAAAAGTGAATGGATTTCGAGATCTGAGAGGGGGAAGAAGAAGAAATGCTGGCCGTTCAGCATATGGGAGGCGGCTAGGGTTTGTATGTTTTCTTTTTTTATTTTTATTTTAAGAATTTGGGGGTATTTATAGAGAACCGATCGACACTATTCACCCGGAAATTCCGAACTCCGATTTACGCGCCGTAACCAGCGTTTCTAGGGTTTATCCCGCGTTCTGGACACAATGGAACAGGTTTCGGAAGCTAATTCGGACATCTGTGCGAGTTATGGCTATAAACGCTCAATTTGAATTAAACCGATTTAAGTCGATTTCTAGGCGTTTTAATTTGTACCGGACAAACGGTAAATCCAATTGACTTGAAATTTGAAACCTTACAATAATATCATATTACGGATCCGATGAAACTGGTTTCGTCGAAATCCGAGACTTTTTGAAAAATGGCTATTTTCACTCGCCAAATTTAAATTAAAAATAAATCGATGCGTTTCGAGCTGCCACGATCAAACGATAACTCCGATTGACACGAAATTTGAAATCCGATAATAACTAACTATTACGGATCCAATGGAACTGGTTTCGTTCAATTCTGAGACTGTTCAAAAATTGACTATTTTCACTAGTCGATTTAATTATTAAAATATTCAATTTTCACAAATTAACTTTTAATTCGATTTTAAAAGTTCTAAAATATCGTTCTAACTCCCATATGATAAAATAAAATTTTACAAATTATTTTCAATCATATTTAACTCTATTTTCAATTATTTCCATAATTTAACGTATTAAATTATCGATTTAATACTCCAATTAAATTCAATAATTCAAATAAAAATTTATTTGACTTGTAAATTCACTTATTAATATTTAAAATTAATTAAATATTCATATTTTAATTTATAAAAATTCTGGGTCGTTACAATCTTCCCCACTTAAAAGAATTTCGTCCTCGAAATTAACAAGTAAGAAAAGTACAGAATTTATTAACTTTCCCAAAATTCATAGTTAAAGTTTTCAAAAGTTTTCCCATTTTCTCAAATTTTTTCTAACGCCTTAAATTTTCGGAAAAATTCGCCATAGTCTCCTTTGCGCGGCTCGATCCGAAAAAAAAAATGACAGTATATATATCACAAATATACATCTCATCAAGTAATGAGGCATCCCGAAGGGAAAAAAGTGTAAAAGTACTGTATTTAATCCGAGATATGTACCTTATATTTTATTAGCAAGCATATACGGCTAATATAGCGCAAAAGCGAGCTCCAAATGCGAAGCATACGCGATCCGCACCTACTAATCACTCAACAAACAACATGAGAATCATGCATATAGAAAATAGTATCGATATACAACATATAGTAACATATCAACTATATATGTCACATAGCAAATGCAACTAAACAACAAATGCAAACATCAACCAACTAGCATTCAACAAATTCATATTCTCTTTAATATACAATGAATTGGGTTTTCAATTCAATCACATTTAATTCATTAACATTGGATTTTATCAACATTCATTCTTATTCAATTTTAATTAGTTTACATTCACTAATTAAATCCAATTCACGTTCAATTCTATTCAAATTTATTTACTTTCAATTTGAATTCAATTACTTTAGCTTTCCATTTCATTAACACTTAATGAATTTTATACAATCAATCAACTAACAATTATATAACAACCAATGTATATTAATTACAACCAAATTCCTTTGCTTCACTTACATTCATTTTGGTTTAATTAAATTGATCTTCATTCAACTATTCAACTTCCAATACATTAGATGTTAATGAATTAACACTTATATTCATTATTTCATATTAACTTAATTTACATTCAATTGATTAATAGTCAATCCATTCATTCAATTCAATTACTTTAATTTTCAATTTCTACAGTTGAATTCATATACTTAACTTAAGTTTATATTTATCACTTCACTTTATTATTTTACTTTGATACTCATATCAACTTCATTCAACATCACTTAAGTTATATTCCATTTCTAAAGTAAATTTTCATTTAACTTTAAATTCATTTTCATTTACAACTCATATTCATAAATATATTCATATAGTTTCACTTCTCATATATATAAGTTTATTTCACAATTGTAAATCACTTTAATTATAATTCAATTCTTATAATTCTTTTGCTTATACAATTATTCTTTTATTTAGATTATTCAAACAACTAAACAATCAACTTATATACACTTTAATAATTCTGAAAAATTATTCCTTCATATATAAAATATACTCAAGTAAAATTATTTCATTTACCCAATTTTAAAATCAATACTGTGTCGAATTGTTCTATTCAAGTGTTTAGAAACCCCTTCGGCATAGTTGTACATACCGTGCTGACGAAGGTTCATATGCCACTCAATAAACCAATCATCACAATATAAAACAATTTATATATTCACTAACAAATACGCTCTCATAGCTATTATTACTCTCAAATTCATTCTAGAGTACTACTGACTCTATCTCTAATGAATAATACCCAACAGAACCATGGTTGTCGCTTAACCATAAGCTCTGATACCAAATGTAACGTACGCGGATTTTCGTTGCCGAAAAAACCGAATAGTTATGGGTTTAAGAAAAAGAAAAAGTAGAGAAGAAGAGAAGAAAAGAAGAAAATAGAAATTAGAGAGAATAGAAAATGGAGAGGAAAGAAAATAGAAAATTTTAAAATAGAACAGAAAGAGAGAATAGAGGAAAAGAGAAAAACATAGAAGAAAATAGGACGGACAGAACACAACAGAATCACATCAGAATCTCACAATTCGCAGCGGAACAACATATAATAATAAATGAATAATCTTTAAACAAAGAACTATATCAGTTATTACATTTTATACATTTCATTACATCATATCATCAGAGTGTACAACATCAACAAATAGTGCAGCGGAAAAAGAAATACTATATACTAGTATTACGCCATGCCATCCAGCTTGCCTCCAGCAATTCCAGAATATCCAGAATATCCTGATAAACCTTAACTCTTGACTGCCCGTGTGGAAATTGGTGGACACCCAGAGTTTAGGAAGGAAAACAATAAACTCCAAGTCAGTCATGTGACTGGTGTGAGAACTCAAAGCAGTTTATTTATCTTTAAAATCAAAATAGAGGAATATTTTTAAATTCAATTCGCAATGCTTTTAAAAATGAGACTACCATAAGGCCTCCCGCACACACACACAATGCAAACGCAGAATCGGAGGAGATTTCTCCTTATGATAGTCAAAGATGCTTGATACGCATTTAAAATAACATTTGATATTATTACTAGTGCATAGTGTGGAGAAAATTCATTTTGAAAGTAGAATATAAATCTTATCCAACATACGACCATTATCGTATGCCTACTATAGCTACCATCCAAACAGTGGTGACCACCATAAGTGAATAGCAGGTTCTACAACTAATACCGTACAAGTTTCGTATTGTTTCTTTGGATTTCCAACAAATGGTCAGGCCAAGGAACTTCCCATTGCCACATGAGAATGCCTCTGGAAAGACATCCCCGAGAACCAAACCGGAACTCTGCCAACACAAGGCCGGGTTACCCCTAACTGGGTAACTACTGACACGAGCACGTCATTCCCCGATCGTAAACGACCTTTCTCACGGGATCCCGATAGCCAACAACCATAAAGTAATAAATTCGTAGTAACCACATAGGTTAAATATCTGGGCTCCATACCATGATACCACCTCTATCCAGAAGGAAATGTACATACCCTAAAGGGTGCTACCCCTCATAACCTTGCCGCATCTTTCCTGTTTTGACCATTTCCGGGGTGTGAGGCTCGACGAAGTCACGTCCACAAAAACATACTTTATACAAAAGCCATGCTTTGGGTCAACAAATGATCAACACAATGATCACTAAGATAGACGATCAAATAAACGATCCTATCATAATAATCAACACAATGATCATTTCAGCAACACTCAGCATGTCACATTACCAAATTGGGAATATATCGCTGATAACTTCAACTATATAACCTCTGAGCTCGTACGTCTCAAAGAAGGGTGTTAAGCTAAAAGAATAAATTCTTCGCCACCAACAGAAATATATTTGAAAGAAATCGGCTTTATATCTCAACTTGTAATGTCAGACATACAATCCATACAAGTCTGTTCCGGGATCGAACAAAACCGAAGGCACTTACAAAGAAGTCCTTGCAATCCGGATATTCACAATCCTGATCGGATTTCCCATCACTTAGGGAAAACTCTATACCGGAGCAACTCGGTGCAGAGTAAATCGACAGGTCATCCTATCGCTCTCGCAAATACCGGGTCTTCAACACCGATCTTCAATGCAATTCATAACGACGTATCACATATTCGGAATGGGTTATACGACCCCATGGTCCTTTCCCGGTTAACCCGAATAGTGAGCGCTTATTCAAAAATAAGTGTAGCATTCACATTCAAACAAATCACATCAATTACCCATTCAAAGGGAAATATTGATAGTCGGTTATTGAACTATCACTGGATATGCACACATCACCAGTTTCCAAATAATTTTCCAAATTATTTATTTTCCAAAAATATCTTCACTAGATATATTATTTTCCAAATTATTTATTTTCCAAAAATATCTTCACTAGATATATTATTTCAATACTTCAAAAATAAATCAACATTTATTTTTAAACCAATTTCCACTTCCTTTATAAATTCCTTAGTGAATTTATAATTCCAAAATATCAATGAATATTCGATTTCAATTATTCATTTTCAATTTATCTTCAAAAAGATAAATTCTAAATATCACTTCATATTGGAAAACAATTCCATACTTATTTAATAAGTAATTCACAAATTTTATTTATTTTCAACACTTGGAAAATATTCAATATACTTAAATCGAAATTAAGTATATATTTCATTCTTTAAGGAAATCATTCACTTAACATATTTATTTGGGCCAAAACGAATGTTACGTAAAACATTGTTACGACAACCCAAAATCACTAGTATAGGGATTCGAAATTAAAATAGATATATAAATCCCAATACTATACAAAACATTTCCTTTCGGAAATCATTTACTATAACAACAGTGTTATAGTCCATCATTTCCTTCTATTTCTCGAAAACGTCTATTTCAACAATCAATGTTGAAATCTATGGTTTCGAATCTCAGCACAATTTAAAACATCGTTAGATCGTTTTAATTCTGTTTAAAATATCACATTCAAAACAATTTCTTTAACATATTATTCACTATTCAAAAACGTGAATATACTACGTTAACCATTTCATCCTTTTATTCATTTTAATTCAAAGGATTATTCACTATTCAAAAATGTGAATATAACTCCATTTATAGGTTTCAACAATTTACTTATCAAAATAAGTTGTTTGCGAATTTATAAACAACGTTTATAAATTCCATTTCTATTTATTTATAAAAAAAATTCCTTTTATAAATTCCTTTATTAACCTACTCCAGTTTATAACTTAATTATAAACTAAAAGTTCATATTATAAGTCAATTACTTATAAAACGATTATTTTACAAAATCGTTCCTTAGAATTTCATAATTATAAATCTTATAACTTATGAGATTCAATTATTTCCCCAAGTCTATTCTTTTAATAACTCTACAAATTTTATAAACCTACTGTTTATAAAATTCCATTTATAACTTCACCGTTTATAATTCTATTAATTTCATTCTTTAATGAAATTCATTTTCACTTCATTCAAACACTTATAAAAACTCGTTTTATAATGTCAACATTTCAATTTATAAATATCTATTTATAAATCTCTTAATATAAATCAATTTATATTATTCTTCTAAAACGTCTTTAAATTCCTTTATAATTTCACCATTCTCTTGATTTATAAAATAATCAAATTTTATAAATCCTATATTTAAACTTTTATAATATGTTCAAAAATCCAATTTAAACTATTTTATAAAAATCATTAATTCACATTTCTCAAAAATCAGCTTTTAACTATATTTCACAAAAACCATAATTTTTATAACGTTAAAAATTATAACGTTTATTTATTTAAAATGAATCAATTCCAAAAATATAGTATATTTTCAAAAATCACTTTAAAATCATTTTAAAATTCCAAATTTGGTCCAATGATGCTACACACCAAATAGTCAATCACGACAACAACGATATCATATATCGATATGATAATCCATCAAATATCAAAATATCTGAAATCAAATAAATACTGTTGAGGAATCCAGTTGGATCCCTCCAACCTGTTTTCCTGCATCCAAAAACATTAGCACAATACCAATTTCGCTCCAGTACGAAATTATCGCGGTATATGGGATTTAAATATTATCCGCTTAATAGACGGCGTAATAGGGTCTCATCCGCTAAACAAATAAATGCGGGAAATCAACAACTGCAATATATACATATGCCAATATATATATATATATTGATATCATATATAATACCAATTTCACTGTTTATGAAATATTCACGGTATATGTTTTTAATAAATAACATCCGCTTACTAACGGCATATAATGTCTATTTTAACAATCAATAGATATCAATCAACATTCAAACATGCATTCAAATATTTTAAATCTAACTATTTAAAATAAAATCGAAACTGATTCGATTGAGTGAGAAATTCTCACCTTGATTTTAAATTCCGTTTTAGCGATTTATTTCGAATAAAATTAAACGGACGTTTAATTTTACCCAAAATTCTCACTAACTCCAAACGACTCCAAACCAACTCCATCGCGTAGTGCTCGTCCATACGATTCCAACGCAACTGGTTTCGCGCGTTTTCGACCTCGTATGAAAAAGTTATGAATTATTGAAGTTTACACGTATTTAAACTTACAAATTTACAACTTAATTAATAAATTTATAACCTATATCCGCACAGCCGCATGATTAAAATCCAACGCCTCACGTTCATCTCCCCCACCCTCTCGTTCATCACGCACAACACCTGAAGCAAGCCGAACCCATTTATGCATATTAGGTTTAGATTTTGCAAATTAACTACTCGATGAAACTCGATCACATCACCGCCATGACGAAGCTCTCGAACCCCCCTATGCTCGGCCCCAGCCCTGGCCAACTCGGCCCCTCCATTTGCCTCAAAAACCGTGCGCAAGCGTGCCACTTCAAACCCCGATTGCAGCCAATCCATAGCTCCGTTTCCAATCACAACCGTTGATCTTGTAGATCTTGATGTGCTCTACGATTTATTGGTTTGGAGTTTGTGATAAAAGTGAATGGATTTCGAGATCTGAGAGGGGGAAGAAGAAGAAATGCTGGCCGTTCAGCATATGGGAGGCGGCTAGGGTTTGTATGTTTTCTTTTTTTATTTTTATTTTAAGAATTTGGGGGTATTTATAGAGAACCGATCGACACTATTCACCCGGAAATTCCGAACTCCGATTTACGCGCCGTAACCAGCGTTTCTAGGGTTTACCCCGCGTTCCGGACATAATGGAACAGGTTTCGGAAGCTAATTCGGACATCTGTGCGAGTTATGGCTATAAACGCTCAATTTGAATTAAACCGATTTAAGTCGATTTCTAGGCGTTTTAATTTGTACCGGACAAACGGTAAATCCAATTGACTTGAAATTTGAAACCTTACAATAATATCACATTACGGATCCGATGAAACTGGTTTCGTCGAAATCCGAGACTTTTTGAAAAATGGCTATTTTCACTCGCCAAATTTAAATTAAAAATAAATCGATGCGTTTCGAGCTGCCACGATCAAACGATAACTCCGATTGACACGAAATTTGAAATCCGGTAATAACTAACTATTACGGATCCAATGGAACTGGTTTCGTTCAATTCTGAGACTGTTCAAAAATTGACTATTTTCACTAGTCGATTTAATTATTAAAATATTCAATTTTCACAAATTAACTTTTAATTCGATTTTAAAAGTTCTAAAATATCGTTCTAACTCCCATATGATAAAATAAAATTTTACAAATTATTTTCAATCATATTTAACTCTATTTTCAATTATTTCCATAATTTAACGTATTAAATTATCGATTTAATACTCCAATTAAATTCAATAATTCAAATAAAAATTTATTTGACCTATAAATTCACTTATTAATATTTAAAATTAATTAAATATTCATATTTTAATTTCTAAAAATTCTGGGTCGTTACAATGACACAAATTTTGCAACTGACATATTTATCACGACCCGCGGAGGAGGTGTTTCTATTTAGATGCAATTGGTTTAACAATGTTCCAGGTTCTGGAATTAATGTGCACAAGGATTATAATCTTATCGAAATAAAGCATACATCGCACTATCACAAGTATGATCCTTTTGTACTAGCCAAACAAGCATTGCAAGTTTATTACGCTCCTTATCCGTCTCTAAAAAGAGATAAAGCAGATTGGTCTGTAGTTTTTAAAACAGAGGCCAGATTCACATTCGATGGGAAGAATATTCCCGACGAACAAGCTTATCAGGCAGATCTTGAGCAAAATAACGAAATAATTATTACAGACGATCATACAGATTTTGGTCCCTTGATCGATGAATCAAATGTTTTGGTAGAAGCGTTTGACAGTGCAGAGGAAAATATCGTCGAAAACGAGACCGAATCTGAATCAGAAGATGATGATGACTGATACAAATCTGAATTTGTTTTTTTGCAATTGATGTAACTGTGTTAAATTCTTGATGTATTATGAAATTGATGTAACTATGAAACCAAATCCGTTTACTATTGTTCGCATGTTGTATTCTTGATGTATTATTAAATTGATGTAACTATGAAACCAAATCCGTTTACTATTGCATGTTGAATTCTTGATGTATTATGAATCAGGTATAACACACTTCCATTTCTATTTCCATTTCAGTCATTAATTAAGCTGTAATTTGTACCGTTGATGTCATTTTCATATGAAATATATTTCACTATCATGTTTTTATACTCTTATATAATGATGTGTATATGTCACAGGTTTATCAGTATGTCGTATAGAGGTAGGAGCTCTTCCCGATCGTCTGGAGGCGATGGCAGTGGCCCATCGCAAGAGCCACAGCGTGCTGTTGTATCTTTGGTCCCTAGAGCAGAAGGGTAATTAAAATTAAACTTTATTCAGAATCTTATTTTTTCTATGATATACGTACGTACTTATCTATATCGTACTTAAAAACAGGGGGTTCGACCTACTTCCCTCCAAGGTTGTGCTGGACGTCTCTAGAGCAGCATATCGCAGTAGGATGAGTGCGTGCTGGCCGAAGTGGGACTCCATCCCTCCTCACATCGTAGAGTGCATATGGCAGGATGTTCTAGTATGTATAATTTTTTTGTTTTCCATTTTTAATTCGTTTTTGTCGTTTTTCTATTGTTTATCGTTTAAAGTGTAATCTTTTTTTCACACAGGCTGAGATAGACATCCAGACAGACGACATGATGCTGGCACGAGCATACTGGATGAGGAAGATGCGCAAGTACTACAGGGATACGATATCCGAGATTAAGAAATCCGGTAAGAAACCAAAGTGGATGGGAGAGAGCGTGTATCAAGCTTGGTTGAGCTACCGGGAGACGGACGAGGCGAAGGCAATATACTATTTTTTTTGAATTATTAGTTTGACATGATTGAAAAATAATGTATCAAATTTTGAATGTACAGGCAGAGTCGGATAGAAACTCTGCAAATAGAAATAAGAATCCCGTCACTCATCGCGGAGGATCGAAGTCGTTTCAGCAGTATCGGCAGGAGTTGGTAAATTTACTGAATAATAAATGTAAATAGTTTATGCTATATGATTCTAAATGTATAATAATTGTATGTAACAATCAAATTCAGGAAGCCGAGGCACAGGGTCCTGTCAGCTATATGGACGTGTTCACCCGTGCGCATGCTGTCGAGCATGTTAATCCAGACGGGACTGTTTCGTACACATGGCAGGACGATAAATCCAACAAAAGCCATGTAAGCATATTTCATTTTATTCACTATTAGTAATTGTTAAATTATGATGAAATAAGATATGATATTATTAATTTGTTAATGCAGGAGATGTTTATGGAGCAGCGGCAGAAACTCCTTGCTGATACAGGTCGAGAACAGCTGACGACCGATGAGGAGGACGTTATTTTTGAGTCCGTTATGACTCCAGCTGAGCATGGTCGACGTTACGGCTTTGGCAATTTAGCGGTAAATAATTTACTTTTTATTAAAATACTTAAAATATGATATTTTTACCTTTTCAAGACAATAAACTTGGATTTTATTTATTTTTCAATTATTGCAGTCCAGCAGTCATAGTAGGGGACGGCGGAGCAGACCATGGAGCGATATAGCAAGTATAGAAGAATTGCGGACTAGAGTGTCCCAATTGGAGGAGCAGAACCGCCAACAGGCCTTGCAGACTACACAGTTGTTAGAGTACATGCAGCAGTTTGGTGACCGCTTCCCTTCCTCGGCTGGCTCTGGATCTGGAGGAGATTGACTCATTGCTTGCTTGTTCGTCGTTCAGGTATGTTTTTTGTTTGTGTAGAATGATTTGATAAACGGTGCGGATAAATATTGATTTGTATAATTATATATGATACACTTGGTTTTCTAGTTTTATGAGGACATGTGCATAAGAATATTGATGAATTTGTATATTAACAATATGGTGGAACAATTATTGTTAATGTTGGGATGGTTATGTATGTTTTTTATTTTATTTTGATTTTATTTTTATTTATTTGTGCGTTTGTTAAGTATGTTGTAGTTTAGGTTTGGATCTTTGATTGGATTATTGTATATTGGGTTGTGAATTATTGATATCAGAGTATTTGGAAGAGAAATGTGGTTGGAAGGCAATGGTTGCAGCGAATACCCCAAAAAAAATTTGCAGATTTCCGACGGTTTCCGACGGCTCCCGACGGCTTATCGGCCAAAATTTCCGACGGCTTCCGGCGCTTTCAGTCGGGCTGTAACTCAGTATTTCCGACGGATTCCGACGGGCACCGGAATCCGTCGGAACCCGTCGGACTCCGTCGGAATAATAGACGGCGGTAGCCGTCGGAAGCCGCCGGAAGTACTGTTCTCCGACGCTGTCTTTTCCGACGGCTTTTTCCGAAGGCCGCCGACGGTTTCCGATGGCCGCCGTCGGTTTCTGGCCGTCGGAAATGCTGTTTCTCCTTGTAGTGTTGAAAGTTGAAAACGTGATAAGTCTACGAGACTTAGTTTCTGTGTGAGGTTGAGAAATGCTTTTGCGTTGTTGGTGCGAAGAGACCGGGATCAGATTTATCTGAAAACCACTTTGGACCAACGTTTATCCGACGATTGTGCAGGCTTCTTGTGATGATATTGATATTCCGGAGTTTCATAGTGGGGGACTGCTTGTTGATTGTTTGGGGTTAAAATCCCAATATACATCTAGTAGCAGTGGTCTCTTCATTATGAAATATCCAATGCAAGGACTATTCGCTACTAATCCTACGGATTTCCCGACAGGATGTGGCAGGAAAGTACCTTTGGTTTGTCCTGTTTATGAACAACTTGTATGGATGTTTGTCTAACACTGCATTTCTACATATTACGTACATTGCTTTTTACAAACGTACATCAGCGGTAATGGAGAAGGCAACCTTTCTTAGCTTAACACCCTTCTTGAGACGTATGAGCTTAAGGGTTGTATTTTTGTGTAAGGCAATTAGTAGTCAAAGCAAATGGCCGTGTGGCATTCTTAGTGATGTGATTGTGCTTTGTGAAAGGTAATCATTACCTCTAGCCTCATCAACCGAAAATGACCAAAATAGGGTTAGATGCGGCAAGGCTAAGTGGATCATTCCCATTAGGGTATGATCATCCTCTTCTAGATATATCTATGCACGCTATGACGTCGTGTATCTGATTATTGTGGTTTGCATGCTAGAAGGCCCTCGGTAAAGGTCTGTAACGATCGAAGGATGATATATTCGGTACCATCTAGTTATAAAGGTGGGCCGGTCTTGTGTTGGTAGAGGATCCTTTATGATGGTCCTTGGTACATTCTTCTAGAGATGTACTGCCGGAAGGTTATCCCTTCACCTAGTCATTTGTATGGAAATCCCAAACCCACTACGAGCTACGATTTTGTTTGTAAAGGCGTAATGAATAGTCTCGAAATGCTATATGGGTAACCATTTCGACTATGATTAATATTTTTTGTATATACTAGACACCAGTATAATATAAGAAGATTTGATATGAAAGAATGTTTTAGATATCGTAAGGTAAAAACATGTCCATTTTTATGTGTGGACGTGTCTTACGAGATACTTTTATTTTGATAAAGGGAAAGGTTTGGTAATTTAATAAATTCAGTTGAGTGTGTTTCTCACGCTGGTTTACCAGACTGATCCGGACGTTCTTCCATTTCAATGCTCGGGTCAGACCGAGTATATTTACAGGTTCAGATTTGATGCTTTTGGAGCCTCAGCAGGAGAGCTGGAGATCTTCATTTTCGTATATCCGTATTTGCTTGATTATCCGCTGCATTGCTCAGTTGTTGTATATTATCAGCAATTGTGAGGAGATGTTATTATAACTTTTGTATATTATCAGTGTATTTTATTATTGTTTTGGGACTGTGTCGCATCATTTTGTGCGATTGTATTTTTATTTCCGTCGTTCGTGATTCGTACACGGACGTGATACTGTGTAGCGGAAATCGTAGAATGAACAAACCCTCATCCTTATACTATTCTTCACTTTTTCATTATTGATTTTAACTTTTCTTCCTTTCTCTTTTATCAATCCATATCCTGTAAGCACCAAAACCAAGCCTCCTCTTTTAAAAATCAAAATCAAATGATTCGATTAATGAAAAATTATAAAATTTGATCCTTTGGACTCGTGTCATTGAGAGCTCCTAACCTATATAGGGATTAAAAGGTGCAACTATCATTGGGGTTGATCAACATGGTGAAGTGAAACTAGGGTTAGGGATTTTTGGGGATTTATACAGAGATAGGTGATGGCGTTGGTTTCATCGCATTTGTCATGTCGAGGAGAATGGGTGGTGGTCGAATGGAGGCATGTAGCTCGACATAGCAAATCGTGACATTTTTATTGTAGCAAGGCATGGCTTTGGTCAGTTTTTGCTTAGGGAGGTCAAGTTTCATGTGGGTGTTCGCGTTACGGAGCTCGCGTGAAGGGAGACATGTTGGCGAAAGCGATTCATCATTTCATGAAGCATGGAGGGTAAATTAAGAGGAGAGGTGATCGGCATAGGGTGGATGTGCTTATTTGTGTATGTTCATGCATGGGAGTGATTGGAGAGGGGGGAAGATGTATTTGGATGGTAATTATTGGATTAAATTGAAATTAATTAATATAATTTAATCTCAAAACTTATAAAATCAATAACTTCTTCATACGATGTCCAATCGAGATTTGGTCCTTAACGTTGCGCTTAGAGGAGCATTGTAACAACAGTGTTTTTAAATTACTGTCGAAATAAATATTTTAAATAGAAATTTTAAACATTAAAATTCGAAAAAGAAAAAGAAAAATGAATGATGTAAAATCTATTGCAAAGTCAGTATATGCTTGCAAACGGATTCACGTTGAAAGGAAATGCACCTTTTGCCTTTACATGAAAATTAAAGTCAATTGGAAATTTTTTGGTTTACACCAATAATTTTGTAAAAGCATGGTGCAACTAAGTTAAGAAGCAAAAGTTGAAACATTTTACTTTGGCCGTCACGCACCCATTTTTGCAAAGCAAAATATAAACTTGTTGTCAGCAAATTTTGAACCTTTTTCTTTCTTTGCCGCCATCATTTCTGTTGTAGGCTAGCCGTGTCCTTTTCTTACTTTACGGACGGTGCCTTAAATGCATTTGTACCCAAAGAAGTTTGCCATCCTTTTTCCTTGTCTTGTAAACATTAATGTGAAAAGAAAATTAAAGGCAACACTTTTCGGTTTGTTTCAAAGTTCCAGGAGCCTGCATCACTTTCATTTTTGCTCATTTAATCTTCAGTTACTTGGTGAATGCATTAATGGCCGTTCGAATTGTTGCTTTCTTCTTGGATCTCGGTTGCCAATTTATCTCTAACATAAAAGAGGTGAGTGCCAAACTCACGTTTTCTAATTTATTCTTCTTCTTTGCGTGCATTGAATGTCAGTGTTCAAGCTCTCATCTTCATGTGTAACTTCATATTTATTTTGAATGGTAGTTAGGCTGGTTGCTTTTAAAAATTTCATTTTTATTGTTCTTTATTTCATTCTTTTCGTGCAAATATGAACTTCATATGCTCGGTCATTAATAAATTTATCCAGACACCTTTGTTCATAGTTTGTGTGAAAATTTGGTTGAGTCCAGGTTCTTTTTATTTTATTTCTTCTAGCGTATCACATTTTCACGTGTGTTAAAAATTTTGTGTAAACTTTGCATTGTTGCATAGTTCATATCGTTGCCTGGAGACAGTTGCGTTAAGTTGGCACATTGGTGTATATTCATGGGGCAGGTCATCATAGCGTGCGTGCATGCATCATAGTGTGTGTGTACGTGTAGCTGGGTAGAGTGAAACCACGTTCAGGTCCTTGTCCAATGCGTGCCAGCAAGTAGGAAGTTGAATGTGTTAGTGAATTTTTAAAAAGAAGCAAGTTCCATTGGATTTACGTGTTCAAATTTTGTGCCAAGTTGCATGCATGCTGAAGTGGGTTAACGCATTTGACTATTACAAAAGAAACAGATTGAGTTGCATGCATACTGAAATGGGTTAACGCATACTGAAGTGGATTCACGTGTTCAAAATATGAGCTATTATAAAAGAAACAGATTGAGTATAGCCTGAGCCACGTTTTTCATTATTACTTTGTTTTTTAGCATGCTAACATTTAGTAGTGGCTGAGTGACGATTTTTTTGCATGCTAACATTTAGCAGTGGCTGAGTCACGATTTTTTTTGGCATGCTACCATTTTGCATGCTCCAGCATGATAATATTTTTGAGAGGAAGGTAGCTCGCACGTATAGCCTAAGTCACGTGTTTCATTAATAAAATGATGAGTTCTTTTTCTGAACATACATCATTATTTTAGTTGCATGAAAATGCTAGTGTGCCATTTTGTAATTTGTATAATTGCTTTGGAAAAATGTCCAGGCATTAAAGTTTTATAGTTGCACGCCCAGGTCATTTTGTAAATGGTTTATGCCTACAAGCTATGGTTTGCATTGTGAAAGAAAGTAGTTGCAGAATTTTATGCCACGGCATTTTTAATTTTTCAACTCTAATGTTGCGTGAACGTGTATAAATCAAAAGTGTGTTCAAATATAAACGTTTTCCAGGAAATGCAATATTTTGTAAAAATAGTAGCACGGTCTACTATTTAATTTTTTTTGAACCGGTGTTACGTTTTAAAAACGTGTTTTGCGCCATTATTTTTATAACAAAATTTTTTACGCCGGTATCATATTTTTGAAGCGTGTGGTTTTGATGACATTTTTGACGAATAAAAAATTACTATAGTTTTGACTTCAGTAACCGTCAATTTTAAAGTGAATTTTTAAGCGGTTATCCCGCAACGCTGATTTGATATCCGTTTTTACGGTATTTTGTGAAGCGCAATTTCTCTTCGAAATTGCTACAGTTGTTGCTGTTTTAATCACGTGTTTTACAAATTGTTTTAAAATAAATTTGTTTTTTAAAATTTTTGCAATTTGCGCTTTCAAAAGAATAAGGAAGCGATTTAAACGCTTCAGCAAAATCGAGGACTATGAACCCTCATTTTTACCGATTCGTTTAATTCCGAACTTGTCCGTTTGAGAAAGTAAAATGTTATTTATATAAAATACACAATTTTGCACTTTCAAGGAAACAATGAAGAGATTTAAACTATTTAGCAAAAGTGCGGAGTATGGAACCACATTTTTACTATTTCGGTTAATTCCGGATTCGTTAATTGAAACATCTGCTGTTTGATGATTTTGATGATTTTGTTGGGCTTTTGAGCCACTCTGTTGGACCTTCGGGTCATCTGATGGACCTTCGGGTCAAATACCAATACTAGACCTTCGGGTCACTCTGCGGACCTTTGGGTCATCTGATGGGCGCCAATTTTTTTTTTATAGTACTTGATAGGCTTCGGCCATCTGAGATGCACATGTGGCGTAGCTAAAACTCGCCATCTGCTGGGATCGATCCATCTTTTATGTTGATTTTCTAGTTATATTTTTATTTCTAGATTTTGTGACTGCTGATTTGTCTAGTTATCTTAATTGATTTCTAGACTTTTGCATACTGCTGCTTTGAATTCAATTGTGAAATTGGAAGTTGATTTTGATAATGTTTAATGGATTTCTTCCTTTAAACTATGCTGATTACTATGTTGTATAGTCTCACCCGAGATTATAATTTTGTGCATAGCCTCATCCGAGATTATAATTTTGTGTATAGTCTCATCCGAGATTATAAATTTATGTATTGCTGTTTTGAATTCAATTGGGAATTTAAAAGCTGGTTTGATGGAGTTTAAATTGAGATTTCTTCATTTAAACTATGGATTATTTATGTTGAATAGTCTCATTTGAGATTATTGATTTTGATAGAGTTTAAATTGAGATTCTTTATTTGAACTATGTTGATTATCTATGTTGTATAATCTCATTCGAGATTATAATTATTTGCTTAAGTGTTGTTTATCATACACTTATTTCTGAAGTTTAAATTAGACTGATCCGTTTATTATTATTTTTTAAATAATACTCGGGTCAGACCGAGTCATTTCTGGATATTCACTATCTCTGATTCTGTTGCCGCTTCAGCTTTTGGGATTTCACATCATCTTTTGTCTAGACTTCGAGGAGTTACTTTTGGTGTATTGACTCTCGTCTCATGTACGTTGATGTCTTTGTATATGTACATTTGGTTCATTTGAACTATCGATTGTTGTAGCATGTATTCCAGACTTGTCTTCCGCTATATATCTGATATTTCTGTTCTGATGTGACTTTTAATATCTATGTTGTTATTATTATGAGTTGTTCTGAATTTTTCTTAAGCTATCGCAGTTTCGTTTTAGATTTGGATTGAATATATATCTTTGGGAGTAATTTACACAACTCCTATCGATGTAATCAATACTCGTCTAAGGCATAACTTAAGGATGGTCGCTTCTAACAAGCCTTATTTTTCGCAATAGCAGACGTTATTCCTTATAATAATCTTTGTTATTGTGAGCATAGAGGAGGGGCGTCACAAGCATTATCTACGCGTTGTAACTGATATCGTCAAGTTTGAAGCAAGTGAAATTTTTAACGAAATCGAACTCATTCAACTTTAGTTCAAACCGAAATGCTTAAGCATCAATTGGAATTTTGCTGAGTTTACTCACCTTTGAATGAACACCATGACACATACACACATAAACACGCACAAACACAAACACACACACACACACACACATATCTTTGCATGTGTGTTGTATATAAATGCTTAGATGTTTAATTTGGTTGGATTCCTGCTTTGGAAAGCGGATGACATATCATATGATTTGAAGGGGACTTATATGACTATATATTGTTGTTTGTTTCCGCTTGGTAGAAGGTGACATAAATAACCATTGTTTTACAGGGGAAAACAGGGGAAGTCAAAGTGTTTTCATAGCGCATAGGTCGTGGCGGAATGCATCAAAATG
The DNA here is from genome assembly GCA_030765085.1 of Allium cepa. NCBI lineage: Eukaryota > Viridiplantae > Streptophyta > Magnoliopsida > Asparagales > Amaryllidaceae > Allium > Allium cepa. The sequence goes on from CM060928.1 coordinate 965,791,774, forward strand.
CATATACACATAGATGATTTACATGGGAATTTTCTAGAGAGATCCGAAGGGGTTTCTCGCCAATATTGATTACTTGAATTCTTATATTGCTTATATTGATGTTTTTTTGAAATATTTGTGACATATAGTTTGACTTTTGTAAGTATCATTATAACGATTGTTGCTATACTAACACTTACGAATTATCGTCTCCTTAAATCTTTATATGTGTTGAACTTATGCTTGTATTTTTACAAAATAAATGTTTGTTCGAATTTCGCACTTTGAAAGTTGTTTAACCTAAGTTTTTTCTACTTCAAAATTACCTAAATTTTTGTGAATGTATAATAGACTCATAGAATGTTGTTATAAAAAATAAATTATAATATTTATACTTTGTAAAAATGTGGAGAAAATTTCAATTTGAACTGAACAGATACGAAGGAATTTTCCATGATTCTTTGAACGGCAGTTTTGCGACATTATTACAATCTTTTATTAATTGGGCCTAAACTTGATTTTTCTTCCTCAATCCTTTAACTTTTCTAACATATATTTAAGTGTTTTAAAAGTGGTTTGTAATTTATATATATTTTAATATAAATTATCGAAGAAGAAGTTTTAATTTGAAATAAGAAAAGGAAATGGTTCGAGTTTTTAATATATTTTAAACTTGGGATTTTCTGAATATTATTTGAAATGGATGATTCAAATTATATTTCAAGTATTTTTAGTATATTAAAGGTGAAAGGGAGGCATGGATTACAACACCATTGTTGTAATAAATATATACCGAGGATTGAGAAAGAGTCCATGGATCATAATACTTTTGTTATAATAAATGATTTCATAGAGATATTATGAAAACTTGCTACTTGGTTTAATAAGTGTAAGAGATTTAATTTTCATATACAATCATTTCTTCACTCTCGATAGTTGATTTATTGATTATCGATTTGGCTATCTTCTTTGTTTTCGTCAATCTAAGGTGATTTGCTGTTTGTTGAGGAAATTCTTGCTATTCCTAAGTTAAGAATGTATGTCGAGTCAAAGAAGGAAGCGACACTGCCCTAACTAGTCCGGCTTCATTGTTTTCCCTAGGGTAGTGTTAGTTTGGGATCGACAAAATTGTGATATGTATATGAGATTTTAAGTTCCATATATGATCATATTTTATTCCCAATTGTTAATTCATCAACTATCAATTTTGGTATCCTTTTTTATGCCTCGTAAATCTAAGATGATTTGTTGCTCATTTGGAGCATTGGTATCTTTTATCAGAAATGATTAAATAAAGAGCAAGTGGGAGCCAAGCTATGTGGGGTTGCTCCCGTTTAGTTATTGTTACATTTACTCTATATTGTTTTTACTTTTATGCTCATGGAGATGTGAAATACTTGGATTTTCGATAAGGTTGACGAGGTCCGGCTTGGAGGTATTCGAGAGCCATAGTAGTTCTTAAGTATATTTTCAAGAGGTATACTTTCATTAAGGAAGGGGATGCACCCGCCTAGTTATTGTTGGAAAAATTCATTTTCCTTGTTTGATTCAAATCTTTGAATTGTTTTCTTAATTGCATCGAAAAGTGTCGAATGCTCTTCTCATTGTTTAATTAATTAACTTCAATCTTTAAGTTTGGATTTTGACCTTATTTGTGTTCATCCTTTCTAGTCTAGATTTTCGTTCTAACTTGTTTCCACTCTTTCGTGTATGGATGTTGTTCATGCAATGTAATATGCATTCTGTATTTAGCGGCATGTTCTCATAGATTATTATATGTTCATCATATTTCTTGAGTTTTCACACGCTAGTATTCCAGACCGATCCAGATGTTATTTTATTATAATGCTTGATTCGAACAGAGTTTTTCCAAGTTGTTGTTGGGACATTGAGCTCGTAGAGTAAAGTTGGATGCTCATCTGCCATAGTATTTTTATTTTCCACTTTATTGTCATGGGCACCGACATCAATTGTTTGGTCAGGAAGTTATAACTGTCTGGGCTGATAAGGTTTGTTTTTAATTCTGATATACCATGTATCTTAGAGTGATAACTTTTGCTATCTTTGTTATATTATATATATGATCATTCTGTTGTGAGATTCTATTTCTCCTATTCTTTATTCTTTATTTTACCCTAACAATCTGCCTTTCCAGCACTTGGATGCTAGGCATTCTAATAGCGTGGATGTACTAAGTGCCAACTTTCGAGAGTTGAAAAGGAGGGTAGTTATACATTTTATACTATAGATTTCCTTATAGTGATTTGTGAAAATGTCATTTAGCTCAACCTGGTCATTGATTTCAATATCAATAATTTTAAATAGTTTGATGGCATTATAACGTTTTCTACCCAACAGAGTTAAGGATATGCTCCAGGGGAAGTTATGTAATTTTTACATATATCTAACCCATTGACCAATTTTGTTCAAAATAAAGTTATTTTCTTCCTATTATGTATTTGATATAACATGTTATATTAATTAATTTAATTAAAAGATTTTAACAGATATACATAAATGCTCAGTTTTGTGATAATAGTTACAAAGTGTTATAACCGTGAGTAATTTATCAAAATAAAAAATAAATTTGCCATTTTAAATGTTCCTAGTCAAGATTCATTGAGATTGGATATCGATGCGTCTGTTGAAACTAGAGTACGTAACGTTTTCCAAACATTGTGCAGTGTATTACTTATGATTGTTGGGGGCACTTAGGGGTTACATACTAATAGTTATTGGATAACTATGGAATGACTCACTAATAGTTTTATGTTGGTTTATACAACTAAGGTTAAAAAGAAAATATAAACATGACTAATTTACACATTTCCCTCGACTTGAGAATACTATGGATCGTCAATATAAAAGCTTTACTCTGATTATACTCGAATCATGGCAGATGTCCATTGAATGACTATAATTGGGTTGAGTGGAAGTATTGAAATGGAAGCACTATTCAAGAGTGGATTAATCTCCTCGGTTATATGGGGTTAGTATCAGGTTAACTCAAGTCAACTAAATATCAAAGTCTTTGGCCAAAGCAGTTTGAATAATAATAATTGTTATTATTCAACTAAAGTCCTTTTGTTTGGATTGTAGAGTTGAATATAGACGTTATTAGAATTTTTACCACTACCAAATTCCACAAGTCCAAAGTGATATAGTTTTGACGAAGAGAATTGGTGTAAATAAATGTCACAACTGCGTCGAGCTTAATAAAGTAAACTTATATTTTACCGAAACTAAGTAAGTAATAAATTTGCTAAATGTCACAACATCTATTAAGTGATGTGCGAACATTAACATTCGAATAGTTCGATGTTAATGGCTAACCAAATTTACACCCGATGAGTCACACAACCGGAATGACGAATTCTCTTTAGAACAGATGATTTAATTGGTCTATAATTGTTATAAATTAATTAATAACTATTATCTATGAAATTTAATTATAAAATTTTAAATACGATTTGAGGAATACATATTCTTAAATATATTTATAATAGTTAAAAATATATAGGTCATTATGTGATATCAATAAGTAACTGAATTAGATTTAATTAATAATATTTATTTGGGCTTGAATGGGATGTTAATCCATGATGGTATGGTGATAATTCAGCTATTATGAAGGCTAAGAGGTTGGATAAAAATTAGGTTAGAGGGGTTGTAAATGGATGGCTCAAATTTAATGGGAATTGGTATGAGATACGGTGCATATCTTTCTCTCTTTCATCCACTATGAAAAACCTCTAACCATAATTGTTTAGAGGGTTTTAGGATACCACATTTTCTTCTATTGTTGGCTGATTACGTCCCCTTATAGCTTAATAAAATCCAACTCAAATCAATTCAAATCAAGTACTATTTGATCATAAAAGTCGCATGGTTCAATGACCAGTAGCCTGCCAAATCAAAAAGCTTTCAAAGAAGAGAGAGTTCATCATTACTAGATGTGCTTTAAGGCATTAGTTTCAAGTATGTCTTTACTATATTATTTTGCTTATAATCTAGATTTTTTTTTATTTTACATACAAACATCTATACATACATACATGTGTGTATATATATACACACACATATACATGTATGTATGTATGTATGTATGTATGTATGTATGTATGTATGTATGTGTGTATGTGTGTGTATTACATTTGGGTGACGATTCTTATATGATTTACATTTTTTTATACCATCATATCATGCAATAATTTAACATATTTTTTATACAATGAATACTTACAATAATTATAATTTTCGGTAATAGTCAAGTATTTAAATAATTATTGACTATTATTTAATTTAATATATAATTTAAACAATTTATATAATATAAAATATACTTCAAAAATTATTTTCTAGATTTTTAAAAATTATTTTATCATGATATATGCACTTTGCCAAATTTATGAATTTAATAATCAATCTTTGTATTTTATAAAAATCGTTATAATATAGAGTTGAAACTAATTACTTACTAAAAAATAAATTTTGATTGAGAAAAATTATGGAAAAAATTTTAAACCTTAAAATATCATACTAATTTGAGATTTTAAAAAATATGTTTTAAAATATTTTTATCAATATTTTATTGTATTTTGACAATTAATATATTTATTTTTATGTAATAAAATTTATAAAGAATTTTTTTATGCTGTGTATACGGTTGGAAGTAAAAAGATTTTTTAATTTTAATAATTAGTATATATATTTCCATGTATAATATATATAAATATTATAAATATGTTTATATATTTATGTATATTAATTTCTTTATTATGTATATATAAAAATTATTTTATCATTTATTAAATACTACATAATTATGTAATATATGTAAGTTTTTAAATATTGTCATCCTCATAAAATTATTTAAATGAAATTTACTTATACATTTATATAGACACCCACGCATATAGATTTATAATATTTATATAAATAACAAACTTATATATACACATACATATAGTTGGACAACATAGAGTACATATTGGATGAGCTGACATGTCTGTTGCAATGTAAATTCCAACATCTATATATGGGCATGTTATTCCTTGCACAGGTTATAATGTTGCACATGCACGCATACATACATACATACATATATATATGTATGTATGCATGCATGTATATGATATGTATGTGGAAATTTATATGTATAGAATATAAATTAAATAAAATTGCATATAATCTATAAATTTAAATAAATAAGAGACTTTATTTATAAAATTTAGAATGTTATAAATAAATTAGACTTCATATGCCCAATATATATCCAATAAGGGATTCTTTTTTGAAATTCACCCATAACTTCCGACGTGGGCTGACCCAGTTCCAACATTAGTATTGGCTGCGCAATGGAAGAATTTAGTGTTTTTAGCCCCTTCTTCCATAAATCGAATCCGAAAGCATTATTTTCAAAAAATCCTCTTAGATCATTTGTTTGATTTGTTTAATTTTTTAATCTCCTAATTCGATCCTCTCTTCATTGCATAGGTTCCTCACTTTGCATCTTAAACAAATCAATTCTTTTTAATAAAGGTATTTCCAAATATGTTAACATTTCAATTTTATAAGCATGATCTTAAATGTCTAAGTTTGAAGACCAAAATTTGTCGCTGCATTGTTGAAATAGTAGGTAGCTATAGAATTAGATTTCATGTCAATAATGTCCTCAAGGTTTTTTCCACTAAGTCACATTTTTTTTAAATTTATATGTTCTATTTTTATCAATTAATCATGAAAGTTAAGTAAAATAGGGTAGTGATTTGACATGAGACTAGTAAGGCCATAAGCTTTGGATAGTGGAAATTTACCTTCCCAATCCTTACTCATAAAGAACCTATCAAATGAGGCCATCAAAAGGGATATCTCTTCCACTAGGACAGGTCAATCTTATACCTACATAGGATAGCATAATTTTGTTGTTTGGTGAATGAAATCATCAAATTCTTCATTTTCCATGCAAATGTCCTTTTCCGTTGAGCATTCTACAATGTGTTCGGTAATACTGAAATCACATCCTACTATTCAAAAGTCATAACATAAGTGCGTAGAGTTGTTGCATTCAACCCAAAGAGACTATATAAGGATTCTATTATTAGATGCATATATATTAGTAATATTTTTGATTTGGTTGTCTTGAAAGTCCTGAATAATTACGTGCAAAGAGTGTCGATTAGAGATACATTGTAGTATTTTAAATTTGTCCTTATGTCAGATCATTATAATTCCTTTGAGCTACCAAAAGCAGGGATGAAAGCCCAATAAGTTAGAAAATTCCTTTAAATATATCTAAAGAAGGTAGAATTTTGGGATTCGAATTTGGTTTCCTAAAGGAGTACTAAATCTATTCTACAATCTTTAAGATTTTTTTTAAATTTAGAGTGTTATAATAGTAGCTCTAAGCCTTTAACATTCTAGTATATCACTTTCATTTACATCCCGTGTTAACCTTCTCTTGTTCCTTTTTTTTAATATACTCTAAATCATTGCTATTTTGTTTATAATAAGTCCCATATTCTTAGCTATGTGACGCGCTAGTTTAGATGTTGAAGTGTTTAGAATAATGGGAGAAAAGGTACTTTCTAAAAGAACATGACCAGCTAATGAGGTCGAATCCAGTGCCGAGTTTGCCAGGTGTCTAGCACTTCTACAAACATCCTCACTGGATCTCACTTTGAATCTACACCTAAAACTACTGGATCCAAAAGAGCACTCTTGAGTATTTGCAATGTCAGCGAAGGTAGACTTGTCTCCAACACAATTTGAAACAAAAACGGGAACAGGCTTCATAGCCATTCCTCTATCTCCTATTTAGCACTCCTTATGTGTCCATTACATCTTAGCTATTGATTTCTTCATCATCATCCTTTATTTTCTTTGGCACTTCCTGCATGTGAATTAAATAATTATAATGTATTGCCCCAATTTGATGAGGGGACACTGGATGTATGAAATGGGCATAGAGGAATTCATGCAGCTCCATAGATGAAGGCATGCATTCATCCAATTCAAACCTAACACGATGCGCCGAATCAACATGCATAATAAGTGCATCATAACTTCATAAGACACCAGCCCATTAGTTATACTATCACCGACCTCAACAACTATGTCCAAGTTAACAAGTGTAGAAGCTTCATCAACTGCTGATTCAACAACGACATCCAATTCAAATAAAGTTCGATGCAGCGAACCTTCATGCATAGAAGCATCATAAGACACCAGCCTATTGATTGTTTTAGCATAGACGTTTATAAAAAACATGTCTAAGTTATCAATAGTAGAAGTTTCATCAGCCACTAAGTATATTAAGTACCGTTCAGCTTCTGTAAAAGTGCATCAAAAACATTAAAAAGGAGAAAGGACTATTTGATGAGATCTTCAGAGTTGTGTTGGTCAGTGGTTTGGTGGTAGGCCTGCCAAATTGGTTGGGTTGGGTCAAAATGGGTTGGGTCGAGTTTGACCCAACCCATTTACAACCCATTCTCTTTACTCACTTTTGACCAACCCATTTATGACCCTACTTGTTTAATAAGCGGGTTATCCATTTCACCCATTTAAAGATTTAAATTTGATTTGACTAATAAATAATAAATAAATATGAAATAATTCTAATTCTAATTTTTATGTTTTAAATTTTAATTCTTATTGTTATTAAAATTCAAATATGGGGATGTGGTAGCCTATTATTTTCTAAGTACAACTGTCAGTACCCTTGGAGAACTACAGTGTGCATTCACAAGATGAAGCATCCGAGTGTTACATACTGTTCGTAATTTAGGTGGGAGTTCATCGGTCGCAGTCTCGCCTGATTCTGAGTTAGTATGAAGAAGTTATTGCGGTCTGAACAAAAAATAGCCATTTTTACACTAGGCAGAGTTAAAATATGAGGATGCGGTAGCATGTTATTTTCTAAGTACAACTATCAGCCCTTTTGATGAACTGTGGTGTGCATTCACAAGATGAAGTATCCAAATATTCCATGTCGTCTATTATTTAGGTGAGAGTTAAACGGTCGAAGTCTCGCCTGATTCCGTGTCAGTATAAAGAAGTTATTGCAGTTTGAACAAAAAAATAGCGGCTTCTGCACTAGGCAGAGTTCAAATATGGGGATTTAGTAGCCTATTATTTTCTAAGCACAACTGTCAGTCTCATTGGAAAACTGCAATGTGCGCTCACACGATGAAGTATCCGAGTGTAACATATTGTCCGTAATTTAGATGAGAGTTAATCGGTCGAAGTGTCGCTTGATTTTGAGTCAACATGAAGAATTTATTGTAGTCTGAACAAAAAAATAGCGACTTCTACACGAGGCAGAGTTCATATATGAGAATGTAGTGGCCTGTTATTTTATAAGTACAACTGTAGTCCCTTTGGAGAGCTACAATGCGCATTCACACGATGAAGTATCTGATTTTTACTTACTGTTCTCAATTTAGGTGGGAGTTAATCGGTCGAAGTCTCACCTAATTCCGAGTCATTAAGAAGAAGTTATTGCAGTCTGAACAAAAAAATAGTGGCTTCTGCACTAGGCGGAGTTCAAATATGGGGATATGGAGCCTATTATTTTCTAGTACAACAGTCAGTCCCCTTGGAGAACTACACAGTGCGTTCATAAGATTAAGTATCCAAGTGTTTGATACCGTCCGTAATTTAGCTATAATTTAATCAGTCAAAGTCTCGCCTGATTCTGAGTCAGTATGAAGAAATTATTGCAGTATGAACAAAAAAATAGCGACTTCTGCACTAGACGGAGTTCAAATATGAGGATGCATGGCCTGTTATTTTCTATGTACAACTGTCAGTTTTTATGAAAACTACATTGTGTGTTCAAAATTCTTATTTTTCAAATTTATATTAAAATTTAATGTTTTTAATAAATGGGTAAATGGGTTACCCACTTATAACCCTTTTAAAAATGGGTCAACCCAACCCATAACCCATTTAATAAAATTCATAAATGGGTTGATCCAACCATTTCAAAGTAGGGTAAATGGGTTGGGTTAATGTGTTGGGTCATATTTTGACAAGTATACTTGGGATCTTTGCCTAAATCTCTAATAATCTGATACAAAAATCGAATCTGAGGTCAAATATAGACTTGGTTGAGGTTGATGTGGGATGTAGGAAATCAGATCTGGTGGTGGAAGAATTCTAACCAAAGTGGATCAAACTCCCCCAAATCAGTTGTTCTACGGTCTACGGTGTCTCAAGGCACGTGTAAGTTGTTTGTGTTCGAACCGATCATTGAAGAAGCAACGGACCAGATCAAGGCAAGCAAAGGCTTCATGGCTACTAGCTCCACATCTGAAGTAAATGGATCTAAGGTAATGGTGTCATAGCTAATTCTGGTGTTTACGGGGTAGTTTTAGGCATGTAAAGAAGGGCCCAACTTGTGGGATGTTTAATATTCCTCGGTAGCTATATACCAGTTTATGGACTTTAATATCAAATAGGACGATTGTTAAAAGAACTCCATTTTTGGATAATGAGTATAATTTCAAGGGGACTCCTGTCCATTATATACTTGTCAAGGGGCTGTTGCATAATAATTTATATTAACGCATGTACAATTTTACCCTTGCATTTACCTTCCTTTAACTTCATTGCCAAAATTTAGTTTTCATTCACGTTAAAATTTTAGGGTTTCATTGATACCACACTGCTAAAAATAAGTACGGTTTAAGAGCTTTCAGAATGAAGACCACTAAAAGGAAGAGGCCCGATCCCAACATCATGGAGCGAATCTTGGAAAGGTATATGTTTTTAATGTTTTGAATTTTGATGCTATTTAAACCGTGTAATTAGTTGAAGATTAATGTGTAGTTAGGGTACATGAATAAAACGGTTGGGGGTTGTTGGCTTTTATTTTATAAAATGGTGGTATAGTGCTAAAAACTAGTTTATTAAACAGCATTAGCTTGCCAAAGAAAACATAGCACGGTAATGTTACAGAATTTTTGTTTTGGCAATGTGTTGCCTTTTTTTATAATGAGCAGCAATCCCTTACCTTATTTTGTATGTTAAATGGCAGTCCCTTGTCGAGCAATTATAGCGCGATAATGTTGTTGTATTTTTTCGGTAAGGTACCATCGTTTTATTTTAATTGTTTGACACATCCTTGTCATTTTACTGTTGTGAATACAGTGTTACCCTGTCTTTTTTACCAATTCAGTTATATGTTTACTAACGCCAAAAAAATACATCTACTCGTGTACCACCTATGGCTTTAAATCAAAAGAAATTAGCTTTGGAAAGATAAGAATAAATGCTAGAGCAAAAATGAAAAGAAGTGGATATAAATGAACAAGAATATAATAAACCTAAATAAAATTTAGGTGAAAGTCAAAGTGCCGATGAGAATAGTAGTTCTAATGAGGAGACAAATACTAGTGATGGTGATGAAGGCAACAAAGAGGACGAAAACATAGAGCATGAAGAGATAGAGGAAGAGATGAGAAGGACAATTAAAAAGAAAGGTTAGAGTATGAGAGTAACGACTAATATTTTTTATAATTAAAAATATTAAATTAATTGAGATTTTGGAAATTAATATTGTCAGAAATAAAAATTTATGATTTATAAATGGAAAAAAATTATTAGAATATAATTTAATAATAATTGAATGAACATGACAACTGTTTTAATGTAATTTTAGTTAATTGAAATAATTGTAAGTTTAATAAGGAATGAAATAAGTGATGTATTAATGGTGAAATTATATGTTATTTAATTGGAATTGGTTTTAACATTTGTAAATAAATTTATACTCCTTATTTATAAACAATAAATGTATTAATATGTTCACATTATAATGTGCCACCTGTTCATTTCTCATCTTATTTTTACATCTGCGTTGGATTTTTTTGGAATGAAATCAGGTGTGATTAAATGTTTCAGTTAATACAAGGAAAGATGTTAATCCTAAAAATTGAGTGAAATAAAATGAAAACTTATGTTAATAGATTACATAAGGAATTGTTGATTTAACATAAAAAGACTTTTAAATTAATTATTATGAATACGTGTTAATTTAATAAAGAATAAAATGAATAGGTTTGGTAAAGGTGTAAGCATATGTTTATTTGTTTGAAATGTATTTTTGCTTATCGATTAATTATAAGGATGAGAAACTATTATTTAGTAAGAAATGTATATCTTCTGTTTATATGTATGAATATGTTTAAATTACTACTCGATAGGAAATAATTGTTTTATTTTTCTTTGCATCTATTTAGTCCATTTTGATATTCACCTTTGTAATCAATTGAAATTAATATAATCGAATAATTTCAATTAATAGGAGAGAGGATACTAAATTGTAAATTAATAGGTGTAATTAAATGTAGCTTATGTTTTGTGAAAATATAAGAAAAGTTTGATTTAATGAAATAAATATTTATATTAAATAAAATGAATGTTTCATTTGTGAATGTATGTTTAATTTCATTAAAATAAAGAATAGAATGATTGATTTAAATGAAGAAACATATGTTTATTTGAACTGTGTTTTAGCATACAGATTGATTACAAAAATAGGAAAATAATTTATTTAAGTAAGTTATTCATTACTCTGATGTGTAAACAAAAACCTATAAACGAGTTTTACTAACTAAAGGAAACAATTGTTTTATTTTTCATTCATCTTAGTTTATCTGTTTTGAAATTTAATTTTGTAATTAATTACAACTGATATAATTGAAATATTTCGATTTAAAGGAAAGAAAGCATTGATTGCAACTAATAGATTAATTGAAAGAAAGCATGTTTTGTGTTAAACAAAAGGACGTTTTACTGGAAATAAAAGATCATTTTTGTGAAACCAAATTGAACGTTTTCATTTTTAAGGTAAGTATAATTCATTTATTATGCGTTGATAAAAAAATTAAATGTGTACAAGTTGAGTATTATTTTAGTTAATGAAATTAATTTGGTTACGTTTCAAAAATTGAATTTCAAAAGGTTGTGTGATGTATATGGTCGCTTCATTTCTTTTGTTATTAATTATTACAGGTAGGTTTTAAAATAGTTACCTCATTATCAATACTTGATCCCTTCTTTTCTCCTTCTATTTAATACCTGACCCTAATATATTCAATTCTTGCCATCTCATTTTTAGCTGTATAAAATTTCATTTTCTTTTGGTTTGCAAATTTCTCATTCCTACATACATTTCCTTATGCATTATTAATGCCTTAACTTTCGAAACAAAAGCGTGACATTCATTTTTGTCCCTCCACCTTCATTTCCTTATTATTAAATAACCTGCAAATTTATTTCTTCATTTGCATTTTGTTTCTAGTGAATCAATTTAACGTCAAATTCAAAAGCTCTCATTTTTTGCAAATTCAAAAAAGCTTTCTTTTATGAAACATGAGTTTCATTTTTTCATTTTTCCTACACATCCTACCCTCATCTTAGTTTGTCGTTCAATCTTTGCTTGAAGTCTCATCTTGGGAAAACATAAGTGTTAAACTTTGTTTATTTTTTTATTAAACGGCTACCAATTATTATTTTAATAATATTTCTTATAACATGAATAACTTGTTCATACGAACTCCGATTCAGATGCAGCTCCTTCCTTTGGGTTCATATCGAAATTATAAAGGACATGAAACTGGATGGTTGAATTTGGAGACTACAAGAATTTTGGACTTTTATTGGATTTTAAATCGACTACAAATCATAGGTGAGTGATTTAACCTACTCACGCTATACCAAAATCTTCTTATGTCAGTTGAATTTAATTTACAAAGTGATAAGAATGTTATTTGTTGTTATTTGATAGTTTAATTTGATGTTTTAATTGAAATTGAATTTTATTTAATTAAATCGCCATTTCAATTAATGTTGGAATGAATTGCTAGTTAAATACATAATATGGGTAACCAGTTAATTTTTATGATTGATTGGATGATTTGGACGTTGATCGTGATGGTTATCTATTTATTAACATTTTGGATGATTGGGTGTTTATTTATTTATATGTATGCCTGCTATTACCCTGCATATTAATCGAAAGCACATAAACTGTTATTTGAATTATTTCGAATAAATTAAGAAATAAGTTGAAATGATATATATATATATACACGACACTTTGATTTGGATTGAAATGTATATATCTATCCCTATAATTAAAATTGAAATTATCGATCACTTGGCCATAGGGTAGAAAATTGTATACGAACACCAGATTGGTTACTTGGCCATATTGTTTTAAAGGAATAAAAATTTGGATTTATATGAATCGAATTATTTTCTAATTCAAGCTTTGAAATGTTGAAATTTAAATTGGTAAAAAGGAAATTGTTTTAAAGAATTAAATTGGAAATGTGAAAATTGTAATTGATATATGACTTTAATTTTGGAAGTTGAACTGTTGATTTGAAATTGGACATGGGTCCAGATTGTTGAAATGGAAAAGAAACATTTTGATTTGTTAATATTTTCAAAATAAATTATTTTAATATAAACGGTTTAAATTCTATCTTTTTAATATTTAAAATTATTTAGATTTTCTAAATTATTTTACTATATAAACCATTTTCAATTGTTGCACCATTTTATATTAAACTGTTTTAAATCCCTAAACTATTTTAAACTATCTATAACTATTCAAACTATTTTATAAAGTTGAGATGTTTATATTTAAATCATTTATTTAAAGGCAAGTGTGATTCAATATGTTATGACCTATATATATGTTGGAATTTGAAATGATATTTTGTAGTGAAATGACATACTTTGAGAAAATATGGTATTTGATACGAAGCAATATTTTTGAAGTGGATATGATATTTTGATATCAAATATGAATCGGTTTTGGAATATAAAAGAACCAACCAGTGTGAAAAATGACATTTGGTTGTTAAAGTGACCGGGGCCTCTTATTAACATACTGTCTTTCAATATTAAAACCACTTCAACAACTGTGTATGTGATGGATGATCTAGAATGAAGTGGTTGGAATTAGAGGCATTCACTGGATTTGAAGAAAGAGAATGATGATGGATAGCTTTGACTTTTGAGTCATAATTAAAATGACTAAAATAGAAGCTATACCGGACCAAGTGGGGTCGCTGCCCTGATTGAGCATGCTTCTTCAAAACCATAACTGTTACTTTGTGTTTGATTGGCAGCCACCTTTGATTATGAGAGTGTTGTTTTGAGGTGGGCGGTAGTATCTGCCATGCGTTACCACCAGTCCGGGGGTGCAAAACGGTAGAATCTTACCCTAGGTATTGCCTCACGTGCCTTGTCATTTTATCCTTACCGAGCCCACTACGATTTTGGTTTGTTTCGTACCTATGGAGTTCTCCTTGATAGCTTACTAGTTTACGGTGGAGTTTACAGTAATGTATAGATTACAATGCCTATAAAAATGTGTTAAGCGGGATAATGATAACGCCTTAACGCTATTTTAATACTTTACATTACTAATAGAAACTATATATATAGCGTATTTTACTACATATAGATAGTTTAACGAATCCTTAGGAGATGGAAATTCCCATAACATCTCTTAAGTTATTACATGCACGTTATACACTGGATATGGGATGTGAAATCTCGCAAACATCTATGAAGCTTTCAACTCATATTTATTTGCTATTGATTTAACTTATATAGGAACTTTTAGTTTGACTCCAGTGTTTTGTCTTTTCATTATGCTCGGGTCAGCCTGAGCATTTTAATGTTGAAAACTTTACTCTGAAGGACGAAGATGGAGTTTGGTATATTATATTATTAGTAATTTTCCGCCACATCATTATTGGTATGTGTTTATTTGTACTCTGATTATTGTAAAAGTTTGTGTAATCAAATGTATATTATAAAACAGCTTCACGAACTGTTTATTTGATTACTATATTTTATCATTCTGTTGTGAGATTCTACGTTTTGTTTTTTCTTCTTATTTTCTTGTTTTCTTATTTATCACATTGACAATCCTCCCTTTTGAATGGTTTGAGTTTGACATGTGTGGTTTATTGTCGATTTAAACCATCCAAAAAGGTTGGTCGTCACAATGAGACAACAATAACATAATGAACCTAATAGTCAAACCGATGAAGAGAGTAAAGGCGACGAAGGTGATGAAAATGTAGAGGAAGAAGAAATAGAGGAAGAGAGAAGGAGGACAAGTAAAAAGAAAAGTAAGAGTCCAAGAAGACAAGCATTCCCGCATCCATCTGAATTTGACGATCAACGATCACCACTTTCAGCTCACTTTGCAACACAATTCGCTTATTATCTGGTGCACTTTCATATATACTTTGGAGATCTTTAATTTGGGTAACTCAAGAAACCTAAGAGTCAAACGGTGTAAAGTTGGAGGTGTAAAGTTGGTTTTCCAAAAAGAATTAATGGTACTGAGAGGAATATAACTGTATGTCAATTCAAAGTCCTTAAGCATATTGGGACAAGGTAAGCCATTAATTTTCAATCGAATACATCCACATCATTCAACAGTTGAACCAACCTAAGAAATGACACTCAATTTGTGTGTTAGTAATTCTTAAACTTCATGAAATACAAATCTTATTAGTTCTTTGAACATTGACTCATTCCGGAATGATGCATTAATCTTGTGGCACTTGATTCAAAAGCATGTTTGATTACTAGTATTTTCTTTTCTATACACAAATGTGCATTCTACAACACAATACAAAACTACCCGTTGAAGGATCAAAATATAATTTTTAGCATTGGTGTGAATTTTCAACAATACTAGTGGAGATTGTCATAATGTTTATAGTTGTTAGTCGACGGCAGCACAAACATTTCTTTATACTTACTCAACCAATTTTTGAGCACATATGTTAGCGAACTTTTTTGTTTCAAGGACCATTCTTATCGAAATGATTTCAAGTTCCGTTCATATTCTTCTTCGGTTAACGAGTTAATGATACTATTCTAACCATACCAAAATGCAAATAGTGTTTTTTGCCGTGCTCATCTTCCACTATAATCTCCTTATCACGAACCATCACCCTTTTACTCTTGATGAATTTTGGTTTGCAATCTACTTGCACATTTTTAGACATATGCCATACACATAAAATATGATGAGCTATTGGAAATATAGTCGATACTGCTTTAATAAGATCCCAAATATATTATTTTATGATTTGTTCACTTATAAAAGCAATTAAAACAATAAACGTATTTTCCATTGACATATGTGACACCATGTGAAAGTAAGGGAGCTCATAACGATTAGTTTTGAAAGTATAGTCCAACGATAAAATTTGATGATAACACTTTTCAAGACCAACACACCTTGCATGACTTAGAAATAGATCGTATATTTAATTAATGGCTGGATCAAATCTATGAAACACGAAACAATGACGTTCAATCGACAGTTTCATAAAGAGTTGCATAACAAATCTGCCTTCAGAATCTGCAATTTCAATTTCACCTTTGCACCATAAAAATTTCTTATAGTCAACTGATTTTCAAAGTTTTTTATTATAATACTGGATCATATCTTCCGTAGTCTAGCTCCATTATTAGTCACGGTTTCAACAATCTTTAAATCATTATCTTTCATCTTAGTAACATAAGTATGACCGGTAAGACAGGTAGGAAGATTGTGATTATAAAGTCCATTTTTTACCATAAGTATCCACTTTTCATCAATTCGATGAGTAGCACTTAACTCAAATGGATAACTTCATTTCTTACTTCCAATTCTTTTTCGCTTTTATTGTTTTTTTGGAACAAAAATCTTTGTTCTATGGCTGCAATATTCATCACTCCTTTCACATACTAGCACCATCCTTGGTCCCCTTCCGTGGTTGTTTACGTTTTGAAATCTAGTTCTTCTAGTCACAGTAACATAGTTGACACTTAGTCCATGTCCCATCCACCAGTACCGTGCTTCCTCATTCGAATCAAATGTTTGCATTATTTATGAACGTATTAATTCAAATTTTTTAACCTACTATAAATGAAATTTAATTACTTATAAATGAACTGAAGTAATCATATCCTATCAGTTGTAAAATATTTAATTAAATCGGAAAATTCAATATGGTCTTCATTTTTCTCTTCTTCTCTCACATCATTATCATTATCTTCTCCATTTTCTTCCAACTCATCTATTTTTGAATCAAGTCATTATCAACTTGTTCACTGTTCTGCAATGGAATTAAAAAACAATTAAAGTAGTTAACGGAGGAAATATTTTTTCATTAAAATCGACAATAACATACCGTTTAAATAAAAAGAAAACGGCGATGTTCAACCTTTTTTGTTTTTTCTCAACAACTCATTAGCATTTTACGTTGTATTACACTCTGACCTGACTTTTCAAAACGGCGAAGCTACAACGCTTTAAAGTACTCAAAATAGCTAGGTATTACCATTTTAAAATTATATAAATGGCACACCACTATCATTTTCACCATGTTGATTCAATCCCCCATATTCACCCAACATTGAAGATAATAACACCATGCTATAAAATTTCTTACCTCAGCCATAGATCTCTCATCTGCTATGAAGCTCTCTTGTGTTTCAATTATTTTTTAGGTTCAATTTTCAAATTAGGATCTTCTTGAAATAAGAAATAAGAAATAAGAAATTAGGGTTTAGATTATGGAGATTATAAAGAATTAACGATGAGATTAGTATTATAATTATTATTAATTTTTTATGAGGGGGCTTATCTATTATGTACCCCACATAACAATTTACAAAAAAGAAATACTTAATCTCTTTTTATCCAAAATGGAGTCCCTTTAGTAATCCCCTTAAATAATTTACTCCGTCGCACTCTCTTGAGAAAGCTGGGCGAGAGAATGGTACATTTTGTATTTCTTTTCAGTTTTTCTTTTTTCTTCGTTTCTTTTTTCAACAAGTAGCATTTATAAATTCCAAACAAGATGTTTCAGTTTTTCAAGTAATTTTACAAAAATTTAGTGCATGTAATTAACTCATTCTATTGCAAACGCTAAATATCTTGATGTTATATCTGGTACCATGGCACATAGTTTTTCATGGTATGAAGTCTCAAATGTCCTTATCTTTTCTTGAAATTTAGGGTCAAATTAAAGGGAAAGGAATATTTTTGTAGAGCCATAACCTAGTATGTATTTTTATATCCCTAATGTAAAAAACTAGAATATGAAGGTGGTTGATTTTTTCCATAATACAAGTTTCTTGACTCCACAATACATAAATCCAAAATGCCCATTTAGATTTAAAGATATAACTCATAGTTGGTTGCAAAATTTGGAAATACAATAAAACTTCTAGAAAGATGACAATAAATAACAAGCACATGAATGAAAAACTTGTTAAAAGATGATAAAATAAGGTAGAGCAGGTAAAACATGGTTTTAGAAGTTTGGAAAGCCATCCCTTGAAGCCATTAAGTTGGGGAAACATCCCTATATCATTTTTTTAATTTTCTTATCGCTTTCCTATATAACATAGTACATGTTATTCATCTTAATAAACCTTTGGTCAAGCTACCACTTTGCGATTACCATCAACTTTTGTAACTTATATTTGAAACTTTATGCTTATCATCGATTTTTATCAACTCATAATTCCCAAATTCCATCTTATGTTGTAGATACAAAGTTATAATTCAAATCATGTTAGTTGGCAGATTTTGCATGCCTATTAATTTGATAGTTTGTAACAAGCAGATGAATAAAAAAAAACTTCTAGAAAGATGACTAGAAAAGATAGAGCGAGTAAAGAAAAGTTTTATAAGTTTGGAAAGCCATCCATTGAAACCATTAAGTTTGGAAGGCCATACCTATTTCGTTTATTTAATTTGCTTACTACTTCTATGTAGCATATGTACATGTTATGCATCTTATTAAACCTTCAATTAGGCTGCCACTTTGGAATTACCATCGATTTTTATCTACTTACATTTCGCACTAGGTATTAAAGTATATCTAACACGTGTACTATGCGATTACCATTTAAAAGTGAGTTCTACTTACAAAATTTAAATGAAATTTTCATCCAAAAACTTTATTTGATAATTTTACAGGACTAATAGGAGCTCCAATATTGCAGTGAGACATTGAATGTCAATATTTAACGTTGACCATTATCTCCTGATTGGAAAATGTAGTTGATCCCATGGATCACCAATTTTTGGAGTGTTCAAGTTTGCTGGTAGCGTCACGGTTAGTTTTCACTTGAATTTAATCCATTTAGGAGTTGCATTGGTACTTTTTCTATTCAATATATTGTGTGAACCATTAAACCTATGGTAGAATTGGTTGTACTAAAGAAAAAGGTCACAATGAATTATTTTGATATATCACTGCATTCATTTACTAATAGTTACAAAGATAGAAAGTATTCATGATGCAATGTTCTTACAACTGAATTGTTGTTATTATGAACTAATTCTTACCAATATTAACTGGTTAATCAAAATGTGTAATAAGAGGTTTCTTGAGCTAAATGTAATTATATATATATATATATATATATATGTACTCGAATTTCTGTACTTTTCTTCGGGTTATGTCATCAAGTAGTATCGGTTCATCACAACTATGTTATTAAAATATAATTTTTAGTTTGAGCAATGTAATGAATGTATTTTAATAAAAAGCAAAAAAATCAAATTTGACTTCCTAGTTCATTATAACTAAGTTTTATAAATGTTAAACAAGTCTATAAAAATTTATATTATTTAGTGAAGTTTTATAAATGTTAACAAAATTTATAAGAAAAATTAACTAATTTTTAGAAAAAGATAACTATGTTAAATAATTTTATAAACACTAAAAACTCTATAAAAATTAACCAGGTTTTATAAGAAATAACTAAGTTTATAACAATTAATTAAGATTTATATAACTAAGTTGACTAATTTTAGTAATACTACCTAATTGTTATAAAATTTAATAGCAAAGTTAACTACATTTTATGAAAATTAACTAAGTTAACTCAGTTTTATAAAAATAAAAAAAATTCCAATATATTAACTAAGTTTTTATGAACATTAACTAAATTTCATAAAAATAAAATAAATTAATAAAAACAATTAGGTCTTATTAAAATTTAAATTGACTAAGTTATGTAAAAAATAATTAAATTTATATAAGTTATTTATTTTTTTATAAAATCAACTAGGTTAACTAAGTTTTATGCAAATTAAATAAGTTTATAAACATAATCGAGCTAAAAATAATTAATTAAGATTTGAAAAAATTAATTAAGTTTATAAATTTAATTAAGTTTACAAAATTTAACTAAGTTTTGTAAAAGGTAAATAAGTTGACTAAATTTGTAATATTTAACAAAATTTTATAAAAAATAATTACGTCAAACAAGTTCTATAAAAAATAAACAAGTTCATAAAATTTACTAATATTTTATACAAGTTTAACTAAGTTAATTGATTTCTCAAAATTTAACGAGTTTCAAGAAATTTACCGAACCTTATAAATATTTAACTAAGTTAACTAAATTTCTAAAAATTAACCAAGTTTTAGAAAAAATTAACTAAGTTCTATAAAACTTAAATATGTTTATAGAAATTAATAGTAGTAGCGATAATAGAACAAACAATAATGGTTAGTATAATAATATGATAATAATTTTATTTTTAATAGGCTCGTTAACTTCTTGTTAGGTTATGTCATGGTTGTACTTTTCTTATAGAAGATGAACATTTGAAGAGGCCAAGCTCCATGGTCATTCTACTTTGGGAAATTTTTTTATTGAATCATTATGGTATTGTCATGTCTGTTTAAAGCATTTCCCACTAAATATTACATATAACTATTAATTGTTTGGTGTATGAACTTGTGTAATTTCAATTATGTGTAATATAAAACTTGCTTAGATTGTCAAGTTGCTAGTGGTGTTGTTTGAATTAACGGTGTTAATTTGAATAAAGGTCAAATCTTTTCATTTAGGGTTCAAAATGCTACATATACTATAACATGACTAATGTCAAAATGTTGTATAAGTTTCTAATGCATTACTAATGTTCAGAAATTGCTTTGATAGGATTTTAACCTTTCATTACATGATTTACGCAGCACTTTTCAAATGCTATAAATGTATTTATAGTGTTTTTTAAGTGCTACATTAACTCTAACATGACTTATGTAAAACCGTTACAAAAGCTGTAACATAACAATGACAAAAATGATGCGATAAGACTACTTTTCGCTACGTTATTTAAAATGCTATTATAGTATCCAAACCTACTAAAACATATCATCATACAATGTCATTGAGACTCAACGAAAAGTTTTTGGCAGTGTTTTTAAAATACTACGAAAATTCGTTTTGTTGTAACACCTCCTTCTGTTCAAACTTATTAGGTCCTTAAGTTTCAATTTTTTTTGCTTTTACAGAATATTGATCTGCTCTATTTTGTTGTTGTTTTCAAGGAAAAAATATATTTATTTAAAAATTTTGCTATTTTACAGCAAATATACTGCAAACAAATTTGATTTTTTTTTAAAATTGTTTAAATTTTAAGTCATTACAGCGCTCAAATATAGTCTTTTTAGGAACTCTCTTATAGAGAGGAACTCCACAAAAATGGTTAGAAGGATAAAATGATTTCCATTTTGGTTTCTATGTTTAAACAGGAACATGATGAGATAGTCTATTCAAATTGTTGGTTCTAAACAATGAAAGTTTCAAGGAATTATGTTTTCCCTAAAGTACCAAAACAAGGTTGAGTTATGGAAAGCAATATCCAATCAAATTTTCTAAGGAAATTTATAGGGGCACATGACAGACAATGACTACATATGAGAAAGATAGGGTTTATAATCCAAAATGATGAAGTGAAATCATGAATCTTGTTTTCACAGAGCGGGCTTGATTCCAAATTTAGGAGTAAGAAAGAAAAGGCGACATGAAATCTATATTTTAATTAATAGTAAAATTTGATGATTTTGTATGCTGATGTACCGTTATTTGGTTTACATTACAATTTATGTATTGTTCGATTTAAAGAATCATGTTTCCATTGAATCGGTGCGCTCTCTCAAAAGCGGACATTCAAAAGCAGGAAATATTCTAGTATTTGAATTTCGGTTCAAGGTTTGACTTTGTCTCGCAAAGGCAACAAGATTATCTCGGACTTATTCACTACAGTTAATGGGAAATGGTGACCTGAGGCAACCGATGTTTGGGAGGAAAGAAGGTCGGCATTTATAAGGGAATTGTTAACATGGAGAACTATTGGTTAAGAGGAAATTTGCAGTTAAGAACTTCAATTATTTAATTTTTCAATAACATGGTGGTTTCAAAAGTTGAAATAGAGCTAAAAATTATGGAGACATGTGCTATATGTGCATGATAGTAGTATTAGCTTGTAAAAAAATTCTTTAGGTGAATGACCCCACCGGGGGGTCGGTGAACTCAAAAATGGGATCACCGCTGACTAACACAGCTTGTTATTACCTGGCATTATTAATGTGGGATGAATAACTGGCATTAGTAATGCCAGGTAATACAAGGCAATGGTCAAAATAATATTTTGTTATTTTTTGACATCATTAGTGCTGAAAAAGGCAGCGGTAATATTATTTTGACCGTTGCCTTCTCTTTGTAAGAATAGGCAGTTTATTTTTTCAACATACAAACTTTCATTCCCTTTTCTTCATTTTTCTCTCTTAAACCGCATAAACCGCACCCATAGTTAGCTACAAAAATGTTAAGCAATTAAAGAGGAAAAAAACCCGATATCCTCCCCCATTCCAACAATTTCGAAAATATAATCAAAATTCCGATGTTTACGACTTCATCATCAAATCGACAAAGCAATCAGAAATATCAGTAAAATTCTCAATGTGCATCCCAATATCGTTTACGACAACATTTGCATCATTTAAGTCAAGGCTACAACGATCAATTTAGCAATCACTACTCGACTTTAGAGGTAGCCTGTGAGGTAATTTCATACAAAACAAATCTATTAGAATTTAACCTCTCATTTTGAAGTGGTTGATGACGGTTTCAATCAAAACTGAAATAGGTATAGAGAATTTGTGGAAGATGAAATCTTACAGGATGAAACAATGATTTAAGTCAACAATTCTAATGGACTCAGAGAAGGGAAAATTCAGGAGGACTTAACATAAATGAGTCCCCAGTTCTAAAAGTAAATGAAATTTTATATAAAAGTGCTGGTTCTACTCAGCATAAATTTTTAAAAGACAAATTAGAGGAACTTGGTATTTGTTGGATATAATGTTCTATCAGTGAAAGGCACATTGCAAAACCGAGTTTATTTTTTAGGCGTATATTTCAAACCTTTTTCATGCTCGTTTATCCAATAGTCTTCCTAGAACGATTAATTCTTTAAAAACTCAAGGGAGATGTATGAACAAGACCTGTCAAAAATGTAATGAGATCATGAAAGTTATGGAGACGAGAAAAAAAGTAGAGCTACAGGTGTTAACTTAGTGGGTTTTGTCTATCCACCATTCTTAGAGTAAATTATTTATTATTACAATTCACTAATACTTTGTCTTAATTTTCAGCTCGAACAGGCTCATGATGTCTACGTACAACAAAATAGGGGAGCTGCTTTCAATCTTTTGCACGTTTAAAATCTCCTTAAAGATGAAGACAAACGGAGCACAATAAAAAAACACAGTGGTTTTGAGTTTGCTTAAAGAAGAATGAATTCTAATTCAAGCATGAAAGATCTCGATCTCCCAGAGGTGGCAGAAGAACAAGAACTCCACCATTTTATAGTGATGATATAGGGAGGGCAACAGGAGAATGGATACTGAAGAATAAAATTGATTATAATGTCTATTACAATAAAATAGTTGAATGCATGTCTTCGGTACATAACAACACAAGATTGTTTGAGGAAGAAAAGGAATATAGGAGAATGCAAAAATGGATTGGGTGCAAGGCTGAGAAAGAAGAAAAAAGAAGAGTAGATCTTAATTTGCAACAAGTGTATTTGAAACTCAAAGGAGGGAAAACAAGGATGAGGAAAAAGGACTCCATTTTTGCTATGTTAACTTGTGACCTCTCTAAGCTCAAACTTGAATAGTGTAAGGTAATGTAGAGAAAAATTTGAGAATGTCATGCTAGTCTAAGGGGTTTGTCAAATTGTTAGTCATATGTTGTATGTTTATGGGTAAGTGTAATGTTGTTTATTTTGTATACTTTAATTTGAATTTAATTTCAGTTGAAACTAATGGGTGTCGTAATGAAGATTAATTTGGATTCCAATTGCTAGTTAAGTTGGTGTTGTTATGTTCATTTAAACATCCTCTACTTAACTTGTGAATTATGGAATTAGTCTGTTTATGGTATTGGTATAGGTCTTGTTTATCTTTTCTGTGATATCCCGGAGTTTTTAACAATATAAATTTAATAATTGTATTTAAAATTAAATTGATTTGATAATTTTTGTAAATAAAATTTGAATTGATTTAATAATTTCACTTTAAAAATTATTTAATTAGTGAATTTATCTTTTAATAAGCTAATAAATTGTTTTCTATTTATAATGTATATACATATACATACATACATATATATATATATATTTATATATATTTTAAATAGATGAGTTTGGTTTTAAATTTAATTAATAAAGCATATCTTCTAATCCAATATTTTGGTAATTGGGAAATTAGGATTTATTTAATGTTAAGCTTTTCAAAGCTATTTAATAAAATAACTATACGATTTTAAATACATAAGATAAATGTTTTATTTGTTTAAAATATATTTTAACTTAAGTTTGAATATTAATTTAGATTAAAATAAAGTAATAAAAATGTTTGTTTTATTTCCTTTTTAAAATATTGTTTAATAAATGTGATTTGTGAATTAGATATAAAGTTTAAAATACAATTAAAAATATGAAACATTTATTCATATAAATAATAAGTAATTTACAACCTCCTTTATAAATTTTATTTAAATTATCTAAAATGTTATTTTCAAATAATAAAATAATGTATTGTTTTTATTTATAATCATACCTGGTTTTATTTCTTTAAAATTAGCTATACATATAAATAAGTATTTGTAAATTAATTAAGTTTAAAACTTTTATTAACTTTAATTAAAAATACTAATTATTTAAAAGAACATGTGTTGCTTTCTTAGAACCTAATGTACATGTGTAATTTAAACAAACAAAGAAATTTACAAGTGTTAGTAATTTAAGACAAGTGTCATATTATTTTTATTTTTCTTTGATTTTTAAATAAATCATAAAATAAGTTATATAAACACACATCTTCTTTTCCTTTCCTTTTTCTCATTTTCATTTCATAACTAAGAAATTTTTCAGCTGAAATATTCCACTCTAAAAACAATCTTCATTTCATTTCCTCCAAGATCTGTAACCATCCACATTTCAAAATGCAAAAGCCTTTTTCATCATTCTGTAAATAACTCCCCAAACCCAGAATCCATCTGAAATCCCTGATCCATTTTCAAATTGAAATCAAACTTCTGTAATCATCTTCAAACAGAGATCCCTATAACATTTTCCAGCATGCATACAAAAGCCTGCATTCATTTTTCAAAAAAAATCTGAAAATCAAGCTACCTGCATGCATGAATTTTTCAAATCTGGAGCATACAAGACTGCGTTCATTTTTCTTCAACTTGAGATGATGAGGACTGCATTTTATTTTAAGCTGGAAGCATGCATGTAGATTGAAAATCAGGGAGCAAAGGCTTTTCAAAATATGCCCTGTTCTTCATCTTCAAAACAATGAGTAACTTTTTATTTAAAAGCTTAAGTATTATAAACCTGATGCATGTTCATATCTATAAATTTGAATGATTTGTGTGTAAATTTTAAGTGCATTTCTGTGAATATATTAATGTGTGATGTGTATAGATATATGATACTTTTGTATATGCATCTGACAGTACTTAGTTTTAGAAGTATGGATTTTGATAAAAATCCATTTCCTCTTATTACATTCTCTGTTAAGATTTGAAATGTAAACTAAACTTGATTGTTAGGTCATAAAGTAAGCTTTAAAATTTTATATAAGTTAAATAAATTTCTGTATTGACTGGAAATAAAAATAACAGAGCAAAAATGAGTATAAGTGAAAAATTCAAACGATATGATTTTATGTTTCAGGATTATAAATCAAAACATCATACAAAATCATGAATTTTAAACCAAAAATTGCAATTTTAAATGCGAGAATCAAAGAGAAGTTCTATTTTGACAGTATTATGTGTTTTGGGGCATCTCTGTTGCCACAAGTGGTTAGAGGTGTCGAGTTTATTTCTGGAGGAGGAGTTACCATGGATGGTGGGTAAATTATCAGATTAGGGTGCATTTCATTTTGGAGGTGACGGTAGTGACATACAGTTTGGAACCCCAGTTTTACTGGGTTAGATAAAGTTGATCATCTCGGCAATTATAGTTGATCAAGTTCAACTATATCTTGGGTACTTGAAGATGGTGGGTTGACGAGGACTTCGACGGAGTTTCAGAGGCGACGATGGCCGGAGCTTCAAAAGGGAGGCGTTGACAGGTTGTGATGTGGAGTTTTGTTTCTGGTTCCAGGTTTGGTTCTGGAACTCGTTTTCAAATTTAAGTTTTTGGTGGCGATGCGATGATCGTGATCAGGTGCGTGGTTGATTGGTGACTTATAGAGATCATCAGAGTTAATCGGAGAGGGCGGCGTCGTGAGTGCATGTGCACGGTGTATGTTTGAGTTCTGGTGATGTTTTGGTGTGGGGTTTTGTTTACTCGGGTTTGTCTCGAGTTAGTTGAGGGTGTAACTCGAAGCAGATAAGGTTTAGACTCTAAGTAAAATTAAAGATTGCTCGGGAAACATTTGTTTTAGGTTTTAAAAACAAAAACAGAAACCTGTTCTATTTTATAATTTAAAAGCAAATTTAAATGTAAACTAGAAATTTAAAATAAGTTTAAATCTGAGTCTTGAAATCTGGAATTCGGGTTAAACTTCAGTTTTTAAAATAAATAAAATTTAAATTTAAAATGTTTAACTTCTTTCTAAAAAATGATTAAAAGATTAGAAATTTAAGATGAAGTTTAAAATGTAAGTAAGCTTTGAATAAATAATCTGGAATCAAATTTAGTTTGTATTCCAGTTTTGAAATAAATGATAGTTTTTAAAATTGAAATGATTTAAACAATCTTGTTTGTAAATGTATGTTCAAATTGATTTGAATTTAAAAACGAATTTGTTTTACATTCTTTTAAACTTCTTTATAAAATGGATATTTCTTTAACTTGTAAGATAAAAAGATTTTGAATTATTTTTAAACTTTGTTTAGATAAATTTATACTCATTTTAAAGTCTTAAATTTAAGATGAAATTTAGAATGAAATTTAAAGAAAATTTGAAAACAAGTTGTTTTTAAATGCTTTGATTATGTAAGAAATGTTTTCTTAAATTAAATTAGAAATTAATGATTTAGATTCATTAAATTTTTAAGTTGGATAATTAATTATTAATTATATAGATGATTAATTAAATAATTAAGAGTTTTTAAATTGATTAATTAAGGCTTAAGATTAATTAATTAAGGTCAATTAATTTGTAATTAAGGATTATTAATTAGATTTTTAATTAATGATTAAAGATTTATTAATCAAGTAATTAAGGATTAATTAAGTTACAGTTAACACTTAATTAATTAAATAATTAGAGATTAATTAATTTGTAATTGAATATTAATTAATTTGGTAATTGATAATGATTAATCTAAGTTAATTTCTTAAGAAGAAATTGAAGAATTATTAATGAGGTCATTAACTTAAGATTATTTAACAATTAATTAATGTGATTAAATTTAATAATTAATTAGATTAATTAATTAATAATAATAATTTGCGAAATTGTTTAAGTTTAATTACTTAATAGAAGTAATTAATGAATTAATTACTTAATGTAATTAATTGGGTTAATGTGATTAGTTTAGATTAATTAATTAAGTTTAATTAATTTAAACACTTGATGATTTGATAAATAATTACTTATTGTAATTAATGGAATTGTAATTACTTAGGGAAGTAATTAACTGATAATTACTGGATGTAATTAAAGATGTTTTAATAATGGAAGTGATTTGGATTAAATTACTTTGTAATTAATCAGGGATTAATTAGAGAATTAATTAAGGAGTAATTTATTGATGAAGTAATTAAGGGTGGTTAATTACTGAATGGGATTAATCAAGGGATTAATTAGAGAATAAATTAAGGAGTAATTTATTGATGAAGTAATTAAGGGTTGTTAATAACTGGATGTTATTAATTAAGGGTGATTAATATATGTGGTTTGATTGAAGATTAATTTCTTAATGTAATTAATTTAAATAGAGAGGTTAATCAAAATATAATTAGAAATCATTAATTAATAAAATTAATGATGTAAATTTAGAATTGATTAATTAAGGAATAATTAATAAATGAAGTAATTAATTAATAAAGGATTAATGTAATCAATTTTAGTTAATTAATTGATTGACTAATTAAAAGTTAATTATTGTAAAGGGTTAAGTAATAATTAACTTATGTTATTAATTTAAAGGCTAATTACTTATTGTAATTAGAAATTTTTTAATCAAGAATGATTAATGGAAATGAATAATGAGATGATGATTAATTAAGTGATTTGTAATTAATTAATGGTTAAGTTAAGCAAGATTATAATGATGAAGTAATTAATTCAATTAATTTTAAATTAATTAGAAATAAAGTAATTAATTTAAATTCGCTTTAAATTAATTATAGATAGTGTAATCATTTAATCATTGCTTATGTATGAATGGATGAATTGGTTGCCTTGAATGGTTTGTAATCTCAGCTATGAGATAAGTAATGCTGTATGATATGGATGCTTTGGTTGCATTGGGATGATAATATGGATTATCTGTTTATAATGATATGGATTATCTGTTGGTGATGATAATGTTGATTATCTATTGTTATGTTGTGAAGTATCTATCTGTGTATATGTAGACAATGAATTGAATTGTTTTAAATTTTAAAACAACTTGGCCTTAAAAGATACGTTTTGGATTCGGTGAGACGTGAATCGGGTTTCCATATTTGGACATCTGAAAACCACATCGATCCAAATTAATGATAGGCCGTGTATCTGAAGTGAAGGTGAAGATTCAAAGTTCAAGGGTTATCGTCGTTAACTCTAAGGGTGATTCCAAAATGAGTGTAACGAGATAATGCCTTGGGTTTCGTTGGAACCCGGAACGAACTTGTATGGATTGAATGCTTTTAGAACATCGTCAGGTGGATGATGAGCATTCTAAGTGATGCGTTCTATAAAGGTAATCATAGCCTCAAGTCTCATCAACTGGGAATGGCTAAAATAGGGGAGGTGAAGCAAGGCTAAGTGGGTCATGTCCAAGTAGGATGAGATTTACCCCTGTCTAGATGTCCCTTTTATTTCGGCTGTGTGGTGCGGTTGCTGATCACAACTGCGGGGTGGTCTTGTTCGGGACTATTCAGTAAGGAATGGTTCCGGCTTTGTGTTGCAGGGGATTGGGAGTGATCCTCGGTACGTTGATCTAGGCCACGTACTGTGACAGGCGGTACCCCGGTAGCCCTGCCATTGTATGGAATCCAAAATCCAATAAGTGCCATCGGTTTTGATTGTTTTACCCACTTTTGTGGCTAGTAGCTGGAATTTAATAATGTAACAATTTCGGCTATTTCTTATTTACTTAAAAACCCTAAACCTATTATAATCTCATCGGATTTCCTATCAAATGTTTTAGTTAGCGTAATGTAAAAACTTTTCCATGTTTATGTGTGGGAAGTCTTACGTGATGCCTTTCCTTTCAAAAGGTTTTTTGAAAGTTAAGCAACTTTAACATGTTACTCACATCAGACCCATGTCTGACCTGGAGTTTATTTCTGTTTTTCTTAAACTCTTGGGTGCTCAAATTTTTTACGAGTAGCCAAGGAATTCAGGTTAGCTTTGACGAATTGTGAAGGAGCAATGGAGGAGGAGGCTTCCGCGTGTAGATATATAGTGTTCCGCTGTGTTGATATCTCTGATTGGTTTCTTTGTATTGTATTGAGTTGTAATAACTAGACAGATGTTTGTAACTGTCTAGTATGTGATGTATTGTCTGTGTATCTCTGATAGTTGTTGTATACTATGTAATATTTATGTTATTAATATAATTTACTCGTTCTACTGATTAGATTCTGTTGTTGTTTCTTCTTTCTCTTCTTTCTTTTCTCTTTTCTATCCCTTTCTTTCTTCAAGATGATACGACTTTCTAGTCATAGAAAGTCGGGTCATCACAGGTGGTATCAGAGCGCTAGGTTGAGCAGATACCTTGGCTCTGAAGTGGTGTCTATCTTGAGAGAGTGTATTTGTATTTTTAATATATATATTTATAATCATTTCTACCTATATGTTGGGTTATCTGTTCGGGTTTTCCAATATAAGTTATGAAGGTAGATAAGGTAGTGGTGTGTGTAACACAACTACTACCATTGGTTGGAGTTTGAATGTTTGAGGTTGGAGGTAGGAAGTGTATCTATCAAGACTGTAGACCTATACCGTCTCGGGTGAGCTTTTTAGTGATGAAGGATTTCATCGATCTCTGAAGGAAACTTTTTTAAAGGTTCGGAGTCTATCTTTGAAATTGGAGAGTAAAGTTTTGATCTGTCCGTTGGGCAGAAGCAAGTGATGGCATCTTGATACCTCAGGAAGTAGTAGCTGCATGACGAGACGCAATGACTATGGATGTTTCCGAAGATATTTCTTTGGAACAAGTTTAAGGAAGGGTGTCTGTTTCGGTGTTGTGGCTGAGTCCAGCAGGGTGTTTCTGTTTGGTTTGAGGTCCGAGTTTCTCGAAGAGCTTTCGATTAGGAATTCTTTGGCATTGGTAGTAGTAGTGCAGCTCGGAGTGTTCTGTGTTGGCAGGAAGTTTTCTTGCTGAGTAGTTTTTCTAGAGGTGGAGTTCAAAAACAGCAGAGTGGATCCTTTTCTTCGGTGAATTGGCTAGGCCAGCATAAGCTATTCTGATTGGTAAAGAGAGAGCAGTTTCTTTGGATATCATGCTAGGTTGATCGCAAAAGTGACTTGCTATAGTTTGAGTGTTCTCTTGGGTTGTTAGAGATATTCCGGATGTCTTCAGGGAAGTCATAGGTTTGTCCGCATCTGGAGAATTGAGTTTTCTTATCGGCTTGGATTCCAAAAGTGGAACCGGTGGTTCAGTTTAGTTGGAGATTGGTTCCTTGAGATAGAGTTTGTTGAAGCAGCTCAGATTTTGGAGGAACTTCCAAGTTTTCTTTATGGATCTGTTGAACCATATTTCTGGGATGTGTTTTCTAGTCTGTGCTCGTGTTCTTCATCAGCATTTTCATCTACTTCGAATCAGAGTTGTGTAGCGGAAGCAGTTTGGGAGTGTTTCTGTTTTTCTTTTTCGGATAAGGAGAATTAAGTTCTGTCTTCTATGTTTGAAGAATAGAGTTTGTGTTCTTGGTTTGGGTTGATCTTGAGGAGATCATGGTGACGGATTGTTTTGGTCCAGTCTGTTTCTAGAGGCATCGGCAAGGGTTGAGCTGATCAGAAAGGATGTAGGCAGACCAGGATCGTCTGAAGAATTTTATGGATAAGAGACGGAGGAATTTGGATTCTGGAGTCGGAGATTGGGTTTTGGTTAAATTTTTCTCCGATCCAAGGAGATATAAGTTTTGGGTAAAGTCTGGCAAGCTAGCTCCGAGGTGTTTTGGACTTCTTCTATGTTTTGGTAAGATAAATGTTTGGTCTAAGAGTTGAATTGCCAGTTTGGATAACTGGAATTCAGTATGTTTCACGTATCTCTGAGAGAGTACGTGTATGATATACTTCTGGTTATAGTTTCAGCAGTTTAGGAGGTTTGGTTGTTGAGTCAGACTCATCTGTAGTCTGATATCCTGTTTAGTTTGGTAGATCTAGATGAGTAGAAGCTTAGTAGCTTAATAGTATTGATTGTTTGGATTCTATAGAGTGAGTATCCCAATATTTATACCGGGGAAACTCGAGGAAGCTCTATCCAGAATTTTTCTGGATAGTTAGATTTGTTTTGATTATGTGAATTGGTTGCTTTGGTTGTTAGCATATGATTTATATATGCTGTGTTTCAAAATTAAACCTTTAACGAGATTATTAAATTACCTTTGTTTTAAATTTCGGGGACAAAATTCTTTTTTAATGGGGAGGATTGTGATATCTCGGAGTTTTTGACAATATAAATTTAATAATCTATATTTAAAATTAAATTGATTCGATAATTTTTGTAAATAAAATTTGAATTGATTTAATAATGTCACTTTAAAAAATATTTAATTAGTGAATTTTTCTTTTAATAAGCTAATACATTGTTTTCTATTTATAATGTATATATATATATATATATATATATTAAATAGATGAGTTTGGTTTCAAATTTAATTTATAAAGCATATCTTCTAATTCCAATATTTTGGTAATTGGGAAATTAGGATTTATTTAATGTTAAGCTTTTCAAAGCTATTTAATAAAATAACTATATGATTTTAAATACATAAGATAAATGTTTTATTTGTTTAAAATATATTTTAACTTAAGTTTGAATATTAATTTAGATTAAAAATAAAGTTATAAAAATGTTTGTTTTATTTCCTTTTTAAAATATTGTTTAATAAATGTGATTTGTGAATTATATATGAAGTTTAAAATACAATTAAAAATATGAAACATTTATTCATATAAATAATAAGTAATTTACAACCTCTTTTATAAATTTTATTTAAATTATCTAAAATATTATTTTCAAATAATAAAGTAATGTATTGTTTTTATTTATAATCATACCTGGTTTTATTTCTTTAAAATTAGCTATACATATAAATAAGTATTTGTAAATTAATTAAGTTTAAAACTTTTATTAACTTTAATTAAAAATACTAATTATTTAAAAGAACATGTGTTGCTTTCTTAGAACCTAATATACATGTGTAATTTAAACAAACAAAGAAATTTACAAGTGTTAGTAATTTAAGACAAGTGTCATATTATTTTTATTTTTCTTTGATTTTTAAATAAATCAAAAAATAAGTTATATAAACACACATCTTCCTTTCTTTTCCTTTTTCTCATTTTCATTCATAACTAAGAAATTTTTTAGCTGAAATATTCCACTCTATAAACAATCTTCATTTCATTTCCTACAAGATCTGTAACCATCCACATTTTCAAAATGCAAAAGCCTTTTTCATCATTCAGTAAATGACTCCCCAAACCTAGAATCCATCTGAAATCCCTGATCCATTTTCAAATTGAAATCAAACTTATGTAATCATCTTCAAACAAAGATCCCTGTAACATTTTCCAGCATGCATACAAAAGCCTGCATTCATTTTTCGAAAAAAATCTAGAAATCAAGCTACCTGCATGCATGAAGTTTTCAAATCTGGAGCATACAAGACTGCATTCATTTTTCTTCAATTTGAGATGATCAGGACCGCTTTTTATTTTAAGCTGGAAGCATGCATGTAGATTGAAAATCAGGGATCAAAGGCTTTTCAAAATATGCCATGTTCTTCATCTTCAAAACAGTGAGTAACTTTTTATTTAAAAGCTTAAGTATTATAAACCTGATGCATGTTCATATCTATAAATTTGAATGATTTGTGTGTAAATTTTAAGTGCATTTCTGTTAATATATTAATGTGTGATGTGTATAGATATATGATACTGCTGTATATGCATCGGACAGTACTTAGTTTTAGAAGTATGGATTTTGATAAAAATCCATTTCCACTTATTACAATCTCTGTTAAGATTTGAAATGAAAACTAAACTTGATTGTTAGGTCGTAAAGTAAGCTTTAAAAATTTATATAAGTTAAATAAATTTCTGTATTTACTGGAAACAAAAATAACAGAGCAAAAATGAGTATAAGTGAAAAATTCAAACGATATGATTTTATGTTTCAGGATTATAAATCAAAACATCATACAAAATCATGAATTTTAAACCAAAAATTACAATTTTAAATGCTAGAATCAAAGAGCAGTTTTATTTTGACAGTATTAAATATTTTGGGGAATCTCTGTTGCCACAAGTGGTTAGAGGTGCTGAGTTTGTTTCTGGAGGAGGAGGAGTTACCATGGATGATGGGTAAACTATCAGATTAGGGTGCATTTCATTTTGGAGGCGATGGTGCTGATTTACAGTTTGGAACCCTAGTTTTACTGGGTTAGATAAAGTTGATCATCACGGCAATTATAGTTGATCGAGTTCAACTATATCTTGGGTACTGGAAGATGGTGGGTTGACGAGGACTTCGATGAA
Source organism: Allium cepa (assembly GCA_030765085.1). NCBI lineage: Eukaryota > Viridiplantae > Streptophyta > Magnoliopsida > Asparagales > Amaryllidaceae > Allium > Allium cepa. Next base: position 965,826,048 of record CM060928.1, read on the forward strand.
GTTTCAGAGGCGACGATGGCCGGAGCTTCAAAGGGGAGGCGTCGACAGGTTGTGATGTGGAGTTTTGTTTCTGGTTCCAGGTTTGGTTCTGGAACTCGTTTTCGGATTTAAGTTTTTGGTGGCGATGCGATGATCGTGCTTGGGTACGTGGTTGATCGGCGACTTGTAGAGATCATCCGAGTTGATCGGAGTAGGTGGCGTCGTGAGTGCATGTGCACAGTGTATGTTTGAGTTCTGGTGATGTTTTGGTGTGGGGTTTTGTTTACTCAAGTTTGTCTCGAGTTAGTTGAGGGTGTAATTCGAAGCAGATAAGGTTTAGACTCGAAGTAAAATTAAAGATTGTTCGGGAAACATTTGTTTCGAGTTTTAAAAGCAAAAACAGAAACCTGTTCTGTTTTATAATTTAAAAGTAATGTTTAAATGTAAACTGGAAATTTAAAATAAGTTTAAATCCGAGTCTTGAAATCTAGAATTTGGGTTAAACTTCAGTTTATAAAGTTTAAATTTAAAATGTTTAACTTCTTTCTAAAAAATGATTTTAAGATTAGAAATTTAAGATGAAGTTTAAAATGTAAGTAAGCTTTGAATAAATAATCTGGAATCAAATTTAATTTGTATTCCAGTTTTGAAATAAATGAAAGTTTTTAAAATTGAAATGATTTAAACAATCTTGTTTGTAAAGTGTATGTTTAAATTGATTTGAATTTAAAAATGAATTTGTTTTATATTCTTTTAAACTTCTTTATAAAATGGATATTTCTTTAACTTGTAAGATAAAAAGATTTTGAATTATTTTTAAACCTTGTTTAGATAAATTTATACTCATTTTAAAGTCTTAAATTTAAGATGAAATTTTGAATGAAATTCAAAGAAAATTTGAAAACAAATTGTTTTTATATGCTTTGATTATGTAAGAAATGTTTTCTTAAATTAAATTAGAAATTAATGATTTGGATTCATTAAATTTTTATGTTGGATAATTAATTATTTAATTAATTAATGATATAGATGATTAATTAAATAATTAAGAGTTTTTAAATTGATTAATTAAGGCTTAAGATTAATTAATTAAGGTTAATTAATTTGTAATTAAGGATTATTAATTAGATTTTAATTAGTGATTAAAGATTTATTAATCAAGTAATTAAGGATTAATTAAGTTACAGTTAACACTTAATTAATTAAATAATTAGAGATTAATTAATTTGTAATTAAATATTAAGTAATTTGGTAATTAATAATGATTAATCTAAGTTAATTTCTTAAGAAGAAATTAATGAATTGTTAATGAGGTCATTAACTTAAGATTATTTAACAATTAATTAATATGATTAAATTTAATAATTAATTAGATTAATTAATTAAGAATAATCATTTGTGAAATTGTTTAAGTTTAATTACTTAATAGAAGTAATTAATGAATTAATTACTTAATGTAATTAATTGGGTTAATGTGATTAGTTTAGATTAATTAATTAAGTTTAATTAATTTAAACACTTGATGATTTGATAAATAATTACTTATTGTAATTAATGGAATTATAATTGCCTAGGGAAGTAATTAACTGATAATTACTGGATGTAATTAAACATGTTTTAATAATGGAAGTGATTTGGATTAAATTACTTTGCAATTAATCAAGGATTAATTAGAGAATAAATTAAGGAGTAATTTATTAATGAAGTAATTAAGGGTAGTTAATTACTGAATGAGGTTAATCAAGGGATTAATTAGAGAATAAATTAAGGAGTAATTTATTGATGAAGTAACTAAGGGTAGTTAATTACTGGATGTTATTAATCATGGGCGATTAATATATGTGGTTTGATTGAAGATTAATTTCTTAATGTAATTGATTTAAATAGAGAGGTTAATCAAAATATAATTAGAAATCATTAATTAATAAAATTAATGATGTAAATTTAGAATTGATTAATTGAGGAATAATTAATAAATGAAGTAATTAATTAATAAAGGATTAATGTAATCAATTTTAGTTAATTAATTGATTGAGTAACTAAAAGTTAATTATTGTAAAGGGTTAAGTAATAATTAAATTATGTTATTAATTTAAAGGCTCATCGCTTATTGTAATTAGAAAATTTGTTAATCAGGAATGGTTAATGGAAATGAATAATGAGATGGTGATTAATTAATTGATTTCTAATTAATTAATGGTTAAGTTAAGCAGGATTATAATGATGAAGTACTTAATTTAATTTATTTAAATTAATTAGAGATAAAGTAATTAATTTAAATTCACTTTAAATTAATTGTAGATAGTGTAATCATTAAATCATTGCTTATGTACGAATGGATGATATTGGTTGCCTTGAATGGTTTGTAATCTCAGCGATGAGATAAGTAATGCTGTATGATATGGATGCTTTGGTTGCATTTGGATGATAATATGGATTATCTGTTGGTGATGATAATGTTGATTATCTATTGTTATGTTGTGAAGTATCTATCTGTGTATATGTAGATAATGAATTGAATTATTTTAAACTTTAAAACAACTTGGCCTTAAAAGATACGTTTTGGATTCGGTGAGACTGGGATCGGGTTTCCATATTTGGACATCCGAAAACCACATCGATCCAAATTAACGATAGGTCGTGTATCTGAAATGAAGGTGAAGATTCAGAGTGCAAGGGTTATCATCGTTAACTCTGAGGGTGATTCCAAAATGAATGTAACAAGATAATGCCTTGGGTTTCTTTCGTACCCGGAATGAACTTGTATGGATTGAATGCTTTTAGAACATCGTCAGGTGGACGATGAGCATTCTAAGTGATGTGTTATATAAAGATAATCGTAGCCTCAAGTCTCATCAACCGGGAATGGCTAAAACAGGGGAGGTGCTGCAAGTCTAAGTGGGTCATGCCCAAGTAGGGCGAGATTTACCACTTTCTAGATGTCCCTTTTATTTCGGCTGTGTGGTGCGGTTGCTGATCACAACTGTGGGGTGGTCTTGTTCAGGACTATTCAGTAAGGAATGGTTCCGGCTTTGTGTTGCAGGGGATTAGGAGTGATCCTCGGTACGTTGATCTAGGCCACGTACTGTGGCGGACGGTACCCCGGTAGCCCTGCCATTGTATGGAATCCAAAATCCAATAAGTGCCATCAGTTTTGATTGTATTACCCACTTTTGTGGCTAGTAGCTAGAATTTAATAATGTAACAATTTCAGCTATTTCTTATTTACTTAAAAAGCCTACACCTATTATAATATCATCGGATTTCTTATCAAATGTTTTGGTTAGCGTAAGGTGAAAACTTTTCCATGTTTATGTGTGTGATACCTTTCTTTTTAAAAGGTTTTTTGAAAGTTAAGCAACTTTAACCTGTTACTCACACCAGACCCATGTCTGACCCGGAGTTTATTTCTGTTTTTCTTAAACTCTTGGGTACTTAAATTTTTTACGAGTAGCCAAGGGATTCGGGTTAGCTTTGACGAATTATGGAGGAGCAATGGAGCAGGAGGCTTCGCGTGTAGATATATAGTGTTCCGCTGTGTTGGTACCTCTTGTGGTTTCTTTGTATTGCATTGAGTTGTAATAACTAGAAAGGTGTTTATAACTGTCTAGTATGCGATGCATTGTCTGTGTAACTATGATAGTTGTTGTATACTATGTAATATTTATGTTAATAATATAATTTACTCGTTCCGCTGATTAGATTCTGTTGCTGTTTCTTCTTTCTCTTCTTTATTTTCTCTTTTCTATCCTTTTCTTTCTTCAAGATGATACGACCTTCTGGTCGTAGAAAGTCGGGTCGTCACATTTTCTACAGCCCGTTCAATATTTTTTTTTAATTTACTTGTATTAGCATACAAGTGCAATAGTTAAAATGGTCCTATTGCGGAACAGTGCTGTTGTAACGATCCTTAGTTTTACCAATTTGAAAATGAAATATTTAATTTATTTTAAATATTTAGATATAGAATTTTCAAGCTTAAATAATCATGTTTCATGTGATAAATAAAAATGATAAACTTATTTTTAGAATTTGGTCACAAAGTCAAATGTTTGGATTTTCACCAAAAAGTGACAAAGCCGTTTTCGATATAATTGAATATACGTTCAAATTTTTTTTAATCATAAATAATTCTTTTTCTTAAATTATTATATAGTGATAGCAATTGGTTAATAAAATTTACATAACTATACTTTTTTATAAAGATTGACAAATTTCATCGCACTTTTACAAATCGACGTCATTTTTTTACAATTGGATTTTAATATTATTAAAATATGGTTTTATTAGTCAAATACACTTTTTTAATTATTTAAGGAGGATAACAAATCAATTTTTTTACATAAGTAAATAGTTTGATTAAAAATTAAAAATATGATCAACGATCGTTTTTTGGATTTTCGGCCTTTTGTCAAAACGGAAGTTAATCCAAATCGTTGAAACGTTGTTTGATACACATATGTACCTATGCACACACACATTTAAAAACATCACAATTAGTCACATCAAAAACTAAAAAAAATATCTAAGATATGTTCATAATATAATCAAATAAGAATACTTAAGTATTAAGTAATAAAAACCAAACTTATCATCACCTTTCACCTCCTTACACATACTTTCCATCTCATTAAATGTTAGTACTTAAGGTCTAATCTTGTATTGGAATGGAGAAATAAATATGTGGTTAGAAATGAGTTTTCGGTTAAGGGTAGTAAGATTATTTTGCTATAAAATTCATGTATAAATACCACCACCATTTCTCCACTATCTACACATCTCATTCTATACTTCTTCTTCTCTTTTTCTTAAGCCTTTTCATCTTCTTTCTCTCCTCTCTAATGGCTTCTTGACGATCTGGAATTTTGGATATTTGAAATTGGAATATTTAATTGATTTTATTTATTTAAAAGTTAATTTTTAACTTGAATTTCAAATATAACTAATTATTGGGCAATTAAATTATTAGATTTAATAATTGGAAATTGGGTAAATTGTTGAACCTGGAATTTCAGGCCCGTTAAAAATAATTTAAAGGCTCGTAAAATTTTTATTGGGAATATTGAAGATAATAAAAGTTTTGATTTTGAATTTAAAAGTAGTTTGTTCAGTTTTAAAAATAAACCGTTTAAATTGACATTTAGAAATAGCCTTCCGGGCCATAGTCTCGGAGTTTGACGAAACCAGTTCCGTTAGATTCGTAATGTTTTATTATTATCAGATTTCAAATTTCGTAGCTTTCGGAGTTGTCATATGATCGTACGAAGTGCAAACGTGCTAAAATTTATATCGAAAATTCTATATAATAATTGGGTTCAAAAAGTTATCTTCTCTATATGATCGAACTACGACTTGAAATCTTTTCCATTGCGTTCAGAATAGGGGTATAACATTAGGAACGCATGGCGGCATGCCTCGATAGGAGGTCAGTATTTTAAGTGCATTTATCGAGACAATTTGAATTTTGAATTTAATTAAATATATATTTATATTTACTAGTCAATTTCAGCTGAAATTACTTCACATCGGCACTTTTTCATTTTCCCTTCAGATCACTGTTCACCCACCCCTGCACGCCACGTTCTTTTCAAAAACATGTTTTCTTTTTCAAATCACATCGTTTTCCCTTTTTAAAAACACCTCGTATTTTTTATCAGCTGAACGAAAAAGTAAAAAAAGAGAAATTGAAAGCTTTTGAAAAATAAAAATGGCCGAACTCATCTCCCCTCTTTTGTTCATTTCAAACCGAATGAAATTCGTTCGTAGATAAGTCGAAAAAGAAAAGAAAAAAAATATAATAAAAGAGGGATCGAAATCGATTTTCGATCTGCATCTCAACACGATCGAAGATGCAACCGCGTAGGGAAGCAGACGACGAACATTGAGGCTCGAATCGCATGAGGATGGATCTGGAAGCTCGCAAGGCTTGCATTTGATCGAAGAAGGAGGGGAGCGATGCAAGGTGAACTATAGGTTCGGAAATTCGAGACTGACGTAGGAAGAGGTGGTGCATGCGGTAGGTTTCGATTTCTATGGGAGGCTATGTAGTGCTCGACTGGAATATTAGTGTTCGGTGGCAGTTTCATCGAGCGACGATGGTGCTTGACGACAGTAAGGTAACGATTCACTTTTTTATACATTTAAATTGAACAAATAAATGTTTATATATCTATATAGAGATAATATATATATATATATGTATGTATGTATGTATGTATGTATACACACACAAATTTACAGTGAGATATTAAGCAGTTTTGTTTTTAAATTTAATCTGATATATATATAGGTAAAACAAAAATAGGTAATATATAAGATTTGGGTAAATATAGGAATTTTAAAAATGTTTTATAGAGTTTATAAAAAGTAGATTTTAAAGTGTATATAGGTTTGTTTAAAAAATAATAATTAATAAAATGAATATACATATATACCTCTTTTTATTTACTAGTTTATTTTGAAAAAAATAATGGAGATTAATTTATTAAATTATTTTAGTTACTAAAGATTTCATGGGAAAATTAGTATAAATCAAATTATAAGTTAAAATTAAATGAGTAAATGGTGATTAATTGTTTGATTGATCCAAATTGTAATAAATTGTGAATTGTTTATACAAGGTTTGAAATCGTGAAGAATTATGAAGAAAACAAGCTGGTTTGGTTTGGGTCGCATAAAATCAAAGGTGAGTTAATCTCACTCAAATTGGATTATTAGTTAATTTAATTAGTAAAATTAGATTATGGGATTGATTGCTTGAATTGATAATTTATTATCAGTCTGGATGTGATATTATATATATAGTAGTGTATGTATATATATATATGTTGAAGTGATTGATATCCCCGCATTATAAAGCGGATAAGACCCTATGCGCCCCCGCATAATAGCGGATGATCCCATATATCGCGATACCCTGCCTTGAAGCAGGATTGGTATTTTGTTTGTTGACTAACATCTGTGGATACGGGGAAACAGGTTGGAGGGATCCAACTGGATTCCTCGAGATTGTTGAATTTATTTTCATATTCCGTTATATGAAATGTTGAATAATCTGTGATATTATGTTAGAAAATTCATTTATTTGATGTTAAACTATTGTTGGATATTGTGGCTTAAAAATATAAACATTGAAAAGGAAAATTTAAGGTAAGAAATTTATAGTAAAAATGGATAAATTTAAAAGAGAAGAATTGGAAAAAAAATAGTTTGATTTTTAAATACTATTTAATCAATTCTAGGATATGGGAAAAATAAGGATTTTGAGTAAATGTGAAAAAAAGAGGATTTTTAAAATAAGGACTTAAGCAATATTGTTTTGTAAGTACGAAGAAATATATTTCTAAATTCAAAATTTAAAACGAGTTAGGAAAAATTAAAGGGAGAATTTTGAAAAAGAGTATGAAATTGGTATTTCAGATTTAAATAAGGTTTTAAATCAAAATAAAAGAGTAAACTAGAATTAATGGATTTTGAAATAAATTTGGATAAATCAAAATAGGTTTTAAAATGGAATTAATTCAGAGAATCAATTGGGAAATCGATTAAGTGTTTTGAAAACTGTGATTTAAAGGAAAATGAGGGTATGGAATTTATAAACGGGGTTTATAAATAAAGTGAAATATTTATCAGTGAATAAATTTGGAAGTATAAATTCACGGTGGGAATTTATAAGGAGATGGTATTTTTAAAAAAAATAAAAAGGTGTTTATTTTTAAAAATATGGAAAAGAAATTTACGGGATTGGGACGTAAATTAAACTGGGAATAAATCAAGAAGGATTTATATTTGATTAAATGGATTATATTGGAATGGAAAGTGTATTTTCTTGAAAAAGCCAACTATGTTTTCAAAGCAGATTTTAAGTCTAAGTTAAAAGTTTTAAAGTTGTTTTTTTAAGAATGCTTTTTTAAGAAATTTATTCTTTAAGTTGTTTAAAATTTAATGGTAAATATTTATTAAGTTAGTTATTGTAGTAACTATTTTAAAGGTTAAATTGAAATTATGTTTTAAAAGATAATATTAAATATTTATATTTTATAAAGTAGCTTTATTTTAAAAAGTAGTTTGGCTAAAGTTTTTATTTGAAAAATTAGTATATAGTTTCATAACATTTATTTTGAATAAAGTCTTTTAAGTAGTTTTATTTTAAAATGTTTTAAGTATATATTTTGGGCTAAAGTGATTTACTTTGTTTAAACATCTTATTCAATAAGATTTCGCGTTTTCTGTGGAAATAAACAAATGGTTGGAACTTGTTCCGTAATAATAAAAAGAGATTTGTAACTATTTTCAAAGTGTTGAAACGTGAATATAATATCTTGGGAGGATATTCTTGTGATAAATAATTTGGAAAATTATTTAAATCTGACGGTTGCTTGTGGATGTTATATGATAGTTAAATAACCGACTATCAATATTAGCCAATGCGCCGATCGTTTCAAAGAGACCGAGATCGGGATTAATTTTTCAAAAACCACTTCAATCCTGTTTGAACGTTTATGAATGAACACCATGAAGATGATGAAGACGGTGATTCGGTTTGTCCAGAGCCAGGGAAACTTATATGGACGAATGCTATCAGAACGTCGTCAGAAGGACGATAAGCATTCTAAGTAAACGTGTGCTAAAAATCTAACGCATAGCCTCAAGCCTCATCAACCGGGAATGACTAAAACAACAGAGGTGCGGCAAGGCTAAGGGGCTAGCTACCAATTAGAATAAGATCATCCCTATCTAGATGTCCCTTTTTATTTCGGCTGTGTGGGAGGTTGCTGATCCCAACCGCAGGGTGATCTTATTCGGACTATCCAGTGAGGGATAGCTCCAGTCTTGTGTTGTAGGAGATCGCGAGGGATCCTCGGTACTCTGATCTAGACTAGGTACTGTGATGGGCGATACCCCAGTAGCCCTGCCATTGTATGAAATCCAATCTTCAATAAGCATCTATACGGTTTTGATTGTGCCTAACTATGCTGGAACGTGAGATGTAAGCATTTCAGCTAGATTCTGTTTTACTTTCTATAAACACTATTATAATATCAGACGAATTTGATAAAATTGTTTCGGTTATCATAAGGTAAAAACCCGGCATGTTTATTTGTCGCGTGGTCTTAAGAGATACCTTTGATTTCAAAGGATTTTGAAAACTTTAATAATCCAATTAAGTATGTTTTCTTACGCCGGTTTTCCAGACTGACTTGGGTGTTATTTCACTATAATGCTCGGGTTAGACCGAGTATTATAGAATACTGGATAGGATGCTACGGAGCTCATGAGATGAGCTGAATGGCGAGATGTATCACACGTAGTTGATATATATTCCGCCGTGCAGTACGAGTTGTATAGTTATATTTTTTGAGGACAAGTTAATATAACTGTCCAGTATCTTGCTATTGATTGTGTTGTATTCTATCGATGTAATGTATTAAACAGGTATAGTTCTTTTTGTATAAAGATCAGTTATTTAACTATTATATATTGTTTTGCTGCAATTGTGAGATTTTGATGTTTTTTGTTTTCTCTTCTTCTACTTCTTCTTCTTTCCATTACGGTCTGGTTTTCCGGCATTCAATTGTTCGACATTAAATACAGTGGACATATTGATGTCGATTTTCGAGCGTCGAAAAATCGGGTCGTGATAACTTCCATTCCATACAAAAAATTAGAAAGAAATAATGTCAAAAATAAATACAAATTATACAAAATGAAATCGATGTCGATTCGCCTCAAATCCAAACTCACTATTTTTCATATTTTACCTCTTTTTCTCACAGCTATAACTTCCTCAAAAATAATCTAAATGGGGAATTCTTTTAAAATCATATGAAATTCCAGTGGCTATAACTTTCTATTTGACACTTCTTCCCATACTGTGATGCCTACCTCTATACTCACACTAATCAAGGAAACTATTAGGTAATGCCATTTCTTTAGTATGGTGAATATGGCTGTTGAGGAACGACTAACTGTATAATTGATTTGTGCGAGAACCGATATGTCAGATAGTATGTCATGCATGTCATTTCAAGAGGAAATCCGACATATCCAATCCAAACTCAAATCTACTACTCAGTGGCTAAGTGGCCTTTGGAACCAATATAAAATAAACACAACACAAAATCAGTCACAGATATTCATATCACTAAGGTGGAAAGAAATATGAATATAATACATAGAAGTGAACATCAAAGTAGTGGTCATACAAGATCCACTACTTCACAAAAGAATACGTATACATCGAGGAGTCTCTATCTTGAATGTATAAAAACAAAAAATACAAAGCTAAATTTTTTAATCATAAGTCAGAAGCTAGTCCCTACAAAGAAGTCAAGTGGAAGCACCTGAAACACCTCGATCTGACCCGAGTATTATTTAAGAAGAAAAATAATAAACGGATCAGTGTAGCTACAAAAATCATATAAGATAAGATAGGATAAGACATATAAAAAAATATGATATCAATAATTCCATATTGTGACAAGTATATATTTGATAACAGTGAAAATCCTGCAATATCTCAAATTTTTTCAAACACCCAAAAAGAATATCATATCCTTTGGCTTATTCACCAAACCTGAAATATTGACAAAATATATCAATGCAAATTACAAAAATTGATGAAACACAAATTCTAGAAATCAATAATTAAAATCCAGAAAACACAAAGGAGGAGGCCTATCATAAACAGGAGCATGAAAACTCACCAACACGTGTATCACAAATGGAACGCTATCTCATCGGTCGCTAACCCATAAAAATACAAGGTACAGTCCCCCACGTGGACGAAAGAGCCGAAAATTGACGCACCCTAAAAGATGCACCTCACGCACAGACTCTGTCGTGGTACAGTCCCCCGCATGGACGAACGAGCCGAACATCGACGCACCATTAAAAATGCGCCTCATGCACAGACTCTGTCACGGTACAGTCCCCCACGCGGACGAATGAGTCGAATATCGATGCACCCGAAAAGATACGCCTCATGCACAGACTCTGTACTGGTACAATCCCCCACGCGGACGAATGAGCCGAACATCGATGCACCCTAAAAGATACGCCTTATGCATAGACTTATCGTGGTACAGTCCCTCACGCAGATGAATGAGCCGAACATTAACGCACCCTAAAAGATATGCCTCATGAACAGACTCTATCGAGGTACTGTCCCCCGTGCGGACGAAGGAGCCGATTGCTCCTCGAATTGTCAAAAGACCATGGGTCGCTACCCTACCAAATTGAGTTGAAGCTCCATAGAAGAAGTGTAATTTACACCAAGCTAGTAAATAAATGAGTTTAGCTTCATGTCCCATAACCACTGTCTTAACTTAGATATTTACGAACAAATTGTAGATTTCCACTTGAAAATACAAAATGATCATCATTGATTAAAAAGAAATGTAAATTGCACTAAGCTAGTAAATAAATGAGTTTAGCTTCATATCCCATAACCACTAGCTTAACTTAAATATTTACGACCAAATTGTAGATTTCCACTCGAAAATTATCGTGAGATTTCAATCGAGCAAGTCTAAGAATTAACCGACGAAGTAAATACAAGCATTTAATATCACTTGTTTTGCTAAGTCGTTTAATTAGATTTCTCACATGAATGAGGTAAAGGTTTGTATATACTAATAAATTGGAAAACGGTGTTAAAAACAAGCTTTGTATTAAAAGTAATGTTGAAATCATTTTTGTGAAAGAGCTTGATATTTACTACTAGTATAGAAACCTTTATATTTTAAAGTTACAAATCATACAAATGATTGTAAAAACAATCTATCACCAAAAAATCCACATTTTAATAACGTTAATCAAAATCATGGACATATAAAATCCATCAAATGGAAACATCAAAAATCCATAAAAGAAGTCATCAAAGTCGGCATTGATTAACTATAACTACTCAGATCCTCAAAGATTGATAAAAATTGAAAATCCAGGCAAAACTAGGCAAATAGGCAAAAAAATAACAGAACTAGACGTCTGGTTAGTTTGGCCAGACGTCTGAACCAGGGTTTTGGAAATTTCATCCTTTTTCTCCGTTTTGTTTTTATTTCCTGAAGCCTCTTAGACGTCTGGTTGGATTTAACTAAATTTCTGGTCCTGGGCATTGGAATTTTTTTATCTTTTCATTTTTGTAATTTTTCCAGTAGCACCTACCAAACATCTGGTTGCTTGAGCCTAGGCAGAATTTTCCTAGGCCAATGATGGCTAAATCAATTCAGAGGCGATAAAATAAGTGATGGAGGCTAGGGATTTATGTCAAGAGACAACCAAACCTTATAGGCTCTTCGGCACCCCTAACAACATGTCTAAACATCCATAGTAGGATTTTCATCAATTTTGACTTTAAAAACAAAAATTGAAAAATTCACCAAATCAATTCAAATCAAAAGTAATTGAACATGAAATAGATGTTAGGAATTCATACCTAACAATAATGAAAGCTATAGACATAGATGTGAGATCCAGATCTCACCTTTAAACCCAAAAATAGAAATGAGAAGCTCTAAAACAAGCTAAGATTGATTTCTCTTCAACTACACCTCAAAGATCTTCAACCTACACTACAAGAAAACATACGTTTAGTTGCACAAATAGGTAGCGTTTATATTGGAAATGCAACCAATATTGTTTATACGGATTCTTTTGACGTGTTTTTATTTTACTCAACGGTGCCAAAAAATTTCCCTTTCCCGCCCAGTGTTAAAACTTTCGTCATATTTTTCTGCCTCCTTTCCCTAATCCTTATGTTTCTCCCCTCATTCTCAAAATTCCTTTGGCCTCTGCTGCGCGTTACTTCTCTCCAGCAATCTGCTCCCCTCTACTTCATGGATCCACTTGTCCTTCAATCTACTCCTTACTTCCTTGAGTTTTGTGCCCTAGATCAACATATCAAGGTAATCACAAAAAATCTAATTTTTGCTGAGGTATTATAATTTTCGTACTTTAATTGTTGGTGCTACAAGAACCTTAATTCTATATTTTTCTATTGTCGTTCGAGCTGATTATAGATTGATGAAATTTCTTGTTAAATCAATCATGAGTTTTGCTTTTTTCGCTCAAGGGTCCGTTAGAATTTTACATATGGATTTAATCGGAGGAAAACTCTTCAATCGGTGAGTTCATCATGTTTCACAAGGCATTTTCTCATTAGAATTTTACATTTAAATTTTTATCAAGTGCTATGGATTAGTTTTAGTTAAGTAAATGTTTCACAAGGCATTTTTGAGTCAGTGAGTTCGTGATGTTTTCACTAGGCACTTTCATGATGTTTCATAAGGAAAACGCTTGAGTCAGTGAGTTAATTTTTTTCTCAAAAATTTTACATTAAAATTTTTGTTGTACTTAGATTTAAGAATTTTTTATAATAAATTCAATATGAATTAATTTGGTATAACACTGTCATTATTTAAGCCTTAAAAGTCGGCTATTGTTTTTTGTCCAGCTCCAAGTTGAATTGCCTATAAAGAAACAGAAGTAGAAATCTATGCCGTAGAAATAATTCATAGTGCAATTTGTTGATTTTTCTCAATCATGTCTATTTGATTTTAAATTTATATCTCATTGATATTGCAATTGGCTTGTAATTTCTACATATTGTATAACTTTGTTGTCTTTGAAGATTTTAATAATCTGCTAATGCCCAGTGATAAAATTCAGGCTAACACTGTTCCGTTTAGCAAGGTTGTCGTGAAAGCTGGATATTATATGAGCAGTCTCATCACTAGCCGGGCATTGTCTATTTTAGTGGTGCATACATACAGTTTCAAGGCTGGCAATAGTGGTATCATTGAGGATTAGGTTGATATTTCTGCTAGGAGGGTGGCTGTTCAGGTGGTGTTGTGGTTTTAATTTTCTAAGATTTCAATTTCTATAGAGAAGGTACTTGTTAACGTGAAATAGTATATGGTTATTTCAATATATTTTATATCTTTCGTGTCATCGACTAGTGTCCAATTTTTTCTATAATGTTGCATTTGCAAAATATTTACATAGTTTATAACATGAGTTTAGTTGTGTTATATAGATTATGCCATTTTGCTGAAATTTGAATAAATGTAAGTATTTAAAGCTATGAATTCCCCACTTGCAATTACATATAAGGATTAAGGATATCTCCATGAAATAAGAAAACCTTATTATAACTTTTAACAAAATTCGAAGATTATTTATAAGGATACACAACACTCAAATTGTGTGATTTATTTTACGGAATTTCAATATTTGTTTTAGCAACTAATCTTTGAGTTTATGTATTTCTCATCGTCCTGTTATAGTACTCCATCTAACATGTTTTTGATCATCATGAGAACCAGTATTTATCATGTTTTATCATTATTTTAATTTATATGTCTTTATCCTATTTTAGCAGTTTAGATTATATTCTTTTAGGAGAGAAAAAGGTTTGCTTATTATGTTATTCTACTCCTCTCTTTTCTAAGATTTGATTACATGAGCACAAAAAATATCTATTTAAATTATGTACTTGAGTTTATGTAAATTTCATTTGATTTATTTTTGTAGTTTGTTAAGTTGATAACATTTATATTCCACCAATACCTGCAAACTATAACAACAGACTATCCAATTCTTTAAGCACGCGAATACATTTTCTTTTTTCTTTATACATAGAAACAACAGTATCTAAAACTGGAACCTACTGGGTCTAGACTTTGTTATTCTACTTTTATCGTAAGGTTCATCATTTTCCATTCTTCTATTATTTCTAAATGTAGCGCAACCAGCAACGTAAACAATGATTAGGAGAATGAGAACTACAATGTTTATTATAGAAACTTTTCTCCAACTATGTTTTATGCTAGCTAAGACTCCAGCTTTGCATGAGTCGCACTGAAAGCATAGCATTTGCTGGTTGTTACTCCATTTTGTGCAGTCCATGTTAGTCACTTGCACTATTCCAGCTGTAGGATTCCATATCGTTTCATTTATGTATGTAGATCCACATATTGTTGGTGGCTTGCAACATCCTGACTTTTTTTCAACAGACCAAATGCACACAAAATAGCAGTTAGTGTTTTTCAACCGTTATAAAGATTAATGATAGACTTAACACAGTGTTCTTAACATTATAGAATTTACAGTTACCATGCATAAAAAATTGACCCAGAAAAAATTAAAAAGAACCCACTTCTCTTCGACATTCACTTAGCTTTCTACCAAAACAATAAGGAAACAGGGTATCATTTTTCTTACAACACCATTGGGTGTGGCTCGCATTAATGGATGTGTGAATTGGCCTTGATAAAGTTTCACGTTAGAAAAAGGAAGATTAAATGTGATATATGTGTGTGTAGAATCGGTAATACGCAACATTGAAAATTGCTTTTGTTAGAGATGCCCACTCGGCGGCGTATCGTAATGTCTAATCGAGATGCTGACACATCCAGTTGAAAGGGTTAGAAGTCCACTTCATTCCTCAATCATGCATCATTAGTGGACCATCCTTTATTTGTTTGTTCCAACTAAATGATAAAAAACTGAAAGGATGTGTTTACACAATATATCTTTTTGTGGAGCCAAAACTTGCGATTCCTACTTAGACAAACTAGAACTTTAATTTTAGCTTTCATGTTTATCATTCAGAAAAACAAAGTAGTTGATCTCACATTTCTTGAATCATTATTGTTCTACATTACATTAAATTTTCGATATAATCACAATGTATGATTCTCAGGATTGCTAAATTTTCCCACTTTAGACTAATAGTGCATAAGCAATTTTGATATCCAAGTTAACCTAGCATATTGCTTATTATGAGATTTGTTTATTTTCTCTAGTTACAGGGATATAAAAGTGACATCTTAAACTCAAATTCAAACGAATATATGATGCTATGGTTAATTGATTTCCATGGGTAACATTGCTTTGATTGTTATCTAGTTATATGTAGTACTTCATTTCCGGAAATGTGAATTTAGTAAGTAATTAACTTGTGGATAAGTCCAGCGGTAAAGTTTGCAGTCACAATAAAAATAACAATATATTTTCATGGGTTTCCTGAAACATTTTTTCACAACAAGAGGAATTTCTCCTAAGCACTTTTAGCTTAAAGTTTGGATATATCCAATGACTCATTGCCAAAAACGAATAAAATATGTCTTACCCACATTGTTGACCCACAAAAAGTGGGCGACAATGGGTTCTAAACAGATATTTAGTTTTATTGAGTTCAAACCGAACGCTTTGACTTGTCAATGTTTCACTGCTTTCAAATTCTATAAATACAACACAACAGCTTTCCCAATCTCATTACTAGTTCACATTTTTCTACTCATTTCATTAATAGTATTGTTTTATAGTCACTAATCAATGGCTGGTGGAGCTATAGTTAATGCATCCGGAGTGGGGAAGCAGTACCTTGGAAGAATGACTGCATTCATCTTGATGACTTGTATTGTTGCTGCCACAGGCGGCCTCATCTTTGGTTATGATATTGGAATTTCAGGTACATACATATGAGCAATCCTACTCTGCATCATTATCACAGAAAGCTTTATATGTCATTGTAAAGAGATTAAAATTATTGACATATTCATATTTCATGTATCATAAACTTTTCATAATCCATAAAGTTTAAATTTTGATAGGTGGAGTAACATCAATAGACTCTTTTTGCTGAAATTCTTTCCTGATGTTTACCGTAAAGAAAAGGCTGATCACAGTACAAAACAATACTGTGAATTTGACAGGGGGAGGTATGTATGGTCAGTTCATATGCAGTGAAGGAGGGTTATGGTGGATGTTGTTGTGGTGGTAATGAAGTTCAGTGATGAATGCAATAGTCTGGCATAAATGAACACCGTGCACAAGTAGCAATACACTGGTGATGACTGTAAAGAAAGGCAACAGAACCAGTAGCAGTAGTTGATTGCAATACAGTGGCCGGCATGTGGTAGAAGAGTGTATGGATGAAAAATGTTGGTGATGTATGACAATGAAATACAGTGGAGTTGTATTGATGTAAGGAGATGAATGATGCACAGTGTTTGATTTGAATGGATGTGCACAGTTTGCACAGCAGTAGGGAGGGGCTGCGATATGGTGAGAGTTTTGTAAGTATGGGTTTGACAGCAATAAGCAATGCATGAGAAATATGAGTCAGAGTGATATATAGGGGATAGAATGCACAAAGCAGTTTGGTGAAGTTTGTTTCGAGGAGGAGTGGAGCAATAGTAAGAAGTTGAGTTTGGCAGTTTGTAAGAGATGGTCGGAGAGGTTTGTATGGGTGTACAGGAATGCAGTGAAGTATCTGGATGTATATTGTGTTTCGACAGGTACAACTACCAACCACATCATAATTTACTTCAACTATGCTACACTATTACCAGATATACCTACATACACGATACATTCACTATTTTCCCTAGCACCGCACGAAATATGCACTCAGTTTCACTTCATTCACAGTACCCACCCCTAACTTTATCATTGCAAGTTGCACACTATGGGACAAAAACTAGAAGGAAAAGAGTATCTACATCTATGGCCTAGTAAGTGCATTTCTATATTCAATAAAATACTCCTTAACTGAATACATGATTTGCATTGCACCACATAAACTATAATTTAGGCTTATAGGTGGACGACTATGTTGAACATGCGGCGGCAAGTCTGTTACAACAAGATGTTCTACACAAAAATATTATTTCAGCTAGTTGGACAAGATGCAGCGAACAAGGACGGAGTTGACACAGCTACTAGTCTACAAGAGAAGAACCAATGTATTTACAGTCACTTCCCTTTACTGCAAATTTACAAATAAATTGTTTCTGCATTCTAGTTGTATATATTATTGCTTACTTACCGTCACATAGCTTTGGTAACACGGTCTTCCGCCATAATATAAGCAGACAAATTAGTGCCATAGAAAACTACATCCCGAACTAGTGGAAATAATTTGATCATTCCACTAAGTTAATCAATAATAATAGTATAATTAAGTTAACTGAGTTTTAATAATAATAATAGTAATGATAAGTCAATTAAGTTAACTAAGTTAATAAAAATTAATTATTAAAATTAAACAAGTTTTATAAAATTAACTAAGTTTAAGTTAACTAAATTTTATAAATAGTAATAATATAACTAGTTTAACAAAGTTTTATAAATAAAGACGATGATAATGAATTAACTAAGTTTATAATAATAATAATAATAAATTAACTAAGTTAACCAAGTTAATAAAAATTAACTAAGTTTTGTTAAAATTAAATAAGTTTTATAAAATTAACTAAGTTTAAGATAACTAAATTTTATAAATAATAATAATAACTAATTTAAAAAAGTTTTAAGTAATAATAATGATGATAATGAAGAATTAACTCAACATTAAGTTTTAGTTCTGTTTATTTGGGTAAACGTGTTTATCTGCAGAGCCACAACAATTGATACACTTGAAACTAAAACTTAAATAAACCATTTTTCCTAAAACTGTCTACTCAGATTAATCATTATGTCATTGCACATGTATTACACAAATGTAGTTATACAAGAGGGCTAACATAAATAAATGGAAGTAACTGACACTACAGTTGTTGCCTAATACAGTTACGGCAATGTGAATTTAGGGAATATTTTTGTTTTAGAGAACCGAATTGATAGAAAACGACAAGGGTAAAGAAAATTGTACATTTCAATTAGTGGATGGATGTATCATCGATGGATTACAGACGTTCCAGATACTTTTTCATATTTTATAAGATTTAACTTGACCATAGTATTGAATACACAATCTGCCCATAGTACTGAATACACAATCTACACATAGAATGAAATCCAGTCAGACTTCTAACCCTGTTTTGATCTGAATATCTGTGTAAATTGGAAATTGTGTATTCGTTGGGGAACTATATAGGATGCATATAAAAATAGAACAATTTTTGTTAATATGTGTTAATATAGAATATCGAGTTATAGATTACATGATTTTCATATATACATATATATATACATATACATATATATACACATATATATACATATATATTATGGATTGTTAAACCCGTTTGCAGGTAATTAGCTATTTCGAAGCGAAGACTGTCGACAACAAAGAACTATTGGTAATCAAGCAACGAACATGAATTTAATTGTTATATATGTTGTCGTATTTTGTTAGTACCATTTGTGGAAACTTGTTTGTGAATGCTTGTAGTATGTGACTTATTTTGTTGAAAAACTACTATCGAATTGATTATGGATATTATATTTGATTGTGAGATTGGCATGTTTTTGCAATTATTTGAATATGATGATCATATGATTGATTGTTTATATATGCTAATTATGTGATTTAATTGTTTGTTTGAATATATGAAAATTATGCGATTGATCGTTCGTTTTAATATGAATAGTATATAAGCGATTGCTGGAAATGGTATAAACCATCAACCGTAAATAGTAGCATTTAAAATATGCTACCAAACAACCAATAACTTTTAGTAGCGTTTCAGAAATGCGACAGAAACAAATGTAAACTAATATAAAAATTATGTAGTTGCATTTTAAAAACGCTACTGAAAATCAAAAAAAACATATAAACAAAAAATGCAACCAAAAAATGAAGACTTATGGTAGCGTTTTTTAAATCCTACAGAAAATACCTATAGTTGCATTTAAAAGTGACTTTTGGTAGCGTTTACTACAACGCAACAAAAAGTTTTAGACTTTTAGTTGCATGTCGTATAGCAGCGTTCTCTAAAACGCTACCATAAGTTATGGTAGCGTTTTTTCAACGCTACCAAAAGTCTTTTCTGGTGTAGTGCTATTACTACATGCAAAGATTTTCCAAAGTTAGGTTATAGGAAAAATCAAAAATTGAAGAGGGATTGAGATAAAGAAGATGAAGAGGATGTTTACCTAAGCTTCTCCTTGATTTTGAAACTTGAATGTGAATTCCCTAAGAGAACTAGGGCTTGGGAATTTCTAATCCCCTCTCTTTCCTTCATTTCTCATTTAGCTTGAGTGTTAGGAATTATTATGAGTAGAATGAATAAAGCGGGAGAGGAGTTAGAGTATTTGGCAGAAGAGTTTGGGTTAGCTTATTGGGTTAATGGGCAAGAACCCTACCCAAATAACCAAACGAAAATACCAAAATCATAATCAACTCCAAGCATATTGATGTTTATACTTAAACAAGTTGTAAATGTGATTTTGAACTCAATGAAAGTGGTCACGAGTCTGGATTCAACTATTTACAAAAAGTCACATTTTGGAATTTAATCCAACTAACGAAGCTATATTTTAAAAAAACATTTAAATATTTGATCATAAAATATGTGGGTTGTTACACATTCTAAACTTAACTATGCTCAAAAATCCATTTTCTCCTGATCATTTTCGAGTCAAGTTTTAAAGGACGAGAATACCACTTTTTCCATATATCCTCCAAAACTGATCCATAAAAAGTAATTCTTTTTTATAGATCATATGAAATTCAAGCGGCTATAACTTCCATGTTGGGCACTTCTTCCAATTTTGAGGTTTTCTATGTCAAAATTCCAATTCTTTACGGTGCGTTTTCGGGATTTATTTTTACGAATCCAAGAATACCCTCTCTTCCTTTGATCATATCTTCCCCATAACAAATCAAAATCAAGTGTTTATTTTTTCAAATTCAAGAGGAAAAAATTGCGACAACTTTTCAGCTAATAACATTTCCAAATTTTGAGAGTAAGAAGGTTCAAACCTAAGAGAAAATGACCTATTTTTGGGTTTAGTTTAGTGAATTCAAGGTGAAAGCTCTACCACTTCTTTTACATTGTTTGGCAATGCTCTTCAAGTCTTGTCCCAACACTTGAAGATGAAGTTGTTTAGGTTATGGTATAAGTATATAAATGAAGTGTTGTGGTGAACGAATGATGATAGGAAGATTGGTATTAATTATGGTGAGAACTCTAACTTTGAACCATTATAAGCAGTTATAAATGTTTAACACAACTATTTGGATGCTAATGATGTTTGGATGTTTGGTTGATGAATGCTTAAAAAAGTAATTAGCAATATATAACTAGAAGTGAGAAACTCCTAAAATATAGTTATATATATATTATTGGATGATATATATGTTTCGATATGATTGTTACTGATGGTTGTTTAGTACGGTTGTTCAATAAATATGCAAGTCACATTAATACACGTTGATAAGCAAAAAGGAAACCACTTTCCTTTATTGAATGAAATGGGGTATATGGAATGTTAAACCTCATAAAAATAGTTTAATATAAGTTTGAAATATTTTATAACATTAAAAAAATGTTTTGGCAAAGTTTAAATGAATGTTGAAAATTGTGTCAAAATTAGACGCATCGTGTGACGGTAGTTCGTGATTTCACGCCCTAAAGGTCAAACGAATATATAGAATGGAATATAGCTCGGAATTCTACGAGATAAGAATTTTTCAAATTTTATATCTATAGTTTTTAAACAAAGAAAGAAAATCGAGATTTGGACGAGTAGATTTTGAAATATGAACAAAACAAGTTTTCAAAAAAAATCACAGTTTTGCAGTTCGGAATTCATAAAAGGATTTCTTAAAAATTGACATTTTAAAATTGTTTAAAAATGTGAAATAAATTATAAAAATCTTTAAAAAAATTTAAATATGGTTTGAGTTATAAAAATGAATTTCGAAATGATAAAAAAGTCGATTTGATCGATATAACTTAAAAAGCACCATTCGTAGCACTTTTCTATAATTTTTAAAATATGGTTTTAAACCTAACCATTTATTTCCAAATATTTTATAAATATTTTTCATATAAATAATTAGGTGTTTGAGTAATGATTTGGAAGTTTATAATTTATTGGAAAAATGGTTTAAATAAATGATTTAAAGAGCTGTCAAAAATAAAGTGATTTAATCTTGGCCCTAAAAGCCAACGCGTAGATTGGATTTTTCTATTTGTGAGATCCATGCAAGATGCTTAAACTAAGGAGATGTTCAAGAGAAACCAGTACCCTGGTTCACCTGGCCTCTCTTAGGCGAGAGATGGATAAGGTCCAAAGGTCGGAAATGAGTTTAGTATAATTGTTTAAATTTTCCAAATTTAAACAACTTGGATTTTATGGAGCTAATCTTCTTATACTTGTTGTTAACTTCAGAGGAGGAAACTCATACTTTTTGTGGAATTTAAAAGGTGATTTTTCCATTATACCACCCATAGTACTAGTTAAAGGAAATTGATATTGAGTAGAATTAGATTATATCTATAGATTCTGCTCACTTAATATTTACTGGTTTTGGATTAACATCATAAATAACATGATTTAACCTCAATCAAAATTTGATTTTGAATTAAGAAATCTTTATTAAGATTTAAATAAATAATTTTCCAAAAAGAGGTTTAATGATTCTGTATGTACCAGAAAGAGATGTTTTAAAGATATATATCTTCTGAAGATATTTTTAATAAAAAGGAAGTAATAAATCAAATGAATAATTCCCTATTTACCTAACGTTTCTTTATCGATGATTGGTTCGAAGGAACTATGGTCAGATTTGGGTGATTTCCATCCGAAGACCACTTCGAACCAATTTACGTATTCGAAGTGAAGACATGAAAATAATTTGGATGATGGAATGTTAGGCTGCTTGTCACTAACCCTCGAGGGAAATTTCCTATGTCTTATTATATTGTAGTAGTTCTTCGTTTGAGATCTTCAATGCAAGGACTTCTTGCTACTAATCCTAGGGGTAATTCCCGATATGATGTGGTAGGAGAGTGCCTTCGGATTGTCCTATACATGGATAACTTGAATGGAGGAATGTTTGACATTACGTTTCTAATTATACTAATTGATCTCTATGGACGTATCATTTTCTTACCACTGGAGAATAGAATTTCTCTTTGCTTAACTCTGTTTCTTGAGGTGTACAAGCACAAGAGTTATACATTTGTAAATGTAACGATCTAGAAATTTGGTTATTTGAAATTGGAATATTTAATTGAATTTAAATATTTTGAATTAATTTTTAACTTAAATTTCAAATATAATGATCTATTGGATAATTTAATAATTGAAATTTACTTTAATAATTGAATCTTGAGTTTTAAGCTTGATAAAAATAGTTTAAAGGCTTATTAAATATGTATTAATAAGAATGACGATAATAGATCTTTTATATTGAATTTAAAAAGTGATTTATTCGATTTTAAAAATAGCTTATTTAAATTAACAAGTAAAAATAGCATTCGGAGACACAATCTCGGAATTCAACGAAACTAGTCCCGTTGGATCCGTAATAGTGTATTATTATCGAATTTCAAATTTCGTAGCTTTTGGAATTATCGTTTGATCGTATAGGATAGAAACGTGCTGAAATTAATATTGAAAAATTCAATATAATAATTGGGTTAAAAATGCTATCTTCTCCATAGGATCGAACTAGGACTCAAACCCTTTCCATTGCGTTCGGAATAGAGGTATAACATTATAAACACCTAGGGCATGCCTCGATAGGGATTCAAGATTTTTGAGTTTTGTAAATCGAGATATTTTGGCATTTAAATTAATATATTATCTAGTCAAATATTCACATCAGCTCTTTTTCTTCTTTTCAAATCACTGACCATTTTCCTCTTCAACACCTTATCCTACTTCTCCTTTTAAACTCAAGCAACCGAACACGGTTCAAAGAAAAAATAAGAAGCAAAACAATAAAAACTTAAAAAATAAATCTCTCTCAAATTACTTGATAAAAAATACTAAACCAATTTGTAAATTCATGTTTTTCCATCCTCTTCGATATGGTATGCAATTTGTTGGGTGCGACGATGGATTAATGAACTCGAGAGGATGGTCGAACAGTAGTTTCATCTAGGGTTCGGTGTGGCTCGCGATAGGGGAGGAGATGGATGGATTAGAGTGTTTTTTCTAGTTTGGGATGTGAAGGTGCATGCGTGGTCATAAATTGGGGGTTGGGTGGTGCGGTCATCTAGTGGTGGTTGCGACAGTTGAGGGGAAGGACAGCCAGTCATTCTGTGATGTCGCGATTGGCATGGGCGACGCAGGGTTGTCGAGGTGGGTATGGAGTGGTAAAGATTCTAGTTAGGAGTTTGAACGTGCTTTTGGTTTGGTCGACGACGAGGTGGTGGAGCGTGTCAGTGATTAATGTGCACGCCTAGAAGTGGATTTTTTGTTTTCATGTACATGATATGGTCGTTGAGGGAGATGAAATATGGGATGGGCCGGGTCGTTTCTTATTGGGTTGGGTAATTTTTTTGAATGGATTTAACTAAGTTATTTATATATAAATATTGTTAATTTAAATTTCCAAATCGTATAAAATGCATATCTCATTTGTTTTAGGTCCAATCGACATGCGGTTTGTTACATTGTTCATATCGATGAATACAACGCTTAGGCATTGGATTGATCGAAATTAGAGCTTACTGAAATATCAGATAAATTCAAACGCATTCGAACATAACTGAAAATAGAACATGAAAGCGACAATAAAAATCAAGGTGAGCTAATCTCACTCATTTTTGGATTACTAGTTTAATTTTAAACAGTAAAATTAATTATTGCATGCCTGTTTGAATTTGATAATCATTATCGTTTGGATGTTATTATATATTTTAGTAGTTGGATTGGTATTCCCGCATATTTTAGCTGATGAGACCCTATGCAACCCGCATAATAGCGGATGACCCTATATTGCCGCGATGTCCTACCGTGAAGTGGGATTAGTATTTTTATGTTGCATTAATATCTGTGGATGTAGAAAAATAGGTTGGAGGGATCCAACTAGATTCCTCAAAATGTTGAATTTAGTTTCATATATAGCTGTGACGCCCGACCTCTATGCTCACAATACAAAGGTTATTATACGGAATAACGTCTGCGGTTGCGAAGAATAAGGCTTGTTAGAAGCAACCATCCATAAGTTATGCCTTAGATGAGTATTGGTTACGTCGATAGGAGTTGTGTAAATTAATCCCAAAGATATATATTCAATCCAAATCTAAAATGAAACTACGGTGGCTTAAGAAAAATCTAGAACAACTCATAATAACAACAACACAGATAAGTATAGTCACGTCAGAACAGAAATATCAGATATATAGCGGAAGAAAAGTCTCGATACATGCTACAATAATCGATAGTTCACATGAACCAAATGTACAAATACATAGATATCATATCACACACGAGATGAGAGTCAATACACCAAAAGTAACACCTCGAAGTCTAGACATAAGGTGATGTGAAATCCCAAAAGCTGAAGTGGAAACAGAATCAGAGATAGTGATTATCCTGAGATAACTTGGTCTGACCCGAGTATTATTTAAAAGAAAATAATAAACGGACCAGTCTGATTTAATCTTAGAAATGAATGCATCATAAACAACATTAAAGCAAATTATTTATAATCTCGAATGAGACTATTCAACATATATAATCAACATAGTTTAATTGAAGAAATCTCATTAAATTACACCAAATTCAACTCGTTAAACTCCATCAAAATCAACTTTCAAATTCAAAGTTGAATTCAAAACAACAATACACAAAAATCTAGAAATCAAAATAAGATGACTAGAAAATCAACATAAAAGTGGATCGATCCCAGCATATGGCGAGTCTAAACTACGCCGCACGTGCATCAATATATGGCCGAAGCCTACCAAGTACCGTCATCATAATTTTTGTTGCCTAACAAATGACCCGAAGGTCCAACATATGACCCGAAGGTCTAGTACTAGTAATTGACCCGAAGGTCCATCATAGTGGCTCGAAAGCCTAACAAAAGCATCAAACAACAACTCCACGACAAACATTTCAATTAATGAGTGCGGAATTAACCGAATTAGTAAAAGAGTGGTTTCATATTCCGCACTTTTGTTGAATCGTTTAAATCTCTTCATCGTTTCCTTGAAAGTACAAAATTATGTATTTTATAAAAATAACATTTTACGTTCTCAAATGGACAATTCATTTGAAAGCGTAAACCATAAAATTTTTGAAAACAATTTTATTTTAAAATGATTTAAAAACACATGATTAAAAACAGCAACATCTATGGTAATTTCGACAAAGAAATTATGCTTCACAAAACACCGTAAAAACGAATATCAAAATTAGCGTTGCGGGTAGCCGCTTGAAAATTCACTTTAAATTGACGGTTACTGAAATCAAAACAACAACAATTATTATTCGTCAAAATCTCATCAAAACAACACAATTTAAATATACCGGGGTAAAAATCGGTTATAAAAATAATGGCAATAAAATACGTTTTAAAACTAAACAGCGGTTCAAAGTAAATTAAATAGTAGACTGCACCACTATATATTCATAAAACATTGCACTGCCCACTTGCACAAAATGAAATAGGCAAACAATTAAAGCAACTTGGACATACTTTCGTGCAATCCATCTTGCACACAAAAAGAATTAGACAAACTATAAACTGGAATTGTTACTAGCGTGCATAACATGCATGCAAGTAAAAATGACAAATCAAATGCCAATTAAAAATGTGACCTGGGCTTGAAATTTTTGCACAATACAACTTTGCACGCAAAAGTGAAATAAAGATGACCTGTGCACATTATATACTTTACACGTAAAAATGAAATATACACAAAAGTTAAATTTACTGGATAATAATTCATAAGCGCACTCGCTGAGTAAATTTGAAGAAAGTCCTGACCAATAAAATTTTTGCACGCAAATAATAATAATATGGTCTGGACACAATTTAGTGTAATGCAACTTACACAACTCACGCATGCTTTTAACTTGTATGCATGCATTTGATACTTGGAACACGCACGCACGAATGAATAAAATTAGAGTGCCTGGACTTTGCTTTTTTTACGCCTATTTGTAAACATAAATATGAAACAAAAAAATGAAGAAGGCCTCGCTATAATCATTTCACGCATGCACTCAATATTCCCATGCACGCATACTATAATTAGAAAGGCCTGGCACAAATTTTTTACCTAAATAACTTGCATTTGCGCAATAAACTATAAAACACAGTGACTGGACCAATTTTTCGTTCGTTATAAAATGACCTGGATTCGTGTATTGCATGCACCATTTTAACTTGCACAATTATAGGCGATCTGACTAAATTTCGAAGGCGACAACTTTGCTCAAAGAAATGAAATAAACAGAAAATAATACCTGGACAGTTTTGTATATAAGTCAAGTTTACACGCATGCATTGAAAGAGTTTGGACAAAGCTAAATGCATGTGCAATATAGCATAAAAATGATGTTGACCTCTCATGCTAAAATGAAGCAAACCAAAAATATAAGACCAGAACATATTTTCATGCCCAGATTGAAACCAAAATACACCTGGACAGTCCATAATTTACATGCACGGTATGTGACATATACACGCATGATCTGGCATATACACTTTGCACACAAAAGATGAAAGAATGAATAGATTAGAAATGTAGGTATGAATAAATTAGAAATGTGATTTTTTACACTCACCTTTAATTCATTTCAAAAGCAACCAGCAACTAGATCCAACAGAAAGCAAGAATATTTAAAACACCATTAATGCTTCATCGAGCTTCTGGAAAAAAATGTGCAAAATAATATTGCAGTGCTTTTTTTTTTCAATATTGTGAACAAGTCAAGGCAAAGGACTGGCAAACTTTGCAGTGCATGGGCATTAAATGAAAACGTGCATCAGTGGGAGAAAAGGACATGCTGTAGATAAATAATGATGGCAGCCAAAAAGGGTTCATATATTTGCTTTTATAAACTTTAGTGGCAGCTAGCAAAAAATGTTCCACTTTGTTTTGAAATGGACTTGTTCTCTTATACTCACATGAATGCAAATGAAACTACAGCATGACTTGGCTAATTCCCACTGACTTTACAAATGACTACAATTTATATGTTCAACTGATTAGTAAATGATTTTGCATCGCAAATTTTTTTTCTTCAAATTCCAAACTCAAATTTCTATTTTAAATTTTTATTTCGACGGTAATAAAATCACGGTTGCTACAATAGTGATATATGATATGTTTAAATAATCTGTGATAGATTATATTATGATTGAATTTATTGGATGCTATAGTAGCACTAGCCTAGATTTTTGTAATTTTAAAATTCCATAAATATTTAATTTGAATTTGAAAAGAAAGTAAGGGGATTTAGGGAAGTGAAGTATTTATATATAATTATGGATTAATTAAAAGAAATTGATTAGGATATAATAAATGATTTGATTTTAAATTTGTACTTAACTGTTTCGTGATATTGTAAATATAGATTTTGGATAATGTATATAAAGGAATTTAAATAATAAAAACTTAAGTTGTATTTGTTTAAATGTAAAAGGATATTAAAAATCGAGATTTTAAATAGATTGGGAAAATAGAAGGAAATTTGGGAACAAATATAGTATTGGTTATATTGGATCCTAAATAAGATTTCTAAATTACGAAATGGAAGCATAATCGAGATTGGTTGGTTTTGGAATATAGTTTAGGTTATTTGAGTAAATAATTTATAAATGGAGTTTAATTTAGAAATCGACTTATAATGGATTTAAGTGATGTGAAAACGTTGTAAACTGGAATTGAGAATATAGGATTTACAAATAATGTCTATAAATAAAGTGGAACGATTTTTAGTTGATAAATTGAAGTTATGAATTCACTGTAAGAATTTTTAATGAGATGGGTACATGGGTTTAAAATGAAAAGATAGATTTTACTTTTGGATATGTGAAAATGGGATATATGAAATTGGGAATGCAATCAATTAGTGATAAATTGAGAGAGATTTATAAATATCAGATTGGTTATATTGGAATTGGAAAATTTACTTTATCAAGAAGTTGAATTTTTTTTAAAAGGAGGATATTTAATTATTAAGCTAGGTAATTAAAAAATGCTTTTAATATAGAAATATTTCAGCTAGTTATTTATTCAAAATATGTTTTTAATGTTATCAAAATGAATTATGAGTTCTATAAACAAGTCTTGTAAACCGATTAGAATCTTATTAATAAATCAGAATTAATTATTGTTTCAAAGTTATGTAATTATTTAAATTGTTTAAGATTATATTTAATTATTAAATAAGTTTTCAAAAAGTAATGGTATACTTTCTTGGTGAAATCGGAGGCAGAGATTGCCTGCAATTAAATTTGGATTTATATAGGATAGAGACGTAATCATTGAGCTGTGAATCCATAATTGATACGGCGTGGTGCTTTCCATATTTGTTTAAAAAAAATTCAAATATTTCTAGGGATTGTTTTGTGAATATACTTATTTCGGTTAGATAAATATATACTTTTTGAATAAAGCGAGTTAATTAAGGAACCCTGGAGCTTATAAAATTTGTTACAACCGAGTTAAGGAATTTACAATATAAATTATGAAGGGTTTTGAGAAAAGATAAATAAGTGGTACTTTCCTAAGTGTTGGGAAGTAAGGGGTTTAGAAAAATATATTTTTAAATATTTTTCTAAGTGTTGAAATAAGAGATGGTTTGAAATATCCTGATATGGATATAAGTATTTGAGTTGTCTCAAAAATTGAAAAGGGGTTTAGCAAAATATATTTTTAAATATTTTTCTAAGTGTTGAAATAAGAGATGGTTTGAAATATCCTGATATGGATATAAGTATTTGAGTTGTCTCAAAAATTGAAAATTTGGAAGGGAATTGAATATATATCTTATAAAGATATTTTGAAAATAAATTTTGGAATTTTTTTAATATGGGCCTAGTAACTACTTGTGAATGTTATATTGATAGTTAAATAACCGACTATCAGTATTGGCTAATTTCAATGATCATTTCAAAGAGACCACGATCAGATTTAATTATCCGAAAACCACTTCGATCTGATTTGAGCGTTATGAATGGTTATCATGAAGATGGTGAAGACGGTGATTCGGTTTGTCCAGATCCCGGACAATGTATATGAAAGAATGCTATTAGTACATTGTCATTGGAGTACAATAGTCTTTTAAGCTGTGTAATTAAAGCATTCGGCAGATTCAACGTGACATAGGTGCAAAAAGTCATAGCAGGGATACTCCGAAGATATAGCGGGATATAGCAGATGACTCTAAAATAGCATATAAAACTCATATCCAATGTTTTACAAATACATAAATTTTTATTAAATGAAAAATTAACATTCAATTAAATTATAATTAATGCATAAATAATTTTAAATAAAAACATGTGCGAATATACTATAAATAAACGTAAAACAGTTATATAATATAATTGAATTTAATAGAATATTAGAGTATTTTTATTTTTGAAAATATATTAAAAAATTCAATTAAATGAATTAATTTTATAATTTTTATAATGTATAAATGTCATTTTTAATTCATTTATTTTAAAGAAGATATCTCGGATGTAGTGAAATATAGCGGGAATAACCAGATATAGAGGAAATAGCATGGCTTAAAAAGGAAAGGCTATATTTGAGGCTAGGAAAAATCATAGCGGTAGAAATCCTCTGTGAGATATAGCATGGTTATAGTGGATTAATAGCGAGGCATTAACTGCACAGATTTTAAGTGAAAATTCCTTAGAAAGGTAATCGTAGCCTCAAGCCTCATCAACCAGAATGATGAAAATTAGGGGAGATGCGGCACGGCTAAGTGGGTCATACCCAATTAGAGTATGCTATCACCTTTCTAGATACCCTGAGATATATAATAAATTATGGATAAGGTGGTGCATGGAAAAAAGCTCATGATAAGGGTAGGAACACCCAGAGTGATAAAATATTCGGTTCTATCCAGGTTAGGGGTAGGGCCGGTCTTGTGTTGTAGGGGATCCCGATGAGGTCCTCGGTACATTTTTCTAGACGTGTACCATGATATGTGGTAACTCAGTGCCTAGTAATTATATGAAATCCATTCACCAATAAGCACATTACGATTTTGATTGTGTCTAACTATGTTGAAACATGAGATGCAAGCATTTCAGCTATTTTCTATTTATTTTCTGTAGACACTATAATAATATCAAGTGTTTTTGATATAAAATGTTTTAGTTATTGCAAGGAAAAAACCCATACTGTTTATGTGTAGCGCAGTCTTATGAGGTACCTTTGTTTTTCAAAGGATTATGATAACTTTAATAATTCAAATTGAGTGTATTTTCCCATGCTAATTTTTCAGACTGACCCGAGTGTTATTTTATTATAATGCTTGGGTCGGACCGAGTATTACAGATTCATGTTAGGATGCTATGAAGCTCAGGAGACAAGTTGGATGACAGAGACGTATTCCACATACTTGATTATATTCCGCTGTGTATTGTAGGCTGTATATTCAGTACTAGTGAGGACAAGTTATTATAACTGTCCCGTATTGAGTTAATGATTTATTGTACTCTGATGATGTGATGAATAAGTAACAGTTATAGTTCTTTTTGTATACATACATGTTATTATCTATTATATATTGTTCCATTGCGATTATCAGACTCTGTGTTGTCATTTCTATTTTCTTCTACCTCTTTCTTCTTTCCCTCTAACAATCTGGTTTTTCCAGCACTCAATTACTTGTCATGCTATACAGTAAATGTATTGGTGTTGATTTTCGAAGGTCGAAAATTCAGGTTGTTAAAGTAGAAATCAGTTGTGCGACCATGAAATGGTAATGTGGCATTCAAAGTGAAATGTGCTATGTGAAAGGTAATCGCTACCTCAGGCCTCATCATCCGGTAATGGCTTAAACAGGGTACGTCGTAAGGCTAGGTGGTTCATAACCATTAAGGTATGATCATCCACTTTCTACATTACTCTCTACATGACGAGTATGCGGCATATGCTATGGGGCTCCGGATAGTTTGGTAACGACCGAGATGATGTCATATTCGATTTCTGTGTAGGCCATGTATGAGTGCCGAATAAGGGTAGACCAGTCTTGCCAGATGTGGAGGATTGCTTGTGTATCCTTGATACATTCTTCAAGAGGTATACTATACGGTACGTAGTCCCTTACCTGGCATTATATGGAAATCCATTCTTCAATAAGTGCCATGAACTTGATTGTAAACCTATTATGCCATCAAATTTAACCAATGTAACAATTTCGACTAAGATTCATAAGTTTATTTGAAAAATATTCTCAAAAGAATGATATTAAAATAATATCCCTAGTTTTTGCGTAGCAAATGTTTTGGTTATCATAAGGTAAAACCCAATTCCGTATTTATGTGTGGCATGGTCTACTGAATTACCTTTGTTTTCAAAATGCATATTTTAGGTTTCTAACACCATTCCCATGATTGACCCGGATTTTATTTTCCTTTCTCTTATACTCTAGACGCCTTAATTTTCAAAGAAATCTGGATGGAGCTCGTAGCATGGAGTTAGAAGATTCTTTTGAAAATTCTTATCCTTTTCCACCATACACATGTATTATAGTATTCGGCATTTGTGAGGACAGATATCTATAACAATCCATGTTTAAATCTGATAAATGTATTTAGAATTTCTGTTGCAAAGATTATATGTTGAAAAAATATATGTTATTCCATTCGTGTGTGATTCTGTTCTACCTTTATTTTCTTTCTTACCGTTGAGAATCTACCTTTTCGGCTTTTGGATTTGCGACATGTGAATATGAGGATGTATTAGAGCTAATTTTCGAGAGTCGAAGAAACGGGTCCTCACATTCCTTTTTTGATTGACCTTAGCTAGCTATTTTTCTGCTTATGACGATGCATTGAATGACCATAAATCGTTTACTTTACCTATAAAGGTTGTTTTGCACTAAACATTTTGTACTAAGTTGATGGATAAACTTCAGTATTACTATAATGTTCGATGTTGTTAGGTCATCTTCAGAGTTGCTAATATTTGTGAAATCCTATATTGAGGCTAAATGTAGGCATGAATTGAGTTTGTGTAGAGGTGTGCATGTAAGTCATGTAGGTATTGAAACTTAGTGAATGATGTTTACAAAATCATCCAGATTTTATATAAAGGCATTTAACTTTGGAAACCAAAGTAGCTTATGGTAAATTTATGATAGCTTGCGATAGATATTGCAAAATATTTCAAGAGGTGGAAGAAAAAAACCTACTTCAAGCAAATTGATCCACTTTTGAATCACGTTATATATCGGAGTACTAATCAGAATTCGTTAGCCATGAGGCATTTGAACTACGATATAGCCGGCTTACACGCTTAGGTTGACCATGCAGTAATATTTACTATGTAGTAATATTTCGCTATTATGATAATGTCCATAGTAAAATAAACTTACTTCTAAATAGCATTAAGGCTTTACATTTTCCACCTTAACACGTAATAGTCACAATAGTCCATCCAGTATCATGGTCCCTCCTGATCGGGAAGCCACCAGAGGATACTCCACGGGCTACGGAAGAAAACTAATCTCGTACAAAGTGCGCTAGGGTCGGCGACACGACACAACTATGCAATGCCAGGATAGATATACCAATTAAGCTTCCGGACCGGTGGTAACGCGTAGCAGCTACTACTGCCCACCTCAAGCCACATCCCCAAAATCAAAAGGGTCCCAATCAATCACAAAGTAATAGAATGATATCGAAGGAGTGTGTCGGATAAAAGGTGTTACCTTCTTAGCTCGTCAATCGCCCTATTTTAGCCACCTTATGCCAACTCACGGGAGTCGGGTCCACGTATATACCTCAAAGGAACACCGCCACCATCCTACTTCAATTTGGAATCTGCACCGCGTACACTGTTGCTAAAGTGGTTTTCGGAGTTGGCAGAGAGTATAACAACTTCCGATCCTGGTTTCTTTAACAACCAAACGTTATATAACACCACGGTCATTTCAAAGTAATTATACTTCAAAACTGGAATATAATATCCATTTCAAAACCATATCAATACGATATCATTTTTATAAAAACCCAAATCAATATAATATCATTTTTATTTCAATTATATCCTTTTTCCAAATCATAGCACTTTCAAAGTTATAACACTTCAAAATCAAAACACTTAAAGTATAACACTTTCAAATCATAATACATTGAAACTCTCAACTTTGAAACATAACTTCCACCACTTAAATGGTTTGAATATTAAAATACTTTATATAATAAAATAGCTTCTTCAATTTCACAAATCAAATCCGACACAACTTGAATTTCTACATTTTATATTTAGCCAAATCTCAAATCATTAATTTCAATTAAATTCAGTTTCCAAATAAACTATTCCAAATTTATCGATTTCAAAACAGATTTGATCCATAGAATAAACCATTTCAAATTCCATATATTTCAAACTTTAAGTATTCAACAATTTCAAAACTAAGTTTGGTAATTACGATTCAACAATTAAATTTTTGATTATTTATTTTTGAAATATTTTACATAATAAATCCATTATCATTTAGATAAACTCAAATTACAAATAACTAAATACTTCCTTCAATTTATTTATACTTGAAATATTCATTTGATTCACTTTGAACCAAAATCAAGTTATAAAATCAAACCCTCTAAAATTTCAAATTTAATAAATTTCACATCATGCTTATTTGAGTTTAATTCTTAAATAAATTCAATTTCAAATCTCAAATTTATCTTCTAACCTTAATTTTATTTAAATCATTATAAACACTATATTAAAATATAATTTAAATACTTAACCATATTGTCTTCAATAAAAATCAAATTTATTATCAAGCTTATTTTATATTTAAACAAATTTATACATAGCTTAAAATCAAGAATAAAATAACGTTTATATAACGTCTAAAATCGGTATTTATACAAAACCATATATTTCTTTACAAAACCATAGAAATCATTTCAAAATATTTTATATATATGGACCACGGTGTCTGTATATAATAATTTTCAAAATTCTATGGTCAAGTGATACAGATATTTATCATTTCAATCCGCAATTTAGCATTTTCGGTTGTATATCATTTCAAACCGCAATCCCGAATTAATAATGAATTCCACAACAACTTGCAGTTTACACAAATATAAAATAAAACATTCATTCATCAAATTCAATAATTAAGCATTCATCACAACATCATCCAATTTTATCAATAAACATCAATATATAACCGATAATCAATATAGGTATTAAATTGACAATTTAAAATTCAATATTAAACTAAATAATAATTAGATGTAATAAAAGTCAATTTAAATCAGAATAACCATTCAACACAACAAACAGCAATCAATAAATTTCTAGTTACCTTATAAATTCAATTTAACAAGCATAAGAAATTTTAGAAGTTGTGAGTGTGTAAAAACACTCACCTTTGAATTTAAATTGAATTTAAATTCAAAATAAGCCCAAAATTTGAATGGTCTTAGAATTCATCCAAACCAGCACCAAAATGTCTGCAATTCTAATACAATCCTAGCAAAACAAACCGCGTATGAATCCGAGCTCGTATGAAAAAGTTATGAAAATTAGAAGATTGGAAAATTCTGGTCTTGGGTCGACTTTGGGTTCAAGTTCGGTCCACCGCCTCAAATCCCCGGTGCTTGCTCTGAGTTTTTGCAAAAACGATCTGGAGCAACCCGAGTCGTTTTCTTCCTGATCCGAAGTTGATGTAAGGTTTCTGCCTCTGAAACTCGAAGCGCGACCCGAAGTTGCTGCAGACCCGCAAAATAATTTTTTTTTTGAAATTGAAATTGGATTGGGAAGATTAGGGTTTTCAACCATTGAGGAAGAGGAGTAATAGAAATTTTCGTACGTACAGAAATGCGAAATAGATAGGCTGTTAAGATTTATGACGATATATATATATATATATATATATATATAGGAAGAATAAAATAGAAAGGAATGGGCCCGATCGGTTTGAGTTTTTAATGATAATTGACCCGAAAAGCCCGTTTCGATTTCAAAATGGAAATGAGCCAACCCATATATCAAAATATATGTTTTTATATATTTTAAATGCAATGAAATAGGTTTCAAGTCCAAATTCCATCGTATGAAAAAGTTATGCTAAAATCAAGTTGTTTCAAATTGATTTCAATTGATTTTAATTAAATTGATTTCTAGGTGTTTTGACCCGTATGATCAAACGAAAAGTCTAATCCTTACGAAACTTGAGATTATATAATATTTTACCGTTACGGATCCGATAAAATTGGTTTCATCAAAATCCGAGTCAGTTGCCGAAATGGCTATCTTTCAGGTTAATTAAATAATTTAATATTAAATTAATTAATCATTTCTTTAATTCAAATTTAATTATTTACCATTTCTATCATTTCTGATTACAAATAAATTTATAATTCATTAACCGAAATTTCCATGTCAATCAAATAAGGATTTATTGCAAAATTTATAGTGTTTTTCTTCAATTTAATTAAATTCAAATAAATAAATTCAATTTGTTTTCAATCTCTTTATTCAATCAATCATCATCTTATGGATAAATTTAACATTAGTATATATCCAATTACCCTAATATTTCAACTAAATTCATATTAACATATTTTTTAATTACATTTAATTGCAATGGATTTAGATCTAATTCAATAAATTAAATAAATGGGTAAACAATTAATAATTATCACTATTTGCCGAATTTAATCCCATTTATACTTGATTATCAACCAACAATTATTATAATAACTCACTAGCATTAATTCTATCAAATTACAATTTATTACATATTATTTCATCAATTAATATAATTTTGAATTTATTTCCCAATTTACTAATTACAATCAATTATAACCTTCAATTGTTTCAATTATTTGGGATTGCACCAAATTAGTTATTTATCAACTTGCATTAACAGTATTACCTTAATTTACAGTCAGTTACTATTAATCAGTATATTATTTCATTGGTTAATTCAATGCTTATTTACTTATTTTCAATTTTATAACCAAATGCAACAATTTACACTATTTCATTATTGGGATTTCACTTCAATTGTCAATAATTAGTTTTATATACCAATGTGACATTTCATTTTAGCAATCATTTCATTATTAAATTACAAAGTTTTTATTTCTTTCCATACTAAATTACCAAAACTTATAAATTAAACAAATTAAATAGTCAAAAATTTACGGGTCGTTACAATTGTCAAATTAATTCAATATAAAATTCAAATTAATTTAGATGTCGAGTTAAACTACCAAACAGTAACCAATAAAATTTTATCACTTCATGATTACAATTTAACTAACATCGGAAAAATTAGTATTGCGTGAGTGGGTTTAATCACTTACCTTTGATTTAAAGCCCGTTAAAACTCCAACAGAAGCCCAAAATTTCAACAGTCTTCAAAATCAACCAAACTAGTTTTATGTTTTTGGAATTTCGATATGAGTCCAATGGAAGAAACCGTGCGTCAATCGAGTTTGTATGCAAAATTTATTCGAGTTAGAAGATTTGAATTTTAAAATTTAATTTAAAGTAAACAAGGGTAAAATAGTATACTTATCTCTACCCCAAACCCTCATGACCTTGCTCAACCCTTTGGCCACTACCTTTGACCGCCGATCGCCACTACATGCACCATCACCCAGATCAGACCACATCTTCGAACTCCCCTCGGCCTACCGCACCTCTGCCCAAGTTGTCGCCATCTCCGCACTGCCACGTGACCGCGCTACCATACATCTTCCATTGTGATTTCTTGCAAATCTAGGTGCTTATGCAATGATCGAAGACCATAAATCAACTCCATTCGCCAAGCTCTATGCCATGGTACCCTCCAATCGTCGTACAGTCGACAATCCACCGTTAAACCAAAACCCTAGAATGGACGG
This sequence comes from Allium cepa, assembly GCA_030765085.1. Taxonomy (NCBI): domain Eukaryota; kingdom Viridiplantae; phylum Streptophyta; class Magnoliopsida; order Asparagales; family Amaryllidaceae; genus Allium; species Allium cepa. The sequence continues at coordinate 965,863,798 of CM060928.1, forward strand.
CCAAGACTTTTTCGACAATTTTCGGAGAAATGAAGCCCAATGAATTATAGAAGCTTATTCCATTTGATGAGTGCATCGCGATGATATATAATTTGATAGGGTTTCAGCAATTTGAATTTTTGGATTTGATTTGAAATCAGTAATTAGGGTTTCAAGATGATGGCCATTGAGAAGGAGTAATTAGAACTGAAATGTACGTATAGAAAATAGAATAGAAAGCTGCGAGAGTTTCATAACAGCATATATATAGACAAAGATGAATAGGAGTAGATGGAACAGATCAGTTGGGCCCAAGCGATAACAAAGGCCCGAAAAGTCCTTTTCATTCCCGAAACAAAAATAAGGCATCCTATATATCGAAATATAGGTTTTCAATAGTTTTAAACTCAATGAAACTAATTTCAAACCCTAATTCCATTATACATAGAAGTTAGCTATTAATAATCAAATTATATTTATCTTTGCGCGTTAGTTAAAATGACTTATTATTAAACTTATTTAATCACCTATAAATTAAAAATTAAAAATCTTCTATCATCATTCTTGATTAAACAGAATTTAATAATCTTTTGAAATACAATTTTCCATGTTAAATCCAAGATTTAAATATTAAATAAATTTCAACGTTAAGTTACAAGTAATAAAATCCTAATTAATTATACCAAACAAATTCTTTTATTTTAATTTACATGTTCCTATAATAAATCAAGAAATACCTTATGTATACATTAAACATAAGTTTTCATTTATTACACATATTACTCAACAATTAACATCTTTGCTCGTATTAACTGCAATATTTCAATTACATTTAATTCCAATTATTTTCAAATGGATTTAATAATACAATGAGAAATAAACAATTGTTACATTAATAATTCATATCTATTAACTTATAGTTTACAAACAAGGATTATAAATTACTTACCACAAAACTGGTTTCATATTCTATACTGGAACCATTTCATTTAAATAATACATGATTCCACCATTTGATACATCATTTATTTTTTTTCTTGTTTACCTTTATTATTACAGTTGATTGACATCACATTAAAACAGTTGTCAATTACATTCAATCAATATTATAAATTATGTTCAAATACGCGTCACCGACTTCCATTTCATTAGGATTAGTTGTTTTAAGATTTTTATCTTAAGGTAAAAATTTATAATTTAATAAAATTCATGCTAATAAATCATAAATTTTAATTTCTGACAATGTAAAGTTCCAAAGTCTTATTTAATTTAATATTTTTAATTATCAAAGATACAGAACCTTCAATATCTTGCTCTCTTTCATCAACTATAAAAAATCTCTAACCCTAATTGTTTAAAGACATTTTGGGCTTCCACGATCTCTTCTAATGTTGGTCGATCACATCCTCTAGGAGCTTAAGCTAATCCAACTCAAATCAATTTAAAATAAGTACCAACTAATCGTAAAAGTCTGTGGTTAAAGGATTAGCAGTCTGTCGAATCGAAAAGCTTTCAAAGAAGAGAGAGTTCAGCATTACTATGTGTGCTTTAAGGCATTAGTTTCAAGTATATCTTTACTATTTTGTAATGCTTACAATCTTATAATGTTTATATACATATATATCTATACTATATTGTTAGTTAGGTGACGATTCTTATATGTATTGGTGTTCACATACTAGATCGGTTATATATGTATGTAATAAAAAAATTCTCATATATATTAGGAATGCATAGCCAATATATTGTATATATAATTATAATTTTATTAATATATATATATATATATATATATATATATATTATAATGCATTTAACTATATACATTTATTTATATCATCATATCATGCTAATAGCTGAACATATATTTTATACGTATGTTTACTATAATTATAATTTTGGGTAACAGCAAAGTATTTATAAATAATTATTTACTATTATTTATTACTATTTAAATCAATGTATTATTTAAATAATTTTTATAAAATAAAATATGCTTCGAAATTTAATTTTTAAATTTTTAAAAATTAGTTTATCATGAAATAAGCTCTTTGTCAAGAATAGAGAAATTAATAATCAATTTTTTATCTTTAAAAAATCATTATAATATACAATTGAAATTAGTTAATTATTAAAAAATAATTTTGACTAAGAAAATTATGGAAATTTTTTCAAACCTTGAAATATTGTATTAGATTTTCTAAAATTTTAAAAAATATATTTATTAATATTTATCATATTTTGACTAATTAATATATATACGGGATTTTTAGGCTAAAGTAAAAAGGTTGAATAAAATCCAAGTTAAAGGGACAAGAAGTTTGCTTTTTAGGCACAAGAATATTTTTTAGTGTAAATCACAGAACGATAGTTGTAACTATCATTTTCAATTTACATTAAAAAATGTCCTTCAACCTAAAAAGCAAACTTGCTGTCCCTGAAACTATTTTTTTTGCAACTTCTTCCGTATGTCTATTTTTATGTGTATATATATATATATATATATTATAAAATTTGGTTATGCCGTGTTTAAGATCTAGAAGTAGAAATTAGTTTATTAATTTTATCAATTAATACATATTATATATATGTATACATAAATTTATATATTATAAATATGTTTATATATATTAATTTTATTATATTCTATGTCTATACTAATATTATTTTAATATTTAATAAATATTACATAAATATGTATGTGTATATATATATGTAAGTTATATAATATATGTGTATTTAAATATTTTCATCCTCATAAAATGATCTTATTAAATTTACTTATACATATATATATACAATAATTATATAAATAACAAACTTATATATTATAACAAACCTGTTGTTGATTACCTAATTAATTAAATTTAATTAGAAATAATTAATTATAATTTGTGATTTGTGAAATTTTATACGAAATTAAATATATTTTTGGAGAATAGTTATTTAATTTAATTAAGAAATGAGCTCTATTTCTTAAATAAGATTTCAATTCAAAGTTTGAAATATTATTAAATCAATTATTTAAGTTTAGCAACTTGTATAAATTGTTAATATTGAGATTTGATGTTTAAAATGAGATTCTACAATTAATAGTTTATTTTTGCTAAAAATAATGAGAATAACTTTTGTTTTCAAAAGTTATATTTACTGGTATAAATATCTCAATATTATTAGAAATCTGGATTTTAACTTGTTAACGTGGTTTTGGTAAATTTGAGAAATCAATTTATGGTTTTGTAAAACATTGTTTAAAGTGAAATAGTGTTTTATAAAAAGTAAATCAAAATAGAAATTAGCAACACTTTGTTACTGGGTTTGGACCTAAGTTAATATTAAATAATTAGTCCAAATAGGAGATTTTTCTCTTCTTGCCAATTTCTGAATGAACTATATGTTCATTATTCAAACCAGAGAACAAATGAAAGCTTCTCAAAGAAAAACTCTAGTTCCAATCATCACCAAATCCATGTTCAAATTAAAGGGCTTTTGGTTAAATCTTGTAAAAATCATAATAAGGTAATCTTCTCCATCTTCTAGTGTGTTTATTCAATAATCTCATTTTTTGATCATGGGTAGTAAATTTTGGTTTTAAATTTCTTAATTTGATTTAGGGATTGTGGTTGAGAGATGTTTGCTTAGGAGAATCCGAGATTAGTTCATCCAATTCAAGCTTAAAGGTGAGTGAATTCTCACGCACCTATCTATAAAACTAAAATTGCTTGCTGTTCACGAATGAATTCACCTTTAATTGCTTTTTGTTGCTTCTATGTGATTGAAACCCTAATGAGTAATCTTATCAATTGCCATTACTGAAAATCAGTTTTCTCTTCTTGTAATATTTGCTTGCTTTGTTCAAGTTTTGGTCTATGTGCATGTGTACTTTTGAGTCTATTATGCAACCCTATGATGCCAAAAAGAGTAAAGGTCGCACTGGAGCTCGCAGTTTCCATAGGTGGGGAAACAGATGTCTGAAACCTACGTTCCAGATGTCCCACCGGTAGATCAGTCGTAGGCAACCGGACCACTTATCGAGCACTTGGACGTAAGTCGAGGCGTCGTTTGATATACCAATGCACTAATTTGATATTCATTTTTCCCGTAGTTGTTTGATGAGTTTTTTGAATATTTTGCTTCTGATTTCTTATGTTTTGTTCATCCGTTTTGGTGATTCTTTGATTGAATGATTTGTGGTTGTGTTTATATAAACCAGATTTGTTTCTATGTGTGTGTATTTGAATGAAGCATTTCATAAAAGATAGCTACTATAATATCTTGATTTTAAAAACTAATTTCCATATAAAAGCTATTACTTTTGTAATTAGTTTTAAATAAATTATATATATATATATATTATGATTATTAGTAAAAGTGGTTATGGATATGAGAAAGAGTTTTATGGATTTCAGAAATAGGTTTATGGATTGTAGAGATGGTTTTGAAATTAAAAATATAGGCTGCCTTTAAACTAATATTTAAATATCAGTATGATTTTAACAATGAGTATTTATAGTTTTATAAATGAATGATAAATTTTATAAGTGGCCTTGGAATATAGTTTAGAAACTATAAATCTTTTAATAAGACTTTGGAACAATTATATATATGGAAGTATTTTTGATATTTGAAAGTGGTTTTATGAAATAAATGAAATTATATATATATATATATGGGTTTTAAAATATGCTTTAGTAACCAAGTGTCCTGTATGGAAATTTGTGACAATTCGGGGTTATGAAATATATTGTCAATAATTAAATATTTTGTAAAGTTAAATAATAAATGAATTTATGGAAAACTATGATAAGTGTTTTTTAAATGGTAAATTAAATAAATTTTTTGAGAGCCTTAGTTCTATAATATGGGGAGTACTAATAATCGACTTAATGTTATCGATTGGTTTAAATGCTTTAGAATAGTGCTTCTTCGAATATGTTATAACTCATTGCATAGAATGTTTAAGGGGAACTTACTAACCCATTAGCAAATAATTGAATTTCACTGGAAGTATGGGATACTTGTGTTAAATTCTTTTGATCTCTTTAGGAATGTATTTAACACTTCAGAGTTATATTCCCTTCTAGTGTACGACATGAGGCTGCTAGATCCTTAGGAGAATATAGTTTAGGTTTTCCAATGGTATCCGCAATGAGTGACTTCTAGTAAATATTGGAATTTATCCATGTAGCATGAGACGTTTTGGTTAAGTTTTAGTGATTATCGAAAGTGTTATTATTTGACACTTTAGAGTAAATTCCTTTTAGGGTTCGGTTGGATCGATAAATCCTTAAGAATTATACCCTTGGATTTATTTCTTAACTTAAATATAAACTAGAGTTTTCGAGTCATGATTGCCCCATCGTTTTGATCGATCGAGATTTGAGATTTCCCTAATCCGTGTGCTCGATTGAGATTCTATGTTACGGTATGAGTACGATCCTTCGTATCAGATTGGTTCAAGTGATCCCAGATTGCTTGCACGGTATGAGTATAATCGGTATGATTGGTATGTATGATCATATAAGTGGTCGGTATGGAATTGGTTGTGTGTGCTTAGAGATACTTTGCTTTGTTCTATAAATCTGCATTTAGTGAATAACCTGTGTTTGTAATTTAAATATATCTCTATACCTTGAGTTAACACTATGTTAAATTATATGCATAACTTGTTATTTCTTGGACATCTAGATTTATTTATGCATTATTTATTCTTTTGTTTTATTTTGTTCTCATTATATTGAATATTTAAAGAAAATTTGACCTAAGTATTATTTTAATGTTTGGGTCGGGCTGAAACTTTTTAGGTTATAGGACAGGATGACCTTTGGATGGTTCTGCTAGCAAGGAGATAACATTTGACTTCTAGCTTTATCTCTTATAGGAATTTTGTTTATTTATATGAAATATATATTGAGACAATGATTTGTAGCACTTGTATATTATACGAGTCTAGTATTTTACTTTGTAGACTCATAGTTTGTATATGTATATGAGATCTATTTTCCACTAATATCTATGATTTTTATATTATACGATATATTGTTCTAATTTTGAGAAACCGGGTGTGTTTATTACTTTAGACTAAGAGAACAATAACTGCGAAGACTTGTCTCCTCGACTTTCGAAAATCAACACTAATACATCTAAGGTATTTAAATGCCATAAATCCAAGTGCCGAGGAGGCATATTTTCAAGGGTAAAGTAAAGTAAAAGATAGAAATACAAATTCTCACATTACATTAAGATAGATAGGTAGTACATACAACCACCCTCATTAGGGTATATTAGAGTTTTTTTGTATGAACTAACCCAGCTAGGAACAGTTATAACTACCTACTCCCACACTTACTGATATTAACTAACTTAGACATGGTGTAAAAATAAAATAAATCAATAGATAGACATCCACATCGGGTGCTCCAACTCCATGCTCCAAAAATCTCTTCCAGCATGCTCTTTCCTAAAATAATCCAAACAGAATCCTGACTACTTAGCTGCCCGAAAAAATAGGACACCCTGAGTTTAAAGATAAAATAAAATAAACTCAAGGTCAGTCATGAGAGTGGTGTGAGAACTTAAAATATGTTGTTTGAAAACAAAATGGTATCTCATAAGACCACACCGCACATAAATACCAAACAGGTTTTTACCTTACGATAACCAAAACATTCTTACGTAAAAATTCTTGATATTATTTTAATGACATATCTTTGAAAACATTTTACAAGTAAACTTATAGATCTTAGCTGAAATGGTTACTTTATTAAATTCCAGTATACTAACCACAAACGCGGGTTCTATAAACAAAAATGGCAGGCACTTATTAAATTCCAGCATACTAACCACAAACGCCTTTCTTTAAACTGTTTACTTAAATTCTTTTAAAAAAACTATAAAAACTTCCAAAAAAAACCATTAAAAGGCTTAAATATCCTTTTGAAAACATTTATAAGAGATTTGGAAAAGAAATGTTAAGTTTAAAGTTATACTTCAAAAGTTACAAGAAAAGCACCGCGGAAAGTGCTCTTTTAAGCTATATTGATCAAAACAACTTCTTATTATTTGAAAATTCATTTTTAATGCTCAAATCAACATTTAAAATACTTTAAAAAATTTATAAGATTTATTTCATATTTCTAAACAATTTTAAAACATCATTTCCAACGAAATCCAGTTGTGGATTTCAATATGCAAAATCGTGACTTTTCAAACACTTGTTTTACTCATATTTCAAAATCTACTTATCAAAGTCTCGATTTTCTTTCTTTGTTGGAAAACTATGGATATAATAGTTCATAAAATTCTTATCTCGAAGAATTCCAAGCTATATTCCATCTTGTAAGCCTGTTCGTCTTTTGTGGCGTGAAATAGCAAACTACCGTTACACGACGCGCGTATTTTTGACTAATCTTCCGGTTCTCATTCAAACTTCACCAAAACACTTTTAAATGTTTATAAAATATTTAAAACTCATTTTAAACCATTTTAAAAGAGGTTTAACATTCTAAATACTCCATTTTATAAACTCAAGGAAAGTGATTCCCTTTGTGCTTCTCGACGTGTATTTCCATGACTTACATATATATTCAACATTCATACGAAAACATCCAAACTTGATGATCAAAACATAATAAACATTCATCGTAAACATTATATCATCATCTAAAATATAATATAATAGTTTAGGAGTTCCCACCTTGAGTTTTAAATGATTCAATTAAAAATTCGCTATTGCTCCGCTACTTGAGTTCCGAAGCTCATAATTCTTCAGATTTTAGCTCCTAGATGCCTCAACCAAGCCTTGAGATGCCTAGAGGCACACAGCCTAGGGTGGAGCAAGGGTTGTTCTCGGCCGAGTGATGGAGTGGGGTGGAGTTTGTGAAGAATAAAGAGAAAAGTGGAGTTTTGGGATTGTTTTGAGGTGTTTAACTATATGGAACTATATATTAAAATTTAAAAACTTTTTGAAATAAATTTTAACATTATTTCTCTTAGAATGGAAGCCATTAAAGTGGAAGATAAAGCTTAGAAATATGAATAAGGAGAAGAAGAATGAAAATGAAGAGAAGAAGGTAGGGTGTTTATAGGAAGAGAAGAGTATAAAAGAAGACATGCACACATTACTTTTTGCATCACCATTTTAAAGCTTCTCAAACACACCTCCCGCTCCTAAAGGCACGGCAAAAGCCTCCCACCGTGTGCCCATCACTTCCATCTTCTCATGTGTGCATGTGTTGACTTATATATGCTTAAGGAGTAAGAAATCATAAAATATATTATATATTTTGTATTATACTTTATATTTATATATTTTGGGGTGTGTGTGTGTGTGTGTGTGTATGTTTATGTGCATGTTATATGTATTCATAGGTATATGTATATGTGTATGTAACATATCCCTACAACGTTGCACTACTTCCACAAGTTTTATCGTCACAAATCTCGATTCTAATTTTCGGCCATATTTTCTCTTTTAAATGAGTATGCATACTTTTGTAAACAAATTTTGAAAATAAATTTTCTTATTATACCCACTAATTAAAATGATTATATTTTATTTATAAAATCATATGAATTATTATAAATAATTAATTATTTACAAAATTATTATTATATCGATAAAGCTAAACGATCATTTATTTAAAGTGATATATCTGTGAGTCATTACAAACTCCCTTCCTTAAAAAATTTCGTCCTTTAAATTTAGATAAGAAAAAAAATAGCTCAAAAGAAAATATATTCGATATAATGAATATACACAGAAATATGGATAAGTGATTATACCATAGGCGGTGAGTACGCTACACTGGCATGATTTATACAATTCATTCTTCCATCCTAAATTCGGGATATGCCTTTTTATTTTATCTTCTGTTTTCCAAGTTCAATCCTTAGCATCTCCACTCCATTGAACTTTGACTAACCTTACTACCTTCCTCCTTAATCATTTCTTATCACGATCAACAATTCGAATATGTCGTCTAATAACTGCCAAATTTGGTTCCACCTCCAAGTCTTCATGGGCAACTGTTTTTATGATTTGCTCTGGTTCATGCACATATTTCCTTAGATGAGATACATTAAAAACATTATGCACTTCTGCCAACCTTTCTAGTAATTGTACTCGATAAGCTAGTAGGCAGACTCATTTAAGAATCGAAAATGATCAAATATATCGAGGTGCTAACTTCCTAACTCTTCCAAATCTCACTAATCCTCTCATCGAGGAGACTTTCAAAATGATAGAATATCCAACTAAGAATTCTAAATTTACACGCATTTGGTCTGCATAATTTTTCTGTCTATTATGGGCTCCCTTAGTGTAATGACCCGCCAATTTATCACTTTGATAAATTGTATTTATTTTTAAATTTATTCAAATAAAAGGTTGATAATACAAATAATATTATTTCAAGAGAAAATAAGTAATAGTAATCTTAATTCAAATAAGTATTTAAATAAAATATTTTCCTTGAAATTTATATCGATAAGATAACTTCGAATTTAATTCATTGATTTATATAATTTAAATTGAGATATAATAATTTAGTAATGATTTTAAATTATCCAAATAATTATTTTAAATGATGATAATTCATATTAAATAGTTATAAAATGATAATGAATCATTTATAATAGTTTTATAAGGGACATATTTAATTGGATAATGTAAGGAAAAATCGATATCGCTTTATTGGTATAATAACATTTTTGTAAATAATTATTTTATATGAGTTTATATGGTTTTATAATTCAAATACGATCATTTTAATTCATTAAAATAATAATAAAATGTTTCTAAAATTTTGTTAATGAATATATGTACGTTACAGTATACGTGAAAATGTGCTCGATAATCGATTCTCCGGATTTCAACTATTTAACAAATAGAAGTTGTTCGAAGACGTTCGAAGTGTTATACACCTACATATACATACATATATATGTCACACACACATGATAACATGTATATAAACATACATATATGAATATAATTAAGTATAAAAAATATATATATATATATATATATATATATATAATATATTAAAGATTTCTTACTCCTTAAGCTTAAATAAGTCAACGTATGCATACATGAGATGATGGAAGCGACGTGCACATGAGGGGAGGTTCTAACCATGCATATGGAAAGGGGAAGTGTGTTGGAGAATCTTTGAAATGATGATAAAATGATGATGTACATATGAATAATTTTACACTCTTACACCCATTTGATTTACTTGGATCGAAATTTCAAAAAAAAATCTTTTTCCAGATTTAATCAATTTGAATTTTATGGAGATGATCCTCTTGTACTCGGTGTTAAAGCCCGAAGAGGGAACTCGTACCATTTGTGGATTTTTAAAGGTGATTTCACCATTATTATGCCCATAGTATTTGTTGAATATGGGAATTGATATTGAGTAAAATTAGATAATTTCTATAGATTCTGCTCACTTAATATTTACTGATTTTGGATTACATCTTAGGTAACATGGTTTTAACTCAAGCAAATTTTGAGTTTTGAATTGAGAAATCTTTGGTAAGATTCAAAAGAAATGATTTTGGAATATTTTCCTAAGTGTAAACGAAATGATTCGAATTATTCAAAGTTAAAATAGTTTTACGTAATCAAAGGTATATACCAGAAAGAATGTTTTAGGAATATATATCTGTAAAACAGATTTTGATCAAAAAACTTAATCAATTAAAGAATGATTTTATATTCATAGAATCTCGTTTTTATCGATGATTGGTTTAAAGAAACCGGGCTTGGATCTGGGGTGATCTCTATTTGAAAATCACTTCGAACCGATATACGCATTCGAAAGACGAAGATCTAATAAAGAGAATGAAGACCATGGATTGTCGGGATGAAAGGACTGCTTGTTGGAAATTCTGGTTAGCTCCCAATATTAAAGTAGCAGCGGTCCCTTCATTTATGAAACTCTTTTGGGTTGTAAGGACTTTTTGCGACTAATCCTAGGGATAATTCTAGACAGGATGTGGTAGGAGAGTGATTTCGGTTTCGTTCAGTCCTAAAATGAACTTGTATGGATGGATGTATGGCATTGCATTATGTAAGATTTCATCATTGACTTTTATAAATGTACGTTTGTTTGGTGGCGTAGAAGGAAACTTCTCTTAGCTTAACACCCGTCTCTAAGAGGTATGAGCTCGAAGGTTGTATGTTTGTGGAAGTCAATAGTGATCGATGGAATGGTAGTGTTGGCATTCATAGTGAAATGTGCGACGCGAAAGGTAATCGCTGCCTCAAGCTTAGATCCAGAAATGATCGAAACAGGGTAGATAAAGAAAGGCTATGTGGTTCACAACTATTAGGGTATGATCATCCCCTTCTAGATATATTTATACCCGCTATGATATCTGGATTTAAATTAATATGGATGTATGCTACGAGGATCCTCAGATAGGTCAGTAACAACCGATGTGATGATATATTCGTCACTATCTAGTGAGAAAGATAGGCCGATCTTATGTAGGGATAGTTGTGGATGTTCTGTTGAACATTACTCTAGTGATGTACTGCCGGAAGGTAGTCCTTTCACTTGCTTATTTGTATGGAATCCGTTCTCCAATAAGTACCTTCCATTTTTTGTAGAGCCTGGTATGCTGGAATTTAATAAATGGTAACAATTTAGGATAAGATTACCAATTTCTCGCAAATGTTTTCAAAGATATGTCATTAAAAATAATATTAAGTATTTTGACTTAAATTTTTTTGTTATCATAAGGAAAATGCGTATTTTGAAAACGACATGGCCTTATGAGATACCTTTTTATTTTCAAAACGCGTATTTTGAGTTCTCACACCAGTCTCATGACTGATCCGGAGTTTATTTTTAGCTTTCCCTAAATAATGGAAGTCCTAATTTTCCTCGGGCAGCCTGGTAGTCAGGTTTATTTTAGAAAAAAGTTGGACGGAGCTCAAAGCATAGAGTCAGAAGCTTTTCTGAAGATTGTTTCCACCGCACTTGTGTAGTATTATATTCTGCATTTGTAAGGACAGATATTTATAACCGTCCATGTTTACCTTTGATAAATGTATTTTAATTTCCATTATAAAGTTTATATTGAAATAACATATGTGAGACTCTACATTGTCTTTATTTGTCTTTTTTACCCTTGAGATTCTGCTTCTCTGGCACTTGGATTTATGGCACATAAATACGAGGATGTATTAATATCGATTTTTCAGAATTGAAGAAACTGGTCCTCAAATCTAGCTTCTTTCTAATCATATCAACCTTCTTTGAAGCTTCTCGTATCATATCAAGACTAAGTACTAACCGATCTCTGATCCAACATGCTGGTGACCTGCACGGACAACCATATAAAACTTCATATGGTGCCATGTTGATACTGGCCTAATTACTGTTGTTATAAGAGAATTATACTAAAAGCAAATGATTTTCCCAAGAGCCTCCAAAGTCCAGAATACATGCTCTATGAAGATCTTCCAAAATGCGGTTGACTCTTTCTGTCTGTCCATCGGTTTAGGGGTGATACGCAGTGCTTATATTCAGCCTTGTTCCTAAAGCAGTCTGTAATGCTTCCCAAAACTAGCTAGTAAAGACTAGATCCCAATAGCTTACTATACTACTTGGAACTCCTTGCAATTGTACAATTTCCTTCATATATATCTCGGCAAGGCATGCAACGATCCTTGTTGGCTTAACTGAAATGAAGTGTGCACTTTTAGTTAAGCGGTCTATGATAACCCAAATTCCTTCGTTCCCCTTCCTCGTTAGAAGTAAGCCATCAATGAAATCCATTGATATTTGATCCCACTTCCAAGTAAGGATCTCCAGAGGTTGAAGTAACCCTTCAATTTTCTGTTGTTTGCTTTTAACTTGTTGACAATGGGTGCATTTGCTAACATAAATGGATACTTCCCTTTTCATGCTTTTTCACAAAAATGTGCGCTTCATATCTTTGTACATTTTGTTAATTCCTGTATGAATGTTAAGTATGGTTTTGTGACATTCAGCTAATACCGTTTGCCTAAGACTTTCCACATTCGGAACATAAATTCATCTATTCAATCGTAAACTCCATGGCTGTCAAATTCAAAGCTTGAATTCTTCCCTTTATATTTAGCTTTAAAAATCATCTTCAGGGATTGATCTTCTTTTCTTTGGTTGGAAATTCTTTTCGGAAGAGATGGAGTTACTATAAAATAAGAAATAGCAGCATACTTTCTACTCAATGCACATGCTACTACGTTGGCATTCCCCGATGCGTATAAAATATTTAGATCATAAGATGCGAGAAATTCCAACCATTATAGCTACCTCATGTTTAAATATTTTTGAGTGGAAAGATACTTTAAAGATTTATGATCCGTAAAGAGCCCAAAATTTTCGCCTAATTAAAAGAGGGAATTTTATGTACTAAGGTCAATTCAAAGTTTTAATTGAAACAAACTACAAAAACTTCTTACCCAGCAAATGGTGCCTCTATATTTTTAATGCGAACACCACGACTAATAAGTCATACGTTGCATAATTCTTCTCATAAGTCTTCAGTTATCTACTTGCATAACCAATCACCTCCCCTTCTTGCATCAGAACTACACTAACTTCTCCATAAGCGCTTATATAAATGGTTAGTCCACTATTTCCATTTATAATTGCTAGGAACGGAGCGGTTGTTAACCTCTTTTTGAGTTTCTGGAATGCTGCTTCACATTTAGAGTCCAGATAAATTTAGCATCTTTTATGGTCATCTTCGTTAGGTGGTAGGCAATCTTCGAAAAGTCTTGAATGAATCCTCTATAATATCCTGCCAAACCTAAGAAGCTACGAATCTCTTTAGGAGTTTGTGGCTGCTTCCAATTTAGAACGGCTGCAACCTTTATAGGATCTACTGAAATCTCGTCCCTTGACACTATATGTCCAAGGAATCTTACCTCCTTTTCCCAGAAATAGCATTTTGAGAATTTGGTTTTATGCGCATTGTTTATTAATATCTCCAACACAATTTGTAGATGCTTTTTGTGTTCTTATACTGTTTTAGAATAGATAAAGATATCATCGATAAAGACTAACATGAATTTATTGAGTACATCTCTAAGTACTTTATTCGTAAGGTCCACAAAATAAGCAAGCGCCTCGGTAATCTACACACAACCTTAGAGATCCATCCAACTTGGCAATAAAAACTACTACCGATCCCTAATTGAACGACTCGGTCTTATTAACCCTTTCTTTAATTGCTCTTGAGTTTGGTTATTTAACTCTTCCCTCTCCTTCGTAGCCATCCTTCAGTCATGTTGTTTAATTGGTGCTACATCAAAAATCAAATCAATATGAAATTCAATTTCCCGACACGGGGGTAAAATCTTTACTTCTTCAATGACATCTGGAAATTCTTTAATGATGGGTATTGTTTCTAATCCTTCTTGGGATGAGTCCAATGCATATAGGAAACTTCCCCTTCTTGGACTAAAATCTTTACAAGATATTTCTATAAACTTCCCCAACATTGTTTTTACTAAAACCATTTGTTTTACACAATCTATAATAGCTTCATGCTTAATCAACCAATTTATACCGAGCAAAATTTCAAATCCAATAAAATCTAAGACAAATAGTTCAAAAGGAAATTGATGGGAAGAGTGGGAAATATGGACTTTTTTCACAATTCATGAAAAGGTTAGCGGTATCACCTATAAGATTCGTTATGCAAATAGGGGTATCAACTATCTTAGTTTCAAGTTTTAATTCTTCTATCGTTTTCTTAGCAATAAAACTATAAGAAGCTCCTGCAACAAACAGTACTCTAACTAAAACATCTTCGATAGAAATATTACCTTCCAAAACACCCTTGCCCTTCACATCCTAAGAGGTTGAAGATTCATCCTTTATTGCATAGACTCTGGCTTATTCTCTCTTCCTCATGATTGGACAATCCTTGATCACGTGCCCCATTTGATGAAAGTTATAGCAGTTTGGTGGTAGCCTACGAACCTTGGGGTTCTTGCAATGAGTCGCTAGGTGGCCCTTTTGTTGCCAATTGTCACACGTAGCATCTTTCAAATAGTTACCTCGAGCTCCTCCTCTAGATTAGCCTTGACCTGGCTTTTTCCCATTTTGATTAAACTTCCTCTTCTTCCAATTGTTAGTATTTTTGTTGTTCTGAGCTACTACCGGCTTTTTTTGTCCAACATCACATAATGGAATCCCATATCCAGCAAATCTATAAATGTCCCTTGACATGGGCAGTCATCCTGCTCTGAAAGTTCATCCTAGAAATAAACTTCTTGTCTTTCTTTAAAGACATTTCAATTAGACCTAGCCCAAAACAAGATAATTCATTGAACTTATTTTCACACCCTCAATATTCAGATCCATAAAGCTTATATGAAGACGAGATTTTTCGAACGCTAGCATGTACTGCTCCACCAAAACCTCTTTAAATCTTTCTTGAGAAAAGTATCCTCAGAATCATTTAGGGTAATAGATCCCACCAAGCTAGAGCCCCTTCTTGAAGTTGCCACGAGGCTAAAAATCTATTTTTTTCATCACTGATGTTCAATGCTTTAAAGATCCTCTCGCATGATTTAATCCAAGCTTATACTTCAATGATAGCTTTTGTACCCTTTAATGGTTTTCCCTTAAGCTAGCATAATTCTTGTATAGGGTGGAAAAAATTTACATAGGGTTGTATGAGAGCTATTCCCTCTACGTAGCGGTTGGAGCTCGACCGTTGGTTGTTGTGGTGATGCTATTTCTCCTCCTTCATCCTCTATGAGTACTTATGTCTTACTACCTGAATTTAGTAAGATAACTTTAGAATACAAAGACAAAATTATCTTGGGGAATGGGTATTAAGCATAGCACAACTTTAATTTATTCAGATAAGGATTCTAAACGTGTACTCTCAAAGATTAAACTCATTCTAGGGCATTGCTAACCCTATCTCTAATGAGTTATACCTAGCCAAAGCCAAGATTTTCACTTAACCTTCAGCTTTGATACCAACTGTGAAGACCCATCTCCTTGATTTTTAAAAATAAACACTAATACATCCACGATATTCATGTGTCATAAATAAAAGTTTCGGAGAGAAACAAAAATTCTCACATTACTTTAAAATGGATAGATAGTACATACAACCACCCTCACTAGGGCATATTAGAGTTTATTTGTACGAACTAACCCAGCCAAGAATAGTTCATAACTGCCTGCTCCCACACTTGCCGGTATTAACTACCTTAACATAGCAGAAAAATAAAATAAGTATATAGATAGACATCCACATCGGGTGTACCAGCTCCATGCTCCAAAAATCTCTTCTAGCATGCTCTTCTCCAAAATACTCCAAACAGAATCTTGGCTACTTGGCTGCTCGGAAAAATAAGGTATCTAGAGTTTAAATGGAAAATAAAATAAACTCTGGGTCAGTCATAGGACTGGTGTGAGAACTCAAATACATTGTTTGAAAACAAAAGGTATCCCATAAGACCGTGCTGCACATAAACACAGAACGGGTTTTCATCTTATGATAACCAGAACATTCTTATGTAAAAATACTTGATATTATTTTTAATGGCATATCTTTGAAAATATTTGCAAGTAAACTTATAGATCCTAGCCAAAATTGTTACATTATTAAACTCCAGCATACTAACCACAAACGCGGGTTCTACAAACAGACCAGGGGAAGGGACTACCTACCAGCAGTACATCTCTAGAGGAATATACCGAGGCCCAACTGATGGTCCTCTACCAACACAAGACCGACCTTCCTTTTCCTAAATAATACCAAATATGTCATCATCCTGGTCATTACCAACCTATTCGAGACATCTCTTACACCACAATAATTTAAACCCTAATGCCATAATGGGTAGAAATATATCTAGAAGGGGGTGATCATACCCTAATGGTTGCTAACCGCATAGCCTTGCTGCATCTATCCTGTTTGGCCATTTCCAGGTGTGAGGTTTGAGGTAATGATTACCTTTCACATTGCACATCATCTTTCTTTGAATGCCGCACTACCATTCTATGGTCACACAATTGATTTCTACAAATGCATAAATCCTGAGCTCGTACGTCTAAGGAAAGGGTGTTAAGCTAAGAGAAGTTGCCTTCTCCGCCACCAAAGAGATGATATGTTCATAAAGATCAATTATGCAACTAGAAATGCAATGTCAAACATTCGTCCATACAAGTTGTCTAGGAACAGAACAAACCGAAGGCACTCTTCTATCATATCCTATCGAGTATTCACCCTAGGATTAGTAGCGATTTGTCCTTACATTAGATATTTCATAACGAGGGGACTACTACTACTATATGTATATTGAGAGTTTATCCCCAAATGATCTACAAGCAGTCCTTCAGTATGAAAATTCCAAATATCATATCCATGTCTTCACTTTGAGTACGTAAATTTGTTCGAAGTGTTCTTTGGATAGAAATTACCCAAACCAGATCCTGGCTCCTCCGAACCAAGCATCGATAAAAGGGGTCAAGTGAATAGGAAATTATTCTTTAATCAATTAAGTTCTTTTATCAAAATCTCTTTTCGAGATATAAATTCCAAAGCATTATTTCCGGTACATATGGGATCGTTAAACCTCTCTTATCGCTTCTTTTGATTTCTTAAAACCTTTTACACTTAACTCATTTGCAATATTTTGACCTTATCTATCCCTTGCCAGGGAAGAGGCCAAGTGAGCCAGGGCGTTGGTTGCTCCTAAACATCTTCTTAATTTAAGCACCTGTGACGACCCGAAATTTTCAAGCAATTTAAGTCGGAATATTTAATTGATTTTAAGTATTCAATAGAGCAATTTTAACTTGAATTACGAATATCACAATTTATTTAATGATTTAATTATTAAATTAAATAATCTGAAGTTGAGTAAAACGTTGAATTTGGAGTTTTGAGCCTGTTGGAAATAAAATGAAGACTTATGAAACTTATATTCATAATACTGAAAATTTTAAAGGTGTTAAAATTTAATTTAACAGTGGTTTGTTTAGTTTTAAAATTCATATCGATAACATTGAATATAATATAAGGGTTAAAATTAAATCTAACACTGAATTGTTCAGTTTTGAAAATTTATCGTTTTAAATTGAATTTAAAAATAGTCTTCCAAGGCACAGTCTCGGAATTCGACGAAACCAGTTCCATTGGATCCTAATGTTGAATTATTATCGGATTTCAATTTTCGTACTGTTTGGAGTTGTTGTGTGAGCATACGACATATAGACGCGCTTAGATCTATATCGAAAATTCGGGTCGATTTAAATTTAAGCTTGAATCAAATTTAGACATTGTTTAAACAGTCAAACCCTTTAACGTCCTTCCTTTCTTTCCTTTTCAGTTCAAAAATTTCGGCGATAAGATCGTGCAAAGCACACTAACTTTGGCTTACCAAACACGATTCTTCATCCTTCTTCGAGAAGCCAAAATCAAGCCCTTTTATGTTCGCGAACCCCCATTCTATTAGAAACGAACGAATATCAGGAAATTTTATTAATGGTTGCTCCTTGTTTTTCTTCCTTCAATTTAAATTAAGACATAACTGAACAAATCTCCTCCAAATCAAAATCAACAATGGCAGTTTCATCCCAAAACAATCGCGACTTGATTGTTTTCATTCCTCCTTTCAGTTCGAAGGCGATGCCGAGTTCTTCATTCTAAAAAAACAAAATACAAGGGGAATCGAAGTAATGGCCGAAGTTTTTGTTTTCTTTCTAGCTTCATCTCCATCTTCGGGGCGAAATCATATCGAGCCGAGCTCGTACCCTAATTGTATGCCGATCTGTGTTGGATGTTTGCGTTCGTCGCGGCAGTTGTAGGGCCTGGTGGTGGTTTCGAGTTTGAGAGGGGGCGCGCGCGACCGTGACGCGAGCTCGAGGCGGTCGTGGTAAGGGTTCAAAGCTTTGGGGATTAGGGCTGCCCAGGTGGTGGATCGTGTTTATGCGATTGGCTGACGTCGTTGTGGGAGCGCACGGTGCCAGGTGAAGATAGGTGGAGGCTCGTAGTCGAGCAGTATGGTTCGTGTACGGCAGTAAAGCCTAGTGCTCGGTCGAGGCAGGGTGGGCTTACATGATGGGTTTGGGACTGGGATTAATGGAAGTTCGATCAACTCGAAGGTATATGATTTATTTATATTCAATTTAAATTTGAAAATAAATTTGAATATGTATTACAGTAGGTAAAGTTTTAAAATAAATAGGAATTTTGAATATTGAAAAGAAGTTATATAAATTAGATTTTAGATTCATATAAACGAGTTTTTAAAAGTATGAGACTAAAGATATATATAAACTTATCTATTTAAAATATATATATACACATGTCTTCACTAACTAGTTTATTGTTAATAATGTATGATGAAGCTATTAACTTATTGAATCCTTTAGGTACTAGGTACTAAAAATATTTTATAAAAGGGAATCAGCTTAAAATTAAATTATTAGCCTGAGATTAAAGCATTGGATAATTAAATTTATATACAAAAATTTAGTGGTTGATTTATTCGAATGTTAATAAAAACCATCTAATATTTTTACAAGGTCTGAAATCGTGGAATCAAACCGAGAATGAGGTGGATTGCGAATTTAAAGAAAAAAGTGAGTTAATCTCACTCAGTTTAAATTTAAATTTAAATGATAAAATTTAAATAATTGTTTGGATGGTTGAATTGATCGATGTGATATAGTATGATATTTTGATATTTTGTAATTGGTATACTATATTGTGCTAACATCTGTGGATGCAAGGAAAACAGGTTGGAGGGATCCAACTGGACCCTTCAACTTTTATTTAAATTATTTAATATTCTATGTTCTGATTATTTGTTCTATAATGAATTATGTGGAAGTATTTGTAACGACCCATTATTTTCCACTATTCAAATCGACAATAATCCACACATGCCAGACTTGAATAGTACAAAATAACATATTGTAATAAAATTTCGGAGCAAATAAAAATCAAATCACAGAATCATAGGCACAGAACATCAGAATATCTCGCAGCGGAAAATAAAATACCATAGTAGTTCATGAAGCTACTATCACAAAGTCTCAAAACCAAATACAAAATACATAATATCTGTCTGAAAGTAAATACGACATCAAATCCCAAATACAAAGAAGTCCACTAATACAAAGCTGACAACAGAACAACAGACTGAAATATAGATAACTAGATAGGCTGATAAATCTCCAGCAATTCCAGACCTTCAGAGAGTGGAAATCCAAATCTGTGAATAAACTGAGGCTGACCTGAGCGTAAATAAAAAACAAACACTCGAGTCAGGACATACATACTTATCCGGTGTAAACCAACTCAAGTGAACTGTAGTAAAGGTACAAATAACTTAGAAGATGCCTGAGACCGCCCATCCTCTAAGGATCTGTTAAACTATTTACTATATAGTATATTGCGCTATTATAATAATGTCTAACAGTCAAATAAACATACTTTTAAGTAGCGTTCCGGGCTACCCATATCACCCTTCACACATAATAGTCCCAGTAGTCCATCCAGTATCAGCATATCTCCAGATCGAGAGACTACCCTAAATACTCCACGGGCTAAGGGAGAAAACAAACTCGTAGTAAAGGCTCGGTAAGGTAGGTGACATGACACACAAGGCAATGCCAGGGTAGATATACCAATTACGCACACGGGCTGGTGGTAACGCAGCAGCCACATACGCCCACCTCGGAACACATTCCCAAAATCGGAGGGTGGCCACCAAACAATCACAAGTAATAGAATGGTATTGAAGAAATGCGTCCGATAAGAGGTGCTACCTCAGTTGGCCCGAGATCGCTCCTGTTTTAAACACCTTATGCCAACTCACGGGAGTTGGGTCCACGTAACATACCACAAGAACGTCGTCACCATCCTACTTTATTCTGGAATCTCCACCGCGTACACGGTTAGTCAAAGTGGTTTTCGGTATCGACAGAGAGTATGTCCATATCCGATCCCGGTCTCTTTGCCAACCAATCGTTATTATAACCCGTGGTTATAACTTTAAAATTTATACTTTACTTCAAAATAAAACATCATTTCAAAACTCAATTCTTTATCCAATAAAGATTTTAATCATCTCCCAAAAAAAATCATTTCAATATTTCAAAACAACATATCTTTTCAAATTTCCCTTTTAAATCATTATTAAATTCAAATGCAAATTATCAAACTTAATACCATTTTAAAGTTCAAAGATAACATTCATTTATTTCAATTTGGACTTCCCTTTAAAATGATTCATTTCCAATTTAATTTATTCATTTAGATCATTTTAAAAGTGGACTTATTGTTCTTTCATTTCAAGTATTCAATTTCCAAAGTTTCAAACCATTCAGAGTTCGTTTACTAAGTCAAAATCCATAATTATTGAAATTTCAGCCTTTTACAGCATTTAGAAAAGGCTGTTACAAGTTATATATGAAAACATTTTTATTCAGCAAAGACAGCACTTAAAACTGCTGTTCAAACTCAGTTTTTAGTTGAATTATAGTTCAAAACAGAAAAGACAGCATTTCAGAAGTGCTGCGGTAGTTAAGATTTCGAAACAAAGGTTTAAATTGATTTCAGCAAACACAGCAGACCACTACAGCATTTCCAGAGAATGCTATAATAGACCTGAGTCCAATATTATCCTATAAGTTCAATTACAGCAACTACAGCATTTCAGAAGTGCTGTAATAGCTCTATTTACACTATTTTAGTTTAATTCAGCAACTATAACATTTCTGAATGCTGTTAAAAGTCAATTTCTAGGGTTTTCGTATATTTATTTCCAGCAATTAAATAACTTTATTTAAAACTTTTAAACATTTCAAAATCATATTTTTTTCATTAAAAGATTCATTCACATATTATTTAACATAATATTTATATACAATAAATTTCATATTATTAAATTCAATTTCAGCAAATTCCTTTATTAAATTCAAGTGTAACATTCCAATTCTTCACCTTTTTAAAATAAACAACTTAACACTTAAATTCCCCCTTTTTTTCAAAACAAAAAATTTATTTCAAAATTTATTTATTTAACAAAATTTCCAAATTTTCCACTTAAGTTATATTTCACAATTCAATGTAACTATTCATTTTTCCCAACGTTTTAACTTACAGAAAATTCTAAATTTCTATAAAAAAAATCCAATTTAAATCAAATTTTCATATACTTACAATTTAAAATTATTAAAATTTCCATAAAAACATTTATAAAATAACCACGGGTCTGTATATAGTTTTCTAACCTAGTTTAAGTGATACGGATATGTATCATTTCAAACCGCAGTTTAAAAAAATCCGGGTTTTATCATTTCAAACCCGCAATCCCAAGTCAAAATGAATAATTTAAAAACCGTTCAGGCCTATCATTTCAGCCCATAACGATTTTTCCTTATTCTAAAGTCCGTTCGGGTATGTATCATTTCAACCCATAGTGATTTCTAACCTACATGGAACTTGCAGTGTGATAAACATATAAAAATGAACAGTTTAACAATATACAATAGCAACAGGTGATGTGACATGTAACAGGTGATATGACATATAATTTAACATGTTAACATCATATATATGTAAAATCACATGGCAGTTATAACATCATAAATATTTCTACACATTCAGTTGTGGTTGTTTTACAACTGCATAAGTATATAATTGTCGTGTGAGATTTACTCACCTCTAATTGATGAATATTTCCAAACCAATGGCACAAATAGACAATAAGGCATGATGACACAACTACGGACTTGAGTGGAGGGTGAATCCAAGCTACAACTCTTGTGTACAACCCAAAATAAACAAACAAAACAACACAATTCAATATGACTATAACATGCAATAACTTTGAAATAAAAGAGAAACGAATTGCCAAACTTTTGCCTTGCTTCCTCAAACCTTTGTCACGGCCTAGGGTATGTTTAGGTTCAGGTTTATGGCTAGCATGGGTCGGGTTCATGGCAAAACAAGATGGAGTTTTATACATGAGGAGGTGAATGGTTTTTAGGCAAAAAGTGGAGTTTTTGTTAGGCTAGATGGCTCGGCCATGGGAAGTATGCTCGGCCTAAGGGTGCATCATGACTGGACAGAGGTGGAAGGGGAGTGTGGTGGTCAGGTCAGTGGTGGTGGCGGCGGCTATGGTGGTTATTTGAGTGGTGGATGAAGGGAATGAGGCAACAATGGTCAAAAATATTGTTTTTAGGCATGTAGGTTGCAATTTGAAGGGTTTGGCCACCATAGATGGCTCGGCCATGGTCATGGCTGATGGAGTAGATGATGTTGAAGGCATGGAAGGGATGTAGGAGTTTGTGGCTGCGGCTATGGAGAAGAGGCCGATCCAAACTAGAAGAGAAACAAGGCAAAAATTTAAAGAAAACAAGGAGAAAAGTAGAAAAATAAGATGGTAGCCATTACCAATCTTTGCCAAGCCGTGAGAAATGATGAAGGTGGAGTTTTTCACGTGAATTGTAATTTTTTTTCCCGGCTAAGAACTGAATTGTACAGCTCAAAGGCAAATAAATGAGGAGTTTAGGAAATAAAGAGGTTTTGAAGGTGAAAAGACTTGAGTTTTATACAATTTTTTTAACTTTTGGCATTTCTATTTCTTTTAAATTTTATATAAACAAAATAAACTCAGAAATGATTATTTAAAACCGAAACTAAGAAAGAATAAAATAAAATAAATAAATAATTTAATATAAAATAGAAAAAGGAATAAGGAAAATTGCTAAAAATAGCAAAATTGGCCTAAAAATTACAAGAAAATTCCAATAGATTTTGAAAATTATGTATTTCATTTTAAAAATATTATAAAAATTTTTTTGAAATAAAAATGATTTTAAAACATTTTCAAGGTGAAATAAATAATTAAATTCTTGGAAAATATCAAAAGAATTAAAGAAATTGCTTAAAAATAGGGAACAGAACCTAAAAATTCCAATATATTACCGTTAATTCTAGAAAAATTTCTACTTCATCATAAAAATATTTTAAAACAAATAAAAATATATCTCAAAAATATTGGGTTGTTATAGTATTGAATGCCATGGCTTGATTGATATAATTGGGTATAATGAATTATTAAAAATATAAATTTGATTTTGGAAATGAAAATAAAAGAAGTGAAATTGCAAGTAAAATAATTATAGAGTAAATTCAAGAATAACTTTAAAAAAAGAAATAAAGTGACTTTAAATTTTAATAAATGAATTCTGAGAATGGAAAGGAAAATTTGAATAAACAAAAAATTAATGAAGTTTAAAATGCAGTATTATTAATTTAAAAGAATAAACATTTATTTAGAATTTAAGATTTGAATTATTGACAGAGTAAAGAAGAAATTGAAAAAATATAATAATAATAATAATAATAATAATAACAAAGACCATAACTACTGAATTTGGAAATGAACTGATAAGTAAAAGAATTTATTCCAAATAAAATAAATTGGAAATCAATTTGGGGAAATTGATTTAAGTGATTGAAGTTGGAATTTTCTCTGGATGGACAAGTACATGTTTTTAAAAGTAAATTTGCAAATATAAATTAAATGTTTTAAAGTTGTTTTTAAAGAAGCAAGTTTTGTAAAATTTATTATTTCTAATATTTAAAGTAAGTATTTTCTTTAATCTATTCTAGTAGTAATTATTAAGAAGTAACTTAGTATTTTGGTTTTAAAAAGTAGAAATCTAGTTTTACATTTTATTAAGTAACTTTATTTTCAAATGTTTATATAGTATGTATTTTAGTAAATTATTAAAGTATTCTTAACTTAAGTGTTTAAAGGTAAATTCCAAAGTAAGTATTTTTGTTTTATCTATTATCGTAATAATTATATAAAGAATGACTTGGTATTTTGTTTAAAGCATTATTTTAAATTAAGTACTAAAGAAAGATTTTCTAAATTAAATATTAACCATACTTTACAATTAAAGTGTTTTGAAATTATTTTAAAAATCTAAAATCTTGTGCTTGGTGATTCTCGTGAAAATGAAATACTCGGAATTTATTCTGAGAAAAAGGCAGATAGTTTTGAAAAATGTTTTCAAAGGAATTTGAAAAGTGAAAATATATCTTGTGAAGATATTTGTGAGATAAATAAATAATTTGGGAAATTATTTATGGGTTGATGGTTGTTTGTGAATATTGATTGATAGTTAAATAACCGACTATCATTACTGGCCAAATACGTTGATCGTTTCGAAGAGACCGGGATCGAGATTTATTTCTCGAAAACCACTTCGATCCGGTTTGTACGTTTCGTGAAACGAGTTTGGATTTGAAGATGGAGCAGTGAAGTGCAAGGGCTAGTCGCTACTAATCCTGAGGATATTTCCAAATGGATGTAGTAGGAATAGTGCCTTCGGTTCCGTTCGAACCCGGGACGGACTTGTATGGATGAATGCTTGCGAAACATCGTCAGGTGGACGATGGGCATTCTAAGAGATATGTTCTATAAAAGGTAACGCTTAGCCTCAAGCCTCTTCAAATGGGAATGGCTGAAAATCAGGGGTTATGCAGCAAGGCTTCGTGGGTAGCCCTCACTGGAGGGTGAGGTCATCCCTGCCTAGATGTCCCTTTATTTCGGCTTAGTGGGCGGTTGCTGATCCCAACCGCGGGGTGAACTTGCTCGGGACTGTCCAGTAAGGGATGGTTCCGGTCTTGTGTTGCAGGGGAGTTAGGGTGGCTCCTCGGTATGCTGATCTAGACCAGGTACTGTGACAGGTGGTACCCCAGTGCCTAGCCATTAGTTGGAATCCATTTTCCATACGCACCCGTACGGTTTTGATTGTGCCCAACTATTGCTGAAATGTGAGATGCAAGCATTTCAGCTAGATTCTATTTTACTTTCTATAGACACTATTATAATATCAGAGGACTTTAATAAAAATGTTTTAGCTGTCGTAAGGTAAAAACCCGACATGTTTATTTGTGGCGTGGTCTTACGAGATGCTTTTGTTTTCAAAGGAGTTTTGAAACTTTAATAATCAATTGGGTGTGATTTTCTCACGCTGGTATTCCAGACTGACTCGGGTGTTATTTAACTGTAATGCTCGGGTCAGATCGAGTATTATAGAATACAGGATATGATGCTGTGGAGCTCAGGAGACGAGCTGGATGACGATACGTACTCTCGTACTTGTTTATATATATATATATATATATATATATTTCCGCTGTGTTGAGTTGTTGTGTATCCATCTGTATGATATTGTTGTTGAGCTGTGATTGATGTACTCTGATGGTGTAATATGTAAACAGAGATATTTTACTTTTGAGTAAAGATCATTTATTATCTATTATATTTTATTCCGCTGCGATGGTTAAATTCTGATGTTGTTGTCTATTTTCTTCTTCTACCTCTCCTTCTTTAACCCAAATGGTTCGTATTTCTGTACAACTTAAGTTGATTTAAGTAAAATAGTGTTGACTCAAGGAGTACGGATTTGCGGGTCGTTTCACTTGGTATCAGAGCTTAGGCTGGTGATAACCTTGGCTCTGGTGGGAATTACTCATTTTAAATAGAGTCCGTAGTACTCTATAATGAATTTGAGCGTATAAATAGATATGAGTGCATATTTGTTAGTGAATATAAATTGTTTTAATATTGTGTTGATTGGTTTATTACGTGGCATATGAACCTTCGTCGGCACGGTCTGGACAACTGTATCGAAGGGGTTTCTAAACATTCGAATAGAGCAATCGACACGGTATTGTTTTAAATATGGGTAAATGAAATAATTTTACCCAATAATATATTTTGATATAAAGAAAATTTCTTGTAAACTATTTTAGCTAACATATGGTTGCTTGGATGTTAGAAATGATAATATTAAATTATTATCATTGTTAAGTGAAAATTTAACTAGAAATTGAAATATAACAAAAATTTAAGGGAATAAATTCATTTAAAATGAAATTTATAAATATGAATTATAAATGTAATTTATGAATTGAAATACAATCAAATGGAAATTTGTATAAGCATAAATTGTACAAATGAATTATTGTTAAAATTTATTTAAGCAGGATTTGGAAATTCAAAATTTCAGAGATTTTGGGAATGTTTATCGAAGTGTTTTGAAGATAAATGATAACATTATTGTTTTGGAGGTATTTCTGAATGGAAATTTGTTTTAAATGGGTTTTGAAAGTGATATGGCATTGAAATCACTTGGATTATTGGGAAATAATTCTGATGGTGACGGCCGCATCATCAGTATTCATTTTCGAATTTCTAAGTGACGGATTGCTGCCAAAAACTGATTTGTTCAGAAAGCTAGTTGTTTTTGAAAATTTCAAAAGGAAATTAGTTGAAAGTAAAAGCCAGGATTGGTTTAAAATTTTTGAGAAATGTGATTTGAGATATTGGAGATTTCTAAATAATTTGAAACCAAAGCCGGGTGTGTAAAAATCCTGATGAGATAGTTGTAAGCTTATAAATTGAGATGAGTTTTAAATCAGGAAGGGAATATAAGCTTTGGATGTTGGAATTTAAATTTAAAGAGAAAAGCTACAGATGAAATTAACTTGAATGGGAAATAAAAATTTGACTGGATTAACATTAATTGGATAGGCTGAAAATAATATCCAGTTGTATTCGAATCAAGTTGAAATCGAATTGAGTTAAATAAATCTGAGTTAAAGTAGAATTAAACTGGAATAAAAATTCAATTGAATAAATTGAATTGGAATTGATTCTTACCTGGATAGCTAGAAAATAAGTTGGATAAGAATTAGATTGAAATAAATAAACCAGAATAATTTATAAAAGAATTAAAATGCATGAATAAAATATGCTTGGGTTATAAAGAAGCATAAGGCTTGAGTTAAAATAAGAGAAGAAAATATTCAATCTTATGGTGAATGGAATTGTATAAAACAATAAGTTGTGACTTATTAAATTGAAAATGGAATACAAAATCCAGAATAAATATTGTTTGATGAATTGGGAAATAAAACAAAAATCCAAGCCTGAATTATAAAATAAATTGAACTTAAGCAAATTGAATGGAGTGATATTTGAAATTAAAATTCAAGTATTGAATTATAAATTAAGGAAAAATTAAGTAGATGATAAATTAGATAACGAAATATATAATGATAACCAATGTAGCTAAGGAAAAGCTGGATTGTTGGGTTAATATTGAAGTTTGGAAATAAAACCCAAGTTATAAATCAAATTCGACTTGAATCATTAGTGAAGGAATATAATTGATAGTGGCCTTGCAATTAATTATATGAACTGAGAATGTAATTGAATTGTGAGTCCATGAAATTGGTGAAAAATTGAAAATGGATAGTGGATTCGGAACTTGAGTTTAAATTAAAATTTAACTTGAAGTGTTAACAGATTAAATATAGTTAGGAATGTGTCGAATAAATAAAAATGTAAATGGATTAAAATAGTAATGGTTTGAATGTGTAAATGAAATCCAATAAGTGGAAATAAAGGATATGGCCATGGAATCAATTAAGTTAAGTTGAGTATAAAAGAGTAAATTTTGCTGGTAAAATGAAAATGAGCTTAAGTATAAAATTTGAATAAATTGAAGTAAATTGGCTTAAGCTGAATAGATGGAAGAGGGTTGAATTTAAATCAACTTGAATTAAGTTTAATGATATTGGGTTAGATTTGAATCAAGTGAAAATAAATTTAAATCGAAATAGAATTCGGTGAGTTACAGATAATATTTAATGGAATGAAAATTCTTAAATAAATAATTGTAAACTATTTAAAATGTTAAGGATTTAAAATAACTTGGAGTCTATAAAAACAAAATTTGATATGGTTATTGAATGGAATAGCTTAGATTGTTTTTGAGCTAAATAAAATAGTTTGGAATAAACAAATATGGAATAAAACGTAAATGAATGGATTGTGAATGAAATTTAAATGGAATAGAATTAAATATAAATTGAGTTGAAATCAATTTAAATTGGTTATAAAACTTAAATACTTATTTATTCACATAAATCTCGTCGAACTGCATAGAATAAATTGTTATTTGGTGTAAATGGAAGTTATTAAAATACCGTGGATGAATAGGAGTAAAATAAATTGATTTTGAGAATAATTGGATTAAATATGAGTTCGGGTTGCTTAAAAATAAACTAAATGTAAGCGATTGAGTTTTAAACCATTCAAATTGAATGAAAATGGATTGTAAATTAATTGAAACAGTTGGATTAGTATGAAAATTGTATAAATTGCTTACGGAAAATGTTTGATGTGCATTTCTTTTAGAATTCATATGTTTTAACCATTGCAACTAAGTGAAATATAGTTAAACTGCATATATTTGGCACTTACATGTTTAAATTGAGTAAGTACAGGTACTTGGAAGCCGTGTGGCTGGATTTGGTTGTGCTATTTGCTAAAAATAATAAGCCGCTTGCTTAAAATGCTAAATAAGGTATGCCTACGCAATAAAAGTAGGAAATATGAACCGTTTTTTATTTTTCCGACCGGATGGGTCGATGTATATATATTTATCTCTTTTTTCAAATTGCAAAAGCTCCTCCATACAAAGGGGACTCTGCCAAAAAAATTTGGAAATTTTGGAAGTTAGAAATTTTTTGAAAATTTGGGAAATTTTTTTTAACGACAAACAAATTCAAATTGGAAACTAAAATAAGTTAGCAAATGAAACCAATTGAAAATAATTAGTTATAAATGAAAGATAAAATTAAAAGTTCAATGTTGAAAATAAATGAAATTCATATGTAATGTGGAAATCAATTTGAATAGAAATAGATATTAACTAAAGTGGTAAAGTGAAAACAAATAAAGAAGCATATAGAATGCTTATACTAAACTTAAGTAAGGAATGGTGAATTCTTAATTGGAGATTGATATTACAAATATATTTCAAGTTGATATTTGAATGAGTAAATAATTGATACTTGTAAGGAAGTCGATAAAATATTTTTGGAATATTGTGATTGGATATTAGTGCTAAGTAGGTTATGCAAGTAATCTAAAGGGAAAAGAGAATTAGATTGATTTCAAAAGATAAAAATTTGAAATGCTCGACAAAAATGTATGAATTTAAATTTGGTATGAAATTTGATTGGGTTTTTGGATCGAGCCACTTGGCCTTTTGTTTTCTTTTTTGGATTTGGGAGGCCGTAGTGCCTTTTTTAGTTGTACCGAGCAAGCCGCGCAAAAGAGACGCTGGCGAAATTTTTCGGAAATTTAGAGTGTTAGAATATTTTTGAGAAAATTTGATAATTCAAAATTTGGTTGTAAATTGAAACTTGAATGGTTAAACAAATGGTATAGTTTGAAATTAGGGAACGGTTTGGAAAGTTAATAAGAATAATAATGGGTCTTTTAAAAAAAAAATATAGTTGGGAAGATGTTGAATTGCTAGAAACTGTTTGGTTTTGGGAAAAATAGTAACGGGTATTGGATCATTCTTCCTAACTAGTAATTTCGGGGATGAAATTCTTTTAAGGGAGGAGGAATGTGATGATCCGAAATTTTCAAGCAATTTAAATCGGAATATTTAATTGATTTTAAGTATTCAATAGAGCAATTTTAACTTGAATTACGAATATCACAATTTATTTGATGATTTAATTATTAAATTAAATAATTTGAAGTTGAGTAAAATGTTGAATTTAGAGTTTTGAGCCTGTTGGAAATAAATTGAAGACTTATGAAACTTATATTCATAATACTGGAAATTTTGAAGGTATTAAAATTTAATTTAACAGTGGTTTGTTAGTTTTAAAATTTATATTGATAACATTGAATATAATATAATGGTTAAAATTAAATCTAACACTGAATTGTTCAGTTTTGAAAATTTATCGTTTTAAATTGAATTTAAAAATAGTCTTCCGAGGCACAGTCTCGGAATTCGACGAAACCAGTTCCATTGGATCCGTAATATTGAATTATTATCGGATTTCAATTTTCGTACTGTTTGGAGTTGTTGTGTGAGCATACGACATATAGACGCGCTTAGATCTATATCGAAAATTCGGGTCGATTTAAATTTAAGCTTGAATCAAATTTAGATATTTTTTAAACAGTCAAATCCTTCCACGTCCATCCTTTCTTTCCTTTTCAGTTCAAAAATTTCGGCGATAAGATCGTGCAAAGCACACTACCTTTGGCTTACCAAACATGATTCTTCATCCTTCTTCGAGAAGCCAAAATCGAGCCCTTTTATGTTCGCGAACCCCCATTCTAGTAGAAACGAACGAATATCAGGAAATTTTATTAATGGTCTCTCCTTGTTCAATTTAAATTGGGACATAACCGAACAAATCTCCTCCAAACCAAAATCAACAATGGCAGCTTCATCCCAAAATAATCGCGACTTGATTGTTTTCATTCCTCCTTTCAGTTCGAAGGCGAGGCCGAGTTCTTCGTTTTAAAATTAAAAAATAAAAGGGGAATCGAAGTAATGGCCGAAGTTTTTGTTTTCTTTCTAGCTTCATCTCCATCTTCGAGGCGAAATCAAATCGAGCCGAGCTCGTACCCTAATTGTATGCCGATCTGTGTTGGATGTTTGCGTTCGTCGCTGCTGTTGTGGGGCCTGGTGGTGGTTTCGAGTTTGAGGTGGGCGCGCGCGACCATGACGCGAGCTCGAGGCGGTCGTGGTAAGGGTTCAAAGCTTTGGGGATTAGGGCTGCCCAGGTGGTAGATCGTGTTTATGCGATTGGCTGACGTCGTTGTGGGAGCGCACGGTGCCAGGTGAAGATAGGTGGAGGCTCGTAGTCGAGCAGTATGGTTCGTGTACGGCAGTAAAGCCTAGTGCTCGGTCGAGGCAGGGTGGGCTTACGTGATGGGTTTGGGACTGGGATTGATGGAAGTTCGATCAACTCGAAGGTATATGATTTATTTATATTCAATTTAAATTTGAAAATAAATTTGAATATGTATTACAGTAGGTAAAGTTTTAAAATAAATAGGAATTTTGAATATTGAAAAGAAGTTATATAAATTAGATTTTAGATTCATATAAACGAGTTTTTAAAAGTATGAGATTAAAGATATATATATAAACTTATCTATTTAAAATATATATATACACATGTCTTAACTAACTAGTTTATTGTTAATCATGTATGATGAAGCTATTAACTTATTGAATCCTTTAGGTATTAGGTACTAAAAATATTTTATAAAAGGGAATCAACTTAAATTAAATTATTATCCTGAGATTAAAGCATTGGATAATTAAATTTATATACAAAAATTTAGTGGTCGATTTATTCGAATGTTAATAAAAACCATTTAATATTTTTACAAGGTCTGAAATCGTGGAATCAAACCGAGAATGAGGTGGATTGCGAATTTAAAGGAAAAGGTGAGTTAATCTCACTTAGTTTAAATTTAAATTTAAATGATAAAATTTAAATAATTGTTTGGATGGTTGAATTGATCGATGTGATATAGTATGATATTTTGTAATTGGTATACTATATTGTGCTAACATCTGTGGATGCAGGGAAAACAGGTTGGAGGGATCCAACTGGACCCCTCAACTTTTATTTAAATTATTTAATATTCTCTGTTCTGATTATTTGATATTCTATAATGAATTATGTGGAAGTATTGAATGCCATGGCTTGATTGATATAATTGGGTATAATGAATTATTAAAAATATATATTTGATTTTGGAAATGAAAATAAAAGAAGTGAAATTGCAAGTAAAATAATTATAGAGTAAATTCAAGAATAACTTGAAAAAAAGAAATAAAGTGACTTTAAATTTTAATAAATGAATTCTGATAATGGAAAGGAAAATTTGAATAAACAGAAAATTAATGAAGTTTAAAATGCAGTATTATTAATCTAAAAGAACAAACATTTATTTAGAATTTAAGATTTGAATTATTGAAAGAGTAAAGAAGAAATTGAAAAAATATAATAATAATAATAAAGACCATAACTACTGAATTTGGAAATGAACTGATAAGTAAAAGAATTTATTCCAAATAAAATAAATTGGAAATCAATTTGGGAAAATTGATTTAAGTGATTGAAGTTGGAATTTTATCTGGATGGCCAAGCACATGTTTTTAAAAGTAAATTTGCAAATATAAATTAAATGTTTTAAAGTTGTTTTTAAAGAAGCAAGTTTTGTAAAATTTATTATTTCTAATATTTAAAGTAAGTATTTTCTTTAATCTATTCTAGCAGTAATTGTTAAGAAGTAACTTAGTATTTTGGTTTTAAAAAGTAGAAATCTAGTTTTACATTTTATTAAGTAACTTTATTTTCAAATGTTTATATAGTTTGTATTTTAGTAAATTATTAAAGTAGTCTTAACTTAAGTGTTTAAAGGTAAATTCCAAAGTAAGTATTTTTGTTTTATCTATTATCGTAATAATTATATAAAGAATGACTTGGTATTTTGTTTAAAGCATTATTTTAAATTAAGTACTAAAGAAAGATTTTCTAAATTAAATATTAACCATACTTTACAATTAAAGTGTTTTGAAATTATTTTAAAAATCTAAAATCTTGTGCTTGGTGATTCTAGTGGAAATGAAATACTCGGAATTTATTCTGAGAAAAAGGCAGATAGTTTTGAAAACTGTTTTCAAAGGAATTTGAAAAGTGAAAATATATCTTGTGAAGATATTTTTGAGATAAATAAATAATTTGGAAAATTATTTATGGGTTGATGGTTGTTTGTGAATATTGATTGATAGTTAAATAACCGACTATCAATATTGGCCAAATACGTTGATCGTTTCGAAGAGACCGGGATCGAGATTTATTTCTCGAAAACCACTTCGATCCGGTTTGTACGTTTCGTGAAACGAGTTTGGATTCGAAGATGGAGCAGTGAAGTGCAAGGGCTAGTCGCTACTAATCCTGAGGATATTTCCAAATGGATGTAGTAGGAATAGTGCCTTCGGTTCCGTTCGAACCCGGGATGGACTTGTATGGATAAATGCTTGCGAAACATCATCAGGTGGACGATGGGCATTCTAAGAGATATGTTCTATAAAAGGTAACGCTTAGCCTCAAACCTCTTCAAATGGGAATGGCCGAAAATCAAGGGTTATGCAGCAAGGCTTCGTGGGTAGCCCCCACTGGAGGGTGAGGTCATCCCTGTCTAGATGTCCTTTTATTTTGGCTTAGTGGACGGTTGCTGATCCCAACCGTGGGGTGATCTTGCTCGGGACTGTCCAGTAAGGGATGGTTCCGGTCTTGTGTTGCAGGGGAGTTAGGGTGGCTCCTCGGCACGCAGCTCCCCGGCACGCTGATCTAGACCAGGTACTATGACAAGTGGTACCCCAGTGCCTAGCCATTAATTGGAATCCATTTTCCATACGCGCCCGTACGGTTTTGATTGTGCCCAACTATTGCTGAAATGTGAGATGCAAGCATTTCAGCTAGATTCTATTTTACTTTCTATAGACACTATTATAATATCAGAGGACTTTAATAAAAATGTTTTAGCTATCGTAAGGTAAAAACCCGACATGTTTATTTGTGGCGTGGTCTTACGAGATGCTTTTGTTTTCAAAGGAGTTTTGAAACTTTAATAATAAATTGGGTGTGATTTTCTCACGCTGGTATTCCAGACTGACTCGGGTGTTATTTAACTGTAATGCTCGGGTCAGACCGAGTATTATAGAATACAGGATATGATGCTATGGAGCTCAGGAGACGAGCTGGATGACGATGCGTACTCTCGTACTTGTTTATATATATATATATATATATATATATATATATATATATATATATATATTTCCACTGTGTTGAGTTGTTGTATATCCATTTGTATGATATTGTTGTTGAGCTGTGATTGATGTACTCTGATGGTGTAATATGTAAACAGAGATATTTGACTTTTGAGTAAAGATCATTTATTATCTATTATATTTTATTCCACTGCGATGGTTAGATTCTGACGTTGTTGTCTATTTTCTTCTTCTACCTCTCCTTCTTTAACCCAAATGGTTCGTAGTTCTGTACAACTTGAGTTGATTTAAGTAAAATAGTGTCGACTCAAGGAGTACGGATTTGCAGGTCGTTTCAGCACCTCACATCTGGATCTCATGAATAGAGAAATCTTGTATACTCGTCGGCTTTCATAGCAAAGATTAATCCACTTAATTTGTAATAGCTTTTCTTTAAATCATTTATTTAAATTCATTTAAATAAACTACAAAACTTCCAAAAAATCATTAAAAAACTTAATTATCCTTATGAAAACATTTATAACAGATTTAGAAAAGAATTGTTAAGTTTTAATGCTATATTTCAAAAGTTAAATAAAAAGTACCGCGAAAAAAGGCTACGGAAAGTGCTCTTCTGAGCTATATTGATCAAAACAACTTTTTATTATTTGACAACTCATTTTCAGTACTCAAATCATTTTTAAAACATTTTAAAATATTTATAAAATTTATTCCACAGTTTTAAATGATATTAAAACATTATTTCCAAAGAAATCTAGTTTTGGAATCCGAACT
The DNA here is from genome assembly GCA_030765085.1 of Allium cepa. Lineage (NCBI taxonomy): Eukaryota > Viridiplantae > Streptophyta > Magnoliopsida > Asparagales > Amaryllidaceae > Allium > Allium cepa. The sequence continues at coordinate 965,899,263 of CM060928.1, forward strand.
GCAAAATCGAGATTTTTCAAAAACTTGTTTTACTCATATTTCAAAATATACTTACTAAAATCTTGATTTTCTTCCCTTATTGGAAAACTATGGATATAATAGTCCGAAAAAATCTTATCTCGAAGAATTCTGAGCTATATTCCATCTTTTATACTATCTACTTTTACAACGTGAAATCGCGAATTGCCGTTATGTGATGCGCTATTTTTGACTAATCTTTCATTTTTCATTCAAAATTCAACAAAATGCTTTAAAATGTTTATAAAACAACATTTCAAACTCATTTTAACTATTTTTAAAGAGGTTTAACATTCCATATATACTTTTTTATTAATTCAAGGAAAGTGATTTCGTTTGTGCTTGTCGACGTGTATTTACATGACTTGCATATATATATTCAATATTCATATGAAAACATCCAAACTTGATAACAAAAGCATAATAAAAATTTATTTCAAACATCATATCATCATCCAAAATATAATATAATAGTTTAGGAGTTCTCACCTTGAGTTTTAAACGATTTAATTAAAAATTCGATATAGCTCCGCTACTCGAGTTTTGAAGCTTACTATACTTCGGATTTTAGATCCTAGATGCCTCGACCAAGACTTGAGATGCATAGGGGCACACGTCCTAAGGAGGAGCAAGGGTTATGCTTGGCACAGTGGTGAAGTGGGGTGGAGTTTATGAAGAACCAGGAGAAAAGTGGAGTTTTGGTATTGTTTTGAGGTGTTTAACTATATTGAACTATATATTAAAATTTAAAATCTTTTTGAAATAAATTTTAACATTATTTCTCTTAGAATGGAAGCCATTAAATTGGAAGACAAAGCTTATAAATATGAAGAAGAAGAATGAAAATGAAGAGAAGAGGGTAGGGTATTTATAGGAAGAGAAGAGTATAAAAGTGGGCATGCACACATCACCTTTTACATCACCATTTCAAAGCTTCTCCAACACATCTTCCCCTCCCTATAGGCATGGCAAAGCCTCCCCCCATGATCCCATCACTTCCATCTTCTTATGCGTGCATACGTTGACATATATATGTTTGAGGATTAAGAAATTATAGAATATATTTTATATTATATTTTTATATTTATATATTTTGGTATATATATGTTTATGTGTGTGTTATATGTATGCATATGTATATGTATATGTGCATGTAACATATCCCTAAAACGTTGCATAACTTCCACACATTGTATCGTCACTAATCCTTATTCCAATTTCCAGTCATATTTTCTCTTTTAAATTAATATGCATACTTTTTATAAAAAAATTCGACAATAAATGTTCTTCTTATTACTAACTAATTAAAATGATCATATTTTATTTATAAAATCATATAAATTGTTATAAATAATTATTTACAAAATTATTGTTACATCGATAAAGCTAAACGATCATTTATTTAAAGTGATATATTTACGGGTCGATACAGGAAGCATGACATGTCAGTGTTGGTTTAAAGTTACATTCACATTTGACCACCCTTAACAAGCCATATTCTTCGTGTTATTAGACGACATTATTTATAATTTTCTTTAACAATATGTGTATAGCGATGGGGTCGTTACGTACACACACATATTTGGATAACATACAATACATATCGGATAAGGTAACATGACTGTTGTGATGTAAATCCCAACATCTGTATACGGGCATGTTATTCCTTGCATGGCTTATCTTGTTACACTATAAAATTATATATAATCTAAATAAAATAAGAGAATTTTATTTGAATAAAATTTAGAAATGTTCTAAATAAATTTAACTTCATAGGCCCAATATTGGCCCAATAAGGGGAACATTTTTGAAATTCATCTTTAACTTCCGTTGCGGGCTCGTTCAGTTCCAACACTACCATTAATCGTGCGATCGAAGAATTTAGTGTCTTTAGCCCCTTCATTTATAAATTGAACCTGGGAATGTTGTTTTCAAAAAAATTATTAGTCCATTAGTTTGTTTTGTTTAATTTTTTAGTTTCCTAATTTGGTCCTCTCTTCAATTCATAGGTTCCTCATTTTTCATCTCAATAAGAATCAAATCTTTTTTAATAAATATATTGCCAAACACGTTACTGTACCAATTTTTTAAACATGGTCTTAAATTTCTAAGTTTGAAGATTAAATTTGCCGCTGCATTGTTGAAAAGTGGATACATATAGAATTCCATTTCATGTTGACAAGGTTCTCGAAGTTGTTTTCATTAAGATACATTTTTTCAAATTTATAAGTTCTAACTTTATGTAATTGATCATGATAATTAAGTAAAACGGGGCATTGGTCTAACATGAGATTGGCAAGGCCATAAGCTTTGGAAAGTGGAAATTTACCTTACCAATCCTCACTTATAAAGAACCTATCTAATAAGGTCATCAAAGGGACATCTCTTCTAATTAGACCAGGTGAATCTCATACCTAAAAGGGATAACACAATTTTGTTATTTTGGTGAATGAAATCATTAAATTCTTCCTTTTCCATGTAAATGTCCTATTTTGGTGAGCATTCTCCAATATGTTTGGTCACACTGAAGTCACCTCTAACTATTATAGAGTCATAGAATAAGTTTCTAGAGTTGGGGCATACAACCCAAGGAGATTGTCTAAATATTCTATCATTAGATGCATATATATTAGTGATATTTATGATTTGATTGTCTTGGAAGTCATGAATAATTACTTGTAAAAGTGTCGATTACAGATAGATTGCAGTAACTTAAATTAGTCCTTATGCCACGTCATTATAATTCCCTTTTAGTTTCCAAAAGCAAGGACGAATGCCCATTCAGTTAGAAGTTTCCCTCAAATAGATCTAAAGAATTTAGAATTTGGAGATTCGAATTTGATTTCCTAGAGGAGTACTAAATGTATCTTAAAGTCTTTAAGAAATCTTTTAATTTTATAGTGTTTTAATAGTATCGTTAAGTTCTAACATTCCAGCATATCACTTTCATCAACAATCAATGCGGCCATCTCCAGTTCCTTTTTTTGATATACTCTAAATCATTTCTATTTTGGTTATAAATAAATCTCGTGTTCTTAGCTATGTGATGCACTTGACTAGGCATTAGAGTGTTTAGAACAATGGGAGAAAAAGTACTTCCTAAGAGAACATGAGCAGTTGATGAGGCAGAATTCGGTACTGAGTTTGTCAAGTGTATAACACTCCAACAAACTAGCTAGATCTCTTTCTGAATCAACACCTAAAGCTACTGGATCCAAAAGAGTACTCTGGATTATCTGCAATTTTAGCAAAGGTAGACTTGTCTCTAACATAATTTGATACAAAAATTAGAATGGGCTCCATAGAGAGTATTATTCCTCTGCCCTCATTTTAGTTGTCCTCGTATGTCTACTACATCTCAACCATTGATTTCTTCATCTTCATCCTTTATTTTCTATGGTGCATCCAACATGTGAATAAAATAATTACAAAATGTAGCAAAAACATGATGGAGAATGAGGGAGATAGGAAATAGGGACAAAGGAATTTATTTGGCTTCATAGATGAAGGCGGGAATTCATCCAATTCAAAAGTAACACGATGCACCGAATCTTCATGCATGATAAGTGCATCACAGCTTCACTAGACACCAACCCATTAGTTTTGTTATTGGCGACCTCGATAACTATATCCAAGTTAACACAGGAAGAAGCTTCATCAACTGCTAGTTTAACAACTGCATCCAATTCAAATAAAGCTCAATGGATCGAACCTCCGTGCACGGAAGCATCACAAGATACTAACCCATTGATTGTATTTGCAGTGACCTCTATAAAAACTGTGTCCAAGTTATAAGGGTAGAGGCTACAATGTGGTTAAATCTAGTTTGAGAAGAAGTCGTGGCAACATCATCATTTGATGATATGAGACAAGGGGAGAGTGGGAGCATGTGAATATCTTGTCAGAGATAGTAAGGTGTTCTACAATTTTGGTTGAAGAGGCTGCAGTAGGGGCAGTTGTAGCATGGAAATGGTTGCAACAACAGGACATTTAGCAGGAGATTTAGTTAAACTTCGGCATGCCTGAATTGCCAGCTCAAAAAATTGTAACGACCTTAATTTTAATTAACATTATCTAGGACATTTAAATAGTTAAATTAAATGTTAAATGAAATAATGTAATGGTTAAGGGATTGAGATTTGTGTTAAGAGAGGATAGCCATGCCAATTTAAACTAATGAACTAAGGAGATTAAAATGAAATAAGTAAGGGAGATAGATAAGGGAAAAATAGGAATAAATTACATTCTTAAATCCATCATGCCCGTTCATAATTTTCTTAACTAATGTGGATTTACTATTAATTTTCTAGTAATGAAAATGGTTAATTGGGTTTAAAATTAAATACAACTAATTTATATTGTTTCTAGGTCAAAAATTAATATATGTTAGAAAACATATTAATGTGATTTATTGGAATTTCTATTGATTTTTCCTAAGTGTTTTAATAAGCATGGGACTTAAATGTTTTTTATATTCATAAAAGGAGAAAGGGCATTTTGTAACATTTTAAATTATTATTTCTAAAATTTCAACAGCACTTTTGGAAAAGAATTTTAAAAAGAAATTAGAAACCAATCATATGTTGGCAAACAAAGCAGGTTAGTTGAAAAGAATTACTTTTTAAAGTTAAAATTCAGTTTTGCCATTTCGCCACTTTCGGCACCAACCTTTCGACTAGGTACTTCCACTCCATCTCCATCAAAACCATTGTGCATGGTATCATAGACTTGGTACGTAGTGAATTGGACATAAGAGAAAGGTATATAGTCGAAAAAAGGGGTTCCAAAAGGGTCGAACCTTGCTTTGCTTTTAAAAGGAAATGCACCTGCTTTTCTCTCAAAAAGAATGCTTTTGATTTAGATAGTTTTCGAATTAGTCAAATGGTTTTAATGAATGATTTCCAAAGAGGTTACGCCTTTTAGTTTATAAAGAAGCTTTCAAAGGGGTCGAAACCCCTTGCTGCCACATCTAACCTTTCGAAACAATGCCTTCGAAAGGGTTTCTTTGTTTTAATACCTAACCCACTTCTCTAATGCTTTTAAAGGGATTGGTTTCGAAATCATCCACTTCTTTTAATTTGAAAGTTTGCTTTTGAAAGAGTGTTTTCGACTTAGTTATTTTAAGACCCTTTTGATGCTTTAAAAGTTGAACCCAAAGGTTTCAAAATGAATGATTTCAAATGTTTCTGAAAGGTTGTTCACATATTTTAACATGAACCCAATGCTTTCAAAAGGTTTGTTTTAAGTAGCGTGCTTTAATGCTTTCAAAAGGAATATGATAAAGGTTTCGAATGGGGCGATTCCCTAACATTTTCAGCGCGTTCACCTTAGCATTTAAATGGAAGGTTTTCAATGTTTTCGAAAGGCATGTTTAAAGTGTTTTAAAAGAAGATATCTAAGGTTTATAAAGCTTTCTAAAGGGACGTTCGCAATGTTTTCAAAAGGACTATGATAAAAGGTTTCGAAAGGTATATTTTGGCCTTTTGGCCTAAGGTTATAAAGTTAAGTAGTTTACTTGTATTGAAAGAGATACTTTTAATGGTTTTGGAATGGGAACTTTTAAATGTTTCAATAGATGTACTTTTAAGGGTTTCGAAAGAGACTGTTTGAAGGTTTAAACAAAGGTTTTGAATGTTTTCATCAAAAATATTTTGAGCAAAGCATATATCATGGAAAAGATATTCGAGTAAAGAAAATAGTATGTTTTTCTTGTTTAAGTATGATCTAAAGGAATTAAACCATTTTAAAATGGTTTTCAAGGAAAATTTAAAGGGTAGTTAACCGTAAGTAAAATGACTCAAATATTTGTATACCAGATGGGACTGGTGTAGGATCGCGGTCTATAAATTAGCTATAACCCCAAGCTAATTTTAGTCCAAAATTCCAGTGTGCAGGGCTTAGTCATAGGTAACACTTAAATGATGGTTACATACAAAAAGGAATATACACAGAGGAAAACGATAGGTTATTAGTGAGCCTGCAAAACTATTAGGATTAGGTAACCCTTGAAGAAGTAAGTTTAAGGATAGATCGTCTAGAAGTTTGTCTAACGGTTGTTAGATTATTTGTTTTTTTGTTTGGTAGGCCCGAGTCAGCCAATGGTTAGTAGTTAGCCAAACAGAACTACATTTTTCGGATAGATGATCCTTTTGTTACCTGTTCATATGCATATATGATATTGCTATTATTATTATAATTAGTTTGATTGTAGGATTTATAATTGCAAAAAGATATGTTTTAAAGGGGATATTAGTGAAGGGAAATCTGTTCCACTAAGTGGCGTATTCTCACTTAATATTAGTAAACCGAGATGTAATAGTATTATTCACACCAGGCTTTATGTCTGACTCGAAGTTTATGTTTTCTTCTTAAACTATGGGACTCTAAAAAATTAATTTGAGTAGATTAAGAGTTAAGGTTTTACAGGTTTAGTAGGTGGGCGAATAAAGCTTCTAAAGATGTGCAGGAAGCAAAGTTGGCTACTGTGGAGTTGCTATTTACTTCTATTTCCGCTATGATAAATTAAGACTTATATGTTTATTTAGCACTCTGATCATCCAAGGGGCCATCTTCATATGTTGTTCTTGGCATATTTTGTAATAATTATATTTGATCAAAACCTAAGAATCGATTATGGAATTATGTAAATTGAATATGAAATATTGCTTTGAAATGTAATCAGAAAAGTTGTTTTAATCTGTGATGATTTTTTTTCATATTCATGTACTTTTGATATTATGGGTACCATTAACATTACAGTATTTTGTCACCGAAAGTTAATACTATGGATGACTACAGCATCTGTAGCACTTAGCTTTGGGCCTCAAGATAGACGATGTTACAACTTGGTATCAGAGCATATGTTTATAAAAGACTTTAAACTAAAATGATTTTGAAAATATTATCCTAAGGAATTAGATAAAAGAACAAGGTATGGGATAATGCTACAATAATGTACTTGTATTTGCTATATATATATATATATATATATATATATATATATATAAGTATACGCTTTAGCTCTATTCTCCTATCTCTCTTAGGCAATTCTTTTATATCTTTTAAAGACTCGAATGCATATATGGATGCTAGAGGCGACAGAGTTAACCTTGGTGTGGGAAGCACCACAACTATGGAAATGCCAGACCAGATACAAAGAGGAATCAAGGTCAGGTACAAGCTGCAAATGTGGGTGCTGGAGTCCCACAAGTTGATATGGGAGCAGTGTATCAATTCTTCGTAAACATGATGCAAGTGGAAATTGCTGCTAGAGTACTTGGAGGAAATGCTGAAGGAGGAAATCAAGAAGCTCCAGTGGTCAATAACCATGCTATTTTGAGTAGAGATTATGCTTGGCTGGAAGGAAAGCCGTTTATTGGTACTGAAGATGCAATTGAAGTGGAGGATTGGTTACTTCATTGTAAGAGGATTTTCATAGATTTTGGGCCCAAAGATGAGTAGAAAAGGAGACTTGCTTTTATACAGCTGCAAGAAGCAGCACTGTATTAGTGGAACATTGTGACTGTTGGAGTTAATGAGAAGACCATGACATGGGCTGAGTTCAGGAGGAGGTTCGAAGAAAGGTTTATACCATAAATTTCTAAGTCCACTCTACTCATAAATTTTGTCGAGTTGGAGAGGTGGGATATGACTGTACTTAAGCATGCAACAAGGTTTGAGGAGCTAGAAAGATATGACTATGCTATGATTGATACTATTATTACGAGGAATGAAATGTTCATTCGGGTGTTGAAGCTTGAGCTTGCTAAGGCCATGTTAGTACATACTAGGGATCCATGTGATGTTGTAGTCGAGATGGTCTTGAGGAATGAAGAGATGCAAATTTTTCTTTAAAGAAATAAAGCCAAGTAAGCTCAAGGAGGGCAGAGTCAGAAGAGGAAGTTTTCCATAAAAAAGGAGCTCAGAAGGGTGGAGCTGCAAAGAAGGGAAAGGCAGAAATGGTCTGATACAAGTGTGACAAGAAAGGACACTATTCCCATACGTGCCAGACAGGCAAGGGAAAGAAAGCTGCTGAGAAGAAAGGGATAAAGTATTTCAACTATGATCAGATTGGGCACTATAAGAACCAGTACAAGAAGCAAGTGAAGGATGGGAAAGGTAAGACGTTTTCATTAGAACCAGCTACCTCGAGACTGACATCATAGGAGAAAGGAAAACTGTGTTGGGAGGTAAGCTTTTGATTCATGGTATATCAATTAGAGTTCTGTTTGATACTGGTGCATCGCATTCTTTTATATCTCATTATTTGGTAGATAAGATTAACCTAGAACCCTCATACCTATTTAGTTCCTTAAGGGTTGCAAATCCGATAGAAGGGTATGCGACACTCGGGATGAAGTGTGACCACATAAAGTTTGAATTGTTAGGTCGCACATTTGTTTGCAGTTGGCATGTGTTTGATTTCGTAGGGTTCAAAATTATTTTTTGTATGGATTCTTAAGTAAATACGATGCTAGGATACTTTGCCATGATAGGAAAATATCACTTAGACACCCTAACTGCAGTGATCAGATTGTATATACCAAAGAAAACCCTAGTTTTAAGGTTAATGCTTTGTTGGGTGTTGTGGAGGTAGAAGACGAGTTGAATTGAATTTTCATGGTTAGAGAATTTGCGGATGTTTTTGAACATATAGTAGGATCGCCACCGAAACGAGTCATCGAGTTTTGAATATATTTAGTACCAAGAATGGAATCGGTGAGGAGACCGCCAAGCAGGATAACAACTACCGAGATAAGGGAGTTAAAGGTGCAGTTGGTGAATTTGGAAAGTAAGAATTTTATCATACCAATCAGTTCACCTTTGGAAGCAACCGTGGTGTTTTCTAGGAAGCCAGACGGATCGTTGAGGTTATATATTGATTATTGTAAGTTAAATGAAAAGACAATAAATAATCGACATCTGTTTCCTAGAATCGACGATTTATTCGACCAATTGAGTGGAGCCAAGGTATTTTCCAAGTTGGATTTAGCACCAGTGTTTTATCAGTTTAGAGTAGCAGTGGATAGTATTCCTTTGATGACATTTAGAACCAGATATGGATCATACGAATAGTTAGTGATGTCGTTCAGACTAACTAATGCACCAGCATTCTTTGTAGATTTGACGAACCGAATTTTCCAAGAGCACTTAGATAGGTTTGTGTTGGTGTTCATAGATGAATGTTGATATACTCTAAGGATGAAAGAGAGCATGAAGTTCATCTTAGAGTGGTGCTTGAGATGATGAGGCAACATTAGCTAAAAGTGAAGTTTTCGAAGTGTCATTTCCAAAAAAAGGAAGTGAAGTTTCTTGGTCATGTAGTCTTAGAGAAAAAGTTTTCCGTGGATCCGACAAAGATCGAGACGGTAAATAATTGAAGGAGAAACGACACAATGACTAAAATAAAGAGTTTTCTTGGACTAGCTAGATATTATCGAAGATTCATAAAGGATTTTTCACGAGTAGCAGCACCGATGACCAAGCTAACGCGTAAGGATGTGCAGCACCGATGGCCGCTTATGATTTTGGTATTGAGCACACACCATGAAAGGTCAATAAGGTTGCAGATGCATTTAGTAGAAAACATCAGAATGCAGTGTTGGCAATGATAGCTGAGTGGAAATTTAGAAGCATTGACGACATGTAGACTGCAGTAGAGATCTGAAGCTAGATCTAATAAGAAGACTGCTATGTTGTCATGCTTAGATGTCAACCGGTGATGATCAAAAATATTGCTTTTAAGCAGAAAGATGATCCATTATTAGTTGAACGGATCAAAAATTAAGAAATCAAACAGAAAGCGATGACTTAAAAGATTTCAAACTTGACCAAAATGAGTGGTTGTAGAAGAAAGGAATATTATATGTTCCGAATGTGGAAGACATTAGGAAGGAAGTTTTAGAAGAATTCTATCATTCGAATTTCACTATTCATTCGAGAGGAACTAGTATGAATTAGGACATGAATAGGATTTTTTTTCTGAGAAGGTATAAAGAAAGATGTAAGCTTATGGGTGAAGCAGTGTTTGAACTACCAATAGGTAAAAGCCAAACATCAGGTTCCAAGAGGGTTACTTCAGCCTTTAAATATTCTAGTATGGAAACGGGATTCTATCTCGATGGATTTTATAGATGTGTTTCCAAAGTCTAACAGAGGAAATGAAAGTATATGGGGTCGTAGTGGACAAGTTGACCAAAAGTGCCCATTTAATTCCACTTAAGTCAACTTGGATGGCACCTGTTTTAGCTAAGTTGTTTATGAAGAATATAGTTAGATTTCATGGAATTCCTATTAGTATAGTAAGTGATAGAGATTCCCTATTCATTAGCGAATTCTGGAAGAGTCTACAAGAGATTTTGGGTACTAAGATCAAGATGAGTACCGCTTACCATCTGTAGACAGATAGGCAAATGGAAAGAGTTAACAAAGTCTTAGAAGATTTGTTATGAACTTGTGAGCTAGATTTTGAAGGATCATGGGAAGACCATCTACACTTAGTCGAGTTTTCATAAAACAACAGTTATCGGGCTAGTATAGGGATGACATCGTTTGAAGCTTTGTATAGAAGGCCATGCAAATCTCTAGTTTGTTGGTTAGAGACCACATATAAGTTAGTCCTTGGTCCAGATTTAGTTAGAGAAACTACAGAAAAGATTGAGTTGATTGGAGCTAGAATGGTAGAAACTCAGTATAGGAAAAGGAGTAATGCTGATAAGAGAAGGAAAGACTTAGAATTCATAGTTTGAGATCATGTTTTCATCAAAGTATCACCAATGAAGGGTGTGGTCAAGCTTGGGAAATCGAGAAATTTGGCACCAAGATTCGTTGGACCATTTCCTATTGTAGAAATGATCGAGAAACTCACATATAGAGCAGAGTTACCGAATAGTTTGGCAGGAATCTATAATATTTTTCATATTTCTCATCTAAGAAAGTGTATTCGAGATCTAGAGACTACTATAGCACCAACTATGTTAGAGGACTTAGTCATGGAATTGAATTTGACTATAGTTAGAAAATTAGTTCAGATAGTAGTAAGAGATGAGAAGAGGCTAAGGGACAGGACGGTCAGATTGGTTATAGTCCAGAAGAGTGATAGAGAGAGGGACTGTACTTAGGAAACTGATAGCATTTTATTCGAAATGCTTATCCTGACTTATTTCATGATATGTTTTCCCTTTATGATTGATTTTGATGAGTACCTTATCCTAATTTCGAGTACGAAATTCTTTAAAGAGGGAAGTCTGTAACGACTCTAATTTTGATTAACATTATCTAGGACATTTAATTAGTTAAATTAAGTGTTAGTTGAAATAATGTAAATGGTTAAGAGATTGAGATTTGTGTTAAGAGAGGGTAGCCGTGCCAATTTTTATTAACGAAGTAAGGAGATTAAAATGAAATAAGTAAAGGAGATCTATAAAGGAAAATAGGAATAAGTTACATTCTTATACCCTAAACCCTTCATGCCCATTCATTTTACATGTTCAAAACAAAATCAAATACTAAGAGAGACCAACCACCAATAAGGGAACACAAATAGAAGGTAAGAGGAGGAAGCTTAAGAAACTTAATCCAAGATCAAATCTCAACTCCATAATCCCAAACTTAACGTGAATAATAGATTACATCTAATATTTTTGATGTTTTTGGTTTCTAGATCAGATCTGAGTATTTTTGCAAAGCATATTGCCTTGTTTTTTATTGTTAAAATAGATGTATATGCTTGTTGATGATTTATGCGATTTCATATGGATTTACGATAAATTTTAATGCAAAAACCCTATTAGATGACATCCAAATGTCTTGTTATTTCAATTAAGGTCAGAAATTATAATTTAGGAACGGGTTTCAAAATCCATAATTTTTTGAATAAATGTGGATTAATTTTCTAATGAATAAAATGGTTAAATGGGTTTAAAATTAAATACAACTAATTTATTTTGTTTTTAGGTCGGAAATTAATATATGTTAGAAAACAAATTAAAAGCGATTATGGGAATTTTGTAGAATTTCCCTAAGGATTTTAGCGAGTATATAAAATTATTTAAGATATGTGACTTAAACGTTTTATATGTTAACAAAAGGAGAAGGCGCACTTTGTAAACATTTTAAATTATTACTTCTAAAATTTCGGTAGAACTTTTAGAAAATAATTTAGAAAAGAAATTAGCAACCAATCATATGTTGGCAAACAAAGCAGGTTAGTTGAAAAAAATTACCTTTTATAGTTAAAATTCAATTTTACCATTCTTTTGTTGTTTCGCCACTTTCGGCACCAACCTTTCGGCTAGGTACTTCCACCTCCATCTCCATTAAACCAATGTGCATGGTATCAAAGACTTGGTACATAATGGATTGGACAAAGGATAAGGGTATATAGTCGAAACAAGGAGTTCCGTAAGTGTCAAAATCTTGCTCGTCTGCTTTGCTTTCAAAAAGAATGCTTTTGACTTAGATAGCTTTCGACTTGGTCAAATGATTTTAAAGAATGGTTTTGAAAGAAGCTCCTTTTGTTTTATAAAGAAGCTTTCAAAGGGGTCAAAACCCCTTGCTGCCGCATCTAACCTTTCTAAGTAAGCCTCGAAAGGGTTTCTTTGTTTTAAAACCTAAGCCGCTTCTCCAACGCTTTCGAAGAGTTTTGTTTCGACACCATCCACTTCTTTTACTTAGAAAATTGCTTTCGAAAGAGTGCTTTCGACCTAGTTGTTTTAAGACCCATTTGACGTTTTGAAAGTTAAACCTTAAAGGTTTCGAAAGGAATGATTTCAGATGGTTTCGAAAGGTTGTTCCACATATTTTAACTTGAAATCAATGCTTTCGAAAGATTTGTTTTAAGTGTACTTTAAACATTTGAAAGACATTTGATAAAGGTTTTGAAGATGGTGATTCCCCAATGCTTTTGAAAGGTCAACCTTAGTGTTTAAATGGAAGGCTTTCAATGTTTTCGTAAGGCATGTTTGAAGGTTTATAAAGCTTTCGAAAGAGACAATTGCAATGTTATCGAAAGGACTATGGTGAAAGGTTTCAGAAGGTATGTTTTGGCCTTTTGGCCTAAGACTATAAATTTAAGTAGTTTACTCGTATCGAAATGTGTGTTTTTAATGGTTTTGAAAGTGATACTTTCAAATATTTCAAAGGGGTACTTTCAGGGGTTTTGATAGAGATTTTATAAAAGTTTAAACAAAGGTTTCGAATGTTTTCATCAACAACATTTTGAGTAAAACATATATTATGACAAAGAGAGTTGAGTAAAGCAGATATTATGTTTTCCTTATTTAAGTATGATTTGAAGGGATTAAATCATTTTAAATAGGTTTTTAAGGAAAATTTAAAGGGTAGTTAACCCTAAGTAAAATGACTTAGATATTGTTATACCAGATGGGTCTGGTGCAGGGTCACGCCCTATACATTAACTATAGTCCCTAGCTCATTTGAGTCCAAATTTCCAATGTCGGGCTTAGTCACAGGTAAGACTTAAATGATGATTAAACACAAAACCATTAGGATCAGGTGACCCTTAGAGAAGTAAGTTAAGAATAGACCGTCCATAAGTTTGTCTAACAGATGTTAGATTGTTTACTATTTTGTCTTGTAGGTCTGAGTCTGCCAATGGTTAGTAGTTAGCCAAACAAAACTATAATTTTCGGACAGATGGTCCATTTGTTTCCTATTCATATTCATACATGATATTGCTAATATTGTTATAATCGGTTTGATTGCAGGATTCAGAATTGCAAAAGGACATATTTTAAAGGGGATATTAGTGAGGGAAAACCTGTTCCACTAAGTGGCTTAGTCCCACTTAATATCAGTAAGCCGAGATGCAATAGTATTATTCACACCAAGCTTTATGTCTGACTCGAATTTTATGCTTTTCCCCTTAAACTCTCAGGTGCTCAAAAATTAATTTGAATATATTGAGAGTTAAGGTTTTACAGGTTTAGTAAGTGGACGAATAAAGCTCCTAAAGACGTGCAAGAGGCAAAGTTAGCTCTTTAGGAGTTGCTATTTATTTTTATTTCTGCTATGACGTATTAAGACTTATATGTCTATTTAGTACTTTAATCACCCAATGGAGCATCTTCATATGTCGTTCTTGGTGTATTGTAATAATTATATTTGATCCAAACCAGGGAATCGATTATGGGATTATGTAAATTGAATATGAAATATTGCTTTGAAATGTAATCAGAAAAATTGTTTTAATCTGTGATGATTTTATTTCATATCAATGTTCTTTTGATATTATGGATACCATTAATATTACCATATTTTGTCGTCGGAGGTTAATACTATGGATAACTGCAGCATTTGTGGTGCTTAGCTTCGGGCCTCAAGATAGAAAATGTTACAAAAGACATGTGTTAATCCCCTTTGCCTCGGAGCAGCTCATTGCCGACCACCCAACAACTCGTATGTGTCACGTAAATCTTAGGTACCCACGTCAACAAATATAGAATTATTAGTAGGCACAACTGCTACTTTTTGATCAGATTTAACTCGAGCAACGTTCAGCTTCTCTAAAAGAGCTTCAAAAACATAAAAGAGAAGGACTACATATCCATGGTGTCTGAACTCATTTTGGAGTTTGCGGGGTAGATTTAGGCATTAGAGAAGGGACCGACTTGTTGGATGTTTAATATTCCTCAGCAGCCATATACCTGTTTAGGGACTTCAAGATCTAATAGTTTACCTTCTCTCTCTCTCTGAGGCTGAGCGAAGGATGGTCAGATTTGTAGAGAATGGTACATTTTGTATTTCTTTTGCTTCGTTTTCTTTTGTCACCATGAAGCACTTGTAAGTTCCAAACAAGAAGTTCCAATTTTCAACTAGGTTTATAGAAATGTAGTGCTTGTAATTGTGTTGTCATATGGTCCGATTTATTTACCTCATAGTCATACTACTATGCACCTGAAATATAATTAACTCATGCTATTGCAATTTGCAAACACTAAATATCTTGATGATATATCTAGTACCATGGCGCACAGTTTTTGGTGGTATAAACTATAAAGTCTCAAGTGTCCGTATTATTTTTTAAATTTAGGGTCAAATTAATGAAAAAGAAATATATTTTTGTGGAACCATAACCTAATTTCTTTTTTTATTTCCCAGATGTAACTAGCTAGAATCTGAAGGTGGTGGATTTTTTTCCCCATGATACAGTTTCTCAGCTCCACAATACATAATTCCAAAATGTCCATCTTATATTTTAGATACAAAGTTATAATTCATAGTTGGTTGAATTTGTTTTGCCCTTTGATTTGACAATAAGTAACAAGCACATGAACGAAAAAACTTGTAGAAGGATGATAAAAATTGATAGAGGAAGTAAAAGACGAGTTTAGAAGTTTGGAAAGCCATCCCTTGAAGCCATTAAGTTGGGGAAACATCCTTATTTCAACTGTTTAATTTTCTTATTACTTTTCCTACATAGCATATGTGCATGTTATGCATCTTAATAAACCTTTACTCAAGCTACCTCTTTGTGATTACCATTGACTTATGTAACTTATATTTGACACTTTGTGATTACCATCAATTTTTACCAGCTTATAATTCCTAAATGTCCATCTTATGTTTAGATACAAAGTTATAATTCAAATTATTTTAGTTGGCGGACTTTGCCTGCTCATTAATTTGATAGCAAGCAACAAAATTTTAGAAGTTTAGAAAGTTGGCCAAAAAGATAGACCGAGTAAAACAAAGTTTTAGATTGGGAAGCCATTCATTGAAATCATTAACTTCTTTTGTTTAATTTTCTTATTACTTCCACCTAGCATACGTACATGTTATGCATCTTAATTAACCTTCATTTAAGCTACCACTTTGTGAGTACCATAATTTTATCTATTAAATTTCACACTAAGTATTAAAGTATACCCAACGCTTGTGTTTTGTGATTACCTTTTGAAAGTGAGTTCTATTTACAAAATTGAAATGAATTCTTCATCCAAAGCTTTTACTTGATAAATTTTACAGGACTAATAGGTGCTCCGATAATGCAGTGAGACTTTGTATGTCAATATTCAATATTGATTGTTGCCTTCTGATCGGAACACGAAGTTGATCCCACGGTGGGAATATTCAACTTTGCTGGTAGCGTCGCGGTCAGTTTTCGCTTGAATTTAATCCCTTTAAGAGTTGCATTGGTGCCTTTTCTATTCAGTATTTTGTGTGAACCCATGACACGCCATTTTCATTTTCATTTGCAACTGTGACACAACGATTGCTTGAACCAGTGGTACGGTTGGTTGTTACGAAAAGAAGAAGGTCATGATGAATTATTTCAATTTATCAATGCATTCATTTACTAATGGCTACAAAGATAGAAAGTATTGATGTTGTAATGTTCTTGCAACTGAAATATTGTTATTATCAATAAAATTTGAGTAATATGAAAATGGTTAATCAAAACATGTAAAAAGAGTTATCTTGAGCTAAATGAAATTATATAATTATATTAGATGCACTAGACTTGTCTACCTTTCTTTAGGTTGTGTCATCATGCAGTATCAGTCCATCACAACCATGTTTATAAAAAAGATGTAATTAGTTTAAAGGAAAAACTTTATGACAATTTTTAAATCCAGGACGAAACTTTAAATTTAGGCCCAAAGACAGTAGCGCGTTTTATTCAACCGACTTCAACCATTTCCTCTATCGTCTGAAGTCATCGTATGAAGCCTACCGTAGCCACCACCACCCTAGCCCTAACCTGTCGTAGCCGTCGCCGCCACCGCCCAAGCCTTCGTCATCGTCGAAGCTCCATTTAAAAAAAACCCTAATTCGACACTCCAATCTAAACGTAAATTAGAAATTTTGTGAAAATTGAAGTCGAGTGCCACTAAATCTTGAGGTAAGAAACAAATAGAGAAGCAGAACACAGAAGAAGAAGAAAGTCAACAGGTTTTAATCACAAGTCGAATGATATTTAGATATAGCATTTCTATATTTAAAACACAATAGATTGTGTTTAATATGCTAAATGATAGGCTAATATAGCATTTATACTTTAAAATATAGTACTATTATTCGACTATGCAAAATGATATTTGGATATAGTATAAGTATATTTCACTCGAACAAGGATAAAAAATATGAAAAATGATACTTGAATTTAGCATAAGTATATTTAAAGTGAACCAACATGAATTGAGTATACAAATAAGTAATCCTAAGAAGAACTACCATGAATAGAATATGCAAAATGATAATTGCATATAACATATGTATTTTTAATGTAACATTTTTATCACAAAGTCCACCACCATATTTATGATATGCAAAATGATAGTTTAGTGTAGCATTTGAGTTATGAAGTCTGTTATCATGTTTAGAAAAAATAATAATTTAATGTAGCATTTTAGTTATGAAGTCCAATATCATCATTACAATATGCAAAATGGGATTTAATGTAACATTTCAATCACAAAGTCTGCTACAATGTTTATGATATACAAAATGATAGTTTAATGTACCATTTGAGTTATGAAGTCCACTATCATATTTAAAATATGCAAAATGATAGTTTGATATAGCATTTTACCTGTGAATTCCAATATCGAAGTTGCAATATGCAAAATGAGATTTAGTGCAGCATTTCAATCACAAAGTCCACTAGCATGTTTAAGTTATACAAAATGATAGTTTAACATAGCGTTTCAGTTAATAAAGTCAAAATATCATGTTTATAACATGCACAATAATAGTTTAATGTAGCATTATAGTTTTGAAGTCCAATATCATGATTAAAATATACAGACTGAGATTTAATGTATCATTTTAATTACAAAGTCGACTACCATATTTAAGGTATGCAAAATGATAGTTTAACATAGCATTTGAGTTATGAAGTTCACTATCATGTTTACAATATGCACAATGATATTTTAATGTAGCATTTCAATTACAAAGTCCACAAGCATGTTTAGGATATGCAAAATGATAGTTAATGTAGCATTATAGTTATAAAGTTCACTATCATGTGTATGTATAAATGAAAAGGCTAATCGGATACCAAACCTAATTGGGTACGTATGGATGTAAAAGCTAACCGAATGCCAAGTCTAATCGAGTATATATGGAATCGATCTATATCAAGATATATTGTTTAACCGAACATACCATCGAACGCAAAAGCAAACCGGATGCCAAGCCTAATCAGGTATGTATGGATGCAAAAGCTAACCGGATGCTAAGCCTAATCGGGTATGTATGGATGTAACAGCTAATCGGATGCCAAGCGTAATCGGGTACGTATTGATTCAAAAGTTAATCGGATTCCAAGTCTAATCGGGTAAATATGGAACCAATTTATACTCGAGATATATTGTCTAACCGAGCATACGTATGGATGCAAAAGCTAACCAAATGCCAAGCCTAATCGGGTATATATGAAACCGGAGATATATTGTTTAACCGAGCGTACCATTGAATGCAAAATCTAAGCAGATGCCAAGCCTAATCGGGTATGTATGGATGCAAAAGCAAACTAGATGCCAAGTCTAATCGAGTACGTGTGGATGCAAAAGCTAACTGGATGTCAAGCCCAATCGGGTACATATGAAACCAATCTGTAATGACCCATAATTTAATCTCTTAAAAATATGGATATTTAATATATTTTTAAATAATTAATTGATTGATTTATAAATAAGATAAAACACTTTAAAATAATGGTTAGCGACGGTTAAATGGTTTTCAAAATTTGTTTACAAAAATATTTAGTTCGAAGAAAAATCAAAAATATGATCGGAAATCATTTTCTGAATTTTCGACTTCACATCTTCTAAAAGTTGTCCGAAACGTTGTGAACATTTTAATATACATAAAAAAAAATTATAAAACAAATTAGGATTTAGAAATTATAATAAACTTTATTTATAATTTAAGAAAAAAAAGTGATGTGACAATTTCCTAATTTTAAAATTAAAACAAAAAGCAAATGCCACATCAATGAAATATGTTTAAACACGATTTGATATTTTGGCAACTTGGATTTTAAATGCATGTTGGTAAGGGGAGACAAGCATTGTCATGTGGCAACCATGGATAGCAGGGTATAAGTGGAATTAATCACTTTGCATGAGAATATAAATAGCAACTCCATGCTCTCATTTTCATTTTCTTCTCAGATTT
This sequence comes from Allium cepa, assembly GCA_030765085.1. Lineage (NCBI taxonomy): Eukaryota > Viridiplantae > Streptophyta > Magnoliopsida > Asparagales > Amaryllidaceae > Allium > Allium cepa. The sequence continues at coordinate 965,918,427 of CM060928.1, forward strand.
TACCTCCTCTTCTCACGATTATAATTCCCTAAGTACTCCAAATTAAGAAATTCTTTTTTCAAATTGAAGAGAATCGAGTTGGCTACAACTTTCATTTATATCATTTATTAAGTTTTCAATATCTACTACGCCAAAAATTCATTTCTTTACATAGTATTTTCGGACACACTATACACCACACCACTCAATTTGCCACTTAAAGATCCGCAAAAATTGGCACGGTTTTAAGCCGTTGCAATTTTACCATGGCTTGAGCCATGGTAAAACAAATTACCATGGTTACAAACCGTGGCAACTATGGAACAGCCTTGATCCGTGCCAAAGTTATCAAAAATATTTCAGCCAGCCGTGTACCAGACCTCAACATATACTTCACGCCTTCCAAAAAAAATAGAACGCCCCTTCCTAATTCTCATCCATTATCCTTCTGCGCCCTAAATCTCGTCGTTGCTGCTTCTGGGAAATCCATCTGGTTTAGTTATTACGCACGCACGCGCGCGCGCGCAAAATTGTTGATTTCAGCATTTCAGGTAGATAATGTTTTGGGTGCTTCTTATTACTATAAAATTAGCATTTAGTTTTTATATCAAGGTAATCCATTTTTTCATTCATTTTCTTGAATGCTCTTTTTATTTTATTGGTTATTTTGACATCTATGACATGTATCCTTGGATTTGTTGGTTGTATATTTATAAAATCATTATATTGCTTTAGTTAGCTGTAGACCTTGTGATTCTTGTGATTCATTGTGATTCCTCACAATGAATCAGATGAAATCAAAACATTATTTTTATTTAGTTCATATAAGTTAATATTGTACACCTTGAAGCAGGTGATTTGATGTTAACAACAATTGAAATCACACTCCTTTTCTCTCCAGATTAAGCCTCCTATGGCCCCCACCAAAAATATTTTGGGATATCAAATAACATCCTATGATTGGCATGAGATTTTCCCCAATGGTAAAAAGTAACTAACATGATAATGGGTTTTCATTCACAACTTGTCTGTGATTTTTTTCTTCCTTTGTTTAGCTAAGAACAATATTGGTGTTGTAATTGCACTACGGGCTCCAGTTATTTTGGTGTGTGTTCTTTTGATATCTTTAATTGCATATTGTTAATTTGTTATTCACATGTACATCTTATTCACATCTTCTACATGAGATTATACAGTTATCTTTTATGCAATCTACTCGACTTTGGTTGGTGGTATTTATGGAGCTTGTTGCCATCATGGAGTGGTAATAACCAATATCTTAACCATTATCATCATTCCACTTTCACTGTACATCCCGTGCTTTAGTTCAAGTCATTTAGAAACACATATAGTTAGTCAAAAGTTCCACGCAACTTATGATAACTAAAGATGGATGTTGTTTCACGTTCCTACAAACTGAATAAGTTTTAAGGACCTCTAGCTCATTATGTTATAAATGAAGTTTCTTTTTTGTAATGAAGAACAAAATATCCTAAATCTTTTTTGTTTAAGCTCTTTCCCATATTATTTTATATATAAGCTATAATGTTTGAATAGACTGAAATTTTGAAAAAAGTTAAAAAAAATAATGATTAAATCATATTGCAGTATAATACATTTTGAGTCGCATTATATTTAGAATTGCTTGTTTTGTATTTAATATTGGTTTGCACCATGGTAAATTAACCTGCGTTATATTAAAATTGGCTTACGTCATATTAAAAAAACATATGCTTCATAAGTTTTTTAGAAAAAGTAATTACCATGGACAATGTTAAATCTAAATGATTCAAGTTAGAACCAATTTTGTTACACTGGCATATATTATGTCCCTTACATTAAATTTCAGAAGTGCTGCGATTTTTTTTATTTTTAAGACTTGAGACTTATCACAAAGAATTGTTTCTTAGGTAATGGAATGGTGTCAAATTTATGTGAATCACAAAAGGTTGAATGTGTATTATAAGCGTGATAGTGAATTTAACATTACATTGGACACCTTTTCTATACCATTTCAAAGCTTCGAATTTTTTTATTACCTTCTCATACGATTGGAAAAACAAAAGGTTTAACTAGTTATATCATGCATTACATTAGACACCTTTTCTATACCATTTCAAAGCTTCGAATTTTTTATTACCTTCTCATACCATTGGAAAAACAGAAGGTAATTGGAAAAACGAGTTTCATTATATATTCAAAATCTGATATTTTAACTTAGAAAACATACAAATTCACAAAATATATAAATGACATATGTAAAAAAAAAAAATTGACAACGGAAAAAAGAAATATACAATTTTATCTTTATAAATATTTGTAATCAATCAGTATTACTTTTTTTTCCAATTAAATATAGTTTATACGTTTTATTTCAATAAATTAAACAAATGTATATGTAAGTATATGAAAATAAATAAGAGATCCAAAAATGAAATTGAAGTCCAAATTGACGAATTACATCGAAATCCCTGAAATTACAAAATACCAAAACCAAGAACTCGAACCTTGATTTCCATGCTTTTGCCTTCACAATTTATTTTACGTTCCGTCTTAACCAGGAATTTTTTTTTTTTTTGAACAACTAATAATTTGCAGCAATGAAAATTGATTGGAAACATCTTCTTTTTATTGGACCTACTGCACTAGAAACTCAAAACAAAAGGAAAAGAAAAATGAACATGTAAACATTCATATATACTATTATACTGTTTAAAAGTTCAAAATTTTCGTAAATTTTAACTTTTTCTGATAGAAACTTGATATATATTGGAAAGAAAGATAGATTTCTTAATACAATTTTCAACATATTTTTTAGTTTCTAATAAATTTTTAGGTATGAAGCAACTTGATTTTTCTAGTTGAGTGTTTTATTTATTTTGCAGGATTATTTTTATTTCAACTCTTCTGGATATGTTTTCAGTTTTTCAGTTGATATCAAAATAGGAACAAGATTAATTTTAGAAGACCAACAAAAATTAACGATAACAGCAGCCTAGGAGCAGAAATAAATCTTTCAATTATAAAATCTTCTACTGCTTGTTGCTATTTCTCTCTTGCTTTAATCTCTTGTTATAAAATCTCAAATTCACTGTCTTTTTTGTTTCTAATTTCTGCATCTCACCTCAATGCTCATCCTTGGTAACAGCAACTTATGTGCTTATTTATTTTAGTTTCCAAGCTCTACTTTTATTTTTTTTAAATATGATGAAATATTTGTTCCTTTTTCAACACTTACTGCAATTTATTGTTTAAAATTGTTTATACACCACCTAATTCATTTGCTTATTTTTTTCCCTTTATGTATTTATACATAAATAACTGATATGAACTTGGATAATCTTCTTAGCACGCTTTTTCTGAATTGCTTAACTTTGTGGTCGTCTTTGCCTTTGGTTTATATGTCACTTAAGGAATGCTGCCATTACCTTGTTTGGAGAACATGAGGTTTCTGGATCATCCAACTATCCGAGGTAAACTATTTTAAGTGAAAGTTGCCATAACGTGCATTTTGGTTTTCCATTGAGGAGTTTAATTAGGATAGCAAGTTTATCTCCTGTAGTCTGCAATAATAACAACTTTGTAACTACAACAGACTATTATAACTCTACAATCTACATACATATTTTTATCTTTACTACCTTGAACACATATCATATGCACATAATATATTGTTCTTAATCATCATTTTTTTACTTCTCATATGTATAATTCTCATTTTACTTCTCACAAAAAACTGCATCAAATGACCATCTAAAAAATAAATGTGCACATTACCGTATAATATTACTTTTAACAACACCATTATCAAAATGAGAGTATTATAGTTGATCTCTAAAGTGTAGTTCGTTTGGTAAAATCATTAAATGTTCGCAAAAGGCTGAATTTCAATGAAAATGGTAATCTCTTTGAATAATATGAATTTACGCCATAAGGTTTGCGCATAAACAGTTAGGAGTTTACAAACATTGTTTGATATAACTAGATGTTTTAAATGCAGTATTAAATTTAACTATTAATTATATCAAATAATACACACACACATACACACACACATATACACACATACACACACACACACACACACACATCCGAAAAACACAAACAGAAGGGGAAAAATCATAAAACGAATACGTGTTTATTGAAGGAATACATATGCCTATAGTACATATTCAATAATTTTAGTTTTGCATAACAGTGGTACTAGGCATGTTCAATAAACTTCCAAGTGAGTATATACATCTAGTTAAAATACATTGCTATGCAGGCCAGTTCGCTGCTTCCTCAAATCTTCTATAATTTTGTAGATTTAAATTGACGAAGATGCTCAAATTACACATTTTAGAACAAATCGCTAAACTAAGTAAGTACACGTTAAGTTGTCATTTTACAAATGCAATATAGAAAATTCAAAAAGTTATACCATTGGAAAAACAAATCGTTAAACAAATTACACCTTAAGTTGTCATTTTAGCATTACAAAAGGTGAATGACGTTGAAGACCTTAATTCAAAAATCAGTGATTATGAATCAAAACTAAAAGAGGTTGGTCATTTTACTGCTTATTATCCATATCTTGCAAAAAATAATTTCTAAAGATTCAGTTTATGATATTATGTTTTTACCAGATTACCTTCTCATACCATGAGATAATCATCAAGATTTGTTACTATTATAACCTGTATTTTTTCTGCAGCCTGAAAAAACTATAGCAGAACTGAAGGAAGAAAAGGACATCGCCATTCAAGAAAGGGAAAAAGTGAACTGGGAACTGGTGATGCTGAGGAAGAAAATCAATGCTAAGGTTCATAACGGATTCCCTTCTTATTTGTTGTTTTCTGGTGCATGGTTCAGCCATATGCTGTATCAATGAGTAGTACAGGTGATTATTTACAATAAACATCCGATTGATCAAGCATATAGTATCAGAACTTTAGAATAAGTGGCTCATTTATGAATAACTGTTGGTATATAGGAATTGATTTACTCTGTTGATTGCATAGTAGTAAGATGTATAGGGGTGAAATGAAATATTTCTACAGTGGCTATCTCTGTGTGTGTGTGTGTATTATTAATGTAACCTTCAAAGGGAAAAAACGAAGGTAAATACTATTATTCAGTTGAGTAAACAACATATTACATTAAACTGTCGTATAAACAGTCAAATACCAATTTATTGTTTTAGCTTTAATTAATTTTCTAACTTACTATTTCTAATCTTTTTTAGGAGGGAAAAAAATACAAAAAAGAGCTTACTATATTCAGGCCTTGTATCATTTGTTGATTTGTGATTAATTTTGCAGCAATATAGAGGGCAGAAGTCAAGAAATTTCATTTGGGTTCTATCATTTTTACCTATATAATAGTAGCACTGTTTTTATATAAAAATATGACCAAGGAATGATCCAGGCAAGTATAGGCCAGATAAGCTCACCTGTAGTGCTAACTTGGTTGACAATAAGCGGAGTATACAAAGCAAGCATAGCATCAAACATACCACCCGTACAAGGAAAACTTGGGCTGCAGCCCGTATTCAACCACCAACAGGATCGGCATCCCAACCCTATTCTGCCTGAAACCCGCAATGCCAACAGCCCCAGCCACCAAACTCGGCATCACATTACTCGATGCACATGTGAGTATAAAATCCTTGTTAATTATCTCTGGGTCTAGACTAGACCCATCAGTAGTAACGAAGGCAGCGCAGTCCGTTGTTAGCTCTCCGGTGGAGCCGAGAGAGAAAGAGGGTTGTCTAACAGGACGCTGCAGGAGGATGTGTTGTCTGTGCAGCCGAACGGGGTCTGGACGAGTTTACAATCAGGCATTTACAATCAGGCATTGTTATTTTAAGATTGAGTTTGACTTTTGATTTATACAAGTGTGTAGGATATATAGTTTCATATCTGTGAATAGAATTAGGTACTTGTTTATTTGCAGGAACTAATGGAAGTTTCTAAATTTATTTTGTAATGGCAGCGCACATTGTTTGGCATTTAATCCACTGACGTGTGTTGATAAGATTGAACCTTCTGTGCATTATAAAATGACTTTTTATAATATGGGAAATCTAATTAAATTGTTACAAATGCAAATAAAGCTGAATTTGATTAGGACAAACAACTATGAAATTGTGATGTTTTATTGTGTTGTTTGAAGTTTATTGGAGATGTATTACAGCTTCTATTATGATGTTTGTGCTTCAATTCATCATTTAACCACGGTTCGGAGCCGTGGCTAATTTTAATGAAATAAAAAAAAGCCACAGATCAAAGCCGTGGCAAAATTTTAGTCACTCTCTATTTTGCCACGGCTTCAGGCTGTGCCAAATTATTTAGTCAAGGCCCAGAACCTTGGCGAAATGACTTTTCTGGTAAATTATTTAGTCAAGGCCCAGAGCCTTGGCGAAATGACTTTTCTGGTGTAGTGACACATTTTCAGTTTTGAAAATCCCTCTTCTTTTTCTTACTTTATCTTCCTCAAAATAAATTCAAATTAAATAATTATTTTGTTTAAATCGTAGAGAAAAGAATTTTCAAGAACTTTCTTTTTGATTACTTCTCTAGATACCAAGAGCAACATAGCCAAAACTTGCTGAGAATATGACCAAATTTTAGGTCGTTTGGTTAGATTTTAGGTGAGTAAAGCTCGCCTCTTTAACTAAAGTTTTGAACTTTATTTCTTTCACATTATTGTAATTATTTAAGTCACTTGATTATGAATGTCTGTTGTAATGGATGTTCCTTGATTGCTTGTTAAAAAGTCGACACCTTGAGTAGTTAGTAAGTAATCAAAAATAGTTTGGTAGTTCAAAGTAAATTTGTATAAGTGATGCCTTATTTATGTTCATAAATGTTATTTACTTTATTTATATGAAATTTTTATGTTATGTGATGTGAGGCTTGGATGAAAATCATTATGACGTGAAAGTAGTTTTCGAAGTGTACATGTTGCTACCATCGCTATATCGACACTTTCAGAAAGCACTATTTCTTCGACATCTTTTGTTTTACTTTCGAGCTTGGGTTTACTTTACAAAGTTAATTAAGTTTTTGAGTAAGGATGGATTTAAAATTAATTTACTAATTTAACAATGATTTTGAATTTAATTAATTATTTTAATTAATGAGGATTAAGAATAATTAATTATATTAATAATGATGTGTTTAAAATTAATTAATTACTTTGTTAATGATGTTTAAAATTAATTAGCCATTTTATCTAATGATGATTAAGTTTAATTAATCTCTTAAATAACCATTGATTAAAGTTAATTAATGGTGGTTAAAAATTAATTAATCATTTTTAATTAATTACTTTTAAAGTTAATTAGTTAGTTTAAATTTAATTAATCTTTTCCATTAATGATATTTTAATTTCCATTAATGATATTTTAAATAAGTTAATCCTTTGTAGTAAATGATGTTTCAAAATTAATTAATCGACTTAATTAACGAGATTTAAAATTAATTAATTAATTAATTAAATTAATGATGTTTTAAAATGATTCACCCCTTTTTAATTATGGGTATTTAAAGTTAATTAATTATCGAAGTTTAAAGATAATTAATCATTCTTATTAATGTTAATTAAAGATTATTAGCCTATTTAATAAGGATGTTTTAAGTGATTAAATCTTTTTTATAATGGCGTTTTAAAGTTAATGAACCATTTTTACGAAGTTGTTTAAAGTTAAAATCTGGTAATAAGAAGCCTAAGCATGAGTTTGATTTAAAAAGTAAAAGTTCGATTCGGTTATGGAAAAGAAGTTTCCGTAAACGATATCGCTTATATGGAAAGAATTTAGTCATACTCTGGATACTAAACATCGAGGTATGAGAAGATATAACCATCTCGAAAATTAAAAAGGTCATCAAGGCAACGCCTAGAGGTAACAATACCTTCACTTGCCCGACTTCATTTTTGACCAAGAAATAGTACAAGTTTGAACTCGACGAGTAGTGGTAGGAATATGAGATTTACTGTCCATATACGATCGTTTTTTAATCCTCAATAGTTGGTTATTTAACTATCGGTTTAGCTTTCTTCAATTGTGTATCATCAATCTAAGACGATTTGTTGCTCATTTGAGCTTTGTTATCCTTTGTTGGAGTCGACTAAAACCAGAAATCGAGTAAGGGCCAAGTTATATGGGGTTGCTCCCATTAGGGTATATTCACATCTACTCTAGGTTAGTTTCAGTTATTTGTGCACTAAGTTGTGAAATACTCGGATTCTCGGTAAGGTTGGTGGGATCCGACTTGGAGTTCCTTAGAGGTGTTGCAAGAAGGTGGCCCTCTCAAGTACATTTACTAGAGACATACTTTCAGAAAATGGGAGGCACACCCTCTTAGTCGTTGTTGGTAAATTTCTTTTTCTTTATTGATTAGAACCTTCGAATTTGTTTTACTTAATTACATCGGGAAGAGTATAGCACTCTTCGCAATGTTAATTATTTGTATCCATTCTTTACATTAGAATTTGTTGTTGTGAGAGGAAACTCGTTCTACATTTGACGGCGTGGTCTCACATGTTGTTGTTTAATTAGACTTATTGTTTAGTGTTTTACTCATACCAGACATATTGTCTGACTCGAGTTGTTTGTTTTCCCTGAACTCTTGGGTACTCATTTATTTTGAGTAGTCCAAGAGTATTAAGTCTTTTATGGGATCTTTTGAAGATGATGTTGAAGTAGGTGGCCTTTATCAATTTAGTTGTATGTTTCCGCTATTTTTTAGTTCTTATAAGTGTATTTTGTTTCGACATATGTAAAGGCAGGTTGTTATAACTGTCTAAGCTGATTGTAGTACTTTTGTGTAACTCTGATAACTCCACGTTAGGGTGTAGCCTTATGTATTATATTACTGTTGTGTTCTAATTAATAGTTTTGTTGTGAGATTTTTTGTTCTTTATTTTACCCCATGACAATTCATCTTTCGGATGCTTGGGCAACGACACATGAATACGTGGATGTATTAAGTGTCGTTCCCAGTGGTCAGAAAGGTGGGCCATCACAGTTGGTGTCAAATCTTTGGTTGAGCGAACACCTTAGCCTGATTGGGGCATAACTCATTAGAGATAGGGTGAGCAGGGCCATACAACAAGTTAATCTTGAGAGAGCGTTTTTTTATCACCCATCCTTAAGATTTTTTTAGATCCTTTGGTATTGTTTTCCTTAAACCATTTTGGTTCTATCTTTGTATTCTAATACGACCTGCCATTGTTCAAGTAATTGAAAATGAGTACAAGAGAAAGAAGAGGGAGAGGATCTAGAACCAGCATGACTACAAATGGCAGAGCTGCTAGAAATAGGCCAGTTGTGGAGCCGGTAGAAAAGTAGTAGTACAAGTTCAACAACCTTAGAACTTTACTGCTCTCTGGAAAAATTATACTGCTTTGGTGGTAAACAATTCTTTGGAGCTAGAGATATTTTTGGAGTTTAGACGTGGCTCCGTTTTTATGAAGGGATATTTAGGGATCTTCAATCAAGGAAGCAATTGTTGGCGTCGGATAGCTCCAAAAAGCAGCAATGGATTGGTGGGATTCGGTGACAGTTAATACCGCAGAGGAAGATTTTACTTGGGCTCAATTTTAGGAAATCTTCGAAGCTCAATTTATTCCGAAGGCGGGGAGGACTCAACTTTTAGGAGTTTCGTGGATTTATAGCAGGGAGATGTGATAGTGGTGCGGTATGGACATCGATTCAATGCATTGTCTCGCTTTGGATCAGGATTAGTTGACACAATACTTAAAAAGAATGAGATGTTCGTAGAAGGACTAAGGCCAGGATTCCACCATGAAATGGCTAATCATGTTAATACCTTTACCAATTTGATCGGCATGCCCTTGAGGTTTGAAGCTTTGGATATTAAGGGAGTTCAAAAGGGTGTAGTGCCAGTAGTTAGTGTCCAACCTTTATCAGTTATCCATGTTGCAAACAAGTCGAATTTTAAAAGAAAAGGAAAGACGCAGTGGTCGGGAAAGAAACCTGGAGGTGGAAACCCAAATCAGAAGAAGCAGCTCAACTTGGACAACGTTCTTCGTTTCAAGTGCAACAAGCTGGGCCACTTTGCAAATCAGTGTCCAGTGTCTCATATTACAACTGCGGCCAACTGGGACACATGAAGAACGAGTGCCATTTCCCAAAGAAGAGGATGCAAGGACAAGCTTTTGCTATTAAGGAAATACTATCTACTTCTACGGATCAAAAGGGAAAGAAGGTGTTGCAAGGTATATTATCCATTTCTGATATTCCAATAAAAGTGTTAGTCGATATTGGTGCTTCATATAGATTTATTTCGTATGACCTAATGAACTAGTTAAACTTTAAGTATATTATTCTAAATAACCCTCTTTGTGTAACATACCCAATTGGGGGTCCGACAAATATTGACACTATGTGTCTAAATGTGCCTATTTCTTATCGAGATCGGCACTTGTCCTTTGACTTGTTTGTTCTTGGGTTCATGGGTTTTGGGGTATTGTTGGGTATGGATTGGTTATCTAAGTTTGAAGCTATCTTGGATTGTATTGGAAGAGTGGTCGTAGTAAAGGATGTAGTAGGTAGAAGCAATGATATATGTTGTGAGGGGCCTAATGAGATTTTGAGCAGTTTTCTCTATTCACTTGAAGTGGCTAAAGAGGAGATAAGAGATATACCGATTGTTCAGGACTTTAAGGATATTTTCGATGGAGTGCAAGGTTTTCCTCCTCGTCGTGAAGTGCAGTTCCATATGGATTTGATTTCAGGAACCAGACCGATTGTACAACCTCCGCGAAGGTTGGGCCCAAAAGAGAGAAGGGAATTAGAGAAGCGGACATTTGACTTGTTGCAGAAGGGTTTGATCCGGCGTAGCATATCAAGTTAGGGATTGTCAGTAGTTTCGTTACAAAGGTGAATGGTTCTCTTAGGATATGTGTAGGCTACTGAGAGTTAAATAAGAGAACCATCAAGAATAAGTATCCTTTATCCAGGATCAATGATATGTTTGACCAGCTCTACGGCGCTTAGTGTTAGTCCTTGAGATGATGGTTTTGATGATAACAACCTTAGAATAAGATTATAAAATATAAATACTAACATTATAGTTTAGATATATATGTATATGCAGGATTTAACCATGTAGGTACCAAGAATGAAGATTGTACAGTATAGAGATTCAAGATATGAAGATTGAAGACTCATGAGTATCAAGATTATCGAGAGTTCAAGATTTCAATAATAAGTAATTTAATTAGGAATTTTGTTAAAACTCCTAGAAAAGCACTGACATCTTAAAATCCAATTTATTCGTGAAATGGAATTCACTTCGAGCCTGTTAAAGGGATGGAACCCTAAGTAGGATGGAACCTACTAAAAATCTAGTAGAACATTGTTTTGTATCCACTAACTTTTATTCAAATGTTTTTTACAAAATTATATCTTATTTTCAAAATGATTTCAAAACCTACCTTTTAAAAGAATCAAAAACATCTATCCTGGTTTTAAATATTTTTAGCCTCAAAATAATCTTTATTTTGAAAATCAAATTATCCTTCGTTTTAAACTATCTTTAATAATAATATATTTAACTTTTAATATTTTTACTTAGATTTAAATATAAAATTATAGTAAAATTATATATATATATATCAAAATATTATTCTCTATATTTATTTATGTATTTTAACTATAGTGAAGTATATTTATAAAGTTTAAAATAGTTTAATACAAGATAGAAGTTACTTTCGAAGAAAAGCAAATTACCAAAAATACCTTGGACATGTCGACATCCTTAAGTATCCCTTGTCGACATAGTAGCAGTTTATTTCAAAAATTTGAATTTCAAAGAAAGTGTCTATTCGTCATATCCTTTCACGAATAGACATGACTGTTCTTCTACTATAAATAGGGGTAGTTTTGAACGAATTTGTATTCATATTTTCTCTGATTTCACTCCTCTTCTTCTTCCACATTTCTTTATACACATTTTTACCATTACTCTGCTGAAATCAACATTGAATCTAACTAGATCATCTCTGGTTTGATTCTCTATCACTATCTCAACAAGATCTCAGTGTTATTCAGAGTTATAGGCTTCTTTGTAATAAACTAAGCGAGAAAAGGTGTGATTGTAGCCTGTGAAATTAATCAAGTGAGAAAAGGTGTGATTGTAGCCATGAAAATCAATTGGGTGAACTTGTTGTCCGTGAAATCAAGTATCTCTGACCAGAGGATTGTGAATCTGGAGTGGTGTACCTCGTGGCCTTGAAATCGAGGGTTGTAATTGTACATTTGCTTTTGAAAGGAAATTCGTACTTGTGTGCGGGACTGGATGTAGGGTAACTCCGAAGCAGTATAAAATCCGATGTGTTCTTTCATTTATTTATTTTACTTTATTTTTGCATCTATGTTTGTTTCTATGATCATATCTGTGTATGAATATTGCATACATTTGTGCTCAAATTAACAAAAACTCAAAAAGATTTAGTAATTCCTTAAAACACTACTCACCTCTCCTCTAGTGTTAATTCCAGCCTTAAGACCCGTATTCCGCATTTCTCACATTTGGTATCAGAGCAAGGTTTTCAAAGTTTCATAATCTGAATTTTGAAAAATTTTCAAAACGGCTACCAACACGGGTACTGTTAACACTACAAACACTGGTTCTATTATCCCTGTCACTAGTTCATCTATAGAAGGTCAGTCTACTGTCAGACCACCGCTTTTTAATGGTGGTAACTATGCATATTGGGCATGTAGGATGAAAATATATTTACAATCTATAGGACTAAACACTTGGAATGTCACACAGACTGAATATTCTAAACCCACAATTGATTTTGCACAGTGGACTGCTGAGAAAAAGACTGTTGCATAAAATAACTCTAAAACTATGAATATTATATTTTGTTCACTTGGTAGAAATGAATTTAATGGAGTGTCAATTTGTAAGTCTGCATATAAAATCTGAAAAACTTTGCAAGTTACTCACGAAGGAACAAGTAAAGTTAAACAGACCAAAATTTTCATGCTCACAAACCAGTTTCAATTATTTAAAATGAATTCTAATGAGTCTATTTCAGATATGTTTAGTAGATTTCAGAACATTGTGCATTCTCTAATATCCTTGGGGGAAAAAATTTCAGAAGAAGATCATGTCAGAAAAATCTTAAATTCTCTTATTCCCGAATGAGTTCAAAAGACACTTGCGATCAAGAGGTAAATGACATCAATGCCTTAAAGATAGAAGAATTAATTGGAAATCTAATGTCATTTGAAGTCCAAATGATTGAGAGAAGAGAAAGCAAAGCATCTGAAAAGAAATCAATGGCGTTCAATGCATTGACCGATGAATCAGACTCAAACAGCGATAATGATGAAGAGATGGCCCTTATGACCAAGAATTTTTGGAAATTTCTGAAATACAAAAAGATGAACAATCTCAAGAGAAACAACTATAAGAACTCTGGAAATCAGAATGTAGTGCCAAACAATATCAAATGTTTCAACTGTGACGAACCAGGCCATATCAAAAGAGACTGTCCGTATCTAGATAGGCAAAATCTTCCTATAAGCAATGATTCTGTAAAGAAACGAAAACGTGCATTTACTGCTACTCTAGATGACTCAGACTCGTCCTCAAGCGATGATGATCAGAAGACAGATAATTCAAATATGTGTTTCACGGCAGTTCATGACTCCGACGAATTCAAAGAAACGGACTCGGAAAAAGGTACACATTTAAAATACAATTGGTTGAAATTGCATGCTTAGAATTGGATGCTTGATTGATTTATTTTGAATTGGTGTGTTGTTTGAATTTTAAATTTTTTATTTTTTTACTATTATTTTATTATTATTTTTGTTTTATTTTTAATAGTATCATAATATTTTATGGAATATACTATAATTCTTGTAATATTCCAGATATATGTATAGATATTAAAAATAATAAATATATATATATATATATATTAGAATACTTAAGAAAAACAATCATGGAAATTCAAAGACACATGTCGACATGGTCCCTCCATGATGTCGACATGGGTACAAAAATTTGAATTCAAATATTGAATTTCCTTCCATCTTTTCACTTCATTCAATTCTATGAAAAGCCACCTTTTGAGCAGAGAATATGTCCTTTGAGAATCTATTTATTCACTATCTCTTATCACAACTTTTCACTCTCATTTTCAAATTCAAACTCTTATCTCAAAACTTCAAGCTCTCTACTCTCTACTCTAATGGCTTCTTCAAGCAACCCTTCCACAATGAGAATTTCTAGAAAGATAAAAGAGCAACTCTACAATGATCCGGAGGCTATAAAAACATATATCAACTATGCTAACTATGGAAAATTCCATCCTGGGAAGTTTGCTTTATTTCAAGATTTTCTACTTATGAAATCGATTCTCTTTTGCAAGTAACCAAGTTCTTAGTCTTGTTAATGCTTCTCAAAATGATTTTGTTTGTTATCCAAGTCTTGCTAAAATTTTCTATGCAAATCTTAACCGCGAATTTTACAATGGAAATGATGATGAAATTTGGAGTAGTGTCAGAGCACTAGAATCGTTTTAAATTGTGATCTTTTGGGTACCATTCTCAATTGCAAAAGCACGGGAATGGATCTTTCTAGTTTTAATATCGATGAAAATGATCGTGAGACATTTCATCACATTTTCGAAGGAAATGATAATTTCAAATTCAAGAAATCAAAATTTTCGACCAAAAGCTAGAATTGTTAATCTTCTTTTACAACATACTTTGACCCCAAGATCGGGGAATTTTAACAATCCAACTTCAAAAGTTTGCAAAATACTTTTTGCGATTTTTGAAAATTATGATATTAATTGGGCGCAAGTTATTTTGAATGAATTTCATCCCAAAAATCTTGAAATGGGTGAAAACACTTTGTATCATGAAATCTATTCCACTTAGATTTTTAACTATATTGGAGTAGATTTCAAAGGAGAAGAATTTGTTTCAAGAAAGGTTTTTAATCACTCAAACATTTCTCTTATGAAAATTCCATTTATTTTTTAACCTTATGAGACTCTTGCCGAAAAGGAAGAGTGTTTGGCTCATGAGGAGATGGAAGAGTAGGAAGAGGAAGAAGAAGAAGGGGATGAAATGGAAATAGAAGAAGAAGAAGATGATGAAACCTCTTTGGAAAGCATTGACTATCCTCCTAATCCAACCAACAAAACCTTACTCAAAAATCAAAAGACTATTGTCGAGAATCAACAGATTCTTAAATGGTCCGTTAGTAAGAAATTGGATAAAATGTCATCGAAGATGAACAAGTTTTTCTCCAAAGTCAGTAAGAAGCTTGGATTATATTCATCTTCGTCATCCTCTAACTAGTTCTACCTTTTCATGTCTTGTTGTACTTGTTTTAGTTTGTTTTGGTTTGAATGTACGTGTAGTTCTTAATGTTTAATCATTGTATCGTTCTATTATGAAATGAAATCGAATTACTTTTCTGTTATCTCGCTTATCTTATCTCTATAATAAATGTTAGTATATTATATAAATATATATACACACACAATTATTCATAAAATCAAAATAAGTCATCAAAATTCAGTGAACCATGTCGACAACCTCCCCTTGACCATGTTGACATGTACTGGTCAGAAATGACTTTTCATTTTAAATTTGAAATTTGAATAACTACCTTATGTCTATTCATTTCAAACAAATTTCTACACCTATAAATACCTATTTCTTCCAGAATTCATCATTCAAAATCATTTCTTATATACTTTATCTACATTTCTTCTCACAAAATCAAAAATGGCCAATCCAATTCATAATTTAACCTAGAGTCTTGAAGAAACCCTTAATTCTTTCAAGAATATTTTCTCTTTCATTCTTCGTAAACAACGACACTTAGAGTTGAGTCAAATGCAGATGATCAAGGATCAAGAAAAGCATTTCGATGCGATACGATGGATGATTTCCTCTCCGCACAAAGATGATAATGAAGCACATCCTCCTATCTCTGTCACTAATGATAATGCAAATTGGAATGCCATTAAAGCAGACCCTATATTTGGAGAAGAAGGATGGATAGAAGTTCCTCATAATGTTTGATTTTATTTGATTGCTTTTAATTGATTGCTTGGATTGATTTGATTTGATTTTTTTTGATTTGATTTGGTATTAATTGATATTTGGTGTGGATTGATATTTGGTGTGCAAAACATGTATAAAAACACATTGATATTTATATGATCTTTGATTACTTATCAGTATAATTATCTCTTAATCTATCTATTATATACTCCATTGAATATAATATTAATGCAGGTATTTTAGTACAAGAATAAGGGGGAGTTATATAGTTTGGAGTTAGTTTTTGTTGATGACAAAGGGGAAGAAGTATAAAACAGGATAGTTAGGCATATATTAAGGGGGAGTTATTAGGATAGAAGTAATATTTTATAAACAAAGTTTGTCATCGTCAAAAAGGGAGAGATTGTTAGTCCTTGAGATGATAGTTTTGATGACAACAATCTTAGAATAAGATTGTAAAATATGAATACTAACATTATAGTTTAGATATATATGTATATGCAGGATTTAACCATGCAGGTACCAAGAATGAAGACTGTACAGTATAGAGATTCAAGATAACAAGATTGAAGACTCATGAGTTTCAAGATTATCAATAGTTCAAGATTTCAATAATAAGTAATTTAATTAAGAATTTTGTTAAAACTCCTAGAAAAGCACTGACATATTAAAATCCTATTTATTTGTGGAATGGAATCCGCTTCGAGTCTATTAAAGGGATGGAACCCTATGTAGGATGAAACCTACGAAAAATCTAGTGGAACATTGTTTTGTATCTATTAACTTTTATTCAAATGTTTTTTACAAAGTTATATCTTGTTTTCAAAATTGTTTCAAAACCTTCCTCTTAAAATAATCAAAAACATCTATCTTGGTTTTAAATATTTTTAGCCTCAAAATAATCTTTATTTTCAAAATCAAATTATCCTTGATTTTAAACTATATTTTAATAATAATATATTTAACTTTTAATATTTTTACTTAGATCTAAAATAAAATTATAGTAAAATTATATATATATATATATATATATATATATATATATATATATATATATCTCAAAATATTATTCTCTGTATTTACTTAAGTATTTTAACTATAGTTAAGTATATTTATAAAGTTTAAAATAGTTTTAATACAAGATAGATGTTATTTTCAAAGAAAAGCAAATTACCAAAAATATCTTAGGTACGCCGACATCCTCAAGTACCCCTTGTCGGCATGGTAGCAGTTTATTTCAAAATTTTGAATTTCAAAGGAAATGTCTATTCGTCATGTCCTTTTGCGAATGGACATGGCTGTTGTTCTATTATAAATAGGTATAGTTTTGAACGAATTTGTATTCATATTTTCTCTGATTTCACTCCTCTTCTTCTTCCACATTTCTTTATACACATTTTTATCATTACTCTACCGAAATCAACATTGAATCTAACTAGATCATCTCTGGTTTGATTCTCTATCACTATCTCAACAAGATCTCAGTGCTATTCAGAGTTATAGACTTCTTTGTAATAAACTAGAAAAGGTGTGATTGTAGCCTGTGAAATCAATCAAGTGAGAAAAGGTATGATTGTAGCCTTAGAAATCAATTGGGTGAACCTGTTGCCCATGAAATCAAGTGTCTCTACCCAGAGGATTGTGAATCTGGAGTGGCGTACCTCGTGGCCTTGAAATCGAGGGTTGTAATTGTATAATTGCTTTTGAAAGGAAATTTGTACTTGTGTGCGGGACTGGATGTAGGGTAACTCCGAACCAGTATAAAATCCGGTGTGTTCTTTCCTTTATTGCTTTTACTTTATTTCTACATCTGTGTTTGTTTCTGTAATCATATCTGTGTCTGAATATTGCATACATTTGTGTTTAAATTACAAAAACTCAAAAAGATTTAGTAATTCCTTAAAACACTATTCACCCCCTCTAGTGTTAATCCTATCCTTAAGATCCGTATTCCGCATTTCTCACACTTAGGTATTTTCGCAACTGGATCTTGCAATTGGTTTTCATCAATTAAGGGTGGCAGAGGAGAGTGTGCCCTTAACAGCTTTCCGTACTCCTGATAGTTTTTACAAGTGGTTAGTCATGCTATTTGGACTGATTAACACACCCGCTTATTTTGGAGACTAAATGAATCGAGTGCTTGGGGATTTTCTTAATAAGTTTGTTCTCATCTTCATTGATGATATTTTTGTTTATTCTAAGACAGAGAAAGAGAACAAGTATCATCTCCGAGTCGTTCAAAATACTTTAAGAAGTCATGTGTTGAACGCAAAGTTTTCTAAATGTCATTTCTAAAAATTCAAAGTTAGGTTTATGGGGCACGTAGTTTCGTGAGAAGACATATCTGTAGACCCAGCTAAAGTAGTTGTAGTTCAAGATTGAAAAAGCTCGAAAATGCGACAGAGTGCAGAAGTTTCTTAGGATTAGTTAGTTTTTATAGAAGATTCATCAAAGATTTCTCGAAAATTGCTTCTCACCTGACGAAGTTGACTAAGAAAGATGCTAAATTTGTGTGGACGCCTAAGTGTGATCAAGCATTCAATGTAGTGAAGGAGAATATGACAAATACTCCTATTTTGACTTTTCCAAATGGGGGCAAAGAGTTAACTGTATAAATGGATGATTGCGGAACCGGATTAGGAGCAATGCTGATGCAGAATTGGAAAGTTATTGTGTATGCAAGTCGACAGCTGAAACCACGTGAGAAGAATCATGCTACGCATGATTTGGAGCTCTTGGCAGTTGTCTTTGCATTAAAGACGTGGAGGCATTATCTTTTGCATTGAAATTTCGAGTTACACACGGATCACAAATCATTAAAGTACCTCTTCACCCAGAAGGATTTGAATTTGAGGCAGCAAAGATGGCTGGATTTTCTCGCTTCTTATGATCTAGATATTCTATACACCGCTGGGAAAGCGATTGCTGCTGCAGATGCATTGAGTAGGATGGTGCGATGTTTTCCAACTTAGAAGTCAAGCCGGTGTTGATGGAGATGATTCAAGATAATCAAGGAGAAGACCCTATTTGGCTCGACTCAAGAAAGATGTCCAAGAAGGTATTGTTTCTAGTTTTGAGATTGATCCTCAAGGATTATTGAGAATGAACGGGCATATTTGTGTTTTGAATGTTAATGGTACTAGAAGAGAAGTGTTAGCTGAATGTCACTAATCAAAGTTATCTTTCCATCCAGGAGTGACCAAGATGTTCAACAATATGAAGAGAGTTTTCTGGTGGAAGGGGATGAAGCGAGATGTTTCGATCTTTGTGAGTCAGTGTGCAAATTGCCAGCAAGTTAAGAGTGACCAACAGAAGTCAGCTGGACTGCTTCAACCACTTGATATCCCAAAATTGAAGTGGGAGCAGATATCTATGGACTTCATTGATGGACTTCCTAAGTCAAGAAAGGGTAACGAAGGAATTTGGCTTATCGTCGATCGGCTGACCAAGAGTGTTCATTTCATTCCGAAGCCGACGAGGATCACTGAGAGTCTAGCTAATTTGTAAGTGAGGAAGATTGTGAGGCTTCATGGTATTCCCTATATTATTGTAAGTGATCGAGACCCAATATTCACTAGTAGGTTCTAGGAGGGGTTGCAAACTACCTTAGGAACCGAGCTGAGTCTGAGTACAGCTTTTCATCCCTAGACAGATGGGTAGAAAGAGAGAGTGAATCGGATCTTGGAAGAGCATGCATTCTCGACTTTGGAGGTTCTTGAGAAGATCATCTACCCTTAGTCGAATTGACTTACAACAACAACTATCAGGCAAGTGTCGGCATGGCCCCTTTTGAAGCTTTTTGTGTTCGCCCGTGTCGTTCTCCCTCATGTTGGATAGAGTCTGGTAATAGAATTGTTCTTGGTCCTGACATGATCTTAGAAGCAAGTGAGAAGGTAGCTAATATCCAAAGGAAGATAAAGGAAGCGCAATATCGGCAAAAGTGTTATGCAGATCGAAGGCGCAGGGATCTTGAGTTATCAGTGGGAGATTCAGTGTTTGTGAAGGTTTCTCCATTGAAGAATGTTGGAAAATCAGGGAAGCTAGCCCCTCGATTTATTTGCCTTTTTCCCATTTTAGACTGGGTTGGTAGACTTTCTTATAGGGTAAAGTTAACAGATAGATTGTCGGATGTGCATAATGTATTTCCATATCCCATCTACGTAAGTATGTACATGAGCATACTTTGATTATTCCGCCATCTCGATAGGAGGATGTGGTATTTGAGCCTGACTTGACCATTGTAAGATAGCCTCTTCGAATTATCGATCGAGATAAGAAACGATTAAGGACTAAAGCTGTGGACTTGGTCAAAGTATAGTGGAGTGTAGATCCCAGAGATTGCACTTGGGAGACTATACATAGTATAAGGCAAGCATACCCTGAGTTGATGTTAGGGTAGTGTTGTTTGTATAGATTATGTATGCATTGTTTGAGATTTAATTATTTAATGTCTATGTGTTGTATGAGTTTCATGATATATATATGACCTTTTTGAGTTATCTCCTTAAGTGTTAATTTTAGGGACGAAATTCTTTTAAGGGGGGAGAGTGTAACGACCCATAATTTAACCTCTTTAAAAATATAAATGTTTAATATGTTTTTAAATAAATAATTGATTTATAAATAAAATAAAAAACTTTAAAATAATGATTAATGATGGTTAAAGGGTTTTCAAAATTTGTTTACAAAAATATTTAGTTCGAAGAAAAATAAAAAATATGACTGGAAACCGTTTTTCGAATTTTCAACTTCACATCTTCTAAAAGTTGTTCGAAACATTGTGAACATTTTAGTATACATAAAAACAAACGTTTATAAAACAAATTAGGATTTAGAAACTACAATAAATATTTATTTATAATTTTAGAAAAAAAGGTGATGTGACAATTTCCCAAGTTTGAAATTAAAATAAAAAGCAAATGTCATATCAATGAAACATGTTTAAACATGATTTGATATTTTGACAACTCGGATTTTAAATGCATGTTGGTAAGGGGGAGACAAGCATTGACATGTGGCAACCATGGATAGGAGGGTATAAGTGGAATTAGCCACTTTGCATGAGAATATAAATAGCAATTCCACGCTCTCATTTTCATTTTCTTTCCAACATTTACCTCCTGTTCTCACGGCCATAGCCCCCTAAAAATACTCCAAATTAAGAAATTATTTCTCTCAAATTGAAGAGAATCGAGTTGGCTACAGCTTTCATTTGTATCATTTCTTCAGTTTCCAAGTGCTATTAGGTCAAAAATTCATTTCTTTGCGGAGTATTTTCGGGCATAGATTTTCAGGTCCGAAAATACCTCTTCTTCTTCTTACCATATCTTCCTCAAAATAGAACCAAATTAAGTAATTATTATTTTTTGAATTTAGAGGAAATAATTTCCAATAACATTCTTTTTTCTTACTTCTCTAGATTCCATGAGAAACATAGCCAAAACCAATTGAGAAGGTGACCAAAGTCTAGGTTGTATGGTTAGCTTTTAGGTGAGTAAAGCTTGCCTCATTTACCAAAGTTTTGAACTTTATTTCCTTCACATTACTGTAACTATTTAAGTCACTTGATTATGCATGTTTGTTATAATACTTGTTGCTTGTTAAAAAGGCGACACCTTAAGTAGTTAGTAAGTAATCAAAAATAGTTTGGTAGTTCGAAGTAAATTTTTATACGTGGTGCCTTCTTTATGTTCATAAATATTATTTACGTTGTTATATGCCATTTCTATGTTATGTGATGTGAGGCTTGGATGAAAATCATTATGACATGAAAGTAGTTCTCGAAATGTCCATGTAGCGACTATCGCTACATCGGCTCTTTCGAAAAACAATATCTCTTCGACATCTTTTGTTTTACTTTCGAGCTTGGGTTTTACTTTAAAAAGTTTTTGAATAAGGATGGATTTAAAATTAATTTACTCATTTAATAGTGATTTCGAATTTAATTAATTGTTTTAATTAATGAGGATGAAGGATAATTAATTATCTTAATATGATGTGTGTAAAATTAATTAATTACTTTGTTAATGATGTTTAAAATTAATTAACCGTTTTACCTAATGATGATTAAGTTTAACTAATCTCTTAAATAACTATTGATTAAAGTTAATTAATGGTGTTTAAAAATTAATTAATCATTTTTAATTAATTACTTTTAAAGTTAATTTATTAGTTTACATTTAATTAATATTTTCCATTAATGATACCTTAAATTAGTTAATCCTTTTTAGTAAATGATGTTTTAAAATTAATTAATGGACTTAATAACGAGATTTAAAATTGATTAATTAATTTAATTAATGATGTTTTAAAATGATTAACCCTTTTTAATTATGAGTATTTGAAGTTAATTAATCAAAAAAATTAACGGATTTTAAAAACAATTAATCATTCTTATTAATGTTAATTAAAGATAATTAACCAATTTAATAAGGATGTTTTAAGTGATTAAATCTTTTTGACAATGGTGTTCTAAAGTTAATGAACCATTTTTACAAAGTTGTTTAAAGTTAAAAACTTGTAATGAGAAGCCCAAGCAAGAATTTGGTTTAAAAAGTAAAAGTTCGATTCGGTTTTGGAAAAGAAGCTTCCACAAACGATATCGCTTATATGGAAAGAATTAGTCATACTCTGTACACAGAACGTCGAGGTATGGAAACAGGTAACTATCTCAAAAGTTAAAATGGTCGTCAAGGCAACGCCTAGAGGTAACACTACCTTCACTTGCCCGACTTCATTTTTGATAAAGAAATAGTACAAGTTTGAAATCGACGAGTAGTTTAGGAATATGAGATTTACTGTCCATATACGATCGTTTTTTAATCCCCGATAGTTGGTTGTTTAACTATCGGTTCAGCTTTCTTCAATTGTGTATCATCAATCTAAGACGATTTGTTGCTCTTTTGAATTTTATTATCTTTTGTTGGAAATGACTAAAACTAGAAAGCAAGTGGGGGCTAAGTTATGTGGGGTTGCTCCCATTAGGGTATATTCACATCTACTCTAGGTTGGTTTCAGTTATCTGCACACTAAGATGTGAAATACTCAGATTCTCGTTAAGGAAGACGTGGTCCGGCTTGGAGTTTCGGAGATGCATCGTAAGAAGGTGACCCTCTGAAGTATATTTATTATAGGTATACTTTCGAAAAAAGTGGGGGGCACCCTCCTAGTCATTGTTGGTAAATTTCCTTTTCTTTACTGATTCAAACCTTCGAATTTGTTTTACTTAATTGCATGGGAAGAGTATAACACTCTTTGCGACGTACTCTTTGCAATGCTAATTATTTGTATCCATTCTTTACAATTAGACGTTTTTGTTGTGAAAGGAAACCCTTTCCATATTTGGCGACATGGTCTCACATGTTTTTTTAATTACACTTATTGTTTAGCATTTTACTCATACTAGACCTATTGTCTGACCCGAATTATCTGTTTTCCCTTAACTCCTGGGTACCATTTATTTTTGAGTAGTCCAATGGTAGCATGTCTTTTGTAGGCTCTTTTGAAGACAACGTTCAAGCAAGAGGCCTTTATCTATTTATTCATATGTTTCCGTTGTTTGTTTAGTTCTTATAAGTGTATTTTGTTTCAGCATATGTAGAGGCAGGTTGTTATAACTGCCTAAGCTGATTGTAGTACTTTTGTGTAACTCTAATAACTCCAAGTTAGGGAGTAGCCTTATGTATTATATTACTGTTGTGTCCTTTTAACAGTTTCATTATGATATTTTCCATTCTGTTCTTTATTTTACCCGAGGACAATTCATCTTCCGAATGCTTGGGCAACCACACATGAATATGTTGATGTATTATGTATCGTTTTCAGTGGTCAGAAAGGTGGATCGTCACACAATCTATACTACTGATATATTGTTTAACCGAGCGTACCATCGAATGTAAAAGCTGACCGTATACCAAGCCTAATCGGGTACATATGGATGTAAAAGCTAACCGGATGCCAAGCCTAATCGGATACGTGAAACCAATCTATACTAGAGATATATTATTCAACTAAGTGTACCATATAGTGCAAAAGTTAATCGGATGCCTAGCCTAATCGAGTACGTGGAAGAAAAAACTAACAGGATGCAATCCTAATCGGGTATGTATGGATGTAAAAGCTAATCGGGTGTCAAACCTAACCGGATACGTGTGGATGCAAAAGCTAACCGGATGTCAATCCTAATCGGGTACATATGGAACCAATCTATCGTTTGTATTTTTAAATTAGTGCATTAAAATGTATCAAACTGAATGGAATGTATCGAATGATAGTTAAAAATATCATTTGTGTTTTTAAAGTGCATTAAATGTATGAATGTGTCGAATGATAAGTAAAAATATCATTTCTATTTTTAAAGTGCATTCGAATGTATTAAATGTAGCGAATGATAGTTAAAATAGTTTAATGTAGCATTTTAGTTATGAAGTTCATTATCATGTTTAAAATATTCAAAATGATATTTTAATATAGCATTTTAATTACCAAGTTCATTATCATCTTTATAATATGCAAAACTACAGTTTAATGTAACATTTTAATTATGAAGTTCACAATCATGTTTATGATATCAAAAAAATAGTCTAATGTAGCATTTTAATTACGAAGTCCACTAGCATGTTTGGAATATTCAAAATGATAGTTTAATATAACATTTTAGTTATAAAGTACACTAGCATTTTGTTTATGATATCTGTAATATTCAAAATAAAGCAACTCAATAAACAAGTAAACAAGCAGCTGATGCATTATGTTTTATGCATATTTTATCATCTTGTGAAACATATGAGTAATTTTATCTAATCAAAATCACAACCTGTGCAGATTCTTAAAACAAAACTTACTCCAGCTCCTTGAAATTTGGAAACATTCAATTATGCCATTACAAATGCATAAACTATAACAACAACAGTATAGAATATAACGTTCAATTATGCATTACACATGTAGAACTACAATGATAAGTTCATATAACATTTCTTTTTCTTAGTTTATTTCAGCACATTTAATCACTATCGTTGCCTTTGGTGCCACCAATAGGCATAACCTCCATAGCCGCTCATCTGAACTCGGCCGTCAAAGTCATCGCTTAAGTCACCACAAACCTTTAAAGTAGTCGCCCGCCTACAGTCCATCACCTTTGCCTAAACGAGCTCCACCTTTTCCTGAGCGAGCTCCGCCGCCGTCTGCGCTTGCACGGCTGCCGCCTGTTCTTGTGATGCCACTCGCCTGTTCTTGTGATGCCGCTGCTTGTTCTAGTGATTTGAGAACAACCTAATTTTTTAGTAAAGAATTTCCTTCAAGCGAGAGTATACAGCTTGCGTCCTCAAAATATAAAAATAGTTCCCACGTCCTTCCTTCTAAAAACAATGTTATACTTTTCCTTCAGCCGATATTTCTGTTATAAAAAATATATATAATTTATAGTCCATCACAACGATGTTTAATTTATGAAATTTCTTTTATAGTTTGAGCAATGTAATGAATGTATTTCATTTTAAAGTAACAAATCAAATTTGACTTTCTAAGTCGTTTTAACTAAGATTTACATTAAGTTTATAAAAATTTAACTAATTTGATGAAGTTTTATAAAAGTTAACTATGTTTATAACAATTAACTAATTTTTACACAAAAAGATAATTATGTTAAATAAGTTTTGTAAACATTAAACAAGTTTATAAAAATTAACTAATTTTATAATTTTTAACCAAGTTGTATAAAAAATAACTAAATTTATAATAACTAATTAAGTTTTATAGATTTAACCAAGTTGACTAAGTTTATAGAAATTAACTAATTGTTATAAATTTAATAATCAAATTAACTAAGTTAATAAAGTTTTATAAAAATTAAATGAGCTCCTAAATATTAACTAAGTTTTATGAAAATTCACAAAGTTTTTTAAAATTAAATAAATTTATTAAAACAATCAAGTCTTATGAAATTGTAACTAAGTTGACTACATTTTACAAAAAATAATTAAATTGTAAAAATGAGTTATTTTTTGTAAAACTAACAAAATTAACTAAGTTTTATAAAAATTAAATAAGTTTAAAAAATACCATGCTTATTAAAATTAATTAAGTTTTAAAAAATTAGTTATGTTTATAAAAATAAATAATTTATAATATTTAACTAAATTTTATACAAGGTAACTAATGTAACGACCGTAAATTTCGTTAATTAAATTTGTCATATTTGCAAGATTTTGGAATTAAATTATAAAGAAATATAATTGTTATAATTGGTAACGAAGAAAATGTTAATAATTAACCTATGAAATATTTCATTGGTTGTAATAGACTTAATTATAAAAATTGAATTTAATAAATCCTGTTTATTTGGAACCTTGTTTATTGATATGCAAAAGTATAATAAATGAATTATTACTAAAGATTGAAATTTTAAATAGAATTCTAATAAATGAATAGTGGAAAGGATTATACAGGTGTATAATTTAATACGAGAAAGGAAAGTCTGTGTAATAAAAAAACATTGTAATGGTAATTGGAATAAATTAAGAAATATGTTAGTATAAGTTAATTATTAATAACTTGAAAGGAAATCCAACCATTCAAGTTAAAAGTTATACTTGGTTATAAATAATAATAGAGAACTAATAAATATTGAATAAATTTTGCAATAATTTGTAATAAATGTTAATTGAGTAAAACCAGTGTTATATAAGTAATTACAATATTTGGGGTGTAAATAATGAACCACTAAAAGTGTAATTAAGAGTTAATGACAATATTTATTGTACGTTACTTATTTTATTAGGTTGTCAAGTTAATTTGTAATCAATTTCAATTAATTCATTAAATTATGGCAGTTAATGTGAAATAAATGATAATTCCATTCATACCTGTAAGCAGTTATTACAAGTTGTATGTTGAAATGGTTGATTGAATTGGAATTTTAAATTTAATTTAAAATAAATATATATATATATATATATATATAGGTTTACAATAACGGAAATTTAGGAAATAAGGTTAGAACAAGTTGATAAGTAATAACCAAAATAAGGGAATAGTATTAATGTAAATAAAGTTGAAACAAATTGGATATAGAGAAATAAATGTAAGCATTTAATATACTAATTAATGTTGGTTTGATGATAACGTTACTTGGTGATTAATTATAGAGTAACGGAAGTGTGAACGTAAAGTAATAAAAGCGTAGATTATGTTAAGTAATAATTTGTGGATTTGGGGAATAAGCTGAAATTTTGATAATTAAGAAATTAATACGAAAAAGTATGTAAAGCAAGTTGTAGAATGTAGAGTAAGTTATAGAATGTAAAGTATTTGAAGATCGTAATTTATGTGTTAAATATATAGAAATACACATTTAAAAAACATAATATTCCTTCAAATTTAAAATGTAAATAGGTGTATATTTAGGTAATGAAATAAAATTTGCATGGAAGATGAAATTGAGTATATCAATGGAATGAAATGTGAGACAAGTGTTAATCGTGGTATAGAGTTGTAATAGACTCAATTTAAGGGTTGGAATTAAATCTAATCTGTTTAATTGGAAACTTATTAAAATAAATTGGATTCAATTTATAATAAGGTGTTATTTTAAGAAACTGAAATAAATTCTATAATGGATGAATTAAGCTACTTTAAATTGAGATGGAATTGGGTTTAAAGAATTATAAATTTATAAGTAAATCAAGATGAGAAACTATTATTATAGTAAGAAATATATAATTACTGTTTGTACCCAATAGTGTATTAATTTGTTTAAATTACTATTAGATAGGAAATAATTGGTATACTTCTCATTACATTCATTTAGTCCATTTTGAAACTTAATCAACTGAAATTAATGTAATTGAAAATTTCCAATTAATAGGAGAGAGAATACTAATTGTAAATTAATAGGTGTAAATAAAAGCAGCATATGTTTTATGAAAATATAGGGAGAGTTTGATTTAATAAAAAGAAAATTTACACCAAATAAAATGAATGTTTCATTTGTAAATGTAGGTTTAATTTCATTAAAATAAAGAATAGAAAGATTGATTTTAAAGAAAGAAATATATGTTTATTTGAACCGTGTTTTAGCTTACAGACTGATTTCAAGAATAGGAAAATAATCTATTTATTACTCTTGTGTATAAACAATAAATTTATAAACGTGTTTAAATAAACAATTGTTCTATTTTTTTATCCATTCTAGTTGTCTGTTTTAAAATTTAACTTTGTAAGTAACTGCAATTAATGTAATTCAAATATTTCAATTAAAACGAAAGGAAACGTTGATTGCAATTAATAGATTTAATAAAAGAAACGCACGTTTTGTGTAAAACAAAAATGGTGTTTTAATGGAAATAAAAGATCATTTTGAGAAAACAAAATTGAACGTTTTCATTTTTAAGGTAAGTACAAATATTTTATTATGCATAGATAAAAACCTAAATGCATACAAATTTGAATATTATTTGAGTTAATGAAATTAATTTGGTTACGTTACAAAAAAATTAAATTTCAAAAGGTTGTGCGAGGTACATGGTCCCTTCATTTTTTTATTATTAATTGTTGCATGAACGTGTTAAAATAGTTACCTTATTATTAATAGTTGATCCGTATTTTTTCTTTTCTCCTTCTGTTTAATACCTGAGCCTAGACTCTTAGATTGTATTTATTTCTTGCCACCTCATTTTCACGTATACAAAATTTTAGTTTCGTTTGCAAACTTTTCCATTCCTACGTACATTTCCTTTGCATTATTCATGCCTGAAGCTTTAAAAATAAAACGTGACATTTATTTTGTCCCTCCACATTCATTTCCTAATTATAAATAATCTACATCTTATTTCTTCTTTTACATTTGGTTTCTCCTAACACCTCATATTCAAAAGCTCTTATTCTTGCAAATCCAAAAGCATTCTTTTACAAAAATGATTCTTTTTCATTTTTCATACACTTCCTGTCATCATCTTAGTTGTTCTTCAATCTTTTCCTGAAGCCTCATCTTGAGAAAACGTAAGTATTAAAATTTGTTTATTTATATATTTTTTAATGCATACTAATTTTTATTTTAATAACACTTCTTGTAACATGAATACCTTTTGCATATAAACTTTGATTCACGTGCGATTTCTTCTGTTGGATTCAAATTTATATTCCGGACAACATGAATTGATTTAGTTGAATTTGGAGATTGTTGAGTTTTGCGCTTCTATTTGGATTTTTATGGGCTAAAATCAAAGTTGAGTGTTTTAACCCACTCACAACTTCTAAGGTTTCTTATGTTTGTTAAATTGATTTAAGATATGAGTAAAAAAATTATTTATGACTGTTTGGCATGTTTTATTCATCATCTCAATTACATCGCATTTTTTTAATTTAACTGCTAATTAATTTTATTATTGCATTTAAATTTTACAGTTAAAATTTATTTATTTGCATATAAACTGCTAGTTAAACAGTTATTAAATTTATTATTGAATATAAACTGCTAGTTAATACCTGTTATTTAGTACCAGTTATATTTTGTATGCTCTATATTGATGTTTGTTTAAATTGGATGATGGTTTGTAATAAATGGTTGATGATTGATATTTGGATGAATGGATGTTTATTTATATTAACTGCAAGTTGTTATGCATTTCATTTCATTCGGGATTGCGGTTTGAAATGATATACAACCGCATTTTATTATTAAATTGCGGATTGAAATGATAAATATCTGTATCACTTGACCATAGGGTAGAAAATTATGTACAGGCACCGCGGTGTATATATAAAATTATTTTTGAAAGGATTTATGGTTTTGGATAGGATATGGTTTAATAAATATTAATTTTTGATCTTATATAAAATCTTATTTTATATACATCTATAGTTAAATTATTGAATTTAAGCTGTGTATAAATTTGTTAAATAAAATAAATATGATGAATATTGGAGTTTGATTATTTTATATTATATTGTTAAGTACATGTTAAGATATTGAGAATATAGAGTTTAAAATGATTTAAACCAATTAATATTGGGAGTTAAATTGAAAATTTTATTTGGAATCGAGCTTAATTAAGAATTTAACTTCATAAGTTGATGTAGAATTTATTAATTTGGGATTTAAAAAAAAGGGTATGATATTTATAACTGAATTTTATTTCAAGGTGAATTAAATGGATATTTCTAATATAAATAAATTGAAGGAATTTTTTTTAGATAAAAGTAATTTGAGTTTTACTTAAATGATTACGGATTTATTATGCAAATATTTCAAACTAAATAATAGGAAATTGCTGAATAGAAATTTCCAACCTTAGTTCCAATTGTTTAATATTCAAAGTTTGAAATATATTGAAACTGAAGTGGTTATTGAAAAGCGATTTTGAAATTTATGGATTTTGACTTAATTTTAAATGAAATAAATTGTAAGTCGCGGAAATTATTTTATTTTATAAAGAAATTTTAATTGCAAACTATTTTATTACCGTTTGAATATCCAAACCATCCAAGTTTTAAAAATTATGGTTTTAAAGCTACAAATTTCGTAGTTTTATGTTTGAAAGTTATAATTCAAATGTTTGGTTTTCAATTATTATAAATTTTAAAGTAACATGATTTTGGAAAGAAATATATTTGAAATAAAATGATATTATATTAATTTGGGGTTTATAAAAATAATATCAAATGAGTTTGTTTTGTAATGGAAAGGATATCGTATTTATACGTTTTGAAATAGATATTTTATTCTGGTTTTGAAAGTAAAATTATTTTAAATGACCGCGGTGTTATAATAACGTTTGGTTGTTAAAGAGACCGGGATCGGAAGTTGTCATACTCTCTGCCAACTCCGAAAACCACTTTAACAACCGTGTACGCGGTGGAGATTCCAGAATGAAGTGGGTTGGTGGCGGCGTTTCCTGTAAGGTAATACATGGACCCAACTGCCGTGAGTTGACATAAGGTGGCTAAAACAGGAGCGATTGACGAGTTAATAAGGTAGCACCTTTGATCGGACACTTCCCTTCAATACTATACTCTGACTTTAGATTGATTCGGTGGCCACCTTCACTTTTGATTTCTTTGACTTGGGGGAGTTTGTTCGAGGTGGGCGGTATCTGCGCGCTACGCGTTACCACCGACCCGGAAGCGTAATTGGTATATCTACCCTGGCATTGCCTAGTTGTGCCGTGTCACCTATCTTATCGCGCCTTGTACGTGTTTGGATTTCTCCCGTAGCTCGTGTGGTATCCTCTGGTGGCTTTCCGATCAGGAGGGACTACGATATTGGATGGACTACTGGGACTATTATTGTGTTAAGAGGGAGATTGGGTAACTCCTTAACGCTATTTAAAAGTAAGTTTATTTTACAATTAGACACTATTATAATAGCGAAATATACTACATAGTAAATAGTTTAACGGATCCTTAAGAGATGTGAATCCCGAGCATCTTTTAAGTTACTGCACTCATATTTATCCCTGTTGATTTAACTTACATAAGATCTTTTAGTTCTGACTCGTTTTGTCTTTTCAATTCGTTTGGGTCAGTCCGAGCGTTTCAGGATTTGAAGATTTTATTCTGGAGGACGAAGACGAAGATTTGTAGTATTACTATCTACTATATTATTCCACTACACTATTTAATTCCGCTGCATTGGTATTTATTGGTATGTGAACTCTGATATTTATTGCATGAAGAAGAATTAAATGTTTTGTAAACAGTTTTATGAACTGTATATTTATTATTATATTTTATCCTTCCGCTGTGAGATTCTGTTTAGTTTTTTTCTCTTCTCTGTTTTTCTTATTTACCCCATATTAATCCGCCCTTCCGTATGGTTTGAATTGACACGTGTGTCGATTTAAAGCGTGCGAAAAGGCTGGATGTTACAACTAAGTTGCCTAAAATTTTAGAATCTAACCAAATTTTATAAAAAATGACCGCATAAACCAAGTTCTATAAAAACTAAATAAGTTGTTTAGTTCATAAAAATTAATAATGTTTTGTGCAAGTTTAACTAAGTTAATTGAGTTTCTCATAAATTTACCGAGTTTCTGAAAATTTACTGAACTTTATAGATTTTTTGACCAAGTTAACTAAATTTCAAAGAATTAACCAAGTTTTCAAAAAAAAAAACTAAGTTTTATAAAAATTAAATAGGTTAATAAAAATTAACTGCAGTAATAGTATAAAAAATAACCGTTAGTAAAATAATAATGATAATAATTTGATTTTTAATAGGCTTGCTAGCTTCTACTAATGTTACTGTTGTACTAGTTTGTTTCCTTGTAGGACATGAACATTTGAAAAGGGCAAGCTCTATAATCATGACATTTTGCTAGTTTGGAAAAAAAAAATTCGTTGAATCACGATGGCGTCATCATGCATGTTTAAAGCATTTCCTACAAAATATTATATTTAATTGTTAATTACTTAGTTTATGAACTCGATGTAACTTTGATTATGTTTAATATAAAACCTGCTTTGATTGTCAAAATTTCTCGTGGTGTTATTTGAATTGATTGATCTGCATTTTGAATAGTGGTCAAATGTATTCATTAGGTTATTCCAATGTTCAGAAAAGTTATGTAAATTCTAATATGTCAAATGTCAAAATGTTGTGAAAGTTTTTAATGCATTACCAAAACGCTTTAAATATCTTTTAGGAAGCATTTTAGAAATTGATTTTTTTTAGAAATTGCTTTCATATGATTTGATACATGTTCTACACATCACTATTCAAATGCTGTAAAATGTGTTTATAGCGTTTTTGAAACACTACATTGACTCTAACATGACATATGTAAAACTTACTAATAAAAACACTACGATAAGACTATTTTTCCCAACGTTTTTGAAAATGCTATTATAGAATCTGAACGTACTACAACATATCGCTATACAACCTTTTTGAAACTCAACGAAAAGTTTCAACGGTGTTTTTAAAACACTGTGAAAAACCTTTTCTATTGTAATGCACCCTTCTTTTCAGTTTGTTGGATGATGGTGACCTCCTCAAAACCTAGTTCACTAAACCCGTCTTCTCAAGTTTTAAAGTCGTTTTTTTTTTCATTTTACATAATATTGACTTCCCCAATTTTGATGTTATTTTCGAGTAAAAGTATATTTTTTTGAATTTTTTTGAATTTTTACAGCAAAACGATGTTGAGTTTTTTTTTTTTTTTTTTTTTTTGAAAATTGTTCAAATTTTGAATTGTTGCCGTGCAAATCAAAAATTTGAAAATGGGAAAAAAAATTATTGAAAGTAACTAGGTGAATGTTTGGTGAAATGCGTTTTGAAGGGGGCCGATGTGTATTTTGAGACATAGATAAGCGTGTCTTAAAAATCGTCTGTAATATATGTGTGTGTTTGTCTTTAGAGGGGGAGGGGGGAGGGGGCGTGTGTGCAAAAGCTTGATTAAATTTTCGCATTCATCTAAGTTATTTGACCTATACCTTCATTGCATATCATTTCTTCTACCCAATTATAAAATGGTGATATTACGCCCAGTATGATGTTCAATACACCAATTCTTTTTTACCTGCACAAGAAAACTAGCAAAACTCATCACGTGCTATTCAACCTTCTCTCTTCACTCGTGAATAGGGCTATCAATGGGTAACAGAAAAAACTGAAATCCGTCTGCATCTGCATCTGAAAAGCAAATAAATATCCGATATTCCGAAAAACGAATACGGATGCGGATACGAAGACATCTGCGTCCAAAAATTATCCGTCCGGTTTATATAAAGATTATAGTTCAGATTATGCATATTTTAATACAGTAAATGATATTTGTTTATTGTTTTATTAAGCTAGTAGTTTATATTATATGCATTTAAAGTTTATTAATTGCCCGAAACTATTTATTATCATTATATTTGTTAATTTTTAACACTTTTACAATCAAAGACATTGAAAAATATTTATATTAAACTAATTTTTTTGTAATTTTTGATCTATCGGTCGTTAGCGAATATGATAATTTTTCGATATTCGTCCGTGTCCGCGGATGTCGATATTCGAAAATGATTTCCGATACGGATGCTGTCGATATTCGATATTCGAAAATGATTTCCGATACGGATGCTGTCGATATTCGAAAATGATTTCCGATACGGATGCGGATATGGTACTATGCGCATCCGGAAGCACCCATTGACGGGCCTTGATTAGTTGTACATAGTCACGTTCCCAAAATCACGTGATTTTCAACTTCTCAGACCGAACCGCTACTCCGTACGAATCGCCACTTCTCAGACCAAAAAGCCAATCTGCCCATGAAGAAACTCATCGTCGCTTACGACCAGTATCAGATCTGCAATTCCTTTCTGGCCGATGGTGACAACAAAGTATCAGCGACTATGTACGTCGCAAATGACAGAAGTAAACAAAATCGAGATCGCAATATAAAAACAGGGTTCACGTTTCTGAAATTGCGAATTGAACAGCAACCCTTGGTGTTCTTATCGGCAGTCAATTTGAGCGTATCTCAATCCATTCCAAAACGGTTAGATGGAGGGGACAATCTTTTATTTTGTGTCCAATTTTTTGGATCCAATTGATAAAAATTTCAAGGCAGCATGTTTACCTGAATTACCAAATCTGGGTCAAGTTAAGGAAAGCAATATCGGATCGAAAGCAGTTCATAGGGATCCGTGACAAACGATAACTACTGATGAGAACAACAGGCGTTGTAATCCAAAAATCGTGTACCTTGGTTTCGCAAAGATAACGGTAAAATTGGACAATTTGGGATGCTGATGTTTGCTGGAACAACCAGGGAAAATTACAAATGCAAAGTGGAAGCCATGTATCCTTTTTTGTTCCCCTCATGATTTAGGGATTGTTCAATTGAATTGGTGGGTTCTCCCAAAAGCAGGAAATAATGTAGAATTCGAATTCCGGTTCAAGCACTGACGTTGATTCGTAGAGACAAGAAGACAGTCTCAGACTTATTCATTGCAGTTAATGGGAAATGGCGACCCGAGCAACCGTTGTTGGGAGGAGAGAATGGCAGGGGTTACAGGAAGGAATTGAAAACGCATAGAACCGCTGGATAAGAGGAAGTTTGCAGTTAAGACCTTCGGTTATTTAATTTTTTTCAATTACAGGTTTTACTTCAGAGAACTTGTTTTTTTAACCCTAATTTGATTTGCAATATCAAGATATAGGTTTTAATTAGAGACCCTACTATTTATATCCATTTAAACACTCACTGACGCCATTTAAACATTTGCTAAAATTAAAACATAAAAATTATTTGAGACACCCACCTTAAACTTAGAAGAGGATTTAGAAGTAAACACATCAGAATGGAAATGAAATGCAAACTCAAACATGATTATTTTCCATTCTCTCAACCAAAACATCAAATAAAACAAACAACACAAGCATAAATATTTTGTCAATTCATATTAGAAGTTGATAAACTAAGAAATTTGATTATATTTAGAATATACATGTAAATCAATATTTTTGTGAGTTCGTTAATGTTATAGGGAATGATGATTAAACTAAATATACTTAATTGTATCATACTGCTTTATATTACAATTGGTTTCATCGTTCTTTTTTCTTTTTTTATTGAAAGCAACAAAAGTAATGATAGTTAAATATTTTTGATTGAAGTTGTTATATGAGTTCTTTACCATGTTTCGCAATACACCAAATTTGAGTTGCAAATTATTATTTACTTTTTTTTAATAGAGCTAACGGGGTTGAATGGACCCCTACCACTTTATTGAATATAACGGAGATTACAGAGAGATTTTATGTTGCTAAGAACATAAAATAGAACACAGAAAATAAGACAACAAAGTTAAAAAAGAATAAGATATCCTAACAAAAACAGAAGATCGCATAAAACACACAGGATTTATGATGATTTTCAAATTTGAGAGGAAAAGCTTCTTGCCAAGGAAATAAACAAAGTCTTCTTCGACTTCATCAAACCAATAAAGATCCTCGTATTTCTTTCTTCCCATAGTGAGAGATAAATTTCTTCAAAATATAGTTCAGAAGATTACCATTCCTTGTTTTCCATCTAATGCCTTTGAAAATAGTGTACCATACAAACTTTGAGTTAATTGTAGGGTTGTCCAAGTTGCAACAACACGACTTTTGTGACCATCGAACGTCGACACTAAATACATCACAGTATTCGTGTGCCGAGCACCCAAATGCCAGAAAGAAAGAAAGTTAGGCTAAAAAAAAGAATAAAACAAGTAAGAAAGAAGACAATATTAGAATCTCACAACGGAATGATAATACATAATATCAAAATATTAGCATAAAGGGTTGCTTTGAATACAGAAATCTCAGAGTTATTAAGAGCTAAATATTATAATCATCCTGGACAAATCAAACTATCTGTCTTCACAATGCTGATATATACGATACGATAATGCAACAGAAA
Source organism: Allium cepa (assembly GCA_030765085.1). Lineage (NCBI taxonomy): Eukaryota > Viridiplantae > Streptophyta > Magnoliopsida > Asparagales > Amaryllidaceae > Allium > Allium cepa. Next base: position 965,954,862 of record CM060928.1, read on the forward strand.
TAAGAATACTACTATAGATAATCATCCAGCTTCTCTCCATAAGCTCCAAAGCGTACAAAGCTAAATCTACAAATATACACGGGCTGATCCGAGCATTATAAGAAAATAACACCCGAATCAGTCTAGCAAACCAGCGTGGGAAACTCAAGAAATAAGTGTGGTATATAATAGCATCTTTTTTAGACTGCATCGATTACTGTAACGGTTTTCCCTTCAAATGAAACCAAACATTCATTAAGTTTAACATGTAGTGATATGATTGATAATCTCTAGTATGTAGAATGTCTAGTATGTAGCGCATAAATCATATTAAATAGTTGCTATGTGAACACCACAAAAATAATAGATACAATTAATATCGCTAAGGCGCATTCGCATTTGGATTTTCCACATATATCTTCTTGGTCTGGCTGCATCCGAACTCCATGGTAAAGATCAGAAGCTACTTTTCAAGCATCATATATCTCTAGATAGAATATACTCTAAGGTAAACATAACCGGACCACTATTGGTGTGTGGTACGATTCATATCAATTCTCGCTAGCAACAATCGATAAGCATCTCTAATATGGAGTTGATATATCCTTGAGGTCAGCTAAACCCCTTGCATATACCCCTTCTCAGTTTTCTGTGATTTTCCCGATGTCGAAGCTATATTTGGCATGCCATACATGAGTCTTCATGAAACGATCCTAACTCGACCTTCGAAAATAGGCACACGTACTTCACTTGTATTCGAATGCCGTAGATTCAAACGTCAAATCTGGCTCGCCGGAGCTTATAATACATTAAGTATAACAACACATCGGAAAAAGGAAATGAATATCAATATATACAACATTGATACAATATCTGATACAATATGAATCTCAACAATATCAGAGGTAAATATACAACAACGGAAAGATAAGCGTCAATAGAGGAACTCCAAAAGAGAACTCTAACATCAATTGCAACTGCAACTCCATAGCTAAAGCTCCAAAACCTCCAAAAGTTAGATTCACCAACATGCTTTCCAAACGCGAAGCGAGAAACCCTCAATTGCGTTGTATAAAGTAAGGTCGGCTAGAATGCTGAAAAGAAGCAAATCTGATCGCCAAATCCAATAGCTAGATGCTATCGAATCTACACCTACTATTTGATTATCTGAAAAACCCAACTCTAGACTGCCCGTGTGGAAAATTGTGGACACCCAGAGTTTAGAAAGTGAACAATAAACTCCGGGTCAGTCATGAGACTGGTATGAGCAAACAAAAACAATTTATCTTTAAAACAAACAACTAAAGAGTTTAAAAGAAATCCACAATGCTTTTTGGAAAATGAAACTACCATAAGGCCTCACACCGCACACACCATGCAAACGAAGAATTGGAGGAGATTTCTCCTTATGATAGTCAAAAATGCTTGATACACGAAAACCATTTAATATTATTATTAGTGCATAGTGCAGAAAACCTTTCGAAAGTATAATATTAATCTTAGCCAGCATACAACCATTATTGTATGCCTACTATAGCTACCATCTAAACAGTGGTGACACCATAAGTAAATGGTAGGTTATACAACTAAAACCGTATAAAGCGTGTATTGGAGATTGGATTTCCAATAAATGGTCAGGCTAAGGAACTTCCTACTGCCACATGGGTACGCCTCTGGAGGGACGTCTCGAGAACTTAACCAGCTCTCCGCCAACACAAGGTCGGGTTACCTCTATAACTAGGTAACTACTACATGAGCATGCCATCCCCCGGTCGTTTGCGACCTTTATCCGAGAGCTCTCAACCACAAAGCAACCACAAAGTAATAGATTTGCAGTGACCACATGAGTTAAGTATCTGGGCTACATACCATGATACCACCCTTTTAAGAAGGAAATGACATACCCTAAAGGGCGCGACCCTCATAACCTTGCCGCATCTTTCCTGTTTCGACCATTTTCGAGGTGTGAGGTCCTGATGCAGTCTCGTCCACAAAGCTACGCTTTACACAAAAGCAATGCTTTGATCAACAAATGATCAGCAACACACAACAGCACTCAGCATGCCACACTACCAAATTAGGAGTATATCACTGATAACTATCAACTATATAACCTATGAGCTCGTACGTCTCAGAGAAGGGTGTTAAGCTAAGAGAATAAATTCTCCACCACCAATCGGAAATGTATTTGATAGAGGTCAGTTTTATATCTCAAGGTGTAATGTCAGACATACAACCATACAAGTCCGTTCTGGGTTCGAACGGAACCGAAGGCACTTCGTCCAATAAAGGAAGAAGCCCTTGCAATTCGATTATCCACAATCTCGATCGGACTCCCCATCACATATGGAGATCTCAATACCGGAGCAACTCAGTGCAGAATTATTCGACAGGTTATCGTATCGTTCTTGAAGACACCCGTTCTTCATCATCGGTCTTTAAATGCAATCCGTAACATCGTATCATTATTCAGAATGGGTTATATGACACAAGGTTCTCTTCTGGCTAAACCGAATAATGAGCGCAATATTTAAAAACATATGGATATTGGGATCTCAGTTAAGTCACAACTTGTTACCCAAACTTTTCTTTCAAATGGTTGAACAAATTACCATTTTTATCTTTTAAAAAAAAGATTCACTTCACAAAGTTCACCCATCTTTCACAAAGATTTATTCACGGTTTTTCAAAACAATTCCATTTCAAATTGGATTAACTCAATCAATCAAAAACTCAATTCATAGCTTTCAAAGACAATTCTATTTCAAATCTTTTATACAAAAGATACACCTTTTAGATCCTTTTCAATTTCAAGACAAGGTTCAACAATCTTTCACAAAGATTCATTTATAGCTTTCAAAACTATTTCAATTCCATTTTAAACTTGAAATCTTTCAATACAAATTGGAAATCCTTTCTTCAAAGAAAGCCATTATTATTTGAAAACAAATAGTTTTCGTTTTGAAAAAATCCGATTACATTTGCACGAGTTTAAAGCTCTTTAAGTATAAAATTTGGGTTAAATTCAAATTTCCAAAATAATATTTTTAAAAATTGTTTAAAACCCATATAAACACATTTATAACTTGTATATCCTTTTTAAACCATGATTTCCAAATATAGAATTCAATTTCAAATTTTGTATTCAAATTTAAATCAAATTATTTAAATTTCAAACTTTATCAAGTTATTCAAATAACTTTTGTCTTTAAAACTTCTTTTCAAAAGTTTTTCATATTAACATAATTTCATTTCCAAAACATTTAAATTTAAGATTCTGTTTTAAAACCATTTCAAAAATCTATGACTTAACCGATTTCCTCGTGCAATCTATATTTGTGTGTGCATGGTGTAGTACAGGGGTTTCGCAATAGTGCAACATCATCAACCATCACAGGTTCAAGCACATTAATATTGATAAGTGGTATATTCCTATAAAGCTTATCTTCCATTCACAGATAAATAATATACATTTATCACAAATAAATAAATTACAATCATCACAGATCACACCAAAACAATTAGTAGCACAAAGCATAACATATCAGGGATATCAAACAATTCATCAACCAATAGAGTTCAAACATCCATAAATAAGATTTACTAATCATCTGATTAATTTAAATCAGATAAATTACTTATGAATAACTACTAATCCTGATTAATTAATATTAATTAATTACAAACCATTTTAATTAATTAACCTTTAAATCATTTATTAACTAACCTTTAATTATAAATTAATTAACCTTTAATTATTTATCAATCAACCTTAATTAATAAATAAATCCACATTTAATTATTAAATAGTTAACCTTTAATCATTTAATTTTTTTCTTTAAATTAATGATCCTTAATCAATTATATTAATTAATTAATAAATTAACTCTTAATTACTATATTATCCCTTAATTACTTTTATAAATTAATTTACCTTTAAATAAGTTAATTATCCCAAATTAATTACACTAATTAATTACTCCTCAATTAATTATCATTCCTTAATCATCTTCGTTAATTAATTAACCTTAAATTAATTAATTATCCTAAATTAATCACAATAATTGATTAATTATTAAGCAATCATTCTTTAGTTAATTAGTTCTTAATTAATTTCGTTAATTAAGTAAGTTAACTACCCACATCAATTAATCCTTCTTTACTTAATTAAGTAATTAACCCTTAATTACTTAATCATCCTTTAATCACTTTAATTAATTAATCTTAATTAATTAATTATTTTCAAATTTCCTTAATTAATTTAAAGTTAAATCATCATCTTTTAATTATTTAAAGTTAAATCCTTTCACTTACTATTTTAATTTCAACAATTACATTTATTTGAAAACATTAATGGACTACATACATGATTTATCCAAAGTAATATTTATATAAAACAAACTATTTTTAAAACAAAATTAACTTTAAAATCTATACCTTTAAAAACTTAAACTTTTTTAAACGTCAAGTTTCAATTCAAATATTTCAACATCTTTAAACTGGTTAAAACTTTGTTTTAAAAATTTTAGTTTTGCGTTAAATTTCTGAAATTCATTTTACTTAAAACTGGTCAAACTCTAAATCTGGAACAGGTTACCCGAGACAACATGCGCGAATCCCTCGAGTCACCCTCGCAACAACACGAGAAACGCTTCGAGAAAACCCAGACCAACTCCTTCTTCCTAAGCCAAAAATTCAGATGCACAGGTTGTCACCGTGCACATGCACGACAATCCTGATCGACGGCGATCATCACCGCGATGCTCCACAAGTATTCCCTGACCCCACTGACCTTCTCGAGCACCCTGATCGACGCCAACGCCATAAAATCAAAATCAAGCTGAAAAACCCACGATGCCCAGAAACTTGATCAGCAAAATCTTCTATCGACGGCGAATTGCAGCATCAAACGACCTACCACCTCGACCACGGTTGCGTCTCGAACCCTCGAAACCACTTCCCCACATGCGATTCATTCCGATGCTCCGTAGTCGCGGCGATCACCACGAAAACAACCAAGACAAAAACTGAACTTCGAACCCTACTTCGCCATATACCGATCACCACGGCCGTCGATGACATCCACCACCATTTTTCCATGTACCATTGACACTCCGGCCACCATCATGCCAAACCACGATCTTTCCCTCGACTCTGACCAACGGCAAAGGACAAAAGTCCCAAAATTGATCAACACAGAAATTCACAATCAATACTAAGTTAAAATTCACCAAATTCATGCCTAAATTCGTGATTTGCTTGTACGAATCATAATCCTAATCCAAAGATTAATTTGTAGATATTGATTTTTAACAAAATTCTGATTTTTACTGCAAACTTGCATTTTCCATAATGTTCACCCAATTTATATACCAAAAATTATTTTTTAAAACAAGATATTATTGTTATTATCATTTCCTTTTCAATGATCAAAGTCTAGTAATGATTAATTAGGGAGATAGGCATTTTCTAAGGTTGCTCTTGAACCAGAAATTCAACAGAGATATTCATGATATCATACACAAGCATTTTCAATACAAAGCAACATTCAAAACCAGATTCGAGGTGTAAACATTCATGCAGGCAAACATATCATCATCACACAGATACATTAGCACCTAAAATTTATTTTTAAATGTTTTCTGACCAGCTTTGGAACAGAGAAAAACAGTGTCTGGAAATTATTTTTGTGTTTGATCTGGATTTGATTGTTTTCAATCTAGAATCTTGCTTGAATTTGCTAAGTTACTTGATGCTTTGCTTTCGATCTGAATCTTTGCCTTAGACTTTCCTTTGATATTTTTCAGATTTTACTTGCTGTTTAAATCAATTTGAATTGCATGCTTGATCCTTTGCATTCACTTGATTACGGGTTGATCTAATTTTGCCTTGATTTTCACTTTGATTTTGATTCTCAGACTTAAGCTTCAGGTTGTATTTGATTTCTAGATTGAAGTTTGAAAACTGGATTTTTTTTTTTATTGGAAGCTTGATCAGGTTTTGTTTTTGCTTGATTTGTTTTTGCTTGATTTGTTTTTAAATTTGTCTGATGATTTTTTCTTCTCTGGTTTTAGAAGGTCTTTTTGTTTTACTTTGAAAATGAATAAAAGATGATAAAGAAGAGGATGTTTTGTTTTATAACTTATTTCTTATTTTTATCCATTTAAAAAAAATCAGAGAAAATGACACTTATCCTTTGCATGCATTTTAATCTTAACACTTGTTAACATCATGTACTCAATTCCTAACACTTGTATTATCATATTAATAATGTTTTCAAAATAAAATTTATATTACATTTTCTATTTTTATAAATACATCCTCCTTTATATATATATATATATATATATATACACACACACACACACACACACAATATAAAAGAAGAAATGTTTTTAAACTAATTTTACATTAAATAATTCATATATTTATCATTTTAAATGCAAATTATTTTTCTAAGGCATTTATTTAAATTTTAAATTCAAATTCAAATTTAAAGCCAAATCCAAATTTAACCATATATATAAACATATATATTTGAAATTCAAATAATTCTGAAACTTATTATTTTTGAATTCTTAAATTCAAATGAAATTTAAAATCTTATTTATATATATGTTTTCTTACAAATTTCCAAAAGATATGTATACTTAATTTTTTTATTAAAGCTCATTTTAAATTCAAGTTATTATTCCTTTTAAATGAATGAAGTTTTATACTTATACGTTTTCTATTACTTAATCTTATATAACTTTTTTTAAGAAAATGTTTTAAAATTTGATTTCTATAATAAATCCCATTTATTTTATAAATATTTACATTTTGAATTTTTCCAAAATTAAAATTTTATTTACAATTTAACTTTCAATCTATATATATTCATAAATATATTTATTCAAAATTTCAAATTAATTCACAATCCAATTTGAAATTAATATATTATTCAAAATATTTTTCTAGATTTCCAATTAGAAATTCTATTTAAAATCTATTTATATCCATTTATATTAATAAACAAACAAATATCTTGTTTTATTTGGAAAATTAAATTAATTTACAATTTAAATCCACAAATTTATATCAATTACTAAATTAAATTTTTATTCAAAAATTGGGATCGTTACACTTCATCACTCGAACATAACACGAGTCCCTAAATGGATTCGAGCATCTTGAATAAATCTTGAATCTCCATGTAGATTCCTGTATAAGTCTTCGATAAATGATAACATTGTCATCTCTCTTGTAATACTCTTTAAGATAGACAGTCCTTTACAATAGCATCGTTTGAAATGTTAATGCTGACATTTCCCTTGGACTTAACCTAAGGATAGACAGTTCAACTCTATAACATTTTACTTCACCACCCCATCCAGAACATTGATCGTGCATATGGTTTTGAAGTGATTACAAGTTTGAGTCATCTCATTTAAATACACTCTTCTCCCTTATCAGACTCTTCAAAACCAATCGATGAATTTTCGATTAACTCAGTTCCGTTTCTCTTAGAAGTAAGCGAAACTAAGGACGTTTCGTACCAATGCTCCTTCCTGGAGGGTTCTTACTAGTATGAAATTGTGAGGCTTTCTGATACTTCTTAAATCATATTTGGTCAAATTCAATAATCGACCAATCAATTATCATGTTAAAAATAATTGCTTACACAAATCAATATTCTTATACTTATCCCGTTTTGGACATTTCAACTTAAATATTTCTCATCCAAGAGTGAAGCCAGATAAGTTAGAGCACTGGCCATTGCATCAAAGCCTTGCCTAGACACTTCATTCTTTAATCTCACAAATAGATAATCTACCGTCGGCTTTTAGTGTTATGTATAGTATTAATGAATTCCATAATAAAGTAAGAAATCAACACGATTAACATGTTTCCGACATTTTCCGACTTACTATTCCTCGGTCAAGAGGAAAACCAACAGGTTAGAGCTTTAGTGCTTATCCCTACTCGAACATCAATCTTAACTCTCCTAAATAGATAAGTCTTACTTCGTCGGCTTTTAATGTTAAGCATAATTAATTACTTTTTAAATAAGTAATTAAACAATTAACCATTTAACCATTTAGCAATTCTAACCCCTTTCTAAACCTTTTATTCATACTTTTAAAATGATATATAGGTATAGTAATTTACTTGTAAAACTTGATATTTAAATAAACAAGTCAAATGATATTTTATTCCATAAGATATAAAGTAGTCGCCATATTTTCTAGAAAGTATATGTATATTTAAACATGCTTTTAAAATAATTTATAATACTTATGGTAGGTTTTAAAACATTTACTCAAAATATAATTTGAAAACAATAATTTTATATTTCCATACAAACTTGGAAAAGCAAGTTGTTATTATAAAATCCTCTTTTTTTTAAATTCACAAGTAATTCATAAGAATTAATAAATTTCTCAAACCACTTTTGAAATACTCTAATATGAGTTAGTGAACTCTTGTAAAAGGAATGAAACAAAATACTTGAATTTAAATATCTTTTCAAACATTTGAAGTCCAAAAATCAAGGCTAAATGGGGAAATTTTGTACAAGTGAAATTTTTGCCACATTTCAAGATGTTACTTAACTTTTTACCATCCAAGCTTTTAATAACAACAAACACAGACATACACAGGCATATACACACATATAATATTATAAATATGGTGATAAACCAATAAGGATCTCTCTACAAAGTTCTATAGAAATAGCCAAAACAAGACAATTCCGAACTGCATTTATAGTGACTATCGCTATAAATGCACTTTCAAATTCGAGTCCGATCTAAAGAAAAGTTCATTTATCATCTGTGCTTTTTGTTTCAAGGTCATGACGCAAGTCATATAATTCCGTTTAAGTCTATTCCAATTCCATAGACATGGATCGCATATGCATCTTGTTTTCAAAACAAGAATCAAACCAATGCTTTCAATAATGTTAATGGCAATTCAACAATTTAAATAAAATAAAAATACGACATATATATGTTATATTTTTCCATTTAAAGAGGTGTATTAACTCACCTTTAACCCAACAACAACCAAGCTCCAAGCTAATGAAGTCCAAACCAACTCTTCCACCACTTTCTTCCTCATCCTCCATGCTTTGCACTTGCTTTTGGTCCTCCTCCTCACTTATTGCTCACAGCCTTTAGAGACAGGGTGAGTGTGGCTTTGTTTCTTCAACTTCTAACTTGATGGAAGGTGTTATAATATTATGCCAAGGCTTCACTCTAAATTTTGGTTGATTTGCAAATAATTTGTTTTAGAAATTTAGAGATGAAGAAGAAGAAGATGCCATTAAAGAGAGCATGGTTTTGGCTTGTGAATTTATGAACAATAACTAAAGGTGTGCCCCTCCTTTTATAACCTTCATATACTGTTGCCTAAGCTTGCTTTCACCCCCTCCCCCTGCACCATGCTATTGAAGACTCACCTCCCATCACTGCTCCATTATATCACTTCTCCTCTATGTTAATTACACTTATACCATTGTCATAACAATATCTTTTATTCTAATGGAAGCTTCTAGAACCTTTCAGGCTTTATAAAGAGATGAGTGTGCTAATTAGTTGCTAATGTGTTAATTTGATCATTAGACAAGTGCACAAGATTTCGAATAACGTATATCGATCAAAAAACTATTTATCGAAAAACCGATTTTCAGTCATATTATTTATTTTTCTTTGAAAAAATATATTTTAGCAAATAATTTTCATAAACAAGTTTCTAATCATTATCTATTAATTAAATGATGTCAACTAGGTCATAAAATCATATTTATACCTAATTTTTTTTAAATCGTTTCGATATTCGAAGACGAAGTGTTTGAATTTTTGGGATGCTACATTCTCCCCTACTTAGAATATTTCATCCTCGAAATTCAAACAAGGATGATAGTCAAAGGATATGGAAGCACAATATATATATAGCATGTTGTTGAAACTATATACTAACTAAATTGCAAACCAAAATGCATACTAAGCGACTCCGCCTCAGGCGGTGAGTATGCTACAAAAGATATATGATACTAAGATAAGAAGGAATCTTAGTCTATGAGCAACTCTGGATGGATCTCCTTCAAACCGTCCTCTACCTTCTTGGTACCACACAGAGCATCCTTGCTCCATGACACTTCTAACCTTGACAAAGGAACAAGCACATAAATAATCAAATAATATCCACAGTTGTTATCAATCAATGTTTATGGTTCGCTCGGGTTCAAAACTCTCCCATCATCCAAGGACGATAAACAATCTACTAAGTGTACCTTATGCTCAACAGCCTTAGGTCATTACTTAGACGATTATTCATGCAATCTCATAATAAATTGAAGAGTCATTCCCCAAACTCTTCATAAGGCAACAAAAATTGCATACAAATGTACAAAAGCCCGTACATTCATTTATTCAATAAGTATTTCATTCAGTACTAAAACCATTTATGAATCATTTCAGAAAAACCTAACTTCAAGTTTATCCACATTTTATAACTTAAGTTCATACTCATATAATACTCTATTACATCCTAAGAGCATATACAAACATCAAATTTGTTTTACTTAACAAGGATGATCTACTATTTAAACTTGTTTTAACTTACTACCTTCTCAATTCAAGTGTTATATAGACTCAACTTTTTATTTTCAAGAACACTTGATTGCAAGTTCTACAATGATTCAAAAGTTTTCGACAGTTCAAAATCGTCGAAAATTCCATTTCATTTTAATAAATGAAAACTATCAAACAAAATATCATATTATGATGCATATACCATACTTCCCTAATGCATAAGCTATATGTATCCATGAGACAACTTAACAAGAAAACTTTAGAAAAAAACACTGGTTTTCTTTTCAAACATTTTTGAAATAATTTATACATATAACTTTTGTATATCAAATCCATTTAAATAAAAATTCGTTTTACCAAAACAATTTTGTAGCTTCCTACGCTTAAAATCCAAAAATGAACATCGATGATGCTGCAGTCATTATCAAAATTATTTTCCAAGCGAAAATTTGAGTTCAGTAAATCCAAAGCATACCTTTGGTATTGCCAAAATCATTCCAAAGATGTATTATATACTTTGTACAGTAATACTAAGTATCATGACCTAACCCAATTCATAAATATTTACTTTCAAATAATACTATTATTATTTTCTCCAAAATCTTGAAAGACATTTTCAAAGATATAGATATTTAAGTTCTCGAATTCCCTGTGTAAATCCTTTTTGTTTATAAGCCATGTTTTATAAACCATACTTATATAAAATACTTTCTTATATAAATCCTACCGTAAATATTATTTTCTGAATATTCTATCTGTCCTTTTGTTTATAGTAAACATCTTTTATTAAATTTTAACTACTAACCCAATATTATTATCGAACGCCTTATAGTCAAACCGTGAAACTTAAGTCACAAGGTGTTCATTTTAATGTACCTGTAATTACTGTCTACCCAACCTATGATAAAGAAAGGTAAAACTGCTCATAAACTGGTTGAGCATAATTCAAAAACAAACAATAATCAATGTTCCTAACATGCCAAGCAAGGTTACGGGATATTAAACAATGAGAAGCATTAGAGTCAAACAAACACAAATGGAAAAGCCAGATAATATACCCTTAAGAATCTGCTTTCCCTTCTCAACCACAGAGATAGCAAAGACCATATGTCGTTCCTCTTTTTAGAGCATAGGACAATCTCTAACAAAATGGCCAAGCTGATGGCAATTATAGGAACTCTTCGGTGAAAACTGCGGTACCTCGCCTGTTGATGCCCTTACCATTTGCCCTTCTCCCCCTTTCTTATATTTTTTATTAGCAAAGTAGCCCTTCCACCCACATCGACGACAAACAAGGTTGGACGTGTACTTAAGACTGTTGAAACTTTCACTTATTGCTCCCAACTAGTATAGAAGCATGAGGCTTTGGTGCAAAAACAAAGGCTTGGGTGTCAAACCCCCAAATCTCAAACCTATATTCATCAAATTCACAAAAGATGCCAAAGGTGATTAGTCATATCCCGTTGAAATTCGGGAAACGTACCTACAATGAACATCTCGTTCTTCTTCAGTGGTGTGTCAACCAATCTGATGTGCACTTAAAAATGTATATTTTCGCTCTCATACTATATCTTCTTTTATCACAATAATTGTCATATTAGGGTATTTTTACTTGTTTTACCAAATACAAAAGTGCTTTCAAATCATCATTCACTCGTCTACATTTTAAGGAAAAAATGGTAATTTTGTTTGTGTATTTATTTTGAGAAATTTATTTACACATTTTTATTTTATTTTGTAGGAAATTGAGGGAAAATTGAAAGAGGCTTCATGGATATATGCATGCACAAGTGGTGAAAGCCAAAAGAATAAAGAAAAGAAGGAATTAAGTCAACACATAGGAGCTCACTTACCCACTTGCTAATGGACCACATTTAAAAAGCAAAAGCACATGTTAGCGGGGCTTTAGCTAATGCTTAATAATTATTTGTTGGCCACGCAAAGTCAAGGGCAATTTTGGTAACTCCTAAAAAGATATTAGGGCTTTGGAACATGTATTAATACCCACTTATGTTCATGCAATAGATGAACCTTTTATGCAAAGTTGTAGCCACCAAATTAAAATAAAATTTCTCTTACCTTTAATGGCTTCTTAGCGTTATCGTTTATTTTATGCACTTTTATTTCATGCGCTTTTTTATGCATTTTTATTTCATGTCTCTTTTTATTACATATTAGTGGATTAAATTTGTTTTATGCAGTTAGTGTAGATTTATTTTTATTTAATTAGTTAGCTCTCTACTTCTTTTTAATTATATCTCTTTAAGTAGTTTTTCCTTTCATTTTGTTTATGTTGAAATCGATTTATGTTGATATGAATTCAAGTAAGAGAAGTTGAACCCTTCAATTTGGGGATAATAAAGCTCTCATGAATCATATAAATTCAACGTAATGATTTCATTTAGATCTCTTGTTCTATGCTTAATATAAATTTTGATGTTAATGAAGCTTGTTGTTTATTAATGAATTTGACCTATATTGTTAACCACAAATAAGCTATACTTAATCAAATATAAACACAAGTTACATTTTCATCTGACCAATTGACTTTGATAATAAAAGTGAAAGTAGAATCAAAATTTGATGTTTATTATTACTTGATCAAAAAATAGTAGGTAGATCAGGCTTAAATTACAATTTATTTTTAATTTCATAATCATTTTCCCAAGATTTGACAAGTGGATTTTAGTGATATACTAAAGTTAGTGTTTTAATTTGTGTTAGTTAATGTCACAAATAGACCACACTTATAATAAATACATCAGCTAATTCTACTTAGATTAAAATGAGAGATTATAGATTTAATTTGTATTGATTTATATGAAAATGCGAAAGTGGATTTACCTCTAAGTTGCCTTTAAATCTCATTGTTTTTATCCTAATTATAGTCTAGTTTTCTACAATTTATAATTAACACATTTTCAAACTTTTGAAATAATTTGCTTAAATTTGAAATTCTTGCTTTTCTTGTGGAATCAACAAATACTCGCATATGTCTACGATTATATGTCGTGCACTTGCGTTAATTTTTTTTAATTTGCAGAACTTGGCAGTTTTCTAATCGATAGAAAATCCATCCAAATAAGTTTTTGGCGTCACTGCCAAGGATCGAACCTGGATCACTAGAATGATAGGCAGGAATAAACATCACTATACTACGACGATCGAAAAAGAACTTCTAGTTGTAGTTTTTGCACTAGAAAAGTTTCAACCTTATTTGATAGGCTCACACATCATGGTTTACACTGTCCATTCCACTCTTATGTACCTCTTTGCTAAAAAGGATGCCAAGTTTCATTTGATTCGTTGGATCCTTTTTGTCCAGGAAATTGATCTTACAATCAAAGATAAAAAAGGATCCGATAATGTCATAGCCGATCACTTGTCGTCTTCCAAATGCACCATCTTCTTTGTCCATTAATGAGAACTTTCCCAATAAACAATTCTTTTCAGTTTCCATCGATCCTGGTTTGCTGATATAGTGAACTATTTAGTCACTAGAGAAACTCTTTCGTTTTGGTCCAAACAAGATAAATACAAATTTCTTTCCCAAGTTAAATATTTCTATTGGGATGATCCATACTTGTTTAGCTATTATTTCAAACAAATCCTTTGACGATGTGTCCCAAATAGCGAAATCAAGAGTGTTCTTTTGTTTTATCATGACCAAGCTTGTGATGGACATTTCGGTCCTAAGAAAACTATGAAAAAGGTGCTCCAATGTGGTTTTTATTGACCTATATTTTTAAAATACGTGTTCGAGTTTTTCAAAGAATGTGATCGTTATCAAATGTTAGGAAAAATCATGAAAAGAATCATGATGCCTTTGACCCCTATCCATATAATCAGAAAAGTTTAACGCTTGGAGAATAGACTTTGTGGGACCATTTCCTAGCTCTTTGGAAAACCTTTATATTCTTCTTGGATTTGATTACGTTTCCAAATGGGTTGAATCCCCATGTGTAGTAAATGATTATAAGGTTGCTGTGAAATTCATAAAAGAAAAAAAAATCTTTTCTAGGTTTGACAAACTTCGCATAATAATAAGTGATAATGAAACTCATTTTTGTAATCAATCTTTTCGAGCTTTAACGAAGAATAACTCGATAACCCACAAGTTGTCCACTCCTTATCATCCTCAATCTTGTGCATAAGTTGAAGTTTCAAATCGTGAATTTTGGAGAATACTGTTAATAAAAATTAGAAAGATTGGAGTCAAAATTAACAAATGCACTTTGGACTTACAAAACTGCTTCTAAAACTAATCTTGGGATGCCCCCTTATAAATTATTATATGGTAAAGCGTATCACCTACCAATCAAGCTTGAACATAAAGCGTTATGGGCTATAAAGAACATAAGCTTCGATCTTGAAATAGCTGTCAAAAACGGAAAATTGCAACTCAATGATTTGAAAGAGATTAGGAGCGACGCGTATGAAAATATAAAAATTTACAAGGGAAATAACAAAACAATTCATGAAAAGTCAATCCTAAAAAAAAATGTTTTCGCCAAATCAGAAAGTTCTTTTATATGATTCTCAGTTTCATTTATTCCATGGGAGTTAAAATTGAATTGGACAGAACCATACGTGGTACATGCAGTTTTTCCGCATTGTGCCGTAGAAATGGAAAACACTAGGGATGGATTGATTTTTAAGGTCAATGGTCATCATTAAAGCTATCCTTGGAATTGGCAAGCGACCGAGAGGAGGAGCTCATGATTCTTCATGAGTCACACTACGTCTAGTAAGGAATTTTAACCCTCTCTTGTAAATATGTATTAATCTTCTCATTTACCTTATGATAAATCAATCCTAAGAAAGACGTTTTTGCCAAATTAGAAAGTTCTTTTGTGTGACTCTCAGTTTTATTTATTCCCTGGACATTTAAAATCGAGATGGACCGGACTATATGTGTACGTATAGTTTTTCCACACGATGACATATAAATAGAAAACCTTAGACTAATGTCTAGTAAGGAATTTTTACCCTCCCTTGTAAATATGTATATAATCTTCTCATTTATCTCATGACGAGTCAATCCTAAGAAAATTGTTCTCGCCAAATCAAAAATTTCTTTTGTTTGACTCTCGGCTTTATTTATTCCTTGGAAAATTAAAATCGAGATGGATAGGACTATATGTTGTACATACAATTTCCCACATGGTGCCGTATAAATAGAAAACCTTAGTGATGGATCAATTATTAAGGTCAATGGTCATCGTTTCAAGCCTTACTTGAAATTGGCAGGTGCCGAAAGGAGGAGCTCATGGTTCATTTCATGAGCCACATTATGTCTAGTAAGGAATTTTGACACTCTCGTGTAAATATGTATATGATCTTCCCGTTTACACTCATTATATTGTCCATTGACTGTGAGGACATGGTCAAAATCAAGTGTAGGAGAGTCTCATGTTTATTTTGATTCTACATAATTTGATTTTTGCATTTTCTTTCAAATAACAAAAAATTACATACTAATTTACCTTTGAAAAGGCACAATAAAGTAAGCATACAGTTTTGGTCATGAGATTAATTTTTTTTTGGAAAACTACTTGTCCTAACGAATAATAAAAAGAAAAGTTTGAAATACAAGCACCCCATGGTGTAACTAGTATATAGGGAGGTTCATAGGTGATGGTTATGAAGTTATTCTAAATGGTAGTCTTCGTTTAAAAAGTGGTTGATTTAAAGTACATGCATTAAGATTTTTAATCTTTAATGTAAATTAGTGCTAAGATGATTTTGCATAGCTCTCTCTTCCTTTTAAAAAAATTCAACGAAAAACACACATTTTCTTTTAAACATATTTTTTTAAATAAAAAATAATAATTTTCCTCGTTTAGAAAGGAAAAAACCAACAAAAAAACAAAGAAAAAAATTCACTTCATTCTTACTCTCTTATCCTTGTTTTCACCTCTTTCTCTCCTTAATCTTTTCACTTGTGGATGAGTATCTGGACTCATGACAAGTTAATGAACCATATAACTCATACAAACAGTCTTTCAACAATGATGAACGAAAATCCCCCTCATACTCTTATGAACATAATTTTCCTTGATTGAGTTTCTACCCCGTCTTGCATTACTCCACCTGAGCGAATGTGGAATAAGTGTGAGATCTATTCAAGTCACATTAAAACGCTTCCAAAATTTAGCAATTTTGAAAATGACAATCCTTATATATTTTTAACGAAATTTGAACTGGTTTGTGCAACTATAAAATTTCAACAATTACAGATGGAATAAAACTTAAGTTAATTCTGTTCGTACTTTACCGACTACGCCGAGAAATCGTTGTATAGCTTGCCTTTGAATTCGATTAAAATATGGGATGAATTTGTAAAAGCTTTCTTAATGAAATTTTATCCATTATAAAAAACAATCAAAATTCGAAATGAAATTGTAAATTTTGATCAATTTGAAGGTGAATCCTTTGGAAAATATTTTGAAATTTTAAGAACCTTTTGATATAATGTCCACATCATAATTTCGAAAAATGGAGACTTGAAAATAGCTCTCGAACAATGCTTGAATCAATGTGCCAAGGAAACTCACAACATCACGATGTCGCTTGGTAATTTCTTGGAAACCTAGCCGAAAAATCATTCCAATGGGAATGTTCTAATGATAAATCAATATATTCAAGATCGAGCGCGTATTCAATAAGATCATCATTAGCCTTAGAAGCGAAAATTGAAGCGATGATAAACAAATTTGATAACGTTCTTTCATCTAATCAAATGAACCAAGCTTCTCAAATCTCAAGTTATAAATGTAATGATCCAAATCATATTGCCAATTATTATCCTCATTCCTTAGCACAAATCAACTCTTTTGATAAAGTTAGGAATGATCTATCCTCTCCAATATATAATCTTGTTTGGAGAAATCATCCAAACTTCGCTTGGAACCAAAACAATTCAAATATGAATTTGGTTCATACATCTATTCGAGCATTTTCGAACAGTGCTTCAAATCCTCCTTTTCACCAAATCAATTTCAACAAAACTTTGTGCCATCTTTTCAAAACGGAGTGCAACAATCTTTTGTTCCTAAAGATGACAAGACGTCATTCAAGAAAAGTTTAGAAACGCTGGCTAAAGCAACCTTTCAAAATCTTTAATCGAATAAGAATTTGCAAAATTTGTTAACCCTGTATATGCAAAATACGAGTCAATTGATCACTAAACTAGAAATGCAAATGAGTCAATTAGCCACCACCGTGAGTGAACATGAAAGATGTACATTCCCAAGTCAACCAATTCCAAACCCTAGAAATCAATACACAAACTCAAACCAAGCTCATGTTGTTCAAGATAGTAATTCGAATCAAATAAATGCTATCACCACTTTGCGACTTGGTAAGCAAATCGATAACCAAATTGTCAATCCTAATGACTTACTGGAAATTTCTTCCAAATCTCCAACACCCTCGACTGAGTCCAATCGGAAAGTTGAATCTAACCTTGAATCATATCCTTCACCAACTTAAGTAGGTTGACCCACTGAGTTGTGAGCTCCATTTCCCCATAGACTTCGTGCTAAGAAACATTCGAAACAAATGAAAAATGTTTTAGAATTTTTAAGCAAGTCGAGGTCAACATTCCTCATTTAGACATAATTCAACAAGTCCCGACCTATATCAAATTTTTAAAGGAATTGTGCACTTAAAAATAACACATTCACGTACCTAAAAAAGTCTTCTTAATGGCCAGTCTAAGCGAAGTCTTGTCCTAATCCATTCCTATGAAATAAAAAGATCCCGGTTGCCCCCACAATCTAGATTGTGTACAGTAAGAGGCAATAACAACTATAAATGCTCGTTAAACATAGGTGCGAGTGTAAATTTGCTTCCAAACTCAGTTTACCAACACTAGGTTTGGGTGAGGTTAAACCGGTGAAGGTCACCCTTCAATTGGCCGATCGTTCTGCAAAGAAACCAACAGGAGAAATCTTGGGCGTACTCATTAAAGTAAGGAAATTCATATTTCTAGTTGATTTCATTGTCCTTGAAACACAACCTATAAACAATCTTACGAGCCAAATTCCTTTGATTGTAGGATGACCCTTCTTAGCCACCTCGAATGCTTTAATAAATTATCGAAATGGTTCGATGAAAATTCATTTTGGCAACATGACTATAGATCTCAACATCTTCATTTAGAAAATCAATCAAACAAACCATTTAACTAGACTTCAAAGTTAGTGCTATTCACGTAAACTATTTCAAGATGTGCTAAATAAGGCCTAAGACACACCTCTCGTGGTTGAGTTTGAAAATCAAAAGATTTCTTTGATTGAGAAACCTCCTAGGTTGGAGCTTAAACCACTTCCTTCTCATCTTATGTATGCATACTTAAGTGAGAATGAAACTTTTCCTATCATAATTTCTTATGATCTTCCTCTTGACGAAAAAGCGTCTCTTATTTCAATTCTTTCTAAAATCAAAGAAGCAATTGGGTGGTCCATTACCAAAATTAAAGGAATCAGCCCTACAATTGTTTAATGTTGCATTCATTTGATTGACGAAGCCAAACCCACTCGTGATGCTCAACGAAGGCCTAACTCCAAAAGGAAAGATGCAGTTCGAGAAGAAATTCTTAAGCTCCTTGATGATGGTATTATTTATCCAATCTTTGACAACTCATGGGTTAGCCCAATTCATGTCATGTGTAAAGAAATATGGACTCACTGTTTTCAAAAATGATGCCAATGAACTCATCCCAACCTATACAAATGGATTGGCGTGTTTGCATTGATTATTGGAAATTAAATGTTGCAACACGTAAAGATCATTTCCCTCTTCTATCATCAATAAAATGCTTGAACGATTAGCTAGCCAAGAATTTTATTGTTTTCTTGATGGTCATTCCGGTATAACAAATTCCAATCTCTCCCAAAGATCGATAGAAAATGACTTTCACATGTCCTTTCGGGACCTTTCCTTATCGGCGTATGCCATTGGGACATTGTAATGCCCCTACGACTTTCCAGCGATGCATGATTGGCATCTTTTCTGACATGATCAAATGCTTTCTAGAAGTTTTTGTGGACGATTTCTTTATCTTTGGAGATTCTTTTTCCCCGTGCTTACATCATATTGAATTGGTTCTAAATCGATGTGAAGAGAAACATTTAACTTTGGAATGGGGAAATGCCATTTTAAGGTCAAACATGGCATAGTCCTCGGATATGTCATTTAAAATAAGGGCATTGGGGTAAATAAATAAAAAATTGATTTCATTTCAAATCTATTTATTCCTCAATTGGATTTAGGACATTCAATCATTTCTATGACACGTTGGCTTTTATCGATGCTTTGTAAAAGACTTTAGCAAAATTGCTCGACCTTTGACTACTCTTTTGGGAAAGGATGTTCCTTTCAGTTTCAATTCTGATTGTGTCTCTTCTTTTAAATGTTTTAAAAACAAACCCATTTCTGCTCCAACCATTTTCTCATCTAATTGGGATCCCCTTCGAAATTATGCGTGGTCATTCTAACTTTGTGGGTGGTGCTGTCTTAGGATAATGCATCAATAAAATCCTTCACGTCATCTACTACGCTAGTATGACTTTGAACGATGCTCAACTTAACTACACAACTAAAGAAAAAGAGCTTCTAGCCGCAGTTTTTACACTAGAAAAGTTTTGACCTTAATTGA
The DNA here is from genome assembly GCA_030765085.1 of Allium cepa. Taxonomy (NCBI): domain Eukaryota; kingdom Viridiplantae; phylum Streptophyta; class Magnoliopsida; order Asparagales; family Amaryllidaceae; genus Allium; species Allium cepa. The sequence continues at coordinate 965,975,082 of CM060928.1, forward strand.
TGGCTCACAAATCACGGTTTATACAGACCATTCCTCCTTAGGCCCTTTTGTCTAAAACGGATGCTAAGTCTTGTTGGATTTGTTGGATCCTTTAGTCTAGGAATTTGATCTTACAATCAAAGACAAAAAATGATCCAACAATGTCATATTTGGTCACTTGTCACATCTTACAAATGCACCATCTTCTTTGCCCATCAATGAGACATTCCCGATAAACAACTTTTTCAGTTTTCATTGGTCTATGGTTTGCCAATATAGTGAACTATTTAGTCACTAAAGAAACTCCTTCCATTTGGTCCAACATGATAAATACAAATTTCTATCCCAAGTTAAATATTTCTGTTGAGGCGATCCTCACTTGTTTAAGTAATGTTCCAACTAAAACATTCAACGATGTGTCACGGATAACGAAATTAAGGGTGTTATTTCATGTTGTCATGACCAAGCTTGTGGTAGACATTTCGGTCCTAAGAAAACCATGAAAAGGTGCTCTAATATGGTTTGTATTGGCCTACACTTTTCAAATACGCATTTGAGTTTTGTAAAGCATGTATTTGTTGTCAAGTGTTAGGAAAAATCATGAAAAGAAACATGTTGCCTTTGACCTCCATCCTTATATTCAAAAATTTTGACATTTGGGGAATTGACTTTACGAGACCATTTCCTAACTCTTTCAGAAATCTATATATTCTTCTTAACATCGATTACGTTTTTGAAATAGGTTGTATCCATTCTGTGTAAAACAAATGATCATAAGGTTGCTCTAAAATTCATACCAGAAAACATCTTTTCTAGGTTTGGCATATTTCGCACAATAATAACTGATAACCGAACTTATTTTTGTAATAAATCTTTTCGAGCTTTAACGAAGAAATACTCGATAACTTATAAGTTATCTAATCCTTATCATCCTCAAACTTGTGGATAAGTTGAAGTTTCAAATCGAAAAATCAAACAAATTTTGGAGAAAACTATTAATAAAAATCGAAAAAATGGTCTCAAAAATTAACATATACGCTTTGGGCTTATAGAGCTGCTTTTAAAACTAATCTTGAGATGTCCCCTTATAGAATAGTATATGTTAAAGCATGTCACCTACCAGTCGAGCTTGAACATAAAGCGTTATGGGCTACAAAGAACATAAACTTCAATCTTCAAAAGGCTAGGGAAAACTGAAAATTACAACTCAATGAATTAGAAGAGAATAGCAACGATGCATATGAAAATGTAAAAATTTACAAGGGAAAAAATAGAAGTTTCTCATGATAACTCAATCCTAAGAAAAACATTTTTGCCATAACAAAAATTTCTTCTATATGACTCTCGGTTTCATTTATTCCCTACAAAATTAAAATCAAGATGGACGGGGCCATACATTGTTAGTCCCTGAGAAGATGGTTTTGATGACAACAAACTTAGAATAAGATTATAAAATATAAACACTAACATTATAGTTTAGATATATGTATATGCATAATTTAACCATGCAGGTACCAAGAATGAAGACTGTACAGTATAGAGATTCAAGACTGAAGATATCAAGATTGAAGACTCATGAGTATCAAGATTATCAAGAGTTCAGGATATCAATAATAAGTAATTTAGTTATAAATTTTGTTAAAAATTCTAGAAAAGCACTGACATCTTAAAATCCAGTGTATTCGTGGAATGGAATCCACTTCGACCCCGTTAAAGGGGTGGAACCCTAAGCAGGATGGAACCTACGAAAAATCTAGTGGAACATTATTTTGTATCCACTAACTTTTATTCAAATGTTTTACAAAATTATATCTTGTTTTCAAAATGATTTCAAAATCTTCCTTTTAAAAGAATCAAAAACATTTATCCTGGTTTTAAAATACTTTTAGCCTCAAAATAATCTTTATCTTCAAAATCAAATTATCCTTGGTTTTAAACTATCTTTTAATTATAATATAGTTAACTTTTAATATTTATACTCAGATTTAAATATAAAATTTAAGTAAAATTTTATATATACCAAAATACTGTTCACTATACTTATTTATATATTTTAACCATAGTTAAGTATAATTTATAAAGTTTAGAAAAGTTTTAATACAAGATAGAAGTTATTTTTAAAGAAAAACAAATTACCAAAAATTACATAGGCCTGTCGACAACCCCAAAATACCCTTGTCGACAAGGTGGCAGTTTATTTCAAAATTTTGAATTTCAAAGGAAGTGTCTATTCGTCAAATCTTTTCACGAATGGATATGGCTGTTGGGCTGTTTTAAACGAATTTATATTCGTATATTCTCTGATTTCGCTCCTCTTCTTTTTCCACATTTTTTGTATACATTTTTACCATTACTCTACCAAAATCACCATTGAATCTAACTAGATCATCTCTGGTTTGATTCTTTATCACTATCTCAACAAGATTCCAGTGCTATTCAGAGTTATAGACTTCTTTGTAATAAATTGAGTGAGAAAAGGTGTGATTGTAGCCTGTGAAATCAATCGACCGAGAAAAGATGTGATTATAGCCTGAGAAATCAATTAGGTGAACTTATTGCCCGTAAAATCAAGTGTCTCTACCCAGAGGATTGTGAATCTGGAGTGGTGTACATCGTGGCCTTGAAATCGAGGGTGTAATTGTAAAAATTGATTTTGAAAGGAAATTCGTACTTGTGCTACGGGACTGGAGGTAGGGTAACTCCGAACCAGTATAAAATCTGGCGTGTCATTTCCTTTATTACTTTTATTTTATATTTGCATCTGTGTTTGATTCTATGATCATATCTGTGTCTGAATATTGCATACATCTGTGTTCAAATTAATATAAACTCAAAAAGAATTAGTAATTCCTTTAAACATTATTCACCCCCCTCTAGTGTTAATTCTAACCTTAAGATCTGTAATCTGCATTTCTCACATTTGGTATCAGAGCAAGGTTTTCAAAGTTTCATAATCTGAATTTTGAAAAACTTTCAAAATGGCCACCAAAACTGGTACCTTTAATAATACCAACACTGGTTCTATTATCCCTGTCACTAGTTCATTTGTAGAAGGTCAGTCTACTATCAGACCACCACTTTTTAATGACAGTAAATATGCATATTGGGCATGTAGGATGAAAATATATTTACAATCTATTGGACAAGACACTTGGAATATCACACAGACTAAATATTTTGAACCCACAACTGATTTTGCACAGTGGACTGAGACCATTGCTCAAAACAACTCTAAAGCTATGAATACTTGGTTTTGTTCACTTGATAGGAATGAATTTAATAGAGTGTCAGTTTGTAAGTCTGCATATGAAATCTGGAAAACTTTGCAAATTACTCATGAAGGAACAAGCAAAGTTAAATAGACCAAAATTTCCATGCTCACAAATTAGTTTCAATTATTTAAAATGAATTCTAATGAGTCTATTTCAGATATGTATAGTAGATTTCAGAAAATTGTGCATTCTCTAATATCCATGGTAAATGAATTTTCGAAAGAAGATCAAGTCCGAAAAATCTTAAATTCTCTTACTCCAGAATAAGATCAAAAGACACCTGTGATCGAAGAGGCAAATGACTTCAGTACCTTAAAGATAGAAGAATTAATTGGAAATCTAATGTCATTCAAAGTCCAAATGATTGGGAGAAGAGAAAGCAAAGCATCTAAAAAGAAATTAATTAAATTCAATGCAATGACGATGGATCAGACTCAAACAGCGATAATGTTGAAGAGATAACCTTTATGATCAAGAAATTTCAGAAATTCCTGAAATACAGAAAGATGAATAATCTCAAGAGAAACAACTGTAGGAACTTTGGTAATCAGAATGTAGTGTCAAACTATATCAAATGTTTCAACTGTGACGAACCAGGCCATAGCAAAAGAAACTGTCTGCATCCAGATAGGCAAAATCTTACTACAAACAATGATTCCGCAAAGAAACGAAAACGTGCATTTACTGCTTAGATGACTCAGACTCGTCCTCAAGCGATGATGATCAAAAGACAGATAATTCAAACATGTGTTTCACGGCAGTTCACGACTCCGACGAATTTAGAGAAACAGACTTAGAAAAAGGTACAATTCATTGGTCGAAATTGCATGCTTAGAATTGGATGCTTGATTGGTTGATTTTGAATTGGTGTGTTGTTTGAATTTTGAAAATTTTATTTTTTATTATTTTTTTATTTTTATTTTTATCATAATATTTTATGGAATATACTATAATTCTAGTAATATTCCAGATATATATAGACATTAAAAATAATAAATATGTATATATTAGAATACTTAAGAGAAATAAATCATGAAAATTCAGAGACACCTTTCGACAAGGTCCCCACCATGTTGTCGACAAGGGTACAGAAATTTGAAATTCAAAATTTGGATTCAAATGTTGAATTTCCCTCAATCTTTTCACTTCATTCAAGTCTCTGAAAAGTCACCTTTTGACCAGAGAACATGTCCCTTGAGAATATATTTATTTACTATCTCTTATCACAACTTTTCACTTACATTTTCAAATTCAAACTCTTATTTCAAAATATCAAGCTCTCTACTCTCTACTCTAATGGCTTCTTCAAGCAACCCTTCCACAATGAGAATTTCTAGAAAGATAAAAGAGCAACTTTTCAATGATCCGGAGGCTATAAAAGCATATATCAACTATTCTAACTATGGAAAAGTCCATCCCAGGAAGTTTGCTTTATTTTAAGATTTTTCAACTTATGAAATCGATTCTCTTTTTACAGACAACCAAGGTCTTAGTCTTGTTGATACTTCACAAAATGATTTTATTTATTATCCAAATCTTGTTAAAATTTTCTATGCAAATCTCAATCGTGGATTTTATAATGAAAATGATGATGTAATTTGGAGTAGAGTCAAAGGAACTAGAATCATTTTAAATTGTGATCTTTTGGGTACCATTCTCAATTGTAAGAGCACGGGAATGGATCTTTATAGTTTTAATATCGATGAAAATGATCGTGAGATATTTCATCACATTTTCAAAGGAAATGATAACTTTGAATTCATAAATCGAAACTTTCGACCAAAAGCTAGAATTGTTAATCTTCTTTTATAACATACTTTGACCCCCAAGATCGGGGAGTTTTAACAATCCAACTTCAAAAGTTTGCAAAGTACTTTTTTCTATTTTTGGAAATTATGATATTAATTGGGCGCAAGTTATTTTGGATGAATTTCGTCTCGAAAATCTTGAAATGGGTGAAAACACTTTGTATCATGGAATCTATCTCACTCGAATTTTTAATTATTTTGGAGTCGATTTCAAAGGAGAAGAATTTGTTTCAAGAAAAGTTTTTAATCACTCAAATATTTCTCTTATAAAAATTCCATATGTTTTTCAACCATGTGAAACTCTTGTCGAAAAGGAAGAGCGTTTGGCTCATGAGGAGATGGAAGAGGGGAGGAGGAGGAAGAAGGGGATGAAATGGAAATAGAAGAAGAAGAAGAAGAAAGTGGAACATGCTTGGAAAGTATTACTATCCCTCTAATCCAACCAACAAAATCTTAGTCAAAAATCAAAAGATCATTGTTGAGAATCAACGGACACTTAAAAGATCCGTTAGTAAGAAATTGGATAAAATGTCATCCAAGATGAACAAGTTTTTCTCCAAAGTCAGCAAGAAGCTTGGATTATCTTCATCTTCGTCATCCTTTAACTAGTTCTACCTTTTCATGTCATGTTGTATTGGTTTTAGTTTGTTTTGATTTGAATGTTCGTGTAGTTCTTAATGTTTAATCATTGTATCGTTTTATTATGAAATGAAATTGAATTACTTTTCTGTTATCTAGCTTACCCTATCTCCAGAATAAATGTTAGTATATTATATAAATATATATATACACACACAATTATTCACAAAATCAAAGCGAGTCATCAAAATTAACTGACCCCTGTCGACAACCCCTCATAGATCATGTCGACAAGTACTGGTCAGAAATGACTTTTCACTTTAAATTTTAAATTTGAATAACTACCTTGTGTCTATTCATTTCAAACGAATTTCTACACCTATAAATACATATTTCTTCTAGAATTCATCACTTAAAATTATTTCTTATCTACTTTATCTCTATTTCTTCTCACAAACTCAAATATAGCCAATCCAATTCATAGTTTGACAGAGAATCTTGAAGAAACCTTAACTCTTTCAAAAATATTCTTTCTTTCATTCTTCGTAACCAACGACACTTAGAGTTGAGTCAAATGCAGATGATCAAGGAGTAAGAAAAGCATTTTGATGCGATACGATGAATTATTTCCTCCCTGCACAAAGATGATAATGAGGCACTTCCTTCAGTCACTCTCACTAATGAAAATGAAAACTGGGATGCCATTAAAACAGACCCTATATTTGGAAAAGAAGGATGAGTGGAAGTTCCTCGTAATGTTTGATTTTATTTGATTGCTTTGTTTGATTTGAATTGGTTGATTGGATTGATTTGATTTGATTTGGTTTGGTATGGATTGATAATTGGTTTGCAAAACATAATATGTATAAATACACATTAGTTTCTTTTCTCTCTTTCTTATCATTATATGATCTTACTTTTGTTTTCTACGCAAATGTAAATATAAAAATATATAATTAATAAATGATTTGCGTTCTTATATTTGAATTCTCACATTATCACTATTATAGTATTATCATATATGAATTCTTAGTTAGGATAGATAGTAATTAAGGACTAAGTTTTAGTTTTAAGAATTAAGTGTTGATTATTTATGATAACACTATCATTATAATCACATGTCATATAATATTAGATTAAGGGGGAGTTATATAGTTTGGAGTTAGTTTTTGTTGACGTCGAAGGGGGAGAAGTATAAAATAGGATAATTAGGCAAGATTTAGAGGGAGTTATTAGGATAGAAGTAATATTTTATAAACAAAGGTTGTCATCATCAAAAAGGGGGAGATTTTTAGTCCCTGAGTAGATGGTTTTGATGACAACAACCTTAGAATGAGATTATAAAATATAAACACTAACATTATAGTTTAGATATATATGTATATGCAAGATTTAACCATGCAGGTACCAAGAATGAAGACTGTACAGTATAGAGATTCAAGACTAAAGATATCAAGATTGAAGACTCATGAGTATCAAGATTATCAAGAGTTCAAGATTTCAATAATAAGTAATTTAGTTAGGAATTTTGTTAAAACTCCTAGAAAAGCACTGACGTCTTAAAATCCATTTTATTCGTGGAATGTAATCCACTTCGAGCCCGTTAAAGGGATGGAACCCTAAGTAGAATGGAACCTATGAAAAATCTAGTGGAACATCGTTTTGTATCCACTAACTTTTATGTTTTACAAAATTATATCTTGTTTTCAAAATGATTTCAAAATCTTCCTTTTAAAAGAATCAAAAACATCTATCCTGGTTTTAAAATACTTTTAGCCTCAAAATAATCTTTATCTTCAAAATCAAATTATCCTTGGATTTAAACTATCTTTTAATTACAATATACATTACTTTTAATATTTATACTCAGATTTAAATATAAAATTTTAGTAAAATTTTATATATACCAAAATATTATTCACTATAATTATTTATGTATTTTAACTATAGTTAAGTATAATTTATAAAGTTTAAAAAAGTTTTAATACAAGTTAGAAGTTATGTAACAACCCGCATATTTAACGATTTTATATTTAAATGTTTAATTTAAATATAGCGTCGTTAGTCGGATTTTGGTCCGAAATGTTACTTTTTGCAAACGGCCGAATTGGAACTCGAAACTACCTCCATTGGTTCCAAAATGGCGTTTGCGATCTTTATGAGTATAATCTTTGATATGTTTGGAGTTTGTGAAATTCTGGCTACTTTTTCTATTGGGTTTGGGTTTGGGTTCAGCCCACTAGCTTAACTAATACCCTAGCTTAGCCACTCCTCTCATTCACTTATTCATTTCATTAAACTTGAGCTTAGAACTGAAAATGGGGGAAAGGAAGTGGAAATAGAAATTAGCAAGCTCTAGCTTCTTCTTGTAAACTTGATTCTTGCTCCAAAATCATAGAGAAGCTATTGGTAAGTTCATCTCCATCTTCTACATCTCTTCTCCTCTTCAATTTCAGTAATTTCCTAACCCTAACTTAGGAAATTCTTGCTTTGATTCTAGAGTGAAGCTTGTAGTGTTGAAGTGGAGTGTAGTTGGTTGATTCCTTGCATTTGTGCTTCTTCATCTTCTTTGTTTTGTGTAAAAAGGTGAGTTTTGAACTCACATCTACTTCTCTTGATATCATGGGTGTTGGTATGAATTCCTAACAAGTATGCATGTGCCATCGTTTGGATTTGGAAAGAATTTGCATTTTCATTGAAATAGGGCAGGAAGTGCAAAATCATCAGGTTCGGCCGACCTAGCGCAGGCTCCGGTCGACCGACCTGCTGCCCCGAGCCATAATTGGGTTTCTGCATCTGGCCGGCCGACTGAGTCCTGCAGTCCGGTCGACCGACCTGCTCTGTTCTGCCTATTTTGCCTATTTTGCATATTTGATTGATTTTTCCGTATCTTATCGATTCAAGTTGCTTTTTAGTGGTTGTTATTGCATATTTGGCTTTGATAACTTACTCTTGACTTCATCCACGGGTTTTTATAAAATAATCTCTCGAATAGCATTTAAAAGCTCGTTTCTCCAATTTAAAAATTCTATTTAAAACACAAACTTTCGCACTTCGAGCGAAGTGGAAGGGTGATTAAATGGTTGGGCAAAACACGGACCATGAATCTATGCGTTTATCCTTCTGATTAATCCCCGACCTATTCAATTGATCGTTTTGACCTTCGGGTTTGATTTATCGATGTTATGAGGTAAATTTGTACTGCTTTGAGTGTGAAATAAACTAACGGATAGTAAACCGTTTAGTGCGAACGGGTGGTTATGGGACTCACGTTACCACTTTTCGGATTCCTTTCTGGGAGTTTGTGACACATATCGCCTTTGGGATAGTGTCTTCGGACTGTCTCCTTCTGGCTTGTTGCCTTTAGTATCGCTTTCGATGTTGGCCGTTATGCGCCACATGGGTGATATTGGGTTGCTATAGTATCGCTTCCAATGTTGGCCGTTATGCGTCACATGGGTGATATTGGGTTGCTATTGTATCGCTTCCGATGTCGGCCGTTATGCGCCACATGGGTGATATTAGGTTGCCCTATTGTATTTCTTTCGGAGTTGGTCATTCGTTACCGCTCGAGCAATTTTTATGATGTTTCAATTGAGATGTATATTCCCTAGGTATTGCCCCTCGGTGTAGGTCTTTTTGAACCACACGATATGTAGTGATCACCTTGTGAACTTGTATACCATATTGGTATTTGTTATTTGCCTTTTGGCTTGTTTTGGGATATTCCTATCCTTTGTTTCTATGAGTTGCCGATGATATGAGGCTTGTTGGTTATGATATGATTCATCTTATGTTAGATGATTGTGTTATCTCTTTTAGAGATATTTGTTATACTGTATGACCTTGCAGGTTTATTATTGTTCAGTTTATCTAACTGATTTGTTATCTAGACTGACCCGTGTATTTTATACTCGGGTCAGACCGAGATGTTTCAGGTTAGGTGCTTTTGGGACTTAGCCTATTTTGCTTCCACATGGACTATTCGCTAGCTTCATTTTGTTATAGTGTCTTTTGTGGTCCTTATCTGTTGTAACTCTGATATTTATTTTTTTCGTCTCGTCTGTATATTGTGGTCTCCTGTACCACATGGCTTGTATTATTTTGTATACTCTGTTGCGTATCTGTTTATGTGTATATTATGATCGACTGTTCTGTGATGTGAATTACATTTGAGTTGTTATATTTTCTTCTGATAGATCCTATAACCATTGTAGTTTTGCTTTAAATATTTATTGAATAGGTCGAATTTTAATGTGATTCTACTTTTCGACGTATTTAGTGAATAGTTAAGGTAAGACTACACATGGTCGCTTCCATTATACTCTATTGTCCACGTTAGCCGACAGTATTATTTATGTAATACTCTTTGTTAACGAGGCTCTCGGAGTGGGGCGTCACAAGTTATTTTCAAAGAAAAACAAATTACCAAAAATTACATAGGCCTGTCGACAACCCCAAAATGCCCTTGTCGACAAGGTGGTAGTTTATTTCAAAATTTTGAATTTCAAACGAAGTGTCTATTCGTCATATCCTTTCACGAATGGAAATGACTGTTGTTCTACTATAAATAGGGGCTGTTTTAAATGAATTTATATTTCTGATTTCACTCCTCTTCTTCTTCCACATTTGTTTTTATACATTTTTACCATTACTCTGCAAAAATCACCATTGAATCTAATTATATCATCTCTGGTTTGATTCTCTATCACTATCTCAACAAGATTCCAGTGCGATTCAGAGTTATAGACTTCTTTGTAATAAATTGAGTGAGAAAGGGTGTGATTGTAGCCCGTGAAATCAATTAAGCGAGAAAAGAGGTGATTGTAGCTTGGGAAATCAATTGGTGAACTTTTTGCCCGTAAAATCAAGTATCTCTAACCAGAGGATTGTGAATCTAGAGCGATGTACCTCGTGGCCTTGAAATTGAGGGTGTAATTGTAAAAATTGATTTTGAAAGGAAATCCATACTTGTGTTGGGGGTTGGATGTAGGGTAACTATGAACCAGTATAAAATCCGATGTGTTCTTTCCTTTATTCATTTACTTTATATTTGCATCTGTGTTTGATTCTGTGATCATATCTGTGTCTGAATATTGCATACATCTGTGTTCAAATTAATATAAACTCAAAAAGAATTGGTAATTTTCTTTAAACACTATTCACCCCCTTCTAGTGTTAATTCTAGCCTTAAGATCCGTAATCCGCATTTCTCACATACATGGCACGTATGGTTTTTCATATTGTGCCATAGAAATAGAAAACCCTTAGGAGGATCGTTTTTTAAGGTCAATGGTCATCGTTTATAGCCTTACTTGGAACTGGCAAGTGACCAAGAGGTGGAGCTCATGATTCTTCATGAGCCATACTACGTCTAGTAAGGAATTCTAACCCTCTCCTGCAAATATGTATAAAATCTTCTCATTTACCTCATTGTATAAGGCACTGACCGTGGGGACACGATCAAAATCAAGTGTGGGTAGTTTCATGTTTATTTTGATTTTACATAATTTGATTTTTGCATTTTCTTTCAAAAAAATTACATATTAATTTACAATTGAATAGGCACTATAAATTAAGCATACAGTTTTAGTCATTAGATTGAAATTTTTGGAAAATTACTTATCTCAATGAAAAATAAAACGAAAAGTTTGAAATGCAAGAAATCATGGTGTAACTAGTATATAGGAAGATTCATAGGTGATGGTTATGAAGTTATTCTAAATTTTAGTCTTCGTTTAAAAAGTGGTTTGATTTAAAGTACATGCGTTAACATTTTTAATCTTTAAAGTTTAGTGATGTTAAGATGATTTTGCATAAATCTCTCTTCTTCTTTAAAAAAATCAAGAAAAAAGAAAAGAAAAGAAACACACCTAAAGTCATGTGTCCACATATAAGTGTGGACACTCGCCATGCTCTGTATTCTTTTCACGTAAGCCCGCAAGGCAGCACATGAATGGTATAACTGGCCTCAATTTTCTGAATTAGGTGTATATACATAATGAAATAAAATAAAATAATAAACATCTAGTGTCAAGTGTGCACACTAGGTGTGGACACTCGCTACGCTCCGTAATCTTCTCACATAAGTCCGAAAGGTAGTGCATGAACGGTATATTTGTCCTCGGTTTTCTAAGTTAGGTGTATGTAAATAGTAATATGTTATTTTTTTTCCAAATAAAGAGAGAGTAAACAGTTGAAACCCGAGCATTTTTTGGACGTTACTAATTTACTTGTTATACAAATAGAAATGAAGGTAGCACTTTGCAAACTCTAACAATCAATTAAAGAACTTATTTCATAGTTGCACTATGTTATCAACAGAAAAAACTATCCAAATTTGAGTTTAAATGTAATGAAAACTTAATTTTTATTAGAAGTATTGATTAATAAAAGATCGAAATTTCTTGATGGTGACCAAGACATATATATTACTACTTCCTGTCCATTTAAAGTAAATTCTTCATTTTGTAAATAAAAAATTGCATTCATATCTTTGTAAATAAAACTTGCATTAGGAACTTTGCATATCGCATTTGGATTTTGTAGGTAGTATCCGCTAAAAGCCCTCACAAGACAACACTGTCCTACTAGGGATACCTAAATGTTTAACAACTTGATGCATCTGCTTAATGCAACAGTACTTCCTAGGAAAGTGGATTTATCTTAGTTTTACATTATTCGAGGATGAATAAAAAGATAAATGTGGGGGTATTTGATGGCACATAAAAATATATATTTTTACTCCCATGTTTAATCTATCAAAATAATGTCATATTAGGGTATTTTTACATGTTTTTACCAAATACAAAAATATTTTCAAATTGTCATTTACTTATCTACGTTTGGGATAAAATGGTAATTATGTATATGTATTTATTTTGAGAAATTCATCTGCACATTTTTATTTTATCTTGTAGGAAATTGAGTAAAAACTGAAAGAGGCATCATGGATATATGCATGCACAAGTAGTGGAAACCAAAAGACCAAAGAAAAGAAGGAATTAAATCAACATGGAGAGGTCCACTTATCCACTTTTTAATGGACCGCATTTAAAAGCAAAAGCACATGTTAGTAGGGGATTAACTAGTACTTAATGATTACTTGGTGGCCACATAAAGTCAAGAGCAATTTGGGTAGCTCCCTAAAAGATATTAAGGTTTTAGAGCATGTATAAGTATCCTCTTATGTTCGTGTAATAGATGAATCTTTTATGCAAAGTTGTAGCCACCAAATTAAAATAAAACTTCTCTTATCTTTAATGGCTTCTTAGCATTCTCTTTTATTTTATGCACTTTTATTACATGCTCTTTTTTATTCACTTTTATTTGATGTCTCTTTTATTTAATGTTAGTAGATTAGATTTGTTTTATGTAATTAGTGTAGATTTATTTTTGTGCAATTAGTTAGACATCTACTTCAGTTTAATTAGCTCCCTTTAATTAGTTTTCCTTTCATTTTGTTTATATTGAAATCAATTTATGTTGATATGAATTCAAGTATGTGAAGCTAAACTCCTTCAACTTATGGGTAATGAAGCTCTTACGGATAATGTGAATTCAACATAATGATTTCATTTATGATGTCTTACTTTGCATTTAATGTAAAATTGATGTTAATAGAGGTTTTTTGTTTATTAGCGAATTTGATAGCCTATTTTGTTAATCACAAATAGGCTATACTTAATGAAATATAAACACAAGTTACATTTTCATCTAACCAATTGATTCTGATAATAGAAGTGAAAGTAGAATCAAAATTTGATGTTGTGTGTTATTTGATCAAAAAAATAATAAATAGATCATGCTTAAATTATATTTTATTTTTTCGTAATCATTTACATTAGATTTTGCAAGTGGGTTTGGGTGATGTATTAAAGTTTGATAGTTTAAGTTGTGTTTGTTAATATCATAAATAGACCATACTTGTAATAAATACATCTAACTAATTCTACTTGGATTGAAATAAGAGGTTATAGATTTATTTTGTGTTGATTTATATGAAATAGGAAAGTGGATTTACCTCTAAATTGCTTTTCAATCTCATAATTTTTTTTCTAGTTGCAATCTCGTTTTCTATAATTTTTAATTAACACATTTTCAAACTTTTGAGACAATTTACTTAAATTTGAGATTCTTGCTTTTCTCGTGGGATTGACCCATGCTCGCATATGTCTACGATTGTATGCCATGCGCTTATGGTAATTTTTTTAATTTGTAGAACTTGGCAGTTTTCTAATTGATAGAAAATCCATCTGAACAAGTTTTTGGCATCGCTACCAAGAATCGAACCCCGATCACTAGAGTGATAGGCGGGAATACACATTATATACTACAACGACCAAAAAAGAACTTCTAACTATAGTTTTTGCACTAGAAAAAATTCAATCTTATTTGATAGGCTCACACATCATGTTTTACATTGTCCATTCCACTCTTAGGATCCTTTTTGCTAAAAAGATTGCCAAATTTCATTTGATTCGTTGGATCCTTTTTGTCCAGGAATTCGATCTTACAGTCAAAGACAAAAAAGGATCCGACAATGTCATAGTCGATCACTTGTCGTCTTCCAAAAGCACCATCTTCTTTTTCTATTAATGAGAACTTTCCCAATAAGCAATTCTTTTCAGTTTCCATCGATCCTGGTTTGCTGATATAGTGAACTATTTAGTCACTAAAGAAACCCTTTCGTTTTAGTCCAAAAAAGATAAATACAAATTTCTATCCCAAGTTAAATATTTCTATTCGGATGATCCATACTTCTTTAACTATTGTTCTAACCAAATCATTTGATGACGTGTCCCAAATAGCGAAATCAAGAGTGTCCTTTCTATTTGTCGTGACCAAGCTTGTTTTGGACATTTCGGTCCTAAGAAAATTGTGGAAAAGGTGCTCCAATGTGGTTTTTATTGGCCTACGCTTTTCAAAGATGTGTTCGAGTTTTGTAAAGAGTGTGATGGTAATCAAATGTTAGGAAAAATCATGAAAAGAAACATGATGCCCCATCCTTATAATCAAAACATTTTACGCTTGGAGAATTGACTTTGTGGGACCATTTCCTAGCTCTTTCGAAAATCTGTATATTCTCCTTGGAGTTGATTACATTTCCAAATGGGTTGAAGCCGTTCCATGTGTAATAAATATGTCACGATCCGACTTTCATCTCACAGAAAGGCACATCGTGATTAAGAAAGAAAGGGATAGAAAAGAGAAAAGATAGGAAAGAAAGAACTAAACAATATCAGAATCTCACAGCGGAAGGAGTAAAATATATTAATCACATGGTTAATATATAATATACAACATCTATCAGAGTCACAAAGATACAGAACAAATGCTAGCACAGTGGAACCAAAATATCTATATACGCTAAAGCCTCCTACTCCAAGTCTCCTCCATAATTCGTCAAAGCTAACCTGAATCCCTTGGCTACTCATAAAAATCGGAGTACCCAAGAGTTTAATAAAACAAAAAATAAACTCTGGATCAGACATGGGTCTGATGTGAGTAAACGGGTTAAAGTTGCTTAACTTTTAAAATCATTTGAAAAGAAAGGTATCTCGTAAGACTTTCCACGTGTAAACATGAAAAAGTTTTTACCTTATGATAACATTTGATAGGAAATCCAGTGATATTATAATAGTGTCTAGGGTTTTTAAGTAAATAGGAAATAGCTGAAATTATTACATTATTAAATTCCAGCATACTAGCCACAAAGTGGATTATACAATAAAAACCGTAAAGGCATATAGGGAAAAATAGGTTTCCATCAATGGCAGGGCTACTACGGTACCGTCCATCACAGTACGTGGCCTAAATCACTGTACCGAGGATCCACCCTGATCCCCTACAACACAAGGCCGGAATTATCCCTTACTGGATAATCCCGAACAAGACAACCCCGCAATTTGCGCGACCAACCACACACTAACCCGAATAAAAAGGGACCTCTAGACAGGTAAAAATCTCGTCCTACTTGGGCATGACCCACTTAGCCTTGCTGCAACTCCCTTGTTTTAGCCATTCCCGGTTGATGAGGCTTGAGGCTACGATTACCTTTTAGAACACATCGATCTTAGAATGCTCATAGTCCTCC
Organism: Allium cepa; assembly: GCA_030765085.1. Taxonomy (NCBI): domain Eukaryota; kingdom Viridiplantae; phylum Streptophyta; class Magnoliopsida; order Asparagales; family Amaryllidaceae; genus Allium; species Allium cepa. The sequence goes on from CM060928.1 coordinate 965,990,816, forward strand.
GATGACGATGTTCTGAAAGCATTCAATCCATACAAGTTCGTTCCGGGTTCGAACGAAACCGAAGGCACTATCTCGTTACACTCATTTTAGAATCACCCTCGGTGTTAACGACAATAGCCCTTGCACTCTAAATCTTTACGTCGAATCTGAAAGTACTATCTTCTTTAAACTCATCCTGGAATCACCCTTAGAGTTTTAACGATGAATAGTTCTTACACTTCGAGTCTTCATCTTGATCTTCACTTGAATTCACGACCTAACGTTTAATTTGGATCGATGTACTTTTTGAATATCCAAATTTGGAAATCCGATCCTGGTCTCACCGAAATCCAAAACGCCGTTTTATGTCCAAATTGTTTAAGGGTTTAAATAATTTAATCTATCATTTTGGATATCATATTCACACGGATAGATAATTCACATCATCACTGATAGATAATCCATATATTATCATAATTCAACCATAACATCTCATATCACAAATAGCACATACCACATATCAGAGATATCACAAAATCCAAGGCATTCAACATCATTCAACCATCCATAAGCAAGATTAATTGTCACACTGTCTCTAATTAATTTAATCAACCACCAATTAAATTAATCACTTAATTACTTTTAAAATCCTGCTTACTTAACATTAATTAATTATAACCCAATTAATTAATCATCCACTAATTATCCATCTTAATTAATCATCCTTGATTAATTATCCTTTAATTACATTAAGTAATTAGCCTTTAACTGATCATACAATTTAATTATCTTTTAACCATTCACAGTAATTAACCTTTAGTTACTCTCATTAATTACATTAATTAATGATCCTCTAATTACGTCGTTAATTAGTTAACTATAATTAATTATGTTGATCCTTAATTAATTACATTAATTAATTATACTTTACTTAATCACTTTCGTTAATCAACCTTAATTAATCACAAACAATAATTAAATGTCATGTAATTACTTACATTAATTAGTCAACTCCTTAATTAATTATATTAATTAACCCTTAATTAATTACATAGAGTAATTAATCTTTAATTACTTTCATTAAGTAATTTCTTTAATTACTTTTCATTAAGTAATTTCCCTTTAATTAATTACACCCAGTAATTACTCATTAATTACTTACACTAACTAATTACACTTTATCAATTACATTAAGTAACTATACTTAATCAATCATCAAGTGATTATCTTTAATTAATTTAAATTAATTAGTTATCTTAAACTAATTACATTAATTAATTACATTGAGTAATTAACCTCCCCATTTATTAATTACTCTTTAATTAATTACCTTTAATTACTTAGATTAATTAACCCTTAATAAATCAAGTAATTAACTATCCATAATTAATCAAGTAATTCACTGTCCTTAATTAACTACCCATTAATTATCTCTTAATCACTATTTAGTGATCCCTAAATTAGTTATACTCATTTACAATTTTTTAATTACTTTCCTTAAGTAATTATACTTTGATCATTAACATTAATTAATCCTAACTAATTTCATAAAATAATTAACTTTTAATTAATTAATTATCTTAATGTATTTCTTAATTACTCCATTAACTTTATTAAAATCATTAGTAATTAATTACATAAGTAATATAATTTCTTTTAAAATAAATAAATTTAAATCATTTAACTTTTATACTAAACTTAAACATGTTTCAAAATCTTATTTAATGATTTTATTTTACTTTGATACTTGGTTTATAACTCCTTGAAAACTTATTCATTTTAAAACTGGATTAAATAAATTGCTTAAACACTAATCACTTTTAAATAATTAATTAATTCTTAATTATCAATTAATTAATCTCTAATTAATTAACTTAACCCTTAATGATTAATTAATTAGACCTTAATCATTAATTAATTAAATTAATTAATTGCTCTTAATTAATTACTTAATTAATTTATTTAAGTTTAATTATCAAAACCTTAATTAACTTTAAATAAATCATTATCTTTATTAATGACTTAAGTATCATTTACATTATTTAAAACATTTATCTTTAATTAACTTACTTGATTAAATCATTTAATTTAAGTTTTAAAATAAATTACATATTTAACTTAACAAATTAAAATCAACAAATTATATTTCTTCCTAATCAAATGTTAAAGCAAACATTTATTATATATATAAAAGAAATTTATTTAAGAGAAATGTTTAAACTAGATTTATTTAAATTTAAAATCCTTGGTTTTAAAAAAATAAAACTTTTTAAAAAACTTGATTTATATCTTGCTTTAGGTTCGACCCGAATAACTCTCGAGTCTTGACGCGAGTAAATCCACTTTTTTTTTAAAAAAAAATTAGTTTAATTTAAGTTTAAAACCTGTAACATGTTACACTCTCGTTCTACTCGAAGAAGAACCCAAGCCATAACCAAACTGCCCCGAGAAATCCTTCGAGCCAACCATCTTCCCAAAAATACAGGTACACAAACTTCGCCGTGCACATGCACCAGCGACCGAGGTGGCTCCAACCTCTGATGCAACTTCCAACACATCGACCATCACCTAAACCTTTGATCCCGACCACAAATCTCCATCACAAACCAAAAATCATGATCGAGCTAATCTGGGCAAACCTGGAACCAAAAGCCATCGCCTGAAAACCCCTCGAACTGCCGACGCCGGCCACCGGAACTCCTACAGCTCCGGCCATACCGTCTTCCGGCCATACCGTCTCCAGCCATCTGCGCAGCCTTTCCCCTGGTCCCATGAAACCCGATCCACCAGAGACGCCGCAGTGACCTCATTTACAGCCTCGACCTATTTTAGGGTTTAAAACCTATTCTGACCGATCATCGCCACCACGGTGGATGATAAATCCACTTAGCATTTTTCTCGAGCTAGCGTAACTTCCCTCTACCTCAAGTCGAAACCCCGACCACCCCGAGTTCACCCATCACAAGGAAAACACAAAAGTTCACTTTCTGGTCATCATCGAGATGCTCACTCGATTCCACACTAAAAATCATGATTTCCTTTTTAAAAATCATATCTTTCAGAGTCGATTCAAGTTATATACTTGAATCAACAAATTATAACATTTGATTTTAACATGTTTTAAAATTCTTTCTATAATATCTTGATTTCTAGAGAATTTCAAACTTATTTCACATAAATATGTTCTTAAAACTTTGATTACGCTTAAACAAAGATAACTTGTTTAAATTCTTCATCCTATAAGAGATTGTATGAAGAGATTTTGAATTTTGTTTCATTTTTCAACTCTATAACTATGAAACAGAGATATTCCTAGGTATACAACATGCACACTTCAAACACATACATATATACAGAGATTACACTAATATATATACACACATGCAAAGCAAAATTCATTTCAGCGAATCACATGCAACAGATTATCACTTATTTAAGCTTTTAAAAAGAATGTTTACTCACAAGAGAGTGAAAATAGAGGGCAGGCTTTGGGTTTTTAATCTGGAACTTGATTGCCTGAGTTTGATTTGTTCTTGACTTTTTTGAAATGAAATGTTTGCCGTTTGATTTTATTTGAGTTGAATCTTACAACGTGATCTCTGAATTGAATTCATGCTGAGTTGAATTTGAAGCCTTTAGTTTTAGTTTTAGTTTTCAGTTTCTTTTTTTAAGAAAAGATGAAGGAAGAGGAATGATGAGAAAGCATTGAACTAAATAATCAATTTTTCTTTGAAACATTATATTTATATTTCATTTACAAGAGAATTGGGCCACTTGTTTCATTGCATGCCATCTTAGTTACAAATGTATTTTGCATGAGTCCATTAATTTACAAATGTCTAAAGCTTGTCTTATATATTTACAAATGTTTAAATCCATTTTTAAATTAATTACTCAAGTTTTTATATTAATGTGTTATGTTTATGTTAATTTATGTGTAAAGTTTAAACTTATATATATATATATATAAACCACGTTCATATGTAATTTAAAGAAAGATATTTAAAAGCAAAGAAATGAACCAAAATTTAAATCTTATTTTAACTCAAGCTAAAATACTTTTAATTAACATATATATTGGTTTTGAAAATATATAATTAATTTTAACTAGCTTTGAAAATTATTAACTTGATTTTAAAACATAGTTTCAAATCACAATACACACACATATATATTATAAATTTGAAAACATATCTTTTATTTAAATTAAAATCAAAGACTTCCTATTTACAATGTATATATACATATATATACATTATAAATAGAATATATTTCATTATCTTTGAAAATTATTATATTGAATTTTAAAACAAATCTTCCAATCACAATATATATACGTATATATATGTTATAATTAAACAACATATTTATATTAGCTTTGAAAAGATAAATTTTACCAATTAAATATTATTGCTTTTAAAAAGATAAATTTGGTTAATTTAAATAATTAACTTACAAATCAATATTGTCAAATTTAAACAATTATTAATGAAGATCACCAAATTGCTATTGCCCAAAATTCTGGGACATCACATTCCTCCCCCTTAAAAGAATTTCGTCCCGGAAATTTAAAAGCAAAGATAATTTAATAATCCAACAAAGGTTTTATTTACAAACATCAAAGCATACATATCAGCCAGATACTAACAACCATAGCAACCAATTTATTCTAAAAAACAAATCTAACTATCTTGACGCAAAATTAGGATAGGCCTTCCTAATACTCTCAAGAGTTTCCCAGATAGAATCACTGGAATTCTTACTCTACTGAATCTAAACAAGCTACACTACTATGATCTTGAGCTCCTTCTCATCTCGATCTACAAATCTAAACAGAATATCAGACCATACTCAAATCCAGCTCAACTCCCAAATCCTTCTGAACTGCTGGTTCCATAACCAGTGATGGATCATACACGTACTCCCTCAGAGACACAAGAAATACATTGAATCCCATCTATCCAAACTGGCAATTTAATCATGTAGACCAAAGTATTAATCCTTCGAGAACACAGAAATGTCCAATATACTTCGAAGTTGGCTTTCAAATCTTATCAAATTCATTGCTCCCTTGATTGGAGAAACTCCTATCAAAAACCAAATCTTCAACTTCGAATTTCAAATTCTATTATCTCTTATCCACAAAACTCATTTGACGATCCTGGGCTGCCTACATCCTTACCTGATCAGCTCAACCTTCACAGATGCCTCTTGAATTATATCTGGACCAAGAATAAGGTAATCTCCAGATCCTACCCAACAAAATGGTCTTGCTGAAATCCAAAATACTAGCTCTAAACATCAGTAGACTTCGAACTAACTTCTCCCCTCAGGTATAGCCAGAACAGGTGCACTTGCCAATCTCACCTTCAGATTCTGAAAAGCTTCTTCGCATTCAAAGGTCCACTTGAACTTCCTATAGAAACCCCCTAATCCAAAACAAATGCGAACTTCCATAGGAGTCTGCGGTTGCTTCCATTCCACAACAGCAGCTACCTTGCTTCCGTTACGCAAGTCTGATTTTGAGGTAGATGAGAATGCAGTCGATGGTGAACACGAGCACAGACTTATCCAACACACTTGGGAAGACACGGCTCATCGGATCCACAAAAGAGAAAATATATAAGCTCTATGAAATCTTGAGTTGCTTCATCGAATCCTCTCTCTAAAAGCCATCCTTCTACTTGGCTGAACCACCGGCATTGCTCCTTGAACCAAGTTGATACAAAAATCAATCTCCGATGCTAAGGAAAACCTTAAATTCTTTGAAGATATCTGGAAATCTCTAACCACTTCGACAGCTTCTACTTCCACTTAAGATGCCTCAATCCATGCAAAAGATTACTCAGATGACCTCTGAACTATCTCAAGTCACTTTTGCGATCCTACCCAGTTCAGTTCCAAAGAAACTGTTTTCTCTTCACAAATCAAAATAGCTTATGCTTATCCTAACAGAAAAAGAAGGTGGTCCACCTTCAATAACAAACACCCTACTCTGCTGAGCTTCCAAAAGTCTGGGTTGTTGACAGTTGAAACACAAAGACTTCCGAACCATCGGAGAAACGGGTCCACTCTGCTGCTTCTGAACTCCACTTCCATGATACTATTAAGCCAAAAGACCTTCCTACCGACACATAAAACACCTCCGAGATGCACTGCTACCAAAGATGCCGAAGACTTCCTTTCCAAAAACTCTTCGAACCTCAAAGCCAAATCAACTAATTCCACAAAAGTGTCTTCGAGATGGCAGACATCTCCTTGAGAAACTTGGGCCTCAAACCAAGCACAAAACACCTCGTTCTTCTAAGGGGGGTGACAATGAGACCATGCTCGTAGCGAGGCAACTCATAGACCTTAGTCTCATACAAACAACTTCTTCGCTTCTGCTCATCCGACAGTTCCAAACTCTAGAAAATCCGCTCACACGAGCACGACCAAACTTGCACTTCAATGATGGACTCTAAACCATTAAAAAGGCTTCCCTCTGAGATTGGTGAAATCCTTACACCATGCTGCAAAGCTTATTCGAGATGGTATTGGATCTACAGCCTCGATAGATACACTTCCAACTCAACACTTGGACTTCTTCTATTGGTAGTCGTGCTACACACATCACTACCCCTCCTACCTCTAGAATTCAAGTTGGCAGACCCGAACAGGTAACCCAACAAAATAGGTGTGTGTGTGTATATATATATATATATATATATATATATATATAGACACACACACACACAAATATATAAATACAAGTACGCTCTCTCAAAAAAAATATCATTCCAAAGCCTAGGTATTCCCTCCACCTAGCACGACCCGACTTTCATCTCACAGAAAGACGCATCATGATTAAGAAATAAAGGGATAGAAAAGAGAAAAGACAGGAAAGAAAGAAATGAACAATATCAGAATCTCACAGCGGAACGAATAAAATATATTAATCACATAGTTAATATATAATATACAACATCTATTAGAGTCACACAGCTTGTACATCACAAACTAGACAGTTGTAAGACCTGTCTATACTACAACGCTAGTACAGTACATACATCATCACAGAGATGCAGAACAAATGCTAGCACAACAGAATCAAAATATCTATGTACGCTAAAGCCTTATGCTCCAAGTCTTCTCCATAAATTCATCAAAGCTAACATGAATCCCTTGGCTACTCGTAAAAATTTCAGTGCCCAAGAGTTTAATAAAACAGAAAATAAACTCTGGGTCAAACATGGGTCTGGTGTGAGTAAACGGGTTAGAGTTTCTTAATTTTGAAAATTATTTGAAAAGAAAGGTATCTCGTAAGACATCCCACACATAAACATGAAAAAAAATTACCTTACGATAACCAAAACATTTGATAGGAAATCCAGTGATATTATTATAGCGTCTAGGGTTTTCAAGTAAATAGAAAATAGCTGAAATTGTTACATTATTAAATTCTAGCATACTAGCCACAAAGTGGGTTATACAATCAAAACCGTAAAGGTATGTAGGGAAAAATAGGTTTCCATCAATGGCAGGACTACTGGGTACTGCCGGTCACAGTACGTGGCCTAGATCACCGTACCGAGGATCCACCCTCACCCCTGCAACACAATCCCGGAACCATCCCTTACTGGATAATCCCGAATAAGACAACGCTGCAGTTGGCGCGACCAACCATACACTAAGCCGAATAAAAAGAGACCTCTAGGCAGGGGAAAATCTCGTCCTACTTGGTCGTGACCCACTTAGTCTTGCTGCACCTCTCCTGTTTTAGCCATTCCCGGTTGATTGAGGGTTGTGGCTACGATTACCTTTTAGAACACATTTATCTTAGAATGCTCATCGTCCTCTGATGACGATGTTCTGAAAGTAGTCAATCCATACAAGTTCATTCTGGGTTCGAATGAAACCGAAGACACTATCTTGTTACACTCATTTTAAAATTACCCTTAGTGTTAACGATAAATAGCCCTTGCACACTGAATCTTTATCTCGAATCTGAAAGTACTATCTTCGTTAAATTCATCTTGGAATCACCCTCAGAGTTTTAACGACGAATAGTTTTACACTTCAAGTCTTTATCTTGATCTTCACTTGAATTCACGACCTAACGTTTAATTTGGATCAATGTGGTTTCGGATATCCAAATTTGGAAATCTGATCCCGGTCTCACCGAAATCCAAAACGCCATTTTAATGTCCAAGTTGTTTAAGGGTTTAAACAATTTAACCTATCATTTAGGATATCATATTCACACATGTAGATAATTCACATCATCACCGGTAGATAATCCATATATTATCATAATTCAACCATAACATCTCATATCACAAATAGCACATATCACATATCAGAGATATCACAAAAACCAAGGCATTCAACATCATTCAACCATCCATAAGCAAAATTAATTGTCGCACCATCTCTAGTTAATTTAATCAACCACCAATTAAATTAATTACTTTAATTACTTTTAAAATCCTGCTTACTTAACATTAATTAATTATAATCCAATTAATTAATCATCCACTAATTATCCATCTTAATTAATCATCCTTGATTAATTATCCTTTAATTACATTAAGTAATTAGCCCTTAATTGATCACACAATTTAATTATCTTTTAACCATTCACAGTAATTAACCTTTAATTACTCTCATCAATTACATAAATTAATTTTCCTCTAATTACTTCATTAATTAATTAACTATAATTAATTACGTTGATCCTTAATTAATTACATTAATTAATTATACTTTACTTAATAACTTTCATTAATCAACCTTAATTAATCACAAACAGTAATTAACTATCATGTAATTACTTACATTAATTAATCAATTCCTTAAAAAATTATATTAATTAATCCTTAATTACGTAGAGTAATTAATCCTTGGTTACTTCCATTAAGTAATTTCTTTAATTACTTTTCATCAAGTAATTTCCCTTTAGTTAATTACATCCAGTGATTACCCATTAATTACCTACACTAAGTGATTACACTTTATTGATTACATTAAATAATTATACTTGATCAATCATCAAGTGATTATCTTTAATTAATTTAAATTAATTAATTATCTTAAACTAATTACATTAATTAATTACATTGAGTAATTAATCTCTCCATTTATTAATTACTCTTTAATTAATTACCTTTAATTACTTAGATTAATTAACCCTTAATTAATCAAGTAATTAACTATCCTTAATTAATCAAGTAATTAACTGTCCTTAATTAATTACCCATTAATTATCTCTTGATTACTAGTTAATGATCTCATTTACAATTTTTTAATTACTTTCCTTATGTAATTATACTTTGATCATTAACATTAATTAATCCTTACTAATTTCATAAAATAATTAGCTTTTAATTAATTAATTATCTTAATGTATTTCTTAATTACTCCGTTAACTTTATTAAAATCATTGGTAATTAATTACATAATTAATATAATTTCTTTTAAAACAAACAATTTAAATCATTTAACTTTTATATTAAACATGAACGTGTTTCAAAATGTTATTTAATGATTTTATTTTACTTTGACACGTGGTTTATAACCCCTTGAAGACTTATTCATTTTAAAACTAGATTAAATAAATTGCTTAAACACTTATCACTTTTAAATAATTAATTTATTCTTACTTATCAATTAATTAATCTCTAATTAATTAACTTAACCCTTAATTATTAAATAATCAAACCTTTATCATTAATTAATTAAATTAATTAATTACTTATTAATTTACTAAATCTTTAATTATCAAAACCTTAATTAACTTTAAGATAAATCATTATCTTTATTAATGACTTAATTATCATTAACATTATTTAAAACATTTATCTTTAATTAACTTACTAAATTAAATCATTTAATTTACGTCTTAAAATAAAGTAAATATTTAACTTAACAAATTAAAATTAACAAATTATATAATTTCCTAATCAAATGTTAAAGGAAACATTTATTATATATATGAAAAAAATTTATTTAAGAGAAATGTTTAAACTAGATTTATTTAAATTTAAAATTCTTGCTTTTAAAAAAAACTTTTTTAAAAACTTGATTTAAATCCTGCTTCTGGTTCAACCCGAATAACTCTCGAGTCCTGACCCGAACAAACCCACTTTCCTTCTTTTATTTTTAGAAAAACTTAGTTTAATTTAAGTTTAAAACCTATAACATGTTACACTCTCGTTCTACTCGAAGGCGAACTCGAGCCATAACCAAACTGCCCCGAGAATTCCTTCGAGCCAACCATCTTCCCAAAAACACAGGTACATAAACTTCGCCGTGCACATGCACCAGCGGCCGAGGTGACTCCGAACTCCGATGCAATCTCTAGCACATCGACCATCGCCTAAACCTTCGATCCCGACCACCAAATCTCCATCACAAACCAAAAATCATAATCGAGCTACTGGGCAAACCAGGAACCAAAAACCATTGTCTGAAAACCCATCGAGCTTCGACCTGAAACGTCGACCACCAAAGACGCCGTAGTGACCTCATTTCCAGCCTCGACCTATTTTAGGGTTTAAAACCTATTCCGACCGATCATCGCCGCCATCGTGGATGATAAATCCACTTAGCATTTTTCTCGAGCTCGCGTAACTTCCCTCTTCCTCAAGTCGAAACCCCGACCATCCCGAGTTTACCCATCACAAGATTCACTTTCTGGTCATCATCGAAATGCTCACTCGATTCCACACTAAAAATCGTGATTTCCTTTTTAAAAATCATGCCTTCCAGAGTCGATTCAAGTTATATACTTGAATCAACAAATTATAACATTTGATTTTAACATGTTTTAAAATTCTTTCTTTAATATCTTGGTTTCTAGAGAATTTCAAACTTATTTCACATAAATATATTTTTAAAACTTTGATTATGCTTAAACAAAGATAATTTGTTTAAATTCTTCATCCTATAAGAGATTGTATGAAGAGATTTTGAATTTTGTTTCATTTTTCAACTCTGTTACTATGAAACAGAGATATACCCAGGTATACAACATGCACACTTCAAACACATACATATATACAGAGATTACACTAATATATATATATATATATATATATATATACATGCAAAGCAAAATTCATTTCAACAAATCATATGCAATAGATTATCACTTATTTAAGCTTTTAAAAAGGATGTTTACTCACTGGATAGTGAAAACAAAGGGCGGGCTTCAGGTTTTAAATCTGGAACTTGATTGCTTGAGTTTGATTAGTTCTTGACTTTGTTGAAATGAAATGCTTGCTGTTTGATTTCATCTGAGTTGAATCTTACAACTTGATCTCTGAGTTGAATTCATGCTGAGTTGAATTTGAAGCCTTTAGTTTTAGTTTCAGTTTCAGTTTCTTTTTTTTTAAGAAAGATGAAGGAAGAAGAATTATGAGAAAGCACTGAACTAAATAATTGAATTTTCTTTGAAACATTATATTTATATTTCATTTACAAGAGAATTTGGCCACTTGTTTTGTTGCATGCCATCTTAGTTACAAATGTATTTTGCATGAGTCCATTAATTTACAATTGTCTAAAGCTTGTATTATATATTTACAAATGTTTAAATCCATTTTTAAATTAATTACTCAAGTTTTTTATTAATATGTTATGTTTAAGGTTTAAACTTATATATATATATATATATATATATATATATATATTTGTAAATCATGTTCATGTGTAATTTAAAGAAAGAATTTTAAAAGCAAATAAATGAACCAAAATTTAAATCTAATTTTAACTCGAGCTAAAATACTTTTAATTAACATATATATTGGTTTTGAAAATATAGAATTAATTTTAACTAGCTTTGAAAATTATTAACTTGATTTTAAAACATTGTTTCAAATCACAATATATACACATATATATTATAAATTTGAAAACATATCTTTTATTTAAATTAAAATCAAAGACTTCCTATTTACAATGTATATATACATACATATACATTATAAATAAAATATATTTTATTAGCTTTGAAAATTATTATATTGAATTTTAAAACAAATCTTCCAATCATAATATATATACACATATATATGTAATAATTAGACAACATATTTATATTAGCTTTGAAAATACAAAATTTACCAATTAAATATTATTAGTTTTAAAAAGATAAAATTGGTTAATTTAAATAATTATCTTATAAATCAATATTGTCAAATTTAAACAATTATTAATGAAGATCACCAAATTGCTATTGCCCAAAATTCCGGGACATCACAAAATGATTATAAGGTTGCTGTGAAATTCATAAAAGAAAAAAAATCTTTCTAGGTTTGGCACACTTCGCATAATAATAAATGATAATGAAACTCATTTTGTAATCTTTCCGAGCTTTAATGAAGAAATACTCGATAACCCATAAGTTATCCACTCCTTATAATTCTCAAACTTGTGGACAATTTGAAGTTTCAAATCGATAAATCAAATGAATTTTGGAGAAAACTACTAATAAAAATTAGAAAGATTTGTCTTGAAATTGACAGATGCACTCTGGACTTACAAAACTGCTTTTAAAACTAATCATGGGATGTCCCTTATAGATTAGTATGTGATAAAGTGTGTCACCTACCAATCAAACCTCTTACTCCCCCCCCCCCCCCGGCCTCTCATAATCACAACAAAGTGAAGCAAAACTCATCTGAGGTCTGATCTACACGACCTCCCCTACAATATTTACCTCGGCTCCTCAACTGGAGCAACAATCCTTGAGGCTTAATCTTCGCCATTCATGATAGTACTACCTAACGTCCTCTAGCGTAAGTAGATCTAGTGCTCATGGTTCTTACTACCTAATCAAAGTGAGATAGATTTAGGAAAATATGGGACAGAGTTACTTCAAAGAGAGGGTTCTAAGAAAGAGATATTCCCAAAGAATAATTTAAAAGTCTAGTTTTCAAAATGGAAATACACTCTTATATGCATAATACACTTGACTCATTCTAGGATGTCACGTACCCTATATCTGATGAGCATACCCAAGCAATGCCAAGGTGTTCGCTTAACCTGGCTTTGATACCAAATGCAACGACCCAAAATTTTCGACCTTAATTATTGATACTAAATATATCCATGGTATTCATGTGTCGAGCACTCATGTACTGAAAAGACAGAAAGTTAGGATAAAAAAAGAATATAACAAGAAAGTAAGAACACATCACCAGAATATCATAATGGAATGGTAATATATATCAAAAGATTAGTACAAAGAGCTACTTTGAATACATAAATCTCAGAGTAACTATGACCGAAGCACTATCATCAGTATGGACATTTATAACCGTAGGTCCTCACAATGCTGATATATACAATATAGTAATGAAGCAGAAATAAGAATACTACAACAGATAATCATCCAACTTCTCTCCATAAGCTCCAAAGCATCCAAATCTAAATCCAGAAATATACATGGGTTGACCTAAGCATTATAAGAAAATAACACCTAGATCGGTCTAGTAAATCAACGTGAGAAACTCAAGAAATAAGAGTGACATATAATAGCACCTTTCTGAGACTATACGGATTACCGTAATGGTTTTCCTCTCAAATGAAACCAACCATTCATTAAGTTTAACATATAGTGACATGATAGATAATTTCTAGCGTGTAGCAAATAATTCATATCAAATGGCTACTGTGTGAATGCTACAATAATAACAGGTATATAATTAATATTGCCAAGGCACATTCACATATAAATTTTCCATGAAGATCTCCTCGGTCTGGCCGCATCCAAACTCTATGATAAGGATCAGAAACACCCTTTTGAGCATTATATATTTCTGATATGATATACTCTAAGGTACAGGTAATTGGATCATCCTCGGCGTATGGTCCGAGTCACATCAACTCCCACTAGCAACAATCCATAAGCATCTCAAGGTATGGAGTTGATATACCCCTGAGGTCAGCTAAATACCCCGGCCATGCGCCTTCATTGATTTCTGACAATTTTTTGACGCTGAGTCATTATTCGAAATCTCTCACACAAGTCTTCATCACTCAAATAGAAAAATGAATCCCCAAATGGATTCCATCATCTTGAACAGATCACAAGTCACTAAAGGGATTCAAGCATCTCGAATAGATCTCGAATCTCCATATAGATTCCCACATAAGTCCTTCAACAAATGATATGGTTGTTCTCTCTCTTGGACTACAACTCAAGATAGACAGTCCCCCATGATAGTGTCATTCAAAATGTTAACGCGGACATTTCCCTTGGATTTAACCTTAGGATAGACAGTTCAATTCTATAACATTCCACTTCACCACCGCTTCCAAAACATAGATGGCATATACGGTTTTGAAGTAATTACAGGTTTGATTCATCTCATATAAATATACTTTTCCCGCTTACTGGACACTTCAAAACCAATCATGGATATTTAGTTAACTCAATTTCGGTTCTCTCAAAAGTAAGCAAAAGATAGAAACATTTCATACCAATGCTCCTCCTCGGGGGTACTCGTTGGTATAAAATCGTGAGGATTTCCAATACTTCTTAAGTTATATTTGGTCAAGTTCAATAATCGACTAATCGATTATCTAGTCAAAGATAAATGCTTATACAAATCAATATTCATATACTTAAACCGTTTCCAATATTTCAACTTAACTATTCCTCGTCCAAGAGTGAAACCAGGTAAGTTAGGGCACTGGTTGCATCAAAGCCTTATCTAAGCATTTCATTATTGAATCCAACAAATGGATAAATCTACCTCATCTTCTTTTACTATTAAGCATAGTATTAATGATTTCCACGAACAAGTAAGAAATCAACATGATTGACATATTTTCGATATTTTCCGACTTACTATTCCTTAGTCAAGTGGGAAGCCAGTATGTTAGAGCTCAATTGCTTTATCTCAACTTGAACATCAATCTTAACTCTCGCAAATAGATTAGCCTTACTTCGTCGGTCTTTAGTGTTAAGCAACTATTTTAGCAATTCTAACCTCTTTCTACACCTTTTGTTTATACTTTTAAAACCCTTTTTAAAATGATATATATAGGTATAGTAATTTACTTGTAAAATTAGACATTTAAGTAAATAAGTCAAAAGATATTTTATTCCATAAGATATAAAATAGTGACCATATTTTCTAAAAAGTATATATACTTAAAAAAGCTTTTAAGACACTTTATAATAATTGTAATAGTTTTTAAAACATTTACTCAAAATATTACTTGAAAATAACAAGCTTATAATTTCCTTGAAAATTTGTTTTTATTATAAATTCATCTTCTTTAAAAATTCATAAATGATTCTTAAAAATTCATAAATATCTTAAAAAACTTTTGACATACTAATATGACTTAGTAAACTCTTATAAAAAGAATGAAATGAAATATTTATATTTAAATATCTTTTTAAACCTTTAAAATCCAAAATCATGGCAAAATAGAACAGTTTTGCAAAAGTGAAGTTTTGACCACTTTATGAGATGTTAATTAAATTTTTACTATCCAAGCTTTTAATGAAGACAAAGATATATATATATATATATATATATATATATATATATATATAAGCATTATTATGGCGAGAAATCCTTAAGGATATCCCTACAAAGTTCCATAAAAATATCAGAAAACAAGGCAATTCCTAACCGCATCTATAGCGACTATCGCTATAAGTGCACCTTCAAATCTAAGTCCGATCTAAACCAAAGTACATCTATAACCCATATGCTCTGTTTCATGGTCTTTTCACAAGTCATATAAATCCATTCAAGTCCATTTCAAGTCCATAGACATGGATCACATATGCATCTTGTTTTCAAAACAAGAATCAAACCAATGTTTTCAACAATGTCAATAACAATTCGACAACTAAAACACAATCTAAACACAACATATATATGTTATATTTTCCATTCAAAGAGGAAACTCACCTTTAACTCAACAAAAACCAAGATACAAGCTAACCAAGTGCAAACCCAACCTAACCACCACCATCTTTCTCCTCCTCCTTGCTTTGCAGTTGCTTTTGGTCCTTCTCCTCTCACTTATTGCTCGCAACAATTAGAGATAGGTTGAGTGTGGCTTTGTTTCTTAAACTTCTAATTGGTGAAGGTGTTGTAATAATTCATCAAGACTTCACTCCAAATTTGATTTGATTTGGAGTTTTTGAAATTAATTTTCCTTTGAAATTTATAGATAAAGAAGAAGAAGAAGCCATTAAAGAGAGCTTGGTTTTGGTTTGTGAATTTATGAATAACAAATAAGTGTGTGCCCCTCATTTTATAACCTTTATATGGTGTTACCTAAGCTTTCCTTCACACCTCTCCCCTCTCCCCCAACCACGCCCTTGAAGACTCACCTCCCATCACTTCTCATTTACATCATTTCTCATTTATGTTAATTACACTTATACTGTCCGCATGATAATATCTCTTATCCTAATAGAAGCTTTCAAAACCTTTCATGCTTTATGAAGAGGAGGGTGTGTTAATTAGTTTCTAATGTGTTCATTTGATCATTAGACAAGTGCATAAGGGTTCAAGCAACTTATATCGATCGAAAAGCTGCTTATTGATAAACCAATTTTCAGTCATATTATCGATTTTTCTTTAAAAAATATTTTTGTAAAAAAAGTTCATAAACAAGTTTTTTATCATTATTTGTTAATTAAATAATGTCCAACCAGTTTATAAATTCATATTTATAACACGTAATTATATCTCAAAACGTTTCGTTATTGAAAGACGAATTCGAATTTCCGGGTTGTTGCACAAATTTAACAAGTTGAGAGTTCTTTTCCAAATATAGAAAGAGTATGAACATGCAAAGAATAGGTATCTTCAAGACATAATGACGAAGAACGCATTGAGAGTTTTATAAAATCCCTCCACGCATTAAATTATCTTTAGTGTGAATAGCATTAGTTAAAACCTTCCAAAGAAGGAGATTCTCTTTAGGGATGGAAGAAGAGGTCCAATTAAAAGTATACCGAGGGAAAATCTGTAGAAGATCAGACCTAGAAATATATTTATGGACCATGGAAATGAAGTGGGGCTGATTACACTATAGAGCAACAGCAAAAGTGGATCTATAAATATTGCCATCCAATCTAGACTAACATTTCTAACCATCAATGAACTATAGTAAGGCATCTGGAATTTGTCATTGGTCCAGAAGTTGTAGGGGTTTACTTTGTAAGAGATCCCAGTCATAATTTATGACTATGTTAGGCTTAGTTAGGATTTTTCCATAGGACCGAATTATTCTTTACTATGTTAGTCTTAGTTAGGATTTCATTATTTATGAAAAAATGAAAATATACACACGATTAAAATCGATAACACTATTTTCATAAACAAATTAGTTAGATTCATATTTATTGATGAAGCATTAGATGGAGAAAAAGACTAGACGTGAAAATTTTAGATGAAGAAAATTTTATTTTATTATTTGAAGAGAAAGAGATAGAAAAGGTTAATTTATTTTTAGAAAATCAAAAGGTAAGAAAAGGTGAGTGTGGATAGATGAATGAAGTATTTGAGTGGATGAGAGGATAAATGGATGAGAGAAGCATTTAAGTGGGTGTAAATGGCATCACCCTTAACTGAATAGATGTTTAAACAAAATTGTGCCAACAATGGAGGCCCTAAGTTTCTAATTAGAAAGTCGAAAACTATAATGTAGTATGTTTACCTCAAGTAACTCAAAAAAATGAAATCAATCCATTTTTTTGAATCCAAACATTTTATTCCTCTTAACTCATCATTGGATACACCATGAAAGTAACAATTAATTTAACCATTAAATAACAATGTTGTTATTTAATCATTTTAAGTTACGCATCAAATTAGATAAACGTGTTAAAATTTGTATATAGTTACTGATTAAATCTAAGCCAATAAATAACAATTAAAACAATATTTGCCGATTTTATATTTATATCGAAATAATTTATAAAATTTATAAATTGTTTTATTAAACTAATTAAGAGTTAGGGTTGTGAGACTCTCACACGTGGTACTAAATCCTTGGTAATTTTTAATAATTTAAACACTAAAGCATGTATGGACTTTGCTAAGCACAATAGTCAATATGAGTTCAGCTACTTACATACATCTTAGTAAAATCCTACATCACGATCATTTAAGCTATACCTTAAGCAGCATTATATTGTATAATAGAATTAGGGGTATGCCTTAAAGCCAATTCTATAGTTTATTATAAATTATTTGCTTTTTAATAAAATCTCGTTCGAAGTTAAAGGTGTTTATCTTTCTACTATATATTTTTCATATTATGATACATTAATTAATTATTTAGTTTAATTTATTAAATAGAAAATCCTTAAATGATATGCTATGTGATAGTAATTATAATGTCTTGTAATCAAGAGAAGTTCATCGAATTAAAAATAACACGTTGTTTTAAACATTCCTAGTCAGGATGCTTCGAGATAGGGTATCGATATATATGTTGAGACTGGAGCTTGTAAAGCCCTCTAAATGTAGGACAATGTATTTTTCAGGAATACTGAGGGTACAAGAGGGTTGAGATTGATAGTTATTGGATAACTATGGAGTGATTCACTCGAGAATTTTCTATGGTTTAGTATAACTAAGTTCAAATGGAGAATCTCACAGTGACGATTTTACATAGTTCTCTTAACTTGAGAATACCGTTGAACCTTAATGTAGATCCTCCACTTTGATTAAAGTTGAATCCTGACATGATGTCCATCGAACGATTATAGTTGGGTTTGAGTTAAAGCATTGGAAGTAAAACACTATTCAACATATAATTCATTTCCTTGGTTATATGGAGTTAGTATCTCAGTCAACTATGGTCAACTCAAAGTCAAAGTCTCTGGTTAGAGTAGTACATTTAGTAATAATAATTATTATTGAACCGAGGACATTATGATTGGACTGATAAAGTTGAATGTATACTACATTGGAATTGGAATTTTGAACAAAACCGAAATTCCATAAGTTCTAAAGTGATATGATTTTGATAAAGAGAATTGGTGTAAATAATCATTGCTATTGAATAGCACTTGTAATAGTAAAATTTGATTTTACCGAATGCATATGCGATAAATTCAACTAAAATATCACACTACAAGCAAAGGCAACGTGTGGACGTGAGTGCTTGAATTGTCCAATATCAATCGTCGATTGAATAAACACCTTTGAGTCATTCAATCGTAATGATGAATACTCCAAATAAACCACATGATTTAGTTAAATTTATAATCTTGTAATCTAATTAAGCTAATCAACATTTATGAAATAATTATTATTTGATATTTGAACACCTTTAGTTTTTAATGAATGCATATATAGAAATTATGTACGCGCATATTGACGTATGATAACGATAAAATATTTAAATTGGATTTAAATAAAAATATATTAAATGGATTTGGAAATTTTTAAGGCACATCTTGCGTTGTTCGATGGCTGACCAAAAGGGGAGAGGAAGTGTTTTCAATTTTTAATTGATAAGGCTAAATAGTAACTAGAGAAAGGTAAAAGATCTCTTGCCTTCAATTATCCTTTGTTGCCTTCTTTTAAGATTTTATTTATTTATTTTTTGCTCTTGCCATCCTAAGCATAGCCAAAAATTTCATAGCCTCCAAGGCTCAAAATTTCAAAAACAAAAATCTAAATAAAATTAAAATAAAACAGTGGTCGTTGTCTCTTGGTTCTTGCAAAATCCAAAGGTTGATTCAATTGAATCTAAGAGCTTTTTTCATCGGTAAATGTGTGTTTTGTTGGTTGCTTCTTAAGGTAACATTCTAATTTTATTTATCCATTTGTTCATCATATCTGCATGGGTTAAGACCTTATATCATCTGGTTATATGTTTATCTGCTAGTATAATTTTAATCCATTTTGCGCCACACCTCAATTGATTATATGTTTTTTGTTGGATTTTTCGTCACACACCAACACCTTAAAGATCGATAGGCAAATTTCGATTAAGCCTTTTGCTAAATAATTCAATAGGCTGATTACTGAAGACCATATTAGAGTAGTGAAAGTTAATTTAAATTTCCATGGGTTAATACCAAAGAGAATAGGTATTAGACTGAGCTGAAAGCTAGTGCAGCAAGAAAATAAGCTAAAAGTAAAAGTATTGTAAGTAAAGACACCGAGAGCTATAACAGTTTGCTAAAATCTCTACATCCACTATCTTTCCTTCTTTAGAGTTATACTATATAGCTGAGAGGTTATTATAATGATGATTGTTCAATCTACCATTAATGAGTTTTGATATGAGCTCTAATATAGGAAAGTACAATTTTCTTAGTATTGAAATTATGATAAGCCACCTTAATTAACATCCTTGGTTCATTGGGATCATAGCACATTTATAGGCATCTTGTTGCGTTGCTATATGTGGAGAGTTCCGTTTTAGATTACTACTGTGGCTCGCTTGTAGGGCTGAGATTAGAACTCTTGTTGATATTTAAGTTGTTTTCCAATTGACGTGGATTGGTGACCTCACATTTCATATATACTTTATGGATGTGGCAATTCATATGTGTTGTATATGTTCTTTGCCACCTGAGCTATTGATCATGATAGCTTTATAGAAATACTTTGGCTTTGGAGTCTTATATTAGGATTAGCTTTCATTTGGTACCTCAATGAGGACCTAATCCTTCGGCATTTGTCCATTTGAATGATTGTTCCTCTTGAATATTATATATTTATTGGCATATAGGTTTACTCTCTGGCTTATCATGTCGAAGAATATTATGAAAAAGTGCATACAATATACAAACTGATGTTTAATTTCTGTGGAAAGATTCGTATACAGCATGGTTGATGTGGTTTAATAACATAATATTACTAACTAAAAATTATGGTATGACACATGCCTTCTTCCAAAATTCACTCTGTACGATGAGTATAGAGTGGACTTTTGTCTTTGTAAGAAGGGTTGACCATATTTTGGTACATGTTATTTCACTCTTTCTTTGGTCTATATCAGTTTCCTATAAATTTTAAACTTGATCTATATTGATGATATTATTATGTAGAGAGGATTCGGGGATCGAAGATTAAGAATAGTAGGTACTATAAGGAGAAGCTAGCTATGTGCCGATGGCTATGTATAGTAAAGTGTCGCAGTGGCAAAATTAATTGTTTGCTGAAGGATATGAATAGTAAGGTGCCACAAAGGCAGAAATAATCATATGTCGGAGGCTATGTATAGTAAGGTACCGTAAAGGAAAAAGTAATTGTATGTCAAAGGTTATGTACAGTAAGGTGCTACAAAGGAAAAAGTGATTGTATTTCGAAGGCGTAGTTAATTCAGTAACGGAAGGCTTAATTGATCGAAGGCCGCCAAGTTATGTTTGATTGAATGTCATAAGGCTAAGTAGATTGATTGTCGTAAGTGCTATAGATAAATGCGCCATAAGGCATTGTTAATTAAGTGCCGCAAGGCTATGAGCTGTAAGGCATAGTAAACTTGAATACCCTATGGCTAATTGGATTGATTGCTATAAAGATTGTAGATAATATACCGTTGGGCAATGTTAATTGAATGTTATAAGGCTATGTGATTAAGGCATAGTTAATTAAGTGTCATATGGCTAGGTAGAGTGATTGTCGTAAGACATTGGATAACATGCCAGTAGGCGTTGTTAATTGAGTGCCATAAGGCTATGTGTCCTAAGGCATAGTTAGTTGAGTGCTATATGACTAGCTAGATTGATTTCCATAAGATTTGTTGATATTGCACCATTATACATTGTTAATTGAGTGTCGTAAGCCTATGTACTAAAAGTCGTAATTAGTTGAGTAGGACTAAGTAGACTGATTGTTGTAAGAGGTTGTAGATAACATACCATTAGTCATTGTTCATTGAGTTCCATAAGGCGTAGTTATTTGATTTTCATATGTCTAAGTAGATTGATTGCTGTAAGATGATGTAGATAACATACCATTAAGTGTTGTTAATTGAGTGATGTAAGTCTATGTGTTGTAAGCATAGTTAGTTAATTATCGTTGGGTAATTAGATTGAGTATCATAGGACGTTGCAGATAACTTACCAAAAGGCTAATTGGATTGTGAACCAAAGATGAACGCTCAATTGCAAAGTGACGAATATGTTGTGCATTTAATGTGGGGTGTGTTTGATTGGGACTTTTGATAAAATGCATTCTCTTTTATCACGCAGAGGCAATTTGGTTTCTAACTTGGCAGCTTTTGAAGATATTATTTTTAAATTGCTGCTTTTACCGTGGGGCTAAGATTTTCTTAACCCTTATTTTATTGGGTTGGAAGGTAAGGTATTATTATTTTTCTTTCATCATCTTTTATTTTTTTGCATGAATTACTTTTCTACCATCATTTAAGATTTTTAGAAGATTTGAAACTTTATCGTTTCTTCAACCAAATTAGTAGGTTATTTTAATCTTTTCTTTTTGGATTCCAATCTCAACGTTATTTTTATTCAATCACTATTTGACTTTCATGGTTATTTCTTATTAATTTTTAGGGCATTCTTGCCGTGAAATATTTAGTATGTCAATTTAGTAATGTAGAACTATTGCCTTGATAGTTCTTAACTTTTTATTGCATTAATAATCAGTTAATAGTAGTAGTTACAGAATTGATTTGTAATTATTCACCTCTCTGGATATTGAATTAATGAATGGATATTCCTTAAATCCATATTGGGACCATTGCTTTTTCTTGGTCATTTTGTTGACTTATCATCCATAAATTTTTTATTTTGATTTTGAATTTAAAATATAAACTCAACCTCATGATCATTAAGGTGCTTTTTCTTGTTTATTTGCATTTACAATTAAGTTTCCTTGGTTTTATTTTAATTGTAAGGTTTGAGCCTTGATTTTTCATTTGTTTGATTTGGACTAAATTTTTAATGCATTCGAGTTTCTTACACCGAAAGAAGAAATCCTCGGTATACTCACAAAAGGACCATGATAACATTCTTTGTGAGTTTGTTATCTCGGATCTTGAGGCAATTACTCCACGCCCTAACAATGTTTAGAATATCCCTCTGGAAGGATATTTCCCATGGGCTATGGAATATTTATCGAATGCCATGTCCCTTCCCTTGCTCCTTTCTTTGTTGGTTTACTTGATTTTTACAATCTTAACTCATTCTATCTGTACAATACTCTTTTGTCCTTAACAAATGTATTTTCGAAGGAATTATACTGATATATTCCTGATGAAGACAGATGTCTTGTTCGAATTGAAAGATGCAAAATCTCCTACTTCTATGCCAAATGTATTTCTTACAAACTAGGAAGAAGTATCCTTTAGTTAATGCTAATGGCATGATTGTAATGAAGAAGTGGTTTTACGTCAAACCTAACAACCCAAAGATTGTAACTATTTCCCAGAGGCTAGTATGTTGGCTTCATATTTGAATAGTTATATTTGTAATCAATACTTCAGTCATAATTTTTTTATTTTTTTTTATTAAGGAGGTTTGAGAGGACGCAAGACACCAAAAGGTTCTTGACTTATTTCTATATCGATGGATGATTTTCTTTTATGTTTTCCTATAGATTTTAGGTTTACTACTTTTTACTTATCTTTTGTGTAATATTATAGATATGGATACTTCATCTAAGGAAAAGCTAGGCTCCCTATTATTTTGAAATAAGCCTAGGACTAAGAAGTCGTCAGACTTGAAGGTAAAATTTGAAGATATTATTGATGTTCGTAGGAAATGATCATAAAAAGTCATTGAAAGCATCCCTTTCATGTCTTCCATTGGGATGTCCTCTTGACCAAAGGAGCTAAAAATTCCCCTCTTCCACACAAAAATATTATAGAACAAATAAAGTGGGTGAGAAAAGGCTAAGCAAGCCTTTGGCGACCATATTTATATGGTGGTTACTGAAACTAAGGTAGCACTACCCGAGGCTACAGATGGCTTTGAAAATGTTTTGGAATATAGTCTTCAAGGGAGCATTAAGTATAAGAAAATTTCCACTGTTGATCTTTAAGACATTTTAAAAAACTTATTAGCATGTAGCTTCAACCCCCTGCTTTATTTAATTAATTTTTCCCATTACTCTATTAAAAAGGGTAGAGTTGAGTGAGGGGAAACTTAGGTCAAGGCACATCTCAAAATTATTGGCATAAGTGAGCATCAAAGCCTCTTCATAGGAATTCAACATAATCTCCCCAAGAGTAGTATTAAGAAACTGAGATACTCGCTATTTAGCGCCTAAGATTGTATTGATGGCAAGTTTCAATGAGGCCCTGCTTTTCTTAAACTTCTCTTTCAAAGAAATGTTCTTCGCTGCTATGCGAGCCTTTTCCTCTTCAGATTCTTTTCAAAGTTAGATGCATGGAAAAAAATTCATCAGCAAGGAGTTGACGAGCCCTTCTTTCTTCCAAGAGATCAGATTCTGTTTGGGTAAGGGGAGCTCTTAATCGCACTAGTTCGGAGGTCCCTTCATCTTTTTCCATGGACAAATAAGACATTTGGTTCTTAAGAGCAGAGATTTCCTCCTAGAACTTGGAGATTCAATGGAAGATTTGGATGCTTGCTCATAAAGAGTTAACCAACTCTTAGACATCTGAAAGAAGAAAGTGCAATGCAAGTTGGAGATTTAGAGAAAACCAATAATGATAAGGTCAATTGAAGTAAAACTCACCAAAAATTGTTGCTTTATCAAATAGCGGTAATGCCTCGCCAAATCAGAAACAGTGGAAGGCGGGTCGATGGAGGTGAAGGACACCGAGTTTAAGATAGACTGGGCTATCTATTCAAAATTTATGCAATGAGAAGAAGGTACTGGTTTGGAAGGAATTCACTTTAGAGTGGAGGTCGTCTCCAAAGCTAGTTGCATTTGTGCAATTGCAGCCGGAGAGTCAAAAACAGAAATGCTAAAAAGGGTATCAATGGTAGAAGAAGTCTGGTCTGGTTTTTCATTAGGAGCTTCTACGATCAGACTCTCCGAAGCTATATCAAAAGATGAACGATCCACCTCCTCTATATCAATAATTTTAGCAATCTTCTGAAGAGGTTCCTCTTCGGTCGGTGGCATTAACTTCCTTTTAATGGCCTTTTTAGTTTTGGCGAAAGATTGGATAATGGATAGTGCACCAGAAGTTGTAGGAATGGAAGCGGCGCCACTAACATGCATAATAATCTAAGAAGCAGCTGTAAAGGACCTAAATATATTAAAAATCAGTAAAATAATTCAGAAAGCAACCTATAATTTACCAGAGTGGTCTGACCAGATAGGTGACATAGGAGAAAAATGTTCAGAATCTCCCAAGGCGAGGAAGCGTTCTCCCTTTGATGTATGCTGGATCAAAGGGGGTAGCCCTAAAACTCTTTGACTAGGGGAAAGAAGATAATGCTTTCTCAAGTTAGAGGGGATCAACAACCTCAAGCGGTTTCCAATCTTATTAGAGGCTTCAATAAGAGACTCCGCTGTTTTTTTGTCTGCCTCGTTGAGTTCTTTAACAAGAGAACCTGACATAAGACAAAGATTAGACAAGAGAAGTAACAAGATAAAAGAAGACAATGAAAATCTGAACTTACGAGGAGTAGAAAAGACCCGACTAATAGTAGAGAAACATCTAATAAAGAAAAACTGGATTTTCCAGTCTTTAAACTTGTTAACCCCCTTCGATATCAGCTTCTTTGGGGGGTTGGCTCTTAAGATCTTATGATTGAGAGTGCAGAGTTTGACTAGTCGGGTCAAGTGGTATAGAACTTCAATGTTTAAGGAGGGAGTCGAGAATCTAGTGCATTAGCTCTAGGGATAAGAGGTAAGTGTAAACATTTCGGACCAGCTAGATTGGAGTAATCCTGAGATGATAAAGAAATCTAGACAGGAATTCAGGAAAAGGTAGAAATCCTCCGTGCCATAAGTGGACGACAGTGTAAGTGAAAAACCCTTCGGGAGGGTTATTGATGGTATCTGTTTCCCTGGGTGGAATAGCTTCCACACCGGTATTTCCGAAGTCTTTGAGGATGGCATCAACCTCATCCTGTGAAGATAACAAGGAATGCTTTGAAATGGCATCGAGTTTCTTCGGAGAGCTCGTGATTCTGCAAGGTGAAAATGTTTCTGTTAAAATTTTCAAGTTTATAATAAACATAGCATTCTTTCAAGAATTAGTAAAAACCTACTTAAATAACTCAAACAAAAAACCAAACTTGAAACTTCAAATTTTTGAAAAATGTCAAAGATATTGAGCTTTCGACAGAATTGAAAGGAATGGGACATCAACACTTAGCAAATACCTCTCGGCAGTGTCAAAAGCCTAAGTAAGAGTATTCATTAAGCTCTCCACAAGGTCAAAAGGAGAATTCGAAATGTTTGTTCAATTGGCACTTTCCAACAATATCAAAAGCTCCACAGGAACCAAGTTGTTAAAAGGGAAGTAGTTAAAGTTAACTTAAAAACTTGGACAAAAATATACACCACAAACATTTCATAAACAGGATAACAAAACCCTTCGACGCTGTCGAAACCTATGACTTAAATTTTCTATGAATGTGATCAAAACCTTATATACCCATTGAGTCGAAAGGTCCTAAGTTAAAATCATGTGCAATTAGAACATTTCGACAATGTTGGAGAAAGGCGACTCTAGAGGGTTTCGACTCATTAGATATAAGATATAAAAGGTGTCGAAAGGGCGAAGGGGCATTATGGTTTTGAAAACATACTAAAAAGAAAGGATTTCAATCAACACAAAAGGTTTCGACTCAGTCGAAACCTTTTGCTTTCGAGAGGGATAATTACACTTCGTTTCACAACCTTTCGACAAGGTCAATCAAATTCACTCTACAACAACTTTCGACCCCATTGAAAGGGGCTAAGGAAGCAAACTCAATGTTGCCGCCTCAATCCCTTTTGAAGAGATAGAACGGTCAATTTGTGGCACCAATTTTTCATCCGTACAACTCGAAACTTCTGGACGAAGAAAACAGAAGCTAGGTCTTTCCCAAACCCGATTGCAAATCCAGGGTTTCAAAAAAACAAGAAGAAAAATTTTCTTAAACAAATGAACCATACCCATTAAGGAAACGGATTTCAGTATGAATCGACCATTTTCAATTTCAAAATTTGTAAAATGAGAATTCAAATTCTCACAAAATAGTAGAAACCGTATAAGCAGGAATTAAATTCAAAACGAGATACAAATCCCATCGATTTATGGAAATGAATCGGGGAAAAGTCTCCTAGATAAATTAAAAAAACTCAAGCAATCTCAGAAAAATCAAATCAAACATGTTTTTTCATAAAATCCAAAATTCAAACAGCTTTCAAATTGAAAACCCGATTATGAAATCTGAAGGATTAAAATCCACCATGAAACCTAAAAAGTAAAATAAAGAAAAGGAGATGAAGATTTCAAAAGCATAAATATCCCAAACTTACGATTGAATCTGGTTAATCTTTGATTCGGGGAAAGAGAAAGTTTGAGAATTTTCGGAATTGTTTTACTCATACTTGAATTTTGGTTTGCGGAAAAGTAAAAGGGGAAGAAGAAGAGCGTACTTTATAAGAAAAGTTGCCAAGAACTATCAACCGTTAGATCAGATTTAAATGGACGGTCCAGATTTACATGGGAAGACCAAGATACGGGAAGTTTCTAGGTTTCGACAAAGTTGACTTGGAAAGTCAAGTGCATCCCTTCGCAAGGGGGGAGGGGCAAATATTACTCCAAAAAATTCCACCTTTTGACTTAATCGATGTCATTCTAAGCAGGGAACAAAAGAGAGCATGAGAGAAGAATTCCATATAGACCTTTCGAAAGAGTCGAAGGGATAATATAGCCAAAATCTGAATGTTTCGGAACCTTTTGAAGGTGTCGGAAGGTTTCTACAACCAAGATTTAGTAGGTTCACACCTTTTGAAGTAGTCGAGAGCACCCTTCCGCCTCCAATAACAACCTTTTGACTAGGTGAATCCGTATACACGAAGACCTTTCGAATGAGTCAAAGCAGCACCTTTTGAAGACAATGAAGTACAACTCTTTGCATATGCCCCAAAACTTTCGAAACCAAAGGTTTCGCCTTCATTTAAACCATGCGAAAGCAAGCATCGTCCTAAACTACCCCTTTGAAAGCTAAAATAAGCCTTTCGAACCGGTCGAAGCTAATGTGATCCAGGAGGGTTCCACGTCAAATCAAAAACAAGAGCTCAAACTAACCAACATCATCGAAACCATTGAGCAAGGCCTATCGTCAGAGTCGGAAGCACTTACAAGGCAACACAAAGAAGGGAGGCGCAACCCTTCCTTTCGACAAAGACGGAAGCATACTTGAGTTATTCGGCAGCCACATTTCGACCAAGTCGGAAGATCAGAGTCGAAAGGTGTTGACCCGCATCTATAAATATGACCCAATATGTTAGGTTTTGGGGATCCAGTTCTTTCCATTCAAAACTTGTGTCTTCTTAATCAAAAGTGTTGTAAACCCTAATTACCAAATTGATTTGGGGATTTCAAATAATAAAATTATCTTTTGCTTACAAAAGGAAAGTCTCAAATATTTCAGATTACTTTACTGTTTTTAATGCTTTTTCAAGTTTACTCCTGTATTTCAGGTGTCGCCAACATCGAAAGGTCTCTGCCGACATAGTCGAAACCTCCTATATTCAAATAACTACAGTTTACATGAGCCACTTCTTTCGACAAGGTCGAAAACAAATCATAGATCATTTCAACCTTGGATTGAGATAAGAAACCTAAGGATCTTGCTTTCGAGGAGGTCGAAACCTATCTTAAGACTGCTTTAACCAGAAACTTCTAATTTAAGTCCAAAACATCTATGCTCGCCGCTTTCGACAATGTAGAAACCTCCACTTCAGATATTTGACCAAAACCCAAGCCCAAATCACTTCACAACTTAAGCTTCCGATATGGTCGAAACCTTCTAAATCAACCTTCATCCAGTGTTCCCAAAGACCATCTACTTGGATTCTACTTCAACTTCGAAAGCAGAGCCTTCGAAGGAAAAACACATTTATCTCAACAAAGTCGAAGGGTTAATTAGGAAAGGAAATAACCGTTTCGAGTGAGTCGAAAGGTTGACTTAAGCAAGCTTTCACTATAACAACCTGTTTCAAAAGGATACTAAGGTAAATATACACGTTACATTCCTCTCAACTCTTCTAAGAAGAAACCACAAGGAATTGAACTTGTCCTAAAACTCTATTTTGAGGTGTTAACAAGATTTGTTGTTAACAAACTTAACAACTATTTAAAAAGAAATACTTTTACAATTGAAAATTATGATGACATTGCATGCACCTTTATATTTCCATAATTTTTTAATTAAATTTTTGGACATCGATTTTTACCATATGCATTTCTTTCATAATTTTAGAATTATATTTTTTGAAAATAAATACTAACTATACATTTTTATCGAATTTCTTTTATCAAATAGTAAACTATTCAAATTTTAGATGGTCGAACTGAACCCACGACACATACTTCAAACAGACGATGTGGTGTAATGCCTTCCATGTTTTTTTTGGAAAACGCAAAATTGTAGAATCAAACTCACAACACGTTCAAATTACTCCAATATTTTAACCACTCGACCATTCCACTGGGTACTTGCAATCAAATATGTATTTTGTTCAAAGAATTTTTTATACATGCTACAACATGCGTTTAACTCTCTGAGACAACAAAAAACTGAGATGAGGCTCTACATTAAGCAGATTCATCAAACATCAATTCCTACATATTGTACATCACAAATAACTGATACATCATAACATGAATTACACCACAGCTGAAACAGTAGCTTTCAAAAGAATATTACATGGTAAAAAATCATTTCAATATACAGCAGCAACATGAAATTATTTCTCGGTACTTCATCCTTGCTGCAGCTTATTTCATTTCTTAACTTCACTTCAGCTGGTTCGTTCATGTCCCCCCTGTGAGTATCACCTTTTAAATAAAATACAAGATGAAGGAAAGTCAAGTAGAACAATTATAAGAATGTCTGCTTTCACATAAGAAGTTTGGTAATATTTCATGTATTTTTTTCAAAGTTAACCGTGTTATGCTGATCCTTTGATTGCTGAAAGTTGTATATTCCAGCTTATATTTGTAGGATGAACTGCTATGATTTATACTTCATAGTTATATAATGACTAGTAAACCATATAATTCTCGAAAGAAAATTAAATTAAAAAAGAAATCATATCTCAGAATAAGTAACTTACAGGACTTTGCGAGAAAATTATATTAAAAAAGAAATCACATCTCAGAATAAGTAACTTATAGGCCTTTGCTTAATTATTCCTAAGCGATATATTCAAATTACAAATCAGGAAACAACAAAAATACACACAAAATGTCTACTGTCTACAATTGAATCAAAGCCTTAAATACTTTATATTACTGCTAGATGTAGAAGGTGTAGTGTTTTTTTTCTCATGTGTGGCTTATTTCTTTGTATTCCTATGTCGGTATGTTGTTGAGTGCCTGGCGCCACTCACTCTGGTGTAGAAAATACTAATATTGACATTGAAAAGCTGGATGCCTATCTGAATATTGTTAACATTTTATTAGTTTATTGATTATATGGGGAAGCCTCTACATCCTCCATATCATGATTCTCCTAAATCCCCTCCCCCCCTCCCCCCCTCTCTCCCAAAAACCCCAAAACAAAATTTGTAATACACAAATAACGTCGGATTGACCTAGTTTCTGTATACATAACATCCTTGTTGTGGAGATCATCTGTATAAATTCTTCGGTTATTTCAAAGCTTTTTAAGCCCTTCAAAATTTTACTTTAAATCAATGGCTAAATAAATGTTTTTGACAACTCATACTCGTATTCACACACACACAGATGTGTGTGTGTATGTGTATATGTGTGTAAAGATCTGTTACACCCTATTATGTTATACCGCTCACAGTACATCACAACGTCCACTAAGATATATAACTCAAAATGAACAAAAAACATTGTAAATAAGTTCTATGACATTCAAGACCATTCTTATGAAAGTTCAGTTTGTTTGGACCATTCTAACATTTTCGAAAAAAATATTTCATGTCGATGGTTAAATTTGATGATTGAAATTGATTTAATATTTGGACACACTAAATGTTTCACACTAAATTTGAGTAGAACAAAAGCACATCTACAAAATTTAATTTCGGTTGTTGTAGAACTAGATAAAACACTGATGTGTATCATAGAAATGTATCGTAAGGGGTGTAGCCGATCCTTACCCTGCACACGGTCTATGTGTGTATATTCAATTTTTTTTTTTAAAAAAAAAATCACGTTTTCTTTTTTGCTACTCAACTTCACAAAACTTTCCAGCATACATTCTTCAAGTATCTTTAATAATTAAAACAATATGGAGTATTAAGATCAGAAAGTCGAGTTCTTATGACAAAATGCACTTATTAAAGATGGCTGAAGAATTCTCTTTAGGTCCCAATGCACATTGTCAAAACAATTGAACTGACAAAGTCATTATTTTATACCTTTATGCAACTGTAATTAAAACAATCATGGTTCGGAAGGAACACCGCGATTTTGTTAAAATAATGAGAATTTATTTGTTATCACCGGAGATGATGCACCAAATTGAGCAGCGGAAGAAAGATTTCAAAAGTCTTGTGGTATAATCTTTGTTTATTTTCATTCAGATAAATGTTGTCCAACAAAATGCTGTACAAATTATTGTCAATAACAACTCAATTCATCAACATACCAAAACATACAAGTAGAAAATACTTATTATCGTAACTTTAAATTTGACAGCAGAGCCATAGATGATACTCACATGATCGTGCATTTGCATTCCGATCATGTCGTCTTATATTGAATGCACAACGTACTCTAATAAAACATCCTGCCCATATGCTCATCCACTCTTATATTAATTTTGTTACGACATGATGATGGCAGAAGTGTGATGCTCGTGATAATAAGGTTTAACATAAAATCCAGAATAACTTCTCACCTTTCTCCAGATCAATATTATTTAGTTGATATCAGATATAAAATAGAAAAGAGTATATATTGTTTTATACCTAACATTTGAATTAATAGATCCAAAGGACAAGGCCAGTTTACTTCGGTGTTTGATGTATAGTATAGATTAACTAGTCTGAGGCCTCACTTTACGACCATAAAGTAAAACACATGTTATGTGTAAAACATTTTGTTTTTAATATGTAAACTTGGTATGCTTTATTTACTTATTGTTGGACTCAGTTTTGGTGAATGCTTGGTTTATTAACCAAGTTTCGGAAAGAGTCTATCCAGTAATGAAGGCAAGACAGTGCACAACTGGCCCAACCCAAACCCTGCTCAAGTGAGTGCCTTATAATTTAAAATAACTTCTTGTTCTAAAGAAATAAAAAAGCACTTTTATTTTCTTTCCGACCCACCAAATTCCATTCAAAATTATGACTATTCTCCAAATTGAAATCTTCATAAGCAAAAATCAATAATCATTATCTCTTTATTGAAGAGCTAATATCTCAAACCAAAGGCTGGGTTCAAGAACTGAGCGAAATTACTACAATTATCTGATTGAGTTAGTTGAGGCAAGTTTTAAATCTAATTACCAAAAGGAGATCCAAGTCTAGTATCGAATATCAGATCAAGGTTCAATATAGTTAAAACGCGATGCTGCACAATGTAATGTACTTGTTCAAAGCAAATTGCAAGTGTTGCACTATAAACAATATAATCTACGTGTTATTGCACACTGCAAACGTGCTGCATAGCAGCCACCTTGTTATGCTCATTGCAGGTGCCTTGCACTGTTCAGACTGTGAACCACCTGATTTAATGTGTTGTTTGTTCACAGCAAACGAGAGACGGATTGATGCATTTTAGTTGATAGCACAATGTGAATGACTAGTTGGTGGGAATTGAGCTTCTACTGTGTAACTTTTTTTTGTAAATTTTAATTAATTAATTATATAATTTCTTTTGGTCTGCTAGTCTAAATGATGAACCATGTGAACTATCTTGGTTGTATGTATTGTCAGCAGTGGATTTTAACTGTATATATCTTGTTTGCATATGATGCAGCCCTAGACACTGTATAATAAGTGTAGTATAGATTGTTAGGCGATGGGTATTGTTGATCGTTTGGTGTAATATACTGAAATAATATACACTGTAAGATAATACACTTCAAGTGAGTGCAACATATACATTGTTGTTAGCTTATATGAGTGCAAGCCACATAAATGTACAACTTGGGCAATTTTACATCTAGTTCAAGAAGAACATATGAGAACTACCTCAGTTTAAAAAGGGTTTCTTTCACCGCCAAACAAACATTACTTCCTGATCTGTCATGCTAATAAAAATAACTCATGAGAACTGCATCGGTTAAAAAGGGTTTCTTAAAACAAGAGAGTATACCACTGACAATAAAAGTTGCTAGGTACTTAACTCATGTTTTATTAAAGGGTCGTAAAAGCATCCAGCTTTCTCCCATTCTTCTATCGTCTTAACAGCTTATTGAATTTCAAGGCAATCAAGCATAAATTCATTATCCATACAATAGCTAACATACCCGAAAAAACATTTCAATGCTTAATTAGATTCCTCCTTGCTAAAAATTTGGCAATTGGTGGAGTGAGAGCAATCGTAACAGGAACTCGAACAGGAAAGA
Organism: Allium cepa; assembly: GCA_030765085.1. Lineage (NCBI taxonomy): Eukaryota > Viridiplantae > Streptophyta > Magnoliopsida > Asparagales > Amaryllidaceae > Allium > Allium cepa. The sequence goes on from CM060928.1 coordinate 966,024,435, forward strand.
GCGCTTTATTACACAAAACAGCAAGGGCTAGGGCACCACCACTTGATACCGCCAACTCCGCCGTTCGATTTCTATAAGCAGCTTTTCCAATCTCATTATCGTCATCGCCAAGAACGACGATTGTGCTGGAATGAGAATCGGAGTCGCCGTCGGGATTAGCTTTGGGATTCGGGGAGAGTCCGACTTTGCTGAAGATAGATTCAACGTCCACGTTGTTTTTAATAGCTAGATAGAGGCCGCCGATGGAGGCGAAGGAGACAGAAAAGTGAACGCCAAGAGCCACTTTCCCGTACTTTTTCATTAGATCTCGCATGCGGGAAGAAAAAGACATGTTGTCGTGGCCGATGATGATTGTCAGTGATTTGGGGGTGGATTAGGGTTTAAGGAAGAGAAATGTTTTGACCCAAGAATTTGGAAGTCGTCTACGTGAGTGACCCTTATCGGTCAACGTTGGAAATTGGAGCCAAGTCCAATTTCCAAATTTTCAAAACAAATGAAAACCTTTTATAATCAAAACTAATTAAAAACGTCTTTCTTCTTATCAATTCTCTCTACGTGCACTTTTCAACTAGTTAGAAAATATGATCAAAATATTTATTGGCTATGTTCAAGTTTGCAACATATCGTCCACGGATGCAGCGCAGTGGAAACGAGACTTGAGTTCTGGTAAAAGGACCCAAGTTCCCTATCCTATATAAATATATCCGGAGGTATGAGGGTTTGGACCAGCGGACCGTTTTACTATACCCTCTTTAGGAGTTTAACGGCCCGTCGGGTTCTCCTAGGCTTTCAAAAAAAAAAGTTTGCAACATATCAAGAAAAATGCCAATTCCACTTGTGTCCCATTTTTGTCTTTCACATCCCATAAAATATCTAATTCTTTTCACACCTCTATAAATACAAAACTAATTTCCCCTTCAAATTTATCCAACACTCATTTTTTACCTTACTATTTCTTACTTTATATACACACACGCGCACACACACACACATATGTATGTATGTATATGTGTGTGTGTAAGGGTAAGTGGCGTTGAGCCGCATAGCCGTAGGATGCATTAAAAGTAAAATAGTCCGACCAAGAAAGCATGGTCGGTGCCCATAGAAGTTCGTAATGAAGTTTAATATGTACATACATCAACCAGAAGCAAATCAAACACGGCAGCACATATTCCTTACTATTTCTTACTTAACAGAAGAAATAACAAAATCCCTACGTCCCAAAATCATAGGTCCGAAATTCATACATATCCAAACCCTAGATTCAAAATTACTACATCATCATTGCAATTAACCCAGCTTTCAACTAATATTCCAAAATTAAGGTAACAGATCTTTGTTTAATGATTGTTGTTTGTTTTGTTGTTGTCCAATCTTACAATATCTAGTACATATGAAAGTACTAATTCAGATTGATGTTGTATAGGTTTTTTCCTCGACCTGGTTTATTTTGGAAGAAAGTTCCCACGCTAGAACCGTGAATGGGTAACTATAAGTACCCGTGTCTGTTGTTTGCATAGGAGATTGAAATGACATGCTAAAAGCGCATTATCGTTATAAAACCAACCACGACCCCTATTGATGTGGTTGTGGGAAATATCCACGCTTTGTATTAGCGGGGTGGGTTCATGGATTTGAAGATAATTTCCCAAATGCACCATGCTATCACAGAGCTTGGAGTTAACATGATCCATATCGAGGAAAGTTGAGGACATTCATATAGTCCACCCTTGGACCATACATGGACGTCTTCACACATTAAAATCTAGAGTTGAAGGTGACCACACATCCTTCGAGCGTGGTTATTGCATGGGATTTTATTTTGGTTTGGATGCAAGACTCATAAATGCTTCCTAATATGTTCTTTACTCCACTTTTAGATAGTGATAACACTTCATGTGAAGAGAGAAAGTATGTTTGAAGAGATATGGAAACGTAATAATCCATCCTTTGCAATAGCAAAAATCAACGCCTTACATCAATGTTTGACCTTCAAATATCACAAAAGATATATTTTTGAGATAAAATAAAAAAGCATTATACCAGGGAATAACGATATAATCTCACAATGGAATGTTAATATAATATATATTACAAAATAGGATAACAAAACAACTCACACAGACACACATACGAGTACTTTCGCACCCGCAATGTATGTGCACAGAAGGAATTGGTATTAAAAAACGCTATTGGTAAGGTATTTTGAATTTACAAAATGACTTTGACATGTACGTAGTGTTGCAGTTTTTGGATACTGACTTTCAGTATGCATCCACGTCTGATGGACGTCCACGTCCAATAGACATGTGCATGAAATGATTGTTTCAAATATGGAAATAAGTTTTAAATTAGACAGACCTTACTTAGCCAAAAAGAACACTAGAAAACCTATGGAATTATGAATTATTCTTGCATGTTCATGCATATCCAAGACAACAACCTTGATTCCTAACAGAAATAGAAAATTTTCTTCATTAGATAGTAGTTATCCGAAATAGACATGGTAGCATTCTGCAATGAGAAGGGAACAAAATGACATACTATAATTCACAAACTATTTGATGAATAGCAAACAAAATGACAAATTGTAACTGATAAATTCTTTTTTTATACTTCACATTTAAGGTATAGATTTATATTGAAAGTAGTTACAGATTCCATGTTCTTAAATGAGAGCCACATGTTACATATATAACCCACACATGAAACCACATCTATAATAGCTTGGACTAACTTTGTTCAACTCATATCTAATTGCTTTAACAATAGTTTGGACTAACTTTGTCCCTTTTAGTTTCAAAATCAGCAAAGAAACTATTACAACAGGGCCAAGTTTTAGTTCCACTTTTTCAAATTAATGTTTAATCTCTTCAACTTAATCTAACAAACAATAAAAAGCATAATGAAATTTAACTTAACTTAGTCATCTACACCTAATTAGTAGCCAAGATGTGGTTTTATTTTATAAACAGTTTCTGGTTTGTTCAAAATGAAGGTTTATGATTATTATTAAGGAGTGGACCTAAAAAAAAGGGGAGTCAACTTCATTTTATCGTGAAATATCATAAACCCATGCACAAATAAACTAATATTATATATTTTTAGTTGTGTAGTTCTTATAGCAGTAAGGAAAAGCCCATGAACTAAAATTAAGAAAATAATATTGAAAATGCTTATAATATATTAATCAAAGCTGAAAAAAAAAGCAGAGATGGAATGCATCATTTCCCTAGAATCATGGGTTACAGTGTTTAAAATAATCCTTTTTATTCTATGTTGATACATTGTAACTTACAATATGATAATTACAAAATATTTACTATGTCGAAAATGATGTTTTGTTAAATTCTCCTATGCCACATATTGCAACATTTCTATACGAGTAGCCTTTTGTTTGATAGCTTTTACACCTCTTGTAGAAGCTCTAATCTAAGGAGACCCGTAGTAGTAGATTTTGTGTTGGTTGAATCCAGATTAAATAGTTCGTAGGTAGTTTGGGTTCAAGCTTTGGATTTTTGGTCAACAACATTCGCTGTCCTTTAATGGCATATTAGAGATTCATATTGTAGCTAATTGTCAATAGCCTGTCATTAATTCATGAAACTATAGTTAGGACATACCACGGTTGTGAACTCCATATTTGATCCCTTTTATTTTAAAATACACATATATACTTAGAGGTGGTTTAAAAAAAAAGGAAAAGGCAACAACCCCTCTAACATTCATACTTTATTCACTAATTACCCTAAACTTTTTCTTGATTTGAAACGCTTATTCGTTTGAATTGTGGGTGATGAATTTTATAAGCAATTATACGGTAGTTATGCATATTCAGTTTATACATGTATGTTAATTATATGTATAGCAAGAAAGCACGTGAAGTTAATAAACAATGGCATGATGGTAGTGATTTTCTCATTTTCTCAATAGGTGGAACAATTACATAAAATATTCTAGCTCTGTCAATCTCCCTCAGAGAAATACTAGAAGAGACCAAAATTGTCTCGTGCAACCATGTTCAAGCCCCAGCAGTCGTCAATGTGCTGCATCGGTGAAACTTTTAAGGAATTCGCTCCATGTTTCATCAACTCATTGAAAATTTACCATCATTCGATCCAGATGAACGTGGCACTACTGCTGCTGCCCTAAATCGTGAGGTAAGTTTACAACCAAAATAAGAGAAATTGACAAAACAACATTGAAACAGTCATTAAATGCTCTAATGTGGAACAACACCCAAACATCAATAGAAAGACAGAGCATCAAAATTAAGTTTCATACATAGAACATGCATGAATTTTGTAAATGGACAATAAAATTTTGAGTAAATTCCAGCATAATTTATAGTCTGTATCGACCATTGGAAGATCGGACTGTGTAGAAATGTTGTTGTGCCCCTCGTCATATCCCTAACAGCTAAATCAAAATTTTCCATCCCTTAACAGAGGATAATAGGTAATCGGCCCACTTGCTTAGCATAATTGAACAACATATATCAGATAGAGTTTGGACCTTTGAAAAAAGGAAATAAAACATACACATAATAGAAGTATGTATCTTACGCAATAGAAATCACTTCAACATCATTCCGAAACAAAATTGATGTTTGTGCTTCAGAGGGCTCATTCTTGTTCAAAAATGCCATTATAAAAACCTAAAAGGACTTAAAATTAAGATCAAAAGAAAAAAGAATAAATTTTTATACAAACTTGGAATTAAAATAATTGATTAGAGATCAAAAGAAAACAATGAACATATTTTGATAATAAGATGGTAATGTTCACATACCTGAAAACCAATGGGCGGTAACCTTTCTATATGATAACTCCACATATCTTAAGCATCTAATCAGAAGGTGCATAGATCCGTAGCAAAGATTGTCCCCCAATAACAAAATATGAATGCATTCCATTGTTCATTCATTATTTTCTATAGATCCGTAGCAATTTTCATTGTTTTAAGACCAACCTGTAAACTTTTTAGCAAGGCTAAATCATGATTTATAAAAAATAACAATATAATGGAACTTTAGCGCATGAGGTCAAAAAGTTGGTGAACTTAACACTAAAATAAGCAAAAGAAATCAAAATCATTGCATAATAAACTTAAGCTAAGGTTGGTATAATGACTAAACTGCTAATAACACCGTTGATTCTCTTTGATATCGAGCTATAGCTATCATTGGTTTTTAGGAAGTAATGAGTTTGAGGAGTACCAACTGCAAATAGAAGCAAAGTTATCAGGCAACTTCACATATTTCAACATATATTAAGTACTGACTTGGATATATGCTTACATCATGATAGAAGCTTGCATGATTTCATTAATACTACAGATTGTAGTTTTTTTTTCAAAACAATAAGCACATGTTTTTGTTATAATAAAAAGATTTTTTTTGGAAATTGTTGTTTTAAGTTTTAACATTAATCTTCTCTCTTTGATTAGACCTTCATAACTTATAGTTCATACTCCAAACAATAGTGAAACTATTAAAATTTATTCTAAAATTATTACAGTTCTATATATTTACGACTATTTGTAACCATAATTTTGTGTATGGCATTAATCAATATGCTTAATTCATTGTTTACTGGTGAAGATGGTAACATAAATAAGATAAGGAAATTGGTAATTATGCTGGCCAATAATATAACACCTTGTTTTATGATCTTTCAGCTATTTATCGTCTCTTTTCCTTTTATGAGGGAACCAAATAACCAAGGCGAGCAAAGCTACGAAACATGCATACACCATTAAGTGGTATATAGATCTATGAAAATAGGCATAATATTGCTTCCCATGAGTACATGTTCAATCAAGGATAATATGGATTTACAGTGATTCAACTAAAAAGGGATACTAATCCATAAGTTGCATATAATCAAACTCATCCATAAGTTAACACTATTTATGAACGTATATAATCATATAATAATTAGAAGTAATTATAAGAGATAGATATCACTAACTACAAATTGGTTTTAGACCGTCTCATATTGTCAAAACCATTCAATCATCAAAGCACTTTGTACATAATGATATAATTTCCTCACCCCATCACTTCTTTCTTCCACCACAAATTCACCAAATCGCACGTAGATGACTTCGTTCCCAACACATGCTTCCACATCCAAACCTATGCCACCATCCCTTTATAAATTCTATACAAATGAAAACAAAAAACAAATTAAAGGTATCAAAAACATCTCCATAGAATCTATTTACATTCAATTTAGATTTACTTTTACTTACAACCACATCCAAAAGATACGCAGCGAGATCGAAAACATCGATCTTCACAGTAGTCTCTGCCATAGTAATCTTAGGTTGCTTAATTTTATTATATTTAACTTTCTTCACTACTGCCGGGTCTGCGCCTCCTTTCTCCTTGACATCGTCACCACTCCCATCATTAGATCTAGGCATTGCACTTGATTCGTCTGCATCCGCTAACGCAGCCACAACCGCCGTCAAGCTTTGGACGACGATCGTTGGCTTGAGATTAAAATCGTCGAAGATGTGGGAGTTGCCATTGGACGTAGCTGCATCATTGGTAGAAGTGGAGATTGGGTGCGGGGTGCGATGGTGGTATTTAGAGTAGGTCTTTACCTAGCCCCATTACTCATTGATTTTTCAGTTTTCTGGAATTTTAGTAGTAATATTAGGAGGATAGTCGAAAATCACCCAAGTCGTTACCGACCTTTATCCGAGAGCTCTCAACACCAACAACCACAAAGCAATAAGTTTGCAGCAACCACATAGGTTAAATATCTGGGCTCCATACCATGATACCACCTCTTATCCAGAAGGAAATGGACATACCCTAGGGGCGCGATCTCTAAAAACCTTGCTGCAACATTCCTGTTTCGACCATTTCCGGGTTGTGAGGCTCGACGAAGTCACGTCCACAAAGCTACACTTTTCACGAAAGCCATGCTTTGATTAACAAATGATCAACAACACACAGCTGCACTCAGCATGTCACATTACCAAATTGGGAATGTATCACTAGTAACCATCAACTACATAACATTTGAGCTCGTACGTCTCAGAGAAGGGTGTTACGCTAAGAGAATAAATCTCCGCCACCAAACAAAAATGTATTTGATAGAAACTAGTTTTACATCTCAAAGTGTAATGTCAGACATACGTCCATACAAGTCTGTACCGGGTTCGAACAGAACCGAAGGTACTTCACAAAGAAGCCCTTACACATCCGGATAATTCCTAATCATGTCCGGACTTTCCATCATAAAGGGTGATCAAATCTCTATACCGGGGATCAGCCGGTGTAAAGACATTCGACGAGCTATCCTTTCACTTTCAAAAATATCCGGTCTTCACCACCGGTCTTCAAACGCTTTATCGTCGTATCATTATTTGAAATGGGTTATATGACATAAGGTCCTCTCCCGGCTAAACCGAATAATGAGCGCAATATTTTAAAAACATATGGATATAGGATTTTAGTTAAGTCACAACTTAAAACCCAAACTTTCTTTTCAAATGGTTTAAACAAATTACCATTTTCAAATCTTTAAACAAAAAGATTCACTTCACAAAGTTCACCTAGATTTCACAAAGATTCATTCATAACTTTTCAAAACAATTTCCTTTCCAAATTGGATTATCACATCCAATTATTAAACCAAAGACTCAATTTATAGTTTTCAAAACTATTTCCAAAGATCCATTCATAACTTTCAAAACTATTCCTATTTCAAATCTTTTATATATAAAAGATACACCATTTAAAATCCTCTTCGATTCCAAAACAAAGCTTAACAATCTTTCACAAAGTCATAGCTTTCAAAAACATTCAAAATTTCATCTCAAACTTGAATTTTTCAACACAAATTGGAAATCCTTTCATTATATGAAAGCTATTCTTATTTGAAAATAATTAGTTTTCGTTTCAGAAAAATCCAATTTCATTTATACATGTTAAAGTCCTTGGGTTAAATTCAAATTCCAAAACAATAGTTTTAAAATGGTTTAAAACACATTTAAACAATTTATAACTCGTATAATCTTTTAAACCATAATCTCCAAATATAGAATTCAATTTCAAATTTCAAATTTTGAATTCAAATTCAAACCAAATTATTTAAATCTGAAAATTTTATCAAGTTATTCAAAATAACTTTTTATCTTCAAACTTCTGTTCAAAAGCTTTTCACTTTTAACCCAATTCTATTTCCAAACTATTTGGATTCAAAATCCAACTTTTAAAACCATTTCAAAATATCTGTGACTTAACCCATTTCCTCGTGAAATCCATATTTGTGTGTGTATGGTGTAGTCCAGGGGTTTTACACAATAGTGCAACAACATCAATCATCATAATCCAACACATAGCAATATCGATAAGCGGTATAACCCTATAATGCTTATCTCTATTTACAGATTCACAGATATAAATTCATCACCAAAAAATAAATTACATTTATCATAGATAAACAAATTACATTCACAGTCCACCACTTAAATCAGCATAATTCATAAGTATAACATATCAAGGATATCAAACAATTCATCATCCAATAGAATCCAAACATTCATAAGTAAGATTAGCTAATTATCTGATAAATTTTAAATCAGATTTAATTACTTATGAATAACTACTAACCCTAGTTAATTAATTAATTAATTACAAATCATTTGATAGATTATCCTTTAATCGTTTACTAATTAATAAATTAATTAACCTTTAATTTTTAGTTAATCAGCCTTAATTAATAAATTAATTAATCACATAAATAGATATCTTGGATTAATTATCGTAATTAATATTTAATTAATCACACAAATAAATCAATCCTTTATTTAATCACATCATCTAATCATCTTTGAAAATCTTTTAGAAATTAACCTATTATATCATTACCCTTTTTTTAAACAAATAATTTCAAAACATTTAACACCTTGAAAAACTTGCTTTTAACTGGTAAATCAATTCTCTATCTCAGATGTGTTGAAAAGCCTACCGGTACTTAAAGTTATTTTGTGCGTTGCAAGAGAAAGAAGAGTGAACATGGGGAAGAAATTGTTCGTGGAAGGTGGGGACAAAATAAGGAACAAAGTACGTGCAAAAAAAGACAAAAGAACCCTTTTGTTATAGGTTACATGGAGTTTTAGAAATGGGCATTTTGGGCAGTTAAAAAAGGCTTCACTTTGACCTTTGACTAAAGTATTTGCATTATATATCAGACATGTTAGACTCACCAGCGGAAATAACTGATAGATAAATATCATTAAAGAAAGTCAGAATACATCTCACTCCCCATAATACAGGGTTTTGAATATAATATCTAACATCAAATCTCATATATAAACACATATCTATCATGTACTACTACAATATCAAGTACATATATGAAGTATCGACATCATCTCCAAAGAATGATCCAATTGTCCTGAAAGCATATCCCCAAAAGCATCTGACTTTCAAATTACTTAAACGAATACCTAAAATTTTTCAGGACATAAACAGACAAACACAAAACGTGGGTCAAAGTTTGGTGTGAAGGGAACTATCTCAAAATACCATATATTAAAACTGTATACTAATAAACATGAACTATTAAGGCACAGTGTAACGACGCAGAATTTCAGTCATTTGATTTTGTAATAATTAGTTGATTTTAAATACTGAATAATTATTTTTATAAGTCAAATAGCTAAAATTTCAAATATAACGATTTATTTGATAATTTAACTGCTGAATTTAATTATTGAAATTATTTATATAATTAAGTCTTAGGTTTCAAGTTAGTTAAAAATGATTTCAAAGCTTATTTAAAATTATATTAAATAGAATGAAGATAATAAAACTTTTAAATTGGATTTAAAAATGATTTAACTCATCTTGAAAATAACTTGTTTTAATTAACATACAGAAATAGCCTTCTATGACACTGTCTCGGATTTTGAAGAAACTGGTTTCATTAGATCCATAATAGTAAGTCATTGTATGCTAACGATTTTCATAGTAATTGGATGTATCATATAGACGTGCGAGATTGAAAGGTGTAGAAATTAATGTCAAAAATTATATAATATAATTAGGTTTGAAAAGTTATCTTCTGCATACAATCGAATTAGGTCTCGAAACAAGTTCCATTGCGTTCAGAATAGGGGTATAACATATAGAGCGCCATACAGAATGTCTCGTTTGGAGTTCGAAATTTTTGAACGTTGTATAGCTTCATAATTTAAATTCAAATAATATATATATTGGTCATACATGCCCATTGTTTATCCCTTATCCTTGACCATGTTTAAAATGTGAATACCAAACCACACTCTACTTTACAGATCAAGTCCAAAGTAAAGCATTTGCTTCTCCCTCATTTCTTATTTTCTGTAATGAAGAGGAAAAAAAACATTTCCATTCACAACTTCAAAAATCAACACACTCCAAACCCTTCATATTCAGTCTAAGTGATCAAAACAAAATTCGTTTGTATTTGCCCATAGTATTTTTAAAAATCGACGAATCGAGATTTCACTGAGAAATGTTCGAGTTATCGGCTTAAAATAGCGAATGTCCACAAATTTCATAATTTAAATTCTCTCGATCCGGGAAGAATTACCCGACGCCGTAAGCGTCGTTGAGCTTGCATTGGAGAGTAGTTTTATGGTAAAGTTTCAGCAATGTTTACCAATCGTCATCAACAATGATCAGAAACTAGGGTTAGGGATGGTGGTCGATTTAGGCAGCTATAGGGGAAACAAAGTGCGGTGTTGGCTTAAGCGATGCACATCGTGCTTGTGGGCCGAATTTGGTGGAAGGCGATCATCGACTGAGGGGTGTGACATTTTGGGTAGCAAGGGGAGTATCAGGTAAGATTGCAGCCGGAGGTGCGGATGAGGCGTGGTGGTAGGCAATCGGATGCTCTTGCGAAGAGAGATTCAATAGTGAAGTCGGTTCGTCGGTTCATCAAGCATGGAGGGAGATATGGGCGTGCATGCAAAATGGGTATGTACACACAAACATATACAGGTTTTGGAATAATGGAGGAGAAGAAGATAAGGAGGTGGGTTAATGAGATTAATGATGTAATTAATGATTAAATAGTATTATTTAAAAAGAAATCTTGTTCAATTAATAACTTATTCATACGACATCAGAACCGAACACTAGTTTTTGCGTTGCGCTCGTAATGACGAAAGCTTCGCGATGGGGCTTATTTGGATTGATTCAGAGCCTACTGAAATTGGACAAAATTCGAACGTTGTTCGGTTTTAGTTCCAAACCAGAATGCCTTGGCGACAATAGAAAATTTCGATGAGTTGAACTCACCTTTTTGGTTAACTAGTATGATATATAGTTGATAAAATTTGTTGGATGGTTGTTTGAATGAATTTTATATTTATATTAGTTGGATTGGATATTCCCGCATATTGGAGCCAATGAGACCCTATTATGTTCACATGTAAAAGCAGATGACCCTTTGTATACGAATCCTACCTCAAAGCGGTTGATTTATATTTTATGATTATAGAACATTTATGATGCAGGGGAAACAGGCCAGAAGGATCCAACAGAATTCCTTGCAACTGTTGATTTTATATACATATGTATGTGCTAATATATATAAGATGCGATGCACGGGAACAGGTTGGAGGGATCCAACGGGATTCCTTAGTTTTGTTGAATTGGTTTCAATAATATTTAATTATATGAACTATGGGATAATAAACCTAATTTGTTGGAAATATTAGTTATAACATTGTTATATGTTTGAAGACTAAAACCCGGTTGTGATAGAAAATCAATGTAGATATTGGTTAAGCGTTGGGTAGCTATTAGTCTTAAATTAGTATTTTGAAATACTATAAATTGCCATTGAGTCGGAATTGGTTTTGAGATAGGAAATGATTATTAAATATGAGATTGGGTTTCTAAAATATTTTGTTTTAAGGATTATTTGTTTATATTATTATTATTATTATTATTATTATTATTATTATTTTAAAGTTATTTAATTATATTAATATCGTTTTAAAGTTATTTAATTATCTTAATATTGTTTTGAAATTATTTAGTTATATTAGTGTTGTTTTTAAAGTTATTTGCTCACAGTTAATACTGTTTTAAAGTGTTTATCAAAATGCTAATTTTTTGAAATGTTAATTATTTTAAGAATAATTATGGTTTGAAATTAATAATAAGGGTTATTAATAAGGATTTGAAAATAAATTATTATTATTTATAAAATAAAGTGGTAAAGATTAAGTATTATTGTTTCAATAATATTTTGAAATTATTAATTTTTAAGATGTTTTAAAGTTAATAATTTTCATTTATTTATAATGTTTATTGTTATATATAGTGATGTTTTGAAGTAAAATATTTTTAATTATTTATATTTGTTTTTGGGATCCATGAATAGAATTGAAAGACTTGGATTTTATAAAAAAAATTATAAAATAGTTTGAAACTTAAAGGAGGGTTATTTACAAGGTGAAAAGTTTATAAATGGTTCGATATTTATAAACAAATTTTAGAAACGGGTTTAGAGATTTATAAATGGAATTTTATAAAGGGTTTTATGGATTTATAAAGGATTTTTAAATGATTTTAGAAATTGTACAAAAGAGTTTATAAGTGATTGAATTTTATAAAGGGGTTATAAATGGTTTATCGAAGATTTATAAATTTTATAAATCGTTTGGAGAATTGTAAGGAATTTATAAATGATTTGGGAATCGAATAAAAAGAAAATACTTCCCAATTTTGTAAGTATACTTATATCATAGAGATAAATATATTAATGCATTTTCTAAGGTGCGAGGTATAATGTATGTGAATATACTTATACCATTGAGATGAGTATATGAATATTTTCTAAGTATTGAAAATACAGGGATTGGCGGATATAACTTTGTAAAAGTATTTTTATATAAGTAACTTACAAAGTGATTAAATGAATGAAAGATTTATCAAAAGGAGGCTAGTAGTTGCTTATATGCTTAACCAATGTTGGGTTTCACCTATGGAATAAATCTTTGTTTGAATGTGTGTTGTTAGTAGTTAAATAACTGACTATCATATCTTGGCCTAAATATGGAATCCTTCTTAATTTTGGCTGTACGAAAAATATTCCTTACTTAACACCAAAGGATTTTAACTCGGGAAATATCTAGAATAAACACGAAAATTATATGGTACATTTACCGTCGGTGGTGCTATACTGTACGTATAAACTCATTTCGTAACGACCCATATTTTTGATAATTTAAAACTATTAAACTAAATAAGATTTTGAAATTTAATATTGTGAGAAATTAAAATTTATGATTTATCAGTGAGGAAAATAATTAGAATATGATTTAATAATGTTGTTTGAATGTTATTGACAATTATTTTAATGTAATTTCAATAAATTGAAATAATTGTAAAGTTAATTTAGTTATAATTTTTAAATAAGGAATAAAATAATTGTTGAAATTAATTTTTGGAACTAATGTAATTAAATATTGCAGTTAATATGGGTTAAAATGATAACTGTAGAATATGAATGCAATAAAATGTAAACTAATGTAAATTATATTCATAAGGTAATAGTTGATTCAATATAAGAGTGTAAATCAGAATAAAAGAATTTGATTGAAATTAAAATACAATTAACTGGGGTTTTGTTACAGTTGTAATAGAACGCTGAAATTAGTGCAATATTTAAATATTGGATTTAACATGAAAATTTTATTTTAAAACATTATAAATATCTATGTAATCAAGAATGATGAAATTTGTTAAATTTTAAATTTGAATTTAAAAGTGCTTAAATAAATTTAATAATAATTTATTAATTAACATGGAAATTATCCATTTTGGCCACTGTCTCGAATTTCAACGAAACTAGTTTCATCGGATCTGGTAGAATCCTGCCGTGGGTATAGCCTCGTGTGCCCTATCATATTCCTTATCGAGCCTAATATGATTTTGGTTTGTGTCGTACCTATCGAGTGCTCCCTAATAGCCCACCGGTTTACGGTGGAGTTTATAGTACTATATAGACTAAGATACTTGTATAAAATGTGTTAAGAGGGATATGGGTAACAGCTTAATGTTATTTTAATACTTTACTAATAGACACCACATATATAGCGTATATTACTACATATAGATAGTTTAATGGGTCCTTAAGAGATGGAAAATACCGAAACATCTCTTAAGTAATTGCATGCACATTGTACACCGGTTAGAAGATGTAGAATTCCATAAACATCTACGAAGCCATTACGCTTATATTTATTCACCATTGATTTAACATACATAAGATTTTTTAGTCTGACTTGATTGTTTTGTCTTTTCATTCCGCTGGGCTCAGTCTGAGCTTTTCAGTGTTGAAAACTCTATTTCTAGAGGATGAAGACGATATATTATATTATTAGTAATTTTCCGCTGCATCATTATTGGTATGTCATTATTTGTACTCTTATTGTTGTAAAATTTGCGTAATCAAATGTAAATTATAAAACAACCCACTGAACTGTTTATTTGATTATTATATTTTTTCATTCCGCTATGAGATTCTATGTTTGATTTTCCCTTCTTTTCTCTTATTTTCTTATTTACCCTATTAACAATCATCCCTTTTGTATGGTTTGAGTTGACATGTGTGGTTTATTGTTGATTTAAACCATCCAAAAAGGTGGATCGCTGCAGTTGGTATCAGAGCTTTGGTTTATGGATACCATAGTCTGTTTGAGGTTAACTCATTAGAGATAGAGTTATTAATACCCTAGAATGAGTTTGAGAGTATATATATGAGAGATCGTATTTGTTAGTGATATAAAAATATTTTGTATTATGTTAATTTATTTTATTGAGTATTTATGAATTTTGGTCGATACATAGGACGATATGGCACCGATAAAGATTTCTAAACACTTAATAGGGCATACCGACATAATATTGTTTTTGAAATATAGGTAAATGAAATAATTTTACCTGGTATCATATTTTGTATATAAAAGAATAATTTTATAATGGATATAGTTGTATGTGATATGTTTGTTTGTTCGGTAGTGAAATTCTATAAATATTGGTTGTAAAATAGGATTCACAAATAAAGTAAATATTAAGAACTTAAGTTCTGGAGTTTTGAAATTGGTTTTCAAACATTTTCGAATATAATATTAGTTTTATTTGGAAGTATTTTCGGATATAAATATTTTCAATGTGATTTTAAAGAAATGTTTTAAAAGAATTTTTAAAAGGAAATAAGTTTTGTACTCCCCTCTTCTATCACTTGAAAATAATTTCGATGATGATCACGACATTATAAACATTCATTTTCGAGTTTCAAAATGAAAAGACTACTGTAGTTGCTTTACTACACATTTTTTTGATAAATATATCTTAAAGTTAAATTTGTAAGTATGATATACAAAGAATATGTGTGTGTGTGTATTACAAGATGATTTGAAATGGAACCCGGTATTTAGTTCTTAAGTTTCTATAAATTTGGGATTTTAATTATTGTAATGAAATGAAAGCTTAGCTATCTTAATAGTTGAAAACTTCTAAAATGAAAAATAAGAAATTAGAAGCGAAGTGATTAGTGAAACTGTAAAGAAATCGGAGATTTTCCACCTGTAAATTAAAGAGTAATGAAATTTAGAAGATTTAAATTATTGAATATTTTGCTAACTAAAATGAATAGGATAAATTTGTATAACACTCAATTACATTCTAAAAACATATATAAAACTTACCAGAAATGTTTAAAAGTTGAAAAGTTAATATGAATATGTAATAGAATTTTATATAAGTAAAACTTAAATAATGGAGATATGTCTACAAATAAGAATTATGATGTACAAGAAATATTTTAAACATAAGGTAATATTTTGAAATGCTAGTAATTAAATTAAATAGAAGAAAAAGTGAATACTGTTTGGGTAAATGATTATAAACTCAAGAAATGACTGAAATTATTCATTGACGAATATAAATATTAAAATGGACATCAAGGTTATAAGTAAATAATAAATGTGAAATAAACTGCAATGGAATATACGTAATACTTTAATAATAGATTCATTGATGATTTCAAATGTTAAATGGGAAATAAATTATGTAAGTAATAAAGAAAATTAATAAAAGATAATTATTGTATGAATGAATTAAAGCAAATGAAAAGTAAATAATGATGTGAAAAGAAATGAATAGAATAAATTTAAACAATATTTAAAATTCACTATTGTTTGGCTTATGGGATGGTTGAGAAATGATATTTCGATTTGTTTGAGGTTGTATGAATAATCTACTAAGTAATTATCTAAGGCTGTTGAGTGTAAGGTACACTTGATAGTTATGAAAAGTTTCTGAACCTAAACAAACCGTTGGTTTTGATTGCTATGGATGATTGATGGATTCTTTTGTTGCATATAATGGTTGTACTAATATTTTTGCATATGGTTATTACATATGTTGTGTTGCTTATGATACTAATTGAAACAACTAAAATATATTACCCTTTTACATAGTTCTAACGGATTATGCAAGTGAAATACAGATTTATGGAAGCAATAGCTGTTGCTTTTGGTTTCATAAATAGATTTTGTTTTCTCGACAAATAGGTACGTTTTCGGATTACGGTTTTTGGAACGATATTTTATTGTTTTTTCATGATTTGGGATGTTTTATTACTGAAATATTATATATGTATTGAAATTATTGATATTGTTACTTTTTTCGGACCCAACGACGCAAAGGAGACTCTATCCAAAAAAAATTGTGAATTTAGGACTTAGAAATTTTTTGTGCAAACGTGGTTATTTTCAAATTTATATTAAAACTTAATGATGAAAGTTTAAAGTGTTTATAAATTGAATAATTTGAATAAAATTATATCAAGTTTCTTAATTCCTTCTTGTTCCTTTTCAAGGACGAAAAGTTTTTAGTATGGGAGAGTGTAACGACTCGTATTTTTGATAAATTAAAATTATTAAATTAAACAAGATTTTGAAATTCAAGATTGGAGAAATTAAAATTTATGATTTATTAATGAGGAAAACAATTAGAATATTATTTAATTATGTTGTGAGTGTTATTGACAACTATTTTAATGTAATTTCAATTAATTGAAATAATTGTAATGTTAATTCGGTTATAATTTGTAAATAAGGAATAAAATAATTTTTGGAATCAATTGTTGGAATTAATGTAATTAATATTGCAGTTAATATGGGTTAAGATGATAACTATAGGATATGAGTGCAATAAAATGTAAACTAATGTTAATTATATTCATTAAGTAATAATTGATTCAATAATAAGAGTGTAAACCAGAATAAAAGAATTTGATTGAAATTAAAATATAATTAAGGTGGGTTTTATTACAGTTGTAACCGAACGCTGAAATCAGTGCAATATTTAAATATTGGATTTAACATGGAAAATTTATTTCAAAAGTTTATAAATTTCTATGTAATCAAGAATGATGAAAATTGTTAACTTTTAAATTTGAATTTAAAAGTGATTAAATCAATTTAACAATAATTTATTTAATTAACGTGAAAATTAGCTACTTTGGCCACTGTCTTGGATTTCGACGAAACTAGTTTCATCTGATCCATAACAGTGAGTTATTACAGTATTTCAAGTTTCGCAGCGATCAGACTTATCGTTTATTCGTGCGAGCTCGAAACGCGTAGAAATAAATTAAAAGAATTTAAATGAATATAGTTTGATTTTGAAAGTTAACTTCTGTATATAATGGAATTTGGGTTTGAAACTAGTTCTGTTGAGTTTAGAAATATCGAAAACCTATATTTTGATATATTGGATTATCTATTTTCGTTTCAAGAACGAAATGGGCTTTTAAGGTCGTTGTTATCGTTTTGATCTAATTTGATCTGTCCATTCGTTCTTATCCATCTCTTTCTACATAAATAGTTTTTTTTCTAACCTTAGCATTCTTTCGTTTTATTTCTATATGTACTTCTATTTCTCATATGTTCCTCCTCAAATGTTAGAACATCAAAATCCTAATTTCAATTTCAAATCAAACCTCAAAATCCAAACTCCTCAAATCCTTTCAAATTATATATCGTTGGAAAGCTCTCGATGAACGCAATCTACATCTACAGTCCGTTTTTGCAATTGAGTCTCGGTTTGGTCAAAATTTAGCGAAGAAGTTTTGACCGTTCATATTAAGGTTTGGTTTTCAACGGTGGATCGTCGATATTACGATGATCGAACGGTACCGCGGCGTAGAGGGACTTGAGAGGAGTTCATCTATGCAGTTCATTTGTGCTATTGATGCTTGGATTCACCAGAAATAGCCACAAGAGAGCGGAAGTAGTGGAGCCTCTTGGGGCAACTGGAGGTGGCGGCAACTAGTCATGGAGATAACGACGATGGTGTCAGATCTCGGGTCATGTAACAACCCGTAATTCCGATAATTAAATTTGTTAATTTAATAAGATTTTGGTAATTTAATATTAAAGGAAATAAAAATTTGTTAATTATTAATGGAAATAATAACTATAATGAATTGCAACAGTATAAATGTAAATTAATTGTTAATAACTTGGATTTAATTCCAATAAATGAAACAATGTAAATGTTATAACTTGGTTATAATGAAATAATATAAATAAATGACCATCGAATAAAACTTGGGTTATATAAGAATTGTAACATTTGCTTGTGAATAATGAATTCATAAGTATAATTAAAAGTTATGGTAGCGATTGTTATAAGTTACCTGTTTATTTAGTTAATCAATTGAAATTGGGAATCAATTTTTTATAAATGTAAATTAATGTTACATTAATGTGAAATGTAATACAATGTTTTGAAGTTGTCAAATTAATATATTAAGGTAATGAAAGGTAAAACAATAGTTAACTAGGTTTATAGAGTAGTAATGGACTTAGTAAAACGATTGGAATTGAAACAAATCAATTTATTGAAGTTCAATTTATAATAAAATGGATTTATTGTAGTAAATGAAATTAAGTACAACGTAATTGAAATTAAGATGAAATTGGAAATTATTAATGCACTAATATATATACAAATGGAAATTATATCCATAAGATGGTAATTCATTTGACAACAGGATTAAAAATCAAATAAATGAAAATTTCGAATTCTTATTTTAGTTTATGAATTTACTGAAAATTGAAATTTAATAATGTAGTTGGTAAATTAATTAACTTTAAATTTATATCTAAATTGTTTAAAGTATTGTAATTGTTTAGGAAATCAAAAATGATAAAAATTTGTTAATTATGCAATTGAAATTGAAAAGTTGATTTAATTAATTAATTATTAATTTATTTAGTTAACGTGAACATAGCCATTTTGGTCACTGACTCAGATTTCGATGAAACCAGTTTCATCAGATCCGTAACGGTGAATTATTGTAGGATTTCAAGTT
Organism: Allium cepa; assembly: GCA_030765085.1. Classification (NCBI taxonomy): domain Eukaryota; kingdom Viridiplantae; phylum Streptophyta; class Magnoliopsida; order Asparagales; family Amaryllidaceae; genus Allium; species Allium cepa. Next base: position 966,043,844 of record CM060928.1, read on the forward strand.
CTTTAACGATTGGACTTGTCGTTTGATCCTACGGGTTCGAAACGCCTAAAAATTAATTTAATTGACATCAATTTAAAATAAGCCGATTTTAATATAACTTCTTCATACGATGGAATTAGGACTTGAAACCTATTCCATTGAGTTTATAATATTTGAGAACATCTATTTTGATATATGGGTTGACCCATTTTCATTCCGGAGGTAGAACGGACTTTTCGGGTCGTTTGCCGTTCCAACCCAAATCAAATCGGATCCTATTTCTATTTTTCTAACCTACCTATAAATATCTCGTTATAAACCCTAGCCATTCCTTAGTCTTATTTGTCTGTACGTACATCTTCTCTTCAACTCCTCGTTCCAATGGCAGACAAACAAATTCAAGTTCAATTTCAAATCAAATTACAAATCAAAAATTAAATCCTCAAAAAAATTCAAAAAAATATGAAATTCAAAGATCTCATCGATATGAATCTATATCTAGCATATGTTTTTGCAATAGATGCTCAAGTCAGCCAGAAATCTCGGTCAAAGCTTGTAATTCGTGAACCCTAAGAGACAAATTAGGGGTTTCTGATTTCTCCATTAATAGGCGAAATTGACTTGTGGGTATGGGTGATCTCAACGCATGGAGTCGTTTGATGGCAGTCGGAGGTTGCAGTGGGCTGAGGCGCCGGAATTTGCCGGTTAGGGTTCGGCAAACCCTTATTGTTGATGGCGGCGGCTTGCACCGGAGGGGGAGTCGAGGCCAAAGGGGGATGCGGCTCATCAGGAGCGAGTGGATGGACGTGATCGGCAACCTTCTGGTGGTCGAGGGTGCGAGAATGAGGCGGTCAACGGTGGCCTCGTGCGTGCGTACTGGGTTGGAATCGAGCCTGAATGATCGGGTTTCGTGAGAGACATGCTTCAGGTGAAGTGGGGTTCCTTATTGGTCCGCTAGGTTATTATTTAATTTGTTTATTTAAATTTTGTATAATCTTCTAACTCGAATAATTTCTACATACGAGGTCCGATTCATGCACGGTTTCTTGCATTGGGATCGTATTAAAATTCCAAACATTTTTACATGGGTTTGGAATAATTCAGAGATTATTCAAAATTTTGGGTTTAAATTGGATTGGATTTAAATTCAATGGTGAGTGTTTTAACCCACTCACAACTTCTAAATTTTTTTATGTTTGTTAAATTTAATTTATGTTATGAGTAGAAATTTATTTATGGCTGTATGTTATATTCTGAATCATCATCTCAGTTAATTCAAATTTATTAAATTAAATCGTTATTTATTTTATTATTGAATATATATTGCCAGTTAAATACTTGTTAATGATTATCTATTCTATACTGATATTAATTGATTGATTTGAATGATGATTGTGATGGATGTTTGACTGTTGATATTGAATGAATGGATGTTGTATTTTATATTGTTATAAACTTCAAGTTTGTTATGATTTTTATTTCATTCGGGATTGCGGTTTGAAATGATATATAACCGTAAGATATTAAATTGCGGATTGAAATGATAAATATCTATATCACTTGACTCTAGGGTAGAAAATTATATACGGACACCGGATTGGTTAAATTAAATGATTTTAAAATTCTTAAACCTTCGAATTAAATTAAATGATATTTTGAAGTAAAATTTGGTTTGTATAAATCGAAGTGTTATTGAAAAATCAAGTTTTATGTTAAATGCGAAGTGGGTTAAAGGAATGGTTTAAGAAATGAAATTGAAATTTTAAAAAAAAAGTCGAATTTGGGATATAAGAGAAATTTGTCAGAATTGCATTATTTGAGTTGTTGAAAAATATAACTTTTGAAATGTATCTGTATTGGAATAATTTAAAGTGATATTTTGAACATAGTTTGGAAGCGATATTGAATTGAATGATTTATTGAGAATTGGAATTTTTAAAATCTGAAATTGATTTTGAGAAATTGAAATGGTCGGAATTTGTTAAAAAAATAAATACTTTTAAAATGATATAAATTACAACAATTATATTATGTTTTAAGATTCTAAATTTATGATTCAGATTTATAAACTATATTAACCTACATTAACTATATTAAATCAATTTAACCTATTTTAAAACCATTTAATTTATTTTTAAAGCTGATTAAACCATTTAATTCGTATTAAATCTAATTAATGTATTTTAATCATATTTAATCTAATTTAATTATGTTTAATCTATTTTTAACTATTTAAAATTATTTTTCTAAATTGTTAGACTAAGTAAAAAGGGAAGTGTTCTTATTCGAATTCATTGATTTAAAGGTAAAAATGATTAAATGATGTTATAACACAAGTTGGGATTGAAAATGTTGTTATAGATTTGAAATGATGATTTCGAAGTAAGAATTTATAACCTGTTTTGGAAATATGATTTTTGGAAGAAATTATTATTTTGGAAACGATATGATTTGAAAATGATATAATGTTGAGAATATGACATTTCGATATAAACTGTGAATTTGACCTTTGAAAGGAAATATAATTCTAAACTATGATTTCAAAGTGAATACGATTTAAAAGGGAATATGATTTGAAAATGGCTATGATTTGAAAGTGATACGTTTTGAAATCGAATATGATATTTAGATATCTATTGTAAATTGACTTTTGAAATGTAAAAGGACCATCCGGTGTGAAACAAGCGATTGGTTGTTAAAGAGACGGGGATCGGATATTGTCGTACTCTCTCCAATACCGAAAACCACTTTAAGAACTGTGTATCTGGTGGATATTCTAGAAATGAAGTAGGATGGTTTGGCGAACGATTTTTGTATAGGTATGACGTGACCCTGACTCCCGTGAGTCCGCATAGATGTGACTAAAATCAGGAGCTATACCTAGCCAAGTGAGGTCATTTCTCCTATCGGGCACATTTCTTCGATACCATACAACGATTTTGTGATTGTTTTGGTGGACACCCCTCAATTTTGATATGGGAGTGTGTTCCGAGGTGGGCGGTAGTAGCTGTTGTGCGTTACCATAAGTCTGGGAGTGCAATTGGTATATCTACCTTGGCATCTCCTCGTGTGTCATGTTCACATGCCCTAGCATGCTTTTTACGAGTTTGTTTTGTACCATACCTATGGAGTGCCCTCTGATAGCCCTCCAGTTTATGGAGGAATTACGGTACTGCATAGACTACGGGAATATATAAAAATGTGTTAAGGGGAATATGGGTAACGCCTTAACGCTATTTTAATACTTTACTATAGATACTATTATAATAGCGTATTGTACTACATAGTAGATATTAGGAGATGTGAATCTCAAACATATCTTAAGTTACCGCACTCACGTTAAACACTGGATATGAGATGTCAAAACCCGTAAACATCTCTGACGTCGTTGCACTCATATTTATTCCGTTGATTTAACTTACATGAGATCTTTTGGTTCTGACTCGAGTGTTTTGTCTTTTCAATTCGCTTGGGTCAACATGAGCATTTTTAGGATTTGAAAGCCTTATATTTGGAGGACGGAGATGAAGATTGTATTATTATTTATTATATATGCCACTACATTATATATTCCGCTGAATTATTTATTATTCTCTGGTATGTGTAACTCTGATCTGTTTTGTATAAGTATAATCAAATGTTTTGTAAACAGCTTCATGAACTATTTATTTAGTTACTATATTTTGTCATTCCGCTACAAGATTCTGTTTTTTTTCTTCCTCTACTTTTTATTATTTACACCAATAACAATCCGCCCTTCTGTGTGGTTGAGTTAGCACGTGTGTCTGCTTAAAACGTACAAAAAGGCGGGATGTTACGGTTGGTATCAGAGCTTTAGTTTAGCGAAAACCTTAGCTTTTTGGGGTCTGACTCTTTATTAATAGGGCAGTAATATCCTATGATGAGTCACTGAGAGTATATATATGAGAGAGCGTATTTGTTAGTGTTATAAAAAGTTTTTCTATTGTGTTAATTTGTTCCATTTTGATTTATAAATTCTGGTTGGTGCATAGGACATTATGACATCGATAGGGATTTCTAAACACTTAATAGGACAGACCGGCACAATTTTTTTTTGAAATATAGGTAAATGAAATAATTTTACCTATTATATATTTTGTATATAAAATATCGATTTATAAATGATATATATTTGGTTGTAATAAATTTTTTGTTAGGTAGTGAAATTTATAATTATTGGTTGGAAATAAGATTTGAAAATAAAATAAATATAAATTGGAGATTTCAGAACTTAAGTGCCGGGATTTTTGAAAGAAAAAAAATTCTTTCGAATGATTTTGGAATATAGTAGTAATACTATTAGAAGTATTTTCTGATATAAATATTTCTGTATAATTTGAAAAAATTATTTTAAAGAAATTTTGGAAAGAAACAAGTTCTGATCTCCCCTCTTTGTCGTAGGAAAATAATTTCGGTGATGAGTGCAGCATCATCGACATTCATTTTCGAGTTTTGAATTGGAAAGATCGTTGTAATTGTTTACTACACATTTGTTTTGATAAATAAATATAAATTTTATTTCCAAATATGATTTGATACATATAAAAGATATGATATATATATATATATATATATATATATATATAATTTTAAATGATTTGAAATGGAACCCGACATTTAGTTCTTAAATTTCTACAAATTAGAGGTTTTAATTATTGAAAATGAAACGGAATTTAACTATTTAATAATTGGAACTTTTAAATGAAAATAAGAAATTAAAAGCTAAGGTTGTTAATGAACCATATAAGAAATTTGAAATTGGTAACCTGTAAATAAAAGGGTTATGAAATAAAAGAAATGTAATTATTGAATTTTATTTACTAAAATAAATTAAGATGAACTTGTGTAATTTTCAACTACATTCTTAAAGACATATATATAACTTACAAATTTTTAATAAAAAAAGTTGAAATGTTAAAAGAATATGTATCGGAAATTTTACAAGTAAAACTTGCACAATGAAAATGTACAATGAATTACTTTTGTAAATTAAAATTTGATGTCATAACCGTTATAACTTAAGTTATAATTGAAATGTACTATATAAAATGCAATAGAAAGTAAGTATGGTGAGTAAATAATTATAAATTTAAGTTAGTGAATTGATACGTTAAATAGTTGAATTGAATCAGAGTACTATAAATAAATGCTTATTACCTAAGTAAATGTTTGAGGTTATTTATAATAAAAATAAGCAAAAAGTTGAATATTGTAAGTAAAGGACCTTAAATTTAAGTTAATATAAAGCAAAAGTAAGAAACTTAAGTATGAACTTATCAGTAATGAATTATAATATCCAATTGAAATCAAGTATATAAATTTATAAATGTAAACTAAACTGCAATAAAAATGTATGTAATACTTGAATGATGAATTCATAGATTCTATAATCAATTGAAAAAAAACTTATGTAAGAATTAAATATAAACTGATTAAAAGAAATTTACATGATATGAATAAATGAAAATTAACTTTTGTAAGTAATAAATGAATGTAAATGACTGAATGAATGAATGGGAGTAAATATTTTTGAAATAGATGTAAAATTAAAGGAGGTAATCACTCAATGAAGAAAAGGTGAACCACAAATCTTATGAAAGAAAAAAAATAAAAAGAAAGAAAGAATAAACTTAAATATTTGGAACGTGTTGTTTGTTTGGTTGGTAGTTATTTGGGAAAAGATACTTCAAGTTGCTTAGAATTTCTAAATAATCTATCGAGTTTAGCTAAAACTGTTGAGTAAATGGTATACTTAGTGGTTATTTGTTATTCTTTGTGATTAAAGGTGTCGTAACCCGAACAAACTATTTGTTTTGGTTGATATGGATGGATAATTAATTTGTATTGATTCATAAGATGATTGTATGATGTGGTTGCAAGTGATTGTTGTTTATTTGATTTTTTGGTTAGTGGTTGAAACAACTTTACATATTTAATTTTACATAATTATTAACTCTTTTGTATTATATAAGTGAAATAGTAGCAATTGTTACAGCTTTTGGTTTCCTAAAATAAATGTTGCTTGCCCGACAAATAGGTACGTTCTTGGATTACGGTTTTCTAGCGGTACAATATATATTCCCTTTGTTGAGACATATTATTTTGAGATATTGTGATATATATTATTATATTTGATATTATATTTTCTCCCGAGCCTCTCCGTACAAAGGAGACTCTGCCGAATTTTTTTGAAAATTTTAGACATAGAAATTTTTTTAGAAGTGTTTTCCAAATTTTATTAGTTTGAATATAAAGGATTTAATAGTTATAAATGGACATATTGTATTTAAATTATTTAATTCTGTAAATTATTGTGTATAAATTCAATATTTTGTAAAGGATATATTGACTATTAAATTTCTCCTTCCCGTTCTTTTTCCTTTTCGGAGACGAAAAGTTTTGAGTGCGGGAGAGTGTAACGACCGTAATTTCCGATAATTAAATTTGTTAATTTAATAAGATTTTGGTAATTTAATATTAAAGGAAATAAAAGTTTGTGAAGTATTAATGGAAATAATAACTAGAATGAATTGCAACAGTATAAATGTAAGTTAATTGTAAATAACTTAGATTTAATTCCAATAAATGATACAGTGCAAATATTATAACTTGGTTATAAATGAAATAGTATGAAATAAATGACCATTGAATAAAATTTGGGTTATATAAGAATTGTAACATTTGTTTGTGGATAATGAATTCATAAGTGTAATTAAAAGTTATGGTAGCGATTGTTATAAGTTACCTGTTTATTTAGTTAATCGAATTGAAATTGGGAATCAATTTTTAATAAATGTAAATTAATGTTACATTAATGTGAAATGTAATACAATGTTTAGAAGTTATTAAATTAATATATTAAGGTAATGAAAGGTAAAACAAAGGTTAACTAGGTTTGTAGAGTAGTAATGGACTTAATAAGAAGATGGGAATTGAAACAAATCAATTTATTGAAGTTCAATTTATAGTAAATGGATTTATTGTAGTAAATGAAATTAAATAGTACGTAATTGAAATTAAGATGAAATTGGAAATTATTAATGCACAAATATATATATATAAATGGAAATTAGAACCATAAGATGGTAATTCATTTGATAATAGGATTGAAAATTAAATAAATGAAATTTTGGAATTCTTATTTTAATTTATGAATTTACTGAAAATTGAGATTAATAATGTAATTGGTAAATTAATTAACATTAAATTTATATCCAAATTGTTTAAAGTATTGTAATTGTTTAGGAAATCAAAAATGATAAAAATTTGTTAATTATGAAATTGAAATTGAAAAGTCGATTTAAATAATTATTATTAATTTATTAAATTAACGTGAACATAGCCTTTTTGGTCACTGACTCGGATTTCGACGAAACTAGTTTCATCGGATCTGTAACGGTGAACTATTGTAGGATTCAAGTTTTTTAACAATTGGACTTGTCGTTTGATCGTACGGGCTCGAAACGCTCCGAAATTAATTTGATTGAAATAAATTTGAAATAAGATGATTCTAATGTAACTTATTCATACGACAAAATTAGGACTTGTGTGACGCCCCGCCTCTATACCCACGCTAGCCAAGAACACTACGGAGTAATGCTGTCAACTAGCACAGAGAATAAGGCTGTTGAGGAGCGACCATCCATGTAATATCTTTGTGCGAGCACCGATATGTCAGATAGTAAAGCATATTTCATTTAAGGAGTAAATCCAACATACCGATACAAACTCAAAGTTATCACACAGTGGCTACATATAATCTTTGGAAACAAATATAGAAATAAACTTAACACAAAACAGTCACAGACATCCATATCACAAAGGCGGAAAAGGATATGAATATATAACACATAAAAGTGTACATCAGAGCAGTGGTCAGAAAAGATCCACAATCACCCAAAAGAATAGCAACATGTGCTATACAAAAGAATAAGTATACATCATAGAGTCTAAATCTCAAATGTATATGTCCAAAAACTACTAATCTAAGTAGTTAGCCAAAAGTCAAGGAGATAATCCTAGAAGTGAAGTCAAGCAGAAGCACCTGTAACATCTCGGTCTGACCCGACTTTATTTAAAAAGAAAATAATAAACGGATCAGTCTAGCTATAAATATCAAATGACATGATATAGAATAAGGGATATGGCACAAACATATGATAACCATAATGGCATACTATTATAAGTATGTAATTGAAAATCAACATGAAATTAATCAATATCACAAGAATCTTCTCAAAGATCCAAAAAGGGGTTCATACCCAAAACTTGTATTCACAACAAGTCAATGACACACGAATTCACCAATGCACAAAAATTGATAAATCATATCGATGAAAATCACTAAAATTGGTGAAGCAAAAATTCCAGAAATCAACACACGAAATCTAGAAATCATAAAAAGGGGCGGAGGCCTAACGGGAGCATGAAAACTCACCAACATATGTATCCCACGAACGAGACGCTATCTCATGGTAGCTAGCCGTTAATTTTTGACACACGAACGGCCCGAATACTATGGGGTGCTACCCCACATGTGTGAGTCGAAATCACACTGAAACGGGGTCTATTCTCCCTCGCAGACAAAGAGACATCGCACAATTGCTAGTCTAAATCACAAAAATGATCGTCATGATCATCAAGAAGTGTCAATTAGTAAGCTAGTAAATATATGAGCTTAGCTTCCTGTCTCATGACCACTAGCTTAACTTAAATATTTACGAACAAACTGTAGATCTCCACTAGAAAATTGTCACAAGAGATTCAATCGAACAAGTCCAAGAATTAACCGATGAAGTAAACGCAAGCGTTTCATACCACTTGTTTTACTAATCCGTTTAATTAGATTTCTCATACGAATGAGGTAAAGGTTTGTATATGCCAGTAGATTGGAAAACGGTTTAAGAAACGAGCTTTGTAATAAAATAGTTTTGAAATCATTTTGATGAAAGAGTTTTGATATTTACTACTAGCATTCAAAACCTTTATATTTTTAAAGTGACAAACTATAAAAATGATTGTAGAAACAATCAATAATTAAAATCCACATACGACGACGTGAATCAAATCTAAAGAAACCGATAAAAAATCCATCGAAATGGATATTCAAAAATCCCTAAAAAGGAGTCATTAAAGTCGTAATAAATGATAACAACAAATAGGATCATCATGAATCGATTCAAATTGGACATTCAATCCCAAAAGGCAAAGTGGGCTGAAATAGCAAATTCAGTTGACTAAACAGAGATTTTCAGTTGACTAAACAGCAAATTCAGTCGACTGAACATAGATTTTCAGTCGACTAAACCCTGCCTGGAAACTTTCTGTTTCCAGGTTCAGTCGACTGAACAGAGATTTTCAGTCGACTAAACCATGCCTGGAAACTTTCGGGTTCCAGATTCAGTCGACTGAACAGAGATTTCATTCGACTGAATCATGCCTGGGCTGTTTTTCAGCCTATCCAAATGAAGAGTAGATTCTTCCAAAATGCAACCGGACGAACATTGCTCTAAGGGTTTATGCCAATCGGCAACCCGGCCCCTATATGCTCCTCGATGCATCATCCAAAGCATGATCAAACATCCATAAAAGATTTTCACACAAATTTGACTTAACAACCCAAAAAATTGGAATATTCACAAAACCAATCCAAATCAAGAGCAAATGCACATGAAGAAGTGTTAGGAATTCATACCCTATAACCAAAGATGATTATAGTCATAGATGTGAGATAAAAATCTCACCTTTTCACAAAAACAATGAAGAAAAAGCTTGAAAGCAAAGGGAGAATCAACCACTCTTCAACACAACCCAAACGAGCTTGAATCTTTGCTCAAAAAGAAGAACATTCCCAAAGTTAGGTTTAGGAATTTCTGAAATTGATGAAAGAATGAGTTAGAGAAGAAGAAGAGAGGCTTACCAAAGTTTCTTCTATTAGTTTGGAGCTAGAGCTTGATTTGCAAAAGAAAACTAGGGCTTGAGTTTTAATTTCCCATTCCACTCTCCATTGACGTAAAAGCTTGAGTATTAGGAAAATAGAAAGGAAGTAAATGAAGAGGAGAGGGTTGGGACTGAGTTAATAAGTGGGGTTAATGGGCTCAGCCCAAACCAAAGCCCTAAGTGAAAAAGTAGCAAAATTCCACTAACTCCAAACATATCAAAGTTTACACTTAAAAAGATCGCAAACGTCATTTTGAACTCAATGGAGATGGTCTCGAGACCTAATTCGTCCGTATGCAAAAAGTAGCTTTTCGGACTATATTCCGAGTATCGATAAAATATTTAAATAAAATATTTAAATATAAAATCGATAAATATGCGGGTTGTTACAGACTCTCCTCCTTACCTCGCAATATTTAAGAAGAAGATATATAGTAACAACCATGAGAGCATATTCATCACAAAAGAAATTTGAAATAAAAGGTTCACCTTAAAGAGCATGGGAAAGTAAGTCCGGATGTGTTCGCTCGATGAACTCTCTAGATTCCTAAGAGTAATCTTTAGGATTTGAAGACCATTGAACTTTCACGAGCGGGACATTTTTATTTCGAAGGCGTTTAACCTCCGAAGCAATAATTCGAATAGGATGCTGCTCATAAGTAAAATTAGGCGAAACTTTAATTTCTTCCACCACACCGGGCTCAAGAATAGAATCGGAATCTCGAAGACATTTCCGTAATTGAGAAACGTGAAACACGTCATGAATAGCAGAAAACTGAGCCTGTAATAAAAGGCGATAAGCCACGGAACCAATACGTTCGGTGATAGGAAATCGCCCATTTTATCGAGGCGCTAATTTTCCCGATCGACTGAAACGTACAACACCTTTCATAGGTGAAACACGAATAAACACAAGATCTCCCACAGAACATTCTAATTTCCTTCTCCGGTTATCGGCATAGGATTTTTGTCTACTCTGGTCTTCTTTCATCCTACGACGAATAAGATCAATCTTTTCTGTGGAATCACGAATAAAATCTGGACCTAAAACCAGCTTCTCACCGGCCTCAAGGCAACAAGAAGGAGATCGTCATGGCCTTCCATAGAGTGCCTCAAAAGGTGCCATACCAATACTAGATTGGAAGCTATTATTATAGGAAAATTCAACAAGTGAAATATGATCTTCCCAACTTCCACCAAAATCAAGAACACATGCACGAAGAAGATCTTCAAGAGTTTGATTCACACGCTCGGTTTGTCCATCGGACTGGGGATGATAAGCGGTGCTAAAATTTAGCTTCGTTCCCAAAGCTTTTTGAAGACTCTTCCAAAATCCACTAGTAAACAATGGATCACGATCACTGACAATAGAAGTAGGAACTCCATGCAATTTAACAATTTCTTTAATAAAAAGTTTGGCTAAAAGAGGTACGGTCCGATTGGACCGAACGGGAATAAAATGGGCAGATTTAGTAAGTCTATCAACTATAACCCATAAGCTGTCATGACCCGCACGAGAACGGGGAAGGCCGTCTATAAAATCCATGGAAATTTGATCCCACTTCCAAATTGGAATTTCTAAAGGTTGCAATAACCCACCAGGCCTATGATGTTCGGCCTTAATGAGTTGGCAAGTCATGCAACACTTAACAAAGTTAGCAATATCAGATTTCATTCCCTCCCAATAATAAAGCCGCTTCATATCCGCGTACATTTTACTACTACCGGGATGAATGGTAAATTTAGAATGATGAGAATCTTCTAAAATATCTTTACGAAGATCACTAATATTTGGCACGATAAGTCTACCAAATTTCCAAATGCCGCCACGAGAATCGACATCAAAGTCTTTCAAACCTTCAATATCAATTTTATCCTTAATATTTTGGCCAAGAAGAGCCAATTCGGGATCTAGCCTTTGAGCTTCAAGAATGCGGTCTAAAAGAGAAGGATGAGCCTCAAGGCTACATAAAACAAGAGATGAACATAATTCGGAAACACAGTCTTGAATCTCACAAGTGGATAAAACCTCGAGATCATTCCATTCGGATATCATCATGGAAACAACCGCTTGTTGCTTACGACTAAGTGCATCGGCAACTCGATTTCCCTTTCCAGGAGTATAAAGAATATCAAGATCATAAGATGTAAGGAATTCGAGCCAACGCTGTCGACGCGAATTAAGTTCCTTTTGCGAGAATAAACACTTCAAGGACTTATGATCGGTATAAAGAAAAAATTTCTCTCCTAAAAGATAATGATGCCAAATACGAAGGGCGAAAACAACAGCCGTGAGCTCTAAATAATGAGTGTTATATCTAGTCTCAACAGGCTTCAATTGCCTAGAAGCATATGCAATAACACGTTCTCTTTGCATAAGAACGACACCCAAACCAACGCGACTAGCATCGGTATAAACAAATAAATCTTGATTCCCCTCGGGAATAACAAGAATAGGAGCATCAGAAAGGAGTTCTTTTAGTTTCTGAAAAGAAGTTTCACATTTGTCCGACCAAATATATTTAACACCTTTCTTCGTTAAGCTAGTGAGAGGCACGACAATCTTATAAAAGTCCTTGATAAATCGACGGTAATAACCCGCCAATCTAAGAAAACTACGAATCTCCGTCACACTCTCCGGTCTCTTCCAATCTTGAATCGCTTCAATCTTTGAAGGATCCACGGATATTCCGGATTCGGAAATAATATGACCGAGAAACTTCACACGAGATTGCTAAAAGTGGCATTTAGAAAACTTTGCCTTTAATTGATTACTCCTAAGAGTTTCCAACACAATCCGAAGATGCTTTTCATGCTCCTCCTCGGTTTTTGAATACACAAGAATATCATCAATAAAGATGAGAACAAATCGATCGAGGGAGTCTTTGAAAACTCGATTCATGAAGTCAATGAAATAAGCCGGGGCATTCGTTAACCCAAATGGCATAACAAGCCATTCATAAGATCCATACCGAGTACGGAACGATGTCAAAGGAATGCTATCCTCTGCAATACGAAGCTGATGAAAACCGGTTGCCAAGTCCAATTGTCAAAAGACTCTAGCACCACTAAGTTGATCGAATAGATCATCAATCCGAGGTAAAGGATATTTATTTTTGATAGTAAGATCATTAAGCTTACGATAATCAACGCAAAGTCTAAGAGTACCATCGGATTTCTTCACAAAAATTGCCGAAGCTCCCCAAGGCGAGGAACTAGAGCGAATAAATTGCTTCGTCTCCAATTCGGATAATTATTTGCGCATCTCCTCATTTTCTTTATTGGACATACGATAAGGAGGACGAGTGATAGGTTGAGCTCCAGGAATGAGATTAATTCTGAACTCAATGGCTCGCTTAGGTGGTAATCCTAAAATGGGCTCAAATATGTCGGAAAATTCACGAACAATGTGAATAAGAGAAATAATATCTTCCTCATCATCATTATCGTCATCATGAGGATTTAAAGAGTATAAAGATGCAACCAAACTGGAATCCGAATCTTTAAGATTAATAGAAATCTGCTTAACAGATTGAGGATGTCGAAGATGAATAGTCCGCACAGGACATTGGATAAGAGCTTCATAACGGTTAATCCAATCCATTCCCAAAATCATTCCAAAGCCTAAGTAGCGCATGACATGCAAATCGGCTCGGAAAGAAAAATCACACAAAATAATCTCGACATCATTACACAATAAACTGATTGTTGCGGATCCACCAACCAGATTCGCAATTCTCAGAGAAGTCATTAAAAACATAACATCCAAAGAAAACGTATCAACAAGTTCTTTTGATATAAAAGAATGGGACTCACCCGTATCAAAAAGAACTCGAATAGGATGATCACGAAATAAAATAATGCCATCAAGGATAGAATGAGAAATACCTTGACCATGAGATGTGTCGCCAGGGGCTTGAGCAACATTAAGCTTTCCCTCCTTCCTATTTTGAAGTTTGGGACAAGAAGATAAATAATGATCCAGCCTTTTGCAATAGCGAAAAGTATGAGGCTTTGAACACTTGTTCGCAAAATGGTCCCTAGACCCACAGTTGAAGCATTTCCCACTACTAGGAGAAGGAGCCTTTGCAGCAGGAGTTGCTTGCTTACCCTTTTTTTTGGGATAAGGACCTTTGAATTTGTTTGGCCTCTTCTTGTTGTTGAAGTTCGGTTTGGCATCCACAACTTCAACATCGCTTTCCCTATCCGCCTCTTCAAGACGAAGAGCGATATCAATGAGTTGGTCGAAGGGAACTTCTAATTTTAGAAGTAACGGCTTCTTGAGATTTTTGTTTAAGCCGTAGACAAATTTTTGGTTCTTCTATAATGGGGTGTTGATGTATTCAACCCATATTTGAAAAGTGACTCAAAGGATGCAACATAATCAGTCACGGAGGATTCATCTTAAACAAGGTCTATAAAACGGCGAGCCAAAGTCACCTTCTCAGCATTTGGCACAAATTTTAATTCGAAGCGTTCCCGGAATTGCTCCCAGGCGAGATCCGCTTCATTGATTTCAGAAATAAGAAGTTCATACCAGTCCAATGCTATTTCTTGGAGCATACTAGAGGCCACCTGAACTCGGTGAAGATCGATAAGATTCATGCGAGAAATGATTCGATCGCATGTTCTTAGCCAAGCCTGGACTTCAATAATGGTTTCAGAACCTTTAAATGGCTTCCCACCCAAGTTGGTACAATCGTTGCACAAGCATGCAAACCCAGACTTAGGGTCAGTAGGTTCCGGATTAGAACCGGCTGCTTGAGCATTCTTTACTAGATCAAGAAGCTGCTGGGCAGACATAAAAACTCCATCTTGGGGAGTAGCACTAGATTGACCGACGCTGGGAGGGCCTGGTCTAACCATTTCCCTTTCTTTAGAAAGAAAGAAAGAAGAAGAAAAAGGTTATTCACCTAATGAATATCAAGCAACCTTGATAAATAAAACAAGGAATCATAAAAGAAAATAGGATAGAACGGTACGAAGACACGAATTAAATCCTAAGGCACGACTCCTAAGATGGACTTAGGACGTTGATCCTTGTTAAATTATTCTACATTGTTCCGAAGTTTGGCTCTGATACCAATCTGTGACGCCCCATCTCTATACCCACGCTAGCCAAGAACACTACGGAGTAATGCTGTCAACTAGCACGGAGAATAAGGCCGTTGAGGAGCAACCATCCATGTAATATCTTTATGCGAGCACCGTTATGTCAGATAGTAAAGCATATTTCATTTAAGGAGTAAATCCAACATATCGATATAAACTCAAAGTTATCACACAGTGGCTATATATAATATTCGGAAACAAATATAGAAATAAACATAACACAAAAAAAGTCACATACATCCATATCACAAAGGCGGAAAAGGATATGAATATATAACACATAAAAGTGTACATCAGAGCAGTGGTCAGAAAAGATCCACAATAACCCAAAAGAATAGCAAATGTGCTATACAAAAGAATAAGCATACATCATAGAGTCTAAATCTCAAATGTATATGTCCAAAAACTACTAATCTAAGTAGTTAGCCAAAATTCAAGGAGATAATCCTAGAAGTGAAGTCAAGCAGAAGCACCTGTAACATCTCGGTCTGACCCGAGTATTATTTAATAAGAAAATAATAAACGGATCAGTCTAGCTATAAATATCAAATGACATGATATAGAATAAGGGATATGGCATAAACATATGATAACCATAATGGCATACTATTATAAGTATGTAATTGAAAATCAACATGAGATTAATCAATATCACAAGAATCTTCTCAAAGATCCAAAAAGGGTTTCATACCCAAAACTTGTATTCACAACAAGTCAATACACACGAATTCACCAACGCACAAAAATTGATAAATCATATCAATGAAAATCACTAAAATTGGTGAAGGACAAATTCCAGAAATCAACACACGAAATCTAGAAATCATAAAAAGGAGGGAGGCCTATCACACGAACGGAGCATGAAAACTCACCAACATATGTATCACACGAACGAGACGCTATCTCATGGTAGCTAGCCATTAATTTTTGACACACGAACGGCCCAAAGACCATGGGGTGCTACCCCACATGTGTGAGTCGAAATCACACTGAAACGGGGTCTAGTCTCCCTCGCAGACAAAGAGACATCGCACAATTGCTAGTCTAAATCACAAAAATGATCGTCATGATCATCAAGAAGTGTCAATTACAGTAAGCTAGTAAATATATGAGCTTAGCTTCTTGTCCCATAACCACTAGCTTAACTTAAATATTTACGAACAAATTGTAGGTCTTCACTAGAAAATTGTCACAAGAGATTTAATCGAACAAGTCCAAGAATTAACCAATGAAGTAAACGCAAGCGTTTCATACCACTTGTTTTACTAAGCCGTTTAATTAGATTTCTCATACGAATGTGGTAAAGGTTTGTATATGCCAGTAGATTGAAAAACAGTTTAAGAAACGAGCTTTGTTATAAAATAGTTTTGAAATCATTTTGATGAAAGAGTTTTGATATTTACTACTAGCATTCAAAACCTTTATATTTTTAAAATGACAAACTATAAAAATGATTGTAGAAACAATCAATAATTAAAATCCACATACGAAGACGTGAATCAAATCTAAAGAAACCGATAAAAAAATCCATCGAAATGGATATTCAAAAATCCCTAAAAAGGAGTCATCAAAGTCGTAATAAATGATAACAACAAATAGGATCATCACGAATCGATTCAAATTGTACATTCGATCCCAAAAGGCAAAGTGGGCTGAAGTAGCAAATTCAGTTGACTAAACAGCAAATTCAGTCGACTGAACAGAGAATTTCAGTCGACCAAACCCTGCCTGGAAACTTTCTGTTTCCAAATTCAGTCGACTGAATAGAAATTTTCAGTCGACTAAACCCTGCTTGGAAACTTTCGGGTTCCAGATTCAGTCGACTGAACAGAGATTTCAGTCGACTGAATCATGCCTGGGCTGTTTTTCAGCCTATCCAAATGAAAAGCAAACTCTTCCAAAATACAACCGGACAAACATTGGCTCTAAGGGTTTATGCCAATCGGCAACCCGACCCCTGTATGCTCCTCGATGCATCATCCAAAGCATGATCAAACATCCATAAAAGGATTTTCACACAAATTTGACTTAACAACCCAAAAAATTGGAATATTCACAAAACCAATCCAAATCAAGAGCGAATGCACATGAAGAAGTGTTAGGAATTCATACCCAACAACCAAAGATGATTTTAGTCATAGATGTGAGATAAAAATCTCACCTTTTCACAAAAACAATGAAGAAGAAGCTTGAAAGCAAAGGGAGAATCGACCACTCTTCAACACAACCTAAACGAGCTTGAATCTATGCTCAAAAAGAAAAACATTCCTAAAGTTAGGTTAAGGAATTTCTGAAATTGGTAAAAGAATGAGCTGGAGAAGAAAAAGAGAGGCTTACCAAAGTTTCTTCTATTAGTTTGGAGCTAGAGCTTGATTTGCAAAAGAAAACTAGGGCTTGAGTTTTAATTTCCCATTCCACTCTCCATTGATGTAAAAGCTTGAGTATTAGGAAAATAGAAAGGAAGTAAATGAAGAGGAGAGGGTTGGAACTGAGTTAATAAGTGGGGTTAATGGGCTCAGCCCAAACCAAAGCCCTAAGTGAAAAAGTAGCAAAATTCCACTAACTCCAAACATATCAAAGTTTATACTTAAAAAGATCGCAAACGTCATTTTGAACTCAATGGGGGTGGTCTCGAGACCTAATTCGTCCATCTGCAAAAAGTAGCTTTTCGGACTAAATTCCGAGTATCGATAAAATATTTAAATATAAAATCGATAAATATGTGGGTTGTTACAACTTGAAACATGTTCCATTGAGTTTATAATATTTTAAAACATCTATTTTAAAATATATGGGTTGACCCATTTTCATTCCAAAGGTAGAACGGGCTTTTCAGGTCGTTTATCGTTCCAACCCAAATCAAATTTGGATTCGTTATTTCTATTTTTCTAACCTACCTATAAATATCTCGTTATAAACCCTAGCCATTCCTTAGTCTCATTTTTCTATGCATACATTTTCTTCTCAACTCCTCATTCCAATGGAAGACAAACTAGTTCAAGTTCAATTTCAAATCAAATTCCTAATCAAAAACTAAAACTCCTAAAAATATTCATAAAAATATGAAATTTGAAGATCTCATCGATGTGAATACGTGTCAAGCATCTGTTTTTGCAATGGATTCTCGAGTCAGCCAGAAATCTCGTTCAAAGCTTGTAATTCGCGAACTCTAAGAGTCAAATTAGGGGTTTCTAGATTTCATCGTCAATAGGCGAAACTGACTTGTGGGTATAGGTGAGCTCAACGCATGGAGTTGTTTGATGGTCGTCGGAGGTTGCGTAGTGGGCTCAGGCGTCGGGAATTTTCCAATTAGGGTTCGACAAACCCTATTTGTTGATGGTGGCGGCTTGCACCGGAGGGGGAGTCGAGGCCAGAGGGAGATGCGGCTCATCAGGGGCGAGTGGATGGACGTGATCGGCGACCTTCTGGTGGTCGAACGTGCGAGAATGAGGCGGTCAATAGTGGCCTCATGCATGCGTACTTGGTTGAAATCGAGCCTGAACGATCGGGTTTCGTGAGAGACATGCTTCAGGTGAAGTGGCGGTTCCTTATTGGTCCACTCGGTTATTATTTAATTTGTTTATTTAAATTTTGTACAATCTTCTAACTCGAATAATTTCTACATACGAGGTCTGATTCATGCGCGGTTTTTTGTGTTGGGATCGTATTAAAATTTCAGACATTTGGCGCTGTTTTGGGTAAATTCGAAGACTGTTTAAAACTTTGGGTTTAAATTGGATTTAAATTCAAACGTGAGTGTTTTAACCCACTCACAACTTCTAAAATTTCTTATGTTTGTTAAATTTAATTTATGTTGTGAATAGAAATTTATTTATGGCTGTATGTTATATTTTGAATCGTCATCTTAGTTAATTCGAATTTATTAAATTAAATTGATATTTATTTTATTATTGAATGTATATTGCCAGTTAGATACTTGTTATTGATTATCTGTTCTATACTGATATTTATTGATTGATTTGGATGATGATTGTGATGGATGTTTGACTGTTGATATTGAATGAATGGATGTTGTATTTTATATTGTTATAAACTACAAGTTTGTTATGGATTTTTATTTCATTCGGGATTGCGATTTGAAATGATATATAACCGTAAGATATTAAATTGCGGATTGAAATGATAAATATCCGTATCACCTGACCCTAGGGTAGAAAATTATATACGGACACCGGACTGGTTAAATTAAATGATTTTAAAATCCTTAAACCTTTGAATTTAGTTAAACGATATTTTGAAATAAAATTTGATTTGTATAAATCGAAGTGTTATTTAAAAATCAAGTTTTATGTTAAATGCGAAGTGGTTTAAAAGAATGGTTTAAGAAATGAAATTGAAATTTTAAAAAAAAGTTGAATTTTAGATATAAGCGAAATTTGTCAGAATTGCGTTATTTGAGTTTTTGAAAAGTATAACTTTTGAAATGTATCGGAATTGGAATAATTTAAAGTGATATTTTGAACATAGTTTGGAAGCGATATTGAATTGAAAATTTATTGAGAATTGGAATTTTTAAAATCTGAAATTTAGTTTGAGAAATTGAAATGGTCTGAATTTGTTAAAAAATAAATAGTTTTAAATTGATATAAATTACAAATTTCATGTTTCAAATATAAACCTTTTTAATTATATTATATTTTAAGATTCTAAATTTATGATTCAGATTTATAAACTAGTTTAACCTATATTAACTATATTAAATCAATTTAGCCTATTTTAATACCATTTAATTTATTTTTAAAACTAATGAAACCATTTAACTCATATTAAATCTAATTAATGTATTTTAAACATATTTAATCTATTTTAATTAATTTAATCCATTTTTACTATTTATAACTATTTAAACTATTTTTCTAAATTTTCAAACGAAGTAAAAAGGGAAGTGTTCTTATTCAAATTCATTGGTTTAAAGGTAAAAATGATTAAATGATGTTATAACACAAGTTGGGATTTAAAATTTTATTATAGATCTGAAATGATGATTTCGAAGTAAGAATTTAACCTGTTTTAGAAATGTGATTTTTGAAAGAAATTATGATTTTGGAAACGACCTGATTAGAAAGTGATATAATTTTGAGAATACGACATTTCGATATAAACTATGAATTTGACTTTCGAAAGGAAATATAATTACGAACTATGATTTCAAAGTGAATATGATTTAAAAGCGAATATGATTTGAAAATGACTGTGATTTGAAAGTGATACGTTTTGAAATCGAATATGATATTTAGATATCAATTGTAAATTGACTTTTGAAATGTAAAAGGACCATCCGATGTGAAATAAGCGAATGGTTGTTAAAGAGACTGTAACAACCCTGGTTTTGGTGATTACCTGCAAAAAAATTAAATTATAATGGTAGTATAATCTAATAATAGGTAAATAAAATAAATTGGAGATAGAGAATTTGTTAAAACTGTTTATTTTGAATAAACAATGAGTTTTCAATAAATAAAAATGGAATTAAGATGTTAATGTTGGTAATAAATGATGAATAATGGTAATATGTCAATTTGGGTATTAATTGAATTAATTAAGTGACATAAAAGAATTTAATTCAATAATAATCTATTGAAATAAATAAATAATATTGGAAATAAATGTAAAATGTTAGAAATAAAGTATGAAAACTTTATTATGTTTGTTTGTGACAAAAATGAACATTATATGGTTTTCATTTGATAAAATGCAATAATTTTGCAAATTATTGCCAAATGTTAAGTTTTGTAAATTTTAATGAAGTATTAAAATTTATTGTGATGTATTTTATAAATAAAAGGGTGGAATATTGTTTAAAATTAATATTTGGATGTAAAATATTTTTAACATGGTTTGTTAAGACAAAATAAACAAGAGAAGCGATTTTATGTAATTTTTGTTGTTAAAATATTGATTTATTTGAATAAAAGTTATAATTGAAGTAATTAATTAAAAATGAGAATCTAATGATAAAAATAATTTTAAATGGTTAAAGTAACTTTTATATGTGGTGAAATATTTTGTAAACATAAAACATGTTAGTTTGATTTTATATAAAATTGAAAACTTGAGAATATATGTTGTTTTGGGTAAAATATATGTGCTTTAGTGTTAATTAGTATTATAGGCTAATTATTTCTTTTTGGGTCTAAGCCCATTAACCATCCTAACAAAGAAGAAAATAATCTTCTTCTTAGAAATTAGTACGTACAGTAAATTGGAAAAGGGGAGAAACCAGAAAGAAGCTGAAACCTATTTCTCCTTTGAAACCTAAAACCTAAATTTCAGTCTCTCCAAATCTTTGTGGAAAAGTAATCAATTGAAACATTTTAAACAGGTAATCCATTCAAAAAAAAAAAAAAAATCAAGATCTACTCATCTATTTCTGGTTTTGAGAGATTGTTGTTTGTAATTGGTTTTCTTCTTGCTGCATGTTTTCCTCTTTTCAAGTTTCAGGTTTCTATTAACTAATTCATGGTAGAAGATTCAAGCTTGCAAATCTAATTCGCTGAAACAAATATAAGGTGAGTATCAAAACTCACAATTTCTAGCTTTGATTGAGATTTCAAGGTAAGAAATCTCAATTTTATTTGTTGCATTTTCATTTGTGTATTGCTGTCAGTAAATTAGGTATATCTTTTTCGTTTTAAATCTAAATTTCATTTTCTTTGATGTTATGGAAAGCTTGAAAAGAGTGTGATAACTTTCATGTTAAACACTTTCGAAAATTTTGAGCTTAAAGTGTTGAAAAACCCAATTCAAACTCGCTGTCCTGTCACTGTAAAACTGTGACTTTCAGTGCTAAGTACTGTTGGTAATTAGGGCATAACTTTTTCGTTTAATGTCCGAATTTGATGATTCTTGATGATCCTGAAAGCTTAGATTATATTCTACAATTTACATGTTTTGATTTTTGTCAAAATTTGATGTTTACATGGTCGAAAGTTCATTCTAGTATCGCTGTCCTGAAACTAAAACAACAGCTGTAGTGAAATTCATATCTGAAATTTGTTTTGGCCATATCTTTCATGTTTCTTATCCAAATTTAATAATTCAAGATGTTCCAGAAAGCTTAGACTTTGTGCTAGAAGTTTTATGTTTTTAGTTTTTTGAAATTTTTGAAGTTAGCTTGGTTAAAACTATATTTGTTTGTTGCTGTCTCGAGAGCAAAACGACAGCAATGACAATCATTGAACTGAGAATTGTATTGGCTTATTTTTGCTCTCATTCTTGTTCGATTTTGATGTTGTTTTTGAGATGTTTTGAGAGCTATGATGCCTATCAATAGGCTAGCTATATTTAGAGAATTTGAAACGCAAATTTAAATAGAATTTGAATTGACTTTGGGTTAAATTTGAAATGAATTCGTATTGAATTCAAGTTATCGGTCTTGAGTAATCTCTCTTGTTTTTCATTATTTTCGAGCATGATTTTCACTAAACCATTTTGAAGTGATTTTTGAAATAAATGGACATTTTAAATTATTATTACATTGTACTTTAAAATTATTTTTCTAATATAAAATCTATTTATTTCCTATAATAAAGAAATTTTAAATATCGGTTTTATTAATATTTTCGGTAAAAAGTTTTAAAAGCTTGCTTTCTCAAATAAATTATTTTATATATAAAATACAAACTTTTATACTATTCGATGGTATGAGAAAGAGAATTAAACGATTCAGTAAAACACGTGGTATGGGACGTGTGCGTTCATTATTTCGGTTAATTCCGCACTTGTACGATCGAAGCTATTTGAGATTATTGATTCTGAGATGTTCTGCCATTTTATGGGGTATTTTGAGTTTTATAATTCCTATTTATTGGACTTATTTAAGATGGCCAATATTTGACAAGTATTATGGTTTGAGACCTCCTATGTAAGAGTATGGTCGATGAGAACCATCACGATGTTTTATTTACTTGTCAATGATATAAGGCAAGTCTTGAGTATATGATTTCATATTTTGAGATTTATGGTTTATGAGGAACCATCATGATGTTTTCACTTGTCGATGAAATGAGACAAGTTACGATGTTATTTAATACTTGTCGATGAGATGAGACGAGTATGGTGTCTCTTTATCACTCGCCAATGAGATGAGGCGGGATATGATTTTATGAGTTTTATGATGTTCCTAGTGTGGCACCGACTAGCAGCTAGTAAATCGCTAAGTGCGAACGAGTGGTATGGGACACACATTAACACTTTTCGGATTTCTATCCGTGAGTTTGTGACACATTCACGATGTTTACCTAACTAAACTGCTTTGAGAGGTGTCAGCGACCTTGTCATGAGGACGAACTGCTTAGGGAGGTGTTAGCGACCTTGTTAGGGCTGACAAAATGGCTTGGAGAGGTGTCAGCGACCTTGTCATGAGGACAAACTGCTTAGGGAGGTGTTAGCGACCTTGTTAAGGCTGACAAAATGGCTTGAAGAGGTGTCAGCGACCTTGTCACGAGGACGAACTGCTTTGAGAGGTGTTAGCGACCTTGTTAGAGGCTTCGGCCATCTGAGAATGGCACGTGCAGCATCGCTTCGGCATGCAAATAGGATTTGGCCAATCTGGGGAATTTTTATAAGTTTATGATTTCGATTTCACCAATTTTGAGATGATGAATTTACTTATAGCCTTGAGTTAGAGAAAGGCATATATATATGTGTGTGTTGTTTTATGGTGATTTCGATATGGGGATTATAAACTCTTATTGAGTTTCATGAGTTTTGATTTGGAGATTTTTCATCGATGATTGTTTATATTATTTGAGCGTTATTGTCGAGTTTACCTCTTTTGAGGTCTTTGTATACTTAAATGACATTGTTCACTTAAGTCATGAGTATGTGTTCTTTCTATTGCCTCTTCTCATTTGAGAAGAATTATCACCTTGTATCTTATGCTTCATATTATCGTCTATCCTTCTTAACTGATTGTTTTAGCTAGACTAACCCGCGTATTTTATACTCGGGTCAGACCGAGTTGTTTCAGGTTAGCTATCAGTTCGGGACTTAGCTTTGATGCATCTGCTTGGATATCAGCCTAGCACTTTTGTGTAGTTTATATTCCTTTCCACTTGACACTGATATGTATTTGATTGGATGAATATAGTGTGGTCTCTGTACCACTTTTGTGTATCACTTTGTATCATACTAGGATGTATCTGTTTATATGTATTTGTATATTATGATTACTGTTCTGTGATGTGATATGCATTTTGTTGTTATATTTTGTT
This sequence comes from Allium cepa, assembly GCA_030765085.1. Taxonomy (NCBI): domain Eukaryota; kingdom Viridiplantae; phylum Streptophyta; class Magnoliopsida; order Asparagales; family Amaryllidaceae; genus Allium; species Allium cepa. The sequence continues at coordinate 966,068,131 of CM060928.1, forward strand.
CTGATAGATCCGTTAGCCACCTATAGTTTTGCATTAAGCATTTATTGGATATGTCGATCCACTTGGAATAGAAAAAAATTGATCATTTATCGACGTATGCAGTAGATGTTTAAGACAAGATTATAGATGGTCGCTCCTAACCAGCCCTATTCTCCGCATTAGCAGATAGAATTGCCCAGTAATTCTCTTTGTTAATGTGGGTCTCAGGGTGGGGCGTCACAACTGAAATTTCATTTAGAAAAGTGCTGTACTAAACCAGCGATAACAAGAGATTTATAAATCCAAATGTGCTCAATCTTTTTTATAATGGAAGGGCTTTCAGTAAGCTATAAAAGATCTTTTTACCACTTTTAAATATTTTGCTATATACTGAGGCTAAAATGGGTTTGAATGGGGATAGGCAATTCTGCCCTATTACAAAATTTCTGTAACAACCCTGGTTTTGGTGATTACCTGCAAAAAATTAAATTATAATGGTAGTATAATCTAATAATAGGTAAATAAAATAAATTGGAGATAGAGAATTTATTGAAAACTCATTGTTTATTCAAAATAAACAGTTTTAACAAATTCTCTATCTCCAATTTATTTTATTTACCTATTATTAGATTATACTACCATTATAATTTATTTTTTGCAGGTAATCACCAAAACCAGGGTTATTACAGAGACCATGATCAGATATTGTCATACTTTATGCCAATACCGAAAACCACTTTAACAACTGTGTATGTGGTGGGGGTTCGAGAAATGAAGTAGGATGGTTTGGTGAACAATTTTCGTATAGGTATGATGTGGCCCTGACTCCCATGGGTCAGCATAGATGTGACTAAAATCAGGAGCTGTACCGGGCCAAGTGAGGTCATTCCTCCTATCGGGCACATTTTTTCGGTACTATACTATGATTTTATGATTATTTTGTTGGCCACCCCTCGATTTTGATGTGGGAGTGTGTTCTGAGGTGGGCGATAGTAGCTGCTATGAGTTACCACCAGTCCGGGAGTGCAATTGGTATATCTACCCTGACATCCCCTCGTGTGCCGTGTTCACATGCCCTAGCGCGCCTTTTATGAGTTTGCTTTGTACCATACCTATGGAGTGCCCTTTGATACCCCTCCAATTTATGGAGAAATTACGGTACTGTATACACCATGGAAATATATAAAAATGTGTTAAGGGGGATATGGGTAATGCCTTAACGCTATTTTAATACTTTACTTTACTGTGGACACTATTATAATAACGCATTGTACTACATTGTAGATAGTTTAACGGATACTTAAGAGATGTGAATCCCGAACTTCTCTACTGCACTTACGTTAAACACTAGATAGGAGATGTCAAAATCCATAAACATCTCTGACGCCGTTGCACTCGTATTTATTCCGTTGATTTAACTTACATGAGATCTTTTAGTTCTGACTCGAGTGTTTTGTCTTTTCAATTCGCTCGGGTCAGCCTGAGCACTTCCAGGATTTGAAGACCTTATTTCTGGAGGAAGTAGACGAAGATTGTATTATTATTTACTATATATTCCACTACATCTTATATTCCACTGCATTATTTATTATTCTCTGGTATGTGTAACTCTGACCTGTGTTGTATAAGTATAATCGAATGTTTTGTAAACAGCTTCATGAACTGTTTATTTGATTATTATAATTTGTTATTCCGCTGTAAGATTCTCTTTGTTTTTTATTCCTCTGCCTTTTCTTATTCACCCCAATAACAATCCGCCCTTCTGTAGGCACGTGTGTCTGCTTAAAACGTACAATAAGGCGGGATGTTATAGGTCATGCGTTCGTAGGCGCGCGTTTTCATGGGTGAGAGGTGGCAGCTGACATGCATGAAGGGGTAGGGTTCGTGCTTGATGCCGCTAGGATTGAGAGGAGGGTATGTAATTACTAAATTGCCCTTTGTTTATTTAATTTTAATTTAAAATTTTAACGTTCTAATGTCGATAACATTTTCATATGAGTTCGGATTTGGACGCGGTTTTTTCCATTGGGATCGTGTCAAAATTTTGGACAACATGGAACTAGTTTAGTTAGATTTTAAGACTGTTCAGATTTTGGGCTTTATTTGGATTTTAAATCAATGATAAATCAAAGCTGAGTGCTTTAACCCACTCACAAATACTAAACCTTCTTATGTTAGTGCAATTAAGTTTATGATGTAATAAGAAATTTATTGATCGCTATTTTTTGTAATTTAAATTGTCATTTAAATTTAATTGAATTTAATTGCCATTTAAATTAATATTGAAATTAAATTAATAGTTAAATACCTGATATTGATAACTAGTTAATTGTTGTGATTTATTGATTGATTTGGATGTTGACTGTGATAGATGTTTATTTGTTGATATTTTGGATGATTGGATATTGGATGTTATGCTTATTATATATGTTGTTATCACACAGCAAGTTCCTTTAGTTTTTTGTTAGGAAAATCACTATGGGTTGAAATGATAATACACGAATGAACTTATAGATTAGGGAAAATCTTCATGGGTTGAAATATTACATACCGAGTGATTTTATTGAATGGAAAATTTTGATTCGGGATAGGGGTTGAAATGATACATACTCGAGAAATTTAACTATTTTGGGTTGAAATGATACATACCCAATCACTTGACCGTAGAGTAGAAAATTATATACGGACACCATTAGTCGGCTTTAAACTATTTTCTAAATGGTAAAGTGCGTTTGATTTTTAAATTTGATTTTTAAATTAAATATAATGATTTTATTTTAAAATTTTATATGTTTTAAAGCTTCAAATTATAAGTTAATATATGGTTTTAAACATAAATTTAAGATTTTAACCTATAATTTATTTAGCTTTAAAAATATATTTTACATAGTTTAGAATTTAATTTAATAAAATATTTAACATAATTTTAATATATATATATATATATTAAATTTAATATAAATAAATATAGTTTTGATTTATGATAATAAATATAGACTTTTATAATAACTTTAATAGATAACATATTTTTGTAAATGATTTTACAATTTTGAAAAAGGATTTGTGAGGAATTTGTAAAAGTTTGTTAATGGATTTTATAAAAGTTTTATATAAAGGATTTTATAAAGGTTTTGAAGGATGTTATAAAGTTTTTTTATAAAAGAACTTGTATAAAGGGATTTGGAAGCATTTTAAAAGAATTTGTGTAAAAGTTCATGAAAAGGAGAAAAGTTGTAAATTGTTTTGGGAATTTATAAATAGCTTAATAAATGGTTCTAAAGCATATAAATAGTTCATAAATGGTTCAAGAGAGATTAAAATTATCTTCGAGATCGATTGACAGAAAATCTTCCTCGTTATTTATGAATATATTTATACTTTTGGAATAAGTATACGGATACCTTTCTATGAAGGTATAAAACATTTTTTTGATATATTATTAAACATATTTTATAAAATTGATCACGGTGTGAAATAAGCATTTGGTTATTAAAAGATCAGGGTCGGACATTGTCTACTTTCTGCCAATTCCAAAACTACTTCAACAACTGTGCACGCGGTGGAGAATCCAGAATGAAGTAGGATGGTTTGACGAACACTACTGGTATGAGGTAAGAGCACGGCCCTGGCCTTCGGGTCACCTTAATATAAATAAAACAAAGCCAGAACCAGTCCAAGTAAGGTCGCTTCTCCGATCGAACATGCTTCTTCGATACCATATCTATTACTTTATGATTGATTGGTGGCAACACTCGATTTGATTATGAGAGTGTTGTTCGAGGTGGGCGGTAGCTGCGGCTATGCGTTACCACCAGCCTGGTTCCACAATAGTAGAATCCTACCATGGGTATAGCCTCGTATGCCTTGTCATATGCCTTGTCGAGCCCACTATAATTTTGGTTTGTGTCATACCTATGGAGTGCTCCCTGATAGTCTACCAATTTACAATAGAGTTTATAGTACTGTATAGACTACGACACTTATATTAAATAGGTTAAGGGGGATATGGGTAACGCCATAATGCTATTTTAATACTTTACTTTGTTGATAGACACTACATACATAGCGTATATTACTACATATAGATAGCTTAACGGATCCTTATAAATGGAAAATCCCAAAACATCTCTTAAGCTATTACACACCTGTTATATGTTGGATAGGATATGTAAATTTCCGTAAAAATCTTAAGCCATTACACTCGTATTTATTTACTGTTGATTTAACTTACATGAGATCTTTTAATTCTAACTCGAGTGTTTTGTCTTATCATTATGCTCAGTTAGTCTGAGCTTTTCAGTATTGAAGAATCTATTTTTAAAGGACGAAGATGGAGTTTGATATATTATATTATTAGTAATTTTTAGCTGCATCATTATTGGTATGTCATTGTTTGTACTCTGATTGTTGTAAAAATTATGTAATCAAATGTATATTATAAACCAGCTTCATGAACTACTTATTTGATTATTATATTTTTTCATTTCTCTATGAGGTTCTATGTTTAGTTTTTCCTTCTTTTCTCTTGTTTTCTTATTTACCCCATTAACAATCCTCGCTTTTGAATGGTTTGAGTTGACATATGTGGTTTATTGTCGATTTAAACCGTCTAAAGAGGTGGGTCGTTACACATTTGTTCTTGTAGGACAAATGATGAGGAGATTTGTCCATTTAAATGGTTAGGGGCGATTCCCGTTGTAACGACCCATAAATTTTATTGTTTTATTAACGTAATTAACTAAAATTTTATGAAATTTTAAATAATAAAATTTGAAAATTAAAATTTGATATTTGAAATACGTCTATATAAACATAACAAATGGTAAAATTTCATCAGATAATATAGATGTTTATTTTATTGTGAAATTTTATTTCAATCTAAATCAGTTAATATTTGATGACAATAAAATATTTTCCAAACCTGAATACTTTTATATAATAAATTTGTAAATCATCTTCTGAGTGAGACGCCATCTTCTTGGACTGTTATTGCTTCGTTTATCTTAATTCCGGCGTTTTAGCAGCATTTTCGGTACCGATTATAGACTTTTGATAGAATGATCGTACCACTAATATCTGTGTACTATTTTGATCATCTCGTCGTGTTGATCTTTGAGCATACTCATTTGTATATTTCGTAGTTCGAAACATCGTTGAAACTTTGAAATGGTCATCCGTATCGGTACCATTTTGAACTTTCTGAATTCACTTGTCTGTTCGTTTATCCACCATGTAAATTTCAATGGTCCTCAACTTTATTATTATTTCCCTGAATTCATGTGCGGGCTTTCACGATTCCCCTAGATTGATATTTATTTTGGTTCATTGATTTTTTTGGTTCGTGCCTTTACATTTTATTTTCATTTGCTATTCAAACTTGTCGTCTCCTCTCCTTCTTCTTATTTCTATTTCGTTCTATACTTCATAAAAAAAGAAATTTTTTTATACAAGCTTTATGCATTGTTACAGAAAACAGCTTCGTCCCCTTCTTTTCTTTCTCAATCATCTCCATTGAACTCCGCCACTTCCTTTCCACCTCTCCCTTTGCCGCATGCATCAACCGGAGCCTCTAGTTCATCGCCCCTCCTCTACCTTGTCAAACTCACACCCCATGAGCTGTGCATCATCCACAACCGAGCCTACTACACGAAGCTCCTCCGTTCCCATGACGCCGGATCCAAGCCTTGGCATCCTCTCCCACTAGCCGAGCTCAACCAGTAAAACTCCACCTTACTTTTCGTTCTTAACTGCTCTCCACCTTAAACCCAAAAATGTCGCACCTGGTTCTCCTCCAATCCGGTGAGCAGCCATACTCCTTTGATGTGCATGCATATATATATATATATATATATATATATATAAAAGTGTATGCGTGTTTATTTATATAAATTTTTATAAGTATACGTATATATTTGTTTGTAAATATATTTTAGTATAAGGAGTTTTGCTTGGTCCTTTTTATAAAATCGACATGTTTTTTCTGTAAAATATGGGTTATGTAAGGTAAATGTTTATATATATATGCATATATGTTATATAAACCGATTGTTTACTAAGTATTCTACTGTATGTATATAAATATATAAATGCATTAAGGTTGATTTGGATATGTAAACATAGTTGTTTATATATATCAGTTTATAAACTTTTGGTTTATTGGTTTTATTGTATAAGTTATATAAATTTATATATATAATCTATTGTGTATAGAGAAGTTTAAAATATCATTTGCATGTTAGTTATATATATTGGTTAAATAGTTATATATAGGTAGATATTAAATACATGTTTACTGTGTATATGGTTTTCTTTTCAGTATGTTTGTTGGCAGTCTGCATGAAATACATATTGACTTCCAAAATTGTATATATAAAGTTTTAATGTGCAAGTGGTTTTATATAAAAAGTTTATGTAGTATGTTTTGTTTGGATATGGATATAAAACATTTGTTTACATATTTATATAAGTTATATACATATATATAAATTGGTTATATTGATTTTAAAATAAATATTGATATTTGAATCTTCTCTTTAAAATATATATATATGTATGTATATGTATTATTATTTTAAATATGAGTTTAAAATTTTATATTAATTATTAGAGAGATATATACGGATATAATATTTATTTTTGTTTCAGTTTATGTTAAACTAATTTTGATTTTTCTCATTGATTTATGTTATCAGCTCTATCCATCGAATCCATGCCAATCTTGCTTTACTTTGGAATTCGTGCTTGGATTCCTAACTCATCTCATTCTCGTTCATCTCTAGCCTCGAAAGGTGAGCAACCACTCATGATTAACATTCTTATATTTATTAAATTTGATTTCATTTGAAATGAAAGTTGAAATATGTTGTTGCTAGTTATTTAACTACTATATATATGGTATGCCATTATCTGTAACTGTATACCTGTGACATCTGACTCTATGATATACTATTTATATTTTATCTATTATTGATGATATATGCTTGTGTTGATATATTATATTATTATCACATAAGTTCTCACACTACAAGTTCTCTCTTAGTATAGAATTCCCTATGGGTTGAAATAATACATACCTGAACGATCTCGTAGAATAGGAGAAAATCGTTATGGGTTAAAATGATAAGCCCAAGCGATTTTCATTGAATTGAATTTTGGGATTGCGGTTGAAAAGATATATACCCATAGATATTTAAATTGCGGATTGAAATGATAAATATCCGTATCACCTGACCATATGATAGAAAATTATATACAGACACCGTTGGTATATATATATTTTGAAATGATTTTCAAAGTTTTAAAATGGAAAATATATGGTTTTATATAAATATTGATTTTTAAATGTTATATATATATATATGTCATTTTGTATATGTTTTAAATTCTTGATTTTTAAAATTATATGTTTTGGGAAATTTAATTTTATAAGTTAGTTTTGAAATTATAAATTTTAAGATTTTACTTATAATTTTGCTATTTTTAAAATATATATAAATAAGTTTTAATATAAAATATATTCAACAACAAGATTTAATTTAATAAAATTTAATTTAATTAGTATATATTATGTTTAAGTAAAATTATACTTTTAAAATAGTTTTTGATAACAATTTTCATATTAAGATTGGAAAGATAAATAAAAATTAATTTGAAATTTTATTTGTTTAAGGATTATACTTAAATGAAAATCGATTTGAAACTTATTGAATTTGAGATTTTAAAGATATGATTTATAACTTGATTTTTGATTAAAGGCGATTAAATGAATATTTTCAAATTTAAATAAAGTTAAATTGGGATATTTATTCTTATTTAAATCTGTAACTTGAAAATTTATTTAAATGGTTATTGGATTGATTAAATAATGGTAAGGTTGAATTTGAAATGTATATAAAATTTCCGAATTGAGTTATTGTAAAGGTTTGAATATTTAAACTTTGAAATCTATTGAAATCGAAATGGTTTGATTTGCAGTTCAAATCTATATTTGAAATGCTATAAGTTAATGGTTTATTGAGATGTTGAATTAAATTGAAATTTGTAAATTAAGATATAATTAAACTGAATTTTTAAAGTCGAGTTGATTTGAAGTAGTTTTGTGAAATTTTGAGGAAACTATTTTTACTTTATGAAGTATTTTAATATATAAACTATTTTTAACATAAAAAATATTTTAATATAAATTATTTTATTATATAATTATTTTTAACTTATAACTATTTTTATATACTAATTATTTTAATGTAAACTATTTAATTTATAACTATTTTATTATATATACTATTTTCTATATCTAAACTGTTTAAGTGGGAAGTGTTATGATTTCAAAGAATTATGATTTCAATGTTTTATAATTTCGAAAGTGTTATAACTTTGAAAGTGCAATGATTTGGAAATGGAATTATTTTAAGTGAGTAATGATCTCGTATTGATATGGTCTTTGGAATGGATATTATATTTTGGTTTCGAAATATGAACTATTTGGAATGAAATGACCACGATGCTATAATAACATTTGGTTGTTAGAGATACCGGAATCGGTTATTGTCATACTCTCTGCCAATACCGAAAACCACTTTAACAACTGTGTAAGCGGTGGAGATTCCAGAATGAAGTAGGATGGTTGGCAACGATTTTATATGAGGTATATACGTGAACTTGACTCCCGTGAGTTAGCTTAAAGTGACTAAAATAGGAGTAATTGACAGGCCAAGTGAGGTAGCCCCTCCGATCAGACACACTTGTTCGATACCATTCTATTACTTTATGATTGATTGAGTGCACCGTCGAATTTTTAGGAGTGTGGATCGAAGTGTGTGGTAGTTGTGGCTATGCATTACCACCAGCCCGGAAGTGTAATTGGTATACCTACCCTGGAATTGCCTAATTGTGCCGTGTCGCCTACCATATCGAGCCCACTATGAGTTTGTTTTATACCATACCTATGAAGTGCCCTCTGAAAAGCCTCCAGTTTACAGGGGAAGTTACAGTATTGTATAGACTATGGGAATATATAAAAATGTGTTAAGGGGGATATGGGCAACGCCTTAATGCTATTTTAATATTTTTACTTTACTATAGACATATTATAATAGCGTATATTACTATATAGCAAATAGTTCCACGGATACTTAGCGGATGGGTATCGCAAACATCCTTTGAGTTACTTGTATTTCAGTTGATATTTCACTTAAGTTGGATTTATTGATATAAGAATGTTAATCCCGACTCGAATGTTTTGTGTTTTGCTTTATGCTCGGGTTAGACTGGGTGTCACAACATTTGAGACTCACCTTTGGAGTTGGAGCTTCGCTTAGAGATCCATCTATATCTATTCAGCTTTCAGTTATCCAGTTGATTTCATTGATATATTCAGATTTTGTTTTTGACTATAATATTGAGACTTTTATGTATTCGAGACTTCTGTTGTATCTTATTTTAACTCTGTTATATATATAGTAGCTTCATGAACTACTATTCATTTGTTTCCACTGCTTATTGTTATATTACTCTGTGTTTGTGATTATTTTATTTACTGTATATGCTGAGTTTTGCCAAATATAAATTAACAATCTGTTATTTTGAGCAATTCAATTCCGACATGTGTGGATGGGAATGGCATGAAATAACAGGATGTTACACCCGTCCTTGTGTATTGTCTGATTATTTCTTAAAGAACCAGTATTGAGCACTTTAGAAAACCGACGATTGGTTTTTAGAGCGCCAAGGAAACAGAAGAGTGCACTCATAAGAGATGACTCGAAAATCGTAACCACTCTGAATCCATATACGACATATATTGAAATGTTGGAATCCATGCGTGGTTCTGAGACCCGTTGGGGTATGTGAATCCATGTGGGATTTCGTAATCAAATTGGTGGCGGTGCATAAGTTGGAGCACCGGACATAGCCACATCAGTGGTAATGGCTAAAACCAGAGACAGGAGGCATGACCAATAGGGTTGGCAAACGTATAGGATGTAGTCGGCTCCTTCTAGACATTACTTACAGTTGTTATGCATGCATCGAGCGATGCATTCGGTCTTAGTGAGACCAACTATGTTTTTCCTATGGTACATCACTAGGGATGTACGCTGCTTCGCAAGAATATCTTTGATCCTTGTGCAGGATGACCGTTCTCGAAGTTCTGAGTCACCTCCACATAATCCTACACAATTAGCGAATGTGTCTTATCGATTTTTGATTATATACCTAGTATTATTGAAATGTACGCTCACAAGCATCACAGCTACTTGATTATTATTATTTTCAACCCGTAGACATTATTATAATATCGATGTATTTTCTATCGAAAATGTTTTGGTTATCGTAAGGTAAATACCCGTCCGTCTTTATGTGCGGCATGGTCTTACGAAATACTTTGATTTCAAAGATTTTTTTTATAACTTTAAAATCCAGTTGGGTGTGCATTCTCACATTGGTTTTCCTGACTGCCTCAGGTGTTATTTTATTATAATGCTCGGGTCAGCATATTACAGATTAGCTCGGATGCTTTGGAGCTCTAGGAGACGAGTTGGAGGTCAAGAGACATATTCATGTATACGATTATGTTTCTATAGTGTGCATTGTTATATTTATCAGTAATTGTGAGGACAGGTTGTTATAACTATCTAGGCTGAAATAGACTAGTATACTCTGAAGGATATTTGTATATACATATATTACAGTTTGTTTGTTTAAAGATTTGATGTATACTATAGATCATTCGTTCCGCTACAAGATTCTGTGTTGTTAGTTTACTTCTACTCTTCTTCCTTCTTTCTTTCTCGCCTAAAAATCGATTTTTTCGGCATTCGATTGCTTTGCACGCAATACTGTGGATGTATTAGTGTTGATTTTCGAAGGTTGAAAATCCCGATCGTTACATTTGATATCAAAGCTGAGGTTAAGCGAGAACCTTAGCTTTGGTGGGGATTACTCTTTAGATATAGGGTCTGTAACACCCTAGAATGAATTTATGTGTATTTATATATGAGTGTGTATTTGCTGGTGATATAAAAATTGTTTTATATTGTGTTGATTGGTCAATTGAGTTGCTTATGGATTCTGGTCAATACGAGTAATTAACGTTATTGATCGGGATATATCAACACTTGAACAGAGAAATTCGACATAGTATTGGTTTGAGATAGGGTAAATGAAATAATTTTACCTTGACTATATTTTAATTATATATATAAACGGATAATTTTTCAGAAATTATTATAGTTTGCTTGGTTGTTACGTGATGATAATATTTGATTATTATTATTTGTTGTTGTTGCATTCCAATAAAAGGTCTTGATATTATTGTTTACGCCAAAATTGGTCACAAACCCCAAATACCGTGAAAGCACCAGTGTATAAACACAAACCAATGATATTCAAACACAAATGTCATATCTCAGCAAATATCAAACAGCAATTCAGAAATAATGAACAAAGACACAAGATTTATAGTGGTTCGGCTATCTCCGGCCTACGTCCACTTCAAAGTTTTATCCTTTTATTGATGATCCTTGCTGGTTACAGATGATTACAGCAGTTGTAATGAAGAATATCGAGTATAATAGTTATATTGAAGTGTAGAAATGAATCCGGCAGAGTCTGGACGTCCAATGGCTAAAAAGATCCCTTTTCTATGGGCTTCTGGGTGCTATTTATAGGCGTAGGAGGCTCAGATCTCGCTCAAACTCCGAGAGACTTTTTCTGGCACGTGAGTGGGCCCACGTGACCGACCCCACCAAGTTTCGACTTGATCTGCGATCGTATCCATCAAGAAATGATCCAATCGAGCTGAAACTTGGCAGGAACATTCCTTACCTTGCATGCAAGCTGCTGTGAAAATTTCGTTGCATTTGGATCAGCAATTTGGGAGATATGATCGATACGAGATTAAGGCTCCGTGTGTTCTGCCTGGTTCGAATCCACACTTCGTATCCATCGTCTTCGACTCGATCAAGAGCATGTGCGCATCGATGACGTGGGGCGATAAGCCAGGGGAGATCCATGATCTTTGCCGCTTTGACCGCTTCTTTCCTGGAGATGAGTTCGTATCCACTCTCCACGCTTGTACGTGTCCACCGTTTCTCTAGAACGTTGACACCCAACCGTTTGCATCGATTGCTCTCTCGTATCGATTGCAGGAGTATATTACGTATCGAACTATAAATCGATCGATACGAAATGGTGAACTTGGTCGATACGAAAGCAAGGCCAACATATGGATACGAAACGAAGCTCAATGATGGACACGAACAAAGCCTTACCTGATGGATACGAACAAGATTTTACCTGATGGAGTCGAACAAAACCTTTACCTGATGGATTCGAAAGTGCCAGACTCTTCTGCCATCGATACGAAAGTATCGATTCGAGACATGCCGCCTTTTCCCATCTTGACCGATACGAAACCATTGAGCCGTGTCCATGTTGATCGATACGAACACTATCGATTCGAAGTCCTTCACCTTGTTCTACCTTTGATCGATGCGAACCCTATCGAGTCGAACCAAAACCGATCGATACGAAGCCGATCGATACGAACGGTATCGATATGAAATCCTCACTTTCTGATTGATACGAAGTGTATCGATTTGAACCACCATCTTCCCGATCGATGCGAAATGCATCGATACGAACCAATTCCTGTGCGCCGATTGATACGAACAGCATGCTCTTCCTACCTTGTATCGGTCATATCTCCTTCATACGAACTCCGATTAACCTGAAACTTAAAACATAGCCTCTCCTAGTCCTCATCATCATCTCCAATCGATTTCATCTCGATCGGAGCTCAATCAAATTTCGACGACATCGATTGCAGCCTTGGTTCCAATCGATCTCCAATCCCAATATCCATCACTCCTTGCCAATTTGTTGATACTCCAACCTTAACCAAAAGGTGGGATAACATTTGCCCCCCAAAACATGCCTTGTGATAAGAAGGCGTGTTTTGAATAGTTCCGAGTCCGATATCCAAAGTCCATAGCCAATTCCAATTCCATCTGAACTCGACAACCGAGTCCTAATCCATCCTTATCCGATAGCCAATAACCGAATCCAGGACCTCTCCGGGTCGATGTCCAAATCCATAACCTCTTCGGGCTCTTGCCAAGTGCAATCCACACCTAACGATCGTGGTCCAATGTCCCTGGACATTGAGCTAACCTCTCCAGGCTTTTGCCAAGCACAATCCACACATGACGACCGTGGTCCAGTGTCCCTGGATGTTGTACAATGCCATGGCTTAAGTCCTAAGCCGAATCCTGTTCTCTCTGGACCCTCGTTGAGCATAGTCCATACGCAACGACCTGAAACAATAATCAATAATATGGGGCATAAGGCCTAGGCCGAATCCTGGTCTCTCCGGACCCTTGCTGAGCATAGTCCATACTCAGCGACCTGAAAATAACAATTGATAATACATGGTCTAAGTCCTAGGTCGAATCCTGGTCTCTCCGGACCCTTGTCGAGCATAGTCCATACTCGACGACCTGAATGTGTCAATTTACCACGTTCGGGCAAAGCGACTCACCCCTTGCCAGGCATAATCCATACCCGACGACCGTTTATCAAAAACCAGATAAAAATCCAATCCAAAATCCAATCCAAAACTAGAAAATCAGAAATCCAAACCATCATTCAAAACCGAAAACAATCATCCAAAGGAAAATCCAAATCAAAAAGCAAGCAAAACCAGGAGTTCAATGCAAACTCCAAAACCAAACCAGAAAAATCAATATCCAATCCAAAAGAAAAAGAGAAATTTCACAAACCATAGCATCGTGGTTTATCATCATTCAGAGCATGCCTAGGGGCTATCTCCGTCCCCATACATGTGTAAATGACTTTGCCGTTTGCCAGTAGCCTGTTACTTATTTCATATTATCCTGATCAATGGATAATCAATCGACCATCATTCCTGGGCCTCACATTGTCATGGTGTGAGGTAGATGGTGGTTGCTTCTGTTCCACCGCTGCATTCCGAGTTCCGACATATTGTCGCAACTGTCCATTCCTTACATGCTCCTCGATTATATCCTTTAAGTGCCTGCAGTTGTTGGTATCATATCCATCCAAATCATGGAAGAGACAGTGCCTTCCTGATGTCCTCTCCCGTTCTTATGGTTCTCTACTAGCCGGCCTTCGGTAGGATAGGCGATTCCGAGTATCCAGGTATATCCGCTCCAGCGTCTCGTTCAATCCTGTGTATGTAGAAAACTTTGGATCCTTCCACCGCTTCCTATTCTTTCCAGAATCATCGTCCAACTTCCTTTTTCCTTTGTCTTTATCTGAACCTTTGCTGGATGGTCCTCCACCCTCGGTTGCGTTCACCTCTTTCAGCTTTAAATCCATACTTGCGTCCTCTTGCCGAAGGAACCTTTTGGCTTCGTGAAAGAATTCCTGGAGATCCTGTGGGGGATCTCGTATCAAAGATACCTTAAAGTCCGAATCCTTTCTGATTCCTGATACTGCCGCCATTAAAACCATCGATGGATCCGGACGATCCACCGAAGCAACCGCCGCATTGAATCGGGTTAGAAAAGCCCTAAGTGATTCATCCGTCCTTTACTTTACCGATGTCAATGTCATTACGTTCTTCGGCCTCTTGATATGAACCCGAAACTGTCCCAAAAACCTATCCACCAATTCCCTCCAAGTCCTGATAGATCCTTCTCCCAGCTGCCTAAACCACATTGCAGCTAAGTCCGTCAAATACAAAGGGAAGCATTGAGCCATTACTTCCTCCGATGCCCCCAGCACCTCCATTTGTCTAGTATACCTCATCAAGTGATCAGTTGGGTCTGCCTTGCCGTCATATACCTCCACGCTAGGTAACTTAAACTTAGGTGGATTCTGAGCCATCCTTATTTGCCGAGCGAATGGACTCCTGTTCACCCCTTCCAAGTCTCTATTGGTCAAGCCACCTCGTACAATTTTCCTGATGACCTCCACTAATCCAGTATTGTCTGTCAGGGGTTGCCCCCGAGGGAACTCCGGCACATATTCTTCATGTGGCTCACTTGCAGCAACGTTAGCTCTGGCCTGTTGAACTCCTTCCAAATGTCCTCCTGTGTTGGATCCTGTGGGCCTCCCCCCCAAGCCCTTGTTGATTGCCTTCTGGCTCTGTATCCTGCCATCCATTAGGTTCCACAGCCCTAGTCCCCTGTCCTGCATCCACGGTCGCTGTAGCTATTCCTAAGTTCTGCATCCCTACAGCTCTTATTTGCTCAAAGAAAGTCTACATCATTTTCTGTTGACTCTTCAACAACCTCTCTTGCAGTGAATTTGTTATAGCTTCCATTTCGTCTCTGGTGATGTAGATGGAAGCTTTCGCTTCTCCAGCTCCGGAGGATGCTTTTTGGCTTCCTCCTTGTTAGCTTCTCTGAGCCCTTTGCCTTCTACTATTTTGCCTAGTCATCGTCTTCAAGTCAAAACTCCTCAAACACCTCAAATCTGAACTTCAAATCCGATGTAGCGGGTGCTAGTCCTTCTCAATGAAAGCACCAAAGTGTTTGCGCCAAAATTGGTCACAAACCCCAAATACCGTGAAATCACCAGTGTATAAACACAAACCAATGATATTCAAACACAAATATCATATCTCAACAAATATCAAATAGCAATTCAGAAATAATGAACAAAGACACAAGATTTATAATGGTTCGGCTATCTCCGGCCAACGTCCACTTCAAAGTTTTATCCTTTTATTGATGATCCTTGCTGGTTACAGATGATTACAGCAGTTGTAATGAAGAATATCGAATATAATAGTTATATTGAAGTGTAGAAATAAATCCGACAGAGTCTGGACGTCCAATGGCCAAAAAGATCCCTTTTCTATAGGCTTCTAGGTGCTATTTATAGGCGCAGGAGGCTCAGATCTCGCTCAAACTCCGGGAGACTTTTTCTGTCACGTGAGTGGGCCCACGCGACCGACCCCACCAAGTTTCGACTCGATCTGTGATCTATACGAAGTGATTTCGCATCCATAAAGAAATGATCCAGTCGAGCTGAAACTTGGCAGGAACATTCCTTATCTTGCATGCAAGCTGCTGTGAAAATTTCGTTGCATTTGGATCAGGGTTTTGGAGATATGATCGATACGAGATTAAGGCTCCGTGTGTTCTGCCTGGTTCGAATCCATGCTTCGTATCCATCGTCTTCGACTTGATCAAGAGCATGTGCGCATCGATGACGTGGGGCGATAAGCCAGGGGATATCCATGATCTTTGCCACTTTTACCGCTTCTTTCCTGGAGAGGCGTTCGTAGACACTCTCCACGCTTGTACGTGTCCACCGTTTCTCTAGAACGTTGACACCCAACCGTTTGCATCGATTGCTCTCTCGTATCGATTGCAGGAGTATATTTCATATCGATCTATAAATCGATCAATACGAAATGGTGAACTTGGTCGATACGAAAGCAAGGCCAACAGATGGATACGAAACGAAGCTCAATGATGGACACGAACAAAGCCTTACCTGATGGATATGAACAAGATTTTACCTGATGGAGTTGAACAAAACCTTTACCTGATGGATTCGAAAGAGCCAGACTCTTATGCCATCGATACGAAAGTATCGATTCGATACATGCCGCCTTTTCCCATCTTGACCGATACGAAACCATTGAGCCATGTCCACGTTGATCGAGATGAACACTATCGATTCGAAGTCCTTCACCCTGTTCTACCTTTGATCGATGCGAACCCTATCGAGTTGAACCAAAACCGATCGATACGAAGCCGATCGATACGAACGATATCGATATGAAATCCTCACTTTCTGATCGATACGAAGTGTATCGATTCGAACCACCATCTTCCTGATCGATGAGAAATGCATCGATACGAACCAATTCCTGTGCGCCGATGGATACGAACACCATGCTCTGCCTACCTTGTATCGATCATATCTCCTTCATACGAACTCCGATTAACTTGAAACTTGAAACATAGCCTCTCCTAGTCCTCATCATCATCTCCAATCGATTTCGTCCCGATCAGAGCTAAACCAAATTTCGATGACATCGATTGCAGCCTTGGTTCCAATCGATCTCCAATCCCAATATCCATCACTCCTTGCCAATTTGTTGATACTCCAGCCTTGACCAAAATGTGGGATAACAATTATAATGTAAACAAAGGTTAATAATAAAGAAATGATTTTACATAACTAAAGTGGGATTATATAAATATATGGTTTATAAATGTGATTTATAAATTGAAAGGAAATAAAATTTAAGAAGTATATTATAAATATGATTGTAAGTAAAAAGGTTTTAAAAGCTGGGAATTTGGGAATTTAAATCCCATGGTTTTGGGAATGGTTTTTCCAAATTTTGTAAATAATAATATTATTGTTTTGAAAGTATTCTTGAATAGAAATATTTAAAAAGGATTTTAAAGAGAGTAAAAGAACCGAACTCACTTCGGTCGCTGAAAAATAATTTCGATGATGACTTCAGCATCATCGACGTTCATTTTCAGGTTAACAAGAGAGAAATTGTTACCATTGGAGTTTTGTTTTGTAAAATTAGTTTTGATTTTAAAATTCAAAAGAATGATTTGATATACCAAGGAGATTATGTGTGTATATATATATATATATATGATTTCAAAATGATTTGAAATAAATAAGAATAAGGCAATTTTCATTTAATTATTTTATGTGAATATGAGAACAAAAGATTTATAACTTATAAATTTTGAGAATTAGTAAGGTAAAGAAAAAATTTAAATTTTTTCGATATGAATATTAAGTAATTTTGAAATTGAAATTTGGAATGAAATTTAACTTAAAGTAAGTTAAACAAAATGAATTTTTGAAAGGGGTTTGACCAAAGTTAAATTAAATGAAATAATTATTTTTGAAAGGAAATCGATTATGATTTGAAATGAGTTAATGGATGAACAAATTAAAAGAATTAGTGAATTGAATACGGTTTGGAATGTTGGTAATAGAATTGAAATATTGAAATTGGAAAATGAATCGAGTTAATGAAATTGAATTTGGTTAGAAATAGTTGTGAAGTGGTAATAAGCATGAGAAGAGTTATATAAAATGTTTATAAACTTAAGTAAAATTTTATGAAATGATTCATAAATAAATTTAGTATGGGATGAAATGTTGTTAAACATAAAATTTGAGGGAATGGTTCTAAAGTGATATTAGTATTGAAAGAAATATACTAAGTAATAAATGGATGTGAGTAAAGCAATGTGAATAATTGGATGTAGGTAAATTGAATGTAAATAAAGTGAATAGGAATAAAATGAACGTGAATAAAAAGGAATTTGGTATGGCTCAGAAATCAATTTAATAAATATGTATGTTGTACGTATATTATTTTAGTCGAATAATGGTTTGATCCAGATTCGAGTACATAGTTTTGAGATGATTTACATCGGTCAAAACAAGGATTTTTCACTTGATTCTCGACGGTGAACATTGGATATGGAATTTTGATTTTTTTTGATATTCTTTATCATAGTATATGGCAATGCAAGGAGTATGATGGTTTCTAATCAAGGAATATAATCTGAATCCGCACTAGAGTAGTCGTGTGAATGATACTAGTTCGGAAGTGAAATTGTGTGATCGAGCGAGCGATCAGATTTGAAAATGCGTACGGATGATATATGTACATCGTACAGTATTTAGTAAAGAAAGTGCTGAAAATTGAAAATACGTAATAATATGATTATGAACTACATGTTTGGATATCATTGGTAAATAAGATGTAGGAATATAGAAGCAAAAGTTAGTTAGTTGCCTTTGATTTCATAAGTAAAATTTGGTTGACCGATAAGAAGGTACACATTTAAATTGTTGTTTGATGGCACACATTTAAATTGTTGTTTGATGGTTTTATGATTGAGCCACTTGGCTTTTATTTTCTTTGTCTGTTTGGGCCGTAGTGGCGAGTTGTAGTTGTTTCAATTTAGCCGCGCAAAGGAGACGCCGACGAAATTTTTCAAGACTTAAGGCGTTAGAAAATTTTTAAGAAATTTTGAAGAAATTTTTGATAACTAAAATTTATTTCTGAGTGATATCCTAAAATGATTGAATGATTTAATATTAGTTGGGATCTATGAATGAATTTAAAAACTTAGTAAAATTAATAGCAAAGTTTTAACGAGTTGATTCTTAGGGAAAGTTAAAGACTTAAAAGGATTTGGTAATCCATTTCAACTAATTGGTTTTAAAAAGTAATGGGTTTTTGGCATTTTTCTTACCTTGGTAATTTCGGAGATGAAATTCTTTATGGGAGGAGAATGTAACGACCCCGAATTCCAGCCATTTGATTTTGTAACATTTAATTGATTTTAAATATTGAATAATTATTTTTATAAGTCAAATTGCTAAAATTTCAAATATAATGATTTATTTGATAATTTAATTGTTGAATTCAATAATTTAAATAATCTAATCTTGTGTTTTAAGTTAGATGAATATGATTTCAAAGCTTATTTAAAATTCTATTAATAAGAATGAAGATAATAAAACTTTTAAACTAGATTTAAAAGTGATTTTCTGATTTTGAAAATTGCTCGTTTTAATTAACATATAGAAATAGCCTTTTGGGGCACCGCCATGTATTTCAATGTAACTAGTTTCATTGGATCCATAATAGTAAGTTATTGTATGTCGACTATTTTCATGGTGATTGGATGTATCGTCTGGATGTGCGAGATTGAAATGTGTAGAAATTAATTTCAAAAATTATATAACATATTTGGGTATGGAAAGCTCTCTTATGCATACGATCGAATTAGGTCTTGAAACAAGTTCCATTCCGTTTGAAATAGGGATAAAACATATAGAACGCCAGGCAACATGTCTTATTTGGAGTTTGAAAATTTTCGGATGTTTTATAACTTGATAATTTAAATTTAAGTAATATATATAATATATATCTACCATACCTACGCCTTAGCCTATATCCTTACCCATGTTTCAAGTGTGAAAACCATACCACACTCCTCTTTAAAGACCGCGTCCAAAGTAAAGAGATTGCTTCTCCCTTATTTCTTATTTTCATTAATGAAGAAGAGAAAATAAACATTTCCATTCACAATTCAAAAATCAACACACTCCAAACCCTTCATACTTAGGCCAAGTGATCAATAGAAAGTCATTTATATTAGTCCATAGTATTTTTAAAAATCGACAGTTTGAGATTACACTGAGAAACGTTCGATTTATTGGCTTAAAATAGCAAAAGAGAAAATATGTCCCCAAACTTCATAAATTAAATTCTCACGATCCGGGAAGGATTACTCGACACCGTATGCATCATTGAGTTTGCATTGGCGAGTAGTATTTTTGGTAAAGTTTCGGCAAAGTTTGATGATCGTCATTGACGATGATCGAAAACTAGGGTTAGGGATAGTTGTTGATATAGGCAGCTATGGTGGAAACAGAGTGTGGCGTTGGCTACAAGGATGCACAACATGCTTGTGGACCGAATTTGGTGGAGCATAGTCATCGATTGGGGGGTGCGACATTTTGGGTAGCAAGAAGAGTAGCATGTTGGATTTGTAGGTGGAGGTGTAGACGAGGCGAGGTGGTAGGCGATCAGATGCTCTTGCGAAGAGAGATTTAATGGTGAAGTCGGTTCATCGGTTCGTCAAGTAAAGAGGGAGATATGGCCATGCATGCACAATGGGTATGTACACATAAACGTGTATAGGTTATGGAATGAAAGAGGAGAAGGAGATGAGAGGTGGGTTAGTGAGATTAATGACGTAATTAATGATTAAATAATATTATTTAAAAAATCTCGTTTAGTTAGCAACTTCTTCATACGAGATTGGAATCGAATGCTGATTTTTGTGTTGCACTCATAATGACGAAAAATTTGTGATGGGATTGGTTTGGACGAATTTGGAGATTGTTGAAAATTGGGCTTGAATCGGACGTCATTTGGTTTAAGTTCCAGACCGGAATGCCTCAGCGACAAAAGAAAGTTTTCGATGAGTTGGACTCATGTTTTTGGTTAACTACTATGATATATAGTTGAAAATAATTGTTGGATGATTGTTCGAATGATTTGCTATATTTATATTAGTTGGATTGAATATTCTTGCATATTGGAGAGGATGCGACTCTATTATGTTCCCTAGCAAGAGCGGATGACCCTTTGTATATGAATCCCACATCGAACCAGTTGATTTATATTTTATGATTATATAGCATTTGTGACGCAAGGCAATCAAGTCGCAGGGATCCAACAGGATTCCTCGCAACCGTTGATTTTATTTACATATATATGTGCTAATATATAAAGTATGATGCAAGGGAACGGGATGGAGGGATCCAAAGGGATTCCTCGCTATTGTTGAATTGGTTTCAATAATTTTTAATTATATGACTTATGGGATAATAAGCCCGATTTGTTGGAAATATAGGTTATAACATTATTATATGTTTGAAAACTAAAACCCAGTGTGATAGAAGATCAATATCAATATTGGTTAAGCGTTGGGAATTTATTGGCCTTAAATTAGTATTTTAAAATACTATAAATTGCAATTGAGATGGAATTGGTTTTCAGGTAGGAAATGATTTTTAAATTCGAGATTAGGTTTAAAAATATTTTATTTTAAAGATTATCTGTTTATATTAATATTATATTTTTAAATTATTTAATTATATTAATACTGTTTTAAAGTTTTTGATTATAGTAATGTTATTTTAAAGTTATTTAATTATATTAATACTGTTATAAAATTATTTAATTATATTAGTATTCTTTTTAAAGTTATTTGTCATAGTTAATATTGTTTTAAAATATTTATCAAAATGCTAATATTCGAAATGTTAATTATTTTAAGAATAATTATGGTTTGAAATTAATAATAAGGTTTATTAATAAGGATTGGAAAATAAATTATTATATAATTATTATTGTTTCTTCAACAATGTTTTGAAATTATTAATTTTTAAGATGTTTTAAAGTTAGTAATTTTCATTTATTTGTAATGTTTATTGTTAATAATTATTATTATATAATGGTGTTTTGAAGTAAAAGATTTTTAATTATTTATAATTGTTTCTGAGATCCTTGAGTAGAGTCGAAAGACTCGAATTTTATAAAGGAGTTTATAAAATAGCCTGAAACTTAAGGAAGGATTATTTACAGGGTGAAAAAGTTTATAAATTGTTAGATATTTATAAATGAATTTTAGAAACAGGTTTAAAGATTTATAAAAGGAATTTTATAAAGGGTTTTATGGATTTATAATGGGTTTTAAATGATTTTACACATTGTGCAAAAGGAGTTTTATAAGTGATTGAATTTTATAAAGGGATTATAAATGGTTTATTGAAGATTTATAAAATGGTTTGGAGGATTGTAAGGAATTTACAAATGATTTGAGAATCGAATAAAAAGAAAATCTTTCCCAATTTTGTAAATATGCTTACACCATAGAGATAAATATATAAGTGCATTTTCTAAGATGCAAGGTGTAATGTATGTGAATATACTTATACCGTTGAGATAAGTATATGAATATTTTCTAAGTATTGAAAATATAGGGATTGGTGGATATACCTTTGTAAAAGTATATTTATATAAATAATTTACAAAGTGATTTTAAATGAATGAAAGATTTATTAAAAGGAGGCTAGTGGCTGCTTATGTGCTTAATCAATTTTGGGTTTCACTTATGGTATAAATCTTTGTTTAAATGTGTGTTGTTGATAGTTAAATAACCACTATCAAATCTTGCCAAAATATGCGATCCTTCTTAATTTTGGTTGTATAGAAAATATCCCCTACTTAACACCAAAGGATTTTAACTCGGAAAATATCTAGGAGAAACACGGAAATTATATGGTATTTACCGTCGGTGGTGCTATACTGTACGTATAAACTCGTTTATTCTTTAAGGACAAATGACGAGGAGATCCGTCCACTTAAATGGTTAGGGGTGATCCCCGTTCTTGTGTATTTTTTGATTGTTTCCTAAAGATTAGGTATTGAGTATTCCGAAAAATCAACGATTGGTTTCTAGAGCGCCAGGGAAACGAAAGAGTATGCTCATAAGAGATTGACTCGAAAACTGTAACCACTGTGAAAACATATACGGTTCTTGGAGGAGCTGTTGTATATATGTTGAAATGTTGGAATCCATGCATGGTTCCAAGACCCGTTGGGGTATGGGAATCCATGTGGGATAAGTTAATCAAATTGTTGGCGGTGCGTAAGCTGGAGCATTGGACATAGCCTCATCATTTGTAATAGCTAAAACCAGAGATAGGAGGCATGACCAATAGGGTTGCCAAACCCATAGGATGCAGTCGGCTCCTCCTGGAATTTTTTTTACAGTTGTTATGCATGCATGTGGTGATGCATTCTGTCTTAAAGAGACTAGCTATGTTTTTCTTATGGTACATCATTAGGGATGTATGCTGCTTTGGAAGGATATCTCTGGTCCTTGTGCAGGAGGACCGTTCTCGAAGTACAAAGGGACCTCCATTGAATCCTACACAATTAGCGAACATGCCTTATCGATTTTTGATTATATGCCTAGTATTGTTGTGATATACACTCATGAGCATCACTACTACTTAATTATTATTATTTTCATCCTTAGACATTATTATAATATCGATGGATTTTCTATAGAAAAGGTTTTGGTTATCATAAGATAAAAACTCATCTGTGTTTATGTGCGGCGTGGTCTTATGAGATACTTTGATTTCAATGATTATTTTTGTAACTTTAAAATTCAGTTGGATGTGTTTTCTCACGTTGATTTTCCAGACTGACTCGGATGTTATTTTATTATAATGCTCAGGTCAGACCGAGCATATTACAGATTAGTTTGGATGCTTTGGAGCCCCAGGAGACGAGTTGGAGGCCTAGAGACGTATTCATGTATATGGTTATGTTTCTGCTTTGTTCGTTGTTGTATTTATCAACAATTGTGAGGACATGTTGTTATAGCTGTCCAGGCTGAAATATGTTATATACTATGATTGATGTTTGTATATATATATTACTGTTTGTTTGTTTAAAGATTTGATGTATATCATAGATCATTTGTTCTGCTGTGAGATTTTGTGTTGTTAGTTTTCTTCTTATCTTCTTCCTTCTTTCTTTCTCCCTTAACAATCGGGTTTTCCAACACTCGATCGCTCGGCATGCAATAATGTGGATGTATTAATGTTGATTTTCAAGGGTCGAAAATTTCGATCGTTACACACAGCTGGCCCTCTCCATGAACGTGGCTCGGGTAATCTGGATTGTCCATAAATAGGTAAAGTAAATCTATCCTAAAGATAGGAAATCATATCATAATATGCACTTCTTCTATAATCAATTACTCAACATAAATAATATTATGTTGTTGCTTCGTAATAATATACTGTTATAAGTAACCCGACACACAAAGATAGAGTAATCATGATATAAGTCTATCCCGAAGTACATAATTAACTAATAATAATAATAAATGATAATAATACTACTAATATGTCAACCAACTAATAACACACACAACATAGCAATAAGAGACAACCAAGGAATACAATTTGATATCCATCATTACTGATGGGTGGAGTACACTACAAAATTTTAACGTGGTTCAATGATCCCCATCTAAGGTCCGAAATAAATAGAGCCAGTACCTCAGTGTACCATAGACCCCAAGCCACACCAGGTGATCGAACTCGTGTAGATCTCACCGTACCACATAGTGACCATAAGTGATATATGATCTACTTTAGATATTTGACACCTATATGGATATCACCATAACCCAGTGTTTCCAATGTGGGTTCAAAGTAAATAGAGTCAGTAATGTAATGACCCGACTTTTCGATCATTGAATCTTGATATGAATACATCCACGGTATTTGTGTGCCTGTCATCAAAGTGTCGAAAAGATAGATTGTTAAGGTAGAATGAATAAATGAAATAAAACAATAAAGAGAAAAAACAGTATCAGAATCTCACAAGAGGACGATAATATACAATATTCAACAAAAAATACATAGGGTTACTCCTAAATACAAAGTAATTTTAGAGTTGCAAAA
This sequence comes from Allium cepa, assembly GCA_030765085.1. NCBI lineage: Eukaryota > Viridiplantae > Streptophyta > Magnoliopsida > Asparagales > Amaryllidaceae > Allium > Allium cepa. Next base: position 966,093,166 of record CM060928.1, read on the forward strand.
CCTAAGTACTATCATCAACATGAACAGTTATAACCGTCTGTCCTCACAATTTCGATACATACATAATATTGATGTAGTAGAAACAGAAATAGATAGATAAATGAAAGCCTCTGGCTCGTCTCTTAAAGCTCTAAAGCGTCCGAAGTCAAACCTACTTTAGTCAACCTGCACGAAAGAGTACATGTGGAATTTAGGAAAAATAAAATTTACGAGCCAGATATAAGTCTGCTAAGAGAAACTCAAGGTACATGCATCCATATAACGGTAACTTTTGAGATCGTACATATCATTGTAACAATTATCCTCTAAATGAAATCAAACTATTTGATAAGTAAATATAGCGATATAATTGATAATGTCCAGGATATAGAATACAAATAATAAAATAGTTGTGTTGCTTGCATCTCATAATACAACAATATTAGTGATACGTCTAAGATTGCTATTCGCATATGGATTTACCATGGAGGCGATCTCAATAAACCATGGCGGGCCTCCATGACTAGGATTAGAAACTACCTTTTGAGTTTATATATCTCTAAATAAAATATATCCCTAAATAAAATATACAATAAGGTAAACACAACTGGCCCATGCCCAAACGCATGATGCCAAGTATCATCAACTCCTGCTAGCAACAACGATAATCATCTCTAGATATGAAGTTGATATACCTCTTTGGGTTAGCTAAACCCCAGGCTGTGCATCCCACTATGTTTTTAGTTATTCTCGACTGTGAGGTCAAGTTCAACATCTCTCAAATGAGTCTTCATCACTCGAACAAATCATCAATCTCTCCACGAATTCATGCACAAGTCATCCGACGAATACTAACGTTGACATCTCCCTTGGACTTCATTTTAGGATAGACAGTTCAACTATATAACATTAATCTAAAATGTTAGTGCTGGCCTCTCCCTTGGACTTAACCTTAGGATAAATAGTTCAACTTTATAACATTTTGCTTTACAACCGCTTCCTAAATGTAGACTTATTTATTAGTTTTGAAGTGGTATTCAATAAGTAATACCTAAATATACTTATTTGATCCCAAACTTTTCAAAACTACTTTGAAGAATTTATAGTTAACTTAATTATTGCTCTTTTAGAAGTAAGAAAACAATATATAAAGGAGTCCTCCTCGGGGATCTCATATATATATACACACGTTCTTAAAGCAAGAGACGTTTCATACCAATGAGTCCTCTCCGGGTGATCTCAAACCGTATGAAGTCGTGAAGCTTTTAGATACTTCCTAGGTTATATTTAGTCAAGTTCGATAGTCGACTAATCAACTATCTAGTTTTAAAAAACCATTGCTTATGAAAATCAAGTCTCATATACTTATCATCTTTCCGACCTTCTCAACTTATACTATCTCTTAGTCAAGAGTGAAGCCAACAGGTTAAAGTAATATTGCTTTTAAACCTACTCGAACATCAACCTTAACTCTCACGGATAGACTAGTCTACTTTGTCAGCTTTTAGTGCTATGTATAATATTAATTACTTTCCATAAGCTAGTAAGAAACAAAGCACGATTAAGCTACTTAAGCAACTCCTAGTCCCTTTTTAAAAAAATTGTTTAATAATTTATTTATTTTTCTAAAATGATATATATGTATGTATTTATGTATGTATGTGTTATCCATATAATTTCAATGCCTAAAATGATGCTATAGACGATAGCATCACAAAGAAATTGGTGCTACTAAGTCATAGGTTGAAGAGTAGTGCTTCACTTCATCACTTCGATGACAGCACAACACTTCGATGATAACACATCTCTTTTATGAATACATCTCACCGCATTTTATCACTTCGAAGGCAACAATCGAAGAAGTTGATTAAGAGGAACTAATAGTGTCAGGGAGCAATGTCAGCCCACTTTATTGAACCTCGGTATTGTTTGTAGCCAATGCCATACTCAATTATCTTCGAGGATGATCTTTTAGCAAATTTTAAGGTAGCCTCTAAACATCTTCAAACATGGAATCTCATCGACTTCGAAGGTTTGCGCTGAAAGAATAAGATGCCCCACTTCGTCAGTAACAGGATGTATCCCATCAACATCGCAAGCCACCAATGAGTGTCGATATGCCTCACTTTGCACCTCATTAATGCAGGAACTCATGTAGTATCGTTGTCCAACAATTTTAGTGACATTAATAGCCGCCAATGCCACATTTTGAAGTTTCCACATATCTCCACTAAAAACTAAGGCAAAGACATAATCCATGGCAACATTGAAGTCACTAAAAACCTTACGACTCTAGTGTTGAAGGTGGTCTGTGTCGAAGATGATTTTGCTTCGCACACATGATGTTCAACTGCAATGATAGTTCCAATATAACGTTGACGAAGTCAAAGCCTACTGAAGACAATCATTACTAAAGCGACATCGACATTCTCTTGCTATTGACAAGCAAACAACATCATCAAAGTAGCTAAAGTCATTGATCAGTCCATTTTCAAACCCGATAACAAAGTGCACCATCAAGTTTATGAAGAATATTACTTAAAAGCATGCCGTAAGCTATTAGTCAAAGCCGTGTTTCATGATTATTGAAGTTATATAACATTAATACCAAAGTATGTTGAAGGCCATGGAAAGAAAGAAGGATGAGATCATTTATAAAAGCTAATTCAATAGGATCTAGTGTATTAAGCTTTAAAAGCCTTCACGTTCCTTCTCATATTCCATAGCACCATAAGTTCTACATCGCCAGTTGGAGCAAGCATACCTCCTTCCAACCACATAGTGGTACCTCTTCATGGAAAGGGGTCTTTAAATTCTTTCCCTATCTTAACTTTTAGATTTGACCTTTTCCAAGCTCTCTTAAGAGTTTGAGAACTGTTGTAATGACATATGACCAATGAAGAAGAAGGACAATTGAACATTTGCATATAAGGACATGAATAATTACATACTTGCATATTTGTACCAATTCGTAATTGAATAAAAAGGACTTGACTTGAGCCTATTTGCATATCTGACTTACGGACTTGCATATGTGACTTATGAACTTGCATATTTTTCCTAACGATTTATGAATTTTCCTACTCTTCTATAATGGAAGGGATTTTCAATCCACGAAAATCAACATCAATACGTTCACTGCATAGCATGCCAAGCAATCGAGTGTTGGATATACTAGATCATTAGGGGTGAAGAAGGAAAGATGGAAGAAAACAAAAACAATAACACAGAATCACACAATCACAGCGAAAAATATATAATATATAATGATAGATTTTTATACAAAAGAATCCATAGCTGTCAATGTATGCTCATCAGGTTACAACAATCAACAATCAATCTGGATAGTTATAATAACTTGTCCTCACAAATACTGAATATACAACATGACTCACATGGTGGAAATATAATCAAGTACGTTGAATACACCTGAAACTCTTCCAGCATAACTCCTATGCTCCATAGCATCCTAGCTTGAATCTGTAATACTTGGTCTGATCCGAGCATTATAATAAAATAACACCCGAGTCGGTCTAGAAAACCAGCGTGAGAAAACATAATCAATTTGAATAACTAATGTTATCAAATTCCTTTAAAAACAAAGGTATCTCGTATGACCACTCCACACATAAATATGATGGGTATACGATGGGTTTTCACCTTACAATAACCAAAACATTTTATATCAAAATCATCTGTTATTAATAGTGTCTATAGAAAATAAACTAGAAAATAGCTGAAATGCTTGCATCTCACATTTCAGCATATTTGGTACAACTAACACCGTACAGGCTTGTAGTGGATATTGGATTCCATATAATGACTGAGCTACTAGGGCACCGTCCATCATAGTACATCTCTAAAAAATGTATCGAGATCGTACCTAACAATCCCTGCCAACACAGGACCGGCCTACACCTTGCTGAATAACCCGAATATGTTACCACCTTGGGGTTTCCCACCCTAATCAGGGGCTCTCTTTTCCATACACAACCATATCCACAATTATAATAAAATATATCCGAGGGTATCTAGAAAAGTGATAACATACCCTACTCGGGTGCGACCCACTTAGCCCTGCTTCATCTCCTCTGTTTCAGCCATTCCCGGTTGATGAGGGTTGAGGCTACGTTTTACCTCTTGGATAGCATTCATTCTTGGAATGCTGACTTTTCCTTTCAAGCAATGATGTAAATGATAGTTTTCATCCAAAGAAATTGTTTCAGGCCTAAACAAACTGAATATCCTTCAAGATCACCATCTCCATTATCACTGTTCGTAATGCATAAACCAGATCGAAGTGGTTTTCGGATAACTAAATTCGATCCCGGTCTCTTCTTAATAATTAACAAATTTGGGCCAAATTTGATAGTCGGTTATTTAACTATCAAATAACATCCACAAATAGTCATTAGGAATTATTTTATACATCTTCAATGTTTGAAAACAGATTCAAATCCTTATATTCTCAACGGGATTTTTTCAAACCATATTATCACTTAGAAATATTTCCGTATAACCTTTCTGGTCCAAATCTTCTCACATCATTTTATTTCAATACCCAGAATATATTCCATTTTGATTCATACTTCTCAAATCCTTTACAATTTACTTGGAAATTCCTTCTCTCATTTATAACGGATTCTATAAGTTTCAGAAATTCATTAATTAACTTCCATTAAATTTTCCAAAATCGATTGCACTTGTCTAAATTTTCAACTACCCATTCCTAACTTCTTTTATGAGTTCTAACTCATTTTTTGAAGTTTTCTTATTTCAACAATTTTAAAATTTCCTTAAGTTTCCAAAATTCTAGTTCAAGATTTATTTTTATAAAAATAATATCCGTTAAATAAACCCCATTTACAAAACTAAAGAGGATTAACAAATAACCACAACCATTTCAAAACCATACACACACACATATATAATAGGTATTTTTAAATAATAATTTATTTTTAAAACATGTTACGTAATTATTTAAAATATTAAAACACTTTAAATAAACATCGATAATTCATTTCCAATTCATTTTTAAATAAAACTAATTGATTTACAAAGCTTATTTAAAAGGAAAATTTGAATTTATTTCACTTAATATTGGATATTTGAAGTTTTTCCAGAGTATTTCAATACTAAAACAACTTTAAATTACATAGTTTAATAAATAAAATTTTCCTTCAAAAACAAAATTTACTTCTTGATAAAAATATATTATTAAAATTCCAAAAATCAATTTCAATTTATAAATACCTCTCGATTCACAACACGTCGATTTCAATTCAATTTCCTAACCATTCTCATGTTTCAAAAGTAGAATCCACTATTTTTTACCGAAACTGATCCAAAAAAAAACTTTTTATTTTTTGTGAAAAAAAATGTTGCGGAGACGAGATTATTCCATATCTCGATATAAGTTCACATTGTGAATTTATATTCCAATTTATCAGTTGATTTCATTTTCTCTTATTTAAAACATCATTTTATAAATTTATATATTCATTTAGGTTTTTCATGTTTATAAAAATAATCTCATTTATAAAATTTCATTTCATAAATCCTTTTCTTTATAAATTCCATTTATTTTACAAATCTATTTAAAATAACGATTTCAACTCCCTTTCATATATTTTTTAGAAATATCATTTGAAAATCCTTTTATATAAATTATTTTAAAATCTCTCTTTAAAACATTTTATGAATAGTTAAGTATAAATCCAAAATTAATCATTGTTTTATCGAAAAAAGTATCATTTTAAAATCCCAAAATTATATATATATGTATATATATATTTTCATTTCAAAATCGCCTTTGAATTTCATTTTTAAAATTCAAAAATATCATTTATGGTAGTTATAATACCAAAATTAGGGTCAGTGCTACTATAGCATCCAATATATCAAATCACACAAAAATCCATAAGAGACTATTTAATCACATCATATATCACTATATATGAAAAACAATCAATATATTTGAGGAATCCAGTTGGATCCCTTCAACCCGTTTTCCTTGCATCTACATATGTTATATAAATAAAATACCAATCCCGCTTCGAGGTAGGATATCGCGGTAATATACGGTCATCCGCTAATATGTGGGGTGCATCGTGTCTCATCCGATCCAACGGCGGTAATATATCCAACTACAAATATACATACTACCATATATATATTTATATCAATATTCAACTAATAACAATTTATATTAATTTCATCCAATCTACCAATAAATAATTTAACTATTTTAAATTAATACCAGCAATCCAAATGAGTGAGATTTTACCCACCTTGACTTTATTTGCAATCTGTCTCTAAAATCCCAATGGACTTGAAAAATCTCCAAATCAATCCTATTGCATAGATTTCATAGCTATGAATAAATTCGACTTGTTTTATGATTTTTGGACCTCGTGTGCACGTTTTATTAAATTTTATTAGCTATCTAAATTTAAATTCTGAATTTAAATAAAAAAATTATATAATTAAATTATAGTTACAATATTTTACCTCCACCACTCAACTTCGACTTCCGCTCACCCCTTCCCAGTGCCGTGCATGCGCAAGCATGAGATCACGTCCCCACGATCATTTTTCCATCAACCCAACCTTGCGTTCCTATGCTACTGCTGTGCCAACATTCTTCTATGCATCATCTGTTATCCATTACACTAAAGGTAATTGCACCACATTCTTCGACTTTTGCGTACCTCAACCTACTTCACCATGTCATTTCCAAAAATACCGATTGCCAAAAATGCCTCAGATTGGTCCACTCATCATTGCCAGGCGCGATTCAAGTCGAGCGACATCACTGCTTTGACGGTTCCATATTTCCCATTGCGACTGCCTCTCACCACCTCGCCCTCCTCTATGTGCCACGCTGTTGCTCCACCGCACCCCTTAGCCCTAAATCGAACGAACGTGATTGGGGACCCCTAGCTTCGATCGAACGTGCCTCCACCACTTCCCAGCGTCGTCATGCTCGAATATGACCTCGCAACCTTGTCGCGATATATATATATATATATATATATATATATGTATATATATATATATATATATTCTTTTTTACTTTTGTTCTTTCGAATTGATTAAAGAAGAACAAAAAAGAATCAAGGTATTTAACAAAAGAGGGATGATGCATGTACATGGTAGGGTGGCGAGCTTAGAGTAGCTGTGAATAAGGTTTGACTTTGATTTATAAATTTTTATATTAAAAATATCTTGTTTAAGGCGCCTTAATGTCCCAAACCCCTATCGAGGCGTACCGCCTGGCGTTCCTAATGTTATACCCCAATTCCGAATGCAATGGAACAAGTTTCGATCCCCAATTCGATCGTATCTAGAAGAGCTTTTCAAACCAAATTATATTATTAAATTTTGGATATTAATTTCAATATGTTTCTATCCCATACGACCAAACGGTAACTCAAAATGCTATGAAAATTGAAATTCGATAATAATACACTATTATGGATCCAGTGGAACTTGTTTTGTCAAATTCAAGACTGTGCCCCAAATCGCTATTTTTAACCGTCAATTAAATCGACAATTTCAACAATTTGCGAAATTTCTTGAAACACCAGTTTTAAAAACTTATTAACTCAATTCTATTTAAAATGGAATTTATATCAACATTAGGAATTGTTTCGATTCATATTCAACTCAAATTTCAATTATTCTCCATTTCCGTACGATAAATCACTATATTTGAAAATTTAAAATTCATTCTATAATTTCAACCAAAATCTTTCATATCCAAAATATAATTTAAATTCCAAATTCAACAGTTAAAACCATTTAAATATTCAAAGTCAAATGACGAAAAATCTGATTTGTTACATCTTTTTTTTAATTGTGAACTATGATTTAAACGGACTTGTGAATTACCACAAAAAGGGTATATTTAAAATTTCTTCGAATATGCCACTTTATAAACGCTTTTGGGTGTGGATGAATTTATTTGTTAATAGTATGTATGTATGCTAATTTATTTTTAAGCTAAGATATTTAGTAAAAATAATTTGAAAGATGTTTATATTATATAAGCTTTTTAATATTTTAATAAAATATTTACCAAATTATCTAAAAACTATAAATAAGTAAAACAACTTTAAAAGACTTATAATTATGGTTTGAAAATTTATTTAAAATATCACTTAAAATAACTACTTTATAATTTATTTAAAAACTAGAAAAAAACTTGTTTTCCTATATTTAAAATAAACTTTCTACTTTAATAATTCATAATTAATTATTAAAAATATATTTAATTTCCAAATCACTTTTAGAATACTCTAATATATGTTCCTAAGTACTACTAAAAAGATTGTAGAAAAATATTTAAATTAAATGTCATTCTAAAACAAATAAAGTTCAAAACAAAAATTATAGCATTTCCAAAATACTAAAAGGCTATGAAATGCTATCGTTAAGTGCTGTAATAGACCATGAACTTGGTCGTTTTATATACTAGAAAGTTTTTTGCTATTTTTTGATATGTTAAAAAACCTTTTTAAGGTCCATTGTAGTAAAAAAGAATACTCAATACACATGGCAATCATGGCAAGAAACCATTTAGAATCTCTTTACAAAATATTATAGATATTGACGAACACAAGGCATTTCTAAATGCTTTTATAGCGACTATTTTCTATAAAACTATTCCATATTCAAGTCACATTCAATCATAGTCCAACCAAACATATGTGCATCATGTCAAGGCTATGCAACAAGTCATAGAAGTCAAAATACACCATTTACACATGTCATTTTCTTTCCTAAGCAAGAATCACAAGAGTTATAATCAATATATAGTCAAGCATCATACGTAATTTGAACAAACATAATATACACTTCGTATACATTCAAATGGTGAGTTTACTCACCCTTCAATAAGTACATAACCAAGCTCAATCCTCGACTTTGCTTCCATTTCCTATCTCAACTTTGCTTCCATTTCCAATCTCAACCCTTCAAAAAGTAAACAACCAAGCTCAAGGCTTAGGCTTAAAATGCCTATAACTGCTCATGGCCTTTGTTTTTGGAGAATTGTATGCTCTACTCCTTCAAGCTCCAAGTAGATGATAGGTGTTGCTATATTGCTTAGGGCATATAAAAAGAGTTTAGTGCAAGTTTGGGTAGATTTACCTTTTGTTATAGAAAGTCAATTAAAATAGAATAAGAAAGTAAAGAGCTTTCTTTTAGTTGCTTAAACTTGTGAAAGGGATTCATTAGCCTTAAATGAATTCATATAGGCATTCAAGAGGTTACTACAATGCCACCTCCAATAGCTGATCAAAGACCTACCCCTGCTTTGTGTGACTTACTTTCTACTCCATGAGCTAAAGAAAATATCTACACAATATATTTCCATCTAAGGACCTTCAAGAAGCTTCCCAAAAGTAGATTTAGTTAACTATATTTAGTCAAATTATTTTTATTAGCTATTAATGAATTCTTATGCTATTTAGAGATGTACATAAATTTGAACAAATTATATTGAATAAAAATCTGTTTATCGATTAAATGATTTTTGGTCACATTATCGATATTTCTTCAAAGTATTTATTTTTATAAACAAATTTCAAAAACAAGTTTCTTATGATTAAATAGTACTTAGAAGGAGTTTAACAAGATTATAAATCACTTTTATAACACTTAACCATATTTTAAATGTTTTGGTATTCAAAGAAGAATTGTTCGAAATTACCAGTTACTATAGCTATAGACCATGATTCGCACTTATAGCGGTTTAACTCATGTAGGTCTCAATATATGCCTAGTGAATATGAGTGATACATGACCTACTCTATATACTTGAAACCTACATAGGTCTCATCATGTCCCTCATCGAGTATAAGTGATAATTTGCCCACTTTCTATGCTTGGAGTCAATAGTATGAAATAACTAGGGTCAGTACCTCAATGGACCATAGACCCTGAGTCGCACCCAGAGCGGTCAAACTCATGTAGGCCTCACCGTACCCCCACAAGTAGCATAAGTGATATACAATCCACTTGTAGATGGTTGTCACCATCCGTCATTATATCCTTTAGTAAGCATAGGTGACACGTATCATCACGCATGGTCACTAATATAAGATCAATACGATGTACCGTCACTAATATAAGACCAATACCATTCATCCAACCATATATACCCTAAGGTCAAAACAAAGCAGTACTGTTCCCAAGTAGCCCAAAAAATCTTCCCGTAATTATATGGAGTAAATCAGATCTATCCAATAGCGCAATGTTTCAGATCTAGTCATTATTACCAAAGGCCCAGTCACTAAGTGATGGATCAGTCAGTGTCATTGGTCCATCGCTTCGTGCTTTGATCAAGGCAATAATGCCTATCTTGGAGAACGATCTGAGGCCGTTTCCACTGGTTCTATCATGCCGCCTTCTCCATCAAGTCGCCTACCTAGCCAGCCATGCTGTCTGCATCACGTGGTTGAAGTTTGGTGCTTTATGGTTGAGTCTACTTGTCGATTCCTTTGAGTGTTCGAGAGGGATGTCGTGTCATCGAAAATCCTTTTCCTAACCGTTTTGCCACCAAAATGCAATATGCATCTTGGCAACCCAGCTACGCTCTACCACATCGTGTTCTCTCATTATAGATGTGTATATATATGCTAATGCACACGATACACACTAATTCACAACATTTGCACATATATTTAAATAAACAACTCGATTGTTTAATAATCAAAACTTTCTTTTATTTACTGAATTTTTTCTACAAAATTCCAAATATCTTCTTTTACTGTTTTAGAAAATGGTGCAACTATTTTATAAAATACATAACTAACTTATAATCATTTTAAGCCTTCTAGCCTATTTTAAAAGTCATACTCTTACTTCTGATTAGTAATAAAAAATATATATATAATAATATTTCTATCACAATACAACAACAAATTAGAGTTTATTTAATTTATAACCATGTTATAAATTAATATCATCTCCGTCCAACTCCATTCAACATGAATAGAACACAATATTTATAAAAAAAATAGTGAACATAAGATGAAACACATCTCATCTCTATTCCAAACAATAACTTTCAGTTGCAACTATTACTCAAAGTGTCGACAAATTATAACTAGTACTCCAATCCTTATTTCATAAGATGACCATCACTTGCTTGGAGAACACCATCCATCCAAACCATAAAATTTAAATTGTGTAACATTATCTAAAATGTCTGGTCAATGACACCCATCTTTAATCCAATTCAAATTTCTTATATAATAAACATGGGTAGTGTAATGTTGCCCGTCGGATCAACGACGCCCATCCACAGATCGACCCTAATTATCTTCCTTTTTAGTGATATAAAATAACAAAGAATTCTAAATATCATTTTCCTCCATCTTCGATGATTAACACAATGATACAGAACAAAAGAATGCGAATGTCAATTATTTCAATTTCTGTATTATGGGTCGATCACCGAATCTGTAACGACCCTGGATTTTTGGCCCCGTTTATTTTAATAAATGTTTAATCTAATTTAAATAAAATATAAATTGATCATATTAGAATATTTTACTTTATTTCTATTTAGTATAAAATGATAACATATAGATAATAATGTTTGAAAATTCTAAAATAAAAGATTCTTAACAATATCTTGATAAAATTTACCTTATATAATTAAATTAAAATATTTTACATTGTTAACATTTGAGAAATAAATACATATGGATGATAGTTTTTAAAATAAGATCAAAGTATAAAAATATAAAAAAATAAAATAAAATACAAATAGATGATAATGTTCAATATAATTATTAATATTAATGTAAGTCAAATTATAAATATAAATAAATAAGTGAACTCATGAATCTAAGTTTAATATTTATAGTTAGAATATGAATGGAAATAAATATGAAATATAAACAGGGGTTAAGTGAAACATTAAGTATAAATCATAATTATGAACATAAGCATACAATACAATTATAAAATATACGATGTAACTAAAGATATAAATATGCAAACATAAGTTATAACTTGAAATATAAAAATACAAACAAAATACTATGAATCAAAGGCTTGTAAAGTCTGACATACTAATAGAATACAAGTAACGTAGTCAAACACATGTATGTGATCTAATAATTGGTAGCTAAAATAAGGATATAAATAAATGTATACAAGTATCTTCATGCAAGACCAAAGTCAAACTGAAAAAATATATAAAATAAAATAATAATAAGACAAATATATATATGTAAACAAATATGTGTATTATAGTTCAAACTTGAAGTTAATAAAAACAATTAATATAATAACAAAACAAAATATCTTCATAATTAAAGCTTCATACATAAGCCAAGCATGTACCTGCAAGATTTATACACTTACATACAAATGTTCATCTACAACAAACATAATTATTCTATGAAAATATCTTTAGAAACCCAAGTACAAAATGCTATCAACTCAGCCTACAAATTGGTCTATGCAGATGCTTACAAATCCATGCATCTAGACACTAATCTCTCAGGTGAAGAAAAATAAAGATAATGCTTGGCTAGTTGATACCTAACTTAAGCTTCCTGTTCTTTTCATATATATAAATATGATTGCTTCTGAACCATTTAGTTCGTTTAGCAAATCACTAAAAAAAATGGAATGGAAAGAAAATCAAACTGAATTCAAAAAAAAAACAAAAAACAGAGAGGATCTTAAGACAGTTTCAAACTTATGTTTCAAGGCAACAGGTTCTAAACTCAATGCTTTCTGTATACATTCAGGCGAGTAAACTAAATTCACAAGCTTTAAGTTTAATCAAATACTTCTATGATTTTATGATCTTGTGGTATATGTATACTTTTACATATAATTTTGAAATTTGTATATAGTTCTCTGTTAAGTGGATACAGGGTGAATTTTTGGATCAAACTTAAAGTCAATTGCTGCTAAACCATGTTAGGATTTAAATTTACCAACCAAACAAGATATTGAAGTTAAAACCAAGATTTGTAAACTATTTTAAACATCTCTGTAAGGATAGTTACTGGAACATAGTTTCATAGGAAATCAAGGAAAGTTATTGGTAAATTCAAGTGGTACAAGAAGCTAATTCAAGATTTTATATTCGATTCATGCTGCAAAATATGATTTTTAAAACAAAGATCAAGATTTATAAATTAATATCCGAAGAGCAGTTTGAAATTAAGGTGGATTTACATTTCTTCCTATTACAAGTGATTGATGCAATTATAATTTATGATATTTGAATTAAAGCATGTTTATCCATCCACGATCTCAGGAAAAATGTGAAGAAAATTAATTATTGCATGAATTAAGTAAATGAGACCGTTTTAGGGTTTTAGATGGAGTTTTTAATCATCTCTGTAACGAGACGCGTGCGTCAAACATGGGTGATCGAGTGTCACGAGCGATTGGGAAATGGAGTGTTGGCGTGTCGTTGAGGTATGGCTAAGGGTTGGGGGTCTCAGGTGGTCTTGGCGGCGGTGGCGAACTCAGTTTGCCGACCGTGTGAGTTTCAGTTTTCGACCCAAATGACCAATTTTAAATATGTAAACTTTGAAGGTGATGCGAGCTTGGTTTTCGTATTCTCATGGAATTTGCGACATGCAGATGATCTTGGAAGATCATCAAAGCCTCGTGTGCCGCCGTGCACGTGCACGGCAGTGGTGTTGGTGTCAGTGCCGTGAGGGGAGGTCTGACTCTAGACGCACACGAGTGAGAATGGGGGAAACTTCGGGTTCGCGTTCGAGTGAATTGATCCTGATGCTAATCTAATTTTCCTTAAACTTAAACATATTGTTGAAAGATTTAAAAAAAATGAAGAAGATGTTCAGGGAAGTCACGGGAAGTTGGCGTGAGGAACTCGAAGTAATTCTCGAGATAACATGGGGAAGCCTCGGGTTTGTTAACTACTGTATTGTTTTTTTAAAGATAATGTAAGTAAACAAATTTTCATTCAATTCTAAATACTGCAAACTTGGTAGTAGTTAACAGTTTAAGCTAAAACTCAGATACAAGTTAATTACTTTAGCTAATACTTTAATGTGTTTTAAGCTCATAATTATTATTCAAATTAGGTAGGTAATATAAGATAAGTATAAATCTTATTAATACAAGTTTGTAATTAGAGACAAATTGATTTCAAAACTTAAGAAGATTTCTTTTAAAATGTCAGTTAAGTAATTAATATAAATTGATTATTTTCAGGAAGTAATTAAGAATAATGAATTTTGATTATAACTGGTGATGGATTATAATTAATAATTGAATTTGTAATCAACTATTTAAGTTAAATTATGAATGGGTAACGGTTAATAAATCAAGTGATTTAATTAAGAATTATAATGATTAATTTAGAAATTAGTAAATAAATAAATGGGCAATTAAGTTTATTAAATAGCAATTAAGGTTATTGATTAATGATTGAGGAATGGTTAATTAAAGTTAAATAACTTGATTAAGGAAGTAATTACTTAATAGTGTGAAATAAAATTAAGACTTAATAATAAATTAAGAGGATTATCAATTTGATGATTTGAAATGAAATAGGTAATTAATTGTTAGTTAATGATTAATTAAATAGAGTTAAGTGATTAACTTGCAGGTAATTAACTCTAAATTGAACTAATTACAGATAAGACTTAAAGATGACTGCTTATGGATTGTTATGTTGAATATCTGCTTGTGATATTTATTTGATGATATTCTGTGATTCTTTGTGACATGTTATGTTATACCTATGATGCTTGTATATGTTTTATCTGTGATAAATGCTATGTCAATAATAATTGTTGAATTTAAATTATTTAAACTGTTAAGTTAATTAGACAACTTGGCCCTTAAAATGGCGTTTGGATTTCGATGAGACCGGGATCAGAAGAATCAATTTTGATTCTCCGAAAAACCACATCGATCCAAATTAAACGATAGGTCGTGACTTATCAAATGGCGATCGAGATGGTGTATTCAGAATGCACGGGTTATCGTCGTTGACTCTGAGGGTGATTCCAAAACAAGCATAACGAGATAATGCCTTCGGTTTCGTTCGAACCCGGAACGAACTTGTATGGATTGAATGCTTTCAGCACATCGTCAGGCGAACGATGAGCATTCTAAGTGATATGTTCTATAAAGGTAATCGCAGCCTCAAGCCTCATCAACCGGGAATGGCTAAAACAAGGGAGATTCAGCAAGGTTAGGTGGGTCATGCCCAAGCAGGCCAAGATATTTCCCCTGTCTAGATGTCCCTTTTCATTTCGGCTGTGTGGACGGTTGCTAGTTACAATCGTGTGGTTTACCTTGTTCGAGACTGTTCAGTAAGGAATGGTTCTGGCCTTGTGTTGTAGGGGGTCGGGAGTGATCCTCGGTACGGTGATCTAGGCCCCGTACTGTGACGGGCGGTACCCTAGTAGCCCTGTCATTGTTGGAAATTTATTTTCCCTACGAGACCCTACGGTTTTGATTTGTATTACCCACTTTTGTGGCTAGTAGCTGGAATTTAATAGATGTAACAATTTCGGCTATTTTCTATTTACTTGAAAACCCTAGACACTATTATAATATCACTGGATTTCCTTTGAAATGTTTTGGTCAGAGTAAGGTAAAAACTTACCCGTATTTATTTGTGGGGAGTCTTACGTGATACCTTTATTTTCAAATGTTTTCAAAGTTAAACAACTTTAAACCGTTTACTCATACCAGACCCATGTCTGACCCGAAGTTTATATTTTGTTTTTCATAAATTCTTAGGTACTCAAATTTTTATGAGTACCCAAGTGATAGGTTTTGGACTTTGATTTCTAGAGAGCTTGGAGCAGGAGTTTCCGGACGTATGTAGATACCTACCTAGTTCCGCTGTATTAATTGATGTGTACTGTACCTCTGATGTATGTAGTGATAGATGTATGTATGATTGACATATGTATTGACATGGTATAACTCTAATATATGTAAAAACTATGTAATATTTATGTGATATATTATATTTTGTTCCATTCCGCTGTGAGATTCTGATGTTGTTGTTCTTTCTTTCTCTTTCTTTTCTATTTCTATCTCTTTCTTTCTTAATGATGATACGTCTTTCTGGTAGTAGAAGGGCGGGTCGTCACAGTTGGTATCAGAGCATAGGTTGGTGGTAACCTTGGCTTTGGTAGAAATTACTCATAGAATAGAGTTTGTAGAACTCTAGAATGAGTTTGAGTGTATTAATAGATATGAGCGCGTACTTGTTAGTGAATATAAAATTGTTTTTATATTGTGTTGACTTATCTGTTGAGTGTTTATGGATTCTGGTCGATGTGTGGGACGCCATTTCATCGATAGGAATTTCTAAACTCTTAAACAAGGTAGACCGACATAGTATTATTTTTAAAAAGTAGGGTAAATGAAATAATTTTACCCAAAATTATATTTTGATATAAAAGAAATATTTTTCTGAAATTATTATATATGTTTGGATGATTGGTTGTTAATACTACAACTTAAAATTTGAGTGGCTTATAACCAAATAAAATTATCTAATAAAAGGAATGTAACTAAAACTTGACTAAACTAGAATTTAAGTCCCGGAACTTTGAAGGTGTTTAAATTTAAACAAAAGGATTTGGGAATTTAAAATCTTGGGAATGTTTGAAATGTTTTTCCAAAAGATTTGAAGGCAATAATGGAGGATTGTTTTGAAAGATATTGTTAAATGGAAATTGTTTGGAAAAAATTTGTGGAAATAAGGAAGCACTGAACTCACTTCAGTCGCTGGAAAATAATCCTGATGATGATGGCTACATCATCAGTATTCATTTTCGAGTTTCTAAAGTGATGGATTGCTACTAGAATATTGGTCATGATAAATTGTTTGGGCTTGTTGGGTATACAAGTTATTTTAGAAATTTTCAATATGAGAAAATTTGTTTTAGTGAAAACAAGTGTTTGGAATTTTAAAATTTGATTTGACATACCAAGTGAGTATGAGTAGTTATCATTTCAAAATGGTTTTGGAAATGAAAACCGGGCAATTGAATTCTAAGAAATTCTATTTAGATAATGTGAAGTTTAAATGAATAAATTATGGGACTTAGAAAGTAAAGTTGATATTAATAAGTAGAAATCGGGAATTTTAATCTCGGAATTAAATTTAACTTAAGTAGATGAAAATAAGAAACATATTGGAGCTTAACCTGAAATAAGTCAAATGGAATTGTAGTTCAAAATGAACTTAATTGGATATAAAATTTGAAGGTAAATGATTGTAATTGTAAGGTGGAAATTTATACCTTAAGACAGTAAGTGCTATATATATATAATCTGAAATTGTGATTATAAGATGAAATGACTCAAATGAGCAATATAAGCTTTTAAGTAAAACAAATAAGTTTTGAGCTCATATATTGGGAAATAAAATTTAAAGATCGGTAAGTGGCTAGATTTAACTGAAGTTGAGTTGGAATAAAATTGAATTCAAATGAATTCAATTGAGTTAGATAATATTGAATGAAATAAAATTCTTAAGTAAATAAGTAAGTAATGAATTGAGTTAAAATTGGTGTGAGTTGTAAACAAACCTAGTTCAAGCATAAATTAAATGACTTTATGAATAAATTCAATAATGAATTAAAATTTAAGAGTGGATAAAAGAATAAACTAATCAGAAAATAGTTGGGATTTGATTAAAAGGAAATCAAATCAAAGATTTAAATGGGAATTAGTGGAATAGAATAAACTTAAGTCGTTGGGAGGAACAGTTGAAGGAAATAAATAACTTGAGTAAATTGTGAAATGATTATTTAAAACATTGGTTGTTGTGTTTAATAAAATGGTTTGGAATCAAACCTTTTGAAATAAAAGAAAATGCAATGTAGAGATTGTGAATAAATTAATTGGGATGGAATCAAGTGTAAATTGAGTTGGAATCAATTTAAGAAAGCTTAAGTGATTGTTTATTCAATAATATTGTTGAATTGCATAAGAAAATGGGTTGTTTGAAGTAAATGAGATTAGATAAAATTCTATGAATTATTAGAAGCAAAATAGTATGAATTTTAAACCAATTGAAATGAATATGAGTTTGTTTTGCCCAAATGAATTATATACATAAGCAAGTAAGTTGTAAATCACTTAAACTGAAGAGAATGATTTGAGAATTCGTTAAAATTTATTGTGATAAGGATTGAAACCTTACATATGTGCTTATGAAAATATGTAATGCTAAACAAAAGAAATTAAAACTTTAGCAACAAAACAATTTCAAATTGAAAATTGAAGATAAATTAGTGAATGAAACTAATTTAACATAATAATAGGAATCAGTTATAAATGAAAGATAGTCAATAAAATTAAATATTCAGAGTTGAAGAAAATTTGAATTCACATGGAATTTGGAATTCAAATTGGAAATAAGTAGATATAAGAGGATATAAAGGCTATAGTGGTAGGTAATAATATAAGAATATATAATGCTTATATTAAACTTAAGAAATGAATGGAGAAATTCTTAAGTAAATTTGATATGGAGAAAATTTCCAAGCAGATAGAAATCAGAATAATGTGAATAAAAGAAATTGATATAGTTGATAATCAATGGATATAAATACGTAGGATGAACGTATATTATTTTATTCGCATAACAAATTGATGCAGATTCGAGCACAGAATTTCGAGGTAGTTATATCGATCCGAGTTAGGATTTTTCACTCGATTTTCGACGACGAACCATGGATATGGATTTTGATTGATTCTGGAAATTCTCTATCATAGTTGAGACTATGCAAGGAGAATAACAGTTTCTGATCAAGAAACCAGTTCTGAGCCCGCACTAGGAAGTCGGGTGGACGACACTAGTTCGGAAGTGAAATTGTGTGATCGATTGAGTGATCGAAATTGATACTGCGTATGAATAACGTATGTACATTGTACGGGCTTGATTGAATAGATTTTGTAATTCTGTAAAGAGTTAATATGGTAGATTTCAGAATTGAATTGCCAGAGTGGATATCTGGAATTTATTGTGTGTTCCATATATCTTATCTAAGGAAATTTGTTCATGATTCATCATTAGTTGTTAAACTAGAAATTCAGGAATTTGGAAGTTGAATCAAATTTAACTGTGGTCGGGAATCCAGTTTGGATTGTTGATCATTAAGAAACAAACTCTCGATAATTTTAGGGAAGCTTATCCGAATTTATGTTCGGATAACTAGAGTTGTTAGTTAGGGTAGACTGTTTGGTTGTTTGTTAATATATGAATGATATGTATATTCGAATGGTTGGTATAACAGCTTTTAGATTATCTTTGTTTTAAATTTCGGGGAAGAAATTCTTTTAAGGGGGGAGGAATGTAACGACCCTGGATTTTTGGCCCCGTTTATTTTAATAAATGTTTAATCTAATTTAAATAAAATGTAAATTGATCATATTAAAATACTTTACTTTATTTCTATTTAGTATAAAACGATAACATATAGATAATAATGTTTGAAAATTCTAAAATAAATGATTCTTAACGATATCTTGATAAAATTTACCTTATATAATCAAATTAAAATATTTTACATTGTTAACATTTGAGAAATAAATACATATGGATGATAGTGTTTAAAATAAGATCAAAGTTTAAAAATATAAAAAAAAAATATAATACAAATAGATGACAATGTTCAATGTAAATTATTAATATTAATGCAAATCAAATTGTAAATATAAATAAATAAGTGAACTCATGAATCTAAGTTTAATGTTTATAGTTAGAATACGAATGGAAATAAATATGAAATATAAACAGGGTTTAAGTGAAACATTAAGTATAAATCATAATTATAAATATAAGCATACAATACAATTATAAAATATACGATGTAACTAAAGATATAAATATGCAAACATAAGTTATAACTTGAAATATAAAAATACAAACAAAATACTATGAATCAAAGGCTTGTAAAGTCTGACATACAAATAGAATACAAGTAATGTAGTCAAACACACGTATGTGATCTAATAATTGGTAGCTAAAATAAGGATATAAATAAATGTATACAAGTATCTTCATGCAAGACCAAAGTCAAACTGAAAAAAATAAATAATAATTAGACAAATATATATATGTAAACAAATATGTGTATTATAGTTCAAACTTGAAGTTAATAAAAACAAGTAATATAATAACAAAACAAAATATCTTCATAATTAAAGCTTCATACATAAGCCAAGTATGTACCTGCAAGATTTATACACTTACATACAAATGTTCATCTACAGCAAACATAATTATTCTATGAAAATATCTTTAGAAACCCAAGTACAAAATGCTATCAACTCAGCCTACAAATTGGTCTATGCAGATGCTTACAAATTCATGCATCTAGACACTAATCTGTCAGGTGAAGAAAAATAAAGATAATGCTTGGCTAGTTGATACCTAACTTAAGCTTCCTGTTCTTTTCATATATATAAATATGATTGCTTCTGAACCATTTAGTTCGTTCAGCAAATCACTAAAAAAATGGAATGGAAAGAAAATCAAACTGAATTCAAAAAAAAAAAAAAAAAACAGAGAGGATCTTAAGACAGTTTCAAACTTCTGCTTCAAGGCAACAGGTTCTAAACTCAATGCTTTCTGTATACATTCAGGCGAGTAAACTAAATTCACAAGCTTTAAGTTTAATCAAATACTTCTGTGATTTTATGATCTTGTGGTATATGTATACTTTTACATATGATTCTGAAATTTGTATATAGTTCTCTGTTAAGTGGATACAGGGTGAATTTTTGGATCAAACTTAAAGTCAATTGCTGCAAAACCATGTTAGGATTTAAATTTACCAACCAAACAAGATATTGAAGTTAAAATCAATATTTGTGAACTATTTTAAACATCTCTGTAAGGATAGTTACTGGAACATAGTTTCATAGGAAATCAAGGAAAGTTATTGGTAAATTCACGTGGTACAAGAAGCTAATTCAAGATTTTATATTCGATTCATGCTACAAAATATGATTTTTAAAACAAAGATCAAGATTTATAAATTAATATTAAGAAGAGAAGTTTGAAATTAAGGTGGATTTACATTTCTTCCTATTACAAGTGATTGATGCAATTATAATTTATGATATTTGAATTAAAGCATGTTTATCCATCCACGATCTCAGGAAAAATTTGAAGAAAATTAATTATTGCATGAATTAAGTAAACGAGATCTTTTAAGGGTTTTAGATGGAGTTTTTAATCATCTCTGTAACGAGACGCGTGCGTCAAACATGGGTGATCGAGTGTCACGAGCGATTGCGAATTGGTGCGTTGGCGTGTTGTCGAGGTATGGCCAAGGGTTGGGGGTCTCAGGTGGTCTCGGCGGCGGTGGCGAACTCGGTTTGCCGACCGTGTGAGTTTCAGTTTTCGACCCAAACGACCAATTTTAAATCTGTAAACTTTGAAGGTGATGCGAGCTTGGTTTTCGTGTTTTTATGGAATTTGCGACATGCAGATGATCTTGGAAGATCATCAAAGCCTTGTGCGCCGCCGTGCACGTGCACGGCAGCGGTGTTGGTGTCAGTGCCGTGAGGGGAGGTTTGACTCTAGACGCGCACGAGTGAGAATGGGGGAAACTTCTGGTTCGCGTTCGAGTGAATTGATCCTGATGCTAATCTAATTTTCCTTAAACTTAAACGTATTGCTGAAAGATTTAAAAAAAATGAAGAAGAAGATGTTCAGGGAAGTCACGGGAAGCTGGCGTGAGGAACTCGAAGTAATTCTCGAGATAACATGGGGAAGCCTCGGGTTTGTTAACTATTGTATTGTTTTTTTTAGAGATAATGTAAGTAAAAAAAATTTCATTCAATTCTAAATACTGCAAATTTGGTAGTAGTTAACAGTTTAAGCTAAAACTCAGATACAAGTTAATTACTTTAGCTAATACTTTAATGTGTTTTAAGCTCATAATTATTATTCAAATTAGGTAGGTAATATAAGATAAGTATAAATCTTATTAATACAAGTTTGTAATTAGAGACAAATTGATTTCAAAACTTAAGAAGATTTCTTTTAAAATGTCAGTTAAGTAATTAATATAAATTGATTATTTTCAGGAAGTAATTAAGAATAATGAATTTTGATTATAATTGGTGATGGATTATAATTAATAATTGAATTTGTAATCAACTATTTAAGTTAATTATGAATGGATAACGGTTAATAAATGAAGTGATTTAATTAAGAATTAATAATGGTTAATTTAGAAATTAGTAAATAAATAAATGGGCAATTAAGTTTATTAAATAACAATTAAGGTTATCGATTAATGATTGAGGAATGGTTAATTAAAGTTAAATAACTTGATTAAGGAAGTAATTACTTAATAGTGTGAAATAAAATTAAGACTTAATAATAAATTAAGAGGATTATCAATTTGATGATTTGAAATGAAATAGGTAATTAATTGTTAGTTAATGATTAATTAAATAGAGTTAAGTGATTAACTCGCAGGTAATTAATTCTAAATTGAACTAATTACAGATAAGACTTAAAGATGACTGCTTATGGATTGTTATGTTGAATATCTACTTGTGATATTTATTTGATGATATTCTGTGATTCTTTGTGACATGTTATGTTATACCTATGATGCTTGTTTATGTTTTATCTGTGATAAATGCTATGTCAATAATAGTTGTTGAATTTAAATTATTTAAACTGTTAAGTTAATTAGACAACTTGGCCCTTAAAATGGTGTTTGGATTTCGATGAGACCGGGATCGGAAGAATCAATTTTGATTCTCCGAAAAACCACATCGATCCAAATTAAACGATAGGTCGTGACTTATCAAATGGCGATCGAGATGGTGTATTCAGAATGCAAGGGTTATCATCGTTGACTCTGAGGGTGATTCCAAAACAAGCGTAACGAGATAATGCCTTCGGTTTCGTTCGAACCCGGAACGAACTTGTATGGATTGAATGCTTTCAGCACATCGTCAGGCGGACGATGAGCATTCTAAGTGATATGTTCTATAAAGGTAATCGCAGCCTCAAGCCTCATCAACCGGGAATGGCTAAAACAGGGGAGATGCGGCAAGTTTAGGTGGGTCATGCCCAAGCAGGACAAGATATTTCCCCCGTCTAGATGTCCCTTTTCATTTCGGCTGTATGGGCGGTTGCTAGCTACAACCGCGGGGTTTATCTTGTTCGAGACTGTTCAGTAAGGAATGGTTCCGGCCTTGTGTTGTAGGGGGTCGGGAGTGATCCTCGGTACGGTGATCTAGGCCCCGTACTGTGACGGGCGGTACCCCAGTAGCCCTGCCATTGTTGGAAATCCATTTTCCCTACGAGACCCTACGGTTTTGATTTGTATTACCCACTTTTGTGGCTAGTAGCTGGAATTTAATAGATGTAACAATTTCGGCTATTTTCTATTTACTTGAAAACCCAAGACACTATTATAACATCACTGGATTTCCTATGAAATGTTTTGGTCAGCGTAAGGTAAAAACTTACCCGTATTTTTTTGTGGGGAGTCTTACGTGATACCTTTATTTTCAAATGTTTTCAAAGTTAAACAACTTTAAACCATTTACTCATACCAAACCCATGTCTGACCCGGAGTTTATATTTTGTTTTTCATAAACTCTTGGGTACTCAAATTTTTATGAGTAGCCAAGTGATAGGTTTTGTACTTTGATTTCTGGAGAGCTTGGAGCAGGAGTTTCCGGACGTATGTAGATACCTACCTAGTTCTGCTGTATTAATTGATGTGTACTGTACCTCTGATGTATGTAGTGATAGATGTATGTATGATTGACATATGTATTGACATGGTATAACTCTGATATATGTAAAAACTATGTAATATTTATGTGATATATTATATTTTGTTCCATTCCGCTGTGAGATTCTGATGTTGTTGTTCTTTCTTTCTCTTTCTTTTCTATTTCTATCTCTTTCTTTCTTAATGATGATACGTCTTTCTGGTAGTAGAAGGGCGGGTCGTCACAGAATCAGGTCATATAGTAGCATCATTAGGTCACCGGGTCAATGTCCTTAAATAAACTCTAGATTTCAAATGAAATCTCCATCCATATGTTAAAATATTTTCAATAGATTGGTAAATGGTATCCAACCCACTAAGACTCCAATACCATTAGTGTCGTTATTACTGTCCAATTTTCGTTGTGAAAATTTATTCCAATCAATTCTTTAAAACTTCTAATATCCTACAAGTATAACTTTGGTCCAAATTCCTTCATATAAACCTTAACCTATTTATTTTCCTCTTAGGTCAGCATCTCTTGTCCATGAGGTTTCAACAAAATAATTTATACTTATATCCCTCTTATCAAAATATGATTTCCATATCTTAACTCGAAAATTGTCCTACTTAAATTTTGACTCTTATTTATCATATGCCTAAGTGGCATATTAATATTGTTAGGGATGCGGATTAAGGATCTTAAGGCAGAAATAACACTAGAGGGGGGTGAATAGTGTTTTAAAGAATATATGAACTATATGACTAAATTAAAAATTCAACACAAATCTAAACAGAATTCTAACGCAGAATGATCACAGAACATATAACAAATGCAAATAGTAAAATAAAGCAAGTAAAAGGAAAGAACACACTGGATTTTATACTGGTTCGGAATCCTCCTACATCCAGTCCTGCACCAAGGCAATATCCTTGTACATATTTTTATAAGCCAATATCCAAATTACAACCCTCAATTTCTAAGGCCTTGAGGAACCCTCCTATGTCCGAGTCTGGGGCAAACTCTCTTGATTTACGGGACACAAGATCACCCTAATACTTCTTAATAACAATCCTTTTGAATGGATAGACGCTATGGACTTTTTGAATTCAAATTAATCCTATAACTCTGAATAGAACTTTGATCTTTAGTAGAATGATGGAGAATCAAAAAGAGAGAGTATCTAAATGATTTCCTATTGAGAATTTGGCAGAATGATGGCACGATCTTGAAAATATGAATTTTTATGGATATGGAATGGTGGAGAAGAAAGAGTGAAGAAAATAAGAAAGTAGTTGTTAAAAAAATTCATTTTGGAAGCCTTTATATAGATGCACAACAGTCATAACCATTGGCGAAAGGTTTTCGAACGAATGGACACTTCTTTTGAAAATTGAATTTTGAATCTTGAATCCAACTGTCACCATGTCGACATGGGGTATCCCCTTATGTCGGCATCCCTTAGTTCAAAATTATAGAGATGTTGTGTAAAGACAATTGAATTTAAAACAAGTTGAAACTTCTCTGAAGAAAAGTAAAGTGTTTAAATAATATTTTGAGATAGAGAATGAATATAAAACATTATTTTAAATATATATATATATATATATATATAATTGATATAGACCGTCAATTATATAAGTAATATTTAAAATCAGAATAAGTTTTGATGTTTTAAAAATAGAAGTTTTTAAAATCAGAATAGAGGAATATTTCAAGGCTAAAACAAAGTTTGAAAATATTTTTGAAAACATGATTTTGAAAGCTAAAACATTTTGAAAACAGATTTAAAAACATTTTGAAAAATCTATTCAAACTGAAGTTGCAAGAACCTTACTACGGAGCTCCTCCATAGGACTCGAGAACTTATACAAAGTAGTTTAAATGATTTTGATTTTTGTGGATTTGTAAGCCACTTGTCGTAGGTTTGTAAGCTACTTGTCGTGGGTTTGTAAGCCACTGGTTTCGATAGAAATTGGGTTCCATCCCAAAAGAAAATTGGAAGAAAGATGAGAGTGCTATTATGAAGTTTTAACAAAATACTAGACACTTATCTTGAGATCTTGAAATCTTGATTCCCTAGAGTCTTGAATCTTAAATCTCTAATCTTTATCTTGATGCTTGAGTCTTTATACTGATCAGTCTTCCATGATACCTGCATATACTTCCTATATACATACATATATACATACATACATATATATATATATATATATCCATATGGAAATGTTAGTATATATTTTATAAAGTAAAGTATAATAACTATATAAGGTTGTTGTCATCAAAACATCATCAACTCAGTTCCTAACAATCTCCCCCTTTTTGATGATGACAACCTTTATTTATAAAATATTCTTACCATACCATAACTCCCCCTTACTCCGTGATTTCTTCTTAAAACTACAACTCCCCCTTACTCCATGACTCCCTCTTACACCAAGCACATATATTTTTATTACTTTCTCCCCCTTTGTCATCAACAAAAACTATTAACTCCTTAAGAATTCAAGAATGATTAGTATGAACAAATAATATGTATAGAACAAGCATGAAACAATGAGTATAAGTGAACACATTTTAGTTATTACAACATATATAAGAACATACATAAACACGAACAAACAAAACAATTTAAAACAAAGAATAAAATGAAAGTACGCTTTAATGGCGATCCTTAACTATAGGAGACTTATGAATCGAACAATTGGGGTAGTGGAGACAAAATTTTCCATGTTGTTCAATTATGTTTCCATTAGTATCAACAAGGATCTCACCAACGCAAATAACGCTCTCGTCCATATTCATAGGGACTTCGGGTTGAGGTAAAGGTTGATCTTCCTCTTGGTCTTCTTGTGGTTCTTCCATAGGTTCTTCTTCCTCGGATTCCATGGCTTGTGAAGAGTCTTCAATATTAATAGGATTTGTACGGTTATCCATAAGGAATTTTTGTACATTCCTAATAATATTCCCTTGCCTTTGTTGGTTTCTAGCCATCCTAAGTTGACTTACTTGAATTTCAGTCATCAAGTGAAGGATATCTTTCATCTTCTCTTGCAATTTGATCACTGGAGCGTGCGTAGTTCGTTGAAATGGACCAGAATGAGGAGATGTGGGTGAAGTGGGTTCATTAGTAGAAGAGGAGGCCATTATTTTATTATTTCAGAAGTTATTTACAGAGAATATAGTGAAGAAAGAGGAGAGAAAACGAAATGAATAGATAAATAATCAAATAACTAACTTTGGAGGGAAATTCAATTTTCAAATTTTTGTTGGGTATGTCGACATCATGAGATGGGGAATGTCGACATGTTCTACAAAAAAATGTAATTTTTATTTTGAATTTTTATTGATTATTATATTATATTATTTTATATTTCGGATTTTGAACAAATACCTAATTCTCTTCTAAATTTAGTAAAATTCTGTTCGGTTAATGGTTTAGTTAATATATCAACAATTTGTTTTTCCGTATTTATATAATCTAGAGTTATTATTTCTTTAGTTATATTATCTCTAAGAAAATGATGTCTTATATCAATATTTTTGTTCTAGCATGATGAGTTGGATTTTTAGATAGATTTATTGCACTAGTATTATCACAATATATTGGTGATTTACTTATGTTAATTCCAAAATCTTTTAAAGTTTGTTGCATATATATGTCTTGTGAACAGGCCAGAGCAGCAGATATATACTCTGCTTCAGTTGTTGACAAGGAAACAGTATTTTGTTTCTTGCTGAACCAGGAAACCAGTGAATGTCCTAGAAAGTGACAAGTTCAACTTGTACTCTTTCGGTCTGATTTACAACCAACATAATCAGCATCACAATATGATATTAAATCAAAAGTATTATTTTTAGAATAAAATAAACCATAATCTAAAGTGTCTTTTACATATCTTAAAATTCTTTTAACAGCTTTTAAGTGAGTTTCTTTAGGTTGTGATTGGTACCTTGCACAGAGACAAACACTATGCATAATATCAGGACGACTCGTTGTTATATAGAGTAGCGAACCAATCATTCCCCTATATAAAGTTCGATCAATATCTTTTGATTTATCTTCCTTACTTAAACCTACATTTGTTGACATTGGAGTTGGTTTCCCACTAGAGGTGCTTAAACCAAATTGATTGATTAAGTCTTTAGCATATTTTTCTTGACTGATGAAGATTCCATTTTCTAGTTGTTTAATTTGAAGCCCCAAGAAGAAACTTAATTCTTCCATGTGACTCATTTCAAATTCTTTAGTCATTATATCTGAAAATTCTTTATTCATTATGTTATTAGTTGATCCAAAGATTATATCATCTACATATATTTGAACCAATTGAATATCTTGATTATTTCTTTTAATAAAAAGTGTTGTATCTACTTTACCAATTTCAAAACTAGATTGAAGTAAATAAGATCTTAGTCTTTCATACCAGGCTCTAGGAGCTTGCTTTAGACCATATAGAGCTTTCTTTAACTTGTATACATAGTTTAGAAATTTATTATCTTCAAAAAGTGGAGGTTGTTCAACATAAACATCTTCTTTTACAAAACCATTTAGAAAAGCATTTTTAACATCCATTTGATATAATTTGAAATTATTATAATTAGCGAAAGCAAGTAGAATTCTTATAGCTTCTAATCTTGCTACGGGGGCAAAGGTTTCATCACAGTGAATTCCTTCTTCTTGATAATAACCTTGCGCGACTAAACGAGCTTTATTTCTTACGACCTCATCGAGTTCATTCATTTTATTTTTATAAACCCATTTAGTTTCAATTATACTTTTATCCTCAGGTTTAGGAACAAGTTCCCATATATCATTTCTGGTAAATTGATTCAATTCTTCTTGCATAGCAAGAATCCATGAATCATCAGACAATGCTTCCTTTGGATTTTTAGGTTCAATTGTTGATATAAAGGCTACATTACTCATACTACTTAATTGATTTCTAGTTCTTACTACAGATTCAATATTTCCTAAAACATTTTCTGTAGGACGATCTTTTGATATTTTAAATCCCTTATTAGGTTGATTTATTTCACTAATAGTTTCATTAGATTGATTTAAATTTATAAAATCTTCTTCATCATCTATTTGTACAATATCTTTAAGATTTTCATCAAAAGATACATGCATAGTCTCTTCAATAGTATTAGTTTTTAAATTAAAAACTCTAAATGCTTTGCTTCTATTAGAATAACCAATAAAGAATCATTTATCAGCTTTTGGTTCAAATTTATCTAAATTGTCTTTTGTATTAAGTATAAAACATTTACTCCCAAAGACTTTAAAATAAGCAACTATAGGTTTCTTATTATAAAGTAATTCATATGGAGTTTTATTTGTTAATGGTCTAATTAAAATTCTATTTAATATATAACATGCTGTAGCAACTGCTTCAGCCCAAAAATGTTTAGGTAAATTACTATCAGAAAGCATTGTACGAGCACACTCTTGAATCGTTCTATTCTTACGTTCTACTACTCCGTTTTGTTGTGGAGTTCTTGGAAATGAAAAGTTGTGAGTAATTCCCTTTTGAGTACAGAAATTCTCAAAATTTTCATTTTCGAATTCACCACCGTGATCGCTTCGAATAGTTTTAATTTTGAAAGAATGTTGTTTTTGAATTCTTTTAGAAAAGTTGTTAAATATTTCAAAAGCATCGCTTTTATGTTTTAAAAAGATTGTCCAAGTATATCTTGAATAATCTACTATAACAAAAACATATTTACTATGGTTAATTGATTGAACTTGAGATGGACCAAATA
The DNA here is from genome assembly GCA_030765085.1 of Allium cepa. Lineage (NCBI taxonomy): Eukaryota > Viridiplantae > Streptophyta > Magnoliopsida > Asparagales > Amaryllidaceae > Allium > Allium cepa. The sequence goes on from CM060928.1 coordinate 966,122,653, forward strand.
AATCTAAATGAAGTAATTCTAGAGGACTAGAGGTAGAAATAGCATCTTTTAATTTAAGTGAACTTTTCTTAAGTTTTCCTAATTGACAAGCATCACAAATACTATCTACTTTAAAGTTTAACTTGGGTAGACCTCTAACTAAGTCAAGTTTTGATATCCTAGATAATAATTTGAAATTCAAATGGCCAAATCTTTTATGCCAAATCCAAGTGTCACTTGTATTATCCAAAAGACATAGATTATCATTTGAAATTTTCATACTAAGGATATAAATATTTTTCTTCCTAATACCTTCAAAAATTATATTAGACTTATCATCTTCAATGTGACATTTATCTTTGCCAAAATTTAATTTTAAAACCTTTACCGCAAAGTTGACTTATACTAAGTAGATTATGTTTTAAGTTCCTAACTAATAAAACATCAGAAATAAGTAAAGTTTTAGAGTTACCGACATTGCCGACGCCAACCACATATCCTTTAGAGTTGTCACCAAAATTGACTAATCCACCATCTTGATAAGTAATGTCCTTGAGCATCTTGGGATTTCCAGTCATGTGCCTCGAACAGCCACTATCAAGTATCCATTTATGTTTCTCAATTTGCACAGTTTGTCCATTGGGTATTGATTCGTCAAAAGCCATATAACATGTCTGTCCATGCATAACACACCAATTCGGTAGATAACTTGATTTTTCAAAATAACTATATGCAGACTTATGATACTTTAATGAAATGCATAGATTCAAAATAGTTTTAACACAATTTTCCAAAAATGCCATTTTCATATTTTTCAAGTTTCATATTATGAAAACAATGAAAACCAATGCTCTGATACCAATTGTTAGGGATGCAGATTAAGTATCTTAAGGCAGAAATAACACTAGAGGGGGGTGAATAATGTTTTAAAGAATATATGAACTATATGACTAAATTAAAACTTTCAACACAAATCTAAACAGAATTCTAATACAGAATGATCACAGAACATATAAAAAATGCAAATAGTAAAATAAAGCAAGTAAAAGGAAAGAACACACCGGATTTTATACTGGTTCAGAATCCTCCTACATCCAGTCCTGCACCAAGGCAATATCCTTGTACAGATTTTTATAAGCCAATATCCAAATTACAACCCTCAATTTCTAAGGCCTTGAGGAACCCTCCTATCTCCGAGTCTGGGGCAAACTTTCTTGATTTACGGGACACAAGATCACCCTAATACTTCTTAATAACAATCCTTTTGAATGGATAGACTCTATGGACTTTTTGAATACAAATTAATCCTATAACTCTGAATAGCACTTTGATCTTTAGTAGAATGATGGAGAATCAAATAGAGAGAGTATCTAAACGATTTCCTATTGAGAATTCGGCAGAATGATGGCACGATCTTGAAAATATGAAGTTTTATGGATATGGAATGGTGGAGAAGAAAGAGTGAAGAAAATAAGAAAGTAGTTGTTAAAAAAATCGTTTTGGAAGCCTTTGTATAGATGCACAACGGTCATAACCATTGGCGAAAGGTTTTCGAACGAATGGACACTTCTTTTGAAATTTGAATTTTGAATCCAACTGTCACCATGTCGACATAGGGTATCCCTTTATGTCGACATCCCTTAGTTCAAAATTATAGAGATGTTGTTTTGTAAAGACAACTGAATGCAAAACAAGTTGAAACTTCTCTGAAGCAAAGTAAAGTGTTTAAACAATATTTTGAGATAGTGAATGAATATAAAACATTATTTTAAATATATATATATATATATATAATTGATATAGACCGTCAATTATATAAGTAATATTTAAAATCAGAATAAGTTTTGATGTTTTAAAAATAGAAGTTTTTAAAATCAGAATAGAGGAATATTTCAAGGCTAAAAAAAATTTTGAAAATATTTTTGAAAACATGATTTTGAAAGCTAAAACATTTTGAAAACAGATTTAAAAACATTTTGAAAAATCTATTCAAACTGAAGTTGCAAGAACCTTCCTACAGAGCTCCTCCATAGGACTCGAGAACTTGTACAAAGTAATTTAAATGATTTTGATTTTCGTGAATTTGTAAGCTACTTGTCATAGGTTTGTAAGCTACTTGTCGTGGGTTTGTAAGCCACTGGTTTCGATAGAAATTGGGTTCCATCCCATAAGAAAATTGGAAGAAAGATGAGAGTGCTATTATGAAGTTTTAACAAAATACTAGACACTTACCTTGAGATCTTGAAATCTTGATTCTCTAGAGTCTTGAATCTTGAATCTCTAATCTTCATCTTGATGCTTGAGATGATACCTGCATATACATACATACATACATACATACATACATACATACATACATACATACATACATACATACATACATACATATATCTATCTATATGGAAATGTTAGTATATATTTTATAAAGTAAAGTATAATAACTATATAAGGTTGTTTTCATCAAGACATCATCAACTCAGTTCCTAACAAATATGCCTGATGAATTTAACTATTTAGGAAGGAAGACCAGTATCTTCAACAAAAGCATACATGATTCTTATGTTATAGTATAGACAATAATTCATTATCGTAGGACTATCGGATCACGATATACAACAAGACCGTACCCAATCACTTTTCCTTATTCGATCCAAGCCCTTAACGTCATCCAACATCACCCCATAATAAGTCATCCAATTTATTTTTAAATCAATCTATACCTCAATAGATTTAGCACATAGTATCCCCAAAAGGACTCTACAATGGAATAACAAATTCTAAATCATGGAAATAATAGGTAAATGGTTCAATCCCTAGGATGAATTCGATACCATAACGGACACCTTATGAGATTTAATGTTTAAACTATCCACTATGACAATCTAGATCTTAAAGTAGCAACTCTCTTTCCATCACGGTCTACTCTCCTTTCTACTAGACAGACGGCGGTATGCTAGCACCTGGGACCTCTTCCAACACTAAGGTTTAACTATCTGACCATTCTTATTCACTTCCTAATCAATTAAACCATTTTATTTAAGGATAATAATTTAACAACAATTAAAAGATTTACACAAAATTTAAAATACCTCAAATGTCAAAATTTTAAATATCCCTTCTACTTTAAAATGTTATTTCACCAAAACTTCCCATTTGTTTGGAAAATTCTAAACAATCATTTCATAAAATATTTCACTTACTTGTATATATATGTATTAAAAATCATATATCGACACACACCCACACATTCAAGATCTTATGTCACAAACTTTTCAATTTCATTCAGAAATACATATATTTAAAATATAAGGATTCCGCTCACTTTTGAATAAAAACTTTAAACTCGTTTGTAAAAGTCCTTCAAATACTTTTATAATCTTTAATGAATACATCTATTTGTAAATCCCTCTACAAAACAAATACTATAATTTCAATTTACGAAATCAGTTCCTTTTAAAAAAAATCTTAAAATTATTTAACTTTCAAGATTAGTTCCTTCCGTGAAATTCATCGCCTCCTTAACATGTGTATTTATCAAGTGATTTCAAAAGATTACACACACACATATTTATATTCTTACAAGTGCCTAGCCATGGCCACACCACTTAGTACAGTTTAGTCCCGACATAGAGCTTCCACCCAAACTAAAAAAATCCCCGCAAAGCATCGGAAAGTCAACAACTGGTGGGGGGGGGAGGGTCAGATAGGAACCAATCTTTATACAATAAGTGCAATTTCTACGAGGTGTACACTGATATGGCTTGTCGCTTATAGATAAAGGTGGAACGAAATGGAAAAATTCACACCAAAATATCTCTATTATCGATTCTAGCACCATTTCTAATTCTAATTCAACCCCAATGGTCTCTATCTCTGTTCAAGTTTCCACTTCTTTTAACATTCTCATTCTGTGCTCCACTAAATTGGGATTCGTTACCAACTCCCCCATCGATAATTGACTCAGTTGTAATAGAAAATGGTGTATATGTGTGTACTTAATATATATATATATATATATATATTGATAAGTTTATTAAATACAAATACACTCTCTCATTACGTTCCTAATCCTTAATTTAAGGAATATTCTTCTCTAATACCAAACGTAACAGCCCATTATTTTTAGACCTTTGGTTTTCGACATAAAACTATAACTGTAATCAAAAAGTTGAAAGCAATGTATGAATTGGTTACACGAGAAGGAAATAGAAACCATCTATTGTCTTTTAGAACTCACAGTGGAAGGAACACAAAATATAATAATAAAATAACACAGCAAATTACAAGCCAATTCATACATAGTTTTTACATGTCATTGATATGTACAATACAAATACAAACCTATACAATACATCAGATATCTTATAATTATGCATATCATTATACACATGCACTATAATACATAACACGCCTTTGTCACCTGAGCCTCCGGCATCATCGTAACCAAACCTATCACCATCAACCTATCAGATATCATAAATAAAGGAAACATAGAGCAATGGGTCGGATACAATGTTTGGTGAGTGAATATAACTAAGTTCGACATTTAATACACTTGTTTCATAATATAACATGATAAAAATGATAAATGACAATATCATTATACATTTAGCTTATATTCAACTTGTATCAAATCTAATACACAATTCATGTTCATGAGGCTTTCATTGCCATACTCATTCTAAAACGAGGTGACTAAATTAACACTTGTACGTACAATAAGTTGTATAATCATATCACAGATAAATTAGACAAACCATAAACCCCAATATGCCCAATAACAATTATGTTGCAGCCAACCCACAACATCCAGATTCATAACTCCCTTCCATTCCGGTTCTATTCCAAATCAATGACCAAAACTAAGTTGCATAACTTATAAACATCAACCCTCTACGGCATGCATTATCCCTATACTAACATACATCATCACATAGGTTAGGGTACATCATCTACTCCTTCACTCGACCCATACAAGAAATTCAACATGAAACTTTAAATTTGTGTATTACATCCGAAATAGGTCCAGGTTCGACCTGACAAAACTACTCAGTGATCGACATCCACTACTCTGAAGTAGACCTTGGGTTATTCTATAATATTGTACATTTTTATTTTAGCTCCTTGTTATTGCAATTTCTCAGCTTTTGGTCTCATAATTATGTAATATACATCTATAACATATCATACAATTTTCCTATGAATTTTTACCATCATTTACAAATCTAATTTATATTTTCTTTAACATTCATACATTAAAATACATTATATAAATTTAAATACATATATTTTTCAAATTTAAAACAAAAATATATGTATTTAATCTCCAAAAATCAAATTTAGAGTTTTAAACCATATTTTATATGTATAAATCATATATACATCCATATATACATGTTATTACCATTTAGTCCACTTTTCACTAAATAAATCAAATATATTAATATATATCTCTGAAATCCGAAATAAAATGCTAAAATTCTTATAAGCATGTGCTTTTACTTTAGAAATTAATCTTATGCCATTTTGATGTGGCTATATACATCAGATCCTTAATAAACAATTTTTAGGCTGCTTTTCACATAATATGAAATATATATATACATTGAATAAAATTACAAAAAAATAAAATTAGACCCAATATCATCATATCAAATCTCAAAAAATAATTTCATATCAATTTGACATATTTAAATGACCTAAATCATTATATTTGTATTTTTGGACTGTTTGTGAACAAAAATGTAATTTCATATATTATTTCATACAAACCATATAAAAATGTAAAAAAATTATTTTTGGTCTATAAGCATTATATTTTTATTTGTCTATTTTAATTTAATTTACCCATCGTTTCACTATTATTTTCCCAACTTTATGCAACATTTTCACCCAGTTTTGTATATAAAGTCTACAAATATATTATGTAACTCCATTAACTCATTTAATTGCTCAAAAATCATTCATTAATTAGATTAGGCAAAGATTACAGAAATCACAGAGCCAAATTCGAATTTAATTATTTAATTACCAAATTCAATCATATTTAATCATGAAACAAAGAAAACTAACATAGAAATTAGTTAAACCCGCTCACCCTAATCGATTCCTCCTAATTCCAAGTCCTTGGCTTCACATTCCTTCATTGTCTAGAGATAGAACTCCCATTAAATCATTGTTCTAGCATCTTTAGCGACTCTTGTGCATTCGTCCTAGCTACTATCTTTGATATGAGGACTTGATTTCTTAATTTGGTCATGATTTTAGGATTGGGGTTAACAAGGAGGTTGGGGAAGAAAAAAGAAGAAATGGGAACTAGTTTTTTGCAATGGGAAAGTGGAATACATGTTTCAGTTTTGAGTCAAAGAAATGAAACAACTGCCCGTCCTCCTAAATTCAAATTTGAATTCTAATCATGTAGCATCCGTTCAACTTGACAATGTTTCCGATCATATATCCTTCATACTAGCTTCAAATGATAAAAAATATACCGCTCGAATCAAAAAATAAGATGGTTGCAATAGTGCTAGTTTGGCTGCCAATTCCAATGTTTTAAAAAATGTACTAGGGTGACAACACACACATATATAAAGATTCATGGTATCATTATCTAATCTAATTATATATATATATATATATATATATATATATATATATATATACGAAGATAAATATCAAATAAAGATAATTAAACGTAATTGGAGATGTTACCTTGACTACGGTCTAAAAATGTAACAACCCAAAAAATTTCGGTCCCGAAATTTCCAAATAGTTAAGAAAAAGAAGAAGGAGATAAAAGAAGAAGAAAACAGAAATCAGAAAACACCAAACACAGATTCTCACATTTGCAGCGGATCAAAATATAATATTAAATAAAATAGCGGTTATAAAAAGGAAAAACTGTATCAGTTCATTACATTTAAATACATCAGAGTTACATTCATTTATACAACCACTTGACAGTTATAACAATTTGTCCCAGACAAGCTACAATAAATCACAGCGGAATACACTCCATACGTTCCTGCCATCAAGCTCGCCTCCTGAGCTTCAGAACGTCCTTACTTGAGAATCTGTAATACACGGTCTGACCCTAGCATTACATCAAAGTAACGCCCGGTTCAGGCTAGAAACCAGCGTGAGTACACCCACGTAACATGAATTGCAAAAGCATACAACTTATATATAATCCGGGTAACTTGTATCAATTACAAGTTCACATATTGTTATAGACATCACTTATTTTACTCACCAATTCTAAGTACCAAATCTTAGATTAAATGGTCCAATTCACTTAAATCATTCCATCATAGCTTATTGATTTCACAAATCAATCTATAAAGAATCGAAGTGGCTCCGGGTAACATGAATTCAAGTGAAATAAAATTTAATTTTAAACAGAATGTCACTTATACACAACAATTTATCATCGATGAATAACCACATCATCACTGTCCATCTAATCATATAATATCACAGACATTTCATGTTAGAGATATCAACCAATCCAACGCATTTACACATTCAATCATTCACAAGCAAGACTGATCACTTCCAAAATTAATTTAATTAATTAATTGCTAACCTTTAAATCACTTAGATATCCTTACTTAACATTAACTAATTGCAGACAAATTACTTAATCGTTTTTATCTATCCATCTTAATTAATCATCCTTAATTAATTATGCTTTAGTTACTATAAGTAATTAACTCTTATTAATTACAAAAATTAATTAACCTTCACCCATTCTCGTTAATTACTCAAATTAATTATCCTTTAATCACTTCCATGATTAATTTTCCTTCAATTAATCACACTTATACTTTATCAACCCGTGACGCCCCACCCCGAGACCTACATTAGTAAAGAGAATTACTAAGTAATCCCGTCTACTAATGCAGAGAATAAGGCTGGTTAAGGGCGACCATCATAGTAATACGTTAGTTAAGAACTAAGCATGTCAATTATGTCTTGATTTTTTTTCATTACCTCATAAGTGGTAGACACGCTTAGTCCATAACTAATGCACACTATGGTGGATTCGGACCATTTCAGAAATAATGTAATATACATGCAGATAAAAAACATCAGTAACAGAACAGCAAACCCGGATCAGAGTGTATATATATATATATAAATACATACATCACCATACATCTCCATAATTATGCATCATATATAAGTAGCATGGACTACCGAATCACATATAGACCCATCCCACAAAATATTATACAATAAGACATATAAAAGCAGACGACTCAAAACGACATCCAAGCCAAAATGATAAGTCCAACAAAAGCGATCAAGCTGATTCAAGAAGTGGAGCAATCCAAACTAACCTGCAACTCGGTCTGACCCGAGTGAAAAACACACGGGTCAGGCAAGCTAAACTTATCAGTAGTAAGGATCTCAATAACAAGCGAAATGGTGAGAATCACTCCGTTGTTGTCAACGGAACGACATGTTATTCATCATATCATTTATAAGAAAGGGGCATCGGGGATTCATCTATCTATTTCAAAGGAATTCAATAAGTAACATGCATATGGTTTCTCTTAAGGACATCTCTAAATAAAGTGGATAAGGAATGAGAACCATATAATAAATTCATAAAGAAACATCAAATCATCATAATCTACCATAAGAACTCAATAAGAGTTAAAGGCAATCATAATCGAAATCACCATATAGCTTAATATAAATGTAGCCCATTTCATACTCAAGGCCATTTTCAAATAACAACATCACAAAAGGTGAAATCGAACATAGAAAACTTCATAGAAAATTGCACGTGCTTTCATCTTGACTAGTACTACTATTATTTGGTACCATACGTCGTGATTACACAATTTAAACCAAATTTATTTCTTCATTACATTCTATTTACCATATTAAATTATAACTATCATTATAATTTAATATCATCAGTAATCTCCAATACCAGGGTTGTTACTCAACCCTTGATAAATTATCTTATTTAATCCATACTTTAATTAATTACACAAAGTAATCAATTCTCAATTACTTTCATTAAGTAATTTGTCATTTAAGTAATTAACTAATCTCTAATTACCAAGTAATTAACCTTTAACTAATTAATTTATATTCCCTTAAATAATTTATTCTCAATCATTAATTAATTAATTCCTTTTTAGTAACTTATTAATTTTATACTTACTTTATTACTTTGGTAAATTAACTTTAATTACTCAAGATCTTAAGTTTAATTAAAGATAAAACATTTTATTTCCTTAATTACTTTTGAATTACATTATTAATTAAGTTTTAAAAACAACTTAAGGATTAACTTTATTAATAAATTACCCAAATTTAAACAACTACTGTTTAGAATAATAGTTAAGGTAATTTAAACTTGATTTTGGTTAACCATTAAACTTGAAAATCTCTTATCATTTAACTCGAGTAAAACCCGACCAATCCCATACTCAAACCCGAGCCTTTTTCTTTTAAATTCAAAAACAATTTAATTTAACCACTTTAAAATCAATCATCTTTATATTTGAATTTGAAAATATATTAAAATAAAATACCATTAAGATTTGAATTCCATTTGGTTTGAAAACTTGTTTTAAAATTCGAAACTTGAGTTCTTCTACAAGACTTTGCCTTGAAAATTAAGCAGGCTTGTTAACCTTCTACAAACACATCTCCTACTTCACCCAGATGAAACTTTATTAACTGATCAATCCCTAGGCAAACCCACGTTTGCTTCGAGTTCCCACCATTTTCATCAACTTCGAGACATTCCCTTGTTTGTGCGAGAATCACCCGAGCAAAACACAAAAACCCAATCTTCCCAGTTCAACGTGCACACGGTGCACCTGAACCATCATCGCCGACCTTTGGCGATCGTCGCGACCATCGCATGAGAAATCAAAGAAACCCTGGGCTCGTCCTTCATTCCCAAATCCAATCTTCGCCTGACACCAGAATCGTGCTCGTGCATGTGTACCGGCATCTCCGGCCATCGTCGATCGTCGCGATGCTCCTCAACAACTCCACGAACCCACGCGATCACGAGTACAAACCCAGATTCAAAGGTACAACTCAAAATCGAAAAACGAGCCTTCGAACAAAATCTAGAACAAACGCCGACAATAAATCATCTCGGCGTCGATGATCATGGCGATCGAAACTCACATGCTTCACTCCAGAGCAGCACCACGTCCCTACACAGTGATCTCTCCCACTGCGATCGCACTCGACTCCTCATCAACGACGAAATAGTCTCGTCAACACTGTTAACCCAAACCCAAAACAAAACCCTGCTCGTCCCAATTCCGCTCAACTCAGCCATTGGAAAATTCCTCCAGCATTTTTCCCGCAGGCATCCTCCTACCAACCACCTTCGACCAAGTTATCACTTCCGATCATCACGCCGATCAATGTCAAACCACCAAAACACCCAATTCGAACAATACACGAATTCTCATGAATTACCGATCTAAAAACCACGAAATGCATATCAAAATTCGCGATTTTCAAACATGATTGCATTCATGTAATTCAAATTAGAATCTAAAATAGTTGATTTTTATCATAAATTTAAGTTTCTCTGTTACTTTCCCATTTAACATTATCTGTTACTTTTACAATCCTCAAACTATTTTTAAAAACTTCATTACACATCAACAAACAAACTTCATTTATAAATCAATGTCTAGTATTTTTTAATTGAAAGATTTGAACTTTTGGAAGCAAACATTCACAGTCTAGAACAACGGAACAGGTTATCAACATATACAGACCTACTCACATACATATATAACAATTCCATATAATTTCAAGCTGAAGGATTCAATGAAAATCAATACCATCACATGCATTTAAGTTTAAACCAGATTTAAACTCTTTTTTTTAAATGTATACTCACCTGCTAAAAGAATATAGGAAGCTTGAAAATCTATAAATGATTTGATAGCAGGAAATTGCTTTTGCTCCTGAATCTAGACTTGAATATGAAATTGCTGCTTGATTTAATGAAAGAACTTTGCTTTATTATGTTCGAGTGGTGTGACCCAGGCAGGGATTAGTAGGTATACTTATATAAAAGAGGAGGAAGTGTATCAAGTAAGCAATAGTGTGGCTGCAGATTTTGTACAGGCTGAGATCTTTTCTTTTTGAAAAGTTTTGACTTGATTTTGATAAATTGTTTTGTGTGCCTAGATTTGATGTTTTATGTGCTTGCATTAAATGCTTGCCCCCCTTCTTGTCTACAAATTTTTTCATATGAGTTGATATATGTATATATTCTTTGTTTGTATGTATGCCTATATATATGTATATAGTTATGTATTTTTTTCATGCTTATCTATACATTGCTTTATTATATATACATTCACATTCATACTTTTACAAACTCTCCTACACTTTACTTCATGTTTCATACAACAATGTATAACCACTTATATTCTTCTACTCCTATTTCTTAATCATATTTTTATTTTTATTTTTATTTTGTGCTTGAATATCATCACTATTCATATATGTGTATATATATATATATATCACTTATATTTAGTGTTCAAAGGTAGAGTTTTATTTTTAATTATAAGAAATTCAGTGGTTAGACCCAATAAAATTAATATTACGATAAATTTAAATCAGTTAATCACCCAATTATCCGACACCAAAAACCCGGGTCGTCACATTCCTTCCCCCTTTGAATCTTTTCGTCCTCGAAAAGGAACGAAGCCAGAATTATTAAAATGCTTAAAATCAGATAAATTTTCTTTGATCATTTTAAAATACTTTAAAAATCTATATAATATTATTCCAAAGTGGTTTTATAAAAATACTTTTATAACTCGATGTTTTAACAAGTCCATCCTTGTTCTCATAGAAATTCGGTCATACGTTGATCAGGCGTAGGACTGAAAATCGATAAGCACTTGGAAAACCCGTTTTCAACACCTAGTGAAAATATTTGGAAAATAATTTTATTGAAAATATAGAAACAATTTTGAAAATAAAGAAAATATCTTTGGTGAGAATGCTCTGGAAATCATCACCCCCATCCATGGTCGCAGTTAACCCGATGGTTACGTTGCCATCCCAGAAAAATCCATAGATAACTGTAGGCCTCCGCGCCCCTCAATTACGCCATGGAACCCGCTACAGATCGCAGTTATACCCGGGCTTTCCGTTGCTATCGCAGCAAAAACCCATATAACTGTAGGCATCAGCGCCCTCGATTTCGCTGCCAAAAAAACGAAAATCCTCCACTGGACCATAGATCGCAGTCTACCGATGTTACATTGCTGTCTCGGCAAAATCAAGCGTAGACTGTTGGCACTCATCCTCCACATGAATTTCGCTATGGTCCATACACAATAGATCGCAACGACATCGAATTACACTGTCGTCACAGCATAACCCAAATGCACCTGTAGGCATCAGTGCCCTCGACTTTCGCTACCCAACAATACTCAAGAACTAGTTTGTCCGGACTCCTTATAGGATCAACTTTAGAACCTCCCTCTTAGAGGCTCAAGGCAGTACCAACCTATGGTACTCCTGAGAAGTTCATTCCAAGGGAGCGCCTTTTTCCCCAGAGCCAATTTCAAAACACTTTATACTATACACATATAGTATTTTCCAAATCGTACACCTAGTATGAATCACATATAAATCTTCTTTCTTAAAATCGATTATCCCAAAATCGATACCTTTTAAACTAGGCTTTCCAACTTTCCAAAATTGATTTTTCTCAACAAAAAAAATTCAAAAGCTTTTCTAAATCCAAAGGTTCCCAAAACCTTTCCGCAAAATCATTTTCATAAAACCCTTTTTATATATACATATATAATTATCTTGGAAAATCTTTGAATCAATTCATACTTGTATAAATTCTCTTTTTAAAAAGTCATTAACCACATTATTTTTCTTCATAAGGTGAATCTTTAATCATAGAAATTTCCAATTTCCATTTTACCTGATCATATATTTCACAAAATATACTTTTCATTCCAAAAATCATTTCACATTTCTTATCCACAAATTCCCAGTATCAATTTCGTTCAAACCCGTATGATGTACACATATCATCCGTACGCTATACGAATCTGATCACTCACTCGATCACACAATTTCACTTCCGAACTAGTATCGTCCACCCGACTTCCTAATGCAGACTCAGATCTGGTTTCTTGATCAGAAACCGTCATTCTCCTTGCATAGCCATAACTATGATAGAGAATATCCAGAACCAATCAACAATCCATATCCAGGTGCGTCGGTAAAAGTCGAGTGAAAAATCTCAACTCGGATCGGTAAACTATGTCAAAATTCTATGCTCGAATTTTGATCAAATCACTATGCGATTAGAATAATATACGTACATCCTATATATTTATCTTTATTGATTTACTATCAAATCAATTCCCTTTTTATTCACATTCACATACTCACAATTGCTTAAATCCTCATTTGGATTATCACCTCAGTTCTTTTCTTAAATGGATATTTAATCATAAACAGTTCGAAATCTATCCAGTTTAAATTTAGAAAATAGCTTGGAAAATTTAAAAATAAATAAGTAGTTGAAAAATAATTATTAGTTTGTAAAATATCTATAAAATAGTTAAGTAATTGAAAAATATTGGGAAAATAGTCAAATAGTTATAGAAATTTTAAATGATTGCAAAATAGTTGTAAAATAGTAATTAGTTATAAAGTAGTTGAAAAATAGTAATTAGTTTATAAAATAGTTGAAACATTATTAAATAATTCCAAAAATAATTGTAAAACAAGTATAAGATAGTTTTAGGTTTAAAAAGAAAAGTTGTATAGTAAATAGTTTGGAAAAATAGATTTATATTAAAACAATTTATATTGAAAATAGTCCAGAGCCAAACTGATCAATCCCCAATCTCCATTTCGAATCCATTCAATTTAAATTTCCATTTCTATTTAAATTGATTCAATTCCAATTTGAATTGATCCCAATTCCCATTAATTGCCAATTACCAATTAACTTTCAATTTCAATTCAAATTAAGTTAACTTCCATTCTCATCCCAACTTCAAATCAACTTCCTACTTGAATTTGAACCCATTCAACTTCAATTTCATTTCAATTTATCCAGTTCAAATTTCCATTTGAATTTTTAGACTTATCCATCTTCAATCATAATTCCAATTAATTCTAATAAATTTCAAATTTAAACCATCCCGAATTATATAAATTCGAGTTAAATTTTTTAATGTTGATTTAATCCTTTAAATCAAATCAAATTATATTTTTAAATCATTTAATTATGAATCCCAAATTCCATTTTATCTTAATAATGGATATATTACCATACCTCATTTCTTCATTTATTTAAGCAAATCCAATTTCAGCTTAAAGATTATTAATAACAACGGGATGGTATCATTCAAATTATTTTAAAACATCCATCCATTTCAGTTTTGTATATCTCAAACTCATTATGAGATCACACAAATCCCCAATTCAAATTATCCATTTAACTTCCCAAGTTAAATCCCAATTTCATCTTGAAATTTCCAATTCAGGTTGCTTGTTAACTTATTTAACTTTCCCAAAGTTAAATTCAAATTACTTAACCCAGCCAACCTTACCCAATTTGAATTCCCATTTCAAATTTTAAACTTCACATTAATAATCTTATAAATTCAAAAACTTATCACCTTGGGTATCACATCTCATTCCAAATTTAAAACTCAACATTTAGAGTTTATTCAAACTATTTTTGATATTATGTATGTTCCTCATATATACATATTATTTCCTTTACACACTAAGTTATCCTTAAAATTTAAACCACCTTCAATTCAAAACAAATTTCTCTTAACATTTTGAAACAATTCAAATGTTTCTAGACTTAGGTTTCAAAATTCCACAATTTAAAACCCACTTCTATTTAGAAGTTATACTCATCTTAAATGTTCACTTCATTTGGCTTACTTATTAAAAAATATATCATTATTAAACACAATAACTATTTATGCTGGTACTCAAGATTATCATATCTGGATACAAATTTTATTTTTATCTTATTCTTACTTCTACAAATTCTGGATTATAGTTCCAGTTTGGATCTGTTTCAAACTTATCTTCATTTAATTTCAAGTTGGTTGTATTGTCATTACCACTAAATTCTCATTACCACTAAATTCTCATTACCAAACTTTCAAATAATACAACAACCAATTACCTTAATATATAATGGTTAGAAGAATCATTGCTTTATACATAAACTTATATAAAAATCATTTACTTTCAAAACCATTATATAAGAAAATAACAAGTACGTTATCACACACACACACACACAAATATATATATATATATATATATATATATATATATATATATATTACACTCAACTCATTTTAGGGTACTATTGACCCTATCCTTAATGAGTATCCCACCAGAGCCAAGATTCTCGCTTAACCTTCAGCTCTGATACCAAATGTAATGACCCGGAAAATTTCAATCCTGAAATTTCCAGATAGTTAAGAAAAAGAAAAAAGAGATAGAAGAAGAAGAAAACAAAAAACACCAAACACAGATTCTCACATTCGCAGCGGATCAAAATATAATATTAAATAAAATAGCAGTTATGCAAAGGAAAAACTGTATCAGTTCATTACATTTAAATATATCAGAGTTACATTCATTTATACAACCACTGGACAGTTATAACAACTTGTCCCAGATAAGCTACAATAAATCACAGTAGAATACACTACATAGTTCCTGCCATCAAGCTTGCCTCCTGAGCTCCAGAACGTCCTTACCTAAAAATCTGTAATACTCGGTCTGACCGGAGCATTACATCAAAGTAACACCCAGGTCAAGCTCGAAACCAGCGTGAGTAAACCCACCTAACATGAATTACAAAAGCATACAACTTATATATAACCCAGGTAACTTGTATCAATCACAAGTTCACAAATTGTATAGACATCACTTATTTTACTCACCAATTTCTAAGTACCAAATCTTAGATTAAATGGTCCAATTCACTTAAATCATTCCATCCTAGCTTATTGATTTCACAAATCAATCTATAAAGAATCGAAGTGGTTCCTGGTTACTTGAATTCAAGTGAAATAAAATTTAATTTTAAATAGAATGTCACTTATACACATAAATTTATCATCGAAGAATAACCACATCACCACTGTCCATCTAATCATATAATATCACAAACATTTTATATTAGAGATATCAACCAATCCAAGGCATTTACACATTCAATCATTCATAAGCAAGACTGATCACTTTCAAAATTAATTAATTGCTAATCTTTAAATCACTTAGATTATCCTTACATAACATGAACTAATCACAAACAAATTACTTAATCGTTTTTAATTATCCATCTTAATTAATCATCCTTGATTAATTATACTTTAATTACTATAAGTAATTAACCCTTAATTAATTACAAAAATTAATTAACCTTCACCCATTCTCGTTAATTACTCAAATTAATTATCCTTTAATCACTTCCACTGATTAATTTTCCTAAAATTAATCACACTTATACTTTATTAACCCTTAAAAAATTATCTTACTTAATCCATACTTTAATTAATTACACAAAGTAACTCTCAATTACTTTCATTAAGTAATTTATCATTTAAGTAATTAACTAATCTATAATTACCAAGTAATTAACCTTTGATTAATTAATTTATATTCCCTTAATTAATTTATTCTCAATCATTAATTAATTAATTCCTTTTTAATAAATTGTTAATTTTATCCTTACTTAATTACTTTGGTAAATTAATTTTAATTACTTAAGATCTTAAGTTTAATTAAAGATAAAACATTTTATTTCCTTAATTACTTCTGAATTACATTATTAATTAAGTTTTAAAAACAACTTAAGGATTAACTTTAATAATAAATTACCCAAATTTAAACAACTACTATTTAGAATAATAGTTAAGGTAATTTAAACTTGATTTTGGTTAACCATTAAACTTGAAAATCTCTTATCATTTAACTCGAGTAAAACCCGACCAATCCCACACTCAAACCCTAGCCTTTCCTTTTAAATTCAAAACCAATTTAATTTAACCACTTTAAAATCAGTCATCTTTACATTTGAATTTGAAAATATATTAAAATAAAATACCATTAAGATTTGAATTCCATTTGTTTTGAAAACTTGTTTTAAAATTCGAAACTTGAGTTCTTCTACAAGACTTTGCCTTGAAAATTAAGCAGGCTTGTTAACCTTCTACAAACACAGCTCCTACTTCACCTAGATGAAACTTCATTAATCGTGTCAATCCCTAGGCAAATCCGCGTTTACTTCGAGTTCCCACCATTTTCATCAGTTTCGAGACATTCCCTTGTTTGCACGAGAATCACCCGAGCAAAATACAAAAACCCAATCTTCCCAGTTCGACATGCACACCCCAACCTCCGGCGATCGTCGCGATCATCGCATGAGAAATCGAAGAAACCCTGAGCTCGTTCTTCGTTCCCAAACCCAAACTTCGCCTGACACCAGAATCATGCTCGTGGACGTGCACCGGCATCTCTGGCCATCGTCGATCGTTGGGATGCTCCTCAACAACTCCACGAACTCACGCGATCACGAATACAAATCCAGATTCGAAGATACAACTCAAAATCAAAAAACGAGCCTTCGAACAAAATCTGGAACAAACGACGATGACAAATCATCTCACCGTCAATGATCATGGCGACCAGAACTCATAGGCTTCGCTCTAGAGCAGCACCACGTCCCCACCCAACGATCTCTCCTATCGCGATCGCACTCGACTTCTCGTCAACGATGAAATAGTCTCGTCAACGCAAATAACCCAAACCCAAAACAAAACCCTACTCGTCCCAATTCCGCTCGACTTAACCATTGAAAAATTCCTCCAGCATTTTTCCCGCAGGCATCCTCCAACCAATCACCTTCGACCAAGGTATCACTTCCGATCATCAAGTCGATCAACGGCAAACCACCAAAACACCCGATTCGCACAACACGTGAATTCTGAAGAATTATCAACCTAAAAATCATGAAATGCATATCAAAATTCGCGATTTTCAAACATGATTGCATTCATGTAGTTCAAATTAGAATCTAAAATAGTTGATTTTTATCGTAAATTTAAGTTTCTCTGTTACTTTCCTATTTAACATTATCTATTACTTTTACAATCCTGAAACTATTTTTAAAAACTTCTTTATACATCAACAAACAAACTTCATTTATAAATCAATGTCTAGTATTTGTTTAATTGAAAGATTTGAACTTTTGGAAGCAAACATTCACAGTTTGGAACAACAGAACAGGTTATCAACATATACAGACCTACTCACATACATATATAACAATTCCATATAATTTCGAGCTGAAGGATTCAATGCAAATCAATACCATCACATGCATTTTAGTTTAAACTAGATTTAAACTCCTTTTAAAAAAAAATGTTTACTCACCTGTTAAAAGAACAGAGGAAGCTTGAAAATCTGTAAATGATTTGATAATAGGAAATTGCTTTTGCTTCTAAATCTAGACTTAAATTTGAAACTACTGCTTGATTTAATAAAAGAACTTTTCTTTATTATGTTCGAGTGGTATGACCCAGGCAGGGATTAGTAGGTATATTTATATAGAAATGGAGGAAGTGGATCAAGTAAGCAATAGTGTGGCTGCAGATTTTGTACAGGCTGAGATCTTTTCTTTTTGAAAAGTTTTGATTTTTTTTAATAAAAAGTTTTGACTTGATTTTGATAAATCGTTTTGTGTGCCTAGATTTGATATTTTATGTGCTTGCATTAAATGCTTGCCCCCTTCTTGTCTACAAACGTTTTCATATGAGTTGATATATGTATATATTCTTTGTTTGTATGTATGCCTATATATATATGTATATAGTTATGTATTTTTTTCATGCTTATCTATACATTGCTTTATTATATATACATTCACATTCGTACTTTTACAAACTCTCCTATACTTTACTTCATGTTTCATACAACAATGTATAACCACTTACATTCTTTTACTCCTATTTCTTAATCATATATTTATTTTTAGCTTAAGTATCATCACTATTCATATATATACATACACTTATATTTAGTGTTCAAAGGTAGAGTTTTATTTTTAATTATCAGAAATTCAGTGGTTAGACCTATTAAAATTAATATTACGATAAATTTGAATCAGTTAATCACCCAATTATCCGACACCAAAAATCCGGGTCATCACAAAAAATTACATTTGAATGTTGAATCTACCGAACTCCTTTTGGATCTTAATCCAAACTCTTCCAAAAAGCACTATCTAGTTGGAAGATCTGCACATCTTGTTGTTATTTGAATTGAATTTTGGTTGCAATGTTTGAAAATGATAGGGGAGCTTACTAGATAATTTTGGCCTAATATGTATGGAGGGAGAGCTAAGAGAGAGTGTAATATCCCCCATTTTGAGGTTCAAAACTAACCACTACAGATGTTGCAGTCATCCATATTTATGAATCCTCGGAGATAAAATCATGACTATGTTAGTCATATCAATAATCATAAGAAAATGAACATGAAAAAAATTCAAACACAATTCAAAATTAACTTTTACATTCCATTTCAAAATATGATTTCATTTTCATTACACAATCCCATTTGCGATTCCATGTTCAAAGAAATATAACTATAAAAAATTCTCCAATAATGACATATGAAGTTTCCCCTTGGATGATCAAAGTCAAATACTTAGAAACTACATAACTTTGCATTTACATCCAAATAGACAAAACAAGACTACACATCGGAAATCAATAAAGCTCCTAGTAGCTAGATCGTGTCATGTACGTCTTCGGAAGCTTATTCGTCCAGCTGGAACCTGAAATCTCTTATTCTTGACCTACTCAAATGAGTGCCCAAGAGATTATGGTGAAAAATTAAAACTTTGGTTCAGACAATAGTCTAGTGTCAATAATAATCTACCATCTCAAACCAAATAGAAATCAACTGAGACCACGCTGCTGGGTGGAACAATAACAACCCACTTTTTTTATCCTTAAAAGTCGATACTAATACATTCACGGTATTTACGTGTCGATCTTCCAAGTGCTGAAAAGATAGATCGTTAGGGGAAAAAAGGAAGAAGAGACAGAGCGAAATCTCAGATTGTGGCGAGCAATATATAATATACAACAAATCTTTGCACAGAGAAAAACAACATTTATTATATATATATTAATTAGAGTCAACTAATCAATCAACAATTTGGACAGTTATAATAACATGTCCTTACAATTGCTGATAAATATAAACAACCACTGCTGTTGAAAATAGAATATACGTGAATATGTCTTAGGGGAATCCAACTCATCTTTTTAAGCTCAAAGCATCCAAACTAAATCTGTAAATATACTCGGTCTGAGCTGAGCATTATAAGAAAAATAATGCCTGGATCAGTCTGGTAAACCAGCGTGAGAAACACACCTTAATTGGAATTTAATGTTATAAAAATCAATCAAAATAAAGGTATCACGTAAGGCTACGCCATACGTAAACACGGACGGGTTTTTACCTTACCATAACTAAAACATTTCATAGGAAATCTTCTGATATTATAATAATGTCTAGGGTTTAAAATAAATATTGATCCATAGCTGAACTTGTAACATTAATTAAATTCCAACATAATAGGTATGCAACTAAGTCCGAAAGGTACTTATTGGAGAATGGATACCATATAACGACAAGGTAAAGGACTACCTTTTATACAGTACATCTCTAGATAATGTAACGATGGCCCTACGTGGACTCTTTACGAATGAAGACCGACCCTACCCTTTACTGGTAGTTTCGAACATTTCATCACCCTAATCGCTTTTGTAGCCATTTCCAAAATCTCTCATGCATGACCAAATCCATAAATGTAGAAAAGGGTAGAAAAGGTGATGACAGTACCCTAATGGGTGCAACCCACATAGCCGTGAAGCATTCTCTGTTTTAGCCATTTCCAGATTGTGAGGCTTGAGGCTACAATTACCTTGTATATAGTAATACCACATGGAATGTTAATACTGTCCCACAGGAAGAAATTTAATGCCATTATTTATCCATACAAGTTCGTTTTGGGTCTGAATGAAACGGAGGGCACTACTATTGCATCTGTTTTGGAATCACCTTAATACTAGTAGCAAGTAGCCCTTGCACTTCAAGAATTCGATCTTTAATTATCTTCAATATGTCTTCCAATTAAACGCTTCTGTTGGTTCAAAGTGGTTTCTAGATAATATATCTGCTCCTGGTATCTCCAAACCAATAATGGTAGTTTAAAACTAAGCAAGTTTGATAGTTGGTTATTTAACTATCAAACAAACAAAAAAGCACCAAACAAATCGAGGATTTATTTCCATAGGGAAACCAACATTGGTTAAGCATATAAGCAACCACTAACCTCTTTAATAAATCCTTTCACGAATTAAAATCACTTAGTAAATACTTGTATCAAAATACTTCTACAAGGATATATTCATAAACCCTTCATACACCTTTTTTATACTTGGAAATAATATCCATGTACTTATCTCAACATATAAGTATATTCACAAAAACAATACACTTTCACTACTTTGAAAATGTATCTGTACAAATTTAAAATTATTATAAAACTCCTTTTATAAATCTCTAAAATCATTTATAAAACCTTTTTAGAAATCTCCAAAACAAATTATAAAACTCTTTTATAAAAGGGAATTAGGGAGAAAGATAAACTTTGAAAAAAAAAATTAGGCTAAAGGACACTAAGTTTCATTTTTGGGCTGAAGAACAAACTTTGAAAAAATTTAGGCTGAAGGACAATGCTAGTTATTTTTACACTATACAAAATGCTAGTTTTGACTAGCGCTATATTTAGTTTTACACTGTACAAAATGCTAGTTATAATTAGCATTGTCCTTCAACCTATTTTTTTCGAAGTTTTTCCTTCAACCCAAAAATGAAACTTGTTGTTCTTTTGCCTAAACTTTTTTAAAGTTTGTCCTTGTGCCTATTTTTCACTTTATAAATCTCCAAAACAATTTATAAAACTCTTTTTATTAACTTCTAAAGTCATCGATGAAATCTTTTTGTAAATTTCAAAAACCATTTATAAAGCTCTTATAATCCATAAAAGTGTTTATAAAATTTCTTTTATAAATCTATAAACCCATTTATAAAACTTTATTCTTTTATAAAAGTCTTTTATGAAAATGTGTACGTGCTAATATAGTACACACGGATCGTGTAATATGATGTATAACACACAAAAATATGACTAATCACAGATAATAGCAAATTCAGTAAAATAGAAAAAGCACACCAGAGATTTTTATACTGGTTCGGAGTACCGTCCTACGTCCAGTCCCAGACTTCTATCTGGATTTTCACTACCAACTACCTCGCTTCACTTGGAGGAACAGGTTTACAACACCCGAGCAGACGAACGGGATTTCACGCCTCTAATACACTGAGGACTTCAACACTTGCCTCTTACAACACCGAGGACTTCAACACTTGCCTCTTACAACACCGAGAACTTCAACAAAGATGAAAATAATTGTTTGTTGACAGTATGTGTTCTTGCTAACACTATTTTGTCACTTGTAGTACAAACTTCCTATAATCTTATCCTCAAATAGAATATTTGTATATATGAAGATTTGAAAGTGGATATCGTATTGAATCAAAAGAATGTTAAATAAATTTCAGGATTCAAAAATGATATATGATAGAATATGAGCAATTTGAGCGCTTGAAAGTATAAGATTGAGATTAATAGAATAGAGATTAGAATAATAGAAATTGGTTAATTGGAATAATGATTTCATGATGTTTATATAAGAAATAAACAGTTGTAACCCTTTGTGAAAAGGTACAAACAAAGGTCATGATCATTGGTGAAGAGAAAGAGAAGCAACCATTGAAGAAAAATGAAGTGTCTATATGAAAGGTTGCTTTCTGTTTGAAAATGGTCGACATGTCAAAAAGGACCAGTAGAAAGAAATTTGAATATATATACGTTATGTACACTTGTGCACGTTAACTGTGCATTCTGGGCAGAAACGGTCGACTGCCTTGTTTTAACCGGTCGACCGGTTTAGCCCAGATTGCACAGTTAATGTGCACTCATTCATATATATATATATTCAAAGATTGAAGGTATAAGATTATTTGAGGATAGATGTTAACTCCACCTCGGCCATGACTCAGCGACCTAAAAAGTTACCGACTTAAGACTTAAAAGAGATGCCGACTCAATGCCTTGACAAGATTGCCGACCTAACATGAATGCCGATCTAACTACCTAAGACCTAAGATGGCTACCGACCTAACATGGGTACCGACCTAGTGCCTTAGAGGATGCCAACTTAACAGGAATACCGACTTAAGATTTGAGGGGGTACCGACCTAAGGCTTAGGAGGTTACCGATCTAACATGGGTACTGCCCAAGGAAGTTGCCGGCCTAACTGCTCAAGACAGGGACAAGATCACGAACTGCACTTGAGTCGCTACCGACTTACGACCTATGTTAAGTCGTTCACGACCCAAGCAAAGGAAGACAAGTTCAATGCAGCTACTTGGCACAGTGGCCTCTTAACTCGTACACGGTTCAGGACTTACCAGATAAGCCATGACTTAAGACTTGCCAGTTAACTCGTTCACGACTCACGACCTATCTTGAGTCGTCCACGACCTAAAGCTACTGGGTGAAGGTTCAATGCCGCGTCAAGAGGACCAGTTGACTCATTTGCGACTTAGAT
Source organism: Allium cepa (assembly GCA_030765085.1). Classification (NCBI taxonomy): domain Eukaryota; kingdom Viridiplantae; phylum Streptophyta; class Magnoliopsida; order Asparagales; family Amaryllidaceae; genus Allium; species Allium cepa. The sequence goes on from CM060928.1 coordinate 966,146,419, forward strand.
GTTGACTCGTGGGTGACTTAGGACTTGTACAAATGAACCTTTGTGAAACCATGGAGGGGCCAGATGAGTCGGCCACGACCTGCCATAGGTTGGTCACGACTTACGACCTAAGGGGGAAAATTTCCCTATAAATACCAACCCACCTCAAGCATGAAGGGGACTTTTGGCCGATCTCTTTAAGCGCCGATACTCTGCTGAATTCTCGACTCACTCGACACTTCAAGTATGAAAGGCATCTCAACTAACTTCGAGAAGAAATCTAACGCAATCTACATGGATTCAAAGAATTCTTCTGCATCAAAGTTCTAGTTGTTTGTCTCATCAGAATTGTAATTGAAGATTGTTGTAAAGTTGTAATCCATTCAGTAATAAAGAGAATTAAAGTGGACGTAGGCTTACCCTAAGCCGAACCACTATAAAAGCTGTTGTCTTTTCTGCTTTCTCTGTGACTTTTCTACTTGTTTTTTTAGTTCCCGTGTTCACGGGTGGTGCCTTCACTCAACTTCAATCTACACCGGGGTGTTATCGTCTGATTTTTACGTTAACATTTTTGGTGCTTTCACTGAGAACCCAACTCAGGAAACTTCTACCATTGCTCCGCAAAGGTATGCTGAAAGGATTTCTTTTAAAACCAGAAATTTATTAGAAATAATGGCTCCTGGGAGAAAACGAAGTTCTGTAAGATCCGACAATGTTCAAGAGAATAGTGCTACCTCTCCTCCTTCAAATCAAGAAGCTCCAACTGTTGGAGTTACGCGAGCAGAATTGGACGTTGTAGTTTTGGGGCTGAATCAACAAATGAATGCTCAGAATGCGCAGTTGGCAGCCCAGAATGCCCTGATCTTGAGTAAGTTGAATGATATGCTTGGGGCAAATCGTCAACCAGTTAATAATGATGGGAATCCTACTGTGGGAGTTCAGGATGTTGAAGGGAACATTTCTCGAAGAGCCGCAGACCCTGTAGAAAGGACTCCTCCTCAAGCTGGAGGATCAGGGCCGCAGCTGACCCTCCGTGAATGATTATCAAGGCAGAATTCAGAGAGAGTGGCTGATGTGTGCCCTCCAGAGCTTCTAAATGATGAAGAGTATTTTTCGGGTATGGTTCGTCAAATCATGAAGAAAAATATGCGAAGAGATGAAGATGAGAAAGAGTGGGGTTTTGCTCCAAGCAAAACTCCATTTACTGAGAAGATCTTGAAGGCAGAGTTCCCAAGGAAATTCGTTCCCCCTACTATTCCGGCTTACAAGGGGACTAGTGATCCTAACGAGTTTCTGTATAAGTACGACTGGCATACGACTGGTGCCAGGGCGTCGGATGAAATTAAATGTCGATGTTTCCCGATATATCTCGAAGGTGTGGCTCTATTGTGGTTTACAAAGCTGCCGGTCAGGTCCATCGATCAGTTCTCCGATTTGACCAGGAAATTAAAGGAGCAATTTCGATTGTATGCTTCTAAAGCAAAGGATATAATGTCACTGTCAAGTCTAGAGCAAAATCCGGGAGAATCCATCAGGTCATTTTTGAATCGTTTTAACATAGCTTTGGCCGAGGTAGATAATGCTGAGCCACGCATGGTCCTAACATACTTGATGAGGGCGATTGACAAATCGAGTGAATTTGGAAAATGGTTGAAAATGAAGGAACCAAACTCACTTGACAAATTCTACAAGAAAGCGGATGAATTCATGCGCTTGGAGAGCCTCCAAACACCGGCTAAGGTGGTATCAGCGGAAGCCGGAAACAATGGTGCTGCTTCGAACAAGAAAGAACCTAACACTCAAAAAAGGGGAAATGATGGTGGAAAGATACAGAGAGATGCTAAGAAAGGCCGTCCTTTCAATTTCACACCCTTGACCAATACCCCTGAGACCATCTTTTTTGCAACCAAGGATGATGTCAACTATCCGACACCACCTAAAATGAGAGTTGGGATTAGGATGGAAAAAAGTGGAAGGTTCTGCTGGTTCCACAACCAGCCCGGCCATGACACCAACGAATGCCGTCAGTTGAAAGAGGTAATTGAACAACTCTTGAAGGAAAACAAACTCCAGCAATATGTGAAAAGAAATAGAAATGCCCCAACCTCATCGGCTCAAGGACAGCAAGTTCCCGCTCACCGTCCTGGTTCAAGTGAGAAGACCGTAGAGCATGAATCAGAAAGGCCTGTCATCAAAATAATAACTGGAGGACCTCACCCAGCAGGCAAAAGCTGGGGCGAGATGGATAGGTATGCCCGGGCCTTGAGGCATGTACCAGCTGAAGAGAATGTTTTTGTTTTAGAGAATGATGTGCCTTTAAAGCAACAAAAGACTTCCACAGATGATATTGTATTCAGTGCCAGAGATTCTTTGGGTATCGAAGCTCCTACCATAGATCCTCTGGTTATATCCGCTGGTATTGGGCCGGCTACTGTGAGAAGAGTTCTAGTTGATTGCGGAGCTTCATGCAACATTCTCTTCAAGAAAACGTTTGATCAAATGAAGATTCCAATGGCTGACGTTCAAGCTTCATCACTTAAGATTGCTGGGTTTGCTGGAGAACCCAAACAGTCGATTGGGACCATAGATTTGTTTGTGGAACTTGGAAAGGGATTGAGGAAGGTGGCTCGAAAGAAAACCTTTATAATTGTTGAAGAATTCTCTTCCTACAATGCCTTTTTAGTCCGACCGAACCTTGCTGCGTTCAAAGCTGTTCTTGTCCCATGGTGTCTGACTCTAAAATTCCCCACAGATAACGGAGTTGGTGTGATTAAGGGAGACCAAGATGCGGGGCGAGAATGTTACTTTGCAGAGTTGCGAGAATCAAGGAAAAGAGAAATGGGAAAAAGTGCGGCGGCTCCAGTCCGCATCAAAGAACCAACCTTGTAGCAATTACAAGGTGGACCCTGCACTGGCGAATGTAGTGGTGCACGAAGAGAGATGGATCCAAGGAAAGCCAGTGCAGGGGAGAATAGGGTAGTACCGATAGAGGTAACAGTGCCGGTGCCCGTTGACCCAAAGGACCCAAACAAAGTGCTTAATGTGGGATCACAACTCAACACAACAGTTCAGAATGTTCTTATTTCATTTTTGAAGGCTAATTTGGATGTGTTCACTTGGACTCATGCTGACATGTGTGGAATATCCCCAGAGATTGCAGTACACACTCTGAACATTGATCCAAAGTTTACACCTGTGAAACAGAAGAGAAGAACCCAGGGTCCTGAGAGAACGGCAGCGTTAAAGGAAGAAGTGGATCGGCTCATGGAGAACGGTTTCATCAGAGAATCTACTTATCCAAATTGGGTATCAAATCCAGTGCTGGTGAAAAAGGCTAACGGAAAGTGGAGAGTATGCATTGACTTCTCAGATTTGAACAAAGCTTGCCCCAAAGACTGTTTCCCGCTGCCCAGGATCGATCAGTTGGTGGATGAGACGGCGGGACATGAATTGTTATCTTTTATGGATGCATACTCCGGATATAACCAGATTATGATGCATGAGCCAGATCAAGAGGATACGAGCTTCATCACAGATGTTGGACTCTACTGCTATAAGGTCATGCCTTTCGGACTCAAGAACGCAGGGGCAACTTACCATGTTAATGCCATGTTTAAACCACAGATTGGCAAGACAATGGAAGTTTATGTTGATGATATGCTAGTAAAGTCTAAGAAAGCAGTGGACCACATGGATCACTTAGCAGAGATGTTCGCAGTACTCCGAAAGTACAGAATGAAGCTTAATCCCTTAAAATGTTCATTTGGAGTGGAGTCCGGAAATTTTTTGGGTTTCATTGTGAGCGCTAGGGGTATTGAAGCCAATCCAGCTCAGATCACTGCCCTGAGAGAGGTCAAGGATCCTAGAACGAAGAAGGAATTGCAAAGTCTCAATGGAAAGGTTGCTGCTTTGAGTCGGTTCATTTCCAAAGCTACTGACAAATACATTCCATTCTTTGATGCTCTGAAGAAAGGAAGAAAAAACTTTGAGTGGACCCCTGAATGTCAGAAAGCATTTGATGAGTTGGTTCGTCATATGGAAGTGCCTCCGATCCTTTCAAAGCCTGACAGTGGTGAAGATCTCTTCATATATTTGGCAATTTCGTCTCATGCTCTCAGTGCGGTGTTGGTACGGGAAGACACAAGGATTCAACGCCCAGTCTATTACATCAGCAAAAGATTCACTGGGGCAGAGATGAACTACTCAAGATTAGAAAAGCTCGCCTATTGTTTGTTGATCGCATCAAGAAAATTGAGGTCGTATTTCCAAGCTCATCCCATCAAAGTCCTCACTGATCAACCTCTAAAGCAAGTCCTATTTCGTCCTGAGACTTCGGGCCGTCTTTTGAAATGGAATATTGAGCTCAGTCAATATGACATCACTTATCATCCTCGGAAAGCAATCAATGGACAAGCTTTGGCAGATTTCATCGCAGAATGTACGGATAAGGGCGATAGTGAGGAAGAAGTCACTGATAGCGCCCCAATCCAATGGAAATTGTATGTCGATAGCGCAAGGAATGATTACTGTTCCGGAGCAGGGGTTGTCCTTGAAACCCCAGAAGGGCGATCGCTATGTTATGCGCTGAGACTTGAATTCCCTTCGACAAACAATGAAGCCGAATATGAAGCTCTCATCGCTGGTTTAAGGATCGCTAAAGAACTAAATATCAAGGCATTGTAGATCTTCAGTGATTCTCAACTTATTGTTTGCCAAGTCAGGAGAGGGAATCTACCCGCCTATTTATCAAAAGCCTGGGAGCTCCTTCAAGATTTTGACCGTTATTCAATAAACCATATACCCCGAGAAGAGAACATGAAGGCGGATTCTCTCGCAAAGTATTCGAGTACTGGTGAAGCTCAACTATTGGGATTAGTTCCCGTCGAAGTCTTGTCAGCTCCAAGCACAGATGAAATGGATGTTGATTGGATTATGAATGTATCCCAAGAACAAGAATCATGGATGACTCCGATACTTGAATATTTACTCAATGGTTCTTTGCCAGAAAGTTCAAAGGAACGACAGAAGCTGATGAGGAAAGCCTCCAGATATATAATTCAAGATGGTCGTTTATACAGACGAGGATTTTCAATGCCATTACTCCGATGTGTGACAAAGGAAGAAGCTAAGACAATTCTGACTGAAGTACATGGAGGGGAGTGTGGGGATCATACAGGTGGTCAAACTTTAGCAAAGAAAATCCTCCGTTATGGATACTTTTGGCCAGAAATTAATCAGGATGCTGCTGACTATTCCCGAAAGTGTGATAAATGCCAGAGATTCGCTAAAATTCCTAGAGCACCTTCCACTGAGCTAACACAAACGGTCAGTCCATGGCCGTTTGCTATCTGGGGAATAGATCTCATTGGGCCTTTGCCGACTGCCAAATCGGGGATTAAATATGCTATCGTTGCTGTTGATTACTTCACTAAATGGGCTGAAGCCGAACCATTGGCTACTATTACCTCTAAGAAAATGATAAGTTTTGTGACTAAAAATATCATTTGCAGGTATGGTGTGCCTCAGAAGATAATCACAGACAATGGTACTCAGTTTGAAAGTGAGGAGTTCCAAGACTTCTACAAACGATTCAAGATCCGAAAAATCTTCTCAGCAGTGGCTCATTCGCAGGCAAACGGGCAAGTGGAAGCAGTAAACAAAATCATCAAATCAACCATCAAAAAGCAGCTGGAAAAAGCAAAAGGTGGTTAGGTTGATAAGTTACCGCTTGTACTATGGGCATACAGAACCACCCACAAAACTGCGACTGGGCATACTCCATTTTCATTGGCATACGGATCAGAAGCGATGATTCCAGTAGAAACTGAAGTCCCCTCACATAGAAGGATCCATTTTGATCAAAATGAGAATGAAAAATTGCAATTGGAAGCACTTGACCTCCTTGATGAAAGAAGAGAAGAGGCTAGACTTAGAATTGCAGCTCACCAACAAAGAATAGCCAGGAACTTCAATTCCAAAGTTCGTCAGCGCAGCTTTGAAGTTGGGGACTTAGTCCTAAAGAGAATTATGACAGCCATAGGTGTGTTTGGTCCAAACTGGGAAGGGCCATATGTTATAGGCACGAAACTCCTTGATGGCACATTCAAACTCACAACTGTTGAAGGGGTCCCAATCCCAAGAGCTTGGAACAGCAATCATTTGCGTCCCTATTTTACTTGAAAGCTTTGCCGAAATGTTGTAAAAGAATTATGAATATATGATTCTTGTATTCAAAGCAATTGTAAAGCAAGTGAATAATGAAAAGCTATAAAGTGGATGTAGGCCCAGTTTTTGGCCGAACCACTATAAATCTTGTGTTCTCTACTATTATAAACTGCTTTGTTTTATTTCGACATATAAAATACGTTAACTGTGTTACTAAAATGTCGATTTAATAATGCAGGCCATAAAAACAAAGCCTGCCCATCGCAAGACCAAGCGATCTCCGACATCATCCAGCAAGCAAATGCTAAACCATTCAAAATTTCCATACTCAAATCCTACAAAAGAAGTGCTTCGAACAAAAGTTAGCGATGTGGATGAAAGTGGACCGTTTCTAACTAACTGCAAATGTTTGTACAAACAAACAACCAGTTAAATAGCCTGTGTCTACCACCACCAACTCGCTTAACTATGAAGTATGTTTCTTTGGATAAGGGAAGTTATTGGCAACTAAAAAGGGATGACACTTGCAAAAGACATGGGCGAGCAAGCATCAAACAGCAAAAGACCTCTTTGGAGGCACAAGCCCTCTTCAGAGGCACAACTCTTCGGAGGATAAAGACCTCGAGCGCGCTTAGCCAGAAAAAGAGAGATCTTTCTCGATACAAAGTTGCGGACTGATCGGTCGATACACTCTCGTGAATCCGTCCAACCGAGAGAAAGAAACTCCAAACTTCCAGGCAAAAGCCCTACTCAGAGGCACACGTTTCACCGAGATTGAAATAAAACTTCCAAGTGTTGAAACGTGAAAAGCCCTCTTCGGAGGCCCATTTCGCCACAGTTGAAATGCTAAAAGACCTCGAGCGGGCTAAACCAGAAAAAGAGAGATCTTTCTCGATATAAAGTTGCGGATTGATCGGTCGATACACTCCCGTGAATCCGTCCAACTGAGGGAAAGAAACTCCAAACTTCCAGGCAAAAACCCTACTCAGAGGCACACATTTCACCGTGATCGGTCGATACACTCCCGTGAGATGAAATGTGAAAAGCCCTCTTCGGAGGCCCGCTTTCCAGCGAACAGGGAAAAATAAAAGCCTCTCCCAAGGGGCACAAACAAAAGACCTCTTCCCAGAGGCACAATCACACAAAAAAGACCCCTTCCCAGGGGCACAATCAAACAGAAAAGACCCCTTCCCAGGGGCACAATCAAACAGAAAACCTCTTCCCAGAGGTGCAATCAAACAGAAAGACCTCTTCGGAGGCACACGTTTCGCCGAGATTGAAATAAAACTTCCAAGTGTTGAAACATGGAAAGCCCTCCTCGGAGGCACAACTCTTCGGAGGCACACGTTTCCCCGAGATTGAAATAAAACTTCCAAGTGTTGAAACGTGGAAAAGCTCTCCTCAGAGGTACAACTTTTCAAAGAAGCATTTCACCAGAAATGCAAAGCAAAGATCAAAAGCCCTCCACCGAGGCGCAATAAAAAAAAGAGCACTCTTCAAAGGCACACTTTAGTTTTCAAAGGAAGACTGGTTCTTCTATTCTTGAAAATACTCTTCCTCAAAAAAGAAGTTAAAGTGCCCTTCAGAGGCCCGCTTTACCACATAGATGAATTCACTTGGTAAAATGTGTGAAAGCACAAAAGAAAAAGTGATATCTTCGAAGGATGAAGCGTAGAAACTCATATGGAGTGAGTTGTACTCTATTTTGAGCAGAATAGTATTTCTCCAAGTATGGAATAGTTATTCTCCAAAAAATAAGAGTACAAGTCCCCTCAAAGTATAAAATATTACAACGAGCTTACGGTATAGGGGCAACATGGTATAGCTACATTGGTAAAAATTACGCTCAAACAACATACCACAAGCTCACTGCAATATCATATAAAAAAACTTGTACAAAAATGAATAGTAAATGCATTCTCAAATACAGACAGAAATTTGTACAAACAAGAAGAATCATTTTATTCATTCAATACTGTCAAAATTTTGTACAGGTACAGGTTTCAAAGTAAAAGGAAAAAGAAAAGCGGAGGCCGGTACCCGCAAAATCTCCGGCCAGTACATGCAAAAAGCAAAAAGCGGTATAAAAAGCACAGAACCAAAGCCATCATTTTTTCTTCCTTCCACCTTTTGAGCCTACGCCCGTCCGGATGGTCAACTTCTTAGGCCGGCTTGTAAGAGTAGGGGACGAAGGAGAAAGGGGCACAATTGGACTTTCTTCTGTTTTTTCCTCGCCGGCTGAAGATTCCTTCTTCTTCTTAGAGACTCCCTGCTTCCCTCTCTTCTTGGAAGAAGACCCGCTCCCCGGAGAGAAAAGTTTAGTTAACGGTTCATCATCGGAGCCAGTTGGTTCTAGAGTCTTCTCGCTCCCCTCAGTTTCTTCTCCTTTCGGGTCTTGAGAGGCAATAGGATCATCCAAGCCATGAAGAGCTTCTATTTGCTCCTCTTGCGACCCGGGTTGAGAGGCGGATGGAGGAGTGACCTGGAGAGGCGGAGGAGGAATAATTGAAGGAGGAGGAGTCCGAACGATGCTCGACACTTTCTCTACAGAAGAAAAGAGGTTAAAGTCAGTAAAGAGAGGAGATAAAGGCTCATTGAGGTTCAGGAAATAGTCAAGAAACTCATCGAACTCATAAGAAGTAAATGAGTAGTCTACTTGGGCAAGATTAACAGTAGAGTTACCTGGAGAAGTCGGCTTCCTGATATCAACCTCATAAGCCTGTGCTTCGGCACTCTCTTCGCCTTCATCTCCACCCTGTGTGCTTGTGATCTCAGTTGTAACTTTAGCCAGGGATGGAGAATGAGAACTGGAGCCGACAATGTCGATTTCGGCTGAAGGTGAAGGCTGGACTGGAATAGTTGAAGTAGTTTTTCCTAAACGTTCCCCTTCGGCCATCTCGGCTCTTAATTTTGCAAGTTGTTCTTTTCCCTTGGCGAGAGCGGCGCGAGCATCGTCATCCAAGTAATGCTCCTCAAGAGCTGATTCGACATAGCCAGCACCTTTACCGCCAAGCATGTCAAGCGCGACCTCCCACACTTCAGCCAGAGTAACTTCATATTTGGGACCTAGGAAGGCAAGGCTACCGCACCCCAAGACGCTATGCAGATAGAAGTCAAATAATGTCGAGCTGATGCTGGTCTTCGTTGCCTCATGAGATTCTTCAGCTGCAATTTTACCGGCAACGGCCTCATCACGCTCTCTTTTAGCTTTGGAGAGTTGAAGCTTAAGCATTTCGATCTCCGCCTCTTGAGAGCTGGTTTTCTTCCAAAGCTCTGCAATATCTGCAATATAGCCCTCATTGATTCTTTTTTGCACTTCGAGCCTGTCTTCGGCGTCTTTTTGGCCGGCATGAGCATCTCTCACTTGCTTCTGAAGCACCTCTTCCTTTTGAGTGTAAGAAGTAGAAGAAGTGGCGAGTTCTTCTTTAAGTTTCTCGACCTTCGCTTCAAGCTCTTCGTTATAAGTAGTAATGCTCCTCATCTCAGTATCATGCTGCTCAAGAACCTTTTGCCATTCAGCTTTGTCATTTTCCATAGTAAGCATGGCCTCGAGATTCGCACGGTTTACCCTTTGAAGCTCGTCAACAAGCTTTTGCCAGTTCGACATTCTTTCAATATCAAGCCTGACGACATTGAGATTTCGCAGCATGGCGGGCTTGTCAATAGGGACCAAGTCAAGATCGAACCGCACTCCCTTTAGGCACCAGTGCGGGAACCGGCTTTGTAGAGTAGTCGGGCCTGATCCAACTTAGAATTTAGGCCTGCTGATTATTGTCTGAATGTCTGTCTTCCCGAGAGCGGGAGAGCCAGAAGGAATGTCAAGTGAGACGGGGGCAGTGACCCTTTCAGGAGTTGTAGAAGCATGCTTTTCACCGTGCCGGGCACGCTTGCTTGGGTCCTCAACTATATGGATTTTTCCCCGATCATCATGCGACTTTCTCTTGTGAGAATCGTCACCTCTCTGGGAAGAATCATGGTGCTCCTTCCTTTCTTTTCTCTCATAACGCTCTTCTTGAGTCCTTCTCTCCTGAGCCTTTCGAGCGGCTCTCTCTTCATCGGTTTCTCTGTGAACGGGAAGGTAGCGCCTATAGTCATATTGACTACGCCTCCCGTAGCGCTGAAAGTCGTCATAGTAAGAGCCGCTGCGTCCCATCGGAGAATCTGAAACAAAAAAAACAAGTCTTAAAAGTCTTCAGAGAAAAGAAGTGTAACTTTAGAATCTTCAAAGTATAAAGAGTTAGATGCATGAAAGTGCCAAAAGATTCTAAGTGTGTGTGATGTGCAAACTACGCACATCAAACTACAAACCACTCTTTGATTGCGGAGTAATCGTAGAGGTAGTAGTCAACGTCAACTCTTGGGTCGACGGAGCTTGTTGCAGAGAAGAAGTCGCTTCCACCACTGAAGAAGAAACCCTAGTAGCGACAAGATCGTCTTTAAAGAGTTCCTGTGAGGTGACGAAGAGGTCGCTCAACCCTTCGAAAGTATCGTCCCCGCTATGCCTGACAGGGCTTGTTTTCCCGGCTTCTTCGCCAGACTTCTGTGAACGTTGGGGAGATCCCTGAGGCTCTTCTTCCTCAATGACTGGGGCAGGTGCGGATTTTCTAGACGGCCCTGCAACATCGACAGTGGTAAAACACTTCACCAGAGAAGTTTCGGAGGCAGTTTCTTTTGGTAAGGGTTCGTCAGAAGAGACTGGGGCATCTAATGCTTTAGGCGGAGAGTCTGGGACCTCAAGGGGATGTGTAGAGCGAGAAATGTGTAAAAGCCCATACTGATGCAAAAATTCATCCCTCAACAAAAATTTTATACTTCTCTCTTCTACGGCCACGGCACTCAATCTTTCGAAAATTTGCTTATGGCTTGGATCTCTAGAGGGGAGAGGAAGCGCTGAAAAGAGCAAAGAATGAAATTAGCAATTGGTAGTTCGGATCTCGAAAGAGTTTGAAAATGGAGAAAATAGATACCGGTAATCTTACTTCCTACTCTCCAGATGGCATAAAACCCTGGGGGGCAGCGAGCAAAGAAAAACTAGTTCAAAAATCCATGAACACTTTCGGTAAGATCAGAAATAAGCTTGCGGTTTCTAGCACTTCTCACAATAATGAGGGAATGATGGTCTTTACTCTTTGCAAACGAGCATAAGTGGTGAATTTCTTCAAAATTTGGCAAGCGATCAAAAGTTCTCCTAAACAGAACACACAATCCCATCAAGATGGCGTAGCCATTAGGATGAAGTTAGAATGGAGAGATTGTCAACCGAAGGAGAAGGGTTCGAAGGAAGTCGTTAAAGGGAGGGATCGCCCCGCTTAGGCACATTTGACGATTGACTGCGACGAAACCGGGGGGAGGACTGTCGGCAGTATCATTTGGTCCGGGGAGTAGGGCATCGTTTTCAGCAAAACCAAACTGAGTACGTAGCTGAATAAATGCTCTCGGAGTGAGGATAGTTGAAGTTCTCTCTGGAGGATTCTCTATGGGAACAGCTGTCTAAAAGATTTCTCCCGCTTGAACTACTACTTCTTCTTTTTAGTGGGAAGCCATTCTACACAAACAACCTGATATTCAAACATGAGGGTGCACGTTTCCTAGTATGTGTGGAGTGTTGTGTAAAATCAATCAAGCAATAAGCAAATATAACTGGAATAGAAACTAGCAAATATTTGTCAGTTATAAAGTCCAGGGTTCGTTATTTTAATACACAAGTGTAATGTTGATGCAATCAAATCAGTTCAAGTTAGGGATACTTTGCATTGATATTTCACTTTAATTGATTGGCTCACAGCATTTCATACAGTGTTTTTAAGTTGATTACTCTATGTCAACTAATCTGTCATTTGATGTGGGCAGTCAATGGTAGTATATTCGCCTGGGTTTTCTGTGATTGTTGTTTTCAGCAGGTTGTTAGCCTACAAACTAGTGTGATCTGTGAAATAAGGCAGCAAAGTTAAAACAATCCAGGATTTAAGCAGTTCAGTCCAGTAGATTAAGTTAAGAATTCAAATTGGAATTATGCTTTTAAGTAAAAATTCAAATTGGGCATCAAGTGTTAGCTCGGCAACGGTTCAAAGGCTAGGTCATCAAGTTTCTCCAAGTGCTGGTTCGGTCACGATCTAAGGATTAGATCGTATCAAGTTAGGTCGGCCAAAAGATAGGTCGAGTCAAGAGTCCAAAGGGTTGAGTCGCTCGTACAGCCTAAGTCCTAAGTCGTCAGGAAATCAATACGACCTAAAAGCTAAATCGTGCGCAGCCGAGGTTGCATGAGATTTCTAAGTCGGTATATTCAGAAACTAACTAAGTCGTGAGAATTACAAGTCGTCCCCTCGGCCAGTATCTCACTCCACTAACCCGTTAACCCAATAGCCACTCCCTTAACCAAAAAACCCTCATTTCATTTATGCTATTTCATTCTATCGGATCATCCATTAAACCAGATTAAAACCCCCATGAATTCAACGCCCCACAATCCTAATGTAAATCAGGATTGATAAGCCCGAAGCAGTGATCCATCGGCATCGTTTCATCAACCGTTTGAATCCGAATTGAGCCATCTCAAGATCATCAACTATCGGTATGATAAGATTCGTGATGAAGCGCTGCGCGAGGAGGTGGTTGAAGTTTGAATGGGATTCATGAATCAATGACAGTAAGGGATCGAGAAGGAAGCAGGTTGACTTACGTAATGATTATCAGTGATTGATGGAATGAAATCACCTTTTGGAGCTTGGGAAAGTTTTTAATGGCAGAATCAAGGGAGTAGGAAATGAGAAGGAAGAAGAAGATGTGACTTATACCTTGCAGAGGAGGGGTCTGAAGAGGCACGTACGACCTAACTGTTAGGCCACGTACAACCTACCGACTCAGAGAGTGGACGAGTTAAAGAACATCGAAGCACACGACCTAACCATTAGGCGTATACTTCGAGGGGCAAATGTTAACTTCGCCTCGGCCATGACTCAGCGACCTAAAAAGTTACCGACTTAAGACTTAAAAGAGATGCCGACTCAATGCCTTGACAAGATTGCCGACCTAACTACCTAAGACCTAAGATGGCTACCGACCTAACACGGGTACCAGCCTAGTGCCTTAGAGGATGCCGACTTAACAGGAATACCGACTTAAGATTTGAGGGTACCAACCTAAGGCTTAGGAGGTTACCGATCTAACATGGGTACTGCCCAAGGAAGTTGCCGACTTAACTGCTCAAGACAGGAACAAGATCACGAACTGCACTTGAGTTGCTACCGACTTACGACCTATGTTAAGTCGTTCACGACCCAAGCAAAGGAAGACAAGTTCAATGCAGCTACTTGGCACAGTGGCCTCTTAACTCGTACACGGTTCAGGACTTACCAGATAAGCCATGACTTAAGACTTGCCAGTTAACTCGTTCACGACTCACGACCTATCTTGAGTCGTCCACGACCTAAAGCTACTGGGTGAAGGTTCAATGCCGCGTCAAGAGGACCAGTTGACTCATTTGCGACTTAGATGTTAACTCGTGGGCGACTTAGGACTTGTACAAATGAACCTTTGTGAAACCATGGAGGGGCCAGATGAGTCGGCCATGACCTGCCATAGGTCGGTCACGACTTACGACCTAAGAGGGAAAATTTCCCTATGAATACCACACCTCAAGCATGAAGGGGACTTTTGGCCGATCTCTTTAAGCGCCGATACTCTGCTGAATTCTCGACTCACTCGACACTTCAAGTACGAAAGGCATCTCAACTAACTTCGAGAGGAAATCTAACGCAATCTACATGGATTCAAAGAATTCTTCTGCATCAAAGTTCTAGTTGTTTGTCTCATCAGAATTGTAATTGAAGATTGTTGTAAAGTTGTAATCCATTCAGTAATAAAGAGAATTAAAGTGGACGTAGGCTTACCCTAAGCCGAACCACTATAAATGCTGTTGTCTTTTCTGCTTTCTCTGTAACTTTTCTACTTGTTTTTTTAGTTCCCGTGTTCACGGGTGGTGCCTTCGCTCAACTTCAATCTACACCGGGGTGTTATCGTCTGATTTTTACGTTAACAATAGATTTTAACATAAATAACAACACTAACATACCAAATAATCAACCTCTAACATATGGATCTCTTTGTGTCTCTTTAATGAATAACTTCTTTTTGTTGATCACGGCTTATCCCTTTGTCTTGTCGATCACGGCTTATCCCTTTATCAGAAATCAAAACTCTATAAAAATCTTGACTCAACATTCTCCCCCTTTTTGATTGATGACAACATAGTTATGAATCTCCCCATGTATATGATATCCCCTGAGATTGTGTCCTGCATATATACTGTTAGCACAATTTTCTCCCCCTTTGCCATCGACGAAAAGGAGTTGTTAAGTGGAGGATGTAAATGAGATTATAAGCAACATAAAACTACTACCATAGATCAAGAGTAACATTCACACAAGATGATAATACACACAAGTCTATTACGAATTAAAACACGACACTATTTAGTACAAGTGCCAGATAATGTCTTTAAAGCAAAAAACTAAAGTCATAAGAACGCAAAAAAAATAAACTAAAAGAGACTTAATCTGACTCCGTCTCACCCTCTTCTTCTTCTTCTCCTTCTTCTTCAACAAGCTTAGATTTTCCATGTCTATGTTCATGACTAGTTCCCGAGCTTGTACCCTCCTCCGAAGATGTCCAAGCAAAAGTAGGAGGAGCTGGGCGCTTGCCAAGGTCTGGAGCTTGCATTGATGAAGATGATGCACCACATGATATTGCTTCCCATATAGAAATGAAGAAAGACTTAAGTTTTTTAAAGCGTTTATCCATTTTTGTATTCATGCGCTTAAGTCGTGCTTCGAGAAGGAATTGATTTCGAGCAATAGTGTCAAGTGATTCTTTTGTTGAGGAAGATGGTCATAAAAGTTTAACTTCCTCAGGTTTAGGGTGGGATGATCATGATGAAGCTTCTTTATGTCCTTAATTCTTTCCATTGTTGAAAAGGCATAATATTAAAGTATGGAGCGGGAAGCTTCATTCTTTTAATCGATGCTTTGTTGATGACTTTTGGTTTGGAAATTGAAGACTTGGGAGGTTCAATGCCACAATCAAGCAAGAGACGCATAATATACTCGTTATAGAACAAGTGTGGCCTAGAGCAATCATTTACTTTCAAGATCTCATCAAAGATCATACCAATCCAATTTATACGAATACCCCCGTAGATTGAGTATAATACCTTGAAATTTTCTTTATAGACGGCATCAAAATTTCCTATTCTCGGTAATAGAGAGTGCATAAGAGTATGATGAAGAATTCTTGCAGAAGGCCGTAAACCAATAGACTTAGTGCTATCCTTGTCATCTTCAACAAATTGATGGCCAATTTGAGTACAGACATGAACATTGCAAAAGTTACTTGATAATTTTTCACCGATAAACGAAGAACCAAGAACGGTTGCCATCCTATCACATGAGATAAACACTTCTTTGCCACAAACAACGGACCAAAGACAATAATTAGGATTCTCTGGCTTGTTTTTCTCTAAATTTAGGTTAGCATATAACAATTTGATCATTACATGGTTAATTTCCACATTGTTTTGACCAAAGTCAATTAGGTTTTCTATGTCGGCATCCTTTGCTAAGCCAAGAATACGATAACTAGAGAAATCTGAAAATTTAACAAAAGAACCTGAATGGATTGTAAAATCCTTCATCTCATTCCACCTTTTGACTGCGATTGGATCCACAAGCCACTTCCTGATAGAGAGATCGATTGGTTGAGTTTCAGAGGTAGAAGTTCGCTTTAATTTCTTTTATGGAGTAGCCATTTGGGTGAGATTGGTAGTAGAATTTAGTTCTAGGGTTATGAGAGTTTGTTGAAAAAAAAATGAAGAGATGGAGTGAAAGAAAATAACAACCGTATGTGCCTTTTAAAAAACAAAACTGCTCGAAACCGATCGACCGCCCTGAAATCATTGGTCGACCGTTTTCATACAGAAGCAAAAACGGTCGGCCGGTGGTATCTGGACGGTCGACTGGTTTGCTTGTGAGTTGTCTTTCCTTCTTCTTGCTTGTATTTCTGAGTGTTAACGGTCCATATAATATTGAGTTTATTCAAAACATGATATATATATATATATACATATATATATATATATATCAGTTCATAAAAACAAATACGAGAATACAATCATAATATTGAAACAAATTTAATGAGAGGTAGAGGAATTATGGTCGAAAGTCTCTTCTTTGACATCGGTAATGCATGGTTTCCATGGCGACCATTTTTCTTTCGCTCCTTCATTCTGAGCATAGTTTTTATCCCATGAATTTGGGCTTCTAGAGGATGAAGGTGCATGAGGCATTGGCTCGTATACGCCATGTTTGTTTGAACCACAAAAGCATGATGCCATTCTTTCTAGAAGAGATAGTCGTTCCGAAGTCAGTTGTTGCTCATAATGCAGCTGTCTTTGAAGATCGATTTGATGTTTTTGATAATGATGAATCTCATTGATCTTCTCTCTGGTACAGGGTGAACAAAACAACACCTTCTTTGCTCGTTTCGAAGTTGGCGTATTGCCAGGAGTATGAATGCATTGGTGATGACACTTTGATTTGTGTTTTGGAGTTTCAGGAGAGTAATATTCTTCTGGCTCAGAACTTGTAACCGAAATATGGGACTTTTGAGCACACTCATCACAAATATGTGCCATAATGAACTATATGTATAAACTTTTAGGCTTAGATAGGAAGTGATAAAAACAATATTTTTTGTCAAGCTTATAAAAAATATTCTTATATATAAGCTTGTGGTTGAGAATTGTCATGCAAACTTGGCCGTAGAAAAAATTAGAAGCTTATATTCAATTTCCTAATATAGAAAAAGCAAAAATAATCCGAAAAGAACTTAAGAATATAACATTAGTGATTACTTATCAAGTTCGTTTCTAGAAATTAAACCAAGTTCTCTACGAAATTTAATGAAACTAGACTCAAGTAAAGGCTTAGTAAAAATGTCCGCTAGTTGACTATCAGTTTGGACATATTCGAGACATATATTTCCTTTTTCAATATTCTCTCTAAGGAAATGATGACGGATATCAATGTGTTTGGTTCTGGAGTGATTCACTGGATTCTTAGAATGATTTATAGCACTTGTGTTATCATAGTATATAATAGAATTTGATAAATGAATATCAAAATCTTGAAGTGTTTGTTGCATGTATATTACTTGAGTACAAGCGAGAGCCGCTGATATATATTCAGCTTCACATGTTGATAGTGAAACACAATTTTGTTTCTTACTAAACCAAGAGACAAGTGATTTTCCAATAAAATGGCAGTACTACTTGTACTCTTTCTATCCGTTCGAGAGCCTCCAAAATCAGCATCACTATATGATACTAATTCAAATGGACATTCTTTTGGATAAAAAAGACCGAAATCTTTGGTATTATTAAGATAACGAATTATACATTTCACTGCTCGTAGATGTGATTCCTTTGGATCTGCTTGAAAGCGTGCACATAGACAAACACTCATCATTATATCTGGACGACTTGCTGTAAGATAAAGAAGAGAACCAATCATGTTTCGATATAGTTTCTGGTCAATATTCTTACCATTTTTATCTTTTTCAAGATGTGTAGTTGTACTCATAGGAGTAGGTTTACCAGATGTGTTATTTAACCCGAAGCGTTTAATAAGATTTTCGCAGTATTTTTCTTGATTAATAAAGATACCATTCGGAAGTTGTTTGATTTAAAGTCCAAGAAAATAAGGCAGTTCTCCCATATGAGACATTTCGAATTCTTTGGTCATAATATTTGCAAATTCCTTGCAGAGTTTATCGTTTGTTGAACCAAAGATGATGTCGTCTACATATATCTGAATAACTAGAATATCCTTTTGAGAATGTTTGATAAAAAAAAGTTTGATCGACTTTGCCTATTTGAAATCCTGAGTTAATAAGATAGCTACGTAGTCGTTCATACCAAGCACGAGGTGCTTGTTTTAAACCATACAGAGCTTTCTTAAGTTTGAACACATGGTCAGGATATTTTTCATGTACGAACAAAGAAGGTTGTTCGACATATACATTCCCTTTGATAAATCCATTGAGAAATGCACTTTTGACATCCACCTGATAAAGTTTGAAATTATGGTGACAAGCAAAAGATAATAGGATTCTAATAGCTTCTAATCGAGCAACTGGTGCAAAAGTTTCTTCATAATCGATACCTTCTTCTTGATTATACCCTTGTGCTACTAATCTTGCTTTATTTCTGGTGATATTTCCTTGTTCGTCAGCCTTATTTTTATAGACCCATTTAGTACCAATAACTGACTGATCAGTTGGTCTTGGAACAAGTTCCCAAACATCATTGCGCTCGAACTGATTTAGTTCTTCCTGCATGGCAATGATCCAGTAATCGTCTACAGCAGCTTCTTTTGGATTCTTAGGTTCGATATTTGAGAGAAAAGCGACATGACCCATTTGGTTGAGTTGACTCCTTGTTCTGACATGTGATGTTGCTTCACCGATTATATTTTGGGCCGGATGGTCTCTTAACATCCTTGGTGGTGATTGTAACTCACATATTTGAGGAATATTCTCAATAATTATTTCCGAGTCAGAATCAACATTTGCGATGATTGGATTATCAATGACTATTGTTTCGTCATCATCTGATATATTTTGAGGATGCTGATAGAATTCATCAAAAGAGACATGAAGTGATTCTTCAATAGTTTTGGTTTGTTTATTAAATATACGATAGGCCTTGCATCGTTTCGAATAACCGACAAATATTCCTTCATCGGCTTTTGGATCGAATTTGCCAAGCTGGTCTTTCGTATTTAAAATAAAGCACTTGGAACCAAAAACTTTGAAGTATGAATTTTAGGCTTTCTTTTGTTAAATAATTTGTAAGGAGTATTCTTGGTAAGAGGTCTTATGGACACATGATTTAAAACATAACAGGCAGTTGCGACGGCTTCTGCCCAGAAATGTTTTGGTAAGGTGGTTCCATTCAATAATGTTCTTGCACATTCTTGTAAAGTTCGGTTCTTCCATTCTACAACTCCGTTTTGTTATGGAGTTCTGGGAAACGAAAAATTATGATATATACCTTTCTTTGTACAAAAATGTTCAAATTCATTATTTTCAAATTCTTCGCCATGATCACTTCTTATATTTTTAACTTTAATCCCTTTTGATTTTTGAATTCTTTTGGTGAAAGATTTGAAATGATCGAAAGTGTCACTTTTGTTTTTTCTAGAAAATTGTCCATGTGTAACGGGAGAAATCATCAACAATTACAAGCACATATCGACTGTGATTTATTGACTGAACCCTAGTAGGTCCAAATAAATCCATATGTAGTAACTCAAGTGGTTGTAATGTTGATATGACTTTCTTGGGTTTAAAAGATGATTTGGTCAATTTTCCTAATTGACATGCGTCACAGATGTTGTTAACCTTAAAACTTATTTTGGGTAGTCCTCTAACTAGATCGTTTTTGGCTAGCTTGTCAATAGTTCTGAAGTTTATATGACAGAAGCGTTTGTGCCATAACCATGGATCATTATCATTAGCCACAAGACACATATCTGAATTATGATTAATATTCATATTCAGAATATATATATTTCTGTCTCTATAACCTTCGAAAGCTAAATACGATACTTATTATCCGAAAAGGAAATTGTAAAACCCTTGTCGCATAACTGACTAATACTAAGTAAATTGTGTTTCAAATTTCTAACTAGCATGACATTAGTAATGAGAGGTAAGTTAGATGTACCGCAATTGCTCACATCGCCTTTGCCGATGATATAGCCTTTTGAATTATCTCCAAAAGTGACGGAGCCACCATCTGAGTATGTAATATTTGTCAATAAGCTCATGTCTCCAGTCATGTGCTTCGAGCAACCACTATCTAATACCCACTTTCCTCTTTTCTTAAGTGGGACCTGCAAAAAATAAAATTAGGTCCATGGTACCCACTTTTTATAGGGTCCTAAGAGTTAGGCCTTAGGAGTCCAAACCCATACGGGTCCGGTATCCCCTTTATATATATAATTTGTATTAAGATGCACAGTATTCATGAAATTCTGAATATATTTATTCCTAATCAAATTGTTATTTGTTTTAGGAACCCATATTTTGATAGTTTTGACATTTTTCTTCTGAAATTTCACAACTAGTTTTGGTTTGGAATATAATAAACTAAGATTTTTCTTAGCTTCAATCTTTTGTACTTTCTTCTTCCTTTCATTACCAAGATGTTTCTTGGTTTCTTGTTTCTTATATCCCAAACCTTGTTTATTTGAAACAGATTGTGAACTTTCAATGATTTTTGTCAAATTTTCTCGTCCTTTGTTAAAGTTAGAAACAATTTGAGTAACGTTATCTAACTTAGTTTGTAAACTAGCCTTTTCTAGATCCAGAATTTTGACTTTTGCCTTAAGCTCATGATTTTTAGTAGTGAGAGCATCATTTTTCTCTTTTTGAGTTTCAATTTTTTGACTCAAAAGAGATAATTGAGAGTCAACATTAGATGATGATTCTTGAAGTTTTTTAAGTTCTTCTTCTAATATTTTCTTCTCGTCTTTTAATATATCTCGTTCAAATTCTGCTCTACTCAAATCTGCTTTGGGTTCTTTTAGCTGTTGTTTTATGTCTTTATATTTGACTATCAATTCAGCATTAATATCAAGTACTTCATCAAATGTAGGAATTTGTACCTCATCTTCTGTTGCCATGAAACAGATATTTGCTTGTTCATCTTCCGTATCATTATCACTTTCTGATGAGTCAGTATCATCCCACGTTACCGAGAATGCTCGTTTCTTTGATTTGTCCTTCTTGTATTTTAATTTGTCATTTTCTGACTTCTTCTTTTGCTTCGGACAACCTTGTGCATGTGCCCCTTTTTGTGACAGTTGAAGCATTCTATAGCGAATGATGTTGGTTTATTTGATCCAGATTTCTTTCTGTTATAACGACTGGCTTTTCGCTGTTTTAGGAATTTTTTGAAACCTTTTGCTATGAATGCCAGATCTTCATCTTCAGACTCTGATTCATTTTCGTCTTTTTCAGCATGGAATGCCACGTTCTTCTTTTCTTCTTTTTGTTCCTTTCTAGTCTGCAAGTTAGCTTCATAGGACATTAGATTTCCTATCAATTCATCTGGCTTCATGACGAAAAGGTCATTAGCTTCTTCAATTTCTAATACTTTTCCTTCCCATTCACTAGTCAGAGAATGTAGGACTGTTGAAACAACATCAAAATCAGAATACTTTTGTCCTAAGCCAATAAGTGCATGGTGGATAGTTTGAAAACGTGGATTCATATCATTGATTGTCTCATTTGGTTTCATTTTGAAAATTTGAAATTGACTTTTCAACATGGCTATTTTGGCTTGTTTAACCTTGTTAGTACCTTCATGAGTGGTTTTCAGCATTTGCCAAATTTGATATGCAGTAGTGCAGATACTAACACGGTTATATTCATTTTGGTCTAATGCACAAAACAACATATTTATTGCTTTTGCATTTACGGCTGCTGCCGTTTTTTCAGCCGCTGTCCATTCTGAATAATCAGTTGTTGGATTCACTATTTCTTTTTGAGTAGCATTCCAGGCATCATAACTATTTGATTGCATAAAGAATGACATACGTGTTGCCCAATAGCTATAGTTAAGACCATTGAAAAATGGAGGTCTTTGTGTCGATTGACCTTCCGTGTAAGTGGTGTTTTGAGTGCTAGTACTTAGGTTATTTGCCATATTACAAGAATATATCAAATAACTGTGTTACGGTTATATGATGATCGTGCTCTGATACCAAATGAAAATGTGTACGTGCTAATATAGTACACACGGATCCTGTAATATGATGTATAACACACAATAATATGATTAATCACAGCTAATAGAAAATTCAGTAAAATAGAAAAAGCACACCAGAGATTTTTATACTGGTTCGGAGCACCGTCCTACGTCCAGTCCCAGACTTCTATCTGGATTTTCACTACCACTACCTCGCTTCACCCGGAGGAACAGGTTTGCAACACCCGAGCAGACGAATGGGATTTCACGCCTCTAATACACCGAGGACTTCAACACTTGCCTCTTACAACACCGTGGACTTCAACACTTGCCTCTTACAACACCGAGGACTTCAACAAAGATGAAAATAATTGTTTGTTGATGGTATGTGTTCTTGCTAACACTATTTTGTCACTTGTAGTACAAACTTCCTATAATCTTATCCTCAAATAGAATATTTGTATATATAAAGATTTGGAAGTGGATATCGTATTGAATCAAAAGAATGTTAAATAAATTTCAGGATTCAAAAACGATATATGATAGAATATGAACAATTTGAGCGCTTGAAAGTATAAGATTGAGATCAATAGAATAGAGATTAGAATAATAGAAATTGGTTAATTGGAATAATGATTTCATGATGTTTATATAAGAAATAAACAGTTGTAACCCTTTGTGAAAAGGTACAAACAAAGGTCATGATCATTGGTGAAGAGAAAGATAAGCAACCGTTGAAGAAAAAGGAAGTGTCTATACGAAAGGTTGCTTTCCGTTTTCTGTTTGAAAACGGTCGACAGGTCAAAAAGGACCAGTAGAAAGGAATTTGAATATATATACGTTATGTACACTTGTGCACGTTAACTGTGCATTCTGGGAAGAAACGGTCGACTGCCTTGTTTTAACCGGTCGACCGATTTAGCCCAGATTGCACATTTAATGTGCACTCATTCATATATATATATATATATATATATATATATATATTCAAAGATTGAAGGTATAAGATTATTTGAGGATAGATTTTAACATAAATAACATTACTAACATACCAAATAATCAGCCTCTAACATATGGAGCTCTTTGTGTCTCTTTAATGAATAACTTCTTTTTGTCGATCACGGCTTATCCCTTTATCTTGTCGATCACGGCTTATCCCTTTGTCAGAAATCAAAACTCTATAAAAATCTTGATTCAACATTTTATAATGATCCTTTATAAAAGTTCTTTACAAAAATTACTTTATAAAAATCTTTCCAAAAATCCCTTCATAAATTGCTTTATAAAGCCTTTATAAAAATCCTCTATAAATCCAAAACTCCATTTTTATTTGTAAACTTTTTATTAAATGAAATACCTTCATAAATCAATTTATATTTATAAATACAATTAATTAATTAAATTAACTAATTTTGAACGACATAAATAATAATAATAATAATTTACTTTAAAACATTATTATATCATAATAGTTATTAAAAATAAATAATATAAATAACTAATAATTATTGACTTCAAAAAGTTATAAATAAAATAAATAATAATTTAAAACATTATTAAATAAACAATAATAATCAATCCTCAAACATTATTATAATAAATAATTATTAACTTCCCAAAACATTATTAATAAATAATTATTATTAATTCAAAACATTATTAATTATTTATATAAATAATTTTTAACAATATTAAAATATTGAAAAATTGCCTTTAAAAATATTAAATACAAATAAAAAACTTTTGAACATTTTAAACAATAATTAAACAACCTTAGAATATTACGTAATAATAATTAAATAACTTAATAATATTATACAATAATAATTAAACAACTTTAAATATTATTAAAAAATACTAAAACAACTATAACCATTTATAAATATACTTGAAAAGACGAATAAAAGTTTGGAGTGAATAAACAAGTTTCAAAATCCATTTTAAAAATCAATCTTTGAATCAAAATCATTTTTAAGCCTAAAGGCAATTAGTAGTATTCCAAAATACTAAATTGAGTTCAATAGCCACCAAGCACTTAACCAACATTTTTATTGATTTTTATCACTACAAGGTTATGTTTCAACATATAACTATGTCATAAGTAATAGGGCGAAACAACCTAAGTTTGACATTCAATACTTTATATAATAGGAATATTCTTGAAACTAAATTAACAACGGCGATCCCGTTAGATCACTCAACAAATTTCCTGTACATCAATAAATTCCTTGCAAATTGATTTTATATATTAACCACTTTCAAAAGCGGCAATTCATCAAAATTAAACAATCAACTAGTTAAAAAATCCAAGCATACAACCAATAATTTCAATCAAATACAAACGATAAAGTTTATCTACTATATAACATACCGATTTATCCAAAAATGTGAGTTTAGCACACCTAAATTTCAGTTATAGCCAAAGCGTTCTGGTTTCGTCTAAAATCAAATAACATTCGAACTTAACTTGAAATTCTACATGCTTCAGTCTCAACCAAACCACTTCTAAAGCATAGACATTGTCATTACAAACCCAACACAACCGACCGCGTTCGATTTGGACCTTATATGGAAAACTTATACGTTTTATAAAATATTGATTTTAAAATATAATTAAATTCTTAATTACAACCATTAATCTAATTACCCAGCTAATATTTCTCCTCCCCCTCAAAACATCATCTTTCCAAAATTGAAATCCAACCGGTCGGATACTCAAACATAGAGCACCACTTTTACAGGTACATTCATTCTCAGCCTCCTCCCAAAGAAATCGAGCCAAACAAATTGCAAATGTCTCCTCTTTGACCACTCATCACAACTGACTCCTCCATCAACATCCCAATCCACCGCACGATGACACGATCTGTAGCTTCCCAAGGGAGAAACCCTATATCGCGACCTCCTTAAACTAGTCCTCACCACTTCAAAGTTTGACAGGCAAAGCTACTACCACCGACGAACCCGAACCAAACTCGGATTCTCATATTGCCTCCCTAGTTGGACAAAACCTTAACCCATGGTGAACTACAATTGTCTAACAGCCCAAAACAATTACTTAACTGCATCACTTCCATATAGAGATGTAGTTTTCTTCCCACTGATTCCAAAAATACTAGGTTTAGCTTTTTTCATTGAGTAATTTATGAGATATGAATTTTTGAAAATTGAAATATTCCTTTTTCTTGCCATTTACTTCTATGAACGTGGGTACAAGACGATGGAACGGGAGAAAGAAAAGGGACGGGAAAAATGTATGATGGTTTATACTAAATTTTATGGTGAATTATATTTAATTCCAAACTATCGACATCTCGTCGTATAGAATTTCATTTGCAGATGGGCTGCAGACAATAAACAAAACTACAGTCGTGCTAAGGACTGTGTGCTACCTCAAAACAATAATAATATACACTGGTTATTGAATTCTATACAATCACAAAAACACAATAGTTTTTCAATAAATCGATAAATGAAAATTCAAATAATTCCCAAACTAAAAATTATGGAAAAATCAAATAAATTAAATTAAACACATCAATAAAAATCGAGTCATAAAACTAAAAATAATTTTTTTGATTATTTTTTGAACTGTTTGTTACTGCAAATAAATTACAAAATGAATTCACCATTATTATTTTTAATTAAAAGCAGTTAAATCCATTTAATTAATAATCAATTAAAAATCCAAATTTTTAAATCACTATTCAGATTGTTAAGTTCACAATTCAAATATTAAGTTCATAATTCAACTATTTTAAGCAATCCTTATATTTGAATCCAAGTTTAAAACCTTAAAAACCAATTATTCAAATATTTAAAATTAATTAAATATTTGAATTCAATGATCGAAATTCTGGGTTATTACATTCTCCCCCCCTAAAATAATTTCGTCCTAAAAATGCCATGGTAAGGAAAATGCCTCCAAAACCATTTTTCAAAATCAATTAGTTGAATGGAACATTTAAATTTCTAAGTCCCAAAATTTCGACATAGTCTCCTTTGCATGGCTCGATCGGAAAAACTACAAACTGCCACTACGGGACCAAACCAACAAAAGAAAACAAAAGCCAAGTGGCCTCCCATATCTGGGACAGAAAATAACCAACTAAAAAATAATATGAAAACATGTCTATTTAGCGGGCAAACAACTCTACTAATGAAGCCAAAAGCATCAACTAGCTTTTGCTTCCATGAATCTACAACTCACTTACAAATAATATTCAACCATATAACTTGCAAATTCTAATACCAGAAGCATATAATCATAATAAAGCCCTTATAATTTAAATATGCCATCTGTATGCAATATCATATCCGATCACTTGCTCTATCACACGAATTCACTTTCGAACTAATGTCTCTCATTTGACCACTCTCGTACAAACTTCGATATGCCTCCTTGATTAAAAACGGTCATTCTTCTTACATAGCCATATACTATGATAGAGAACTTCAAGATTATATCAAAAATCTGCATCAAATA
Source organism: Allium cepa (assembly GCA_030765085.1). Classification (NCBI taxonomy): domain Eukaryota; kingdom Viridiplantae; phylum Streptophyta; class Magnoliopsida; order Asparagales; family Amaryllidaceae; genus Allium; species Allium cepa. The sequence continues at coordinate 966,172,857 of CM060928.1, forward strand.
TTCTCTGTTAAGAATCAAGTGAAAAATCCTTGTTCGGATCAATGTAAATCACCATGAAATAGTGTATTTGAAACTGGATCAAACAGTTATGGGAATTAAATGGCCTACGTACAACTTACGTATTCATTCCAATTGGTTTCTTAATTATACCAAATTCTTTTCATTCATATTCATTTTAAATCAAAAGTAATAAAGCCAATTGTATTTCCTTTAATACTAAAATCATTTATGAACTATTTCATAAAACTATTATGTAAGTTCACAACATCTTATAGCCTAACTTATGTAATTCAATCCCTTTAAAACTCAAGTTTATACACATTTCAAAATCCACAACTTTATCTTTAAAACCTTTCCATACTTTTGTTTACTATAAACATTTTATAAAGCACACCTATGTTTATTATCTATTTTAAAATTAAGTGCATATTTGTATAACACTTCTCTATAATTAGAGTATATATACAAATTTTAGATTTATTTTTACTTAACCCAAATGTCCAACAAATTAATTTTTTTTAAACTTACTAATTCTCAAATTAAATAAATTACAAAAAAATTTCCTTCATTTCTCAAAACACTTAGCTTAAATTTCTAAATCCATTCGAAAGTCCTAACTATCCAAAATCGTTAGAAATTCCCTTTTATTTTGTTTTCTTTTCCATAAAAGGATACTACTAAACAACATCCCTAAAAGAGATGCAAAAACCAAACTATCATAATGCATATAGGATACATGTAGTCATCAAATAACTTAACCGAGAACTTCAAAATTAAAAATACAGTTTTATTTTAAAATATTTTGAAACAATTAGTATATGCATGTCTTCTGCTCTATATCAGATCATACTTTCAGAATTCAAAATAGAATATGTTTTATCTAAAAAACTCTTTGGCAAAATATTATGGTAGCAATCTCTCACTTAGAACATTGAAAATGAATACCGACGATGATGCAGTCATCACCAGAATCATTTTCCAACAACTGTAGTGAGTTCAGTGCTTTCTATCTCTTTTAAAATTCTTTTAGAAAATATTCCTATTCCAAATATACTTCCAAGTAATGCTATCATTATTTCTTCCAAATTCTGTAAAACCTTTTTTAAAAACACCGAGATTTAAATTCTCAAATTCTTAGCTTAAATCCTTCTTTTTATAAACCACATTTATAAATTATACTTACATGGTTTTCACTTCCTTATATAAAACCATTTTATGAAGTGGAAATTTGGTTGAAGGGCTTCTATTTGTAGGGTAATAAGTTTTAAGGACAACACTTTCGAATAATTAGTTTTAAGGACAATTTACAGCATAATGATAAGTTCATTTATCTTTTTAAGTTATACAGGAAAATGATAAATCCTTTTATCGTTATTTCTGTACAACTGAAAATGGTAAATTCTTTTATTTTTTTCCTATAAAATGTCCTTAAAACTAATTTTTCAGAAGTAATGTCCTTAAACTTATTACCCTGCACAAATTAGCCCTTGAAGTAAAAATCCCCTTTTACAAATATATATCTTAATTTAGATTATAATAAATAACTTTTATTCAAGTTAAGTTTTAACCCAACATTATCACTGAAAGCCTGATAGTCAAACTGTGAAACTGAATTCATAAGGTGTTCATTTCAGTGTTACTACAATTACTATTTATCGACCCATGCAGTGAAAAGGATAAAACTGCTCATAATTAATTACAACAGTCAATGCCCACAAACTGGTTAGGCACAACTACTAAATCAACAACAAAAGTCAATCCTACTAACTGGATGAGCAGGTGACTAATCAAACAACAAATGATAATAATTGAGTAACAAACAACACATCAATAATAACTATATAAATTTTTGAAAATTATTCTTTATATATAAAATATATTCCTAAATAGAATTATTTTTATTTACCAATTTTCAAAACAATACTATATCGATTTGCCTGGTTTAAGTGTTTAGAAATTCATATTGATATCATGGCATCCCACTTCTCGACCAAAATTCATAAGGCATTCAATAGATAAATCAACACAATATAAAACATTTTATAGCACTAACAAATACACACTCTATATATAACATGCTCAAGCTCATTCTGGGGTCTCACTTACTATATCTCAATTGAGCAATCCCCACCAAAGCCTAGATGTTCGTTCAACCTAAGCTCCGATACCACGTGTAATGACCCGCTTTTTTCGATCCTTAAAAGTCGACACTAATATATCCACGGTATTAATGTGTCGAGCTTCCACAAGCCGGAAAGATAGATTGTTGGGGAAAAAGAAAGAACAAACAGAGCAAAATCTCACATCTGAGGAGTAACATATAATATACAATAGATCTTTACACAAATAAAAAATGACCTTTATTATACATATATCAATTAGAGTCAACTAATCAATCAACTGCTTGCACAGCTATAACAACCTATCCTCATAATTGCTGATAAATATAAACAAACTATGTAGCGGAAAATAGAATATACATGAATACCTCTTGGAGACATGCTGCTCTCCTCCTGAAACTCCAAAGCATCCAAACTTAATTTGTAAATGTACTCGGTTTGACCCGAACATTTTAACAAAAATAACGCCTAGATTAGTTTGTTAAACCAACAAGAGGTACACACCTCAATTGGATTTTAATGTTATAAAAGTCCTTTAAAATAATGGTATCTCATAAGACCATGCCATATGTAAACACGAATCAGTGTTTACCTTACGATAACCAAAATGTTTTATAAAAAATATTCCAATATTATAATAATGTCTAGGGTTCAAAACAGATATTAAATCATAGCTAAAATTATTGCATTAATTAAATTCTAAATAATTATACAATTAAGTCCAAAATGTTCTTATTGGAGAATGGATTCCATACAATGACAAGGTAAAAGACTACCTATTAGAACCATATATATGGTGTTTTGATGATAACAACCATATAACAATGTTACTAATATGTTTATTAGGTTATTTCAGGTCAAAACGATGATGAAAATGTGAAAAATAAATTAGCTAAAAGACATGCGAAGCTGGGACTCAAACCCAGGTAGGCTGAGAGATAAGCGCATGCTTTTACCACTGAACTAAGAAAGCTTTTGGAAATTGTGCTTATTCAGTCGACTAAAATCCTTGCTCGGTCGACTGAACTAGCCTAAGTTTGATAAACTTATAGAAAACAACCGACTGAATCAAGCCCGAAGTTCTGGACCAAAATTGACCGCTTTCAGTCATTGAATTTGATCCTCAATCAACTAAGCTAGTACAAACATGGTTATTTTTTTGAATTGGTGCCTTCTCGTCTCATCACTCCAGAAGTTGCATCGCTTCATTCCTGTAACCACTTCTCTTGATCAATGGCGAATTTAGAAGGTTGCATCCCTGCATTGACAACCCCACAACAACTATATAATCCCCTAACCATTCCTGAATCAAAATACATTGAAACAAAACTCCATGCTTTGAATTCTAGGCCTCAAACTCTCAATTCCTAAGCAATACTCCAAATTCCACAAAATTCATGTGATTCAGAGATTTCGACTATTGTGCTTCATCCACATCCTATCTTCTAGTGGAATAAACTCCTTAGCCTCTAATCTCCACTCAATATAGTTTGGTCTGGTTATAGGAGTTATTGTACAACGAAGTGACATTCTATATATCAAGATATGCTGTGTCAGTAAATAACATTTATTACACTATTTGTAACTGCTGTTAAAGTCCCGTTTAGTTGTTCAGGCGAACTCTGTAAACCTATTCTTCCGGGTGAAGTAAGGGTGTTGATAGTGAAATTGCTAAGAGGTGCTTTAGGACTGGATGTAGGAGAGGTGCTCTGAACCAGTATAAGATCAACTGTGTTATCTACTATTTTATTTCCCCTGCATTTACATTGTTTACGACCGTTGACTATCTTTGATCCTGTGCATAGCGACTAACACTACCTTCCGTACAGTACATCTCCAAATAATGTACGAAGGGACTCACATGGACCGCCTACGAATCATGACCGGCCCTATCCCTTACTAGATAGTTCCGAATACTTCATCACTCCGTTTGCTTTTACAACCTTTTTTGAGAGCTCACATGCACAACCAAATCCATAAATGTATATATCTAGAAAAGATGATGATATTAACCTAATAGGTGCGATCCATATAGCCCTGCAGCATTCCTTGTTTTAGCCATTCCCAGGATGTGACGCTTGAGGCTACGATTACCTTTTATATAGATATTCACTTGCAATGCTAACATATTAATGCAATGCCATCATTCTTCCATACAAGTTCATTCTAGGTCTAAACGATACCAAAAGCACTACTTCTACTGCATGCATTTTAGTGTCGCCTTCAGGATTAGTAGCAAGCATCCCTTGCATTTCAAGAACTTCGTCTTCAATCATTTTCAAGATGACTTCCAATCGAACGTTTATCTTGGTTTGAAGTGGCTTTTGGATAATACATTTGATCTTGGTCTCTCCGAACCGACAACGGTAGTTTAGATTTGGCCAAGTTTGATAGTCGGTTATTTAATTACCAAATAAACAAACAAGCTTCAATCAAATCGGGGATTTATTTCCATAGGGAAGCCATTATTAGTTAAGCATATAAGCAATCACTAACCTCTTTCATAAATCCTCTTAAGAATTAAAATCACTTTGTAAATATTTGTATCAAAATACTTTTAAAGGATATGACCATAAACCCTTCATATGCCTTTTATATTGGAAAAAATATCCATATATTTATCTCAACATATACGTATATTAGAAAAAACATTACACTTTCAATACTTAAAAAATGTATTTATATAACTCTAAAATCATTTATAAAACTCTTATATAAATCTCTAAAATAATTTATAAAACTCTTTATAAATCTCCAAAATAATTTATAAAATTCTTTTTATTAACTTCTAAAACCGTTGATAAAACTCTTTTTATAAATTTTTAAAATCATTTATAAGTCCCTTTTACAAATCTGTAAAACTATTCATAAAACTTCTTTTATATAAACCCATGCATAAAAATTTATTCTTTTATAAAAGTCTTTTATAAAGATCATTTATAAAACTTGTTTATAAAAATTACTTTATAAAATCTTTCCAAAAATCCCTTAATAAAATCCTATATAAAACTTTATATAAAAGTTCTTTGTAAATCCAAAACTCCATTTTCATTTATAATATCTTCATCAGATGAAATTCCTTCATAAATTAATTTATGATTTATAAATATAATTAATTAAACTGATTAAGTAATTTAAGCACCATAAATAAATAATTATTGTTATTTACTTTAAAACATTGTTATATCATAATAGCCATTAACAACAAAATAGTATAATTAAATAATTATTATTAACTTTGAAACATAATAAATAAAATAATTAATAACCTGAAAATTATTCAATAAATAATAATAACCAATCCTCAAAAGTTGTTATAATAATTAATTATCTTCCCAAAACATTATTATTAAATAATTATTATTAATTCCAAAATATTATTAATTATTTAAATAAATAATTTTTAATAATACTAAAATATGGATAAATAACCACTAATAAATATTAAATATAAATAAACAGCTTTTAAACATTTTTGAACGATAATTAAACAACTTAAGAATATTATAAAATAGTGATTAAACAAATTTAAACATTATTAAATAATACTAAAACAACTATAAACCATTTCTAGATATGTTAGAAAACACGAATAAATAGGTTGAAGTGAACAAAGAAGTTTCATAATCCATTTTAAACAAAATCTTACAGAAAACCCAAAAGTCATATTTAAAGATCATTCTTTGAATCAAAATCATTTCTAAACCCAACGACAATTAATAGTATTTCAAAATACTAAATTGAGGCCAATAGCGACCAAGCACTTAGCTAGTGTTGTTATTGATTTTTATCACTACAATGTTATGTTTCAACGTATAACAATGTCATAACTGATAGGACCAAACAATGCAAGTTTGACATTCAACACTTTATATAATAGGAATATTCTTAAAATTAAATTAACAATGGCAAACCTGTTGGATCACTCTATAAATTTCATGTACATCAGATAAATTCCCTACAAATGGTTTCATATATTGACCACTTTCAAAAGCGATAGTTTATCATAATCAAATAATCCACCAATTAAAACACCCATGCATACAACCAATAATTTCAACCAAACACAGACAATAAAATTTATCTACCATATAACATACCGATTTATCCAAAAAGGTAAGTTTAACTCACCTAATTTTCAGTTGTCGCCAAAGCCAATTCAATATTTAAATTCAATAACCAAAATCCCAAGTTGTTACAGGAATGGCTTTTCCCTTCACTAGTATCTTAATCAAAACTAATTAACCAGATATTGTTCTCCTGCAACCACAATGGTTAGAACAAAAATAACATTTATAGTTATGCAACATATACTGGATTAGCCATCCCAATTTATTATATTACCCAACTTAATTTTAAATGACTACCTATCACAATTTAAACTGACTATCTATCTTATTTTAATATAACTACCCGTCTTATAATTATGTGGACTACCCATCTCATATTTAATAATATTAATAGTTATGTGGACTATCCATCCCATATGCATTATCCATCCCCTACAATATTGACTATTCATCACACATGACTCCATTGTTCAAATTATGTGGATTATCCATCACACATATCCATGTAATTTGTAATTATGTGGACTATCAATCACACGTCTCATAGTTTTCCTAAGATGACTATGAACTCTTCATTAACCTCATAGAGATTATCCATCTCCAATATGATGTAGACTATCCATCTCACATTCCATAGTTTTCCTAGGATGACTATGAACCCATCATTTAATAATTTGATTCATGTTACCCACATGTTTAACACATGTCTATTGGTGTCCCCAATTAGGTTTCCTCTACTTAAAGTTATACGTTTCAAATTGACATACATTGGTATTCCCAGATGATCAATGTTGAACTCTTTTAAGAAAATTCTTTGGTATCCCTAATGATAAAGTCTCATTTATAAAACATTTAGTTTCCCTAAACCAATCTACTTTGGTGTCCTCAATAATAATGTCAACATCTACAATCAATATAGCATTGGTATCCCCAAGGTTTAAAATCAAAGTCATAAAATAATAGGCTCGTCACCTTTATTACGTTAATATAGATCAATGTCGAAGTGAAAGCATTTAGCATGCCAAAGCTTATCTACATGTTCCCAATGATAGTGTCAAAATTTATACTTTACAATGTATTGGTATCCCCAATTACAACGTCGAAGAAGAAAGATGAAGGCTCTCTACCCTTAATATAATGGTAGGTGACAACATTGCCGCACTATATCTCATCAAACCTCCACCCAAACTTTAGAAGAATTTTTTTTCCTTTATGTATAAAAATCTTTTTCAAAAATGATGTCGTCAACTTTCATACTCGATAGGTTATCTGCCTATTTAAAACAAAGTTGAAGCCACTATTCATAGCAACGATGCCGCACAACTCATAGCCAAAACAGTGAAAAAGACCTTGTCGACTTTGATGAATAGTGACATCAAGACCATCGATGACATTATAAATAGTTTACTTAACTCGCTTCGGCTATTATGCCGCTAATTGTATAGGGCTACATTGAAAGCATCCAAAGTAGTGATGTGAGGCATCACTTTAACATATACTTAAATACTTCAGCTATTACGTCGCCCAATGTATATGTGCAAAGTCAGAACATAGGGGAAGAGAGATGAATCACAATGTTGTAATGCCGCCAAATCTTGATTGTCGTCAATTTCCACATCAATCCAGTTGTAATCACTCCACAACTGTCTAAGTAGTTATCCTACGCTTCCCACCTCATCGACACCGACACCCATGGATGCGGCCATGTATTAGGCTCGAAGACAGTACTGGCGACCTGGCATTATCATAATTTGTATGAAAAATGATTTATTTCCAATAAAAGCATATACTTTTCACCAAACCTAATAAGCTCTACATCCCTTTTCATATGTTTCCAAAAGAAACTTCTCTTCATATCCTGATACATTTTTGTTCCTCTAGGGTGTATCATAAATTTTGATCGGTAACACTTCCTAAGAACTTCCCTCTTTAGGTTTCCAATATTTGGAACACATAAATGTTCCTTCTTCCTTAACCATCCTCTTTGGTCAACATTAAAATCTTTTAGATCATCAATCTCGGTTCCACTTTCAAATCTTCTAATCCTTTCGGCTAGCAATGAATCATTTCTTTGCTTAGAAGTAATCATTTCGATCAGCATTACTCATACTTCTAAGCAAGATGACATGGCTGTATATAAACTAAAATTAGCAGTCGATCTTAACTGTACACTACAAGTAGACAATGCCTCTAAATCCTTTCAGTCAGTCAACATATATAGCACCATATTCTGATATTTCCTACTAAGTGTATCTGCAATTTTGTTTCCTTTCCCTGGTGTATACTAAATACCAAAATCATAAGATGATAAAAACTCCCGCCACCTTTGCTATCTCATTTTTAACTCTTTCTGAGAGAGTAAATACCTCAAAGTCTTATGGTCTTAATACAACTTGAATCTTTCTCCTAAGTGGTAGTTTCTCTATATTTTCAATACAAAATTCATAGCTATCAACTCCAAATCATGAGTCGGATTTCTAGCTTCATGTTGTCTGAGATGTTGAAAAGCATATACAATTACTTTACCCTTCTACATTAACATAGCTCCTAGTCCTGATCTAGATGCAACTGTATACACCACCAAATCTTGATTCCCATATAGAACAACTATATGGGCGCATTGGACAACAAATGCTTCAACTCAAAGAATGCTTCCTCACATTTATCAAATCAAATAAACTTCATGTCCTTTTTGGTTAGTTTAGTTAGGAGTGCTGCTATCCACAAGAAATCCTTGATGAATAGCCAACTAATCCAAGAAAACACCTTATCTTGGTCACCATCTCAGGTGTTTTCCAACTATCAACAACTTTGATCTTGGATGGATTGACTAACAACCTTATCTCTGAAACTATATGACCAAGAAACTTCACCTCTTTCTTTCAGAAATGACACTTCGAAAACTTCGCTTTAAGTTGATGCTACCTCAACATCTCAAGCACTATTACAAGATGAATCTTACGATCTCTTTCATCCTTATAACATATCATGATGTCATCTGTCAACACAAATACAAACCTATCTAATTACTCCTGGAAAATCTAGTACATCAAATCCACAAAGATAGATGGTGCATTAGTTAAGCCGAATAGCATCAACAACAACTTGTATGAACTATAACTCTTTCGAAACACCTCTAAGGAATATTATCCTATGCTATTCTTAACTAATGGAACCCTATCACAAAATGCAACCGGGAAAATACTTTGCTCCATTCAACTGATCAAACAAATCATCATTCCTCGACAAAGGATATTGATTCTTTATCGTCTTCTCATCCAACTTATGTTAATCGATGCACAATGTTAATGACTTGTCCAGTTTCTTCACGAATACCGTGACCACCCCCTAAGGCGATCTACTTGGTCTAATAAAACTCTTTCCTTCTAAGTCCACTAGCCGCACCTTTAACTCCATCATTTCGATAGGTGTCGTCCTGCTAGGTTATCTACTTACGTGTTTAACTCTAGGAACAAGATCTATTCGAAACTTAATAGCTCGTTTTGGTGGTAGTACTATAGCCGACTCAAAAACATCGGCAAATTTTCATACAATTAAAATTTGATTCATTTAGTCTTCCACTTCTGTGGCACCCAATAAAGCACAAACTTCTGGACTCTAATTCTTAATTGAATATACTATTCGACCACTACAATCCTGGTGTCCCAATGATTTTTTCCTATCCTTGCAAAATATCCTATCATCGTATCTGCTTAACCAATCCATATCCAAAATAATCCCAAAACCTGCATAATCAAACATGTGCAAACTACGGGAAAACATATAATCTAGCAACTTAAATTCTGGATAGTTACATCTCATCCCAAGAGTTTTGTGCCCTCTGATTGGATTAGCTATCCTTAAGGCAGTAACAAGGTATGATGGTTCTAAACATAACTTATCTATCAAACACCAAGATATAAATGAATGTGATGCTCCGGTATCAAATAGTATTATAACTGGTATGCTATGAATCAAAAGCGTACCTTCCATCATAGAATTTTCTTCCTCATCTCCCATCGGCCTAGACGATGAAGGTTCCAAAGAAAAGACCTTTTGTTTTCTTTCCTTTGCCGCTGCTGAACATTTGTGCTTTTAATGCCCCACTTGGTCCTTGTTAAAGCACTTCACATTGTGCTTTTCTACAACTAGCTTGCTATCACCTGATCGACACTCATTAGCATAGTGACACTTCTTGTCACACTTGTAATAAATGAAATCAGTTTTTCCCTTTATGGCGGCTCCACCTTTCGGAGCTCCCTCCTTTTCAAAGAATTTCCTCTTCTTATTCTAAGAATTAAGGTTATCCACTGACTTCTCTATCCCAAAGGTCGAAAGTATTTCTTCATTCCATCTTCATTGCTGCATTCGATGGATCTCTGAGATGTGGCATAGTTTCCCTCGCAATCTCCGACCTCAACCCCCAGATAAACTTCTTGTTCCTTTTATGCCAATAGTGGCATACCCATATCTGGATAGCTCATTAAACTTAGCACAGTATTCTAACAATGGCATCCTTTTGCACTAACTCCATGAACTTCCTGAGCAAGGCAGACTTGGCTGCTTGAGAATTTTTCTTTCCTCGAATCTCCTTTGAAATTCCACCCAAGTCAGCTCGTCTACTAGTACTCCTACGGTCACCCCATTCCACCAAAACAATGTAGCTCTTTGCAATTATCTCGAAGCCAATCTTCTTTTATGCTCGTCATGCAGACCTAAATCTACAAAAATCCTTTCATAATGTAACAGCTAGTTCTCCACTTCTATTGCATTTTCAGTCCTCAGAAAAGGCTTTCCACCCAAATTGGTGTAATCATAACTCAGCTTAGCATAATATTACATACTGGCATTGCGGGATTAACTCCTTCCTTATTAGCAGTATTTCCTCCAACTACTCCTATAGCTTCTCGACCTTGCATTAGATTGACAAAGAGCTGGTACATGGTCCCTATATCTACTAGTGAGGTCGCAACACCTATATTGGCATTTGCGTTTTGATTAGCATTTTCTTGTCGACTTTGGTTTTCCTTAGTATTTGGCCAAGCATTTCCGTTGGTGGTGGTGCTTCCTCCACCTAGATTCACTCTTCCATTTCTTGTCTCCATGCCTATCTTTCTCGTAAATCTATATACGAGCTTCAGTAAAATACAGAAGAATGGTCCAAGAGAGTGGGGAGAATATATACTTATATATATAGAAAATACAAGTATGTTACTATAGCGTTATCCTATGACCCTAATCTTATTCTCTGATTCATTAGGATTATGTCTTTAAAAAACTTTAGGTTTTGAAAATTCTTTTAATCATAAATCTGTGCTTTGATACCAACTCGTAACATCCATCATTCTGAGGCCCAAAGCTAACTGCTATGGATGTTACAGTCATCCATAGTTATTAATTCACAGAGACAAAAATGTGGCTATGTTAGTTGTTGGTGTCAAAATTGACCACCAACACCCATTTATATGTGAAAGCACCAATATTCAGTCACAGATCATAGATAGTACATGATGTAGAGAATATAATATGAAGAATAACCAAATTAATATGAAAGCAAGTGAAAGGGACAAGATTTATAATGGTTCGGCTAATTCCGACCTACGTCTACTCCAGAACAATCTATTTTATTACACTAAAATTTGATTACAATTACAATCCAAGATTCTAAAATGAAAATAGCACGGTAACCACTAGATAGAAGATGAAGAGAAGTAGAATGAAGGTCATTTTTCTGAAGCCAAGCTTGCTGTATTAATAGGTGAAACTTCGGCTATAAGGCTTTCTCACCTACATGGACCTACCATGACGATCGACAAGCCCAACTCATCCAAAAATAAAGATTGGCATAGTCATGCCGGACGTTATCCATTCATCCAAACCAAGGCCAACCCCACTTCCTCCAAGAAAATGTGGATTCCTCTTCATTCAAAACAACGTCGATCCCTTTTCCTTCAAACCAATGTCGATCATTCCTCCCTTATGCGAAATTCCGATCCCTTCTCTTCCTAAGGATGTCGATCCATACTAACCCATGAAGACATGTGTAATAACCCGCATATTTTACGATTGAGTATTTAAATATTTTATTTAAATATTTTATCGTTAGTCGGATTATAGTCCAAAAAGTTACTTTTTTGCATACGGTCGAATTAGGACTCGAGACCACTTTCATTGAGTTCAAAACGCCGTTTGCGATCTTTTTGAGTATAAACTTTGATATGTTTGGAGTTAGTGGAATTTTGCCACTTTTTCAATTAGGGCTTTGGTTTGGGTTGAGCCTATATACCCCACTTATTAGCTCAGTCCCAACCCTCTCCTATTTATTACTTCATTTCTAATTCCTCACATTCGAGCTTCAATGAAAATGGAGAGTGGAATGGGAAACTAAAATTTCAAAACCCTAGTTCCATTAGCAAATCCAACATCTAACTCAAGAGAAGCCATTAGTAAGCATCTCCTTCTTCTTCTCCAACTCATTCTCCTTTCAATTTTCAGAAATTCCTAAACCTAACTTTGGGAATGTTCTTCTTTTGAGCTTAGATTCAAGCTCATTTGGGTTGTGTTGAAGTGTGGTTGATTCTTCCTTTGCTTTCAAGCTTCTCCTTCATTTTTTGTGAAAAGGTGAGATTTTTATCTCACATCTAAGTCTATGATTATCTTTGATTATAAGGTATGAATTCCTAACACTTATTCATGTGCATTTGATTTTGATTTGGATTGGTCTTGTGAATATTCCAATTTTTAGTGTTTTGGGTTCAAATCTTTAAAATCCTAACTTTGATGTTTGAACATGTTTTTGGTGATGCATCGAGGAGCCAATAGGACCGGGTAGCCGATGGGCGTAATCCCCTAGCGTCTGTGCTCAACCGGTTGCAAATTGAGTGAGTTTGCACTTCTATTAAATAGCATAGAAAATGCAGGATTTGGGGTTCGGCCGACCGAACTCTCCAAGTCGGTCAACCGAAGCTATAGCCGAAACCTTTCTGGACTATTTTCGGTCGACCGACTAAGAGAGTTCAGTCGACCGACCTGCTCCTGTTTCCCTGTTTTGCCTATTTATTCTCATTTCACTTTGTTTTTCCAATCTTTAATCAATTCTTCTTCTCCGATTTGTTGTTATCACCTTTGTCGACTTTGATAACTTCTATTTTTAGAATTTTTGGGTATTTCCACTTTGATGGATTCGGTGTCGATTTCTTTGGACTTTCATTCACGTCTTCAAATGTGAATTTTAGTGATTGATTGTTCCTACAATCAATTTTTTTGTGATTTGTCACTTTAAAAATAAAAAGGTTTTCTATACTAGTAGTAAATATCAATTCTTTCATCAAAACGATTTCGACATTATTTTATTACAATGCTCGTTTCTTAAACCGTTTTCCAATCTACTAACATATACAAACCTTTACCTCGTTCGTATGAGAAATCTAATTAAACAGCTTAGTAAAATAAGTGATATGAAACGCTTGCGTTTACTTTGTCGGTTAATTCTTGGACTTGTTCGATTGAATCTCTTGTGACAATTTTCGAGTGGAAATCTACAATCTATTTGTAAATATTTAAGTTAAGCTAGTGGTTATGGGACATGAAGCTAAACTCATATATTTACTAGCTTAGTGTAATTTACACTTAACCTCGAGTGGAAGTCTACAATTTGTTCATAAATAATTAAGATGAGCTAGTGGTTATGTGACATGAAGCTAAACTCATTTATTTACTAGCTTAGTGTAATTTACACTTATCGATCAATGATGATCATTTTGTGATTTTGACTAGCAATGTGCGATGTCTCTTTATCTGCGAGGGAGACTAAACCCCGTTTTTAGTGGAGCTTCGGCTGGGTGGGGTAGCAACCCATGGTCTTTGGGCCGTTTTGTGGAGCTTCGGCTCATGGTCTTCGGGCCGTTTTAGTGGAGCTTCGGCTCATGGTCTTCGGGCCGTTTTAGTGGAGCCTTGTCTCAAAATTAATGGTTAGCAACCATGGAATAGCTTTCCATTTCGTTATACACGTGTTGGTGAGTTTTCATGCTCCCATTCTAGTTACAGGCCTCTTTCCCCTTTTTGTGATTTCTGGATTTCTATTGATTGATTTCTAGAATTCGTGTTTCACCAATTTTTGTGATTTACATTGATAAGCTTTATCATTATTTGTGCATTGGTGAATTTGTGCGTCATTAACTTTTGTGATTGGCATTGATATAATTGTCAATATTTATGGTTTGGTGAATAAAAATAACGAGTATGACATTCTTTTGATCTTTGAGAAGATTCTTGTGATATTGATTAATCTATAGTTGATTTTCAATTACATACTTATCACAGTATGACATTATGGTTATTATACATTTTTGTCATATCTCTTATTTTATATCATTTCATCTGATATTTATAGTTAGACTGGTCCGTTTATTATTTTCTTATTAAATAATACTCGGGTCAGACCGAGATATTACAGGTGCTTCTGCTTGACTTCTTATCTGGGATTATTATCCTGACTTTTGGCTAACTATTTAGATTAGTAGTTTTTGGTTGTATACATTTGAGATATAGACTCATTGATGTATACTTATTCTTTTGTGTAGCATTTGTAACCATTCTTTTGTGAAATTGTGGATCTTGTTTGACCACTACTCTGACATACACTTTCATGTGTAATATTCATATCTGTTTCCGCCTTTGAGATATGAACTTGTGTAACTGATTTATGTTATGCTTATTTCTATATTTATTTCAGAAGATATTATAGCCACTGTGTAGTAGCTTTGAGTTTGTATTGGCATGTCGGATTCCCCCTTTGAATGCAAGTTATATTTTTATCTGGCATATCAGTACTCGCACAAAGCAATTACACGGATGGTCGCTCCTCAACACCCTTATTCGCCACGCTAGTTGACGGCATTACCCCGTAGTGTCCTTGGCCAGCATGGGCATAGAGGTAAGGCGTCACAACATGCCTATCCTTATGATGCCGGTCTAAGCCCTGCCAATCCTACGTGCTTGGAATGCTATGTAGACCCGTTGAATGCCGATCCCTTCCTTCACATGCTACCCCAATCCATCCTTCATAGGCTATGCCGATCTCTTATTCACCTATCTATACTGATCACTTATTTGAGAATTGATGTATGCCAACCCCTTCTAGCCCACAGTGCCGATCCGTCTCACCTCAAACTATGTCGATCCAACTACCTTTGCCAACACCGATCCTTCCTTTGCTCCGACCACGCCAACCCCTACTATGCCGACCCAAATCATGCCAACCTCGTCCTATTTCGAGCCTAATCATGCCGACCGCTATTACTTCACACATACTGACCCATACTATCCAATCCATATTACACCGGCCCCTTCTTATGCCAATCCTTTCTTATTAAAGCATGCCGAACCTTCAAAACAACTTCCCAAGCTAATCAAACATGCCAATCCAAATTATGTCCCATATTTTAAGTATCCTGCATCATTTTCTACCAACTCCATCCAATTCTGGCTTCGTGTTATTATCCGTAGTTCATTATCCATCCATTTGAGCCAAATCCATGATATTCCAGCCTCGATAACCATGGAGTCTATTTCGTTAAATCCACATGTATACTACCTTGCCAAAAGATGGGTTAACGCTTTACCTTCCAAAACATGCCTTGTGATAGGAATGCATGTTTTGAATTTCCATAAGTCCAAAATCCGAAGTCCACAATCCATCGATCGTTATATTATCCAACCTAGAATACAATTCACTGCCATTCTGTTTTCTTGATCTCTCTGGATCATTAGCGAAACCCCTTACTATCCTGAGTTGATATCCAATTTCAAATCCATTCCAAAATATTAACCAAATCCATGATCTCTTCGGATTATTTTATCCAAGTCTGGGACCTCTCTGGGTCTATATCCAAATCCTTAGACCTTGCTGGGTCATTTGATCCAAATCTGGGATCTCTTTGAATCCATATCCAAATCCTTAGACCTCTTCGGGTCACTTTATCTTACTCTGGCCTCGACTCTCTGATTGAGGGCTTATCCAAAGTTATCCTTCTCCGGCCTCGACTCTCCGGTCGAGGACTTAATCTGTGGGGTATCCTTCTTGAGCCTTGATCCCCATCCAAGGATTTGATCCGTGGAATATCATACTCCTGCCTCGATCCCCAGTCGAGGACTTATCTGTGATTGAGTCCATCCTGTTGCTCTCCGACGAAGGGACTCGTAACTCACGGTTATTGCCCCGTCTCTCCAGTTGGGACCGTAATCATGACCTGTGTTATTTATTACATCAATCCGGATTTAATCATTACAGAGTCCAGTTGGTAAAATATAAAAATAATAAACCATACAACCGAAAAAACTAAATAGCCATAGTATTGGAAAAATCAGAGTTTGCAGTAAATAGAAAAAACAAAATTTCATAAACCAGAGCGCCATGGTTCATTATCATCTCAGAGCATGTCTAGGGACCTTCCTCGATCCCGTACATGTGTAAGTGACTTGGCCATTTTACTATGGGGTTTATTATTTATTCCATGCCATAAGTCTAATCAGCTAATAATAAGCCGACGACGGTGCCTTGATCCAGTGCTATCTTCTTTCGAGGTGGGCGGTGCAGCTCCTGTTCCACTTCCACAACTTGATTCCTTATATATTGTTGCAAGTAACCATTCCTTACATGTTCCTCAATAATATCTTTCAAATGCCTGCAGTCATATGTATTATGCCCATCCAGCTTATGGAATAGGCAATGCTTTCCTAATGCCTGCTTGTATTCGAAGGGTTCCCTTTTTCCCATTCTTCGATGCTGGAGGCGCCCTTGAGTATCCAAATAAATCCTTTCTAGATTTTTAGTCAAATCCATGTAAGAAGAGAATTTCGGTTCTCTCTATTGCCTTTTCAACACATTACTGATGTCATTCATTCTCCATTTTCCCTTATTGTTCTTGTTTACATCATCTGATGGTCCTTCACTATGCATGGCATTCACCTAAAGTTTGTTTTCTCATGCATCTTCCTATCGTAGGAACCTTTTTGCTTCATGGTAAAACTTCCCTAAATCCATATGTGGATCTCGTGCTAGTGAATCCCTGAACTTTGTACCATAAACAATGCCAGATGCAACTGCCATCAAAACCATGGATGGATCTGGATGATCCACCATTGCTGTGAACCATTAAACCGTGTTAGAAAACTTCTCATAGATTCTCCGGTCCGTTGCTTCAGTGTTGCCAAATTCATTACATTTTTGGGTCTCAAGATGTGCACTCTAAACTGCCTCATAAAACTTTCGATCAATTCTGTTCATGTACCAATAGAACCGCTTTCCAATTGTCTGAACCTTAATGTTGCTATATATCTATCGAATACAAAGGGAAACAATATGCCATGACCTCCTCTGATGCCCCACAGTACTTCCATATGCCTCGTGTACCTTGTCATAAGAACAACGGGATTTGTTCTTCCAACATATGTCTCAAACGTTAGTAGTTTGAATTCTGGTGGATTCTTGGCTTGCCTAATCGTAGGAGTGAAGGGGCTTCTATTCACATCTTCCAGAGCCCTATTTACCAATCCTCCTCTCATGGCCATCTGATCATTTCCTTTAACTTATTGTTACCATCAAGTGGCAGAATTTGTTCATTGTCTCCAACCTACCCCCGAGTCCGCAAGGAAATCCTAAAATCTGGTCTTCTGCATAAGCATTCATGTTCTGATCGAAGACAAACTATATAGCACCGCCTAGTAGCCTGCCGAGAATCGAACCAATATGATCTGGGGATATGCCCCCAAGTGTGGAATGATCGGTACTGATCGTTTATAATGATCGGCATTGCTTTGGTCGATCCTTCCTAGTTGGTCAGGGGCTGCTTCTGGTGGCTCCACTCTATCCTATACCCTGTTTTTCCTATTTCCTTGGTTCTGATTCTGAAATTCCTTTAAACCTGCTGATCCAACTTTATGATCCACATTTCCAGTATTTCCTAGTACTCCATTCCCTTGGTTTTGCACTCCATCCTTTTCAATATATCAAAGTAAATTTTACATCATCTCCTCCTACCACTTCAGCCTCCTCTCCTGCATAACATCTATTATTGTTTCCATCTCATCTCTGGTAATGAAGATCATAGTCTAATTAGCTCCTGAGGAAGCCTCTTGACTTCCTTCATGATGGCTCCTCTCTGCTCTCTGTCTCTTTTTGATTGCCTAGCCATTTCTTCCTAAATACAAGTTCCCAACCCTTCAAATCCAAGATGCTAACTTCCAAATCCCTAAGTGCAAGCGCTTTCAGTGAAAACACCAAAATGTTGGTGTCGAAATTGACCACCAACACCTAATTATATGTTAAAGCACCAATATCGAGTCACCAACAGATAGTATATGATGTAGAGAAAATAAGATGAAGAATAGCCAAATTAAAATGAAAGCAAGTAAAAGAGACAAGATTTATAGTGGTTGGCTAACTCCGGCCTATGTCCACTCCATAACAATCCTTTTTATTATACTGAAATTTGATTACAGTTACAATCCAAGATTCTAGAATGAAAATGGCAGAGTAATCTCTAGGTAGAAGATGAAGAGAAGCAGAATGAAGGTCCTTTTTCTAAAGCCAACCCTGTTGTATTTATGGGAGAAACTTCGACTACAGGGCCTTCTCACCTATATAGACCCACCATGACGATCGGCAAGCACAACTCGTCCAAAAAAACGATAAGCATAGTCATGCCATACGTTATCCCTTCAACATAACCTACGCCGACTCCTCTTCCTCCAAGAAAATGCTGATCCCCCTTCATACAAACCAACACCGATCCATCTTCATTCAAACTAATGTCGATCCCTCATCCTTCAAACCAATGTCAATCCTTCGTCCCTTATGCGAAATGTCGATCCCTTCTCTTCTTGAGGATGCTGATCCATACTAACCCACAAAGACATGCCGATCCTTACGATGTCGGTCCAAGCCCTACTGATCCATCGTGTTTGGAATGCTATGCTGATCCTTTGAATGTCGATCCCTTCCTTCACATGCTACCCCAATCCATTCTTCATAGGCTATGCCGATCCCTTGTCCACTACCGATCCCTTATTTTAGAATTGATATATGTTGAACCCTTCTATCCCACAGTGCCAATCTGTCTCACCTCAAACTATGCCGATCCAATTGCCTTTGCTAACGCAAATCCCTCCTTTACTATAACCATGCCGACCCCTACCATGCTGACCCAATCAAGCCAACTTTGTCCTATGCCGAGCCCAATCATGCTGACCGTTATTCCTTCTCACATATCGACCTATACTGTCCTACTCCCTATTACACCGACCCCTTCTTATGTCGATCTTTTCTTATTAAAGCATGACATACCTTTCAACACAACTTCCCAAGCCAATCGAACATGCCAATCCAAACTATGTTCCATATTTTTAGTATCCTGCATTGTTTTCTACCAACTTCATCCAATTCTGGCTTCATGGTATTAACCGTAGTTGATTATCCATCCATTTGAGCCAAATCAATGATATTCCAGCCTCGATAACCATGAAGTCTATGGGTTAAATCCTTCTATATACTGCCTTGCCAAAATGCGGTTTAACATGTCATATCAATCACCAAAAGCACATGATTATGCAAAAAAAATTCAAACACAATTCAAAAATTACTTTTACATTCCATTTCAAAATTTGATTTCATGTTCATTACATCACCTCATTTGTGATTCCATGTTCAAAGAAAATATAACTATATAAAATACTCCAAGAGCACCATATGAAGATGCCACCTTGGTTGATCGGAGTCAGATACTTAGCAATTATACAACTTTGTCATTACATCCAAATCGAAAAAAACCAGACAATATATCGAAAATAGATAAAGCTCCTAATAGCTAAACTGCCTGCTACACATCTCCGAAAGCTTATTCGTCTAACTGGAACCTGAAATCTCTAACTCCCGACCTACTCAAATGAGTACCCAAGAGTTTAAGGGGAAAAAAATAAAAACTTTGGGTCAGTCAACAGTCTGGTGTGAATAATAACCTCCCACCTCGAACAAAACAGATATCTAGTGAGACCACACCGCTGAGCAGAATGGATTTTCCCCGTACTAGCATCTTAACCAAAATTAATTAATAATATATTGTGCTCCTTCAACTATAATAGTTAGAACAAAAATAACATTTGTAGTTATGCAAGCAATACTAGATTACCTATCCCAATTTATTAGATTACCCATCTTAATTTCAAATGACTACCCATCACGATTCAAAGTGACTATCAGTCTTATTTTACTCTGACTACCCGTCTTATAATTATGTGACTACCCATCTCAGATTTAATCATATTCTTAGTTATGTGGACTATACATCCCACATGCAATTTTTACTCGGATTACCCAACCCGTACCATATTGACTACCCATCACACATGGCTCCATTTTTTAAATTATATGGACTATCCATCACACATATTCCATTTAATTTACAATGATGTGGGCTATCCATCGCACATCCCATAATTTTCATAGGATGACCATGAACCCTTCATTAACCTCGTAGAGATTATCCATTTCTAGCATGATGTGGACTATCCTATCATGTCCTATTGTTTTCTTACGATGACTATGAACATATCATTCAAAAGTTTGATTAATGTTACCCATATGTTTAACCTATGTTTATTGGTGTCCCCAATTAGGTTGTCTCCCTTTAAAGTTACAACTTTTCAAAGTGACATATATTGGTATCCCAAATGATCAATGTTGAATTCTTTTAAGAAAATGCATTGGTATCCCCAATGATAAAGTATCATTTACAAAACATTTAGTTTTTTGAAACAAATCTACTTTGGTGTCCCTAATGATAATGTTTACATCTACAATTAGTATAACATTAGTATCCTTAAGGTATAAAATCGAAGTTATAAAATAATAGGCTCATCGCTCTTATTAGGCTAATATAGATCAATGTCGAAATGAAAACATTTAGCATGTTAAAGCCAATATACATTGGTCTCCCGAATGATACTGTTGAAATTTATACTTTATAATGTACTGGTATCCCCAATTGCAATGTCGAAGAAGAAAGCTAAAGGCTGTCAGCCCTTAATAAAAATATAGGTGACAACCTTGTTGCTATATATCTCATCGAACCTCTACCCAAGGTTTAGAAAAAACAAAACTTAAATTTCCTTTGAGTAAAAAACTCTTTGTCGAAAATAATGTCGTCAACTTTCATACTCGATAGGTTATCCGCCTATTTGAAACAAAGTCGATGCCAGTATTCATGGCAACGATGTTGCACAACATCGTAGCCAAAACAATGAAAAAGACCTCATCGACCATGATGAATAGCGGCATTAAGACCGTCGATGACATTATAACATAGCTTACTTAACTCGCTTCGTCTGTTATGCCGCCAATTGTACAGGATCGACTTCGAAATTATTTAAAGTAGTGATATGAGACGTCTATTTAAAACATACTTAAATACTTCGGTTGTTATGCTGCCTAATATATATGTGAGAGTCAAAGTTTAGGTGAAGGGAGATGAATCACGACACTATAATGCCGCCAAATCTAGATTGTCGTCGATGTCCACATCGATCCAGTTAGAATCACTTCATAACCAGCCAATTATTTGTCATGTGCTTCCCACCTCTTCGACATCGACACCCATGGACGTGGCCATGTATTAGGCACGAAAACAGTACTGGTGATGTGGCATTACCATAATTTATATGAACACTGAATTTTTTCCAATAAAAGCATATACTTTTCACCAAAACAAACTTTTTTGTCCAATTTCTATTGGATAAAAGCACCTTTTAACCTTTCTTTTGCAGAAATGCTATCACATACCATTTTCAAGCTCCATAACATTTATCAACTTTAATTAATAATAGCCTTAGTTACTTATTAATTTAAATGCTTGTCTAACATAGTAAATTCATAATAAATTAATCACTTGGAAAAATCCAAAAAATTCATAGAAATTCGAGAATATCCTTCTCTTTACCATATAAAAATTTTAGGGCTAAAAGTAATATTTAATTATTTTGAATAATCAAAACCCAAAATTAGGTTATTTCCTCAGGAAATTATTAAATTTTTAATTTAATTTGTAAAATTATGAAATTAGAAACCCATATCCAATTTAACGTTATACATCACATATCTGAAAATCAAGTCGGTTAGAGGTCAAAATTCTGGTTTTACCCTTAAAAGCCAATCAATTGATTGCATAAAAATCTTATAATTCATTATTATTCTAAACAATAATTAATCAACCGAAACGTGGTATAGTTTATCACAATAATTTGGATATTACCCATAACTGAATTCGAAAGCAGTTAAAAGCGATGGAACCTTATTATTCACCCTATATTTAGATGGATTTGAGATTTGATGTTGCCCTAATTTCCTTAAGCTCTTTCTCTTTTGGATCCTCTTGATTTCATGCTTCTTCCTCCTAGGTTATGACCAGCCTCTTGAGATTTTTCTTTCAATTTTTTTTTGTTTGGCAAAATTGAGAATGATATGAGGAAGGGAGAGAGAGAGAGAGAGAGAGAGTTTAAGGGATAAAAGATAGGTCTATGATTAAATTGCCCCTCTCATATATCCTCATGCATATTAAATTTTCAAAAACAATCTCATTAGTTAATTTATTAAGGCACGACCTTATTAATGACCAAACCTGATTCTCATTAACTATTTACATTATTCTATTTACCTATCCAATTAAATATCTTGAATAATGTAAACTATTATAGAGAGCAAGCAAAAGTGAGGAGTTAAATAAGTTTAAATAGGAAAGAAAGGAAGGAGCTGAAAGTGGATCTGGATCCACAATTTTCTCTACCTATTAGAATCCCACTAGAAATTTCAACCCCTTCACCTACCATGTATAGCAAGACATACCATGCCCTTATATGGGCCTCCATGCCACTTCAAGCCTAATCAGATATGTTATGTTTATATCCAATTTAAGAACATGTCAGTATCGCCTATCGATACTTGTGTATATAACTTATATGTAATCACTATTTTCAATACTGATCAACATAAATCAAATAAAATTTTATAATTAATATTTCATAAATATTAATTAATTAAATTTATAACACTTATAATTTAATTAAATCAGGTGGTGGTCAATGTATTTAACATTTTGATTGTGTGATTCTTAGGTGTAAGTTCGATCAACAATTAATATCGAACAAATCGAATTCACATTAAAGCATGACAAGATTCTTAAGTCAAGATAATTGTGTAATTGTCACATTGATATATTTTGTTTGACCTTATTTATATTAACCAACAGAAAACTATCGAGTGAGTCATTCCGTAGTTATGCAATAACAATTAGTACATAACCCTTTGGTTTCTCGTATCGCCATGAGTAACACACTCCTAACATTTGGAGAGCATTACATACTTCTGTCTTAACAGCTATATCAATATCCAGTCTCGAAACATCTTGGCAAGGAATATTTAAAATCATACATTTATTTTCATTATGATAGATTTCTCATGATTACCACACTTTGTAATTACTATCACAAAACATATCACTTATCGATTTCCTATTTAATATATTTAAATTAAATTCATTAATTAATATAACACATTATATCAAGTATGTAATAGAAAAAGGCCTTTTACTTTGAATGAGATTTTATTATAGAGTTAATAATTATAGTAAATTATAGAATTCCCCCACAGGGCATATCATTAACTCTATCAATTTTCATGTCAAGTTGTTTCCAATCTATATTGCGGCCTTCGGAACTCATGTTGACACCAAAATGATGTTAATTTTGATTATTATTGTCCTAGCAAAACTACGATTTATTTACCTTGTTTTTGAATATTTTGGCATTGCTGGTGGTTCGAAGTCTTTAATCATAAAATTATCTTGTCTTCAGCCTCAAACAGAAAATTTTAAATATAGGGATGTATAGATATGTGACTTTACTCCCCAAAAGGTCATATTTAGGCTTTACAGTCCATGTGGTAAACTGATGTACACCAACTCAATGGATCGTAGTAGTAATATAGAGAATGATTATGTTACCTAGTAAATAAAATTACAGTCGTGGTTAATTCGATACCTCAAATGGAAAAGTTTTATTGTAATATTTCAAAATTAGAACAAGTGTTTAATGGGACAGAATAGTTAACCAAACCCTTAAAAGGATTGGGAATAAGGCTTCCTCGCGTAGATATGCAATTACATAGATTGAGTGCTAAAATACACAGGACCATCCACATAAAATCCTTATAGACACCGGCAAGTAATCCAAGGTTTAACACTTTGATAGTGGCTTGGATCAGTTACCCTAAATCTTGCAAATCTTGCATAGGTTGAATTATACCAGGCTATAGTCATCCTTCCTATGAAAGTAATTCATACTCTCTTATGCTACAAATCCTCACTATATAGTGAGGTTAGACCTAAAATTTTAAACAAAATCCTCACTATACAATAAGGTTGGATTTTAATTTTTGCAAAAATTCTCACTATATAATGAGATCAGATTCTAAATTTCGCAAAATCCTCACTGTACGAAAAGGTCAGATTTTTAAATTTTGTAAAAATCCTACTATACGATGATGTTAGATTTTAAATTCTATCGAACGTTGATTATTTTTGAAGTTATGTGAACCTTGTCTAGATTAAGAGAAAGAATGATGATAGCAAGGTATAAACATATAATCTAACTCTAACTTCAAAATCTAAAGTTTACTTCATATTATTCAATACGTAGCAAACTTTAGAGGTGCATGTTATACCATAAATTTTACGTAGTTATATTCTACCGTTAGCTGTATAAGCCAAAACCTAAAAGGTAGTTCCTTAAGTATTCATTGCACATGAATACTGAAATCTTCAATTATTCAATGTAAGCTTGAAAGCTCTACTCTATAATTGACCTTCCATGAGTATTAAATATCAACAAATATTTTTAATAGCCTTGCATGGCTCCCTACGATATAACTGGTTGAAGGTTAAGGTTACATGCTAAAACGTAGATGTCCAAGGCTAGATGCTGAGTCCATGGTATAATAAAAACCGAGGACCATATGTGTCACTCGTATTGAAAGCGTGGAATTATGACTCAAGTCAAGCCAACTTAGAAGCATGCACGAGATGGTCTCAATCGAAAGGACTGGTTAGCCGATTAACCCTAAATTGAAAGTGCAAGCCTCCTAGAAGGCCATAAACTAGAAGTACTAACCAACGGTTGGTAGCATATGTAACAACCCGCATATTTATCGATTCTATATTTAAATATTTTATCGTTCGTCGGATTTTGGTCCGAAAAGCTACTTTTTGCATACGGTCGAATTGGGACTCGAGACCACCCCCATTGAGTTCAAAATGACGTTTGCGACCATTTTGAGTATAAGCTTCGATATGTTTGGAGAAAGTTGATTTTTGCTACTTTTCACTTTGGGTTTTGTTTTGGGCTCAGCCCTATGTTAACTTATGCTCAAATCTAAGCCACTCTTCCCCACTCACCCTCATTCTCTTCTCTTTTCAGTTCTAAGGCATTAATGGTGGGTGAGATTGGAAATTAAAACTCCAAAACCCTAGTTCCTTTTGCAACTTCAATTTCCTAGCTCCAAATTCAAGAGAACCCATTGGTAAGCATTCTCTTCTTCTTCTCCAACTTATTCTCTTACCAATTTCAGAAATTCCTAAACCTAATTTTGGGAATGTTCTTGTTTTGAGCATAGATTCAAGCTCATTTGGGTTGTGTTGAAGAGAGGTTGATTCTCCATTTTCTTTCAAGCTTCTTCTTGTTTGATTTTGTGAAAAGGTGAGATTTTTATCTCACATCTATGCTTATATTTATCTTCGATTGTTAGGTATGAATTCCTAACACTTATTCGTGTGCAATTGCTTTTGGTTTGGATTGATTTGGTGAATATTCCAATTTTTGGTGTTTTGGGTTCAATCCTTTAAAAAATCATAACTTTGATGTTTGAACATGTGTTTTGGTGATGCATCGAGGAGCTAATAGGGCCGGGTAGCCGTTAGGCATAATTCCCTAACGTCCGTGCTCGTTCGGTTGCGAATTGGTGGAGGTTGCATATAAATTTATGGGCATCAATTTGCAGAGCATCAGGTTCGGCCGACCGACCCCCCTGGTTCGGTCGACCGACCTGCTAGTAAAAGTGCAGATTGGACTTCTGTTTCTGGTTCGGCCGACCGACCCCCTGGCTCGGTCGACCGACCTGATGCCCGAGAAGTTTTTCAAAACAAGGTCCGGTCGACCGAGCCCTGCAGCCGGCCGACCGACCTGTGAAATTTTGCCTATTTTCGCCTAATTGCTTGAATTTCCAACTCTAATCGATTTGTGTTGTTTCCCTATTTGTTGTTATCATTTGTTATTGACTTTGATGACTTATTTTCTTTGGGAATTCTTGGAATATCCATTTCGATGGATTCAGTATCGATTTCTTTGGATTTTATTCACGTTTTCGAATGTGAATCTTAGTGATTGGTTGTTCCTACAATCTTCTTTGTGATTTGTCACTCTAAAAATATAAAGGTTTTCTATACTAGTAGTAAATATCAAAACTCTTTCTTCAAATGATTTCAACACTATTTTATAACAAAGCTCGTTTTCTCAAACCGATTTCCAATCTATTAGTATATACAAACCTTTACCTCACTCGTATGAGAAATCTAATTAAACGACTTAGTAAAACGAGTGGTATGAAACGCTTGCGTTTACTTCGTCGGTTAATTCTTGGACTTGTTCGATTGAATCTCTTGTGACAATTTTCTAGTGGAGATCTACAATTTGTTCGTAAATATTTAAGTTAAGTTAGTGGTTATGGGACATGAAGCTAAGCTCATATATTTACTAGCTTATTGTAATTGACACTTCTCGTTGATCATGACGATCATCTTTATGGTTTAGACTAGCAATGTGCGATGTCTCTTTGTTTGTTTGGTTAGGCTAGACACCACTTGTGTGATTCCATTCACACATACCTTTTCGATTAGCCTAGACACCACTAATGTGATTCCATTCACACATACCTTTTTGCTGTTTGGTTAGGCTAGACACCACTTGTGTGATTCCATTCACACATACCTTTTCGGTTAGCCTAGACACCACTTGTGTGATTCCATTCACACATACCTTTTTGCTGTTTGGTTAGGCTAGACACCACTTGTGTGATTCCATTCACACATACCTTTTTGCTGTTTGGTTAGGCTAGACACCACTTGTGTGATTCCATTCACACATACCTTTTTGCTTTTTGGTTAGGCTAGACACCATTTGTGTGATTCCATTCACACATACTTTTTCGGTTAGCCTAGACACCATTTGTTTGATTCCGCTCACACATACCTTTTTGTGATTTCTGGATCTCGTGTGTTGATTTCTGGAATTTATGTTTCACCAACTTTTACGATGGGCATTGATATATATGTCATTTATTGTGGCTTGGTGAATGAAATTAGGAGTATGACATTCCTTTTTATCTTGAGTAGATTATTGTGATATTGATTAATCTCTTGTTGATTTTCAATTACTTATTTATCATAGCTTGGCCTTGTGATTATTATATGTTTATGTCATATCTCTTATTATATATCACTTCATCTGATATTTATAGCTAGACTGATCCGTTTATTATTTTCTTATTAAATAATACTCGGGTCAGACTGAGATATTACAGGTGCTTCTGCGTGACTCCTTGTCGGACTTTCATCTGATCTTTTGGCTAACTACTTAAGTTTAGTAGTTTTTGTTGTATACATTTGAGATACAGACTCTATGATGTATACTTATTGTTTTGTCTAGCACTTGTATCTATGCTTTTTGGATATTGTGGATCTTGTTTGACCACTACTCTGATGTACACTTTCATGTGTTAGTGTTATATTCATATCTATTTCCGCCTTTGTGATATGAATTGTCTGTGACTGATTTATGTTATGTTTATTTCTATATTTGTTTCCGAAGACCTTTATAGCCACTGTGTAGTAGCTTTGAGTTTGCGTCGGTATGTCGGATTTCCTCTTGAGATGAAAAGCTATATTTTTATCCGGCATATCGGTACTCGCACAAAGCAATTATACAGATGGTCGCTACTCAACAGCCTTATTCTCCGTGCTAGTCGACATCATTACACCGTAGTGTTCTTGGCTAGCGTGGGTATAGAGGTGGGGCGTCACAGCATAAATCACAAGACTGTCCACTTACCAAAAGACAAAAGCATCAAAGTGTGATGCTATACCGTGACTTCATGCCGCCTCAAGATCATATATCCAGACTGTGAGTGTGTCTCTACTTAAATAATGGCTCTAGGTGGCTATATCTGAAAGTAAAGGCCTAGGGTGCCTCGTTCAATATATAAGATCGAGATGTCTCAATTTAAGGCCAAGAGAACCTCAATATATAATCGAGAACAACGACTGAATAGCCTAGACATACATTAATGGCTCAAATATCCTAAAGCTTATATATATTAGGGTCAAGGCACTCAAAGCTATATATGAAAATGCCATATCATCAATCCACATCAGTATGCAAGTGGCCTTTAGATGACATGTGTTCAAATATTAGCCCCACGGGTGGGCTAAGTTAGTAATCCATGAGAAAAGCTCTCCACTAATATAAGAGCTACGTGATGCCTATAAATACTAGAAATATACCCCTATAAGTGGGATTCTGATTCGATTCTTGAAAGGACTGGGATCATACTACCTAAATCATTTGTAATCATTTTAAATTTTATACTTAAGCTTTTATATAAAGATCATTAATGGTGGAATTTTCCATTTCGAACGTAAAGTCATCTTTGACTCTACTAATCAAGTGTTAAAGAAACTTCTTAGTAGTGGACGTATGGACAAGAACCTGAACCACCACAACTAACTAGAACTTAGAAGAATCATTGATGACAACGTGAAGAGAACTAAAGAACTATTTCAAGAACTATTTTAATGAATATTACTCCTCAATTCAATGATGTCAATTTCATTCGTCTCCCCTTAAGGATAACTATACGAGATGACATCATGCTTTTGCCTCTCACTGGCATCTAGTCGACATGTTCTATCTAGTGTTGAACCATCCTTTTGTGCTCCACCTACTCTAGTTATCGCTTTTGTTGTTATTGTTGTTGATCTTCTAATATTTTATTTAATTAATCTGCTTTTCATTAAGCCTTGATACATATGAGATGTTTCGTATTTATGAGTTAAGGGTATGCTCTATGGGAAATTATGTAATTTGATTATATAACTTAACACTTATAGCAAATCTTGTTTGAAATAAAGTAAATTTTTTGATTTAATTTTCTGTTGCACATATCTACTGTATTAAAATACAAATATTGTTCCAGGTACAGTAAATGTAGACATGTAGAAAATCTTTAGAAAAGTATTTAATCGGTTACAATTACAAATGTGTTTATAACAAGGAGTATTGAATCGAGCCAATAAATATTTGTCCTTAAATGCTCGTAGTCAAGATGTCTAAAGAATGGGATATCCATACATACTTTAAGACTAGTGTATGTAACAATCTCACCATGGAAGGTGAATTACTTATTACAATTGAGGGTACAAGGATTATGTATGTGTGCCTTTTGGAATAGTTATAAAGCAACTTGTTGAAGTATTTTATTGGTTAATTATAAAATCAAATAAAAAATCTCATATGATGATGTGCAGTAATTATTTGGCTTGAGAATAAAACGAATCTTAAGTGTCAAAACTATAATATTACTATTGTTAATCACATCACAATGATGATCATGCTAAGGACATAGTTAGGTATATATTAAACCACTTGAAGTGAAAATTATTCAAAAGAGGATTCATCTCCTTTAAGTAAATAGTTAATATCATCTTAATTGGTAATCAACTTAAAGGAAAGTCTTTAGCTAAGGCGAATCGCTTAGTTATAAATGATATCAGATTTAATCATGGACTTTAATATTAAACTTCACAATTAACCAAGGATATTATTGAAATTTTGATTATTGATCGAACACTAGATATCTATATGTTATAGTAATGAGAATGCATGCACAATATATCATTTCTTAGGGGCGTTGCTTTAAAGGATAAAATTGGGTTTCACCTAGATAATACGTAAGTAGTTAAACTCATGCCTACTAATATGCTTAAGAAAAGTCTGTACATTATTTACTATTTAATTTTTTTCAAATATTACTATAGGCCGAGTTATCACTTGGGATTCGCACAATCGTGACTATCAAACATTAATCAAAAATAATTTTATAAAATAACTTATAAAGATTCTATGATCGTTTTCATCTATCTTTATGAAATCCATTAGCTCAAGTGGTCCAATACTTACCTTGTCCAGCTCTTTCCTAGGATCCACTTCATCATACTTCTTTGTGATGGATATGAGTGGGATTCTAACTGTAGTCTCTATGTGTTTTGATATTAGTTGTAGAGAGCCTTCTCTGCATTCTTGTCTTTCTCTCCACGATGGCCTTATCTAAGCTTTATTACATAACATTCCCCTCCAATGTTTTTGTTTTCTTAGACTACTCCTAGTCTGTTGACAGTCAAGAAATTCATCAACAAACATCCAGGAGCTAAAGCTATCTTAAAATCATCATGGGAAAATCGACCTAAAAATGCATTGTAGGATGAAAATGTGTCAATCACAATAAAATTTTCCACCCATATTGCCTTTTAACCTTTTTCTCCAACCAGACCATTAAATTTTAACATCTGATATGATATGGTGTCTTCCAATTAAATCCTTAAAGATAGGAAGGTCACAACAACTAATCCGTAGCATTCAGTCTTAAATATAGTGCTCATCAAGCATCCACTGTTAATCAGCACTTGATGAATGGTTATTGACCTTATTTATTTTGTTAACGGTCATAAGGTAGAATGTTGAAAAGTCAATCTTAGTTATGTATTTGTCTCTATAGAAAATGCTATCATCTAACCTGTGGTATCGTTTACTTGAAGAAGCATCCTCTACAGTAGAAAAATTTCCAGTGGAATGTTCGTCAGTGAACTTTCATATTTCTTCATGGCATTCCATATTTTGTCCATAGGGCATGGACCTCCTGATATAGTTTTTACCACCAAATTATCACCCAATAAGTAAATATCAATTCTGCTCATTCCTTCTCCATCACCTCAAGGTGGTTGCCTTAGAGGTTGAGTATTTCCTTGCATGATTACCTATAGATTCTTCGCATGCTATAAGAACTACTTCTTTTTAGTTAACTCTTCAATGATGTCTTTAAGATGTTTATAATCATTGTATTGCACTCATAGTTTAATGGAAACAACGATACTTTTCTAATCCTCTTTCTTCTTGGTTGCTTGTCATGGCACTGGCGTTGAGATTTTCGAATTCTCGATGGTGAGATAAATATTCTTCTAGGAGTCGGTATACTTCGTATATGTACCATTCCATGTCATACTTAATCCTTTTCCATGGTCTACTATTTCCTCTAAGTTAATTTCCTTTATGTTATTATAATTTTTATTTCCACAATAGCCTTTACTTCCATTCACCTTTGCTATAGGCCAGACAATTCTCCTATTCTCATAGAATTCAATTTTTCCCCAACCCTTGCCTATTTGCGAAAAATAGTTGACCTTCTTATAAAATTCTTTCAATATCTTTGGTTTCTTCATAGTCAGCCACTTCCCAAAATCGTAATCCATTGTCAGTCCCCGCACAATTCCATCAATATCAAGCTATTCTCTAGTTCTTTACCTCTACCACCATGGCATTTAAACTATTTAAAATAGATTTTAAAGGTTCACCTCTTTATTTCATGATGCTTGCCAACAATTTTTCATCCAAACTAGACTGCATGAACTCTGAACTAGCTTAATAACTTGCTCGTCAATTGATTGTAAAAAGTAGTGAAACCCAAATTAAGCCTGCAGAACCAAATCTGACGTCATTCCCTCCAAGAATAAACAGAAATATCTCCTTTTCATATGCTCCTCCATGTGCTAATCATAGCCCAGTGGATGTTGTATAGGATCCATAATTCCATTACACAACAGCGTTGTCAGTTCTATAACGACCCGCATTCATACGATTGGATATTTAAATAATTAATTTAGATATTGAATCTTGAATTAATTAAGGGTCTAAAATCTGATCGTTTTGCATGTAGAAAAATTAGGACCCAAGATCACTTTAATTGAATCAGGATCAGCATTGCAAATTAAAATGAGTTTAAGTATCGCTATATTTGGAGCTATGATATGTTTACAATTTAAGTTTGTTATACGTATTTCATAAGAATACGTGCTAGTCAAGTCCAATGGAATCATGACCGATGGCATGTGGTTCTAGGATGAGAACCTATTCATGAGATGCACGATTGAATTAATTTTGGAATCGAGTGATCCGATGGTTAAAACGACCTCGAAATGTATGAAATTATCATCCCGAAGCACTGTCTTATATGGCAGCAAAATTAATACCATTGGGACTGGAAAAATAAAATGATGTGTGTCAATGAGTTTCATGATGATCTAATGTACTATGTGACTATACGAGCTCAAAACATATAATGATTTATTTGGGGAATTAAATTTAACAACCGCCTTTTCGACACTCGGAAGTTGACACCAAATACATCATGGTATTCAAATGTCTAACATCCAATCACCAAAAAAGAAAATTGTTATGGTAAACTAAAAAGAAAAGAAACAAGGAATAGTGAAACAAAATCTAACAATGGACATATCATATAACAAAGAGAGTATAAATTGTCACTCTAGCATTCAAAATACATCAAAGTAAAAATTGAATCCCATCAGCTGGACAGTTATAAATTTCTGATCTTACAATATGCTGATAAGTATATATAATACAACGGAAAACGAAAAACTACGACGGGTGAACAACCAGCTCTACCATATGTGCTATATATCCCACCAACGACAACTTGAAAAAAAATACACGTTCTGACCTAAGCATTATAATAAAATAACACGTGGATCCGTATGGAAATCAGTGTGAGAAAAATCAAGTAATAAGGCTAACATTTAATAATTCTATCAGACCATGTCGCTAAACACGGAAAGAGTTTTTACCTTACAAGAACAACATCCATGTATTAAGAAATGAGAAATAATCAGAATAATAATCCAAACAAGAAAATATGTTCATAGATAACAACAAAATCCAAACTTATAAAGTGGACAAACATATTTAGACATCGAGAAATTCTTCAGACACCTCTCAAGGCAAACTATGAAACACAATTCAAAGATTTCAATTAATTAAGGAAAGAGTGTAGGATCTGGATTAACCCTAGAGGGGGGGTGAATAGGGTTATAGCAAATTTTCTCGATTTAAACACAGAAACAAACTGCAGAAATAAATATGCTGAGAAGTAAATCACACACAAAATTTACCCAGCTTCGGCAACCCCTGCCTACTGCTGCATTCCCAGATTTCTATTTGAATTAAACAGTATCCCGCTTACAAACACTCTAACAGACTCGCAAACCCTGCTTCCGCTTACAAATACTCTAATTGACTCGCACCCCCTGGTCCCGCCTATAGAGTTTTGCAAACTCGCAAACCCTTTCTCCCGCCTATAGAGTTTTGCAAACTCGCACACCCTGCTCACTGAACTAATTCTAACTAGACAATCTGACACTACCTACAACCTAGGTGGTGATTTACCAATTCTTTGATTCAAAAAGAAAATTAAAAACAAACCTAAAAACAGAAATTAAACAAACACCCCCTTTTAAAAATAAACCCTAAATAAAACTAATGCCCCCTTTAAAAATAAAGGCCGGCTCTCTTGTTTTCTTCCACCCGATCCACTTCTATTTTCTTTGAGAAAATGATGGCGGCTTTGATTGTTCAATCTGAATTAGGGCTTCATTCCATTGTGATCCAAATTGGGGCTTTGACTGGTTTGTGATGCTCTTGCTCGCGCTCGTTCTCTGATGATCGATTCTCTTGAGATCGACTGCTTGGTTGACTTCGAGATTACGTTGCTCCTCTGTTGATCAATTCTGGTTGCTTTACTTGTGCTTCGTTCCGCAGCTGCTTCTTTGAACGAGTTCGATAGATTGGTAAGTATTCTCTTTCGTTGCTGGTTTAATGATTGCTTCAATTGAACTCGATGCCGATGATGACTTTGTTGTTTGTTATTTATATGAATTCGAGACACTTGTATTTGCTCGTATTAATTCGATACTTTCCAAATTTTTTCTTTCCTGATATAGTTTCGACTTGTTACTCACGGCCTTGATTTTCAAACGTTTGATTTTTACTTGATTGATACGGCAAAAACTTTCCTCTTTTACTTTGTGACTTTTTCAAAGATACGAATTTGACTTTTTCAAATTGTACACACACTTGTTTTCTAACTTGTTCATCACGTCGCTGTTTTGATTCCGTGGCCATAACTGCTCTGGTTGGTTTAACTTGTTTAGAATCTGGTTTTGTATGTGTCCATGTTGCTGCATTTTCTTTCATACCCATTACTGCACTGTTCTCTGTTTTCATACATTGTTGTTGGGTATATCTCGTAACTGTAGACTAGTTTGCACACTTTGATCTTTCTGAAGCTCGAGTTGCACACTGCTGTTTTGAGTCACTTCCATACTTGAGCATTGTTACACTTTTATACATACTTGGTTGTATTGAGCTCGACATGCTTTATGTTGCAGTCATGTGCTGTTGAGTTGTTGTTTGGCCATTTTCTTATTCGAGTTTGTTGTCTGCTGTTATACAAGTTGCACTTTGCATCCATTCTGGTTATTACTGCATGTGCCCAGTTGATGTTCTGCTCGTTGCTTTGAGTTGTTGTACTGATTTGAACTTCTGCAGTGTTATACTTGAGCTTCACTGAGTTTTGATAGTCAAGTTGTACTCATTTCATGTTTGCATTGTCATATTGTAGTCAGATACTTAGAACTGTTAAGAACAGTTCGACTTCGACTTGGTCTTTGGGCATTGCATTACTTCATGTATGTTGAGCTCTGGTCATTTGCACTTGTGAACTTTGTTGTGTCTTGTTCATTGGGCTGTGCAGTTGCTATGCCTTGTAGTTGTTGTACACTTGTGGTCTTTGAGTTGCTAGTTGCTTTTGGAATTGAACTTGAGTTTTGTATTGACCATGGCTTCTTCTGTCTTGTCTTTGTTTGCTTGGTGGCATTTCTTTGTGGTCTGCACTGTCATGTTGTATTATTCATGTTCTGGCTTCATTGCTGCACTCGAGTTTTGGTACTTGAGCTGCTGGACTTGTTGTTGTACACTACATAGTGTGATCTTGTGGTCATGTTTCTTTCATTGCTGTTGACATTTGTTCACTTTAGTTGTTACAGTTGCACATACTTATTTGAGTTTGCATTGGTGCATTGCCTTACTGTACTTGATTCACTTCACTGTTGACACACTTGAACTTGAGCTTTGAACTGTCGATTTTTGTAGCATGCACTCGAGTTGAATCCAGTTTCCAAAACTCGGGTTTGACCTTGTGCTCGTGTCGTGATTGCACGTGAGTTGAACCTGGCTTTTCCTTTGGGTTTGGCCTGTGTTCACCTGTCCCTGTAGCATTATCAAGTGTATATTGATGTGCACGGCCTTGTGGCATGTACAGTGATACACTGTGCATGTCACACTGTTCGTGTGTGATGAATTCAAATGTGAATGATGACGAACAACCAAAATAACTGAGGCAAATCATATTTTCAAAAATCATATTTCATTTTATATTGCGAAAATATTTCTTTTTCAATTTTACTGCGTTAGTGAATATTTTTGCAGATTGCTCAGATGCTGGATTCTAACTGGAATGCAGTTGAAGACAAAATACGAGTGTGAGTGATATGTAGTGAGGTTATTAATGTAAATTGTATTGTGATGTAATTACAATCAAAATTGTATATGTATAGTGAGTGCTTGAATTTGTACTATTCAAGATTGTAATAAATATTTGTTTGAATAAAATTTCTGTTTGAATTCAAATTCTGTGTAAATTATTTTATTCAAAAAATATTTATTTAATCTATGAAAAATAAAATAGTACATTAACAAATACATTTAAATGAATATATATATATATATATATATATGTTTATTATCATCAAACAAAAATCATATACTCGCATATTCCACAAAGAGAAATTCTTTAACAAATGACTGGGAGGGTGCTTCCCTTAACCAAAAGCATACCTCTAGAAATATACTTGAGAGCCACATTGGCTCTCGGACAATACCAAACTGGACCCCACCAAAGGTTACTGAGAATCCAAGTATTTCACATCTCCGACCGCATACCACCGAACCAATCTTGAGTAGATGTGAAGGTACCCTAATAGGAATAATCCTACATAGCTTGACTGCCACTCACGCTTTGGTTTTAGTTATTTATGGCAAAGTATAGCAACACTAAATAAGTAGCAAATCATCTTGGATCGAAGAAACACAAAAGATGAAAAGATCAATTCCATGGTTCGAGATATAAAAAGGGAAAATGAATTTATCCAACAAAACTAGAATGGTGCTCCCCCTACACTGAAAGTATACCTCTAGATAAAATATACTTGAGAGCACTTGCAACACTTTTGGGAACTTCAAACCTGGACCCCTTAAATCCACAGGCACCGAATATACCCACATCAATGCATGCATCTATTGACTTCTCTAGATGAATGCGAATATATCCTAATGGGTGTGACCACGTGGCTTGGATCCAACTCGTGCTTTGGTTTTAGTTTCTCCGGTGTTGGATACCATGCTCAAAATAAGCGATAAATCATCTTAGAATGGCGAAGAAAAACAATAGTAGGAGTGTACAACCCCATTTTACACGCCCTTTGCTTTTAGTCATTTTCGATAAAGGATGTCAAAACTCAAAAAGAGCAACATATGGTCTTAGAGTGATGAAATACAAAGAAGATAATAGTATCGAAATCGATAGTCGATAAATCTATTACTGGGAATAACAAAGTGGTTTGTGTATAGGAATTAATCGCATACTCTTACCGCTAATAATCAAATCAAACATCTAAAACATTTTGTTCATGTTTGAGCCCTATTTTCACATTCCGAATACGTGTTTTACACATTTAAAAATGCTCTTTGAAATATATTTTTTAGAATGGCAAATCATATTTCTATATGTATTAAAACAAGGGGGACAAAATAGATGCCATTAAAACATTATTTACTATAAACCAAAAACAAGTTGCACTTAGCTTTATATTTAAACAGTTCTTCTTAAAAGATCTCCTCAATTGTAAAATTTATAAATTTCTCCAACATTTATTATCCTAGAAGATATTAAATAAATTAATGAACTTAAATACCTTTGTCAAATTAATAATTAACTCTAAAAGACCTTTATTAAATCAATTAATTAACCTTAAATTATTTTATTAAACCAGTTGACTAACTTTAAACCCTATTAAACCAGTTAATTAACTTTTAAACACTTTTTGATTTAATCAGCTGATTAATTTTAAAAATCATTAATTAAAAATGATTAAGTAAATTCAAATATCTTTAATTAATACGATTAATTAATTTAAACCTCATTAATCAAAATAATTTATTTGATTCTAACATTAACTAAAATGATTAATTAATTTCAAAATTTTATTTTGTGAAAATACAAGCTCAAGTTCAACACGCACAAAGAAGTTAAAAGGAAATAAGCGACAATATAGCAAAAAATCATTATAATGACAATTAAATAATTCGAATAGAATGTCATAATTATTTTTAACCAAACGTCAATATGGCATCATAAAGAAATAAAAAAATAATTATTGGCGAGAAACCCCTTAGGGTCTCTCTACAAATGTCCCTTGCAAAACAATGGTTACAAATAATAGATAAATAGTTAGATTAGTTGTCTACAATCTAGATAATATGTCATTGGGTTCTCTATTCATTTGCGGTTGCTTTAAGGTAATTGACAAAGAAATCCCTTGGGTTTAAAATGTTCTTTAAAAGGGAGTTTCTTTAAAAACAAAACCGATCTTTGAAAATAAAGTAGTTTAAAACTTTAAATTTTTTATTTAATAATTAAGTAATATTTAAAACCTTCTTTTAAAAATAACTAAAGCTTAATTAAGTATTAATTAAACGTTATTTAAATCTTAACTTAATTGTTAATTATAAACCTTTGATAAGCAACTAATTTATTTAAAAATTTATCTTAATTAAATAAATAACTAATAATTAACCCTTATTTAATAATTAATTAATAATTAATGGTTAGTTAATTAACTAATTATAATTGACTTAGTTGATTAATACTTAAGTACTAATTACCATGTTAACTAATGGTCAAGTACTAATTAACTTAATTAATTAATTAATTAATTAATTAATTAATAATAATGATTACTTATCCCTACTTTTGAAAACACTTTTCAAAAATATCCTTAAGTAAAAAACATTTTAAATAAGCAAAAGAGTACTTTTTACGAACTACGTCTATATCGACTATCACTACATAACCCTTAATTTCCAAAACCTGTTTTACATTTCAAATAAACTTCAAAACTCAAATTTTTTATGTGCTAACTTATTTTATAACTTTGAATAAAGTTTTGGAAACCAAACAAAGTAAAGTTAAAAACTTTATAACTTCCTTGAAAACACATAAGTGAAAATAATTTCAAGTAATGGATTTCGATGCTGCAACATAACCATAAGTTCACATGCTAACTTTCTTTAGTCTACAACATTGTACGTGTGATTACAAACACATATATATAGGACATAACGTCATAGTGTAAGCAAAAATCCTAACTTAAAAAACTTTTCTAACTTTAACTTTACTTTTCCAAGTTTTAAACAACCATTACATTCAAACGTATATACATTCAAACAAAATAATATAATGTACCCAACAATAACATATTTAACAACTAAGTGGGCAATAATTTTTATCAATATTGAAGTTTAAAACTTTAAGTAAAAAAGCAAGCTTTTCTCACCTAAAAGCTATGCAAACACACCGAACTTTCACTAACTTTTGAGCATGACCTAAGTCCTTGCTTTTAACTTAAAAAAGTGAAGATTTAAAGGCCTTAAGTGGGCTCAGCCATGCTTGGGTGATGAGGTTTAGGGGTTTGTTTCGAAAGAGAAGATATAGGAGTTTTTTAAACATAGTTTTAGGGATTTAAAAGTAGAAAAGAAAGAGTTTTCATTTAAAAAGTTTACAAAGAAGTTATGGGAAAACTTAAGGAATCATATGGAGTTTAAAAAGCCAGAATAGAAATGAAAAAAAGGCAAACGAAAGTAGAAATTTGTTTTATTTAAAATGAAATAACCAAATTACCAAAATACCCTCTAAGTACATACCCTCCACAAATGCTTTGCCACCTCACGAACCATGTCCCTTCCACATCACATCACAAGCCACCTTATTTCCAACATGCATGTAATATGTGAATGCTTAATGTTTAGTGATGTGATTTTGCTTTTTCACGTCTTTTCAAAGTTTAATTTTTTTTATTTCAGACTTTTTATATTAACTTAAGTAAACATACTTTACCTTATGTTATCACTCATCATTTTTATATTCTTTGTACATGTATATTAAAATGTTTATAGCATTTTCGACAACTTCAAAATTACTAACAGTCAAAATTTCAGAAAACGAATTTAGGTCTCGTTTTCGATTTTTCATCGAATTGGATATTTTTATAAACTAATTTATAAACTATTCAACCATCAGTATTTATTATTTAAATGAGTTTTATTCAGGTTACAAAATATATTATTTCAATATTTAAATTAATTAAATGTTCATAAATCAAAGTAGTGAAATTCCAGGTCGTTACATTAAATATAATATATAATATACTATACAAATTATTACCTTTAGATATTTCTACTCTCTCTTACTTTTCCTAACTTCCTCCTCCTTCTGGAAAGAATGAATACCACCCTTTTCCTAAATTAAATCTAAAGATTCGATCCATGATAGATCAAGCCATGATCTGTTGAACACATGATGAGGAAAGCTTCAAATCCATTATGAAGAGGTGGCTTGCGACAATGTTTATCGTGCTCGTGTCATTCATGTTATGCCTAGGGTTGTCATTTATCGTTGAACAAAAAGGAGTTAGGCAAAATGGAGGGCACCATTGCGTTTCCTCTGGCTATGTTTATTTTTCCATAAGATAGAAACCACCCCGGTTGCATGCTATGAAGCACGACATTATGGGGCATGTGAAGGAGTTTTAGGTCGAAAATTAATAGGTATAACGACCTAGAATTTCGAAAATTTTATATTAAATATTAAAATTATTTAAATATTTGAATCTTAAATTTAATGTAATTAAATTTATTTTATAACCTTGCTAACCCTCTTTTTATTAAAAACTAATGATAGTAGACTTGTTTTTGAAATTTCTTACAAAAATAAATACTCTAAAAAGATATTGATAGTGCTATTGATTTTTTTTCAATAAATAGCTTTTTATTCAATATAAGTAGTTCGAACTTTGTGTACGTGTCTAAATAACATTAGAAATCATTAATAGCTAATAAAATTATTTTCACTTAATATGGTTAACTAATTCCCCAAAGAACTTCTAGAAGGTCATTAGTAAAAAGAGATATTTGCGTGAATAGCAAATAGATATTTACTTTTGCTTTCGAGGTGGAAAGTTGCATATGGGGACACATGGAAGGGAGATGGCCTTGGCAAACTAAAGAGGAGGTAGAGGAGGTTGGGGTGACCTCTTATGTTGCCTATATAATTGTGCTAAGGGGTTCACAAATCACTTTTGCAATTTATGAAATAAAACTTTACACTATTTTATCCTTCTCCCTTCATAAATTCCTAAACTAAAAGTAAATCAAAACAACTCCAAATCAATCCAAACTTTGGCAATGACCTTAGAACAACCTTACAACAACTATCATCTACTTGAAGCTAGAAGATTTGGAGCATACTCCTTAAATCCATGCATGGCCATAAGCATTGGAGTGCTTTTCCAGCCTTAGGCCGTGAGCAAGCAAGGGGAATATGTGAGTTTTTGTGGTTGCTTGGTTGAGGTAGGAAGAAGAAGACTTACTTGAGGGATGTGCTTGGTTGTTTGCTAGTTGATGAGGCGAGATAACTCACCATTTAAGAAGAATATGAAGTGTATATATGCTTGTGTTTATTATAGAATTTGTTTGACTGTATATTATTGCTTTATCTCTTGTAATTGTTGTTTTAGAAAGCAAATGACATATATGGTTGATGTATTTGGACTTGTATGACTTTCAATGACTCATTGCATAACATAGTCACGAAGTGCATAGGGTTTGGTTGGACTTTGATTTGAATCAGACCTAAATTGAAGTGGTCTTATAACAACTAGTTACTATAAAAGCACTTAAAAATTGTTTATGTACGGCAATTTATATAGAATTTAAAGAGAGCTCCTTTGGGGTTTCTCATCATGTTGTGATGTATTATTGTATATTGCTTACTGTAAAAAAAGATTGGATACCAAAAAGATTGTTAGCATATCGAAAAATGGAAACATTTTTAAGTATGTAAAATTGCCCAAGGTCACTGTAATTTACAACAGTCAACGATAACACTTTTTAGCCGTTGACTTTTCTCTGAACCCTTTTAGAGCATTCTGTAAATGTTGTAGTACCTTTTTTAAAATGTAATTACTTAAAAATCATTTTTATCTAAGTATTTTCCTTCAATCTTTTTAGAAATGTTTTCTAACTTATATAGGCGCATTAAAAAAGTGGTTTGGAATTTAAATATATTTTTAAAAATTAATTATCAATTATTAAAGAAGAGGGTTTATTTTGAAACAAAGGAAAAGGTTTTTTTTGGAGTTTTTAAATAATTTATAAAATAAGCATTTTTAAGTAATATTTTAAATAAATTTTTTAAATCATATTATAAGTATTTTAAAGTATGTTTTAAATATATATAGAGTTTAGAAAATTAGTTAATTATTTTATTAAAGTATTAAAAATCTTGTGTAATATAAATATTTTTTAAGTTGATTTTAGAATTTTATTATTTATATTAGGTGATAAATAAATTAGTATACATACATACATATATACATGTATACATATATATCATTTTTAAAGGTTTTTAGTGTTATGTCAGTTTGTAAAAGTTAAGTCAAATATTTTACAAAAGAATAAATTGTAGTTTTAGGTTATAACACTTATCTTATAATAAATGGTTTTGTAAATCTTATAATAAATGGTTTTGTAAATCTTATAATAAATGGTTTTGTAAAGTTAATTAAAAGTATATTACTTTATTTAATAAGTATAGATAGATCATTAAAATATTGTTTTTAAGGATAATGATAAGTACAAAACAGTTCTGGGTTTATAGTAAACAGTGTTTAAGCAACATTTGTTTTTAATCCCTTTTTATTATAAATAAGAATATAATTAGACCCTCAAAAGAATATTTTTAAAGATAATGACAAGTATAAAATGGTTTTAGGTTTATAGTAAACAATGTTTAAAAACATTTGTTTTTAATCCTTTTTATTATACTTACGAATATAATTAGATCTATAAAAGAATGTTTTTAAAGATAATGATAAGCATAAAATGGTTTGGGTTTATTGTAAAAAATGTTTAAGCAACATTTGTTTTTAACTCTTTTTTGTAACAGCCCAAAGACTTTAACGAACATTTTATTCTTTTACTTATAAACTTTGAGACTTTATTTTTCAAAAAGTTGAATTTTAAAATTTAATTATCAATAATCATCCAAGATTTTATTAATATAAGAAAATTCTATGATTCTTATTTGGTTAAGTTTAATGTTTATTGAAATTTTAAATCTTGAATTCAAATTTTCAATTCTTTAGCTAAATATATTCGGAACAACATTTTTTTCACATTTAGTTCTTTTAAAAAGGATTTTTACCTTCTAAAACTAAGTAATTAATATTTTACTTACATACATCAATTCTTTGTAAACGGTAAATGAATCAAAAGGATGTAAGCAAATCTTGTTTTAATTTAGTAATAAAATTTTAAAATATATAGTGTAGATAAGATTTATAAAACGAACGTTTTAATGTGCATGTTTATACCCGTTTTGATGAAATTGGTGGTATAAATAGTACGTATTTAATAAAATACTCTTTAAACGTATATAGTAACGTAAACAAGAAAACGTATAAATTTAAATATGTTATTTTCGTTATATTTTGGGTGTATGTTTGATTTGAAATGTGTCTATGGTGCGCATTCTTTAAATTATTATCTTAGCTATAAATAAAGAATTTAATCCGCAGA
Organism: Allium cepa; assembly: GCA_030765085.1. Lineage (NCBI taxonomy): Eukaryota > Viridiplantae > Streptophyta > Magnoliopsida > Asparagales > Amaryllidaceae > Allium > Allium cepa. The sequence goes on from CM060928.1 coordinate 966,216,301, forward strand.
CATTTCAAGCAAATATTGATTTCCATCTTTCTTGCCATTATCAATGTCACCTCACTTTTAATAATAAAACCCGTTCAAACAAAATCTCTCTTCCTTAAACGTTCATGTCCTTAATTCGTGCGTTCCTTATTTAATCTATCAAGGCAATTTTCATCCTTTAAACTCAATCATCAACGCAAGTTTTTTTAAAAAAAAAGGGCAACGTTCGAAATTTCATGCTCCTTACCATGTAAACATATTTTGCTTGTCGTTTCTTTCCCCTTAATTCATGCAATCTCCACTGATTTAAAATTAATGCCCATTGCAAATATTGCTCCAATATTTCTTCCCATTCCTTTATCAATCAATGCACGTTCTTTTGAATACGTGGTCACAGTTACCGTTGCAATAATTTTTGGATTAACATTTCTTAACGCTTTTACCTCCTTAATTCACGCAAACTACCCTATGTATATATTTCAATCACGCAATTATTTTGGTTTCAATTTCAAACCCACGCAAAATATCACCTTCCACGTCGGCTGCATTTTATACATTTCAACTCTTATATATTCCAATTCACGTTCAAAAAAAAAATTTCACTACATCTGTTCATTATTCAACTTCTTGCGTGAGCTTCATTCAGGTATGGCTACCCCATATTTTCTCTTCCTTTCTTCGTTTATTTTTTTTCTTTGTCTTCTTTATATGTTCGCTGTGAAAATCCATATGCTCGACTCTCCACCTCCTTTGCACGGCTCATCTACTCCTCCTCCTTCATGACCGGACCCTACCCTCCTCCACCATCAAGCGCAGCCTCTGCCACCAATGCCGCACCCCAATAGGATGGCCACCGTGCCAAACCCTTGAAAAAATTTACATCCTCCAACTTTGCATTTAAAAAAATAATAATACGAAAGAAAAAGGGAGAAGAAATGCATGCATGAAAATGTTCAGACTATGCCACCTGTATGATTAAAGTTTGGGTATATATGTTGCACCACTTTTGGTCTATTTTGCCTAAAAAAATTTCCTACCGTGCGTGCATACATGAGTTTTAAAATGTGAATACGTTGGAAAAAAAAGAAAAAAAGGAGGAGAGAAATTTGTAAATAAAACAATGTCTGGGCCGTGCCCAATGATGAGTTGTCTAAACTCTAGAAACCAAAGTTCACCACCGTTGTTTTGTATAGCCTATATGAAAATATATCACTATTTTTGTGATTACATGTTTCAGAGAAACGCGTAGGCAGAGCCTTGGTTATGATGAGTCAAGTTGGGTGGTGAAGTAGTCGAGCAAATTAGGTCGATTAACCTTTTTTTTAAAGCTCGTTCCAATTTTGTTTTATTTAAGAATTTTTCTTTGTCCATAATTAAATTTGCATACTTAGTTTAGTTATTTTTCTTGTTTCAAGATCGAAATCAGTTTGCCTCATCTTCCAATATTTGATCATGCCTGCTGTACGCTATTTCCGGTGAGGTTATCGTAGTTTTGAATCAAAAACTTCAGCTTCGTAAATGTGAGTATTCTCACTTGACAAACGTACTTATATAACAGTAAATTAATAACAAGTGTAATTGTAGAATGATTTTATTTCATTTGACTGTGATAAAAATTGATGATGTTAAAAGTCCTGTTATTAAACCTACACATCACCAGTTATATTATATACCATTTATTTTTGAAGTGGTAATTGAACTTAATTATTAAGTAAAATTTATAGAGAATTTTACACTTGATTTCAATAAATAAGTATGCAGAAGTTAGATATATATTTTGAAAAATTTACTTTATAATAATCATAATTATCGAGTAATTTAAAATGACTATTCAAAGGTGGAAATTATGATTATATAAGCTAAATTGGTTTAATTTAAGGTTAATTATTGTTGAAATTATATTGAAGTCTAAAAATTTAATTTTAATCAAATCTGTTGTAAAGGATATTACCTTTGGGATTTATATGGGATTTATATGGGATTTATATGGGATTTAAGTTAATTATTGCGCAATTACTGTAGTTGATACAAATGAACTAAGGCTAAACCTTTGGGATTTATATGGGATTTTGTAAGAATTATAACTTCACCTTTAGATAGTTTTAAATGTAGTATATTGATTAAGATATAAACTATTTTGGATTTTATAACCTCGGGAAATAATAACGTTGGTTGTTAAAGAGACCGGGATCAGATATGGGCATACTCTCTGTCGATACCGAAAACCACTTTGACAACCATGTACGCGGTGGAGATTCCAGAATGAAGTAGGATGGTGGTGACGATTCTTTGAGGTATGTACATGGACCCGACTCCTGTGAGTTGGCATAAGGTGGCTAAAATAGGAGAGATTGAAGGGCTAAGGAGGTAGCACCTCTTATCGGACGCACTTCTTCGTATGCCATTCTATTACTTTTGTTATTGTTTGGTGCACACCTTTGATTGGGAGTGTTGTTCGAGGAGGGCGGTAGTAGCAGCTACGCGCTACCACCGGTCTGGAAGCGTAATTGGTATATCTACCCTGACATTGCCTAGTTGTGTCGTGTCACCTACCCTAGCGAGCCTTATACGATTTTGGTTTTGTACCATACCTATGGAGTGCCCTCTGACGACGCCCAGTACGGTGGAGGTTACGAAACTGTATAGACTATGGGAATATATTATGTGTTAAGGGGAATATTGGGTTACTCCTTAAAGATATTTTAGAGTAAGTTTATTTTACTTATAGACGCTGTTATAATAGAGAAGTTTTACTATATAGTAAATAGTTTAACGGATCCATAGAGGATGGGCGGTTCGAAGCATCCTTTAAGTTACTTGCCTTTATATTACAATTCACTTGAATTGACTTACACTATATAAGTATGTATGTCCTGACTCGAGTGTTTATGTTTTATTTTACGCTCGGTTCAACCTGAGTTTCAGTTCGGACCTCTTTCTCCGGAGCTAGGACTTCTGAAGATTATCCCTTTTCAAGCTGCTGCCAAGTTTCTATTCAGTTCTTATTTTAGCCATTGTATCAAGATAATTTAATATTGAGATTTTCTGTGGAGATTTCAGGCTATATTTGGTTTAAGACTATGTACTTTATACTTATTTTGAGAATATTGATAGTGGCTTCATGAACCACTAAGGTATTTTTAAATTCCGCTGCGAGTATTCTGATTTTCTGTGTCTGTGATTCTGTGTTTTGATTTCATTTGCTTCAAATTTATTTACAGTCTATTGTTTTGGACTATTCAAGTTTGACAAGTTTTAATTTATTGTCGAATTTGAATGGTACAAAATAGTGGGTCGTTACAATTGGTATCAGAGCTTTGGTTTTTAGGCAAACCATAGCCTGAGGAGCAAAACTCATTAGAGATAGGGTAGAAATACCCTAGAATGAGTGAAGTCAAATCTAGAAACCTTTCCTTATGAGATAACGTACTTTTAAAATATAAAATGATTTTCAAAAATATTTTCGAAGAAGTATTTTGATATAAAAATTTTCTTTTTTTGAAATAAATTTTTCCAACTACTTCTTTCCCTTTCTCCATCTTATAGTTGAGTCCTTTGTGAAATGCCTGTTTTAGTTAAACTTTATCCTATCTAATATATATTTGCTTCTATTTTTCCTCTGTCCTTAAATTCATTCTTGATTTCTCAGGATGAATCGAGGAAATACCAGAGGAAGGGGACGAGGTGCTGACCCAGCTCCTGCACCCGCTGCCTATGTTAGGTTCTCTAAGCTTTGCAAAGAATATACCGAGCTTGGTGGCACCAAGTTCATAGGGTCTGAAGTATCATAGAAACTCAACAGTGGCTGAGAGACTTGGAGAGAATCTTATCCGGTCTCGAAATCACTAATACCTAGCAGCGACAATTAGCAGCTTGGCAATTAAAGGGAGCAGCTTTAGATTGGCGGTTGTCCATTACAGCTCACACTACTGGGACTGACATCACTTGGGAACAATTTGGGTATCTTTTTTTCGGTTGACCAAGTGTGGTTCAGTTTCCTCCCTTTTGAAATCTATCTTATATCTCTTATCGTGCTTTAAGGATGCTTTCCTCGTGAAATGGATGCTCGAAGCGGGTAAGTCTCAGCTATATCGAGACTTTATGGATTTGAAGCAGGGCGATATGTCCTTTACCGAGTATGAGAGAAAGTTTAATGAGCTATCGCAATATGGCCTTAATCTGATAGACACCCCGCTGAAGAAGAACGAGAAATTTATCGCTGGTGCACGCCTCGAGTATTACGATCGCCTCATTACCCACGTGCATGGTACATTTACAGCTCTGATGGACATGGCTATCCGGTATGAGAATCCTACCCCCAGGGCTCCTCCAGCTACCCAGCCTGCCCCATCTCAGTATTCTGGAAGTTCCAAGAAGAGGAAGCCCCATTTTCAGCATCGACAGAAGAATAAGAATAGGACTCCAGGGTTAGGATCATCTTCGTCATCCCAGAGGCAGCCTGTGGATCTATGTACCATTACTTGCTACCGATGCAATCAGAAAGGACACTACGCTAATGGTTGTCCTACCTTAGGTGCTGCGATTCCACCTCCGGCTCAGTCGACTAGGCGAGACCTTTGCCACATTTTCCTTCAACCGGGACATTTCAAGAGAGACTTCCCTACAAAAAAGAAGGGCAAGGCGTCAGGGATTTTCGCTGTCACTTCTACATCCTCTCCAGCTCCACAGCCTGCACCTGCGCCTACTCTCGCTCCTAGCGATTCTCAAGGTACACTCCAGAGTTCTTTTACCTTGTATTATTTTTCCGTACGGGTTCTCTTTGATACCGAAGCTTCCCATAGTTTTATCTCAGCAGACCTCTGTAATAAATTTGAGAATCTTCTTTCTCTCGAGTTTTCCTTTGTGCCTCTATGTATTTCAATCCCTATCAGTGGTCCTGCGAACCTTAGTAAGGTTTGTACGAATGTGAAAATCTTCCATAATAGCTATCGGTTCACGGTGCCTTCTATATTTGGGGTTTGACGCTTTCGATCTACTGCTTGGGGGTGATTGGTTAGATAGTCATGATGCTCATATCTCGTGTAGTGCTCGAATTGTTTCCCTTAAGGATGATTTTGGAAATTCCTTAAAGCTCCAGTGTAGTTTTCCCCAGGATTTCGCTGGTAGCTTCATTTACTCTCCGGATACTTTTCCTGGTGTATTGAGTCCACTCCTGTGGTTAGACTATTTCCCGACGTATTTGGAGAAGTCATTTCCCTACCTCCGAAGCGAGAAATTGATTTCTGGATTGACCTTATTCCTGGAGCATGACCCGTAGTTCTTCCACCCAGAAGAATGGCACCCTGGGAGAAGATTGAACTAAGGAAACAAATCGCAGACTTATCCTCTAAAGGTCTGATCAGACCTAGCTTTTCAGAATGGGGAGCAGCCGTAGTTTTCATTACCAAGTCGGATGGTTCCCTCCGGATGTGTGTTGATTATAGGGAGCTGAATAAGCTTATTATGAAGAACAGATATCCAATGCCTCACATAAATGATATGTTTGATCACCTCTATGGAGTTACTGTTTTCTCTCAGCTTGATCTGACAACGGGTTTCCACCAGCTTAGAGTTGTTGAAGACAACATTCCCCAAACTGCTTTCCTTACTGAGAACGGGTTCTTTGAATGGCTAGTTATGCCTTTTGGGTTGACTAACGCTCCTGCCTTCTTAGTCGATTTGATGAATCATGTCTTTCGCGATATGCTCAATAAATTTGTTCTAGTCTTTATTGATGATATCCTAGTGTTCTCTAATACCGAGAAAGAGCATAAATCTCACTTGAGCTTTGTGTTGGGGACCCTTAGGAGTCCTATTTAAAAGCTAAATTCTCTAAATGTCATTTATGGGAGGAGGAAGTCCGATTTCTCGGACATATTGTCTCTAGTGAAGGAATTTCTGTTGATCCAGTCAAGATCGCTGCGATCAGAGATTGGGAAGAACCTAAGACTCCGACTGATATTCGCAGTTTTCTGGGCCTTGCCAGTTACTATCGAAGATTCATTGAGAACTTCGCTCGGATCTCTGCACCCCTCACCGCTCTAACTCGGAGGAATGCTAAGGTTGTTTGGAGCGATAAGTGTAAAGCGGCATTTCAAGAGTTAAAGAATAAGCTTACTTCCACACCAGTGCTTACCGTTTCGAATGGAAATGAGAGATTGACAGTATAAACTGATGCTTGTCGTGAGGGTTTGGGAGTGGTATTGATGCAAGATGGGAAGGTGATTGCCTATGCTAGTCGTCAGTTGAAGAACCATGAAGCCAATTACGCTGCTGACGATTTAGAATTGCTGGCTGTTGTCTTTGCGTTGAAGCTTTTGAGATATCATCTCTTGGGGGCAAAGTTTGACCTTTTCACCGATCATCAGTCTTTGAAATATATCTTCACCTAGAAGGATTTGAATCAGAGACAAGTTCGGTGGCTCGAGTTTCTTTCTTCCTACGATCATGACATAAACTATACCCCTGGGAAAGCTAATCTTGTGGCGGATGCATTGATTAGAAAGAAGTCCTTGTTGTGTCAGCTTATTGTTTCTTCTCCTCTTTTGGATCATATCATGGCTAAGCAGGATGAGGATGTGACGCTTAGAAGTATGAAGGAGAATGTTCGTAGCAAAGGCAGTAGAAATTCTGATGGTAGTGGAGCTCAGATTGATGATGAAGGGATTTTGAGGATTAATAATAGGATTTGTGTCCCGAATGTTGATGGCTTGAGGCAAGAGTTACTACGGGAACATCATCAATCCAGACTTTCCATTCATCCTGGGGTAGCAAAGATGTACCAGGATTTGAAGAAGCTCTATTGTTGGAGGGGTATGAAGCATGATGTCTCTATCTTTGTTAGTACGTGTGCGACTTGTCAGCAAGTCAAGGCGGATCATCAAAAGACACCGGGTTTGTTGCAGCCTCTGGAGGTTCTCGATTGGAAGTGGGAGAAAGTTTCTATGGATTTTATCGATGGTTTACCGAGATCTAGGAGGGGAAATGAGAGCATATGGGTTATCGTGGATAGACTGACCAAGTCCGCTCATTTTATTCCAGTCAAGTCTACCCGTACGGCTTCGAGCTTATCTGAGATTTATATAAGGGAGATTGTTCGCCTCCATGGCGTTCCCCTTAGCATTGTTTGTGATCGAGACCCTATCTTCACTAGTCAATTTTGGAAAGCTTTCCAAGAATCCTTGTGTACTTGTCTGAATCTGAATTTTTAAGGGGGGAGGAATGTAACATCTCGGAATTTTTAACACAGGATTTGTGAATATTTAATGCATTTTAAATGTTTACTATGAGTTTAAGATTTATTTTTAACTAAAAGACTTTGGTTGAATTAATAAACTTTGTTTAAATTTCAAATATGACAATTAAATTAAAATTGGAATAATAATAATTTAATATTAGGATGGGGTTAATTGGTAATTGGAGTGTAAATAGATATGGAAATGATTTTAAAATTTATTTCAAGACTATTTGGTCACTAAATAGTGTGGTTGGATTTTTAGATGAATTTAAAAGTCGATAAATAAATATTTGGAATTTTATATTAATTTAAAAATGAATTTAATATTATTAAAATGCAATTAATCAAATTTTGATTTGAAATGATTCAAAATGATTTTAAATGTGATTATAAATTCAATATGAATTATTGTTAAGTGAATAAAATTTTAAAGGTGAAATTTCTAATGATTTCGAACAATGTTGAAAATTGCTCGATTTAATAGACGAGTTAAGATAGCCTTCCGGGGCACAGTCTCGGAATTCGATGAAACCAGCTCCATTGGATCCGTAATAGTTAGTTATTATCGGATTTCAATTTTCGTAGCAATCGGAGTTGTCGTTTGACCCCGGCAGCTCGAAACGCATCGAAATCGTTTTAATCGGTTTAATTTAAATTTGATTGTTTAGTTCCGTAACTCGCTCATACGACCGAATTAGCTTACGAAACCTGTTCCATTGTGTTCGGAACGCAGAAAAACCCTAGAATCTCCTGTCGGAACGTGAGAATTGGAGTTTGTTTGCATTTGTGGTTAAACTGAGAAATTTGTTGATTTAAAATATTGTTAAATAACAATTATATATATAATATTATCTTCCTAAACCCTAGTTTAAAGCAGCCGCCGCCTTTGTTTTTATTCATGGCCGAAAATGAGCGGTTCTCTTTCCCAAATTGCATTCAATCCATCGCGTATTGGCGAAATTCTTCAACTAAGGAATCGAAGGGCTCGTTGCGTTCTTCAGGATGATCGGCTGCGATCGAGTGTAGCGTGTTGGATTGGCGGTAAACCAAGGGAACTGCTAGCGCGTTCGAGTTCGAATTCTGGAGCCAAGGTGGCGTCGAGCTCCACCGCGATTGTGTCGAAGGAAGGGGAAGGGCGAAGCTTCCAAATGATGGGGTCTGATGGGGTTCAGGGTGGTCGATGGGCGAGCGACGTTAGGCTAGGGTTAGGCGGTTTTGGGTAGTGAGATGCTGGAGTTCGCATTCGAAAGGAAGAAGCTGGCTTCGACTTTTACTTTGATCTACGGTCAGATTTTGGGTTGCTAATAAAATTAAAATTTAAAAGAAAATTGTTTAAAATTTCAATTCAAACTTCAAAATTGAATAACTAATTCATACGTGGTCAGATTCAGACGAAACTGGCAACGCCGAAATCGTAGAGTCGAGCACTACACGATGGTGCAGCTCCGGATCCATTCCGGGCAAGTAGAAATTTAGGTTAAATTGAACGTTGTTCGATTTAATTTAAATTTCGAACGCTCGCCGAAACTCAAGGTGAGTTAATCTCACTCACATCTGGAATGTAGCTGATTTAAGTAGTTAATATTTAAATATTTATGTGATTGGTTGCATATTATTATTATTATCAGTCTGGATTGATATTTATATATGTGATGTGCTAATATTTGTGGACGTAGGGAAAACAGGTTGGAGGGATCCAACTGGATTCCTCACAATATAGTGTTTATTTTTATAATTGATTATAATGCCTGTTTATATATTGTGATTGATAGGTTGGATTTGAATTGCATTGTGATATTGTGGTATAAACTATAAAACTCAGAATGTTACTTATAAAGAAATTTGGATTTTTAATTATAAAGGAATTAAATTGGGTTTTCAAAAGGAATTAAGAATAAATAAGGAATTTAAAGGAACATAAAATTTAGAATCTGTTGGATGGGAAAAACTGAAATAAAATTTGTATTGGAATATTGCTGGTTAAATTATAAACCCATAATTTAATTATAAATGGATAAATTGGATTTTAAAGAAATAAAAGATATTGTTAAATAATGAATTTAAAAGAATTATGATCTGAAATCTATTTAGAATGGAAATTGGAAATTTGTAAAAAATCTGGAATGTTAAACAAAGAGAAATGTTATCAATTGACAAATGTGGAAGTAAATTTATGTTATAAAACCATAAAACTAAATTGAAATAAATTGACAGAAATCGTGAGAAGGATTTCTGTGATGTTTATGTGGAAATGAGATTTCCTGGGAAAAACCAAGTTCGAATTTGAACTGATTTTATAAAGAGAAAGTTTTGAAATTTTAAACTTGTTTAAAAGAGTGTTGGAAATTATTATTTTCAAAAGTAACTATTTATAAATTAGAAACAGTAAAGTAATTATTCTTTTACAAATAGATTTGTTTAAAAGCTAGTTTTGACTTAAGTATATTGAAATAAGTATAAATTCTTTTACAACTCAACTTTTAAAATTTAGTTTAACTAAAACCTTATTTAAATCAAGTTATATCTTATAAAGTAGTTTTTCTTTAAATATTTCGAAATTGTACTTTGAGTAAGTAATTAGAAGTAAATTTACATATTTTAAAGTATATTTCAGAATTAAGTATTTTTAACTGTTTAAAATTTAAATTTCTTTAAAACTTGGTTATTTCCAATGGGAATATATGGTAAAGAATTTACCTTGTAAAGGAGGAATTTTGGAAATGTTTTCAAATGAGATTTGAAAATTTGGTAATATATCTTTTAAAGATATTTGAGGCAAATAAATAATTTGGGAAATATTTATTGTGTGATGGATGCATATGGATGTTTATGAATATTAATTGATAGTTAAATCACCGACTATCAATATTGGACAAATGCGTTGATCATTTCGAAGAGACCGGGATCGAGATTTATTTCTCGAAAACCACTTCGATCCGGTTTGTACGTTTTCGTGCGTAAAACGTGTTCGGCATCGAAGATGGAGCAGTGAAGTGCAAGGGCTAGTCGCTACTAATCCTGAGGATATTTCCAAAATGGATGTAGTAGGAGTAGTGCCTTCGGTTCCGTTCGAACCCGGGACGGACTTGTATGGATGAATGCTTGCGAAACATCGTCAGGTGGACGATGGGCATTCTAAGTGAAAACGTTCTAAAGGTAACGCTTAGCCTCAAGCCTCATCAACCGGGAATGACTGAAAATCAGGGGATATGCAGCAAGGTTAGGTGGGTCATGCCCAAGCAGGACAAGATATTTCCCCTATCAAGATGTCCCTTATATATATTTCGGCTTAGTGGGTGGTTGGTCGCGCCAACCACGGGGTTTATCTTGTTCAGGACTGTTCAGTAAGGAATGGTTCCGGCCTTGTGTTGCAGGGGATGAAGGGAGTAGTCCTCGGTATGGTGATCTAGACCCCGTACTGTGATAGGTGGTACCCCAGTGCCTAGTCATTGTTGGAAATCCATTCTCCCTACGAGCCTTGTACGAGTTTTGTTTGTATTACCCACTTTTGTGGCTAGTAGCTGGAATTTAATCATGTAACAATTTCGGCTATCTTATAAGTATTTGTAAATAGACCCATTATAATATCAGAGGATTTCTATAAAAAGTGTTTAGCTATCGTAAGGTAAAAACCCGACATGTTTATTTGTTGCGTGGTCTTATGAGATGCTTTTGTTTTCAAAGGATTTTTGAAACTTTAATAAATAAATTGGATGCATTTTTATCAGCTGGTATTCCAGACTGACTCAGGTGTTATTTCATTATAATGCTCGGGTCAGACCGAGTATTATTTGTTCAGGGTAGGATGCTATGGAGCAGGAGAGGAGCTGGAGTCCGAGACGCATTATACGTACTATTATATATCCGCTGCTGTGATTGTATGGTATGTCTGATTTGTATTGATTGATGTATGTGATACTCTGATGATATGATGTATATAAACAGTTATAGATTTCATTTTGTGTAAAGATCTATAGTTGCTATTATATTTTATTCCGCTGCGACTGTGAGATTCTAATATTGTTTTAGTTTCTTCTTCTTCTATCTCTTTTCCTTTAACCCTAATGGTTCGTATTTCTGTGCCACTTGAGTTAATAGAGGTAGAATAGTGTTGATTCAAGGGGTACGGATTTGCGGGCTGTCACACTTGGTATCAGAGCGTAGGTTGGCGACAACCTAGGCTTTGGTGGGGAAATTACTCATTAAACAGAGTCAATAGTACTCTATAATGAGTTGAGTGTATTAATAGATATGAAAGCGTACTTGTTAGTGCATATAAAAATGATTTTATACTATGTTGACTTATTGGTTTAGTGTTTATGAATTCTGGTCGGTGCGGGAAGTACAACCGTATCGATAGGGGTTTCTAAACTCTTAAACAAGATAAACCGACATAGAATTGTTTTTTTTAAAAGGGGGTAAATGAAATAATTTTACCCAAATTTATATTTTGATATAAAAGAAATGATTTTCTAGCTTATTATATATTGGGTGTTTGTTGGATTGTTAATACCATAATTAAGTAAGAATCTAAGATTAATCTAAAATTTGAAATGATAAGTTAATAAGAATATAAAATATTAAAATGGTCTATAACCCAATAGAATTAATTAAATATTTTGTGAATAAGAAGTGAAATTAAAATTTGAATTGAACCAGAATTTAAATCCCGGAAGTTTTGGAAAGGATTTTAAAGGTAATGGAAATAAAAGGGTTTGGGAAATTTAAAATCCTGGGAAGGTTTGAAATGTTTTCCAATGTATTGAAGGTAATGATGAAAAATTATTTTGAGTAATATGTTTGAATGGGAAACTGTTTTGAAATGAATTTGGGAAAGTAAGAAGCATTGAACTCACTTCAGTCGCTGGAAAATAATCCTGATGATGCTGGCCACATCATTAGAATTCATTTTCGAGTTTCTAAAGTGATGGATTGCTTCCCTAGTATTTGGTTATGGTATTGATTGGATTTGTTAGGTATAACAGTTGTTTTGGAAATTTCAAAGGAGGAAATTTCTTTTGGTATAAACAAATTGTTTTGGAATTCTGGTGGTTTGATTGATATACCAAATAGGTATATATATTGGTTACTATTTCAAAATGGTTTTGGAATAAAATCGGGAAATTTAATTCAGGGAAAATTCTAATTAAATCATGTGTAAAATTAAGATAAATTAACTATTGAACTTATTAAGTGAAGTTGATATTAATAAGAAAGAAGAAATGAAAATTTTAATCTTGGAATTAAATTTAACCTAAGTAAATGGAAGTGGATAAAATATATTAAGGTGAATGGAAATTTGATTTTTACTTGGAAAAGTAAATGAATTGGACTTAAAATAAAATTGATTTGGATTACATTGAAAGGTAAGTTGATTTTGAGATTGTGGGTCATTGAGTAATGGATTATACCCATAAGCTATTAAGTATTATACTTATAATTTGAGGTTGTTGATTTGAAGTTTGCAAAGAATTAAATTAAGGGAATTTGGATCCTTAGGAATTCACATGTATATACATATGCATATGGAATTTGAAATTGTGATTATAAGATGTAGATGGATTAAAATGAGCTATATAAGCTTTTAAATAAATAAGTTGGTGAACTTATAAAATAGAAATGGAAATTATAATCACAATGGGAAATAATGAAATGGAATGGTGGATTCAAAAATCTAATCTTAAATGAAATGTGAAATGGGATAAGATAAAGTGAGATATAAAAGAAGTAAGTGAACTCAAGTTAGTAACTAAGTTTTAAACTTGTATATAGAGAATTAAAATTTGAATCTAATTGGGTTTAACTTTGATTTGAATGAAAATGAGTTGAATTTGGATTAATTAAAAACAAGGTTCAATTGTGTTATGAATAAAGGTGAATGAAATTAAATCCTTATTTAAGATGGTAAGGGAAATGAAATGAATTCAAGATGGCTAAATAAATTTGGTTGAACTTGAATTAGAATTGGGAAAGAATTAAATTGAAAGGAAGTTTAATTCTGGGAAGTAAAATGATATTGTGTGAATATATTTTAGCTCAACTAAATTCAAAGGGATTATCTGATAATGAATTTGGCATAAGCTGAAATAAATAGAGAAAAGCTTGAAGATGAATCTAGTATAAGCTAAATTAAAAATAATAATAATAATACTGGAATGGGTAAATTTTTGGAAACTTGTTAACAGTTGAAAGGTAAATGAAAACCCAGTTCTTGTTCAAACATTTGGAAATGTTCGTATTGTAAATAAGTTCAATATGAATTGAGGAAGTGAATTTAGACCTAATATAGATTAGGTTATTGACTAAGTTGAATTACAATTAAATGGAATTGTATTGTAGTGAATAGATTTTGATAAATGGTCAAAATTGGAAGGTGAATAAAATCCAGGGTGATATGGAATTTAATTTTGGTAAATAAGTAGTGAAAGTGTAAATGAAAATGGAATTAGATTATAATTGTGATGGTTTGAATTGTGAATAAAATTCAAATGAGTGAAGTAATTTGAATGGTCTCTTTGTTAATAAAATAAACTTAACATGGATTGGATAACTAAACAAAGAGCATTAAATTTGTATATGAATTGAAATTTGATTTGAATAAGAACCAAATGGAAATAAAATTAATTTGATAAGAAGATAATAAAAATATTGTAAAAGAATTTATGCAACTTGAAGGTAAAACTAAATTATTGGGGATGAATTTTAATGGATTATTGTAATGTGATATGAATATAAGAGTTGTGAATAACCCATGATGGAATGAAATCAATATAAACCTGAATTAGTTAATGAAATAAAACTGTACGAAAAATTTATTCGAACAATTGCATTGGAATAAAAATACTTGGCTTGTGCACCAGGCAAAAATTTAATAAAATTAATACAACTATAAACTAGAATTAATTTTAATGGTTAAGAGCTTAAGTGGTGATTATTTTGCTCGAATGGCATGGAAATTGCTTGTATTTGATATTGAGTTGTTTAACAAGCAATTGAAATTTATTTTTGAATAAATTGAATTGAATTGGAATCTAATTTAAAGAGTTGGTATATAAGTGCAATCAAATTAAGTGATTTTGCATATGAAGAAAAATGAATTATTAAAGAAATGTAAATGCTTCAAAATTGAAAATGAAGTTGGTTTGTAAATCCATTTAGAGTTGAATTGAAATAGATTGCTATTAGTGAAGCATATGTTAATCATATTGAAATAAATGTGAATTGGTTGTAATAAATATGAATGGAACATAGCAAAACATATATGTAAATCCTTTGTATGAAATAACTTGGAGTTAGCATTGAAAAATGAACCTTGTGCATGTTATAAAATATGGATTTACTTAGGAAATTATGCAAAGTGTTGTTTGGAATGTAAATAGTTACGTTTGACTTACATTTATATTGGAAATGATGTTAATATACTCATATATTGAAAACTGATGAGTTGTTTGAGTTTAGCACAGGTGCAGAAGGGGTTGAGAGAATTGGAGCGCATATATGCGATAATATTAGCTGCTTGCTTTTTAAAATTTGCTAAAAAGGTACGCCTACGCAAATAAAATTGGGAAATGATATATATATTGTGTTATATTTTGGTTTTCGATCGTGTGGGTCGATGTATATATATTTCTTTGTATCGCGATATCGCGAAAGCTCCTCCGTACAGGGGAGACTCTGCCAAAATTTTCTGGAAATTTTGGGAGTTAGAAATTTTTTGAGAATTTTGAAAATTTATAATTAACTTGGAAAATTATAAATTAAATATTAAAGCTTAAGCGATTGAGTTGGTGGTTGAGCTAAAGGATTTTGGAAAGTGTGTATAAGCTTTTAACTAAGCATATTTGGGTAAAGGTATGAGTTAAGGAGTATTTTCTACCCTAGCAAATTTCGGGGACGAAATTTTTATAAGGGGGGAGGAATGTAACATCTCGGAATTTTTAACACAGGATTTGTGAATATTTAATGCATTTTAAATGTTTACTATGAGTTTAAGATTTATTTTTAACTAAAAGACTTTGGTTGAATTAATAAACTTTGTTTAAATTTCAAATATGACAATTAAATTGAAATTGGAATAATAATAATTTAATATTAGGATGGGGTTAATTGGTAATTAGAGTGTAAATAGATATGGAAATGATTTTAAAATTTATTTTAAGACTATTTGGTCACTAAATAGTGTGGTTGGATTTTTAGATGAATTTAAAAGTTGATAAATAAATATTTGGAATTTTATATTAATTTAAAAATGAATTTAATATTATTAAAATGCAATTAATCAAATTTTGATTCGAAATGAGTCAAAATGATTTTTAATGTGATTATAAATTCAATATGAATTATTGTTAAGTGAACAAAATTTTAAAGGTGAAATTTCTAATGATTTCGAACAATTTTGAAAATTGCTCGATTTAATAGACGAGTTAAGATAGCCTTCCGGGGCACAGTCTCGGAATTCGATGAAACCAGTTCCATTGGATCCGTAATAGTTAGTTATTATCGGATTTCAATTTTCGTAGCAATCGGAGTTGTCGTTTGACCCCGGCAGCTCGAAACGCATTGAAATCGTTTTAATCGGTTTAATTTAAATTTGATCGTTTAGTTCCGTAACTCGCTCATACGACCGAATTAGCTTACGAAACCTGTTCCATTGTGTTCGGAACGCAGAAAAACCCTAGAATCTCCTGTCGGAACGTGAGAATTGGAGTTTGTTTGCATTTGTGGTTAAACTGAGAAATTTGTTGATTTAAAATATTATTAAATAACAATTATATATATAATATTATCTTCCTAAACCCTAGTTTAAAGCAGCCGCCGCCTTTGTTTTTATTCATGGCCGAAAATGAGCGGTTCTCTTTCCCAAATTGCATTCAATCCATCGCGTATTGGCGAAATTCTTCAACTAAGGAATCGAAGGGCTCGTTGCGTTCTTCAGGATGATCGGCTGCGATCGAGTATAGCGTGTTGGATTGGCGGTAAACCAAGGGAACTGCTAGCGCGTTCGAGTTCAAATTCTGAAGCCAAGGTGGCGTCGAGCTCCACCGTGATTGTGTCGAAGGAAGGGGAAGGGCGGAGCTTCCAAATGATGGGGTCTGATGGGGTTCAGGGTGGTCGATGGGCGAGCGACGTTAGGCTAGGGTTAGGCGGTTTTGGGTAGCGAGATGCTGGAGTTCGCATTCGAAAGGAAGAAGCTGGCTTCGACTTTTACTTTGATCTACGGTCAGATTTTGGGTTGCTAATAAAATTAAAATTTAAAAGAAAATTGTTTAAAATTTCAATTCAAACTTCAAAATTGAATAACTAATTCATACGTGGTCAGATTCAGACGAAACTGGCAACGCCGGAATCGCAGAGTCGAGCACTACACGATGGTGCAGCTCCGGATCCATTCCGGGCAAGTAGAAATTTAGGTTAAATTGAACGTCGTTCGATTTAATTTAAATTTCGAACGCTCGCCGAAACTCAAGGTGAGTTAATCTCACTCACATCTGGAATGTTAGCTGATTTAAGTAGTTAATATTTAAATATCTGTGTGATTGGTTGCATATTATTGTTATTATCAGTCTGGATTGATATTTATATATGTGATGTGCTAATATTTGTGGACGTAGGGAAAACAGGTTGGAGGGATCCAACTGGATTCCTCACAATATAGTGTTTATTTTTATAATTGATTATAATGCCTGTTTATATATTGTGATTGATAGGTTGGATTTGAATTGCATTGTGATATTGTGGTATAAACTATAAAACTCAGAATGTTACTTATAAAGAAATTTGGAGTTTTAATTATAAAGGAATTAAATTGGGTTTTCAAAAGGAATTAAGAATAAATAAGGAATTTAAAGGAATATAAAATTTAGAATCTGTTGGATGGGAAAAACTGAAATAAAATTTGTATTGGAATATTGCTGATTAAATTATAAACCCATAATTTAATTATAAATGGATAAATTGGATTTTAAAGAAATAAAAGATATTGTTAAATAATGAATTTAAAAGAATTAAGATCTGAAATCTATTTAGAATGGAAATTGGAAATTTGTAAAAAATCTGGAATGTTAAACAAAGAGAAATGTTATCAATTGACAAATGTGGAAGTAAATTTATGTTATAAAACCATAAAACTAAATTGAAATAAATTGACAGAAATCGTGGGAAGGATTTCTGTGATGTTTATGTGGAAATGAGATTTCCTGGGAAAAACCAAGTTCGAATTTGAACTGATTTTATAAAGAGAAAGTTTTGAAATTTTAAACTTGTTTAAAAGAGTGTTGGAAATTATTATTTTCAAAAGTAACTATTTATAAATTAGAAATAGTAAAGTAATTATTCTTTTACAAATAGATTTGTTTAAAAGCTAGTTTTGACTTAAGTATATTGAAATAAGTATAAATTCTTTTACAACTCAACTTTTAAAATTTAGTTTAACTAAAACCTTATTTAAATCAAGTTATATCTTATAAAGTAGTTTTTCTTTAAATATTTCGAAATTGTACTTTGAGTAAGTAATTAGAAGTAAATTTACATATTTTAAAGTATATTTCAGAATTAAGTATTTTTAACTGTTTAAAATTTAAATTGTTTTAAAACTTGGTTATTTCCAATGGGAATATATGGTAAAGAATTTACTTTGTAAAGGAGGAATTTTGGAAATGTTTTCAAATGAGATTTGAAAATTTGGTAATATATCTTTTAAAGATATTTGAGGAAAATAAATAATTTGGGAATTATTTATTGTGTGATGGATGCATATGGATGTTTATGAATATTAATTGATAGTTAAATCACCGACTATCAATATTGGACAAATGCGTTGATCATTTCGAAGAGACCGGGATCGAGATTTATTTCTCGAAAACCACTTCGATCTGGTTTGTACGTTTTCGTGCGTAAAACGTGTTCGGCGTCGAAGATGGAGCAGTGAAGTGCAAGGGCTAGTCGCTACTAATCCTGAGGATATTTCCAAAATGGATGTAGTAGGAGTAGTGCCTTCGGTTTCGTTCGAACCCGGGACGGACTTGTATGGATGAATGCTTGCGAAACATCGTCAGGTGGACGATGGGCATTCTAAGTGAAAACGTTCAAAAGGTAACGCTTAGCCTCAAGCCTCATCAACCGGGAATGACTGAAAATCAGGGGATATGCAGCAAGGTTAGGTGGGTCATGCCCAAGCAGGACAAGATATTTCCCCTGTCTAGATGTCCCTTATATATATTTCGGCTTAGTGGGTGGTTGGTCGCGCCAACCACGGGGTTTATCTTGTTCGGGACTGTTCAGTAAGGAATGGTTCCGGCCTTGTGTTGCAGGGGATGAAGGGAGTAGTCCTCGGTACGGTGATCTAGACCCCGTACTGTGATAGGTGGTACCCCAGTGCCTAGTCATTGTTGGAAATCCATTCTCCCTACGAGCCTTGTACGAGTTTTGTTTGTATTACCCACTTTTGTGGCTAGTAGCTGGAATTTAATCATGTAACAATTTCGGCTATTTTATAAGTATTTGTAAATAGACCCTATTATAATATCAGAGGATTTCTATAAAAAGTGTTTAGCTATCGTAAGGTAAAAACCCGACATGTTTATTTGTGGCGTGGTCTTACGAGATGCTTTTGTTTTCAAAGGATTTTTGAAACTTTAATAAATAAATTGGATGCATTTTTATCAGCTGGTATTGCAGACTGACTCGGGTGTTATTTCATTATAATGCTCAGGTCAGACCGAGTATTATTTGTTCAGGGTAGGATGCTATGGAGCAGGAGAGGAGCTGGAGTCCGAGACGTATTATACGTACTATTATATATCCGCTGCTGTGATTGTATGGTATGTCTGATTTGTATTGATTGATGTATGTGATACTCTGATGATATGATGTATATAAACAGTTATAGATTTCATTTTTGTGTAAAGATCTATAGTTGCTATTATATTTTATTCCGCTGCGACTGTGAGATTCTGATATTGTTTTAGTTTCTTCTTCTTCTATCTCTTTTCCTTTAACCCTAATGGTTCGTATTTCCGTGCCACTTGAGTTAATAGAGGTAGAATAGTGTTGATTCAAGGGGTACGGATTTACGGGCTGTCACACCTACCCTCCTCCACCATCAAGCGCAGCCTCTACCACCACTGCCGCACCCCGATAGGATGGCCACTGTGCCAAACCCTTGAAAAATTTACATCCTCTACCTCTGCATTTAAAAAAAATAATACGAAAGGAAAAAGGGGGAAGAAACGCATGCATGAAAACGTTCAGACCATTCCACCTGTATGACTAAGTTTGGGTATATATGTTGCACCACTTTTGGCTCAGTTTTGCCTAAAAAATTTCCTACCGTGCGTGCATACATGAGTTTTAAAATGTGAACACGTTGGAAAAAATGAAAAAAAAGGAGGAGAGAAATTAGTAAATAAAATAATGTCTGGGCTGAGCCCAGTGATGAGTTGTCTAAACTCTAGAAACCAAAGTTCACCACCTTTGTTTTGTACAGCCTATATGAAAATATATCACTGTTTTAGTGATTACATGTTTCAAAGAAACACGTAGGCAGAGCCTTGGTTATGATGAGTCAAGTTGGGTGGTGAAGTAGTCGAGCAAATTTGGTCGATTAACCTTTTTTTTAATGCTCGTTCCAATTTTGTTTTATTTAATAATTTTTCTTTTTCCATAATTAAATTCGCATACTTAGTTTAGTTATTTTTTCTTGTTTCAAGATCCAAATCAGTTTGCCTCATCTTCCAATATTTGATTGTGCCTGCTGTATGTTGTTTCTGGTGAGGTTACCGTAGTTTTGAATCAAAATCTTTAGCTTCGTAAATGTGAGTATTCTCACCTGACAAACGTATTTGTTTAATAGTAAATTAATAACAAGTATATTTGTAGAATGATTTTATTTCATTAGACTATGATAAAAATTGATGATGTTAAAAATCCTGTTATTAAACCTACACATCATCAGTTATATTATATACTGTTTATTTATGCTTTTACACTATTTATTTATTTACTGTTTATCACACTGCCAGTTCACTGTAGAATAGAATCGTTGCGCGCTAAAACGATAGGCCTGAACGACATTTATTTATCTATTTATTTATTATTTAACTTGGGATTGCGGGTTTGAAATGATGGAACCCGGATTTTTTTTTGTAAATTACGGATTGAAATGATATGTTATCCGTATCACTTGACCTAGGTTAGAAAATATTATACAGACCCGTGGTTATATATATATATATATATATATATATATATTTTCTGGAAATATTAAATATTTTTAAATTAGAATGTTATAATATTTTGTTTAAAAATGGGATTAAAAATGATTCTTATAAGTATAGTGATATTATACAAGTTAAAATGTAAATAAATAAATGTTCAGAATATTAAGTATAAATTATTTTGTAAAATTTGATTTGTAAGATAAAATGGAATTCAAGTTAAGAAATAAATTATGATGTTTTGACATAAATTTGAATATAAGTATATAAATAAAGGCTAAAGTTGTCTATGAATTAAATGGTTAAATAAAGTGAATACTTTAAAAATGGAAGTTGAAATATAACCAAATTTAGAAATGTAAAGGGGTTTAGAAAAGGTAAGTTAAGGAATTGATTAGAATTAAGTTTTATTTTTGAAGCAGTAATTGAACTTAATTATTAAGTAAAATTTATAGAGAATTTTACACTTGATTTCAATAAATAAGTATACAGAAGTTAGATATATATTTTGAAAATTTTACTTTATAATAATCATAAATTGTTGAGTAATTTAAATGACTATTCAATGGTGGAAATTATGATTATATAAGCTAAATTGGTTTAATTTAAGGTTAATTATTGTTGAAATTATATTTAAGTCTAAAAATTTGATTTTAATCAAATCTGTTGTAAAGGATATTACCGCACTGCGCAAGTGCTGTAGTTGATACAAATGAACTAAGGCTAAACCTTTGGGATTTATATGGGATTTTGTAAGAATTATAAATTCATCTTTAAATAGTTTTAAATGTTGTATTTTGATTGAAATATAAACTATGTTGGATTTTATAACCACGGGAAATAATAACGTTGGTTGTTAAAGAGACCGGGATCAGATATGGGCATACTCTTTGTCGATACCGAAAATCACTTTGACAACCGTGTACGCGGTGGAGATTCCAGAATGAAGTAGGATGGTGGTAACGATTCTTTAAGGTATATACGTGGACTCGACTCCTGTGAGTTGGCATAAGGTGGCTAAAACAAGAGTGATTGATGGGCTAAGGAGGTAGCACCTCTTATCGAACACACTTCTTCGTATGCAATTCTATTACTTTTGTTATTGTTTGGTGCGCACCTTTGATTGGGAGTGTTGTTCGAGGTGGGCGGTAGTAGCAGCTACGCGCTACCGCCGGTCCATAAGCGTAATTGGTATATCTACCCTGACATTTCCTAGTTGTGTCGTGCCACCTACCCTAGCGAGCCTTATACGATTTTGGTTTTGTACCATACCTATGGAGTGCCCTTTGACGACGCCCAGTACGGGGGAGATTACAGTACTGTATAGACTATAGGAATATATTATGTGTTAAGGGGAATATTGGGTCACTCCTTAGCGCTATTTTAAAGTAAGTTTATTTTACTAATAGACACTATTATAATAGCAAAGTATTACTATATAGTAAATAGTTTAATGGATCCTTAGAGGATGGATGGTCCTAAGCATCCTTTAAGTTACTTGCCTATATATTACAATTCACTTGAATTAACTTACACTGTATATGTATGTATGTCCTGACTTGAGTGTTTATGTTTTATTTTACACTTGGGTCAGCCTGAGTTTCAATTCAGACCTCTTTCTCCGGAGCTAGGACTTCTGAAGATTATCCCTTTTCAAGCTGCTGCCAAGTTTCAGTTCAGTTCTTATTTTAGCCCTTATATCAAGACAATTTAATATTGAGATTTTCTGTGGAGATTTCAAACTATATTTGGTTTAAGACTATGTACTTTATACTTATTTTGAGACTATTGATAGTGGCTTCATGAACCACTAAGTTATTTTTAAATTTCGCTGTGAGTATTCTGATTTTCTGTGTTTGTGATTCTCTGTTTTGATTTAATTTGCTCCATATTTATTTATAATATATTGTTTTGGACTATTCAAGTTTGACAAGTTTTAATTTATTGTCAAATTTGAATGGTACAAAAAAGTGGGTCGTTGCATTTTTAGTATAGTTAGAATATAATTAGATCTTTAAATGAATTATTTTAACGATAATGATAAATATAACATGGTTTTGGGTTTATGCTTGATAGTCGATTGGTCCACTATCAAAAATGACCAAATTAACTTTTAAAGTATATGTAAGCATCATGTATTGACATGGTTTGAGATCCCCTATGAAGAACTTATTTATATGATCGTCTTTTTCTTAAAGAATGATACATAAAAGATTTCCTAGGGAGGACTCCTTTATATCGTTTGTTTACTTCTTGAAGAACCGGAACTGATTTAATCATAATTTCATCAATTTAGTAGTGAAGAGATTAGGATTTGATAGGTATTTTACTTACCAAAAACCACTTCAAAACTAATATTATAGAGTTGTATTGTCTATCGTAGTGTTAGGTCCAAGAGGACAGGTCAGTATTCACATTTCAAACTAATGTTATAGAGTTGGACTATCTATGTTAAGGTTAAGTCCAAGCGAGAGGTTAACGTTAGCATTTGTTGGACGACTTATGCTGGGATCCTTATAGATATTTATGGTCTGTTCGAGATGCTAGAATCCAGATAGAGATTTGAGATTTGTTCGAGCAATGAACTTGTATGAAAGATGCTGAACGTGGCTTTGACAACAGAAATGGCCAAAGTTAAAGTAGGATACAAAACTTGGAGTTTAGCTAACCCACGATGTATTATATCAACTCCATATCAAGAGATGCTTTCAAACAATGGTCGAGGGAGTTGATGAATCTTGGTTCTACAAGTTTGGGCATTGGCCAATTATGTTTTCTATATTTTCAATAAAATTGTTTTCCAAGTATTTTCACTAGGTGTTGAAAACAGGTTTACCAAGTACTTGTAGATTTTCAGTCTTACGCCTAATCAACGTATGACCGAATTTCTGTAAGAACGAGGATGGACTGGTTAAGACATCGAGTTATAAAAAGTATCTTTATAAAAAAATCTATTTTATTATATTTTTAAAGTGTTTTAAAAATTTATCAAAGGGTAATTTTTCTGACAATAATCTTTTTAATAAATTTTGGCTTCGTTTCTTTTCGAGGACGAAAATATTCAAAGGGGGAAGGAATGTAATAACCCAGATTTTAGAACATATGTAATTGATAAATTAACTGAATTTAATTAGTAGAAATATAGATTTATAAGTTAAGTAAACAATTCTGGTAATAAAAAATATATATACCTGAATAAGTATTGGTTTGATAATCCTCTTAGTATATTTATTTCAATTGGCAAAATAGATATTTTCACACAATAATAATAATGTGTTGTTTATATTATAGTTATAAATAGATTTAAGTAAAATAATTAGTTACAAATTGAATTTGTGTTTGTTTAAATATATATTTGAGTTTATTTTAAATTGGGTTTTAAATTAAGTTTGAATTTGAATATGGATTTGAATTTGAAATTTCAAAAGAAGATATATATCTTATATATATATAAATATTTTGGATTTAAGATACATCATATATGATTTTATTTATCTATGAACATAATTTGTTTTATATTATTTCTTTCAAAGGATTTTATTTATAAATTAAGATAGGTATTAATTAATTAGGAAATTTATTATAAAAGTATTTTAAAACCATTTAAAAATTAATATATTCATGCATTATTACAAGTGTTAGGTTATGATTTTCTTAATAACAAGTGTAAATGAATTATGAAAGGTAAAGGACAAGTGTTAGTAAGTTAAAAACAAGTGTCAATTCTTTATTTTTATTTTTATTTTATTTTAAAAATCATAAAAATAAGCTGTAAATATATCTCTCCTATCCTCTATTTCATTTTTTTCTCAATTCCCTTCTTCCTTTCATTTTTTCAAAACCAAAATCAAAGAAAAGTTTAACAGTAAACAAATCTAAGAAGCAAACAATTATCATTTTCCTCTAGTATTCAAATCTGAAGCCATAAACCATTTTAATATCAAAGTAAAATCAAACAAATAAATCTGAGCATCTCTTCCAGAGCAAAGACAAACTCTATATAAACTATTAAGCAATGATTCAAAAACTTCAATCATGTGACAAAGTTCTACTTTTGAACGTAGGTCCGTTCGTGGTCTGTGGTGGTGGTGCTGAGGGGTACTGGTGGTCGTTGTGGTCCCTGTTTCCATGCGAACTGCTTATTTTTGTTTTGA
Source organism: Allium cepa (assembly GCA_030765085.1). NCBI lineage: Eukaryota > Viridiplantae > Streptophyta > Magnoliopsida > Asparagales > Amaryllidaceae > Allium > Allium cepa. Next base: position 966,240,885 of record CM060928.1, read on the forward strand.
CGCTCATCTCTTTGTTATGAAGGTTTGATTAGTGGGGAATGATGTCGGCGACAGATCTAGGGTGGTGGCGATGGTCGGAGATGCTCCGACCATCTGTGCACGTGTACGAGCGTTTCTCGTATCAGTTTTTATCTGGGTTTATGGATCTCGGGTACGATGGTAATGGCCTCAGGGTCGATCTCGTTTGCGTGAGATTTTGTCTCGAGTTTTCTTTCGTATTGTGCGCGAGTGGATTCTAGTTTAAGTACAGTTTAAATTTAGACAAGTTAAAAAAAAGGGGAAGGTTGAGCTCGGGATTGAGGCTGGGTAACCCTACGTTTGTCTCGGGTTTTATTGTGAGGTTATTATTTAGTTTAAATTTTAAACGAGATTTGAGTTTAGACTGATCTTCCTAGAACAATTTCTTTTAAACAATAATGGTCTATTAAATGATTGGTTAAGAAAAGTTTTTGTCATTCACTTTAACTTAGATTTAGTTAAATCTTAAGTTTATTTAAACTCGATTAATAATGAAATTAGTAATAATTAAGAAGAATGAAGTGCTTCATCAATAAAATTAAGGACTCATGTTAATTTTTGAATTAATGTTAATCCATTCCAAGTTTATTAATTTCAGATGAAGATTAAGAAAGTGGTTAAGATAGATGAATTATCTTAAAAATAATTAAGATTTAAATAATTAGGATGTATTAATTAGTTGATTAATTATTAATTAAAAATTAAGGTTTATAAATTAATTAATTATTTAAATGATAATTACTTAAAGTAATAAATTAAAGGATTTATTTAATGTAGGTGATCAAAAATACTTAATTACTGGATTAGTTAAGGTTACTTGATGAATGTGATTAATTCAAAAATTACTTGTTAAATGTAATTAATTAAATGGATAATTATGTAAGGGAAGTGATTAGAGGATCATTAATTAATTTAATTAATTAATCATGGTGTTTAATTAGAGGATAATTAATGTGAATGGTTAAGAATAATTAATCTATGTGATTAATTAAAGGTTAATTGCTTAATGTTATTATAGTTAATAAGTCAAGGGAGATTAATTAAGATGGATAATTAAAAGATGATAAATAAATTGGTTTGTGATGAATTAATGTTGACTAATGGTAATCTAAGTGATTAAGGATTAGTAATTAATTTAATTAGAAAATTTTAAATAATTTTGGAAGTGATAAATCTAACTTATGAATGTTGAATGATGTAAATCCCTTGATTGGTTGATATCTCAGATATGAAATGTTTTCTGATAAGATATGTTTGGGTGGACAGTGATAGTATGGTTATCTATCATTGATGAATTGCTATGTAAAAGTGACACCCTATATTTAAAGTTCGAATTGTTCCTTGCTTGTAATATTATGGTGTAAGATGACATAGGGTTCGAAGAGACCGTAGTCGGGTATCAGTAAATACCCGAACCCACTTCGATTTGTAATTTATAATAATTCTATATAGATTTGATATGTGAAATCAATAGGCTGGAATGGAATGTTTAAAGTGAATTAGACCATTTAATCTAAGGTTTGGTATTTAGAAATGGTTGTGTGAAATAAGCATTGTCTATAACCAATTAGTGAATTTGTAAATTGATACGAGTTACCTCGGGTTTATATAAGTTGTTAGCATTGGTATTTCTTGTTAGGTGGATTTACTCATGCTGGTTTCCAGCCTGACCTGGGTGTTACTTTGATGTAATGCTCAGGTCAGACAGAGTATTACAGATTTTCAGGTGAGGACGTTTTGGAGCTCAGGAGGCGAGCTAGATGGCAAGAATGTATGGAGCATATACCGCTGTATATATTATAGTTGTCTTGGACATGTTGTTTTAAACTGTTCAGTGTTGTGAAATGGTTGTAACTTTGATGTATTAAAATGTATTTTGATAAGTACAGTTTTCCTTTGTATAACTGTTATTATTTGTTATTATATTTTATCCGCTGCGAATTGTGAGATGTTGGTATTTCTTTTCTTCTTTTTCTTCTATCTCTTTCTTCTTTTCCTAACTATCTGGAATTTTCAGGATCGAAAATTCTAGGTCACTACATTTGCTATCAGAGCAGAAGGTTAAGCGAGAACCTTAGCTCTGGTGGGTTTACTCATTAAGGATAGGGTCAATAGTACCCTAGAATGAGTTGAGTGTAATATACATATGAGAGCGTACTTGTTATTTTCTTATATAAAGATTTTATATAAGAATATATTTTGATATACAAAGCAATATTCTTCTAACCATTATATATTAAGGTAATTGGTTGTTGTATTATTTGAAAATTTTAATAATGAGAATTAAGTGGTAATAGAAATACAACCAAAATGAAATTGAATAAAGATAAGTTTGAAATAGATTCAAACTAAAATTAAAATCTTGAATTCGAAGAAGAATTTTCATAATAAGATAATAGGAATTGGTTTCCAGTTGTAATAACCATGGTTATTTTCCTAAAATGATGAAATGTTTTAGGGAAGAAAAACATTTAGGCAAGTATGACTTATAAATTGGATCTAAATTATGAAGTTTTAAATCAGGGTCCAGAATTTGAAAATGGTTTCAAAGTGATAAAGAAATATTAAATAATATTATTTAATATATTTTAATGAAGGGGTCCTATTCCTAATAAGAGATGTTTTGAAAATTTTAAGGAAAATTTGTTTTGAATTAAAACCAAAGGTGGTTTAAATTTTAAAATTTGGCTTGGTGGGCCAAGGAATAAATATGTATATGAGAGATATACATAATATCAAAGATGGTTTGAGGTAAACTCTAAATGTTGAGTTTTAAATTTGGAATGAGATGTGATACCCAAAGTGATATGTTTTTGAACTTAATAAGTGGAAATTACTAATGTGAAGTTTAAATTTGAAATGGGAAATCAAATTTGAGTAGGGTTAACTGGATTTAAATTGAAATTAACTTAGAGGAAGTTAAATAAGTTTGAATGGACAACCTGATTTGGAAATTTCAATATGAAATTGGGATTTAACTTGGGAGATTAAATGGTTAATTTGAATTGGGAATTTGTGTGATCACAAAATGGGTTTTGAGATCTGAAAGTTGGAAATGGATGGATGTTCTAAAATAATTTGAATGATATCATCCTGTTGTTATTAATAATCTTTAAGCTAAAATTGGATTTGCTTAAATAAATAAAGAAATGGGGTATGGTAATATATCCATTATTAAGATGAAATGGAATCATTTTGGACTTAAGATTTGAATGTTTAAGATAAAAGTTCAAAGGTTTGGTTTCAAAATTGAAATTTGGTGATAAATTGAATCTCAAAGATTTAGTTGTTTAAAAGAAAACTGAATTGTTATTTGAACGTTGAATAAGTTTAAATTGAAATTTGGATTTAGAATTAAATGGTTTAAAGATATAAGTTGATTTGATTTAAAGGATTAAATCAACATTTAAAAATTTAACTCGAATTTATATAATTCGAGATGGTTTAAATTTGGAATTTGAATTGAATTAGTTCAAATTGAATTTAATTTGAATTAATTGGAATTGTGATTGAAGATGGATAAGTTTAAAAATTCAAATGGAAATTTGAGTTGATTTGAAATGAAATTGAAGTTTAATGGGTTCAAATTCAAATGGGAATTGGGATTAATTCAAACGGGAATTGAGATGATCTGAAATTTAAGTGGGTTCAATGTGATATTAGTCCAAATTGGTTTGAATAATTTGGAATTGTAATTAAAGTTGAATAGGTTTAAAATTCAAATGGAATTTGATTTAAAGTTGAATAGAAATTGAGAATCAATTCAACTTGGATTGGGGACAAATCAAGTCCAATGGAAATTGGAGTTATTTAAATTGGAATTGGGTCAATTTAAATGAACATGGAAATTTAAATTGAATGGATAAGAATGGAGGTTGAGAATTGAATAGTTTGACTCTGGACTATTTTCAAAATAAATTGTTTTAATATAAATCTATTTTCCAAACTATTTACTATACAACCTTTCTTTTTAAAGACTAAAACTATCTTATACTTGTTTTACAATTATTTTTGGAACTATTTCAACTACTTTATAACTAATTACTATTTTATAGTTATTTTGCAATTATTTAAAATTTCTATAACTATTTGACTATTTTCCAACTATTTTACAATTACTTAATTATTTTGCAGCTATTTTACAAATTAATAATTATTTTTCAACTACTTATCTATTTTAAAAAATTTCAAGCTATTTTCAAAATATAAACTGGTCAGAGTGCAAATAGTTTATGATTAAATACCTAATTGAGATAATAATAGTGGTGTTAATCCTAATGGGATTGAAACAAATGTGAATAAGTAAATAGGAATTTGAGGAAATGTGAATAGAAAAAAGATTGTTTTGGCTAATAACCAATGAGGATAAATATGTAGGGTGTACATATGTTATTCTATTCGCATAGTGATTTGATCCAGATTCGAGCACAGAATTTCGAGATAGTATGTTGATCCGAGTTGGAACTTTTCGCTCAATTTTCGACGGCGAACCTGGATATGGATTGTTGATTGGTTCTGGATATTCTCTATCATAGTTATGGCTATGCAAGGAGAATGACGGTTTCTGATCAAGAAACCAGATCCGAGTCCGCACTAGAAAGTTGGGTGGACGATACTAGTTCGGAAGGGAAATTGTGTGATCGAGTGAGCGATCAGATTAGTATAGCATACGGATGATATGTGTACATCGTACGGGTTTAAATGAAATCGATATTGGGAATTTGTGGATAAGAAATGTGAAATGGTTTTTGAAATGAAGGGTATATTTTGCAAAATATATGATGAAGTAAAAGTGGAAATTGGATATTTCTATGGTAGAAATTTACTTTATGGAAGTAAGTAAGTGACTTTATAGAGTAATCAAATTTGAATATTTGATTTTAAATAAACAAAGTTATATAACTTTGTTATATAAGATAAATCTCCCCTTGTTCAATATATAGCCAGAAGAGAAAGGATTCTGAAAGTGCTTGAAGTATAAAAGGAGTTATATACAAGTTTGAAGTGATCTATAGATTTTTAAAATGTTATATATATATATATATATCTATTATATATATGTGTAAAGGATCTTATGAGAACGATTTTGAGAAAAGGTTTTTGGAACCTTTGGTTTTGGAAAGGCTTTTGATTTTTGGAGAAAAATCAATTTTGGGATTTGGAAAGCCTTATTGAGAATTATCGATTTTGGGATAATCAATTTTGAGAAAGGAGATTTATATGAGTTTCATACTAGGTGTATGATTTGAAAGATACTATATGTGTATCGTATAAAGTGCTTTGAAAATGGCTCTGGAGAAAAAGGTGCTCCCTTGGGATGAACTTCTCAGGAGTACAATAGGTTGGTACTGCCTTGAGCCTCTAAGGGGGAGGTTCTAAAGTTAATCCTGTGAGGAGTCCGGACAAACTAGTTCCTGAGGATTATTGGGTAGCAAAAGTCGATGGCGCTGATGCCTACAGAGGCATTTGGGTTATGCTGTAACGACAGTGTAACTCGATGTCGCTGCGATCTACTATGTGGACCATAGCGAAAATCGTGTGGAGGTGAGTGTCAACGGTCTATGCTTGATTTTGCCGGGAAGGCAACGTAACATCGGCAGACTGCGATCTATAGTCAAGTGGAGAAGTTTCATTCTTTTGGCAGCGAAATTCGAGGGCGCTGAGGCCTACAGTTATATCGGTTTTCCTGTGATAGCAACGTAACCCCAGTTGTAGCTGCGATCTGTAGCGGGTTCCATGGTGTAATCAAGGGGCGCGGAGGCCTACAGTTATCTATGGATTTTGTCGGGATGGCAACGTAACCATCGGGTTAACTGTGACCATGGATGGGGGTGATGATTTCCAGAGCATTCTCACCAAAGATGTTTCCTCTATTTTCAAAAAAAAAATGTTTTCTACATTTTCAATAAAATTGTTTTTCAAGTATTTTCACTAGGTGTTGAAAACGGGTTTACCAAGTACTTGTAGATTTTCAGTCTTATGGCTGATCAACGTATGACCGAATTTCTGTAAGAACGAGGATGGACTGGTTGAGACATCGAGTTATAAAAAGTATCTTTATAAAAAAAAATTATTATATTTTTAAAGTGTTTTAAAAATTTATCAAAGGGTAATTTTTCTGATCATAATCTTTTTAATAAATTTTGGCTTCGTTTCTTTTCGAGGACGAAAAGATTCGAAGGGGGAAGGAATGTAATAACTCGGATTTTAGAATATCTGTAATTGATAAATTAACTGAATTTAATTAGTAGAAATACAGATTTGTAAGTTAAGTAAACAATTCTGGTAATAAAAATATATATATATACCTGAATAAGTATTGGTTTGATAATTCTCTTAGTATATTTTTTTTCAATTGGAAAAATAGATATTTTCACACAATAATAATAATGTGTTGTTTATATATATAGATATAAATAGATTTTAAGTAAAATAATTATTTACAGATTGAATTTGTGTTTGTTTAAATATATATTTGAGTTTATTTTAAATTGGGTTTTAAATTAAGTTTGAATTTGAATATGGATTGAATTTGAAATTTCAAAAGAAGATATATATCTTATATATATATATTTTGGATTTAAGATACATCATATATGATTTTATTTATTTATGAACATAATTTGTTTTATATTATTTCTTTTAAAGGATTTTATTTATAAATTAAGATAGGTATTAATTGATTAGGAAATTTATTATAAAAGTGTTTTAAAACCATTTAAAAATTAATATATTCATGCATTCTTACAAGTGTTAGGTTATGATTTTCTTAATAACAAGCGTAAATGAATTATGAAAGGTAAAAGACAAGTGTTAGTAAGTTAAAAACAAGAGTCAATTCTTTCATTTTATTTTTCTTTTATTTTAAAAATCATAAAAATAAGCTGTAAATATATCTCTCCTATCCTCTATTTCATTTTTTTCTCAATTCCCTTCTTCCTTTCATTTTTTTTCAAAATCAAAATCAAAATCAAAGAAAAGTTTAACAATAAACAAATCTAAGAAGCAAACAACTATCAATTTCATCTAGTTTTCAAATCTGAAGCCATAAAACATTTTAATATCAAAGTAAAATCAAACAAATAAATCTGAGCATATCTTCCAGAGAAAAGACAAACTCTGTATAAACTATTAAGCAATGATTCAAAAACTTCAATCATGTGACAAAGTTCTAGTCTTGAACGCAGGTCTGGTGGTAGTCTGTGGTGGCGGTGCTGAGGGGTACTGGTGGTCGTTGTGGTCCATGTTTCCATGCGAACTGCTTATTTTCGTTTTGAGGCTTATCTCTTTGTTCTGAAGGTTTGATTAGTGGGGGAATGATGTCGGCGACTGATCTAGGGTGGTGGCGATGGTCAGAGATGCTTCAACCATCTGTGCACGTGTACGAGCGTTTCTCGTATCAGTTTTTATCTGGATTTGTGGATCTCAGATACGATGGTAATGGCCTCAGTGTCGATCTCGTTTGCGTTAGATTTTGTCTCGAGTTTTCTTTCGTATTGTGTGTGAGTGGATTCTAGTTTAAGTACAGTTTAAATTTAGACAAGTTAAAGAGAAGAAGGGGGAAGGTTGAGCTTGGGATTGAGGCTGGGTAACCCTACGTTTGTCTCGGGTTTTGTTGTGAGGTTATTATTTAGTTTAAATTTTAAACGAGATTTAAGTTTAGACTAATCTTCCTAGAACAATTTCTTCTAAACAATAATGGTCTATTAAATGATTGGTTAAGAAAAGTTTTGTCATTCACTTTAACTTAGATTTAGTTAAATCTTAAGTTTATTTAAACTCGATTAATAATGAAATTAGTAATAATTAAGAAGAATGATGCGTTTCATGAATAAACTTAAGGACTCATGTTAATTTTCGAACTGATGTTAATCCATACCAAGTTTATTAATTTCAGATGAAGATTAAGAAAGTGGTTAAGATTAAATCAACCACAAATGCAAATAAAATCGAGTTTAGTCTGTTTAACTCAATTATTGCTGAAAAATAAGCAATTAAAGTGAATTATTGCAGCCATATGTGATATTGTTATTAATGCTTACTTATTTTTGTTTATACATAAATGTTGCAAAGATATTCAAACATATTCAACATAGTTGCATATTTGACTGCAGTAATTTTGAATAATTGACATTAAACTATTCAAAAAACTGCACATAAAATCGAGTTTAGTCCGTTTAACTCAATTATTACTGAAAAGTAAGCAATTAAAGTGAATTATTGCAGCCATATGTGATATTGTCAGTAGCGTTTACTTATTTTCGTTTATACATAAATGTTATAGAGATATTCAAACATTTTCAGCAAAGTTGCATGCTTGTCTGCAATAATTGTGAATAATTGACATTAGTATGATATTTACCGATAGATTTGTAATAATTATGAAAAATTGCAGACAAATAGGGAAATTGATCGAATATATTGCTTAAAAATGTGCAAATAACACATGAATAACATCTGCTTTAAAAATTGAAGAGGGCAAACAATTTTTTGAACATTTTTAACAAAAATTGAAGTAATTAGAGTAAGTTTTGCAGTTTCTCGTTTACATTCTCAATTTTGTGTATAATACCATTAAAAAGTTCGATTATTAGCATGACTAACTTGAAATTATCTCAAAATCACTTGCACTACATCCTAAGATGCATTGATTGAAAAAGGCGGAATATAAATCGATTACTCTAGAAATTGAGATATATCACCTTCGAACTTCCCATTATGCCTTGTTTGATCTCAAATATGTAAAATTTGTGGTTGATTTAAGTTGTCTTGTTATTAGATTTTGTTGATTTCTCATATTTTGTAGAAGAAAATATAATTTTAATGTGGAATAAACGTAGAATGATAAATAAAGGCATGGGTTTGGGGTTTTAGCATGAAAGATAAGGGTACTTGGAAAAAATATAAGCCGTTTAAAAATAAGGACGAAATTTATATGTTTTGTATCCGAAGGATTTTTGGTGAATTATGAAAGTTATTAAGGATGTATGACAAACGTTCCCTTAATTTAAAGTATTTGTGAATACTAAAACTTTGAAAAGAGTTTTTAAATTTGTTTGAGTTCAAGATTGCTCTCAGAATTGATGAATCAATTCAAAGATAAAATATTTTATGTTATCTAGTTCAAGTGGCTCAAAAGAAACTAAAAAAGGGCAAGAGATGTGTTTGGTTGGTAAGAACTTCTCGTTAGCATTTCCCTTCTTAGTAAGGGAATATATGTTATGAATCGGTAAGACCCATTTCCATGGTATCATTTGTGTTACTCGATTTATATATATATATTTAACTATGACCTTTGGTTCAAGTAGGTAAGCTAGTCAGCAAGCTTATTCATTCCATACAACCAAGCAAAAGAAGCAGTGGCAATTTGTGGTTTCTAAGGTCTCTATGCATGTCTGCCCTTTCTTAAATAGAAGCAGGTAGAAATTCCTTCTCTCCTTCCCAACGCTATCTATCCAAGGGGAAAAGGCTTGCAAATAGTGCAAAGGGTGCCAAGCAATCTTGCAAGCTTCCGTTTTCCAGTTCAGAATCCGATGTGAGGAAAAGAATGACAAAAACTCAACCTAGTTGATTGACTAGAATCTAGCGATTACATAAAAAAGGGAATATTGATAGTAGATTAGACTAAGAAGTTTTTTAATTCTAACTAAACTATTTATTATGGACGAGCCGTAGTAATTGCACCTATCAAAGAAACTAAAAGAATTGTAGAAATTAATTCAAACAGAAGATAGAAATCTATTGATAAATGAATTCCAATTTGTTGAACGTTGTTTATAAAGTCTTGCTCCCCTATATATTTTAAAGTAAATATTTAGAAATTAATTTATAATTTAAGATCCTAATATTTAATTATATACTAAGTATTAATACTGCATTGAAAATGGTTTTGGTTTAATCCCAAAAGAATGATTTGAGATAAAACCCAGTATTTAGTTCTTAAGATTTCTATAAAAGAAGTTTGGTATAAAATAAAGAGTAGTTTAAATAAAGAGTAGTTTTTAGTAATATAGGTTTCGATATGAGTTTTCTATAGAGAAGAATTGCATGCATGCTATCTTGTATGCCTAAGTGATAGTGGAATAACCCAAGTAATCAAGAACCTTTTTTTTTGTTTTCTCTTTGTAGTAAAGTATGTTTAATAAATAAATGAGCTTTGATAAGTTATTTTATTGATGCATGTATCCTATACATTAGGATAGTGTGTTACTTTCAACATGTTTTGATGTATTGGTTTGGCAGCTTTCATTTGTTAGAACATGGTGCATTTTACAATGATTTTGGACAATTTGAAACATTCAAATTGTTATAGAACTTAAAGCTAAGTATTTTGAAAATATAGAGTTGACTTTTTGTAACTCTTGAGTTGAAAAATAGTGGAATTTGCGCATTTTTAAAATTTGTTGAACATCTATGTTAAATTAATTATTCGATGTTATTGGGCTAACTAATAAACGTCTTTACCTTAGGATTGTCTAACAAAAGTTGACTCTAGTTTACAGTTGGATATCAGTGTTCTACTATTCCTAGCTACTTACCTAACTCAATGGTTAAAGAAGTCTAGAAGGCCGACCCAGTTATATGACCCAGAATTATATAGGGCCTTCATTTGAATTTCAAGAAAGTAAAATAAACTGGTTGTTTTGTATATACTCTTAGGATGTAGTAGAGTTATATGAGTAATAAAGTGAAGAAATTTTTTGTGAAATGCTTTATAAATGAAGTTATGTCTTTATAAATGTTTATAAACTTAAATGATGTTTTCTGAAATGTTTCATAAATGATTTTAGTATTAAATAGAATGCTATTTGTGTAAATGAATGTGGTCAAAAAAAATTGGTGTAGTTAAGAAGCCAATATGATTAATATATGAGTTGTATATAGATCATTTTATTCGTATGACTGTTCTTCATCAAGGATTCGAGTACATGGTTTCAAGGCAATTTACACCAGTCCAAACAAGGATGTTTCACTCGATTCTTGATGGCAAACACCTGAAATGGATTCTTTATATGATCCTTTAGTTTTCTATCATAATATATGGCTATATAAAGGAAACATAAGTTTTTAATCAAGGAACCTAATCGGAGTTTGCACTAGATAGGTCAAGTAATCGATATTAGTTAGGAAGTAAAATTTATGTGAATAAGCAAGTAATTAGATTTGATATTGTATATGGATGACGCAAGTACATCATACGGGCTTAAGTATATACATACTATGTTATGTTGGCTTATGAAGAGTTTGGGTAAGACTCTTCGATTTGTTTTGTGGGAGCATGAATAATTGTCTAGGTAATAACCTCATACTATAGAGCATAAGGTACACTTAGTGGACTATTTATCATCTTTGTGTAATGAGAGGATTTTTAGACCTGATCAAATTGTGAGCTTAATTTGCTACCAACTTTTAGGCACTATGAAGTATTGGATTGTGCTTGTTTTTGTGTGCTAGTCGTGTTGAAACTTCGAGGATGAAATATTTTAAGTGAGGGAGAAAGTAACAACTAGAATTTCGAATAATTCATATTTAAATATCCAAATTATTTAAATATTTGAATCTTAGATTTCATGTTATTAAGCATTATTTTTATTAACCCATTTTATTAATGACTAAAGATGGTAAACTTGTTTTTGAAATTTATTCACAAAAACAAATACTTTGAAGAAATATCGATAATGTGACCGAAAACCATTTTATCGATAAACATCTTTTTATTCAATATAGGGTGTTCAAACTTTATGTATATGTCTAAATAACATAAAAATTATTAATAGCTAATAAAAATATTTTCAATTAATATAGTTAACTAATTCCCTTAAGAGCTTCTAGAAGGTCATTAGTAAAAAGAGATATTTGTGTAAATAGTAAATGATATTTACTTTTGCTTTTGAGGTGGAAAGTTTCACACGGTAGCACACAGAGGAGGGATGGACTTGGTTGGTTAGAGAGGAGGTAGAACAGGTTGGGGTGACCTCTTGTGTTGCCTATATAAGTGTACTAAAGAGTTCACAAATCATTTCTTCATCCTTCAATTTGAACATCTAAATTATTTAAATATTTGAATCTTGGATTTAATGTGGTTAATTTAATTTAATAACCTTATCAATCCCAATTTTATTAATAATTAATGATAGTTAACTTGTTTTTGATATTTATTAGAAAAATATGTACTTTGAAAAATATTAAAAATGCGATTGAATATTGTTTTATCGATAAACAACTATATATTCAATATAAGTAGTTCAAACTTTGTGTACATGTCTAAATAACATAGAAATCATTAATAGCTAATGAAATTATTTTCATTTAATATGGTTAACTAATTCCCTTAAGAACTTCTATAAAGACATTAGTAAAAAGTGATACTTGTGTGAATAGTAAATAGATATTTACTTTTGTTTTCGGGGTGGAAAATTGCACATGGGGGCCACATAGAGGGAGGATGGTCTTGGCCAGTTAAAGAGGAAGTTGAGGCGACCTTTTATTTTGCCTTTATAATCGTGCTAAATGTAATGATGTAGAATTTTGGCTATTTGAAATTGGAATGTTTAATTGATTTTAAATATCTAAAAGTTAGTTTTATAGGTTAAATAACTTTAATTTCAAATATAGTGGTTTATTGGATAATTTTATTGTTAAATTTAATACTTGAAATTGGTTAAATGACGAATCTTGCATTTTAAGCTAGATAAAACTAATTTAAAGACTTATTTAATTTCTATTAATAAGTAGGAAGATAATAAAAATTTTAAATTGGATTTAAAAGAGATTTACTCGACTTTAAAAATATCTCATTTAAATTAACATATAAAAATAGTCTTCCGGGGCACAGTCTTGATAATCGACGAAACCAGTTCCATTGGATCCGTAATAGTGTATTATTATCAGATTTTGAACTTCGTAGTGTTTGGAGTTATCGTTTGGTCATACGGGATAGAAACGGGTTGAATTTAATATCGGAAATTTAATATTATAATTGGATTCAAATAGCTAACTTCTCCATACGATCGAATTAGGTCTGGAAATTTGTTCCATTGCATCCAGAATAGGAGTATAACATTATGAAAGCCGGGTGGCATGCCTTGATAGCGGTTCTAAATAAATATCTAGATATTTGAATTTAAAAAATAATATATATATATATATATATATTGTTTTGACCACACCTTCACATCAGCCTAAATTTTTAATGTGCCAGCCCGCCCTATTCCTATGCAAGCCACCCTACAACCACCACCTATATTTCTTTTTCTCTTATTTAAAAGAAAGCATAGTAGAGAAGAAAGGAGAAAGACGTTAAGAAAAGAAAATTTCAAAAATCAAATTCTTAAAATCTACTCGACAAAAAAATGTGAAACCAACTCTAAAAATCCTAGTTTAGCGAGAGCTTCCCTTTGATATGCTTGAATTGAAGTAAGGCAGCTGTTTTTGAAAATTGACGGCAAATTTGAGTAGTAGTTGACGACTAGGGTTAGGCTTTATGCTCGATTGAGAGCTCGATGGGGGATTTCAGGATCGTATTAAGGTTCATATGGTGTTTTAGCACTTGGTGGGTGGATTTTGTGTGTCACCGTCGAAGTTTAGGAGTTACAATCGAGCAGTGGCTGAAGGGGCGGTGGGTGAGTCGTAACGCGTTGGGGAAGTTCGGCCTTCGATTTAAGGGGACTTGAAGGTGGATTTCCTATTGGGAATTTGGCGGCAACCTTAAAATTATCCAATAAACCACTATTGGTGGGTGGATGTAAGAGGAGAGAGGTAGGCTAGGGTTTTGAAGGAGGAAGGATGGAATTTGATTTGGAGATTTAAGAGTTTTGGGGTTTGGAGTTTTCTGTAGATTTGAGAAATAAGAAGAAGAAGAGCTGTAACGACCCGGAAAATTTTAACAATTTTAATTGATTCTATAACGTATTTAATTGAATATTTGTGAAATCTTATAATAATAGAATTTTTAAATAAAATGTTTATATATTTAGAATACGTATATTTAAATATAGCAGATTGTAAATTTTCAAATAATTTTATGGAAGTTTATTTAATTGAGAAAACGTGTTGTCCAATTCAAGCTATTAATTGCTTTAATTGATTTCTGAATCAGTGCGTAACGGTTTCTTTTTTACTACCGTTAAAGATTTCTATTGCTTAATACTTTTCCAATTCAGGTAGACTATTCCATTCGTAACCATTAATAAATTTGAGATCATCGACCTTGCTTTTATTATTCCTTGTAGTTTTGTGCACTGACTTTACCTTTCCCACTACCCAAAATTTTCTCTATACGTATCTTTTGCAATTGAAGCGTATATTTATATTTATGGTGGTGCGTTTATTCTGGTCTCTCTTTATTTTTGTTTTAACGCTTGAAAGAATCTCAAATCATCAAGCTAGTAGCATCCGTTCCTTCCCTCGCTTTCATAAGGCCTATAATATATAAACCACTTGCTTATAGATCTGAACACAACTTTGTCATCAAATTTAATGTGCCATCCTCTCCCTATTATTTCGGTTCCAACCTTCCTAGTAAATGGCTTTAATAAATTTTGGCTAAATCATAGCTATGGACTTTTCAAATTTCTTTCATTTTATATTTATTTCAAATTCCTTCATTGCTTCAAATTTTTTGAACGTGCCTAATCATCTCAGCATGTATATATAATGTAAGCCTACCTTTCCTTGGAAAGCTATTGCTCACAAAATTTTCCTGATTTCTTTCCTTTTATCCATTTTTATATCATTGACTTTCAAAACTCATTACGTGTTGTACAAACAAACAAAAATTTATTGCTTTAAGTGTATAGATAAATCAACTATTGACCATTACAATTACTTTTTTTTTAATTTCAATTTATTACTTAAATAACGTTTTGATGAATTAATGGACAGCTTTACGTTTCTTTTGCTTTTGAAAACTTTATATTTATAGTGTACGTTTCTTTTGCATTTCAAAAATTTGAAATATGCTGCCCCATTTAAGCCATTAATTGTTTTAATTATTTTTCTTAATTAACATATAACCATTGCTTTTTATTATTCTAGGATTTACATCCATACGTTAATCTTTGCTGTTCCATTTATTTCATTTGAAATCTAAATTTATTTACCATTCATTTATACGCCTCTTTCTCTTCCCTCTTTTACCTCTTCGTTTCCGTGTTTCTAGGAATATATATATATATATATATATATATATATATATATATATATAGCATAGATTGCATCTTCTTTTCTCTCTGTAGGCTATTCGTTGCCCTCAAATTAATATTAAAAGAGGAGAGAGCTTTGTAAATATTATATAAAGTCATATAGCACGTTCACATATCAGATGCAGACCTACCTTTATATTTAAGAAACTAGCATTTTCTCTGTTGCCTGAAGAATGCCCTTCGCCATGTCATGTTGCTTGAATCACGCATGCATTCTTCCTTTAAAAATTGCCTGTTCTCATCTCCCCTCCATCTTTTCTTATTTCTTCCAAACCTGAGCATGAGCTCTCTCTTTTCCTTGGCCTGCCTCCTCCCCATGGCCGCATGCATTAGTTGGCAAAACATTTCCTCTCTGGTTTTTAAAAGTAAGTATGCATTTTATTTGATATAAGTCTATTTTATATATTAAGAACAGTATAGATTGTGCATAAGTTTTGTTTTATATGTTTACTGCAACTATGGGGATTTTGAATTCCCTAACAGTTGAACTTTAAAAATAATAATATATTTCATAATAGTATATATATGATAATTGTTATATTTATAAACGTGTATGTAAATATTTAACTTCTGTTCATATATAAAGGTTAGTATATATTTATACTGTATTATGTATATTATTTTAAGATTTTACGGTATATAGTTTTTGACTTTTGTTAGCATATAGTTATCGTACGGCTTTTAGATACGTATGTTTTACTAACTAGTTGATAAGTTAAATAAATAAATAAATAAATATATATATATATATACGCGTTTTATTTTACTATTGATAGCTTACGGTATATATGGTATAAGTTTGGCAGCCTTCTATTAATATACGTATTTTTATATGTTTTATATATTTGGTTATAACAGTTTCAACTATAATAAAATATGTTATTTTATTAGCTTTCATATGTTAGATATATAAAATAGAGTATTTCAATTTTCGTTACTGTTTTGGTATATATATTATATAAAATTGGTGGGTACAAGTTTGATAGGTCAATTTATAATATATATATTTTTATGATTGTTTTAGCATTTTAGAGTCTACCGTACTATATTTTATTTTATTTTCAACAATTTACATAAGTTATATTTAAATGTAGGTATATATATAAATTCTATGGTAGTTTTACAGTATAAGTTATATCAATATTTTATAATTTCAACAGTATATGCTTTCAAAAGATTATTTCATGTCAGCCTTAAGGTTGTTTGCACTGACTGATATACGTTGGATTTTTTTTTGGGATGTGTATCTTGATTTCAAGTATAGTCATATGTATAGTCATATACAAATTGGTAGAGGAAATGTTATATAGTATATACATGGTTATATTAATATAGTCGGTCTGCACACCTATGTATATATATTAACCGAGGTATGCATATTTTGTTGCATATTTTATAAACTGTGTCTTCATATGTTGGCTAGTTGTATATAAGCTCACTTATCCTATTTATCTTCCTTGATCCAATTCTGATTTGAATTCGTCTATTCCTATTATCAGCTTTGATCATTGAACCGTGTCCATCTAGCATTGTTTTGGAATTCGGATCTGGATTTCATAACTCACTTCTTTTTCTCTGGCCTCGAAAGGGAGAAATCACTCACGATTAACGTTCTTTTATTTACTAAATTTGATTTCAATTGGGACGACAATTGAAATATGAGGCTGTAGTTATTTAAATTTTTTATATATGCCATTATCTGTAAGTATTCACTTATGGGATATGACACCATATCCTATTGTTTATATATTTATTTTGATGATATATGTTATTATTATTTACATATCTGTTATCACTCTGCAAGTTACCTGTTAGTATAGAAATCACTATGGGTTGAAATGATACATACCTGAACAGACTTTAGAATAGGAGAAAATCGTTATGGGTTGAAATGATAAACCCAAGCGAATTTCATTTAATTGAATTGGGATTACGGGTTGAAATGCTATCCACCCGTATACATTTAGTGTACGGATTGAAATGATAAATATCCGTAACACTTGACCATATGATAAGAAATATATACAAACATCGTTGGTCCATATATATAAATATTTTGAAATTTAATTCATTGTTTTGGAAAGAAATATATGGTCTTATTAAATGTTAATCCTTAAATTTTTTTATATATAAAGGGTAATGATATATAGATTTAATAATATTTAATTTAGTCAAAATTTGATTTAATACATAAATTATGTTAAATATTTATGTAAATTTTATTCCAAAAAGTATTCTGCAACTTACTAAGATTGGGAGATAAATGTGGGTTTATCTAAATGGTATTTAAATAAGGATTTATTCAATTAAATCAATTTGAAATTATTGAATGGGAAATTTAAGGGTATGATTTTGTAACTGGATTTTTATTTAAGTGATTTAATGAATATTTCACGTTTAAATAAATTAAAGAAAATATTGAGTAAAATGTAATTTAAGGTTACTTAAATGATATTGTATCTAATGAGGGATTATTTTAAGACTAGATAATAATGAGGTTAAATCGAGATCTATATGGAACTATTAAATTGAACATTTAATTAAATATTAAAGCTTTGAACTATATTGGGATTTAAATGGTTTATTTTGAGATTCAGATATGTATTTGAAATCGGTATAGTTGAATTTATTATTTCGAAACTAAATTGATTAAAAAGATAGTTTGAAACGTTGAATACTTAAAGTTTTGAAATATATTGAATATAAAGGGTATTTTGTGATTTCAAATCCGAATTTGAGATCGATAAAATTGAAGTGGTTATTTTAGAAATTGAGTTGAATTTAAATTAATAAATTGAGATTGAAATAGATTTAAATGGGATGGTCGGGTTGATGTTAAACGATTTGTTAAGTTGAGGGAATTGAAATTACTTTACTGTACAAATTATTTAATATATAAAAATACTATTTGGGAAGTATAGAGATATTTGAAGTGAAAATGATATTTGGTTTTGAAGTACAAATTAAGTTGAAAAGACTACGGTGTTATAGTGTATATTTCTATCTTTTAGATAGTTCCATGGACCCTTAGAGGATGGTTATCCCAAACATCCTCTAAGTTAATTATATTTCAGTTGATATCTCACTTGAGTTAGATTCATAGATATAAGAATGTTAATCCTGACTCGAGTGTTCTGTGTTTTGCTTTACGCTTGGGTCAGAGTGAGAGATACAGCATTTGAAACTCACCTTCGAAGTTGGAGCTTTGCTTGAAGATCCAGCTATCTATACCTTCAGTCATCCAGTTGATTTGTTCAGAGAAGCCATCTGTTGCATTGGAGACTTCATGGCATTTGAACTATTCGGTTGTCTTTTACTTCTAACGCTGAGGTATATAGTAGCTTCATGAACTACTATTCTTTATCTATTCCGCTGCATTGTATTACTCTGTGTAAGTGATCTATGATTGGTTTATTTACTGTATATTTTAAGTTTTGCCAAATTTTATTAACAATTCGGTATTTTGAATTATTCAAGTCGGACATGTATGGTTTTATTGTCGATTTGAATGGTCCAAAATAGCGGGCTGTTACAGTTGGTATCAGAGCTTTGGCTCTAGGCAAAACTTAGCATATATGGTAAATTTATTTACAGAATCACTTTCCCTCGAGTTGATTCTCTTCCTTTTGACTCGATTTCCTTTGAATTTTGGAATGTCCCTCGGTTCCAAAATTCATTATGTCTCTCCCTATTTATATTCGTTTGATTCTGGAGTATCCCACAACTCCACTGAATGTTTTGTAAAGGGGTGAAAACTCCTTTACAATTGGCATTGATTCACCGGAGATTTCTGTATCCTCGGTTTACGATGCTGCTATATCTTGGTATGCCGAATTCTATCTCTGGTAATCGAATGTCGATTTTCTTTAGAATTCCGCATCAATTATATTCCTGAAGTCACGGTTGACCCGGTTAAGGTCGCCCGAGATTTATAGAAGTATATCCATCTTCTATTTTGTAATTTGATTTTCTCAACCTTGTTTGAGCCTATCTTCGAATCAGGATTCTATTGATTAGAGTTCCTCTAAATTAAATCTCTATCTTTGTTTTGAAATCCATTCCTGAATCATCCTTTGAAAATCGGGTTTGTTGTATTTTAAAATTGTTTTATACGAAATTATTATTTTGATAACTATGATTTTATTCTTTATATAAAAGTGAAAATGTTTTCGATAAGGATTATATACCTATATATAAAACGAATAAGAAATGTTATTCTATATATAAAAGTTTTGAAATGATTGGAAATTTTGAAAATTTATAAGAAAGTGATTTATATAAAAAGGATTTATAACTGAAGGGTTAAATTTGAAATTCGAGAATTGAATTCCGATATTCTGAAATTGGTTTTTAGATTCTGGGAAAATATATAAAAATAATACGATTTAAAAGTATTTTTCCGAATAAGAAATGTTTCAAATGGGTTCAAATGAATTCCAATAATTTTGAAGAAATTTCAAAGAAGTTTTCAAGAAAATAGAAGTCCAGAACTCACTTATGTCGCTGGAGAATAATTTCGGTGATGGCAACACATCATCGACATTGATTTTCGAGTTTCAGAGTGGGGGAGAGGCCACTTTAATAGCTTCGCTATGCGAGTGATTTTGTAAAACCGTTTTTGATTTCAAATTCCGAAGTATAATTTGATATTTTCGAAAGATATATGTATATATTTGAAACAATTTAAAGTGAGACCGGTGTTCAGTCCTCGAGTTTTCGATTTGACTAATAATAACTCTATTTATATAAAAAAATTGATTTCCAACTCTTAGATTTGAAATTTGATTTCATCGACTATTTTGAAGGTTCGAGCACTTCCAAATCAAGGTTTAAAAGTTTTAAACTAAGAAATTTTGAAAAGTATAAAATTTTTGATAAAGCATATAAGTTTAGTTTTGAAGAGTATGACTTAAGTAAGTTTGAAACCTTTTGTTAAGTAAGTGAATATGACTATTTTTAATTATACTAATATGGAATTTAGTTTTGAAATGTTTTGGAAAAAAAAAATTAATTTCAAATAATGGTTTTCAGAAAGGTAAATTGGATATTTCTAATAGAAATAGATAGTTTAAAAGTTTTAAAGGGATGATTATAAGTTTGGAAACCATTTTGAGTATAATTGATTTTGAGAAAATATTTGGTTTTGAAATTAAATTGAAATTAAAAACTAGTACTTATATGGTGATTTTGGAAATGAATTTGTTTGACTTGAATTATTTTAATTTGGAAACTAGGATAATTTTCTAAACCTATTATTTTGGGAACTTTGAAATTTAGATACTTAATTTGGAAGAAAATTTGGTGAAATCCTATATGATTTTGAAACTGAATTGATATTGAAATGATTTGAAATTGAGAACCTTATATTGTTAAGCACTTGATTTGGGAATGGTCGAACTTATATAAAATGGATTTGTATAAGTATGAATTGATTTGAAATCTATTGATTTGAAAGGTACTCAATTTGGAAAGAGAATTTTTTTTATAAATCGAAGTCTATATAAGTATGATTTGATATACTATTGATTTGGAAAGTATTCGATTTGAAATGGAATCTTATATATATATGGATTTTATATAAGTATGATATTTGAAAGTATTTGAAAAGGTACTATATGATATATATTTTCGAAGTAAAGATATGGAAAGTGCCTTCTGCTTGATATCCACTTTGTGGCCACATCGTGGATTCATTCTATCGATATTATTCTCTCTGATTTTCGGTTTTCCGGATCTAATACTCGAGTGTTTCCCACCGTGGCGTAACCCATGGTTTTTTTTTCTCTCGCGAATGCATAGCGCAATTGCCTGGCTGAGTCTTGCCTAGGGGTACGGATTGTTTCCTGGGGGATCCTGGCGTAACCATTGTGTATCCTGCAATCTGTGTAGGTCGCGAATAGTAGCGCAAGTGCCTGGCTGAGTCTTGCCTAGCGGTACGGATTGTTTCCTGGGGGATCCAGGCGTAACCATTGTGTATCCTGCACTCTACTAGTCATCATGGCGTAACTCGCAGGGCTGAGAAAGCTTACGGATATGGATTGTTTCCTGGGGGACCCAGGCATAACCATTGTGTATCTGCGAACCATGATCGGACAAAGGTTTTGGTTTGGTTGTTTTGTTTGGATTGTACTTTCCATATCTGTTTTTAAAGGTTTTCAAGTATTTCACTGGCTGTTGAAACAAGTCTACTAAGTACTTGAAGAATTCTAGCTTTGCGCCTGATCAACGCATGGCCAGAGTCTGCAAGAACGAGGATAAACTTGTTAAAACATTGAGTTACAAAAGTATTTTCGAAAGAAAAATTGGTTTCGATATAAAAGTATTTTATTTATAAAGGTATTTTATTATAAAAGTATTTTCAACAAAGAAATTTTGTATTAATATTTGAAATTTAAATTCTTATGGTTTGAAATAAATTATTCGTGCCCGATTCTATTCTTTTTAATCTACCTCATCTGCTCAGCTTTATTTTTCACCTATATTCCGTTTTCGGAATCTACCTTCCTTTCCTTTTTGAATAAATCTTTTAAATATTGCTTATTTGTATACTACAATGTTTTATATAAACTTTTAGTGTTATAAATATTTTTGAAGTTATAAATTAAATAAAACATCTTTAAAGAAAATGATTATTAATTTATTGATAATATTTGAAAGGTATCTTGAGATAAATTAAAAATTTCATAAATTTTGGATTTAATATTTTCAATAGTCTTTGTAAATAGAAGTAATAATGTAAATAATTGTTTGCAAAGGAGTTTGAGAAGTATTAAATATTAAAGAAACTTTAATTTCAAATGAAATTTTCAAATAAATATTTTAAATAAAATTTATATAGTTTTAAAATTTATTGTTTATCTTAGCTTTCAATCTTTTTTTTTTCTGGTTGTTTTATTCTCCTACCTCCTTCCTTTTCGGGGACGAAAAGTTTTGAGTGGGGGAGAGTGTAACGACCCGAAATTTTTTAACAATTTTAATTGATTCTATAACGTATTTAATTGAATATTTGTGAAATATTATAATAATTGAATTTTTAAATAAAATGTTTATATATTTAGAATACGTATACTTAAATATAGCAGATTATAAATTTTCTAATAATTTTATGGAAGTTTATTTAACTGAGAAAACGTGCTGTCCAATTCAAGCTATTAATTGCTTTAATTGATTTCTGAATCAGTGCGTAACGGTTTCTTTTTTACTACCATTAAAGATTTCTATTGCTTAATACTTTTCCAATTCAGGTAGACTTTTCCATTCATAACCATTAATAAATTTGAGATCATCGACCTTGCTTTTATTATTTCTTGTAGTTTCGTGCACTGACTTTACCTTTCCCACTACCCATAATTTTCTCTATACGTTTCTTTTGCAATTGAAGCGTATATTTATATTTATGGTGGTGCGTTTATTCTGGTCTCTCTTTATTTTTGTTTTAACGCTTGAAAGAATCTCAAATCATCAAGCTAGTAGCATCCGTTCCTTCCCTCGCTTTCATAAGGCCTATAATATATAAACCACTTGCTTATAGATCTGAACACAACTTTGTCATCAAATTTAATGTGCCTTCCTCTCCCTATTATTTCCGTTCCAACCTTCCTAGTAAATGGCTTTAATAAATTTTGGCTAAATCATAGCTACGGACTTTTCAAATTTCTTTCATTTTATATTTATTTCCAATTTCTTCATTGCTTCAAAAATTTTGAACGTGCCTAATCATCTCAGCATGTATATATAATGTAAGCCTACCTTTCCTTGGAAAGCTATTGCTCAAAAAATTTCCTGATTTCTTTCCTTTTATCCATTTTTATATCCTTGACTTTCAAAACTCATTATGTGTTGTACAAACAAACAAAAATTTATTGCTTTAAGTGTATAGCTAAATCAACTATTGACCGTTACAATTACTTTTTTTTTCTTTTTCATTTCAATTTATTACTTAAACAACGTTTTGATGAATTAATGGACAGCTTTACGTTTCTTTTGCTTTTGAAAACTTTATATTTATAGTGTACGTTTCTTTTGCATTTCAAAATTTTGAAACATGCTGCCCCATTAAGCCATTAATTGTTTTAATTATTTTTCTTAATTAACATATAACCGTTGCTTTTTATTATTCTAGGATTTACATCCATACTTTAATCTCTGCTGTTCCATTTATTTCATTTGAAATCTAAATTTATTTACCATTTATTTATACGCCTCTTTCTCTTCCCTCTTTTACCTCTTCGTTTCCGTGTTTCTAGGAATATATATATATATATATATATATATATATAGCATAGATTGCATCTTCTTTTCTCTCTGTAGGCTATTCGTTGCCCTCAAATTAATATTAAAAGAGGAGAGAGCTTTGTAAATATTATATAAAGTCATATAGCACGTTCACATATCAGATGCAGACCTACCTTTATATTTAAGAAACTAGCATTTTCTCTGTTGCCTGAAGAATGCCCTTCGCCATGTCATGTTGCTTGAATCACGCATGCATTCTTCCTTTAAAAATTGCCTGTTCTCATCTCCCCTCCATCTTTTCTTATTTCTTCCAAACCTGAGCATGAGCTCTCTCTTTTCCTTGGCCTGCCTCCTCCCCATGGCCGCATGCATTAGTTGGCAAAACATTTCCTCTCTGGTTTTTAAAAGTAAGTATGCATTTTATTTGATATAAGTCTATTTTATATATTAAGAACAGTATAGATTGTGCATAAGTTTTGTTTTATATGTTTACTGCAACTATGGGGATTTTGAATTCCCTAACAGTTGAACTTTAAAAATAATAATGTATTTCATAATAGTATATATATGATAATTGTTATATTTATAAACGTGTATATAAATATTTAACTTCTGTTCATATATAAAGGTTAGTATATATTTATACTGTATTATGTATATTATTTTAAGATTTTACGGTATATAGTTTTTGACTTTTGTTAGCATATAGTTATCGTACGGCTTTTAGATACGTATGTTTTACTAACTAGTTGATAAGTTAAATATATATATATACGCATTTTATTTTACTATTGATAGCCTACGGTATATATGGTATAAGTTTGGCAGCCTTCTATTAATATACATATTTTCATATGTTTTATATATTTGGTTATAACAGTTTCAACTATAATAAAATATGTTATTTTATTAGCTTTCATATGTTAGATATATAAAATAGAGTATTTCAATTGTCGTTACTGTTTTGGTATATATATTATATAAAATTGGTGGGTACAATTTTGATAGGTCAATTTATAATATATATATTTTTATGATTGTTTTAGTATTTTAGAGTCTACCGTACTATATTTTATTTTATTTTCAACAATTTACATAAGTTATATTTAAATGTAGGTATATATATAAATTTTCTATGGTAGTTTTACAGTATAAGTTATATCAATATTTTATAATTTCAACAGTATATGCTTTCAAAAGATTATTTCATGTCAGCCTTAAGGTTGTTAGAACTGACTGATATACGTTGGATTTTTTTTTTTGGGATGTGTATTTTGATTTCAAGTATAGTCATATGTATAGTCATATACAAATTGGTAGAGGAAATGTTATATAGTATATACATGGTTATATTAATATAGTCGGTCTGCACACCTATGTATATATATTAACCGAGGTATGCATATTTTGTTGCATATTTTATAAACTGTGTCTGCATATGTTGGCTAGTTGTATATAAGCTCACTTATCCTATTTATCTTCCTTGATCCAATTCTGATTTGTATTCGTCTATTCCTATTATCAGCTTTGATCATTGAACCGTGTGCATCTAGCTTTGTTTTGGAATTCGGATCTGGATTTCATAACTCACTTCTTTTTCTCTGGCCTCGAAAGGTGAGAAATCACTCACGATTAACGTTCTTTTATTTACTAATTTGATTTCAATTGGGACGACAATTGAAATATGAGGCTGTAGTTATTTAAATTTTTTATATATGCTATTATCTGTAAGTATTCACTTATGGGATATGACACCATATCCTATTGTTTATATATTTATTTTGATGATATATGCCTGTTGTTATTATTATTTACATATCTGTTATCACTCTGCAAGTTCCCTGTTAGTATAGAAATCACTATGGGTTGAAATGATACATACCTGAACAGACTTTAGAATAGGAGAAAATCGTTATGGGTTGAAATGATAAACCCAAGCGAATTTCATTTAATTGAATTGGGATTACGGGTTGAAATGCTATCCACCCGTATACATTTGTGTACGGATTGAAATGATAAATATCCGTAACACTTGACCATATCATAAGAAATATATACAGACATCGTTGGTCCATATATATAAATATTTTGAAATTTAATTCATTGTTTTGGAAAGAAATATATGGTCTTATTAAATGTTAATCCTTAAATTTTTTTTATATATAAAGGGTAATGATATATAGATTTAATAATATTTAATTTAGTCAAAATTTGATTTAATACATAAATTATGTTAAATATTTATGTAAATTTTATTCCAAAAAGTATTCTGCAATTTACTAAGATTGGGAGATAAATGTGGGTTTATCTAAATGGTATTTAAATAAGGATTTATTCAATTAAATCAATTTGAAATTATTGAATGGGAAATTTAAGGGTATGATTTTGTAACTGGATTTTTATTTAAGTGATTTAATGAATATTTCACGTTTAAATAAATTAAAGAAAATATTGAGTAAAATGTAATTTAAGGTTACTTAAATGATATTGTATCTAATGAGGGATTATTTTAAGACTAGATAATAATGAGGTTAAATCGAGATCTATATGGAACTATTAAATTGAACATTTAATTAAATATTAAAGCTTTGAACTATATTGAGATTTAAGTGGTTTATTTTGAGATTCAGATATGTATTTGAAATCAGTATAGTTGAATTTATTATTTAGAAACTAAATTGATTAAAAAGTTAGTTTGAAACGTTGAATACTTAAAGTTTTGAAATATATTGAATATAAAGGGTATTTTGTGATTTCAAATCCGAATTTGAGATCGATAAAATTGAAGTGGTTATTTTAGAAATTGAGTTGAATTTAAATTTATAAATTGAGATTGAAATAGATTTAAATGGGATGGTCGGGTTGATGTTAAACGATTTGTTAAGTTGAGGGAATTGAAATTACTTTACTGTACAAATTATTTAATATATAAAAATACTATTTGGGAAGTATAGAGATATTTGAAGTGAAAATGATATTTGGTTTTGAAGTACAAATTAAGTGAAAAGACTACGGTGTTATAGTGTATATTTCTATCTTTTAGATAGTTTCATGGACCCTTAGAGGATGGTTATCCCAAACATCCTCTAAGTTAATTATATTTCAGTTGATATCTCTCTTGAGCTAGATTCATAGAAATAAGAATGTTAATTCTGACTCGAGTGTTTTGTGTTTTGCTTTACGCTCGGGTCAGACTGAGAGATCCAGCATTTGAGACTCACCTTCGAAGTTGGAGCTTTGCTGGAAGATCCAGCTATCTATCCCTTCAGTCATCCAGTTGATTTGTTCAGAGAAGCCATCTGTTGCATTGGAGACTTCATGGCATTTGAACTATTCGGTTGTATTTTATTTCTAACGCTGAGGTATATAGTAGCTTCATGAACTACTATTCTTTATCTATTCCGCTGCATTGTATTACTCCATGTAAGTGATCCATGATTGATTTATTTACTGTATATTTTAAGTTTTGCCAAATTTTGTTAACAATTCGGTATTTTGAATTATTCAAGTTGGACATGTATGGTTTTATTGTCGATTTGAATGGTCCAAAATAGCGGGATCTTACAAGGGCATGCAGAAAGTTTCTCAAATGAGGATTTTCTGTACTTACCTAATTTCGTCAGATAGGAAATAGAAGGTCAATGGTGGAAAAAGAAAGGTCTAAAGTTTCTAAGGGTTTCTAGGATCTCTTAGTTTACTAAGGAGCCCATTAGTCTAAAACAAACCCAATAAGACTTAGCCAAAAAAAGAACACAAATATACAATGCGAATGATAGAAATAAGCTGTAGGTTATTTAATAATTAGGAAATGAAGGTGAAGAAGCAAAAATAAATGTCACGATTTATTTTGAAAGTTTCATCCATTAATAATGCATGAAGAAATGTACGTATGAATGGAAAAGTTTGCAAACTAAAGGAAAGTGAAATTTTTTGTATGCTTAAATTAAGATGGCAAGAATCAAATACAACATAAAATCTAGGCTCGGGTATTAAGCAGAAGAAGAAATGAACGAATCAAGTATTGATAATGAGATAACTATTATGAAAACGTACAGGAAATAATTAATAACCAAAGAAATGAAGGGATAATGTACATAGCACAACATTTTTGAAATTCAGTTTGTGAAGCGTAACCAAATTAACTTCATCAACTCAAATAATATTCAAACTTGTACATATTTAGTTGTTTTATTTATGCATAATAAATAAATTTACTTACCTTAAAAATGAAAACGTTCAATTTGGTCTACCCAAAATGATTTTTTATTTCCATTAAAACATCTTTTCTATTTAACACAAAAGGTGTGTTTCCTTTATTAAATCTATTAATTGATGTCAACATTTTCTTCCCTTCTATTTGAAATATTTAAACAACATTAATTGCAATTACTAATAAAGTTAAATTCCAAAACAGACAACTAAAATGGATGAAAAATAGGCTAATCGTTTCCTTTAGTCATTTGAACACCTTTATAAATTTGTTGTTTATACAGCAGATTAATCAAAAACTTACTTGAATAAATTATTTTCCTACTCTTGTAATCCATCTGTATGCTAAAACACAGTCCAAATATACATATATTTCTTCCTTTAAATCAATCGTTCTATTCTTTATTATAATAAAATTAAACCTACATTCACAAATGAAACATTCATTTTATTTGATATAAATGTTCTTTTCATTAAATCAACTTTCCGTATATTTTCACAAAACATAAGCTACGTTTAATTACACCTATTGATTTACAATTTAGTGTCCTCTCTACCATTAATTGAAATTATTCAATTGCATTAATTTCAATTGTCTACAAAGGTGAATTTCAAAATGGACAAAATAAATGTAATGAGAAATAGAACAATTATTTCCTATCTAATAGTAATTTAAATATATTTATACACTATTGGATGCAAACAGGAATTATACATTTCTTACCAAATAATAGTTTTGTCTCTGCAATCAATCTTTCAGCTGCCAAACATTTCAAATAAATAAACATACGATTTTATTACATTATTAACATTTACTATTCCAATCAATTAGCAATTTTCATTCAGACAATTGTTAATTTTACTCAAACCAATGTTATTAAAATGCATACTAGCATTTGCTATCATCATCGCATTATTGCAAACATGTTTCATTAATATAAGCTTTACTGAAGCTCATAACTTGTATTATAATTTAATTTTTATCAGTAAAATATTAATTTTCCTTTATTCCTAACAATTTTATTCAAAAATCATATTTAATATAATATTTTTAAATGTTTAAAAATGCGGGTCGTTACAGGTTTCGTTGATCGATGGGGCATGTCAGTGGCACAACATGCGCGGCCGTGAGTGATAGTGCGTGTACAGGAAAACGCGATTTAGGGAAGAAGGTTTGGGGGAAAATAGAAGATGGCAATTTGGTAATTAATGTGAAATTGAAGTTGGTGTGGATAAGCAATCAATCGAATGAAATACGTAAATTGTACGTATATTACATTATTCGCATAACAATTTGATTTAGATTTGCACATAGAATTTCGAGATGATTTATATCGTTCTGAATTGGAATTCTTCACTCGATTTTCGACGGCGAACACTAGATATGGATTTTTGGTTGATTCTGGGATTCTTTGTCATAGTATATGGCTATGCAAGGAGAATGGTAGTTTCTGATCAAGGAACCAGATCCGAGTCTGCACTAGTGGGTTGTATGAACGATACTAGTTCGGAAATGAAATTGTGTGATTGAGCGAGATCAGATTTGATATTGCATATGAATGATATATGTACATCTTATAGGCTTTGGTGAAGTAAATATTGGAAATTGAAATCGTCGAATAAAATGATTTTGAATAATATGATTTGATCCATTTGTATGAAAGATGTAGGTATCTAAAAGCAAGAGTAAATTTGGTGCCTTGAAGTTCATAAGAAAAATTGGATTGCTCGACAAAAAGGTATGTGTTCAAATTGTTGTTTGATTTGATGATTCTATGATAGAGCCACTTGGCCTTTGTTTTCTTTTGCTGGTTTAAGCCTATAGTGACGATTTTTAGTTGTTTCGATCTAGCCACGCAAAGAAGACGCATGCAAAAAAAATTTGAAATAAAAAGTTAGAAAATTTTGAAGAAAATATGAAGAACAAAAATTTGATTTTGGATTATAACTTGAAATGATTGAGTAAATTATATTATTTGGAATCCATGGATGAATTTGGAAATTAGTAAAAGTGATAATATGGTTTCAGCAAATTGATTTTTTGATGTTGTTTCAACTGATGGGTTTTGGAAAAGTTAATGGGTTTTGGACCATTCTTCTTACCTTGGCAATTCGGGAGACGAAATTCTTTTAAGTGGGAGAGGGGAATGTAACGACCCAGAGTTTTAGCTATTTGAAATTGGAATATTTAATTGATTTTAAATATCTACAAGTTAATTTTATAGGTTAAGTAACTTTAATTTGAAATATAGTGGTTTATTAGATAATTTAATTATTAAATTTAATACTTGCAATTGGTTAAATAATGAACCTTGAATTTTTAGCTAGATAGAAATAATTTAAAGGTTTATTTAATTTCTATTAATAAGAAGGAAGATGATAAAAATTTTAAATTGGATTTAAAAGATATTTACTCGATTTCAAAAATATCTCGTTTAAATTAACATATAAAAATAGCCTTCTGGGCCACAGTCTCGAAGTTCGACAAACCATTTCCATTGAATCCACAATAGTGTATTTTTATCAGATTTCAAATTTCTTAGCGTTTGGAGTTGTTGTTTGGTCGTACGGAATAGAAATGCGTTGAATTTAATATTTGAAATTTAATATTATAATTGGGTTTAAAAAGCTATCTTCTCCATACAATTGAATTAGGTCTCAAATTTGTTCCATTGCGTCTAGAATAGGGGTATAGCAATATGTATGCCGAGCAGCATGCCTTGATAGGGTTTTAAATAAATATCTAGATATTTTGAGATTAAATAAAATATATTTATATCGATTTAACCCTTCAGCCCATAAACTTACCATTAACAGACCTACCACCCACCCTATTCTTTGAAACGAGCATATCTATCTTCCCTCCTCTTCTATCTAAATGTTGGAAGACAGTGAAAAGAAAGGAAAAAGGGGATGTGAATTCAAAAAATAAAATCTCGTGCAATACAAAATGAAAATTTTCCAAACAAATTTTAAAATTCATCATTTGGAAAGTGCTTCGATCTGGTTTGTTTTGTGAGGCGCGGCTTCATTTCCTGGTGATGGATAGTAATGGTGCATACGAGTATGACCAGGGCTTGGGTTATTTGGAGCTACAGGCTTCGATTCGTGGAACGAAGGTGATATTTGAGCTTATCGTAAATAATTGCATCTCGAGGTTAAAAATGGTAAGGTCCAGTCACTTTTTGTGATATGTGACATTTCTACAGTGTAGATCGAGCACTTTCAGGTCACGAATTGGGTGGCGAGAGCGGGGTTGATGTGATGGTGAGGAAATGATCAAGATCATGGAGAGGAACTTGGGGACGAAGTCGATTTGGAAAATCATGGAGTTTGGATGAAGTGTGGATGTATGTGTACATGGGGTCGTGCACGGCATAGCTACAGGCGTGTACATGAGATTTATTTGGGAAGGAAGAAGAGGGTAAACATATAAATATCTTGATTTTGAATTAATTTATATTAATTAACTTAAACAAATATATCGAGATCTTATAAAATACGTATCTGGTAGATACGAGGTCCGATCTGGATGAAACTTTTCGTATTGCGATCATGATGATGAGAGATTCGTAATGGAATAGGTTTGCATAGATTTGGAGACTATCAAAATTTGGGCTAAAATCAGATATTGTTCAGTTTTAGTTCCAAACTAGAAAGTCTCGACGACAATAGAAAATAACAGTGAGTAAATCTCACTCGATTTGGTTGACTAGTTTAATTTATTGCAATTAAAATTAAATTTTGGATGATTGGTTGAATTAATATATTATTATCAGTTGAATGTTATATATATATATATATATAGTAGTATATATTAGTAGTTGGATATATTCCAGCCTATTAGAGCGGATGAGACCCTATGTTCCCCGCATAATAACGAATGTTACCGCGATATCCCGCCTCAAAACGGAATTGGTATTTTATGTTATCTGACATCTATAGTTGCAGGGAAAATAGGTGGGAGGGATCCAAACTGGATTTCTCAAAAATGTTGATTTTAATTTCATATATAGTGATATATGCTGTGTTTGAATAATCTATTATGGATTATGATATGATTTGATCTATTGGATGCCATAGTAGCACTGGCCTAGATATTGGTATTTTAAAATACCATAAATATTATTTTTGAATTTGAAAGGAAATTAAAAAGGGATTTTGGAAGTGAAATAATTATATTGAGTTTTGGGATTATTTAAAGTGGTATTATTTTAGATAAAATAAATGATTTGCTTTTAAATTCGTACTTAACTTTTTATGGAATAACTTAAATAGAGGTTTTAAAATAATGTATATAAAATATTTTTAAACAATAATTTGACTGATGTTGTATAAATGTAAAAGGGATTTAAAATCGAGTTTTAAATAGGTTAGGAGAATAAAGGGGATTTAGAAATAAATATAAAATTAGTTATAATGGACCTTTAACTAAGAATTTTTTAATTACGAAATGGAAGTAGAAATTGAGATTTGATTGGTTTTAGAATATAGCTTGGATTATTTGAGAAATAAATTTATGAATGGAATTTCAATTAGAAATTGATTTATAAATGAACTTAAATGATATAAAACCATTGTAAACTAGAAATGAGATTATGAAATGTATAAACAATGTTTTATAAATGAAGTGAAATGATTTTCATTTGATAAATGGGTAATATAAATTCATAGTGAGAGTTATAATGAGATCGGGAAATCGGTTTAGAGAGAAATATTGGATTCTATTTTGGAATTTGGGAATAGTTATAGAATTGAAAATGTGAATCGATTTGTAATAAATCAAGGGAGATTTATAAGTAATTAATTGGATATGTTGAATTTTATAAATGATTTTCACAAGAATTATGGTTTGTTTTAAAAAGAAGATTTTTAATTATTAATCTATGTAGTTTTAAAACTATTAATTAGATTAAGTACTTCATAAATTTAGTTATTCAAATATTTAAAATTGTTGAATGCATTCTAAGTTATGAACAAGTTTTGTAAATCGATTAGAAATTTATTAATAAATTGGAATTAGTTATTGATGTTTATTTTAAAGGTGCTTTGATATTTAAAATAATTACTTAACCATATTTTTGAAATTATTATTATATAAATATATTTATGGAATTTAAAGTAAGTAATTGGAATTTATTTATAAACAGTCTCGAGATTTTAAGCCGTAATTTATTGAAAGGATGTGGTTGTATAAGTGAAATATTAGAATAGGAATTCTGGGGTTTAAGGAAATTTTCAAAAATAGTTAGACAGGGAACTTCAAAAATGAATCTAAATTCATTAAAGGAGTTATAAATTGTTAGTTAGATTATAAATAAGTATAATCTATAGATTTTGGAAATTTTAAAAGGGAATTAATGAAATTCCAGAGATTTGTGAGGTAATACGGAATATTCCAAAGTATTTGAATTAAATGGATTTTGAAATATTCTAACAATGAATTGATTTATACAAAAATAATTTTTTCTAAGTAATGGTTTACGAATTTTAATTGCAAATTTGATTTGTACCTATATATCTCTGTAAAGATATTTTAAATAAATGTTGGAAGATTTATAATCTGGGCCTGGTGACTGCTTATGTGTGTAAATTTGATAGTTAAATAGCCGAATGTCAAATATAGTCAAATTCATTGATCGTTTCGAAGATTCTAGGATCAGATTTAATTATCCGAAAACCACTTCAATTTGATTTGTGCGTTACGAATTATGATATATCGAAGATAATGGAGATGGTGATTTGGAAGGAGTTTTGGTTTGTTCAGTCCCAAAACAACTTGTATGGATGAATGTTATCATTGCGTTGTTTTGCCTGGCAATGTTAGCATTTCAAGTATGAATGCTATTCTAAAGGTAAACATAGCCTTAAGCCTTATCAACCGAGAATGACTAAAACATGGGAGATGCAGCAGGCCTAAGTGGTCGCACCCAAGTAGGGTATGTTATCATTTTTCTAGATACCCTCGGATGTATTATAAAATAATTATGGATATGGTTATGCATGAAAAGGAGAGCGGTCGATTTTGGTAGGAACACCAGGGTTGATAACATATTCAGTACTATCCAGGTTAGGGGTAGGTCAGTCCTGTGTTGGCAGGGGATCCTGGCAAGGTCATCGGTATATTATTTCTACAAGTGTGCTGTGGTGGACGGTACCTCCATAGCCCAGTCATTGTATGAAATCAAATATCCACTACGAGCTTTTACGGCTTTGATTGTAGAGCCTAGTATGCTGGAATTGATTAATGTAATAATTTCGGGTATTCTAATAAGTATTTGTATTTAGACACTATTATAATATCACCGGATTTTCTATAAAAGATGTTTTCGTTATCGTAAGGTAAAAACCAGTTGTGTTTATTTGTGGCGTGGTCTTACGAGATACCTTTGTTTTTCAAAGGATTTTGAAATAGTAATAATTCAAATTGATTGTGTTTTCTTGCGCTGGTTTTCCAGACCGACTTGGGTGTAATTTATTTATAATGCTCCGGTCAGACCCAGTATTTCAGATTCAGGTTAGGATGCTATGGAGCTCAGGAGATGAGCTGGAGGATTTCAGACATATTTCACGTACTTTGTTATATTCTACCAGGTGTGTGTAGGATGTATATTCAACACTTATGAGGATAAGTTATTATAACTATCCAGATTAATTGTTGATTGTTGTACTCTAATGATGGTATGTATAATAATAGTTATAGTTTGTTTTGTATAAAGATACGCTATTATCTATTATATATTGTTCCACTGCGATTGTGAGATTCTATTTGTTGTTTAGTTTTCTTCTTATCTATCTTCTTCTTCTTTTCCCCTAACTCTCTGGTTTTTCCATGTTTGATTTCTTGGCATGTAATACAATGGACGTATTACTGTCGATTTTCGAGGTCGAAAATCCCAGTCGTTACACTATGGGGTTCACAAGTCACTTTTGCAATTTATCAACAAAACTAAGCACATTCTTCATAAATTCCTAAATTAAAAGTAAATCAAAACAAATCCAAATTAACCCAAACTTTTCTAAAGACCTTAGAACAACATTACAACAACTATTATCTACATGAAGCTAAAGATTTTGGAGCACACACTCCAAATAGAGCATGGCCATGAGCATTGAAGGGCATTTCTAGCCTTAGGCTATAAGCAAGGATGGAGGTTAGTTACGTTTTGGTGGTTGTTTGATTGAGACAGGAAGAAGGAGGCTTGGTTGAGGGTTATGCTTGGTTGTTTGTTGGTTGATGGGTGAGCTAACTTATCATTTAAAAAGTGTACAAAGTGTATATAGGCGTGTATTCATAATAGTATTTGTTTGACTATATATTATTGCTTTATTTCTTGTGATTATTACTTTGGACAGCAAATGTCGTACGTAATTGACGTATTTGGACTTGTACAACTTTATATGACTTTTGCATAGCCTTTTGATAAAGCACATAGGGTTTGGTTGGACTTTGATTCGAATCGTACGTGAATTGAAATATTTTTGTAGCGACTAGTAGCTATAAAAGTACTTAGAAATTGCTTTGTGTTCGACAATTTCTATGGAAGTTTATAGTGAAACCCTAGCGGGTTTCTAACCAAGGCTGTGATGTATCTTATGCATATTGCATATTGTTAAAACAATGAATGCTAAAAAGTTTTTTGGCTCGAAAAATAGCTAAAATTTTGAGTATGCAAAACTGCCTAGATGTAAAATCCTGATATTTTCAATCATTCGCATCCACACATGTCGGACTTAAATTGCTCATAACATTAGATTGTTAGTTTATATGGCAAAAATTAGCCTATAAATTAAATAAAATAATCACAGAATCACATACACAGAGTAATAAAACAATAATGCAGTGGAAACAAAAAATAGTAGATCGTGAAGCTACTATATATATAACAGAGTTAAATAGGATACAACAAAGGTCTTGAATACATAGATGTCTCAATACAGTAATCAAATACAAAATCTGAATACATCACTGGGATAAACTGAATAACTGAAAGCAGAATCGATAGATGGATCTTCAAGAGAAGCTCCAACTCCAAAGGTCGGTCTCGAATATAGGTACACTCGTTCTGACCCGAGCATAAAGCAAAACACAAAACACTCGAGTCAGGATTAACATTCTTATATTAATAACTCCAACTCAAGTGAAATAACCACAAAAATACAAGTAACTCAAAGGATGTTTGGGATAACCATACTCTAAGGTTCCGTTAAACTATCTACTATATAGTAATATACGCAATTATAATAATGTCTAAAGTAAATTATACTATAAGGCTTTACATTTTCCACCTTAACATATTTTATAGTGCCAATAGTCTATACAGTACCATAATATCTCCAGATCGAGTAGCTACTAGAGGATACTCCATAGGTACAACACAAATCAAACTTGAATAAGGCGCGCCAGGGTTGGTGACACGGCACAACTAGGCAATGTCAGGGTAGATATACCGTTTATGCATCCGGGCTGGTGGTAACGCATAGCAGCCACTACCGCCCACCTTGAGCCATAGTCCCAAAAAGATCAAATGTTTGCACCAAATCAATCATAAAGTAATAGAATAGCATACGAAGAAGTGTGTCCGATCTGAGGAGCTACCTCACTTGGACCGAGAATTGCCTTTGTTTTAGCCACCTTATGCCAACTCACGAGAGTCGGGTCCACGTATATACCTCAATAGAACGTCGCCACCATCCTACTTCATTCTCGAATCTCCACTGCGTACACAGTTGTTAAAGTGGTTTTCAGAGTTGCCAGAGAGTATGATAACTTCCGATCCCGGTCTCTTTAACAACAAACGTTATTATAACACTGCGGCCATTTCAAAATAGTTTCTTCAAAATAAAATATCATTTCCATTTCAAAAACCATATAAATACGATATCATTTCCATTTCAAATATCCATTTCCAAAATCATAGCACTTCAAAGTTATAATACTTTCAAAATTATAAAGCTTCTAAAACTATAACGCTTTAGAAATCATAATTTAGAAATCATGATACTTTGTAAATCATAACACTTTGGAAATCATAATTTAGAAATCATAATACTTGGAAATCATAACACTTTGAAATCATAACATTTTTGAAATCATAGAACTTTAGAAATCATTATACTTTGGAAAACCACAATACTTCTCACTTACCTGGTTTAAATATAAAAATAGTGTATAAAATAAAATAGTTTATAAAATAAGATAGTTTATATCAAGTAGCTATAGGTTTAAATAGTTTATAATAATATAGTTAGAATATTAAAATAGTTTATATTAAAAATAGTTTATATTAAAATGATTTATATTAAAATAGTTTAGATGAAAATAATTTATAAAGTAAAATATATAAATAGTTTTAAATAAAATTTAAAATATTTTATATAATACAATAGCTTCCCCAAATTTCAAAAAACGATTCTGAATCAATTCTAATTCCAAAATTTCAAATTTAATCCAATCTCAAATCATGAATTCCAATTCAATTCAGTTTCTTAATAAACCATTTCAAATTATATTGATTCAAAAAAAACAGATTTGAACCACAAAATAAGCCATTTAAATTTCAATATATTTCAAAGCCTTAAATATTCCATAATTTCAAAACCAGGTTTGATAATTCCGTATATATATATATATATCAATTTCACTTTACTATTATTTATTTTAAAGTATTTACTTAATCATTCAAACAACATTTAAATAAAACTTCAAATTTCAAGTTTAAATAGAAATAAATATACCATTTTCAATTTATGTAAATTTGAAATATTCACTTAAATCACTTTTAATCAAAAATCAAGTTATAAAATCATATTTTTAAAAATCCAAATTTAATAAATTTCAAATCAAACTTATTTGAGTATAATTCTTAAATAAATTCAATTTCAAAACCTTGGAAATCATTTCCAAATACACACACACACACACATACATTGACAAAAAATGTCTGTATATAATTTTCTATCCTATGGTCAAGTGATACGGGTATTTATCATTTCAATCCGCAATTTAAATGTATACGGGTATATATCATTTCAACCCGCAATCGCAAATTCAATTCAATGAAAATCCCAATTGGTTTATCATTTCAACCCATAACGCTTTTAACCTATTCTACATATCGTTTGAGTATGTATCATTTCAACCCATAGTGAATTCTATACTAGCAGAGAACTTGCAAAGTGATAACAGATATGATAATAAAATAACAGGAATATATCATAAATATAAATAACAGATAATGGTGTCAGATGTCATAGGTAAACAGATATAGATAACGGCATATACATAACAATGTAAATAACTAATAGCAGCATGCTTCAATCATCATTTCAATTGAAATTAGATTTAATAAATATAAAAGCGTTAATCATGAGTGATTGCTCACCTTTCGAGGCTAGAGAGATGAATGAGAATGAGATGAGTTACGAATCCAAGCACGAATTCAAAAGTTAAGCTAGATTGGCACGATTCGTTGGACAAGCTGATACATAGGAATCGAAGAGAACAAATATACATCAACTTGATATAAGTGGAATATATATATTTATATACCATTATTAGTATTATTTTCTTATATCAATATTTAAACTTATATAAACTAACATATTATACTTTAAGATCCATATTTAATATAAAAATCAAAATAAATTTAAAACACATGCATATCGAAAATCTATACACATATATCTCAAAATCATCGTTTTCTTACGATGCATACATTTAAAATCAAGGTATAAAATTTACATGTTAAAACCAGTATAAAAGAATAAACATTATAGTATATACATATACTATCCCACTATATATATATATAATCAATAAAATTAAACATACTTTAAAAGCAGCATAATTAAACATATATACATATAACACGTAAGAGTAAATACGTATAAGACGTAATGGAAGATCCTAGAAACAAAAATCAAATTTTCTGATACAATATGCATTATATTCATAACTTCATGTATATTTTTGAAAGCAACATCAGATAATATAGTTTACAAACTTTTATGTGCAACACAGAAAATATATTTTATAAAACCTGTTTAAAAGTCCTTTTATCATATAATATGTGGTAAACATATATTTAGTAAACACCTTTCATATAAAATATGGACTGTATGAATGGTATGGTTTATATATATCATACACATACACCTACATACATACAGTAACATATATACAAGCTTTTTTATGCACTGTAACTTTATATATATAAATACAACGTAAAATAACCTATATAGCCTTTCATATATCAGATCTTATGGTTCTATTCATATAAACGGCAAACCGTTTCATAATAAATGGATACAAACTTCATAAGCTAATATATAGCCAATATATGTAATAGATAACATATATACTCATGAATAAACATGTATAAATTATATATATATATATATTATAAACATGTGTATATATACAGTAACATATATATAATCAAGCACATATGTCATATTGCTCATATAACATAACATATAATAACTCAGTATAACATATATAAATTTTTATATAACTTTCTTATATTTTATATACTGTAATCATCAAGTTATCCTACAAAACTATATACTCCTTTTTACATAAACATTATAAGCAAAATTTATACTACATATATGTATAGCTAATATCAGACAAATAACAAATCTATATAATATGTAACTTATAAAAATGTCAAATAGCAAATCTATAACTGTATACTTTCTTCATATATTGCTTAATATTATTATGTTAAGGCTATAAACATGTAAATCAAAATTTTATTAACAACAATATATACAAAGAAAAAAATTAATATGTAACCAGCATTTACCACTCGAAGTTAGATATAAATATATATACGCATAGCTTGGAGGAAGCATCGCACAGCTAGAGGTGGCTGATGGGTTCAAGGCTGGAGGTCGTGCGTGGAGAAAGGAGGGCTGAGCAGTCGATGGTGTTGGCTTGCATGGCTGTGTCAGGTGGAGGGGGCGTAGGTTGCTTGGCTATGCGGCATGGAGGAGATGGTGGTTAGGGATCTGGGAAGGAGAAGATGTGAGTGACGAGGCCTTTGAAGGGGTGTCCGAGGCGGGTTGAGAGGAGGATGCATGGTTGTAGGGTGTTGTTGGGTGCAAAGCAGAAAAATGAGAAGACGAGGCTAAAACGTACGTAATTCATTAATTTTTTTCAAAAGAGAGAAAAGAAAAGCACCGAACCGAAAAATATTGGGACCAGTAAATATTAAATAGGTAGGAATGATAAAAGTCAAAATTTACAATATTGATTGCAGAGGTCATTGGTTAATAGACGTTGGAATATGAAAGGAAAGAGAAGCCAAAAGGTTGAATGATGAACCGATACGAAAAATCATTTTCCTGATTTCGTGGTGTATCAGATTCCAAACACAGAAGTGAATATACTACGAAGGTCAGCACGACGAAATGATCAAAACGGTATACAGATATCCGTGGTATGATCATCCTATCAAAAGTCGATAATCGGTATGGAAAAATGTTGCTATTTTTTCAAAAATAAGATAAACGGAGCAATAACAGTCAATATTCGAAGAAACGAAATATGATATCTTACTCAAAAGATGATTTACAAATTTATTATTTAAAAATATTCAGGTTTGGAACATATTTTATTATCATCAATTTTAACTGATTTAAATTGAAGTAAAATTACACAAGAAAATAAACTTGCATATTATCAAATGAAAATTTACCACTTGCTATGTTAAAGTTGACGTATCCAAATATTAAATTTTCAATTAAAAATTTTATTATGTAGAATTTCGTAAAATTTCAATTAATAAAATAATAAAACCACAAAAATTTACAAGTCGTTACACTCTCCCCACTCAAAACTTTTCGTCCCCGAAAAGGAATGGGGTAGGAGAATAGAATAACCAGAAAGAAAATAGATTGAACTACAAAATAAACAATTAATTAAAAACCATATAAGTTTCAATTTAAATTAATTAATATTCAACAATTGATTTAAACTTAAGGTATTTCATTAAGTTGATTTAATTTCAATTTAATAGTTCCTTGAAATAAAACTACTTTTTTTATTTTTTTTATTAAATAAATTTTGATTTACTTAAGTTAATTTCACTAAATTCAACCTTAATTATTTGTTTATTTACTACCTTATTATTCAATTTATCCCAGTTAACATTATTTTATATTGTATACTTTTCAATTTCAAATTCAACTTCTGAAGAATTTAGGTAAGTTATATATATTGGAATGAAATTAAGTATTATGCAAGAAAAATCATCAATTCAATTATTTCAAGTTTAAATATTTACTCAAAAAATTTGGCTTAATTTATAATTGAAATCATCCTTTATCAACATTTAAGAATTAATTTTTCGGTTTCTCTTCAAACTATTACAGATAAATGCATACATATATATTATATATATATATTAACTCAAATCTATAACATATACCAACATATTATATATCAAGTCATACTTCATAATTTCAAATCAAATTTTATTTTTCGAAACAAAAGTGTAGCAAAGCTATTGAGTGGTCTCTCAACTTCAAAACTTGAAAATGAATGTCGATGATGCACCGCCATCACTGAAATTATTTTCTAGCGAAAAAATAGGAGAGTACTGATTTAGAGATTTCAAAATTCTTTGGAAGCGATTTCTATTCGAAAATATTTTCAATAATATATATTTTAAACAAAATTTAAAACCAAAGTTTGGAATTATCGAAAATTATATTCTCAAATTCTAAATGTAAATTCAATTAAATTTCTAAATCAATTTATAAACCATGTTTATAAATTCACTGATTTATATGTTGGTAAAATCAATGGCTCACAACACAATAGATG
Organism: Allium cepa; assembly: GCA_030765085.1. NCBI lineage: Eukaryota > Viridiplantae > Streptophyta > Magnoliopsida > Asparagales > Amaryllidaceae > Allium > Allium cepa. The sequence goes on from CM060928.1 coordinate 966,282,384, forward strand.
AAAATCAAATATTATCATTTCTGACAACAAATTCAATCAACTATTAAATTCCAGAAAAATTTGTACTTATATAAATATAATCATATAAAATTTATTCCATTTGCCAAATTTGAAAATAATATTGTGTTAGTTCGCTCTGTTCGAGTGTTTTGGAATTTCTATCGATTATCAGACGAATCGATCGAAAACCCAAATCAACAATAACAACCCAAACAACACAATATATAAAATATTTTAAATTTAATTACAAATACACTCCCTCACTCAATAATATACAATAGATTTTCAAAATAAGGGTAGAGGTTCTAATTAGAAAGTCTCTAATCAATAGAATTCAGACTAGAAGATAGGCTAAAAATGAAGATAAGGTGATTAGATACCAGAATAGGAAGATGGTTAGACTTATATAAATCGCAGGCAACCTTAATCGGGTCAACCCAGACTTCAAGAATAAGATTGATGTAGAATTCTGAGGCAAATCGACATCCGTTCACAAGAGAATTTACCCCAATCGTCTACTAGAGTACATTAGGTTATAACAAGAGATAGCATCATCTAAACTAAGGATATCGAAATCTTCGGTAAATCAATGCTGTTGTAAAGGAATTTCAACCCTTTTATAATCATTCAGTGGAGCTATGGGATACTCTAGATCAAGAAGAATTTGGATATGGGAAGACAAGAGTGGCTTTCAAAACGAATAGAGGAGTTACAAAATTCAAAGCAAACCGAATCAAAGAGGAAGAGATTCAAATTTGAATGAAAGCGATTCCTTAATTAAATTTACTTTATATGATAAGTTTTGCCTAAAACCAGAGCTCTGATACCACATGTAACATCATCATATTTTCAACCATTCGCATCCACACATGTCGGACTTGAATTGCTCAAAATATCAGATTGTTAATTTATATTTGGCAAAAATCGGCATATACAGTAAATAAAATAACCACAGAATCACAAACATAGAGTAATATAACAATAATGCAACAGAAACAAAAGAATAGCAGTTCATGAAGCTACTAGGTATATAACAGAGTTAAATAGGATACAACAGAGGTCTTAAATACATAGATGTCTCACTACAATAATCAACTACAAAATATGAATACATCATTGGGATCAACTAAATAACTGAAAGCAGAATCGATAGATGGATCTCCAAGAGAGGCTCCAACTCCAAAGCTGAGTCTCGAATATAGGTACACTTAGTTTGACTCAAGCGTAAAGCAAAGGACAAAACATTCGAGTCAGGATTAACATTTTTATATCAATAAATCTATAACAACCCGAATTTTGGAGATTACCATTAATATTAAATTATAATGCAAATAATAATTTAATATTGTGATTATAAATGAATTGGAGGAATGAAATTTGAGTTAATATTATTTATTTTATATAAACAATGTTTTAATGAATAAAACTTGGGTTTTTAATTTATGTGAGTTAATTTATCTCATAAGATGTTATTTCAACATATTGATGGTTGGAATAAATATAAATGAGTTAAAATAAGCATAGAATATTTTATTTGTGAAAGTGGGTTGAAAATAAATGATGTTAGTTATTTATTGAGTCAAAATGGGAAGTATTTGAATTTTATTCCAATAATAGCCTTTTTTTAGTGAATAAAAAGGGCAAATGAGAAGAAAATGTATTTTTCGAAGTGTATTAATGATTGAAAATAGTGTTGTAATATTTTAAAAAGTATTAAAACTTTTAATACACTTATTTGAGTTAAGAAATAATTTTTATTTGACTCAGATTGTTAAAATTGTTTTTTTTTGGTCTAAAAATAACAATATCGTCAAATATTGTGTAAATTAAAAGTTTAATGGGAAAATAATATTTTTAAGTGAAAAAAAAATTGTGTTAATCATGTTCACGTTGTTAAAATATGAAGAATGCATTTTGTCTCATGTAAAAAGAAGTTAATATGAGAAAGTAATGCTAAAAATGGTATAAAACATATGTATATTAGCCTAAATAATTTTCTAAGTATAAGAATGGACTAATTGGGTATAGTAAACATCCAATAACCCCAATTCTAGAGTTTTCTAATAGAGTATGTACCTTTTCTCCCAAAACTCATTACAGTAAAACCTAAATCAGAAAAGAAAAAGCTTCAAAGTACAAAACAATGGCTACCCTCTTCAAAATTTAATCTTCAAAGCTCAATCTTTGCAAATTTAAAAGCCTAATTCAAGTTAAAATCATAAAAGAAGGTAATCTCCAACCTATTCTATCTTAGAATCCATCTAAAATCCTAGAATTGTTTAGTAAATTTTGTTTTGATCAATTTCTTCTTTGCATGTATTGTTTTTTTCTATTTTCAGATGTTTAGGGCTCCAATCTTATGCTAAAGGTTCAATCTTGCTTGCAAATCCTTACGTATTCACTGAAAATCAATTGGTAAGTGTAAAAGCTTACAAATGCTTGCCAAAAATAATGTTTTGAGTTGAATTTTCGTATTAATAAGATTGCGTTTCGTCTTTGTTATTTTCTGTTTTCTGTTGCCACATTGTTTTGGCCATAACTTTTTCATCTTTTATCCAAATTTCATAATTTTTGATGTTCTGGAAAGCACAGACAAAGTTCTAAAAGTTTCATGTTTTAGGATTTTTAAAATTTTGAAGTTTACTTTATCAAAATCGTGCTTGTTTGTTGCTGTCACGAGAGCAAATGACAGCAACAACAATCATAAAATCTGAGGATTTATTTTGACCATAACTCATTCATTTCTTATCCAAATTTCATAATTTTGGATTTTCCGGAAAGCCAAGACAAAGGGCTGAAAGTTTTATGTTTTTATTTTTCTAAAATTTGGAGGTTTAATGGACCAAAATCGTGCTTGTTTTTGCTATCCCGAGAGCAAATGACAGCAACAACAATCACAAGTCTGAGAAATTATTTTGGCCATTACTCATTCGTTTCTTAACCGATTTTGATAATTTTGGATGTTTCGGAAAGCTTAAATCATGTAATAAAACTTTCATGCATTGAGTTTTCTGTAATTTTAAGGTTAGATATGTCAAAATTGAATTTTTATACTGTTATCCCGAGAGCAAAACCAATAATTGCTCTACGCTTGAGGCTGAAATGAAGTTGGCCATAACTTCTTCGTTTCTTAACCGATTTTGTTAATTTTAGATGTTCCGAAAAGCTTAGGTCGTGTGTTATAGGTTTTATTCATTGTTTTTTCTGGAATTTTGAAGTTCGTTTGGTTGAAATTATGGTTGTATGTTGCTGTCCTGAGAGCAAAATGACAGCAACAACAATCGTTGAACTTAGAATTGTATTAGCTCGTTTTGCTTTTATTCTCTTCGGTTTTAATGATGTTTTTGAGATATTTTCAGAGCTATGATGCCTATCAATAGGCTAGCTATATTTGGAGAATTTTAAATTCAAATTTGAAATGGAATTTGAATTGATTTTGGGTTAAAATTGAATTGAATTCGTATTGAATTCAAGCTATCGGTTTTGAGATATCCCTCTTAGTTTTCATTGTTTTCGAGCACGGTTTTCATCGAAACCAATTTGAAGTGTTATTTTGAATTGATTTAGAAGTTACCAAATTGTGGTGAAGATTATTGGTTTGAGAATTACTCTTTGAGTACATTCGACGACGAACCAATCTAGATGCATTTTGTGATGGCCGCTGAAATGAGGCAATATTGATGTTAAGTTTTAATTTGCAACTATGGTCAGAAATAACCATCACGATGTTCTTTTACTTGCCCAGGAGATGAGGCAAGTTGTTATGATGGACTGATGATGATTTCGATATTTATGATGAATTTTTACTTGTCGATGTAATGAGACAAATTTCGATGTCACTTAAAATTCGTCCAAGTATGAGATAAGACGACTTAGGTATTTTACACTCGCCGATGAGATGAGGCAGTGTTTATTTGACGATGTTTTATGATGGTTTTCTAATGTGGCATCGACTAACGATTAGTAAACCAATAGGTACAAACGTATGGTATGGGACGTACGTTGACGCCTATTGGATTCCTATTCGAGAAGTTGAGACACATTCACGATGTTACTAGTGCTACAGACCGAGTACTCGATTGGAGTCATCACGATGTTCATGAAGTTATTACTCGACTCCAATCATCACGATGTTATTACTCGGGTTTTTGTGACTGGGTGTCATCAAGATGTTTCCGACTATACTCAATCAAGATGATCACGATGTTATGTGACCCCAAGTCATCACGATGAATGGTACCAAATAATGGTAGTACTAGTCAAGATGTAAATGCACGTGCTGTTTTCCATGAAGTTTAGATGTTTCGTTTTCACTGTTTTGATGATGATGCTTTAGTATAGCCTTATGTAAGAAAAAGGCTTATTGACATACACGGTTTTATTTGTGATTTCGAATATGATGTTTTGGATTCTTTCCGGGCTCTATTAAGATAAATTATGGTAAGGCTTTTATGATGAGTTTTGATAATAGATTTAAGATATATTTATATTTATACCATTATTTGCATTATGGATCGATGATTTGACGATTTTATTGACTACTTGATGTTAAGATGGAGTTGAGATGTATTTATAAATTTATACCAATGAGATGAGATATAAATGATTATGAAGAATCTTTTATGATGAGTTTTAGTGATGAATTTGAGATGTATCTATATTCATACCGATGAGATGAGGTATGAATAAGTATAATGCTTCTTTTATGATTGGGTTTTATATTTCCTTAAATGATCACTGAGATAAGCCTATAAAATGAGGCACATCCATATGCGTTTTATTCTATGTATGAAGGATATGTACCTTTGATGTATTGTTAGATTGACGAGCACTTATAAGAAGATAATTTATTCATTTGAAGTCATTATCCATATTTTTTTTATACCGCTGATGATATGAGGCAAAAGCTATGTTTATTGAATCTTATCTTTAAAATTTTGTTCGGCAATGTTCCACTTGCTTAAGTATCTGTTATGCCACTTAAGTATGACTTTATCATCATTATCTCCCTTACTTGCCAAGAAGAGATGTTGTCCTTTCTCATGATGTTGAAACCCTGTTTAGGGCGTGGCATCCTTTATGAAAAAGGATACCGTAGCTTTCACCTAATTATCCTCATCGATTATTCTGTTTAACTGATGATTTTAGCTAGCCTGACCCGTGTGTTTTCACTCGGGTCAGACCGAGTTGTTTCTGGTATCATCTATTGGCCTTAGCTTGAAGTTGATGTTGGATAATAGTTCTTCTTTTGCTTGAGCAGTTTATTTCTTCCGCATACTCTGATGCTTTTACATTTGATTCGATGTATACGGTGTGGTCGTGCACCACCTTTATTGTGTTCATATTGTATTGTACCGAACGTGTATCAGTGTATATGTATATATATGATGTTGGTTACTATTCTGTGATGTGATTTACATTCAGTTATTGTATTTTTTTCTAATAGATCCGTTAGCCACCTATAGTTTTGGATTAAGCATTTACTGGGTATGTCGATCCACTTGAGTTGAAAAATTATAATGCATTTATCGACGCATTCAGTGGATGTTTAAGACAAAATTATAGATGGTCGCCCTTAACCAGCCCTATTCTCCGCTTTAGTAGACGGAATTACTTCTTAATTCTCTTTGCTAAGGTGGGTCTCGGGGTGGGGCGTTACAGCTTGGTATCAGAGCCAGGTCAGAACAAAGTCGAATAAACGCAGAACGGTACGTATATCATGACACATCGAAGTACAATACAAGTGAATCATTGTCCTTTATTCGAGCTTGTTTTCGAATTGAGCCTTGATTCTTTTTCGAGTTTTTAGATTATTCTATTCTTATTTTTGTCGTTACGAGTGAGTTCGTATCGATGGAGCTGATTGATTTCTTTGAGCATTCTTGTGCATTCCTTTGAGAATTGTGAATCCTATTAAAGGGATCCACAACGATTGGCTTGTTGTGAGCATTTTGATTTCTCTATTGGTTGCTGCTTTAGTGAGTATTTGTTTATTACTCACTACCTTGAGATGTATCTGATTTGAGATGGATTGACTTATTGGATGTAAAGTCTGATTCTTTTGTTGTTATGGGATCCTATATTTATTTAGGCATCCTAATTTGATTGGGTTATAATTTCTACCACTTTGAAATGTTAATGATGATTCTGAAGTTCTATATTCACTCTTGAGATCGAGATGTTGTCGATATATCTCGAATTCTAGTCAAGGTGACTTTTTTGAGTTTTGTGAGTCTGTTTGGATTTGACATCCAGTCGGGCAATCGAGTACTGAGGTAACCTTAATCCTGGCTCTTAGCTCTTCGGTTATCCTTCCACGAGGTTATCCACTAAGGAATGAGATGAGTTTCTAGATTGTTCGATTTTGATTGAGTTTATCATTCAGCTTCACCGAGTGTTCTTTTCAACTACTCAATCAATGTTATCTTTGTAGCATTACTTTGTTTGAAGTGATGATTTGTTGTTTTGTGCTTCATCTCCTTCGAGAAGAATATCTTGCTTATCCTGTATCTTGATGACTTTTAGGAGTGGATCATGATATTGTAAGATTGACTAACACTTTATCTCCTTCTGTTGAGTTTGAGAATCGCGTATTCTAGGAATATCTCGATGCATTCTCTTAATGTTCTTTGGTTTGAGATTTTGAAGCTATATATATGAGTTTTAAAAAGAGAAATTGTAGTTTTGAGATATTTTAAAAATCAAAGAATGTTTTGAGAATATATTTATATGAGTAGTATTCTTTCATAGAAATAACATGAGAGTGTTGGGTTATCCATCGAGTAGTTAAGAGTTCTGGTCGATACGCCTGATCAACGTTATCGATAGGAATCTCCTAAATGCTATGATGAGGTAATCATACACGATGGTTTTTATTTTAAAAATTGAGATTTTGAAAATAATATATTGAGATTAAATATTAAATTTATTTTTGAATGGTAATTGCAGCCATTGATTTTAGAGACCAGTAATAGAGTGGCAAGGCAGTTTTGATCGTCCGGTCAACTCTGCAGCCAACAGATATATTTATTTATTAGAGACTCAATGGCGAGGCAATGTTATTTATTTATTTTTAAATTATAAAGATGAGAATATAAATGAGATTATTTTTGAGCTGTGCTTTATTGAAAGTATATTTTGAGATTTTAGAATCTATATTATATACATTGGATGTTTTAAGAGGAGAGTTATAAGAGAATTTGAAGATTGTTTTAAAACTACTTAAGTGGTTTAATAAAAAGAGTAAAGAGAATTTAAACCCTTAATCTATTTTGTGGAATATTATTATGGATTTACAAATCTCTGTGGAAATTAATTTTTAAGTAAGAGAAGAAATTTGGACTTTTAATTTGAGTTTTAAATTACCTACTAAGTAATATAGTAAAAAGTTTGAAAATTTTCAAATGTTGAAAATTGAGATTTAAAATTTAAAAGATGTTGAGATTTAAAAATTCTAAATATCTTGGATTAAAAGATAATTCGACCTTATATCCTTATTCTTGAGCATATTCTATCTTTGAGCTATTATTAACGACATCATTTTTTGCGGTCGTTCGAGTTGGCGGCCTTGTGAGAAGCCATCTTGTGATTTATCAATCTTGTCTGTTGTGTCTACCCTGTTATGAGGATGTTCTTTCCGTATATTTATGTGGAAAATCTTATTGATGATCTTCTTTATTGCTTGGTGTTTGGGTTTAAGTGAGTTTGATCCCGACTCTATTCATAGGATTTTAAGCAATCAATCATTTTTAATCGATTATTTGTTGAGCATTTTATTGAGTTTTAATTCGAGACAGGAGATCTTTGAAATTCTTTCGAGTTTCTTGGAAAATTCGATGGTTTGCTAATCACTATATTAGCATATGATGGGCCATTGAATTAACCAAGTGAGTTTTTCTTTGTTTCTTTCTACCATTCTATATTGAGAGTATGAATGGTTTGGAATTCGAGCTTGTCCTTATCTTTCGATGATTGTATCGATAGTGTTAATTACAGCTATTTCCTTCAGAAATTGCGAGGACGCAATTTTGCTATGGAGGGGAGTCTGTAACAACCCGAATTTTGGAGATTACCATTAATATTAAATTATAATGCAAATAATAATTTAATATTGTGATTATAAATGAATTGGAGGAATGAAATTTGAGTTAATATTGTTTATTTTGTATAAACAATGTTTTAATGAATAAAACTTGGGTTTTTAATTTATGTGAGTTAATTTATCTCATAAGATGTTATTTCAACATATTAATGGTTGGAATAAATATAATGAGTTAAAATAAGCATAGAATATTTTATTTGTGAAAGTGGGTTGAAAATAAATGATGTTAGTTATTTATTGAGTCAAAATGGGAAGTATTTGAATTTTATTCCAATAATAGCCTTTTTTTAGTGAATAAAAAGGGCAAATGAGAAGAAAATGTATTTTTCGAAGTGTATTAATGATTGAAAATAGTGTTGTAATATTTTAAAAAGTATTAAAACTTTTAATACACTTATTTGAGTTAAGAAATAATATTTATTTGACTCAGATTGTTAAAATTGTTTTTTTTTTGGTCTAAAAATAACAATATCGTCAAATATTGTGTAAATTAAAAGTTTAATGGGAAAATAATATTTTTAAGTGCAAAAAAAAAAATTGTGTTAATCATGTTCACGTCGTTAAAATATGAAGAATGCATTTTGTCTCATGTAAAAAGAAGTTAATATAAGAAAGTAATGCTAAAAATGGTATTAAATCTATGTATATTAGCCTAAATAATTTTCTAAGTATGAGAATGGACTAATTGGGTATAGTAAACATCCAATAACCCCAATTCTAGAGTTTTCTAATAAAGTATGTACCTTTTCTCCAAAACTTATTACAGTAAAACCTAAATCAGAAAAGAAAAGGTTTCAAAGTACAAAACAATGGCTACCCTCTTCAAAATTTAATCTTCAAAGCTCAATCTTTGCAAATTTAAAAGCCTAATTCAAGTTAAAATCATAAAAGAAGGTAATCTCCAACCTATTCTATCTTAGAATCCATCTAAAATCCTAGAATTGTTTAGTAAATTTTGTTTTGATCAATTTCTTCTTTGCATGTATTGTTTTTTTCTATTTTCAGATGTTTAGGACTCCAATCTTATGCTAAAGGTTCAATCTTGCTTGCAAACCCTTACGTATTCGCTGAAAATCAATTGGTAAGTGTAAAAGCTTACAAATGCTAGCCAAAAATAAGGTTTTGAGTTGAATTTTCGTATTAATAAGATTGCGTTTCGTCTTTGTTATTTTCTGTTTTCTGTTGCCACATTGTTTTGGCCATAACTTTTTCATCTCTTATCCAAATTTCATAATTTTTGATGTTCTGGAAAGCACAGACAACGTTCTAAAAGTTTCATGTTTTAAGATTTTTAAAATTTTGAATTTTACTTGATCAAAATCGTGCTTGTTTGTTACTGTCCCGAGAGCAAATGACAGCAACAACAATCATAAAATCTGAGGATTTATTTTGACCATAACTCATTCATTTCTTATCCAAATTTCATAATTTTGGATTTTCCGGAAAGCCAAGACAAAGGGCTGAAAGTTTTATGTTTTTATTTTTCTAAAATTATGAGGTTTAATGGACCAAAATCGTGCTTGTTTTTGCTATCCCGAGAGCAAATGACAGCAACAACAATCACAAGTCTGAGAAATTATTTTGGCCATTACTCATTCGTTTCTTAACCGATTTTGATAATTTTGGATGTTTCGGAAAGCTTAAATCATGTAATAAAACTTTCATGTATTGAGTTTTCTGTAATTTTAAGATTAGCTATGTCAAAATTGAATTTTTATACTGTTATCCCGAGAGCAAAACCAATAATTGCTCTACGCTTGAGGCTGAAACGAAGTTGGCCATAACTTCTTCGTTTCTTAACCGATTTTGTTAATTTTAGATGTTCCGAAAAGCTTAGGTCGTGTGTTATAGGTTTCATTCATTGTTTTTTCTGGAATTTTGAAGTTCGTTTGGTTGAAATTATGGTTGTATGTTGCTGTCCTGAGAGCTTAATGACAGCAACAACAATCGTTGACCTTAGAATTGTATTAGCTCGTTTTGCTTTTATTCTCTTCGGTTTTAATGATGTTTTTGAGATATTTTCAGAGCTATGATGCCTATCAATAGGCTAGCTATATTTGGAGAATTTTAAATTCAAATTTGAAATGGAATTTGAATTGATTTTGGGTTAAAATTGAATTGAATTCGTATTGAATTCAAGCTATCGTTTTTGAGATATCCCTCTTAGTTTTCATTGTTTTCGAGCACGGTTTTCATCGAAACCAATTTGAAGTGTTATTTTGAATTGATTTAGAAGTTACCAAATTTTGGTGAAGATTATTGGTTTGAGAATTACTCTTTGAGTACATTCGACGACGAACCAATCTAGATGCATTTTGTGATGGCCGCTGAAATGAGGCAATATTGATGTTAAGTTTTAATTTGCAACTATGGTCAGAAATAACCATCACGATGTTCTTTTACTTGCCCAGGAGATGAGGCAAGTTGTTATGATGGACTGATGATGATTTCGATATTTATGATGAATTTTTACTTGTCGATGTAAAGAGACAAGTTTCGATGTCACTTAAAATTCGTCCAAGTATGAGATAAGACGAGTTAGGTATCTTACACTCGCCGATGAGATGAGGCAGTGTTTATTTGACGATGTTTTATGATGGTTTTCTAATGTGGCATCGACTAACGATTAGTAAACCAATAGGTACAAACGTATGGTATGGGACGTACGTTGACGCCTATTGGATTCCTATTCGAGAAGTTGAGACACATTCACGATGTTACTAGTGCTACAGACCGAGTACTCGATTGGAGTCATCACGATGTTCATGAAGTTATTACTCGACTCCAATCATCACGATGTTATTACTCGGGTTTTTGTGACTGGGTGTCATCAAAATGTTTCCGACTATACTCAATCAAGATGATCACGATGTTATGTGACCCCAAGTCATCACGATGAATGGTACCAAATAATGGTAGTACTAGTCAAGATGTAAATGCACGTGCTGTTTTCCATGAAGTTTAGATGTTTCGTTTTCACTGTTTTGATGATGATGCTTTAGTATAGCCTTATGTAAGAAAAAGGCTTATTGACATACACGGTTTTATTTGTGATTTCGAATATGATGTTTTGGATTCTTTCCGGGCTCTATTAAGATAAATTATGGTAATGCTTTTATGATGAGTTTTGATAATAGATTTAAGATATATTTATATTTATACCATTATTTGCATTATGGATCGATGATTTGACGATTTTATTGACTACTTGATGTTAAGATGGAGTTGAGATGTATTTATAAATTTATACCAATGAGATGAGATATAAATGATTATGAAGAATCTTTTATGATGAGTTTTAGTGATGGATTTGAGATGTATCTATATTCATACCGATGAGATGAGGTATGAATAAGTATAATGCTTCTTTTATGATTGGGTTTTATATTTCCTTAAATGATCACTGAGATAAGCCTATAAAATGAGGCACATCCATATGCGTTTTATTCTATGTATGAAGGATATGTACCTTTGATGTATTGTTATATTGACGAGCACTTATAAGAAGATAATTTATTCATTTGAAGTCCTTATCCATATTTTTTTATACCGCTGATGATATGAGGCGAAAGCTATGTTTATTGAATCTTATCTTTAAAATTTTGTTAGGCAATGTTCCATTTGCTTAAGTATCTGTTATGCCACTTAAGTATGACTTTATCATCATTATCTCCCTTACTTGCCAAGAAGTGATGTTGTCCTTTCACATGATGTTGAAACCCTGTTTAGGGCGTGGCATCCTTTATGAAAAAGGATACCGTAGCTTTCACCTAATTATCCTCATCGATTATTCTGTTTAACTGATGATTTTAGCTAGCCTGACCCGTGTGTTTTCACTCGGGTCAGACCGAGTTGTTTCAGGTATCATCTATTGGCCTTAGCTTGAAGTTGATGTTGGATAATAGTTCTTCTTTTGCTTGAGCAGTTTATTTCTTCCGCATACTCTGATGCTTTTACATTTGATTCGATGTATACGGTTTGGTCGTGCACCACCTTTATTGTATTCATATTGTATTGTACCGAACGTATATCAATGTATATGTATATATATGATGTTGGTTACTATTCTGTGATGTGATTTACATTCAGTTATTGTATTTTGTTCTAATAGATCCGTTAGCCACCTATAGTTTTGGATTAAGCGTTTACTGGGTATGTCGATCCACTTGAGTTGAAAAATTATAATGCATTTATCGACGCATTCAATGGATGTTTAAGAAAAAATTATAGATGGTCGCCCCTAACCAGCCCTATTCTCCGCTTTAGTAGACGGAATTACTTCTTAATTCTCTTTGCTAAGGTGGGTCTCAGGGTGGGGCGTTACAGCTTGGTATCAGAGCCAGGTCAGGACAAAGTAGAATAAACGCAGAACAGTACGTATATCATGACACATCGAAGTACAATACAAGTGAATCATTGTCCTTTATTCGAGCTTGTTTTCGAATTGAGCCTTGATTCTTTTTCCAGTTTTTGGATTATTCTATTCTTATTTTTGTCGTTACGAGTGAGTTCGTATCGATGGAGCTGATTGATTTCTTTGAGAATTCTTGTGCATTCCTTTGAGAATTGTGAATCCTATTAAAGGGATCCACAACGATTGGCTTGTTGTGAGCATTTTGATTTCTCTATTGGTTGCTGCTTTAGTGAGTATTTGTTTATTACTCACTACCTTGAGATGTATCTGATTTGAGATGGATTGACTTATTGGATGTAAAGTCTGATCCTTTTGTTGCTATGGGATCCTATATTTATTTAGGCATCCTAATTTGATTGGGTTATTATTTCTACCACTTTGAAATGTTAATGATGATTCTGAAGTTCTATATTCACTCTTGAGATCGAGATGTTGTTGATATATCTCGAATTCTAGTCAAGGTGACTTTTTTTAGTTTTGTGAGTCTGTTTGGATTTGACATCCAGTCGGGCAATCGAGTACTGAGGTAACCTTAATCCTGGCTCTTAGCTCTTCGGTTATCCTTCCACGAGGTTATCCACTAAGGAATGAGATGAGTTTCTAGATTGTTCGAGTTTGATTGAGTTTATCATTCAATTTCACCGAGTGTTCTTTTCAAATACTCAATCAATGTTATCTTTGTAGCATTACTTTGTTTGAAGTGATGATTTGTTGTTTTGTGCTTCATCTCCTTCGAGAAGAATATCTTGCTTATCCTGTATCTTGATGACTTTTAGAAGTGGATCATGATATTGTAAGATTGACTAACACTTTCTCTCCTTCTGTTGAGTTTGAGAATCGCGTATTCTAGGAATATCTCGATGCATTCTCTTAATGTTCTTTGGTTTGAGATTTTGAAGCTATATATATGAGTTTTAAAAAGAGAAATTGTAGTTTTGAGATATTTTAAAAATCAAAGAATGTTTTGAGAATATATTTATATGAGTAGTATTCTTTCATAGAAATAACATGAGAGTGTTGGGTTATCCATCGAGTAGTTAAGAGTTCTGGTCGATACGCCTGATCAACGTTATCGATAGGAATCTCCTAAATGCTATGATGAGGTAATCATACACGATGGTTTTTATTTTAAAAATTGAGATTTTGAAAATAATATTTTGAGATTAAATATTAAATTTATTTTTGAATGGTAATTGCAGCCATTGATTTTAGAGACCAGTAATAGAGTGGCAAGGCAGTTTTGATCGTTCGGTCAACTCTGCAGCCAACAGATATATTTATTTATTAGAGACTCAATGGCGAGGCAATGCTATTTATTTATTTTTAAATTATAAAGATGAGAATATAAATGAGATTATTTTTGAGCTGTGCTTTATTGAAAGTATATTTTGAGATTTTAGAATCTATATTATATACATTGGATGTTTTAAGAGGAGAGTTATAAGAGAATTTGAAGATTGTTTTAAAATTACTTAAGTGGTTTAATAAAAAGAGTAAAGAGAATTTAAACCCTTAATTTATTTTGTGAAATATTACTATGGATTTACAAATCTCTGTGGAAATTAATTTTTAAGTAAGAGAAGAAATTTGGACTTTTAATTTGAGTTTTAAATTACCTACTAAGTAATATAGTAAAAAGTTTGAAAATTTTCAAATGTTGAAAATTGAGATTTAAAATTTAAAAGATGTTGAGATTTAAAAATTCTAAATATCTTGGATTAAAAGATAATTCGACCTTATATCCTTATTCTTGAGCATATTCTATCTTTGAGCTATTATTAACGACATCATTTTTTGCGGTCGTTCGAGTTGGCGGCCTTGTGAGAAGCCATCTTGTGATTTATCAATCTTGTCTGTTGTGTCTACCCTGTTATGAGGATGTTCTTTCCGTATATTTATGTGGAAAATCTTATTGATGATCTTCTTTATTGCTTGGTGTTTGGGTTTAAGTGAGTTTGATCCCGACTCTATTCATAGGATTTTAAGCAATCAATCATTTTCAATCGATTATTTGTTGAGCATTTTATTGAGTTTTAATTCGAGACGGGAGATCTTTGAAATTCTTTCGAGTTTCTTGGAAAATTCGATGGTTTGCTAATCACTATATTAGCATATGATGGGCCATTGAATTAACCAAGTGAGTTTTTCTTTGTTTCTTTCTACCATTCTATATTGAGAGTATGAATGGTTTGGAATTCGAGCTTGTCCTTATCTTTCGATGATTGTATCGATAGTGTTAATTACAGCTATTTCCTTCAGAAATTGCGAGGACGCAATTTTGCTATGGAGGGGAGTCTGTAACAACCCGAATTTTGGAGATTACCATTAATATTAAATTATAATGCAAATAATAATTTAATATTGTGATTATAAATGAATTGGAGGAATGAAATTTGAGTTAATATTGTTTATTTTGTATAAACAATGTTTTAATGAATAAAACTTGGGTTTTTAATTTATGTGAGTTAATTTATCTCATAAGATGTTATTTCAACATATTGATGGTTGGAATAAAAATAATGAGTTAAAATAAGCATAGAATATTTTATTTGTGAAAGTGGGTTGAAAATAAATGATGTTAGTTATTTATTGAGTCAAAATGGGAAGTATTTGAATTTTATTCCAATAATAGCCTTTTTTTAGTGAATAAAAAGGGCAAATGAGAAGAAAATGTATTTTTTGAAGTGTATTAATGATTGAAAATAGTGTTGTAATATTTTAAAAAGTATTAAAACTTTTAATACACTTATTTGAGTTAAGAAATAATATTTATTTGACTCGGATTGTTAAAATTGTTTTTTTTTGGTCTAAAAATAACAATATCGTCAAATATTGTGTAAATTAAAAGTTTAATGGGAAAATAATATTTTTAAGTGCAAAAAAAAAAAATTGTGTTAATCATGTTCACGTCGTTAAAATATGAAGAATGCATTTTGTCTCATGTAAAAAGAAGTTAATATGAGAAAGTAATGCTAAAAATGGTATTAAATCTATGTATATTAGCCTAAATAATTTTCTAAGTATGAGAATGGACTAATTGGGTATAGTAAACATTCAATAACCCCAATTCTAGAGTTTTCTAATAAAGTATGTACCTTTTCTCCCAAAACTTATTACAGTAAAACCAAAATCAGAAAAGAAAAAGCTTCAAAGTACAAAACAATGGCTACCCTCTTCAAAATTTAATCTTCAAAGCTCAATCTTTGCAAATTTAAAAGCCTAATTCAAGTTAAAATCATAAAAGAAGGTAATCTCCAACCTATTCTATCTTAGAATCCATCTAAAATCCTAGAATTGTTTAGTAAATTTTGTTTTGATCAATTTCTTCTTTGCATGTATTGTTTTTTTCTATTTTCAGATGTTTAGGGCTCCAATCTTATGCTAAAGGTTCAATCTTGCTTGCAAACCCTTACGTATTCACTGAAAATCAATTGGTAAGTGTAAAAGCTTATAAATGCTAGCCAAAAATAAGGTTTTGAGTTGAATTTTCGTATTAATAAGATTGCGTTTCGTCTTTGTTATTTTCTGTTTTCTGTTGCCACATTGTTTTGGCCATAACTTTTTCATCTTTTATCCAAATTTCATAATTTTTGATGTTATGGAAAGCACAGACAAAGTGCTAAAAGTTTCATGTTTTAAGATTTTTAAAATTTTGAAGTTTGCTTGATCAAAATCGTGCTTGTTTGTTGCTGTCCCGAGAGCAAATGACAGCAACAACAATCATAAAATCTGAGGATTTATTTTGACCATATCTCATTCATTTCTTATCCAAATTTCATAATTTTGGATGTTTCGGAAAGCCCAGACAAACGGATGAAAGTTTTATGTTTTGATTTTTCTAAAATTTTGAAGTTTAACGGACCAAAATCGTGCTTGTTTGTTGCTATCCCGAGAGCAAATAACAGCAACAACAATCACAAGTCTGAGAAATTATTTTGGCCATTACTCATTCGTTTCTTAACCGATTTTGATAATTTTGGATGTTTCGGAAAGCTTAAATCATTTACTAAAACTTTCATGTATTGAGTTTTTTATAGTTTTAAGGTTAGCTATGTCAAAATTGAATTTTTATACTGTTATCCCGAGAGCAAAACCAATAATTGCTCTACGCTTGAGGCTGAAACGAAGTTGGCCATAAATTCTTCGTTTCTTAACCGATTTTGTTAATTTTAGATGTTCTCAAAAGCTTAGGTCTTGTGTTACAGGTTTCATTCATTGTTTTTTTCTGGAATTTTGAAGTTCGTTTGGTTGAAATTATGGTTGTATGTTGCTGTCCTGAGAGCAAAATGACAGCAACAACAATCGTTGACCTTAGAATGGTATTAGCTCGTTTTGCTTTTATTCTCTTCGGTTTTAATGATGTTTTTGAGATATTTTCAGAGCTATGATGCCTATCAATAGGCTAGCTATATTTGGAGAATTTTAAATTCGAATTTTAAATGGAATTTGAATTGATTTTGGGTTAAAATTGAATTGAATTCGTATTGAATTCAAGCTATCGGTTTTGAGATATCCCTCTTAGTTTTCATTGTTTTCGAGCACGGTTTTCATCGAAACCAATTTGAAGTGTTATTTTGAATTGATTTAGAAGTTACCAAATTTTGGTGAAGATTATTGGTTTGAGAACTACTCTTTGAGTACATTCGACGACGATCCAATCTAGATGCATTTTGTGATGGCCGCTGAAATGAGGCAATATTGATGTTAAGTTTTAATTTGCAACTATGGTTAGAAATAACCATCACGATGTTCTTTTACTTTCCCAGGAGATGAGGCAAGTTGTTATGATGGACTGATGATGATTTCGATATTTATGATGAATTTTTACTTGTCGATGTAATGAGACAAGTCTCGATGTCACTTAAAATTCGTCCAAGTATGAGATAAGACGAGTTAGGTATCTTACACTCACCGATGAGATGAGGCAGTGTTTATTTGATGATGTTTTATGATGGTTTTCTAATGTGGCATCGACTAACGATTAGTAAACCAATAGGTACAAACGTATGGTATGGGACGTGCATTGACGCCTATTGGATTCCTATTCGAGAAGTTGAGACACATTCACGATGTTACTAGTGCTATAGACCGAGTACTCGATTGGAGTCATCACGATGTTCATGAAGTTATTACTCGACTCCAATCATCACGATGTTATTACTCGGATTTTTATGACTGGGTGTCATCAAGATGTTTCCGACTATACTCAATCAAGATGATCACGATGTTATGTGACCCCAAGTCATCATGATGAATGGTACCAAATAATGGTAGTACTAGTCAAGATGTAAATGCACGTGTTGTTTTCCATGAAGTTTAGATGTTTCGTTTTCACTGTTTTGATGATGATGCTTTAGTATACCCTTATGTAAGAAAAAGGCTTATTGACATACACAGTTTTATTTGTGATTTCGAATATGATGTTTTGGATTCTTTCCGGGCTCTATTAACATAAATTATGGTAATGCTTTTATGATGAGTTTTGATAATAGATTTAAGATATATTTATATTTATACCATTATTTGCATTATGGTTCGATGATTTGACGATTTTATTGACTACTTGATGTTACGATGGAGTTGAGATGTATTTATAATTTTATACCAATGAGATGAGGTATAAATGATTATGAAGAATCTTTTATGATGAGTTTTAATGATGGATTTGAGATGTATCTATATTCATACCGATGAGATGAGATATGAATAAGTATAATGCTTCTTTTATGATTGGGTTTTATATTCCTTAAATGATCACTGAGATAAGCCTATAAGATGAGGCACATCCATATGCGTTTTATTCTATGTATGAAGGATATGTACCTTTGATGTATTGTTATATTGACGAGCACTTCTAAGAAGATAATTTATTCATTTGAAGTCATTATCCATATTTTTTTATACCGCTGATGATATGAGGCGAAAGCGATGTTTATTGAATCTTATCTTTAAAATTTTGTTCGGCGATGTTCCATTTGCTTAAGTATCTGTTATGCCACTTAAGTATGACTTTATCATCATTATCTCCCTTACTTGCCAGGAAGAGATGTTGTCCTTTCTTATGATGTTGAAACCCTGTTTAGGGCGTGGCATCCTTTATGAAAAAGGATACCGTAGCTTTCACCTAATTATCCTCATCGATTATTCTGTTTAACTGATGATTTTAGCTAGCCTGACTCGTGTGTTTTCACTCGGGTCAGACCGAGTTGTTTCAGGTATCATCTATTGGCCTTAGCTTGAAGTTGATGTTGGATAATAGTTCTTCTTTTGCTTGAGCAGTTTATTTCTTCCGCATACTCTGATGCTTTTACGTTTGATTCGATGTATACGGTGTGGTCGTGCACCACCTTTATTGTATTCATATTGTATTATACCGAACGTGTATCAGTGTATATGTATATATATGATGTTGGTTACTATTCTGTGATGTGATTTACATTCAGTTATTGTATTTTGTTCTAATAGATCCGTTAGCCACCTATAGTTTTGGATTAAGCATTTACTGGGTATGTCGATCCACTTGAGTTGAAAAATTATAATGCATTTATCGACGTATTCAATGGATGTTTAAGACAAAATTATAGATGGTCGCCCTTAACCAGCCCTATTCTCCACTTTAGTAGACGGAATTACTTCTTAATTCTCTTTGCTAAGGTGGGTCTCGGGGTGGGGCGTTACAAAATCCAACTCAAGTGAAATAACAACTGAAATACAAGTAACTCAAAGGATGTTTGGGATAACCATCCTCTAAGGATCTGTTAAACTATCTACTATATAGTAATATACGCTATTATAATAATGTCCAAAGTAAAGTATACTATTTAAAAAAGCGTTAAGGCTTTACATTTTCCACCTTAGCACATTTTATAGTGCCAATAGTCTGTACAGTACCATAACTCCAGATCGGGAGGCTACCAGAGGATACTCCATTGGCATGACAAAAATCAAACTCCTATAAGGCGCGCTAGGGTAGATGACATGACACAACTAGGCAATGCCAGGGTAGATATATCAATTATGCATCTGGGCTGGTGGTAATGCATGGTAGCCACTACCGCCCATCTCGAGCCACACTCCCAAAAAAATCAAAGGTGCGCACCAAATCAATCACAAAGTAATAGAATGGCATATGAAGGTGTGTGTCCGATCGGAGGAGCTTCCTCACTTGGCCCGAGAATCACTCCTGTTTTAGCCACCTTATGCCAACTCACGGGAGTCAGGTCCGCATATATACCTCAATAGAACGTCGCCACCATCCTACTTCATTTTGTAATCTCCACCACGTACACATTTGTTAAAGTGGTTTTCGGAGTTGGTAGAGGGTATAACAACTTCCGATCCCGATCTCTTTAACAACCAAATGTTATTATAACACCACGATCATTTCAAAATAGTTTATACTTCAAAACTAAAATACCATTTCCATTTCAAAAACCATATAAATACGATATTATTTCCATTTAAAAGATCCATTCCAAAAATCATAGCACCTCAAAGTTATAATACTTTCAAAATTATAAAGCTTCTAAAACCATAACGCTTTAGAAATCATAACACTTTGGAAATCATAATTTAGAAATCATAATGCTTTGGAAATCATAACACTTTGAAATCATAACATTTTTGAAATCATAACACTTTAGAAATCATAATACTTTGGAATACCACAACACTTCTCACTTAACCAGTTTAAATATTAAAATAGTGCATAAAATAGAATAGTTTATAAATATGATAGTTTATATAAATTAGTTACAGGTTAAAATAGTTTATAATAAAATAGTTTGTATATTAAAATAGTTCATATTAAAAATAGTTTATATTAAAATGATTTATATTAAAATAGTTTAGATGAAAATAATTTATAAAGTAAAATATATAAATAGTTTTAAATAAAATTTAACATACTTTATATAATACAATAGCTTCCTCAAATTTCACAAATCGATTCCGAATCAATTCTAATTCCAAAATTTCAAATTTAATCCAGTTTCAAATCATCAATTCCAATTCAATTCAGTTTCTCAATAAACCATTTCAAATTATGTTGATTCAAAAACAGATTTGAACCATAAATAAACCATTTAAATTTCAATATATTTCAAAGCTTTAAATATTCCACAATTTCAAAACCAGATTTGATAACTCCATATGTATATATCAAATTCACTTTACTATGATTCATTTTGAAATATTTACTTAATCATTCATATAACATTTAAATAAAACTTCAAATTTAAAATTTAAATAAAACTAAATATACCTTTTTCAATTTATGTAAATTTGAAATATTCACTTAAATCACTTTTAATCAAAATCAAGTTATAAAATCATATCTTTAAAAATCCAAATTTAATAAATTTCAAATCAAACTTATTTGAATATAATTCTTAAATAAATTCAATTTCAAAACCTTGGAAATCATTTCAATATATATATATATACACACACATTGACCAACGTTATCTGTATATAATTTTCTATCTTATGGTCAAGTGATACAGATATTTATGATTTCAATCTGCAATTTAAATGTATACGGGTATATACATTGCAACCCATAATCCCAAATTCAATTCAATGAAAATCGCTTGGGTTTATCATTTCAACCTTATCCCATTCTACAGATCGTTCAGGTATGTATCATTTTAACCCATAGTGAATTCTATACTAACAAGGAACTTGTAGAGTGATAGCAGATATGATAATAAAAAACATGCATATATCATAAATATAAATAACAAATAAGGGTGTCAGATGTCACAGGTGAACAGATACAGATAGCATCATATATATAGCAATGTAAATAACTAACAACAACATACTTCAATTTTCGTTTCAATTGAAATCAGATTTAATAAATGAAAAATGCTAATCATGAATGAT
This sequence comes from Allium cepa, assembly GCA_030765085.1. Lineage (NCBI taxonomy): Eukaryota > Viridiplantae > Streptophyta > Magnoliopsida > Asparagales > Amaryllidaceae > Allium > Allium cepa. Next base: position 966,303,785 of record CM060928.1, read on the forward strand.
TTCTCACCTTTCAAGACTAGAGAGATGAACGAGAATGAGATGAGTTACGAATCCAAGTACCAATTCCAAAGTTAAGCTAGATTGGCACGATTTCGATGGACAAGCTGATACATAGGAATCGAAGAGAACAAATCAAATCAACTTTATATAAGTGGATATATATATATATATATATATATATATATATATATATCATTATTAGTATTATTTTCTTAAAATCAATATTACACTTATATAAAATAACATATTATACTTTAGGATCCATATTTAATATAAAAATCAAAATAAATTTAAAACGCATACATATCAAAAATCTATACACACTTATATCTCAAAATCTTTGTTTTCTTATGATGCATAAATTTCAAATCAAGGTATAAAATTTACAAGTTAAAACCAGTATAAAAAAATATACGTTATATTATATACATATAATATCCCACTATATATATATAAAAATCAATAAAATTAAACATACTTTAAAAGCAACATAATTAAACATATATACAATTAACACGTAAGAGTAAATATGTATAACACATAATAGAAGTGCCTGGAAACAAAAATCAAATTTTCTAATACAATATGCATTATATTCATGACTTCATATATGTTTTTGAAAGCAACATCAGATAATATAGTTTATAAACTTTTATATGAAACACAGAAAAAATATTTTATAAAACCTATTTCAAAGTTCTTTTGTCATATAATATGTGGTAAACATATATTTATGAAACACCTTTCAGATAAAATATGGACAGTATGAATGATATAGTTTATATATGTAGTACATATAACACCAACATACATACAATAACATATATACAAGATTTTATATGTAATGTAACTTTATATATATAAATACAGCATTAACGGGCTATATAGCCTTTCATATATCAGATCTTATGGTTCTAATACTTCATATAAACTACAAATCTTTTCATAATAAATGGATACAAACTTTATAAGCTAATACATATAGCCAATATATATAACACATATCATATATACTCATGAACAAACAACATGTATAAATTATATATATGTATGTATGTATATTATAAACATGTATATATATACAGTAACATATACATATTTATGCACATATGTCATACTGGTCATATAACATAACATATAATAACTTAGTATGACATATATAAACTTTTATATAACTTTCTTATATTTTATGTATTGTAATCATCCAGATATCCTATAAACCTATATACTCCTTTTTATATAAACATTATAAGCAAAATTTATACTACATATATGTATAACTAACAGTAGACAAACAACAAATCAATATAATATGTAACTTATAAAAATGTCAAACAACAAATCTATAACTGTATACTATCTACATATATTACTTAATATTATTATGTTAAGGCTATAAACATGTAAATCAAAATTTTATTAACAACAATATGTACAAAAAAAATCAATATGTAACCAACATTTACCTCTCGAAGTAAGATATATTACTTATATTATTATTTTAAGGCTATAAACATGTAAATCAAAATTTTATTAACAACAATATATATAAAAAAAATCAATATGTAACCAGAATTTACCTCTTGAAGTTAGATATAAATATATACGCGCATAGCTCAGAGGAAGCATTGCACGGCCAAAGGTGGCTGATGGGTTCAAAGCTGGAGGTCTTGCATGGACAAAGGAGGGTAGAGCAGTCGAAGGTGTTGGCTTGCATGGCTGTGTTAGGTGGAGGGGTGCGGGTTGCTTGGCTATGTGGCATGGAGGAGATGGTGGTTAGGGATCTGGGAAGGAGAAAATGTGAGTGATGAGGCCTTTGAAGGGGTGGCTGAGGTGGGTTGAGAGGAGGAAGCATGGTTGTAGGGTGTTGTTGGGTGGAAAGTAGAAAAATAAGAAGACAAGGCTAAAACGTATGCAATTCATTCATTTTTTTCATAAGAGAGCAAAGAAAAGAAAAGAAGCGAACCGAAAAATATTAGGACTAGTAAGTATCGAATAGGTAGGAATGATAACAATCAAAAGTTACAATATTGATTGCAGAGGTCATTGGTTAATAGACGTTGGAATATGAAAGGAAAGAGAAGCCAAAAGGTTGAATGTTGAACCGATACGAAAATTGTTTTCCTGATTTCGTGGTGTACCAGATTCCGAACCATTGAAGTGAATATACTGCAAAGATTAGCACGACGACATGATCAAAACGGTATACAGATATCAATGGTATGATCATCCTATCAAAAGTCGATAATCGGTACCCAAAAATGCCGCTATTTTGACGAAAATAAGATAAACGGAGCAATAACCGTCAAAATTTGAAGAAACAAAATATGACGTCTTACTCAGAAGATGATTTAGAAATTCATTGTATAAAAATATTCATGTTTGAAAAATATTTTATTATCATCAATTTTAACTGATTTAAATTGAAGTAAAATTACACAAGAAAATAAACTTGCGTATTATTAGATCAAAATTTACCACTTGCTATGTTAAAGTAGACGTATCTCAAATATTAAATTTTTAAATTAAAATTTTATTACCTAAAATTTCATAAAATTTCAGCTAATAAAATAATAAAGCCACTAAAATTTATGGGTCGTTACGCCAGGTCGTTGTAATCCACAACAGTCAACGATGACACTTTTTAGCCGTTGTCTTTCCTTTGAACCCTTTTACAGCATTCCATAAATACTACAGTTTTTGTTTTGAACTTTAATTGTTTAATAATTACTTTTAATTTAGATATTTTACTTCAGTCCGTTTAGAGATATTTTCTAACTTATATTAGAGTATTTTAAAGTGATTTGGAATTAAAATATATTTTTAATAATTAATTATGAATCGTTAAAGAAGAAGTTTAATTTTAAAACAAAGGAAAACTTGCTTTTTTATTTGTTTTTAAATAATTTATAAAATAAGTATTTTTAATTTATAATTTAAATAAACGTTTTAAACAATATTATAAGTATATTAAAGTATCTTTTAATTATATATAGATTATAGAAAACTAGTTTTTTATTTTATTAAAGTATTAAAAAGCATATGTAATATAAATATCTTTTAAGTTGTTTTTAGAATTTTATTAATTATATTAGCTTATAAATTAGTATACATGCACACACACATAAATACAGATGTGTGTATGTATATAAATATATCATTTTTAAAGGGTTTTAGGAATACGTAAATTTTTAAAATGTTAAGTTAAGTAATTTATAAAAGAATAAAAGGTAACTTTGGATTATAACACTTATATTATAATAAATAGTTTGGTAAAGTTAATTAAAATTACCTTGTTTACTAAGTATTGATATATTTAGATCTTTAAAAGAATGTCTTCAAAGAAAATGACAAGTATAAAATGGTTTTGGGTTTATAGTAAACAATGTTTAAGCAACATTTGTTTTTAATTCTTTTTTATTACACTTATAAATGTAATTAGATTTTAAAAAAATGTTTTTAAAGATAATAATAAGTTTAAAATGGTTTTAGGTTTATCGTAAACAATGTTTAAGTAACATTTGTTTCTTTAACCCTTTTGATTGTACTTATGAATATAATTATATCTTTAAAAGAATGTTTTAAAAGATAATGATAAGCGTAAAATGGTTTTGGGTTTATAACAAACAATTTTTGAGCATTATTTGGTTTTTACCCTTTTTGATTATACTTATGAATATAATTTGATCTTTACATAATGTTTTAAAGGTAATTATAGATAAGATGGTTTTGGGTTTGTAGTAACAATGTTTTTAATGACGTTTGTTTTTAACCCAATTAATTATACTTTTGAAAATGTGGAATCTTGTTCAAGATTTGTGAATATTGTTATACTAATTTGGATAAGAATATGGATACCATTCTACGTAAAATTGTAGAAATGAATAGCCAAGAGTGGAAATGAATAGCGAAATAGTAGTTTACATCTATATATCTTTTGTGAAGACAATGTGTGTATACATATATATGTATTTAGAAAGGAGTTTTAATAAATAAAAGGACTAATTAAATAAAAAGGAATTAGGAGTTGCTTGAGTAGCTTAATCAAGCTTTGTGTGTTTACTTGTTTATGTAAATATTTAGTCGTGCACTTAGCACTAAAAGACAACAAAGTAGATTTATCATATTTGCGAGAGTTAAGAATGATGCTTGAGTAGGGTTTAGAAGCAGCAGTGATGTTACCTACCACTTCACTCTTGACAGAGGGATAGTATAAGTTGAAAATTTTGAAAACATGATAAGCATACGAGACTTGATTTTCATATGCTACCGTTTGTATTTGTACTTGACAGTCGATTATTGAATTTGACCAAATTAACTTTGGAAGTGTATGTAAGCATCATGTATTAATATGGTTAGAGATTTCTTAGAGAGGACACATTTATATAGCTCATCTCTTGCTTTAAGAATGTATGTATACAAGATCCCTCGGGGACGACTCGTTTATATCGTTTGTTTAGGTCTTCAAGAACCAAAATTGAGTTAACCGAAAATTCATTGATTTAGTTTAAAAGGGACCGTGATCGGATAAGTGTTACATATCGAAAACCACTTCAAAACTGATATACGAGTTCTATGTTTTGAAAGCGGATGTGAAGTGAAATGTTATAGAGGTGAACTATCAATTCTAAGGTTAAGTAAGGCAAAAGGAGTGGTCAGCGTTAGAATTTCAGATTAATGCTATAGAGTTGAACTGTCTATACTAAGTTAACTACAATGGAGAGATCAACAATAGGATTTGTCGGACAACTTAAGCTGGGATCCTTGTAGAAATTTGTGATGTGTTCAAGATGTTGGAATCTAGAGAGAGATTGGAGATCTGTTCAAGTGAAAAGACTTGTGTGAGAGATGTTGAACGTGACTTCAACATTAGAAATGGCTAAAGATAGAGTAGGATGCACAATTTGGGGTTTAGCTAACCCATGGGGTATATCAATTCCATATCTAGTGATTCTTTCAATATACGACACTCGAAAGGTAGTTTTTGATCCTTATGCCAGAGATTTGCCTCGGTTTACCAAGGGAATTTCTATAAAAATCCATTATGCATACGTACCTTAGCGCTTTTATTTGTACTTCTAATGTTGGTGTGTTGTAAGATGCAAGCAACACAACTATCCTTTGATCTGTATATTACATAATAGACAATATCTATTATATCTCCGTATGTACTTATTAAATGGTTAGTTCTTTTGAGGGGATAACCATTATGGTGATTCAAATTGTCTCAAAAGTATCGTTATAAGGTTGGAGGCATGCTTCCTGAATTTCTCACACCGGACTTGTCTGACTCATGGTTATTTTTCTTATTCCCATAGGTGCTCTTTTAAGTATTCTGGAAATTAAGAATTTTCTTGATATCCTTTGGAGCTCAAGGAGATGAGCTAGATGCTTTCACCTACCATAGTATTCTTATTTCTACCGCATTACTATAATGTATATATCAGTATTTGTGAGGATAAGCTATTATAACTGCCCAGGCTGAACATAGTACTTAGGATTATAGCTCTGAAATGCTATTTATCTTAGAGTTATAGTTTGTAATATCTTTTGATATTATATATTATCATTCCATTGGGAGATTTTGATGTTATGTTCTCTTCTTTGTTATTCCGTTTCTTTTTCTTTTATTTTACCTTAACAATTTGTCTTTTCGACACTAGATTGTTCACATGTGAATACCGTTGACGTATCAGTGTTGACTTTTTTAATCAAAAGGGAAAATCGTTACAATAGTGAGTGCAAACATGTTGTGATGGTGACCATAGAAAAGTGCATGCGTCGTGTGATGCGTAGGAGCTAATGGCTCATCGCATCGTGAAGTGTAGAGAGAAAAATCAAAGGCAATGGTGTGCATGTGTATAGATTCTTGTATGCATCTGTGCATTGACGTATTCATGAAAAAGGGGTATTAGATTAATGAAGGTGGTTAATTAATTTATTATAATTAATTAATATTGATAATCTAATTCCGTATTTAATTCTTATCTTTGGCATATGAGGTCCGGTTGAGATGCAGTCTTTCCCATTACACTCGCAGTGAGATTATCTACGACGTGGTAAAGTTATGGACTAGATCTGGACACTTGAGAAACTATAGTTTGGGTGATTAGAATGTAATTCTAAATTTATATATCACTATAAATCCCCTTAATTTTATATATCAAAATATATTACCTAAAAGAGATAGAATTATATATATATATATATATATATATATATATATATATATATATAATCCCCTATTTGATTAAATTGGTTTGAATATATAATTGGGATAATTAATTAAAATCCCATGAATATTAGTATTATCTTCTAATCGTATTAAATAGAGTGAGACGGAGTTGATATTAATTTATTATATAGTCTATAAATTAATTAAACTCTAATTTGTAGTTATATTAATGATAGAAATATATAATTTATTATTAATCGAAAATTAGAAGTATAACTTTTAAAATAAGCTGTATAATATAATGATTTTGGTAGGTTAAACTTGCATTTAAAAAGGCTTTAAAGTTTATCTGGCCTTGATATTTCTTTATTACAATGTAAATCAATGATTAAATAACTAGTAAATTACTATAAGGGTGATTTGAGAAGTTACAAATTATAAAGAAATATAATACTATTTAATAGGCTTTGGTAATGTGATTTATTTACTTTCGACCCAAAAAAATAGTTTGAGATACACATGTATACATTTGTATTTATATATATATATATATATAATTATTATTATATACTTGAGTTATATAATATTTTAAGGCCTTATTAATAACCAAACATAATTAAGGAGAAGAATTAAGTAAAAATAAGCTATAATATGATAGATAGGCAATGGCATCATTTTATAAAATAAGTTTGGGACTACTATAAAATAATATGAAGAGTTTATAATTGTTAGATTGGTTACTTAAGTTAGATGTATTTTTGTTAAATTATGTATATGATTGTTTATGTGAATCGTTATTAATATTGAGGTGGTAGATTTGTTACTTTGGTCATGTATTGCCTTTGTATGTAAATGTGCATGATATGTGTTTATTACTTCCGTATAGTTCGACCGGTTATGTATATGTATATGCATGCATAAAGTTTATGTGATTTATACCTGTCTATGTGTGTGTGTGTCTATATAGTTTAGGTTTGCTCGGGATATGGCTATTGCAAAATACATGGAATATTATATATTCGTTGATATTTAATTTAAAGTATTTATATACAGTTTTTGTATGTTCGACTTGGGGCTATCGACCATTATATGACTGGGACGCATGACTTGAAGACGCGGTTCTAGAGTAGGGATGGAAAGAGAATGGAACACCAATGTAGATTAGGTCGTATATTGTGACGATGTACCGATAGGTGCTACAACATGAACTACATGCCAACTTCTTTTAAGGTGTTGGTTTTCAAATGTGTCCACGGTATAGTTGTAGCTCTTAATATGTCACTTTGGTAGCTAATGGTAATTCAACATGATTTATAGACACGTGATATATGCTTATGTATAGCTTAAAATACCTAACTTGGGGTTACTAAATAGTGGAAAAAATATTGTACATATGCATAAATATGTGATTCAAGTGAGATATATATATATATATATATATATATATATATATATAATGCATTGTTTGGGTGATTTATATAAATTGATTTGGTATGCCTAACTTGGGGCGATCGGGTAGCGCAAGGTACTTCAAGAGTGAATCAAGATCCATATATGGACGATAATACATCAATGTAATGTATACAGGTAGGAAGGGTGTACATGGGTTAGGTTAAATCCAGATTATCTATCCATAGACAGTTGGATGATATCGATTTTGTAAAATAAATCCATTGTACCATTGAGATGCACGGACTATAGACAAGGTTCCGGAGTGATGGAGGAGAGAGTTTGGAAAACCAATCTAGAGTAGGTCATATATTGTTGTGTTGTATGGACAAGTGTTGTGACAACACCTATAGGCCAACTTCGTTTGAGGTGTTGGTTTTCAAGGGAATCCATAGTATAGTTATGGCTCTCGGTAGTCTATTTGGTAGCTAATGGAAATTCAGGATAAGTGTCGGTTACATATACTTGTATTTCGATTTTGGGTATGGAGTTACTATGTCAGTAGCATTGTTATATTGATGTATTTTTGGTACATTTCAAATGCTTCCATAATGATCATTAAATCGATTGGGGTCCATAGCGGACTCCACCCACCGGCGACGATGGTTATCAACTTATTTTTTGTATGTCTCTTATCATAATGATTATGAATGTTATATTCATCATTGACCATTATTATTGAACATTATGTGTTAGACTTAAATTGTGATGTATATATCACTCCTGCATTGGTAAACTGGGTTATCCCTATCATAGTAGGTTGTTACATGTCAATCACACTATATTAGTTGTGCTGACTCGTTTATAACAGGAGAAGAGCAGGTTATGGTATGATACCCTACGTTTGAGTTGGTTTTACTTTACTTGATTATGGGCAGTCCACATTATCCTCGAGCCATGTTTGTTGGGTGGACCGGTTGCATCTTAGAAGTTTTATATTTTATTGGCATATGGTTTTGATAAACAATATTTTGGGTTAGTCCCCTCACACCAAGCTTAATGTCTGACCTGCGTTTTTTCCTTGCCTATTTATACAATACCAACTCTCGAGTTGTAACGGCCCAGAATTTCTATCATTTGAAATTCGTATATTTAATTAATTTTAAATGTTTAAAATTAAATTTTATAAGATGAATAACTCATATTTCGAATATCTAGATTTAATTGGATAATTAAATCGATAATTTAATATTTGAAATTACAGAAATAATTGAGAATTGGGTTTAATGTGATTAGAATTGATTTGTAAAGTTTTATTAAATCATATTGAAGTTAGAATGATGTTATAGAACTTTTAAAATTGAATTAAAAGTTAATTTGTGGAAATTAAATATTTTAATATTTAATTGACGAGTAAAAATAGTCATTTTTCAAACAGTCTCGGATTTCGACGAAACTAGTTTCATTGGATCCATAATGTTAAATTATTGTAAGATTTCAAATTTCATGTCACTCGGATTTACGGATTATCCGAGGCAAGCTAAAACGCACTGAAATCGGTTTAAGAGAATTTTAAATTTAAATAGTCGATTTGAAAACCTATCTTTCAAATATAATAGTTGGCTCCCGATATATATTACATTGCGTTTGGAATGGGGGTAAAACATTATAAACGCCAGGCAGCACGCTTCGATTGGAGTTCGAAAATTTTTCGGGTGAATAGTGTTTCGGAAATTTTCTATAAAAGGACCAGTTTTATTTTATTTTGCATCAAAACCTAACCCTATTCTTCAGCCGCTACTTGATTTTCAATGGCCGATAGTTTTCATTTTTTGTTCTCTTAATTTCTTTCAATCCGCGAAGAATTAGCAACAACTTTTAACTAACAAATCGTAGAGCATTATGAGAGCTTTAAATCTATATGGTGATGATCGTGAATGACACAACGATCGAGGGGATAAAGGCACGTGAAGTCGTGCGTTTGGGTTTGGTTTTCTATGCCAAGATGGAGGCTGAGTTCAACATGGTGGCGACGGTAGGTAGAGCTCGCAAAGGGAAATCGAACGACGATGTCTGATCGCCTCCTCGACGATCGTAGTTCGCGCGTTGATTAGGGTTCGAACGATGGCTTGATGGGTTCACGTACGCGATGTTGCCTGGGGGAAGAAATGAACGTGCGGCTGAGATCAAAGGCAAGGGACGAACGGCTATGATGAGAATTAGGTTTACAAATAAAAATAAAAGTAGAAATTTTATTATATTGAATCGTATAAACTTTATAATGCTATAACTTTTTAATACGAGGTCCGTTTCGCACGAAACGACTTGCGTTAGAATAGTATTGACGAGCACTACACAATGGAGCTGGATTGTGATTTATTTGAGCTAGTAGCATTTTGGGTAAAATTAAATGCGTGTTTAATTTTATTCGAAACGAAACACTGCAACTGTTATTGGAAGCGAGGTGAGAACTTCTCACTCAATCAAATTTGTTTCGATTTAAATTTTAAATAGTTAGATTTAAATTTGCTTGATTGTGTGGATTGTATGCTTGAACGATAAATTGCTATCTGTTGTATTGAAATAGACCCTATACGCCGCATATTAAGCGGAGGTTATTATATTAAACACATATACCGCTATGTTCCACTGTGAAGTGGAATTGGTATTATATATGTACTTGGAGTTGATTTTCCGCATTATATAGCAGATGAGACCCTATTGCGCCGCATAATAGCAGATGATATTTTATATAAACCCATGTACCGCGATATCCCGTCTTGAAACGGGATTGGTATTGTGCTAACATCTGTGGATGCAGGGAAAACAGGTTGGAGGGATCCAACTGGATACCTCAAATAATTGAATTTGTTTCAATATTGTGTGTTGATTATTTATAATCTCTGCGTGATTATCTTTGTGATTGAAATCGTTGAAGGCCAAAATTTAGCCGAATATAATTTTGGTATCATTAGATACCGGAAATAAATAAAAATTTGATTTTTGAAAATTCAGATTGAAAGTTTATATTAAAATTTATTTTTGAGAATTGAATAAATTTAAAAAAAGAAGTTTGAAAAGGGTGAAGTTTTATTTTTGAATCATATCGAATTATTTCCAAGATATGGGAAAAGATTTTAATAAAGGGATTTTGAATAATATTGTTTAAAAGTTGAAGAACTTGTTTAAAAATTGGATTTTAATAGTGGGAAAAAAAATAATGAAATTTATTTTAAAAGGAAATAAATTTAGAAATCCATTTGGGAATTGATTTTGGTGATTAGAAATAAATTGCGAAATCCATTTAGAAATTTGTTTGGTGAAGTGAAATGAATTTTGAAAATCAATATGGAATTTGATTTGGTTGTTTTGAAATCAATTGAAAAATTGAATTGTTGTTGAAAGTGAATATTTGAAATCGATTGAAAATCTTATATCGGTATATATTTGGAAATTTAATTCACCATGGAATTTATAAACAAAAGGGAAATTTGTTCAAAAAATAAACATTGATTTATTTTGAAGTGTGGAAATAAACATTGATTTATTTTGGATTTGGAAGGTAAATTTAAAATAAATCGGTAAGGATTTATTTAATTGGTTTAAATGAACCATTTTGAAATGAAAGTGTATTCTCCCTGGAAAGCCGAATAAAATTTCTGAATAACAATGAAAAATATATATATATATATATATATATACATATATATAATTCTAGAACTGGTTTTGAAAAGGATACTTTGGAGAAATTAACTTCTTAAATTGTTTTAAATCCTTTAAGTAAAGATTTATTAAGTTGATATAGAAATGATTATTTCTAAGATTTAATCAATAATTGTTTTCGAAAATAGTTATTTAAATAGTTATACTCTATCTACTAATTTTATTTTTAAAATTAGTTTGGGCTTAAGTTATATGTAATATTGGTATAATATTTTTATAACTAATATTTTATGTAAGGTGTTTAAAGAAAAATAGTTTTATTTTCAAAGTGTTTTTCCGATATATTTTGGATAAGTGTTATAAATTATTTAAGTATTTGAACTCGGCAGATTCCCAGTGAAAATGAATAAATATTTGGAAGTGTTTCCGCGTAAGGAAAATGATTTCAAATTTGTTTTCAAAAGTTGTAAAGGTGAAAAGTGATTTGATATTTGTTTTCAAATGGTTGAAGTGTGGAAAAATATGTCTTGTAAAGATATTTTTGGAAAATAAATAATTTGGGAAATTATTTGGAATCTGGTGATGTCGTGCATATCTATTGATATTTAAATAACCGACTATCAATATTTACCTTTAAAATGGGTATTTGTTGTGATTTGCTTGAATTTGAATGCTACACTTATTTTAAAATAAGCGCTTGTTATTCGGTTTAGCCGGGAGAGGACCTTTGGGTTATAAATCCCATTCTGAATAGTGATACGTCGTAATGGATAGCATTTGAAGACCGGTGTTGAAGACCGGATATTTTCGAAAACAGAAGATTACCATCGAATGTCTCTGCATCGGCCGATCTCCGATATAGAGATTCTATCACCCTTTTTGATGGAAGTCCGGACGTGATTAGTGAATATCCGGATTGCAAGGGATTCTTTTGGAAGCACCTTCGGTTCCATTCGATCCTGGAACGGACTTATATGGATGTGTGTCTGACGTTACAATTTGAGATGTAAAGTTGGTTTCTATCAAATACATTTCTGTGGGTGGTGGAGAATTTATTCTCTTAGCTTAACACCCTTCTTTGAGACGTACGAGCTCAGAGGTTATGTAGTTGATGGTTACTAGTGATACATTCCCAATTTGGTAATGTGGCATACGAAGTGCTACTGTTCATTTGTTGATCAAAGCATAGCTTTTGTGAAAAGTGTAGCTTTATGGACGAGACTTCGTCGGACCTCAAACCTCGAAAATAGTCAAAACAGGAAAGATGCAGCAATGTTATAGGGAGTAGCGCCCCTTAGGGTATGTGCATTTCCTTCTGGATAGAAGTGGTATCATGGTATGGAGCCTAGATACTTAACTTATGTGGATATCGCAAATATATACGACTTTGTGATTGTTGTTGGTTGAGGATCCTCGGATAAAGGTTGTTTACAACCGGGGGATGGCATACTCGTGTCAGTAGTTATCTACTTTTGCAGAGGTATTCCGGCCTTGTGTTGGCAGAGATCCGGTCAGGTTCTCGGGGTGTCCTTCCAGAGGCGTTCCCATGTGGCAATGGGAAGTTCCTTGGCCTGAGCATTTGTTGGAAATCCAATCTTCCAATACATACCTTGTACGGTTTTACTTGTAGAACCTGCCATTTACTTATGGTGGTCACCACTGTTTAGATGGTAGCTATAGTAGGCATAGTGCGAAATGCCTATGCTGGCTAAGATTTATATTATACTTTGGAAACGCTTTCTACACTATGCACTAATAATAATAATAATCAAATGATTCTGCGTAGTAAGCATCTTTGACTGTCATAAGGAGAAATCTCGTCCAATTCTGCGTTTGCATTGTGTGTGTGGCGGGAGGCCTTATGGTAGTTTCATTTTCTAAAAGCATTGCGAAATTATTTTTATTTCTTTGTAAAAATAACTGTTTTAAGTTCTCATACCAGTCCCATGACTGACCTGGAGTTTATTGTTCCCTTTCTAAATTCTGGGTACCCACCAATTTCCACACGGGCAACCTAGAGTCCGGTTATCAGATCATTCTGGAGTTCAGGAGATGTTGTGGAGATCAGGAGTTGGATGGCGAAGCGTATCACTTGTATATGATATTATCTTTTCCTCTGTGTATCCACTTGTGAGGATAGGTTTATATAACTGTCCATTCTTGTGTTGTGTTGTATATTGACTCTGATGATGTAATGTATAAAATGTACAGTTCTTTTGATTTAAAGATTATTCACTTATCTATTATATGTTGTTCCGCTGTATATAATTTTTTTTATTATATTACCTATTTACACATCAGTATTTAGAAATATAAACAATTAATTGTATATATTTCTAAATACTGATGTGTAAATAGGTAATATAATAAAAAAAATTATATATATAATTGTGAGATTCTGATATTGTTCCGTTGCTTCTTCTTTCTTTCTTCTTCTTCCTCTTCTTCTTTAACCCTAACAATTCGGTTTTTCGGCCTTCGATTGCTCGGTAGTTGATACAGTGGACGTACTAATGTCGATTTTCGGGAGTCGAAAAATCGCTTTCGTTACAATGTGGTATCAGAGCATTTGGTTAAGTGACAACCTTGGCTTTATTGGGAATTACTCATTAGAGATAAAGTCAGTAGTACTCTAGAATGAGCGGGAGTGTAATAGTAGATATGAGCACATATTTGTTAGTGAATATAAAAATATTTTATATTGTGTTTTCTTATCCGTTGAGCTGTTTGTGAATTCTGGTCGGGTATGTGGGACGCCATATTATCGATAGGGATTTCTAAACAGTTAAATGAGGCAAGTCGACATAGTATCATTTTAAATTGGGTAAATGAAATAATTTTACCTTAATTATATTTTACATATAAAGGAAATAATTTTTCAGAAATTATTAAAGTGTATATAAATTGATTGTTTGGTTGTTGAAAATATAAGAATATATATAAGTTAATTAAAAGAATAATTGTTGAATATAAGTAATCAACTTTTGGACTTATAATATGAAATAATAAAGATTTTGCTTTAGTAAAGTTAAAGAATTTGGGTTTGCATAGTAAATATATGATTTGAAATTTAACTAAAGGAAAGTTAAATAAATTGAATTGGATTAGATATGTGATTATTTAATATGATTTGGAAGTTTAATATATAAGTTGTATAACTTGTAAAGTGAGAAAATGTAAGTGAAACCAAATGATAAAATGGTTAAACAATTTTGTTAAGCAAAACGAGGTATGAATTTGAATAAGTGACGAAATTTGACTTTGGTAAAAGTTAAGTAGAATTTACTTTAGAATTGGAATCTGAATTGGATTTATAAGGGGAAATTTAAGTTAAGTCAAACAAATATGTTTGAAATGGAATATAACTTAAGTGATGTTGAATGACGTTGATTTTGGTATCGAAGTAAAATAATAAAGTGAATTAAATGGATGTGAACTTGAGTTATATAAATGAAATTCAACCTTATTTGTTAAATGAATTAGCAATTGAATTAATAAATGGATTGAATATTATGTTGAGTCACAGCTTCTATAAAGATTTTGATTGCTGACAACAATATTAAAGCGATCGACAAATCAAGACGTACATATGGTACTCTAGATTATAGATTGATTATTTGATGTTATAATAGTAATAAAATTGTCAAAATCTATCCTCAAATAATCATGCACAAAATATAATATACATACACATTTATATAGGTTGTGCACTTTATTGTGCAACTTAACAGAGACCGGTCGACCGGTCCAAAAATGAACGGTCGACCGTTCCTGTTGAATGTGCACAATAAACGTGCACACATGTACATAACGACTATATTTTTAAAAAACCTGTCTACCGGTTAGTTTTTGACCTGTCGACCGTTTTTAAACAGAGAGCAACTTCTTCCAAAAGACACATCTTTCTTCAATGGTTGCGTCTCTTCTTCTTCATCAATGATCATAACTTTTGACTGCAACTTTTCACCAAAGGTTATAACTATTTTCTCTCTATAAATACACATCAATATCATTGATTAAGATAATAAGTTTTATCAAGATTATATATGCTCTCTATCTATTCTTTGAATTCACTTGCATTCAAAAAGCTCTAAACTACTTTCATTCCTTATTGAATCATTGACACTATCTCATATATTTTGATTCAATAAGCAATATAAATTCCATAATCTTCACAAACATCATTCACAATTTGAGGATAAGATTATAGGAAGAGTGTACTACAAGTGACAAATCCGTGTTTACAAGAGCACAAGTTGTCAACAACAATTGTAATTGTTTTTTGTTGAAGTCCTCAGTATTGTAAGAGGCAAGTGTTGAAGTCCTCAGTATTGTAAGAGGCAAGTGTTGAAGCCCTCAGTGTTGTAGAGGCGTGAAATCCCGTTCGGCTGTTCGGGTAATTGTAAACCTGTTCCTCCGGGTAAAGCGAGGTTGTAATTAGTGAAAATCCAGATAGTAGTCTGGGACTGGACGTAGGACGGTGCTCCGAACCAGTATAAAAATCTCTGGTGTGATTTTTTCTATTTTTTATTTACAATGCTATTATCATCTATTTCTGCATTTGTATTGTAATCCATATTATACGATCCGTGTATACTATATTAGCACATATAATTGTATACACACCGCACTTTCATTTGGTATCAGAGCCCGGTCATCATATAACCGTAACACAGTTATTTGATATATTCTTGTAATATGGCAAATAACGCAAGTACTAGCACTCAAAACACCACTTACACAGAAGGGCAATCGACACAAAGACCTCCATTTTTCAATGGTCTTAACTATAGTTATTGGGCAACACGTATGTCATTCTTTATGCAATCAAGTAGCTATGATGCTTGGAATGCTACTCAAAGAGAAATAGTGAATCCAACAACTGATTATTCAGAATGGACTGTGGCTGAGCAAACGGCAGCAGCCGTAAATGCAAGAGCAATAAATATGTTGTTCTGTGCATTAGACCAAAATGAATATAACCGTGTTAGTATCTGCACTACTGCATATCAAATTTGGCAAACGCTAAAAATCACTCATGAAGGTACTAACAAGGTTAAACAAGCCAAAATAGCCATGCTGAAAAGTCAATTTCAAAATTTCAAAATGAAACCAAATGAGACAATCAATGAAATGTATTCACGGTTTCAAACTATTCACCATGCACTTATTGGGTTAGGACAAAAGTATTCTGATTTTGATGTTGTTTCAACAGTCCTACATTCTCTGACTAATGAATGGGAAGGAAAAGTATTAGCAATTGAAGAAGCTAATGATCTTTCCGTCATGAAGCCAGATGAATTGATAGGAAATTTAATGTCCTATGAAGCAAATTTGCAGGCTAGAAAAGAACAGAAAGAAGAAAAGAAAAATGTAGCATTTCATGTTGAGAAAGATGAAAATGAATCAGATTCTGAAGATGAAGATTTGGCGTTCATTGCTAAAGGTTTCAAAAAATTCCTAAAATATCGAAAAGCCAGTCGCTACAATAAAAGGAAACCTGGATCAAATAAACCATCTTCATCTGCTATAGAATGTTTCAACTGCCATAAAAAGGGACACATGCAGAAGGATTGTCCAGAACAAAAGAAAAAGTCAGAAAATGACAAATTCAAATATAAGAAGGACAAATCAAAGAAACGAGCCTTCTCAGTAACATGGGATGATTCAGAGTCATCTTCATCAGAAAGTGAAAGTGATTCGGAGAATGAACAAGCTAATGTTTGTTTTATGGCAACAGAAGATGAGGTACAAATTCCTACATTTGATGAATTACTTGATATTAATGCTGAATTGATAGTCAAATATAAAAACATAAAACGTCAATTAAAAGTAGTCAAAGCAGATTTAAGTAGAGCAGAGTTTGAACGAGATATGTTAAAAGATGAGAAGAAAATATTAGAAGAAGAACTTGAAAATATTCAAGAATCATCATCTAATGTTGACTCTCAAATATCTCTTTTGAGTCAAGAAATAGAAGCTCAAAAAGAGAAAAATAATGCTCTCACTACTGAAAATCATGAACTTAAAGCAAAAGTCAAAATTCTAGACCTAGAAAAAGCTAGTTTACAAACAAAGTTTGATGACATTACTCAAAATGTTTCTAACTTTAACAAAGGTCGAGAAAATTTGACTAAAATCATTGAAAGTTCACAATCTATTTCAGATAAACAAGGTTTGGGATATAACAAACATAAAACTAAGAAACATCTTAGAAATAAAAGGAAGAAGAAAGTACAAAAAACTGAAGCTAAGAAAAATCTTAGTTTATTATATTTCAAACCAAAACCAATAGTGAAATTTCAAAAGAAAGATGTCAAGACTATCAAAATATGGGTTCCTAAAACAAATAACAATTTGATTAGGAACAAATACATTCAGCAATTCATGAATACTGTGCATCTTAATAATAATTATATATATAAAGGGGATACCGGACCCAAATGGGTTTGGACTCCTAAGACCTAACTCTTAGGACCCTATGAAAAGTGGGTACCATGAACTTAATTCTATGTTTGCAGGTCCCACTGAAGAAAAGAGGAAAGTGGATATTGGACAGTGGTTGCTCAAAGCATATGACGGGAGACAAGAGCTTACTAACAAATATTAAATACTCAGATGGTGGCTCAGTCACTTTTGGAGACAATTCAAAAGGTTATATCATCGGCAAAGGCGATGTGAGCAATTGTGGTACATCTAACTTACCTCTTATTACTAATGTCATGCTAGTTAGAAATTTAAAACACAATTTACTTAGTATTAGTCAGTTATGTGACAAGGGTTTTATAATTTCCTTTTCAAATAATAAGTGTAGTATTTTAGATAAAGATCATAATTTGGTTTTTGAAGGTTATAGAGACAGAAATATATATATTCTAAATATGAATATTAATCATAATTCAGATATGTGTCTTATGGCTAATGACAATGATCCATGTCTATGGCACAAACGTTTCTGTCATATAAACTTCAGAACTATTGACAAGCTAGCCAAAAACAATCTAGTTAGAGGACTACCCAAAATGAGTTTTAAAGTTAACAACATTTGTGATGCATGTCAATTAGGAAAATTGACCAAATCATCATTTAAATCCAAGAAAGTCATATCAACATTACAATCGCTTGAGTTACTGCACATGGATTTATTTGGACCTACTAGAGTTCAATCAATAAATCACAGTCAATATGTGCTTGTAATTGTTGATGATTTCTCTCGTTATACATGGACAATTTTCTTAAAAAATAAAAGTGATACTTTCGATCATTTCAAATCTTTCGTCAAAAGAATTCAAAAATCAAAAGGGATTAAAGTTAAAAATATAAGAAGTGATCATGGCGGAGAGTTTGAAAATAATGAATTTGAACATTTTTGTACAAAGAAAGGTATATATCATAATTTTTCGTTTCCCAGAACTCCACAACAGAACGGAGTAGTAGAACGAAAGAACCGAACTTTACAAGAATGTGCAAGAACATTATTAAATGGAACCACCTTACCAAAACACTTCTGGGCAGAAGCTGTTGCAACTGCCTGTTATGTTTTAAATCGTGTGTCCATAAGACCTCTTACCAAGAATACTCCTTATGAATTGTTTAACAAAAGAAAGCCCAAAATCTCATACTTCAAAGTTTTTGGTTCTAAGTGCTTTATTTTAAATACGAAAGACCAGCTTGGAAAATTCGATCCAAAAGCCGATGAAGGAATATTTGTCGGTTATTCGGAACGAAGTAAGGCCTATCGAATATTTAATAAACGAACCAAAACTATTGAAGAATCACTTCATGTATCTTTTGATGAAATCTATCAGCATTCTCACACAATATCAGATGATGACGAATCAATAGTCATTAATAATCCAATCATCTCAAATACTGATTCTGACTCAGAAGTAATTATTGAGAATACTCCTCAAATATGTGAATTACAATCACCACCAAGAATATTAAGAGACCATCCGGCCCAAAATATAATAGGTGAAATAACATCACATGTCAGAACAAGGAGTCAACTCAATCAAATGGGTCATGTCGCTTTTCTCTCAAATATCGAACCCAAGAATTCAAAAGAAGCTGCTACAGATGATTACTGGATCATTGCCATGCAGGAAGAACTAAATCAGTTCGAGCGCAATGACGTTTGGGAACTTGTTCCGAGACCAACTGATCAGTCAGTAATTGGTACTAAATGGGTCTATAAAAATAAGGCTGACGAACAAGGAAATATCACTAAAAATAAAGCAAGATTAGTAGCACAAGGATACAATCAGGAAGAAGGTATCGATTATGAAGAAACTTTTGCACCAGTTGCTCGACTAGAAGCTATTAGAATTCTATTATCTTTTGCTTGTTATCATAATTTCAAACTTTATCAGATGGATGTCAAAAGTGCTTTTCTCAATGGATTTATCAAAGAGAATGTCTATGTCGAACAACCACCTTTATTCGTACATGAAAAATATCCTGACCATGTGTTCAAACTTAAGAAAGCTCTGTATGGTTTAAAACAAGCACCTCGTGCTTGGTATGAACGTTTACGTAGCTATCTTATTAATTCAGGATTTGAAATAGGCAAAGTCGATCAAACTTTGTTTATTAAACATTCTCGAAATGATATTCTGGTTATCCAAATATATGTAGACGATATCATCTTTGGTTCAACAAACGATAAACTCTGCAAGGAATTTGCAAGTATTATGACCAAAGAATTCGAAATGTCTCATATGGGAGAACTATCTTATTTTCTTGGACTTCAAATCAAACAACTTTCAAACGGTATTTTTATCAATCAAGAAAAATACTGTGAAAATCTTATCAAACGCTTCGGATTACAAAATACATCTGGTAAACCAACTCCTATGAGTACAACTACACATCTTGAAAAAGATGAAAGTGGTAAGAATGTTGACCAGAAATTATATCGAAGCATGATTGGTTCTCTTCTTTATCTTACAGCTAGTCGTCCAGATATATTAATGAGTGTTTGTTTATGTGCTCGTTTTCAAGCCGATCCAAAGGAATCACATTTACGAGCAGTGAAACGTATAATTCGTTATCTAAATAATACCAAAGATTTTGGTCTTTTCTATCCAAAAGAATGTCCATTTGAATTAGTATCATATAGTGATGCTGATTTTGGTGGCTCACGGACGGATAGAAAAAGTACAAGTGGTACGTGCCATTTTATTGGAAAATCACTTGTCTCTTGGTTTAGTAAGAAACAGAATTGTGTTTCACTATCAACATGTGAAGCTGAATATATATCAGCGGCTCTCGCTTGTACTCAAGTACTATATATGCAACAAACACTTCAAGATTTCGATATATATTTATCGAATTCAATTATATACTGTGATAACACGAGTGCAATAAATCTCTCTAAAAATCCAGTAAATCATTCTAGAACCAAACATATTGATATCCGTCATCATTTCCTTAGAGATAATATTGAAAAAGGTAATATACATCTTGAATATGTTCACACTGACAATCAAATAGCCGATATTTTCACTAAACCATTACTTGAATCTAGTTTTATTAAACTACGAAGAGAGCTTGGCTTAGTATCTCGGAAAGATCTAGAATAGAATAAGTAACCTTCAAACTTAGGCTATATATTTTTCAAATAATTCTCAAATTTCAGCCTATAACAAACTATACCTATTTTTATAATTTTTTTTATCTATCATTGTTTTTGTTTACGGCTAATTATCTCTAACAAATCCTATCCTCAAGTTCATTGGCAAAGTTTTTTCTATATAAACGTTTGAAAAACACACTTTCATTCATTCACCTTCTTGCTGAAAATTATAAATCACCTTAAACAAGCTACCATGGCACACATTTGCGACAAATGCGCAGAGGAATCTCATATTTCTATCACTAGCTCGGAGTCGGAGGAACAATATTCTCCGATTACACCGAAACAAAGGCCGGAATGCCCTCACCATTGTTTTCGCACACCTGGCCATACTCCAACATCCAAGCGTGCAAAGAAAGCACTATTCTGCTCTCCGCGCACGAAGGCGCAAATCGATGAAATTCATCACTACCAAAAGCATCAAATTGATCTTCAACGACAACTACATTATGGTCAAAACCTACTATACCATGAACAACAACGTACTTCAACTCGTTTATCCGCTTTAGAACGAATGGCTTCATTCTTCTGCGGTTCAAACAAACACGATGTTCATGAACCAATGCCGTCAAGACCATCGACTTCAACAACTCCAAACTCTTGGGATAAAAACTATAACGAGAATGAAGGAGCTCGATATAAGTGGAGTCCGTGCGCTAAACGCATTGAAAACGACAAGAATTCTAATAACAACTCACCTTCTCATTAGAATTCCATAATGTATATTATTTTGCTTTCATATATAATTCTTGTAATACAGTATATTTTTGCAATAATAACATAATATATAATATATTAATTCGACTCGTTTTCAAAATTTTTGCCAAAATCTGCATTTTTGCACACAGAGCCAAACCGGTCGACAGCCTAAAATATGACCGGTCGACCGTTTTGCTCTCTGGTTGAAAACGGTCGACCGGCAATACGCAGGCGGTCGACCGGTCGGCAGTTATTATTTTTTTTATATACTTCACGTATATATTTTTGCCACCAACCCTCTTTACTTTCTACTCTCCACTGAAAATTTTCCCATTTCCAAACCCTAGTTCATATTCTCAAGCTTCACAAACTCTCAAATTCTCTTCAATGGCTCCTCCTCAGAAAAAATCAAAGAAAAGAGCAACATCAGAAACTTCTTCTCTTACTCTCTCTGCTAGAAAATGGTTAGAATCTCCGGTTGCAGTAACTAGATGGAATCAAATGACAAATTACAAATTCCATCCAGGCTCATTCATCAAATTCGACGATTTCACTGCATACGGTATTCAAAGATTAGCAAATAGATCTCGTATCTCTCCTCTTATTGATTTTTCTGTAAATAGCGTACAAATTAATCATTTGATGATTAAGCTATTTTATGCGAATATGAATTTAGAGGAATATACTCCGGAAAATCCAAATGGAGTTATTTGGTCAGTAGTATGTGGCAAACGAATCTATCTCACTTATGATAGAATTGCTTCTATTTTGGGAATACCGAATAGGGGTGAAGAGTTTTCATCCACATTTTGTGAAGTTTTTACCCGGAATAGTACGAGTCATAAATTTATAGAAGATGATAGTAACGGCACCAAATCGATTGGGCTACGACCGACTGCAAGGTTGTTACACCATGTCCTAATGCACTCTCTATTTCCTCGATTAGGAAACTATGATGCCGTTTACAAAGAGAATTTCAAGGCTCTTTATGCTATCTACGATGATATCGAAATAAATTGGGTTCACATGATTTTCGATGAAATTCTTAAGGTAAATAACTCTACTCGTCCACATTTCTTCTATAACGAGTATATTATGCGTATGTTGCTTGCATGTGGAGTCACACCCCCGGATTCGGCATATTCTACACCAAAGTGTATTGACTCCACTACTATTAAACGGATGAAGCTTCCTCCTCCATATGTTCATATTATGCCATTCGAACAATGGCAACAACGCGATACTCAAGAACAACAAGCTCCACCATCTCGTCGTCGTTCTGAAGATGTTAGATTATTGAAATCTAAATCATCTACAAGAGAATCTCTTGAAACCATCGCTCGGAATCAATTTTTACTTGAATCAAGACTAAAACGAATGGATTCGAAAATTGATAGACGATTCAATAAGGTAAAGTCATTCTTCGGCTCTATATGGGATGCTATATCATGTAGCACATCCATCTCGACCCAACATCAAGACCCCGGAAAACGTCCGGCTCCTCCAACTTTTACTTGGTCGACATCCGAGGAATCCGGTGGTACAAGCGGACAAGGTCGTGGGGACAATGACGATGATGATGACGATGACGATGACGACGACGACGACGATGATGATGATGATGATGAGGAAGAGATTCAGTCGGAATGAAGTTAGTTTGTTTTTTTTTTCTTTTCATTTCTTTAAAAACATATATGGCACTTGTACTAAATAGTGTCCATCTTTTTATTCGTACTAGACTATGACTTGCATTGTACTTCATCAAAACATCCTGTGTTTGAATGTATGCATTGTTCTCTTTGGTTTATATTTTCTAGTGTTTACTCCTTTTTGTCGATGACAAAGGGGGAGAAAGGTGCTAATAATTGTCTGCAGGAAATCACATATTCAGGGGGAGATCCTATACTTGAGTTTTTATATTGTCATCAATCAAAAAGGGGGAGAATGTTGAGTCACAGCTTCTATAAAGATTTTGATTGCTGACAACAATATTAAAGCGATCGACAAATCAAGACGTACATATGGTACTCTAGATTATAGATTGATTATTTGATGTTATAATAGTAATAAAATTGTCAAAATCTATCCTCAAATAATCATGCACAAAATATAATATACATACACATTTATATAGGTTGTGCACTTTATTGTGCAACTTAACAGAGACCGGTCGACCGGTCCAAAAATGAACGGTCGACCGTTCCTGTTGAATGTGCACAATAAACGTGCACACATGTACATAACGACTATATTTTTAAAAAATCTGTCTACCGGTTAGTTTTTGACCTGTCGACCGTTTTTAAACAGAGAGCAACTTCTTCCAAAAGACACATCTTTCTTCAATGGTTGCGTCTCTTCTTCTTCATCAATGATCATAACTTTTGACTGCAACTTTTCACCAAAGGTTATAACTATTTTCTCTCTATAAATACACATCAATATCATTGATTAAGATAATAAGTTTTATCAAGATTATATATGCTCTCTATCTATTCTTTGAATTCACTTGCATTCAAAAAGCTCTAAACTACTTTCATTCCTTATTGAATCATTGACACTATCTCATATATTTTGATTCAATAAGCAATATAAATTCCATAATCTTCACAAACATCATTCACAATTTGAGGATAAGATTATAGGAAGAGTGTACTACAAGTGACAAATCCGTGTTTACAAGAGCGCAAGTTGTCAACAACAATTGTAATTGTTTTTTGTTGAAGTCCTCAGTATTGTAAGAGGCAAGTGTTGAAGTCCTCAGTATTGTAAGAGGCAAGTGTTGAAGCCCTCAGTGTTGTAGAGGCGTGAAATCCCGTTCGGCTGTTCGGGTAATTGTAAACCTGTTCCTCCGGGTAAAGCGAGGTTGTAATTAGTGAAAATCCAGATAGTAGTCTGGGACTGGACGTAGGACGGTGCTCCGAACC
The DNA here is from genome assembly GCA_030765085.1 of Allium cepa. NCBI lineage: Eukaryota > Viridiplantae > Streptophyta > Magnoliopsida > Asparagales > Amaryllidaceae > Allium > Allium cepa. The sequence continues at coordinate 966,328,272 of CM060928.1, forward strand.
AGTATAAAAATCTCTGGTGTGATTTTTTCTATTTTTTATTTACAATGCTATTATCATCTATTTCTGCATTTGTATTGTAATCCATATTATACGATCCGTGTATACTATATTAGCACATATAATTGTATACACACCGCACTTTCATATTAATCAATCTAATGTAAATGAATTGATATGGAATAAAGGATGTGAATGTTAATTCATTAAAAAAACTAGTAAATTGGAAATTAAATAATTGAATGGAAGTCAATTTAAAATCAACCAATTGGAAATTAAAAGTGTTAAACCAAATTGAAGTTAGACAAAGTGAATATGAATTATTGAATGTAAATTTAATAATTTGGTTATGTTGGCTATGATTTGGTTGTTATATGATTATAGTTGATTGTATATAATTCATTAAGTGTTAATGAAATTGAATTGATAAATGGAAAGCTATGTAATGGAATTTAAATTGAAAGTGAACTAATGTGAATTGGTTGTAAGCAATTAAAATTTGTATCGAAACCTTATAAATTGCTTATGGGAATTATTTTGATTGCTGCTTATGAAAACAATGCGTTTTCTATTGAAAATTAGTGAAATGTAAATGAATTTCCTATATATGTCACTTACATGTTTAAATTGAGTAAGTACAGGTACCGGGGCTGTAGTTGGCTAGATTTGGTCACACTAAAATGCTAATAAATAACCGCTTTGCTTAAAAATGCTAAAAAGGTATGCCTACGCAATTATAATAGGAAATATGAACTGTTTTTCTGTTTTCCAACCGTGTGGGTCGATGTATATATATTTATATCTATTGTGATATTGCAAAATCTCCTCCGTACAAGGGAGACTTTGCCAAAATTTTCCCTAAATTTTGGGAGTTAGAAAAAAAAATTGAATTTTTTTGGAAACTTTTTGTTTACGAAAAGTCAATTTCTGAATTGAAATTAAAATGTAGCAATTGAACTAGAAAAGTATAACCATCGGATTTTGGAAAAGTTAAGAAATTAAAATGAATATGAAATCAAGTTGGAACGGTTTGTTTTTGAAAAAAAGAAAAGTTAATGGACTCTGTAACTTTTTCTTACTTGGCAATTTCGAGGACGAATTCTTTTAAGGGGGGAAGTTTGTAACGACGCAGAATTTCTATCATTTGAAATTTGTATATTTAATTAGTTTTAAATGTTTAAAAGTAAATTTTATAAGACGAATAACTCATATTTCGAATATCAAGATTTAATTGGATAATTAAATCGATAATTTAATATTTGAAATTACAGAAATAATTGAGAATTGGGTTTAATGTGATTAGAATTGATTTGTAAAGTTCTATTAAATCAAATTGAAGTTAGAATGATGATATAGAACATTTAAAATTGAATTAAAAGTTAATTTGTGGAAATTGAATATTTTAATATTTAATTGACGAGTAAAAATAGTCATTTTTCAAACATTCTTGGATTTCGACGAAACTAGTTTCATTGGATCTGTAATGTTAAATTATTGTAAGATTTCAAAATTTTGTGTCACTCGGATTTACGGTTTGTCCGGGGCAAGCTAAAACGCACTGAAATCGGTTTAAGTGAATTTTAAATTTAAATAGTCGATTTGAAAACCTATCTTACAAATATGATCGAATTGGCTCCTGATATATAGTCCATTACGTTCGGAATGGGGGTTAAACATTATAAACGCCAGGCGGCACATTTCGATTGGAGTTCGAAAAATTTTCGGGTGAATAGTGTTTCGAAAATTTTCTATAAAAGGACCAGTTTTATTTAATTTTGCATCAAACCCTAACCCTATTCTTCAGCCGCCACTTGATTTTCAATGGCCGATAGTTTTCATTTCTTTTCCTTTTAATTTCTTTCAATCCGTGAAGAATTAGCAACTACTTTCAACTAACAAATCGTAGAGCATCACGAGAGCTTCAAATCTATATGGTGATGCTCGTGAACGACGCAACGATCGAGGGGATAAAGGCACGTGAAGTCGTGCGTTTGGGTTCGGTTTTCTATGCCAAGATTGTGACGACTCGGATTTTGCCCGCTCGAAAATCGACATCCATACTTCAAATCGTATTCGAATGCCGTAGATTCGACCGTTCAAATCCGATTCGCCGGAGCTTATAACAATCATTAAGTAAACAACACAGCGGAATAAAAGAACAATACATTGATATACAGCTTTGATACAATATCTGATACAACAGATAATCCAGTAGATATCAATATACATCAGAGATATGATACAATAAAATAGCAGCGGAAAGAAAATAGATAACATTTAACAGCGGAACAAATAACTCTAAGATAGTCTTCAACGAAGAACTCCAAATCGGAACTGTAACTCCATTTCCAAGAATCAATCCAGCAATAGCTCAAACTCCCAATCACGATGCACAAAGATAGGCAAGACTGGTGCGATCCAAAGACTGAACTAACTTCAGAGAATCCACTATATCTAACTATCTGAAAAAAACCAACTCTAGACTGCTCGTGTAGAAAATAATGAGCACCCAGAGTTTAGGAAAGAAAACAATAAACTCCGGATCAGTCGTGGGACTGGTGTGAGCAACAAAAATAGTTTATCTCTTAAAACATTCAACAAAAGATTTTCAAAGTCAATTCGCAATGCTTTTAAAAATGAGACTACCATAAGGCCTCCCGCACACACACACAATGCAAACGCAGAATCGGAGGAGATTTCTCCTTATGATAGTCAAAGATGCTTGATACGCATTAAATGAGAAACATTTGATATTATTACTAGTGCATAGTGTAGGAAAATTCGTTTCGAAAGTAGAATATAAATCTTAGCCAACATACGACCATTATCGTATGCCTACTATAGCTAACCATGTTCAATAGCAGGTTACCGCCACATTCCATAGCAGGTTATACAACTAAAACCGTACAAGTTTCGTAAAGTTTCTTTGGATTTCCAACAAATGGTCAGGCCAAGGAACTTCCCATTGCCACATGAGAATGCCTCTGGAAAGACATCCCCGAGAACCAAACCGGAACTCTGCCAACACAAGGCCGGGTTACCCCTAACTGGGTAACTACTGACACGAGCACGCCATTCCCCGATCGTAAACGACCTTTCTCACGGGATCCCGAAAACCAACAACCACAAAGTAATAAATTCGTAGTAACCACATAGGTTAAATATCTGGGCTCCATACCATGATACCACCTCTATCCAGAAGGAAATGTACATACCCTAAAGGGAGCTACCCCTCATAACCTTGCCGCATCTTTCCTGTTTTGACCATTTCCGGGGTGTGAGGCTCGACGAAGTCACGTCCACAAAAACATACTTTATACAAAAGCCATGCTTTAGGTCAACAAATGATCAACACAATGATCACCAAGATAGACGATCAAATAAATGATCCTATCATAAATAATCAACACAATGATCATTTACAGCAACACTCAGCATGTCACATTACCAAATTGGGAATATATCGCTGATATCTTCAACTATATAACCTCTGAGCTCGTACGTCTCAGAGAAGGGTGTTAAGCTAAAAGAATAAATTCTTCACCACCAACAGAAATATATTTGAAAGAAATCGGCTTTATATCTCAATTTGTAACGTCAGACATACTATCCATACAAGTCTGTTCTGGGATCGAACAGAACCGAAGGCACTTACAAAGAAGTCCTTGCAACCCGGATATTCACAATCCCGATCGGATTTTCCCATCACTTAGGGAGTTTCTATACCGGCGCGACTCGGTGCAGAAACAATCGATAGGTCATCCTATCGCTTTCACAAATACCCGGTCTTCATCATCGGTCTTCAAATGCTATCCATAACGACGTATCACATATTCGGAATGGGTTATACGACACAACGGTCCTTTCCCGGCTAAACCGAATAGTGAGCACGATATTTCAAAAACAAATGGATAATGGGATTTCAATTAAGTCACAACTTATTACCCAAAACTTTTCTTCAAAATGGCTTAACAAATTACCATTTTCAATCTTTAAACAAAAAGATTCATTTTCACAACCTTTAACGGTTTAAACAATTTTCACATTTAAATCTTTTAAACAAAAGATTCATTCACATATTTTCCAAATCAATTTTCATTTCAATTTGATTTAACTCGTTAAATCTTTAAATCAAAGATTTAACTTATAGCCTTCAAAACAATTTCATTTCAATTTGATTTAAACAAATCATCAATTTAAATCTGTTAAAAATAAACAGATTTAATTCATAGCTTTCAAAAAAAAGAATTCATTTATAACTTAGGAAAAATCATTTCTCTATTCAATATTGAAATTCCCCTAATTAACTGGAATCTCAGTTCTTATCTAAAAGTATTTATCATTTGAAAACAACAGTTTTCATTTTGGAAATCTGATTCATTTATACGAGTTCAATTCCTTGGGTTAAATTCAAATTCCCAAAAATAATACTTTAAAAATGATTTAACTCATAATGACTAGTATAATATCATTAATCTCTAGTTTCAAATTACAGAATTCAATTTCAAGTATTGAATTTAAATTTAAATCAACTTATTTAAATTCCAAAACTTAATCAAGTAATTTAAAAATAATAAATTCTATTTTGAAATTCCATTCCAAAAGCTTTTCACATTTATTCCGATTCCATTTCCAAAACATTTGAATTTAAAAATTCAAATTTAACTATTTCAAAAATCTGCGACTTAATCGATTTCCTCGTGAAATCCATATTTGTGTGTGTATGGTGTGGTCCAGGGGTTATACACAATAGTGCAACATCATTCAATTATTACAGATCAGAATATAGGAATATAATTGATAAGCGATATAAGCTGTAACGCTTATTGGTTATATACAAATCACAGATAAATATGTCACAGATAGTAAATTACAGATCACCACATAAATCAGGATGTATCACAAAGCATCATATATTAGGGATATCAAACAATCAAGTCATCCAATAGAATCCAAATATTCGTAAGTAAAATCAGTTAATCATCTGATTAATTTAAATCAAATAAATTTCTTATGAATTATAAGTCTTGGTTAATTAACATTGATAATTTACAAATCATTTTGATTAATTATTCTTTAATCTTTTACTAATTATCCATTAAAAATAAATTAATTAACCTTTTATTATTAACCTTTAATTATTAAACAATTAATCTTTAATTATCTAATTCACCATTTAATTAATTATCTTTAATTAATTACTCTAATTAATTCTTCCTTGATTAATTATCATTCCTTAATCAACTTTATTAAATTAAATTTAACCTTTAATTAATTAATCTCAAATTAATTATCATTTTGAGTCAATCACATTATGCTTTGTATTAAATATTGATTAATCACTTGATTAAATCAATCTTCATCATTTATTAATATTTAATTAAATAATTATCCTTTAATTATTCATCATTAATAAATTAGCTCTTAACAAATTAATTAATTTTTTTTTTATCAGTACTTAATTAACCTTTAATTAATTAATCTTTTTAATTAAATCTTTAAGTAAAACTTAATTAAATTAAAATAATTTACTTTTAAACCTTAAACCAATCCCATACTTAAATAAAACAATTATTTAAAAGAATGAGTTAAAAATGTCTAAAACTTGCATTTTGTTTTAAAGTTTCAAAAACTGTTTTTATACCTACCCGAGTCAAACCCGAGGAAATCCACGTTCTACCCGAGCCCTGCTTCGAGTCTTTCCCCAAACCAACCCGAGACTTTATAAATTTTATAAATTTTGTTTAAGTGTTAAATATTTACTCGGCATGAACCTAAAAATACACGAGTCTAAACTCGAGCTATCTTGCAAACTTCCCGAGGATTACCCCGAGTCCAAGTTCTTCTTTTTCTTTTTTTCTTCTTCCCCATGCCACTGATACACATCAGTGGTTCGTGCACCTGCACCATCCACCGCCGATGTCCTGGCCACCACTTCCATCGCCATCTAGTCATCGTTGACCCCCTCAACTCAATCCATCACCCAGCACCCATCACGACAGCACGAATCAAAATTTAGTTAAATTTCCAAACCTGGAAACACGCCAGCTTCAACACCCCAAACCTGTCAACATCGCCTCGTCCACGCCGTGCCGACCATCAGCGAGCTTCCACCTCTGGCCACCGCCTCATCTACACCCCAGCCTTCATCACCCCCAGTCTCGTGCAACTCGATGCACTGTGGACGACGAACAAATCAAATTTCTTCGACCCCAACAAAACTAGGGCTACAGACTTCAACCAATTGCCGACGCCACCACCGTGATCTACTCACCATCCCTATATTTTTCCTGCCATCCCGGTAAGCTCCTCCACCACCACGCACAACCCTAGCACCTCTAGTACCCCTGATCGCCAGAAATCCCCCAAAAACCCATTTCCGTTCAACTTCAAACTGCTACCAAACTACCCCACTAAAAATCACGAAACTCATCTTAAAAATCATCATTTGATATGAGGATTCAAGTTATACACTTGAATTAATGATTCGTGTCATTCGAAATTTCCAATTTTTAAAGTTTGTACTGTAAAATCTTGATCTTCTATCCTACATACCTCTATACATTATGAAACCATTTTTTTATTATAGCCCATACTTAAACACATCGATCTTGTTTTGAGACTAAGGCCTGATATGGATTATAAAACAAGAACTTGAATTATCTTTTTCCTAGCTTTGTTGGGTTGTTCTCTGTAAACCTGATACTTAAATAAAACAGAGAATACTCTGATGAAAGCCACACACACAACACATGCATATCATCACAGCATATACCATAAGATACATATTCATTTCGAAGCAACACACAAGTTTAAACTTTGAAATACAGATGTGTACTCACCTTCCAAATCATTGCTTAAATCCAGCAGTTTACAGGTTAGAGTTTGGTTGATCTGAAGCTTTTCTTTTATTTTCCTGGAACTTGTAAATTTGGAATTTTGCTTTGCTAATGAAGTTGAACTCTTTGCATGCTTGATACTTATTACAGCTTTGAAAATGTTTAAAGAATTTGAGAAAATGTTTACAAGTATGCTCAGCCTTGTGAACTAAAGTTGTACATATATAATGTATAGAGGTGTGCAGGTACAAGTGATGGTATCCTCTTTTTTTTTGTTATAGGCTAGAGGTGTAAACATTAAATGCATCTGTACTTTGTTATGCATTTGTTTACCTTTACTTTTTCTTTCTTTCTTGTCTCGGCTGTACAAATATGTAAAAGTATGGTTTGGATTATTTCTTTTGTTTGAATACTTGAATGTATCTTGTATTTTCTTTTCTTTTACTTTGCTTTTACTAACTTAAATAAATTTCTATTTTATATAACATAACTTGCTTGATTTAATATACAAGCTCTTGTATTTGATTTGTTACTTTTTCTTTTGTTTTTATCTTTTGTTTTGTTTTGTTATTTAGTTCACTTTGTATTACAAATAATTTTCTATTTTAATTATGTTTGTATGCATACATTTGTTTGTAATTTATTTCATTTTAAATTCACAAATCCTAGCTTTCTTTAAAATAAATACATACATACATACATATATATATATGTATATAAATCTGAAATAACCATTTCTATCTATAAAAATCCATTTGTATATATATTATACTATTAATATTGTTTAAATACAACTCATTATTTAATTAAAACAATTTATAAAAGAAACTATCTTTATTTTGATAAATAACATATTTTTATTTGCTCTTATTCTTGCATTTTAAATTTACTTCTATTTTTAGTTTAAATAATTATCATAAATTTTACTTTAAAAATTATTGTTTTATATTTCTCTATATATACACATATATTTTATATAACTCAAATTATCATTATTTATAAATTTTTAAATCAATTTATTTATTTATTTTTATACTTGTGTCTAAAGTATATTATTTATTTTTCAAAATCATTTATTTAAGAATTTATTTAAAATCCAATATATACATATATATTCTCATATATACAAATTTTCAAATCCATATGACTTTACATATCTTCTATTTGAATCGGGGAAACTCGCTTCCATTTATACATTTCACAATTTTAATTCAAAAATTCATTTAAATTATCAATTTAAATTAAATTAAAATCTAGGGTCGTTACAAACTTTCCCCCTTAAAAGAATTTCGTCCTCGAAATTCGCAGGCACGAAAACAACAAAGATAGATAAAAGATAGAGGAATATCTTTTCAGATCAAACTGGATATTTTCAGGCCATTCATAATATATTTTATATTAAACACTACTCAAAATATTAGTACATGAGTTATAGTCATACATAACCCACAACATCCAACTTTTACTACGATCTCAAGTCCAAAATACCTATATAAATACCCCAAAATGAGTCAAACCAACCAACTACCAATCCTCACTCTCAGAACCCTCCCTCTCAGGCCCTGACAGGTCCATCACTTCAACCTCATTGTCTGTCTCAAAAATCTCTTCCGGATCAGATTCTTCCAGAATAAGATACCCACCATTTAACTCCTCGTCCTCAATGGGATCATCATCATCCACGGCATTATCTAAATCCCAATGAATTGCTTCGTCACCTTCGGACTCTTCCTCCACGTCAGGTTCTTCTTCCGCCTTAACCTCCTCCTCGAATTCCTCCTCAACTTCTTCTTCGAATTCTTCCTCGAACTCTTCTTCTTCGAATTCCTCTTCATTTTCTTCTTTGAATTCGTCTTCATTTTCTTCTTTGAATTCGTCTTCATTTTCTTCTTCGAATTCCTCTTCATCTTCTTCTTCTTCCACTGGTGGTTGGGGCTGCACTACAGGCTCCACTGGGAATTCCCTATGAACTGATGACTCACCTTCATCATCTCGTACCCTACTGGATGAAGCATAATCACCCACTCTCCTGACCTTTCCTCCTCGGCTAATGCTATTTGTTCTCTACAATTAAAATCAAAAGCCAAATATTAAGATCTTAAGTTTAGAGTTTTATATGTTGAGAAATACATCAAAGTTTATATCTCATATTTTATTCCACCCAAGAAGTTATAACAGAAATTCAAAATTTGTTCTCAACCAAAATCGTTTTATCAATACAATTCAAAAGAATTTGAAAACGAATCAAAGAAAATTGATAAGAAAGTTGTTTCCACTATTGTTACAGAGTATCGACCATTTATAGTCGTATTTCCCTGTCCTCTATCTCGTTCTCTTTTTGCACTCATGCTTACTATCAGTGGATAGTAAGAGAATTTACTGAGGCATTCAAACGGATATCTTAAGGATTACTCATTCTAGGATTTACTTCATCCTATCTCTAATGAGCTACTTAACGTGTTACACTCCTGAGCTAAAGTTTAACCTTAGCTCTGATACCAAATGTGACGACTCGGATTTTGCCCGCTCAAAAATCGACATCGATACTTCAAATCGTATTCGAATGCCGTAGATTCGACCGTTCAAATCCGATTCGCCGGAGCTTATAAAAATCATTAAGTAAACAACACAGCGGAATAAAAGAACAATACATTGATATACAGCTTTGATACAATATCTGATACAACAGATAATCCAATAGATATCAATATACATCAGAGATATGATACAATAAAATAGCAGCGGAAAGAAAATAGATAACATTTAACAGCGGAACAAATAACTCTAAGATAGTCTTCAACGAAGAACTCCAAATCGGAACTGTAACTCCATTTCCAAGAATCAATCCAGCAATAGCTCAAACTCCCAATCACGATGCACAAAGATAGGCAAGACTGGTGCGATCCAAAGACTGAACTAACTTCAGAGAATCCACTATATCTAACTATCTGAAAAAAACCAACTCTAGACTGCTCGTGTAGAAAATAATGAGCACCCAGTGTTTAGGAAAGAAAACAATAAACTCCGGATCAGTCGTGGGACTGGTGTGAGCAACAAAAATAGTTTATCTCTTAAAACATTCAACAAAAGATTTTCAAAGTCAATTCGCAATGCTTTTAAAAATGAGACTACCATAAGGCCTCCCGCACACACACACAATGCAAACGCAGAATCGGAGGAGATTTCTCCTTATGATAGTCAAAGATGCTTGATACGCATTAAATGAGAAACATTTGATATTATTACTAGTGCATAGTGTAGGAAAATTCATTTCGAAAGTAGAATATAAATCTTAGCCAACATACGACCATTATCGTATGCCTACTATAGCTAACCATGTTCAATAGCAGGTTACCGCCACATTCCATAGCAGGTTATACAACTAAAACCATACAAGTTTCGTATTGTTTCTTTGGATTTCCAACAAATGGTCAGGCCAAGGAACTTCCCATTGCCACATGAGAATGCCTCTGGAAAGACATCCCCGAGAACCAAACCGGAACTCTGCCAACACAAGGCCGGGTTACCCCTAACTGGGTAACTACTGACACGAGCACGCCATTCCCCGATCGTAAACGACCTTTCTCACGGGATCCCGAAAACCAACAACCACAAAGTAATAAATTCGTAGTAACCACATAGGTTAAATATCTGGGCTCCATACCATGATACCACCTCTATCCAGAAGGAAATGTACATACCCTAAAGGGAGCTACCCCTCATAACCTTGCCGCATCTTTCCTGTTTTGACCATTTCCGGGGTGTGAGGCTCGACGAAGTCACGTCCACAAAAACATACTTTATACAAAAGCCATGCTTTGGGTCAACAAATGATCAACACAATGATCACCAAGATAGACGATCAAATAAATGATCCTATCACAAATAATCAACACAATGATCATTTACAGCAACACTCAGCATGTCACATTACCAAATTGGGAATATATCGCTGATAACTTCAACTATATAATCTCTGAGCTCGTACGTCTCAGAGAAGGGTGTTAAGCTAAAAGAATAAATTCTTCGCCACCAACAGAAATATATTTGAAAGAAATCGGCTTTATATCTCAATTTGTAACGTCAGACATACTATCCATACAAGTCTGTTCTGGGATCGAACAGAACCGAAGGCACTTACAAAGAAGTCCTTGCAACCCGGATATTCACAATCCCGATCGGATTTTCCCATCACTTAGGGAGTTTCTATACCGGCGCGACTCGGTGCAGAAACAATCGATAGGTCATCCTATCGCTTTCACAAATACCCGGTCTTCATCACCGGTCTTCAAATGCTATCCATAACGACGTATCACATATTCGGAATGGGTTATACGACACAACGGTCCTTTCCCGGCTAAACCGAATAGTGAGCACGATATTTCAAAAACAAATGGATAATGGGATTTCAATTAAGTCACAACTTATTACCCAAAACTTTTCTTCAAAATGGCTTAACAAATTACCATTTTCAATCTTTAAACAAAAAGATTCATTTTCACAACCTTTAACGGTTTAAACAATTTTCACATTTAAATCTTTTAAACAAAAGATTCATTCACATATTTTCCAAATCAATTTTCATTTCAATTTGATTTAACTCGTTAAATCTTTAAATCAAAGATTTAACTTATAGCCTTCAAAACAATTTCATTTCAATTTGATTTAAACAAATCATCAATTTAAATCTGTTAAAAATAAACAGATTTAATTCATAGCTTTCAAAAAAAAGAATTCATTTATAACTTAGGAAAAATCATTTCTCTATTCAATCTTGAAATTCCCCTAATTAACTGGAATCTCAGTTCTTATCTAAAAGTATTTATCATTTGAAAACAACAGTTTTCATTTTGGAAATCTGATTCATTTATACGAGTTCAATTCCTTGGGTTAAATTCAAATTCCCAAAAATAATACTTTAAAAATGATTTAACTCATAATGACTAGTATAATATCATTAATCTCTAGTTTCAAATTACAGAATTCAATTTCAAGTATTGAATTTAAATTTAAATCAACTTATTTAAATTCCAAAACTTAATCAAGTAATTTAAAAATAATAAATTCTATTTTGAAATTCCATTCCAAAAGCTTTTCACATTTATTCCGATTCTATTTCCAAAACATTTGAATTTAAAAATTCAAATTTAACTATTTCAAAAATCTGCGACTTAATCGATTTCCTCGTGAAATCCATATTTGTGTGTGTATGGTGTGGTCCAGGGGTTATACACAATAGTGCAACATCATTCAATTATTACAGATCAGAATATAGGAATATAATTGATAAGCGATATAAGCTGTAACGCTTATTGGTTATATACAAATCACAGATAAATATGTCACAGATAGTAAATTACAGATCACCACATAAATCAGGATGTATCACAAAGCATCATATATTAGGGATATCAAACAATCAAGTCATCCAATAGAATCCAAATATTCGTAAGTAAAATCAGTTAATCATCTGATTAATTTAAATCAAATAAATTTCTTATGAATTATAAGTCTTGGTTAATTAACATTGATAATTTACAAATCATTTTGATTAATTATTCTTTAATCTTTTACTAATTATCCATTAAAAATAAATTAATTAACCTTTTATTATTAACCTTTAATTATTAAACAATTAATCTTTAATTATCTAATTCACCATTTAATTAATTATCTTTAATTAATTACTCTAATTAATTCTTCCTTGATTAATTATCATTCCTTAATCAACTTTATTAAATTAAATTTAACCTTTAATTAATTAATCTCAAATTAATTATCATTTTGAGTCAATCACATTATGCTTTGTATTAAATATTGCTTAATCACTTGATTAAATCAATCTTCATCATTTATTAATATTTAATTAAATAATTATCCTTTAATTATTCATCATTAATAAATTAGCTCTTAACAAATTAATTAATTTTTTTTTATCAGTACTTAATTAACCTTTAATTAATTAATCTTTTTAATTAAATCTTTAAGTAAAACTTAATTAAATTAAAATAATTTACTTTTAAACCTTAAACCAATCCCATACTTAAATAAAACAATTATTTAAAAGAATGAGTTAAAAATGTCTAAAACTTGCATTTTGTTTTAAAGTTTCAAAAACTGTTTTTATACCTACCCGAGTCAAACCCGAGGAAATCCACGTTCTACCCGAGCCCTGCTTCGAGTCTTTCCCCAAACCAACCCGAGACTTTATAAATTTTATAAATTTTGTTTAAGTGTTAAATATTTACTCGGCATGAACCTAAAAATACACGAGTCTAAACTCGAGCTATCTTGCAAACTTCCCGAGGATTACCCCGAGTCCAAGTTCTTCTTTTTCTTTTTTTCTTCTTCCCCATGCCACTGATACACATCAGTGGTTCGTGCACCTGCACCATCCACCGCCGATGTCCTGGCCACCACTTCCATCGCCATCTAGTCATCGTTGACCCCCTCAACTCAATCCATCACCCAGCACCCATCACGACAGCACGAATCAAAATTTAGTTAAATTTCCAAACCTGGAAACACGCCAGCTTCAACACCCCAAACCTGTCAACATCGCCTCGTCCACGCCGTGCCGACCATCAGCGAGCTTCCACCTCCGGCCACCGCCTCATCTACACCCCAGCCTTCATCACCCCCAGTCTCGTGCAACTCGATGCACTGTGGACGACGAACAAATCAAATTTCTTCGACCCCAACAAAACTAGGGCTACAGACTTCAACCAATTGCCGACGCCACCACCGTGATCTACTCACCATCCCTATATTTTTCCTGCCATCCCGGTAAGCTCCTCCACCACCACGCACAACCCTAGCACCTCTAGTACCCCTGATCGCCAGAAATCCCCCAAAAACCCATTTCCGTTCAACTTCAAACTGCTACCAAACTACCCCACTAAAAATCACGAAACTCATCTTAAAAATCATCATTTGATATGAGGATTCAAGTTATACACTTGAATTAATGATTCGTGTCATTCGAAATTTCCAATTTTTAAAGTTTGTACTGTAAAATCTTGATCTTCTATCCTACATACCTCTATACATTATGAAACCATTTTTTTATTATAGCCCATACTTAAACACATCGATCTTGTTTTGAGACTAAGGCCTGATATGGATTATAAAACAAGAACTTGAATTATCTTTTTCCTAGCTTTGTTGGGTTGTTCTCTGTAAACCTGATACTTAAATAAAACAGAGAATACTCTGATGAAAGCCACACACACAACACATGCATATCATCACAGCATATACCATAAGATACATATTCATTTCGAAGCAACACACAAGTTTAAACTTTGAAATACAGATGTGTACTCACCTTCCAAATCATTGCTTAAATCCAGCAGTTTACAGGTTAGAGTTTGGTTGATCTGAAGCTTTTCTTTTATTTTCCTGGAACTTGTAAATTTGGAATTTTGCTTTGCTAATGAAGTTGAACTCTTTGCATGCTTGATACTTATTACAGCTTTGAAAATGTTTAAAGAATTTGAGAAAATGTTTACAAGTATGCTCAGCCTTGTGAACTAAAGTTGTACATATATAATGTATAGAGGTGTGCAGGTACAAGTGATGGTATCCTCTTTTTTTTTGTTATAGGCTAGAGGTGTAAACATTAAATGCATCTGTACTTTGTTATGCATTTGTTTACCTTTACTTTTTCTTTCTTTCTTGTCTCGGCTGTACAAATATGTAAAAGTATGGTTTGGATTATTTCTTTTGTTTGAATACTTGAATGTATCTTGTATTTTCTTTTCTTTTACTTTGCTTTTACTAACTTAAATAAATTTCTATTTTATATAACATAACTTGCTTGATTTAATATACAAGCTCTTGTATTTGATTTGTTACTTTTTCTTTTGTTTTTATCTTTTGTTTTGTTTTGTTATTTAGTTCACTTTGTATTACAAATAATTTTCTATTTTAATTATGTTTGTATGCATACATTTGTTTGTAATTTATTTCATTTTAAATTCACAAATCCTAGCTTTCTTTAAAATAAATACATACATACATATATATATATATATATATATATATATGTATATAAATCTGAAATAACCATTTCTATCTATAAAAATCCATTTGTATATATATTATACTATTAATATTGTTTAAATACAACTCATTATTTAATTAAAACAATTTATAAAAGAAACTATCTTTATTTTGATAAATAACATATTTTTATTTGCTCTTATTCTTGCATTTTAAATTTACTTCTATTTTAAGTTTAAATAATTATCATAAATTTTACTTTAAAAATTATTGTTTTATATTTCTCTATATATACACATATATTTTATATAACTCAAATTATCATTATTTATAAATTTTTAAATCAATTTATTTATTTATTTTTATACTTGTGTCTAAAGTATATTATTTATTTTTCAAAATCATTTATTTAAGAATTTATTTAAAATCCAATATATACATATATATTCTCATATATACAAATTTTCAAATCCATATGACTTTACATATCTTCTATTTGAATCGGGGAAACTCGCTTCCATTTATACATTTCACAATTTTAATTCAAAAATTCATTTAAATTATCAATTTAAATTAAATTAAAATCTAGGGTCGTTACAAAGATGGAGGCCGAGTTCAACATGGTGGTGACTGCAGGTAGAGCTCGCAAAGGGAAATCGAACGACGTTGTCTAATCGCCTCCTTGGCGATCGTAGTTCGTGCGTTTACTAGGGTTCGAACTGCGGCTTGATGGGTTCACGTACGCGATGTTGCTTGGGGGAAGAAATGAACGTGCGGCTGAGATCAAAGGCAAGGGAACAAACGACTATGATGAGAATTAGGTTTAAAAATAAAAATAAAAGTTGAAATTTTACTATATTGAATCTTATAAACTTTGTAATGCTATAACTTTTTGATACGAGGTCCGTTTCGTACGAAACAACTTGCGTTGGAATCATATTGACGAGCACTACGCATTGCGGCAAGATTAGGATTTATTTGAGCTAGTAGAATTTTGGGTAAAATTAAACGCATGTTTAATTTTATTCGAAACGAAACACTGCAACTGTTAGTGGAAGCAAGGTGAGAACTTCTCACTCAATCGAATTTGTTTCGATTTAAATTTTAAACAGTTAGATTTAAAATTGCTTGATTGTGTTGATTGTATGCTTGAATGATAAATTGCTAGCTGTTGTATTGAAATAAACCCGATACGCCGCATATTAAGCGGAGGTTATTATATTAAACACATATACCGCGATATTCCACTGTGAAGTGGAATTGGTATTATATATGTACTTGGAGTTGATTTCCCGCATTATATAGCGGATGAGACCCTATTGCGCCGCATAATAGCGGATGACATTTTATATAAACCTATGTAACGCGATATCCCGTCTTGAAACGGGATTTGTATTGTGCTAACATCTGTGGATGCAGGGAAAACAGGTTGGAGCGATCCAACTGGATTCCTCAAATAATTGAATTTGTTTCAATGTTGTGTGTTGATTATTTATAATCTCGGTGTGATTATCTTTGTGATTGAAATCGTTGAAGGCTAAAATTTAGCCGAATATAATTTTGGTATCGTTAGATACCGGAAATAAATAAAAACTTGATTTTTGAAAATTCAGGTTGAAAGTTTATATTAAAATTTATTTTTGAGAATTGAACAAATTTAAAAAAAGAAGTTTGAAAAGGGTGAAGTTTTATTTTTGAATCATATCGAATTATTTCCAAGATATGGGAAAATATTTTAATAAAGGGAATTTGAATAATATTGTTTAAAATTTGAAGAACTTGTTTAAAAATTGGATTTTAATAGTGGGAAAAAATAAAGGAATTTATTTTAAAAGGAAATAAATTTAGAAATCCATTTGGGAATTGATTTTGGTGATTGGAAATAAACTTCGAAATCACTTTAGAAATTTGTTTGGTGAAGTGAAATGAATTTTGAAAATCAATATGGAATTTGATTTGGTTGTTTTGAAATCAATTGAAAAATTGAATTTTTGTTGAAAGTGAATATTTGAAATCGATTTGAAAATCGTATATCAGTGGATATTTGGAAATTTAAATTAACCATGGAATTTATAAAGAAAAGGGAAATTTGTTCAAAAAATAAACATTGATTTATTTTTGAAGTGTGGAAATAAATTTACGGATTTGGAACGTAAATTTAAAATAAATCGGTAAGGATTTATTTAATTGGTTTAAATGAACCATTTTGAAATGAAAGTGTATTCCCCCTGGAAAGCCGAATAAAATTTCTAAATAACTTTGAAAAATATACATATACATATACATATACATATACATACATATACATACATATATATAATTCTAGAATTGGTTTTGAAAAGGATACTTTGGAGAAATTAACTTCTTAAATTGTTTCAAATCCTTTAAGTAAAGATTTATTAAGTTGATATAAAAATGATTATTTATAAGATTTAATCAATAATTTTTTTAGAAAATAGTTATTTAAATAGTTATACTCTATTTACTAATTTTATTTTGAAAATTAGTTTGGGCTTACGTTATACGTAATATTGGTATAATATTTTTATTACTAATATTTTCAGTAAAGTGTTTAAAGAAAAAGAGTATCATTTTCAAAGTCTTTTCCCGATATATTTTGGATAAGTGTTATAAATTATTTTAAAGTATTTGGAAAATAAATAATTTGGGAAATTATCTGGAATCTGGTGATGTTTTGCATATCTATTGATATTTAAATAACCGACTATCAATATTTACCTTTAAAATGGGTATTTGTTATGATTTGCTTGAATTTGAATGCTACACTTATTTTAAAATAAGCGCTCGTTATTCGGTTTAGCCGGGAGAGGACCTTTGGGTCATAAATCCCATTCCGAATAGTGATACGTCGTAATGGATATCATTTGAAGACCGGTGTTGAAGACCGGATATTTTCGGAAACGGAAGGATTACCATCGAATATCTCTGCATCAGATGATCTCCGATATAGAGATTTTATCACCCTTTTTGATGGAAGTCCGGACGTGATTAGTGAATATCTGGATTGCAAGGGCTTCTTTTGGAAGTGCCTTCGGTTCGGTTCGATCCTGGAACGGACTTGTATGGATGTGTGTCTGACATTACAATTTGAGATGTAAAGCTGGTTTCTATCAAATACATTTCTGTTGGTGGCGGAGAATTTATTCTCTTAGCTTAACACCCTTCTCTGAGATGTACAAGCTCAGAGGTTATGTAGTAGATGGTTACTAGTGATACATCCCCAATTTGGTAATGTGGCATACGAAGTGCTGTTGATCATTTGTTGATCAAAGCATAGCTTTTGTGAAAATCGTAGCTTTATGGACGAGACTTCGTCGGACCTCACACCCCGAAAATGGTCAAAACAGGAAAGATGCAGCAAGATTATAGGGAGTAGCGCCCCTTAGGGTATGTGCATTTTCTTCTGGATAGAAGTGGTATCATGGTATGGAGCCCGGATACTTAACTTATGTGGATATCGCAAATATATATGACTTTGTGATTGTTGTTGGTTGAGGATCCTCGGATAAATGTTGTTTACAACCGGGGGATGGCATACTCGTGTCGGTAGTTACCTACTTTTGCAGAGGTAACCCGGCCTTGTATTGGCAGAGATCCGGTTAGGTTCTCGGTGCCTCCTTCCAGAGGCGTACCCATGTGGCAATGGGAAGTTCCTTGGCCTGACCATTTGTTGGAAATCCAATCTTCCAATACGTACGTTGTACGGTTTTAGTTGTAGAACCTTCCATTTACTTATGGATATCACCACTGTTTAGATGGTAGCTATAGTAGACATAGTGCGAAATGCCTATGCCGGCTAAGATTTATATTATACTTTGGAAATGTTTTCTACACTATGCACTAATAATAATAATAATCAAATGATTCTGCGTAGTAAGCATCTTTGGCTATCATAAGGAGAAATCTCCTCCAATTCTGCATTTGCATTGTGTGTGTGGCGGGAGGCCTTATGGTAGTTTCATTTTCAAAAAGCATAGCGAAATTCCTTTTATTTTCTTTGTAAAAATAACTGTTTTAAGTTCTCACATCAGTCCAATGACTGACCCGAAGTTTATTGTTCCCTTTCTAAACTCCGGGTGCCCATCAATTTCCACACGGGCAGCCTAGAGTCAGGTTATCATATCATTCTGGAATTCAAGAGATGCTGTGGAGATTAGGAGCTGGATGGCGAAGCGTATCACTTGTATATGATATTATCTTTTCCGCCGTGTATCCACTTGTGAGGACAGGTTTATATAACTGTCCATTCTTGTGTTGTGTTGTATATTGACTCTGATGATGTAATGTATAAAATGTACAGTTCTTTTGATTTAAAGATTATTCATTTATCTATTATATGTTGCTCCGCTGCGATTGTGAGATTCTGATATTGTTCTGTTGCTTCTTCTTTCTTTCTTCTTCTACCTCTTCTTCTTTAACCCTAACAATTCGGTTTTTCGGCCTTCGATTGCTCGGCAGTTGATACAGTGGACGTATTAATGTCGATTTTCGGGAGTCAAAAAATCGCGTTCGATACACGGGTACTCGATTGAGTAGTTTGGGAGCTAAGTGCTTTTGGGGATATGCTTTTAGGTATGCTAGACCACTTTGGAGGCGAAGTCACTACCTTAGATACATACTTGATATTGTAGTGGTACATAACAGACATGCTATTTATATATGGGGCTTGCTGTATCAAATATTGTATTATGGATTTTTATTTGATTTTATTAATTAGTTTCTTCCATCTGTGCAATCTCTTATATATTGTTTATCCTGTAATGTTCATGTGCATTGAATATGTTATATATTATCATTCCGTTGTGGAATCTTTATAGATGCGCCTTGGTTTAAGGCTTTGTTTTTTATTTTACCCTAATGAATGTTATTTTTGTTATTCAAGAGTCAGACATTGAAAATAGATGTTGATTCAGGGTATTATGAAGGGCCGGTCATTAAAGTTGGTATCATTGCTCGAGCTCAACACCCAGGACTAGGTAGGACAATTTTAGTTAAGCAATCTGGTAGATGGAGATAAGTGAGAGAGCATACTTGTATTTTACTATAACAATACTACATACACAACTTATCTCACGAACTTTTTTTCACTTGGTCTTTAATGGCTACGGTATCTTCGTTCTGGGCTATTTGTATAAGCTGATGTGGTGCACGAGCAACTAAAGATTAGTAGTTTGAGATGCCTGATTAGCTCAGAGACTATTGGAATACCGTAAGGAATATTTCACCATCCATGAAAATTGCTGTAGCTACGGTAGGTATTAAAGTGGTGTAGTCCTTGGGGCATGGTAGTAGATGAGGTTGGCAAGTAGACCATGGCTTGGATTGATCCTAGACGTTGCTTCGAGTCTCGGTTTATTTTTGAGATCGCAAAGGACGTGTAGCTTGACAGTTTCATCCATGTTTAGTAGTGTAGCTTGTCAATGAAGGACTATCTAAGCCAATTTAACCTTTTGGCTAAATTTCGAGTAGAGTAAGACTGTTTGGGTATGTGTATCTTGGATTTTGCATCCAAGTAGGATTCGATGATTTCCCAAAAATGAGCAAGAACTGAGCGGATGACATATATGTTTTTCATTGATTCATTCGAGTTAGAAATATTTGCCCTTGTGTTAGCAAACCTTAAGTAATGGGATTAATCTCATGTGTTGTAGTAGTGTTCTCTAAGGATCAGTCTGTTCATGTACCCATTCATAATCTCTAGTTTGAGCATGGGCTTTCTAGGCGATTTGCACCAGTTAGGCAAAGGTTTTTCACTCGATTCTTAAAGACAAGCACTCGAGCCGGATTATTGAGGTGATTGAGAGATTTCCAAAGCATGACATTAGTCATGTGAGGAAACTTTTAGGGTTAGACTAAGGAAACGAATTGGAGTTCGTATGAGAGGAGTCAAGTGGCCGACCTTAGTTTTACAAAGAAACTATATGAGAGAGTAAAGAATTGATTGAGCAATGTATATTATTTTGGATGATCTTTGTTCGCTGTATATTTGTAATTTATAGTATAGTTAGGATAGCTTGAGATAGTTCAGGGAAAGACGTCTCGATTGGTTTTGTAAAGATTTGGATAATCTTATAAATGATGATATAATACTTTCCTAATCAAGCATCCAAGTATGCTTAATATATTATCCTTATTATCATTGTGCGATTGTGGTGAGTTTGAACTCGAGAAAGCCTAAGAATTTGTTGGTTGTCATTTAATAATGATTTAATTAATAAAACTTTCTCCTTTGGAGAATGAGTTCTGTTCAAAAGGAAAAGAAAATTGAGAATTAGGTTGTTGGGTTTAATCGAGAGTTTTAAGGATCGGTGATCCAGCCAATCATATGTTTTTCCTTTTCAGATCGGGGGGTATGATAATCTTTCATGTATTGTATTCATGAAAAGGAGTTGCACCACTTAAGCATTTTGGAATATTAGATGTTGAATAGACCCATGAGAGTTTATAGCTTTGCATGCACACTTGGACTTTTGTTGGTTACTGTGCGTGCAGTTATAGCCCCCTTTAGAATAATTAGTTGTTTGCATGATAATCATTATTGATTTATGTTTCTTATTGATTGCTTGTTATTACTTGATTATTGACTGATTATTTATTCTTGGTTATTGATTTATGTTGCTTATTGATTGCTTGCTTCTGCTTGATTATTAATTGATTGTTTATTATTGCTTATTGATTTTTGTTGCTTATTGATTGGTTGCTGCTAGTTGGCTATTGATTGATTATTTATTTTTCTTGTGTTGATTTTTATTGCTTATAGATTGCTTGTTGTTGATGGTTTTTGCAAGCATATTTTGTTAATTTTTATTTTTGATAGGAGTACGCGATGTATTTTGTGAATTTTGTTTGTATAATTGTGCAATTCTAGTGACATTATCGTGGTGGGTCGACTAGAGAAAGTGGATGTGAATTGGATGTAGCTTTAAACCTCGGGGCCTATTCATTTTTTAGAATAGGGCTATATGGCTTCAGAATGATGAGGCTAAGCTTGTATGTGTTCAATGGAGCTTTGTATTGGTATGCCTCTAATTACTTAAGGAATTTTTACTTTACTCTTTTTTATTGAAATGTAAGAAAGCATTGTATAGAGCTTGCTTTTTGTTGCTTGTATTTTATAGTTATGCTTGTTAAATTCGATGTTAACATGTTTATTAGAGATTCATGTTGCATATTTTGTTGTAACATGTTTATTTGAGATGCTAGTTTCATTATATGTGCTTGTTGCACAATTGTTATAACATGTTTATTTGAGATACTTATTGCATTAGATGTGTTTATTGCACGGATAGTTGTAACATATCTATTTGTGATGCTTGTTTCATGATTGGATATACCATACTTATTTGTGATGATTGCTATATATAATTTGGCATGCTTAAATCCATGGTTTAATGTTGCAATAGTATTTGATCCTTTTTATTGAGTACAGATTAGGTACATGGAAGTAGTTATGCAATATGGGGACGCTTATTCGCTTGGATTCACATCTAAGTGACATGCACTTGTTGTGAAAAAGGTACGAAAGATCTATAGTATAGATAGCGCATGTGTGCACGCACGCATGTGTGCACACGCGCATGTGTGTGTAAATGCTTGTACGTCCTTAGAAATGAGATGCCTCAAATATAAGATATATGTGTGTGTATGTTGTTTTGGAATTATTATTTTATGAGCTATACACGCAATGGAGATGCTATCGAATTTTCTCTACACAAGAGGAGTTTTGAAATCCTAAGGTTTCAGTAGCTATATATCCTATGTATTGGGAGTTCCCGTAACGCTAATCGTGTAGGGATGGAACCGTTAAAGTCTACCGAAGCACTGCATGGAAATTTAGGGCACTCGGGTTGCATTATCGTACTCATAGAAATTTCAAGGATGAAATTCTTTTAAGGAGGGGAGAATGTCACTGAATTTTTATGACTAGATATTTAAATAATTAATTTAAATACTGAATCATTAATTAACTGAGGGGTCCAAAATATGATATATTAGCTTACAAGTGAATTAGGACCTGAAACCACTTCAGTTAAGTTAGGATTGATATTGTAAATTAAAATGACTATAAGTATCACTATATTGGAGTCATGGTATTTTTATGATTTATATGTTGTTATACATATATATTAAGAATACGTATGTAGTCAAGTTTAATGGGATCTCGACTGAAGGCATGTGTTTTTGGGATAATAATTTCATTATGAGATGTACGATAGATTATTTTTGAACTTGGATGATTCGATGACCAAAGCAATATCGAAATGCATGAAATTATCATCCTGAAGCACTGTGTTAGATAGTGACAAAATTTATACCATCAAGACTGGAAAAATAACGTAATGTGCACGGACAAGTTTCGCAACGATCCGATACACTATACGATCATACGAGCTCAAGACGTATGCCGATATATTTAAGGAATTAAATATAATATATAATATAAACTATTCCCTTAAATATTTCTTTTCTCTCTTAATTTCCCTCTCTTTCTCCTTACTTATAAAGAATGAGCAGCTGCCACCTTCCCGTAATTAAATCTAGAGCTTCCGTCCATGACAGAAGACAAGACAAGATCTATTGAACTTGTAATAAGGAGAGCTTAAAATTCGTGGTGATGAGACGACATGCAATAGTGTGTGGTCGTGCTTGTGTATTTCATACCATGCCTAGGGTTGTCATTTTTCATCGAACAAGAAGGGTTAGGTAAAATGGAGGGCACCATTGTGTTTCCGTCGGCGATGTTCATCTTTCTACAAGATGGTGGACATCCCGGTTGCATATTGTGAATCATGACATTATGAGGCATGTGAAGGGGCTTCAGGTCGGAAATTAATAAGGGGTGTAGACATGTTGCAATGCTGACTATAGCGAAGAGCATGTGTCATGCGATGCGTAGGAGCTGACGACTCATTGAATCATGAAGTGTAGGGGTAAAATTGGAGGAAATGGTATGTAGGTGCATGGGTTCTTACATGTATCTGTGCACTGACATATTAGGAAGAAGGGATATTAGCTTAATGAAGATGATTAATTAACATAGATAATTAATTAATATTGATAATCCGGTTTCATATTTAATTTGTATCTTTTGCATTTGAAGTTCGATCAATCAAGATGTGGTCTTTGCCGTTGCACTCTTTGTGAGATTATCATGATGTGGTAAGGGTTTGGACTAGATCCAAAAATTTAAGAAATTACAGTTCTGGTAAGCGGAATTATGACTCTGAAATTGTCTTTCAATAAAAATCCCTGTAATTATATATATTGAAAAGCATTACCTAAATTAGGTTGAATTGAATATATAGATAATTATTCTTCTGTTTGATTAAATTGTTTTGAGTAGGTATTCGGGATAACCGATTAAAATCATGTATATAAAAGTATTATGTTCTGTTCCTATTAAATAGGTTTAGATGAAGTTGATATTAATCTGTAAATTGGTTGTAATTTAATTAAACTCTAATTTGTAGTTATATCGATGATAGAAACATTATTGAAGTATTTTATTACTAATTGAAAATTAGAAATATGACATTTAAAATAAGTTGCAAGGCTAAATAATGGTTTAGGCAGGTTAAACTTGTATTAAAAATGGATTTAAAGTTTATCTGGCTTTGATATTGGTTTATTATAGGGTAAATCAATAATTAACTAACTAGTAAATTTATATAAAGGTGATTTGAGCAATTAGAAATTATAAAGAAATGTTGTATTATTTAATAGGCTTTGATTAAGGTTACAAAATCTGAAATATTGTAATAATGTAATAATGTGATTTGTTAAATTTAAATCCTAAGAAATGATTTGAGATATATTAGTATATATACATATATTTTAAGGCCTTGTTGATAGCTAAACTTAATTTAAATAGAAGATTTAAGTAAAAATAAGCTATTGTATGATAGATAGGCAAGGGAATCATTCTATAAAATAAGTTTAAGATTTCTATAAAATAACATGAAGAAGTTATAATTGTTAGATTGGTTACGTAAGTAAGATGCATTTTTGTTAAATTATTTCTATAATTATATGTGTGAATTGTTATTGACATTGGGATGGTAGATTTGTTACTTTGGTTGTGTATTGCCCTTGTGTATGCAAGTGTGCACAATATGTGTTTATTACTTCCATATAGTTGAACTGGTTATACATATATATACATGCATAAATTTTATGTGATTTATATATGTCTATATATATATAAGTATAATTCTAGTATGTTCGGCTTAAGGCTACTAGGAGATGAGTAGAATATTATATATATCTTTTGATATTCAATCTAAAGCATTTATATTTAGTTTTGGTATATCCGACTTGGGGCTACAATTGTAAAAGTAATCCATTGTACCATCGAGACGCACGATCTGCAGACGTGGTTCTATAGCAAGGGCGGACAGAGATTGGGACGCCAATTTAGAATAGGTCATATATCATTGCGTTGTATGGACAGTGCTGCAACAGGACGTATAGACTAACTTCTTTTGAGATGTTGGTTTTCAGGAGTGCCCACGATACAATTGTGGCTCTCGATAGGTCCCTTTGGTAGCTAATGGAAATTTAACATGTTTTTTTGATGCAATTTAAGCATATGTATAATTTAGAATGCCTAATTAGGGGTTATCGAATAGTGGACGAAATATTATGCAAATGCATAAATATGTGATTCAAGTGATATATATATATAGAGAATTATAAATGCACGGTTTGGGAAATTTATATATATTGATTTGGTATGCCAGACTTGGGGAAACCGGGTAGTGCAAGGCACTTCAAGAACAAATCACGATCCACAATGGCAAACAATACTTCAGTGTTGTGTATATGAGTGGGAAGGGTATATATGGGTTAGTTTGAATCCAGATTTTGTATCCATAGACAATCGGATAATATCGGTTTTGTAAATGTAATCCATTGTACCATAGAGATGCAAGACTTGTAGACACGGTTCCAGAGCAGGGTAGAGAGAGATTGTGATGCCAATCTAGAGTTGGTTATTATTGTTCCATTGTACAGACAGGTGTTATGACATGACTTACTGGCCAAATTCATTTCAAGTGTTGGTTTTACGGGGAGTCCACAATATATTGGTGGCTCTCGATAGTTCTTTTTGGTAGCTAATGACAATTTAGAATGAGAATCAGCTATAATTATTTGTATTTCGATTTTGTGTATGGTAATGCTATGATGGTAGCATTGTTACATCGCTATACTTGTTTTGCATCTCACATGCTTCGATAGGGATCATTGAATCGATTGGGGTCCATAGCGGACTCCACCCATCAATGATGACGGGCATCAACTTATTCCCTGTGTCTCTCTTATCATTATGATTGTGGATGTTATATTGGTTGGTTGATTATTATTATTGAACATTGTGTATATGATGTTTATATTACACTTATATTCTCTATCATAGTACATTGACGTATCAGTCATAATATATTAGTTATGCTGACTTGTTGATGATATGAGAAGAGCGAGTTATGCTATGATTCCCTACCTTTGAGTTGGGTTTACTTTACTTGTTTATGGGAAGTTCGGATTATCCTCGAGCCATATTTATGGAGTGGACCAGTTGTGCCTTTAAAGTTCTTATTTTATTTGTATATGGTTTTAATATACATTATTTTGAGTAAATTCCCCTCTCACTAGGCTTTATGTCTGATCTACGCTTTTTCCTTGTCTATTTATGTCATGACAACTCTCGGTTACTCGATTGAATATTTTGGTAGCTATGTGCTTTTAGGAATATGCTTTCAGGGTTGCTAGAGCACTTTGTAGGCAAAGTCGATACCTTGGATATATACTTGATATTGTAGTAGTGCATGATAGATATGCTATTTATATATAGACTTGTTGTATTAAATATTGTATTCTGACTTTCTATGGTGATAATTATTTATCAGTTACTTCCATCAATGCAATCTCGTATATATTGTTTATCTAGTTATGTTCATGTATATTATGTATATTATTATCATTTCGCTATGAGATTCCATCGTTACACTTTGGTTTGGTGCTTTTTTTATTTTACCCCAAAATACTACCTTTTTTGGTATTTAGAAGTCAGGCGTTATCATTATACGTTGATTTAGGGTATTACGAAGGGAGGGTCATTACATAAACCGTTTAGGATACTACATTAGTGACTTGCGTCGCTTTTCCATTCGCCTCTCCAAAGCAACCATATTAATCATTTCATTAATTATCCTATTTTTTCCTTCCTCGTTACTTTATTGTCTACCATCAGCTACATCACTGTGTGTTCGGTACCACAAACAACCATGATTTTCACTGCCTATAACAACCCATAATTTAATCACTTTGAATTTAAACATTTAATATATTTCTAAATATCTAAATAATGGATTTTATAACACAAATAAACATGATTTTTGTAATAAATAAAAGTGGAAAACTTGTTTTGAAAAATTATTTAGAGAAATAAGTATTTCAAAGAAAAATAAAAAATGTGACCGAGTTTTTTTTATTTTCAACGTTTTATCGATCAAAAGTTGTTAGAACAAGTTGTGCACCCTTGTGTGCATATGCACACATATTTAACAATAACAAATAGTTTACTAACGAAGTAGTTTAGTTATAAAAAAAGTTTAAAAAAAATACTTAAGTTAATAAAGTTAAGGTGGACTTTTCTTTTATAATTTAAAAAGAATTAAAGCAAAAGTCTAAGACAAAGCACATAATTTATGAAAGAGGTGATGTCATGATGTTGAAGTGGTGTATTTTCTAAATTCCAATGGAGGGTAGTAGAAAAGGTTATATTAGCAATTTACCATTTTCCATTTCTATAAAACTAACACTTTCTTTCCACTTTTACATTTTACTTCATTTTCCTTTTCCATTCTCTTTTTGCTTTCATGTCTTCATATTCTTCCTTCCTACTTTCTTAACTAAAACTACATCAAAACATACTCATTTCTCCTTGAAATTACAAAATAAATGCGACAACCCGGAATTTTTATATATTTGAAATTGGAATATTTAATTTATTCTAATATTTGAACGATAGTTTAACTTGAATTTCAAATATCGCTATTTATTGGATATTGTAAATATTGAATTATTAACTAAAAATTGGACAAATTGTTGAATTGGGAGTTCCAAGCTTGAAGATGAATTGGATTCAAGTAGAATTGAAATGAAAATCTGGATGAAAATTGGGAAATAATATTTGAAATTAATTAGTAAAGTGAGCAAATTGAATCCATATGGCATTGGAATCCAAATTGATTAAATGTAGATAAAGACAAGTGGTAAAGTGAAAGTAATAATATAAGAATATATAAAATGCTTATATTAAACATAAGAAAAGTTAAGGGTGAAAGTTCTTAAGTAAATTTGGTATTGAAAATATACTAAGTAAATAATTGGATGAATATCAAACTGGAAGTTGTGAAATGGGAAATTGTAAATAAGTGGATAGAAATCATAAAAGTGTAAATAAGGCGAAAAATTGATTTAGTTACTAATCAATTGAGATAAATACGTAGGATATGCGTATATCATTTTATACGCATATCAGTTTGATCCAGATTCGAGCATAGAATTTCGAGATATTTATATCTTCTTGAGTCGGGATTTTTTACTCAATTTTCGACGGCGAACCCTGGGTTTGGATTTTTGATTGATTTTGGACATTCTCTATCATGGTTATGTCTATGCAAGGAGAATGACGGTTCTGATCAAGAAACCAAAACTGGGTCTGCACTAGGAAGTCGAGTGGATGATACTAGTTCGGAAGTGAAATTGTGTGATCGAGTGAGCGATCGAATTGGGTATTGCATACAATGATATATGTGCGTCGTACGGATGTAAATGAAATAGATATGAAAACTTTTATAAAGTAATGTGGAAAGAGATTTTGAATGTTGTCATTGAACATTATTTCTTAGTGGGATACAGGTGTTTAAAAGCAAAAAGAAAAATTGGAATTTTGATTTCAGAAGATAAATGGATTTCCAACAAAAGGTATGTATTAAAATTTCTGTATGAAATTTGATGATTTTTTTGTCTAGCCGCTTGGCGTTTTGTTTTCTTTTTGAAATCTGGGGGAAGGCATTTTATAATTGTACCGAGCCAGCTGCACAAAGGAGAAGCTGGTGAAATTTTTTGGGAAATTAAAGAGTTAGAAAAATTTCGTCGAGCAAGCTACGAAAAGGAGAAGCTGGCGAAATTTTTTGAGAAATTGAAGAGTTAAAAAAATTTAAGAATTGTTTTGATAATTTAAAATTTTGGATTTAAATTTAAATTTGAATTGTTGAGTAAGTGGTATTGTTTGAAAAATATGGATGAGTTGGGAAATTTAGTAAGGGTAATAGTGTGTCTTTAATAAAAAGATTGTTTTGGGAAGTTATAAAAACTATTTGGATTGGGAAATAGTTAACGAGTTATGGACCATTCTTCTTAACTAGTAATTTTGGGGACGAAATTCTTTTAAGGGGGAGGAATGTGACAACTAGGAATTTTTGGATATTTGAAATTGGAATATTTAACTATTTTAAATATTCGAACGATAGTTTAACTTGAATTTCAAATATCACTATTTATTGGATATTGTAAATATTGAATTAATAACTGGAAATTGGGAAAATTGTTGAATCGGGAGTTCCAAGCTTGTTAAAGATAATTTAAAGGCTTGTGAAATTTATATTTATAATAGTGAAGATAATAGAAGTGTTAAAATTGAAGTTTAAGGTGATTTGTTCAGTTTAAAATATATCGTTTAAATTGATACTTAAAAATAGCCTTCCGAAGCACAGTCTCAGAATTTGATGAAACCAGCACCATTGGACCTATAATATGTATTATTATCGAATTTCAAATTTCGTAGTATTTGGAGCTGTCATGTGATCGTTCGGCCGATAAATGCGCTGAGATTTATATCGAAAATTTAATATAAAAATTGGGTCCAAAAAGCTATCTTCTCCATACGACCGAATTAGGACTCGAAACCTTTTCCCCTGTGTTCAGAATAGGGGCTTAACATTATAAATGCCTAGCAGCACGCCTCAATAAGAGATTGAGATTTTTAGCTCGATTTCAATATGTTGAAATTCAAATTAAAATTAAAATTGTAAATGGTGACCCGTCAAAAATTGTAACCTGGGATTAAACACGTTGCTTACCCTTTCAAGCACGTGTTCAACAGGGTTAACGTGTGTCCTTTTCAGTCAAACACGCGTCTCCTTTATTTATAGAAAACTATTTCCGGTAAAACGAAATTGCAGAGAAATGTTTTCCCCTAATCTCTTTTATTTCGAGTTCATCCTCCTCATTTTCAAGCCCTAGTTTGCAACCCAGACCAAAATATTAAATTCGAACCCTTTCTCTGATTTCATAAGTTTAGCCATACCCTCTTCTCATTTTAATTAATCAACCACAGAATGAAATCGCGATTGAATCTAGGGGCGGTTGAGGCTTGACTGTTACTGGTAGGCAACGACGACTCCATCCCCAATCAACAGTGGTGAGCGAATTATCTTCGAATCGGTTTTAGTTCTTGCAGCGATTAGATCGACGGAGGCTCGATGTTATGCAATTTCTTCAATCTCGACTGGACAGTGGTACGTCATTGGGTTCGTCCATGTTGCGAAGATGGACGCACGATGGTGGCGATTTCGGTCATGTCTGGGAAGGGGAGGGATTGCTGCCTGGAGAGTGGGCGGCGGTTCGTCATTGGATTAGCTGGGTGTGTCTTTTTTTAGTAAGTGATAAACCTCTTTTTATTTATTTTTTTATTTTATTTCAATTCTCTGTATATATAGAGTAAAGAAATATAATATTATATGAATATATATTCACACACATATTTACTCATACCTATTCTTTTTATTTTAAAAGTATTTAGATAAACAGAAAATAAAAATGTATTAAATATAGGAAAGATTTTGGTAAAAATATATAGGAATTTTAAGTGTTGAAAAGTTTTATAAAAACTTTATTTTGAATCTATATAAATTAATTTTATAAATGTATCGGTTTCAAAGGATAGAAAAGAAAACATAGGTATGTATATATATATATTTGGAATTACTAGTTATTTTAAACTAATGGATTCAAGGAGATTAACTTGTTAAATTAGCTTATTTAATTATTTTAGTTACTAAAGATTTCAAGGGAAAATCAGTTTAAATCAAATTATAAGTTAAATTTAAATAAGTAAATGGGGATTAATTGTTTGATTAATTCAAAATAGTAATAAATTGTGAATTATTATACAAGGTCAAAATCTGAAAAGAAGCAAGCCGGTTTGGAAATGGGTTGCATGCGTAATCAAAGGTTAGCAAATCTGTGACGACCCTGACTCGACCTTCGAAAATCGACACCAAATACATCACCCGTATTCGAATGCTGCAGATCCAAACGTCAAATATGGTTCGTCGGAGCTTATAACACATTAAGTACAACAACACAGCGGAAGAAAACAATGAATATATCATTGATACACAATGAATGCAATATCCGATACAGTAAGATACAAGAGATCCATAAACATCAGAGCAGAATACAACAGCGGAAAGATTGCACCAACTACAAAAGCTTCAAAGAGATCCAACGCCCAAACTGCAACTCCATGTCTAATGCTCCAAAACCAAATAGCTCATCCCAAAAGCTTCGAAGACTCCACTACAATAATCTTGAACCAACATCAAGTTGATTTAAGCAAGTAAGTTATGTTAAACAAATGTTATCGCTGAATCCAAAGGCAGGATGCCATCGAATTCTACACCTATTATTTGATTATCTGAAAAACCCATCTCTAGACTGCCCGTGTGGAAAATTGTGGGCATCCAGAGTTTAGGAAGGGAACAACAAACTCCAGGTCAGTCATGTGACTGATATGAGCAAACAAAAACAGTTTATTTTTAAAACGAACAACAAAAGAATTTGAAATTGAAATCCGCAATGCTTTTTGGAAAATGAAACTACCATAAGGCCTCCCGCTGCACACACCATGCAAAAGAAGAATTGGAGGAGATTTCACCTTATGATAGTCAAAATGCTTGATACGCGAAAACCATTTGATATTATTAT
This sequence comes from Allium cepa, assembly GCA_030765085.1. Classification (NCBI taxonomy): domain Eukaryota; kingdom Viridiplantae; phylum Streptophyta; class Magnoliopsida; order Asparagales; family Amaryllidaceae; genus Allium; species Allium cepa. The sequence goes on from CM060928.1 coordinate 966,360,188, forward strand.
TAGTGCATAGTGGAAAACATTTCGAAAGCATAATATTAATCTTAGCCAGCATACAACATTTTGTCGTATGCCTATTATAGCTACCATGTTCAATAGCAGGTTACCGCCACATTCCATGGCAGGTTATACAACTAAAACAGTACAGGGCGCGTATTGTTTCTTTGGATTTCCAACAAATGATCAGGCTAAGAGACTTCCTATTGCCACATGGGAACGCCTCTGGCGGGACGCCCCGAGAACCTACCTGACTCTCTGCCCACACATGGCCGGGTTACCCCTGCCCAGAAGTAACACCTACATGTATGCCATCCTCAGTCGTTTGCGACCTTTATCGGAGGATCCTCAACACCAACAACCACAAAGAAATGTATGTGCACTAACCACACAGGTTAAATATCTGGGCTCCATACCATGATATCACCCTTTTCCATAAGGAATGGGCATACCCTAGGGGCGCGACCCCTGGTAACCTTGCCGCAACTTTCCTATTTCGACCATTTCCGGTTTGTGAGGTCTGACGAGGTCTCGTCCACAAAGCTACGCTTTTCACAAAAACCATGCTTCGATCAATAAGTGATCTGCAACACTCAGCAGCACTCAGCATGCCACACTACCAAATTGGGAATGTATCACTAGTAACCATCAACTACATAACCTCTGAGCTCGTACGTCTCAGAGAAGGGTGTTAAGCAAAGAAAATAAATCTCCGCCATCAAACAGAAATGCATTTGATAGAAACTAGCTTTACATCTCAAAGTGTAATGTCAGACATACATCCATACAAGTCTATTCCAAGTTTGAACAGAACCGAAGGTACTTCCAAAGAAACCCTTGCAAATCCGGATAATCCCTAATCACGTTCGGACTCCCCATCACAAAGGGTGATCAAATCTCTATACCGAGGATCAACCGGTGCAGAGACATTCGAAGAGTTATCCTTTCGCTTTGGAAAATATCCGGTCTTCACCACCAGTCCTCAAATGCCATCCATAACATCATATCATTATTCGGAATGAGTTATATGACACAAGGTCCTATCCTGGCTAAACTGAATAATGAGCGCAATATTTAAAAAAAAAACATATGGATATTAGGATCTCAGTTAAGCCACAACTTAAAACCCAAAACTTTTCTTTCAAATGGTTTAAACAAATTACCATTTACAAATCTTTAAACAAAAAGATTCACTTCATAAAGTTCACCAATCTTTCACAAAGATTCATTCACATATTTTCAAAACAATTTCCTTTTCAAATTGGATTATCTCATCCTCAATTTATAGCTTTCAAAACTATTTCCAAAGATCCATCCATAACTTTCAAAAAAATTCCCATTTCAAATCTTTCATATATAAAAGATACACCATTTAAAATCCTTTTCGGTTTCAAAACAAAGTTTAACAATCTTTCACAAAGATTCATTGATAGCTTTCAAAACAATTCTCAATTCCATTTCAAACTTGAAACTTTTCAACACAAATTGGAAATCCTTTCTTTATATGAAAGCTATTATTATTTGAAAACAAATAGTTCTCATTTCGGAAAAATCCAATTACATTTGCATGAGTTAAAGCTCTTCAAGTATAAAATTTGGGTTAAATTCAAATTCCCAAAACCATACTTTTAAAATGGTTCAAAATCCATATAAACACATTTATAGCTTATATAACCTTCTTAAACCATAATTTCCAATTATAGAATTCAATTTCAAATCTTGAATTCAAATTCAAATCAAATTATTTAAATCTCAAAACTTTATCAAGTTATTCAAAATAATTTTTATCTTTAAAACTCCTTTTCAAAAGCTTTTCATATTTAACCCAATTCCATTTCCAAAACCATTTTGGATTCAAAATTCAACTTTAAAACCATTTCAAAAAACTGTGACTTAACAAATTTCCTCGTGTAATCCATATTTGTGTGTTATGGTGTAGTCCAGGGGTTTTACACAATAGTGCAACAATATTAATCATCACAAATTCAAACACGTAATCCAATAACGCTTATCTTCATTCACAGATGCACAGGTAAATAAATTACATTCATCACAACTAGAATCAAAACAGAGTATCATACTCAGAGATATCACACAATTCGCAGCATTCAGTAGAATACAATCATCCATAAGTGAGATTAATTAGTCATCTGATTAATTTAAATCAGATAATTAGTTAAGAATAGATTATTAATCCTGGTTAATTGATATTAATTAATTACAAACCATCTAGATTAATTACGCTTTAGTCATTTAAACCTTTAAAAAATTTATTAACCTTTAATTATTAATTAATAAATTAATCAACCTTTAATCATTAAATAATTAACCCCTATCTAATTATTTATCCTTAATTAATTACATTAATTAATTAACTCTTTAATTAATTACCATTTAATTAATAAATTACAGTAAGTGATTACCCTTAAGCAATTTCATTAATTAATTAACCTTTAATCAATTAATTACCCTCAGTTTAATTACCTTGATTAATTAATCACATTAATTATCCTTTAATTAATTATTCTTTAATTATTTGATAAATTAAACTTGAATCATAAATTAATTAACCTTAATTACATTAATTAAGTAATTATCTTTAAGTAATTAATTACCTTTAATTACTTACATTAATTTACCTTTAATTAATTACCTTAATTAGTTAATCAATCTTTTAATTATCCACCTTAATTAATTAAAGATAAACCTTTTTATCTAAATTCATTACTTAGTTACATCATTTAAATTAAATGCTTGAAATCATTTTATACAAAAATATTGATTAATTAAAGTTTAATACACTTACCATAACCACTTCTTTAATTACATCATAAGTCACTTTTGAAAAATACTTAGGAATTTAGTTGGATAATTAACCTGATATGTAATTATCTTTAAACAAAACAATTTATAAACCTCTAAAATTTAATCTTTGAAATTTGTATAAACTTGTTTAATAAATAGTTTTGAAAACTTATCTATTTTAACATCCTAAAAAAACTTGTTGTAAGTCTTGTTTATGCTCTATATTTTTAACCCTAGTAACAAGACTAATCTTTACATTTTTAAACCCATTAACAAAGTTTTCTTTTAAACTTAAAACTCGGTTAAAAAAAACCCGAGCCCACACCATAAATACCCGAGCAACGACCCGGTGTAAATTTCTACTCAATAACTTCGAGTCCAACAACATGATTTCTCGAGCCCAAACCCGAGAATACTTCGTCTTCTTCTTCCTTAACCAAAACCACAGACACAACATCAATCCTGTGCACGTGCACGAAGTGTCAGAGCCATGACGATCACCCACGATTGCGTTGCCAAATCTTTAACAACCCACTCAAGCCATATGACCACCCAGTTCCACGAGTTTGAATGAATTCTAAATCGAGACCCTCGGTCACCAGCTGGAACTAACATAATCACCTAAAACCCTTTCACCTCGCCTCCTCTGACAGTCTGAACACGAGTCGTTCCACCCGTAGCTGCACCACATGCTGCCACGTTGATTCACCTTAGTCCGATCGTCTCCGATCCACCACGCTGTAGTAATTGCCTCTAATTTGAATACATTCAAAACTGCTTACTTAACCTTACTTCGTCGTTAACCAATCGCCACAGCGAATTATAAATTCTTCTACCATTTTTTCATCGATGGTCATTACTTAAACTTCCCCCCAACCACAGTTTCGTTGATCAACATGGCGCCGATCGACGAGAATGGACGAAAATGAATTTTTCGTTCAACCCTAAAATCCCATCTCAAAACAAAACTAAAAACCATGGTTTTATTTTTAAAATTCGTCATTTGCAAGATCTAACCAGGTTATATAATCAAAACAAGAAAATATGAATATTGATTTTTTGATTATTTTAGATCATTACCGACTTTGAATTTTTTTGAAATGATTATTCAACATAAACACTTGTAGTTGTTTTTAAAACACATATTACCCCATTGCTATCCTTTTCATTCAGAAATCATCACTTAATAATGTTTATTTGGAGAGGTGTAGAGTTATTATGTTGTTCTTAGTCTGTGAATGAAGTAAACAGAGATATACTGCCTGTAAATAGACATGCATTCAAATTTACACATATAAACACATGTAGATAAATTTTCATCACATTCATTTCCACAACAAAAAATAAAAACATCAAGTCATATCAAAAATTCAGGCTTAAATGGGTCAAGTTTGCTCAACTAGAGTTGTAGATCAAAGGATTGGAATTTGAAAAGCAAAAAGGTTTTGTCTGAATTTGATTTAGCCTGAACTTGATTTTGCTGAAGTTGTTTGCTTAATCTTCTTTACATGCTTCAAGTTTGTAACCTCCAGGTTTGATATTGGTTTGATTTCCAGATTTTATCTCCAGTTAAATTTTAAACTTCGCTTGGATTTCCAGAAACAGAGACAATATTTTTCTTTTGAACTTGATGCTTTGATCATGCATTTGTTTTTAATTCCTAGTTTAAAATCTTAAAATTTTCTCTACCTCAGGTTTTGATCTGATTTGAATCAGTTATTTGCTTGATAAATTTTGAATTGCACGATCCTGATCTTGTTAAGAGTTTGTTTTCAGATTTGAAAAATCCGTGAAGATTCGTTTACTTCTTCTTTTGATCTGGTTTTGGCTTTTGAAATTAGTTTGAAAAAAAAAATGAGAAGGGGAGTATAGATGTATATATGCTTGTTTTACATTTTATTTATTAATTTGAAAATAAAAGACCAATAACACTTGTTAATTGAGAAATAAAATGGCTACACTTGTTTTTACATAATTAAAGACCTTAACACTTATATTATTTGTATCTCTATAAGCCTGCACTTGTTAATGTCATATTTAAATTTTCTTACATATGACTTTTTACATTATCAAATGTTTGCACATATTTATAAGAATACTAAACAGTATGTATATTAGTTTATTTTTTAGTAATATATATATATATATATATATAATCTCTAAAGAAATATGATTTAAAATCAAATTATAATTTAACACATATATTTTATATGTACTTATTCCATTTTTAATCCTAATTAATACATTTCCTTATGTATACATATCTAAAGCTTTTATTCATTTTTATTTTTAAATTTTAATTTCAAGTTATTATACTTTTAAATAAATAGACACTCATATGTATATTATAGAATTTAGTTTTAAACAATTGTTATAAAAATCATTTGCACTTAATTCAAAATATAACTTTCAAATTATATGTATATTAAAACTAGAAAACAAATTCTTATTAGTATTAATTTATAGAATTTTCAAATCCCAATATTATTCAAAACAATTATTTTTTTAAATTTCAAATTCAAAAATTTGTATACAATCGATTTGTATTTATAAATGAATAAACAAACAATATCTTTTTATAAATATATATTTTATTCATTCACAATCTATAAATATTTTTTTTCAAATATTAATTTTCAACATATATGTATTTGGATCCCAAATTCAAATTCCAAATTCCAAATCATAATCTATTTATAAAAGGTTAAGATTTCCAAATCAAATTCTTTATTTAAATATATATATATATATATATATATATGTATATGTATATATCCCCACATTTTCAATTTAATTTCACAATTAAATTCATAATTTAATCTAAAAATCAAATTAATTACTAAATTAATTTGGCTTAGAAAACGTGATCGTTACATAATCTCACTCATCTAGATTGTTATTTAAATTTAAATAGTTAAATTTAAATATTTGTTTGAATGATTAAATTGATTGGATGTGGTATATTATATAGTAGTATATATATATATATATATATATATATATATATATTGGAGTGATTGATTTCCCGCATTATATAGCGGATGAGACTCTATTGCGACCCGCATAATAGCGAATGACCACATATATCACGATATTCCACCTCGAAATGGAATGGCTATTTTATATTGTGCTAACATCTGTGGATATAGGAAAACAGTTTAGAGGGATCTAACTGCATTCCTCAAAATTATCTAGATTGTTTTAATATTCTGTAATATGGTTATTGATAATCTGTGATAAATTATATTGGTGATTGAAATATTGGATGCTATGGTTTGATTGAATATATTTGGGTATACTGAGTTATCAAAAATATATAGATTGGATTTTTGAAGGGAAATATAAAAGGAGAACTATTAAGTAAATAATTATATAGATTTAAATAAATAATTAGAAATGAATAGAGATTGATTTTTAAATTCTAATAAATAAATTTTCAAGTATGGTAAAGGTGAATTTTGAATAAATGGAAATAAACGGATTTTAAACTTAAGTGATATTATTTAAAGAAATAAAAGATTTATTTTTAAATTCAGGATAAAAATGGTTTTAGAAAGAAATAAAAGAAGGACTTTGAAATAAAGTATGAGATTAGTATTTTTAGTTTAAATAAGATTTTTAAATCATAATAAAGGAGTGGATATGGAAATTTATGGATTTTTGAAATAAATTTGGGTAAGTAAAGGAAGTTATTTTAAAAATGGAGTTAGATTTGAAAATCGATTTGGAAACTGATTTAGTGTTGAAATAGTGATTTAAAAGGAGAATGAAACTATGGAATTTATAAACTGGGTTTATAAAGTAAAATAATATATCAGTGGATATTTGGAAGTATGAATTCACAATGGGAATTTATAAAGGAATGGGCAATTTATTTTAAAAATAAATAGCGATTAATTTTAAAGGTGTGGAAGAGAAGTGTATTTCCCTGAAAAGCCAAGTACGTTTTCAAAGCAGATTTTTAAGTATAAGTTATAAGTTTAAAGTAGTTTAAAGGAATGTTTTTAAGAAATTATTATTTAAGATTGTTAAGATTTAAAAGGTAAAGATTTATTTAAATTAGTTATAGTGGTAATTATTTTAAAAAGGTTAATTGGTATTATATTTTAAAAAGATAATTATTAATATTTATATTTTAAAATAGTTTTATTTTAAAGATATTTTGGTTAAAGTTTTATTTAAAAACTTTTATAGAATTTTGCGACTCTTATTTTAAAATTTAGGTTGGCTTAACTTTATTTCAAAAATTAGTTTTATATTTAAAAAGTAGATTAATTTTAAATATTTTTAAAGTAAATATTTTTGAATAAAGTGTTTAAGTAGTTTAATTTAAATGTTTTAAGTATATTTTAGAATAAAGTGATTTAAATTATTTTAAAATCTAAAGTATTGGACTAGGTGATTTTCAGTAGAAATGAACAATATTTGGGAAATTTGTTCCATGAGAGAAGGTGGTTTGAAACTTTTTTCAAAGGGTTGAAGTATGGAAGAATAGCTTGCGAAGTATTTTGAAATAAATAATTTGGGAAAAATTATCTAAGTCTGATGGTTGTCCGTGAATGTTATTTGATAGTTAAATAACTGACAATCAACATTGACCAATGCGCTGATCGTCTCGAAGAGTCCGAGATCGGGATTAATTTTCTGAAAACCACTTCGATCCAATTTGAATGTTTTCGTGAGGAAGACAAGAACTTGGAGTCGAAGATGGAGCGGTGAAGTGCAAGGGCTAATTGCTACTAATCCTTTGGGTGATTTCAAAATGGATGTAGTAGGAGTAGTGCCTTCGGTTTCATTCGAACGCAGAACAGACTAGTATGGACGAATGCTTTCAGAACATCGTCAAGAGGACGGTGATCATTCTTAGTGAATGTGTGCTAAAAAGGTAACGCATAGCCTCGAGCCTCATCAACCGGGAATGGCTAAAATAGGGGAGGTGCACACAAGGCTAAGTGGTAGCAACCAATTAGGGTAAGATCACCCCTGTCTAGATGTCCCTTTTATTTCGACTGTGTGGGTGATTGCTGATCCCAGCCACGGGGTGAACTTATTTGGACTATCCAGTAAGGCGTAACTCCGGTCTTTTGTGCAGGGGATTAGGGTGGATCTTCGGTATGGTGATCTAGACCACGTATTGTGACGGGCGGTATCCCAGTAGCCCTGCCATTGATGGAAATCCATTCTCCCTACGTACCTTTACGATTTTTTGTTTGTAGAACCCACTTTGTGGCTAGTAGCTGGAATTTAATAATGTAACAATTTTTGCTATTTGAATAAGTATTTGTATATAGACACTATTATGATAGCAGAGGATTTTTAAGAAATGTTTTGGTTATCATAAGGTAAAAACCCAACATGTTTATTTGTGGCATGGTCTTACAAGATACCTTTGATTTCAAATGATTTTGAAAACTTTAATAATCCAATTGAGTGTGTTTCCTCACACTAGTTTTCCAAACTGACTCCGGTGTTATTTAACTATAATGCTCGGGTCAGACCGAGTATTATAGATACAGCAAAGGATGCTGTGAAGCTCGGGATACGAGCTGGATGACGAGACGTAGTAAACGTACTTGATGTATAATTCCACTGTTGTAAGTTGCACTGCAGTTTGGTGAGGACAAGTTAATATAACATCCCAGTTGTGTGTTATAGATGTTATTGAACTCTGATGTTGTATTCTGATGATGTATGTATAAAGCAGATATAGTTTCTTTTGTGTAAAGATCAGTTATTTATCCATTATATTTTATTCCGCTGCATTGGTAAGATTCTGATATTGTTTCTATTTCTTCTTCTACCTCCTTCTTCTTTAACCCTAATGGTTCGATTTTTGGGCATTCGATTGTTCGGCATTTGATACAGTGGACGTATTGATGTCGATTTTCGGACGTCGAAAAATTGGTGTGACGACCCGACTTTCTACTCCCAGAAAATCGCGTCATCTTGAAGAAAGAAAGGGATAGAAGAAGAAAAGATACAGAAAGAACAACACAAACAACATCACAGAACTCACAGCGGAACGAATAAAATATAATAATTAACATAAAATATTACATAGTACCTCATTACATCAGAGTACACAACTATACAACACCTATTAGACAGTTATAAACATCTGTCTACTTCATACAACTCAAGTACAACAGAAGAAACAGACACAATACACAGCGGAACCATATTATATATCTACACTTCAAAGCCTCCTGCTCCATATCTCCTCCAGAATTTGTCAAGCTAACCTGAATCACTTGACTACTCATACGTAATATGAGTACCCAAGAGTTTAATAAAACAGAAAATAAACACTCGGGTCAGACAGGGGTCTGGTGTGAGTAAACGGTTAAAATTGCTTAACTTTAGAAAAACCTTTGAAAGAAAAAGTATCACGTAAGACTTTCCACACATAAACATGGAAAAGTTTTTACCTTACGCTAACCAAAACATTTGATAGGAAATCCGATGATATTATAATAGTGCTAAGTTGAAATTTAATGTAATGGATTTTAAAATTGAACATTGCATTTTAATAAGTGGATTATTATTAAATCTTGATTTTTGAATGGAAATTTAACCCTGTAAAATCATGAACTTGAGGAAAATTAAATGATGTTATAAATGTGAAAATGTATGACTTTATAAGTTAAAAATGTTTTAATAAAAATATAACTGGTTGAGAAATTTTATTGAATATTTGAAGTTAACTGACTGCATTTTTGAAATGATATTAATTACAATGTAAATGATATTACAACAATTGTAAATACTGTAGTTGATGATAATGAACTAAAAAAAAGCTATTGAAAAAAACTATTATAGAAATTGTTGTAAGTACTATGATTTTTGAATTTAACTAAGTTTATTTGAAATTTAAGAAAACTCTATTACAACATTTTTAAACATTGTCTTTTGTTAAATTGAACTGTTTTGAATGTAACTTTCCGTAGAGTTTTCTAAATGATGCGAAAAATGAATTTTCACTGTTTTGATAAACTTAAGTGAATAAATGAACTTTGGAAGTTGAAATTTTTGGAAATTTAATAATTTAATTATTAAGCATAATAACTTCATTGAAATGGAAAAAAAAGAATTTTTGGAATATAAACTGTTTTAAAATATGAATTGAAATGGTATTTTAGATTGAATAAAATGAATAATGATTTGGAATGAATGAAGTTTTGAAAAGATACGATATTTTGATATATTAAAATGATTTGAAAATGAAGTTTTGAAAGGATATGATATTTTGATATATTAAAATGATTTGAAACGAAGTTTTGAAAGATATGATATTTTTGGATATTAAATGATTTGAAAAACGGAGTTTGAAAGATAGGACATTTTGATATTAACATGATTTAAAAAGAAATTCTGAAAGATATGATATTTTGGAACTGAAAGGTAGTGTTGAAAGGGTATGAAAATTTAATATATTGAAATGGTTAGAAATGACTTGGTTTTTATTTTGATAAATATTTGAATTGAAAGATATTTTACGATGATATATTGAAATGGTTTTGGAAATGATTTAATCTTTATTTTGATAAAGATTTGGATATTTTATTTCGAAGTATAAAATATTTTTAAAGTTATAACTATGGGTTATAATAACGATTGGTTGTTAAAGAGACCGGGATCGGATATTGTCTTATAGCCGGCCAATACCGAAAACCACTTTAACAACTGTGTACGCGGTGGAGATTCCAGAATGAAGTAGGATGGTGGCGACGTTCTCGAGGTATATATTACGTGGACCCAACTCCCGTGAGTTGGCATATATGACTAAAACAGGAGCTATACCGGGCTACACAAAGGGTCGCACCCTTTCATCGAGCATGCTCCATCGGAAACCATTCTATTACTGTTGTGATTCGATTCGGTGGCGGCACTTTGATTCGGGGGTATTGTTCGAGGTGGGCGGAAGCTGCTGGCTTGCCGTCACCACCGGTCCGGGAGTGCAAACGGTGTATGCACCCTGGCATTGCCTCGCGTGCCGTGTCATATCCTTATATCGAGCCCACTACGATTTTGGTTTTAAAGATCCGACTGCGTTAAGGTTCACCATCCCCTTAACGCTATTTTCTATATGATTATACTTTACTGATTAGACATTACCGTATATAGCGTATATTACTACATAGTAAGTAGTTTAACGGATCCTTAGAGGATGGGCGGTCCCAAGCATCCTTTAAGTTACCGATGCATTTTTTTACTGTTCACTTGAGTTGATATACAGCTTATAAGTATTTATGTCCTGACTCGAGGGTTTTGTGTTTTGCTTTACGCTCGAGTCAGATTGATTGAGTTAGCATTCAAGATTCACCTTCGGCGTTGGAGCTTTCCTTGAAGATCCAGCCATCTATTTTGTTTCAGTATCCAGTGGTTCAGTGATGTATCTGATTTGTACCTGATGTATCCTGTTACTCTTCTGTTGTATCTTATTTAACTCTAATGTATCTTATATTTTATATAGTAGCTTCATAAACTACTATCTCTTTTCTTCCGCTGCATTATTATATACTCTATGTCTGTGATCTGTGATTTTTATTTACTGTATATTCTGAGGTTTGCCAAAATTTTATTTAAAACGCGGTATTTTGAGCAATTCAATCCCGGCATGAGTGTCTACCTATGCACTTATAATGGATGCGAATGGTTGAAAATACCGGGTCGTTACAACTCATACGTAATATGAGTACCCAAGAGCTTAATAAAACAGAAAATAAACACTCGGGTCAGACAGGGGTCTGGTGTGAGTAAACGGTTAAAATTGCTTAACTTTAGAAAAACCTTTGAAAGAAAAAGTATCACGTAAGACTTTCCACACATAAACATGGAAAAGTTTTTACCTTACGCTAACCAAAACATTTGATAGGAAATCCGATGATATTATAATAGTGTCTAGGGTTTTCAAGTAAATAAGAAAATAGCTGAAATTGTTACATGATTAAATTCCAGCTACTAGCCACAAAAGTGGGTAATACAAACAAAACTGTAGGGTCTCGTAGGGAAAATGAGTTTCCATCAATGGCAGGGCTACTGGGGTACCGTCCGTCACAGTACGTGGCCTAGATCACCGTACCGAGGATTACTCCCTTCATCCCCTGCAACACAAGGCCGGAACCATTCCTTACTAAACAGTCCCGAACAAGACAACCCCGCAGTTGGCCGCGACCCAACTGCCCACACGGCCGAAATAAAAAGGGACTTCTAGACAGGGGAAAATCTTGCTCTCCAGTGGGAGCTACCCACGAAGCCTTACTGCACCTCCCCTGTTTTAGCCATTCCCGGTTGATGAGGCTTGAGGCTACGATTACCTTTATAGGACATCAAATCTTAGAATGCTCATCGTCCGCCTAACGATGTGCTGAAAGCATTCAATCCATACAAGTTCGTTCCGGGTTCGAACGAAACCGAAGGCACTATCTCGTTGCACTCATTATTGGAATCACCCTCAGAGTCAACGACCATAACCCTTGCACTCTGATTCGCCATCTCGAATCTATAAGCACTATTCCGTCAAACTCATTACGGAATCACCCACAGAGTTATACTGACGTATAGCCCTTACACCTCGAGTCTTCACTTGCTCCACTTGGATTAACGACCTAACGTTTAATTGGAATCGATGTGGTTTTCGGATTCCAAATATGGAAACCCGATCCCGGTCTCACCGAAACCAAACGCCATTTTAAATGTCCAAGTAATACTTAAGGGTTTAAACAGTTTAACTTAATTCAGGATGATATATATAAACAGATATCATAACAGATAATTCATACTAACATTCATCTTCATAAAGCAGCATATCATATGACAAAGATATCCAGTATCAACCAATATCAACATCCAATATCAATCAATCATCCAATATTAATCATTCATCCATAACAGAATTGATTAACTCTAATCAATTGGATTACTTAAATCATTCTTCATTTATTTATCCCAAATAAATAAATTAATCATCTCTAATGATCTTCACTAATTAATCTTTCTTGATTTATTTCTCAAGTAATTGTCCTATCCATATTCAGTAATTAACCCTTTAATTACTATTATTAATTACAATAATTACTGATCATTCATTAATTAATTAACTATATTAAACCTAATTAATTACAATTAATTAATCACATTTAAATTAATTACTCATATTAATCAACCTTGATTAATATCATCAATTACATGAATTAATCAATCCTTATTAATTTAATAATTACTTTTAATTAATTAACTAATTAACTTATAATTAATCATATAATTAATCCTAATTAGTAATTAACAATTCGTAATTACTCAACTAAATTAATTAACTTCTTACTTAATTAATTTCTAATTTAATTAAATTAATCCTTGATTAATTAATCCAATTAATTAATCCTTAATTACTTCATTAAGTAATTATTAACCAATTTAAATTAACAATTAATCCTTATTTAATTACTAAGTTAATTAATTACATTTTAATTAATTACCTTTAGTAATTATTCTTAAATTAATCTCATTCATTAATTAGTTAATCACATTAATTAATTTACTGAAATAATTAAGTAATTAACTCTTAATTACTCACATAAGTAATTATCTCTAATTACTCTCATTAATAAACCTTAATTAATCTCTTAATTAATTATTTAACAAATAATTAATCACATCATTAAATAATTCTTCATTCTTTAATTAATTAATTTCAAAACAATTATATAAATCAATTCTTTACTTGATATTATTAAGTGATTAACTAATTACTCCATGAGTAATTACCATTAATTTCTTCCATAAGTAATATCATTCTTAATTACATTCACTTATTAACCATTAATTACTCATTAAGTAATTACACTTTATAAATCCATAATTAAGTGATTATTAAAATTAAATAAGTAATTAACTAATTATTTAAAATTAATTAAACAATTAATCAATTAACTTCTAATATTTCAAAATCCTTAATTAATTAAGAAAAACATTATTCTTAATTAAACTCTACTCATTAACAATCTATATTTTAATTAAGTATTCTTTAGTTCATATCAAACTTACCTTTCCAATATAATTTGTAATTTTTTTAAAACATTACTTTTTAAATTTACCTTAAAACCTTAGATTTAATGATTAAATTCAATCACTCTTTTAAATTAAAATTCAAACTTTAATTAAGTAGAGTTACTTTCAAGAAATCATCTCAAACGTTTAAAATTTGAAAGTAAATTCAATTTACATTTTAAAGTTTGATTAACTTAATTTCAAAACGACAAGTTTTAACTTGTTTTCTTTTATAAAACTTAAGCTTGTTTTCGTTTATTCAAACTATAAGAAATTTTTGTAACTTATCATTGTACAGAACCTAACTAAACAGCATCACCCTCAACATCCAAGACGAGCACGGTAAAAACTCGAGCCTCTCTCCGAGAAACCTCAGCACTCTTCTATTTCGAGTCGTACGCGTGAAAATCGCGAGCCAACTTCGGGTCATAACCCTTCTTCCCAAACTCAACTCCTCACCAAATTCTGTGTCGTGTACACACAGCCATGTACACGTGTCCAAGCAACCCCGGCCACCGTAATTCATTGTCATCATCGACGACGATCACAAAATCCCACTCGACCCCAGAAACAAACCCAGATTCGAGAAAAAGCAAGCGCATCAAAATTTCGTACTCGAGCATCTGCAGCAACAACCGACCACAAAAGCCTCCCCACGGCCTTGCTCCTCGATGCCGACCAAGCCTGCCGTCCTCACCATCAAAACGTCGCGACACAAACTTCACTTTCACCAAAAATGGACCCACTCGAATCATTTCCAAAGTCGCAAAACCCATTACAGTAAAGCCCAAATAAAAGGAAGCTTAAACCCTATTTTGATTCAATTCGAAATATTTTGCCATTTAAAAATTTTAATTGTATTTTTCCCATTATCCATAACATACAAGCAACCTTTGCTCAAAATTCTAGCTACAATCATCTTACCAATCAACGACAATCGCCAAAAACCCCTAATTCGAACAAAACCAAAATTCTCAAGAGTTACCCATCTAAAATTTTTGAAATACATGTCTAAATTCATGATTTTCTAACACCAATCCGAGTATATAATCAAATTTAGAAACTAAGATGTTTTATTTCTGGCCATTTTTATTTCTTACTGTTATTCTTGATTAAAAATTGTTATTTAGTTGCAAATTTCCCGAATTCTAATTTTAAAACCTTCAGTACATATCTACAACAAATTTCATTTATATAACCAATTCAACAAGTTATAGTTTGAAGGATTTTGGATTTAAAGATGGAAATCAAATCCTGCTTAATCAACAGAGTATAAATTCAGGTTTACAGGCACTAAGTTCTTCTAATAATCATGCATTCACATAATCATATATTCATTATCAAAGCAAGAATTCATTTGCATGCATTGTTATTTAACCAAAAATTAAACCAAATCTGTTTTTTTTAAATGGTTACTCACCTCAATTTGCAGAAAATAGGTTTTAAAATCTTTCCAGCTTGAATCCTTGAATCTGAAAAATGTGCTTTCGTTTTCTGTTGAAAATCTTACTGCATGCTTTACAATTGTTGATTAAATTTGCAGATGCCCTCAAATGAGATGTAGGTTGAAATTGCAGTTGAACTTGATTTTATCAGTTGCAGGTTGAATATTATTTGTACTGCAGGTTGAGGCTTTGAAGATCAATTGCAAATGTAGGCTTTACATTTTTGGATTTGAAATTACAGATTTTATTATGTTGGAAAGAACTTCAGATTTGCTTTTGGATTTCTTTTTCATATTTTGGAAGTTTGTTTTCTGATTTTTGCCATTTAACATTTGAAAGAGGGAAGAAAAAGAAATGAAAAAGAAAACAAATTTCTTCTTACAATATTTATTAAAAATTTGAATAAAATGGTTGCCACTTGTTTACATTCTTACAATTGTCATTCATCTTGTTTAATTACTTTACAAATGTCATTTAGTTTATTTAATAGCTTTACATGTGCTAAACACTTGCATAATTGTATTAAAAACCTTATTACAAAGATAATTATATCCTATATTTATGTAAATGTGAATTTTGTAATTTATTTACATACTATTATGTTTACAAATTATTTTAAATTTTGGAGATTATTTTAAAAAGATTTTATTTAACACTTAATATATTTATAACCACTTTAAAATTTAAGCATTATAAAAGAAAACAAAACAAAACTTTATTTAAGTCCTTTTTATAAACTATCATATTAAAAATAAATAACTATCTTATATTTTGAAAGAAAATAAATAAATCTTTAAATTTAATCTTTGAAAACTATTACAATATTCATTCATACATCAATTTGTTAACAGATTAAATTAAATTTCAAAACAACTCAAACTATAATATATACATACATATATATTATAATTTGAAAGTTTATCTTTAATTAAAAACAGCAGATATTCTATTACAATATATATCAAATGTATATATTATAAATAGAATAAAAATTTGATTAGCTTTTGAAAAACAATTCTTGTTAACATTTAAATTGTCAGAAAGATATTGATTACCATTAACAGATTAAATATTTATTAACCTTTAAAAGAATAAATTAGCCAATTTTAAATTAAAATTATAAAGAAAATTATCAACCAGTTAAATTATTAACACAGATTATTAAATTTATATTGCCCAAAATTCCGGGTCGTTATAATTGGGTCGCCACACTTGGTATCAGAGCTGAAGGTTAAGCGAGAACCTTGGCTCTAGTGGGATTACTCATAAAAAGTAGAGTTTGTAGTACTCTGGAATGAGTTTAAGAGTATTAATAGATATGATCGTGTATTTGTTAATGAATATAAAAATTGTTTTTATATTATATTGATTATCAGTTGAGTGTTTATGGTTTTGGTCGATATGTGGGACGCCATGTCATCGATAAGGGTTTCTAAACTCTTAAACAAGATAAATCGACACAATATTGTTTTAAAATAGGGTATATGAAATAATTTTACCCAATTTATTTTTGTATATAAAAGAAGTAATTTTCCATAAATTATTATAGTTATATATCGTAGCTTGGTTGTTAGGGAATGATAATATTAAATTATTGTCATTATTGTGTAGAAATTGAATAAGAAATTGAAAATCATAACTAAAAGTTAAGAATAAATTCATATACAAATGGAATTTGTAAATAAAAATGGTAAATGTGATTTATAAATTGAAATAAAATTCCAAAGTAATGTTTGAATATAGGTCGGAAGAATTTGAAATTTGAAATTTTAGGAAAAGTTTAATGGGTTTGAAAATGGGTTTCAAAGGTTTTGGAGAAATAATAGTGATATTATTTCAGAAATATTTTTGGAATTGGATTAGAAATCTGGTATGATTTGGAATTTAAAAATATTTCAAGGGTTTTAAAGAGATAAAAGCATTGAACTCTTTTCGGTCGCTGGAAAATAACTTCGGTGATGACTGCAGCATCATCGTTGTTCATTTTCGAGTTTCAAGTGAGGAATTGCTACCCGAATGATTTAAATTGGAGTTGTTTTCAAAACTGGGTTGGTTTTAAAAATTCAAGGAACAATTGGATATGCAATTGAATTATGGATTTCAAAAATGATTTTTAAAATGTCGAAGTTTTGGTTAGGTAAAACCGTTTTGATTTTAAAATACAAAGGAATATTGGATATACTAAGGGATTTTAGGATACACTTGATTTCAAAAATAATTTTGAAATATTTAAGTAATTACTTAAACTCTAGAAGTTTAATTAAAATAATAAATGGGTTTGATAACTTATAAAAATTTGTTTAGAATGAAATTTAATTTAAGGAAAGGTTAAATTAAA
This sequence comes from Allium cepa, assembly GCA_030765085.1. Classification (NCBI taxonomy): domain Eukaryota; kingdom Viridiplantae; phylum Streptophyta; class Magnoliopsida; order Asparagales; family Amaryllidaceae; genus Allium; species Allium cepa. The sequence continues at coordinate 966,377,819 of CM060928.1, forward strand.
ATAAGTATGAAAACAAAATAAGCTAGTAAAGTAAACCAAATAAGTGAAGATAAAAAAAGAGATTACTGAATGAATTGTAATTAAATTTGTGAATTAAATCAGTGTGTAAATAAATATAGTTGAGTAAAAGTGAATTTAAAGAAAATCTAAGGAAACGAAGAGAAATAGTTACTTAAATAAAAAGTTAAGTTGAAAATAAAATTGTGGATAGACAAAGGAATTTGCATTTGTAAGTAAATAGGATTTAAACTAAATATTGGGAATTAGTTTGAATTGTGTGTAATGGAAGATAGTCAAGATTTGACTAAATAAAATAAAGTAAGGTTATAAAATTAATTCGAAGTGAACCGAAAAAATAAAATTTTGGTAATAAAAAATAAAAAAAATTGTTTGAAATTTAAAGTAGTGATATGAACCAGTTGTGAATGGAAGATAGTTGATAAATTCAATATTCAGGGTTTGAAGTTGACTTGGATTCAAGTAGAATTGAAATGAAAATCTGGATGATTGGGAAATAATATTTGAAATTAATTAGCAAAGTGAAGCAAATTGAATCTACATGGAATTGGAATCTAAATTGATTAAATATAGATAAAGACTAAGTGGTAAAGTGAAAGTAATAATATAAGAATATATAAAATGCTTATACTAAAATTAAGAAAGGTTAAGGGTGAAAGTTCTTGAGTAAATTTGGTATTGAAAATATACTAAGTAAATAATTGGATGGAAATCAAATTGGAAGTTGTGAAATAGGAAATTGTAAATAAGTGGACAGAAATCATAATGAATGTGAATAAAGAGAAAATTTGATTTAGTTAATAATCAACTGAGATAAATACGTTGGATATACGTATATCATTTTATTCATATAGCAATTTGATCCAGATTTGAGTGCAGAATTTCGAGATATTTATATTGTTCCGAGTCGGAATTTTTCACTCGATTTTCGACAGTGAACCCTGGATATGGATTTTTGATTGATTCTAGAAATTCTCTATCATAGTTGTGGCTATGCAAGGAGAATGACGGTTTCTGATCAAGAAACCAAATCTGAGTCCGCACTAGGAAGTTGTGTGGACGATACTAGTTCGGAAGTGAAATTGCATGATCGAGTGAGCGATCGAATTGGGTATCGCATACGGATGATATATGTGCATCGTACGGATGTAAATGAAATAGATATGAAAACTTATGTAAAGAAATGTGTAAAGCGATTTTGAATGTTGGAATTGAACATTATTGCTTAGTGGGATACAGGTGTTTAAAAGCAAAAAGGAAAATTGGAATTTTGATTTCAGAAGATAAATGGATTTGCAACAAAAGGTATGTATTTAAATTTCTGTATGAAATTTGATGATTTTCTTGTCTAGCCGCTTGGCATTTTATTTTCTTTTCGAAATCTGGGTACCCGAAGAGGCATTTTGTAGTTGTACCGAGCTGGCCGCGCGAAGGAGACGCTGGCGAAAAGTTTCAGGAATTTAGGGAGCTAGAAAAATTTTGAGAAATTTTTTGATAATTTAAAATTTTAGATTTAAATTTGAATTGTTGAGTAAGTGGTGTTGTTTGAAAAATATAGAAGATTTGGGAAAGTTAGTAAGGGTAATAGTGCGTCTTTAATAAAAAGATTATTTTGGGAAGTTATAAAAACTATTTGGATTGAGAAATAGTAAATGAGTTATGGACCATTGTTCTTAACTAGTAATTTCGAAGATGAAATTCTTTTAAGGGGGAAAATGTGACAACCCCGAATTTTTAGATATTTGAAATTGGAATATTTAATTTATTTTATATTTGAACGATAGTTTAATTTGAATTTCAAATATCGTTATTTATTAGATATTGTATATATTGAATTAATAACTGGAAATTAGGAAAATTGTTGAATCGGGAGTTCTAAGATTGTTAAAGATTATTTAAAGGCTTGTAAAATTTATATTTATAATATTGAAGATAATAGAAGTGTTAAAATTGAACTTTGAGTCGATTTGTTTAATTTTAAAATATATCGTTTAAATTGATATTTAAAAATAGCCTTCCGAAGCACAGTCTCGGAATTTGACGAAACCGGTTCCATTGGATCCGTAATATTGTATTATTATCGGATTTCAAATTTCGTAGTATTTGGAGCTGTTGTGTGATCGTGAAGTGGATAAACACGCTAAGATTTATATTGAAAATTTAATACAAAAACTGGGTCCATAAAGCTATCTTCTCCATAGGAACGATTAGGACTCGAAACCTTTTCTCTTGTATTCGGAATAGGGGTTTAACATTATAAACGCTTAGAAGCACACCTCGATAGGAGATCAAGATTTTTGGCTCGATTTCAATGTGCTTGAAATTCAAACTAAAATTAAAATTGAAAATGGTGACCAGTCAAAAATTGTAGCCTGGGATTCAACGCGTTGCTTACCTCTTCAAGCACGTGTTCAACAGTGTTAACGCGTGTCCTTTGCAGTCAAACACGTGTTTCCTTTAACAAAAGAAAAATATTGCTGAACAAACGAAATTGCAGAGAAATGTTTTCCCTCCTCTCTTCTATTTCAAGTTCGTCCTCCTCATTTTCACGCCCTAGTTCGCAACCGGGACTAAATCCACATCGAATTCAAACCCTTTCTCTTATTTCATAAGTTAAGTCGTGCCCTCTTCTCATTTTAGTTAATCAACCACGGAACGAAAAAGAGATCGAAGCTATGGGCAGCTGAGCCTCAACTGCGACTGGTAGCCAATGACGACTCCATCCCCAATCAACAGTAGTCAGCGAATTATCTTTGAATCGGCTTCAGTTCTCGCATTGATTGGATCATTGGAGGCTCGATGTTAGCTACATTGACAGCAATTTCTTCAATGTCGATTGTGCTAGGGATCAAATGGACAGTGGCACGTCATTGGGTACGTACATGTTGCGAAGATGGACGCACGATAGTGGTGATTTCGGTCATGTCTAAGAAGGGGTGGGATTGCTGCGTGGAGAGTGGGTGGTGGTTCGTCGTTAGGTTGGCTAGATGCATTTTTTTCCAGTAAGGTATAAATCTCTTTTTATTTTTTTATTTTAATTCTCTGTATATATACAGTAAAGAAAGTGTAATATTTATCTAAATATATATACACATATTTACGCATACTATTCTTTTTATTTTAAAAGAATATAGATAAACAGAAAATAGAAATTTATTACATATAGGAAAGATTTCGGTAAAAATATATAGGAATTTTAAGCGTTCAAAAGTTTTATAAAAACTTTATTTTGAATCTATATAAATTGATTTTATAAATGTATGGATTTCAAAAAATAGAAAAGAAAACGTAGATATATATATATATATATATATATATATATATATATATATATATATCTATATAAGAATATATATATGGACTTACTAGTTATTTTAAAATAATGGATTCAAGGAGATTAACTTGTTAAATTAGCTTATTCAATTATTTTAGTTATTAAAGATTTCAAGGGAAAATCAGTTTAAATCAAATTATAAGTTAAATTTAAATTAGTAAATGGTGATTAATTGTTTGATTAATTCAAAATAGTAATAAATCGTGAATTATTATACAAGGTCAAAATCTGAAAAGAAGCAAGCCGGTTTGGAAATGGGTTGCATGCGTAATCAAAGGTGAGTTAATCTCATTCATATGGATTGTTATTTAAATTTAAATAGTTAAATTTAAATATTCGGTTGAATGATTGAACTAAGTGGATGTGATATATTATATAGTAGTATATATTGTGTGTGTATATATATACATATATATATATTGGAGTGATTGATTTCTCGCATTATATTGCAGATGAGACCCTATTGCACCCCGCATAATAGCGGATGACCCCATATACCGCGATATTCCACCTCGAAGTGGAATGGGCATTTTATGTTGTACCAACATATATGGACGGAGGGAAACCGGTTGGAGGGATCCAACTGGATTCCTCAAAATTATTAGATTCTTTTGTTATTCTGTGATATGGTTGTTGATAATCTGTGATAGATTATATTGGTAATTGAAATATTGGACGCTATGGTTTGATTGAATATATTTGGGTATACTGAGTTATCAAAAATATATATAGATCGGATTTTTGAAGGAAAATATAAAAAGAGAATTATTAAGTAAATAATTATAAGGATTTGGATAAATAAATTAGAAAAGAATAGAGATTGATTTTTAAGTTCTAATAAATAAACTTCCAAGTATAGTAAAGGAGATTTTTGAATAAATGGCAATAAATGGATTTTAAACATAAGTGATATTATTTAAATAAATAAAAGATTTATTTTTAAATGCAGGATAAAAATGGTTTTAGGAAGAAATAAAAGAAGGAATTTGAAATAATTTATGAGATTGGTATTTTTAGTTTAAATAAGATTCTTAAATCATAATAAAGGAGTGGAATATGGAAATTTATGGATTTTTAAAATAAATTTGGGTAAGTAAAGGAATTTGTTTTAAAAATGGAGTTAGATTTGGAAATCAATTTGGAAACTGATTTAGTGTTGAAATGGTGATTTAAAAGGAGAATGGAACTATGGAATTTATAAATTGGGTTTATAAAGTAAAATAAGATATCAGTGGATATTTGGAAGTATAAATTCATAATGGAAATTTATAAAGGAATGGGTAATTTATTTTAAAAATAAATAGTGATTTATTTTAAAAATAAATAGTGATTTATTTTTAAAGATGTGGAGGAGAAATGTATTTCCCTAAAAAGCCAAGTACATTTTCAAAGCAGATTTTTAAGTATAAGTTATAGGTTTAAAGTTGTTTAAAGGAATGTTTTTAAGAAATTATTATTTAAGATTGTTAACATTTAAAAGGTAAATCTTTATTTAAATGAGTTATAGTGGTAATTATTTTAAAAAGGTTAATTGGTATTATATTTTAAAAAGATAATTATTAATATTTATATTTTATAAAATAGTAGTGATTTAAATTATTTTAAAATCTAAAGTATTGGACTTGGTGATTTTCAGTAGAAATAAACAAATATTTGGGAAATTTATTCCATGAGAGAAGGTGGTTTAAAACTTTTTTAAAATGGAAGTATAGCATGTGAAGTTATTTTGAAATAAATAATTTAGGAAAAATATCTAAGTCTGATGGTTGTTTGTGAATGTTATTTGATAGTTAAATAACCGACTATCAATATTGACCAATGCACTGATCGTTTCGAAGAGTCTGGGATCGGGATTAATTTTCCGAAAACCACTTCGATCTAGTTTGAACGTTTTCGTGAGGAAGACAAGTGCTTGGAGTCGAAGATGGAGCAGTGAAGTGCAAGGGCTAATCACTACTAATCATGGGAGTGATTCCAAAATGGATATAGTAGGAGTAGTGTCTTCGGTTCCGTTCGAACCCGGAACGGACTTGTATGGACGAATGCTTTTAGAACATGATCAGGAGGACGGTGAGCATTCTAAGTGAATGTGTGCTAAAAAGGTAACGCACAACCTCGAGCCTAATCAACCGGGAATGGCTAAAACATGGGAGGTGCACATAAGGCTTAGTGATAGCAACCAATTATGGTAAGGTAACCCCTGTTTAGATGTCCCCTTACTTCGGCTGTGTGGACGGTTGTTGATCCCAAACGTGGAGTGAACTTATTCGGACTATCCAGTAAGGGGTAGCTCCAGTCTTGTGATGCAGGGGATCATGGTGGATCCTCGGTATGGTGATCTACACCACGTACTGTGATGGGCGATACCCCAGTAGCCGTGCCATTGATAGAAATCCATTCTCTATACGTGCCTTTACGGTTTTTTGTTTGTAGAACCCACTTTATGGCTAGTAGCTGGAATTAAATAATGTAACAAATTCGGCTATTTGAATAAGTATTTTTATATAGAAACCACTATAATATCATAGGGTTTTTAAGAAATGTTTTAGTTATCGTAAGGTAAAAACCCGACATGTTTATTTGTGGCGTGGTCTTACGAGATGCCTTTGATTTCAAATGATTTTGAAAACTTTAATAATCTAATTGAGTGTGTTTCCTCACACTAGTTTTCCAGACTGACTCGGGTGTTTTTTAACTATAATGCTCGGGTCAGAACGAGTATTATAGATACACGAAAGGATGCTGTGAAGCTCAGAAGATGAGCTGGATGGTGAGACGTATTATACGTATTTGATGTATAATTCCATTGTGTTGTAAGTTTTGTTGTCAGTTTGGTGAGGACAAGTTAATATAACTGTCCAGTTGTGTGTTATAGATGTTACTAAACTCTAATGTTGTATTCTGATGATGTATGTTTAAAACAGATATAGTTTCTTTTTTGTAAAGATTAGTTATTTATCTATTATATTTTATTCCGCTATGTTTGTAAGATGTGATATTCTTTCTATATCTTCTTCTAACCCTTCTTCTTTTGCCCTAAGGGTTCAGTTTTTCGGCATTCGAATGTTCGACATTTGATACAGTGGACGTATTGATGTCAACTTTAGGGCGTCGAAAAATCGCGTCGTCACAATAAATCTAGAATAATACTGCAAATATCGTCACCATTCCAAAGTCATTTAAAGTCAAAAAAAACCCTTCCTACCTAGGTGCTTGATCTCTGGGGAACTTTTCCCAGAGTTTTGAGTTGAAGTCGAGCAAAAGGGGTGGTGTCTTGGGTCGTCGCTAGGTTGAGGAAGGCTTATGTTGCGTTGATATGGTCGTAACTTGCTTTAACGTGAGCCAAACTCACTTTAAATTAGTTTTAAAAATTGAAAATTTGTGTAAAACATAAAATGTTGATTATATTTTTTATACTCGTGTATGTTTGCATGTTTGGGTTTGTTTCTCGCTTGAAAGCGGATGGCATAAGTAACCGTTGTTCTGCAGGGACAAAAAAGGAAGTCGAAGTGTCTTCATACGGAATAAGTCACTATGGAACACCTCGAAAAGCATATACACATAGTTGATTTACATAGGACTTTGTAGAGAGACCTAAGAGGTTTTTGGCCAATGTTAATTCACTTTCATACTTATGTTGGTTGTACAATGTTTGGATAAACATGTATGACATATAAAATGTTTTATGGAAGTGTCGTTTTAGCGACTATCGCTATATTGACACTTTGAAAATATCTTTTTTTTTGAAAATATTTGTGCTAATCTATGCTTGGGTTTTTTGAAAACAAATACTTGGTAGCATTTTTACACTTTTAGTGCAAAAGCACAATGCTTGGAAAAAAGTTAGGAGCCCTAAAACTGATGTCTTTGAAAGTTAGAAATGGATTTTCTTTGTCAATTTCGCAATAATAACGTTTTTAAAGAATTTTCAAATGTATTTATTTGATTTCAAAACCTTCTAAGTTTTGGTGAATGCATACTTGGTCCATAGTATGTTGTTCCAAAAAAATAAAGTTTACATTTGAAAAGGACTGATTTAAAGAAATTTTAAATACTATTTGGTGATAATTTTTACGACGCTTATCTATTTTTTTGAAAATGGTTATGATATATTTTTTGCTACCTAAGATTTCATATAGATATTTTAAACCTATTTTCAAGAATTTTAAATGTCTTTTACAAATGTTTTGTGATGTGAAATCCAAGCTCAAGTTTGATTTTTAAAATTTTGAGTCGGTTATGGAAAGGATAAGTAACTTAATTTGCATAAATGATATCTCTTATATAGAGGGATTTAGTAATATTCTCAGCACTAAATGTCAAGGTATGGAAACTCGTTTCTATCTCAAAGGTAAGAACTGTCGTTAAGGCAAGGCTTAAAGGTGACACAACCTTAACTGGCCCGGCTTCATTTAAATTGAGGGATGGTACAAGTTTGAAATCGGCGAGTGGCGATGTCAAACTTCATTTAAATTCCAAGGTACTGAATACCCATACGGTTATCCTTTTGTGTTTCGTCAATCTATGATGATTTGCTGCTCATTTGAGCGTTGATGTCCTTTATCAAAAATGACTAAAATAAAAGAGTGAGTGGATGTAAAGCTATGTAGATTGCTCCCATTAGGGTACCTTCCAATCTGTTCTAGATTGCATTTGGTTGTATGCGCTTAAAGATGTAAAATACTCGGATGCTCGACAAGGTTGGAGGGGTCTAGCTTGTGAATTTTCGAGAGAGTCAGAGGTAACCATCTCAAGTATATTTTCTAGAGGAAACTTTCGGTAAGCGGGGCACACCCTCTGAGTCATTGTTGGAAAATTTCCTTTTTCTTATTTTTGATTCAAACATTTGAATTTATTCTTTCTTAAATTTATCGAGAAGTATCTAGAACTCTTCATGATATTTGTGTTCATTCTTTTATGCTTAGACGTTGTTCTTGTGAGAGGAAACATGTTCCACAATTTGCGGCATGGCCTCATTTGTCATTTTTGTGTATTCCCCTTTTATTTGGGGTTTATTCATGCCAAACTGACTTTTGACCTAAGTTATTTTTTTCTTAACTCTCGGGTACTCATTTCTATTTGAGTAATCTAGAAATGATATGTTTCTTTGGGCTCTTTTCAAGATGATGGATGAGCAGGAGGCTCATTATCTATTTAGCTATCTATTTCTACTAAGAGAGTTTTATTTTATGTATGTGTATTTTGTATCAGCAATTGCAAAGGCAGGTTGTTATAACTGCCTAGGATGATAGTATCAGTACTTTTGATGTAACTCTGATAATTCCAGAAGAGAGTAACGTTATGTACTATCTTATTGTTATACTATATCTAACCGTTGCACGTGAGATTTCTGTTCTGTTCTTTATTTTGCCCTACGATGTCTTGCCTTTCGGATGCATGAGCTATGGCACACAAATACCATGGATGTATTGAGTGTTATTCCTATGGGTTAGAATGGTGGGTCGTCACAAGTGGTATTAGGGCTTCGATTGATTGAACACCTTAGCCAAATTGGAGTACAACTCATTAGAGATAGGGAAAACTATATCCTAGAATGAGTAAATCTTGAGAGAGCGTGTTTCTAGTTTGTATAATAATAATATTTATCCTATAATATCTTGATTTAGATCCTTTGGTATTGTTTCTAGCTTTGATATTAAACCCCAGGGCATATTGAAAATCAAAGGGCGTATTTACATTCTAGACTTTGATGGACTTAGGCAGGTAGTGTCAACCGAATGCCACCGTTCAAAGTTATCTTTTCATGCAGGAATGACCAAGATATTCAAGGATATAAAGAGAATATGCTGATGGAAGAGGATGAAGCGAGATATTTCGATCTTTGTGAGTCATTGTGCAAACTTCCAGAAGATTAAGAGTGGATAGAAGAAAACAGTTAGGTTGCTTCAGCCACTTGAGATCCTAAAGTGGAAGCGAGAGCAGATCTTTATGGACTTTATTGACGGGATTCCTAGGGCGAGAAGAGCTAACGAAGGGTCGATCGGCTGACTAAGAGTGCCCATTTCATTACTGTTAAGTCGACTAGGACTGCTACGAGTCTGGTGAGTTTGCATGTGAAGGTGATCGCAAAAATCCATGAGAATCCTTGTAGTATTGTATGTGACGGAGACCCAATGTTTGCTAGCAAGTTCTCGGAGGGGCTACAAACTACTTTAGGGACTGAGCTAAGTCTGAGTACAACTTACTATCCCTAGACAGATGGATGGACAAAGAGAATGAATCAGATCTTGGAGTATTTATTGTGTGGATGCATTCTAGACTTCGAGAGTTCTTAGGAAGATCATTTACCCTTAGTCGAATTCATATACAAAAGAAACTATCAAACAAGCATTGATATGGCCCTTTTAGAAGCTCTTTATGGCCATCCATGTCATCCTCCTTCGTATGGGGTTGAATCTAGGATAGACTAGTTCTTGGACCCGACATAATCTTAGAAGCCAATTAGAAGGTAGCTGAATTAGAATGAAGATGAAGGAAGCGCAAGGTCGAAAAAAGTGTTATGCAGACCAAAGGCACGGGGATCTAGAGATATCAATGGGATATTTGGTGTTTGTAAAAGTCTCTCCTCTGAGAAGCGTTGCAAATTTTTGGAAGATATGGAAGTTAGTCCCTCGATATATTGGCCCTTTTCCCATGATGGACTAGATTGGTAGATTTGCATATAAAGTGGAATTATCAAATAGACCATTAGATGTGCACAACGTATATCACATATCTATTTTATGTAAATAAGTACACGACCCTTCGTTGATAGTGGAACTAGCATAACAAGTTGATTTGCAGGTTCAGCCTAACCCAACCATTCTTAGACGACCTATTTGTATCTTTGCTTGAGATATATAGCAATTAAGGATGAAGTTTGTAAATCTTGTTAGGGTTTAGTGGACTACAGATGATAAAGATTGTACTTGGGAAACCAAGGGCTATATTAGCGAGTTGATGTAGTTGTTGTTTGTATTTTATTGCTTCTTTTAAGTGTACTCATCGGATGCGACGAAATCACTTTCCTTTTATCCATGTATGGTATTTATGATATTATTTGGGTTTTTTTTTATATTTTGTGTTTATGTGATTAATTTCGGGGATGAAATTTCCTTTAAGAAGGTGAGTATGTAACGACTCGTAATTTAATCACTTTGAACTTGAATGTTTAATATATTTTTAAATATATTTAAATAAAGGATTTTTAATACAAATAAACGTGTTGTAATAAATAATAGCAGAAAATTTGTTTGAATTTTTTTTTACACAAACAAGTAGTTCGGAGAAAAATTGAAAATGTGATCGAAAATCGTTCTTTGAATTTTTGGCATTTCATCGATCAAAAGTTTTTGGAACAAGTTATGCATACTAGTATGCATATGTACACATATTTAACAATAACAAAAACTTTACTAAGGAATAGTTTAGTTAAAAACAAGTTTAAAAGATACTTAAGTTAATAAAGTTAAGGTGGATTTTTCTTCTATAATTTAAAAAGAATTAAAGCAAAAAATCTAAGATAAAGCATACAAAATATGAAAGAAGTGATGGCATAATATTGGAAGTGGTGTGTTGTCTAAATTCTAGTCGAGGGTAGTAGAAAAGGTTATATTAGTAATTTACCATTTTCCATTTTTATAAACTAACACTTCCTTTCCACTTTTCATTTTACTTCATTTTCCTTTTCCATTCTCGTTTTGCTTGCATGTCTTCATATTCTTCCTTCTTGCTTCCTTAACTAAAACCATGTCCAAACATACTCATTTCTCCTTTAAATTATAAAATAAATATAGAATAATATTAAAAATATCATCATCATCCCAAAGTCATAAGTTTTGAAGTCCAAAACCCCCTTCCAAGTCAGGTGTGTGAGCTTTGGGGAGCTTTTCCTAGAGTTTTGTGCTAAGGACATGGGGTGGTGTCTTCAATTGTTGCTAGGTCGAGGAAGGCTTGTGTTGCATTGGTTTGGTCGTAGCTTGCTTTGAGGTGAGCTAAACTCACTTTAAATTATTTTTAAAGATTGATAAATTGCGTAAAAGATAAAATGTTGATTATATTCTATATATCCATGTATGTTTGCATGTCTGAGTTTCATTCCCACTTGAAAGCGGATGGCACAAGTAATCATTGTTTTGCAGGGGATAAAAAGAGGAAGTTGACGTGGTCTTTATAGTGAATAGGTCGCTATGGAACACTTCGAAAAGCATATGCACATAAATGATTTACATGGGACTTTTGTAGAAAGACCCTAAGAGGTGTCTTGCCAATGTTAATTCACTTTCATAGTTATGTTGGTTGTCAAATGTTTGAATGAGAATATATGAAAACATAAAATGTTTTATGGAAGTATCGTTATAGCAACTATCGCTATATCGACTTTGAAAATATTATTCTTTTTGAGAAATCTATGTTGTTCTCATGCTTGGGTTTTTACAAAACAAATACTTGGTCGTTTTTTTGCACTTTTAGTGCAAAAGCACGATGCTCGAAAAAAATTTAGAACCCTTTAAAATATGGTCTTTGAAAGTTAGAAATGGATTTTCTTTATCGATTTCATAAAAATTCAAGTTTTTAAAAAGTTTTCAAATGTATTTATTTTATTTCAAAACCTTTAAGTTTTGGTAAATACATACTAGATACATAGGATGTTGTCCTAAAAATAAAATAGAGCATCCATACTTTGACTTTTTTTTGGAGAAATTACATTTAAAAAGAGACCAATTTAAAGAAATTTTCAATAGTATTTAGTGATATGTTTTGCGATGCTTTTCCTAATTTTTTTTAAAAAAATGGTTCAAACTTATTTTTTTCTTCTTGAGATTTAATATCGATATTTTAACTTACTTTCAAGAATTTTAAATGTGTTTTAAAAATATTTTGTGATATGAAAACCAAGCATGAGTTTTGTTTTTAAAAGTTTACAAGTTTGATTCGTTTGTTAATAGGATAAGAAATTTAATTTCCGTAAACGGTATCGCTTACATAGAAAGGATTCAGTCATATTCTTTGCACAAAACGCTGAGGTATGGAAAATCATTTCTATCTCGAATGTTAAAAATGTAGTCAAGGCAAGGGTTAGAGGTAACACTAACTTAATTGGCCTGGCGTTATTTTTAATTAAGGGATACAAGTATGAAATCGACAATTGGTGATAAGGATATGTGATTTAGTTTCCATAATCATTTTGATTATTCCCGATAGTTGATTTACTAACCATCGATTTCCCTATATTTTTGTGTTTCATCAGTCTATGTCAATTTGTTGCTCATTTGAGCATTGGCTTTCTTTATTGGAAATGGTTAAAATTGAAAAGCGAGTGGACGTTAAGCTATGTGGGGTTGCTCCCATCAGGTTGTTCTTGTGAGAGGAAATACGCTTTGTGTTTTGTGACGTGGTCCTACATGTTGTTTGTGCATATTCCACTTTTATTCATACCAGACTTATTGTTTAAACCGGGTTTTTTCCCCCTAACTCTCTGGTACTCATTTCTAATTGAGTAGTCCAGGAGTGATAGCTTTCTTTGGGCTCTTTTGAAGATGATGAACGAGCTTGAGGGTCCTTATCTATCTAGCTATCTATTTCCACTATTATGAGATGTTAATTTTTTTTATATGCACTTTGTATTAGCAAGTCAAAGGCAAGTTTTTATAACTACCTAGGCTGATAGTAGTAGTAGTTTTGTTATATTATATTTAATCGTTCCTTGTGATATGTCTATTCTTTTCTTTAATATACCCATGATGTCTCACCTTTCGAATGCTTGGGCTACAATACACGAATACCATGGATGCATTAAATGTCATTTCGAAGGGTCACATATATGGTTCATCACACTAGTAGAGCACTCATGGCTTGTGGTATGACACCTACATCTCCTTATTTCTGTGAAATCCATTAGCTTAACCCTCCATCTCTTTCTCGCTATTTTTAATGACCATAGGCGTATGATTGTTTTTATCCATGAGTGTATACCTTGGTCCTTTCCTTTCTTTACTCTCTATAGAAAGTATCACTTGCTGTTGTTGCTATTTGCAATGGCCAATTTGTCGACCCCTCTCGCTGCTTGACTGATCAATACCGATCGATGTGGATTGATCAGTACATATCAATGCTTATGGAGATATAATTCTAATTGCCTTGTTTCTCTATCTAATGACTCATCTGACTCTATTTTTATCTTGCCTTCGACTTACTACTTAGCTTTCGTCTTAAAATTGAGCTAGTGAATTTCCCCTTGCATCACCATCCCGTACACATGTCTAATCTCCATTAACATTCATGCCTTGAGGGGATTACCCCATACCTTTGAATTGCTGCATCGGCTCCATCATCTGTGCCTACAAAGCGGTAGCTATTTGTTTGTTTACTCCAATGATAATCATCTCTAATTTGTCTCTAGTAAATTCGATGGGGTTAAGTGTGTATTCCACTACAGTGACTATGTTTTGAATGTTACCTTCTTCATAGCCTGCACTTCGGTTGTCTTTCTTTACAAGGTTTTTCTTAGGTACCATTTGGTATGACTTCTAAGAAGATGCAAATAATATCAAATATACTATCAAGCAATGCGTAAAACTAGAAAAATATTTATTGTTCCTTCTTCTCCTTCTTCTTGAGCACTTCAATTTGATATATTATATATAGGGTTGAACGATTGTGTTTTGTTTCGACATTTTTTTCATTAAGGTTACAATTCACCAATAAAGGGAGATTAGAGTGGATGAATGAGAAATTAATGTGGCTGCCGTAATGTGTATTAATAGGGAATTAACTAAGGTTATGGTTTTGGAAAAACATATTTTCCTTTTATTTATTTAATTAAATCCCACTCATGTTTATTTTTCTCGACATGACTCATCATGTTTTTCTCATATCAATGATATATAAAAACGAAATCATTGTCAAATGCTTCTAAGAAAGTTATTTTCATGTGTTTTATATCGTATGTGCCACTAAAACTTCCAAGCTTAGAAATTCTTCAATTGCACATCTCTTACTAGATTTCTCTATCAAGAAATATAAACTGTTAACTATGATTTTACTAGTCCTCATCAATCACGTATTTCTGTAAAATATGTATGATTGCACATAAATCAAAAAAATATGATATAAAAATTATAGGTCGTTATCTTCTTCCCCTTATAGGAATTTTGCCCCAATACTTCTCCTTACAAGTAAACTGCTAGTTAAGTACACAAGAATTTGACCAACACTACACTCTTTGAACAAATATATGGGCGTACACTATTAGGCATATAAACCAATCATTATATCACATCAAAACAAAGCATGCTTACTTACAGGGAACAAGGTATTGTCAGATACTCCAATATACCAACAAATAACGCACATGCATTAACATAATACCAGCTACACTCAACTAATAATATGTTTACCACTCTTGATTACATACCTTCAAAAATAATTAGTAAACAAGCTCATAATTAGATTCTCAAAAATAAGAGGTGTACCATGTGACGATCACCTTTTCAAACCCCAAATTTCTATACCGATACACCCATGGTATTCACATGTCAAGCAGCCAAGCGCTGGAAAGACAAAACATTAAGGTAAAAGAAAAAGAAGAAAAGAAAAGGAAAATGAAATAGGAGAATAGAATAAAACATCTAAATCTCACAACGAAACGGTAACGTATAATGTCAAAATGATATTTTACAAAGAAATCTGTATGGATACAATAATAGGAGCAACTAACCTATCATCAACCTGGATAATTTTAACTACATATCCTTAGAATTGGTGATATATTTAAACAAAGTAATACAGTAGAAATAAATGATATGGTAGGTAATCATCCAGCTCCTCCCAAGAGCTTTAATGAAAATCAGTGAAATCGAGAAATATTTATCGGGCTGAACCAGAGCATTATAAGAAAATAACACCTAAATTAGTCTGATAAACTAATGTGAAAAACTCAAGTCGTCTGAATTATTTGAAGTTATAAAACCTTTCAAAACAAAGGTATCTCGTGAGACTGCAAATAAAAACATACTAGTTTTTACCTTACCATAAACAAACCATTTCATAAGAAGTTTTAATGATATTATAATAATGTTTAGGGTTGAAAAATGAACATATGAAATAGCTGAAATGCTTACATCTTACATTACAACATACTATAGTACATCATAAATCACTAAGGTACATTCGTAAATGGTTTTTCCGTAGAGATGCCTCCAGCTTAAAAATTAAAGTGGGTCTCCCATAACAAGGATCAGAAACTACCTTTTGAGCGTGGTATATCTCTAGATAAAATATATCATAAGGTTAAAACAACTAGTCTATGTCCGAACAAGAAAACTTGAACCATGTAGAACCTAAGCATCATCAACTCATGTCGGCTAACATATCGATAAGCATACTCTAGATAATGGAGTTGATGTACCCCTCTTGGTTAGCAAAACCCCTAGATTGTGCACCTACTCTTTCTTTAGTCATTTTTTCCAATATCGAGGCTATATTCGACATCTTTCACATGAGTCTTCAATACTCGAATAAATATGAACCCCACATGGATTCCATCATCTCAATAGATTTCGAAACCATACATGGATTCTAACATTCCACTTTCAAAACATAAAACATGTATCTCGGTCTTGAAGTGGTTTTTGATAAGTAGAACACTTACAAATAATTGTCTCACCAAGACTGAATCAATGAATTTGTTTTTTGTTCAATAATAATGTGAATGGTCGCATAAGGGAAATAATTCTCATATACGCTCCATAAGCAAGTAAAACTTCTTTCGTTAATCAAAACTTCATTTATAAATTAAAACTCTAAAATAGAACTTCCTACATAAATTTACTCCATTATTAAATAAAACCTCCTTTACATAATTTTGTGTGTGCGTGTTTTGTGCTTATGTGTATTTAATTTCTCTTTATAAAAGATATATGCTTATATTCTACTATTTCACTATCATTTATACTCTTTTCAATACTTAAAAAGTATTCATAAGCTTATCTCAACGGTATAATATATTCACAAATCACTTAACAAAGTTTCCCCTTCTTAAAATATAATCAAAGAAGTTAAAAATGTAAGTAGAACATTACTACTATAAACCCCTTCTCTTTCATAAATTAAAAACACAATTTTTCTATCTTTTTATAAAAGATTTTAATACTTGTTATTATCTTTAAAATTTCATTATTAAAGGTCTAATTATGTTTATAATATCTTTCCGCTTTAAAATATAATTCAAGAGTTTAAAAAATTGTTACTAAAACAACTTTTCTACAAAACCAAACACTTTACGTTTGATCATCATCTTTAAAACACCCCTTTAAAAATTTAATTACTTTTATAAGGGCTTAAGATAAGTGTTATTTAAACATTGTCATGACAAATTTAAATCATTTCATACTTTGAAAACTTTTCTCTTTAAAACTCTCTTTTAAAGGTTCAATTATATTTAATGGTTAAAGACAAGTGTCATTTAAAATATTGTCACAACAAACCTAAAACATTCATTTATACTTAACCTGGAAGTATTCATTATTAAATATCTAATTATATTCATATGTATAATTAACAATAAGAGTTAAAAATAATTGTTACTAAAACATTGTTTATAACCCAAAACCTTTTCTATACTTATCATTAACTTTAAAACATTTATTTAAAGATCCAAACATATCCACACTATTAGTTAGGGTGATAAACTTTTAACTAATTCCACAAAATCATTTATTTAACTTAAGTGTTAAAATCCAAACTTCTTCAATTATGTTTATAAAACACTTAATTTACTTTTTAAAACTTACATATATAGGAATACCTTTAAAATACATATTAATTTGTTAACACACTTTAAAAACTACTTAAAATATGTGATAATTACTTATATAGAATAATGTCCAAAAATAAGGAATTTGAGATAAATAGAAAAGAACCAAAATAAACGTGTTTTATTTTAAAACCACTTAGTTTAAAATTCATAGTTAATTGATAATATATATATATATATATATATATATAAACTTGAAACCAATTTTAAAACATTATATTATTAGTTAGAAATCAACCCTATAAATTTTGGAGAAAAATACATATTTTAAATATCATTTTTTAAACAATGTATAATATCAAATATCAAAAATAGCATTTCTGGAAATGCTGTCCAAAGTTCTATTATTGTTTTGCTACAACTTTGCACCTAGTTATCAACGCCTTAACAAATGATTTTTGATCCACTCTTTTTACAGTAGTTTGTATACTTTGGATACTAGAAAACCATGAAGAGAAATCCTAAAGAATATCTTTTAATTATTTTATAGAAATTTCAGAAAATAAGATATTTTGCCGAGCTACTTATATAGTGACTATTTTGCTACAACTTTTGCCTCTTCATTCAACTAGCTATCATAAGCTTCAAAATTTTTACAATAAGAATAATATTTTATGTGCTTATTTAAATGGTAAAGAAATCCCTAAGAAAGTTTTCACAACTATGAACATTATCTCCTAAAAACAAGGAAGTTTAAAAGTGTCGATTTAGCGACCTTTTCACTATTTACTTTTCAACATTGGTGTACACTTTCTCTGACTTTCCAGACACATTTTTTATTTACAAAACACTTATAGAAGTGTTGATAATAACCAAAATAAGTTATTTTATGATATGTTCACAGCTCACCAAATTTCACAAGTTATAGTTAAGGGATTCAAAGTGCGTTTATAGCGACTAACCGCTATACGAACAATTCCATATTCAATTCTATATCATTCAATTTTATACATATCAGATTCTCAAAT
Organism: Allium cepa; assembly: GCA_030765085.1. Lineage (NCBI taxonomy): Eukaryota > Viridiplantae > Streptophyta > Magnoliopsida > Asparagales > Amaryllidaceae > Allium > Allium cepa. The sequence continues at coordinate 966,395,955 of CM060928.1, forward strand.
TCAAACCACATTATGTATTAACGTATGTACTTAATGTACATGTCCATATTGAATGTCCAAAATGTGCTTAACAAAATTCAATGGTTTTAAGGTAATTAATTAAACAATCACATGCTTTGTAGAGCATATAATTTAGGGTCATAATTTTGAGTAATTAGGGTATATTGTCATAATTTATAACAAGAAATTTCAAAAAAAAAAATTGTTAACTTGTGCCACGTTTATTCTTTTATTTAATGTGAGAATAACTCATTAAATTTCAAGCCATACACTTCCTACCAACATTCATTCAATCAAACATTCCCATTATCACTTCCTACTCTATCCAAAACATCTCCAAAACCATTCTTCCTCTTCTTATAGTACACAGCCATAGCTCCTCCTCCACCCTAGCTCACATCCATAACCTTCCCTCTCTCTCTTACTCACGGCCTTGACCATCTTCACTCTCCATTGTTTACGTCCATCTCCACCACTTCCCTCCATTCCTTTGAACACGCCAATTACCTTCAATTCCACCTTTCTCTCGGCCGTAGTCTCCTCCATTTACCATATTCATGACCCAAATGGGAAGAGGAAAAGAAGGCATGAAGAGGAAGAAGTGAAGAAATGGTTTAGAAGTGAATTGGTGTAGAAATTGAAGAGCCATTGCCCTCTTATTCATAATCTTGAAGATGAACGGCTAATGACCCTTAAACCCCTCCCTTAGCATGTTTACCCATAACCCTTACACACATTCTTCCTTAAATCACTTCCTAAATCACTCTTTCATGAAAAGTTAGGTATAAATTAATTTTAATTATGAAAAGAAATGTTTTACTTGTTAATGTGTTCATATGATAACATATTATTGTACAAATATTCAAACAACTTTTATTTAGCAAAAATTTAATTTCTAACAAAATGTTTTTCAATCACATTTTCAGTATTTCTACAAAGTATATATTTTTGTAAACACATTTTAAAAATAAGTTTTTTATCTTATTGATTAAAATGTGTTATCAAGGTTATAAAATCATATTTGATCATATTAAATCTTAGATACAAATATATAAATAATACAGATATTTAAATACGAAGTGTCCAAAATTCTGTATGGTTACATACTAACTTTTGCTTGCATTATCTTGGAAATAATAGGTCTACCGGCTCATATTTACACACTTAGAAACATTTTCATCCACTAGTGGTACCGCTTTTGGAAATAATATGCGCGCCTGCTCATGGAACAACTTCATTAATACTCAATTCCCAAAATCATAGAGTCAATTAGCAATTTAGGATCCATTCAGATGGTCAAAAAACTTCATTAATGGTTGGAACCCAATCCTGCTCAGATGGAATCGAGACATAAACAAGTGCTCTTGGACATAAGATGAAACAAATGATTACCAACAAAAGTCAACGATTATTCATGTTGTGGCCTCATCGATGCTTGATTCCAATATCGTTTCAGATGGTTGGTAAGCCTAGACCCACTCAGCGAATACAAAATAGGCCTACTAAGATAGTCTAAGTGAGCATCCCCACAAACTCTTACTATTCGAGCAAATATCAAGCCTTTAGTCATTAGTGTTACCTTTGCATGTGCACCATTGGCAGAACTCATACAATTGTAATATATGGGTCACTTACAAATATAAATGAACTTAATGATCAAGGCTCTCCATCCTAATCTTACATTATTTGGACACCACATCAAATCTGTAACAACCCAAAATTTTAATGAGTGAATTTTTAAATAATTAACCATAATTGGCCGAATGCCCGTTATACTCGAATTTTCAAAGACACATGAATAGGTTCTCAAGACATCCATTCTTGATTACTTTCCATCATGAGAAAAATGAGTATAAACTTGACTATGTTTGGAGTCAATGAATTTCAAGGATGAATTGTGATTTTTGGAGAAAGAAATAAATTTAGGCCTAGCATATAAGTTAGCTTATAAGTGGTTAAGCCCTTCCCACTTTTATTTCATTATCTCATTCATGTTCATTTTCATATCATTTTTTCGATCTTCTCACAATCTCCTCTTAATCATCTCTTAAACTCCAAGCCTCGACCCCTCTTAGATAAATTTCCAAATACAAATAAAAATCTCCATAATTCGGCTATTCTCATTTTCTTCAAAAACCCATGAAGGAATTGGCTTGAATTAGATTTTGGATAGAGATCTCAATGCCAAAAGAAGAGCAAAATGACGGGTTTTTAAGATTTTGGGCTTGATTTGGAGAAGAAGAGGTGAGTGGGATAATTCTCTTACTTAATTTACATGTTATACTCCATATATTTGCAATTATGAAGTGATATGAAATGATTTAGAAAATTTTAGTAATGTAATTTAGGATTATTTTTATGCCTTAAACATGTTTGGATCATGACATATTGATTAGAAACCTTAAAGACCATGTTTTGAAAAGTTAATAAGCCTAGAATTGGTTTTTAGGTTGATTGGATGATTATATATGATGTAATAGCCTGATTGGTGAATTGAGTGAACTGTGCATGTCATTAGAAAATATTAATTAAATAATTTGAATTAATTTAAGAAAAATTGGTATGTTAACTAAGTGAGATAGGAGCTCTACTCTTATTATAAAGTGATTAGAATCCTAATTAAGCTTAATTTGCATTTGTAAATATTTGCAAGAGGCAATAATTTTATAAAACAAAGGAATATTTTATAAAATGAAGATATTAACCTAATTAAGAAATTTATGATCTACGCTTGTTATCAAAGAGATTAGAGGCTTAAGGAGCTTAATTAGTACTTATAAATATTATCTAAGTATGGAAATAATTTTATAAGTGAAAGAGATATATTATAAAATAACAAGAATACGTTTCGTAAAAAAGAATGAGACTTTATAAAATACTAATGATGACAGATTTTATAAAATAAAGTGAGATTTTATAAAGTAGTAATGAAGATATGTTTTATAAAATAAAACGAGATTTTATAAAATAGTGTGGTATATTTTATAAAATAGAGTGAGATTTTATAAAATAGCATAAAAGCGATATTTTATTAAAGTATGAGATTTTATAAAATAATATAAAGTAAGTATGTCCTATAAGTATGAGATTCTATAAAGTAGTAAGATGGAATTATTTAGTAAAGTGGTTATAAGGTTTTATTAAATAATTATAAGATGAATACTTAATTCTTGATGAAGGAATTAAGTATTATAAGTGCTTAAAATGATTTATAAAATAGTTTTATATTTTATAAAATAATAAAATGATTTTATAAAATAGAAGAACATGATATTAAACTTTAATAGAAAATATTTGTCAAATAAAAGTAAGATTTGATCATTGAATAATCAAATTGTTATCTAAATATATAGATAAGTATAAGTACACGTGTATTTGAAGTTATATAGTAATCAATACAATGCTTGTATTGTATTTAGAATTGTTGAATAGTTTGGATTGATGATAATGTTTTTTTATTTATGTAAATAATTGTATATGCATATCGGAATGTCCGTATTTATATACAAGCACATTTCGAGCAATTCCATGGAGCGATAGCGACCACCCAGTGCGCTAAGTTGCATGAGGGAGTGTTGGGTCAAGTAATTGCTCCGATGAAGCTCGAATCATGATTTGTGAAGTTTTATGTGTTTGCATTTACATGTGTGCTTTGGCGTGCACGAGTGGGTGTATCAATACACATGTGAGCATTACATGAAGCGATAAGGTTAGTTGAGTTCATTTGACATATAAAAGGAGGCTGGGTTGAAAAAATTGCCTCGCAAAACTCAAAACATGAAAGAGTTGTTTTCCGTATTGAAATTAGTTTTGAATATTTAAGAGACCGCTTCCACAATATCAACTAGTGGACTCCGAAAGAGGTCCATGTGGCGGAGGCATGCTGGAGAGCTAAGTGACTCATTGAGCGAAGCGTAGGAAGAAACAAGGCTCAAATTGATGAGTGGTTTCGAGTTGGCTCGCTGGCCTAGGCTTACTACCCAGGAATTACTAGTCTCAGTCAACTGGTGTGTGACACTAGTTGATTGAGCCCACTCGATTAGGAAGGCTCCCTAGATGACTGAAGGTGAATTGACCTGGGCAATAAGCCCATGTCTGGTGTAAGACTTTGGGGATATCTCCTATGGGTCATGTACGGTCCTTTATTAGGGTTCGATACAACTTTGGGAAGGCTCTAGCTACGCGAGGAAGTGGAAGCCATGACGAAGCTCAGGATCTTGACATGGGTGTAAATTGAGTGGTATATGGTCAAAAATGATTGATTATGATTGGGAAAAGGATCAGTACGATGATTACGATTGAATGGAGAAAATTCGTATCTTTAGGCTTTGTCCTCGAGGTATGTATAATTTGCTAACTGTATTAATCTAATATTAGTAATTATACATCATATTGACCTTATATTAATGGACATACATGTTATTGGTCTTTCAGTAGTGACTTAGTGACCATCCGTATAGACAAACGATGATGAGATATTGATCTTCGTTTATGATAGGCATATTTGATTAATGGACGTTATATTTTGATACACACGCACATGAAATTGGTGTTCCTTAGGGGTCCCAATGGCGTACTATACGGGATGGTCATTATTCTCTTTGTTGAGACGTTATGAAAATTTGCTAAGAAATTCTTGATGTCTTAGAGAGGGATGGTGACAATCTTTTGTTACGGGATCATAGAACATTTATGCTCATTATAGGGGTATGGTGTCGTCCATAAAGGTCCTAGGTATTTAGAACAGATCATATAACACTTTTGCTCAGTAAAGGAGTGCGTGATTCTACATACCATTGGGACTAGGTTTAAAGTATATAGACGCTTGGGTACGTTAGGATACCGACTCTATTTATCTTGAAATTTTGAAGGGAATCATTAGATCACGAAAGATGTCTATGTGCGTTAGGGTACCGACTCCATTATCTTGAGAAGCATTGATATGTATTTCCTAGTTGTCTTTCATTGCTATGTCATATGTGTTATTAATTAGTGGTTGTTGTCGTTATTGCCGCACTTAATATCATTATACACTTTGTGATAGACTTATATGATGACCACTCTACTTTTGGTTGTTGGGTTATCTTTATCATAGTATGATTTTTATGCTTCAGTCACATTATATTAGTTGTGCTGACTCGTTGATTACAGAAGAAGAGTAGGTTACAGTATGATTTTCTATCCTTTGGATAGGTTTACTTTACTTATTTATGGATAGTCCTGATTACCCCTAAGCCACGATTATGGAGAGGACAGGTTATGCCTTAGTGATTCCTGTTTATTTTTGTATAGTTTCATATACGGTATTTTGAGATAGTTTCCCTCACGCCAGGTTTTATGTCTGACATGCCTTTTGTCTTTGTTTATTTATGTCATGACAACTCTCGGGTACTCAATTGAGTAGTGCTAAAATCAGGTGCTTCTTAGAACACGTTATTTGAGCATTGTAGCTAGAGCTTTGGAGGCGAAGTATTACATAATAGATTTTATTAGTATATGAGACTTATTGTATTAGATATTTTATTCTAACTTTCTGTACTGATATTTATTTATTGGTTACTTCCATCAGTATAGTCTCTTATGTACTATTCATCCAATTTTGTTCACATAAATTCAGTATATTATATGTTATCGTTCCAATGTGAGATTACATCATTATGCTGGATATTGTGTTTTGTTTATTTCTTTCCTTCTTTTCTCGACAAGCTATCTTTTGTGGCATTTGAAAGGCAGGCCTTGATATTAGGTGCTGATTTTTAGGCATTACGAAAGGATGAGTTGTTACATTTGGTATAGGAACCTAGGTTCAACAATTAGGACCAAGTAGAACAGTTTGAGCTAAACAAGCTGGTAGAAGGAGATATGTTGAGAGGGAGTGTTTGTATTTTTATACTATATAATATTTATTACACCATTTGTCTTCTGAACCACGATTTATTTCTATCTCTAGTTGCTAAGTATCTTTGTCAGGCTATCAGGATAAGTAGACAGGACACACGTGTAGTGACAATGGGTATTAAGGGTGGTGTAGCGACCGAGAGTACTATCATTCTAACTCGATGCACGAGCTTCAAGATGAATGGAGTGGATCGATGAAATGTCACTTGGAATTGCGTGCAAATGAAATTCGTTGCTTGCTTAGTAATGAGCATAGACCGAGCGAGTGACTTATTAACAATTTGCATGGGGTCAATCGTGTCTAAATTGATATCCCTTGAATTTGTAAACCTTAGGTAATGGGAGTAATCTCATATTCTTAAAAGATATATGATAAGGATCAATCAACCCACGTACCAATTTTGAATCCCTAGTTCGAGCACAAGGTTCCTCGGTGATGCACAGTTGGACAAGCATTTTTCACTTGACTCTAAGAGGCGAGCACTTGAGTTGAATCCTTAAGATGACTGAGAGATTTTTGAAGCATGGCTTTTGTCGTGTGAGGGAATTTCAGTAGTCGAATCAAGGAACTGGATCAGAGTTCGCATGAGAAGAGTCAGGTGGCCAATACTAATTTAACAAAGGAACCTTGCGAGAAAATGAAGGGTTGGAATGGGCATTGTGTCATTTTGGGTGATTCTTAGTAATTGTAAATTATAAATATAGTGTAGTTAAGGTTGCTTGGAGTAGTTTAAGAAAGAACTTCCCGACCAATTTAGTGGAGATTCGGATAATCTACTATGTAGCAATATGATACTTGCCTAAGCAAGTGTCATGATACACTTAGTATATCATCCTTATTAACGTTTTGTAGTTGAGATGAGTTTGAACCTGAGTGGACATATTCAAATAATTGTGACTATGTACCAAATTTTACCTATTAAATAATCTATATCCCTTATGGAAAATGGTTATATTTCTATGTTGAAAGACAATGTTAGAGTATTCATTATGAAAATAAGACTATTAGTTTTGATACTTTGAATAATGGCATATGTTTATCTTAAATATAATAATGCATTGATCGTTAAAAACATCGGTACATCAAAAATTAAGGACAATTACAGTTGGCACGATAGACTAGAAAGTATAAGTGAGAAATAATTGACCAGCTTTATAAACTAAGATATCTCAATTTTGTCTTAAAGGATAAATGGCTAAGCATGCATTTAGTGGGAGAAATGAATGACCTACTGAACTCTTAGGACTAATACATATTATTGTATACGATTTGATGTCTAAAATAACCCAGGGTGGGTCCATGTACTTTGATACACCACTAATGACTTATCCAGATATGCATATGTGTATCTAATGTAACAAAAATAGAGGTCTATAATAAGTTTTAAGAATATAAAAATGAAGTTGAAAATCAAACACAAGAGAAAATTAAATACTGAAATTTGATCGAGGAGGCGACGACATTGAATATGAACTTCAAAAGTGCCTAAAAGAGAATGATATTCCCTCTCAAATCACTCTACCATATATTCCCAATGCAATTGTTTCAAAGAGGAGAAATAAAACTTTGCTAGATATGATTCGATAAATGATGAGTAAAACCATGTTACCCTATATTGGGGATACATACTAAAAAGTACAAACATATATTCAAAATAGTACTATATAAGTAGTGTTATTGACTCAACGTGAGATCTATGCAATTAAAGCCCTGCTCAAGCCCTAAAAATTCTAGGTATAGTGTATAATGCTCTTCAACCACTTTTCAATTTAGCACTATTAAACAATAGATCAGCTTTAGTCCCATTAATATTTTTGCTACTCCTGTTAAACATGACATTTTAACATCTGCTATAGTAACATTAATGTACAAAGGTTGACTTGACTAGTTCTCTTTTAAACCAACTCAACAGAGATTGTATAATGGTTAATTTTAGGGCATAAGTGCTCTATATATGTTAGATATCTAATATAGCCCTCGAATATAGTCTGCACAAATCGTGATATCCTTCGGTTTGTTTATGTAATAGTAAACAATATTCCTTTTTTCCTACATATGTGATGTGAGAACGAAAATAAATTAATTTTAAATATTTGATTTTATATCTAATGAAGCTTTTTGTAACTCTGCTATTTTCCGCCATATTCCCGCTATAACTTTTTGCGTTTTCATCGCTATGGAACTACTAAGTGCTCGAACTACATAGTATGAGATATGAGTTGGGAAGAAAACTCGTCTTAATTATCTTAAGTTTGGGGTTTTCTTGCCTACGTTGATGCAAGCCCGATAAGCAAGAGAAAAGGTCAGTTTTATGTAAGCTTATATGATATTCTAAAATTCCCACAAATATCTACTCTGCAATACCAAGGAAAAAAGGATTATTGTTTTTCGACATGTTATCTTCTTTGAGAAGAAACTTTTTGGTAGATAAACTGGTGACAAAAAGATAGGCTCGGTTGATATCTAAGTAGCTAAAATGAAAAATGGATAATTTACATAGCATAAATTTAACCCACTTTAAGTTAAACTATATATATTAGTAGATCTAGTATGGAATCTCGTGCACAAAAGATATACTATTGGCATTGATAAGGAGAAAGAGGTCTGTGTTATTCATGATTATGATCCCCGCAGTTGCAGATAAGATTTGCAGAGTAAAAGAAATTAATGGCATAATGCTATGATATCCGAAACGAATTCCATTTACACAAAGAGGGTATGGATTTTGGAATACTTACCCATGAGCAATACCGATAAGCTAAGAGTGGAGAAAAAAATTAATGTAGATGAAAATGTAGATATCTGTAAATCTAGACCGGTGTTGAAATATTTTCATCAAATTCAAAGTGTTGCTTATGATGAAATGCATGCACTAATCACTATGCTTTAATATTTTTGTTTTATGCTTACCACGGCAGGACACTATCACTAAAAAATATGGCAAATAAGCATTAAACCAACTTTTTAAAATAATGATTTGGAAGAAATACTTTATATGTCTTAACCAGAGATTTTTTAGGTCAATGGAAGCGACAATAAGGCTAGCAGACTTTTAAGATCGATTTAAGACCTTAATTAAGCATCTCATGGTTAGAAAAAATGCCTTGATAGAGTAAACAGCTTGGTTTCTTTTAATACATCGTGTATTTGAAAGAAAGAAGATGAAGGTATTATTGCATTCTAAATTATATGTAGATGATATATTATTGATTGGTAAATATGTAAAAATGTATGACGACCTGGATTTTTGCGTTCGAAAATCGACATCCATACTTCACCCGTATTCGAATGCCGCAGATTCAACCGTTCAAATCCAATTCGTCGGAGTTTATTACACATTAAGTAATACAACACAGCTGAAGAAAAATGATATATCAAATATACATTCCCATGAATACAACATTACTTTTTCACCAATATCAGAGCAATACAAATGCACCACAGCGGAAAACAACAGCGGAACATAACTTCAATTTGCTTGGACATCCAAAAGAAGGAACTCAGAAACTACATATGCATCTCCAATTGGCAAAGCTCCAAACTTCAAGTGGGAACCACCACCATCACATTGCATTAAGCAAGGTCAGTCCCGAATGCGATCGCCGAATTCCAAAGACGGAAGAAGTTTTCCAAGTGCTGCCAAACCAGAGACTTCGAAAGATATCAAATCTATATCTACTATCCGACTACCTGACTCTAGGCTGCCCGTGTAGAAAATTGTGGGCACCCAGAGTTTAGAAAGGAAACAATAAACTCCAGGTCAGTCATGGGACTGGTGTGAGTAAACGAAAACAATTCTTGAATAAAAACAAACAGCAAGAGAATTTAAAATTGAAATCCGCAATGCTTTTTGAAAAACGAAACTACCAAATGGCCTCCGATCGCACACACAATACAAATGCAAAATTGGAGGAGATTTCTCCTTATGATAGTCAAACATGCTTGACACGTAAAATCCTTTTGATATTATTATTAGTGCATAGTGTAGAAAACCTTTCGAAAATATAATATCAACCTTAGCCAGCATAGACATTTCGTGCTATGCCTATATAGCTACCATCTAAGCAGTAGGTCACCACCATAAGTAAATGGCAGGTTCTAAAAAGAAAACCATAAAAGGCGATATCCAGCAAATGGTCAGGCAAAGGAACCTCTTGGGACACATGGGTACGCCTTTGGAGGGACACCACGAGAACTTAACCAGCTCTCTGCAACGCAAGGCCAGATTGCCTCTGTAACTAGGCAACTACTACACGATTATGCCACCTCCCGGTCCTAACCAACCTTTATCCTACGGGCCTTAACCACAAAGCAACAACCACAAAGTAATAAATTTGCAGCAACCACAAAAGTTAAGTATCTAGGCTCCATATCATGATACCACTTCTATCCAGAAGGAAATGGACATAACTTCAGGGGGCGCTACCCCTAAATAACCTTGCCGCATCTTTCCTGTTTCGACCATTACTGGGTTGTGAGAATCGACGAAGTCTCATCCACAAAGCAACACTTTACATAAAAGCCATGCTTTGATCAACAAATGATCAATAGCACTTCGTATGCCACATTACCAAATTGGGAATGTATCACTAGTAACCATCATCTACATAACCTCTAAGCTTGTACGTCTCAGAGAAGGGTGTTAAGCTAAGATAATAAATCTCTGCCACCAAACAGAAATGTATTTGATAGAAACCAGCTTTATATCTCAAAGTGTAATGTCAGTCATACATCCATACAAGTCTATTCCGAGTTCGAACAGAACTGAAGGCACTTCACAAAGAATCCCTTGCAATCTGGATATTTCGTAATCATGTCCGGACGCCCCATCACAAAGGGTGATCAAATCTCTATACCGAGGCCATTCGCTGTAGATACATTCGACATGTAATCCTTTCGCTTTCGAAAATACCCGATCTTCGAATGATATCCATAACGTCGTTTTATTATTTGGAATGGGTTTTATGACACAAGGTCCTCTCCCAGATAAACGGAATAATGAGCGCTTAATTTTAAAAGCATATGGATATATGGGATGTTAGTTAAGTCACAACTTAAAGCCCGAAACCTTTCTTCAAATGGCTTAAACAAATTACCATTCTCAAATTTTTAAACAAAAAGATTCACTTCACAAAGTTCACCAAACTTCCACAAAGATTAATTCATAATTTTCCAAACTATTTCATTTCCAAATCTTTATACAAAAGATACACCTTTAAGATCCTCTTAAATTTAAAAACAAGGTTCATTAAATCTTTCACAAATATTTATTTACAATATTTAAACAAAAGATCTATCTTTGAAATCTTCTTTTGTTTGAAAAGAAAGTTGACCAAATATTTCAAAAAGATTCATTCATAGCTTTCAAAACTATTCCATTTCAAAACTTGAATTTTTTTTATAACAAAAACTAGAAATCCTTTCTTCATTTGAAAGCTATTATCATTTGAAAATAAGTATTTTTGTTCGAAAAAACCCAATCAAATATACAAGTTATAGTCTTCAAAAAGTATAACCCAGAAAATCGATGAACTGCCATATCATCGGCAAGTTCTAATTTGAATTAAATTCAAATTCCTAAATAATATATTTAAAATAGTTTTAAATACAGATATATATATATATATATATATATATATATATATATATTGTATAAACCTTTCAAACCATGATTTCTAAAATAATTTCAAATAATATTTAACAAGAGATAGTATATTCAAAACTAAATTTCAATTCGAAACTTCCCTTTCAAAGGCTTCTCACTTTCAGCTCAATTCCATTTCAAAACTATTTGGATTCAAACTACAACCTTTAAACGAAATATTTAGATTTCAAAATATCTATGACTTAACCGATTTTCTCGTGAAATCCATAATTGTCTGTGTATAGTGTAGTCCAGGGGTTTTACACAATAGTGCAACATCATCAATCATCACAGATTCAAGCACAGCAATATCGATAAGCGGTATAATCCTATAACGCTTATGTTCATTCATAGATTCACAGATAAATGATATAAATTTATCACAGATAAATAAACTACATTCATCACAGATAAAATAAATTACGTTCATCACACCTCAAACCAAAACAAAGCATCACACATCAGGGATATCAAACAATTCAAAACACCCAATACAATTCAAACATCCATAAGTAAGGTTAATTAATCGTCTGATTAATTGAAACCAGATTAATCACTAACTCAGGTTAATTAATATTAGTTAAATACAATTTATTTTAATTAATTAATCATTAATAGTAAATAAATTAACCTTAAACATTAATTAATCAACCTTAATAAATAAATAAAACAACCTTTAATCATTAAATTATTAACCTTTGATTATTTAATTATTCTTTAATTAATTAATCACATCAATTAATTAACTCTTAGTTAATTGTCACTTGATTAATTACAATAAGTGATTATCCCTAATCACTTAATAAATCTCAAATTAATTTTAATCACTTGTTTAATCCACCTTTAGTCATTAATTAATTACTTTTGATTATTAAGTAATTATCTTTAATTAATTATATTAATTAATTAATCCTTAATTAATTACCATTTAATTAAATATTCTTAATTAATTACAATATATGATCACCCTAATCACTTAATCAACTTTAACCATTAATTAATTACTTTTAATTAAGTAATTAATCTTTAAGTAATTCATTACCTTTAATTAATTATCATTAATTAAACTTTACTTAATTAATCATCCTTTAATGTAATTACATATAGTAATTATCTTTAATTGAGTAATAATCTTTTATTAAGTAAATATCCTTTAATCACCTTGATTAAAACAAATTAGCCTTTAATTAATAACCTCAATTAAGTAGTTAACCATTAAATTGTACTGGAAAAACATTAGGAATTGATTATATTATTTTAAATCAAATCAATGTTTAAAGTATTTAACTAAAAATTAACTTCGAAACTTTGTTAAAACTTGTTTAAAATTTAATTTGGCTTTTTAAAAAACATAGTTAATATGTCTTGAACTTGATTAAATTTACCCTTTCATTTTAAACTTTGTTTATCAACAAAACTTGATTTAAACTTTTGCATTGTTTTAAAACTTTGTTAAATGTTTACTTTAAATTTTAAAACCCTGCTGCATTTCAACTTAACCCGAGCTAGATGTTTAAAATACTTGAGCCCAATCTTGAGTTACCCTTGCGCTTCTTTTCTTCGAGCAAACCATCATCTTCCTCGAGTTCGTACCCGAGCATCACCTTTCTTCCTAAATACAAACAACCCAGATATCCACAATATCACGTGAACATGCACGATCACCAGGATGACCTCCGATCAACGTCGCTCCCTTCATCATGTCGCCGATCACCTCCTCCATCAACAAAATAACCCAGATCGATGATTTCAGCAACGAAACGAAATTGAGCATATCAACTTGACCAAAACTAAAACTTGCCGATGAAAACCTCTTCGCCACGCCACCCAAGATCACCAGAATCCATGCAAGCTTGACCAAAGCTTCGCCACATGACAATGAACTGAACCCCTCGGGTCTGATCGACCAAATTGCTTTGACATCGATGAATTTAGTTTGAGAACGAAAGCAACCCAATTACGACTATAAACCCTAAATCTTCATCGCTAATCACCACGATGAACTAGAATTTCAACCATCATTTTTCCTCAAATCTATATCCTCCCATATATCTTCGCCCTGAGGCACGACCCACAAAACGTCGTCGATCGACGTAATTTGACAATAATGTGGTTTCCTTTCAACTATGAATTTCACATTCGATACCAACCTAAAAATTGTGATTTTACTCTTACAGTTCATGAATCATGATGACGATTAAGATTATATAAGTGAAACAAGGAAATTTGATGTTTGAATTTTAACAGGTTTCGTACTTCCACTGTATTTTCTTGATTTACAGAAGTATATAAACTCGTGATGCTTACATATATTTTTACATCTTAATTTATGTTCAAACAAACATATTTTGTTTGAAATCCAAGGCCTAACTGTGATTAGTTAAGGAGATTTTAAATTTTTGATTCATTTTAAACTTTGTAACATGAAACAGAGATACACACAGATAGATCATACATGCATACTTTAAAATCTCAGGCATGCAATCACATTCTTTTCATTTATACAAACTAATTTCAAGTCATCATCATCACAGGCATACAAGCAACAACATATAACTAGATTAGGGGTTGAAAATTTGCTCACCTGACAAATTGAAGAAACAGAGGACAGGTTTAGCTTAGGCCTGGAATTATGATTTTTATTTGCACTTGATTGAATCTAGTCTGTATTTGTTTTGCTAATCTTTTATCTCTGATTGTTGAATTTGCTGAGTTGCATCTAGTTTTTTTTTATTTATCTTTTGTTCTTGTTTTCCAGTTTTGATTTTCCAGGTTGAAACTTTGAACATTTGATGTTTAAGATACCTTTGTTTTGAAACTTAGAAGAGATTCTTTGACCTGGAAGTGCTTGTATTTGTTTGAGATTCTCCTTTTCAGGTTTGAACTTTGTTTTGTTGTTTTTTTCTTTTGATTTCAGGTTTCCGGATTTGAAAATGGAGATGAAGAAAAATAGGGCCTGGATTTCTATTCTTATACATATTTTCTATAATTTTTAAATAAAAAGGAAATTTTATTTTGCCACTTGTAATTTAACTCAACACTTGTTAATGCATGACAACAATTATTCAACACTTGTTAATTTCTTGCATTTTTATGTTTAAAACCTCCTTTAAATAATTTTATGAATTTTTGTTTTAAACCCTTGTGTAATAAATTATAACATATACACAAACAAAAATTAAAAAGGAAGTTTTACCTTTTAATTATATATTTACAAACCAAATTTAATTCAAGCAATTTTAAAAGGAAAATATATATAATTTTTTCTAAAATCTTATTTTAACCAAATCTACATATACATGTTTTATACATTTCCTATTTTACACTTACACTTTTCTTTAAATTATATTAATACAAATTAAAGAAAAACGATCTTAAAACAAATTATACATTGATAATTAATCACATATATTTTCTTATATATAAGAATTTAACTTCAATTAGCCTTTTGAAAATTTATTATATTAAATTCAAAATATAACTTTCAAATTGTAATGTATATATATTACATATGTATATTAAATATAGTTTTATATCCAGTTATATTGTAATACATTTATATTTGAATTTTAAATTAAAATTCTATTTACAACTATATAAAACAAACACATATTTTTATTTATTTGGAAATTTTCAAATTAATTCACATTTTACTCCAAAAATTTATATTAATTACCCAACTAAAATCTGGCTCAAAAACCGGGAATGTTACAGATTCCTCCTTAAGAAAATTTCGTCTCTGAAATTTGCTAGATAGGAAGACAACAAAGTACATATTAAACTGGATTTATTCTACATTTGGCTTACTAAATCCGAATGTCATTAATAAATATGAGAATAATCTCATACAAATCTTCATGAAATAATCGGGTTATTTGGTCTACGAAATATGTAGGGCATTGGTTAGTCCGAAAGGATAACTAACTGTTCGTAGACTACATCAAGACCCCAAAGATAAACAAATTCAATCTTCCGCCATTGTCAAACACCGGGTATGGATTCCAAATTTAGGTCGGAATACCCCAAAGTTTACACCAGCTTGTCCCTCTTTGGACATCGATCCACACAAGAAATCACAACAAAATTTCAAATTTGGTTTTGACTGATCGTTTTATCGATACGATCAAATTTAGTTCCATATTTTATTAACCAATTTATTTCAAATAAATTTCAAATTTATTAAAGTTAAAATGAAAATCTGAAGGAAACTAATGAAGAGAATACGAAATAGGAACTTTTTACAAGGATTTGCAGGGCCACCACCACACCAAAGCTTCTTTCCAGAGCTACCACGAAGCCTTCAAAGAATTGAAATTGGATGATGATCAAAAGAGATTGATAGAGAAAGAATTGTTTCCATTGTTGCAAGGTATTGGCCATTTGTAGTTGTACTCCGCTGTCCCCTACCTCGTCCCCTTCTTGCACTCATGCTCACTATCAGTGGATAGTAAGAGAATTTACTGAGGCATACAAACGGATATCTTAGGGATATACTTATTCTAGGGTATACTTCAACCTATCTCTAATGAGTTCCCTAATGTGTTATACTCCAAAATCTAATGTTCAACCTTTAGCTCTGATACCAAATGTGACGATCCAGATTTTCGCATTCGAAAATCGACATCCATACTTCATTCATATTCGAATGCCGCAGATTCAACCATTCGAATCTGATTCACTGGAGCTTATAACACATTAAGTAATACAACACAGCTGTAGAAAAATGATATACCACATATACATTCCCATAAATACAACATTATTTGTTCACCAATATCAGAGCAATACAAATGCACCACAGCGGAAAACAATAGCGGAACATAACTTCAATTTGCTTGGACATCCAAAAGAAGGAACTCAACAACTGCATCTGCATCTCTAATTGCCAAAGCTCTAAACTTCAAGTGAGAACCACCACCATCACGTTGTATTAAGCAAGGTCAGTCCCGAATGCGATCGTCGAAATCCAAAGACCAAAGAAGTTTTCAAAGTGTTATCAAAGCAGGGACTTCGAAAGATATTGAATCTATATCTACTATCTGACTACCTGACTCTACGCTACCCACATGTAAAATTGTGGGCACCCAGAGTTTAGAAAGGGAACAATAAACTTCAGGTCAGTCATGGGACTGGTGTGAGCAAACGAAAACGGTTTTTGAATAAAAATAAACAACAGGAGAATTTAAAATTGAAATCTGCAATGCTTTTTGAAAAATGAAATTACCATGAGGCCTCCCGCCGCACACACAATGAAAACGCAGAATTGGAGGAGATTTCTCCTTATGATAGTCAAACATGCTTGATACGTAAAATCCTTTTGATATTATTATTAGTGCATAGTGCAGAAAACCTTTCGAAAATGTAATATCAATCTTAGCCAACATAGACATTTTGTACTATGCCTACTATAGCTATCATCTAAATAGTGGGTCACCACCATAAGTAAATGGCAGGTTCTACAACTAAAACCATACAAGGTGCATATTGGTGATTGGATTTCCAACAAATGGTCAGCAAAGGAACTTCCTGGGCCACATGGGTACGCCTCTGGAGGGACGCCCCGTGAACTTAACCAGCTCTATGCCAACACAAGGTCGGGGAACCTCTGTAACTAGGTAACACTACACGAATATGCCATCCCCTGGTCGTAACCAACCTTTATCCGAGGGCCCACAACCACAATGCAACGACCACAAAGTAATAAATTTGCAGCAACAACATAAGTTAAGTATCTAGGCTCCATACCATGATACCACTTCTATAAAGAAGGAAATGGACATACCCTCAAGGGGCGCAACCCCCAAATAACCTTGTCGCATCTTTCCTGTTTCGACCATTTTCGGGTTGTGAGGTCCGACGAGGTCTCGTCCACAAAGCTACACTTTACACAAAAGTCATGCTTTGATCAACAAACGATCAGCAGTACTTCATATGCCACATTACCAAATTGGAAATGTATCACTAGTAACCATCAACTACATAACATCTGAACTTGTATGTCTAAGAGAAGGATGTTAAGCTAAGAGAATAAATCTCTGCCATCAAACAGAAATGTATCTGATAGAAACCAACTTTACATCTCAAAGTGTAATGTCAGATATACAACCATACAAGTCTATTTCGGGTTCGAACTGAACCGAAGGCACTTCACAAAGAAGCCCTTGCAATCCGGATATTCTGTAATCACGTTTGGACTCCCCATCACAAAGGGTGATCAAATCTCTATACCGAGGCCATTCGATGCAGAGACATTTGATAGGTAATCCTTTCGCTTTCGAAAATACCCAGTCTTCACCACCTGTCTTCGAATGCTACCCATAACGTCGTATTATTTTTCGGAATGGGTTTTATGACACAAAGTCCTCTCCCGGCTAAACCGAATAATGAGCGCTTAATTTTAAAAGCATATGGATATATGGGATCTTAGCTAAGTCACCACTTAAAGCCCAAAACCTTTCTTCAAATGGTTTAAACAAATTACCATTTTCAAATTTTTAAACAAAAAGATTCACTTCACAGAGTTCACCAATCTTCCATAAAGATTAATTCATAGTTTTCCAAACTATTTCATTTCCAAATCTATTATACAAAAGATAAACCTTTAAGATCCTCTTCAATTTAAAAACAAGGTTCATTAAATCTTTCACAAAGATTTATTTACAATATTTAAACAAAAGATCTATCTTTGAAATCTTCTTTTGCTTGAAAAGAAAGTTCACCAAATATTTCACAAAGATTCATTCATAGCTTTCAAAACAATTCCATTTCAAAACATGAAATCTTTTTAACAAAAACTGGAAATCCTTTCTTTATTTGAAAGCTATTATCATTTGAAAACAAGTACTTTTTGTTTCGGAAAAACCCGATCAAATATACAAGTTATAGCCTTTAAAAAGTATAACCTAGAAAATCGATGAACTATCATATCATAGGCAAGTTCTAATTTGAACTAAATTCAAATTCCCAAACAATTTATTTAAAATAGTATTAAATACAGATATAAATATTGTATAAACCTTTCAAACCATGATTTCTAAAATAATTTCAAATAATATTTAACAAGATATAGTTTATTCAAAACTAAATTTCAATTCAAAACTTCCCTTTCAACGGCTTTTCATTTTCAGTTCAATTCCATTTCAAAAATATTTGGATTCAAACTACAAACTTTAAACGAAATATTTAGATTTCAAAATATCTGTGACTTAACCGATTTCCTGGTGAAAACCATATTTGTGTGTGTATAGTGTAGTCCAAGGTTTTTACACAATAGTGCAACATCATCAATCATCACAGATTCAAGCACAACAATATCGATAAGCGGTATAATCCTATAATGCTTATGTTCATTCATGGATTCACAGATAAATAATATAAATTTATCACAAATAAATAAATTACATTCATCACGGATAAAATAAATTACATTCATCACAGCTCAAATCAAAACAGAGCATCACACATCAGGGATATCAAATAATTCAAAGCACCCAATACAATTCAAACATCCATAAGTAAGGTTAATTAATCATCTGATTAATTGAAACCAGATTAGTCACTAACCCAGGTTAATTAATATTAATTAAATATAATTTATTTTAATTAATTAATCTTTAATAATAAATTAATTAACCTTTAAACGTTAATTAATCAACCTTAATTAATAAATAAAACAACCTTTAATAATTAAATAATTAACCTCTGATTATTTAATTATTCTTTAATTAGTTAATCACATCAATTAATTAACCCTTCATTAATTGTCACTTAATTAATTACAATAAGTGATTATCCCTAATCACTTAATAAATCTCATATTAATTTTAGTCACTTGATTAATTTAACTTTAATCATTAATTAATTACTTTTAATTAGTAATTATCTTTAATTAGTTACATAAATTAATTAATCCTTAATTAATTACCATTTAATTAATTATTCTTAATTATTTACAATAAGTGATCATCCCTAATCACTTAATCAATTTTAACCATTAATTGATTGCTTTTAATTAAGTAATCAGTCTTTAGGTAATTTATTACCTTTAGTTAATTATCATTAATTAAACTTTACTTAATTAATCATCCTTTAATGTAATTACATAAAGTAATTATCTTTAATTGAGCACTAATCTTTTATTAAGTAAACATCCTTTAATCACCTTGATTAAAACAAATTAGCCTTTAATTAATAACGTCAATTAAGTAATTAATCATTAAATTATATTGGAAAAAACATTAGGAGTTGATTATATTACTTTAAAACAATTCAATTTTTAAAACATTTAACTAAAAATTAACTTTGAAACTTTGTTAAAACTTTTTTAAAATTTAATTTGGCTTTTTAAAAAAACATAGTTAATATGCCTTGAACTTGATTAAATTTACCCTTTCATTTTAAACTTTGTTTATCCCCAAAACTTGAGTTAAACTTTTGCATTGTTTTAAAACTTTGTTAAATGTTTATTTTAAATTTTAGAACCCTGCTGCATTTCAATTTAACCCGAGCCAAACGTTTGAAATACTCGAGCCCAATCTCCAATTACCCACGTGCTTCTTTTCTTCGAGCAAACCATCTCTTCCTCGAGTTCGTACTCGAGCATCACCTTTCTTCCCAAATTCAAACAACCCAGATATCCACAATATCATGTGCACGTGCACGATCACCAGGATGACCTTCGATCAACGTCGCTCCCTTCATCATGTCGCCGATCACCTCCTCTATCAACACAATAACCCAGATCGATGATTTCAGCAACGAAACGAAATTGAGCATATCAATTCAAACGGAACTAACACTTGCCAACTAAAACCTCTTTGCCATGCCATCCAAGATCACCAAAATCCATGCGAGCTTGACCAAAGCTTCGCCACATGACAATGAACTGAAACCCTCGGGTCTGATCGATCAAATTGCTTTGACATTGACGAATTTAGTTTGAGAACGACAACAACCCAATTACGACTATATACCCTAAATCTTCACCGCCTAATCACCATGATGAACTAGAATTTCAACCACCATTTTTCCTCAAATCTATGTCCTCCCAGTTATCTTCGCCCTGAGGCACGACCCACAAAACGTCGCTGATCGACGTAATTTGACAATAATGTGGTTTCCATTCAACTATGAATTTCACATTAAATACCAACCTAAAAATTGTGATTTTACTCTTAAAATTCATGAGTCTTGATGACGATCAAGATTATATAAGTGAAACAAGGAAATTTAATGTTTGAATTTTAACAGGTTTCAAACTTCCACTGTATTTTCTTGATTTACAGAAGTATATAAACTTGTGATGGTTACATATATTTTTACTTCTTAATTTATGTTCAAACAAACATATTTTGCTTGAAATCCAAGGCCTAATAGTGATTAGTTAAGGAGATTTTAAATTTTTGATTCATTTTAAACTCTGTAACATGAAACAGAGATACACATAGATATATCAGACATGCATACTTTAAAATCTCATGCATGCAATCACATTCTTTTCATTTATACAAACTAATTTCAAGTCATCATTATCATATGCATACAAACAACAACATATAACTAGATTAGGGGTTGAAAATTTTCTCACCTGACAAATTGAAGAAACAGAGGACAGGTTTAGCTTAGGCCTTGATTTTTATTTTTATTTGCACTTGATTGAATCTGGTCTGTATTTGTTTTGCTAATCTTTGATCTTCGATTGTTGAATTTGCTGAATTGCTTCTAGATTTTGATTCATCTTTTGTTATTGTTTTCCAGTTTTGAATTTCGGGTTGAAACTTTGAACATTTTATGTTTAAGATACTTTTGTTTTGAAACTTGGACGTGATTCTTTGAACTGGAGGTGCTTGTATTTGTTTGAGATTTTCTTTTTTAGGTTTGAACTTTGTTTTTTTGTTTTTTTCCTTTTGATTTCAGGTTTTCAAATTTGGAAATGTAGATGAAAAAAAACGTGGCCTGGTTTTCTATTCTTATACATATTTTCTATAATTTCTAAATAAAAAAGAAATTTTATTTTGCCACTTGTATATTAACTCAACGCTTGTTAATGTATGACAACAATTATTCAACACGTTTTAATTTCTTGCATTTTTATGTTTAAATTCTCCTTTAAATAATTTTATGAATGTTTGTTTCAAACCCTTATGTAATAAATTATAACATATACACAAACAAAAATTAAAACCGAAGTTTAACCTTTCAATTATATATTTACAAACCAAATTTAATTCAAGAAATTTTAAAAAGAAAATATATATAAATTTTTCTTAAATCTTATTTTAATCAAATCTACATTTACATGTTTTATACATTTCCTATTTTACACTTATACTTTTCCTTTAAATTATGTTTATACAAATTAAAGAAAAACGATTTAAAACTAATTATACATTGATAAGTAATCACATATATTTTCATATATATAAGGATTTAACTATAATTACCTTCTGAAAATTTATTATATTAAATTCAAAATATAACTTTCAAATTGTAATATGTATATATATTACATATGTATATTAAATATAGTTTTATATTCAGTTTATATTGTAATACATTTATATTTGAATTTTGAATTAAAATTCTATTTACAATCTATATAAAAGAAACACATATTTTAATTATTTTTTAAAATTTCAAATTAATTACATTTTCCTCCAAAAATTTATATTAATTACCCAACTAAAATCTGGCTTAAAAATCGGGAATGTTACAGATTCCCCCTTAAGAAAATTTCGTCCTCGAAATTTGCTAGATAGGGAGACAACAAAGAACATATTAAACTGGACTTATTCTGCGTTTGGCTTACCAAATCAGAATGTCATCAATAAATATGAGAATGATCTCATACAAATCTTCACAAAATAATCGGGTCATCTAGTCTACGAAATATGCAGGGCATTGGTTAGTTCGAAAGGATAACTAACCGTTCGTAGAATACATCGAGACCCCAAAGATAAACAGATTCAATCTTCCGCCGTTCTCAAACACCAGGTATGGATTCCAAATTTAGGTCGGAATACCCCAAAGTTTACATCGGCTTATCCCTCCTCGGACTTCGATTCACACAAGAAATCACAAGAAAATTTTCAAATTTGGTTTTGACCGAAATCATTTTATCGATACAATCAAATTTAGTTCCATATTTTATTAACCAATTTATTTCAAATAAATTTCAAATTTATTAAAGTTAAAACGAAAATCTGAAGGAAACTGATGAAGAGAATACGAAATAGGAACTTTCTACAAGGATTCGCAGGGCCACCACTACACTAAAGCTTCTTTCTGGAGCTGCCACGAAGCCTTCAAAGAATTGAAATTGGATGATGATCAAAAGAGATTGATAGAGAAAGATTGTTTCCATTGTTGTAGGGTATTGACCATTTGTAGTGGTACTCTACTGTCTCCTACCTCGTCCTCTTCTTGCTCTCATACTCACTATTAGAGGATAGTAAGAGAATTTACAGAGGCATACAGATGGATATCTTAGGGATATACTTATTCTAGGTTATACTTCACCCAATCTCTGATGAGTTACCTAATGTGTCATATTCCAAAAGCTAAAGTTCAACCTTTAGCTCTGATACCAAATGTGACGATCTGGATTTTCATGTTCGAAAATCAACATCCCTACTTCACTCGTATTCGAATGTCACAGATTCAACCGTTCAAATCCGATTCGCCGGAGCTTATAACACATTCAGTAATACAACACAGCTGAAGAAAAATGATATATCATATATACATTCCCATGAATACAATGTTACTTGTTCACCAATATCAGAGCAATACAAATGCACCACAGCGGAAAACAACAGCGGAACATAAATTCAATTTGCTTGGACATCCAAAAAAAGGAACTCAACAACTGCACCTACATCTCTAATTGTCAAAGTTCTAAACTTCAAGGAGAACCACACCATCACGTTGTATTAAGCAAGGTCAGTCCCGAATGCGATCGCCAAAATCCAAAGACTGAAGAAGTTTTCCTAGTGCTACCAAACTAGACACTCCGAAAGATATCGAATCTATATCTACTATCTGACTACAAGACTTTAGGCAGTCCGTGTGGAAAATTGTGGGCACCCAGAGTTTATAAAGGGGACAATAAACTGCAGGTCAGTCATGGGACTGGTGTAATCAAACGAAAATAGTTTTTGAATAAAAACTAACAACAAGGTAATTTAAAATTGAAATTGCAATTCTTTTTGAAAAATGAAACTACCATAAGGCCTCCCGCGGCGCACACAGTGCAGATGCAAAATTGGAGGAGATTTCTCCTTATGGTAGTCAAACATGCTTGATACGTAAAATCCTTTTGATATTATTATTAGTGCATAGTGCAGAAAACCTTTCGAAAATATAATATCAATCTTAGCTAGCATAGACATTTCGTACTATGCCTACTATAACTACCATCTAAACAGTGGGTCACCACGATAAGTAAATGGCAGGTTCTACAACTAAAACTGTACAAAGTGCACATTGGTGATTGGATTTCCAACAAATGGTCAGGCAAAGGAACTTCCTAGGCCACACGGGTACGCCTCTGGAGGGATGTCCCAATAACTTAACCAGCTCTTCACCAACACAAGGCCAGCTTACCTCTGTAACTAGGTAACTACTGCACGAGTATGCCATCCCCCGGTCATAACCAACCTTTATCCGAGGGCCCTCAACCACAACGCAACAACCACAAAGTAATAAATTTGCAGCAACCACATAAGTTAAGTATCTCGGCTCTATACCATGATACCACTTCTATCCAGAAGGAAATGGACATACCATCAGGGGGAGCTACCCCTAAATAATCTCGCCTCATCTTTCCTGTTTCAACCATTTCGTGGTTGTGAGGTTCAACAAGGTCTCGTCCACAAAGTTACACATTACACAAAAGTCATACTTTGATCAACAAATGATCAGCATCACTTCGTATGCCACATTACCAAATTAGGAATGTATCACTAGTAACCATCAACTACATAACATCTGAGCTTATACGTCTTAGAA
Source organism: Allium cepa (assembly GCA_030765085.1). NCBI lineage: Eukaryota > Viridiplantae > Streptophyta > Magnoliopsida > Asparagales > Amaryllidaceae > Allium > Allium cepa. Next base: position 966,420,506 of record CM060928.1, read on the forward strand.
AAGGGTGTTAAGCTAAGAGAATAAATCTCCACCACCAAACAGAAAAATTTACTTGATAGAAACCAGCTTTACATCTCAAAGTGTAATGTCAGACATACATCCATACAATTCTGTTCCGGGTTTGAACAGAACCTAAGGCACTACACAAAGAAGCCCTTGCAATCCGGATATTCTATAATCACGTCCGGACTCCCCATCACAAAAGGTGATCAAATCTCTATACCGGGGCCATTTGGTGCAGAGACATTCGATAGGTAATCCTTTCGCTTTTGAAAATACCCGGTCCTCACCACCGGTCTTCGAATGCTATCTATAACGTCGTATTATTATTCGAAATGGGTTTTATGACCCAAAGTCCTCTCCTGGCTAAACCGAATAATGAGCGCTTAATTTTAAAAGCATATGGATATACGTGATCTTAGTTAAGTCACAACTTAAAGCCCAAAACATTTCTTCAAATGGTTTAAACAAAATACCATTTTCAAATTTTTAAACAAAAAGATTCACTTCACAAAGTTCACCAATCTTCCACAAAGATCAGTTCATAGTTTTCCAAACTATTTCTTTTCCAAATCTTTTATACAAAAGATACACCTTTAAGGTCATCTTCAATTTAAAAACAAGGTTCATTAGATCTTTCAAAAATATTTATTTACAATATTTAAACAAAAGATCTATCTTTGAAATCTTCTTTTGTTTGAAAAGAAAGTTCACCAAGTATTTCACAAAGATTCATTCATAGCTTTCAAAATAATTCCACTTCAGAACTTGAAATCTTTTCAACAAAAACTGGAAATCCTTTCTTTATTTGAAAGCTATTATCATTTGAAAACAAGTACTTTTTGTTTTGGAAAAACCCGATCAAATATACAAGTTATAGCCTTTAATAAGTATAACCCAGAAAATCGATGAACAGCCATATCATCGGCAAGTTCTAATTTGAATTAAATTCAAATTCCCAAATAATTTATTTAAAATAGTTTTAAATACAGGTATATGTATATATATATTATATAAACCTTTCAAACCCAGATATTTGATGGGAGATTTATATTCACGATTTTGGACAGTGAATATATTAAATAAAATGGATATTTTTGGAAAGTGAATATTATTAAATGGGATAAAATGATTAAAAGATGTTTTAAAATGTGTTAAGGATCGAAACCATAGATTTCAACATTCATTTTTGAATAAACGTTTTCAAAAAGTAAGGAAATGATGGACTATAACACTGTTGTTATAGTAAACGATTTTCGAAAGGAAATGTTTTTGTATTGTATTGGGATTTATATATCTATCTAATTTTCGAATCCCTATACTAGTGATTTTGGGTTGTCGTAACGATGTTTTACGCAACATTTGTTTTGACCCGAATAAATGTTTTTAAAGTGAATGTTTTCCTTAAAGAATAAAATATATACTTAATCCTGATTTAAGTATATGTAATATTTTCTAAGTGTTGAAAATATAAATTGATTTTTGAATTACTTATTATTAAATAAGTATTTGGAAATGTTTTCTAATGTTGAAATGATTTTGAAGATGTATCTTTTTGAAGATAATTTGAGGTGAATATTTGGCAAATGATTTAATGAATAAACGATTAATTAAAAGGCCTAGTGATTGTTATGGTGCTGAATATTTGTTTGTTTTCTTTGATAGTTAAATAACCGACTATCAAATTGGCCAAAATTATAGTTCCTCGACTTGATGTGGGAACTATTTTGTCGTACACTTAGTACGTTGCCTTTTGTGTAGGCTTGATTATAATTTGTGTTGAGGATGTTGATTCGTATAGTGCGGAGTATTACTCCAATCTATCGAGCTTCCTTCTTGGCCCGAAGGATAGAAAGTTGAAAGTTGAAGACGTGATAAGTCTATGAGACTTAGTTGTTGTGTGAGATTGAGAAACGTGTTTGTGTTGTTGGTGCGAAGAGACCGGGATCGGTTTATCCGAAAATCACTTCGGACCAATGTATATGCGACGATTGTACAGGTTGCTTGTAATGATATTGATATTCCGGATTTTCATAATAGGGGACTGCTTGTTGATCGTTTGGGGTTAAAATCCCAATACACATCCAGTAGCAGTGGTCTCTTCATTATGAAATATCCAATGCGAGGACTATTTTCTACTAATCCTAGGGACTTCCCGACAGGATTTGGTACGAAAGTACCTTCGGTTTATCCTATTCCTGGACAACTTGTATGGATGTTTGTACGAAATTGCATTTCTATAGATTACGTACATTGATTTTTACAAAAGTACATCAGTGGTGACGGAGAAGGCAACTTCTCTTAGCTTAACACCCTCCTTGAGACATATGAGCTTAAGGGTTGTATTTTTGTGGAAGGCAATTAGTAGTCAACGGAAATGACCATGTGGCATTCTAAGTGATGTGATTGTGATTGTGAAAGGTAATCGTTACCTTGTCAGGCCTCATCAACCGGAAATGACCAAAACAGGGTTAAATGCAGCAAGGCTAAGTGGGTCATTCCCAAGTAGGATATGATCATCCTCTTCTAGATATATCTTTACACGCTACGACGTCGTGTACCTGATTATTGTGGTTTGTATGCTATGAGGGCCCTCGGTAAAGGTCAGTAACGACCAAAGGATGATATATTTGGTACCATCTAGTTATAGAGGTGGGTCGGTCTTGTGTTGGTAGAGGATCCTTTGTGATGGTCCTCAATACATTCTTCTAGAGATGTACTGCCGGAAGGTAGTCCCTTCACCTGGTCATTTGTATGGAAATCCATACTCCGCTACGTTCCTGCGATTTTATTTGTAGAGCCTAGTATGCTGGAATTTAATAATGGTAACAATTTCGGCTATTTTGAATATTATTTGTGCAATAGACACTATTATAATATAAGAGGATTTGATATGAAATTATTTAGTTATCGCAAGGTAAAAAAATGTTTGTGTTTGTATGTGGACTTGTCTTACGAGATTCTTTTGTTTTGATAAAGGAAAAGTTTTGGTAATCTAACAAATTCAGTTGAGTGTGTTTATTACGCTGGTTTACCAGAATGATCCGGGCGTTCTTCCCTTTCAACGCTCGGGTCAGACCAAGTATATTTACAGGTTCAGATTTGGTGCTTTGGAGCTTCAGCAGGAGATCTGGAGATCTTCATCTTCATACATCCGTATTTGCTTGATTATCCACTACATTGCTTTGTTAGTTGTTGTTATTATCAACTTTTGTAAGGACAGGTTACTATAACTATTCAGGCTGATAGCTATTGTTTGATATTTGAACCCTGATTGATGTGTGTGTGTATATAGTTTCTGTTTTGTAAAGATCATTGATATGATATTATATATTTCCCGCTGCGATGTGAGATTCTGTATTGTTCTGTTTGGTTCAATCTTCTCTCTTTCTTCTCTTCTCTTCTCTTCTTCTCTCTTCTTTTCTTTCTCTTGACTTTCCATCAGTCTGTGATTTTAGGTCGGACATATATGGATTATTGTCAATTCAAAGGGTACGGATTTGCGGGTCGTCACAGCTGTTATGAGAGCTTAGATTTTGTATATTCCTAAGCTTTGATTTGTACTCTGTATAGATAGGGACAGTAGCACCCTAGAGTGAGTTTGAGTGTATTATATGTATGAGCGCGTATTTGTTAGTGAATATAAAATGTTTTATATTGTGTTTACTTATCTGTTGAGTTGTTTTTGAATTCTGGTCGGTATGTGGGACGCCATATTATCGATAGGGATTTCTAAACACTTAAACAAGGCAAGTCGACATAGTATTTTTTAAATTGGGTAAGTGAAATAATTTTACTTCGATTATATTTTATATATAAAAGAAATGATTTTTCAGGAATGATTGAAATGTATATAAATTGATTGTTTGGTTGTTTGAAAATGTAAAAATATATATAAGTTAATAAAGATGTTTGAATAATCTAAATGAAACAACAATTGTAAAAGAATGAAATTGTGTAAGCAAATGAATTATAAAGTAGGGAAGTATAATTAAAGTGAGTTACAATTGTGAAATAATCTTATATACAATAAAGGAAAAAACATGAGTATATTTATAAATATGAGTTATAAATAAAAATGGACTTAAACTAAGAATTTGAAAATTTTGAGTTCTGTTGATTTGAAAGTTGTTTTCCAAAGTTAAAGAGATTATATTATTATAAATCTAGGTAAGATCAATAAATTTAAAATGATCTTATATAAGTAAAGTGAACAGTGAAATTATATAAGTAAAGATTTTTAAACGTGATTTATTAATATAAAAAGGAATTTTTAAAAGAATATAAAGCATTGAATTCACCACTGTTGCTGGAACATAATAAGGGTGACGACTGTAGCATCATCATTATCATTTTCGAGTTTCTATGTGATGGATTTGCTACCAATAGCAATTGAAATTTTAAGTTTTGTTATGATAAACAAATTTGATTTAAATTCCAAGTCGTAATTAATAAATATTAGTAAAATAAGTTTTGGACTTATAAAATGAAGTAAAGATTTAATTTTGGTAAAGCTGAAATAAATTTGAGTTAGCATAATAAATATATGATTTGAAATTTAACTATAGGAAGGTTAAATAATTAGAATTGGATTTTAACTAGATTTGATAAGTTATTGGAATGGAAATTAAACTTGAGAGGTTGAGTGGTTGCATAATATCGGAAGTTTAAATAATAAGTTGTATAACTTATAAAGTGAGAAAACGTAAGTAAAACCAATTGTTAAAATGGCTAAAAAATTGTTAAGCAAAGCAAAATCTGAATTTATATAATGGACTTAAGTTGAATAAGTGGAAGTAAATGTAAACGAAGTTGATTTTGGTATCGAAGTAAATTGATAAAGTGAATTAAATGAATGCGAACTTGAGTTATATTATGAAATTCAACTTTAATTGTAAAAATGAATTAGGGAATAAACATGGATTAGAAAATATTGTTGTTAAGAATTGAATAAAACTTAAGTTAAGAAGTTGATATTATAGTGAATAGTAGAATTCAATCTAAATTGAATGTTAAACCAATTGGAATTAAAAGTGTTGAACCAAATTGAATGAATGTAAAGTAAATAAATTTGGTTATGTTGGATATACATTGAATGTTAGATGGTTGTTAGTTGATTGTATAAAAAATTCATATGAAATTGAATTAATCAAATTGAAAGCTAAACAATTGAATTCAAATTGGAAGTTAAGTGAATTTAAATAGAATTGAATTTGATTTGAATTGGAAGTGAACCAACTTGAATATGAATTAGTGAATGTAAACTAATTGGATTTGATTGAATGAATGTTAGTAAATCCAATGTTAATGAATCAAAGGTGATTAAATTGAAAACCAATTAATGAATATTAATAAGAAGTGAAAGTGTATTGATTTGGTTATGGATGTTAGTTGGATGATAGTTGGTTGATGGTTGGATTTGTTGTGCTGATTGCACTTGCTATATTGGCATATATAGTTGTTTTATTGGTAAATGTTGTACATTGATATTCTTTTCATATATACATGTTTCTCATTGTTGTCGAGTGTTTAGTAGGTGCGGATGGCGCTTGCTTCGCTTTTGGAGCTCACTTTCGTGCTATATTAGCCGTATATGCTCGCTAATAATATATAAGGTACATATCTCGGATTACATATCGTACTTTTACACTGTTTTCCCTTCGGGATGCCTCATCCTTGATGATGAGATGTATGTTTGTGATATACATTACTATTTTCTTGGGATTGAACAGCGCAAAGGAGACGCTGGCGAATTTTTTTGAAAATTTGAGACGTTAGAAAATTTTTGGAAAAATTAGGAAATTTTTGGTAACTAAAGTTTGATTTTTGAATAAAAAGTTAAACGATATCGTTGGTTTTGAAAAGATAACTATATACGGATTTGAAGACTTAGTAAAGTTTTACTTGAAATTTAACTAAATGATTTTGGAAAACTTAAACATTTAAGTGATTTTGGTAAATCTAAATTGAAAGAATTGTTTTAAAAAGTTAATGGATTTTGTAACTTTTTCTTACTTAGTGATTTCAGGGACGAAATTCTTTTAAGTAGGTGCGAATGTAACGACCCAGAATTTCTACATTTGAAATTCGTATATTTTAATAATTTTAAATATTTAAAAGTTAAGTTTATAAGCTGAATAACTTATATTTCGAATATCTAGATTTAATTGGATAATTAAATTGTTAATTGAATATTTGAAATTGCAGAAATAATTGAGATTTGGATTTAAAATGAATAAAAATGATTTATAAAGTTGAATTAAATCATATTTTAATTAGAATGATGTTACAGAACTTTTAAAATCGAATTAAAAGTTGATTTCTAGAAATTGAATATTTTAATATATAATTGACGAGTGAAAATAACCATTTTTCAAACAGTCCCGAATTTCGACGAAACTGGTTTCATTGGATCTGTAATGTTAAATTATGGTAAAATTTCAAATTTCGTGTCTATCGGATTTACGGTTTGTCCGGGGCAAATTAAAACGCGTAGAAATCTATTTCAGTGAATTTTAAATTTAAATAAGTCGATTCGAAAATCTATCTTTCAAATACGATCGAATTAGCTCCCGATATGTATTCCATTATGTTCGGAATAGGGGTAAAACATTATAAACGCCGGACGGCATGTTTCGTTTTGAGTTCGGAAACTTTTTGGGTGAATAGTATTTATGTTGCCTATAAATAGATGTCCAACATTCATAATTTCCAAACCCTAACCCTAAAAAGAAATAGCCAGCCGCCACTTTCATCCTAGCCAAATCGAACGACCATAATTCTTCACGACAATCTAGACCATATCGCCCAAAGCCTTCTACACGAAAAATGTAGCTCTCCTCACCACGAACACATCCGTATAATCTAACCGATGATCGAAGCACTATGGTGGTCGCGATTTCCATGCGTTCGAGGCTGCAGTTGGGTTTGGCTGAGCTTATCGTCACATGCACATTTGGGTAGGGGTCGGGTCGAGCGACGGAGGGAGCGGCGGTAGGGGATGGCAACGGCAGAAATTCGATGGGAGGGCGCGATGGATTGAACGATTTTGGTCGTGACAAAAAAAAAATACGAACTGCACGCGGCCATGGAGGGAGACGGGCCTGTAGAGGGATGAAGGAAATAAAAAAAAAGTGGGTTAAGTTAATTATTTGGAAATTAAATTAATTTTATCGTTTATATTCAAATGTTTAAGATTGCATAACTTGTTCATACAAGGTCCGTTTTAGACGAAATGAATTGCATTAGAACCGTATTGACGAACACTACGCGGTGGAGTTGGTTTGGAGTTGATTGGAGCTAGTGTGAATTTTGGGTAAAATTAGACGCGCGTTTAATTTTATTCGGAATAAAACACTGAAACTGCTATTGGACGCAATGTGAGTACAACTTAATCTTTCTGACACACTGATATTTTTATATAAGTGAGAAATAATTTATTATATGATGATTGATGATTGTTTGGATGATATATGATATATTGATTAATATTTGGATATATACCTGCCTAGTGGAGCAGATGACCCTATACGTTCCCGTGTATGAGCGGTTGACCATTTGTACACGCGTCTGCCTCGAAGCGGACATTGTATACATATTTCTAATATGTATATTTTTTGCAGGTGACAGGTTGGAGGGATCCAACTGGATTCCTCAACGGTATTGATTTATTTACAGATATTGTTATATATTTTGTTATCATATGATATATGATGTTTTGGATGTCGTGATTGATGTATTTAGTGTTGTTACAGCATTGGGCCTATTTTTGGAATTTTAAAAATGTTAAAGTAACGATTTTGAATTTAAAAGAATTTTAAAAGTGATTCTGAAAATAAATATTTTATTGAATTTTTGAATCGTTAAGAATTGATTTATTTTGAATAAATGAATGTGATAATTTGTATGTTATAAAAATTATGATGTTTTGGGAAATATAATTGAAATTATGATTTTTGTGAAGTAAAACCAGAATATGATTTTTGGAATGTGAAGTTAACTATTTGGTAAAATGGTTTATATAGGAGATTAATAAAACTGATATTATATAAATTAAAATATTAGAATTATAAAATGAATTTTATAAGTGTTAAAATGAAGTTTATAAGTGAATAAGATTTATAATTGTGAAGTTATAAAATAAATGAATTTGTAAAATAAATGATTTATAAGTAATTGACTTATAATTTGGGTTTTGGGTATATAAATGAGATGTAAATGGAATTGGTAAATAAAAGGAATTTATAACTTGAAGTTTTTATAAAATATAATTGTGAATTTATAAACATTGTTTCATAAATACGAAATCAATAGAATTTGATAAGTAAATATGAAAGCTTATTAAAGGAGATATATACACGATTTTGGACAGTGGATAATCCTCTAATTAAATATGTAGAAGTGTTGAATTTGGTTGGAGATTTATATTCACGATTTTGGACAGTGAATATATTAAATAAAATGGAAACTTTTGGAAAGTGAATATTATTAAATGGAATAAAATGATTAAAAGATGTTTTAAAATGTGTTAAGGATCGAAACCATAGATTTCAACATTCATTGTTGAAATAGACGTTTTTGAAAAGTAAGGAAATAATGGACTATAACACTGCTGTTATAGTAAATGATTTTCGTAAGGAAAGGTTTTTGTATCGTAATGGGATCTATATATCTATCTAATTTTTGAATCCCTATACTAGTGACTTGTGGTTGTCGTAACGACGTTTTACGCAATATTCGTTTTGACCTAAATAAATGCGTTTAAAATGAATGTTTTCCTTAAAGAATAAAATATATACTTTATCCTGATTTAAGTATATGTAATATTTTCTAAGTGTTGAAAATATAAATTGATTGGTGAATTACTTATTATTAAATAAGTATTGGGAAATGTTTTCCAATATTCAAATAATTTTGAAGATATATCTTTTTAAAGATAATTTGAGGTGAATATTTGGCAAATGATTTAATGAATAAAAGATTAACTAAAAGACCTGGTGATTTTCATGGTGCTGAATATTTGTTTATTTGCTTTGATAGTTAAATAATTGACTATCAAATTGGCTAAACTTTTAGTTCCTCGACTTGATGAGGGAACTATTTAGTCGTACACTTAGCACGTTGCCGTCCGTGTAGGCTTGATTATCATTTATGTTGAGGATGTTGATTCGTATAGTGCGGAGTATCACTCCAATCTACTGAGCTTCCTTCTTGGCCCGAAGGATAGCAAGTTGAAAGTTGGAGACGTGATAAGTCTATGAGACTTAGTTGTTGTGTGAGGTTGAGAAACGCTTTTGCGTTGTTGGTGCGAAGAGACCGGGATCGGTTTATCCGAAAACCACTTCGGATCAATCTATATGCGACGATTGTATAGGTTGCTTGTGATGATATTGATATTCCGGATTTTCATAGTGGGGGACTGCTTGTTGATTGTTTGGGGTTAAAATCCCAATATATATTCAGTAGCAGTGGTCTCTTCATTATGAAATATCCAATGCGAGGACTGTTCGCTACTAATCCTAGGGATTTCCCGACAGGATGTGATAGGAAAGTACCTTCGTTTTGTCCTATTCCTGGACAACTTGTATGGATGTTTGTCTGACATTGCATGTCTATAGATTACGTACATTGGTTTTTAAAAACGTACATCAGTGGTGGCGGAGAAGGCAACTTCTCTTAGCTTGACATCCACCTTGAGACGTATGAGCTTAAGGGTTGTACTTTTGTGGAAGGCAATTAGTAGTCAACGGAAATGGCCATGTGGCATTCTAAGTGATGTGATTGTGATTATGAAAGGTAATCGTTACCTCATCAGGCCTCATCAACCGGAAATGACCAAAACAGGGTTGGATGCAGCAAGGCTAAGTGGGTCATTCCCAAATAGGATATGATCATCCTCTTTTAAATATATCTTTACACGCTATGACGTCGTGTATTTGATTATTGTGGTATGTATGCTATGAGGGCCCTCGATAAAGGTCGGTAACGACCGAAGGATGATACATTCGATACCATCTAGTTATAGAGGTGGGCCAGTCTTGTATTGGTAGAGGATCCTTTGTGATGGTCCTCGGTACATTCTTCTAGAGATGCACTACCGGAAGGTAGTCCCTTCACCAGGTAATTTGTATGGAAATCCAAACTCCACTACGTTCCTGCCATTTCATTTATAGAGCCTAGTATGATGGAATTTAATAATGGTAACAATTTCGGCTATTTTGAATATTATTTATGCAATAGACACTATTATAATATAAGAGGATTTGATATGAAATAATTTAGTTACCGTAAGGTAAAAACATGTCCGTGTTTATGTATGGACTCGTCCTACGAGATACTTTTATTTTTATAAAGGAAAAGTCTTGGTAATCTAATAAATTCAGTTGAGTGTGTTTCTCACGCTTGTTTACCAAACTGATCTGGGCATTCTTCCCTTTCAACGCTCGGGTCAGACCGAGTATATTTACAGGTTCAGATTTGGTGCTTTTGGAGCTCCAGCAGGAGAGCTGGAGATCTTTATTTTCGTACATCCGTATTTGCTTGATTATCCACTGCATTGCTTTGTTAGTTGTTATTATCAACTTTTGTAAGGACCGATTACTATAACTATTCAGGCTAATAGCTATTGTTTGATTGTTGAACTCTGATTGATGGGTATATATATACAGTTTCTGTTATGTAAAGATCATTGATATGATATTATATATTTTTCAATGCGATGTGAGATTCTGTATTGTTCTGTTTGGTTCTATCTTCTCTCTTTCTTCTCTTCTCTTCTCCTCTCTTCTTTTCTTTCCATTGACTTTCCATCAGTTTGTGCTTTTTGGTTCGGACATGTGTAGATTATTGTAACGCCCTACCTCTATACCCTCGCTACCCAAGGACACTACGGGGTAATGCCGTCGACTAGCGCGGAGAACAAGGCTGTTGAGGAGCGACCATCCGTGTAATTGCTTTGTGCGAGTATCGACATGCCAAATAAAAATATAACTTTGCATTTCATGATGGAATCCGACATACCGATGCAAACTTAAAGCAACTATATAGTGGCTATAATATCTTCGGAAACAAAAATAGAAATAAGCATAACATAAATCAGTCACAGATATCCATATCACAAAGGCAGAAAAAGATATGAATATTACACATAGAAGTGTGCATCAGAGTAGTAGTCAAACAAGATCCACAATATCACAAAAGAATAGTTACAAGTGCTAGACAAAAGAATAAGTATACATCCTGGAGTCTATATCTCAAATGTATACAACAAAATAAACTACAAATCTAAGTAGTTAGCCAAAAGTCAGAATAATAACTCCAAAAGAGGAGTCAAGTAGAAGCACCTGCAACATCTCAATCTGACCCGAGTATTATTTAATAAGAAAATAATAAACGGATCAGTCTAACTACAAATATCAGATAAAATGATATAGAATAAGGGATATGACAAAAACGTAAGATAACCATAAAGCCATACTATGATAAGTATGTAATTGAAAATCAACCAGAGGTTAATCAGTATCACAAGAATCTTCTCAAAGATCAAAAGAATGTTATACTCTTTAGTTTTATTCACCAAGTCACAAATATGAATATCATATCGATGCCAATCATAAAAGCTGGTGGATCACAAATTCTAGAAATCATCAATAGAAATCCAGAAATCACAAAAAGGGGGAGGCCTATCACAAAATGGGAGCGTGAAAACTTGCCAACACGTGTATCACAAACGGGACGCTATCGCATGGTCGCTAACCATAGAACCGGTGCAACGACGAAGTACAGTATCGGTACGCCCGAGGAACCTGAAACTCGAATTATTCGAAACAACGACGTAGTACAACGGTACACCCGATGATCTTGATAAGCTGGTGCAACAAGTAGTACAAAGGTCCGTTCGATGGACCGAACTCCATAAAAGAACATGGGTTGCTAGCCCACAACAATTGAGTCGAAACTCCAAATAATACATAGGACGTTAGCCTATAAAAGAAATGAGACGAAACTCAATACAGCGAGGTATCGTCCCCTACGTGGACAAAGAAACATAGCACATCGGTAGTCTAAATCACAAAATGATCATCATCGATCATCAAGAAGTGTCAATTACACTAAGCTAGTAAATATATGAGCTTAGGTTCATGTCCCATAGCCACTGGCTTAACTTAAATGTTTACGAACAAACTGTAAGTCTCCGCTCGAAAATTGTCACAAGAAATTCAATCGAACAAGTTCAAGAATTAACCGATGAAGTAAATGCAAGCGTTTCATACCACTTGTTTTACTAAGTAGTTTAATTAGATTTCTCATATGAGTGAGGTAAAGTTTTGTACATACTTGTAGATTGGAAAACGGTTTTATAAACAAACTTGATATTTAAAAATAGAGTTGAAATCGTTTTGATAAAAGAGTTCTGATATTTACTACTAGTATTGAAACCTTTATATTTTTAAAGTAACAAAGCACAAAAAAATGATTGTAGAAACAATCAATCACTAAAATTCACATACGAAGACGTGAATTAATTCCAAAGAAATCGATATCAAATCCATCAAAATGGATATTTTCAAAAATCCCATATTAGAAGTCATCAAAGCCGAATAATTGATAGCATCATCTAGGAGTCAAAACGAACCGAAAAAAATTAGAATCATAAACAAAATAGGCATAATAGGAAATTAGGAGCATGTCAGTCGACTGGTTCAATGAGTTCAGTCGACTGACTGCAGGAAACAGAGACCTCCTGTCTCTGTTATCTGCCTTTGGTACGCCAATTGGCTACAACCAGTCGACTGGATTCAAAGTCCAGTCGACTGACTGGAACCTAGGCAGTTTTTCCGCCTATACAATTGATGTGCAATCACATCCAATTCGCGACCGAACGAGCAATGGCATTAAGGATTTATGCCAATCGGCAACCCGACCCTATAGGCTCTTCAATGCATCACTAAAAGCATGTTCAAACATCCATAAAAGGATTTTCATAGATTTTGCTTTCAAAACACCAAAAGTTGGAATATATACCAAATCAATCCAAACCAAAAACAAATGCACATGAATAAGTGTTAGGAACTCATATCTAACATCAAAGATAGATATAGATATAGATGTGAGATAAAAATCTCACCTTTTCACAAAAATAAGGAAGGAGAAGCTTGAAAGCAAAGGAAGAATCAACCACACTTCAACACAACCCAATTGAGCTTGAATCTAAGCTCAAAAGAAGAACATTCCCAAAGCTAGGTTTAGGAATTTCTAAAATTGAAAGGAGAATGAGTTGGAGAAGAAGAAGATGATGCATACCAATAGCTTCTCTTTGGATTTGGAGCTAGAACTTGATTTGAAATGAAAACTAGGGCTTGGAGTTTTAATTTCCCATTCCTCTCTCCATTGTTGCTAAAGCTTGAGTATTAGGAAATAGAAATGAAGTAATGAAAAGAAGAGGGGTGAAGCTTAGGTCTAATGGGCTGAAACAAAACCAAAGCCCTAAGTGAAAAAATAGCAAAATTCCACTAACTCCAAACATATCAAAGTTTATACTCAAAAAGGTCGCAAACGTCATTTTGAACTCAATGGGGGTAGTCTCGAGTCCTAATTCGACTATTTGCAAATAGTAGCTTTTCGGACTAAAATCCAACTAACGATGAAATATTTAAATAAAATATTTAAATACTCAATCGTAAAATATGCGGGCTGTTACAGACTCCCCTCCTTAAAGAAATTGCGTCCTCGCAATATTTAAGAAGAAAATATAAAGTAACAACCATAAAAGAATATTCGACAGAAATGAAATTTGAAATAAGAAGTTCACCTCAAAGAGCACGAGAAAGTAAGTCCGGATGTGTTCGCTCATTGAATTTTCTAGATTCCCAAGAGCAATCCTTAGGATTTGAGGACCATTGAACTTTCACAAGAGGAACATCTTTATTTCGAAGGAGTTTGACCTCCGAAGCAATCATACGAATAGGACGTTGCTCAAAGGTTAAATTAGGCGAAACTTCAATTTCTTCCACAACACCGGGCTCAAGAATAGAATCGGAATCTCGAAGCCATTCTGTAATTGAGAAACGTGAAACACGTCATGAATAACAGAAAATTGAGCCGGTAATAAGAGGCGATAAGCCACAGAACCAATAGTTCGGTGATAGAAAATGGACCAATATATCGAGATGCTAACTTTCCCGATCAACTGAAATGCACAACACCCTTCATAGGTGAAACACAAACAAATACAAAATCTCCCATAGAAAATTCTATTTTCCTTCTTCGGTTATCGGCGTAGGATTTTTGTCTACTCTGGGCTTCTTTCATCCTATGACGAATAAGGTCGATCTTTTCTGTGGAATCACGAATAAAATCTGGACCTAAAACCAGCTTCTCACCGGCCTCAAGGCAACAAGAAGGAGATCGGCATGGTCTTCCATAGAGTGCCTCAAAAGGTGTCATACCAATAGTAGATTGGAAGCTATTATTATAGGAAAACTCAACAAGAGAAACATGATCTTCCCAACCTCCACCAAAATCAAGAACACATGAACGAAGAAGATCTTCAAGAGTTTGATTCACACGCTCGGTTTGTCCATCGGACTGAGGATGATAAGCGGTGCTAAAATTAAGCTTCGTTCCCAAAGCTTTTTGAAGACTCTTCCAAAATCCACTAGTAAACAATGGATCACGATCACTAACAATAGAAGTAGGAACTCCATGTAATTTAACAATTTCTTTAATAAAGAGCTTAGCCTAAAGAGGAACGGTTCGGTTGGACCGAACGGGAATAAAATGGGCGGATTTAGTAAGACTATCAACTATCACCCATAAGCTATCATGACCCGAACGAGAATGGGGAAGGCAGTCTATAAAATCCATGGAAAGTTGGTCCCACTTCCAAATTAGAATTTCTAAAGGTTGCAATAACCCACCGGGCCTTTGATGCTCGGCCTTGCAACACTTAACAAAGTTAGCAATATCAGATTTCATTCCCTCCCAATAATAAAGTCGCTTCATATCAGCGTACATTTTACTACTACCGGGATGAATGGTAAATTTAGAAGATGAGAATCTTCTAAAATGTCTTTACGAAGATCACTAATATTTGGCACGATAAGCCTACCAAATTTTCGAATACCGCCACGAGAATAAATATTAAAGTCTTTCAAACCTTCAATATCAATTTTATTCCTAAAATTTTGGCCAAGAAGAGTCAATTCGGGATCTAGCTTTTGAGCTTCAAGAATGCGGTCTAAAAGAGAAGGATGAGCCTCAAGGCTACATAAAACAAGAGATGAACATAAATTGAAAACAAGATCTTGAATCTCACAAGTGGATAAAACCCCGAGATCATTCCATTCAGATATCATCATATAAACAACCACTTGTTGCTTGCGACTAAGTGCATCGGCAACACGATTTCCCTTTTCGGGAGTATAAATAATATCAAGATCATAAGATGCAAGGAATTCGAGCCAACGTTGTTGATGAAAATTAAGTTCCGTTTGAGAAAATAGATACTTCAAAGATTTATGATTGGTGTAAAGAATAAATTTTTCTCCCAAAAGATAATGACGCCAAATTCGAAGGGCGAAAACAATAGCCGCGAGCTCTAAATCATGAGTGGCATATCTTGTCTCGGTTGGCTTCAATTGCCAAGAAGCATAATCAATAACAAGTTCTCTTTGCATAAGAACGGCACCCAAACCAACGCGACTAGCATCGATATAAACAATAAAATATTGGTTTCCCTCGGGAATCACAAGAATAGGAGCATCGGAAAGGAGTTCTTTTAATTTCTGAAAAGAAGCTTCATATTTGTCCGACCAAATGTATTTAACTCCCTTCTTTGTCAAGCTAGTAAGAGGCACGAAAATTTTAGAAAAGTCTTTGATAAAACGACGGTAATAACCCGCCAATCCGAGAAAACTACGAATATTCGTCACACTCTCTGGTCTCTTCCAATTTTGAATCGCTTCAATCTGGGAAGGATCTACGGAAATTTCGGATTCGGAAATGATATGACTGAGAAACTTCATACGAGATTGCCAAAAGTGGCATTTAGAAAATTTTGCTTTCAATTGATTGCTCCTAAGAGTTTCCAACACAACCTGAAGATGCTTTTCATGTTCCTCCTCGGTTTTAGAATACACTAGAATATCATCAATAAAGATGAGAACAAATCGATCGAGGAAATCTTTGAAAACTCTATTCATAAGGTCAATGAAATAAGCCGGAGCATTCGTTAAACCAAATGGCATAACAAGCCATTCATAAGATCCATAACGAGTACGGAACGATGTCAAAGGAATGCTATCCTCCGCAATACGAAGCTGATGAAAACCGGTTGCTAAGTCTAATTGTGAAAATACTTTAGCACCACTAAGCTGATCAAAAAATCATCAATCCAAGGTAACGGATATTTATTCTTGATGGTGAGATCGTTAAGCTTGCGGTAGTCAACGCAAAGTCTAAGTGTACCATCAGATTTCTTCACAAAAATAGCCGAAGCTCCCCAAGGAGAGGAACTAGAGCGAATAAATTGATTCGTCTCCAATTTGGATAATTGTTTGCGCATCTCCTCATTTTCTTTATTGGACATATGATAAGGAGGATGAGTAATAGTTAGAGCTCCAGGGATTAGATTAATTCTGAGCTCAATTGCTCACTTAGGTGGCAATCCTAAAACGGGCTCAAATATGCCGGAAAATTCACGAACAACGTGAATGAGAGAAATGACATCTTCCTCATCATCATTATCATCATCATGAGGATTTAAAGAATATAAAGATGCTTCCAAGATGGAATCCGAATCTTTAAGATCAATAGAAATCTGCTTAATAGATTGAGGATGTCGAAGATGAATAGTCCGCTCAGGGCATAGGATTTGAGCTTCATAGCGGTTAAGCCAATCCATTCTCAAAATCATTCGCATGACATGCAAATCGGCTCGGAAAGAAAAATCACACAAAATAATCTCGACATCTTTACAAAGTAAACTAATTGTTGCGGATCCACCAACCGGATTCGCAATTCTCAAAGAAGTCATTAAACTAACAACACTTAAAGAAAAAGTATCAACAAGTTCTTTTGATATAAAAGAATGGGACACACCCGTATCAAAAAGAACTTGAATAGGTTGATCACGAAATAAAATAATGCCATCATGGATAGGATGAGAAATACCTTGACCATGAGAAGTGTTGCTAGGGGCTTGTGCAACATTTAACTTTCCCTCCTTCCTGCCTTGATGTTTGGGGCATGAAGATAAAAGATGACCCGAACTTTTGCAATAGCGACAAAACAGAAGTTTCGGACATCTATTGGCATAATGGTCTTTAGAACCACAATTGTAGCATTGCCCACTACTAGGGGCAGAAGTCTTTGCCACCGGAGTTGCTTGCTTCCCTTTCTTATTGGGATAAGGACCTTTGAATTTAATAGGCCTTTTCTTATTGTTGTTGAAGTTTGGTTTGGTACCAACAACTTCAACATCACTTTCTTTATCCGCCTCTTCCAGTCGAAGAGCGATATCAAAGAGTAGATCAAAAGAAACTTCTAACTTTAGAAGTAATGGCTTCTTGAGATTTTTGTTCAAGACATAGAAAAATCTTTGGTTCTTCTTCAATGGGGTGTTTATATATTCGACCCCGTATTTAGCAAGTGACTCGAATGATGCGACACAGTATGCCATGGAAGATTCACCTTGAACAAGGTCTATGAAACAACGAGCCAATGTCACCTTCTCAGCTTTTGGCGCAAATTTTAACTCGAATCGTTCACGGAATTTCTCCCAAGTAAGATCCACTTTAATAATTTCAGAAATAAAAAGCTCATACCAATTTAATGCTCTTTCTTGAAGCATACATGAAGCCACTTGGACACGGTGAAGATCAATTAGATTCATGCGAATAAAGATGCGATCGCATGCTTTGAGCCAAGCTTGGACTTGAATGACGCTTTTGGAACCCGTAAATGACTTCCCACCGAAGTTGGTATAGTCACTACACAAACGTGCAAATCCGGACTTAGGGTGAGTAGGCTCTGGATTGGGTCCGGCAGCCTGAGCATTCTTCACGAGATCTAAAAGCTGCTGGGCAGACATAAATACTTCATCCAAGGGAGTAGCACTAGATTGACCGCCGCTGGGACGGCCAGGTCTAACCATTTCTCTTCTTTAAAAAAAAAGAAAGAAGAAGAAAAAAATTATTCACAAAATGAATATCAAACGATAATGATTGATAAAACAAGGCGTCACAAAGAAAATAGGATAGAACGGTTCGAAGACCCGAATAAAATCCTAAGGCACGACTCCTAAGATGGACTTAGGAGGACGATCTTTGTTAAATTATTCTACATTGTTTCGATGTTTGGCTTTGATACCAAGCTGTAACGCCCCACCTTTATACCCTCGCTAGCCAAGGACACTACGGGGTAATACCGTTGACTAGCATGGAGAATAAGACTGTTGAGGAGCGACCATCCGTGTAATTGCTTTGTGCGAGTATCGATATGCCAGATAAAAATATAACTTTGCATTTCATGAGGGAATCTGACATACTGATGCAAACTCAAAGCAACTATACAGTGACTATAATATCTTCGGAAACAAATATAGAAATAAGCATGACATAAATCAGTCACAGATATCCATATCACAAAGGCGAAAAAAGATATGAATATTACACATAGAAGTGTACATCAGAGTAGTGGTCCAACAAGATCCACAATATCACAAAAGAATAGTTACAAGTGCTAGACAAAAGAATAAGTATACATCATGGAGTCTATATCTCAAATGTATAAAACAAAATAAACTACTAATATAAGTAGTTAGCCAAAAGTCAGAATAATAACTCCAGAAGAGGAGTCAAGTAGAAGCACCTACAACATCTCAATCTGACCCGAGTATTATTTAATAAGAAAATAATAAACGGATCAGTCTAACTATAAATATCAGACAAAATGATATAGAATAAGAGATATGACAAAAACAAAAGATAACCATAAAGCCATACTATGATAAGTATGTAATTAAAAATCAACCAGAGGTTAATCAATATCACAAGAATCTTCTCAAAGACCAAAATAATGTCACACTCTTTAGTTTTATTCACCAAGTCACAAATATCGACATCATATCGATGCCAACATAAAAGCTGGTGGATCAAAAATTCTAGAAATCATCAATATAAATCTAGAAATCACAAAAAGGGGGAGGCCTATCACAAAATGGGAGCATGAAAACTCACCAACACGTGTATCACAAACGTGACGCTATCCCATGCTCGCTAACCATAGAGCTGGTGCAACGATGTAGTACAATATCGGTACGCCCGAGGAACCTGAAACTCGAATAATTCAGAACAACGACGTAGTACAACGGTACGCCCGATGATCCTGATAAGCTGATGCAACAACGTAGTACAAAGGTACTTTCGATGGACCGAACTCCATAAAAGAACATGGGTCGCTAGTTCACAAAAATTGAGTCGAAACTCCAAATAATACATAGGTCGTTAGCCTATAAAAGAAATGAGACGAAGCTCAATAAAGCGAGGTACCGTCCCCTACGCGGACAGAGAAACATAGCATGTCGCTAGTCTAAATCACAAAATGATCATCATCGATCATCAAGAAGTGTCAATTACACTAAGCTAGTAAATATATGAGCTTAGCTTCATGCCCCATAACCACTAGCTTAACTTAAATATTTACGAACAAACTGCAAGTCTACACTCGAAAATTGTCACAAGAAATTCAATCGAACAAGTCCAAGAATTAACCGACGAAGTAAATGCAAGCATTTCATACCACTTGTTTTACTAAGAAGTTTAATTAGATTTCTCATACGAGTGAGGTAAAGGTTTGTACATACTAGTAGATTCGAAAACGGTTTTATAAACAAAATTGATATTTAAAAATAGAGTTGAAATCGTTTTGATAAAAGAGTTTTGATATTTACTACTAGTATTGAAACCTTTATAATTTTTAAGTGATAAAGCACCAAAAAAATGATTGTAGAAACAATCAATCACTAAAATTCACATACAAAGACGTGAATTAATTCCAAAGAAATCGATATCAAATCCATCAAAATGGATGTTTCCAAAATCCCATATTAGAAGTCATCAAAGTCGAATAATTGATAGCAACATGTAGGAATCAAAACGAATCAATAAAAATTGGAATCATAAACAAAATAGGCAAAAATAAGCATAATAGGAAATTAGGAGAAGGTCAGCCGACTGGCTCAATGAGTTCAGTCGACTGACTGCAAGAAACAGACACCTCATGTCTCTGTTATCTGCCTTTGGTACGCCAATTGGCTACAGCCAGTCGACTGGATTCAAAGTCCAGTCGACTGACTGGAACCTAGGCAGTTTTTCTGCCTATATAATTGATGTGCAATCACATCCAATTCGCGACCGAACGAGCAAAGGTGCTAGGGATTCATGCCAATCGGCAACCCGGCCCTATATGCTCTTCGATCCATCACCAAAAACAAGTTCAAACGTCCATAAAAGGATTTTCATATATTTTTCTTTCAAAACACCAAAAGTTGGAATATATACCAAATCAATCCAAACCAAAAGCAAATGCACATGAATAAGTGTTAGGAACTCATATCCGACATCAAAGATAGATATAGACATAGATGTGAGATAAAAATCTTACCTTTTCACAAAAATAAGGAAGGAGAAGCTTGAAAGCAAAGGAAGAATCAACCACACTTCAACACAACCCAAATGAGCTTAAATCTAAGCTCAAAAGAAGAACATTGCCAAAGTTAGGTTTAGGAATTTCTGAAATTGAAAGGAGAATGAGTTGGAGAAGAAGAAGATGATGCTTACCAATAGCTTCTCTTTGGATTTGGAGCTAGAACTTGATTTGGAAATGAAAACTAGGGCTTGGAGTTTTAATTTCCCATTCCTCTCTCCATTGTTGCTAAAGCTTGAGTACTAGGAAATAGAAATGAAGTAATGAAGAGAAGAGGGGTGAAGCTTGGGCCTAATAGGCTGAAACAAAACCAAACCCCTAAGTGAAAAAGTAGCAAAATTCCACTAACTCCAAACATATCAAAGTTTATACTCAAAAAGGTCGCAAAAGTCATTTTGAACTCAATGGGTGTGGTCAGTCCTAATTTGACTGTTTGCAAAAAGTAGCTTTTCAGACTAAAATCCGACTAACGATGAAATATTTAAATAAAATATATAAATACTCAATCGTAAATTATGCGGGTTGTTACAATTATTGTCGATTCAATGAGTACGGATTTGCGGGTTGTCACAAGTGTAGTCCAGGAGTTTTACACAATAGTGCAACATCATCAATCATCACAAATTCAAGCACAGCAATATAGATAAGCGGTATAAATAATATAAATTTATCACAAATAAATAAATTACATTCATCACAGATAAAATAAATTATATTCATCATAGCTTAAATCAGAACAGAGCATCACACATCAGGGATATCAAACAATTCAAAGCACCCAATACAATTCAAACATCCATAAGTAAGGTTAATTAATCATCTGATTAATTAAAACCAGATTAATCACTAACCTAGGTTAATTAATATTAATTAAATACAATTTATTTTAATTAATTAATCTATAATAATAAATTAATTAACCTTTGAACATTAATTAATCAACCTTAATTAATAAATAAATAAAACCTTTAATCATTAAACAATTAACCTCTGATTATTTAATTATTCTTTAATTAATTAATCACATCAATTGATTAACCCTTCATTAATTGTCATTTAATTAATTACAATAAGTGATTATCCCTAATCATTTAATAAATATCAAATTAATTTTAATCACTTGATTAATCCACCTTTAATCATTAATTAATTACTTTTAATTAAATAATTATCTTTATTTAATTACATTAATTAATTAATCT
The DNA here is from genome assembly GCA_030765085.1 of Allium cepa. Taxonomy (NCBI): domain Eukaryota; kingdom Viridiplantae; phylum Streptophyta; class Magnoliopsida; order Asparagales; family Amaryllidaceae; genus Allium; species Allium cepa. Next base: position 966,442,414 of record CM060928.1, read on the forward strand.
TTAATTAATTACCATTTAATTAATTATTCTTAATTAATTACAATAAGTGATCATCCCTAATCACTTAATCAACTTTAACCATTAGTTGATTACTTTTAATTAAGTAATTAATATTTAAGTAATTCATTACCTTTAATTAATTATCATTAATTAAACTTTAATTAATTAATCATCCTTTAATGTAATTACATAAAGTAATTATCTTTAATTAACTAATAATCTTTTATTAAGTAAACATCCTTTAATCACCTTGATTAAAACAAATTAGCCTTTAATTAATAACCTTAATTAAGTAATTAATCATTAAATTGTATTGGAAAAAACATTAGGAATTGATTATATTACTTTAAAAACAAATAAATTTTTAAAATATTTAACTAAAAATTAACTTTGAAACTTAGTTAAAACTTGTTTAAAATTTAATTTGGCTTTTTTAAAAAATATAGTTAATATGTGTTGAGCTTGATTAAATTTACCCTTTCATTTTAAACTTTGTTTACCCCCAAAACTTGATTTAAACTTTTGCATTGTTTTAAAACTTTGTCAAATGTTTACTTTAAATTTTAAAACCCTACTTATTGGCGAGTAAATACAATATCATGCTCTTCTCATCTCATTGACGAGTACTAGTGGCATCATGACTTGTCTCATCTCATAGACAAGTAAAAATCATCATAATATATCTCGACATCATAAAATCATCATCAAGAAGCTTACCTCGTCTCATCGGTAAGTAAAAATAACATTTAGATGGTTATTTATAACCATAATTCCAATTAGGAATTTCTAGCTCTTAATTTACCTCATTTCATCGGCGATTAAGAAACACATCATAAAATGGTCCTTCATCGAATATACTTATAAATTGGAGTTCTCGGACCATATAATCTACCAAAATTTTAATAACATCTTAAATCATCTCTAACAGTCATCGAAAGTGTTTCGATCGTACAAGTTCGAAATTAACTGTTAAAGTAAATTCACGAGTCCCATACCTCGTAATTTTAATAAACTGTTTAATTTACTTCGTCATACATCCGAAAAAGCATGAAAGTAATTAAAATAAATAAAATCAATTATAAAAGATTTTACTTGAGAAAACGGGGTTATAAAAGAAATTTTAGAAATTTATCTAAAAGATTTTGAGAGAAAACACATCATTAAAATGGATTTTAATAATTTTTAAAAGCCTTAAAAATAAAGAATAATTGTTTAAAAACCTCTAAAAATATTTAAAAACATTTATTACTCCAACCATGATGTTAGAAGATTTTTTGAAATTTATTCAGATTTTTTTAAAAACTCAAGAAAACATCAATTTGCAATTTAATCGGCCTAAACCGATATTCAAATTTAAATCGAATTTAAATTAAAATCTCATCCTAACTTTATTAGTCCATTGCTGGACAAAATGATCAAATATTAGCATCAAATTTCATATAAATTTTTTTGCAAAAGAATGCAAATGAAATCGTCGAAATCAGACAAATATATAAATATTGTGGTTGTCAATGACATGCCAGCAGTAAAAATGTCAATTTTCCACCATGTAAACTTCAAAATTCAAAAAGATTCAAAACATTAAAGTTACAGTCTACATCATACGGTTTCTAGAACATCAAAAATTTTGATATTTTGATCAGTAACTAATAAGTTATGAGCGAAATACTACTTAGAAAAATTTATGTGCACTTGCTATCAACACAGGCCAACGATAAAAATATCAGTTATTCACTATGTAGACCTCAAAATCGTTCAAAACCGAAAAAATAGAAGTTGTGGAATATTTCACAAGGATTTCAGAACATCTAAAATTTCTAAATTCCGTTTTGAAACAAGAAAGTTGTGATCAAATTACTAAAAAGTAAAAAAAAACATCAAACTCAGCCTGAACTTATGCATTTGCAGGACAGCGACAAATAATGGGAATTTTAGCATAGACAATTTCAAAATCAGGAAAATGAATAAAAATAAAGTTGTAGCTTAGTTTCTAAGCTTTCCGGAGTGACTAAGATCATCAAAATCGGTTAAGAAACGAAGTAGTTATGTTTAAATTCGTTTCAGCTTCAATGACAGAGCAAATATTGGTTTTGCTCTCGGGTTTGCAGTAGAAAAATTAGATTTTGACATAGTTAACATCAAAATTACAGAAAACTCAAAACATGAAAATTGTAGCGCATGAATTAAGCTTTACGAAACATCAAAAATTATCAAAATTGGATTAAAAGCGAGAAAGTTATGCCTAAATTTGTTTCAGCTTCAGTAATTCACTGATTATAACATTTTGATCATAAATAGAGCTAAGGTTTGTGAGTTTTACACTCAGCTTGCCTTCATGAAGATTGAATTATGATTTAGATACCAAAAGTTGATGCTTTTAGCCAAGAACGGAGCATCCAAACCAGTAAAACTAAGAACGAGTACAAGCAAACAAGGAGAGAAGCAAATCAACAATTATCACTACAAAAATAGATTTTTGATGAAGAGAAGGGTTTTAGAAATCGATTACCCGAGTTTAACTCTTGCTTTAACCATTTAAATCATCAATTTTTAAACTCAATTCCATCATTATTTTAAATATATCTCATCTTATAATTAATTACTTCTTTTTAAAAAAAATCATTAAAAGAAGTAAATAGCAATTTACCAAAATTATTGCATTAACTCCAAATAAAACATATTTTCTCATTTTATCATCTCAAACCATCTTAATAAAGTTTTCAAAACTTTATTTTCTCATTTTTATACTCAAATATATTGTTTATTCTAAATAAACAATTTAAATTTCTTATTTATTATTAATTCACACTATTAAATTATTATAATTAAATATTCTCAGGTAATCACTAAAACTTGGGTTGTTACAGATCCCCTCCCCCCCCCCCAAAAAACTGCGTCCCAGCAATTTTCTAGAAAAAGAGTTGTAAACAACATAAAAATTCAATCAACCAAGGATAAAAGACAAGATCGAAACTCAAACCATTCATACTTTCAACATAGAATGGTAGAAATAAATAAGAAAAAACTCACTTGGTTAATTCAACGGCCCATCATATGCTAATATAGTGATTAAAAAACCATCGAATTTTCTAAGCAACTCAATATAATTTCAAAGATCTCCCATCTTTGAATCGAAACTCAATAAGAAGATCAATAAATAATCTATCAAATAAGATAAATTTTCTTAAAATTCTACGAATGGAGTCGGGATCAAACTCACTCAAACCTGAACTCTAAGCAACAAAGATGATTAACAACAAGATTTTCTGCACAATAATACGGAAAGAACATCCTCACAACAAAGATATACACAATAGACAAGATAGATAAGTCACAAGATGGCTTCTCAAAAGGCTGCCAAACTCGAACGACTGCGAAAAATGCACGTCGTTGCTATCAGCTCAGGGATAGAATATACTCAAGAAACAAGGATATACGCTCAAATTACTTTACAATCCAAGATATTTATAATTTTTAAATCTCAACATCTTTTAAATTTTAAATCTCAATTTTCAACATTTGAAAATTTTCAAACTTTTTACTATATTACTTACTAAGTAATTTAAAACTAATATTAAAAGTCCAAATTTCTTCTCTTACTTCAAAATTAATTTTCATAGAATTTTGTAAATCCATTATAATTTTCCTCAAAATTAATTAAGGGTTTAAATTCTCTTTACTCTTTTGATTAAACCGCTTAAATAGTTTAAAAACAATCTTCAAATTCTCTTATAACTCTTCTCTTAAAACATCCAATGTATATAATATAAATTCTAAAATCTAAAAATATAATTTCAATAAAGTATAGCTCAAAGTAAATAAATAAATAAATGTCATTGCCTCGCCATTGAACCTCTAATAAATAGATATATCCTTTGGCTGCAGAGTCGATCGAACGATCAAAACTGCCTCGCCACTCTTTACTCGTCTCTAAAATCAATGGCTGCAATTACCATTCAAAAATAAATTTAATATATAATCTCAAAATATTATTTTCAAAATCTTAATTTTTTTATCCCAAAGCTCAAATTTTTTCTATAAAACTCATATTTATATAGCTTCAAAATGCAAACCAAAGAGCACTAAGAGAATGCATCGAGATTTTCCCAAAATACTCGATTCTCAAAATCATCAAAAGGAGATAGAGTGTTCGTCAATCTTACGATTTCATGAGCCACTCCCAAAAAATGATCAAGACACAGGATAAGCAAGATATTCTTCTCGAAGGAGAAGAAGCACACAATCCACAAATCACTACTTCAAACAGAGCAATGCTAAAAGATAACATTGATTGAGTATCTGAAAAGAACACTCAGCAAAGTTGAATGATAAACTCAATCAAACTCGAACAATCTATAAACTCACCTCATTCCTTAGTGGATATCCTCGTGGAAGGATAACCGAAGAGCTAAGAGCCAGGAATAAGGTTACCTCAATACTCGATTGCCCGATTGGATGTCAAATCCAAACGGACTCACAAAACTCAATAAAGTCGTCTTGGCTGGAATTCGAGATATATCAACAACATCTCGATACTCAAGAGTGAATAACAAACTTAGGAATCATCATTAACATTCCAAAGTGATAGAAATAATAACCCAATCAAATTTGGATGCCGAAATAAATATAGGATCCTATAACAACGAAAGGATCGGACTTAACACCAAATAAGTCGATCCGTCTCAAATCAGATACATCTTAAGATAGTGAGTAATAAACAAACACTTACTAAAGTAGCAACCAATAGAGAACTCAAAATGCTCGCAACAAGCCAATCATTATGGATCCCTTCAGTAGGATTCACAACTCTCAAAGGAATGCAACAAGAATGCTTAAAGAAATCAATCAGATCCATCGATACAAACTCACTCGTATCGACAAAAATAAGAATAGAATAATCCCAAATGGATTTTATATAAGATAAGATGACATCAAATCTAATATGGAATACTACAGAATACAATATATATATATATATATATATTCCTAGACATATTCCATCTCAATAATCCCAAAACTCAAAAAAAGAATCAAGGCTCGATTTGAAGGCAAGCTCAAATAAAGGACAATGATTCATCCATATTGTACTTCGATGTATCATGATATAAGTATTGTTCTGTGTTTGTCCTACTTTGTTCTGACCACAGCTCTGATACTAAGCTGTAATGCCCCACCTCGAGACCCACCTTAGAAAAGAGAATTAACAAGCAATTCTATCTACTAAAGCGAAGAATAGGACTGGTTAAGGACGACCATCTATAATTTTGTCTTAAACATCTATTGAATATGTCAATAAATGCAATATAATTTTTTTCTATCTCAAGTTGATCGACATACCCAATAAATGCTTAATCTAAAACTATAAGTGGATAATGGATCTATCATAACAAAATACAATAACTGAATGCAAATCACATCACAGAATAGTAATCAACATCATATATATATACATATACACTGATATACGTTCGGTATTGTACAGTATGAATACGGTAAAGGTAGTACACGACCGCACCATATACATCAAATCAAATGTAAAAAATCAGAGTATGCGGAAGAAATAAACTACTAAAGCGAAAGAAGAGCTGATATCCAACATCAACTTCAAGCTAAGTCCAATAGATGATACCTGAAATAACTCGGTCTGGCCCGAGTGAAAGCACACGGGTCAGGCTAGCTAAAATTATCAATTAAACAGAATAGTCGATAAGGATAAGTAGGTGAAAGCTTGGCATCCTTTTTCTTAAAAGATGTCATGCCCTAAACAGGGTTTCAACATCATAAGAAAGGACAGCATCTCTTCTTGGCAAGTAGAAGAGATAAAGATGATAAAGTCATACTTAAGTGGCATAACTAACACTTAAGCAAATGGAACATTGACGAGCAAAGTTTTAAAGATAAGACTCAATGAACATCGCTTTCGCCTCATATCATCGGCAGTATAAGGGAATATGGATAATGACTTCAAATGATTCAACTATCTTCTTAGAAGTGGTTGTCAATATAACAATACATCAAAGGTACGTATCCTTTATACATATAATAAAACTCATATGGATGTGTGTCATCTCATTCGCACATCGCAAGGATCATTCAAGGAAATATAAAACCCAAACATAAAAGAAGCATTATACTTATTAATACCTCATCTCATCGGTATGAATATAGATACATCTCAAATCCATCACTAAAACCCATCATCAAAGATTCTTCATAATCATTTATACCTCATGTCATCGGTGTAAATATATAAATACATCTCAACTCCATCTTAACATCAAGTAGTTTATAAAATCATCAAATCATCAATCCATAATGCAAATAACTCAATCAAAGAGTAACATCATAAATGATTTCACCATATATGTATATATCTCATCTGGCACTAGGCTATCAATGTAATAATCATCTAAAGATGGCGAAGTCTAAAACATCAAAACTTAAAGAAATCCCGGGTTGGCCAGATCCTCGGTTGCAGGCCGAAGCAATGCTACGCGCGCCACATCGTGACTAGTACTACTATCTGGTACCATAAACATCGTGATGACTGGAGTCAAATAACATATTAACATCGTGAACATCATGAACTACTATAGTCTATAACATTATAATGACTTCCAGTCAAAAAGACCCGAGTTAATAACAACGTGATGATCGGAGTAACAACTACATCGTGATGACTCCAATTGAGTACTCGTGGTCTGTAGTACTAGTAAACATCATGAATGTGTCTCAACTTCTCGGATAGGAATCCAAAAGATGTTAACGTATGTCCCATACCATATGATCGCACCAAAAGGTTTACTATCCGTTAGTTGGTACCACACTAGCAAAACATCATAAACATCAGGAAAATATACTCAGCCTCATCTCATTGGCGAGTAAATACAAAATCATGCTCGTCTCATTTCATTGACGAGTACTAGTGGCACCGTGACTTGGCTCATCTCATGGACAAGTAAAAATTATCATAATATATCTCGACATCGTAAAATCATCATAAAGTAGCTTACCTCGTCTCATCGGCAAGTAAAAATAACATCTACATGGTTATTTATACCATAATTCCAATTAGGAATTTCCAGCTCTTAATTTACCTCATTTCATCGGTGATTAAGAAACACATCATAAAATGGTCCTTCATCGAATATACTTTTAAATTGGAGTTCTCGGATCATATAATCTACCCAAAATTTAATAACATCTTAAATCATCCCTAACAGTTCATCGAAAGAGTTTCGATCGTACAAGTTTGAAATTAACCGTTAAAGTAAATTCACGAGTCCCATACCTCGTAATTTTAATAAACTGTTTAATTTACTTCCTCATACGTCCAAAAAAGCATGAAAGTAATTAAAATAAATAAAATTAATTATAAAAGATTTTACTTGAGATAACGGGGCTATAAAACAAATTTTAGAAATTTATCTAAAAGATTTTGAGAGAAAACATATCATTAAAAAGAATTTTAATAATTTCTAAAAGCCTTAAAATAAAGAATAATTATTTAAAAACCTCTAAAAATATATAAAAACATATATTACTCCAACCATGATGTTAGAAGATTTTCTGGAATTTATTCGGATTTTTTTTAAAAACTCAAGAAAACATCAATTTGCAATTTAAACGGCCTAAACCGATATTCAATTTTAAATCGAATTTAAATTAATTTAAATTCAAATCTCATCCTAACTTCATTAGTCCATTGCTGGGCAAAATTATAAAATATTAGCATCAAATTTCATATAATTTTTTTTGCAAAAGAATGCAAATGAAATCGTCGAAATCAGACAAATATATAAATATTGTGGCTGTCAATGACTGGCCAGCAGTAAAAACGTCAATTTTCCACCATGTAAACTTTAAAATTCTACAAAAATCAAAATATGAAAGTTATAGCCTACATCGTAAGGTTTCCATCAAAAATTTCAATATTCTGATCAGTAGCGAATAATATATGAACGAAATACTACTTAGAAAATTTTATGTGCACTGGCTATCAACACATGCCAGCGATAAAAAGTCAGTTACTCACTATGTAGACCTCAAAATCATTCAAAACCCAAAGCATAAAAGTCATGGCATATTTCACAAGGATTTCAGTACATCTAAAATTTCTAAATTCTGATTTTAAACAAGAAAATTATGATCAAATTACTAAAAAAAATCAAACCCAGCCTGAACTTATGCATTTGCAGGACAGCAACAAACAATTGCAATTTTAGCACAGATAACTTCGGAATCAGGCAAAATGAATAAAAAGAAAGTTGTTGCCTAGTTTATAAGCTTTCCTGAATGACTAGGATCATCAAAATCGGTTAAAATATGAAGTAGTTATGGTCAAATTTGTTTCAGCTTCAATGACAGAGCAAATATTGGTTTTGCTCTCGGGTTTGCAGTAGAAAAATTAGATTTTGACATAGCTAACATCAAAATTACGGAAAACTCAAAACATGAAAATTGTAGAACATGAATTATGCTTTCGAGAACATCCAAAATTATCAAAATTAGATCAAAAACGAGAAAGTTATGCTTAAATTTGTTTCAGCTTCAGTAATTCACTGATTATAACATTTTGATCATATATAGAGCTAGGGTTTGTGAGTTTTACACTCACATTGCCTTCATGAAGATTGAATTATGATTTAGACCAAAGGTTGTTGCTTTTACCCAAGAACAGAGCATCGAAATCAGTAAAACTAAGGACAGGCACATGCAAACAAGGAGAGAAGCAAATCTACAATTATCACTACAAAAATAGATTTTTGATGAAGAGAAGGGTTTTAGAAATCGATTACCTGAGTTTAGCTCTTGCTTTAACCTTTTAGATCATCAATTTTTAGACCTAATTCCATCACTATTTTAAATATATCTCATCTTAAAACTAATTACTTCTTTTTAAAAAAAAAATATTAAAAGAAGTAAATACCAATTTACCAAAATTATTGCATTAACTCCAAATAAAACATATTTTCTCATTTTATCAACTCAAACGATCTTAATAAAGTTTTCAAAACTTTATTTTCCCATTTTTATTCTCAAATATATTGTTTATTCCAAATAAACAATTTAAATTCCTCATTTATTATTAATTCACATTATTAAATTATAACTGTCGTTATAATTTAATATTCTCAGGTAATCGCTAAAACCAGGATTGTTACAAGAAATTTCGACTTTAAGATAAACCTTAAAACAACTAATTTTAATGAGATAAAACATATAATTTGCTAATATTGATTGAATGCAATTGACTACTATACTATGTTAACGTAATTTCAATCAATTTTGAATAATAAAGGTTAATAAGCAATAGAATAAATGATGTATAAATTGATGTAATCTTCTTTTATTAATTGCAATTGGTTTTAATATGGAGTATGAAATTGATTATTTTGTACATAAATTTATTAACCTTTATTTGTAAACAATAAGTTAATAGACATGGATTATTAATGTATAACCATTGTTTTATTTATTTTCTTATTATTAAATCCGTTATAAATTTATTTGATATATAATGGAGAATTAATGTAATTGAAATATTATAATTGATATAAGAAGAAACGTTAACGGTTGAGTGGTGAGTGTAAAACTTATGTTAATTAACTGCATAAGGGAATAGTTGATTTGATAATAAGAATGTAAATCAAAATAAATGGATTTGTTTGGACTTTAAATATATAATGAATAGGTTTTATTATAGTTGTAACTAAATGTTGGAATTAAATCAGTATATAGATATTGGGTTTAACATAGAAAATTGGATTTCAAAGGAAACAATTGGATTAATTATGTTCCCTGTATTAGGGTATGTTTTGAGATTTAACATTATAATTAATAGTAATTATATCTTTCCATTAATAAGAGATGGAAGTACATGGTAATTAATTAATGATATGTGCAACATATGTTTTGTGTTAAAAATATAATGAGAATTTCATTGAGAAATATTACATTCAAATTGTGAGCACTTAAATTTGTTATAAATATAATGATACTATGAAATTAATTGATGAGAAATGATGTGGTTGTACAAAGTATTATTTCTGTGACTCTTTAATGGGATAATCTTTAAATATAAGTTGGTTTTAAAGGGGGGGTGTTAATTGTAAATTAATGAGTAATAAAAAGAAATATGTTTCAATAAAAATAAAAGAAAATGATGGTTTCTTGAAAAGAATATTCTTATCAAATAAAGTGAATATTTCATCTATGAATTTAATTTAATTTCATTAAAACAAAGAATTGAATTTATTGTATGTTTCTAGTTGGAATATTTGATTTGTATAAATATTCAAACTTGATTTGAATTTAATTTATAAAAAAAATAACAATAATAAAATGGTAAGAAAACAACTTGACGGTTTGGTTAAATTTTTGATTTGGAATAGTTAGCATATTAACATAGGAGATTTATTAGGTTTCAAATTTGACTTTGGAGTCTCAGTTCATCTTTTAATGTGTGGGGTGGCGGTCCTCATTATGTTAATTGTAGTGTTTAATTTTAGTTACTATTTACTAAATGAAAATACATATATGTATATAAATTTGAGCGTATTAGGGTTAATAAAATATGTTAAAATGAATTATTATTTTTTGTATATTAGATTTGTGATTTCTATGTACGGACTACATTCTCAAATTTAAATCTTCGCTTTCATTTATTTTATTTTATTACTACTTTCTTTCATTAAATACATGGCTCTTTTGGTCTTCCAGTAAGTTTTATTTATTTACACGCGAGCCTTGCCTTGAAATGTTTCATGTGAGTTAATGAAGTTAATTGAGGTAGCACATGTTTTGAAATTTTATACCAAAAGATTAGCTTACTATTTAAACATGTCTTATCAAATTCCAACGTGTGTCTTTTATCTTTTGTTAATTACCTGCATGTTAGTCTCTTTTTATTTTCCAAATTTACATCTTCTTATATCTTTCCCTTTCATATTCCAATTTCCAAACGTGCTTTTCCCTTATTCGTTTCCTATTTCATAAATCTCTTCCTCTAACTTTCCATTTCCAAAACGTGCTTCCATTATTTCTTTTGCCTAAGGTTTTCTTTCTCTTCAGAAGAGAAACAAACAAATGTGAGCAACTAATTTTCATGAAGCCAATCTTTTCCATTTGTTTATAAATCCATTTCCTAAAACCTCCTTCCTCCATGTGTGAGCCATCGTGTCCTTTTTTGTTGATTCTCCAAAATTTAGAGACATAAGCAGGCTTCAATATTCTTAATGTAAGTAACTAACGTGTTTTATTTTGTTATTAAAATACGTGTACATGGTTTTCTATTTCATTTCCAATATATTCTTATGATTTGAATATCTTCCGTACATGAACCCCGATTAATCCATGGTTTCTTCCTTTGGGTTCGTATCAAAATTCCGGACAACATGAAACTAGTATGGCTACATTTGAAGACCAATGAAATTTTGGGCTTTTATTGGATTTTCAATTGGCTATAAATCAAAGGTGAGTGATTAAACCCACTCATGCAATACTAAAAATTCCATTACAAGTTAAATAAAATATGTGATGTGATAAATAAATATTTTATTGCGGTTTGTTAATTTAAGTTGACATTTGAATTGATATTGAATCTGTATTGACATTTAATTTTATATTAGAATTTAATTGATAGTTAAACCCCGGTGTTGATAGCTATTACATGTTGAAATATATTGGTTGATTTGGATGTTGTTGAAATGGATGATTATTGATTGATATGTTGGATGTATGGTTGTTATTTATTTTAATATGTCCCTTTTATCACCTTGTATATTATTGACATCATTTAAATGGTCCTCTGAATCATTTTAGAATAGGATAATTTAGACATTTAAATTATGGGTTGAAATGATATATACCCATGCAATTTCTTGAATTTGGATTATTTATTGGAACTGAATTATTTAAAAAGTTTAATTTTTTAATTTAAGCATCAGATTTATTTTAAATAAAGTGGTTATAATTAGTATTTCGAATTATTTGAAATCTTATAAGTTATGGAACTCAGGTTGTATACTTGATAGGAGATGGAAAAATCCCGTAACATCTCTGAAGCTATTGCACTCATATTTTTATTTGAGACTGGTTTGACTTACATAGGAATTTTTAGTTCTGACTCGAGTGTATTGTTTTTCATTATGCTCGAGTCTGCCTGAGTTTTTCAGCATTGAAGACTATTTTCTGGTGGACGATGATGAAGATTCAGTACATTATTGCTATTTATTATTCCACTACATTCTGTGTTCTACTGCATTATTTGTTTATTTATGATATATGTATAACTCTGATTTGAATTTGTAAAAGTGTAATCAAATGTTATTTGTAAAACAGCTTCATGAACTGTTTATTTGATTATCATATTTTGTCGTTCCGCTGCGAGATTCTGTATTTTGTTTTTGTCTTTCCTTTCTCTTTTTTTTCTTTTTTACCCCATTAACAATCCTTCCTTTTGAATGATTTGATTCTAACATGTGTGATTTATTGTCGATTTGAACCATCCAAAAAGGTAGGTCGTTACAGTTGGTATCAGAGCTTTGGTTTAGACATACCTTAGCCTGTTGGGGTTAACTCATTAGGGATAGGGTAGTAATACCTTGGAATGAGTTGTCTGAGTGTATATACGAGAGCGCATATTTGTTAGTGTTATAAAAATGTTTTGTATAAATTTTGAAATAAAATTATTTTTCCTAATATTATATTATGTATATATAAAGGAATGATATTTTACGACTAATATAGTTATTTGTAATGTGTTTGATTTATGAAATGGTAATATTTAATTATTACCATTTTTGTTGACTTGTTATATTTAATCAAATTATTAACATTGGTTAATTATTGTTGATTGAATTAATGGACTAAACACTAGTTTAATAATGGCGTATTAAAGAGAATAAAATGAATAATTAGGATATTTATTTATGAAATTGAAATGTTGTTGTGAATTTTTTTTTGTTGACATGTAGTTTCAACTATTGGAAAATTTGGATATTTTGGATAATCGAAACCTTTTGAATTAATATATGAGTGAAACTTGATAATTGGGTTGAATTATATAGTTGAATTGATAACCTTAATGTAACGCTCCACCCCAAGACCTACATTAATAAAGAGAATTACTAAGTAATCCTGTCTACTAATGCAGAGAATAGGGCTGGTTAAGGGCGACCATCATAGTAATACGTTAGTTAAGAACTAAGCATGTTAATTATGTCCTGATTTTTTTTTCATTACCTCATAAGTGGTAGACACGCTTAGTCCATAACTAATGCACACTATGGTGGATTCGGACCATTTCAGAAATAATGTAATATGCATGCAGATAGAAAACATCAGTCACAGAACAGCAAACCTAGATCAGAGTGTGTGTGTGTGTGTGTATATACATACATACATCACCATACGTCTCCATAATAATACATCATATATAAGTAGCATGGACTATCGAATCACATATACACCCATCCCACAAAATAGTATACAATAAGACACATAAAAGCTGACGACTCAAAACGACATCCAAGCCAAAATGATAAGTCCAACAAAAGTGACCAAGCTGATCCAAGAAGTGGAGCAATCCAAACTAACCTGCAACTCGGTCTGACCCGAGTGATGTGACGACACGGATTTTGCCCGCTCGAAAATCGACATCCATACTTCATATCGTATTCGAATGCCATAGATTCGACCGTTCAAATCCGATTCGCCGGAGCTTATAACAACATTAAGTAAACAACACAGCGGAATAAAAGAATAATACATTGATATACAGCTTTGATGCAATATCTGGTACAACAGATGATCCAATAGATATCAATATACATCAGAGATATGATACAATAAAATAGCAGCGGAAAAGAAAACGATAGATAACATCTAGCAGTGGAACAATATAACTCTAAGATAGTCTTCAAAAGAGAACTCCGAGAACTGCAACTCCATTTCCAAGAATCAATCCAGCAATAGCTCGAACCCCCAATAACGATGCACCAAGCTCAGCAAGACTGGTGTGATCCAAAGACTGAACTAACTCCAGATAATCTACTAAACCTGACTATCTGAAAAACCCAACTCTAGACTGCTCGTGTAGAAAATAATGAGCACCCAGAGTTTAGGAAAGAACAATAAACTCCGGATCAGTCGTGGGACTGGTGTGAGCAACGAAAACAGTTTATTTTTTAAAACATTCGACAAAAGATTTCCAAAGTCAATTCGCAATGCTTTTGAAAAATGAGACTACCATAAGGCCTCCCGCACACACACACAATGCAAACGCAGAATTGGAGGAGATTTCTCCTTATGATAGTCAAAGATGCTTGATACGCATTAAAAAGAAACATTTGATATTATTACTAGTGCATAGTGTAGGAAAAATTCATTTCGAAAATAAAGATATAAATCTTAGCCAGCATAGACATTTCGTACTTATGCCTACTATAGCTACCATGTTCAATAGCAGGTTACCGCCACATTCCATGGCAGGTTATACAACTAAAACCGTACAAGATCGTATTGTTTCTTTGGATTTCCAACGAATGGTCAGGCCAAGGAACTTCCCATTGCCACATGAGAACGCCTCTGGAAGGATGTCCCCGAGAACCAAACCGGATCTCTGCCAACACAAGGCCAGGTTACCCCTAACTGGGTAACAACTGACACGAGTATGCCATCCCCCGGTCCTTTGGGACCTTTAACCGAGCGCTCGTAATCAATTCACACAATCATAAATAAAGTGTTTCAACATAAGTAAGTATCTGGGCTCCATACCATGATACCACCCTTTTCCAGAAGGAAATGCACATACCCTAAAGGGAGCTACCCCTCATAACCTTGCCGCATCTTTCCTGTTTTGACCATTTCCGGGGTGTGAGGCTCGATGAAGTCTCGTCCACAAAGTCACGCTTTATACAAAAGCTGTGCTTTGGGTCAACAAATGATCATAGAAATGATCACAAAGATAAACGATCAAACAAATGATCCTATCATAAATAATCAACACAATGATCATTTCACAGCAACACTCAGTATATCACATTACCAAATTGGGAATATATCGCTAATAACCTTCAACTACATAACCTCTGAGCTCGTACGTCTCAGAGAAGGGTGTTAAGCTAAGAGAATAAATTCTCCGCCACAAACAGAAATATATTTGAAAGAAATCTGCTTTATATCTCAAATTGTAATGTCAGACATAACAATCCATACAAGTCTGTTCTGGGTTTGAACAGAACCGAAGGCACTTTCAAAGAAGTCCTTGCAATCCGGATATTCACAATCCCGATCGGATTTCCCATCACTTAGGGAGTCTATATACCGACGCGACTCGGTGCAGAAACAATCGATAGGTCATCCTATCGCTTTCGCAAATACCCGGTCTTCATCACCGGTCTTCAAATGCTATCCATAGCGTCGAATCACATATTCAGAATGGGTTATATGACACAAAGGTCCTTTCCCGGCTAAATCGAATAGTGAGCGAAAATATTTTTAAAACATATGGATATGGGATTTCAACTAAGTCACAACTTATTACCCAAAACTTTTCTTCAAATGGCTTAACAAATTACCATTTTCAATCTTTAAACAAAAAGATTCATTTTCACAACCTTTAACGGTTTTAAACAATTTTCACATTTTAATCTTTTAAATAAAAGATTCATTCACAGATTTTCCAAATCAATTCTTATTTTAATTTGATTAACTCGTTAAATCTTTAAATCAAAGATTTAACTTATAGCCTTCAAAACAATTTCATTTCAATTTGATTTACTCGTTAAATCTTTAAATCAAAGATTTAACTTATAGCCTTCAAAACAATTTCATTTCAATTTGATTTACTCGTTAAATCTTTAAATCAAAGATTTAACTTATAGCCTTCAAAACAATTTCATTTCAATTTGATTTAAACAAATCGTCAATTTTAATCTGTTAAAAATAAACAGATTTAATTCATAGCTTTCAAAAAGAATTCATTCATAACTTAGGAAAATCATTTCTCTATTCAATCTTGAAATTCCCCTAATTAACTGGAATCTCGGTTCTTATCTAAAAGTGTTTATCATTTGAAAACAATAGTTTTCATTTTGGAAATCTGATTCATTTATACGAGTTGAAATCCTTGGGTTAAATTCAAATTCCCAAAACCATACCTTTAAAATGGTTTAAATTCATACAAACATGTTTATAATATCTTTAACCATAATTTCCAATCATCGAATTCAATTCCAAATATTGAATTCAAATTCAAATTGAATTATTTAAATTGGAGATTTTACCGAGTTTATTCAAAATAGCTTTTATCTGTGAAAACCTTTTTCAAAAGCTTTACCGTTTAACCCAAATCCATTTTCAAAATCAATTTGAAATTAAAACTTTAATTTCAAAAAAATTACATTTAAATTATCTGTGACTTAACCGATTTCCTCGTGAAATCCATATTTGTGTGTGTATGGTGTAGTCCAGGGGTTATACACAGTAGTGCAACATCATACAATTATCACAGATCAGAATACAGGAATATAATTGATAAGCGATATAAACTATAACGCTTATCTGTTATATACAAATCACAAATATATTTGTCACGGATAGTAAATTACAAATCACCACATAAATCAGGATGTATCACAAAGCATCATATATTAGGGATATCAAATAATCAAGTCATCCAATAGAATCCAAACATCCATAAGTAAGATCAATTAAATTGTCCGATTAATTCAAATTAGATTAATTACTTATGAATTAATTACTAATCCTGGTTAATTAATTGTTAATAAATTATAAACCATTTTTGATTAATTATTCTTTAATCAGTTATTAATTATCCATTAATAATAAATTAATTAACCTTTAATTATAATTCATCAACCTTTAATTATTAAATAATTAACCTTTAATTATTTAATTCACTATTAGATTAATTATCCTTAATTAATTACTTTGATTATCCTTTTAAACCTTGTTTAATAAATCACTTTATCACATTAGATACCCTAAAAGGTTAACATTTAGTTTAAACAACATTTTATCTTAATTTTCATTTTAAACTACATTATTTATTTATTAAACAATTTTGTAAAATAATGTATCTTGATTAAATAAATTTAAAACTTAATCATTTTGAAAATTCTTTATTTAAACTTTAATTTATTTAAAACTTTAATCATCTCCTTATTTTAAAACTTGGGTTTTATTTTAATATTGTTGAAAAGTAGAAAAACTTCAAAATACAAACTGTTTATGAGTGGCTCCTGTAACTACTTCGAGTCACCCCCGAGACAAACTTGTCTTTGCTTCGGGTTACTCAGAAATTTAACCCTAGGGAAAATATTTTCCTTTATTTTTTTAAGTCCCAGAAACCTACTCGACATTCCACTAAAACGACACGAGTCCCCTTCGAGTCTAACCCCAGTTCCCCCGAGAAATACTTCGAGTCTTCCTCCATGCCACTTCTTCTTCCAAAATCCTAGTTTAGATTCGAATTCACAATTTATGCAATAGAAAAATTCTTCAACATTTTTCCCGAACTCAACGATGATCAATCTTGCTTTAACCAAAATCCTAGCATTCGATTTCAATTCGATCACCAGATAATGATCAAAATGCTATTTTTGTTCATATTCAAACTGCACGTGAAATACTCAATTAAAAATCAAAATTTTTGTTTTAAAAATCATGTTTTCGAACAACAATTCACGATTTATACCTGAATCCATGAATTAAGAGGTTTCAATTTTTCACTTATTTAAAGCTTTGCCAGTTTTCTTGATTTCCAAGGATGTTAACAAGTTGTTCGAACTTAAATAAATCTTAAGTTTTGAGTATAGGCTATAACAAATAGTTTTGGTTTGAAACTTAAGTCCAATCAGTAAATAGAACAAGTGCAAAAGAGTTTTTCTTTTTTTTGATATAAAAGTCTTGTGTTTGGAAGTTTAAACAGAGGACATATTTGAATATCAACCTGCACACAAATACTTCCATCATTCAAATTCACTCAGAGAATCCATACATTCACAAACAGTTATTCACAGATGTAAAGGCAAAAAATTCATATCTTAAAAATAAATGAAAACATCTGTTACTCACAGGTAA
Organism: Allium cepa; assembly: GCA_030765085.1. Taxonomy (NCBI): domain Eukaryota; kingdom Viridiplantae; phylum Streptophyta; class Magnoliopsida; order Asparagales; family Amaryllidaceae; genus Allium; species Allium cepa. The sequence goes on from CM060928.1 coordinate 966,460,522, forward strand.
AAGAACAAAGAGGTCTAGTTTGCTCACCTTATTTCCCAGGAAAACAAAGCAGTGAAAAATGTTGAAACAGGTTTTGATAATTCAAGTTGAAAGCCTTCTGGTTTTGATCTCTAGTTTGTATTGTTTCGCTTGAGTTTTGAATGACGTTCTTTTTCTCAGTTTCTTTCTTAGCTTTATTTTTTTAAATGAAACGAAGTGGTGATGAAGAAGATATAAAGAAAGAAGTATATTGGGATAGAAGTATACAGGGTATACAAAACTGGTACATGTGATATCTTTATCTATTTAATAAGCATGGCTGAAGTATGTTGCATTAAATGTTTAGATGTATGGCATTTATTGCCTTGTACATATATACTTTCCTCTCCATACTCCATTTCAGCTGTACAAATTTGAGATGATAGTGATGGCTTGTATTTGTTTAAGTGTATATGTATTTTATTTGTTTCTTTTCTTTTTATATTATACATTTGAGTACATAGATATTCTCCTTTATTTGTTGCTTGAGTTAATTATATGTTTTGTTGATATTTATTTTACTTTATGTACATATTATACTGCCTACAAATACTTTATTACTTGTTTGTATACATACTTTGTTTTGGTATTCTTTGTTAAAGTTTTGTTTTCAAGTTTAAGTGTATTTATTACTTTTGTGCTTATATTGTATTATATGTCTTATTTTATATTTTTTCCTAATTTATCTTATAGTCTTGTATTTTATTTGTCAAAATAACTCAATATTAACTAAAAAAAAAATTTATAAAAGAAACCGTTTTCTTATTAATAAATAACTCAAACCATTTGAATTTAGAAAAACTCCAATCGACTATCATTTAATTTCAAAATTTTAAATCAAAAGTAAATTTAATTATCAATTTAAAATTAATAAAAATCGGGATCGTTACAAGTGAAAAACACAAGGTCAGGCAAGCTAAACTTATCAGTAGTAAGGATCTCAATAACAAGCGGAATGGTGAGAATCACTCCGTTGTTGCCAACGGAACGACATGTTATTCATCATATCATTTATAAGAAAGGGGCATCGGGGATTCATCTATCTATTTCAAAGGAATTCAATAAGTAACATGCATATGGTTTCTCTTAAGGACATCTCCAAATAAAGTGGATAAGGAATGAGAACCATATAATAAATTCATAAAGAAACATCAAATCATCATAATCTACCATAAGAACTCAATAAGAGTTAAAGGCAATCATAATCGAAATCACCATATAGCTTAATATAAATGTAGCCTATTTCATACTCAAGGCCATATTCATATAACAACATCACAAAAAGGTGAAATCGAACATAGAAAACTTCATAGAAAATTGCACGTGCTTTTCATCTTGACTAGTACTACTATTATTTGGTACCATACGTCGTGATGACTTGGGGTCATTAACATCTTAGCATCGTGATCATCTTGATTGACTATAGTCAAATATCGTGATGACACCCAAATCATAAAATCCGAGCAAAACACCATGATGATTGGAATCTAGTATGACATCAAGAACATCGTAATGATTCCATGTAGAACTAATAACATCTTGAATGTATCACAACATCTCGAATAGGAACCCAATGGGTGTTAATGTACGTCACATACCATACATTCGCACCTATTGGTTTACTAATCGTCAGTCGATGCTACATTAGAAAACATTCATAAAAATCCAAATCAAACATGCACCGCCTCGTCTCATTGGCGAGTGTAAAGCACCCAACTCATCGTGTCTCATACTTTGATGAGTTTAAAGTGACATCAAGACTTGTCTCATTTCATCGACAGGTAAAAGTCCATCTTAAACATCACAACCATCATCAATTCATCATAACAACCCCGCCTTATGTCCTCGGCAGGTAAAAATATCATAAAACAGTACCTCAAAGCCGATTCGACAGTACAAGTCTGATATTAAGCGATGAGGCGAAAACACATGTCCCGTACCACGTATTTTTCCCAAATCGTTTAATTCTCATTCTCATATGTCGAAAATCATCTAACTAGGCTATAATATATCTAGAAACATTTTATAGAGAAAACGAGATTTTAAACAATTTTTAGAAATTTTTAAGTAAGTTTTAAAAGGAAAAATCTATTTATCAAATAGATTATCTATATATAAAATACTTTTAAAAAATGAATAATTGCTTAAAAACACTTTAAAATGTTTTGAAAACATTTATTTAATTAACCATAATTTATAAATAATTTTCAGAAACTTATTCAAAACCAAAATCAATTAAAACCATTGAATTCTTCAAATACCGATATTTATCGATATTTAAATTAAAAAAGAATTTAAATAAAATTTAAATTCTAAAAATTTCCAAAATCAAGCTAATCCATTATCAGATAATAATAATAAACATTTATCATCAAACTTATTCGAACAATATTTAAAATCATCGAAATTTGCAGTGAAACAGTTAATGAAAGCGCAAGTAGGAGCAAGAACAATCTACCCAACAACTGAGTTTTTTGCTCACTTTGGACAGTAATTTGGGGTACCAAAGCAACCCAGATTCCTGCCAAATTATGCCATGTTATACTATGACATGAGGACTATAACATATCCAAAATTTGGAGCAAGTCACTGCAAAATGAAAGAGCTATGATTTTTCAAACATACCTTTTTTCAGCAAGCACAAAAAAACAAGATTTTTGGCTATTTTGAACCAAGTATTTTCATAACAAAACAGCTGATAATTTCATGATAATTTTCAAAAACATTGTGCAAACCAACTTCTACAATATAAAAAAAAATTGGGGCAATTAGTTATAAAATAAAGAATAAATAATTTTTCTAAAATGATGTATTTTCGGCCAATACACAGAGGTCAGTTTTTGACCAATTTCAAGCATTAAATTAGCAGAACCACACAATTGCAAATTCAATGAAAATTTTCAGAAGCAATTAACAATCCATATATTGCAACATATCAAAAACTAAGGCTCATTGGCTACAAATTGAAGAAGATATGATTTTTCTAAGATGATGTATTTTCGGCCAGAAATCAGAGATCAGTTTTTAGCCAATTTCAACCAATAGTCTCCTATAGCAAATAACTCAGAATTAGATGAAAATTTCCAGAAAAGCAGAGTTCCTTTTCTAAAACAACATATAAAAAATTGAGATCAATTTGCTTGAAATTGAAAAAGATACGATTTTTCTAATATGACCTATTTTCGGCCAAAACACAAAGATCAATTTTTGGCCAAATTTCAACCAATAATTTTCTATAGCAAAATAACTCGAAATTAAATGAAAATTTTCAGAATTATACTGCTACCCGATTAAAATAACATATCAAAATGAGAGATCAATTCGCTTAAAATTGAAGAAGATATGATTTTTTCAATATAGGGTTTTTTTCAGCCAGCAAAACAGAAAACAAAGTCGATAATTTGAGCAATTCTATCAACAATTGATAGCAAAATTTGATTTTTTTTGCATAGCTTGCTGTAAAAAACCCTTACCTTTCTTACCACTTGATTTAGCAAAGGTTTCAGCAACAATATGATGGATTTTGAAAGGAAATGGCCTTCAAGAGTCTGTAGATTGCAAAATAAGAACATGCAAGATGAAATAAAACATTATAGCGAATTCATAACTCAAGTTCTAAGATTTTTATGAAAAATCTTTTGTATTAGATGGAGATTACCTTTTTATTCCAGATTTAGATGATTTCTCTTTGAATTTTTGCAGCAAATTGAGTGGGAATTTGATTTAGTTTGAGGAAGCCATTGTTTTTTTTTTTCTTATTTTTCTTTCTGAATGTTTTTGGAGAAGGAGGACAAATGATCTACGTACAGTAATTTTCTTTTCTCAAGCAAGAAGGTTCTAGTAAAGGCTATTGGGTCAATTTTATACCCAAATAAGCCCATGAGAAAAATATACTTAGTGGAATTGCAAGGTTATGTGTACATATTAACCTATTTTACATTATATTCATACAATACTACATTTTCAAGCCAAATAAAATACAGATCAATTTGTTTTGAAATAAAATAGTTATTGTGACAAAATAAAATTTATTTTAACAATAAAAATATAATTTTTAATAATAAATCCCCATTTTAACATTATTTTACAATTTACACAATTTTAGTGTAAAAACAATATTTTTAAAGTATAACTTGATCAAAATTTATTCTCTTAGCCAAATAAATTTTAATAAATCATTTTAACACTTTTAAAACCACAAAATAATATTTTTTTTCACAATATTTCATGTTTTATTTTATTAAAAGACATGTTTTCTTCATATTTTTCCTTTTATATTCAATAAAAGGCTAATATCGACAATAATTATCAATATTATCACATTGACTTAATTAAAATACAGTAAATGACTAATTTCACTCCAATACCTCAAGATAAAGTTTTTAAAACTTTATTTCCATCAAATTGCATTTATTTCGACAATTAAATGTTGAAATACATCACTTGGTAAATTTATTAATTCAAATTTACCTAAATTCCAATATTTTCCATTTTATTTTGCCAAAATACCAAATAATGAATTTTAAACCCAATATTTAACTCCTTACATATTGTTTATTTGAAATACACAATTTAAACCAAATTTATTTCTTCATTACATTCTATTTACCATATTAAATTATAACTATCATTATAATTTAATATCGTCAGTAATCTCCAATACCAGGGTTGTTACACTTAATTTTAAAGCAAGTAAATTAAGGTTTACTTTGTTATATCTATGTTTAGTAAATGAATAGAATTGGGGTATACATTCTTAGCATGTAATGTAATAATATACAAGTGTGAACTTTAAGCCCTGGGATCTTTAAATTGAAATTGTGATTAAGGAAATGTTGTAAATGAGATTAAATTGGAAAAATATGTTTATAAACTTAATTAACATTTATGAAACGTGTCGTAAATAAATTGAAAGGTAAAGGTGAAACTAAATGGAATAAGCAAATATGAAATTAAAGAGAAATGGTTAAATAAAGCCATGACTTGTAAATTGTTATGAAATAAATGGATGTTGCAATAAATGGTTACAAATAAAGTTGCGATAACTTTAAATTCAAACAATGTCTTATAAAAAGGAATTACGTTTAATAAATTGGTTATGAACGTAAGAAAATTCCTTATGAAATTATTTGCAAATAAATGTAGTATTAAATGAGAAACATTACATGTGAAATGAATGTAATTTAAATTAAACAGAAATATAAGCAATATTATGAGGATGGATATATTAATGTTCACATTAAAAGGAGGAATTCTGTGAAACAAATATTAAGTATGAAGTTGATTTCAAAACTATTGATTTGGAAAGGTGCTCAATTTGAAAGCGAAATCTTATATAATTGAAGTCTATATAAGTGTGATTTGATACTATTAATTTTGGAAATTATTCGATTTGAAAATGGAATCTTATATATAATGGATTTTATATAAGTATGATATTTGAAATTGATTTGCAAAGGTACTATATGATACAAATTTTCGAAGTAAAGATATGGAAAGTGTCTTCTGCTTGATATCCGCTTTGTGGCCATATTGTGGATTCATTCTATCGATATTATTCTCTCTGATTTTGGTTTTCCGGATGTGATACTCGAGTGTCCTACCATGGTGTAACCCATGGTCATTTTTTAGATAGCGTAATCCGCAAGGCAGAGATTTCTTAAAGGGTACGGATACTTCCTGGGGGATCCATGCGTAACCATTGTGTATCATGCAGTCTACCGGTTTTGTTGTCGTGGTGTAATCCGCAAGGCGGAGATTGCTTAAAGGGCACAGATGTTTCTTGGGTGAACCAAGCGTAACCATTATGTACCTTGTGGTCCACGGGTTTTGGTTATCATGGTGTAATTCGCAAGGCAGTGATTGCTTAAAGGTACGGATGTCTCCTGGGGGATCCAGGCGTAACCATTGTATATCTACGATCCAGGTGATTTGTTTGGATTGTACTTTCCATATCGGTTTTGAAAGTTTTTCAAGTATTTTCACTGGATGTTGAAACAGGTCTACTAAGTACTTGGAGAATTCTAGCCTTGCGCCTGATCAACGCATGGCCAGAGTCTGCAAGAACGAGGATAAACCTGTTAAGACATCGAGTTATAAAAGTATTTTGATAAAGTATTATATAAAGGATATTTTGGTCATTTTTTTCTTTTCTAAATACTTTAAAATATTTAAAATATTATCTATTTATGTACATCATGGTTTATTATTGTTGTAAATATCGTAAGAAATTATTAATTCCATAAAACATATTTAAAGTAAATGATTATTGATTTATTAATAATGTTTGAAAAGTATCTTGAGATAAGACCAATACATTTATAAATAATGGATTAAAGGGTTTCAATAGCTTCTTTGTAAATATAAGTAATGATGTAAATAATTATTTTCAAATAGTTACATATATTTATAAAGATGTTATTTAAAATAATTAAATGGTATATAAAAATGAAGCAAGAAATTTTACAAATGAATTTTTGAAAAGTATTAAAGTATTAAAGGTGATTTATTTGCAAATGAAGCTTTCAAATGAATATTGCAAGTAAAATTTATATAAGTTTCTTTGAATGTAGAATTTAAAGATATTATATAAATGAAAAAAAAATTGATTTGCGAAGTTTATTTATGGTATTATACTTGGCAAATAAATTTGAATCTCTATTTTGCAAGTATAGTTTGGAATATTCAATTTATTTCGAAGTACTAATAGTAAATTTATTGGTTCATTCACTATTTGAATTTTGTATTAAACCATAATAAATGTTTTTCCATGATTTGAATATTCATTTTAAAACAAGTACGTAAAATTAATTATGAATATATGAAATTTTAAACTTTGATTTAGAAATTTAATGTAAGATTTGAGTATTCTATTAGTTCAGTTTAATAATATTGAGTTTATAATTATTTTAAAAATAACGAGTCTAATAAATTATCGAATTTAAGGAACTTTATTTTAAAGTTTATTATAATGTTTTGATATAAATTTCTAACATTGTTTCAGACTTTTGAAAAATCATTGCATAATGCTATGAGGATGTTTTAAATATATCTTATATTTTTACTATGTGAACGAGGTTAAATATTTTAACTGAATTTTTAGATATGTCGAAATATTTCTTTTATCTTCAAGGGAAAATACCAAAAACTTCAATTTTTATTCAATAACCAAATGGAATTATAAAAATAAGTAGGACAGTAGAAGCTTAAGTAATATTTTTTTGAAATGATTCATTAATGACTTAAATATTTAATGGAAACCAAATTATGTAAGTGATTGATCTTTATATAAATAAATGAATGAAAGGTAAATAATGAAAAAAAAACCAGTCGAATAAACTTAAATAAATTTAAAATTCTTGTTGTTTGGCTGATGGTAAGTTTGGGAAAGAATACTTCTAGTTGTTGAGGTTGTTTGACTAATATATTAAGTAATTATCTAAGGCTGTTGAGCATAGGGTACACTTGACATTTTATTCAACACCTTACATGATTTAAGGTTTCTGAACTAAACAAACCATTGGTTTTTGTTTCTAAGGATGTACGATGGATTCTTTAGTTGCATAAATGGTTGTATAGTTTGTTTGACTATGTTTTATATTGATTTGCTTTTGTTGCAAATTGAAACAACTTAAATATCCCTCTAATACTTAATTCTTTCTATTTTGGATAATATCAGTGAAATACAGGTTTATGGAAGCAATATTACTGCTTTTGGTTTCATAAATAAAGTTGTTTTCCTACTAAATAGGTACGTTTTTGGATTACAGTTTTATAGCGTTATTTCATTATTATCCCATGGTTTGGGATATTTATGTTTTTGAGATATGATATATATACGTTTATTATTGATATTATTATTTTTCTAGACCTAACCGCACAAAATATTTTTCGGGGAAGTTGAGTTATTTTCAAATTTATATTAAATTTAAATATGTAAGTTAAATTATTTATAAATTGATCATTTTGAATGAAATATTTCAAATTCCTCGATTCCTTCTAGTTCCTTTTCGAGGACGAAAATTTTTGAGTGGAGAAGACTATAGCAACCCGTATTTTGATAATTAAAAAAATTAAATTTAATAAGGTTTTGGGCTTTAATATTGTTAGAAATTAAAATTTATGATTTATTAAATTGAATCTTATTAGGTTAGAAATTTTGACTTTAAGGTAAATCTTAAAACAACTAATTTTAATGAGACAAAACATATAATTTGCTAATATTGATTGAATGCAATTAACTACTATACTATATTAACGTAATTTCAATCAATTTAAATAATAAAGGTTAATAAGGAATAGAATAAATGATGTATAAATTGATGTAATCTTATGTTATTAATTGCAATTGGTTTTAATATGGAGTATGAAATCAATTATTTTGTATGTAAATTTATTAACCTTTGTTTGTAAACAATAAGTTAATAGACATGGATTAATAACGTATAACCATTGTTTTATTTATTTTCTTATCATTAAATTCGTTAGAAATTTATTTGGTAATTAATGGAGAATTAATGTAATTAAAATATTACAATTGGTATAAGAAGAAATATAACTGTTGAGTGTTGAGCGTAAAACTTATGTTAATCAGTTACATAAGGGAATATTTGATTTGATAATAAGAATGTAAATCAAAATAAAAGGATTGTTTGGAATTTAAATATATAATGAACAGGTTTTGTTACACTTGTAATTAAATGTTGGAATTAAATTAGTATATAGATATTTGGTTTAACATAGAAAATTGGATTTCAAAGGAAACAATTGGATTAATTGTCTTCCCTGTATTAGGATATGTTTTGAGATTTAATCATTGTAATTAATACTAATTAAATCTTTCCATTAATAAGAGATAGAAGTAAATGGTAATTAATTAATGATATGTGCAACATATGTTTTGTGTTAAAAATATAATGAGAATTTCATTGAGAAATATTACGTTCAAATTGTGAGCACTTAAATTTGTTACAAATATAAGATAATATGAAATTAATTGATAAAGAAATGATGTGCTTGTAGGAAGTATTATTTCTGTGACTCGATAATCTTGGTTTTAAAGGGGGAGGTGTTAATTGTAAATTAATGTGTAATAAAAGAAATATGTTTCTTGAAAAGAATATTCTTATCAAATAAAGTGAATATTTCATCTATGAACGTTAATTTAATTTCATTAAAACAAAGAATTGAATTTTGTTGTATGTTTCTAGTTGGAATATTTAATTTATTTAAATATTCAAACTTGATTTGAATTTAATTTATAAAAAAATAACAATAATAAAATGGTAAGAAAACAACTTGAAGGTTTGGTTAAACTTTTGATTTGGAATAGTTAGCATATTAACATAGGAGATTTATTCCATTTCAAATTTGACTTTGGAGTCTCGGTTCATCTTTTAATGTGTAGGGTGGTGGTCCTCATTATGTTAATTGTAGTGTTTAATTTTATTTACTATTTACTAAATAAAAATACATATATGTTTATAAATTTGAGCGTATTAGAATTAATAAAATATGTTAAAATGGATTGTTTTTTTAGTATATTAGATTTGTGATTTCTATGTATGGACTACATTCTCAAATTTAAATCGTCGCTTTCATTTGTTTTATTTTGTTGCTACTTTCTTTCATTAAATACATGCCTCTTTTGGTCTTCCAGTAAGTTTTATTTCTCTACATGCGAGCCTTGTCTTGAAATGTTTCATGTCTGTCGATGAAATTAATTGAGGTAGCACATGTTTTGAAATTTTATACCAAAAGATTTGCTTGCCATCTAAACATATCTAATCAAATTCCAACGTGTATCTTTTATCCTTTGTTAATTACCTGCATGTTAGGCTCTTTTTATTTTGCAAATTACATCTTCTTATATCTTTCCCTTTCATATTCCAATTTTCAAACGTGCTTTTTCCTTATTCTTTTCCTATTTCATAAATCTCTTCCTCTAACTTTCCATTTCCAAAATGTGCTTCCATTGTTTCTTTTGCCTAAGGTTTTCTTTCCCTTCTAAAAAGAGGTAAACAAATGTGAGCAACTTATTTTCATGAAGCCAATCTTTTCCATTTGTTTACAAATCCATTTCCTAAAGTCTCCTCCCATCATAAATAAACCATCATGTTCTTTTTTCGTTGATTGTCCAAAATTTAGAGACATGAGCAGGCTTCAAAATTCTTAATGTAAGTAACTAACGTGTTTTAATTTTGTATTAAAATATGTGTACATGGTTTTCTATTTCATTTCCATTATATTCATATGACGTGAATATCTTCCGCATATGAACCCCGATTAATGCGCGGTTTCTTCCTTTGGGTTCATATCAAAATTTCGGATAACATGAAACTAGTATGGCTGTAACGACCCGCCTTTGGACAGTTTAAACCGACGATCAAATACCCATGTCGATTCCAAACCATTAAAAGGGCAGATAGTTATTGGGGTAATTAAGAAAAGAAAAGGAAGGGAAATAAAGGAAATGAAACAACATAGAATCTCACAGCGGAAGGCTAAAGTATAATAATAAAATAACAGTTCATGAAGCTGTTAATTAAATGAATACATTTGAAATGAATACATTTGATTATTATTATACAACATTTATCAGAGTTACATACACAACAAATATCATACAACAATGCAGCGGAATGGAATGAATATAATAGTAGTAGATAATATACCAAATCTTCGTCTCCGTCCTCCAAGGAAATGATCTTCACCTAAACTGAAAACTCAGGACTGACCCGAGCGTAATGAAAAGACAAAACACTCGAGTCAGGACTAAAATATCCTTATGAAAGTTAAATCAATCGTCAATAAATATGAGTGTGACGGCGTCAGAGATGTTTACGGGGTTTTACATCTCATATCCAGTGTCAACGTGCGTGCAATAACTTAAGAGATGTTACGGGATTTTCCATCTCTCAAGGATCCGTGAAACTATCTACTATGTAGTAATATACGCTAAGTAGATAATGTCTATCAGTAATATAAAATATCAAAATAGCGTTAAGGCGTTACCATAATCCCCCTTAACACATTTTATATTCCCAAAAGCATATACAAGACCGTAGTTTCCCCAAAACCGGAAGTCACCAGAGGGCAATCCATATACTCAAGGTACAAATCAAAACGTAGTGGTCGCGAATAGGATAATCAGTATGACAAGGTACATGAGGCAATACCAACTAGGATACTAGTAGTTGCGTGATCCGGACTGATGTTGGGCATAGCCAGCAGCTACCCCAACACCGCGAAACAACACTCCGAAATCAAGGGGTGCACCCAAATCGCATCACAAATGTAATAGATATGGTATCGAAGAAGTGTGTCCGCTAGAGATGGCGAACCTCAATGGCCCGGCGCGGCTCCTGTTTTAGTCATGTCAGGGGTCATCCAAAATCGTTCTCTTTCTTCAGTCAACGCGTTCACCAAACCATCCACTTCATTCTGGATCAACACTCCGTGCATAATAGTTATTAAAGTGGTTTTCGGTATCGACAGAGAGTATGTCCATATCCGATCCCGGTCTCTTTAATAACTACGTATTATTACACCGTTGGCTCTTTTATATTTCAAATCGATTCGTAATTGATATCAAAATATCATATTCACTTCAAAAAAAATCAAGTCCATTCCAAATATCATCGTATCTATTCAAATGTAAGATTCCGTTTCCAAAAATCATTTCGCTTCAATATCTCTTTTCGATTTCAAAATCATTTCGAATTTCAATTTAGGTTGCAACCTCATTTAATCCAATTCGTATTTAAATTCAAGATTTTAAATATAAACATTTCACCCTTCTGATCAGCTTAGAATTTTAGAAAGTAGTTTTAAGTAGTTTAAAAGTAGTTTAAATAATAAAATAGTTTAAAACACTTAAAATCTTAAAATGGATTTGAAATAGATAAATTTAGTTTAAAATAATTTAAATTGGGTTAGGTAGGTTTAAAATAGATTAAAGTAGTTTAAGTATTCAAAATGGTTTATATAACCGAGAAATTTGGAAAACAAAATAAAGCAGCTTCAAAACCAATCTATTTCAATTATAACTTCCCAATTCAGATCAATTTCAATTTCCATTCTACCAATTCAATTTCGATTTCAATTCAAATCGGTGTCAACTTTGACTGCAAACTTATTCAATTTTATATTCACTTTCGATTAATTCAATTTCAATTTTATATTCACATCGATTAATTCAATTTCAATTTTTATATTCACTTTCGATTAATTCAATTTCAATTTTATATTCACTTCGATTAATTCAATTTCAATTTTATATTCACTTCGATTAATTCAATTTCAATTTTATCGATTTGGAGCTTGATTTTCAAAATATCCATTTATAACACTTAACCAAATTTATCCATCATTATTCAAGTTTTAAATCCAAATTTCAAATATGATTCAATTTCAAGCTCAATTTCGAAATATAAATTTTATATCGCTTTTTACTTGGTAATATTAAAAACTCGAATTCAGGTTCAATCTTTAAACAAATCAATTTTCGAAAATCAATCAAATCCCATATTTTAAATTTCAAAGTCCCGACTGATATTATTTAACAATTTCCTTTAACCAAAATTTATCTCAACATTCCAACTCAAATTTTCGATGAATTCAATTTCTATAAATCGAGTTCTATTTATAACTTTAAATCAAAACATTTAAATAAATTTCAAATCGACGATTTCAAAAATTATTAATTTAGCCAATTCGGTGTCCGTATATAATTTTCTATCCTATGGCCAAGTAGTTATTTATTTCAATTAAATGTCAGGGATGAATATATATTACTTAATTAAATCACAGTATCATATGTATGCATAACAGGATCTATATAAGCAAATAAACATCCAAACATACAATTATCAACCAATAGCATCCATCAAAATACATCACCCAATAAACAATACAATTCATGGCAATTTCATAGTTATCGATGTCAGGAAATTAAATCGCAATTCAATTTCAATTTCAATTCCAATTTAACTGTCAATTTAATCTTTCAACGGTTAATTCAAATGACAACTAGATGACAATTAAATTTATATCAAACAACGATAAATAAATTTCATATCACTTCATGATGTCAAATTAACTAGCATAAAGATATTTAGTACGGTGTGAGCGTTATAAAACACTCACCTTGATTTTCCGTTGTCACCGAGACGTTCCGGTTTGGAACTAAACCGGACGACTTCCAATTTTAGCCCAAATTTCAACTATCTCCAAATTCATCCAAACCATTTTCATTTCGAAGCTCTCGTCATTACGATCGCAATGCAAAAAAATTCGTTCCAATCGGACCTCGTATGCGAGAGTTATACATTTTATTAGTTATCGACATTCGAATTTTATAAACAATTTATATAGATATTCAAATAAATTCATACCCAAAGCAATTTAGGCCCAGCCCACATAACTTCATCTTCCCAAACCTTACCTCCCTGTACACACACGAGGACCCAAGGCCGTGCACTGCCTTCCACTGATACGGAGCAACGCACAACGAAACCAAATTCCGCCTTCGCCAATCTTCTTCTCTTCAAAGCCTCCATCATCTCGACCACAAGGTTGCAAGCTCGGCCACACCTAGTAAAACGCGACCCGGAGCTAACCTCCGCCTGTACGAAAGTCGCACTCCCCCATTATTGATCGCACGCCGCAAAACTCCTCCCCCAGATGCGCCTCGCCATGCTAAATCCAAAGCACACCTTCACTTCTTGATTTGTTGGCCCAAAACTTCGCAAGACCAAACCCTAGTTATTCTTGCACACGCTCATCCTCACTGCCATTTCCAAATCATAGCCGCACCCTTCAAAACGTATACCACTTCGAAGATAAAGCAAAGATAGGATTTTTAAAACTAGTTTTGTGATTTTTAATCGAGTATTGAAGGAGAGATGATTTTTTTCTTTTGAAGCTTGCATTTTTTCTTCTCTGAGACTTGCGTGTGTAGTTATAAAAAGGAAGGAAAGGCTATTGCGTGTCTGAACGGGTCAAGGATACAGTGAAAAGATGGGATAGCAGCTGAAAAGGAGATTTGACTAATTAAAATATTTATTTAAATTTCAAAATACCTCGATCTACGCAATTCGAAATCTCGAACCCCGATTAGGGCATGCCGCCAGGCGTTCATAATGTTATACCCCTATTCCGGACGCAATGGAAAAGGTTTCGGAAGCTAATTCGATCGTATGCGCGAGTTATAGCGATAAACGATCAATTTGAATTAAATCGATTTAAACGAATTTTTATGCGTTTTGACTCGCCCCGGACAAACGATAAATCCAATTAACCTGAAATTTGAAATCTTACAACAATATCACATTACGGATCCGATGAAACTAGTTTCGTCGGAATCCGAGACCGTTTGAAAAATGACTATTTTTAACTCGCCAAATTAATATTAAAACAATTTCAACGCGTTTTGAGCTGCCACGGTCAAACGACAACTCCGATTGCTACGAAAATTAAAATCCGATAATAACTAACTATTACGGATCCAATGGAACTAGTTTCGTCCAATTCTGAGACTGCTCGAAAATTGGCTATTATTCAGTCGATAATTAAATATTAAAATATTCAAATTTCACAAATAGATTTAAAATTCAGTTTTAAAAGTTCTATAACATCACTATAACTCCAATATGATAAAATAAAATTTTACAATTCATTTTTAATCATATTAAACCCGTTATTCAATTTATCCAATAAATTCCAATTTAAAAATCTTATTAACTCTATTAAAATCCAAATATAACTTACGTTCACTTTGGAAACCAATTTGAATCATATTAAATCAAATTTCAATTATTCACTCTATTTTCATATATTAAATTCCAATATCAAATTAATCATATCCAATTCGGAATTTAATTATTCAAACATTTGTAATTATTAAATTTAAACAAAATTTGATTATTAAATCCCTATCTTTTGAAATATTGAAATTGAACTTATAGGATTCAACCTTTAAAACCAATTCACAATTTAGAACACTATTTTCATTTTACATTTATTCAATTATTCAATAAGTTTTAAATATTCAATTTAAACCCTTTACCTGTTCAATATTCAATATTTGATTTTCAAAAGATTTTACTTATCAATCAATTTCTCTATTATACCTAATGAATTTCAACATTTATTATCCTATTCAACTATTGATTTCAAAGGCATTCACTAAGTAGCTTTTATTTTCATTACTTGGATAATTATTGCCGCAATTCATTCCGGTTATTATTATTCTAAACGAATCACAAATTTTTTTCTAACACTAATTCACGAAGTCTTATTAAATTAGCTATTTTAATTATCGAAAATTTACGGGTCGTTACATTCTCCCCCACTCAAAACTTTTCGTCCCCGAAAAGGGAAAAGAAGGGAAAAGAACTAAGTATAGAATTCGCATTAGATATATTTCATTCAAAGTTATTAACTTATAAAACAATGAAATTCCATTTATAAAGTTATAACTACGCTTCCACTAAGTTATTCCAACGGCTTTCTAAATTTAAAGTTAGTTATCAAAACAAGTTATAAAAAATTTTAAAACTTGAAAATTTTTCTAACACCCGGATTTACGAAAAATTTCGGCAGAGTCTCCTTTGCGCGGCTCGATCGGTACAACTACAAAACGCCTCTACGGGCCCCAAACAAACAAAAGAAAATCCAAAAGCCAAGTGGCTCATCAAAAATCACCAAATCCCATGATAAAATAAACATGTACCTTATATTTTTTATTAGCGAGCATATACGAATAATATAGCGTGAAAGCGAGCTCCAAATGCGAAGCAAGCGCAATCCGCACCTACTAAACACTCAACAAACCATGAGAAACATGCATATATGAAAATAATATCAATATACACAATATAGCAACATAACAACTACATGTGCCAACATAGCAAATGCAACAAAACAACAAATGCAACCATCAATCAACTATCATCCAACAAATCCATAACCAATCAATATAAATTCACTTCTCATTAATATTTATTGACTTGGTTTCAATTTTAATCATAGTTGATTCATTAACGTTGGATTTTTCTAACATTCATCCTCAATTCAATTAGTTAACATTCACTAATTTATATTTACATTAGTTAATATTCATTTAACTTCTAATTTGATTTCAATGATTTATAGCTTTCAATTTCAATAACATTTAATGAATTATATATACTATCAACTAACAATCATATAACAACCAAATCATACCCAACATAACCAAATTATTAATTTTTACATTCAATTTGGTTTATCTCTTTTATATATATCCTGTTATATAATTTTAAAAGAATCACTTTATATTCGGCATCTTAAATTTCCAATATTAACTTTAATTAAGTCCGTAAGCCGTACATATATCATCCGTGAGCAATATCAATCTAATCGCTTATTCGATCACACAATTTCACTTCCAACTAGTATCGTTCACACGACTCTCTAGTGCGGACTCAGATTTGGTTCCTTGATTGGAAACTGTTACTCTCCTTGCATAGCCATATACTATGATAGAGAATTCCAGAATCAAATCAAAATCCATATCCAGGGTTCGCCGTCGAAAATCGAGTGAAAAATCCTAACTTGGATCGATATAAATCATCTCGAAATTTTGTGCTCGAATTTGGATCAAATCATTATGCAAATAAAATAATATACGTACAATCTCACGTATTACCTTCCAATGGATTTCTATCCAATTTATCTATACTAAATTATTTTATTGACTTTTATATTTTTTTTTTCACTTAATTACTCACAATCCATTATTCAGTTAGTATATTCATCTCTTTACATAGCATATTCTTTATCATTATCTTTTCTTAACATCATATCAAAAAAATTCTTACTCAAGTTCATTTTAAACATTCCATGTGAGTTAATTAAATTCAATTTCATTTCCAATTGATTCTTAGCTATAAGAAATTCCTTTGTTTACATTTATTTCATTTTCATAATTTCAGTTAATAACGAATTCATTTGTGGAACATTTTATTAATCAACCCTTTAGTTTATAGTCATTCCATGAAAGTCTAACTTCTCATATATATGACCTTTCTTAGTTTACAGATATCTTAAAGGTTACAAATTCAATTATTTTACAATCCCTTTGCAATTTATGTTTATTTTCTATAACCAATTTACAAAGATATAATACGATTCATTTCTTAAGTTCACTTACTTGTTCCGTTGATCCCTTCATCATTTCATGCTATATTTTAAGTATATAACATTTTTTTTCACAACCAAAATTTTCATTTATATACATTTTAATTCATTTTGAGTTTTCCTTACTTGTATACTTCAATTTCTTTCAGGTTCTGTTTATTTGTACAACATCTCATTACATATCCAAAACATCATTTAACTTCTTAATATTTGGTAAGTCTTGTTATGTGTTATCAGAATGCAAATTTTCGGTATTATACAAATTTATAGAATTTCATTTTACTAATTTAGAATGTTCACAATTTAATTTGTTTAAATCCCTTTTACCTTTCAACTTTAAAGTTTTCCTAAACAATAGCTTAGATATCTTAATCCTCTTATTTTTATAAATTTTGGTTATTCCCATTTCATTTAAATAATTTGAAAATTTCTAATTAACATAACTTAGAAATTTAAATGCTCGGTTCCTTTCAAATTGTTTGAAATAAACAAATACTTATATTATTATATTTTTTTTTTATATATCAAATCATACCTTTGGAGTTTAAACCAAAACTCATTTACCCAAAATAATTTTTAAAGAAAAGCAAAGCTTCTTAGAAGTCTCCCCCACTTTGAGACTCGAAAATGAACGTCGATGATGCTGCGCAGTCATCACCGAAATTATCTTCCAGCGACATAAGAGAGGAGTACTAAATTTATTCCTTCCTTTAAAAATCCTTTCAAAATATTTCCATAAACAATTTCCAACTAATATTAATATATATTTCTTCAAAGCTTGGAAAACCATTTTAAAACCTCCGGGACATAATTCAATATTTTCCAATTTAAATCTATTTTAATTCATAAGTCACCTTTATAAAATATTCTTATAAGATTTCACAAGTGTTTTATATTTTCTTCAAATTATAGGAATTTCTTTCTTAAAACATTCCACAAGTATTTTATTACTGTTCTTTTGTAATTCAACTTAGTTATCAAATTACAATATCCAATTAGTGATAATAACCAATATTTTTATTCCTAACAGCCAGGTAAGCTAGATAAGTCACACTAATTTCTGAAGAATTTTCTTTATATACAAAATATAATTAGGGCAAAATTATTTCATTTACCCAATTTCAAAACAATACTATGTCGAATTGTTCTGTTTAAGTGTTTAGAGATCCCTATCAATGACGTTAATTACTCGTACTGACCAGAATCCATAAGCCACTCAACAAAACAACCGACACAATATAAAACATTTTATATCACTAACAAGTACGCTCTCTCATATACACTCAACTCATTCATATAGTTTACCTCTATTTCAACGAGTTACTCCCCACTAGAGCCAAGGTTTATCGCTAAACCAAAGCTCTGATACCAACTGTAACGACCCGCCTTTGGACAGTTTAAACCGACGATCAAATACCCATGTCGATTCCAAACCATTAAAAGGGCAGATAGTTATTGGGGTAATTAAGAAAAGAAAAGGAAGGGAAATAAAGGAAATGAAACAACATAGAATCTCACAGCGGAAGGCTAAAGTATAATAATAAAATAACAGTTCATGAAGCTGTTAATTAAATGAATACATTTGAAATGAATACATTTGATTATTATTATACAACATTTATCAGAGTTACATACACAACAAATATCATACAACAATGCAGCGGAATGGAATGAATATAATAGTAGTAGATAATATACCAAATCTTCGTCTCCGTCCTCCAAGGAAATGATCTTCACCTAAACTGAAAACTCAGGACTGACCCGAGCGTAATGAAAAGACAAAACACTCGAGTCAGGACTAAAATATCCTTATGAAAGTTAAATCAATCGTCAATAAATATGAGTGTGACGGCGTCAGAGATGTTTACGGGGTTTTACATCTCATATCCAGTGTCAACGTGCGTGCAATAACTTAAGAGATGTTACGGGATTTTCCATCTCTCAAGGATCCGTGAAACTATCTACTATGTAGTAATATACGCTAAGTAGATAATGTCTATCAGTAATATAAAATATCAAAATAGCGTTAAGGCGTTACCATAATCCCCCTTAACACATTTTATATTCCCAAAAGCATATACAAGACCGTAGTTTCCCCAAAACCGGAAGTCACCAGAGGGCAATCCATATACTCAAGGTACAAATCAAAACGTAGTGGTCGCGAATAGGATAATCAGTATGACAAGGTACATGAGGCAATACCAACTAGGATACTAGTAGTTGCGTGATCCGGACTGATGTTGGGCATAGCCAGCAGCTACCCCAACACCGCGAAACAACACTCCGAAATCAAGGGGTGCACCCAAATCGCATCACAAATGTAATAGATATGGTATCGAAGAAGTGTGTCCGCTAGAGATGGCGAACCTCAATGGCCCGGCGCGGCTCCTGTTTTAGTCATGTCAGGGGTCATCCAAAATCGTTCTCTTTCTTCAGTCAACGCGTTCACCAAACCATCCACTTCATTCTGGATCAACACTCCGTGCATAATAGTTATTAAAGTGGTTTTCGGTATCGACAGAGAGTATGTCCATATCCGATCCCGGTCTCTTTAATAACTACGTATTATTACACCGTTGGCTCTTTTATATTTCAAATCGATTCGTAATTGATATCAAAATATCATATTCACTTCAAAAAAAATCAAGTCCATTCCAAATATCATCGTATCTATTCAAATGTAAGATTCCGTTTCCAAAAATCATTTCGCTTCAATATCTCTTTTCGATTTCAAAATCATTTCGAATTTCAATTTAGGTTGCAACCTCATTTAATCCAATTCGTATTTAAATTCAAGATTTTAAATATAAACATTTCACCCTTCTGATCAGCTTAGAATTTTAGAAAGTAGTTTTAAGTAGTTTAAAAGTAGTTTAAATAATAAAATAGTTTAAAACACTTAAAATCTTAAAATGGATTTGAAATAGATAAATTTAGTTTAAAATAATTTAAATTGGGTTAGGTAGGTTTAAAATAGATTAAAGTAGTTTAAGTATTCAAAATGGTTTATATAACCGAGAAATTTGGAAAACAAAATAAAGCAGCTTCAAAACCAATCTATTTCAATTATAACTTCCCAATTCAGATCAATTTCAATTTCCATTCTACCAATTCAATTTCGATTTCAATTCAAATCGGTGTCAACTTTGACTGCAAACTTATTCAATTTTATATTCACTTTCGATTAATTCAATTTCAATTTTATATTCACATCGATTAATTCAATTTCAATTTTTATATTCACTTTCGATTAATTCAATTTCAATTTTATATTCACTTCGATTAATTCAATTTCAATTTTATATTCACTTCGATTAATTCAATTTCAATTTTATCGATTTGGAGCTTGATTTTCAAAATATCCATTTATAACACTTAACCAAATTTATCCATCATTATTCAAGTTTTAAATCCAAATTTCAAATATGATTCAATTTCAAGCTCAATTTCGAAATATAAATTTTATATCGCTTTTTACTTGGTAATATTAAAAACTCGAATTCAGGTTCAATCTTTAAACAAATCAATTTTCGAAAATCAATCAAATCCCATATTTTAAATTTCAAAGTCCCGACTGATATTATTTAACAATTTCCTTTAACCAAAATTTATCTCAACATTCCAACTCAAATTTTCGATGAATTCAATTTCTATAAATCGAGTTCTATTTATAACTTTAAATCAAAACATTTAAATAAATTTCAAATCGACGATTTCAAAAATTATTAATTTAGCCAATTCGGTGTCCGTATATAATTTTCTATCCTATGGCCAAGTAGTTATTTATTTCAATTAAATGTCAGGGATGAATATATATTACTTAATTAAATCACAGTATCATATGTATGCATAACAGGATCTATATAAGCAAATAAACATCCAAACATACAATTATCAACCAATAGCATCCATCAAAATACATCACCCAATAAACAATACAATTCATGGCAATTTCATAGTTATCGATGTCAGGAAATTAAATCGCAATTCAATTTCAATTTCAATTCCAATTTAACTGTCAATTTAATCTTTCAACGGTTAATTCAAATGACAACTAGATGACAATTAAATTTATATCAAACAACGATAAATAAATTTCATATCACTTCATGATGTCAAATTAACTAGCATAAAGATATTTAGTACGGTGTGAGCATTATAAAACACTCACCTTGATTTTCCGTTGTCACCGAGACGTTCCGGTTTGGAACTAAACCGGACGACTTCCAATTTTAGCCCAAATTTCAACTATCTCCAAATTCATCCAAACCATTTTCATTTCGAAGCTCTCGTCATTACGATCGCAATGCAAAAAAATTCGTTCCAATCGGACCTCGTATGCGAGAGTTATACATTTTATTAGTTATCGACATTCGAATTTTATAAACAATTTATATAGATATTCAAATAAATTCATACCCAAAGCAATTTAGGCCCAGCCCACATAACTTCATCTTCCCAAACCTTACCTCCCTGTACACACACGAGGACCCAAGGCCGTGCACTGCCTTCCACTGATACGGAGCAACGCACAACGAAACCAAATTCCGCCTTCGCCAATCTTCTTCTCTTCAAAGCCTCCATCATCTCGACCACAAGGTTGCAAGCTCGGCCACACCTAGTAAAACGCGACCCGGAGCTAACCTCCGCCTGTACGAAAGTCGCACTCCCCCATTATTGATCGCACGCCGCAAAACTCCTCCCCCAGATGCGCCTCGCCATGCTAAATCCAAAGCACGCCTTCACTTCTTGATTTGTTGGCCCAAAACTTCGCAAGACCAAACCCTAGTTATTCTTGCACACGCTCATCCTCACTGCCATTTCCAAATCATAGCCGCACCCTTCAAAACGTATACCACTTCGAAGATAAAGCAAAGATAGGATTTTTAAAACTAGTTTGTGATTTTTAATCGAGTATTGAAGGAGAGATGATTTTTTTCTTTTGAAGCTTGCATTTTTTCTTCTCTGAGACTTGCGTGTGTAGTTATAAAAAGGAAGGAAAGGCTATTGCGTGTCTGAACGGTTCAAGGATACAGTGAAAAGATGGGATAGCAGCTGAAAAGGAGATTTGACTAATTAAAATATTTATTTAAATTTCAAAATACCTCGATCTACGCAATTCGAAATCTCGAACCCCGATTAGGGCATGCCGCCAGGCGTTCATAATGTTATACCCCTATTCCGGACGCAATGGAAAAGGTTTCGGAAGCTAATTCGATCGTATGCGCGAGTTATAGCGATAAACGATCAATTTGAATTAAATCGATTTAAACGAATTTTTATGCGTTTTGACTCGCCCCGGACAAACGATAAATCCAATTAACCTGAAATTTGAAATCTTACAACAATATCACATTACGGATCCGATGAAACTAGTTTCGTCGGAATCCGAGACCGTTTGAAAAATGACTATTTTTAACTCGCCAAATTAATATTAAAACAATTTCAACGCGTTTTGAGCTGCCACGGTCAAACGACAACTCCGATTGCTACGAAAATTAAAATCCGATAATAACTAACTATTACGGATCCAATGGAACTAGTTTCGTCCAATTCTGAGACTGCTCGAAAATTGGCTATTATTCAGTCGATAATTAAATATTAAAATATTCAAATTTCACAAATAGATTTAAAATTCAGTTTTAAAAGTTCTATAACATCACTATAACTCCAATATGATAAAATAAAATTTTACAATTCATTTTTAATCATATTAAACCCGTTATTCAATTTATCCAATAAATTCCAATTTAAAAATCTTATTAACTCTATTAAAATCCAAATATAACTTACGTTCACTTTGGAAACCAATTTGAATCATATTAAATCAAATTTCAATTATTCACTCTATTTTCATATATTAAATTCCAATATCAAATTAATCATATCCAATTCGGAATTTAATTATTCAAACATTTGTAATTATTAAATTTAAACAAAATTTGATTATTAAATCCCTATCTTTTGAAATATTGAAATTGAACTTATAGGATTCAACCTTTAAAACCAATTCACAATTTAGAACACTATTTTCATTTTACATTTATTCAATTATTCAATAAGTTTTAAATATTCAATTTAAACCCTTTACCTGTTCAATATTCAATATTTGATTTTCAAAAGATTTTACTTATCAATCAATTTCTCTATTATACCTAATGAATTTCAACATTTATTATCCTATTCAACTATTGATTTCAAAGGCATTCACTAAGTAGCTTTTATTTTCATTACTTGGATAATTATTGCCGCAATTCATTCCGGTTATTATTATTCTAAACGAATCACAAATTTTTTTCTAACACTAATTCACGAAGTCTTATTAAATTAGCTATTTTAATTATCGAAAATTTACGGGTCGTTACAATGGCTGCATTTGAAGACCATTGAAATTTTGGGCTTTTTATTGGATTTTCAATTGGCTATAAATCAAAGGTGAGTGATTATACCCACTCACGCAATACTAAAAATTCCATTCAAAGTTAAATAAAATATGTGATGTGATATATAAATATTTTATTGTGGTTTGTTCATTTAAATTGACATTTGAATTGATATTGAATTTGAATTGACATTTAATTTTATATTAGAACTTAACTGATAGTTAAACCCCGATTTTGATAACTATTATATGTTGAAATATATTGGTTGATTTGGATGTTGTTGAAATGGATGCGTATTGATCGATATATTGGATGTATGGTTGTTATTTATTTCAATATGTCCCTATTATCACCTTGTATATTATCAACATCATTTAAATGGTCCTCTGAATCATTTTAGAATTGGATAATTAAGAAATTTAAATTATGGGTTAAAATGATATATACCCATACAATTTCTTGAATTTGGATTATTTATTGGAACGGAATTATTTAAAAAGTTTAAATTTTTAATTTAGACTTTGGATTTATTTTAAATAAAGTGGTTATAATTAGCATTTCGAATTATTTGAAATCTCGTAAGTTATGTCACTCAGGTTGTATACTCAATAGGAGAAGAAAAATCCTGTAACATCTCTAAAGCCATTGCACTCGTATTTTTATTTGAAACTGATTTGACTTACATAGGAATTTTTAGTTCTAACTCGAGTGTATTGTTTTCCATTATGCTCGGTTCAGCCAGAGTTTTTTAGCATTAAAGACTATTTTCTGGTGGACGAAGACGAAGATTCAGTATATTATTACTATTTATTATTCCATTGCATTTTGTATTCCACTGAATTATTTGTTCGTTTATGATATATATATATATATATATATAACCCTGATTTGAATTTGTAAAAGTGTAATCAAATGTTATTTGTAAAACAGCTTCATGAACTGTTTATTTGATTTCATATTTTGTTGTTCCGCTGCGAGATTCTGTATTTTATTTTTTTTCCTTTCCTTTTTCTTTTTTTTTCTTATTCACCCTATTAACAATCCTCCTTTTGAATGGTTTGATTCTGACATGTGTGGTTATTGTCGATTTGAACCATCCAAAAAGGTGGGTCAATACATAACCTGAGCCAAACATTTGAAATACTCGAGCCCAATCTCGAATTACCCACGCGCTTCTCTTCTTCGAGAAAACCATCATCTTCCTCGAGTTCGTACCCGAGCATCACCTTTTTTCCCAAATTCAAATAATATCCATAATATCACGTGCACATGCACGATCACCAAGATGACCTCCGATCAACGTCGCTCCCTTAATCATATTGCCGATCACCTCCTCCATCAACACAATAACCCAGATCGATGATTTCAGCAATGAAACGAAATAGAGCATATCAACTCCATCGGAGCTAAAACTTGCCGATGAAAACCTCTTTGCCATGCTACCCAAGATCACTAGAATCCATGCGAGCTTGACCAAAGCTTCGCCACACGACAATGAACTGAATCCCTTGAGTCTGATCGACCAAATTGCTTTGACATCGACGAATTTAGTTTGAGAACAACAGCAACCTAATTACGACTATAAACCCTAAATCTCACTGCCTAATCACCACGATGAACTAGAATTTCAGCAACCATTTTTCCTCAAATCTATATCCTCCTAGCTATCTTCGCCCTGAGCCATGACACACAAAATGTCGTCGATCGACGTAATTTGACAATAATATGTTTTCCGTTCAACTATGAATTTCACATTCGATACCAACCTAAAAATTATGATTTTACTCTTAAAATTCATGAATCTTGATGACGATCAAGATTATACAAGTGAAACAAGGAAATTTGGTGTTTGAATTTTAGCAGGTTTCAAACTTCCATTGTATTTTCTTGATTTGCAGAAGTATATAAACTTATGATGCTTACATATATTTTTACATCTTAATTTTTGTTCAAACAAACATATTTTGTTTGAAATCCATGGCCTAACAGTGATTATTTAAGGAGATTTTAAATTTTTGATTCATTTTTAAACTTGATAACATGAAATAGAGATACACACAGATATATCAGACATGCATACTTTAAAATCTCATGCATGCAATCACATTCTTTTCATTTACACAAACTAATTTCAAGTCATCATCATCACAGGCATACAAGCAACAACATATAACTAGATTAGGGGTTGAAAATTTGGTCACCTGACAAATTGAAGAAATAGAGGACAGGTTTAGCTTAGACCTAGAATTTTTTTTATTTGCACTTGATTGAATCTTGCCTATATTTTTTTTTCTAATCTTTGATCTTTTATTGTTGAATTTTTTGAGTTGCTTCTAGTTTTTTGATTCAGCTTTTGTTCTTGTTTTCCAATTTTGATTTTCTAGGTTGAAACTTTGAACGTTTGATGTTTAAGATACTTTTTTTTGAAACTTGGACGAGATTCTTTGATATGGAAGTGCTTGTATTTTTTTGAGAATTTCTTTTTCAGGTTTGAACTTTATTTTGTTGTTTTTTTCTTTTGATTTCAGGTTTTCAGATTTGAAAATGGAGACGAAGAAAAATGTGGCCTGGTTTTCTATTCTTATACATATTTTCTATAATTTCTAAATAAAAAGGAAAATTTATTTTTCCACTTTTAATTTAACTCAACACTTGTTAATGCATGACAACAATTATTCAACACTTGTTAATTTCTTGCATTTTATGTTTAAATCCTCTTTTAAATAATTTTATGAATTTTTGTTTTAAACCCTTGTGTAATAAATTATAACATATACACAAAAACAAATTAAAAAGAAAGTTTAACCTTTTAATTATATATGTTTACAAACCAAATTTAATTCAAGCAATTTTTAAAAGAAAATATGTATAAATTTTTCTTAAATCTTATTTTAATCAAATCTACATATACATGTTTTATACATTTCCTGTTTTACACTTATACTTTTCCTTTAAATTATATTTATACAAATTAAAGAAAAATGATATTAAACTAATTATACATTGATAAGTAATCGCATACATTTTCATATATATAAGAATTTAACTTTAAATAACCTTTTGAAAATTTATTATATTAAATTCAAAATATAACTTTCATATTGTAATGTATATATATTACATATGTATATTAAATATGGTTTTATATCCAGTTTATATTTTAATACATTTATATTTGAATTTTAAATTAAAATTCTATTTACAATCTATATAAAACAAACACATATTTTATTTATTTTGGAAATTTTCAAATTATTCACATTTTACTCCAAAAAATTATATGAATTACCAAACTAAAATCTGGCTTAAAAACCGAGAATGTTACAAAATGCTACAATCGGTAAAAGCTTGGTTATTTTATATTTTTTTAGTGAAAGTACATGGCAACCTATGAATTTATTATAAATACCAGAGCGGTGGATCTAAAAGAATGTTGAGATTGTTCCAATTGATGTACATGGATACCATACTAAAAAGGTTCAGTATGGAAGATTCCAAGCAAAGAAAAGTTCGAACTAGGCGTATGAAATAAGGCGTATGAATAGAATTCCTTATTCTACATTGATAGGACCTACCATATATGCTATGTTATGTACTCGATCTAATATTGTTTTGCATATATATGAAGATATCAAGCTAATCCCGATGAAAATCGTTAAACAATTGTAACGAATATTCTTAAATATTTATAAAACAATAAAAAAAAAATTACAAAAACGACGAGGTCCTCGTGAAGGGTTATTCTTATTCATGCTTGCAAAGTGATTTGGATGATAACAATCGATCACTGGTTTTCTATTTAACCTCAATAAAGGTCGTTAGTTGGAAAATAATCAAAGGAAGATGTAGTTTTGGATTAGATTATGAAGGCTAAGTACATCATCTTAAATGATCGCAAAAGAAGTGAATAGATGCATAAATTCATTAGAGAGCTCGAATGGTGTAACAACCCTGGTTTTGGAGATTACCTGTTTGTAAATTAAATAAAATTGGAAGTTTTATATTGTTTATTTGGAATAAACAATTAATTTTGAAAATAAAATGAGAAATAAAGTTTGGAACTTTATTTTATTTACTTGGGTTAAAAAAAAATGGAAAATGGGTTCTATTTAGAGAAAATGCAATAACTGTATTAATTATTGCCAATAACTTCTTTTAAACAAATTTAAAAGAAGTATGTGATTTTTAAAAGTGTTTATTTAAATAAAAAGGTGGAAATTGGTTTAAAATTGTGTTTTAATTATAAAGTTGAGTTTAAGATTGTTTTTAATATTTTTCTGAGTAAGAAAATAATTTTTGAGGAATTTTAGAAGTTAAAAAATGTAGACTTCTGCATTTAGTTGCGAAAGTAGTGCATTTTTGTAAAATAAAGGATTTTAATATTAACAATGTTTTAAAAATATGAATTATCTTTTTATATGGTGGAAAATGTTTTATTTTGTAAGTGTTTAAGTCTACATATTTATCTTATGTAAAAATATGAAGAAAATGCATTTTTGTTTTGGTAATTAGTGTAGATATGAAGCCTTTATAATATAAGTGATGTTTATTTAACATAAGCCATATAATTTCTTTTAATTTTTGGGTCCAAGCCTATTAGTGTTCATAGCCTAATTAAGAAAAGGAGGAACTTACTTACTGTACGTTCATTTGCTTTGTCTTCCTCCTTCTCAAAAACCAGTAAAGAAGAAAGTAGAAACCCCTCTTCACCAAATTGCAAACTCAAACCAATTTCTTCAAGTAAATTCATCAAATTAAAATCTTTTGCAATCTAGAGAATCCAATAGGTAATCAACCCCAAAATACAAATAATTTCATCAAAATCTAGTTTTGAGATTGGGTTTGTATTTAATCTCTTCTTTTGGGTTCGCATGGCTCTTTTTTGTTTTTTTTTACAGGTTCTTGAAGCCAAATCCATCTCAAAGCTTCAATCTTTTTGCTTAAATCCGGGTATTTAGGAAAATCAGTAAGGTGAGAACAATATCTCACAAATACTAGCTAAATCGCTTGTGAAATTGCTTGAATTTGCTGCCTATGTAAACGTTTATTCAATGTAAAGTCTATTTTCGTTTCTGGCCTGAAGTGCCAACTTTGGCTAACCATAACTTTCATCTCCGGCAACGAAATGCTGCTGGATCTTTTTCTGAGTCAAGTTTATATGTTAAACTTCATTTCTGCTAATTTTGGTTAAATAATATGGTCATTTGAGTGTTCAAATCGTCACTGCAAAATCAATGCACAGCCTGCAAATATCCTGTGCACATTTTGTTTTCTGAGTTGTTGCCAACATGGCCTGAGTTCATATTTGAGACATCATATCTCTTTCGTTTCTTTTTCAAATTGCACAATTCTTTTTTTTTTTTGAAAGATGAAGTTCTCTAATTTATTCATACCAAATTATAGGTTATTTTGAAATAGATAGTTTATATAAATCTGCTGTCAAACTTGGACGTAAACCATGTTTTTGCCCAGAATTCAACAGTGAAACACTGTCTGGTTTCAATTTTGAGAGATCATAGCTTTCTCATATTTTGTCAAAATTGCGTCATTCTTTTTTTTTTTTGAGAGATGAAGTTTTCTAATACATGCGTACCAATTTGAGCTCAATATGATGCCATTTGATCCCCTGTTTTATGCCTGGAAGTTGAGTCCAGGAGGGTTTAGGCCTGCACATTTATTTGGTTTTAGAACTGTCTCAAACATGGCCTGAGTCCATGTTTGAGACAGCATAACTCATTCGTTTCAAATCATATTTGCGTGATTCTTTGTGTATATTGAAGTAGGAGAGTTTTTTTACATTCCCGTAAAGTTTCATGGAAATCTGGGTTGGTTTGCTATTTTTAAACTACTGTCGAACTTGTACTCGCAGCTTGCTAATTCAGTGTTCTAAACCTTGTTTTAGTCCGACTTTGAAATGACGCAGATTCTTCGTTTCAAATCGGATTTGAATGATTCTTTTTGCAGATTGAAGTAGGAATTTTGAGATACATTTCTACCAAATTCCATGTCATTTGGGCTCTGTTTGTAGGTCCAAATATGCTTTCGAACTTGGGTTCGCAGCGTGTTTTCACCGGTTTTTTTATACTTAGAATAATTTTTGGCTTTTTCTGATATTTTCCGATTTCTTTGAGATTTTTCTCTAGATTTCGTACACGGGTTTTATAAAGCATTACAAAGGATTTTTCAAGCAAATTGACTTTTGAAATTAATATTTAATATTATTTTTAACTATTAAATTAATTACTCCATGTTGTAACGCCCCACTCTGAGACCCATATTAGCAAAGAGTATTACAAGGTAATACTGTCTGCTAATACGGAGAATAGAGCTGGATAAGAGCAACCATCTTTAGCCTTGTCTTAACTATCTACTGTATACGTCGATAAATGCAGCATAATTTTTTTTTTGGTGGATCGACATATCCAATAGATACTTAATACAAAACTATAGTGGCTATAAGGTCTAACAAAACAAAATATAACAACTCAAATGTAAAACACATCACAGAACAGTAGATCATCACATACATATACAGATACATCATAGAGTATACAAAATGATACATGTCAAGTTGCGTAGCAACCACAATATACAGATGAGTCAAAAGAATATACATATGAGAGTTACAACCAAAAAGGGACTACACAAAAAACTATAACAAAAGTAGCTAGCAGAATAGTCCATGCGGAAGCAGAATAGGCTAAGTCAGAATGTACCTAACCTGAAACACCTCGGTCTGACCCGAGTATAAAATACACGGGTCAGTCTAGCTAAACAAATCAGTTAGAAAAGCTAAATGATAATGAACATGCAAGGTCATAAAGTACCACAATAATCTCTAAAGGAAATAACATGATCATCTAATAAAAGATGAATAATAACAAGCCTCGTATCATCGGCAACTTAATAAACAAAGGATATGAATATCCCAAATCAAGCCAAAAGGCAAATAACAAATACCAATGAAGGTAACACAAGTTTCCACAAGGTAATCGCTATGTATCGAGTGGTTCAAAAGACCTACACCGAAAGGCGATACTCTAGAGAAATATAAATATCAATGAAACAAAAGATGCACGTGCTCAGTACTGTATAAACAAGGATCCACAAGCCCGAAGGCGACAAACCCAAGTATCTCTCGAGCGGTGACGAAGGACCAACTCAAAAAGCGATACTAAAGGGAAACAAACCCGAAAGGCAACAAACCCGAAGGCACAAACCGTAGTGGCGAAGGTCCGGAGGCCCAATACTGGACACCACTAACTGGCAGTATGTGTCACAAACTCTCGGAAAGGAACTCGAGAAGTGTTAACGTGTGTCACATACCACATGTTCGCACTAAATGATTTACTAACCGTTAGTCAATTCCACACTTAAAGCAGTACAAAGTTTACCTCATCTCATCGGTAAACCAGACCCAAAGGTCAAAACGATCAAACGAATAGATTAGGAATTAACTGAAAAGATAAACGCACGTGTTTATAGCACGTGTTTTATCTAATCATTTAATTCTCCTCTCTCTTTGCTCAAAGTGCAAAATTGTGTGTTTTATATAGAAATTAAATTGAAGAAAACGAGTTTTAGGAAAGCTTCAAAATCGCTTTAGAAATTGCATTTGAAATTCTCCTATTATGGAGTAATTAATTTAGTACTTAAAAATAATATTAAATAATAATTTCAAAGTCAATTTGCTTGAAAAACACTTTGTAATGCTTTATAAAACCCGTGTACGAAATCTAGAGAAAAATCTCAAAGAAATCGGAAAATATCGGAAAAGGAGGGAAATTATTCTAAGTAAAAAAAAAGGTGAAAACAGGCTGCGAACCCAAGTTCGACAGTAGGTTTGGACCTGCAACCGAGTCCAAATAACATGGAATTTGGTAGGAATGTAGTTCAACATTCCTACTTCAATCTGCAAAAATAATCGTTCAAATCCGATTTGAAACGAAGAATCTGCATCGTTTCAAAGACGAACCAAAACAAGGTTTAAAAC